>OZ010787.1:1427100-4008100 GCA_963932465.1 Maratus speciosus
ATTTTTAGTAACAGAAACCTGCTCGCAAATCGTTTAAATTCTTTTAGTTATTTTTTATTTCAAGTCCAGTATGTAAGTATATATTTTGCTTAGTATTGTATTTATGTATACTGTAGCTGATGATCTTTTAGAATATTTTTTTTTCTACTTTAATTATTTTGAATCCCATTTTTGATGAACCCTTGTTCATCGGGGGGGGGGGGGGGGGGGGGTTGTGGAATATTTTGCAACCCTCTTGTGCGGGCCTCTCTTAGCCAGACAAAAGACGCCAGATTACGTGGTCTGACTAGAGAATTAATATTTGAAAACATTTTTTCTTTCTTGTTCTTTTTTTTTTTTTAAGTAGTAATGATAAAAGTTGGACGCAGCAGGTAGTCTGCGTAAAAAAGGGAAATTTATTTTCGGATATGAAACCATGCTATTTTCTTGACTTCTTTATAAAAGAAAATATTATCTTGGATTCCCTTAGTAATTTATATGTTTAACAAGTATTAATCAAATGTTTTCGTTGTAAATATTGTATATAGTTAAAAGTGTAAAATAGAATTTTCAAAGTTTTTAATCATCATGTGCTTATTTATATTCAATAACACCTGCGCCAATTTTAGAAGTGAAATATGCTTGATGACTTAAATATGATTTTACACGAATCGTGAATTCTTCATCTAAGCTCTCCCAACTTTGATTTAAATTAAGAATAACGTGAAACTCGTGAATATCATGAAGATTATTCATTATAGATAGATAGATAGTTAGATAGATTGATATAATACCGTTGAAAATTAAAAGACAACTATAAAGTTCTCTTAACATTACTGGACAAAATATCTACTGTTAATATTTCATTTATGTGATTTATATAAAGAATAACTAATATGAAGTTAAACTAACATATTCGAACAATAAAATGACCAAAACTCTAAATTTTGATTTGGCTTATAATAATCCACAGAATTGTTACAAGAAAATTACAAAACATCAATTTAAACAAATTCCAATAATTGAATGATAACAGGAAAAATAAACTATTGATCCACTAGAGGAAAAATAACTTTTTTCTTGTTATTTATGGATAATAATAAAAGCGTTGACTGATTAATATGTCGACTATTTATTAGAAAGTAAAAAAATTAATATTAATTACGATTATTAGATAAAGATTTTTTAGAGCTTAAATCTATTTATGAAACTTTCCTATAATTCAAAAGCCACTACATCACTTCCTTTTATCTATATATTAATTCCACACATAAACCAACTCATCCTTATTACAATTAAATTATATGATTGTTATTCATTATTTAATTCTAATAAATATGCCTAATTTAAAGAAAATTGATATTATGCAATTTTTAGTTTACTAATAAAACTGATTTTAGTATTATTGATCACTCATAAGAACAATATATTCAGTAATATGAATATTTATAATTATAGGAACATTTTGAAATATATTTATAGTAATAACAAATAAATGACCACAGGTGTTTTTTATATACATATAAATATATATATTTAAGCCAACATCCACGATCCCATCCTCCAATAATATTTTTTGTATGTAAATACCAAAGTATTATTTGAATGAATTAATATTTGAGTTTACCAGGTAATTAGGATATGGGGCATTCTCACAATTTTTTGACTTTCAGGAATAAAAATCTGGTGAAATTAAACTTACTGAAACAACATTTTAAACTTATAGACGAATGCTTTAATGTTTCAAAATAAAGAAAACATGGTCAGCAGCGAACTTTTTTTTTTTTAATTTAACTTCGGTTTAAGTTAAACTTGCGAGTTTAATTTTACTTACCATTTTACCGCTATAACTTTTTATTTTCTTCTAAACTTTTACTTATAATGAATTTGCATAGTATCCACAGGATATTCAAATAAGAAATAATAACAATGTAGTATTTTTAGTACAAAAATTTAGTATTACATTGTCTTAAAGGGGTCTTAAAGAAGGGATGGTAAGGAAAAAAGGGGACGGTATAGGAAAAAAAGGATGGTAAGGGAAAAGAAAAGGGTGGTAAGGTCGCGACGGTAAGGAAAATTACCACCTATTTTTATGCAAATCATGTTAAGACTAAGTGATAGCCACAATATTCATTGATTTTTAGAAACAGTTATTTAGATTGAATTAAATTAGAAAAAGAAAATAATTTACCTCGAAAAGTGCAGAAATAAACCTTGGGGACGGTAAGACTACCAATAAAGGCACGATGCTTGAAATTGATCTTTAAATGCTAATTTAAATTTTGCAGTAAATTTTCTGTCAAAAAATTTTAGCCATTCTTTCTCGTTCATACTTCTACACGAGGTAAAAGTTGAAAAAAATTCTGCGGCTGCATCTGAAGTGATTTTCTGTATAAGTTTAGCTAGATGAACTGTAAGGAATCTAAAACCCAGGGACAGAGTTAAAAAAATAATAAAAACCCTAAAAATGTGTGCAGGTTAATTTTTTGCTACATATTTATATAAAACAGTAGTCCCAAGTTCGGAAAAAAATTACATCGAATTACTTTTATTGAAACAGTTTTATACAGACAGCTCTAAACATAAAAATCAGCTTCAGGGACACGGGACGGTATAGGAATTTAGTGGTATATTTGGACCCCAACATCATCTAAAACTTATTGATCTCGTTAATATTGTTATGCAGTCATGTAATGGGATGTTTTCCAGTATAAGAACCCCCCCCCTCCCCCAAGAATATGCACTAAAATAAAAATTATTATTCAGGGACAGAAAAATATAGAAAAGTCAAAAGATTGTGAGAATGCCTCATATCTATTTTGTTTTGCTTGATTACTGATAAATTTAATATTTTTATATTTATCTGAGCATAAATATTTTATTCTATGTTGATAGCTAAGTAAAATACTTTTACAAACAGATTTATGTAAGCATTAATTACAATTTGTAAAATTATTTACATTAAAAGGAAAATCGGATCTTTTATCATAAATATTAAATGTTAATTTATTTTTATTAAGCAAAAATTTTAAGTCAAGAACATTATTGTTCATATTATTGTGGCTTAATGTAAGTTGAATATGATATTTAGTATGTAAGGATGTGATTTCAGAGTCATTAAAATAAAAAAACTATAATATCGTATATATAACGATAGAAAACATAATCATTGCTATTTCTTAATGAATTATTTTAATAATAATATAAATATCGATCAAAAAGAATACTCTATTCCGTGCCACATTGGGGTATTCCCAGGCATTGTTTATACATTGTGTTATAATAGATAATATAATTATGATGCAAAGTAAAGTTTAACAACGTTTAAAACAATTAACAGACATATAATAGTTTACTTTTAATTGAGATTTGTATTCTTTAAAATGTATATACATAGTTGTATGTAAATCTTTGATGTCTATCTTGTTGAATAAATCATTAAAATCAAATGTTTTAATGTATTTTACAGAAGTAATGTTATGTAATTTATTTATAAATTGAAAACTATTTTTTAAACAATGATTATTATTTTGTTTAATAGTAATATTATATAAATGAGTGAGAATATTTAGTAGTAAGTTACTAGCCGCATTATTATAAGCATTACATCCAATTGTTACAGCATGAAATTTTATCGGATTTTTGTGAAACTTTGGTATGGTTACAAGATATGGATAATTTAAATTCTTGCATTTAAGTTTTAGTAATTTATGATAATTTAATAATTTTTGTTATAAATTTCAATTTTTAATGATGTTTTCTTAAAAATACTACTAGTATTAATCGCATTGTGAAGTAAATGTTTTTAGTATTCTTCACAAATAATAGCATAATTGTTTGATGATTTATCCACATAAGTAATAATAAATTTATTTTGTAGTTCCTTGACATACTTGTCTATTTTTTAAACAATCTACTGTTTAATATGTTGAATGTTTTTTAATGGTTCTTTTTTTTATTTATCTATAACTGCACATTTACATTAATTAAAAACTCAATAGGTTTATTATAGTCTATTGCAATTTTATATATAAATAAATCCAAATCATGAATAAACTGCATAAGTATAGATTTAATATTACACTTATATGGAAGGCGATATTTAGTACCATAATTCATTCATTTTTTTAAGTTTTTTGCTCAATGATATTAAGATCACCAGTAATAATGTGACCGTGTGTGGTGTTTATATATATTTTGTACTGTGGGTCATTGCAATAACAAATGGAATTA
Source organism: Maratus speciosus (assembly GCA_963932465.1). NCBI lineage: Eukaryota > Metazoa > Arthropoda > Arachnida > Araneae > Salticidae > Maratus > Maratus speciosus. The sequence goes on from OZ010787.1 coordinate 1,431,313, forward strand.
CTTGAAGAGTTTAATTGTTTTGCAAAAGAATTACAATTAAAATTTTTCGCCCTAAAGTAAGATTATATTTATAAGTTTTGTGAATAATAACATTTTTTAATGGAAATGTATTACTTCTGTTATTAATGACATTTTGTAATACATATACATATAGAGGGTGGTCATAAAAAAACTTCCCCGATATATGTACCCCTAGTGACCTAACCGCTCAACCAATCGAAAAATTTCAGATTTAGTTATTTGAAGGTATGCGGTAGAGATAGTGATAATTTAAAACAATAGAGCTCTCATGGTTACGGCTAAAGTGAAAAAATTTCGAAGCTTTCGAATGGCAACATTCTTTTTTTTCCTGCACAAATTCATCAGCGCAATGAAAAACCATAAATGGCGTCGGAACGATACTCGTTTGACTAAAATTACCGGTGTAATATCGTGGCACTCAATCCTAATCAGTTCCTATGTAACGTAATATTCAGCACACAAAACAAATGATTAAAACACAACTCAAAAACACGTTTTAAAACAAATCTTACAACAGTACTCAGTTCACAAGTTTAAAACAAAATCTTCTACTGAAAAACATATCTTGTAGCCACTCCTTCGTTCCTCGCAATGGTCTTTTTTGCAAGTGTTTTACGCCGGCAATTTTCATCATACGTGTTTCATTCCAACGCCATTTATGGTTTTTCAATTCCATGATGGATTTTCGCATAAAAAATGGGTGTTGCCAATCGAAAATTTCGAAATTTTTTCTCTGTAACCATCATGATGTTGAGCGCATACTTTCAAATAATTAAATCTAAAATTTCTTTTCGATTGGTTGAGTGGTCAGGCCGCTAGGGGTTCATATATCAGGGAAGTTTTTTTATGACCAGTCTGTATATATAGAAAGAGAGAAAGATAGAGAATGGGGCACCATGGGACATATTTGATTACTAATTTTTGTACTTTTTTGTAGTCAAATTTTACACAATACATTCTACGTATGACTTGATCCCTGACTAAAGTAAATACCTTAAGAAAAGCTTGGAGCAGATGTGCAATAACTAAAATCGGGTTCTTGTTGACTTTTTCTTTGGCGCGCTTTCCAGGATTGAACCAGACTGCTGTTTTCTAAAACATCACCATCTTGGAATCATGGGAAATACAATATTTATAAACGATGACGTATTAGAAAACACAGGATTGCGTATTTTTGTGCGACAATCAAAATAAAGAAAATACATTTTCATAACATAAATTTTATGGGAAATGGGTAACTTGCGTAATTCCAATCTTATAAACTACCCTGCTACACCAGAGTAGAAATTTGATAACTCAAATACTAATTTCAGACAAACTTTCAGATAAAATCACACTGATTATGATATTAACAGACATTTTCTTCCATAAAATTTTATCCTACGTATAAAATATACATCCTTGATCTCAAAACACTACAGCATTTAAATAACAAAACATGTATCATAGTATATAAATGTATGCGGTAGTTGGTACATTAATTTAAAAAAATGAAAATTTTGGAAGGGAATTGTCTGTTTTTCAGATATTGACCCATAAGACTGAAGTACCGCATTAAAAAAAATATATATCCCAACAGCTTTTTCATATCTTCTTTTTCAGAATACAACCTCAAAATATGTCGGCCATAGGAATCGCGGTATTTACCGATATTCACAGTCGTCAGCATACTGTAATTTAATCTTCCAGCAAAACCGATGGAACAAATACTAACAATTAGAAACTTTTCCCTCATCTATAATAATTTTTTTTTAATTTGACTAGTAAAAACCAATACTCAATAACTCGCTTAACTCTGAAAAAAAATCTCTCATCTTCCAAACTTTTCCAAAATATATCGTTTAAAAAAGATACCACGCTGAAAAGGGTTGCAATGTCAAATTTCATTACCCATGATATAGCAACTTGAAGATCTAGTGTGGCAATCGGCCAGCCAGAAAGTGCTAAAGAATTGTATACCACAAATATTCAACGCTGTTGAACGATAAATGTGGATCACAGCGACATTCGGTAGTTCAAACGTAAACATTGTATGAGGATTCAATTGAGAAAGTGTTTCGCCAGTGATGTGAGAGCAGATGTCGCTGCTATCTATATTTGTCATTCAGCATCGTTTACCCTTTATAGGATTTTAATTTTTAGCATTTTTTAAAGCATTACTAGAATAATCGGTTTCCACACTATACCTTCTAGAAGCTATACTCATGATGCCAACTGAAGCATAATAGCCGGGTTACCAGAAACTACAGACTCCAAAATTTGGTGATTTAAAAAAAAAAATTGTTATCTATTAAAAAAACAAAAATCATGCCTACTGGTTCGACATCCTAGCCAAAAGCTTAGCTGAAAAAAATAAGCATTCCTTGAACTGTCCAAAACTGCCCCACTACTCTGTTGAGATGCATTATTCAGTACGGAAGGATTTGATCTAGTGATATATGATAACAAAAAGCACTACTTATCAAATCATAAATTACAATCAATTCAGAGTAAATTTTTATTAAAGTATTAATAAAGGCATTGGTAATTATCTAAATTTAGTTACTTTATATTAAATATTTGTTAGTTTTTGTCATATTACTTTTTCATAATTGCGTATAAGTAACCTTTTAGGTATTAAAAATAAACATTTTCTTATCTTGAGTATTTACGCTGTCTATAACGTGTCCCATTACTATGTGTCTCAACTTACCCGTCTTCGTGTCGTCTGATTTTTTTTTTTTTTTCATTTTCTGCTTGTTAACTTTTGGACTACAATGAGAATTTTAACACTTATTGTCATGACTAATGTGAGTAATTTATATGTTTGACATTATTTTTTAAAGGTTTTAGTCTTTATATTAAAAAAATACTTATACATCAATAAAGTAACTGCAATGCTGTCAAACAAGTAATAAAAATCGTGCTCCAAGACTAGATTATGAAATGCTTTCTAATACTTTCAGAATTTAGTAATAAAATTTCTCGTTTAATAAGATAAAATATGATATAGGGTAACTCTAGGGTAGATGGCCATAGAGGAAAGATGGCCAGTCTGAATGTTTTCAAAACTTGATCCTAGAAGGTAACATAAACTTTGTTCGTAGGAAATAGTTCAACGAGTTCATTTATTACAGATTACAGCGTGCAGCTGTCTTTTTCGATTATAAAAAGTAAGGGAAATTTTAATAATTATTTAATTTAGTGGTTGAATATTTTTGTTCATTTAAGTATCTGAATGTTTTGTAGTACGTACATTACATTTTTTTACTATCCGAGCTTTTAAGGCACGTATATACTCCAATCTTTATTTCTAATTCCAATACAAAGACGTACAATGGCGGAGTGAAGCTTTAAATTGGGTAGCGGTCTGTCCTTCAATTTCAGGATAGATGGTCACATCAAATCGAAGAGAGGTGACTACCTTTAATCAATATTTCAAAATAATACGGAGTGAGGATTTTAACTAAATATAATTATATTTAAAATAATTATATAATTTTCATGTTTATAATTATATTAATTATATTAATTGATATAATTGTTTAAATTTTAACTAATATAAATATTTCAATAATCCTTATAATATTATAAATGTCAATGTGTGCCCGAATGTTTGAATGAAGTCAGCATCTAAACGGATGAATTAATGCTTTTGTATTTTTCTGATATAGATGGATTACAACCCAGAAATGAACATAGGCTATAGTTTATTTAATTTATTCAAATAATTATCTTAATAATTCAAAATTTCATTCTTTTTCATACAGAAACAATTGACATTTTCCCGATAAACTTTAACCATCTTTCTTTCTTGTTGCCAAGAAAAACTAAATCTGGAATAATAATTTCTCCTCGACAATTAAAAATTAAAATAAAAAGAATTCAAAAGAAAATAAATATGACGTCATACTTGAAACAAAAAATAGGGTATTTTTTATTATGCATGAAGGATGAATATCGGTTACGTTAATAAGGGGTTTTCAGCCAAAAATGGTGTCATAATTAGAAGGAAAAAGAATGAAAAAGAATAATATTATTAATAAAGTTATTCGATTGGAAAAATATGACGTCAAATTTGAAATAAAACAGGTATTTTTAAATATTCGTTAAAAATACAATGGGCATCAATATCAGTAACTAATCAAAATAGATAAATAATGACGTCATATCAAAACGAATAACAGAAATATTTTTTACAAATGGACCCTTTTCTCGCTTTTGATTCGAGGCTATAAAAACCGCTATTTTACCAATTGTGACGTCACAGGAATACTGTCCGTACTGATTAAAAAGTTTGAATGTAAGTTGCATACAAATGAGAGTTTTCTTTTCAAAATTCACGTTATGATTATCAGGAGAAGATATTTTTGGTGGAAAAAAGGGGAATTAAAACGGATTAATATATTTTTTGACGCTATTTCCTCATTAAAATTAAAAAGAATTGAATTTCAATTAGTATAAATGGTGCAAAAACTTGATTAAATTAAATTTTCCTAAATTGAAAACATATTTACACACATCGAAACTTCATGAATGAATTTATTCCACAGAAACAAAAATCGTCTGTCGACATATTGACGCAACCAAGGAGTAAATATAACTTCTGTGCATTTAAGTTGATAGTTATTGCCCACTATTCATACGAATTAAAATTAAAACCAAGACTCCCTTATCAGGAAGCCTTGATTAAAATAATCATATAATATTTTAATTGATTAATTTTAAAAGATGGCAGTTAAAACATGCCACAAAGGCGTTTTTAGTAATAGCTTTTATCGGTTAAAAATGATGTAATATTTTTTTCATGGAAAGCATTAATTTTAATACGAAAACATTAACATAGATTTATTTTAATTTCGTCAAATTGATGTCGTCTTCATTACACCAGCTTCGAAAGTTAAAACGAAATCTTAAAATAACAATATACTTTTCAGAAATAAAATTTTGTATCAAAAGTCGTATTCTTTGAAAATGAAATTTTAGCTTACATTTTAAATACATTTTCTTACATGAAATTTAGTATATTTAATAAAAATAATTTTTCAATGTTTTTCTAAATGTACAATAATATTGGATTTCATAATCGGTTTCCCTTTTTTTTTTAAAAAATAAATTAAAATGCATAGTTTTAAATGATTCATGAAGTGTAAGAATATATATATATTTATTTATTTATTTCGACAAGTAACATTCCGTAGGAAAAACTAACCTAGTGTCGTCATATTTTAAATCATGAAACTAATGCCAGGCGGACGTCTTTTTGCACGCTTTTTTCCTCACGTATATGCCGCTAGCATTGTGTAGGGATAATACGCAAGGAAAAAAGCGTGCAAAAGACGTTCGTCTGACATTAGTCTTAGCTGCTTTTCTTTCAGAAAATATTAGCATTTTATAGCAGTTTTTATACAAAATGGCGTGATTTGCACAGAATTTAAAATCGCAAATATATAAGTTTAACATCCTTTTACAGTACAATCTCCCATAACACTGGTTTCAATAAAATTTAATAAATGGCACAGGAAAGTCAACTTAAAAAAGTTTAGCAAGTAATTTCAATTTGAGATTAGGCTTTACACGTGACATCATTTACGTGTACACAAGAGCCAAAACCTTAACTAAGCAATAAATTTGCCTTTCACTTCACATCCCTCTAATGTATAAAGGCACCGTGTTTATCGAAAAGCACAAAGAAAGAAGGGAAATTTTCTTTAGATTTTAAATTATCGAAATCTATAGTTAAAAATCTCTCTGAAACACAATCTATCACTGTTACCCCATTGGAGCATATTCCTGCAAATTTCAAAGCTTTCATAAGCCAAAATTACAACACACAATAGATATGAAAATGTTTATTCATAATTGTGGTGCTTTTACATAAATCGATTTATTCCTCGAAAGCAATAAGTTAACTCTATTGCTTTAATAATAAGTATTTAGGCTCAAGAGTCTTTGGAGCGTGATAAACATTTTGATATTATTGGTAGATCTAGAGCTCGTAAAAGTGTGGTACCGTGAAATTAAAATGTAATAAATATTTGAAAGTTAAAGATATTTCCCGTGCTCTTATTATTTATTTTTGAACTTTGATTATTTTTTTACTTTGAACTTTGATTATTTTATCACCACGTTTGATTATTTTTTTAATACCATTTATCTTTTTTTTTCTCTTCCAAAATGTGATTTTTTGGAATATAACCTTATAATGGTGCATGTTGATTTTTCGCTTATTCTAATCATATCAAAGTCACGTCTGAAGTGACCTACTAATAACCACTTTCCTTTAAAATTCTTTATTAATATATATCTTTAAATAATATTTTTTGTCTCGAAAACATAAAATAAATCAATATCCTTGAACGGAATAAATATAAAATAGAATAAATATAAATAATAAAATAGAATAACAGAGATGTAAATTTATTCCTCATTTAATCTTAGAAAAGGTGTATGAAATTTCATGCTCACAAAAGAAATTTAAATGGTCCTATATACATAAACAAAAGTAAGCAAATTGGGATCATCAGAAGCGTTTCTACTATAAAATGTGATAAAAGGTTAATTATATATGCTTTTAAATATCGAAATTTTTTGCTTAATTGACGAATTTCTTCTTCTTTAAATGTTACGTGAACGCAGTCACGGGTAACAGCTAGTAATGTTAATATAAAAGGATATAACTATGTATTTCTTCAGTTTTCAAGATGTCGAATAAATAGATAAGATAGCCTCATTCAAACAGAGAGACCTGGAGTCAAAATGATTTGTCTAAGGCAATGGAGGCTGTGCAAACGGGACCATATTCGGAAAGGGAGAGTCTGAAGCATTTCATATTCCATGCAAGGCTTTGGAGCGCCGATTAAAGACAAATAATTCCAATAAAGGCAGCATGGGTACTAGTTCTATGTTTTGAAAAGAAAACGAAGAAATATTAGTAAAATACATCAAACGAATTCAGAAAACAATGAGTCCCATTTACTCGTATCACTTCCTGATATAAACATGACATAAACAGTTAGAAAACGTACCAAACAAGTAGCTATGGTTTTGACATCATCAGAAAGTATTGAAAAACGTCGGAAACTTTCATCCCACAAACAGATAAACTTGATAAATAAGCTTAATAAGCTTAAAACTGTGAGAAAGTCTAAAATAAGCGCGAGAAAAGAAAAACGGCACTTCCGGCAGCGAAGAAAATAAAATGCATTTGAAATTATCAAATTCTACAGATGCCGAGGGAATAAAATTGGATGAGAATCACCTTGTTGGTTGTGGAGAATAATACAATACCATAACCGAAAAGGATGACTGTATACAATGCATAAGGTACCTGAAGTAGTTTCATGAAACGTGAACGAACTATTAAGACCTTTGCCAAATGTAGTAAAATTATGCGTAAAGTGAAGGATTGAAATTATACTTCAAATTTTGTTTATTTTATTCACTCATTTTTTGTCATATAATCGCATCTTTACAAATTGCTATATGATTTTCATGATTAACTATATGAAATGTGCTATTTTTTGCTATTTTAACTTCACTATTTCTTTCTTGTATTAGATGGCCATCTCTCCTCGACTTAAAGGAGAGATGGCCTTCTGCCATTTTGATTTCAATTATGTTCCTCACTTTTTGTTCCAATATTTAATTAATTTTTGCCCAAAATATGATGAGTATATGTATAAGAATTTTAAATATGCATAAATATTTCTTGTATTTTCATTCTAAGAATTTTCATTTCAATTTTTAAATCTCTCTAGGCCATCTATCCAGGGTTAACCTATAAGAAAATAATTTGAAAATTCATAAAACGTTTGAAAACCTAAATTCTGCAGTTATCATATATAATCGAAAACGTATTAATTTTATTTCTGAAGCCCTGTATTTAATCTATATATTTATAAATATACTGCATAGTATAATAAAATTTAGTCCAATTAGGAAACACATAACACAGTTGAAAATTTCCTTCAGCAATTTTCATCAATAAACGGAGATGCATTCGAATTCTTTTGTGCAGCTCTGTAACTAATCTATAGAATTTATTCAAAATAAGTAATATGAAAAAATTAGTTACATTTAAAAACGAATATCACAATTGAAAATCTACTTCCAGCAATTATACAGTACTCTTAGACAGTACTGCAAACCAATTATCTTATTTTGCCCCCGTAAATGAATGACAAATGCTATGCACACCATATTCTATAGTAAGCGTCTTGCAGTGCTCCTCAGTGAAGTATGTAAATAGGCCATGGGACGAAGCATCAAAAGTGGCTAAAAACCAGTTTTCGTTTACCAACTCCGGGAACTAAGAAATTTTGCATGCAATACAATTATACAATACTTATTAACTAAAAAACGCAAAGTTCACCAAAAAATATGTGCACATTAATTTTTTATATCAATTTAAAGTGGTACACTAAAGCTGACATTATAAAGGTAATGTTCAGTGTTTTGGTTAGTATTTTCACTTTTAAATAAGAATGAAAATAAAATTTATTGAATTGTCATCATTTACTAATAAATATTAAATACTGACAATAAAATATTATCTTTAATATTAGTATTGTATTTAATATTTGCTGTTTAAGAAGTTGAATATTTTTTAATATATTTTACACGAATGTAGCTTAAATAATAGATTAAATGAAACTTGAAAGTTAAAATAATAAAATAAAAATACTCTATACTTTCAGAACGTATGTTTTAACACCTAATGAAGTAATAAATATAAAATTTAAGGATTTGCCCTCATATTTCGACACCTATATCATCTGTTGAAAAGAGCAATTTTGAATCTTAAACTTGACATTCCCTTTAACTATTAAACTTTTGAGGTAAAAACATTTCTAATACAACTAACAATTTTTTTCGAATACTTCTAATTAATAAATAAAAGGTTTAAGTAATACAAGGCTCTTTTTAACATAACATTAAGCAACATAATAACAGTAAAGAGACTTTGATATAATGTACTTGCCTCTTAATAAAATGCTTAAGAAGTTACAGGAAAAATTAGACAAACAATATCTAAATGATTTTAGAAAATTGGTAATGCTTAAATATAATACTGCTTATCTGCTATATAAATGGCATTTTTAACCAACTTAAACTTAATGTATGGTCACTGAAAAGAGTCCCTTTTTTTAGATGGGATATCCTCCGGTAGCTTTTTCGCCTGTCCTTTTTGGAACTAATGAAATTTCTTTCTTTTTTTTTATCTAAATTTTTTTTTCTCTTACATTGTTAAACTTTTAGTACTTCGAGTTCTTAGTTTAAGTTATTCTTTTCTTAACTTTTCTAGTGATTTCTCTCATTGTGGCTACCAGCCACGTTTAAACATTAATTTTTTTAAGTCTCCCTAATGCCCTTGCAACACGATCACCTCCCAACTGGATGTTAAGTTGCCACGCAACTAGGAAGTCCATCAACAAGATCACATTGTTTCATGCTTAAATACTTGTCTTAAATAAAAGCTTTACTTTGGCATGTTTTATGTATAATATTATTTATTTTGGTACATTTTTTAGAAAATATCATCTACATTATGCAAACTATCAATATCTTCATATGTCTGAATCAACTTCAAAAGTATCACTGAAAAATTCATTTTGTTCATTGGAATTTTCCAATTAGTACATGAACATAATTCGTAGCAAGTAATTCCATTTGATTTGCATGAGCATTTACTTGATAAACAAACGGTCTTCTGGCACTTGCACAAAATGTTTTTTAGTAAACTATATGGAATACAAAGAATTGTGTTCCAACAAATCCTTATATTTATCCCATTAATGATTCATCCATGTTCAGCAGGATTAGGGACACTCATTATGTTCTGGAAACACCGACGATGAATATATGCTTGATAGTTTGCCCTTTTAATATGGTATACTAAAGCATTATAATTTGGTGGTAAAGCAACATCAATTTTAAACTTCAGTTTAAACAATGTGTATCTTGAATCATTTACTGAGGTTTTAGTAGGTTGGCCATAAAGTTCGCAAACAAATAGTTCAAGAGTTTGAATAAGAGCACTTGATAAAGTCCAAGAAGTTCCAAACCCTTTAAATGCATCAATATAAACAATTTTGCTTTTCATTATAGTCAATTTTACTTTTCATTATAGCCGATGCTTTAATTTTGCCCTTGTCTTTAAAGGCACTACAACTGTGGCAACCTGTAAAACTGCGAAGGCCTATTAAGCTATCACAAATGTCTGGACCTAAAATAGTAGCGATAGATAAAACATTATGGAATTCTAAATTACTCGCAGTACCCAGAAGCAAATATAATTCTGTTGTTAAAAATCTACTCATACAAAGTGAGATGATGAAAACATGTGTCCGAACTTTTAATAATAACATGTATGAAACATATCGAAGTATTTTCTACATGCAACAGCATTCTTGTATCTGCTTCCTCGTGATCAGAATGCGGTTCGGGCATATCCCTTACTATCAGATGACTATTTTCACCGCTTATGATATGACACTTTACCCCATGTGCAACAATCAACAATACACTTTTCAGAATCGGGGGGATCTACTGAGGACCATTTTTTAAAAAGAAATTCAACCAAAGCTGCCTTATTTGACCCATTTGCTAGAAATTTTAACTGATAAGGCTTTTTTTTTCTTTTCGCTGAACTTCCTATTTTAATAACAGTTTCACCTCCCGTAGCCCTCCTTTGTCACTCGCTGCACTAAATGTTGAAAATAGGATATGTGTCAGTTACAAAATGAATTACTTTAGATTTGTAGCTAACACCCATACCAATAATATATTCCAGTACTTGTAAAGCAAGATCTCCAAAAGTATTTGGAATATTCTGCATTTGTTGCAAAACTCCCATACCGTCCAAAATCAAGGCATTACTTTCAGGGATCTCACTTGGAATTTGATACTGATCCACTGATTTCAGCACAGAATGAGTCAATGCTGCGTTATTTGTTTTTACGATAGAACAATCAGGGTTTGCTATAGGTGGGGGATAGGCAGTTAAATTATATGACATGACATATTTTATATCAGGTTATGATGTTTGCCCCATTACAATTATATGAGCAAGAATGTTGCTTGTATCTTTCAAGATCCCAGTTTCCAATTTAGTTTTTGGATTAAGCTGCCTGTTAGTATCAAAAAAGGTAGCAGCTTTAGTTGAGCAATTTTTGAATATTTAATTTTATGTTAAAAAGAGCCTTGTGTTACCTAAACCTTTTATCGTTTTATTAGAAGTACTAAAAAAAATTGTTAGTTGTATTAGAAATGTTTTTACATCAAAAATTTAATAGTTAAAGGGAATGTCAAGTTTAAGAGTCAAAATTGCTCTTTTCAACAATTGATATAGGTGTCGACATGTGAGGACAAATCCTTAAATTTTATATTTATTACTTTATTAGAGTTAAAAAATACATTCTGAATGTATAGAGTATTTTAATTCTATTATTTTAGCTTTCAAGTTTCATTTAATATATTATTTAAGCTACATTCGTGTAAAATATATTAAAAAATATTCAACTTCTTAAACAGCAAATATTAAATACAATGCTAATATTAAAGATAATATTTTATTGTCAGTATTTAATATTTATTAGTAAATGATGACAATTCAATAAATTTTATCTTCATTCTTATTTAAAAGTGAAAATACTAACATAAACACTGAACATTACCTTTATAATGTCGGCTTTAGGGTACCACTTTAAATTGGTATAAAAAATTAATGTGCAAATATTTTTTGGTGAAATTTGCGTTTTTTAGTTAATAAGTATTGTATAATTGTATTGCATGCAAAATTTCTTAGTTCCCGGAGTTGGTAAACGGACTTGAACAATTTCGCCACTCGTCCCATGGTCTAAAATGTTAATATGTTTTAATTAATATAACATATTAAAATACATGATAAACGATTTCTTTCCTTGGAACATGCTAAACCGGATAATTTTATGTGTCTATACACTTCATTTTCAATACCGAAAGCGCGCAAGTAATCCTCAATAGGAATTACACGGCAATCCCAGTACACTTGCGAGAGTTTGAGCATCACAGATAGACAGGCGACAAACAGACAAATCGAATTCATAAATATTTTGCAACTATGTTGGAATGTATTAAAAACAAAAAGTGGTATAAACTCGAATCAGCTTATCGTATGAATTTCATATTAAACTTAGAAGCAGATTGCACTATCGTTTATCACTACTTCTGAGTAATGATGTTTATTTGTACTACAAAAGGTGAAATATATTTTTCGATTTCTACTTATGTAGTTATTTGATACCTTTCCGTAAGAAGTTCCATTTGAAGCTGCAAGTTTGTCATCTAAGTAGATCTCTAATATAATTCAAATAAATCTTGTCCTAAAACTTAATTTATAATTTATATATTTAAAATAGATGATTATTTGTAATATTTTATAATGGTTACATATTAGAATTCAAATTACTTGCTGCTAATGCGCAAGTCATTATGAATGTATGCTATTAAGATGTACTATAATTATATTTTCACTTTGACTTGCTAAAATTCTTTTTGAAACATTAATTCTCATTAAAGGCATCTTATATATTTTTAAATATATAATAATAGTTAGCAATGCAATATACAAAGTAAGCGTAAATAGGAGAGGTAACCGCAAGATTAAAGGCGAGGTCACATCAATCAAAGTCACACGCCACGTAGCGGACGGGGTTGAACTCAGGAGTATACTTAACTGTTTCTTCTTTATGGATAATCTATTAATTGTACATCTATGAAATAACTGCGCAAGTTTAAACATCGTGTTTTCATTTGTTTGTCGTATTTACATTCTGACAGTATAGAATATTCTATTAATTTTTATTCGTGATTATTTAATATATTTATTGTAGTTAATTATTTAAGTAAAAACAGTTCTTTCCTGAACTAATATTATTTGTTAAAATTGCAAAATGTTGACCATCGAACAGCTGTAGTTTTCGAAATTCTAAGAAAATTCTGTTCCTGGTAGAATTCATCTCTGTCCTTTTCAAAAGAGTAAAACAAGTTAGTTACGTGCTGTTATTTCAATTTATATATAAAAAAAGTTAAAATCTTATTTAATTTTATAATACAAATGTTGCTGATTTAAATACGTTCAATTTTAATTATGTGTTATTAATGAAAAACGACGCATAAAAAATGGTAAGTAGTTAATATGTAAAGATAGAGTTTTCTAGTCTCGTTTTTTACTCAATTCTTGATGTGCTAAAGTTATAAAAAAATGATATACAGGGTTGTATTCCCGATGAGAATAAAACGTTTATGAATATTTAGAGTGTATATAGAATTTAATAATAAATAAAATATTCAATTTTAACTCCTTTTCTCCGTTTATCAAGCGCAGAGAATAACTTTCCAATATTCTTTTGATCGTATTGCACTCATGTTAAATATATATTACAAATATTTCATTCACTTAATTTAAAACTCGTTAAATTTTATATTCGGAATCGCTTTAATTTCAAATGATGCATTAAATGTTGTGCAATTAAATGAGCAAGTATCGTTCATTTATTTGTTTAAATATTTTGCTAGTCTAGACAACAACTTATATATTTTTCCTAAAATTGCCAGATTTGATTTTTTTTTTTTTTTTTTTTTTTTTTTTTTTTTGAAACAGACAAAGCCATTTAGAGAATCCCTGTTAAAAATAGAATCACGAATTTCAAAACTTTACTGACTTAAGGAAGATGAATCTTGCTTACCAGATTTATTGCAAAATTCTTCTGTTTCAGCTTATTTTGATAAAAATATGCGTATTTAAAAAAAAGTCACAGTGTCATTTTAGTTTAAGGGCAAAAGGCAATAATGCTTTCCTAGCATTTGTTGCTTTTTCTTCCGAAATTAAAATGATATGGTGACTATTTTTTTTTTCAAATGTACACAATTTTATCAAACCAAACTGTAATAAAAATATTTTGCAATAAATCTGGTAAACAACATTCATCTTCCATAAGTGAGTAAAGATTGAGAAAAAATGCGAAAGAGATGCGCAGATAGTAGATATTCTGTCATACATGACGTCATAATGAAAACCCGCGTATTTACATTATCAACACCGTACACCAGATGACGCAGCTGCGTCATTATACTCCAGATTCCAGCATTAACATTGTACGCTTAATATATATGCAGTTTTGAATAGTTAGCTGAATGTTTTGCAACGTAAGCAAACTTCTTAATTTCTATGTGCTAAGTTTATTGCTGCGATTGCACATTTTAATGTATCCTCATTTCGATTTCTACTTATGTAGTTATTTAATACCTTTCCGTAAGAAGTTCCATTTGAAGCTGCAAGTTTGTCATCTAAGTAGATCTCTAATATAATTCAAATAAATCTTGTCCTAAAACTTAATTTATAATTTATATATTTAAAATAGATGATTATTTGTAATATTTTATAATGGTTACATATTAGAATTCAAATTACTTGCTGCTAATGCGCAAGTCATTATGAATGTATGCTATTAAGATGTACTATAATTATATTTTCACTTTGACTTGCTAAAATTCTTTTTGAAACATTAATTCTCATTAAAGGCATCTTATATATTTTTAAGTATATAATAATAGTTAGCAATGCAATATACAAAGTAAGCGTAAATGGGAGAGGTAACCGCAAGATTAAAGGCGAGGTCACATCAATCAAAGTCACACGCCACGTAGCGGACGGGGTTGAACTACAGGAGTATACTTAACTGTTTCTTCTTTATGGATAATCTATTAATTGTATATCTATGAAATAACTGCGCAAGTTTAAACATCGTGTTTTCATTTGTTTGTCGTATTTACATTCTGACAGTATAGAATATTCTATTAATTTTTATTCGTGATTATTTAATATATTTATTGTAGTTAATTATTTAAGTAAAAGCAGTTCTTTCCTGAACTAATATTACTTGTTAAAATTGCAAAAAGTTGACCATCGAACAGCTGTAGTTTTCGAAATTCTAAGAAAATTCTGTTCCTGGTAGAATTCATCTCTGTCCTTTTCAAAAGAGTAAAACAAGTTAGTTACGTGCTGTTATTTCAATTTATATATATAAAAAGTTAAAATCTTATTTAATTTTATAATACAAATGTTGCTGATTTAAATACGTTCAATTTTAATTATGTGTTATTAATGAAAAACGACGCATAAAAAATGGTAAGTAGTTAATATGTAAAGATAGAGTTTTCTAGTCTCGTTTTTTACTCAATTCTTGATGTGCTAAAGTTATAAAAAAGGATATACAGGGTTGTATTCCCGATGAGAATAAAACGTTTATGAATGTTTAGAGTGTATATAGAATTTAATAATAAATAAAATATTCAATTTTAACTCCTTTTCTCCGTTTATCAAGCGCAGAGAATAACTTTCCAATATTCTTTTGATCGTATTGCACTCATGTTAAATATATATTACAAATATTTCATTCACTTAATTTAAAACTCGTTAAATTTTATATTCGGAATCGCTTTAATTTCAAATGATGCATTAAATGTTGTGCAATTAAATGAGCAAGTATCGTTCATTTATTTGTTTAAATATTTTGCTAGTCTAGACAACAACTTCAATATTTTTCCTAAAATCGCCAGATTTGATTTTTTTTTTTTTTTTTTTTTGAAACAGACAAAGCCATTTAGAGAATCTCTGTTAAAAATTCAATCACGAATTTCAAAACTTTACTGACTTATGGAAGATGAATCTTGTTTACCAGATTTATTGCAAAATTTTTCTGTTTCAGCTTGTTTTGATAAAAATATGCGTATTTAAAAAAAGTCACAGTGTCATTTTAGTTTAAGGGCAAAAGGCAATAATGCTTTCCTAGCATTTGTTGCTTTTTCTTCCGAAATTAAAATGATATGGTGACTATTTTTTTTTTCAAATGTACACAATTTTATCAAACCAAACTGTAATAAAAATATTTTGCAATAAATCTGGTAAACAACATTCATCTTCCATAAGTGAGTAAAGATTGAGAAAAAATGCGAAAGAGATGCGCAGATAGTAGAAATTCTGTCATATATGACGTCATAATGAAAACCCGCGTATTTGCATTATCAACCCCGTCCACCAGATGACGCAGCTGCGTCATTATACTCCAGATTCCAGCATTAACATTGTACGCTTAATATATATGCAGTTTTGAATAGTTAGCTGAATGTTTTGCAACGTAAGCAAACTTCTTAATTTCTATGTGCTAAGTTTATTGCTGCGATTGCACATTTTAATGTATCCTCATTTCGATTTCTACTTATGTAGTTATTTAATACTTTCCGTAAGAAATTCCATTTGAAGCTGCAAGTTTATCATCTCAGTAGGTCTCTAATAAAAATTTTTTAAATCTTATCTTAAATCTTAAGTTATAATTTATATATTTAAAATAGATGATAATTTATAATATTTTATAATGATTATATATATACAGGGTGATGCACTTTAGGTCCGTTTCACCTGAATCAACTGGTGAACCGACTTATCTAAAACCATGAATGTGATGATCATGTATTTTATAAGGACAACAGCGTTTCACGATGAGGTACAGTCATTGGGGAAAAAAAGTAAACACCTCCTACTAACTCTGCAACAAATTATTGTAGAAGAAAGTTACTGGTACCAAATGATTGGAAATAAAAACTACTTTTAAATTATGTATAAAATTGCTTAGGGGCCATCTACATACCAAAACGAACCCAAACTTTGTTTTCTTCAATAGCAATAACCTAGTTTGACATCATAAATGGATTCTATAGCCTTCAATTAGCCTAAATCAAAATTTTCATGAAATTCGTATGATTAGTTTTCGAGAAATTAATTTTTTTACATGAGCCTATTTTAGGGACTGTATCCAAATTAAAATTTGGTACTCGATTGTTGAAATGCTAGAGAATGAGTATGTCACTTCTATTAATGTATTATTTCTTGCCAATAGGACCATTTCACTCGCTTAATATGTTTCGACTATTGCCATCCCAAATGTTTCATTAAGGGAGTCCGGGACACATTTTCAAATAATTTTTATTTATTGAGTTTAAATTCTGAATTTTTTCGTGATGGTTAACCATATCATTTGTAAACAAAATAATATAATAAAACTTCTCATATATTAAAAAAAAAAAATTTAATATTAAAATTATTAAAAAAGTGGGGTCATTTAAAATCGTTATAACTCGAAATATTATTAATAGATTTTCAATCTTTTTACATTTAAATAAACAGAAATATATAAGTTTTAATTTGGATTCAGCATTTTTAAAAACATTAATTTTTTAAAAAAATAAAAATATTTAACGAAAAAAAAAATGGTGCATTTTTTTAAACAAAAATCATATTTTCAAAAGTAAATAATTTTTTTCAATTATGCTGAATCAAAATTAAAGTAAAAAACAATTGAAAAGGACATGCTCTAAGTTTGAACCATTTATCTTTAACGGTTCTTGACTTATAAGAATTTGAATACGAGAAATGGTGAAAAAACCCATCATGAAGAAAAACGCATTTTTACAAGTAGTCGTTTCCATAACAGCCATTGCTTGAAAGCTAGATTTTGAAAACAAACCAAAACGAAAAAATTAATATTTCTTGCTCTAATTAAGATATAAACATGATTTAAAAGTCATTTTAACCCTAGAACGCACCTCGTTTCGTACCTACGAATTAATCCCTCGGGTCTAAAAAGACCCATGCATGTTTAGCGCTTAAATTCGGCAGCCTACAGGTAATAAATTTATTATTTTAATAACTGTTGACGAATATTAAAACACAAAATAAATTATGAAAGTAAAAAGATGTAATAAAATTAAAAAGTACTCACAAGATCTTGTTTACAGGTACATCCAAAAAACACAAATGAATCCTTCAAATATTTAAAAGTAATTATCCCTTATAACAGTTGTGACAAAGTGTATTCAAATGCTTTTTGCATGTAAAGCAATGGCACGTTACACACTTAAATGTACATTTATTGTCCGTTTTCTCGTATAGGTGACATCTTCCTCGCTTCTTAGCAATTTCCAATTCAGTTGAAGTACTAGTAATTTCTTTGCGGATTTGCTTCACACTTTGAAACATATGTTTTGCTGCTTGGCCTTTTGGAAGATTTTCTATTGTCTCCATATGATTTTTTACATGTTTTCCAAAAAAAATTCTTCGTTCATAAGGACAGTCTTTCTTCCATGATTTATTTATTTTGCAATAAAGCGCAAAAGCGTTATATGCAGATATGTCTAAAATATTGCAAAATAAAACAAATGGCCAATGGTTTGTCTTCCTTTTTGTAGTGTAAGTAGCTACCATTTTGTCCAGCGTATCAACCGATCCCTTTGGTTTTATTATAATCAATAATGTACTCTGTTTTTTTTTTTTAATACTTTGTTCAATTTTCTCATTCTTATGCAATGTGATTTGAAGAACAATACATTTATTTTATTTTTTGGAATGTAAGTCCAAGCGTTGTATCTTTAGCAAATGCAAATGTTGAACTGTATCTTTCTTTTCGTTTTGTTTCTAAAATCTCTGCAGGGATAGATGATTTATTTTTTCTTACTGTACCAATCATGGTTATTTTTCTTTTGTGCAACATTTGACCTAAATCATAAGATGTAAAGAAATTGTCACAAGTTATATTATGTCTTCGTAAACCATGTGATAAGTACAAAACTACTCTCAATCCTTGTTTTCTTTCGGGTGCATTTCCTGGTTGTTTCCGTAAATATGGCTGGATATTCCACACATTGCAAGTGTCATTATCGCGCAAAATCCAGAATTTTATACCATTTTTAGAAGGTTGCTAGGCATGTACTGCCTAAAAGGACACTTGCCTCTAAAAGCAATAAGTTGTTCGTCCACCGTTGCATATACCTCTGGATTGAAACGATTGGGTAAAATTTCTACCCATTTATCCCATAATTCTCGAATTGAAGAAAATTTTTCACTTGATCTTCTTTGTCGAGTTTCCTGGTCATCAAATCGTATTACTATTGATATTATTTTGAATTTCTTTAGGGACATTGTAGCGCTAAACAAATGTCTACCCTTGAATTCATCCCATAGACTTGTTGTTGATTCATTGCTTGATTTATATACACCTGCGAGTAATAAAAGGCCTATGTATGCATCCAAAACTACGATATTTAGTTCTATCCAATTTTCTATATATACACGTTTACCTTCTAAATTTGTTTAATTTATAATCATGTGTTTCAAATTACGGGGAAAAAGTAGTTCAAAAGCGCTATATTCGTCTTCTATTTGTGCTATTGAAAATCGAGTTGGGCCAGGGGTTAGTTTCAAAATATTACTGCTTTCTAATCGACCAGCACTCCGATATGGCTTTGGATGCCACATTGCCCATCTCTGGACTTTATTATCTCAGGTACTTTATGTAAAGTATCTATTTCTCCATCAGATGACGAATAATTATCAGTAGATACATGAACCTCTTCTTCCTCCCATAGAACTTCATCCACATCAAATACATTTTCATCATCCATATAGCCTTCCATGAAAGTGAAATAAAACTTTCATATAACAAATAAAAAATGCACTAATGTTCTCCTCAAATAAATATTCGAACTGATACAAAAGGTAAACTTTTTACTTCTAGCTGAGAGAAAAACAACAAACAAAATGAATTTCCGCTATGACTTGTCTGGTGCCAAATGTCTCATAACTTCATTCCCTCCCCCATAACTCTACCCTTTTTCCCTCGTTACCTTTTTTGGAGCTGTATAGCAGAAATAAAACAATATCGGCGTTTTTCAAAAACTATGTGAATGTATTTTTATGCTTGGACAAAGTAGACCTGAGGGACGGATTAAGGTGTTTTTTTGCTGTGTAAAAACTAACAGTCCTATTAATTTAAAATTTCCGTATGTCTTAGTTAAAAACAAATCAGGAAAAGTCATGAAATTACAGAAAATTCTTATGAATAGTTTTTGAGTAACGCAAGCTGGAATATGGTTAGGGGTCTAAAAAGACCCGAGGAGCTTTCTAGGGTTAAGCATTAAAAAAACAGAGAAATTTTTAATAAAATAAAATGATTTTACAAAATTTGAAGATTTTTGTGTTCCGGACCCCTTAAAGGGCGTAAAATATACTTTTTCTGAAATTATGCTTTTCTGGACATCATAGACGGTCCCTTAAACCGTCATTTTGGCGTTTTTGACTCATAATTCAAAAACTACTTGGAAAAAAATTTGGAAATTGAGAATTTACATCAAGCAGGACATAATAAACATACAGCTATCAAAAAAATTGTATGTTGCAATTCAAATTTTTTTTAATATTAATTTCATAATTCATAATTCATATTATAAATTTTTTAAAATTACAAATTCAATGTATTTATATTTGGGTTTTTAGTATTATAATTAAACAGAAAAATTATTACATTAAGATTATAATTTCAGGAGATATTAATAAAAATATAAAAATGTAATTTAACATTATAAGCTCTAAATTTTAAATGTTTATAATTCAGAAAATTATCATCCAAATGACTTGAAATTTTGTTTCTACGCATAGTTTGAACCTAAGATTTAAAATATATTGTCAGAATTGGGTGTTGCTATTGAAAAAAAGAAAGTTTTGTCTGGTTTTGATCTGTAGATGGCTCCCTAAGCAAATTTTATATACTTCATTTAAAAGTAGACTTTATTTCCAATCGTTTGGTACCTGTAATTTTTCCTATTATAATTGCAGAGTTAGTAGGGGTGTTTACTTTTTTTTCCATGACTGTACATAGCAATTCTGTCAATGACACCGCATTTACTGTCATCTAAAGTGTAAAATGTGAAGAATTTAGTGCAGCGTTTTCTGGACGCTAATGATGTCATTTCCAGCGCTTCTCGTGTTGTTGTTATATTTAATACAAAATAAGTGAAATTTCGCGAAAATACCTTAATTAAACCTGGGTTTTAGTTGGAGGAGATATGCTATGTTCTCGACTGAATAAGCGTTCTTCGTGCTGCGTAGTATTACGACTTCCTCCTTTGTTGCAGAATTTCGGGGACCACCCTGAATCTCACTCTATCTATCTCTCTATCATCTATGTGTTTTTGTGTAAGTAATCAATGAATAAATTTTGAACTTAAGAAAATCATCTACATACAATTAGTTTATGCCTAATCAACTATTAACATAAAAGAGTTCATATATTAAGCATACGCATATATTTAAAACAACGTTGGTTACGAATAATTTACTCCCTTACATTTTATGTCAGGTATCGTGCATAGTAACATATGACCCATAAGCTGTGTCTGAAGGTTTAATTATCAGTGAAACAGACTTCAAAATCCTCTTCAATAATTCTGTTCAATTTAGTGTTAAATTCAAAAATAAAAAGTTGGAGAAACATCCGTTATTATTGGATTTCTCTATGAATTATTTGAGATGAAATTCATTTACCTTCCACTATTAGAAATTACTTAAACAGCTCTTTAAATAAGGATATTTCCTAGCGATCACCAATATGGATGATATGAACTTCGTAATTAAATTTTCTGGTCACATTAGAATGACGTGTTAGTATTAGTATACTTGCTGGATTTTATTTAAAGACGGCGTTAGGACTTTGTCATTTGTTTTGAACGAATTTCAGACAGATTGAATATCACTGATATCCCAAATTTTATATAATCATATAGTTTTCACTTTCCTCGTTTTCCTAATAGTTCGTTTTTGATTAACAGAAAAAATACAGTCTTGGAAAAAAAGTAACCCCCCTACTAATTTTTCTGCTAATAATCGTGTATGAAAGATATGTGCGCCAATAGACAGGAAATAATGTCTCTAATCTAACGATATATGTAAATTACGATTTTGGGACCGTCTATATATTAATAATTGTTCCAAAAAAAATTTAAATGAGAACATCCACTTTTGGCGATTTATATGAGTTCCTTGGATGAAAGCAGTCCGAAAAATACATGGTTTATGCGTTTTTCTTAAATCTTCATATAGTTATAAAAGTATTAAGGCTTTCTTTACCCATAAATTTTGAAAATGAAAACTAAGATCGTACAGGGAATACGGGAAAAGTTCAATTAATAACACAAAATTTTTATAGAAATTTTTAAACATGAAATAAAGTAACTACACGAACAAGAAAAAATTGTAGACTGTTTTCTGTTATTCAAACGATAACTTGAGACAGTTTTAGACCGTCTTAAAGTAACATATTCCTATAAAAGGAAAAGTAATGATTGGAAAGAATGGATATTTTTAGTAACATTTTTACAGTGCTGCCACTGGATGGCAGTTGATAAGCATTTTAAGCTGTATCTGCTCAAAATAAAGATCTTCAATGAACACGGAGTCGTTTAACATATCAAAATCTTCGAGACAAAATTGCTTATATTTCTTAATGTGTACTTTAATTGCGGCCGTTAAGATAAAAGCACTACACCGAATTCCAAAAGGTAAACATGCCATATTCATCACCTTGATAGTGTCAGGGTCACCACTATTAAAACAAAGAAATTTTAATTATTTCCTTTCTTATTTTGGAATCTCGATCATTAGATATGCTTTCTCAATGTCGTAAAAAAAAGCAACTTCATACTTTGACATTTAAGTATTACATGTAGCAAATTAGTATTTAAATTTGTATCTGGTACTAAAAATCAAAACAAAGTGACGTATTTGTATAGATAAACAACAATTAGTTACTAAAATATTTTCTGATGATGAGCTTGGAAAGCTTGAATGTACTAAGAATTTAAACAACCTGTATATTTTAAACTTGTATCATCTTTTCATTACTTTAGTCGCCTTTTAAGTAAAACTGTGGACTTTTTAAAGTTCACATTTTATATTTTATGTTGAATCAAGGTGAAAAATTGCGTTTCGTCTTATGATTTTATCATTTAAATATTTCGAATTATTTTCTTTTTGATGACGCACAGAAAACTAATCTCACGCGTGTGGTTTCTTTATACGGCCTTAAAACAGCCTTATGAGGCATATAGTATCCAGACAATAACGCATCATTTTTAGATTCTTCTAGAATCCCTTCACGAATCTGTTCATCAATAACTGTCTTATACTTTTCGAATACACCTTTATTTTTATAATTTTTTTCATTCAAACTATAAAACCGTTTTTCAGCAATGTAAAAGTCATTATTAATTTCATTTGGACTTGAATCCAAATTCAAGTGAATTTGGAATCGAACTGAATCCAATTCTTTGTTTTTAATGAATATTTAAATATTGTTCTGAATTCACCAGAGCTCATAAATACTGCGCTCCGGGTCCCGACGGAACAGAACTTCCGAAACACCAAATCCTAAATTATCTTTTTCTTTCCCTTACATCTCCAGTCCTTTGCGTTATTTCCTACCAGCTTACACATGTGACGTAGCGTGTCGCACACATAGGAATATACTGCTATGTAGATTCAATGGTTTTCTAATGGCGGCGAGGTATGATAGAATTAACGATAACCGTGTCTGCCGTTTTTACTCGTGGTCGTTTTTACACGCTGCTTTTAGTTAGTGCTTGTAAATACTTTTGCTGATTAACTTTTTAGCTTCACACGGTGCTTAATTTGTGTCGAAGATCACATAAGCGCAACTTCAGTACACCTTTATTTTAGTGAATATTTAAATATTAGTCGGATACACTAGTGTTTATTAATACCGCACACAGAAGCTCACCAGAAGAGCGCTGTATGTTTTGTTTTGCATGTTGATAGAAAAGAAATCCTTGGTGAGTACGATTTTCTAAAAATTCACTTTTTATGATTTTAATATCTTTGCTCTGTTTATTTACTGGGTTTTATTATATATACATTCATAGATATATTAAAAATATATTAAAATTTTCCTTTTGCTTAAAACAAAATTGCTTTACATTTTGAAAAAAAAAAATGTATGAAATATAAACATGCGGGAGAAGGGATGTTATTACTGTGGAATATTACAGCTCCGGTTCTCTTTTTTTTTTGTTAGAAATTAAACCCTGACCCTAAGTAAGATTACTCGTATACCTATTATTTTTGTATTGCAATTTCCTTTCAAAATTTGTCCTTTTGGAATAACTCGTCACTCTCGTCCGAAATGCCAATAGAATACGTTTTTCAAAATACAGGTACATGTATTCCTAAATCTTTTACCTCAACTGCATTTTTCCTTGCTGCAATATTTCCCTTTTCTCAATTCATGTCCCTTAATAATCATCCAAAAACCGTTTTAATTGCTCCTGAATTATCCATACTGTATATTCTTTTAGTTAAAATAAATTCACAAAACAAGTTTGATCCAATTATTATTTTAAATTTCATCAAATCATTTTATTATTAATCAGAAATTCCCTAATTTGTGTAGAAGATTCGGACATCTGTCCACCCGATATCTGAGGAACAATGAGGGCTTGGACATTCGCTTTAAAAGACTGGTCTAAGATTTTGATTTTAACCTCTATTATTGGGTATATAGTTTTCCTACAGCACTTTTCCTTCGAAAGAATACATTGATAAAATCTCTTGACCAACTGGCTTTAAATTCAAAGTATCAATTAAAATATCGCTCACTAATGTACTCTGAATCCCATTGTCTAAGTGTATTCTAGTCACTTTAGAATTAAAATATGAAATCGCGGCTACTTGAGGAGTCTGTAAAGATTTATTTTTGGAATACGGCACATTATTTTTACATTATGAAACAGAACTAAAAATTTCAGAACTAGAATTATTCTCATTCTCT
The DNA here is from genome assembly GCA_963932465.1 of Maratus speciosus. Classification (NCBI taxonomy): domain Eukaryota; kingdom Metazoa; phylum Arthropoda; class Arachnida; order Araneae; family Salticidae; genus Maratus; species Maratus speciosus. The sequence goes on from OZ010787.1 coordinate 1,456,029, forward strand.
CTCACCTCAAATCTAGAACTAGAAAAACCGGGATTTGCGTATTACTATTTTTATTTTCTCGAGTAGTATTTAACCCTCTGTTTTCTTTCATACAAATAGATTCATGGTGATATTGATTGTTACATTTAAAAGAATATAATAAGTACACTTTTGCTGTTGTGAAAAATTTTAAAGCATTTAAAACAACGATTAAAGTTTTTTAATATCTCAAATGGGTATCAAAACAAAATATCCATGATAGAATTTGTGTATTAAGAGTGCTTGCAGAATTTGACCCTTTGAAATAATTTTTATTAATTTATTTGTCGGGAGACCTGTTTACTTTATTCGTTTAGTATCTTATAAATGATTTAGTATGAAGGAAGATTCCCTGCATTCAATTTCGATTGTCAAGTATCTCGCTACTTTCGAAATATTAAACTTATTCTCATCTGATTTCTATAAATGTTTTATAATAAAATTTAGAGCGAAATAATCTGGAATTATTCTAATCGGACTGGTATACAAAATCAATACAAAAACCCTTAACGGGTTAAAAGTTTGTGACGCAGCACTTTATCTTATGCTCTAAGAATTTAAAATATGGAACTTAAAAATAATGATATCAAATTTTGAGTGACGCTATGCTATCAATTATAATTTCTCTCTATATTATTTATTTCATCTTTTTATTTTTTTTTATAATCGCATGTGCAAAAATGTTGTTCAATTAAAAAAAGTGTATAAAAGTTTATTCATTGATGCTTTATCATTTACATCTCTCATAAATTCAAAGTATGAGTTTTAAAAGATAGGATATCAAAATTTTAGTGACGCTTTGATGTGGCTTTAAACGATTTGTTTTAAAATTAAATTAATTTTTATTTTGGTTTGGCTAAGATATATTCACACATCTAAACAATAGTTTTAATTTTCCAATATAATTTAAATATGTCACTTTCACTGAATTTATATAATGCATTTAAATGTATTTATTTGAATAAATTGATTTATCCTTTGTCCAATGCTATTAAAAATTTAAAATAAGATTTACATAAATAATTTTCTTGCGCCATTGTATCCAAACTAAGTGAAATGTATTCAAATGGGTACAATGACGCAAAAAAATTATTTATGTAAATCTTATTTTAAATTTTTAATAGCATTGGACAAAGGATAAATCAATTTATTCAAATAAATACATTTAAATGCATTATATAAATTCAGTGAAAGTGACATATTTAAAGTATATTGGAAAATTAAAACTATTGTTTAGATTTGTGAATATATCTTAGCCAAACCAAAAAAAAAAATTAATTTAATTTTAAAACAAATCGTTTAAAGCCACGTCAAAGCGTCACTAAAATTTTGATATCATATCTTTTAAAACTCATACTTTGAATTTATGAGAGATGTAAATGATAAAGCATCAATGAATAAACTTTTATACACTTTTTTTAATTGAACAACATTTTTGCACATGCGATTATAAAAAAAAATAAAAAGATGAAATAAATAATATAGAGAGAAATTATAATTGATAGCATAGCGTCACTCAAAATTTGATATCATTATTTTTAAGTTCCATATTTTAAATTCTTAGAGCATAAGATAAAGTGCTGCGTCACAAACTTTTAACTCGTTAAGGGTTTTTGTATTGATATCATTACTTTTTTGAGGTTATTGAAAAAAAATAATAATAATAAAGACCAATACAAAGAATTCATAGGATTTCCATTCACCTTCAATCCTCCCCCTTTCGCCCCGCAAAAAAGGATGACCATACTTCAATTTTAAAGAGCACCGTGCTATGATATTTTTATAAGAACTCTTTGGTAAGATATGGAAGTAATGTACAACATGCATGTTTAAAGGGTATTTCTGTTGGTTTGTTTCAGAAATATGAAAAGCAATGTTAAATTTTACTATCTAAAAAATTTACTTTGTTAAGAAAAGTAACAAGAAATATTACTCTTTAAACATTTATATGTATATATAGCAATCATCACTCACTTATAAAAGTAATTACATACATTTATATTAAATCCAAAACTACAAATTTCTGCTTCCCCCTTTTCTCATTCCTGGTGCAAAAAAAATTAAACATTATAAATTCTTTAATTTTATATAAAATAATCTTTGACCATCCCTATTTAAAATTCTTTATTAACAATAATAATAAATCATGTAAAATAAACCCTGAGCTCCGAAGTTTCCACTTCTCCCTTTGCACCCACCTCTCCAGATTACCTAAATAATTAATCTTTCAAACATTAGTTTGAAAAGAAAAAAATCTGCAACATTTGTTGCTCACTAACATAAATAAATAAATAAGCACTGACTTCCCTAATGCACATTTCTCCTCTTCTCCCTCCCCCTACTCCCCAGCCTTAAAAAAAATTTAAATCTTTATTTTTATACAGAAAATTCTTCTATATAAATTATCCTCTTATTCCTCAAAATTACCACTTTCCCACTCCAGCATAGAGATTCCATTCTTTAAAGCTTTTTAGAAAAATGGATCTGCAAAGTCTGTTGCTTAATAATAAAATAAAATATATAATCATGTACACTTTTAATTATTTTTCACACAATCAATTGATGTCATGATAATAGTTGTTCTGAGCGAATATTGTGTTGGCTGGGTTGTCGTACAGATAGCTCAATTGGAAGAGTACTGGCAATTAAAGCCAAAGGTTATTAAAGTTCACTTTAATTCAAGATGTTTAACCCCTTCGCGACAAGAGCCCTTTGCTTAATTTTTAACCTTTTACTACAGGTTTCTAAAATCAGAAAATTTTCTGTAATTGAATCACAGAAATGCTCCAATTAAAGAAAGGTAAACTTTACAATTAAAAATAAGTGGTGAGAATAATGAAGGATTCTGAACACCTTAAGTGGAAAGTATACCAGTCACTCATCCCCAAGGAGTTAAAGATGCTTTTTTGCTATTATAAACTTTAGGATTTACAATATAAAAAAATCTTAACCACTTCTGAATCAAACAAAGACAGTGGAAAAAAAAATCAAGATGGCAATGTTTTGATTGGTAAATTCTAAGCTGAGTAATTTGTGCTACAGAATGAAAAAATTATAAAGTTATAATAATGCCCTCTTCAGAGCAGTCACAGATACTAAATCTTTAAGGTTTTTGACAGGGTTGGCACGGTTTAAACCAATTGGTTTTTTTAGAAAAATCTAATATAATATTTTCTGTTTTTTATAATTTAATTGTTTTAAATTATTGATAGAAGTAATTTCGACTTTTAACACTTCATCTCAGCAGTCAACATGAGACATAATGAGCCAAGGTTATGTTTCTATGCATGTAGAATGAAAATTAGCATGTGCTGATGAACATATCTCATACCCTAAAGATTTTTCTTAAAACATGTGAAATTAGAAAAGATAAAATAGATAAATAATATTCAATATTTAGCATAAAATATTTTCATTTAAAAAATGCAGATTATTTACAGCAGTTAATAACAAAATACAATGATCTTTAACATTTTGGTTAAGTTGTAAAAGAAAATTTTCTGGATTGGGAAAGATTATCCTTAAAGAATTTAAAAGAGTAACTTAAGATATCAGATTGAACAACACAGCTTGCAAAAATTGAGTGCTAGTTAGAGCATTTCAATAATACCAATCAATCTTTTCTGTTAGTTGCTGAATCTAATGGCCAAAAATGTTGACTTGGACACTTGGAGTCATCACTCAGAAAACAAAATAACCAGACGTATTTGGATATTTAAAAAATACTAATAATAATAACCACAGAATAATATTATATTCATGAAACTGCATCAAATGTTTAATGATTGATTATTATATTATTAATCAAAAGATTCTTCATACGATTTTAAAAGGTATCAATGTTTCACTGTGTAGAGCAGTTTACTTTGAACATAAGACATAGCTGTTACTAATAATGTTTAAATTAGAAATGATTTCAATTTTCTATATAATTGACTGTAATTATTTCATTTAAATATTTTCGAAAGTTTATATAATATCTAAAAATGTTTATTTTATCAACATATATGCATCTGTATGCAATAGGAAATTATATTTAAAAAAAACTTGGTTTAAACCAAAAAACCCAGTTTTTTTGGCTTTTTACAAAAAAAACTCGGTTTTTTATGTGTGAACTACATATGAATATAATAGAAGATCTTTATAACGCACACCTTGGTATGAGAAGTTGTGTGTATTATAGAATTTTTATTACATAGATCATATTTTATACATCATTAAATTTACCTTGTATACATGCTTTAAATTACATTCCTTGGAACCAGAAATTGTGCAAATTATAAAATTTTACATAATAGGTATAGATCACACATTATTAAATTACCTTAAAGCATGATCCAAATATGCTTGGTCAAAATAATTATAAACAGTGGTAGCTCATGAATGACAGTTTTGGGGACACTAAATGGATGGCTGGCAAATATATTCCTTTTTTAGTACTTTTAATAATGAAACCTTTGCCTTATTTTTAGCAGAACTTTCTTCCATTAAATAAGGCAAAAATTTATTTAAAAAAAAGAACTTTGATAAGGCATGCATTTTAGTGCTGCAAGAAAAACCTGTCATGAGCTGCTACTGATTATAACACTCATTTACAAAAAAAAAAAATATATATATATATATATAATAACAATGTTTATAATTCTAAATTTGTTTCTTATTCCAAATTAATGTTTATAAAGACGATAATGAATCAAATTTAGTGTTCCAAGAAATAGCAATATTTGTGAAATACATGTGCTTCTTAACTGCAAAATTCCTTGTTTACATCTCAGAAATACATTACATCTTCTGCATTAAAATATTTTAGTGGCAGGCTTTAGTGATTGAACAAGGACTGCTTGAAGAGTGCTTTTAATGATTTTAGAGTATAAAATTATGGCTCTTGAACTACTATTAATCAAATACAGTAATAGCGATAAAAAAAATTTTAAATAGTTCATTTAAAAAAAAATACTTGTATTTTCATCAGATATACTGATTATTACTACCATATGTTATATGTAACATATTTATTAGAAAAGTTACAACTATTCTGCTGAAGTTTTAAAATGTAAACAAAATGATGCTTAATAAACATGATCAAAAGTACCTCTGGACAAAAACATTATATTACTTATTTCAAAATTTTTTAATTTAATGATAGCAATTTTTTCATTAAAAAAAAATCAGAATTATGGAGATAAAGAGGAAATAATGTTTTGAATTTAGCCCTCTAGAGGGTAGCAATATTTCTACAAAATAACATTAAAGAAGCTGTCTGTTATACAGAAAATTGCATTATAAAGGGCTTTCACTGCAACAATGTTTTCATAACAGAATTCTAAAATAAGATTTTAAACATCCAACTATGTAAAATTTAGTGTTTTGGGAAATAACAGATATTTCAACAATATGAATCTGAAATACAGGAGATTTGTAACTGCAAAATCTATTGTTTACATGTCAGAAATAAATTATGTAGATAATTGCATTATAAAGATCTTCAGCAGAATCCCAGAACAAGAGAAATACCCAGTGATTTTTTTGGCAAGCATAAACATTCCCATGCAACCCAACTCAAACTAAAATATGGCAACTTGAAAACTGTTGCGATTGGTTTACATTTTTTATTGCTGCCAGACTATCATTTTCTACTATATCATTATTTATGAATCATGTAAATACAATATTTATAAATAACGACATATTAGAAAACACAGGAAAGCTCATTTTAATGCAACAATCAAAATAAAGTAAAAAAAACAAACAATTTCAACATAAATTAATTGAAAAATGTTATATCTTTTAAACAACTTTTCTAAATCAGAGTAATCATTTAACGATTGAAATTCTGATTTTTCAATAACTTTGAGAAACAGTCATGTCATTTTAATCTTTAAAAATATCTACTTACAATAGAGTAAATATTCAACAATTCAAATTCTAATTTATGTATGTATGAACACTTTGCATTTATTAAAACCACAGTAACATCACTGGATATAGCAACTTATTGGAATGATTAATAATTTATGTAATGAACACTGCATGTTCATGAAAACAAACAAAAAATCATTGGATACAGCAATATGAAAAATCCACAAAACTCACAAATATCTTGTCTCGATCACTAAATGCATGCATTAAAGGGCAAAATTAGCACTAGCCACTGGGCATAGGGACACTAAATGATAAAAATTGGCTATTAAGAAATTGTCTGTCAGCGACCACTTTCCTACAAGGTCAAAAAAATTTATTTTTACCTACTATAAGGGATTCTACTTTTTTTGGTTATTTGTATGTTTATATTAATACAGTAGAAGATCTTTATAACGCAATTCTCCATATAACGCACAACTTCTCAGATGTAAACAATGATTTTTGCAGTTAAAAAGCACCTGCACTTTCACATTCTAACATATTGTTACTCTCTAGAGGACTAAATTTGATACATTAGCTCAGCTTTATCTTCTAATTTAAGACCTTTTTAGTGAAAAAATGCTATTATTAGAATAAACATTTCTGAAAATGTCTAATATAAGGGATGGTTGTGTCAGTTATATTTGGATCATGTTTATAGAGTAAATTTAACAATGTCTGACCTATATTATGCAAAAATTTATAATTTGGATAACTCTTGGTAACAAGGAATGCAGTATAAAGATATTCTAATGTATTTTGATGTGTTTCAGACATATTTGGCTATGTTTACAAGGTGAATTTAATGATGTGATCCATATAATGCAAAATTCTATATAACGCACAACCTTGCGTTTTTAGGTTTGCGCTATAAAGATCTTCTACTGTATATTTATTTGAGCTATTCCATTTTAGAACACACACAGATGAGTTGCACCCTCAAATGTCAGATTTCATCATCAATGATGTCAATAAAACTAGATTTCCAAATAGGGATAGCCAAAAATACAAAAAGTGAGATTACCAGAAGTAACGATTGATCACCTTGTCAAATTCAAAGTCGCCAAATGTATGCCAGATCTTTATTTCAAATGTCATAACTATTTTCATAAAGTTTTAAAAGCTCTGACCCAATCAGTGATGATGAGAGTTCAGCAGGGTATAATCTGACTCCAGGAGCAAACTTTGAGATCAAAATAAAGAATTATTTTTATAAACTGGTTATTATTGCAGCATAAGGATCCACAATCTTTGGCTTGTTAAAAGTCAGTAACATGACTCTATAATTCAAAAAAGCCTATAATCTGCAATGCATTTCGGATATAAACAAACAATTAAATAATAAAATTTTGTATAAATCACCACTTGTTGGTGCTGTTTCTTCTAAATATAAACAAACAGTTAAGTATTTTTCTAAGCAAGATAATGCAGATTTTGACTGTAATAAAAATTAGATGATTGAATTTATAAAGAGGATTCTAAGGCATTTCTGCAGTCACTAAAAGTTAAATGTTTGGTTTATCTTGTAAATAACCATTAGACTGCTATATTCTGAAAACATTCATTGACAAAGATCGTAGAAAACTAACTTTGAAGCAGAGTAGGAAAAAAATCAGTTTATTTTGATTTAAATCATATAATTTTTTTAATTTAAATTAACCTACAACATTAATTTAAGCTTTGAAGGCTATAGCATGCCCTTTTCAATAGTTTTAAAAATGCAACTAATATAGAAGCTTGAATATATATATATATATATTTGGTATTACTTAGTTATCCTGTCGATCAAAAATCTATCGCCAAACTATAAGATCAAATGCCAATAATGGTTGATCGTAAATGTTACATTACTTGACTTTAAGCAAGTTACATGTTTTACATCATCAAGTGATTTTTATTTCGATGTTTTATTTGTATTTTTATTAATGTTATACTAATTTATTTGTTCTTTCGATATTTAAAATAAAAATTATGTCAATTTGTATAATTTGGCGAGTGGTTTGGCGATTTAGGGTAGATGCACCAGTTTTGGCCACCTTTAGAGAAAATTTGAAATAGGAATTTTTCAGTTCTTAACCGATTGAAGCATATTAAATCATAATAACATCATTCTTTAGTAAATTTAACTGTCTTTCTGTTAACTGTAATGACTTTCTACAGAATATTTTAGATTGCGAGTAATAAATCATCAAGTAATTTATTCCAATTTGTACCAGTTTTGGCCACCCCTACACCAGTTTTGGCCATCTCTATGCACCAGTTTTGGCCACTCCAATATCATGTAGTTTAACAAACATTTTAATTGATAATAAGTAAAAATAAAGCATTTTTATGCAACATCTATATTACCACACATATATTTTTTTGCTGTATTAAGAGAATTTTGCAAATTTCTTTATGAATTGATAAAAACATCAAGTAAAATATACTTACATTGGTTTTAACTGAAAATTTCAATTAAAAAACAAAAAATATATTTAAATTTGATTCATAAAAGGGACAAAAGTGCCTATAGGACATAAAGATTAACTATTTAATCAGTTTTATAATTATTCATAGATTATGGCTTGTTCAGAACACTTGAATCTTCATCAAAGAGTTATATTTCTTGAAAGCATTATCTGATTTTGGTTTGATTTTCATCAAAAAGTTATACTTCTTGAAATCATCTTTTGATTTATATTAGCTTGTGCCTTATTTATGTACCCTGCTTCTTTGCAAGTTATTTTAGGATGTGATTTCAGAAGCGAATCATACCATTTCATGCCTGGTCTTCCATCTTGAGATGGAGTTTCTATCTTGCCAGCTACAATTTTCTGGACAGAATCTTAAAAATTGTTCCATTTTTATAGGAAATAGTATTCTGACAATATCTAAAATCTACTTTTCTAATTGATTTTTAACTTCAATTCCTAGTACGTTGATCTACTATTTGAGATTCAACATTATTAGAGAAAAGTGGTGTCCATCCTGCAAACTTGTGATGTAAGGCAAGAACGGGTTACTCCAAAACTTTGCTAGCTTGTAGTGCTGGCGTTACATTTTGAATGGCCTTAATTTTACTTCCTATCTTAGAGCAGTGTTCCCTCTAGGCCATTTTTTAAGAGCACAGAATCTCTTTTAAACTTGGTAAAATGAATCCTGTTCTTTTTAAATAATGTGAAATACATTCTTACTTGTATTTAGATATCTCTAGTAAAGATTTTCACAATATTTAGTATTTCTAAATCCGTGTTCCTGAAATATTGCAAAAATTATGGAACTTCTTCATTTCTTTAGGAAAAACACTAAATTAAATCATGCTATAATTTTATTGAACTTTTTAATTTATACGTTATAAAATCTTTGGTACAGATGTCAGATTCGCCCCATATTGGCGCTATTGTTTTCTGACGCCAATGTCATATACGCAATGTATACTTAACCGGCGCCAAAGTGACATTATTTTGTTTGATATGGTAACCCGGATATTGTTGTTTATGCTGTTGATGTTTTCGCCAAATCGGCGTCAGAAAAAAATCGCGCCAATATGGGGCGAATATGACATCTGTGCCAAATCTTTCAAAATTTATGTTTTAATTTATTTATCATATCTAAACATTACATATCACCTCCCCTTTTGTTTTATCAATACTAAACACAATACTATATTTTCTTTAGCAATGTCATTCTTTAGTGACTAGCACAATGTCCTTCTTTCTAAAGTGAATTATCTATTGGACAGAGAATAACAAAATCTCTTTTATAGAACTGACATTAGCCTTTCTTTTATTATTATTATTGAAGCCATTAATATATAAAACAAAACTAAATTGATTTTGATTTATGCTATGTTTTTAAATTTATTAAACAGCTAAAATTCCCTCTATAATGAATCATGTGGCCAAAAGTGGAACATATGTTGTACCCTTTTTGGCCACCCCCATGGCCATAACTGGTACATATAGCAAATTTAATGCACCAGTTTTGGCCACCCCCCATTAAACTGTTAAAATAATTAATTTAAATGTAAAATTGCAGTAGAGAAAAAGCTTACCTCATAAAACCTAATAGCAATTTGTTTCAGAACAAATAGAACCCGATAAGTGCCTAATGTTGAAAGATTTTGAAAACTTGTCAGCTAAGCAAAAATCTTAATACATGTAAGCACTCACTACAGTTTCACACATTTATTTATCAAAAAATAAACAAATGATATTGTAAATGATAAAAGAGAGTTTGCTTAAAGTGTAAAAATGCATATTATTTGTTAGCATCAATTCACAGGCTAAATATTGGACAAATTGATCCAATTGGCCAAAACTGGTACAGTGGCCAAAACTGGTGCATCTACCCTATATAGTTTGGTGAAATTGGTCGACAGGATAACTAATTAGTACCATATATTTTTAATGTAGAAGTATTTATACTTCTGTGAAGTGATTGCATCACTTACCTTAAGCCTAAGATGTGTTAAAAGCATTAAAGGTACCAATCATTGCCTTTCTGCTCCAACTCACAAAACAACCCTGCCATTATTACATATTATTTTAATGGCCAAGCAAACTTTAAGATCAAAATAAAGAATTCTTTTTATAAACTGGTTATTCTTGCAGTGTAAGGATACACAGTCTTTGGTTAGTTAAAAGTCAATGAGTAATGCAAACAAGCTTTTGTTACAGAGTAGGAAGAGAATCTAAGACCAATAATCTCTTAAAAAAAGTGACTGATTTAAGGGAAATGCATTTTAGCTCTCAGATCTCCACCCCCCCCCCCCCTTTTCCCTTAACAGTCAAGTCAATATACTTAGTTAGGTTCGCAAGACAATATCAACAGTTTAGTTTTTACATAAAATAAACATATCTAGCTCATTTGTTTTCTTTCAAAGAGTGAAAATACATTTTGACTTTAAATAAAGGAGTTAATTCACCTGTACCGAAGGTACAAAAACAAAGATACCTAAGAAAGTGGCCAGTGTCAAAACAAAGTTGGGTGAGGGAGACATAATATACAAACTAATCAATCATGTATTAGACGACTCTATAATTCGCAAAAGCCTATAATCTGCAATACATTTCAGATGTAAACAAACAATTAAATAATAAAACTTTTTATAAATCACCAGTTTTTGGTGCTGTTTCTTCTAATGTAAACAAACAAGTGTTTTTCTAAGTGAGATAATGCAGATTTTGACTGTAATAAAATACTATTAGATGATTGAATCTATAAAGAAAATTTTAAGGCATTTCTACAGTCATTAGAAGGAAATACAGTAGACTCCCTCAAATCTGCAGAGCTTGGGACCAGAGGTTGTGCGGATTTTAGAATTTTGTGGATTTCTGGTCATTGATTTGTTTACTTTTTTGTAGCATTAATTCGATTGGTAGTTAAGCAAGGAAAAATATAATTAAAGCTCACAATAAAGTAAAACATTAAAATAAGTAAAATATTAAAATAATTTATTAGTTTAAAAGTAATTATTAAAATAATTATGTAAAATAAAAATTTAGAAAAATATTAAATTATTACTGATCAAATCGATTCATTTCGATTCCAAAGGTTTTGTGCTGCCATCTAGTGGTAAAGCGATCTTAAGACCAATATGTTATTATTTATTCTTAGCACTTTTATCTTTAGTAACTTTTTTCATTGTTATTTAGTCTTGAATGCTTTTCTTATGCTGTTTTGTATGTTTAGAAATAAATTTGTCTATAATTAAAAAAAAAAAATTGCGCGAACAATAATTTAAATATAGCGTTCCGGTTCGTGGATTTTTCCATTTTGAACCCTAGAATTTTTGATATAGATATGCTAATTTATATTAAAATCAAAAGTAATGTAAATTTATTTAAAAATAAATCAGCTGTAATAGACAGAAGAGAAGAATTAACAAAAAATTTAGTAAAAAAAACATTGCGGTAGTTGCTGATTTTGGCGCCTTCTTGAATTTTGTTCCTGCAACTTAACTGTAGATTTTATTGTTTACATCTGAAAAATACGCGGATTTAAGGGAGTCTACTGTATGTTGTTTATCTTGTAAATAACCATTAGACTGCTATATTCTGAACACACTGATTGGCTAACATGGTTATAGAAAATGAACTTTCAAACAGGGTATGAAAAAAATAAGTTTATTTTGATTTAAATCATATAATTTGTTTTTTTTAATTTAACCTACAACATTATTTTAAACTTTGAAGGCTATAGTATGTCTTTTTCAATAGTTTTAAAAATGCAATTAATATAGAGGCTTGAATATACATATATTTTTTAACGTATAAATATACTTCTGTAAAATGATTACATCACTTACCTTAAGACTAAGATGTGTTAACACCATTAAAAGGTACCATCCATTGCTTTACTGCTCCAACTCACAAAACAACCCCGCCATTATTACATATTATTTAATTGGACAATTTTATTTCGTGTTTTTTTGCGGCATTTTGATGAAATTCACATTTTTTCCTTGATCCTTTGATGAAATTAGTGATTTTTTTGCAATTCGTTGACACCCTTTTATGAAATTCTCATTTTTTCTGCAATACCTTGATGAAGTTAGTGTTTTTACACGGCCTGTTCACAAAATTTGCATTTTTTCCACGATTCTTTGGCGAAATGTGCATTTTTTTCGCAATCCATTCACAAAATATGCATTTTTGCATGATCGTTTGATGAACTTTGTGTTTTTTTTGCGGCATTTTGATGATATTCGCATTTTTTCCGAGATCCTTTGACGAAATTCTGATTTTTTCTACAATACTTTGATGATAGGGTTTTTTCATGGCCTGATCACGAAATTTGCAATTTTTCTGTAATCCTTTGATGAAATTAGTGATTTCTTTGCAATTCGTTGACAAAACAAGTGTTTTTTCGTACACTTGAAAAATTGCACACTTTTCTTGCGATTCTTTGGCAAAATTTGCATTTTTTTTTCCAGGATCCTATAGAGGAGATTTATTAGAGATTCCAGGTTCATGAATAAATGAAAAAAAACTCCAACACGAGGATTTCGAGGAGTTACTTCTTTATTATGAAACTTTTTAAAAGGAAGGCCATGATAGTACAGTGGGACGGGAGAAGTCAAACGGAAGGCTGACCGACGGGAGCGACCCCGAAGGGCAGCGAGCTGAGGTCTCTCCCCTTCAAGATCAGCGGGAGTAGTGGTCAAATATTCATTACAATCACTCACTCATTGGGGAGATGAATAGCAACATATGTACTGTATTGGCGATGAAAATTGGTGGCGTGGACAAAGGAATCAGAAGCATCCCGAAGTATTACATAGAATTCAAACTTACGCCATGGCGCGGCTATGTGGTTACACGTCTCTTAACATTCCTGCGGTAAGGAAAAGTGGCTAAAGAAATAGCAAAACACGTGATATTACATGCACGTTACAGATCTAACTACAGCTGCAAATTAGTCAGCAATGGGCATATGGTTTGTATCCGACAAAGTGCAAGGGTGAGAATTGACTACAAATGCAAGCCCAGAGGCTGGGAAAATATGCATTAGATAACGTCGGCTGCAAAGCGAAAAGAGATTCATTTGTATTTTATTCTTCTACTTTATTTCAATGGAAAATAATTGCGGTTAAGATCTTTTTCTATCGTGTGAATTTGAAAGACAGAAAAAGGAACCGAGATAAATGATGTCTGCATTTGAAAAGAACTTTAAAAAGTAAAAGCGAAACTTACAGTAGTGAGAGGGGGGGGGGAAGAGAATGAATAAAGACATATGAAATTAACTCTAAAATGTCAAATTTAAACTAAATATTTTATTTGAAAGGGCGGGGGGGGGGGAAGAATAATGACAATTTATAATAAACCAGTAAAGTTAAAAGTTGATTTTTTTGAGGGGAAAGGAGGAATAATGAATATATAAAGGTAAAGCCGTTATATATATCACCCATTACCACCAGAAAAAAAAACTGTGAATCTTGAAGAATAGTTTTTTTTTATATTTGAAGATTACTTTGTCCACCCCATACATATAAGTATTTAAAACAGATATTACTTAATAAGAAAGATAAGCCTCTATATATATATACATATAACATATAACTGTGTGCTTGCAATTCTTTAAATGTTTGCATAAAGCAAAACTTTTCAGGTCATGATAAATGGCGCCTTTTTATTTTTATTCATTTCTTGGTATTCATTAGTCTTTACAGTCACCAGAAACTGCAAATAATAATTTTTTGATTTAACAGGATCCTTTCTAAATATCTTTTTAGTATTTGATTAACCACTTCACCGGCGACAGGTATGTGGAAACAGTGCTTTTACCCCCGAGTTATTTCGGAGCAACCGGTGAAGTGGTTAAGAGGCTGGTACCAGCATTTTTCATGACCAAAATAAGAGAAGTAAATATTTTTTTTAGTAACTTGTTATAATATCTTCTCAAAATAAAAATAATATAATATAAGTGCAAGCAACAAAATACACAGATACTACTTTAAAATGAAATAGAAAATAAATGACATATGCATGTCTGTGAATAGAAGCTAAATGAAAAAAAATATAAAAAATAAAAGAGTAGAAAATTGGTTTTCGTGCACACCGCACAGGACTACAAAAGAACGGGATGCATATAGCATGCCTATGAATGGGTGTAGCCCTTAATCTTGTTAATAAACAAGTGTGATGGCGTCAGTTTAGAACATCAGCCCTAGGGGGGGAGGGAGTTATGAGACCTATACATCAAGTGACACATAGGTCCCTGCTCCCCAAAGATCACATTGATCTTCAAAGGAGCATGCGTCAATGTATCATATAAAAAGTTTTGTTTATTGAATTGAAACAACAATTCACGGGTTTTGTCTCTCTACACAATGACGTTTGGACCCTTAGGGCAAAAATTTTGAACGGGAACAAAACTTCAGAGGGGATAAATTAAAAGTAATAAAAAAAACTGAGATAAATATCTCACATATCAACGGTAAAAGGACAATCCGAGTGTGTGGAGAGACTGGTGAAATGATCGGGTAAGTATAACAACCACATTTTTTTTTTTAAAGTAAATTCTAACTTTGTATTCCTTGCAATGTATCGAGCAGGATATGAACTGTATGTGTATTGTATGACCTTAAGTAATGTTTTGAAACCTTTAGTGTAGCCGCACTAGGTTACTAATGTTATAAACAAAAATTTTTCTGTTATTGTGAAGTTATGTTATTACAAGAACGACATAATATCTTAGACGTGTGTATTATCTAAGTGAAGCTTAACCAGAGATTTTATTTAATCTCCAAATTTAAAAGAAAACGTGTAATTATGTACATGTAGAAAACCAAAACAAGTGTGATGAAAACAATAAAAACATCATAAGGTTGAAATTTAAAGAAAATGCATGTGAAGGGGTAGCATCCTGTAAACTGGGCATTCTTTGTTGTGAAACAAAGTGATGGTGACATGAAATGTCATGGCATAAAAGAAATATAATAATAATGGAAAAATTAAGAATGTGTTAAAACTTAACCTTTTAATAAATGTTTAATTTGTGCATATCATGTGAGGTCAAAAGTAGTTCCTGGTATAATGAAAACAAAAAAAAAAGAATATCCTAATGTGTAACGTTGAAACCTAGAAACAAAATATTTTCAATTGTGTATAATGTGTTTTTTTTTTTTTACCAAACAAAATATCAATGAACTCAATTGTAATAACAATGAACTAAATTGTAAGTGTATCTCTATGAACCAAAGAAAAAATGTGTATTTCAATGAATGAATCAAAGAAAAAGTATTTCACTAAGAACTAAAACAGTGTATGTCAGTGAAAGAAAAGGAAAATTTCAACGACTTAGATGTATATTTGTGAACACAGCAGTCTAAGTACCTCAATGAACAAAGTATGAGCAAGTAATTCACTGACTTAAAGTGTAAAAGTAATACGATGAACTCAAATGTGTGAAAAAAAAAACTTACAATGAACTCATGTGTCTAACAAAAAAAAATATTCCAATGAACTAAAGTGTCTACCAAAACAAAATTGGTATGAACTAGTATGCAAAACAAATCACAAGAAAGAAAACAAACTATGAACTAATATGTGCAAGGAAATATTCTATGAACTAAGTATTGTCATGAAACAAAAATGATAGTGCAATTTGTCCCTGAAGTACACAAAGAATTGACAATGCTATGAACTCGTGTAAAGTGTATTTTTCTATGAACTCAATGAACTATGAACTCAGTGAACTATGAACTCGTGTAAAGTGTTTTTTCTATGAACTCGTGTAAAGTGTTTTTTCTATGAACTCAGTTGTGTAAGCTATGAACTCAGTTGTGTAACCTATGAACTCAGTTGTGTAACCTATGAACTCAGTTGTATGACCTATGCACTCAGTTGTATAAACTATGAACACAAACTCATTGTGTACATATGGAACCAAGAGCCTTGTATCCCAAGTACAAAAAGCTTCATCTACAGTTAAAACAAATAAACCAAAAAAAAATTGTCCTTTTAAATAAAGGAAAGTGAAAAAGGATAAAATGTAACCAGGAAACGCTACTTGTGTGATGAAATGTAACTAAATAAACTTAACTAGGATTAACAAGTGAAATTATATCCAAATTTCTAAAAAAATAAAACTACAAATTTAACTAGTGTAATGATGAATTTTTAAAGTTGAATTAATGTGTACTCTTTCAGTAACATCTACCTCAAATGTGAAAATCCCAATGTCTGATGACCCGCATCAGAAAAATTTTCACAAATGTTCCATTTCGAGATTCATTTAACTATATGCCGGCTAAATAATCAAATGAAAAAGCAACCTACTGTACACTTGTGTTTATAAAAAAAAATTTGAAAGAATTAAGTTAATTTTAAACATCAAATCAGTATGAATAATGCTGTCGAAAACTGACATATGTATGTAAATGTATAGGAAAATAAAAATTTTAAAAGGAATGCTGTAGATAGTAACTCCTTCACAGTAATGTGTGTTAAATAAAAACGAAAAATGTAAAATGTATGTTACATTGTTTTTTTTTTTTCAAAAAGGAAGCTGTATGAGATGTTTATGGGAATGTATTGCAGTTGTATACTTTTTCTCGCATTTGCTTGATGAATTTTTTTAATGATGGACAATAAGGTGCAAAAGCACTGTGGAAAATGTCAAAGTTGGTGTTCTTGCTATCATTATTTCTAATGCAATTAATGCATTTTGGAGGATTTCTACACTGAGGGTCAATGTGTGGCAAGGCACACACCGAGCATCTAATGTCATTATGACACGAAATTGCAATATGATCATTGTATACCTGGCACTTAAAACAAGGTTTAACATTTATATATGGTTTAACAGGGTACGGTTTTGATTGTATGATAATTTCCCTATGGATTAATAATTGCCTAGCATCCTGTGGTGCAAGCTCAAAGATCCAATTAAAGGACTTAATATGTAGGAGCTTGTACTTTTTAACAAAGTGAAAATCAGGTTCAGGTATATGGATTAAATCTGAGATACCAAACAAGATATCAGGAATATTTAAATTTTCAGGGAGGTTAAAAATAATAACACGACTAGGCTTAGGTACATTAAGTTTAGCAGGGGATAAGGACTTTAGAGAGGAATCGCTAATAGCTGTAAATATTTCCTTGTGCTTACCTTGAGTGTGCAGGTCGGAGCTAAGATATGTGTTTTTTTTATTTTCCAGTTGTGGTAACTTTTCTTGTTTACACATATAAGAGGGGATAGTTTGTGTAGATTTATCTAGGGCAGATGGAGGGAGTTTGTTGTTGACATCTACCACTTGATCAACCATAGTCTTACTACATTTAGTAAGCTTCTTCTTATTTTTCTGTTGGGCTGTGATTTCATGTAATCTCTCAATAAGTTTCTGATTTACAAGAAATAAATTATCTTTATCCTGTTTTAATTTGGAATAATCATCCTTTAGAACATTAAAGTTTAGTTTAAGCACATGAAAATTGAATTTAATGATCTGAAGGAAATCTATAATATTTTCAGACATGGATGCAGCATTTTCGGTCTTAAGTGAATTTTGAATAGATGTGGCTTCCATATTAATGGAATCCGAATATCTTAATAATATCTCCTCGAAATAATCTACCCATGGAGATACAGAAATGGGGTGATTAAAATCACTAATAGAATTTACGTCATTTGCTGCCATATTGTAAAAATAAACTGGTGCAGTGTGTGTTATCTCCAAAACCTTTTTTTATTTTCTGGTGTTTATTTAATTTCTGGTGTTTACTTTTTTTTGAACAGCCGAAATGGAAAAGAGGAAGGAATTCTTTTTTTTTTTTTTTTTTTTTTTTTTTTTTTTTTTTTTTTTGAGAGAGCAACACAAATAATGCAAAATAAATAATACTAGTATTTCAAAAAGGTGTATGTATGCAAAAACTCTAGTTATCAGAAATGAAATGCATGCACATAAAATAAAACACAATAAGTTGCATAAATAAATTATACACAAAAGAAAAATAACATGGAGGGGGGGGGGGAGTGTATAAAATAATATGAGTGTATCAATCACAACATTTCTGAAAGTTAAATTTCTGTCAACATCCAGTTGGATTAAAGTTTCCGAAATTCAATAAAATAAAAAAAGACAGGTAATTAAATTGTAATTCTGGTTTAAAATACAAAGAAAAAAAAACAAAAACAAACAAGGTCAGAGTCGAGCAACACATGCTGAGAATAATTGTGCAAATGTCACACACAAGTGAAAATGTGCAAACGTTGTGAGCGAAATATGCACATACTTATATAAAAATATCCAATACTGCAAAACTTGGAGCAGAGAACGTTTTTTGTTGCCCTTCGGCAGAATAAGTGTACTTTCAAAGTACGCCAGTGGGGCAAAAGGGTTAAACTCTAGATTTTTGAATGCATAAAAAATCATTTTTACGAAAAAGGAAACATAGCATGTTTATGTAAATTCACGTAAGAGAAAAAAAAAATATGAGAAGTATGTCATGATTTAACCATAAAAACATTATAAGTGAAATATTAATAAAAGTATAATAATTTTATCATTTTAACTGCAAAAAGTATTTAAAAAAAACAAACAAACAAACAAACGCAGCTTGGAAGAAGATAATAAGGAGCTAATATGCTATCACTGTTAAAAATATTGTAAAAAAATAGTTCAGAAGTGATTTCTTCGTTCAAGCTGACTAATCAACAAACTTATGAAAATCCAAATGGTAAAAGTACAAGTATGAATAGGGAACCATAACATGAATAGAAACTGATAATATTTACTGATATTGAAAAGAAAGAAAAAAAAAGGTTATAACAATTTAGAGTGAATAATTTAATGTAAAAGTATTCCCTGTTCATACTTACATGCAAAGTGTGTTTCTTTTCTTTTGTAGAAAGTATTGTGACACAAGTGTTTTCATTGAATTCGTTGAACTAGTATGTCATTTTTTTGTAGAGAGCATTCATTTGGAGTACAAAAACAGAGCGATGAGAAAACAACGCTTGTTTTTTAAGAAAAAAAGAGTTAAAATAAAAAGATTTTAGCGACAATTTGCAACGGAAAAGAAATTAAAACAAAATATCATTAACGTCCTATTTTCGTAGTCTGAATGCTATAAAAATGTTGAATGATAGATGACACAACGTGTGCAGTGTGATTTAGTACACTCTTTTTTTTTTAATGCAGAGTGCTTTCTTTTTTTTTAACTGAAGCATGCTCATCAGTAGGGTAATAATTTTTTTTTATATTGCTGAAACACACCACCAAAAGGAGGAAAAATATTATTCCTCTTAATTATTGCACACTGAATGAATTTGAAGAACTGTTTTGAAAAATTGTGGATATCACCCTAGACAAAAAAAAAAAAAATAATTGGAAAATTTTCACAATTGTCTTGAACACTAGGACACTTTCGCGAAATTATATTTCTTTTTAGCATATTTCACTCTCTTGTCACCAAATCTGTGGGATTCCTGGACACTTTGCACTGCAAATATTAATCACAAGATCACCAAACAAAGCGAAACGGCGCACATTTCCTGGACTTGTTGCACTGAGAACTTTGTTTAAAATTTGTGTTACTTGTGCGGATAATTCATACCACAGCTAGGTGAGGACTTTTTTCAAAACATTTCCCTTTTAGGACACAATCTGGAGTGGATGTACATTCAGATGGCACTTTTTTTTCACAAAACCTTTCGCACTCACACTGGTAGCACGAACATGTTTGTTTGAAGGTCGAATCTCGCGCACAAAAAAACAGAAACTAGGGAAATAAGTGATGCAGGTGTGATATTTCGTAGAAAAGAAAAAACGCTGCAGGAGGCGACGTCGTTCGATGACCCCGTTGGAGCACCGCAGTCTAAATCTTGCTTCTCGTTAGGCTAGTGTAAAGTCCGGAAGAAAGAGGCACTCTCCAAATCCGTTGGGGTACCGAGAAAGGGAATCCCCTGAAGTTGACATCGGCGAGCGAACACAGAGTAGGGCAGCCGGAAATCCCGTGGGAAAAAAAGATCTATGGACATCCTTTCGCGTCGCTGGTAAAGGATGATACGGAAGGAACGATACTTCTCCTCGTATTTTTTTTTTATTATTATTGTTGGAGAAAAAATCTGGGCAACGGCGCCAATTTGTATAGAGGAGATTTATTAGATTCATGAATAAATGAAAAAAAACTCCAACACGAGGATTTCGAGGACTTACTTCTTTATTATGAAACTTTTAAAAGGAAGGCCATGATAGTACATTGGGACGGGAGAAGTCAAACGGAAGGCTGCCCGACGGGAGCGACCCCGAAGAGCAGCGAGCTGAGGTCTCTCCCCTTCAAGATCAGCGGGAGTAGTGGTCAAATATTCATTACAATCACTCACTCATTGGCGAGATGAATAGCAACATATGTACTGTATTGGCGATGAAAATTGGTGGCGTGGACAAAGGAATCAGAAGCATCCCGAAGTATTACATAGAATTCAAACTTACGCCATGGCGCGGCTATATGGTTACATGTCTCTTAACATTCCTGCGGTAAGGAAAAGTGGCTAAAGAAATAGCAAAACACGTGATATTACATGCACGTTACAGATCTAACTACAGCTGCAAATTAGTCAGCAATGGGCATATGGTTTGTATCCGACAAAGTGCAAGGGTGAGAATTGACTACAAATGCAAGCCCAGAGGCTGGGAAAATATGCATTAGATAACGTCGGCTGCAAAGCGAAAAGAGATTCATTTGTATTTTATTCTTCTACTTTATTTCAATGGAAAATAATTGCGGTTAAGATCTTTTTCTATCGTGTGAATTTGAAAGACAGAAAAAGGAACCGAGATAAATGATGTCTGCATTTGAAAAGAACTTTAAAAAGTAAAAGCGAAACTTACAGTAGTGAGAGGGGGGGGAAGAGAATGAATAAAGACATATGAAATTAACTCTAAAATGTCAAATTTAAACTAAATATTTTATTTGAAAGGGGGGGGGGAGAATAATGACAATTTATAATAAACCAGTAAAGTTAAAAGTTGATTTTTTTTAGGGGAAAGGAGGAATAATGAATATATAACGGTAAAGCCGTTATAGATCTTATGATGAAATTTGCGTTTTTGCAGCCTTTTGATGAAATTCACATTTTTTTCTGCGATTATTTGTCGAAATTCACATTTTCCACAATCCTTTGACGAAATGTGCATTTTTTCAGCAATCCAATCACTAAATATGCGTTTTCTCGCGAACGTTTGACGAAATGAGTGTTTTTTTGCAGCCTTTTGATGAAATTTGCATTTATCCGCAATCCTTTGACGAAATTAGTGATGTTTTTGCATTTGTTGACACCCTTTTACAAAATTCTCATTTTTTCTGCAATAGTTTGATGAAATTAGTGTTTTTTCATGGCCTGTTCATGAAATTCACATTTTTTCTGCAATCCGTTGATGAAATTTGTGATTTTTTTAAAAATTTGTTGACAAAATTATTTTTTTTTCACAGACTTTTGACAAATTTCACATTTTTCTTGTGATTCTTTGACAAAATTTGCATCTTTTACAGTATCCTATGATGAAATTTGTGTTTTTGCAGCCTTTTGATGAAATTTGAGTTTTTTTCTGCGATCCTCTGTTAAAATTCATGATTTTTCTGCGATTATTTAATGAAATTCACATTTTTCATGATCCTATGACGAAATGTGCATTTATTCCACAATCCATTCATGAAATATGCGTTTTCCCATGATCATTTGACAAAATTCGTGTTTTTTCACGGCCTTTTGATGAAATTCGCTATCTTTTAACAAAATCAGTGACTTTTTTGCAATTCGTTTACACCCTTTTACAAAATACTGATTTTTTTTTCTGCAATACTTTGCAAAATTAGTGTTTTTTCATGGCCTGTTCACGAAATTCACATTTTCCCCACGATCCTTTGACAAAATCACTGATTTTTTTACAATTTGTTGACAAAATTAGTGTTTTTTCCTTGATCCTTTGACGAAATTCCCATTCTTTTGATGAAAATTGTATTTTTCCACAATACTTAGACGAAAATTGCGTTTTGTGAGATAATTTGACGAAAATAACATATCGTCTGACGAACGAAATTCGCAGTTTTCCTACAATCCTTGAGGCAGAGCAGGCGATAGTTGTGTGGGGGTGGCTATGTTTTCATGCTGTTCAGTTCTATACATGGGCTAAATGTGTGGTAGGTAACAGGAAAGAAAAGGTCGAAAGAGAAAGGGAGAGAAATTAACTCAATTTGGTACTGTTTGTACTCACATTTTTGTTGCATTTGATACCGTCACCTCCCACCCCTCCTAAAAATGTCAAAAAAATTTAATGCAGATTTGCACCGATCCCACGGAGGATAAAATTCAATGTGCCGAAAAAGCAGAATTCCACGTTTTTATACGTAAAAGTAACATGTCTGCGACTTTTTTCATGTGAACATTGCATGAAGTTTTGGATCCCCCCCCCCCTCCCTGACATACTGTCAAAACTCGGAAGGGTTTTTTGCCTTGTGATGTTCCTCCCACTACCGAGAATGTTGCGGGGTTTTTATAATCAACTGATTAATTTTGTTTTTTTGCTACTTTTTGTTAATGTGGTGATCTTTCAAATGCTATCGCCCACCGGGCGATAAACGCACCTGTCTGTAAGTGCAGTGTTGAATTCAGACACTTTTATCCGGGGGGACTTTGTACAGTTCCGGTGTGGGGGGGGGGGGGATTGCGCTTTTTTACCATTGAAAACACAAAATCTTAAATTTTCCGGGGAGGGCATCTCATTGCTCCAGGGAAAATGCCCCCCGCCGGACCACCCCCTGAAATCAATACTGTGTAAGTGGCACGGCAACCCTCCAGTGTACAGGTGGAATTGAAAAAAAGAGTTTTTGTAGTTTGAATATGCAGAATGTTAAAGAATAGTGAATAGTTTAATGAAAGCAGAATAAAAACTTAATATTTAAATTAAGATGCGAGTCAGATTAATATTACGAAATAGTTACTGGGTTATTACTTTATTAGTTTATACAAAGTCTAATTATCATGACAGCTACAATGCAGCTGCTAATGTAATTTTGTGAAAACGATCTTTTCTAAAAAGTAACATGTTCTGAATTGTTCTTATTTACAATAATACTTGATTACCACAAATACTGGGAGCTGGCTACTTTTATATTTTTAAAAAGTAAATTATTTAAAGCTTTCTTTTAAGCATATTAGCTTTAAAATTAAATAAAAACAAGTATCTTACTTTTGCAAAAAAGCTGTTTTATCTTATTTATCTATAAACTTTAATTACTAAATAAGGAAAAGTATCATGATGAAAATTTTTACTTTTAGGAGCTCAGCACAAACACAACCAGTCAGGATAAAATGGTTCGTTTTGAGTTAATCGTGATAATTTAAGTATATAAAGTACAATTTAATATCAGTCAAAAATATGTCCAAGACTGAAATCAGTCCTGAGACTGAATGTCTTACAACCATGGCTGTAATCAATTAGCCTAAAAGAAATGCTTCAGGTTTTATTTTGTTTTTTATTTTCTTCTGTTTTTCTTTTGTTACAGAGATAAACGGTAATAAGAATATTTTTTTCCCCATTAGGTTTAATTTTATAAAAATAAAATACTAGGATGCTTTAATTTTTGAAGCTGAAAAGAGATATACATATATATTAAAAAAAAAAAATCAGCAACAGATACCCATATTTCAAAAAAGAGGTCATTTTAAGTCAATTTTCATTTATAATGTTATTAGAAACGATTCGCAAATGAATCATTTTATAAACGGGATTGGAAATCTGAATTTTGATTTCGTCATACCTTTTATTTAAATTGTGCGTTCTTTAAAAATGAAAGATTTTGTTTAATTTCTTTAAAAGAAAACCCAAAATTAAATTGGTAATTATCTGTATTACACTCACATGTAACAAGTAATACCTATGCCGCACATGAGTGTTATTTTGTAAGAACAACAGTTATAATAAGTATTGATGAAAATAACAACAATTCAGAACATTATATTAATTATAAAGGATCGGTTACAAATAATTACATTAGATGCTGTCTGGATAATTAGAAATTGTGCTCACATTCTCCTTTTCAAGATCTTTGATATTTAATTTCTTATTTCTTCAGTCAACTTTGCAGCGTAGTGATACATGGCGAAGTCTTATGGCGGACGCGATGAATTTTCCTTTCGATACGAGCATTTTCGATAAATATCGAATTTCGATACGAGAATTTTCGAAAAAATGGGAAATATTTTCTCCTTAAAAATTGTTTCCTTACTATGAATAACAATGAAATGAAATACATGTAATTATAAAATACTGCTCCATATAAAAAAATCAATCTAAGTATTTTAAAGCACATAATAAACTGTTTTTGTAGTTAAAAAAAAAAATTATTGCCAATATTCAGATTTTAAACTGTGACCTTATCCGCACAATACCGGTTTGCAACGTTGTGTCTGCTAGCCCATAGAATAACATGAAATCCGCGATCCTAAGAAGTCCCATTTTTATGCGGATTATATAAAAATTAAGAGTTTTCCTAGATACTAGGTTAGTCTTATCCAATTCATCAAAAACGGATTCCTTTTATATATTAATGTTTTTAAAAAAATCTAGGATGTTTCGGAGAAAAAAAAAAGACAAACTTACACCATCGAAATTGCTTTCAAAATGGGTTTTCAGATCTCAAAATATACTGCTCGTAGAATTGTAAAAATTTCAGAATAGGATTAGACTGCATATATAAGACTGTTTTACAAAAATCAGAACAATAGGGCCTATATTTGCTGAGTTATTAACAGGCGGCTTTTCGCGTTTTCTTTGATGTCGACTTACCTGTATATATGAGTACCGCCATCTACGAATACTACGATACGATTTTAGGCTTAAGGCTGCGTCACTCGGAATACTATCGTCTTCCATGATATGACCGTACATTTCACTTGTTACATTTAAAGATTCTAAATTAGAAGAGCGTTATAGAATTTTCTTAACTTAAACATATTAGTTGACGAGATGAAGATTTAACAGTTTTGATATATGAGCTTTAATAACTAATTCTTACTTGCCGAATCTTTGTTTTAATAATTTTATCACTTTTTCATAATTCTCCTACAAAAAAGCTTATCCATTTACAACACTGAACGCGATCCCGTTTTAAATATGAATATTTATCTATTTTAGACAGTTTCTTATTTATGAATAGAACTTTGAAACTTCCAAAACTACAACCACAAACACGGATCACCAAAATATCTTACAACAGCGATTTTAAGTATTTTCACTGTTATATTAGTAAGGATAAAACTGTTATTTCCTGCATTTGCCGATAATTCATTAGCACTACCAGAAATAACCTTTTGCGGCGTACTATCAGATCTGGATGGTGAAATTTGTTTAGAATTTCTATTAATTTTTTTTCGCGCTAATTCTACTAAGCCACACCGTAGCTTTTCTGTTATATTCTACTGCAGTTAGAACTTCATTATCAAACTAAGACGATGCCTGACCAATCTGCTGACTTTTAAATTAGTATCCAATTTAGAATTAGCATTTTTTCACATTATTTTCACATTGCATTATATTTTTGCTCAGCGCAATTTTTAGAATAATATTCAGCATAATATATCACATTGTAACAGCGTCCTCGATTCCGATGTGCCATGTCTACTTGGCTGCTGTCGAAATAACTTTCCGGGATAATCATAAATTTCTAATTAAAGTAATTTTAAAATGCGTAATAATACATTCTCACATAAAAATCAACACAATTTTATTTTAATAGAGTGTCCGATATTGTAAAAATAAAATGAACCATTTGTGCCACATTACTTTAGCTTTTGTTTAAAAGTTAAATATCAGTCATTTTTCACCGATTGTTCAAATAGTCTAAAGTTACTTCATTTCATTTAATTAGCTGGTTGTATCATCTGGCATAGACGCACAGGTTTATTTTACAATTTCACTCAAATTTTCGACAGTAGCAAAGTCTGCAAAACAATGTTAAGCGAAAAACAGAAAATAATTTAAATTTAATTTCATTATCTAATAGTAATGGTAAGAAAAAAATGACAGACTTGAGTGGAAATATTTAAAAACAATTGATTGAATGTGTAAAAATCAGTCCTTTATTACGCATTTCAACTATATTTTAGATTCCAATAATGCGCGTTTGATGGGTTCGTTCATTAGGAATCCGGTGGAAGATATGTGAAGATTTCTTGTTTTCAAAATCCCTTCCAACTCACATAACAAGTGTAACACTATTCCAGTGTTGCCAGATTGGGGACTCTTTTGTCCCGAGATTATTGATTGTCATAGCTGTTTTGAAATAGAAATATTCGGTCTATTTAAAAATGGATTACAAATTCTGAAAAATAGGGCGAATTATACTATTTTAAAAAAGTGATGGCCGTCAAATAATCTGAATTGAAAAAGTCTCCAATCTGGCAACACTACACTATTCACACGTTTAGATAGTTTCATAAAAGAAAAAAAAAAGAAATTAATGTGTTGGATGTGTAAAAATGTGTTGTATTAGTACAGATGGGGCTCGATGTAGAGTTGCAAAGAATGTAAAAATCCAAGTTTGAACCTGAGAATAAACTGGGTCTTTAGAGAATAATTTTTTTTATCGGAATTGATCAAGGGTCTTTTAGAAATAAACCCGGGCGCAGAGTTTTTTGGGTTTAAACATGGGATTTTTTACTGAGCTAGTTATCGCCCCGTGTACTTTCTAATGAATGGACTGAAGTAGCGAAAAAAGAGTTTAAATATCCAAATGAATTGACGTAACTGACAGGAAAACATTGAAAAATAGGAGTCACTACGCAGGATCCCTTCACACTAGCGAGAGAAAAGGGGTGCTGGTTATATTGTTCACCAAGGAAAAAGTATTTTTAATATAATAAGCTTTCTTCAAAGGCACAAATACGTACAAAACCATGACACAAACAAGTCGTAAATTGTACGTCAAACGTGGCAAATGAGGTGCGTTCGTACTATAAAGAAGTTTTATAAGTATTCAGATCTTGGTGGAAAAGCTCTTGCACCCTTATGGAAGAATGCATGAATACAAAATTTATTACGATTATATATATAAATTCAGCAATACCGAAATGATATAACTCCATCTTAAATAGCACGTCATCACCATGTCAACCTAGAATCATTACCTATCATAGGATATCACTGAATTAATTACCTATGATAAGATTTAATAGAATGAAGAAAACGTTAATTGATGTATTTTCAAGTTTTGACTCGATCATAAAATGTGGAATGACTCGACGAAATTCTGCAACGATTATATATATTAAATTTCAAACCATTCGGCTGGGTAGTTTTTGCTCTGTTATATGCGGAGAGACGGACAGACAGACGGGCCGACCAGATGACGACTATACGTGCTACGTATTTACGTAATTACGAAATTTCCGCATAGATCATAATGTAATGGAATACTTTTGACTGTAGTAAATCTCAATAACACATATCAATTACAGAGCAATCCAACTAATATATTAACGCAAGTTCGAGTTCGGGCAGACAGATAGACAGCCAGATGCACAGACAAACGGAATTCACAAACACTTCTCAAATATTTTTGAAAATATTAAAAACGCATAATAGTTTAAAATTTCCCTATCAGAAATTTATATCAATAGACGTAAGCATACTTGAATACTTTTGTACAGCCCTGTATTTTACCTACTACCTTTGTATACACGCCACTATTTAGCTAAAATTCAAATAATACAAAAACTCGCTTAAAACTACTGAAATTACACTTCCAGAAATTATCATCCATAGACTTCCATGTATCCAATTTTTCGCGTGGCCTTTTTCTTGGGACACTTTGCGTGGCCCTGTATATCAGTTTATCTATATTATACAAAGATATCTTAGTATACTAAATGTTGTTAAGCGTAAAAATCAATAACTCATTTAAAACTGCCATTAATCTGTTTTCGTTCATACTCAGTAATCCTTACGAAATCTTTTGTGTACCCCTGTATATGATCTACAGCATTTATACACCAACGTAATATTTTAGTTAAACTTAAAAACTTATATCACAAATAAAAATGCACTTCCAACAATCATCGCTAATATACAGAACTTTGGATACAGTATAGTATCCGAAACCTTTCGTGTGTCCCTGTAAATATTATGCAATTTCTATTATACAGGAAGTAACTTGTAGCAAACCTCAGCAACGTATATCAATTTCGGTATATGTGAAATAACTGGACATTATTAAATACGCCCCAAACAATGTTTCCCTTATACCATTCTGTAACGGAATACTTTTGTGTGGCCCTGTAAATAAATGATAAATATTCTTTACACATCATATTTTACGGAATATATATTTTCGTGTTATTCATAAATGCATATCAATTTAATTATGTTAGAAAGAGTGTAACATAATTAAAATGCACTTGAAACTGTTTTTTCCCATTGGCGTAATGTAACTCAATACTGTTGGCTATCCCTGTAATTGAACTATATATCCGATTTTCATAAAATGTTAAATGATCCGACAAAATTATGCAATAATCATATATTTTAAATTTCTAACGATTCGGTTGGGTAGTTTATGCGCTGTTATATGCGGACGGACAGACAAACGGACAGATAGACAAACGGACGATGCAGACCAGACGACTACTATAGATGCTACGTATTTATATGATTACGAACGAGCGTAAAAACCAACATACGGCCGTTTCAAGGATTCTTGGATTTGATATAAAATGATAAATAAAATGCTTATAGGATTATTACGTATTTTAATCTGATGATAAACTGTGTGTGCTAAAGATAAAAAATCAATCACTGCATCTGCCATTTAAAATGATTGCTTTCAGTCTTAGAATCGAAATACTCATAAAAAATACTTACCAACACTCATCAAAATCAAAATCAAGTGCAACAATATATAAATAAGTATTCTTACATTTCTTTTGCTTGAATAGTTCAGAGCTCCATGCTCTTTATGCGCCATTAAATCAGGTTAAAAATAGGCCAACATAAACAAGTTTTAAAAGATTACACTTTAGTAACAAAATATATCCTAGAGAAAAAGTGCTATTATTGTGTTTAATTTATAGGAAATGTTAAGGTTGACAAGCACGTAGTCAATTTTGTGAAGCATGCAAATAAACAGGGTGTAATTAGATAAACTGTGTCTGGACCTTGATAATTACGGTCGTTTAGCGTAGTTAAAAAAACAAACTTAAGGATGTGTACAACATGTATGTCGTTTCTTAGTTCACTGGAACAATTTCTACAAGTGTTTCAAAAATGATAACGTAATGAAGTTTAGTTTGGTTACCGCAACATGTAAGACATTTATTTTAATGTGCCAAATACAAATGTTCAAAAAATTTTCAAATTACTTTTTATTAATAAAAAATTTATTATGTATTAAAATAATTTTCGCCCTTTTTGAAACAATTTAAGCTATTGAACTTTTTATATGAATAATCTAGAACCTATCTGTGTAAAAATCATGCACTAATACTAAATTCAGGGTAACATAAAAACGAGAAAGGTCAAACTGCGACAAATGTTTTTTTAAATAAATAAATAAACACATAAAAATTTATAAATAAACATTTAAACAAAATAGTTTCAGATTGACACCAGCTTGAACATGGAAAAAAATATTTTAGAGAGTTTCAACAACAAAGTGAAGCATTTATGAAACATCGGGTAAAAATAAGGCAATTAATAATTTGCGTAAAGTTTCTCAAAATTAAAATATTTCTGAAAATTGCGTCACATTAAAAAATTCAATTTAGCCTAAATAAACGGCTTTAAAATTATTCTAAAACATGACAAAAATTCCTACTTTTTGCATAGAGAATTCAATTCTGACCGTTTGCATATAAATTTAAAAGAAACTGGTTGAGCTGTTCTTGAGCAATCTAAGATGTTATGTAAATGTCGCCTTTAGAAAAATGCATTTAAATTTGACAGTCTCGTTAAGCGGCGTGAGAGCAGCATACTTGTCGCTGTAACTTTTGTAACGATTCGAATTTTAAAAAATCGTTTTAGGGCTATATTCTAGACACTAAAAACTATCAAAAAATGAAAAAAAGATGTTCTAGTTTAATTTAAAAAAATTAAACCTAAATATATGAATGAAATGAATTTTTTCACATATTTATTACTAAAAATTAAATAGCAAACACGTGTTTACCTATTTAAATGTTGAAAATGTGATTTTATCAAACTGGATAAGAAATAAAAATTGATAATTTTAATATCTGAAAATAACCCAAATAGTTTTTTTTTTCTATTTCTTCTATAAATAGGAATATCATTTTAAAAAATATATGCTTTATGTTTTTGAGTAAAAGTAGCTAAAGTGTCTCTCACATTCTAGGAACAACTACAGATACAGTAATACAGTACTACATGATAGTGCAGTAATACAGTAATTTAATAACTTATTCATAACGTAAATTATTCGTAACATGACTTGTTAAATAAAAAACTGCACATAACATGTAAAATAAAAAATATATATAAAGCATTATTATTTTTTAAAAAATTAATATACCTTTGTTTTCAAAGAGAATGTCACAATTTATTTTTCTAACCAAAACTACTTGTTATACATTATGCTTCTCCAGAAATGCTGTTGAAATCTTTCACACTAAATAATTGAAAAAAAAAATTCGGGTAAACTACTATTATACACTTTAATTACATATATGCATATATATATATATAAATATGTATGCTAATCACTTATAATGAAACAAAGTAAAAAAATGCTATAAAAGTTCTATAATTAATTTTAGTTAGATTAACGCTCGTTTCATCGCACAAACGGTGACATTTTCAAAATCATTCATAATAGAAATATTTTTGCAAACAAATTTTAAAAAACAATAACTTGGTAAATAATGTCACGAGACTTCATGCATAATGAAAATCCATGCAAACATTAAATAGAATGAAATTGGATGTTTGAGAGATTGATGTTTGAGAGATGATTGGATTAATTTTTACTATTGTTACTAATACAGCATAGCATCTCTTTCCAAATTTTATGAGTGACACATAATCATTGAAATATTCTCGTTGCCTAAAAATATCTCCATTGATTCCCGGATAATAGGATGGTAGATAAAATCTTGACGGATAAATTATTTTGCTATATTTTAAATCGATCTGTAAAGGTTCTTTGCTGCATAATCTGGCCAAAGCTGTGGCTCTCCTGTTATATTTGATTCCTGCTATATGTTCTTTGATTCTAGTTTTATATTTTCTGCTTGTCATACCTATATAAAACTGCTCTCCTCCATCTTCTTTGGTTAAAGGTATGTCATATACACCTGATAACTGGTTTGATTCAATTGGATCTATTTTCTTGCATACTATATTTTTTAATTTTATGGAGGGTTTTGCAACATGGGAGATATTGAATTTATTGAGTTTATATTTCAAACGTTCGAAGAAACCCGTCAAGTATTGTAAAGTGGATAACATGGAATTTTGTGGATTGAAATTTCTTTTCTTCTTATTCTTCAAACTCATAATTAATTTTTCTATGGTGCTTTCTTTGTATCCATTGTTTCTTGCAATATCATATATTTTATTTATTTCGTTATTTAACTGCTCGTGGATACAGACGGTGAAAGCTCTTTGAATAGAATATCTAAATGCAGAAACTGTAAACAAATGGTGCTTGAGCGTTATGGGTATGGCACCAGGGACTAGAACGCACTGTTTAAAGAAAACCCATAGCCAGCCAATCTGTTATACCTCATAATGCTAGTTTCTGAATTCAGACATTCTATTCAAAGAGCTTTCAATGTCTGTACCCCCGAGCAGTTAAATAATGAAATAAATAAAATATATGATACTAGTATTAAAAAATGCTCATGACGAGCACTAAAAAAAAAGGTTAATATGTTTTTAAGTATGAAAAAGTGTTCGACAAGTGCTTCTAATTGAGCATGAATAAAAAAGAAAAGTGCCCAGCTAAGCTGATGGCATTGAGCTCACAGACTATTCACACTAATTGTATATTATACTCTTATTTTAAAGAATAATGCCACTCAAAAAAATAAGTGGAGGGGAATTAGCCCCCGTTTCCCCTTTATACTTAGCCAGTGAACCTACAAATCTAATCAGGGAAGCTCCTTATCATAATAAACCGGTATACCGAATTTGGAGCAAATCGAATAATCTTGCAAAAAAAAAAAAAAAAACATTTATCTAAATTAAGGGGGTGGACTAGCCCCCTTTTATCCTTAACCAATGAATCGCCAAAACGAATCAGGGAAGCTCCTTAACATAATAAACCGGTATACCAACTTCGGAGCAAATAGAATCATTCTGCATGAAAAACCCATTTATCTAAATTAAGAGGTGCGGGCTAACCTCCCATTTCCCTCTTTACCCTTAACCAATGAACCCCCAAAACTAATCAGGGAAGTTCCTTAACATAATAAACCGGTATACCAAATTCGGAGCAAATCGAATCACTCTGCATGGAAAACACATTTATCTGAATTAAGGGGGGTGGACTAACCCTGTTTTCACCCCTTTATCCTTAACCAATGAACCCCCAAAACTAATCAGGGAAGTTCCTTAACATAATAAACCGGTATACCAAATTCGGAGCAAATCGAATGATTCTGCATGAAAAACCCGTTTATCTGAAGTAAGGGGGTGGACTAACTCCCCTTTTCCCCCTTTATCATTAACCAATGAACCCCCAAAACTAATCAGGGAAGTTCCTTAACATAATAAACCAGTATACCAAATTCGGAACAAATTGAATGATTCTGCATGAAAAACCCATTTATCTGAATTAAGGGGGTGCACTAACCCCCCCACCTTTTCCCCCTTTATTCTTAACCAATGAACCCCCAAAACTAATCAGGGATGTTCCTTAACATAATAAACCGGTATACCAAATTCGGAGCAAATCGAATGATTCTGCATGAAAAACACATTTTTCTGATTTAAGGGGGGTGGACCAACCCCGTTTTCCCCCTTTATCCTTAACCAATGAACTCCCAAAACTAATCAGGGAAGCGCCTTATCACAATGAACCTAGGAAAAAATTTTGAAGCAAATCCGATGTTTCTATCAAGAGTTATGGCGTTACGTACATACATACATACATACGTACGTACATACATACATACAGAACGGGCGGGCAAATTAGCTCTCAGGCTTTGATAGCCTGAATAAACCGGTATACCAAATTCGGAGCAAATCGAATCATTCTGCATGAGAAACACATTTATCTGAATTAAGGGGGGTGGACTAACCCCGTTTTTCCACCTTTATCCTTAACCAATGAACCCCCAAAACTAATCAGGGAAGTTCCTTAACATAATAAACCGGTATACCAAATTCGGACCAAATCGAATCATTCTGCATGAAAAACACATTTATCTGAATTAAGGGGGGGTGGTGGACTAACCCCGTTTTCCCCCTTTATCCTTAACCAATGAACCCCCAAAACTAATCAGGGAAGTTCCTTAACATAATAAACCGGTATACCAAATTCGGAGCAAATCGAATGATTCTGCATGAAAAACCCATTTATCTGAATTAAGGGGGTGGACTAACCACCCTTTTCCCCCTTTATCCTTAACCAATGAACCCCCAAAACTAATCAGGGAAGTTCCTTAACATAATAAACCGGTATATCAAATTCGGAGCAAATTGAATGATTCTGCATGAAAAACCCATTTATATGAATTAAGGGGGTGGACTAACGCCCCTTTTCCCACTTTATCCTAAACCAATGAACCCCCAAAACTAATCAGGGATGTTCCTTAACATAATAAACTGGTATACCAAATTCGGAGCAAATCGAATGATTCTGCATGAAAAACCCATTTTTCTGAATTAAGGGGGGTGGACTAACCCCGTTTTTCCCCCTTTATCCTTAACCTATGAACTCCCAAAACTAATCAGGAAGCGCCTTATCACAATGAACCTAGGAAAAAATTTTGAAGCAAATCGGGTGTTTCTATCAAGAGTTATCGCGTTACGTACATACATACATACATACATACATACAGAACGGGCGGGCACATTAGCTCTCAGGCTTTGATAGCCTGTGAGCTAAAAAGGAGAAGGGGTCTTTTCTTGCTGCAGCTCACTGTCAGCGACAACTTTGAAAAAATCATATTTGCGCCTTTTCCATATAAAAGAAATTTTCGGTACTTTAGTAAAACTTTCCATCGTGCTTTACATGTTAACTGCGCTCTTCCACTGTTGCATTGTGCGTACGTCTGCAATGCAACTGATTTTTTTATGTTCTAACCCAGCAAGGGTAATGTCTAGAGCTCAACTGATTACCAACATGAACAATTGCCCCAACGGTTGGATCATATTTCAATTGATCATTTGGCGAAATCTAGTCAACCTGTCCAGAGTCAGCTAGATGTAGCTCTTTTATAGTTAGAAAGGTTGACCAAAGATATTTTGTGACGGCATGTTTGTTACGTATGACGTGTTTGTTATGTCATCTAAGTGATTCATTATTTAACTTTTTATCTGTGTTTTTAATGAAATTTATTGATTTATTAGTTTTTGCGTTAATTAAAATAACAATTAAGTCAATGATATTAAAAGATAAAACGCATTAAAAAAATCATCGTCTGCTTGTTTAATTAAAACTTTACTATTTTCTTTTTTTATTGATGTGGGTGTCATTCAGGGTGTAAATCAAATGTCTAAGAAATAATATTCGCAAATAAATATCTAAAATTACTATTGTTCGGTTTTCATCAATAGATTATAAATTTTATTGATGAAAGTTACTGATAGCCGATATTTTAGTGTTCGCTACATTAACGAATTTCAGGTATTTTTGGATTCCGATACATTGACGCTGCATCCAGTTTTTTTTTTTAAGTTTTCATGTGCGCGTAGCGCTCATACATGCGGTACCGTGATCGCTGCATTTACGATTTTCATGTATTTTTCGATTCCAATGCAACGAGGTAACTGCATCGTTATTTCTCTTTTGTTTTCATGC
Source organism: Maratus speciosus (assembly GCA_963932465.1). Classification (NCBI taxonomy): domain Eukaryota; kingdom Metazoa; phylum Arthropoda; class Arachnida; order Araneae; family Salticidae; genus Maratus; species Maratus speciosus. The sequence goes on from OZ010787.1 coordinate 1,491,419, forward strand.
GCGCGAAGCACTCATACATGCGGTGTAGTTATCGCTTCATTAACAATTTTCGTGTTATTTTTCGATTCCAGTACAACGTGGTTGTTACATGCAGTGATGTTTTGTTCATGCGAGCGAAGCACTCATACATGCGGTATAGTGATCGCTGAATTAAATATTATTTTTTTATTCCAATACAACAAGGTTGCTACGTCCAGTGTTTTTTTTTTTTTTTGTATTCATGTGCACGAAGCGGTCATACATACGGTATAATGATCGCTTCATTAACAATGTTCATGTATTTTTCGATTCCAATGCAACGGAATTGCTGCATCCAGTGACTTTTTTGTTTTCATGTGCGTAAAGCGTTCATACATGCGGTATAGGAATGGCTGTATTAAGGATTTTCGTGTATTTTTCGATTCCAATGCAACGAGGTAGCTGCATCGGGATTTTTCTTTTTTTTCTACGTGCGGGAAGCGCTCATACATGCGGTATAGTGATCGCTTCATTAACGATTTTCGTGTTATTTTTCGTTTCCAATACAACGAGGTTGCTACATCCAGTGATGTTTTTGTTTTTGTTTTCATGCGCGCGAAGTGCTCATACATGCTGTATAGTAATCGCCGCATTAAATATTTTTGTGCATTTTTTATTCCAATACAGCAAGGCTGCTCCTTCCAGAGGTTTTTTTCGTTTTCATGTGCACGAAGCTTTCAGACATGTGGTATAGTGATCGCTGCATTAACAATTTTCGTGTATTTTTCGATTCTAATGCAACGAGGTTGCTGCATCCAATGACTTTTTTGTTTTCATGTGCGCGAAGCGTTCATGCCTCCGGTATAGTTTTCATGTATTTTTTGGATTCCCATGCAACGAAGTTGGTACATCCAGAGATCTTTTTTGTTTTCATGTGCCCGAAGTGCTCATAAGCGCGATATAGTGATCGATGCGTTAATGATTTTTGTGTACTTTAGTTTGTTTTAAATCTTCACAGTAATAGTTAACTTTTTGCTGTAATTTTGCTGAAACGTGTATAAAAATTTTATTTCTTGCATCCCATATAATCTTTTTTATATCTATAATATTAAATTTGTGAAAAAAAAAATTATATTTAACTCGCAAATGCAACATCTAAAAAAATCAGCCTTTTGATTGTAGTTTAATTTGATAATTCTATATTTCCATCATCATTCTTTTGTCCAAAAATGTCTGAACGAATCAAATTTCTCATCCGGATACACGTCACTCTAGTCTTTTCATTAAACTCCAACAACTGTTTGACTTTACCTTTGTCTAGCAAAGTAGCAAAAACTCGTAAGCATCTTGTTGCTTAAATTGCTCGTGAACGAACTAACACGTCCTTAATGGTAGTAAACTCACTAAATCACTCGATTCGCTTTGATGTAAATCAAACACTCTTTTTAGTTCCGTTAGCAACTGGTCACGGTTGTTGGCTTTCACATTTTATTCAACATTTTTTTCGTACAACCTGGCATTCTTAGTAAAATTTGTGTGACAGCGTTTGCCTAGCAAGAAACATCTTCAGTGTTTGACAATTTTAAACATTGGAAGTTTTGCAGGTTATAGACGCTTTCCGAGGCTAACGAGAAAGATAGGCTACCGCGGTGCGATACACGTATCTTTTTTTATAGACCACTGGAGTCACGTGATGCTCGAATGCACCAATGAAGGTGTGCGAAAACAATATCACATCACTCTAGCAGTCTGTAATATGACACATGGGGAGCAACACGGTAGCCTGTCTGTTTCGTTAGCCTCGGACGCTTTCGGTGTGACGTCAGTGATGACGTTTTGGTTGGAAACTGGCTCCAAACAAACGGTTGCTATGCGTCATTTCTTTTTAAATGTAAATTGTAGAAAATGTTGCTACTACATATCAAGTCTTAAAACACTTAGATGTGAGATATACATATAAGATATAGCTATAACATACAAACAAAATAGAAAATACAACATAGCAACCGTTTGTTTGGATTCGGTTTCCAACCAAAATGTTATGACTGACGTCACGACTGAAATCGTCTATTGCATTCAATTTGAGCTTTAGGTAACTTTTTTGTAGTTGAAGACAATTTTCTTTTTTCAAGGAGGGCTCAGCATAGTCAATATTAACTGCTGCTTGAAGGGATTTACGCTTAATGTTTCGTTCGCTACCGTAGGGATCTGGCAAGATGTTGTAACGTGTCTATTTTGGCAAATTAAAAGACACGCGCAATCTGTTGTATTCTTCTACAGCCTTTTTTGCAAGAAATCATGCAAGTATTAATATCAATCAATTGCACTTTTGACAAATGACAAACGCGAGATAAAGCTATATAAACCATACCGTCTTCGAAACAGGCTGAACTGGCGTCATTGCTCATAAAGCAAATATTATTCTTAACTAAAGTTTAACCTAAACTTTTTAAATTATTGAAAAAATAAACTTTATTCCTATAAGAAGTAATCAGTAACATGTAATTCAGATATTAAATTATGAGGTTATCAGTTGAGGCTTTGATCTTCTATATTACGCAATGAAAAATCAACAAAAAATTGCCCCACTATGACACAATCATATATTTTTGTTTTACAACAAAATAAAAAAAAAACCTCATTTTCATTGTCTCGGGAACTCTGGGTCCGAGGCTAGCTTTGTTATTGTTGATGTTCTAAGCTTGTACCTATGCTGTATATATTGCGCGCTTGAGTTCTTGTTCTTATGCATTAAAGTAGTTTAAAGATCTTCCGTGTATTATTTACGTACCTTACATGATGGCAGTGTTTTTTCTTAAAGAAAGATGTATCAAATACCTGCGCCGGAGCAATTTTTCTTTCGCCCTGACGACTGGTAAAATGGATTGATAAATTCGAAAGTCTCAGATCTGCATCAGGTTTGAAAACGAAGGAGCCGGAAGAATAGGTAAACTCTTTAGTTTATTTAATGGGCTCTCAAGCTGAAGAAATATTGTCATCTTTTAATTTACGTGCAGACGATATTAAAAATTTTGATATTGTAAAGAATAAATTTAAAACACATTTTATTCCGACACGTAATGCTATATACGAAAGATATAAATTCTATACGAGAACACAAGAAGGTGAATCGGTAGAACAGTTTATCACATCGTTATATACATTTGTGCAAACTTGTGAATTTCCTACCTCTTTTCAGGAAGAAATAGTTAGAGATAGAATTGTTTGCGGTATTCGCGATAAGAAGGTTTCTGAAAATCTGCAACAAGATATGAAATTTACACTTGGAAAAGCGATTACAACAGATCGTCAGGCTCAAACAATTAAAAGTCAACAACAAATTTTGAGTAAGTGATACTACGTCTTTTAAGGTAGCTAAGAGAGTAGCGATACCATAGAATAAGAAAAACAAACAAAATAAAAATTTTGATTATTTCAATTCGGATAAGAAAAATGAAGTATGTTTTTGGTGTGGAAAACAAAACAAACCTACGAAATTAGAATGCCCTGCTCGTAAAGCAATTTGTAACCGGTGTAAGATGGTTGGTCATTATGCGAAAGTTTGTAAATGAAAAATGTATGTTAGCTAAGTTGAAAAAACGAAATCGACGAATTCTTCTGATTTTTTAGGTTACATAATGAATATTTCAGATAAAAATAATCCTGTTAGAATATCGGATAACCATTGGAATACTAAAGTATTGAATGAAAAGGCTCCTTTAGAATTTAAGATCGATACGGGGCAGATGTGACGGTCGTTCCTAAAGATATTTATTTTTCGAAACTGAAACATATAAAATTACAGGGATCAAGTAGAGTTATTTGCGGTACAGATGGGAAAAATCTGAAGACAGCTGGGATAATTCGCGTTAAATTAAAGAACAAAAGTTTTAGTTTTGAAGATGACGTATATGTAATAAATAATCTGCAACACCCATTGCTAAGCTGTACAGCTAGGGAGAATTTGAATCTTGTCCAGAGAATATTTTAATTGAAATCAAACTAGATCCCAAAAAGAAATTTCCGAAATTATTTATAGAGATTGGAAAGGTTGAAAAACCGTATCAAATAAAATTTAAAAATGATGCTAAGCCTTACGCAATTTCTGTACCACGGCGAGTTCCCTTAGCTTTAAGGGGTACATTAAAAAATTGTTAGATGAAATGAGAAGGAATGGAATTATTGAACCAGTAGACGAAGACAAAGAATGGTGTGCGCCTATGGTTATTGTTCCAAAACAAGTCACCTGATATAAGAATTTGTGTTGATTTATCAGTTCTGAATAAGGATATTGAAAGAGAATATTTCCCCATGGCCTCAGTTGACTATATTTTAAGTCAATTTAGTAATGCTAAGGTGTTTAGTATTATCAATGCAAATGCAGGTTTTTGGCAAATAAGAATAGATCCAGCTTCTGCGAAGTTAACTACTTTTATTACACCTTTTGGAAGATTTAAATTCAATCGTTTACCATTCGGAATTAAAACGGCTCCTGAAGTGTTCCATAAAGAATTTGTGAAACCATTCAAGAAGGTCCTGGTATAGTGGGTATTATGAATGATTTTGTAATTTTAGGTTCTATCGAGGAAGAGCATAATCAACGACTAAACGAAGTTCTTTCAAAATTTCAAGCTGCTGGATGGACTTTGAACGCTGAAAAATGCCAGTTTGCAAAAGATTCCATACATTTTCATGGTCATATAATATCTGAAAAGGGAATAAAACCTGATCCAGGAAAAACAAAAGCTATTTTCAGAATTCCAACACCTAGGAATGTGGCTGAATTAAAAAGATTTTTATGAATGGCTGTATTTTTAAATAAATTTGTTTACAATTTTGCTGATGCTGCAAAACTTCTTTACGAGTTAATGAAGAATAATTTTGAATGGATTTGGGGAAAATCTCAAATAATGGCATTTGAAGATATCAAGCAGAAACTTTGAATTACTCCTGAATTAGCATTATATGATCCAAAGAAAAACCTTTATATCAGCCGGCGCATCATCCTACGGCCTTGGTTCAGTGTTGTGTCAAAAGGATAATGGCCATTTACGTCCTGTTTTCTATGCATCGCGGACATTGTCTGATAAAGAGAAAATATACCCCCAAATAGAAAAAGAAGCATTAGCTATTGTTTGGGCATGTGAAAGGTTTCCTGATTTTATTGTTGGCCTACAAGTTCACATAGAAACATATAATAAACCTCTCGTGCCTATTTTGATGTCTAAACCGTTATACAATCTAACTCCTAGACTCCAGCGTATGAAACTCCGAATGATGAGATATTCCTATACCATCAAATATAATCCAGGGAAAAAGCTTGTCATTGCAGCTGCGTTGTCCAGAAGCTCTTTGCCGTAAAATGGAAAGGAAGAATTAAGCGAAGAAATAACTGCTTACATGCAAATGATTATCGAAAATTTTCCTTCATCAGATTCTAGATTGGCTGATATATGAGTGTTTCAAAAAGAAGACCTAATCTGCAAATTACCGATTAAATTTAAAGAGATAGATGGCCACAAAAAATGAAGTGCCAGAGGAATGTTTAAAATACTGGGAACATCGGCATTCAATTTCTATACAAAATGTTTTGTTGATGAAAGATTATGGGGGGGGGGGTAGAATCAGAAACACCCTCAATAAGTTTCTTAAGAAAAATACCATATGGGAATGGAACTCAGATTATCAAAATTCCTTCCAAAAAATAAAAGATGCCCTAATTGCTAAACCTGTTTTGAAAATTTATGACCCCAAATTACCCCTCCATATGTTTGTTGATGCCTCACATGTGGCAGTAGGTGCAGTCTTTAAACAGCCAGATAGTAATAATTTTTTACATCCAATTACATACTGTTCAAGGGGATTGAGAAGCTAGGAAAAGAACTATTTCATTACCGAATTAGCGTGTCTTACATCATTGACACATTAGTTAAATATTATCACTACTTTCATGGTGTTAAGTTTACTATACACACCGACCATCCATCTCTTGTATGGTTAAAAAATGTTAAACATCTAAAGGGAAGATTATTCAGATGGTCATTAAAACTATCTATGTTTGAATACGATATTGTCTATGAAAAGGGTTCAGCAAATGTCGAAGCTGACATGTTATCTAGAAATCCTTCTACGTATTTTATTCCACCAGTTGGGTGAATCCATTTAGAGTGGTCCAGCACTGGTTGCTCGACCATTTTTAAAAAAGCCTGAAATTTTTTGTACAGCAACCCTAACAAGATGGAAGGTCAAAATGACTATGATTTTAATTTTAATAATTTTTGTTTGTGCATGGCGGCCATCTTTGTTTCATCTTCTGCAGCAATTTTCTCACATGCAGGATTTACAGAATTGTAAATAATTCATCGTTTATTTCTCCAATTCAAGTGAGGATTAAAGCAATTTGTACAGAACACATTGGGCTAAAAATTTGGTAATAGAGTAGTTTCCGAAAATAAATCGTTATTGGTGAAATTTAAGCATAAAGTTTCACTTTTTTTTCCAAAATTTATCCGTTTTCAAAAAGAAATTTTTCTAGCAAGGAAAACTGCCAACATGACATAATGTTTTTTACAAATAGGCCGAAAGTACTTGTACTCACACGCCAAGTTCCAGATCTGGGACTTGCTTTCTCTTCGCTAAAAAAATCCCAAATTTTTCAAAAATGTCTAAAATCGCACATTTGAGGCTCTGATATCCCTGGTGGGGCACAAGATAAAAATCTAAAGTTCTGGTTTCTGAGAGTATTGTACGGTAGTGTTATGCACAAAAAATTTCAGGTTGGAGATTTGTTTACAAGCTGAGATATTGCGAGGGCAACATGTCAAAACAATACTGCCAAATTATTGTTTTATTGTAGTCACAGTAAGTATTTATCTCAGAGTGTCATTTAAATTTATTTTTCTTATTATCTTTAAATAATAGTAACAGAAAATAAAGCCTTTTGCAAAGCTCAGCAATTAATTTAAAAATTAATTATGCTTTAAGTCCTACATTTTGTATGGTTTCAGTAATTTTTGTTGTAATTTTAGTAACAAAAATAAACCTCAGCACATTTACATGAAGAAAAAATATTTTTATACAAGACATGAACCAAAAACAGAATAGGTAAGACGGTTTACCATCTCCCGGTCCCAGGCCCTTAGAAGGCCCATCTGTCAACGCAAGGAACCACCCGTGAGACAAGCCCCGCGGCGCGTCCCGAAGGTCGCCGCCAGACAAGTCCCAACAGAGCAGAACCCCACGCAAACTCCGGTCAGGCCGACGCGCTGCCCAACACACAGAGAAAAACTGTTAATCTTGACATACTTGTTGAGGTATGAACAAACGTGCCAAAACACATTCCTGCTTGTTGGCTTAAAAACCACAATTTTAATGCTCCTTGCCTGTCCCTGAAATTTGTTCCTATGATAAGTCTGTTCCTGTAAATGAAACTTTATACGATATTACAATGCATCAGCATCAAGTAATTTTCAGAAAGTAAAGATATCCAAAGCCCTTTTAAAATGTATACTACAGAAAAATGACATTGTTGCATAAGAAATAAGCTAGGAATTATTAATGAAGTAAGACTTGCACATAGTGATTTCAAAGTTTATTTCTATGAGCCAGCACAGTCAAGAACTTCAATCAAGTTATCAAGAGATGACAAGACTTGGTTCCTACAAATAAAATTTTGAGAAAGATCAAAATTGTGGTTTTTAAACCAACAAGCAAGAATGTGTTTTGACATGTTTGACCATATCTCAACAAGTATGGCAACATTAACAACTTTTCTCTTTCCGTGTTCTGTTTTTGTCTCAGGTCTTGTATAAAAATATTTTTTTTCTTTATGTAAAATTGCAGAGGTTTCTTTTAGTTTCTAAAATTACTTACAACAAAAATTACTGAAACCATACAAAATGAATGGCCTTAGGCATAATTATTTTTTTAATTAACTGCTAAGCTTCGCAAAAGGCTTTATTTTCTGTTACTATTATTTAAAGATAATCAAAAAAATAAATTTAAATGACGCTCTGAGATAAATACTTAGCTGTGACTACAACAAAACAATAGTTTGGCAGTATTGTTTTGACATGTTGCCCTTGCCATATCTCAGCTTGTAGTCAAATCTCCATCCTGAAATTTCTTGTGCATAACACTACCATACAATACTGACAGAAACCAGAACTTCAGATTTTTCTCTCGTCCCCCAGCAAAGATATCAAAGCTTCAAAAGTGCAATTTTTGACATTTTTGAAAAAATTAGGATTTTTTTAGCAAAGAGAAAGCAAGTTCCAGTTCTGGAAATTGGCGAGTGAGTACAAGTACGTCTGGACTATTTGTAAAAAAATTATGTCAAGTTGACAGTTTTCCTTGCTAGAAAAATTTCCTCTAGTAATCGGATAAATTTTGGAAAAAAACTGAAATTTTATGCTTAAATTTCACCAATAATGATTTATTTTCGGAAACTGCTCTATTACCAAATTTTTAGCCCAATGTACTCTGTACAAATTGCTTTATAGTCCAGGCAATAGGGAATTTTACCTCGCAAAATTAATGGTAGTACTGGAAATCGGCTTTCTAGATGTTTTTTGGGTCGCTGAATCCGAATTTGTAACTTCCCACCAAAATTTCCCCCGGCAACCTCCCCAAATTTTGGTAAAAAGCCTCCCAAAAAAGGTTTTTATTAAAAAAATCAATTTTTTTTATTGTTTTAGAGAAAAAATATCTAGAAATTCAGAAAGTAGACAAAATTTTCAACAAATTAGATATATGAAATTCAGGGATGTAGTGGAGGGTATACCGGGGTATACGCCGTATACCCTCTGGATTTTTTTAAGGAACACCGTTTACCCTCTGTTTCTCATGAAAGCTTTAGTATATATACACTGGGGTATACGCTCTGCCTTGAGCGTATACCCTCTGCTTAGAACGTATACCCTCTGTTTTTTTACGACTACACCACTGATTAAATTATGACTTAAGATGAAGGGGAAAGGGGGATCTGCCTCGGAACATGCGCGCGGTGCTACGTCAACTAAGTTGCGCAACTCCACTTAACTACTCACACGTTTACATTCGCCCTCCCATCTCCCCTCCGAACTTTCTCTATAAGGTTTACTTTAAGATTTTTGGGTCGCTGAATCCGAATTTTTAACTTCCCCCCCCCCGAAACCCCCCACAAATAGTTGTTTTTAACTTAAATTTCTTATTGTTTTAGGGGAAAAGCATTACGAAATGCAGAAACTAGATAAAATTTGCAACAATTAGGATATATGACATTATGAATTAGGATGAACGGTGAGGGTGAGGGCTACCTCTGAACATGCACTGCGGCGCTACGTGCACTAAATTATGAAATCCAGGCAATAGGGGATTTTATCTGGCAAAATTAATACTAGTTCTGGATTTCGACTCACTTTGTTTTTTGGGTCGCTGAATCCGAATTTGTAACTTCCCACCAAAATTTCACCCGGCAACCCCCCAAAAAATTTATTTTTTGAAAATTTTTGGTTTTTGAGAAAAGCGCGCGGGGAATGATCCGAGGCAGCCCCCTCTCTCCCCGTTTATCCTACGTCATAATGTCATACATCCTATTTGTTTCAAATTTTGTGTAGTTTTTTAATTTCGTAATGCTTTTCCCCTAAAATAATAAGAAATTTAAGTTAATAACAACTATTTGGGGGGGGGGGGTTTCGGGGTCGGAAATTTTGGAGGTAAGTTAAAAATTCGGATTCAGCGACCCGAAAATCTTAAAGTAAACCTTATAGAGAAAGTTCGGAGGGAAGGTAGGAGGGCTAATGTAAACGTGTGAGTGGTTAAGTGGACTTGCGCAACTTAGTCCACGCAGCATTGTGGCGCATGTTCCGAGGCAGATCCCCCCCTTACCCTTCATCCTAAGTCATAATGTCATCTATCTAATTTATTACAAATTTTGTCTACTTTCTGAATTTCTAGCTACTTTTCCCCTAAAACAATAAAAAAATGAAATTTTTTAATAAAAACTTTTTGGGGGATTTTTTTACCAAAATTTGGGGAGTTGCCGGGGGAAATTTTGGTGGGAAGTTACAAATTCGGATTCAGTGACCCCAAAAACATCTAAATAGCCGATTTCCAGTACTACCATTAATTTTTCTAGGTAGAGTCCCTATACAGTCTCTATTGCCTGGACTATTAATCCGAACTTGAATTGGAGAAATAAACGATGAATTATTTAGAATTCAGTAAACCCTTTATGTGAGAAACTTGCTGCCGATGATGAAACAGAAATGGTTGTCATGCACAAACAAAAATTAATAAAATTAAAATAATAGTTATTTTGAAGTTCCATCATGTTAGGGTTGTTGTACAAAAAATTTCAGATTTTTTAAAAATGGTCAAGCAACGAATAAATGATTTTCTGGACCACTTGAAATGGATTGACCCAGTTACTTTCCTTTTGGATGTTAGAGAAGTTATAGAGATACAGGGAAAGGATAATGTTTGTTGAAAAACTATGTAAATGAAATGGGCTTATGATAGTGAAAAAGACAGGTTTCAGTAAAATAGTAGTAACCATGTCCTTAAGAAGAAAATTACTAAATGCTGCTCATGAGAAAGTTCGTCACCCTGGTATCCAAAAATGTTAAATTTAATATCCCCTAATTATTATTGGCCTGATATGACTCAAGATATAACTAAATTTTTAAAGCATTGCGATATTTGTCAGAAAAATAATAAACCCAGACAGAAGAAATTTGGCTTATTACAAGCTATACCAACCACAGATCAACTTTTGAATGTCTTTCTATTGATACTGTGGGAGGTTTTTAATTACTATAACTCCACCAAAAAATATTTGTATATAATAATAGACCATTCTACAACATATGTTTATGTTTGGACTTGCCCCTCAAAAAGTGTTACCACGGAAACTTATACCAACTGTCTAAATCAAGTATTTAATATTCAAACTCCCAAACAATTGCACTGTTTCAATAAAATTCTTAATGTACATTTTTCCCCAAAAGGTGTTCAGTGATAGAAATGCAGCTTTTACTTCATCTATATTTAAAACATTTCTTCGGAATCATAATGCAACGTTTAACCTCAGCACACTATCCTCAAACGAATGGGAAGTGCGAAAAATTAAATCAAACAATAGTTACTAGATTAAAGTGTAAAGTTAATTCTACCAATTCTAAAGTTCCTTGGACAAAACTTTTGACAGAAGTAGTTAATGAGTCTAACAATACGCTCCATTCCATAACCAAATCCCCCCCCCCCCCCTGCTTATTTACTTTTTGGCCAAATACCGTATGATTACCCCCTTTCAACAAGATTATTACCCTCTAGTTCAAGAAGACCGAAAAATTGCTAAAAAAAGCACTGAGGAATTTTATTGGCGAAGTAAAAAATATCATGATCGAAATTATGTAGAACCTAAATTTGAGATAGGGGATCTTGTAATTTATGAGGAATTCCAAAACCCAAATACTAGAAAGCCATCACAAGTATTTAGAGGCCCATATCGAATCCTTAATAAATTATCTGATGTTAACTTTGAGATAGATAGGAAAATTCAAAACCGAAATACGGAGATTGTCCATGCAGCTAATTTACGAAAATATTATTCTCCAGATCAATTAAAGTTATCCCATGAAAAACCCTAACAAACTAATGTTAAATCCATAGACGAGTCTTAATTTTATAATAAGTAATTTAACTAAATTAAATAAATACATTTATAAGTTAATAAGCAATTCTTTTCTAAATAACAGTGTGTTCTTGAATCGCGACAGGAATATTACTGCTGAGATTTTTACTTGAGTTAACTATTTATGCTGGCGTAAATTAATTGATTTAAGTTGAGGATTTCTTATATTGAAATTGAATTAATAACTTAAACTAAATTAGCTAAATAAATAAAATTAACTGGATTAGAACTAAATTTATATTGAATTGGAATCTAGGATTAAAGTTAATTACAATAATTCAATAATCTGTATCTTTTATCAACCTTTCTTAAGTATGCTACAAAGTTCCATTTTCATTAAGCAACTGTAGTTTTCTTGCTTGATTGAAAACAAAATCGTTACATAATCATGCTGAATTGATAGTTATTTCACAACATTTCTTATTTATTTTTGTTACTTTATGTTATGCCTAATATTTCAGTATATTGTCATACCTCATTCGTAATCATATGGATGAGATATCAATTAGATACTTTAAGGATTAGTTAAAGAAATTTGTTTAATATTTTTGAATATTACTGACTGTGTTGTTGAATGTAGTTGTGGTTATTATTTATTATACTATGTATTATTTGATATTGAGAGAAAAGATCATAATGAATATAGATTACTGTAATAAATGAGATGTATAATACTTATCATGGGATATTACTTGAGAGAGTATTTATGCTATGAGTTGTGATAACCCGATTAGTATGAATTTCAATTACTCATTGTAAGTTAGTCCTAGAAATTGATATTATTAGATATAATATGCTTATTATTAGAAAATTGGAAGATAATTACCGTGTAGCTAACTAATGGACCGAACATGAGATAAAAAAAAAATTCTTATGAAGTTTCAGATTTAAGAGTTTTTGTTAGTTTATGAGAATTTCACATTTAAATGGTTTTAATTGTTATGAGTTAGAGAGTTTATTAGTTATGGGTAATTAATTTATGAGTTTAGAAATTTCAGATTATTAAATTTTTTCAACTCGGAATTCCAAAGAAGTTTCTGAAAATCCTATGATGACTGCAATAGGTAAATACCACGTGGTAAATGGTAAATAATAAAAAAAATATTAAAAAGGTACCCACAAAGAGATGGCCCATCGATGTATGCATGTCAATACACTTCAAAGATGCTGTGAATAGGTTTATTTAAAAATTTTGTTATTATTATTGTTAATTTTGATATTATAAATTTTATTATTATTTATTTATTGTAATATATTAATTTCATTTATTGAACTGAAAGTGAAGGTAGATTGGAGAAACTGGGTTGCTAATGTAAGGATAAGTAGACTCAAATGAACATTATATTTACGAATCTAATTTTGAACTTATATTTTGAAGACATTTTTCAATAATTCCGTTATCACACTTACATTATAAAATACTACGTTCAAGTCTTTACAACTGTGTAAATGAATGCTTTGCACATAAATATGACCCATGAATGGCCATAAATTTATTATGTAAATAACAAAACTATGTTAAATAATTATTCTCAATATTTATAGCAACTTTTTATTTTGCATCTTTGTAATTTGTAAACAAGATTAATATCTTGTTATTTTATTTAATTAACAATTCCAGTAGTTCACGTTCTAAATTTTAAATTTAATATAGCATCTAGATATTTTTTTTAAAGTTAATTCTTTAGGGTTTACCCCAATTGACAAAATTGTAAACCAAGTATATGTAACATTTCCCTTCTATGAACTTGCAGGTCTTAAGATCTACCAGTTCATCCAGTATTTTGGAGTGGGGGGATATGTAATAATAAAAATTTTCGCCCTTTTATCTGAGTAAAACTATTCCGAATTCTTAATATTTTTCGTTTTTTACCTATCTTTAATAATATCTTAATATCTTTTGTCTTTTATTTCATGCATTTAAATCTGCGTATTCTTTTATTATTCTAAAAACTTTAATCCATTCGTCTAATCTTAAAACCCATTAAATTACTTTTTTCATTTTATTTTAAAACTAAATTCTTTTGGTTCTAATGTTTTGCAGTTGTTCGATGATGTTCTTTTTCCCACAATTCCTTGCAAGCTCCCGCCAGCATTTGATTGCGTTTTAATCTGACGCCGAGTATAAAGAGTTCATTATCGACGTAACGCGTTCATCACATTTCCCATCGAATCGTATCCTGTCTCCTTTCCGGTTCCTCCCCCTCTCTCTGCTAGAGTTGGTTCTTCACTAATAATGTATCCGTCTGGGCTCGGTTTCTTTGAGTACTTATACTGTTACATCGACGAGGAGCGAGAGATTTTACGTTTTTCCGGTTGTTTAAGAAATGTACGTTACTTGGGGTGAATGACTTTAATGTGTAGATCCTAATACTTATAACATCTTAAGTTTTATGAAGTGGATCATCTATTATTCGAGAGTTGATGGACAAGCTACTGGAAATGTTACGATATGTTTTGTCAAATAAACAACGTTTAAAGTTATGATGACTCTATTAAATATGCCATGGGAAATTTTTCAATGTTTATGGAGCCTGTCTTCTAGTCGCCACAATGACTGCACTCCGATATTCTCATGATAACGGAGGCTTGGCTTTGATTACTATACTACATTTACTTCGAGATATACGAGTGTCGCCAGAATGTCACAAAAGTCGATAGCAAAATGCAACATACATATTAAAAGTAATCAATTACTTTTTTAAGTTGGTGCGAACCTATCTTAAGTGTAGTAAAATTGTGAATATATTGCTACCATGAATAAAGTGAGGATGGAAAATATGATACAAAATCAAAAAAAGGCTCCATTTTTTCAGCAAATTATTTGTTTAATCGTTATCGATTGTGAATGTTTGGCACCGACTTCAAAAACTAATTGTTTACTTTTTATATGTATATATACGTAAATTAAATCATAAATATGTAAATTAATCTTTTGTAAAAAATATTCTGTAGGAAATTCATGTTTGGTGGATATTAAATTATCATATTAAATTTAACGTTTTTATGCCGATACATGATATCCGACGTGCGGTTATTGGATAACGTTTTGTCATTAGATAATTTAAAAAAAATATTTAATTCTTTTTAGTTCTTTTTTTGAAGTCGCTTAATACTTTTTTGGAAAAGTTTATTTTATTTCCTACATTTTAGTTATTCATACCGTAATAGATAATTATCCTGATTTCAATACCTGCTGAATAAATAAATAAACCAGGGAATTACAACCGGGTGCTACACAAAGAGTGTGCAACGGAGCCAGCGGGAGTTGAACCCGCAACCCACCTACGCTCTCAAGCGATTAGTGGTGTGGTGCCTTAACCACCCAGCCACGGTCTACATTCAAGAATTATGTTTCGTATGACTCCGTTAAGAAGCAAAATGCAGACTATGTAGTAACATTTATATGGACTCTTCACGTGTTTTGGCCAGGATCCAGATAGATTTTTCGCTGTTAGTGAAATGAGATTGACCAATCAGAAGCCTGCATTTTTGCGAACTTTTCGCTGTTTACTTCAAACCGGCAAAATGCAGGCAACTGATTGGTCAATCTCGTCTCGTTAACAGCGAAAAATCTATATGGATCCCGGCATAAAGAGCAAAGTTGCCAAGTCTCTGTCATTTTGGATACCTGTAACTTTTTATAGTGTGTCCTTTTAAATTTCAAAAATTCTTCTATCAAATAAAACAAAATTTTCTATACTAAAATACTTGCATCCAAAAAGCTGTAGGCTTATCAGCTTTGAAAATGTGGTTCAGAATTCTACATCATTCTTTTCCAATAATCTCCATCAATTGAATCCTCATTTAAGGTGCCTCTATATGAGAGTGGTGACATGCAATGCTCAGATCCTGTTTATACATACGTGTTCGTCTAAACTACGGCAAAACTAGGCATTTTATATTCCAGAACTTGGCGATACTCGCTTGGACAAGTTTGATTGTACGAGTGGCGAACAATTTAACAAGCATTAGTTTGGCAGTAATGGCAATTCTCTTCAAGATTCATGGCGATAGCTTTCGTCCAAAATCTATCAATCAGTAATTTTTTTTCGTATGTTGCCATTCTCATACCAATACTATCCATCCTTAGGAAGTAAAGACATCAGAAATGAATGGAAATGATTAGGTGTTTAGTATGAATCTGATAACCGAAGACAGTGCTGCTACACATAAGACGGCACTTTTATGTGTACTGTATATGGAGGCACTTTGCAGTGCACCACTTTGCTGAACTCTGATGTATAAGGTCACTTTGCTATTGCATTGTAAGCTTTTCGATACCCACTTCCGATGTCGGTCAGGATCGTTTTAGATGTTTGGGTTTTTCTGAATGCGGTATCATTCCTAGACAAGGTCTCGCACTTCGGAAAGTTACCGCTTCGAGTAAACTTAAAGGTCCACATCGATCCCTTCGGACATCGGAATTGGGTGTGGAAAAGCTGACAATCCAACAATAAAGTTACACATCAGAGAGCGGAAAAGTGCTTTAAGAAATGCTTTTGTCCAAACTATAGCAAACCTAGGCATTTTCTATTGCATAACTATAGCGTCTAGAAGATATAGTATGAAAAACAGTCAATCAAAAAGTGTTAAAAAATTGTATCCTAATAATGTAGAATGATGCAGAACGGAAAATGGCGATCGCAGCGATATGTGGTAGTTCAAACGTAAACATTGTGTAAGGATTCAATTGAGATAGCGTTTCAGTCTGTGTAGAACTAGCAGATGTCACTCTGATCGATATTTGTCTTTCAGTAACGTTAGACATTTATGGGATACAATTTGTTTAACGCTTTTTAAAGCATTACTGGAATAGCCGGCTTCCACACTATATCGTCTAGATGCCGTATAACTTAGCGAAAGTCATCTGAACGAATTCGATTATACGAGTGAGAGAAGTTAACAAGCTCGGTGGTAATGGCTGGCTCACCAAGATTCTTGGCGATTCACTTTCATCCAAAACCATCTCATCCAATCAAATATTAAACTCCATATGTCGTCACGTTCATCTCGAGGAACAGGAACCGTACCTGGAAAAAAAAAGTCATTCTAACAACCGAATCTGGACTGAAGACAGTGGCCGGGATCCAGATATAATTTTCGCTGTTAGCGAAACGAGATTGACTAATCAAAAGCCTGCATATTTGCAAAGAGTGAAAAGTTTGCAAAAATGCAGGCTTTTGGTTAGTCAATCTCGTTTCGCTAACAGAGAAAAATCTATCGATAACGGATAACATAAGGAGGCACTTTCTGTCTCCGGCACAATAGGCACCTTCGTACACAGGCACTAGTGCTCTGATATATGAAGGTATTTTACTGGTGCATTTTCAGCTTTTCGGCACCTACTTCCGATGTCGGGTGGTATCGATGTGGGCTTCTAATTTGGTAGGTGCGAGAACTTGTACGGTTAAGATTTCGCACTTTGGAAAGATCATGCACTTCGGAAAGTTACCACATCCAGCAGACCTTAAAGTTCACAGCGATACACTGTTATAAATCTGTAGCTTTTGTTGTATAGTCACCTCACCACTTTTATAGAAAACAATTACTTGACGATATTACGGAACATTCTCATTGGTCAGAGTAGAGTTATTCTATAAATGCGGTGGAGTGACTATCCAGCAAAAGTTGCAGTTTTTTAACAGTGATACCTACAGACATTGAAATTGGTTGTTGAAAAGCTGACAATCCACCACGAAAGTGCCCTTACACATCAAAGCGAGGCTATCTTCTTCCATGTGTCAATGCACACCAAAGTGACTCCATACGTTAAGGCACAGTGCTTTCTTATGTGTAGTTAAAAGTACTATCCTTCAGTCAAAAAAAACTAAAAAGAAAAATGTTAGCAAAAACCTCGACATGCTTCAATAAGTGAACTGCAGCTTTCTAACATCTATAAAATCAGTAATGGCATCGGAAATAAGTGGTGATGTTAAGGTTGGGTTGATTTTTGACGGCCAATTATCTACAAAAGGGGATTGTGCCCTTCGTGGGGGTCATTCTAAGGGAACCTAAACCGTATTTACGCATGGAAATCCATGGTTTGAAGAAAACCACAAAAACTCCGAACGATTAGGCCAACGGGCACGATTGGGTTCGAACCCAGGACCTCCCGTCTACCAGCGTCGAGAGCAGAACCTCTCAGCCACTGGTGGGGCGGTGATGTTTGGATGTTGAGCCCAAATCTGATAACCTGAACCCGACTGCCTCTATGTGAGAGAGGCAACATTCGATGCTCAGATTGTGCTTTGACAGATACTTTTGTCCAATCTATAGCAATCCTGGACATTTCCTATTCCAGAACACATACGAATGAGAGAATTTAACAAACTTGACAGTAATGGCAGGCTCACCAAAATGCTTCGTGGTGACAAAAAAAACGGATTTTGATGACGAAAAAACGAAATGAAAAATGCTCATGATGACGAAAAAAACAAAAATTAAAAATCGCTTTTGTCTAGATTCGTCTCAACCATTCAAATATCTCCGTTTGACTCCACTTTCCTACCGAGGAATCCTACCTGAAGGAAATCTGAAGCCATTCTAATATCTAATTCGATAACCGATTCTGAATTAGTGCCAATATAGCATACACAATATTGCACGTACTACTGTATACGGATACAGCACCTCATCTTTTTGCTTCCTTTTAGGAATAATGGATTTTGAGCTTATTCTATAAACGATTCTTATCAGACTTTTCAAACTATATTTTTGAGACTTTCACAAAAGTTGCTCTATACATTTAGCTAACACATTATGCAAATTATATTTTGATTACATTCGAGCATCCGCAGTGAATCATTATTTATTAAACCTGATCATTTTTCATATAATTTTTATTATTTTTTCCTTCTGATTACAGGGTGTTATGTACAATGTAGTTTGTCATATTTTCTGAAAATAACTTTTTTCTATTAAGAACTCTGCAAATTATAAGCAAAAAAACTTGGCGAAATGTCGGACTGTTTTCATAAAAACCTTAATTTCTCTTCGAGTATACATGCTATCCTCATAAAATGAACACAGTATATTATAATAAGCCACTTATTAATAATCTCGAGTTTGAACGCTTTTGCTACATTAGTTTTTACAGGGTTATCCAAAAGATATTCGTTCTTTTTCAATATGTTGACTGTCCCTTTTGGGGTTTCAGGAAAAAATCTTCGCCGAAATATATGACTTATACTATACTGTTTACACACCTGCAGTTTCAGGTTAATTCCTCATGTATTTTTCTAGATATTTGACAAAACCTCTTGCATGTGACCGGTCACCTTTGGCCATATAGTGTATAATACAATGTTTACATTGAAATTTGAAAATATAACGCAGATATCGTTGCGATCGGCTCATTGGATTTCTGCATCATTGCACATTTAAGAAATACAATTTTTTAGCGCTGTTTGGAGGCAGATTTCCACACTATTTATTCTAGGCGCTGTACTTGTGCTCTGATACATTAAAAACTTTTTAAAGGTTGATTTTCAACTTTTCGACACCTACTTCCGATATCGGTTTGTATCTATGTAGGCCTTCCTTTTTGGTGGATGACGGAACTGGTTGGGATTCAGATATATTTTAGGCTCTTAGCGAAACAAGATCGACCAATCAGAAGCCCGCATTCTTGCAAACAGCAAAAAGTTCGCAAAACTGCAGGTATAGCGACTAGAATACAAAGTGTGGAAATCGGCTATCTCTCTAATACTTAAAAAATGCTAAAATATTGTATCCCTTAAATATGCAACGATGCTGCTGCAATATACAGATCGCAGCGACATCTGCAGGATTTTTCTACAACTGCAAGGTCTATACAATGTAATACTAGTAATACGAAAATCACACAGATATCGCTGCGATCGACACTTGGCATTTTAGCAATTTAGTCGCACATTTAAGGGATAACATTTTTTAGCACTTTTTGGATAGCATATTTCCACACTAGGTATTCTAGACTCTAAAACTGCAGGCTTCTGATTGCTCAGTCTCGTTTCACTAACAGCGAAAAATCTACTTGGAACTCGGCCCACTTCCAGCTAAATTTTCGCACTTTGAAAAGATCTCGTATCTCTGTAAGAGTAACAGTACAGTGTATAGAATATATAGTGTGATAATCTGCTATCTAAATAGTGCTAAAAAGTTGTATCCCTTAAATGTGCAATGATGCTGAAATCCAAGTCGACGATCACAGCGACATCTGCAATATATTTTTAATTTTCAGAGTAAATATCGTATTATTACAGCGTCTAGAACAAATCGTCTTGGAGTTTTAGAAAATATTCTGCAAATGTCGCTGTGATCGACGCATTGGATTTCAGCTTTGTTTGACTGTAACCATAAGCCAAAAGCGGGTTCCCAGTGTGGGTGCTTACTTACTTACTTAAGGGATGCAATATTTTAGCACTTTTTAAAGTATTACTGGGATAGCCGATTTCCACACTATATATTTTAGTCGCTGTAGTAACAGTATGAAAGATGAACGCTTATATTTGGGTGACTGCTTCAAAAAGGATTTTAATTTTAAAGTTTTTATTAAAAAAATTTGTTATACTAATCATATTTTGATGAAATTGGAATCGGACCACACGGGTGACATGCGCTTTCAAACAAAAAAAATTATCAAAATCGGTTCATATTTAAGAAAGTTATGCGTAAAAACATACATCAGGTCGAATTGATAACCTCCTTCTGTTTTGAAGTCAGTTAAAAACATTATCTACGAATATAATAACTACAGAGTACTATATAGTAACTATTGAGTACTAAAAGTATAACTTTAGTGACAAAAGCTTTAATTTAAATGGTTACTAAAACTCCCTTTCTAATTCGCGTTCGCTTTTTACTTTTTTCACTGTTTGTAGTTTCTTTAAAAAAATTATATCAAATAAATACATGTATTAAACAACATAGTCAAAATTAAACTGCATAAAATATTTTGAGATGTGATTTTAATACATTCGCAACAGAAAACGAGAATCCCCCTTTTTATATAAAAAAAAATGAATCACTAAGGGCGTGGCTCCTACCTTGCAAAAGAAAGTATTCATATCATGTTGTCTATATATTTTTTTTATTCTAATGCATTTTAATTAAATCCGTTAAATGAAAGATATTTACCAATGCATAATTTACGAAAGACTTTCAGAAGAGGGAGGGGCTTCTACTGTTTCAACAATTAATAAACTTTTTAGTAACAATAACAAAACAATCTTATAAAACTACTACAAACTACGTTGACCCACCCGGTATAAATCAACAATCCTAGAAATAAATTCTTCTTAAGAGGAAGGAAAATAGCAGGGTAACAAACAGATACAGCCGCGTCACTTGATGAAAATAGTTGACAATGAAATATTTTAAAGATGTTTTTTTTTCTTTTTTGTCTTTGTTGAATTTATAAAAATATACCGATCCTATTTTGATGAAATTTAAATGGAATCCATTCAAGAGTATCCTCTTTCATTTAAAAAGAAATAACATGAATCCCTCACGTAGTTTCGGAGTAATCGGCGAACATACATTAAAAAAATATATCATACTAGCAGACCCACCCGGCGGCTAATATCCGAACCCTCAAGCATAGAACACATTGGCGAAAGACGGAGTGTGCCTAATGGTTTAGCAAGAAGAGCGCTTTGCGTGCGTGCGCTCCTTGACATCCACATTACTGACAGTGTATTTATATTCATATTAATTCAAAGGTTATTCTGTTTTCAAAAATTATTTTACATCACTTAGTAATAGAGATTTAACGTTTAAAAAATGTATTGCTCTTTCATTCTTTCTTTCATCTCTCAAATTTATGGAAATTTATAATTTATTCGCCTATAATAAATGTTTTAAAATGATTTTTACCATTGATACACATGTACAATATAAATGGATATTTTAAAAACACTAGTACAAGTTGGTAAATCTCAATTTATTTATTTAAAAATATTAGTGATCGATGACTGCTGCTACTCAAAAAAAAGTAACCTATCTTCGGTACTAACAATGTACTGTGTTAATAAACAATGAATTTATCAAAAATTTTTTAATGAATGGTGAACTTTGAAAATTCATAAGCATTTCTTTTTTTAATAGAAAATGGGTTCATCAAAAATCCATTTGATTTAATTATTGCTTTAGTAAATTATCTGGATTCACCTTAAATCCGTCTGACTATTAAACTGAAAAATTGGAAACATTAAATTAATATTTAACTTTCATAAAAAACACCCCCCCCCAAACCCCTCTAAAAAAATTAAAAATAAATAAATTGCTCTGAAAATCCAACATCTCAATTTCACTTACAATGCTTCCATGTTAGGACTCTAAACCATTCAGCATAAAATCAAACTGCTATTGGGTGCTTGTTAAAGGTAAAGAACTGTAATTTATGATAGAATTTCTAAACCTAAGCTTATATTTTAAATGTTATGACTTGAACTGAAAAATAAGGAGGAAAAAAAAGTTACTACAAAAATATAAAAAGAACAGTTAAACTTCGGCTTTTTTTTTTCAGTAAACATAAGAAAAGGCGATATAACGAGGGATTATTGTTGTACATATTTATGCATAATAATGCATTGCATATATTTATTTATTATCCTTACAGGCACAGCTCATTCAAAACAATAGAGTAATTACTTTTTTTTACAAATTGAAAGTATCGTTTGGTAATTTAATGTCTTTTAATGCAAATATGCAAACGATATTTTTATTAAGAACTTATTGTTCATTAAACTTATTTATCATCGTAAAAAATTAATATCATTTTTGAAAAGATTAATTGAAAAAAATATTTTAAAAATTCAAAATATTAGAATATTTATTTAAGTGGTTCAAAATATTAGCATATTTCATATTAATTCTCCTTTAATTATCACCAATTCATAACTGGTGGCATCACTGATTAAATTCAGATGATTTTATTTAAAATCAGTATTATTTTTTCAGTTTGCTTTTTCGTCTTAAAATGGGTCGTGAGAGTGATATTCCTGAATCTATTAAACTTCGTATGGTTGATTGGTATCGGCACGGTAAAAATAAATGTTATATAGCGAATTATTTGCATTGTTCGCAATCAAGCGTTAGTAAAATACTAACACAATATTAAAAATGGAAAATTTCAAAATAATCGCCGAAAACCAAAAACATCTGCTGGAGATGACAGGAAACCGAAGCGTATAGTTAAGAACAACCGTTTTAAAAGTGTGCGATTCTTTCACCGAAATTGCAAAGATGAAGGAGTTGAAGTTTCTACATCGACAACATCAAGACGTCTCCATAAATTTAAGTTTGAATCTCGTGTAGCGAAAACAAAACCTCTCATGACTGTTTTAAACAAAAGCGTATAGGATTGAATTGGTATAAATCAAGGCGTTTATGGAGTGAAGAAGATTGGAAAAATATATTATTTAGTGATGAAAGTATGTTTTGTGTTCCATATGGTAATCAAGGTATTCGAGTTTGGAGAATGAAGCAAGAAGCATTTGATAAAGAATGTCTTAAACGTTCCGTAAAATTTTCTGCTAGTGTCATGGTTTGGGGTTGCATGAGTGCAGAAAGACCTGGAAAATTATTTTGGTATATTACATGATTCCATCATCTGAAGATTTATTTAAAGATGATTTCATCTTTCAACAAGATTTAGAGTCACCGCATACCTCGGTGTCAACTAAGAATTGGTTCCGCCATCATTAAGGTACTTCCTTGGCCACCAAACTCACCAGACCTTAATTCCATCGAAAACTTATGGTGTATAATGAAGCAAAAACTCCAAGAAAATCCTCTTTCAAATAAAACTGAGTTAGTGGCACGTATAAAGCAGTGGCGTGGCGTGAAAATTTTCGGTGGTCATCGCAATTATTTAAGTTTGTGGTGAAAAATTATTAACTCTAAAATTCAATGGTTGAATGTTCAAAAAAGAAACTTTAAATCTTACCTTCACTTATACATGAACTCCAAATGTTCTGCTAAAACTGGATCGTAGAGTTTTAAAAGCTTATTAAGAGTTTTAAAATATTGCTTGGTCATCGCCGCATCCAGCGATGACCGGACGCCACGCCACTGGTATAAAGTCTATTTGGGCTAATATTGATAGAAATGTTTGTAAACACCTTGTATATACTATGCAAGATCGATTGTACACTGTTATGAAAGCTAAAGGGGATGCTACAAAGTATTAACTACCATTTACTTCATATTCATAAGGTAATATTGTTTCGTAAAATAAAGTATTCTAATATTTCGAACCAATCTAAGTTTTATTCTAATATTTTGATGTGTTTCAGAAAACTGTACACCTAATTCTTTGTACTGTATGATATATTTTGTAAATGTTAAAATCTTATCTAAACATTCCAGATTTAATTTATAAGAAATTTAATTGCATTTACTTAGTATCAAAAATAAATAAATGAAAAAAAAAATTTTCTTATTACTTTTTCTCAATTATTCTAATATTTTGAATATGAGCTGTACAGTTATTGCACTGGGTTATTAATGTTTATTCATATATTTATAAATAGTTTTATCTACCTAACTTTGCGACACACCTTTGCAGCGCTTACTATTTGTACGAACTAGAAAAGCATCACAAAAAATAAACTTTAAATGCTTATATGAGGTAACTAAGTGTAGAATAGTCTTTTATGAAAAAAATTAAATATTGATAATAGTTGAACAATCAAAATACTCAAAAATACTCAGAATGTCAGAGACCTATTCGTAATTTCATGATATTGGATACAATAATTTTATATATTTCATTAATGTGATTTTAAATAAATTATCCCTGTGAAATAGAAAAGAAGATAACCCAATTACAGTTATTTTTGACAAAATGAACAAATACAGTAAAAGTTCATCCTTATTGTAAATAATATAATATCAAAGTTATGATATCCAAGTATTTCACCAGATTTATATATGTAAATTAGGAATGTGAAATATTCATTTGTAAACTACGTTTGTAAAACGCTTTATAAGGAATCTTAAAAATTCATCCGCATTTGAAAGGAGGATGCCAGCTGAAATATCAATTTTAATACTTCAATTCTTAAAAAAAATTTAAATAGTACTTTCTTTAAAACGGCACGTGATGACCGAATGAAGAGGAATAACATCTACAGCACAAAATGTGTTCTTATTTTGTACCATAATGTGTAGAACTTTTAAACATCAAATTATATGATGATATATTTATTAATCTCTTAATTGTTTTTTTTTAACTATGTTAATGAAGATCTATTAACATAACTTACTGAATCACAACACTTACATTATTACAAACTTACATTCAGCCACTAGTCCAGGCAATAGAGACCGTATAGGGATTCTACCTAGAAAAATTAATGGTAGTACTGGAAATCGGCTTTCTAGATGTTTTTTGGGTCGCTGAATCCGAATTTGTAACTTCCCACCAAAATTTCTCCCGGCAACCCCCCCCCCCCCCAAATTTTGGTAAAAAGCCCCCAAAAAAGGTTTTTATTAAAAAAACTCCATATTTTATTATTTTAGGGGAAAAGTAGCTAGAAATTCAGAAAGTAGACAAAATTTGCAACAAATTAGATATATGACATTATGACTTAGGATGAAGGGGAAGGGGTGATCTGCCTCGGAACATGCGCCGTAGTGCTGCGTGGACTAAGTTGCGCAATTCCACTTAACCACTCACACGTTTACATTAGCCCTCCCATCTTCCCTCCGAACTTTCTCTATAAGGTTTACTTTAAGTTTTTTGGGTCGCTGAATCCGAATTTTTAACTTACCCCCAAATTTTTCCCCCCCGAGCACCCCCCCCCCCCAAATAGTTTTTTTTAACTTAAATTTCTTACTGTTTTAGGGGAAAAGCATTACAAAATTCAAAAACTAGACAAAATTTGTAACAAATAGGATATATAACATTATGACGTAGGATAAACGGGGAGAGAGGGGGCTGCCTCGGAACATTCCCCGCGCGCTTTTCTCAAAAAAATTTTTTTTTTTTAATCAATTTTTTGGGGGGTTGCCGGGTGAAATTTTGGTGGGAAGTTACAAATTCGGATTCAGCGACCCCAAAAAACATCTAAAAAGCCGATTTCAGTACTACCATTAATTTTGCCAGCTAAAATCCCCTATTGCCTGGACTTCATCATTTAGTGCACTTAGCGCCGCAGTGCATGCTCCGAGGCAGCCCTCACCTTCTCCGTTCATCCTAATTCATAATGTCATATATCCTATTTGTTGCAAATTTTGTCTAGTTTCTGAATTTCGTAATGCTTTCCCCCTAAAAGAATAAGAAATTTAAGTTAAAAAGAACTATATGGGGGTTTTTCGGGGGGGGGGATTTTGGGGGGAAAGTTAAAAATTCGGATTCAGTGACCCAAAAATCTTAAAGTAAACCTTATAGAGAAAGTTCGGAGGGGAGATAGGAGGGCGAATGTAAACGTGTGAGTGGTTAAGTGGAATTGTGCAACTTAGTTTACGCAACACCGCGCTCATGTTCCGAGGCAGATCCCCCTTTCCCCTTCATCCTAAGTCGAAATTTCATATATCTAATTTGTTGAAAATTTTGTCTACTTTCTGAATTTCTAGATACTTTTTCTCTAAAACAATAAAAAAATTGATTTTTTTTAATAAAAACCTTTTTCGGGGGTCTTTTTACCAAAATTTGGGGAGGTTGCCGGGGGAAATTTTGGTAGGAAGTTACAAATTTGGATTCAGCGACCCAAAAAATATCTAGAAAGCCGATTTCCAGTACTACCATTAATTTTGCTAGGTAAAATTCCCTATTGCCTGGACTACACAATGCAAAATATTTTCAAGTTTTATTATTAGTTATGTTTTATTATATTGGGGGCTCATAAAACATTCACCAAGATAAGACACATTTATAAATTTGAAAATTTCATTTCAAAAATAGCGATCTATTAATTTTGTTAAAACTTCTTAATACGTAGTATTATAAGGGGTTCAAAATAAGATATCTTTTGAAGTATTAATTTAATGATTAAAGACAAGCTCTAAAAAAGAAACTTTTGATAGTAAAAGGCATTTCAAATAATTAGAATTATTTTTTAAATTTATATTTTATGAAGTTTATTATTTATTATGTGTGCATTGAAATTACTTCAAAATTATCATAAAAAACCGAGCAAATTAATAAATTAAATGTTAATAAAAATAATTTTTCAATGAAACTTTTAAATTCTTTCTCTCTCACAAAAAGTTTGACCTACAGAGGGAAAAAATCATAACAAAATCATATCTTAAATTAAGCATTTTATGATTCACCGTTTTTTTAAAATCATGCAATATTAAACTATATTTTGGTGATTAATAATCAAAACAATGACCTGACATGGGAAAACTGAATAGATAAAAGAAATTAAATAATATTAAAGTATTATAAGCAGCAGAAGTATCCTAATTAAATAAGACTCACACAGTTATTTGTTTCTTTGGTGCGAAACCATTTTACTTTCACAAGATTAAATTCTTAATTGTCAATATCAAGATTCTAATGATGTCTTATCTTAAATCTGCATTATGTAGTCATTCAGTAATACATCATATTTAAAGAGTATAACACGCCGAACTGAAAATAATACAGCTGGGCACACGCGGAAAACGCTCTTCTTCCAAAATCATTTGGCACTCTCCGTCTTTCGCCAAGGTGTTCTATGCTTGAGGGTTCGGATATTAGCCGCCTGGCGTTGCCCGGGGTTTGCAAATAATAACCTTAAACAAAACTTAAGTTTGTATGATTTTATATCTTTGGAAAATCTTTTAAATGAACCTAATTTCGGAGGCCCCATTGCCTCCCGCAGCGTCTAATGTGTTCCCATCAAACTTCTTTCCGAACGAACCTGTAATCTAGATCCCCACTACCTATGGCAGCATTTACCGGAAGTGCCCACACGTGCCGGAGACAATCGAAAACCAAGTCCAGTGAGCCAAACCTCGTTGGAATCAAGCCCACAGAATCCAGAAAATAAGAATGCACCATTAATGTTAGAAAATGTTGGTAACTAAAGTCTAAGATAAAATTTCATAATACAGAAAGTAGCTGAATTGTAATCTAAGTTGAAGGAAGCAAATCCCGATGAAATTGGACCCTTAAACCCGAGGAAATAACGCGCCACCAAGCGGTAGAAGATGCCTCCACACCTTGAAAATTTCATGAATTACTGTTAGCATTAACACGATAATTAGCGAGATGAGATTGATCAATCAGAAGCCTGCATTTTTGCAAACTTTTTTATGTTTGCAGTAAACACCGAAAAGCCTGCAAGGATGGAGGCTACTGATTGGTCAATCTAATTTTACTAACAGAGAAAAATTTATCTGGATTCCGGACATTAACTTTGGTTAGTTAAGACGATTTTGAATAAAATCAAATCAGGAAGCCAATGTTTTTTAACTTTTCTGGTTGGTTTAATCGAAATCTTCCACGTCTATTACTGAAAACTGAGTTACTGTACTTTGGACAAAAACTTGAATATGAGTACACGACTTTTGTGCATATGTCACCACTCTTACGTATAAATGTACTCTGTTATGAGCATGATTCTAAGCGCAGCTGGTTAAATTTGAGTATCTGGGTATTAGAGAAAGCAATAGTGGTCAATCAAGCAATAGTGAAAGGTACAGCTGCCATGGAAACAACGACTTCTTTAATTCGTATAGAAAATTAATGAATAGTTGTAAATGACTTAAGTTTAAAATGTAGGCAAATGCTCTGAAAATATCAATGGCCCCCTTCTAGTATTTTACAAAAGTAATTTAATATATTCACATGATGTATAAGTTGATGCAACTCTCAGGTAATGAAAATTCTGCAACAAGACTTATGTAGATAGATCTTTTCAATGATTAATTCAGAATTCTAAGAACAAAACGAAGTTCTTAAGCGCTCTTCCTCACCCCTCCCCCCCTCAAAAAAAGAAATACGATAGAAATATATAAGTATTTGGATAACTTCAGTATTTCTGTGATCTTTTGTCAGAGTTTAGAAAAGGTGTCTGGGTATTAAAAAAAACATAAAACAAATTTGACGAACGATAAGACTATGGATTTCAGGCAATTTTAACTGGAAAATATTTAATTCTAATGTTTATGCGGCTTTAATAATAGACTATTAAAGATAATCAATTTACGGGAATTTTTATACGAAATTATATTATCACATTTATGCAAATAGGTATGGATAAACAGACTTGAGTAAAATTACATATTTATTCTTTCTTCTCTATAACACGATCTAAATGAAGATGAAGTTATATGTACAGTTTATATCTTTAAATTTTTAGATTTTTTTATCAAAAATGTTTCATTATCATGTATACAATTGCTAGATTTACTTCTTTAGACAGATCTTCGATTCTTTAGATGCCTGCGGGGCGTCATTCTCGGATTATCCGTAGGTATTTGTAAAGGTAAATTTATTTTGCAAAACCGTCAGCAAAAGAATGTTAGAACAAACAATTAACTGACAGACTAACTGTAAATATATATTTTATTTTGACTCTATTTGTTTTTTACTAAATTTTCATCCTTCATAGAAAATTTTGAGGAGATATAAATTGAATAAATTGACTTTCCTTACTTTTAAATTATTAATTACTCTAAAAAATGAATGATAGGTAAACAAAATGTATACTATTGTGTTTGTTCCCGTTCCCTGCTTATAAAGGCTATACAAGGACTAATTTTAGCGAGTAGAATTATTTCAAATATATATAATCTGTTTAATAAAAAAGAACTGATATCTACTAAAAAACAACTTTTCAAAAGTAAAAAAAAAAAAAAGGGGGGGGGGAAGTTGTGGCTAAAAAATAGTGAGATATCAAATTTCCAAGCTTATGTTATGGTACTTATTTAACATTTTTTATTCAAAATTTACCATACGTAAGTCGAGTACCTAAGTATGCGTTGATAGAAAGCCTTTTCTCCTTTACTAAATACATCATAACGTGTTTCTGAAAATTAATTTTTTTAAATTATGCATGATGGGCTTGGCGGCCATCTTTCCATATTTTACACAAATTTCTAAGCAGACAAGCTCGTGATATGTTTGCATTATTAAGAATTTTGAACTTCTAAATTTTGGCTACAGACAGATAAATTAAGAAAGTCTTTTATTTTGAAAAAAAATTGATTTTTACTGCTTTAACTAATTAATTAACCCCCTCCGAAAAAAAAAGGATCATAAGATGAAATCTGAAGTTACTTCAACTTTATTTTAAGACACAAATTTCTAGGCACTTATTTCCATAAATTAAAAGCATAAAATGTTTGCTTTAGCAACAATTTCGATTTTCCGATCTTAACAATGTACTTGTATGCTTAGAAATTTGTCTAAAATATGGAAAAATGGCCGCCAAGCCCATCATGCATAATTTAAAAAATATTAATTTTCAGAAACACGTTATGATGTATTTAGTAAAGGAGAAAAGGCTTTCTATCAACGCATACTTAGGTACTCGACTTACGTATGGTAAATTTTGAATAAAAAATGTTAAATAAGTACCATAACATAAGCTTGGAAATTTGATATCACACTATTTTTTAGCCACAACTCCCCCCCCCCCCCCTTTTTTTTTTTTTTTTTTTTAACTTTTGAAAAGTTGTCTTTTAGTAGATATCATAATAACAAGGTATAGGTTTTTACTGTATAAGTTCGTGCTGCATCTTAAAAACCGATATCTAATACAAAAAAATCGATGTCATATTCGGTTTTCTCGAACCCAGATTATTACAGATTGTCTATATTTATTAAAGAAGCAAACAAAATCTTTTTTTTTTTTTTTTGCTAGTGTTATGTTTCGTAAAAATAAATTGTGATTTTTAAAAAAGAGAAATCCATTTGTAGAAGCTCCATATATGCTAATCTAAAATTACTACTCATTCCACCAAGTAGATTTTGTATTATGCTTTACAAACTATACTTTGCAATCTGTTTGGAATTTTTTTTTTACATTTTATACCACAGAATGTGTCATTTATAAAATTTCTAGATTTATTTATAAGAGGCAATTGCTTTAAACATTTGTTGTTTAATAAATTAAAGATGCTGGTCATAGCTTAATTACAGAAAGAGAAATCGCCTTAAATTCTGAAATGAAATTTTATTCCATTAGACTCCGACTCCTATGTCTAATGGGACAAACTTTCATTCCGATAAATATCTCCTAAATAGGTAAATTCGAATGTCAGTTCAGAACTATTAATAATGTTTTTAAAAAAATCTTACTTCAAAAACCATTTTCTGTAAATTTTGTATATCCCATTAAAGGAAAATTGATTGAGATCTCTAATACATTTTCATGCTTTTATTCGAAGTTAATTTGGGAAAAGTGGTAGCTTTTAAACTGACATAAAAGAATGATGCACGTTAACTTTTTTCTACTCAAAATGTGTCAGTTAACATAAATATTATGTACAATAACACGACAGATTTTATGTATAATCATTTTGGAAAACGTGATTAGTCTAAAATGTCCCATGAGTAACTGTACCATTTTCAACTATACGTATATTTATTGTAAATTAAATATTTATTACTAACATAAAATAAAGATTACAAATGAATAGCATTCTTTAAAAGTACCATAATTACATGTAATAAGGTTAAAAAAGATTTAATACTTTATCAAAAGAAGTATATATTAAACATAAAAAATAACAATAAGGCTTAAGAATGTTTTGTTTCGTACTTTACAGACAATGAAACAAACTGCTCAATACATGTGCTTGTGTAATGCTGCTACTACTATATATTGCCAAAAGCCTAAACATTTAAATTTATGAGAATATCCAGTTGTTCTATTATCCCCCATTCTCCCCTACTATGTTTTGATATCTAACTTTGACATGAGAAACAAATTATTTGCGCGGAAGTCATTCTAGTTTTTAACCAGAATAACAAGTTAGGGTATGAATATGAAATGAAAACGAGCTTTTATGTAGAATTCAATAGTATCACTTACGTAATACCGTACGTCAGATTCTAGTATTTTAATAGTTTATGATATTATTTGTGATCTTAGCAAGAATAACAGAATTTATATATATTATAACTCTTTTTATAAAAATATTGTTTGTAAATTTTACTACAAAGTACTAAACACAATACTTCAAAAGCTAAATCGCAACAATTAATGTGTTATCATAGTACAGTTTTCAAAACAGCAACCGAATAGCTCTACATGAGAATAAATTTTGCCTTGTAATTAAAAATGGCATTAAATGTATTATCAATGTTTATTTTTTCCGAAATATCAGATTAATATGTAGAGCAAAATATTCTTTTTACCCGACTGAAAAGAAGGGTTATGTGTTTCACGCGTAACTGTGTATGGGGATTTCTTTATACCCTCGAAACAGCCCAACGACTGAATGGATTTTAATGAATGAGGTCTCTATTAATTCGTCTTAACGGCCCGATGGTTATAGGCTAGGTTTTGTTTTTATAAATTCAAAATGATGGCCGTAAAATACAAAATGGCAGTAGAGACAAAAAAAAAATTACGCACCCTATTGAGCGGCATATCATTGGATAGGTCTTTCAAAATGAAGAGGATGTTTCACTGACTATTTTACAGTCAGAAGCTCCGTTAAAATATTATACAATCTGGAAGCTCTGTATGTAGGATCTCTAGCTTTACTGCAACTCTAACCATCATAGACATCTATAGACCTCATGAAAACAGTGTTTATAGATAGGAACTAACAAGTAAACACAACTTAAAACTCATCAATACAAGTAAATAAAAAAAATAGGTAAGTAATATAAAAAAACATTTTAAGTAAATTCCTACTAGACTACTACCTAAGAGATTTTTTTTCTCCCATTCTTCTTGCCTCTTGAGTGGCGCTTAAAATGCCTTGATAAAGAATATGACTCTCTCAGTCTTAAAAACCTTGATCAAGTAGAGGGCTCTCTCGATTATTGAAAATTAATTTATTAAATTTAATTAATGAATTAATATTTGAAACAAAATCTGGATTAACCTCAAGTGTCATCCACTACATGTTTTAAAAAATTATTTGAGCTTGATTGGATGAATAAAAAGTATTTTATTAACGATTGAAAATTTGAACAAGATATATACATAGCGAAAGTGTGAGCTAATAGTAGAAATTGAAAAAAAAAATAGTTTCACATTGCTGAGAAATAATTAATTAGTTCGGTTTTTACTCAGTCGGGTTTTTTGATTTTTAAAATTTAATTGTTTTTAGTCTATATAAGGAATAGAGAACACAACTATAATTTCGAGAGCAATTCGTTATTATCTGCTTTATTAATCAGGTGGTTAGTAGCAGAGAGTAGGTAACCGACAGTCAGATAAATGTTTTTCCCCATTAAGCCAGTTTAGGAAACGCTGTTATTACCCGACTCCCAAGAACGGTTATGTGTTTCACGCGTATCTGGGTAAGTGGATTTCTTTATACCATCGAAACAGCCCTTTTTGAGGAAGGGGGGAGGTGGGGAGCAGCGTGAGGGATTTTAATGAATGAGGTCTCTATCGATTCGTCTTAATCGTTCGATGGTTACAGGCTAGGTTTTGTTTTTATAAATTCAAAATGGCAGCCATAAAATTAAAAATGGCGGTAGAGACAAAAAAAAATTACGCACCATATTGAGTGACATATTATTGAATAGGTCTTTCAAAATGAAGACGATGTTTCATTGACTATTTTACAGTCAGAAGCTCCTTTTAAATATTACACAACCAGGAAGTTGTGTAAGTAGGATCTCTAGCTTTACTGCAACTCTAACCTTCATAGACATCTATAGTCCTCATCAAAACAGTGTTTATACATGGGAAGTAACAATTAAACACAACTTAAAAGTCATCAATACAAGTAAAGAAAAAAATAGGTAAGTAAATAAAAAATAGTTTCACATTGATGAGAAATAATTAATTAAATATTAAAGACACGAATTATTTTAAAATTGAATAATTAATTAGTTCGCTTTTTACGCAGTCATGTTTTTTGATTTTTAAAATTAAATTTTTACTTGTTTCTTAGTATATTTTGAGTTCAAAAACGGTGTTGACCATTCCTATATGCATTGATTAAAATATAAAAAGCTACAACTATTATAAAGAATGAATGAGTTTGCGAATAAAAATGTACTATTCACTCGCGTTATGTATATGCACCGATGTATCTACTGTATAGTCGCGGAAAAAAAGTAAACACCCCCTGTTAATTGTGCAACACATTATCGTAGAAAAAAGTTATAGGTACCAAACGATTGGAAATAAAGTCTACTTTTAAATGATGTATATAAAATTTGCTGACGGACATGTACAGGGTGTCCATAATTCAACGACCCTACTTTAAATTTGTCTACAGACAAAACTATTGTTCATAAAGTTGTGAAATTTTGTGAAAGACATAATAAAGGGATAGGATATTGTTCAGGCAAAAAAAAAAAATATATAAATAAAATAGTTCAAAATTTCGCCACCAGAGGATGATTTTTAATAATTTATAGATTTAGTATGATAGTTTAGAAATTTTATTTACAGGATGTTCATAATAAATTGACCCTACTTTAAAGTTGTCTACAGACGAAACTATTGCTCAGAATGTTGCAAAATTTTTTGGAGGACATAATAAAAGTATGGGAATTTGCTTGAGCAAAAAAAATAAATAAATAAATAAATAAAAAATCAGGAGGCGAATTTTTTTAACGAATTACACATTTAGCATACATTTACAATAGTTTAACAAATTCTGTTATAACCAAACATGTTCTGCATGACTTTCATTATTTTCAGATACCATCTGAAATATAACAGCATGTTCCACAGTTGACAGCAGTGTATTCTGGAAAATGGTAGGAACAAATTCCTGTAATGCTGTCTTTAGAATAAGGTTAAGTTAATAAATAAAATTTCTAAACTATCGTAATGTTAAATGTGTAATTTATTAAAAAATGCCCTCTGGTGACGAAATTTTGAACAACTTTTATTTATATATTATTTAGCTTAAACCGATTCCCATCCCTTTATTATGTCTTTCACAAAATTTCAGAACTTTGTGAACAATAGATTTGTCTGTAGACAACTTTAAAGTAGGGTCGCTTATTTATGGACACACTGCACATAAAAAATGAACCAAACTTTGATTTTTTTCAAAAGCAATACCCAAGTTTGACACCATAAATAAATTCTGCACCCTTCAATTAGCCTAAATCCAAATTTTCAAGAAATTCGTACGATTACTTTCCAAGAAATTAATTACTTTAAAACGAGTCTATTTTAGGGGCTGTATCCAAATTGAAGTTCGGTACTCGATTGTTGAAAAGCTACAGAATGTCTATGCTACTTCTATCAATGTATTATTTCTTGCCAATATGACCATTTTACTCGCTGAATATACTCCGATTATTCCCAGCCCTAATATTCCAATAAAAGGAGTAAAATATATTATTTCAAATTATTCTTTTCTGCGCATCATAGACAGCACTAAAGCCTTAATATGACTGATAATTCGAATACTACTTGAAAAAAAAATTTTAAATTTTGAATTAGCATAAAGCAGGACATAATAAATATAAGTGTAGCAAAAAATTGTATGTTGTAATTCTTAAGTAGTATTTAATCTATCTGGCCCACCTATTAAATATTCAAAAATATACATATTTTAAACATTTGAATATCTTTTATATATATATATAAATATCAATCAATCAAGTGGCCGTCCTTCCGGGTGGTTCCGAACCAACCCCTTGAGTGGGGGAGGAGACCGGAAGCCCGACCGAGTTCGTTGTGTACGAATGCGAGGGGACCGGATGGGGACGAGTCATTACCTCCTCGAGAGACTTGTGGTCGACAGGCCAAGAGTCCGGTGTCCAGGGTAACGGACGTTGTGCATAGGTGGGGCGGTTAGTAGTGGTTTACGTGCCCACCTCCGGCACCCGGGTTCTCTGGGCAAGCCGGATAGCGGCGCTCCATAGCCTGATCCCAGAGCCGGTCATAGACCGGGTGGTGACTATGGGCAAAGGGTAGCCAAAGCGACAGGATCCCATCCACCAATTGACTAAGAGGGAGCGTGAGGTGAGAGAGCGGGCTATATAGTGGAAAGTCCTTTGTGCTCGCTAGTGACGACGGGGCTCGCGGGAACGCCATGCAGGGACTCCCGGAGCAACCGAAGGGCGAGGGTTTCGGACAGCGCCCGAGTTACTTTTTGACTCGGGTGGCTCATCCCTCCAAGGACCGCAGCTGTAGCAGTTGTGAGCCGACCCTAAGGTGGGTAGGGCTTGACGGTGCCCCCGTTGACCAAGGAGCGGTCGCGTGGGGAGGCCAGTATGGCTCTGGTTGCTCCATGTCGTGCCGTGACCCTTGGGAGGGGGTCGGCCGGCAGGTCCACCATCGAACACTGTCCCCGCGAAGAAACGGGCCAGAGGTTCGCCGGTAACGCGGCGGCGCTTCGAGCCTCAGAGGAAGTCTTGGTCCGATCCAGTTCCTTCGTGTCTATGCGATACTGGAGCTTGCCTTGCCCAGTGATGAGGACCTAGAGGTGCCTCCACCTAACTTTCGAACGCATTAACAAAGGTAGCGGTCGGTCACTGGACGGGGTCAGGGGCCTTCGGGCCTGGGTACCCTCGACGGCCATGAGGTAAGGTAGTGGTGGGCGGGCTTCTGCCGGCCTCCGCTGACTTCTCCGTCTTCGGGCGGAGTCGAGTCGGCGGGGGCGGGCGGGACTCCGTTCCATCCGACCCCCTAGCGAGGTGGATTTCTATTCCGTCTAGGTGGAGCTTTCCGTGCCCGCCTGGGGTCGCTAATGGCACCTAGTCTGGGCTCTCTGGTTCCCAGCGTGATCCGCGAGGGGTTCCGTCGGTCGAGCCGGGGAGTCTGGGCGAAAAACCCGGAGCTGGGTCGCTTTACGGCCGGAGGGAGTTTCCCCGTTCTCCCGGGTTTTCAAGCTAGGGGCCTCTAAATAACTTTCTTATCGGCTGGCCCGCATAAATGTCTCTGCCGGAAAATGGTATCTGATCTTGTGGGCCTTCCGTAAAGCAACTCCGGGTCGGGAAGCCTCGGTTCAGTTTCGTGGGCCCAGCGTCCTTATAGGCGTCTGGTTTCTGCGGGCTTGCGGGGTCTACCGGCTCGGGTAAGCAAGTTTAGGGACCACTTGGTTTTTCTAGCTGGGTGATGAGGAATGTCGCATGCGACCGTTCGTCTCTTCTTGGGAATAGCCGTCGTTGCGTGCGCTGGGCAGCGCTGCGGCGTGGCCGGAGTTTGCGTGGGGTTCCGCTCTGTCGGGGCTTGTCTGGCGGCGGCCTTCGGGACGCGTCGCAGTGCTTGTCTCGCGGGTGGTTCCCTGCGTAAGCAAATGGGCTTGCAAGAGCCTGGGAC
Source organism: Maratus speciosus (assembly GCA_963932465.1). Taxonomy (NCBI): domain Eukaryota; kingdom Metazoa; phylum Arthropoda; class Arachnida; order Araneae; family Salticidae; genus Maratus; species Maratus speciosus. The sequence continues at coordinate 1,528,397 of OZ010787.1, forward strand.
CGGAAGGTGGTCCCCTTTTTGGGGGGCACCCATCGTCTTATATCAATCAATCAAGTGGCCGCCCCTGCGGATGGTCCGGAATCGATCCCTTGAGTGGGAGAGAAGACCCGGAGCCCGGCCGAGTTCATTGTACACGAATGCGAGGGGGCCGATGAGGACGAAGCGCAACCTCCTAGAGAGACTCAAGGTCGACAGGCGTTGAATCCGGTGGCCACCGGTAACGGACGTCGTATATAGGAGCGTAGCCCGCTTCGGTGGGTTGTCAAAAGTGCGGTTCTCCGTCACCCGGGTTTTCTGGGCAAGCCGGATAGCGACAGTCCATAGCCTGATCCCACAGCCGGTCATAGACCGGATGGTGACTCTGAGCAAAAGGTAGCCAAAGCGATAGGACCTCATCCACCAATTAACGAAGAGGGAGCCTAAGGTAAGAGAGCGGGCTTTGTAGAGGAAGGTTCCCGGTGACTCGCTAATGACGACGGGGCTCGCGGGATTGCCATGCAGGGTCTCCCAGAGCAACCGAAGGGCGAGGGTTTCGGACAGCGCCTGAGGTACTTTTTGTCTCAGGTGGCTCATCCTGCCGAGATCCGCATCTGGAGAAGTTGTGAGCCGATCCTAAGTTGGGTAGGGTTTGGTGATGCCCTCGTCGACCAGGGAGCGGTCGCAGAGGGAGCCCAGTGTAGTTCTGTTTGCTCGATGTCGTGCCGTAAACGCTGGGAGTGGGTAGGCCGGCAGGCCCGCCATTGAACACTATCTCACTAGGGAACCGGGCCGGAGGCTCGCCGGTAACGCGGCGGAGATTCGAACCTTGGGAGAACTCTTGGTCCGACCCAGATCTTGTGTGTCTGTGCGCTACTGGAGGTTGCCGCGTTCAGTGGTGAGGATCTAGCGGTGTCTCCACCTAACTTTCGAACGCATTAACAGGTAACGTTTGGTCATTGCACGGGGTCAGGGGCATTCGTGCCTGGGTACCCTCGACGACCGTGAGGTAAGGTAGCGGAGGCCGTTCTTCTACTGGTCTCCCGTGGCTTCTCCACCTTCGGGTGGAGTCGAATTGTGGGGTACCGGCGGGACTCCGGACCCTCCAACACCCTACTGAGGCGGTGTCTATTCCGTCTTGGTGGAACTTTCCGTGCCCGCCTGGGGTCGCTAACGGCACCTAGTCTGGTCTCTCTGACTCCCATCGTCGAGCCTCGAGGGGTTCCGCAGGTGAGCGGGAGACGGGGCGAAAAGCCCGGAGCAGGGATGCTTTATGTCCGGAGGGGTTTTCCCCGCCCCTCCAGGGTCTTCTGCTAGGGGCATCTCTATAACTTTCTTATCGGTTAGCTCGTATATATGTCTTTGCCGGAAAATGGTATTTGATCTTATGAGCCCTCCGTAAAGCAACTCCGGCTCAGGAAACCTCGTGTAGGTTCAGGGGCCCAGCACCATTGTAGGTGTCCGGTTCCTGTGGGCTGTCGGGGCGTACTGGGTCGGGTAACCAAGAGAAGGGACCATTTGGCTCTTCTAGCTGAGTGGTGAAGATTGTCGCTCTCGTGAGGTTCCGTCTTGTCGGGGCTTGTCTGGCGGCGACCTTCGGGATTGTCGCGAGGCTTGTCTCGCGGGAGGTAAATGGGCTTGAAAGAGCCTGTGGCCGGAAGGCAGGCCCTATTTTTTGTGGCAACCCCGGTCTATATCAATCAATCAAATTTAAACATCAAAACACTCCTTTTATATCGAAAAATACCATCATTTAAAACATTTACCGATTACCGATTCTCATATTTTTAACAAATATCCCAAAATATATTTATTTTTTAGAGATTATAATGAAAAAAAAAACATAAATTTATTTATTTTTTAAGACAAGAAAAAGCATGAAAAAATATAAATATTATAACAGTTTTAACGAAATCATTGCAGCTGAAGGTTCAAATAAGACATGGATGACTGTTTTTATTAAAAACACTGTTAAAATTTTCGAAAATATATACATTTTAAACATTTGAATATCTTTTTATATCAACATATTCAAATTTAATTATCCAAAATAAATGCATTTAATTTTCCGCAAGAGAGTTTCTAACAGATTTTTAATAAAAAAGCATTATTATATATTTTGGCGCACTCATAAAAACAATCACTTTATTAATATTTTCATTTAAAAATTATATAAATATATTTTAAATAATTTTAATGAAAATAACGCTTAAATTTATTTCAAAAATAAAAATAAAATTTATATAATCGCCACAGTTATAAAATTTTCAAAAAATTTGTTTTGTATAAACTCATTCAAATTTAAGTATGTTTATCCGTTTAAAAGATTCCTTATATATGAAACGAATTGCTCTCATTCCCATACTTTTTCGAGTAGTTCTGTTTTATCTTAAGAAAGGGAAAAAGGGACAGATTCATTTTAATGCAAATACTTCCGTGTTTGATAAAAGGCATTTTTTATAGCTTCCTCATTGAACGCGGAAGTGGGAGTGACCTTCGACTATTATCAGTTTCTCTTGCGGTATGACAGCACTAAGCAATATGATACCTAAGAAATATAATTATTTGCTGTTTTAACGATAACCAATTGATTTTAGTTTAGCATTTTTATCGCTAGTTTTTACATTTTAATTAGTATGAATAATAAATTAGTTAGAAGCTTTTTATGCTATAAAATTAGGGAATAATATTAAGGATACACACATAAGATTGATTTATTCTTATCGAATTGTTTTGAGCTAAATAGAGACTTAATTTAAAAGAATTTTATTGAATTAAAAATGATTTATTATGGATTTGAAATTAATAATACTATTTTTAAGGTAAAAAAAATATTAAAAATATACAGAAGATTGATTTATTCTTAAGAGGAGCTTGCGCTAAAATTGAGATTTAATTTACAAGGAAAGATATAAGATTATAGATTTTAAAGTAAGATTTTAAAGATTATAGATTTTAAAATAATACTATTTTTTAAGGAAAAATATGTTTTATTGAATTAAAAAATAATTTAAAAGTAATAATACTATAAAAATAGTGTTATGCTAAACTAATATTAAAGATAAGAATATATCTTTATAAGTCCCGAGTCGTCCAGTGGTTAGAGCGTTGGATTCTCGATCAAATGGTCCGGGTTCGATTCCGGGCGAAACTTTTTCGTAAAAATGTACTCTGAAAAGAGCCATCCAATGGCTGAATTGTGTAATATTCTAACTTTGATGAATAATCAGCGATTATGCACATTAGAAGCCATCGCGGCGGCTATATTGCACAATATTCTAACTTTGATGTCTAACCAGTGATTATTCAAATTAGCAGCCATCGAAGTGTCCGTTAGCCATTTGTGATGGCTAATGTGGCTAATATATAACATAGAATACACTTAACTATATATATATATATATATATATATATATATATAACTTAACGTGGAGCGTTAAAAATTAAATTCACTTATAAAATCTCCAGATCATGTATTTTATATTAGAGCCCTTTCTGAAATTTTCTCTAAAATATGAAAAAAGCATTAAAAATATCCCTTTTACTGTTAACTTCTTTAATTAAATTAATTTTCTTTTTTCTTATAAAAGAACGAGTGATGAAAAAAGTCAGATTTGAAGATAATATTACGGTATACAAAATACCTTATGAAGATAGAAGAAATTATAAGTTTATTGACAAAGAGAGATTTAAGGATAGAATAAAAGAATTTGAAAAAATATTTAAAAAAATAAAACTTAATAAATAGAGCTAATTAAATTATCCAAACATTGTGAAAAAGAAAAATCCATGAATCAGTATTATACCTATTATCGAAATGGAAAAATTAATTATCAAAGTCATTGTAAAGTTTGTGATTCTTTAATTAAATATAAAAATAATATTGTATTTCTGTGAAAAATATACTTACACGCACAAGCAGCGACATTTAAGTACTAAATATCATATGAGCAGAGAAATTAAAATCGAAGTACTTTGAAATATTTAAAACTACTCAGGAGTTCTAAAAAACTGATTTAATTAGATTTGTAATCAGATATATAAAAGAACCATTTACTTTTTCAGCCTATAAATCTTTGAGATTTAGATATTAAATTCCAATTAAATTTATCTTGAAATTGTCTTATAAAATATATATCTAACACTTGAAATTCAGATATTAAATCCCAATTAACTTTATCTTGAAATTCTCTTATGAAATCTTTAGATAACACTTTAAATTCAGATATTAAATTACAATTAACTTTATCTTGAAATTCTCTTATAAAATTTTCAGAAAACTCTTGAAATTGAGATATTGAATCCCAATCAACTTTATCTTCAAATTCTCTTATAAAATCTTCAGATAACTCTTGAAATTCAGATATTAAATTCCAATTAACTACATCATGAAATTCCCATATAAAATCTTCAGATAACACTTTATATTGTGATATTAAATCCCAATTAACTTTATGAGTAAATTCTTTTAAAAAATTCTTTAAGGGTACATTCAATTTTGATATCATTTTTATTATTTTCCTCTCATCCATTTATATAGATTTATTAATATAAAAGCACTCTGAACAAACAGGTTATCATAAAAAATCACGTAGCAAAGATTGCCACGCGTTAAAAAAAGCATATAATGTTTAAAATTAAGGTTAAAAAGCAGACAACTTTGAACATATATGTTGTAATAACAATATTATAATTCTTGCATTGTGTTTTCTGATAAAATTTTCAGTTAATTTTTTAAAAAGCTTTGAATTACACCAATCAATTTTGTCGCTGTGTTCATTAATAAATTCTTCAGTTAAATCTTGATGTTTAAAGATTTCATTCCAGTCTAAGACATTTTTTATTTCCACCATAGAACTTTCTGTTAATTTTGATGCCAAACGGATGGTATCAAAGTCATGTTTAATTTATCAGAGTGATTTATGATAAAACTGTCGCTTAATTTTTGAAATCCTGACAGTTTATTCCAATCTAATTTATCTGCAAATTCTAACATAAAACTCTCTGAAAGCTGTTGATATCTTGAAATGATAGGCCACTTAACCAAATCAGCATTTTTTCTTATAAAATTCTCTGAGAGTGTTTCATATACTGAAATATTATCCCAGTTTATCCTATCTTTGAATTCGCTAATAATGTGTTCAAATAATGTTTGATATCTTGAAATTAAATCCCAATCGACAAGATTTTGAAATCTTCTTATGAATTCTTCACTTAATTTTTCTTCATTTGAAGCAACAAACAAATTTCCGTCACACATTTATTAGAGAAGTAATTTTTTCAATATGCAAGTATGGTTTTAATGTGTCATTATAATTAGCAGGTATTAATGATAATTTTAGTATATCACTAGGTTTTGCATGTAGAAAATAGGTTATTGAATCTTTAAGTGGCATTTCATAAAAAATAACAGAATCATTCATTTTCAGTTCTATCGCTGTTTTAATACCTTCAATAGTACCACGAACAAACTGTCCAAAATGATTATTTCTAAAAATATATATGGTAATTTTCATATCCATATTTGTAGATAATCTTAGGTTTTGATCTAGTAAAGTAGAACTCATCAAGTCGAATTTTACTTCGTTAACCCTTTCCGGCACAGGCAAACTTTGTTGTAAAATTAGAAAATCATCGACTAACATCGGAATTTACATACGACTTTTTTAGAAATTAAAAACTTGTTACTTTACACTTTCATTGTTAATGCACAATTTTATTAAAATATTCTTGGTGCCGTTTGTAAGTTTGGAATTAAAATTAGGTATCCCGACCCGGGCACACTGTGCCGGAAAGGGTTAAGCCGATTATATGTATAAGTATTAAAATCTTCTTTTATAGTAAGCCAAATATCTCTGCTATCTAAGAATATTTTATTGACAGCATCTTTATCATTTACAGTCTCAGAAACATTCATAATTATTTTATTTTTTGCATCAAACTTATCCTCCGACAAAGTTAATGAATTTTTCTTAATATATCGCTTATTTACAACATTTTTATCATCCTTTGGGTCAGACACATTTCCAATTCGTTTATTTTTTGCATCAATAGATTTCCCGTCTGCAAAATGTCAATTTTTTACATTTAATTCTTTTATTTTATTAGCTGCTCGTTCAGTAAACAATAAAGTTTTTTCATCTAGTTCTTTCTTTCTCTTACCTGTTTCTTCTGTAAATAATAAAAATTCATTATCAAATTTTAAATTATTTTTTCCTATAATTTCAGTTAATTCAAAGTTATAACTCTAAAGTTATTCAAAACGAAACTTCCAGTACTTAAATCTGAATTATCTACAGGTTCTGATGCATTTTTTAGTATTTTGCTTTCCATTTCTTAATTTCCATCATCTGTTAATGTAAAGCCGATTCCTGGTGGACCCACCGGTCCAATTTTTGATGTATCATCAAAGGGTGGATAATTAGCAATAATTTATTAGTATATTAAAAATGTATAAACAATTAAAGATACACTTTATTTTAAAGATACCGTCCACTTTATCATGAAATTCCTTTATAAAATCTTCTGATGACTCTTGAAATTGAGATATTTTTTCCCAATTAACTTCATAACTAAATTCTCTTGTAAAATCTTCTGATAACTTTTGAAATTCAGATATTAAATCCCAATGCAACATAAAATTCTCTTATAAAATCTTGAGCTAATTTTTGACATTCAGATATTAAATTCCACTTAACTTTATCATGAAATTCTCTGATAAAATCTTCAGATAATGTTTGATTTTGAGATTTTTTTACGATTCAACTTATCATGAAATGTTCTTATAAAATCTCCAGATAATGTTTGATATTGAGATATTTTTTCTCATTTAACTTTATGATGAAATTTACTTATAAAATCTTCAGATAATGTTTGATATTGTGATAATTTTTTCCAATCAACAATGCCTTTTACTATATCCATTTATATAGATTTATTTTTTTAATAGTTTTGTAGTTTATAATCATAATATAAATCATTAATTTTACCTTTAAAATGGAATATATAATTACCGTTATTTATTTCTTCGATATCATCATCTGTAAGATTTTTTGCATGCCTTTTTTAGGGTAAAAATATTCTTCTTCATCATTAACATCTAATCTCGCTATCACTGCATCTCCATATTTTGTTTCAATGTTTTTCAACGATATCAAATTATAGTTTCCTGGATCTAAATCTTTCAATTTATAAGTTACAGGGCTAATGCTGTTAAATCCATTTATATAGATTTATTTTTTTAAACCTTCTAGAGCAGATAATTTTTGTAGAATAAACATCTATACATTGAAGAAGTAGGTCCAAATATTCTAACACATCTAGGTAATCTAATATTTAAATAGGAATACCCCAAATTTACTTTTTGGAATAACTCTTAAAAGCAAATGTACCACCGTATGCAATTGTAATAAAAAATCCTTTACTTCTTCATTATTAATCCATAAACTTGTATTATCTGATTTTTTTTTTGTAATTCTAAACCATCGGTAATCCATCTTTGTCCTCTTCATGTTCACTTAATTCGTAATTGGGTGTAGAGAGATAGTTTCACCAATTCCCTGTCTACCCAACTTATTTCACTCGCAAATGATTTCGAGGGAAATATATAACCTTGAATAACGATAAGTGTAATGTCCTCCATTTATTTATATTTATAGTTATTAATGTAATGTCCTAATGCTCTCGTATTCATTCCTAATATAAATCTTTTATCATCTTTTGCCGATAAAGCTATTTTTTCACTTGAACAGAGTTATTTTCATGTTTATAACTTCTAATTAAATTCATCGTTTGATAATGCTCAATTTCATCAAATAAACATTTTTTGTAATCATCAAATGAAATTTTATTCTTAACAACACATTTTTTAACACCCTTTGATTTTTTTGAAATAATTTCTATATGTTTGCTATTTTTATTGTAGTCTTCAACACTCTTTTCATCAAGTTTAATTGCATGCATTTTAGACCTTAATCCAACAAATTCTTCCATAATCACACCATTTTTTTCATCTTTTATCTTACCTATAACTTTTTATTAACTTTTGGATAGTTTTCTGGATAATTTGAAGTATCAAAATAATCAATCATACCTTTCATATCTTCGTAAAAATCCTCGGTTTTTATATCTTATATAAAACTATCCGTATCCATGTATAATAATTTAATTTTATCATCATATTTCGTTTTTATAACATTATAATGGAAATCATACATTAAATATTTAGATAAATCTAATAGACACATTCTTACATAGATGGGTTTATTGAAAACTATTTTTGTTTTGTTCATATGGCCAGCTGTTAAATTATAACTAATAATAGTTCTATGTTTAAGATTAGGTTTAGCAATGAATTTTTTAGCTTATTCATAATTACAAAATAATCTTACATCTATTCTTCTTCTAATATTTTCTATAGTTTTTCCAAAAACAGAATTATTCATCAGTTTATAAAATTCCGTTTCAAATTCTTTACTAGCTTTAGTTCTCCTTTCAGTGTTTAAATCTATATATTTCTTTAACCAATCTGACTGTTTAAATTTCAATACTCTATGAACATTTGTCAATTTCAATCCCATTTTCAAACATTGTTTTAAATTTCTATAATGTATGACATATCCTTCTTTATCATATAAAGTTGTTAATAATTTACCTTGTTTAGATCCATCTGGAATTCTATTTTCAGGACATAATGGTAAATCGGAAGGATAATCATGTACTTCTTTTGGTTATTCCAAATCAACTTCAAGTATATATCCCTCGGGTGCATTATCAGGTGTATTTTCAATTAATTCTACAATATTTTTAATTTTCTCATTTAAATCCACCATATGGTAAATATTGGGACATAGCTCATCCATACAGTTTACTTTCATCTAAATACATTAAATAACTATATTCTTCACATTTATCGTAGTTTTTCATATATTTATTATTTGCCTTTCCATATCTATTACAACACTGAAAAACACCTCCTCTCAATTTTACCTCTTCTCAATTCTTTTGCGGTAAACCATTTAATATCATAGTCTTTAAATAACTTTTGAGTCATTTTCCCTGTAAATTCCGTACCTTCGTCCGTTAATATAAATTTCGGAATTCTCTCCTTAAATACTTGTTTAAAAGCCTGTAAAACTTCTTTGGACGTTTTTCTTTTTATAGGAAAAACCCAAGCATATTTATTAAATGCATCAATAACTGTTAATAAATAATGAGTTCCACCGTTATATTTCCTGAATTTTTTAACAAATAGCAAATCTGTATCGAACTGATCATTACCGTGAAGTACATAAACTCTTCTTCTTGTACATTTTCTTATAACCTGTTTATATCGTGTGTATACGTCTTGTTCATGTAAAAATTCTTCAACTTTTTTAGTAGGTAAACCCGTTTTTCGTTTTAATTCATTAATACCGCAATAACCTGATTCTGGATCGTTATATATATCTTTTACACTAAAAAATACTCTTTTTAGATCCACAAATTACACAATTTCCTTTAGCTATCGTTTTTTCATTTTTACTAAACGCTTTACCACAATTTTTCGTATCAGTTTTCTCTTTACACTTTAAACAGTACACATCCATACCAAAGACTCTTTTGATTTTATAATAGGTTTTATAATACCTCTTTCAATTCTTTCTCGAATGGTAGGATTTTTAATATTATCTAATTCATTAATCCTATTTCTATCACATATTTTATTCCGACTTTCTGTATCTTTATTTTTCAGATAACAAATATCGTGTTTATATGCAGTTTCATCTACTTTATTAATAGGTTTACTGAATTCTTTATAAGTTAAATCATCATTTAATCTTGTTTTTCCCCATAATAAAGGTGTGCGTGTCCCGGTAAAATTATGCCACGGCAAATGCATTTCAAAGGGTAAATTATTGATAGCACTATAAATGACACCAGATCCTATTTTGTTACATTTTAAACATCCTCCTTTAAAGTTACCATTCTTAGATATTGATTTTATTATAATAGTTTTACATTTACAACTTATTTATTAAGAACTGAATTTTTTAAAAATTTAGGTTGACGTCCTGTTTCAATACGTCATTTTGTATACCTATATCCGTTTAATGGAATTTTTTTAAGGCTAGCGCAAAATATACTAAATTATTTATAAAATCCTGCTCTCTCATATATATGTCCTGCTCTGACTCTGATTTTAGTAAATTCTGTAACTATTTATAAAACTTATGAGTTTGTTTATGTTCTCTTTCTGAAATATTTAAAGATTTATCAATAACTTCAACAATTCTTGCAAAACGCAGGGAGCGGTTGAAAAGCTGACAATCCAGTTCCACTCAAAATAAATTTACTCACTGTTAAAGATATCTCAATTCTATGATAATAATTATAACTTTTTCGATAAACATATAACTTCTTTTGCAAATATTCATCCATTTATATAGGTTCAAGATTCCTTCTATATCTCATTTTTTGAAATTTCATATCTAACAATAAATAATCATGTTCATTTTTAAGAACTTTATTATAAATTAATCGAAATTCTTCTTTTGATTTACCATCTAATTCCCTTATAATTCTATAAAATTCATCAAATTTTACATTACATATTATAAAATATTTACTATTTAACCTCATGCTTCTTGGAACACCATAAAAGTTTTGTGTTATCTAAATGATAGAGGCGTTTTTCTTTCTGCCTCTAATGTATAAATCAATTATAATTTTCTTATCGTTTTCAGCCACAGAGTCATCAATAACAACTAGATGTTTAATTGAACGATCTAAATATCCATCTACCGTAATAAATTTATTTAAATGTGAAGTAAATAATGTCTCTTTTTTATAATTTTTATACCAGCCTAACACTTTTTCCTTGTCTTTTTTTTATTAGTTTCAAAGATTTAATAGTTTTGAGAACGTCTTCTCTTTCAATGCCCTCAAGCAGTGTATATCTTTCTTGTAGTTTATAATATTTAGATTCATGAGTATCTTTTGCACATACCTATAATGCATCAAAATTTAAATAATATTTAATTAAAATTTTTAATATATATATATATTACCTGAATAAGATTCACCAACGATTACAAGTCTAAAAGGGCGAAATGGTAAAATAATATGTTGATTTTGATCTCTAGAATCATCATCATCATCTTCACTATCTTCTAATATTATAGGTTTCATTTATTTTAAAATAACTTTTTATTCGCTGTAAAAGCATTTTTACTGTAAGTAAAATCTATTTTACAACGAGTAAAAAAATTTAATCTTAAATAAATGGATATCAACACGATAGAAAAAGAAACAGAAATAAAGCTTAGGAAACAAATAAAAGATAAATTTGAACAAGAAAAGTTAGTTAAACAAATAAGAAATAGTAATGAAGATCAATTGAAAGAAAAATTAGGTATTCAAAAAAACATTAGAGAAATTTCACAGTCCTGTTACTGAAAAAATTGAAAAAAATTAAAAATCAAATAAACATGTCGTGAAAAGCATTCAAGATGATATATAAAATATTTCACCATTAGACACATCATTTAAGCATCTTTCGCCTGATTATACAGCAGATGCTGGAAATATGTTAGATAGACAAGAAGAAATTTTTAAGTTTTATAGTGATAAACATTTAGATATTCCTTTAATTAAAAAAGAAAATTTAGAATTACCCTCTGAACTTGTAAATAAATCGGATGAAGATCTTAATGAAATAATAACTATAGCTAAAGAAAAACGTAATACTTATAAGAGATTGAAAGGATCTAGCAGTAAAAATTTCAAGTTATCTAATGATGAAAATGATAAACAAAAGCTTATGGATTCAGATTATAAAATGAAACTGATGCAAGAATATTTCAGTGTCTTAGAAATTATGAAAAAAGTAAACGATATTTTAGTGAAGGTGATAAATTGAATTTTTTAGATAAATTAACTGATAAAATATGTACGTCAGCAGTATCTAAGAAAATATATAATCAAGTAACTCTATTGTTAGATGTCTTATTAAAAAACAGAACAATGACAAAGAAAGAGGTACAGCAATATCATAAACAATTTTTGTCCTAAATAAATGAAAGTTTATTTGAGTGAAGCTCAATATAATGAATTGAAATCAGCTTTTGATAAAGGTGTAGAAGTTACATTATAAATAAATAAGTCAAAAACTCCAAATTATGAAATTCATTTAGGATTAAGGGGTGTTTTCACATCAGATTTATTTCCGAAAAAGATAAGAAAATTCGAAAATGGAATCATTAATTTAGATATTTCAACGGGTTCAAGAACTCACTGGGTTGTTATTATACTGACCCTAAGTATGATTTTGTTGAGTATTTTTACCCTTTCGGTGAATATAAACTAGAAAGCATCAAACTCAAGAAAAGGTTTATTCCTCATAATATTAGGAAAGTTCTTAAATTATCTAATAAGAAAATAGCATACAATGATAGTTTTATACAGCAACCTACTTCTGTGAAATGTGGTTTACTTTGTATGACATGTATAAAAATTAAATGAAGATAAGTCTCCTAAAAAAGTATCAGCTTTATTTACTGAAGAACCTAGTGATTATAATGAAAATTTAGTCCTGAATAAATGAAGACTTTAACTATAGTGAAACGAGGAAATTCAGAAAATATTTTAACAGAATTTTCTGAACCGATTAAAAATTTAAAAAATATTGCTTTAAAAGAATTTTATATGGAAGTGTCATGGGACAATATTTCTGAACTTTATCAGAACAGCAAATTTAAGTATTGGAATGGTTATGAATGGAAAGATTTAGTTATTTCAGATTGTTTTTATAAGTTAGATCACCTAAGTATTAGAATTAAAAAAATACTTTTCGATAACTGTCGCAGCGCGTCTAACAATAAAGAAAAATTTATAGAATATATTTCTCCTATTCAATTTGGTGAAATAGAGGAAGAATAGAAATTAGCAATCCATTTAGGAGAAAATTTTGAAACAGATTTAACTGAAGGTAATTTTCATAAAGTTTTAGGTTTTGAAGCAAAAAAATATAAAGAAAAGTGGCAAGTAGCTGAATATTTAGCCAACTTGGAATATAAATCGGATGATAATATATATGTTTACTGTGATATAATAGATATAATCATAACATAAGTTAATAATCATAATATAATCATATATAATCATAACATAAGTTTATTACAATACAGAAATATCATGCTTATATCACAGATTATTGTAAAAAAAAAATAAAATTCAAAATAAGGTGCCCCAAAAATATATGTATAGTTAAAAGAATCGCTTTTATTACCATCGTAACGACAGAATTTGCATATTTTGCACTCTGTACATCTCACGTAACTACTTTGCAATATAAAATCACTAATTGTTCTTCAATTCTCAAATGGTTGGAACATGCCTGTGTCAGATTTCGTCTGGCACCTACCCTTCAATCAATCCGGCTTGGGATGCCTTACCAGTAGCTACGCTACCGCCGGCATAGCTCTCCTGGTCACTGGTGCACACAAACCCTCCACCCCGACAAGGTAGAAACAATTTTGTATTTAATTGAAAATAATTTGGGATCCATTCCTATGAATTAGCTTAAAAATCATATCAGGCATGCTTCGAACTAGTGTTTTGGGGATATGTGACTGTAAAGAGAACCAACTCTGAACTACCTGTTGCTTTAATTCCTGAATAGACGTCAACTGACGGCCATGGGCATACACCTCTCGTGTAAGTACTCTCCAAATGATTTCAATTGGATCCAGGTCTAAGCTGATGGCTGACCAGTTTATAACTGTCACTTGATTCTGCGTAAACCATGTTGTTGTTGAGTGAGAAATGTGAATCGACTCATTGTCCTATTGGAATTTCCAGTTTTCCCCTTCTAAGACGTTTCCAATTAGAAACAGGTTGCTTCTGAGGACATTTTGATAATCCCAGATCACTGTAGATTGTTAAGAAAAGAAATATCCGTTGTTCCGTTGGCACAGAATGCGCCCCACACTGTTAAAGAACCCCTTCTGTTGCGACTAAAGAACTCGCAAGGTTCTCGTCGTAGATTTTCCCAATAGTATGCCCAGCCATCAGGGTCTTCCAAATTGAATTTTGTTTTGTCACTGAAGAAAACATTTAACCATTCATCCGTCCAATGCATGTATTTTTTAGTCCAAGTAACGCGTGCCTCTCTATGGTGCAGTTTCTGCAGAGGTGTCCGACACATTGTGCGATATTTATGAAATTTGCTTGCCTGTATACGAAGGTGAACAGTAGATCTGAAAATAGGAAACGCTAAAGTGCTCGCAATTTTACGTACAGATTTCTTTTTGGCTGAAACGGCTCGAAAAATCTCTTTATCTTGTTGCTGATATGTTATTCCTGGGCAACCCGAGCGCTTTTTGCAATCCCATTGTCACCTTTTGATCAAATTTCATAAATTCCACATCTTCTAAGTTTCATTTATTTAACAATATGAGAAACTTTAACATTTTGAGCTTTTAAACGCCGAATTTTAACTATATAGGCTGCAGAAAATTGAACTGGTCCTCCAGGTTGGGGGTTAATACAATAGGCCTGCTCCCTATTGCATGTAAAAACTTTCCTTGCAAAAAGAATCTACAAGAAAGATAAACCGGGTGCTTATAAAAGACAACTACTAAGGCTGTGGAAAAGGACTATGATTATGGCTACATGGAATATACAGGGCATTAGATCAAAACGGATTTATATTATGAGCGAGATTGATGCGGTGAAAATTAATTTGATTGTTTTAACAGAGACTAAGAAAAAGGGATCAGGAATTGAAAAAAAAATGGAGAATTTATTCATATATATTCAGGAGTTCCAAAGGAAGAAGGAGCAAAACGAGGAGTATCAGTTTTAATGAAAAGGAAATTTATGAGACATCTCAAGAATTTTGATGCTGTGAATTAAAGAATTCTAAAGATTAATATAAATATTTTTGGGAGAAGAATTACTATTTTAGGAATCTACGCTCCGAATAATGATTAAATTAGTGAAGTTAAAGTTATGTTTTATCAAAAACGGCAAAAAATCACTGATGAAATTGGAGGAACAAGAGAAATTATAATGATGGGTAATTTCAATGGATGCAGGAAGAGATATGATATTGTTGATGATTTCGAGAGGATGTAGCCAACGATATGGAGAAAGACTTATAGAATTTTGCAATACTAACGACCTAAGGATTACAAATGGCTTTTATAAACACAATGATATTCATAAATATACGTGGTATCAGCATACTAGACAAATAAAAACGATTATTGTCTGTATAATTATTAATCAAAGGACCCAATTAAAACTGTTAGATGTTAGAGTCCAAAGAGGAGCGGGATGTAGCTCAGATCATATTATGGTGAGAGAAAGACTTGCATTTCCTTACTCGACTAATCCAATTAGTGAGGAAAGGAATTCTACAGAGATGGAAGATATTGACGTCCCAGAATATATGTTGGAAGGATTTACGCTGGAAAGTACAAAAAGCCTTTTTCAAGTAAGATTAGATGAAAAATTAGAGGAAAGAAATTATAATAATACAACAGAATTATATCAATATATTAAATTATCTTTATACCAGGCTTCAAATGAAGCATTGAGACCAAAAGGGAAGGGAAGAACTTCCCCAAAAAAATTTTGGTGGGACGAAGACATTGAAAACACTATAAAACAGAAACATGTAAGAAAAATCCTTCGTACAGCATAGATTATGAAACACTTTCCAACACTCCCTGAAAGCTTTAACGAAACATCGTTAATTAGGGAAATAAGGTAAATAAGATAACTAAGTAAACAATTAAAAATCTGATTTCAGCAGTTACCGCCCATAGCCAAATATGTATTCCAATTCTTTTGAACAGCCCTGTATTCAATCTGTATGTTGATATATATACTATATAATGGGAAAATTTATTTTAGCAAGAAAATGTATAACAGGTTGAAATTCATCTTTCAGCAATTTATACTAATAGATGGAAACATACTTGAATACTTTTGACCAGCCCTCTAGTTTACCTAGTACCTTTATTACACGCCACTATTTAGCTAAAATTTAATTCAAACTACAACACGCGTAAAACTACTGAAATTACATTTCCAGAAATTATCACCCATAGACGGCCATGTATCCAACTCTTTGCGTGCCCCTGTATATCATTTTATCTATATTCTACAAATATTTCTTACTACACTAAATTCAGTGCAGCGTAAAGATGCATAACTCCTTTAAAACCCACCTTTAAGCAATTTATGCTGATACTCAGTAACCTTTACGAATTCATTTCTGTAGCTCTGTATATGAAATATAGCATTTATACGCTCTTTATAGTATGCATAAATATAGTGAACAAGTAGGTAAGTGTGATCACAGATCGCACAGAGGGTTTCGTTTAATATTCCTTTCAAAACACTTTATCCGTTTGAAAAATCTGTTAGTTCCACATTTCGCAACCAGGAACGCACTCTATTCTAAACAAACCTCTATCCGAACGAAAGAAACTCCGTTTTATATATTATCCGTAGATATAATAGTCGAGGGGATTGGGCCGATAGAACCCGAGATAAGCAGGCGCTCCTGGCGGTAAAAAGTGGAACTAAAATATGTAAGGCTATGGTGCATAATATGAAAGAATGGTCAAAGGGGTGTCGGTAAAAGTTGAAAAAGTGCTCCTCAGGTGAAAAGGGCGGAGGTTAGAAAAATTGCTTAAAATACACAAGTTAGAGCCCGGAGGAGTAAATAATCTAAGACTTTTTCAAAATTTTATGATTTGCCGTGTGGTCTGAGGTATTCAGCTATACGTATGCAAAAATTCATGTCTCCAACTTAATTAGTGGCTCTCTTAGAAAGAATTGCTTAAAATACATATGTGGTAGCTCAAAGAGTTAAATGTAAGACTTTTTCAAGATTTTATGATTTGTCGCCTAGCCTCAGGTGTTCTGCTATAAGTATGCAAAATTTCAAATCTCCAATTTAATAAGGGGCTCAGTTAGAAAGAATTGCTTAAAATACGCATGTGGGAGCCCAAAGGGTTAAATGTACGATTTTTTCAAAATTTTATGATTTGTCGTATGATATGTGGTGTTCAGCTATAAATATGCAAAATTTCACGACTCCAACCTAAATAGGGCTCACTTAGAAAGAATTGTTTAAAATACACATGTGGGAGCTGAAAGGGTTAAATTTACGGCTTTTTCAAAATTTTATGGTTTGTCATTTGATGCAAGGTGTTCAGCTATAAGTATGCAAAATTTCACGCCTCCAACCTAAATAAGGACTCACTTAGAAAGAACTGTTTAAAATACACATGTGGGAGCCCAAAGGGTTAAATGTACGATTTTTTCAAAATTTTATGATTTGTAGTTTGATGTAAGGTGTTCAGCTATAAGTATGCAAAATTTCACGCCTCCAACCTAATTAGGGGCTCACTTAGAAAGAATTGTTTAAAATACACATGTGGGAGCCCCAAGGGTTAAATGTACGACTTTTTCAAAATTTTATGGTTTGTCATATGATGTGTGGTGTTCAGCTATAACTATGCAAAATTTCAAGTCTCCAACATGTATAGTTTCTGAGAACGGGCTCTGTGACAGAAGGACAAATAGACAGACAGACAGAGGAGCGAGACGAATAGGGTTTCGTCAGATAAACGAAACCCTAAAAAGACGCATATCATAATTAAAAATGCATTTCGAGCAATCATTACTAATACAGTAATTCGGATACAATATAGTATCTGAAATCTTTTCAAATACACAGCAAACAATTTCCCCTATACCATTATGAACGGAATTCTTTTGTGTGGCCCTGTAAATGAACAATAACTATTCTTTGCATCGCATATTCAACAGAATGCATATTTTAGTGGGCTTCATGAATTAATATCAATTTTACTATGTTTGAAAGAGTGTAACACCATTAAAAATCATTTGAAACGATTTTTTCCCATTGGCCGTAATGTAACGTAAAACTTTTGACTGTCCCTGTAAATGAACTAAACATGCTACAAACTTCATTTACAATAGGGATCGTGCTATGGTAAAGGTTACTAACCTCCAAAATTTTCAGAACGATCCGAGTATATTTACGAGAGTTAGAGCGCGGACAGACGGACAGAGGTCATAAACACTTTTCAACTTTGTTAGAAAGTGTTAAAAAGAGGTCTATATTAGGTGGATGAGCTGAAAAAAGGAAGAGAATAGACAGCTTTATAGAACAATTAGAAAAGGCACTAAGAAATTAGTACTAGAGAAAAAAGAACATCATGGTGGAAAAATGCCGAGAATTTGAGACATATATAAGAGGAAGACGATGCACAGAGGCATGGAAGTTTTTAAAGAATATTAGAAAAGCAAGTCAAGCAAGTCATGGCAAGGAATATCTGTTAAGAAATGGGAAGGATATTACAAAACTTTGCTTACGGAAACTAGAGGTGAATTTCAAGTAAATAATACAAGCATTGACTTTGTGGGACAACCTATACTATTGGAGCTTGAAAGAGTTAAAATAACAATTAAAAATTATAAAATCAAAGATCAAGTGATCCCGGTGGAATATCGCAGAGCTGATCAAAAAACTGATAAATTGTTCAGATAGATTACACAAATATTCGAAAAATGCTTAAACGGAGAGGAAACACCAGAAGAATGGAGAATTGGATATTTAACATCAATATATAAGAAAGGAGACAAACAAAAAATTACCGTGAGAATTACCGTGGCATTACTGTAACAGGAACGTTTAGTAGGTTATATGGACGAATTTTAAAAGATTTCATTGAAGAAGAAATTAGAATGGAGGAAAGTGAAGAGCAAAGAGGATTTAGAGCAGGAAGATCATGTATGGATAATATATTTTATCTTAAACAAATTGTTGAAAATGAAATGGCAATGGGAAATCAAATTCATCTTCTATTTATTGACCTTACGAAAGCATATGATAATGTTCCAATCGCAAAAATATGGAATGTATTAAATGAAATGGACATAAATCCAATTATTGTTAGAGCAATTCAAGAACTTTACAGACAATCAAAAACAAAGGTTAAAATAGGCCAAAGATTATCAAAAGGATTTATAACAGATAAAGGACGCAGACAGGGATGTTTTAACTCCCTGAAACTTTTTTAAATTTATGCTGAAGAAGAACTGGAAATTTTCGAAGGATAAATGCAGAGGAATGGGACTTAATGTGAATGCAACGTCAATTTTCACTCTACAATTCGCAGATGACCAAGTTATAATTCCAAAAAGTAAAAATGTTTTACAGAAAATGACAGTAAAAGTTAAGGAATAATATGAGAGATGGGGACTTCCCACGAACGTCAGCAAGACCAAATGCCTATGTATATGAGGAAAGGAGACAGACCTAAATAGCAGAGACTCACAGGAAATTAAATACAGAATTTGTCAGAGGGGTGAAAGGCTGTAAAACTATTTAATTCTATTTGGTGGAGTAGGTAGATCTCTAGGAAAAGAAAGTATAATATAGGCGAGATTGGGGCACATGTGAACAGTTCGCATAAATATAGATTTTTCTCATAACTGGACTAATTTCTATAAACAAAAACTACTTAATATAATAAACAGAACTTTCTTTTACACATGGTAATTTTTTTTTTAAATCACCTGTATAGTTTTTCTTACATTTTTTAATAGTTTTATAAATTCAAAAAATGGTTCACATGTGCCTCATCAGCGGGGTAGTTGTGAACACACGTGGGGCACATGTGAACACAAGGAAAAAAACATCCTTTAACATGCTTTTTTTTCTGTTATCCATTTGTCATCGTAATCATTAGTTATATTACCTTCTAAATTCACCGTAAAGAAAAAAAAAATATGTATATTTCTCTAGTTTCTGGGTGATATGTTTAAGCAACAGATTATAAAATAAAAATAAGTAGATTTCGAGGGGATAGGCTTAGATGATTCATTAAATATTGTTGCAATAAAATGAAATATAAAGAAGCAATTTTAAAAAAGAAATTAAAACTTTTAAATTTTGCTTAGGGGTTTTTGTTTGGGGGAAATTTTAGGGAGGGGGCCTTTACATAATATTTATCGGAAATCTGCCGAAATACGAAAGATTCTCACTCCTGTATTTGCCTTATTTACTCGTAAATTATAGATAAAGAAGGGTTTTTTAATGATTAAAAAATGTCGATTATCCCCCCCCCCAGCGTCTTTTGCTTTTGAAAGAGGGGGGGAGGTTACAATCGGATGTTACGGTTGTTATCAGTTTAAAAAATTTACTTTCTTAAAATATTACTGGTATTTATGGATATGGTCTTTTGAAGGGATAGCTCCATTCAAAGCATCATATACATAACTGTTTTAGAGATGGAAGTAATAGTCCGCGAGCCAGCAACAGATTTTGATGACCAAGTTCCTCTCGGCCGATAATTTGTAAAATGCTTCAGAGAGATGTATCATGAAGCTCCGTGAACGTCAGCTGCGGTTCCGTGGGTGGGTTGAGCAGCGGTAGCCTCCCAAACATGTAAAAAAAAAAAAAAAAAATAGTTATTTCCTCCCGGTTGAAAATTTGTCAAATTATAGCTAACCCAATATCTTGAAGAAAAAAAAATTCAGCTGATTATAGAGTGGTGGGTTATTCGTCAGCTCGTCACACGAACATTAAAAAAATATGCAGTGTGCAAAGGAAAGTCCCTTTAACTGTAAAATACTCGCGAACGGAGAGAGCTACAGCTATGGAAGTGAGGTAACTGTATAGTAAAGTGACTACGCCCAATTTAATGCAAACGACGGCAGCACCCCCTAGCGGCGAAATTTGGAAGATAGCTACTGGAAATCGTAAACGAAAAGAAATAGAGCAAAACTTCCAATTAGAAAGTTTTAGAGCATCAATTAATTTGTACTAAACGATATTTGGTTCACACGGAGAAGATAAATCGTCGCCTCTATACCCAAAAATGTCCAAAATCGATGCACTCTATTTCGTGTAAACGTTTGAATGGAATAGCCAGAAGTATGAAGAAATACGCAAAATTTATGGTATAAATATGTGCTTATCTCAATATATTTTGATAACATCACATAAAAAACAAAAAAGACAAACTTTCTCACAGTGATAAAAAGTTAATATTCAATATATTCGAAAAGTTCGCCATTGCTCACGATACACGTTTGTATTCTTGAGAGTAATTCTACATGCCACATTCCTCAGCATGGAACGTCTATTGCTAGTCTCTTCAATACGACGACATAGATTTAACCATTTCAAGGGCCATGGCTAGACGGTCTAACCACCTAATTTTAATTCCAAAACTGACAAATGGCAGGAAGAATAAAATTTTGCTTTTGCAATAAAATATTGCTTTTCTAGTGAAAATTAGCGGGTTTTTATTTCCTAAGAAATTCGATTGAATATTCTGGTGTCAGTAAATTACTTCACCAGTTTAGGAATAGAATTCTTCTGCCCCTGAAAGGGTTAATCTAAAATTTTAAATACATTGGAAATTAAATTTTTACAGACATTACAGCACAGTACAACGTCACAATCTGAAATTGTGTACAGCTACATTTACGGAATGTGAATATACAAAGTAGAATCGTCGCTCATCGATTTCGGACATTTTTGGGTATACAGGCGATCATTTATCTTGTCCGTGTGAACCAAATGCCGTTTAGTACTAATTAATTGATGCTCTAAAACTTTCTAATTGGAAGTTTTGTTCTATTTCTTTTCGTTTACGGATTTCAGTAGCTATCTTCCAAATTTCGCCACTAGGGGGCACTTCCGTCGTTTGCATTAAATAGGGCGTTGTCACTTTACTATACCGTTATCTCACTTCCGTAGCTGGAGCTCTCTCCGTTCGCAAGTATTTTATGGTTAAAGGGACTTTCCTTTGCACACTGTATATTTTTTTCACTTTCGTGTGACCAGCTGACGAATAACCCACCACTCTATAATCAGCTGACTTTTATTTTTCTTGAAGATATTGGGTTAGCTATAATTTGACAAATTTTCAACCGGGAGGAAATGACTAAATTTTTTTTCTTTTTTTACATGTTTGAGGGGGTACCGCTGCTCAACCCACCCACGGAACCGCAGCTGACGTTCACGGAGCTTCATGATACAACACTCTGAAGCATTTTACAAATTATCGACAAAGAGGAAATAACTGATGAAATTTGCACCTGGCTCGGGGACTATAAGCCATCATTGTAGGGTTAGAACAAATGTAACAGAAAAATTTGCAAAGTTGTTCAAGGTAATACTTTTGTATTAACAATGCATAAAAAATATTGTTGCAAACCGTTTAGTAAAATAATATATAACACTTATTGCATTTTAGAAAACATTAAACTTATTTAAAGTACAATTGAACGTAAACGAGCTTGTTGCTCTTTATGTATTTGCTGAAAGATGTGCCCCCAACTAGTCTGTTCACAAGTGCCCCACATTGCCCCTTTTGTTAAATTGATAAATCATTAACATTTCTCAATTTTAGAAGAAAAAGATCTGTATCAAAAATGTTTATTAGTATTCATAGTATATGTTAAAACACTCAAATTCAAATAAATGAATAAATAAATAAAGTTATTAGCTTATCAACTTGGAACAAAGATTTTACTTTTGAAATCTAAAAACAGTGTTTTGGCTACAGAGGACAAACAAATGTCATAGAGCTTCAAAATATTTTTACCATATGTCTACAGGTACTAGCATCTTTAGTAATTTTTTGCAAATAAAAAAACTTATAATAACTATCGAAAAATTGCGATGTTCACATGTGCCCCCATCTCCCCTATACAACTCCATTGTAAAGAGTATATTGTTATATGGACCATAAAGATGGAGAATTATGGAGGCAGAAAGAAAGAAATTAGCGGCAGTAAAAATGGATTCCCTACGAAGATCATGCAGGATATCAAGAAAAGAAAGAATAAGAAATGAAAGAATCAAGGAAATGATGAAAATAAAGGGAACTGTATTAAATTATATTGAAAAAAAAAGCAATTAATCTGGTATGGTCATGTTAAAAGAATGATTGATGAAAGACTACCCAAAATCACATTCAATTACAAAACAAATAAAAAAAGGAAATGGAGAAGACCGCGATAGAACTGGATGGATGATATTGGAAAGGCAAATAGAGATAGAGGTCTGGAGGAGGAAAGGACACTTGACCGGAGGAAGTGGGGAAAAACTGTTGTAGATTCATCGGATGGTGGCACCTGACGCCATAAACCGAGTTTATATATATATATATATATATATATATATATATACAAAATACTCGAAAAGTCCATATATTTTTTGGACAGCCTATTTCGATTTTGATTTTTTTACAGAAATTCTGTTAAACGTATACTGAATTACTTTGTTGCAATAAACTTATGTTATGATTACATATACATATTATTTTTTCGTGATTATTGCTTCATTTTTTGCACTGTTATTTCAAACACTCCTCTGTTCATATACATTTGAGACGCACTGTATTAATGGAAAACATTTATCTGTCTATCCCAATAAAAATTTCTAGATGTTAAAATGCATATATTTTTGTTCAAATAACAATTTCATATTTCCTATAACAAAATTATTACAATTACAAAAAAAAAAATTAAAAAAAAAATAAATAAAATAAAATAAACCTAGGTTTGGGATTTTGAATAATATGTTCATGCAAAAAATTACTGGGCTATGATTGTAATATTAGGAAATATTGAACAAAATGTGTAAAAATAATTTAAATTTACAGGGTGGTGACTTTGAATAATTGTAATTTCAAAATTTTTGTCTAAATAATTTGAAATTTGTTTCTTGGCCATAAATTTCCATGGAGGTGAAAATATTTTTTAAAATTTTGGATGTTGCTATTGGAAATTCACAAGATATCTCAAATTTTAACACGTAAACGGCCCCTAAAGCTTAATTAATGCATATCCGTTAATAGTAGACATTATTCTCTATAAATTTGTTTCTTTCTTTTCCTCTACCATAAATGTTCATTGTACTTTTTTGGTTAAAAAAGGAAGACACTGGAAAGAAAAACGCCAGTTGTCTTTTGTTATAACTTGAACTTTTCTTTTGAAGAAGAGAAGAATAATATGTACTTTATTTTAAAATAATTTTTTCTAATATGGGTAAAATGATAATTGCTAGAAAGAAAATCATCCTATTTAAATGCGATGCAAAAAGTGATATTTAGAAAAAATAACGCTTTAGTTTGATATCCCAAATGAAACAGAAAATAATTCATTTCTTCAATAACAAAATTTTTCAATACTTATTAAAGAAAATTTTAAAAAATCATACATTTATTTAATCTTTAATGCTTTTTAAATTGTTTGAATACTTCTATTTTATTTATTTTCGTTTTAAAATTTAGACTGTCTTATTATCATTGCTTCCCAGAAATTGAGAACGGGCATTTATCTCAATAGTGTGAGGACAGCTCGCTCAATCCCTACGCTTAATTGTTATTTCAGATTTAAATTTCTAGGTTATTGACACTTCTTGGTCTAAGTAAAAGAAATCTCTTCATAAATCACTCATTAAATTCTTTATCGATTTGTGCCTTTCTTTTCCTCTACCATAAATGCCATAAAAAATTGCATGGGTTTGGGCTTTTCTTTTGTCCTATACACTTATTACGCAAAAGCATCATTTCTTACAATTGATACTTTTCGCTGGAGAAGAAATGAAATAAATGTATTTCAATTATATTAAGTATTAACAATTTAGTCGTAAATTATGTATTATTATTTTAAATATAATATAATATTATTATATTACACATTAATTATAAAAAAAAATAATCCCAAATTATATATATTCTAATCATAAGAAAATTTCAATTTTATTATGCAGCTTCTGAAGGAGCAATTTATTTCTAATTTATATAGCATTTTTGAAACTTTTAAATGCATTAATAAACAATTAAAGTTTATAAAAATACTTAAAACGTGTTTACATGATATTACTGTTCTCAAGTTAATTAAAAGAAAACATCTTCATGACTGAAATTGAAGTTAAATATCTTAAGTTTTAAAAATATTTATTGACGTGTCCGCACTTTAGGAGATATGCAGAAGTTCAAGCAAATTACATGAAAGTTTGTAGAATGTTTGTAGAATAAATTTACAAATAACAAGGGGATAAACCCGGAATACAGAATATAGGTGAAAAATAACATATACAGGGCGGTTATAAAAAAAACTTTGCCGATAAATGGACCTCTAGCGGTTGATCCGTTCAACCGATCGAGATAAGATTTCAGATATAGTTATTCAGAGGTATGAACTCGGGATTCTGTGAAAGGCAACAATGTGGCGCACACGATTACGGTTATAAGTACAAAAACTTGAAATTTTCGAATGGAAACGCCCATTTTTTCCGTCGCAAATTGTTCAGCACATGCGAAAACCCTAAAAATTGTTGGAACGGTACGTGTATCACAAAAAACGGACGCGTTACTCACGCACAAAAACAGCTCTGCGAACGAGCAAAAAAGCAATGATTGGAGGGCGCGGAGGAAATTTGCATATGACAGAGGCAAGACACTAATCACTGATTGCTACACTGATCGGAGAAAGGAAAACTCTTATTTGGATTCCACATTTTCCACATGGGTTCATCACAGGTAATTACGTATTACAAGCGGGAGACTGTCGACAATGCAGCCTAACGTAACATAGCATGAGGGATATTTGCAATCTCACATTTGATAGAGTTTTTCAAATCTGCGGACTTTTTCATATTGCATAGGTACACTCTAGATTTTAGATATCTCCAGAACCAGAAATCCATAGGAGTGAGGTTTGGGGATCGCCGAGGTCGCGGAAATTGAAAATGGCGTAAGATGACGCGGTCGCCAAAATGCTGGTCCAGGACCCTGCGAACAGACTTCGCTATATGTGGATATGCTTCCTCTTGCATCCAAACAATACCATTCAGTGCATTTCGCTGCAGCTATTTTGGTTTAACGTAATTTTGTAGCATAGCTGTATAGCGAGAGCCTGTCACAGAGTACGTTACAAAACCCGTTGGTGTCGCTTCCTCAAAGAGGTATGGATCGAAAACAATTGTGCCTGCAATGCCGCACACTTTGGTGTCGTATAAAGATAATGGTGTCATATCCGCGTGCGGATTCGTTTCTGCCCAGTACACTCAATTTTCGGTATTGACGATGACAGTTAATGTGAAATGTGCATCGTTCGTCCATAATATGCGAAGAGGCCAGTCGTTATCGCCATCGTATAGGACAAGAAATTCATTTGCATAGTCCGTACTTTATTGATGGTCTCTCGCGTCCAACATCTGGACGCGCTGATACCAGCATGGAAACATGCGGATTACAAAGCGCAGTAGGCTTTAGAACCGTGGTTTTCGGTATATCTAATACACGAGCTGCACCTGTTGCAGTTTGCATGCGTCCTGAAGTTACTATGTACTGCACTTCTATAATAATGTCCTCAGGATCAGTTGGTCGGTCCGAATCGCGGTCTATCACTGGTGCAGCCAGTTTCTTCGAAATTCTTTACTAAATCGCGCAGAGCTTGTGGGGACGTTGGCCACGTTTTTGGCGATGGTTTTGATGGTAAACACGCAAGACTTCCGCGGCATTCTTCCCATTTTGATAATAGAGATTTACCAATTCACCACGAACTTTCGCTGGCAGAGTCATTTCATCGGCATGTGAGATCTCCCGACTGAAGAACCAACATTCCCACCCCGCTTTTAATCCGTTTTTAGGTGCGTTCGTAATTATATAAATACGTAGCACCTATAGTCGTCGTTCAGTCCGTCTGTCTGTCCGTCCGTCTGTCCGTCCGTCTGTCCGTCCGTCTGTCTGTCCGTCCGCATATAACAGAGCAAAAACTACCCGACCGAATGATCTGAAATTTTTCATATATAATTGCTGCAAAATTTTGTCGAGCCATTTTCAATTTTATGAAAATCGGATGTATAGTTTAATTACAGGGACAGTCAAAAGTTTTTCTTTACATTACGGCCAATGGGAAAAATTATAGCAAATGCATTTTAATGATTTTACAGCCTTCCGAATGGTCTGAAATTTTAAATATATAATTGCTGCAAAATTTTGTCGAGCCATTTCAAATTTTATGAAAATCGAATGTATAGTTTAATTACAGGGACACCCAAAAGTTTTCCGTTACATTACGGCCAATGGGAAAAAATTATAGCAAATGCATTTTAATGATTTTACAGCCTTCCGAATGGTCTGAAATTTTAAATATATAATTGCTGCAAAATTTTGTCGAGACATTTCAAATTATATGAAAATCGAATGTATAGTTTAAGTACAGGGACAGTCAAAAGTTTTCCGTTACATTACGGGGAATGGGGAAAAAATTATTGTAAGTGCATTTTAATGATGTTACAGACTATGCACTTATGAAGCGCAAAAAAATATACATTCAGTACAATATGGGGTGCAAAAAATAATTATAAAACTAGTTATAGTACGAACGCACCTCATTTGCCACGTTTGACGAGCAATTTCCAACTTGTCTATTTTTAATATCTGTCAAATGCCGTTGTGTGATTGGTGTCTTGCCACTGTCAAATTTCCACTGTGCGACCCGACCGTGCTTTTTAGGCCGTTCGCAGAGCGATCTTTTGTGCGTGCATAGCGCGCCCGTTTCTTGTGATCACGTACAGTTCCAACGCTTTTTAGTATTTTGCGACGGGAAAAAATGGTGGTTGCTATTCGAAAATTTTGAATTTCTGTGCCTATAACTTTAATCTTACGCGCCACTTTGTTGCTGTTCACAGAAACCTGAGCTCATACCTTTGAATAACTATATATGAAATTTCATCTCGATCGGTTGGACGGACCGACCGCTAGAGGTCCATACATCGGCAAAGATTTTTATGACCACCCTGTATATTATTTCTGATTTTAACATCAATTTCTCTCTGCACAATTTAAAAGGCACAACAATGAATGGGGTACTTTTTAGAAAGGTTCCGCAAGCGGCATTTGACGTAGTATAGGAGAGGTTAGTACACAGTAAGACGAAAATTATTACTTAACGAATGGCGACGATTTTTATTCTTTTGAAAAACAAATTGCTAAACATTTAAGCTACACAAATACGCTACACATTAATGTATAAATGATTTTTAAAAAGTTATTTATAACAGAAAGAAGCAGCATAACGGTACACAGTGAGACAATGTATATATTTTCATAAATCATACATTTTTACACTCTATCAATAATTTTCTGCAGTTTATGATTTCTAATTAATATTTCTAGATTTTAACACTAGAACGGCGGTAGGGGTCATTTTGACACCTGAGCACTTTCGCCCGTTGATTACTTTAGTTTGGTTGGAAGAAATCGTTTGAAATTCTTTTACTTTTCCTAAATATATAACATATTTTTCTTCAAAAAAATTCAGCTTTCTAGATTTTTTATTTTTTGAAATATTGGTATGTATTCCTAGAACGGCGGGAAAGGGTCATTTTGACCCCTTTAGTAAAACACTCTTTGTACTCGAAGGATTTTGAATCCATGAGAAAAATTCAGTGATAAGCAATTTTCGATTGCATTCATACTGTCTCCGTGAGAGATAAAAACCGGTGTGGTGACACAACATTATTATCTGTAATTTGTATGTTATAATTCCTTTGTTTAATTTTGCCATGCTTTTGAACACAATATTTCAAAAAAAGAAAGTGCAAGGATTTTTAGACTTATTTCTTTTCAGAAATAGTATTTTCCCATTTGTTACTTTTGTTGTTTCAGATTAATCACTGCAGGCCATAGGGGAGGTGTTTTATAAGTAGAGTACAAATATTGTTCGTACGGCAGACAATTGAACATTTCAAAACATATAATTTGTTGAAAATTGCAAAACATGCTACCGACAAGGACAAAATATTACAGTTGATGAACAATTGTTCCCATCTAAAGCTATATGTAAATTTACGCAATATATGCCAGATAAGCCGTAGAAATTTGGGATAAAATTTTGATTATCGGTTGACGTTGATACTAAATATATACCTCTTGAATGGATTTCTATATCTAAGAAAAGATGAAACCGCAAATCCTCAGTTAAGTTTAACTGATTCTTTTTCATGAAAATAACAGATCCCCATCTAAACAAAAGGAGGAATATTATGACAGACAACTATATTACTAGCATCAAACTAGCAGAAATGCTAAAAGCTAAAAATACAACTTTGGTTGGCACAATGAAAAAGGAGAGAAGAGAAATTACTATATCTTTGAAAAATATGCGTAGTACTCTTTATTCATCGAAGATAGTAGAACATGATAATATGATACTTGCCTTCTATCAAGCCAAAAGAAACAAAAGTGTCTTTCTACTGCGCTCATTACATTCTACTTTTAAATCTGAAGACAGTCTCAAGAAGTTCCCCGATTCAATATAATATTACAACGCAACGAAATATGGAGTGGATATTCGTAATCAGGTGTGCCGAAAATACTCCGTTAAATCGGCTTCTAGACGATGGCCTGTACATATCTTTTACAATATTTTGGATCATGCAGCTTTGAATGCGATAATCTATCAAAGTGTAACAGGCAAGCCCATCAGTAGAAGAGATTTTCTATTAAAATTAGGAGAGAAGTTAAGGATGGTTCTTATGGCTTGAAATGTCCCAAAGATCCTTCCTGAGTTTTAAGAAAAAACACACGAAAATGAAGTAGATATAAGGAGAAAAAAGGGCCAAGTACAGAGATGCAATGGAAACAAATCTCAAGAATTTTGTGGATCGTGTTCTAATGTTGTGTCCGAATAATGCACTGGAAAAATTGTTACAAATTATTTTTGTATCAACTGCATTAATTCCTAATCCGTGTGTTTAATTTGGAGTATTTTAAGCATTAAATAAAATTCAAACGAAATGTTTCACATTCTAATCATTCAGCTACACTTATAATGAAATAACGGAAACAACAGAACACGTTTCTCATTCATGAATTTAGAGAGTGAATCATTCGGCGAATTTGTAGATGAAAAAAAAAAAATTATAAATTGTATTTTATTTTAGTTAACATTAGAACATTAGTTTTAATTTGTGAAAACTTTTATATAAAATTAATGAGTTTTTTGAGTAGTAGTAGTATAATCCAATTGATCGCCCTGTAGGCGTTACATATGCAGTATTTTAAAAACTCAATAAATTATCAAGTAATATTAAATATAAATTATAAAATACACGGAAATTACATATTTTTGCCAATGAATGGCATTTAAAATAGTTTTAGCGTTGTTATTTCAGTAGTTTGATCGTGGGGTCAAAATAACCCCTTCCCGCCGCTCCAGTAGCTAAGATTTTTCCGCCGTTCTAGTGTTAAAAATATTAAAAATATGAGACTCGGGTGGACAATGGCAGACCTTGGGCTACCTTAATGCTAATTTTCAGCTTCTTACGTTTAGTATATTTCCCTAGCTATCGCACGCCCACACACACACAGAGAAAGAGACAGAGAGAAAAAAAACTTCTTTTATTAATAAATAACTTTTTTTAACATCAGAACCACATATTAGGTACACAATGAGACTCGTCTCACTATGTACCACAATTCTGTGTCTCACTGTGTACTTTCGTTACATTGTAACAAAATGGAGGTCACATCTGTTACATCAATTTCACCGCTTTAAAAAGTTTATGTGGTTTTGTCGAAATAGTCTATTATTAGATATAGGTAGGTTTGGTTACGTAAACATATGTCAAAGAAATAAACTTTAAATTAGACGTTTATGTAACTTTAACCACTATAAAATAATGAATTATTTAGTATTTTGTCGGACGGGTAACTGAAGTGCCGAAACTACATCCACATGTTGTACAAGATGAGGTCGTTATGTGTGTGTGTGCCAGCTTGGAGAAAAAGTTACAACTATAATGCAAAGTGGCTACTGTCTCACTGTGTACTACTCTCCACTACTTATATATTGCTAAAATATGTTGTTTGATAGAAAACAAAATTGCTGTTAATCAAAAAGGAAAGAAAAAGCAATCAATCTCAAAGATTGCGTCGAGAAAGCCTCGCACGGGTCTATAGTTTTTTTTATATATATTGGTAACTCTAATAGATATTTTACATTTAATATAATTTTTAGAATACACACTAACTGTAACAAAGGGCATACTAAATGAAAATTAGCAATAATGTGTTGAAATAAAGTTTTAAAGCGCACTAAAAGCGATAATTTGATATTGGCTCCGCGTCAGGATTTAACAGAAGAAGAAATTGTCAAAGATCGCTATTTAAAATCAGCCTTTCGATTACATGTCCTAAATTTGTGTTTTATTTAATTTTTTTTATCAATTGATTGATTAACGTTTTAATTTTGGTATGGAATATAAGCTGGAAATAAATGGTGAGCTATTTATATGAATTTAAGTGCGAACGGATTTACCTTTCGAAATAGTCTGCACGCGACAGAGATAGATTTGAAAAAGAAATCATGCTTGAAAAATATTTTTTAAACAGTAAAAGTTGCGTAGATTGCGATACAGTTTACAAATAAATTACGATATAATTTTCAAAAAAATTGCCTTTGAACGTACATTCCCCCCCCCCCTACTTGACTGTGTAAAAATTGAAAATGTGCGGTATTTAAAAGTTAAAAAAAATCGGAATAAAATTTTACAAAAGTGAAATTTAATCTTTTGCTGTTGCCACCGTCAAAATGACGTCATCCTTACGCTAGAGGACACTTTTATCCTTTATAATATAGATATGAGACAAAATAGATTAAAATCTGATATTTTAAATACTTTATATTTTATATGAATATGTCCGGGTTAAAAAAATAACTCTTTACTGTATTACTAAAATATTACATTTTATATAAGAGTATGTTGGATTCTATACTTTCTGCTGCAATTTTATTGAAATAAGTTCTTACAGTTTTACCAGACAATGCAGTAACTATAGATCCCTTTATATCAAATACTAAAAGTACATAAACATAAATTGAATTTATAGCACTTATTAGGTGCTATGTATTGAAATGAGAGTATTATTTTATAATTAATTTTATTTACTACGAATTTTATATTTATACTCTACTTAAAATCAAACGTTATAAATAAAAGTAAAAGAAAGTTTGCAAACAAATTCTTTTAAGTTTACAAAGTTAGTAGGTGCAAACTAGTTTCAATTCTGAAAAAAAAAAATCTAATCAATTTTTATTTTATTTTTTTGGCAAACGATCCTGCATTTGTAATAAAACAAATAAAAAAAACTAGGATGGGATTTCTTGAAAAAGAAAACGGAGTTAGTTAATTCTGATGGGCATATATAATATCGTTTATGTTCATTTTATTTCAAAAATACAGAACTATAATGATATAAAAAATTGATTAAAAGGTATTTGGAATAAATGTTAGTCGGATTTTTCTTCACATATAAAATAAAAATCTTCTGGATCTGGAACACTTCTCATTTGTAAAACTATTGTACATTTTTGTTTATTTTTACATTATGTAATCGCACGTAGTGGCATTTTAGTGATATTTGTGAATGCACACAGTAACGCTCCACAAATTTTAAAAGTTGTAAGACATTGTTTTCATTATTAGTAATATGTATTGATATTTTGTAGTTTTTCGCAAGGTTTTGACGATGTTCATATTTTAGTCACAATGTGAATTCACCGCATGTGTGATTTTCGTCAACGATATAACGAGACATTCGTGACTTGTTAGGATCTCATTGTAGCATCATTATCAATATTCTTTTTGCACTGGTAGTAATCTTTATTATCTAGCTCCTAGAAAGAATTTATTTTATAATTATAATAATATCATATTTCTATCTAAAATAAATGGAATACCAATAAACATTTTTTAAAATTTAGCAAAACCTATGACTTGATAACAATCCGGAGAAATGGCTTGGGACATGCAGAAATCCTGTTTAAAATTATAAGCGTGCGTGGAAAAGGTGTATAAAATTACCCTTTATCCAAGATTCTGTTATGTAATCAGCTTTCATTTATAACGTTTATAATAAAACTACACTAAACTAAAGATTGCGCTACAGAAGTTTAATCCCGAAATGGGAGAAAAAATATATAAAAAAGAACATAAGCATAAAAATTCAAACATTAAACATGTGTTTATTTAGATCAATCATGTTTTCAAAATTCTGTAATTAGAAATATTTCCTTTCCTATACGTTTGAATAAGGAATTATAATTACTTTTAATATTGCATATCACAGAAAGTCGAGAAGTGCACATAGAAAAAAAAATTGGAAATAATTCATTGAACCAGAGTACATACTCTTTGTATACTGAACTCTTTTTAGAACTGTTTTAATAGGTTTGACACAGGTATACATCATTCGAGATGAAAATTAAATATTTTTTGTTTTTATGTACTTTTTGAAACTTTTTCTATACTCAGCCTTTTATAACTGAAAAGCTTAAAATTTAGAAATTTTATGGAAACAAAGAGACGATAAAAAAAAGATTATTAAAATAAAGTTAATTAAAATTTCAATTGATGAATGCTCTATTTTTTAATTAGATTTTTCAAATATTAACGATAGTATAAAAAATGCCTTATGAACTTAATTAGTTCTCTTCATCATTGTAACATACGACGGAAATTAAAGCATTTTTTAAATTTTGACAATTATAATTTCGTATTAAACAACGTTTGTTTTATAAAAAATGAAAATTTCAATAAGCGTTCAAAAACGTACTTATAATTTAGTTTACTTTTCTTAATTTTCTTTTCTTAAATATTTCTTTTTAAGATGAGCTAAAATAAATATTAATTAAATTTATTTTTAATGAGTATATAAACCATGTTTAATCTTACATATATATTCCTAAAATTTATATTGCAAGAAGTTTTCTGATGCAATTGTAAAATATTGATTTAATCAGTTGTCAGCTAATACTAATTTTCAAGTATAATTCAGAAATAAAACATAAATCTGGATAGTGTGAAATAATGGCGATTCGAATGTATTTAAAGAGTTTAAAGATTATAGCTTACGAACATTTTAAACGAAGAATGAAATACTCATTTTATCGCACTTATGTAGTTAAGAAGAAACGATATTAGTTTTAACGTCTTCATCAGTATCGGAAATACTTATGTTCATTTTAGTATTGGTTTATTTAATACTAAGCCTGCATTGAAAGGAAGCTATATTTATATTGTTGAACTACCTATTATTTAATATTTTCCATAAACAAATCACAACGAAGTTTAACTTATCTCAAACTTATTTTTGTTGCATGAAAAGTACTCGTAGAAACATTTTAATTATCTTTAAAACAATGTACTTCCCATCTCTGAATGTCCTGTATATTTATTAAAATTCTCATGAAGTTTAAATTATTAAGTTAAATCAGTAACTTAATTTATTTTTTTTTTTTTTTATTTTTTTTTTTTTTTTGCAGTTTGGTGCTAATATACCTTCGATATTTTTTCATCTTACATATTTGTTGCATCATAATTGTATTTAAAATAATTTTGTCTGTAGTTAATTTAAGTTGATTTTTGGAAAAAGGAACAATACGGGACAGCTCCTTAGATGTTTAAAATCATGAATATTATTTCTCTTGTGACCCTGCTATAATGTAAACAGCATCGAATAAGTATCAGTTTAATGTATATTCTAAAGAGAATATATAAAGTTGTATGCCTGTAAAATATATGTTTTAAAAAGACTGATATATTAATATTTAAAGAGTTAAAAAGCAGGGTAAGAGGGGGGGGGGATTAGGAACTATGTTTCAGAAAATGTCTTGTGCCGGCTTCCTCTTTTTTAGTTTCTAAAATACATTTACCGACCTATTTTAAGACAGAAGCTTGAAATGTTTTCCTCATATATTAAGAACTTGCCATTATTAAAAATGATGCTGAAAAAATAAATACATTCCAGCACCGAATTACGTACTTGGGGTAATTAGATATTGAATATGTAACACTACAATGCCTGTTATTATTATTATTATTTTTTGTAACTAGCTGTTAGAAAGAATAGCAAAAGAAATGTATTAACACCGGTTTTATTGAAATAATTTTTTAGCCGAATTAAACGAAATTGAATTTTATTTTTAAAGGCTTTACAGTTCTCAGGAAAATTTAAAGGACAAAGACACCTTAAGACATATACAGAGAGCAAAAAATGTATTTGCACACCAGATAAATTTGTTGTAGCATATGTATAAATAAATAAAAAACAACTAAGAATTAAAAATACCAACACTTTTACAAAACAAATAAACATATTTAATATCTGACTTAATAATTATATTTAAAATATGAAAACATAAAAAAGTAGCATTTGTACTGCTAAAAAAATATTTGCACGCTAGCAATAAAAATAGAACTAGAGGAATTATTTATAAGTTAAAAACAGTGCTAATATTTAGTATGCATGCCCTTTGCTTCAATTACAGTTTGTAATCGTCTGGGCATTGATTCTATTAATTTGCGACATGTTTCACTGCTGATTTGTAGCCATTCTTCTCTACGAATTTGCTTAAGTTCTGATTTGTTAGAAATTTTCTTTTTCCTTATTTTCACATCCAAAATATGCCATAAATTTTCAATCGGATTGAGGTCTGGAGATTGTGGTGGCGTTTTCAATTGATTTTTTACATTATAAAGCAACCATAACCTCGTAATATATGCAGTGTATTTCGGATCGTTATCCTGTTGGAAATAATATGAATTAGGAATTCCTAATTTCAGAGCACTATTAGATAAATGATCGCGCATTATATTAATATATTGTTTAGCATTCATATCGCCTTCAATAAAGGTCATTTCGCCAACTCCGTTAAAAAACATGCATCCCCAAATCATTACATGACCACCACCATGTTTCACAGTTGGTTTTAAGTTTTTAATTTGAAGAGAAGTATTTGGCTTTCGCCATACAGTTTTCTTACCATCTGAGCCAAAAATATTGAACTTGCTTTTATCGGAAAAAATAACAGTTTTCCAAAACTCTAGTGGTTTGCTGACATAAGCTTTTGCAAATTCAAGTCTTTTCACCCTATTTGTTTCACTAATAAATGGTTTTTTTTAGGGGCTCTTTCTCGAATATTTGCATCATGAAGAATATTTCTAATTGATTGTGGTGTAACTATTGTTCCTGACGTTGAAGCGACATCAACAGGCAATTCTCGAGCACTTAGAAAAGGGTTTTTTGAAGATTCTTTTATGATGGCTCTCCTTTGCCTGGTATTTAGCTTTCTTGGACGCCCAGTTCGCGGCTTATTTATTGTCGAACCAGTTTCTTTTTTCTTCTTAATTACCTAACGAACACTAGAAAAGTTCAGATTTAATTTTTTACCTATTCCTCGGTAACTTAATCCAGAATTGTGAAGAAATATAATCTTCTCACGGGTAGCAGACAGTTCAGACAGTTCACACGTTTTCAGCGCCATTAGAACAAAAACTCCCCAGAATCCCTGCTCCAGTTAATATATTACGTGGCTTTAAAGTGCAGGGCTAATGTACTGCGGGATTGATATGCTAAACATTTGCATAATGTTCACATTTAATGCCTTTTTTGACAGTCAATGCTTCTTGTGCAAATACTTTTTAGGTATGAGAAAATATTAATTTATTTTTTTAAATGTGTAATATTACTGTTTAAGGAAAATGGGTAGTTATTTTTGTTTTCTTCTTATTTAAATAAATGAATAATTAAGAGAATAGTATCAAATTTGCTTTCTATGGTTACTTATGCAAAAAATCGTCTGCGTGCAAATACTTTTTTTGCTCACTATATATATACATACGTTAGAAAAAAAAGACGTAAGATCTTAAAGCTTTGTAAAAATGAGGGCTTTTTTCTGGGAAAATTATACATTGTTGAAGCTTTTAAACATGCCTAGCTAAATTTAAATGCTTTTTATCATATTTTTTAAAATATGATTTTATGTAAAATAAAACAGGTAAAATTTTCCACAAGAATTACCCACAAGGGGATTTCAAATTTCAAATTTTAAAATAATATTAACTTAAGCCACATACAATTAGTTTTAATATAATTATTCTAATTTGTAAATAAATCATATGAGTTGAAATTTTCTAGTGACTGAAAAAGTGTCCAGGACAGAATTTGAACAAGGGAACTTTTGGATTAAGACGCCATCAAATGAGCTATCCTGCACAAATCTGGCTGGCACAGTTCACTCTGATAACCATTTGATAAAGTATCTGGTTTGTTATCAGAAACAGCTCAACATAATAAATCCCAGGATTCATTTACCAATTAGAATGATTGTGTTAAAATTAATCAAGTGTAATTAAGTACCCATCATTTATTTGGAGTTCCAGTAGACCTGAGATTTTTTCGTTTGAGCTATTAGATAGCAGACCAAATTTTCTTGTCAAAAGATTATATTAAAGAATTGTGCCCGATAGATTTGTCCAGGATAGCTCAGTTGGCAGAGGATTGGCAACTTAAGTGAATACTCTAAAAAACATCTTTTAGATATATTAAAACGCAAAAACACAAAATTAACAATAAATACACAAAAACATTAGTCTGCACTTCCTCCTAGCAGGGTAACTGGATATTAAATCTTTCCTTTGACGAAAATATCACTTTGTAGGTAATGAAAAAAAAAATACTCATGCTACATGTTCTCAAGTTGTTTCAAATTTCATTTTATAGCTAAATATATTTTACAAGAAAAAAAAAAACCTCAAGTATTAACATGGAAATTATTCCAGAGAGAGTTTTTCTCTCTCTGGAAAAATTTCCATGTATTAATATATTTTCTTTCGATGCTGGATTTATTTAAGTTTCGTGTTCGCCCCAGGTCGGTGGCTCACGATAAATATTCCACCTTGTGATGCGTTTGTATCCTTGACCACATATAATATTGAGAAATTTTCCAGGCTGGGTATCGTTCCATGTGGTTTAGTCGGTAGAACGTCAGTGCGCTATACTGATGGTCCGGGTTCGAGTCCCGGCATGGAATCTTTTCCACTATGTTGGCCCTTTGCGCCTCTTAAGCAATTACTTTGAAATTTATTTTTCGTTTGAAAACTCAAGTATAAAAAAAAATTGCCGTAAAATGTTCGATAGTCAATTTAAAAAGCCTATAACGCTAGGATTAAATGAATTTTTTGTTTTACTCTTCAGGATGTTAATAGAAAATCTGAAAACACAGTAGTGATACACTGTAAAAAAAAATTCCGTTAAAAAACGGAAATAGTACTGGCAATCCAGACGCCAGTACTATTTCAGTTTTTTAACGGAAAAACATTTTTCCGTAAATTCCAGAAAATTTTCCGTTTTTTCCTTTTATTTTCATATATCCGTATTTAAAATTTTTTGTTTCAAAGGCAAAAAAAAAAAAAAAAAAAAAAATCATATAACTTTTCGAGAAACTTACACCTTTATCAATTTCAACGGACACGTTTATCAAGGTAGCGTATCTCTAATTTATTCAAATAACAGTAATGAAACAACACTTACCTGCGGTGAAATCGAACTGGGGAACCGGCCTCTACCACATTAGCGCTCTTATCCACCATGCCATTGGGGACTCGAGTTAGTTTCCAAATATCGTTACTTATTTCAGATGCTTTTTATGAAGTAAAGGCACGATGTTAAACGAGGAACGTATTTTCGTTGGAGATATTTTTCAATTGAGTGTACAATTCTGAATATTTCCATAATTTTCAAAATTTAGCTTTTTAATTTCATGCATTATAAAAAGAAAAAAAATTAGTCTTTAAAATATTACGTGCATAAAAGAATGTATTATAAGTAATAATTGCTTCTTTTTTCCAAGATTTTAAAAATTTTATTGTACTATTATTTTTATTTATTTATTTGTATATACATCTATAATTTCGTTATTATGTTTCAGATATGTTTTAAGTTTTATGTGCGAATCCGTTAAAGTGAATAGATTAAAAAATATTAAAATTAAAAATAGAGTTTTTCAAAATTTTTTTTTAATAATAATAAG
Source organism: Maratus speciosus (assembly GCA_963932465.1). Taxonomy (NCBI): domain Eukaryota; kingdom Metazoa; phylum Arthropoda; class Arachnida; order Araneae; family Salticidae; genus Maratus; species Maratus speciosus. Next base: position 1,567,307 of record OZ010787.1, read on the forward strand.
TATTATTTTAAAATCCTTATGAAAAATAAACTGTAACATTTCCTTCTCAACTGTCTGAAACTTAAAAATAATTAATAAAATTTATTTTAATATCAGATTATTATTTTTTAAATATTGTAAAAGAAATTAAAAAAATTAAAAAACTTTTTATTTAAAAAGAAAGAAAGAAAGGAAAATACTACAGTGTTAAAATACTATATAGTTTAAATGTACATGCATAGATGCCGCCAAAACTTTTAGAGGTTTTACTTGAAAAACCACGTAAAACGACACATTGGGAAATCATTGGATATATTTTCAATATAGAGCCACATTTAGCCAATATTGGAGTTTCATTGAAAATAATATCACTGTAAGACAAGTACATACAACCAGTGGTGGATCCAAGGGTCATGACCGCTCCCCCCCCCCCCCCAATCCCCGTTCAACAATCTGAATCTCTCTGGCTCTTTAAAACTCTAATCAAATCAAAATTAGGTAATTTCTGGTACATCCGTAAAAATATTTTTAATCTCAAGAAATTTACAAGTGCACTTATTCTGAAACTATGTGATTAAAAAGTGTTTTCTATTTTTCAATAAAAGCAAATGAACTTTCCAAATATTCCATAAAATTTGGCATTTTAAACAAAATTTTCGGACGCGAATGCTAATTGCTCCCTAATGACGACATTTCTGTGGCTCTCAAGTCCTAAAAGTTGGCTTAAAATGCTAACTTGACAACATTTCTGAATCATTCTTCGCATTTATAAGAAAATGGAAAATGCTTCGATTTCTTGGTATCTGAATGAAATATATATATATATATATATATATATATATATAGGAATACTAATGCAAATTTTTTGTATTTATGAATGAAATGAATTCACGAAAGTATCAGAAAAATCGTCTGTTTTAATTTGGGAATAGCCTTCAATAAAAAAAATTGATCATGAAATGGTATGACCCCCACCCTTCCCCCCCCCAAAAAAGAGGCATACCCCCCCCCCCACCCTCCCTCTAAATTAAGGGCTGGATCCGTTCTTGCATACAACAATTAATTCCTTCACATTCCAAACATGTCAGTTATTTCTAACCATCATTTACGGAAATTGTACTGTTTTGAAAGCGATACAGAAACATTCCGTAAAATTTACGGAAGACTTACTGTATTTACACGGATTTATATTCTCATAATGTCAATTACGGAAATTGTACTATTTTCTTAGAAAGATGAAACTTTTCCGTAAAATTTTACGGAAAAGCTTGCGTATATTGACGGATTTTTTTTTTTTTTTACAGTGTAGAATGTAGTTACACCTACAGGTTTTTCTATTTGTGTGTTTGAATTTTATTGTTGGAAATAAGAGGGCAGCATTTTTGAAAAAAGTGAAACACCAGTACCCTATTTCCCATAGTCAGTGGCGTAGCTACGTTCTTTGGCGCCCGGGGCCGAAGAAATTTTGCGTCCCCCCCCCCCTCCTCTCTCTTAATAAATAAAAAAAAACCACATTATTTTTCCTCAAAACGAAAAAAAATTCTTTTTGGCTTATACCGGCGAGAAAAGGCAGCTTCACCATTCCTTGTTTCTAAGGGTTCAGCTAATTTTACTCAAACACACGAAACTAAAATTCGTAGAACACGATTATAGACGATTTCTAATTTTCGTCAATACTAAATTTGAATGCGAATTTCAAAAACTTAGCAGAACGTTAACAGATATGTCTGTTGTTTTATGCGTATGGGAGAAGCAACAGTGAAAATAAATTTTCAAAATTTACATTTGCTAAAACTCTTAAATTACACCCGATTATGAAAAAAATCTACTTCAAAACACCAGCCATCCTAGAATTTTAAATTCTTCTACTCATCCATTTTAAAGATAGAAGGGAAACCAAAAATGTTCTTGAATCCTTCTATTAAGATCTAACGATTAGATAAGAAGTAAATTTGTATTTATAATTTTTCTATATTATATATTTTTTTAATTTGAAATATTTAAGGTGCCGTCATTTTGAAACAGAATGGCGGATCAAGATGTCCATCGAATTTGATCGAATTTTTAATAAACCCCTTAACATATGCTCAATCACATCCAAATCGGTTTATAAATTAGCACAGTCGCATGACAATGATCAGAAATCTACAGAAAGATATATAATACTGTATATATATATATATATATATATATATATATATATATATATATATATATATATATATAGATAGATAATAGATAGATAGATGGATAGATAGATAGATAGATAGATATAGATGAAAAGGATAAGAATTAAAAGCCTTTAAAAATTTAAAATTTAAACAAAATTTCAAAAATTTTAATTAAAATCCTTAAATTCTTTTTCCTAACTTTAAATCTTATATTCTAAAATCCGTTTTACCCTTTATAGCTTTGTTTCCCAGTATAACATTTATTAAGTTCAGCATTAAAATCAAAGAGTAATTTAAGATAGAAAATGCTGACGTTTGGACAATTCCCCTTCGTTTGTGGTTAAAGCATTGTACGTCACAGAACCCGGGAATTGGCGGGTCTTGACCACATGTCAATCACGAGCTAATTAAACAATTAAACTAAATGTTCTCCCAAATTGATACCTTCGCCCCTGCAGGAAAGTATTACAGGCCTCAACATATTAGCAAGAACACATAAAATATTAGATTTTGTCAATTCGAGGTGGCTGCACAACTTACGATCGTGTAGGTCCGAAATTGTTGATGCAAATGCCTCGAGGGACATCTGATCGAACTTGCAAAGATGACTGTAAGATGTACAGACGAAATAAACGAGTTCGATTCACAAATAGGTTCCCGAGTCAAACCCATTATTCTTCCAGTTATTCCTCACATAGATAGATATAGATATAGCTTTTTCTAATGCATATGCGCTGAATTTAAGTATATATGAAGTATATTTAACTCTTAAAACGACGAAAACAGCCATTTGTACTGGTCGTACTAGAAAGACTGAAAAGTCCTGCTTTATCTTTTCGACAATTTAAGAAGGGATATTTTGAGGGTAGGTCGTCCACATTTTGTTATTTGGCTTTTCTCAATGCCAATTCGACGGAAAAATGGAATTTTCAATAAAGAAGAAATAATATCTTTACTTGTTGTTCGTCCAGCTAAATCCATTTTGCAATGGTGTACAGAAGTCCCCATTACACGAAAATATTCACATGAAATGCTACGAACACAAAAATCAGCATGAAAACCAATCTATGTGAGTGATGGAGATGGCTAGAAATAGCCACCGCACTTGGAAGTCGGAAAATTTGGATGAGTGTAGTCTAATGCAGATCATGATGCACATGAGACTCAGATTTCTAATTTTTTGGTAATTAGCCGAGACTATTAATTAAAAACTCATCAAAACGCGATTTTTTTTTCACAAAATGTCAAAAGCAAGCGTACATCTGAACCCGATTCTACAGCCAAAATGAAAGAAATTAAGAATTTTCACTAATCAGCGAAAATTAAGAAAACTTATTAAGATATAGGTTTGAAGTTTTCAGAGCATATGCAGAAAAATTTTACACCTATGTATAAAATTTTTGGATCGATAATTTTTCTTAATTTTTTCAAAAAATTGACATCGACAGTACAAAAGTTCAGAGAAAAAATCATACAGGGACGAACATTCTTTAAAAACGGAACTAAAAAGAGATATTTTTTCCGGCTGCCACCTCCATTTAATTTCCGAAAATAGATGGATCAGAGATTATGTGCCATGTAGACAATCGACTTAATTAGTGAACGTTGCCAAATGCTAAAAACATAATTTAAAAGCATTTTAGCAATTTAATCGATGTTCTGTGGCATCTCGTGATATGAGCTGAGAGTTCGTCTACAAGTGTTTCTCCTCTTTATTTACATTTAAAAGTATATTTTCCAAAATACTTTTACCACAATTATCGAACATTAACGGCGCATTCTTATCTCTGGTTCTATAGACCCAATCCCAACTGGGTTTTGCTCATTCAAGTTGATTTTCAACTGTCTTACAGTTTTTAGTTATATCTTCCACCGACAGGAGGCATTTTTATCAGAGGTTTCATGGGCCGGATTTTTTTCTTTCGCTGCGGAAATTTTTTCTTTCAACTCATACTACGTTTTTCCTCAGATTTTCCGGCACGTGCGCAGCACGCCTGCTATACGGGGGCGGAGAAAGCGGGGATCAGTGCCGGAGATTCATTTTGAGAAAGATAAATTTGAATGTACGTTTTTAGTGGTTAGAGATGCGTGGGTAACAGGTCCGATCTACGCTGCCGAAGACAGTGGGGACCCATCCCAGAGGCTCATTTCGGCAGATTCGTTATTATTTTTTTTAATTTAATATGAATAGAGGTTTTAATCATTCGCGTTTCTTTTGGAAAAGTCTACAGGAGGGTCAACTACTGGACAAATAAACAATGTTCTTTTGAAATCAGAAATGTGAATCCAAGTCGTCAACAGGCCTTTTGATTTTTAAACTGGAGGCTAGAGAGTTAGAAACCTCCATCAGCGAAAGACAATTATGGATCTCTCTATTCTCCCCACCTTCATTGATTTTTTTCAAAATACTTACACGCACACAAAAGGAAAGGTCAACAATTCTTATTTATTTTCAAAGTATGTGAAATAATTTCGGCTTTAAGCTCCTCTCAGTTTGGCGCCCCCTATGAGGCGCAATGTAATTACATTGCGCCTCAATTCAGGTACATAATTGTCTTAGGTACCAAGTGTGTTGAATCATCCCTGGAAACATTTACAGAAGCTATTTCTTTCTTCATTATTTGGATATAATAAGATATCGTACTAAAGAAAACATTCACACACAAATTTTATTAAAAAAATCAACAAATTTATTTATTGTCAAAATATGCGAAATAATTTCGGTTTAAACCTCTCTCAATTTGGCGCCCCTAGGCCTCAACGCCCGGAGCGGCCGCCCCCCTTGCCCCCCGTTAGCTACGCCACTGCCCTTAGTCCCCAATCCCCCCCCCCCCTGCTTACACTTTTCTATCGTTTCAATAAATGTGGAGTCTCGTCGCCTAAGTGTGATGTTTATAAAAGAAATAGTTTAAAATCACAAATATTTACATGACTTTAACAATTACAGAGGCATAGTTGTTACTTAACACATATTAACAATACATTCAAACTGTCATTTGACGTGACTCTAGCTGAAAATTTTCTTTTTACCTTGCGACTAGATCAAGTATTTAAGAGAATGTTGCCATTCGCTCATGATAAATATGTTCGAGATAACAATTAAGTATATTCAATTATTACTTTATGCTTAAATTTTTAGATGAATATCATTAGCAATTTTCCGATTAAAATACCACTGCTTTACCAACAAAACATTTAATAGCTAAACAAATTTATCCCATTTATTTATATAAAGCGTTATTGCATGGATACAAATTGTTAATTACTTTATTCACTAACTATTAAGACTAATTTGAAAATAAAATTAGCTGCCATTATAAAATGTAAACTAACATGTTATTCAACTAATGTATTGTATTTTTGCTGGGTAATCTGAAACTACTTTTCTATTATATAGATAACGAATGAAATGCTCTTTAGAGAGCATTTCATATTTTGATAATTCCTTTTATTTTAAATAATTGTGTTTTCACTTCTAAGGTTTTCAGTAATTAACAGTTAACTTAACCTTTAACTGATGTTACCGGTCTCTCAGACCGTGGCTTTTTTCAATTTTTATAGTTTAACTTGCAATTTTCAGTTTAACTACAAACACTACCGATATTTTGTTCCGTTTGGAGCTTTACTACTATCACCAGTGACATTTGAATAGGTGAATTTTAATTATAACAGTCCTGTGCAAACAGGTTCAGCACAAAAACACCATCCTATGAGTGAATCGTGCCTTTTATTCATCTTTTGTTCCAGCGGTCTCACAGACGGCTTCACACTAGGTATGTGACAATTTCTGTGACATCAGTTAAAGGTTAACCGAATGGCTTCATTCATCATTTTGGTATTCAATTGAAAGCTATCATTCGTATGGCTTTCTGTGTAATAGTAAAGAACTATTGAGTGTTAATTGATTCAATGGACATGAGTATTCTTGAAAACTATTCGCAACAAATCTGAAAGCCACAAAAGTAACTACTTTTGTTTTAATAAATCCTTAGAATCAAAAGATTATTTTGAAACTTTTCTAATGTAGTTTAACGAAATAATTAAATATCACTTTTAAAAAGATGAAGAGTACTTATCCAGGGATTGAAAGTATGCTTTAAAATGCTACTTAATTTAAGGCCTCTTTTTAGCTTTTAGTTTTAAACTTTTTGACAAAATAATGCCGAATTAATTTTTGCGATCAAATTGGTAATAAAATAAAATAAAATAAATATGAATAGCAAAGAAATTTTTGAAATTGTTATGAGGGAAAGAAGAAGAAAATTTTGCTACTCTACGAAATTCCAGATAGATTCGAATGAGAACCTCTTAGAAAAATCTGGCTCATGTTCAAGTCAGCCGTCAACTAAACGAATTAAAAGTTCAGTGGAATTACCTAGAAAATACAGCAATCTCGGTAAAAAGTTTATTAAAAGTAAATTTTCAAATATCATTTCGTTTTATATTCGAGAATATTAAAAGTTCACAAAAATTAGCCGTATAATGATAATTTTCCGTAAGAGTAAAGAAGGAAACTAATTTATATAAGTTTTATTTTTATAAAAAATAATTATATAAATAAAATATTATAATCACCGTGCAAAGTTTATTTTGTCATACAAATAAATTATTTCATTTAATACAAGATGTTCTATTCAAGCTAATATTTTAAACTGAAGGGTGGGGGGAATAAGGGTGATAGTTAATCCTCGTTCTTTCTGTTACGAGTGTTCGCTTTCACCGTTATTACTTTTTATATTAATTTTCAATGTTTTTCAAAGGACTTTCTTAACTCTTTTAACGTATCTTCAACCGTATTTTCAAAAGTAGTAATATTATTGTCTCAATCAAAGCTACATAAATAATATAGTACGGCTTTGAAGCTAGCAGATGGCCCAGTCACCTGAAGTTTAATAAAATTTTACTATCATCGCCCTCCCTTAACACTTCAATTTATTTCTTTTAATTAGACATTAACTCCCTGTCTGTGAAATATATTTTAGCATCTGTTATTATTAATTATTTTTCATTGACATTTCAGTTTAGGTTTTATTTGCACATACTAAAGGTAATCCCCCCTCCTCTCTCCAGTATTTTAATTACTTTTTATTCCTCGATTTACATTTAAAAATTTGACAAATATTTGTCATAGAAAATAAAATAGTATTTGAATTCTCAAACTGAATTTTGCAGTTAAGAAAAAATAAGGAGAATTTTTTTTTATAAAACGCTTTTTTCCAAATAAAAATTTTCACATAATTACAAAAAGTGTAATTTTTAAATGTTACCTATCAGGATAAAAAAAAATATTTGTTTGAAAGTACAATGTTACTTTTTATTCGCATGGTTTTTTATCTTTTCCAATCTGAGTAGGTTAGGTTATAGGTAAGCTGCACAAATATTTGTTCAGAAATTTTGTCTACTTTTTATTATTACTTTAAGTACTCCTCTCGTCTTCCTATTCACTTCATTCATTGTTCAGTTTTTATATTTTATACGTTATAGGAGACTTTTTATTGTCAGTTTTAGGCCTTATGCTGACATAATTCTATATTGTATCACTTCACTATGAATTGTGAAGCTTCACTGAAAAATCCACAACATGTATTCTAAATCGTTTTCATAGTCTTTTATTTTCGTTGTTGCATTTTCAATTTTCCCTGTTGATTTTAATGTTGCAACTCTTAAAAATTTTATTTTATATATTTACTTCTATGTTTTACGAGCTGTTGTTTTGACTTTGCCCATCTTTGTGCTTAACTATATTTAATTACTTGCAATTTCGGCATATATTTGCGTATATTTGTCAAAACTATAATTCCTGTTTTTCTATTTTGTCTGATTTCGTATTTTTTTTTTTTTTTATAATATCACTTACGTTTCTTTCACGCATATTTTCCCGCTTTGTCTCCACGGAAGTGCCGCGTGCACATACTATAGTGTGTTCAAAAGATGTACAACACCTTCTATATAAAGGAAAAAAGAAAAATTTCTCATATGTATTATAGACCATTTTACTATCTTACATGCATATATCATATGGTGTTTATTTTTCTCATACTATGATAATTTTCAGCCGCTGACAAAAACACATCATTATATCGTTATGGTTTTCGAATATTTACACCGTCAAAAATTTCTCGTCTTTTATTATTTATTAATAATGGTTCATCATTTCAAATATTCAAAGTTATACCTAACTATTGCCACGTAATAGACGTTTCTTTTGCTAAATAAGCCGCTAGTTTTGACTTTGAAAAAAAAAATCAGTAGCGCACAGTGTAATACAATTTACACTAAAACAACTGAAAATGTAATAAATATCTTAATTTATAATGTAGTATTAAAAAGTACAAGCAATTGTTATTTTTCTTAGAAACCCCTATTTAGTATCCATCATAAAAAAAGTACTTTGAAACAATCTTTATTTTTATTAAAATTCATACAGATACAAATAAATGTAATATGTTTATTTTTATGTTTATTTTTTTTCTATTTTCTAGGCCAATCTTTTAATATAAAACATATAAAATCTATTTTGCTTATTTTCACAAAATACTACAGGAATTATCTACAGGATTATTCCTGTTAGATATCTTTTATCTTTTATCTCTCTAAAAGATATCCTGTAGATTATCTTTTAATCTACAGGAATAAAAAAATTTAATTAAATATGGCTTACCAAGTCGTTTTAGTAATAAGAATTGTATTAATTGCATTTTTCAGCAATAATGGTCGAAAATTAGAAACCATGATCAAGTTAAGGAATAAGTTTTTAAAAAAATGTATACATATTCCAGAGAACTCAAAATTTAGACTCCATGATCATATTAAAACAAATACAAATCACAGCGGATAAAAAAAAAAAATACACTTAATATTTAAATCATGCTTAGAACTCATTTAAAAAAGATGCGAATTTATAAGCATTGTTTTTTCAGTAGAAAAATTAAATATATTTTATAACATTTTTATAACAATATTTTATAACAATAGCATTTTTACGTTGCTATTTTTGGGACTTTGCAAAAATAGCAATAAATCACGGAAAATTTGAATGTTTTTGTTTGAGTAGCAATAGAAAACTTAGAATTTTATATACTAAAGGCCATTTACAAAATGTAATTTATTTTTAAGGTTTTAAGAGGGGGTGTCTATTACTGCGGTGGTTAATTAGTCATTTTCCAGTAATGGACACCCCATGTAGAAAATGCTAAAAATGCAATTTCAGTAATGCTTATAGTGCATAAAATATTTAGACTTAACTGCAAACCTAAATAATCAAATTTAATTTTTAAATTATACTTACCAAAATGTAATATCACCAAAACTTTTATAAATAGCTGCTTTTAAATTAATTTTATGTGATTAATAAAATTTCAATATTTTACTCTTTTTTTTTTAAGTATATGTACCTTGCATATTTTATAATCTGGCAATCAAACCAGCCAGGAAGCACAAAATATTGTTTAAGAGCGCAGTCAAAGAGGGGCTCATAGGGCTTAATCCCTCTCCGTTTAAATAAAAGCAAGTTACAGAAGCTATTAAAAATCTATTTTCTGTCTTAAATGTTTCCTTATTCACCTCTGACGCAAAAAAAGTAATATTAAAGTTATAGGTAATATTCATGAAACTAGTAAATCTGCAGATCAGTGGCCTCAAACATGAGTTCTACAGTTTTATTTTGAAATTATTTTATTTAGTATTTAAAATATTCATCTCATAATATAATTTCTTTCATATTTGTAATATTAATTATTATAAATGACATATAAGGTATTCTCTGGAATATTAATTTTTAAAAATAGTGAGACGAAACTAAGCACTAATAATATTCAAAAACATTTTTTTAATTACCTTTTTAAATCCCCCACTGTTTCAATAGTTTGATAGCTGTAATTACCCGATATTTAATATTTTAAACTACCCATCTAAAATAATTAAAACATCGATCTTCTGACAATTACAATAATGAATATAAAAAGTCCTTCCGGCCAGTGCCGGGAGGAAGAGGTAGCTTTCATAATCCTTATTTTAAAAAAGCCAACTTATATCATGCAAACACACGAAGCTCAATTTAGAGGAAACCGAATATAAGAGATTCAATACTAATTTTTATCAATATAATGAATGAAAATTTCGCGAAATTAGTCAGCTTTATCCAAGCTGTTTTTCTTTAAAGTAACTTATATTTGGCTGCCAAATTCGGCAATTTCTTAAAGTGCCTGTCATTTTAAGACAACATGGTGGATGAGGCTAAGCAGTGAACTTGGTGGAGAACTTAGTAATTGCTGTGCACATGCTCACTCACATCGGAATCGGTTAATATATAGGAGTGCTGTCGCATGCAAAAAATCAGATTTTTCAAAATGTCACCCACAATAGAAATTGAAACTGCTATATCTGAGCGATTTTTTAAGGTAAAGACAAACAAAAAATGCTCCTGAATCCTTATATCAAGATCAAATACTTAAGAAAGAAACCTTTTTCAATTTCTAATTTTTTTGCACCTCACTTTAAATATATATATATTTTTTAATTTAATGGCCGCCATTTTGAAACAAGATGGCTGATGAATCTGGCCAGCGAACTTGGTCGAGGTGTTGATGTATACTATCCACATGCCTTCTTACATCGAAATAGGCGAATACGTGTGTTATCGCGTGACAAATACAAGATCGTTTCAAAATGTTAGCCATGCTAGAAATTCAAAGTGCTATAAATCAACCATTTTTTTAAGATATCAACAAAAGAACAAATTTTCAGAAACAAAAACTGCTCCGGAATCTTTGTATCAAGGCCAAACACATAAAAAAAATATTTTCATTTTGCAATTTTTTAATACCTCATTTTGAATTTTAAATTTAATTTTTTTTAAATGGCAACCCTTTTGAAACAAGATGGCGAATGAAGCTGGCCAACGAACTCGGTCGAGACATTGGTATGTACTATGTACAGACAAAGTTACATCTAAATAGCTTCATAAATACGCCTGTTATCGCGTGACAAAAATCAGGTCGTTTTAAAATGTCAGCCACAAGAGAAATTCAAAATGCTATTACTCAGCCATTTTTTTTAGATATAGACGAAAGAAAAACTGTTCCGGAATCTTTGTATTAAGGTCAAACACATACAAAAAAAATCTTTTTCATTTTCCAATTTTTTGGTATCTCATTTAAATTTTTTTATTTTTCAATTTTTTTAAATGGCCGCCATTTTGAAACAAGATGGCGGATGAAGCTGGCCAACGAACTCGGTCGAGATATTTGTATGTACTATGTACACACCAAGGTACATCCAAGTCGGTTCATAAATACGCCTGTTATTACGTGAGAAAAATCAGGACGTTTCAAAATGTCAGCCACGCTAGAAATTCAAAATTCTATAACTCAGCCATTTCTTAAGATATAGACGAAACAAAAACTGCTCCCGAATCTTTTTATCAAGGTCAAACACATAAGAAGAAATTATTTTTTCAATTTTCAATTTTTGGTACCACATTTCAAATTTAAATTTTTCTTAAAACTTTAAATGGCCGCCATTTTTAAACAAGATGGCGGGTGAAGCTGGCCAACGAACCCGGTCGAGACATTGGTATGTACTATGTATAAACGAAGTTACATCCAAATCGGTTCATAAATACGCCTTTTATCGCGTGACAAATTTCAGGACGTTTCAAAATGTCCGCCACGCTAGAAATTCAAAATGCTATAACTCAGCCATTTTTTAAGATATAGACGAAACAAAAACTGCTCCGAAATCTTTGTATAAAGGTCAAATACATAAGAAAAAAATATGTTTCCATTTTCAAATTTTTGGTACCACATTTGAAATTTAAAATTTTTAAAAAATTTTTAAATGGTCGCCATTTTGAAACAAAATGGCGGATGAAGCTGGCCAACGAACTCGGTTGAGACATTGGTATGTACTATGTACACACCGAATTACATCGAAATCGGTTCATAATTACTGGAGTTACAGTGTGACATAGGTCAGATATATATATATATATATATATATATAGATATATATATATATATATATATATATATATATATATATATATATATATATATATCAATTTTGAACGGAGGGTGGTTTCGGGGTCTGGGGGTCATGATCGATGAAAATATACCAAAATTTTTTGAAATCGCTTTCCTCCGAACGGCTGCAATAGGTAGCTTTTTTGTAAAGAAAGCTACCTAACAGTAAATGATTATCACAAATATTTTATTAATTACTGGTATCCTAATTGTTAAATTTATTTGAAAATAACTATTTTGTTTCAATAGTGTGAATTCCTTAAATTCTGGTTCTAAATACAATAAAAACAATTATATTTATTACTTTTTATGGAGTGTCCATTACTGGAACAGAGGGTGTCCATTACTGGGCTTTTGGGTGTTTTGATATATTTCTGTTATTTAAAAGTAAATTTTTATTCATATTGGGAAATGGAACTATAAGAATGGTTAAATATTGTTGATAGGTTAATATGATATTGAAAAACTGGAATATAACAATTATAACTAATAATAAAAAAAATAATTTTAAAAGAAATTCCTCAAGGGTGTCCATTACTGGCACATCTACCCTATAAAACTCTAAAAGAAATATCTTTATAGGGCATGCAATAAAAGCAAACACGAAAGATAAGATTGGAAAAAAATATATTAGTTTATTTCTGTCAGTAATCCGATTTAAATTCAGTGTGTAACTTTAACTGAATTTTTTCTTAAAATTTCAATTATTGTTTCAAACTATGAATTAAATAAATATTGCTAATAAAGTATTTTATTCCAATCTTTACCACGCTTGTGTCTATTTTCATTGCATGCTGTAAAATATGTGATTGTTTCAAAATGCCAATAAAAGCAAAATAAGAAAAATAATTGACTCCATAAAAAATGAACATTCACCACTATGAAAGAGTGGCTATTCACTTCTAACAGGGGTGAAAAACCGCACTCCTTTAGCAAGAGTGATTAGTCACTCTTCCGAAAGAGTGATTATCCACCCCTGTTTAGAATGAATATTTACTTCCCAGGAGTGACTATTCACTCTTTCAGAGAGTCAAAAATTTCACTTTTGCTCAGAGTGAATAGTCACTCTGAGCAAAGGCTATTCACTCCTGGACTACTACCTGGATCCCTGGATTCAGTCCTGGGATAGGACTATTCACTCCTCCGAAGTGAATAGTCACTCCTTTTTATTTAGTGTGTATAATACATAATTGCTTCAGTGATACACCATGATAGATAATGATTCTACGTTGCCATGGCGACTAACTCCTTTTAAGATGGATTCATATTACTTTCGTATTACTGAATTTATTATATAGAATTATAGTAAATTTTGTATTCATGCCTTTTTGCCCAAGAGTGTAACACTTATTGCACCAAGATCTGAATATTCATAAAACTAGTTATAGTACGCACGCACCTCATTTGTCACATTTGATATTGCAGTTTCTAACTTGTTTAGGATATATAGTAGGCTTATCCTTACAAATATGATACAAATAAGGAAAAATTCAGTGACTTTTACTGGAATTGTATACAGTTCCTGTAAAATTCTCTGAATTTTTTAAATGTTTCTAAAATTTGTTTAACTCAAAAGTGGAAGTTCTCCTTTACAGTGAAGGTACTTCCCAATGGTATTGATCAACATAAAAAAAAAATCAAAATTTTTGAGATTGGCATTTTCAAAAAAAAAATTTTGTTTGAAATTTTTTTTTTCAAAAGGCTGCCAGAAGAAAAGTTAAATACATTTTTTCAAAATTGGGTATATCATTTTAAACAGAAGAATATTATCTTTAAAATAAAAATCCGCAACAAAATATCTTGCACCGTTCTAGAGATAGAGCACTTTAAAATTTTTATCGAAAATGGCGAAATGGAAATGGTGACCGGGATGCCATCTTTGTCGGCCTGTATCTCGGGCCAGGAATTTTTTGGGGCAAAACGAAAATATACAAGTATCTTATTTTTTCTTGAATTTTAACATATGTTCAACTCAAAAAGTTCTGAGACTATGAAGGTAAGATATTTTCTTTGGCTGCCTGAATTGACATGGATCATACCTATTGTAGGCAATTTTTCTGCTCAAATTACACAAGTTTAACCTTCCGTAGAATATAAAAAATACTTCGAACTCATTCTTATGAAACATAAAAATATAATGCATTTTATTTGAAAATTTCAAATTTGTTTCCAGAATTAGATTTTAGAGTTTGTACATCGAATATAAGAAGGACGAGGAGGTACAATTTTCCTCTTTGTTTAGATTAAACAAGTTTAGCCTTCGTTAGAATTACCCGAATGGATTCAAATTGTGTATATCTGCTTATTATGGAATTTACACTTTTCATTGAAAAAAACGGATTAAATTTTCTTTAACGAAATATTGGGTTGGTAAAGGTAATAATTAATTGCGAATTACTTAATTACAATGTAAGCTTTTAAAAAAATGAATGTGGTGACTTATTATTAAGAACAATTTGTGGCTGATCGGAAACAAGGCAGGTCAAAGAACCTGAAGAGTTAAATTGATGATGTGGTTACAGAGTTGAAAATAGTTGGATGACGATCCTTGGCCAAACTTATAATTAACCATGAGTTAGTAATTGCGTTGAGTTCAACAGTGCCTAAAATGCCAGTCGCTAGTAATATACTAAGAACTGCATAATGGAAACGAGTGGGTAAGTGTGACCACAGATCCCACAGAGGGTTTTGTTTAATATTCCTTTCAAAACACTTTATCCTTTTGCAAAATCTGTTAGTTCCAAATTTCGCAACCAAGGACGCACTCTATTCTGCACAAACCTCTATCCGAATGAAACTCCGTTTTACAACCTATCAATAGATATATTAGTCGAGGGGATCGGGTCCATAGCACCCGAGTTAGGTAGGCGCTTCCTGCTTGAAAAAAGTGGAACTAAAATATGTAAGGCTATGTGCATAATATAAAAGAGTGGTCAAAGGTGTGTCGGCAAAAGTTAGAAAGTACCCACAGGGTGCAATATGGGGAGGTTAGAAAAATTGCTTAAAATAAACAAGTTAGAGCCCGGAGGGGTAAATAATAAAAGACTTTTTGAAAATTTTATGATTTTTCGTGTGATCGCAAGTGTTCTGCTATAAGTATGCAAAATTTCAAGTCTCCAAATTAATTAGGGGCTTAGATAGAAAAATTGCTTAAAATAGACAAGTTAGAGACCGGAGGGGTCAATAATATAAGACTTTTTAAAAATTTTATGATTTTTGGTGTGATCACATGTGTTCTGCTATACGTATGCACACTTTCATTCCTTCAAATTAAATATGGGCTCAGTTAGAAAACAAAAGCTTAAAATGCACAAGTTAGAGCCCAGAGGATTAAATATAAGACTTTTTCAAAATTTAATGATTTGTCGTTTGATGTGAGGTGTTCAGCTAATAGTATGCAAAATTTCAAGTTTTCAACGTAATTAGGGGCTCAGTTAGAACAAAAAGATTAACATACGCAGGTTAAATCCCAGAGGGTTAAATATAAGACTTTTTCAAAATTTTATGATTTGTCATTTGATGTGAAGTTTTCAGCTATAAGTCTGCAAAATTTCAAGTCTTCAACTTAATTAGGGACTCAGTTAGAACAAAAAATTTAAAATACACAAGTTAGAGCCCAGAGGGTTAAATGTAAGACTTTTTCAAAATTTTATGATTTGTCGTTTTATGTGAGGTGTTCAGATATAAGTATGCAAAATTTCAAGCCTCCAACATATATAGTTTCTGAGAACGGTGTGTGTGACGGACAGACAGACAGACAGAGGAGTGAGACGAATAGGGTTTCATCAGATGAACGAAACCCTAAAAAAAGAGGTAGCGAGTTAAGCATGAAACCAATTATCAGAGTAAGATGAGACTACAATAATTCAGATAAAGAAAAAAATATAAGTTGAAAACTAGATTATACATAAACATATATCTTATCATTAGGGTTTCGTTCATCTGACTAAACCCTATTCGTTTCACTCCTCTGTCTGTCTGTATGTATGTCCGTCACACAGCCCGTTCTCAGAAACTATATATGTTAGGGGATTGAAATTTTGCATACTTATAGCTGAACACCTCACTTCAAAGTATCTCTTCTTTCTTCTATCATCTTTTAAGTAATTTTGCACACAGTGTAAGTTTAAATTTAACTTTTAAAGATGAATTAAGCATTTCTATTTATTTATTTACTGATGTGAAGAAGTCGATACTGGATTCTAAATGGAGTGCGAAAACTTAATTAAGAAATACAAATATGAACGTCTTACATTAGATCGTGAACTTTTAATCCTGCGTTTCTTAAAAAACTGTAAAGCTACGAATCTTGTTCCGAGGTTTTTAAAGCGCCGAAGTTATTGGGCAAGTCACCATTGTGAAACTCTCAAGAAAGCATTTGAATTAAACTGCCTAAAACTATGCATTAGACAAAAATATAAATCAATTGACCAGATTACACTGAAAGTTTTCCAACTATATAGTGCATTAGCGAGTTCATTACCAGCACCAGAATTTGACCGCGGACTACGCATTACAGAGCATTACAGAGATATACAACGGAAAAGTAAGTCGAAAACCATACAAAAGAAATTCAATAATTTGAACATTTTGAAATCAGAAAATCACGAGTACAAACCTGTGCCATATATTAATATTTAGAATAGAGACATATCAAATAAGGAAAATGAAGTTTTGGTAAAAGGTCCTAAATTTATGTTTAAGAATAATGTAAACACCAAAAACAGAATCGCAGATTGTGAAAAAGTTACCCTGTCAATAGACCCAGAGAAAAGAGATGTTGCGAGAAGTGTTATGTATAATAATGTGCAAGCTTTCGTTACCAAATCAAGCATTAAAAATAAAAATAAAAATAGTATAGTAATTAATCGACTTAAAGCAGATCAAGATATTATTATTATACAGACAGACAAAACAAATAAAATCGCAATACTGAACCGTATGGATTATATCGCAAAAATGGAAACGTGCATCGCAGATACGGAATGCACACCACTTAACAAGGATCTGAACAACCAAATCCAGTGTAAAACTGAAGCTTTAATCTATAGAGAATGTTGGCCACCAATAATGAAAAGCAAATTGAGAGTAAATAACACCGACCCCACTCCAAGACTATTTGGGAGACTAAAGGACCATAAAAATAATTGTCCTTTAAGGCCGATAGTTGGAAAATGTGCAGGCCCAACGTATTTCCTTGAAAAAGCATTTGTTCCTTTTCTGAACCATTTCCTACCACCGTCTAACCATAGTTTATCGTCGACCACTGATTTCATTAACCGGATTAAGGATTTGAAGCTCAATAAAGAGAGTGTTTTAGCAAGTTTTGACATAATTTCACTTTTCCCATCAATCGACGTTGACGAAGTAATTTTACTCATTAATAACTTTATTGATAACGAGCCATCATTAAACTCAGAAATGATGACCACCGTAAAATCTAGACTTAACCTAGTAACTGGAAATAATATTTTCATGTTTAATAAGAAGATTTATAAGCAGACTAAAGGAGCACTAATGGGTTCCCCTATCTCAAGTATTTTAGCCGAATTCAAATTACGTCCATTTGAAGAAAGAATTTTAACATACAACGTTTTAACTCCGTCAATATGGTATCGTTATGTGGACGACATTTTCATAGTATGGGATCACGGTTTATCTGAACTGTATGCATTCCTTAACGGAACAAATAATATGGACCCTAACATAAAATTTACCATCGAAATAGAAAATAATAACCAGCTGTCATTTCTTGACGTAATGCTAATTAAAAATTTATCAAACTTAATAATTGAGCGCACAGTCTACAGGAAAGTAAATAAGTCTAACAGCACCATTCCTTTTGAAAGTACATCACCATTTAACTACAAACTTGCTCCGTTCAACTTTTATATAAGACGAGCGTTTAGTGTTTGCTTTATTAATCACCTTGCAAATGAATTAAATACCATTAGAAACATTGCAGTTGAGAATGGTTTCCCAATACGCATTATTGATAAGCTAATCAACTCGCAGAAAAACCATATGAAAATACAAAAAACTCCACGGAGTAACATGAGATATTGCAAAATGAAGTACAATACAAGGACTTTTCGAAAAATTCAGACATGCACTTTTTCGCTTTGGCGTAAACTTGGTCGCCACTCCTCCTGCAAAACTGAATGATCTAATTAGTGCCAAAGTGGACCCGATCCCGAGGGATAAAGTTTCTGGGGTATATGTAATTCCACTGAAAACAGAAGATATTTATCTCGAATACATAGGCATGACTTCGCGGAAACTTAAAGTTCGTATTAAAGAACATTTGAGAGATTTAGTATAACCGACCTACAACAGCCCTGTCAAGACTTAACCAGAAGCAGAATATACAAGTTAATTTCGAAGACGCAAAAATTATATATCCCTCAAAGAATTAACATGATTTAATTATCTGTGAATCAATAGAAATTATTACTGAAGAAAATACTGTTTGTAATGACGTTTTATCCCACAACATACCCAGAATTTGGCCCAGTTTGCTTAAAGAATGATAAAACGAGTAATTTTCCACTTCCCTATATCCATGTTTTATTTTCCCAATGTTTCCGGATCTATAAATTAACTTCCACTTTCACCTCTTTCGTCACCATCTACGTGGAATTTGAAAAGTAGACGTAGATAACTGTTGTATTTCTTATATTCCTCTGAAGAAGACTATGTTTTTTACAGTTGAAAGTTCTAAGGTATTAAAATAATTTAAAATTTTTAAATACTTTGTCATCTTTTAAGTAATTTGCCCATAGTGTAAGTTTAAGTTTAACTTTTAAAGATGAATTAAGCATTTCTATTTATTTATTTGCTGATAAATCATAAAATGTTGAAAAAGTCTTATATTTAAACCTCTGGGCTTTAACTTGCTTATTTTAAGCTTTTTTTTTCTAACTGAGCCCGTAATTAAGTTGAAGACGTGAAATTTTGAATACATATAGCGGAGCATCTCAAATCCAACGACAAATCATAAAATTTTGAAAAAGTTTTATATTTAACCAACTGGGCTCTAACTTGCGTATTTTTATCTTCCCTTTTTTCTATCTGAGCCCCTAATTAAGTTTAAGACTTGAAATTTTGCATACTTATAAGTGAACGCCTCACATCAAACGACAAATCATAAAATTTTGAAAAAAGTCTCATATTTAACACCTCTGGGCTCTAACTTGTGTATTTTAAGCTTTTTTTTCTTCTAACTGAGCCCATATTTAATTTGAAGACATGAAATTTTGCATACTTTTAGCAGAACACTTGTGATCACACGAAAAAGCATAAATTTTCAAAAAGTCTTATATTATTGATCCCTACGGGCTCTAACTTGTGTATTTTAAGCAATTTTTCTAACCTCCCCCCATAGCACCCGGTGGGTACTTTCTAACTCTCGCCGAAACCCCTTTGACCATTCTTTTTTATTATGCACATAGCCTTACATGTTTTACTTCCACTGTTAACCGCCAGGGGGCGCCTACCTATCTCGGGTGCTATGGGCCCGATCCCCTCGACTAATATATCTATGGATAGGTTGTAATACGGAGTTTCGTACGGATAGAGGTTTGTGTAGAATAGAGTGCGTCCCCTGGTTGCGAAGTGTAGAACTAACAGATTTTGAAAAATGATAAAGTGTTTTGAAAGGAATATTAAACGAAGACCTCAGTGTGATTATTGATCACACTTACCCACTTGTTTCTTAAATATCATCAATTTATTTATTGCCAATCATATTCCATCGCTGCCTACGGGATGACTTCGCACAGCACGTGGCGTAGAAGTATATGGCTAGTTCCATGGGTGTTTGTAGTGTAAGTCACATAGCTGACAACAGCTATGCTTGTTGGTCACCGTTATTTTCGAAAATTTTGCTTGGCCTTATTAAATTAATGAGCTATCTCCCATAAAATAAGTCGCACTTTTCCGTTCTAAGATACTGGTAGCCAAAACTCGTAGCATGTAACTTACACTACAAGTACTCATGGAAACAGCGATATATGAAATTTCTCATCTCTGAAGGATTGCCAGTTGAAAAAGGTCATGTGGTGTTATTAATTTAACGATAAAATTGGCTAATTGGCTACCTTGACAAACTCGTGATTATTAGTCATTTGGCCCGTATCCAAATCGAGGGGCGATTCATTACAAAAACTAATTAATAGGTCTAATTTTTATAATTTTCCTACATATATATTATATATATAAATAGATAGCTACATGATTATTTGAATATTTTATTTGTATTTGTATTTTTAGGTAAATTTTTATATATTTTTTAATTTAAATATTTAATAATTTTATTATAATAATTATTATTTACTATAACAAAAGGTAATAAGGTAAATAAAATCCAGATTAATTGCTAAATTAATAGAAGTATAATTCCAAAAATTATTATTATTATTATTATTATTATTATTATTATAATTATTTTGTATAAAAAAAGCAAGTTCAAATATTTTACATCTCCATTTAAAAAAATCTAGTACGTTTTCCAAATTAAATCATTGGTATTTCACATATACAAATTAAGTATAAAAGATATCTTTTGAAAATAACGCTTCAGCTATTCAAAGGAATAAAATTATTTTATGAAAAGTTGAGGTAAATAATATATAGTTTAGTTTCGAAACAGGAAATAATTTTAAATCTTTCTAAGTATGCTTGGTAATGTTCCAATCTTTCCAAACAAAATATTTTTATTTTTTTACATGTTCTTATGCAGAATTTCTCTTTGAAAATAGTTTGTATGCATCCATGGCTCTTGAAGGAATTTTTTTCAGTTTATCATAAAGAAATTAATAAAATTGTTTGGGTGATATATTCCCCTTATTGAGTAATGAAATCATAATAAATTTTTCCTTCTCGCGTTACCACTCAAAAATCGGATATTATTTTCTTTCGCGGCCGTCTGAGCTACTATTTTGATAAAATATTCGTAGTGAAACTTTAATCTTCTGCTGCAAGCCTCCAATCCTTAGAAAGAAAATATTTTTCTTTTTCACATGCCTTTATGCTGAGATTCTATTTGAATATATTTTGTAAGCATCCCTGGTTCGTGAAGCCTTTTTTTTTTTTTTTTTTAGTTAATCATATAGAATTTTAAGAAAAATTGTTTGCATGGAAAACACTACTTGTTGAGTAATGAAATCATAATAATCTTATTTTATTCTCGTTACTGCTCAAAGCTGATATCTTATTTCTTTCCGTGGCATAAAAACTTTCATAAAAAATATCACTGCCATAGTGAATCTTACATTTTCTACAGAAACACTCCATATAATGCTATCAACATGTGAAGAAAAGATTAAACGAAATACATATTATTTTGTTTGTATAAAAAGTCCGTAGTCCTATATCTTTATTTTATTGATTTAAGCCACATGGTTTAAAAGTGATACCATGTTAGATTTTGTTTTATTGGTTGAAATATAAAATTTATGAAAATAGGTTTTTTTAAAGACCGATGGAACTTTAAATTGTTAAAAAATTAAAATTAAAATAAAAGAATATATAGTAGCCAATTTGATATTCTATAAGGAATATGGAATTGTCATTAGAAATTGATTTTTAGCATCAAGATGGCACCATGCAACATTCAAAGACCGCAACCATCAACTTATTGAAACCCCAATTTGACGATAATTTGATTTCGTGAAATGGGCAGGTTAAATTAGCCTTCAAGATGAAGTAAATGACTTCATATGAAATGTTCTTATTGTTTGAAAAACATTTTCATGTAAACAAGTAGTTATTAATCTCTTTAAAAAATATTCAGTCGAAAATTATGTAAGCAAATATGAACTTTTTAAAAAATATACTAAAGCTGTCTTATCGATAAACTTCAAAACAGGCATAAAAACATTTTATTTCAATGCTTAAATATCATGTTTCATTTTTTAGTGCCAAAAATTAAGTGTATCAAAAAAGTAGGAAATGCGTTTAAAATATAAGGAAATTTAATAACAGATGCAGAATATCTATAATAATTTTTTTTATATTACTCAGTCTCGAAATTTTAAAATTTTAAATTGAGGAAAAATGCTTAAATACAAAAAAAAAAAAATGTACCAACCTTTTCATAATGTCATATTCATCAAATATCATATTTAACTCCGAAACAAAAATAGTGATGATAAATACTCAAAGTGTACACTCTAAGTTGTCGCCTTTAGAAATCAGTAATAATAATTTAAAAAAAAATCTCTTAGAACGGCAAATTGTTTTCATCGTGTTTCAGATATCTTCTGACTCAGCCTTGCAAACGAAACAGATAAAACTTTTTTTTTCTTTCAATCGTTTGCAAGAGTAGGATCACAGTATTGAATGGGAAGAATAAAATAGTATTTACACTCATTTTTATCGTGTTATTCACATTAGCTGAACTAATGAAAAGTTGATTATTTTTTGCTAAGCATTGTGTGCTATTCAATTGTTAAAACAATTACAGTAAACTCTCTGTAAGGCGTGCTCTGTGTAAGACGGAAATCTGTCTAACTCGGAAAGATTTTCAAATCCCTTCGAATCCATAGACATAGAATAAAATTTGTCTAAGGCAGAATATTGTCTACTACGGAAAATTTCCTCGGTCCCGATCGACTCCGCCTTATACAGAGTTTACTGTATATTTCAAACCGCTACATGAAGAACTATAATAGATAATAAGAAATCAATTTTCTAGGAATACAAATGAGAAGAAGACGCCACGGTCAATCTTTTCCTATACAACATATAACATAATCCTAACAACATCCTATACAACATAATGTTAACATATCTACATGAATAAATGGTTAAAATTAAATAAGACTTACCTTTATTTTAAGTATTCCATTAAGAATAATTTTAATGATATCCAAATCTGTTAATCCTAAGATGGCGGACGAAAATGTGATCATTTTTCTTATCTTATGAGGGCGCTGTCGCCTTGCGGTTCTGATTGGTTAATAAGCAATGCATACGCAAGCCACTCTTTCGGGAGTGACAACTTCACTCTGGATAACGCAGTGAGATATTGCACTCCTTTCTAGAGAGTGGAAAATTCCGCTCTTTAAGGAGTGTATTTTTACAAAATTCACCACAAACAGAGTGAAAATGCCCGTCACTCTTTCAAAGAGTGAACTTTCACTCCTCCCAATTTTAGAGTGTAGGATTTTTAAATAGAATGAAGAAATCTTTTATTAATGTCTTTTATGTTTTAATTTCATTTTCATAGCATTTGAAGTGATACATCCTTTATTTTCAATAACGAACATAGTAAAACAATCTCAATAACATATATCAATTACACAGCAATACAAATTATATTAATACAAGTTAGAGTTGAGACAGATGGGCAGACAAATTGAATCCATAAAGACTTTCAACTATGTTGAAAATTGTTAAAAACACATAAAAAAGTCGGAATTTGACTTTTAGAAATTTATGTCAATAGACGGAAGCATACTTGAATACTTACATACAAGCCTGTATTGTACCTACTATCTTTATACACATGCCACTATTTAGCTAATATTTAATTAAGATTAAAACATCCTTAAAACCAGTGGAATCACACTTCCAGAGATTATCATCCATAGACGGACATGTATCTAATTCTTTGTATGGACCTGTATATCATTGTATCTGTATTCTACAAACATATCTTAGTACATTAAATGTAGTTCAGTGTAGAAATGCATAACTCATTTAAAAATCACCTTTAAGCTACTTTCATTCATACTCAGTAACCCTTACGATTTCTTTTGTGTAGCCCTGTATATGATCTACAGCCTTTATACACACAACGTAATATGGAAATATTTAGTTAAACTTAAAAACTCATATCGCAACTAAAAATGCACTTCCAGCAATCATCGCTAATGTACAGTATTTCCAATAAAGTAAAGTATCCGAAATCTTTTGTGTGTCCCTGTAAATACTATGCACTTTCTATTACACAGGAAGTAATTTGTTGTAAACCTCAGCAACATATATCAATTTCTTTATATGTGAAAGAATTTAACGTAGTTAAAATATGCCGCAAACAATATTCCCCTTATACCACTATGTAATAGAATTCTTTTAGAATATGGAACCATATATGTTGCTGAGGTTTACAACAAATTACTTCCTGCGTAATAGAAAGTGCATAGTATTTACAGGGACACACAAAAGATTTCGGATACTTTACTTTATCGAAAATACTGTATATTAGCGATGATTGCTGGAAGTGCATTTTTAGTTGTGATATGAGTTTTTAAGTTTAACTAAATATTTCCATATTACGTTGTGGCTATTTCCGTCAAACTACTTTCTGGGCGTCTAATTTAGGGCTACTGCTGGTCGCATGTCACAAATATCGCTAAAGGTACTGGCTTCTAAGACATTGATTATTGCTGGTTTCTTTGTGTGAAACTTTGACTTCATGTAGCCACAGAGTAAGTAATCGGGAGGTGTTAAATACCATTATCTTGAAGGCTAATTTTACCTGCCCATTTCACGAAATCAAATTATCGTCAAATTGGGGTTTCAATAAGTTGATGGTTGCGGTCGTTGAATGTTGCATGGTGCCATCTTGATGCTAAAAATCAATTTCAAATGACCATTCCATATTCCTCTATAGAATATCAAATTGGCTACTATATATTCCTTTATTTTTATTTTAATTTTTTAACAATTTAAAGTTCCATCGGTCTTTAAAAAAACCTATTTTCATAAATTTTATATTTCAACCAATAAAACAAAATCTAACGTGGCATCACTTTTAAACCATGTGGCTTAAATCAATAAAATAAAGATATAGTACTACGGACTTTTTATACAAACAAAATAATATGTATTTCGTTTAATCTTTTCTTCACATGTTGAGAACATTCTATGGAGTGTATCTGTAGAAAATTTAAAATTCACTATGGCATTGATATTTTTTATGAAAGATTTTATGCCACGGAAAGAAATAAGATATCAGCTTTGAGCAGTAACGAGAATAAAATAAGATTATTATGATTTCATTACTCAACAAGTAGTGTTTTCCATGCAAACAATTTTCTTAAAATTCTATATGATTAACTAAAAAAAAAATGCTTCACGAACCAGGGATGCTTACAAAATATATTCAAATAGAATCTCCGCATAAGGGCATGTGAAAAAGAAAAATATTTTCTTTCTAAAGATTGGAGGCTTCCAGCAGAAGATTAAAGTTTCACTACGAATATTTTATCAAAATAGTAGCTCAGACGGCCACGAAAGAAAATAATATCCGAGTTTTGAGTGGTATCGCGAGAAGGAAAAATTTATTATGATTTCATTACTCAATAAATGGAATATATCACCCAAACAATTTTATTAATTTCTTTATGATAAACTGAAAAAAAATCCTTCAAGAGCCATGGATGCATACAAAATATTTTCAAAGAGAAATTCCGCATAAGAACATGTAAAAAAATAAAAAGATTTTGTTTGGAAAGATTGGAACATTTACAAGCATACTTAGAAAGATTTAAAATGATTTCCTGTTTCGAAATGTAAACTATATATTATTTGCCTCAACTTTTCATGAAATAATTTTATTCCTTTGAATAGCTGAAGCGTTATTTTCAAAAGATATCTTTTATATTTAATTTGTATATGTGAAATACCAATGATTTAATTTGGAAAACGTACTAGATTTTTTAAATGGAGATGTAAAATATTTGAACTTGCTTTTTTTTATACAAAATAGTAATAATAATAATAATAATAATAATTTTTGGAATTATACTTCTATTAATTTAGCAATTAATCTCCATTTTATTTACCTTATTACCTTTTGTTATAGTAAATAAGAATTAAAATAATAAATTTATTAAATATTTAAATAAAAAAAATATAAAAATTTACCTAAAAATACAAATACAAATAAAATATTCAAATAATCATGTAGCTATCTATTTATATATATAATATATATGTAGGAAAATTATAAAAATTAGACTTATTAATTAGTTTTTGTAATGAATCGCCTCTCAATTTGGATACGGGCCCAATGACTAATAATCACGCGTTTGTCAGGGTAGCCAATTAGCCAATTTCATCGTTAAATTAATAACACCACATGGCCTTTTTCAACTGGCAACCCTTAAGAGATGAGAAATTTCATATATCGCTGTTTCCATGAGTACTTGTAGTGTAAGTTACATGCTACGAGTTTTGGCTACCAGTATCTTAGAACGGAAAAGTGTGACTTATTTTATGGGAGATAGCTCATTAATTGAATAAGGCCAAGCAAAACTTTCGAAAATAACGGTGGCCAACAAGCATAGCAGTTGTCAGCAATGTGACTTACACTACAAACACCCATGGAACTAGCCATATACTTCTACGCCACTTGCTGTGCGAAGTCATCCCGTAGGCAGCGATGGAATATGATTGGCAATAAATAAATTGATGATATTTAAGAAACAAGTGGGTAAGTGTGATCAATAATCGCACTGAGGTCTTCGTTTAATATTCCTTTCAAAACACTTTATCATTTTTCAAAATCTGTTAGTTCTACACTTCGCAACCAGGGGACGCACTCTATTCTACACAAACCTCTATCCGTACGAAACTCCGTTTTACAACCTATCCATAGATATATTATTCGAGGGGATCGGGCCCATAGCACTCGAGATAGGTAGGCGCCCCCTGGCGGTAAAAAGTGGAAGTAAAACATGTAAGGCTATTTGCATAATATAAAAGAATGGTCAAAGGTGTGTCGGCAAGAGTTAGAAAGTACCCACCGGGTGCAATGGGGGGAGGTTAGAAAAATTGCTTAAAATACACATGTTAGAGCCCGGAGGGGTAAATAATATAAGACTTTTTGAAAATTTTATGATTTTTCGTGTGATCGCAAGTGTTCTGCTATAAGTATATAAAATTTCAAGTCTCCAAATTAATTAGGGGCTGAGTTAGAAAAATTGCTTAAAATACATAAGTTAGAGCCCGTAGGGGTCAATAATATAAGACTTTTTGAAAATTTTATGATTTTTCGTGTGATCACAAGTGTTCTGCTATAAGTATGCAAAATTGCATGTCTTCAAATTAAATATGGGCTCAGTTAGAAAAAAATAGCTTAAAATACACAAGTTAGAGCCCAGAGGGGTAAATATAAGACTTTTTCAAAATTTTATGGTTTGTCGTTTGATGTGAGGTGTTCAGTTATAAGTATGCAAAATTTCAAGTCTTCAACTTGATTAGGGGCTCAGTTAGAACAAAAAGATTAAAATACGCAAATTAGAGCCCTGAGTGTTAAATATAAGACTTTTTTCAAAATTTTATGATTTGTCGTTTGATGTGAGGCGTTCACTTATAAGTATGCAAAATTTCAAGTCTTAAACATAATTAGGGGCTCAGTTAGAAAAAAAGGAAGATAAAAATACGCAAGTTAGAGCCCACTTGGTTAAATATAAGACTTTTTCAAAATTTTAGGATTTGTCGTTTGATGTGAGATGCTCAGCTATATGTATTCAAAATTTCAAGTCTTCTACTTAATTAGGGGCTCAATTATAAAAAAAAAAGCTTAAAATACGCAAGTTAGAGCCCAGAGGGTTAAATATAATACTTTTTCAACATTTTATGATTTATCAGTAAATAAATAAATAGAAATGCTTAATTCATCTTCAAAAGGTAAACTTAAACTTACACTATGGGCAAATTACTTAAAAGATGACAAAGTATTTAAAAATTCTAAATTATTTTAATACCTTAGAACTTTCAACTGTAAAAAACATAGTCTTCTTCAGAGGAATATAAGAAATACAACAGTTATCGACGTCTACTTTTCAAAATCCACGCAGATGGTGACGAAAGGAGTGAAAGTGGAAGTTAATTTATAGATCCGGAAACATTGGGAAAATGAAACATGGATATAGGAAAGTGGAAAATTACTCGTTTTATCATTCTTTAAGCAAACTGAGCCAGATTCTGGGTATGTTGCAGGATAAAACGTCATTACAAACAGTATTTTCTTCAGTAATAATTTCTATTGATTCACAGGTAATTAGTAGTCTCATCTTACTCTGATAATTGGTTTCATGCTTAACTCACTGCCTCTTTTTTTAGGGTTTCGTTCATCTGACGAAAACCTATTTGTCTCACTCCTCTGTCTGTCTGTCCGTCACAGAGCCCGTTCTCAGAAACTATACATGTTAGAGACTTGAAATTTTGGGTACTTGTAGCTGACCACCTCGCATCAAAGAACAAATCCTAAAATTTTGAAAAAGTCGGTAATTAACTGAATTACGGGCTAATTAACTTCTAAAATTAACCAATCCACCTTTTTAACACAGGTTCAAACGGACATTCTCCAAAACTTCGGAGTTTCTCCTAAGGGTTGCCAGTAAAATCAGCCGGTGCACGGTTACCACGGAGGAAATTAAGCCGAAAAATGAAGTGGGCATTTTAAAGCGAAATCGCATATCAGAAAATATTGGTACGAGAAATTTGTAAACGGTATAGACAGACGCGAAAAAAATCTACTTTCATTTGGTATAAAGTTCTAATTTCTGCGTTGGGTATAACGCAAAAAATCCACTAAAAATCGATCGATAAAAATTTAATTTCTGTATTTGAAAAGACAATGAAAAGAGATTTCATTTCAGCGCGAAAGCAGGTGTGCTCAAATTCAGACATGACGGCGACCTTGCGGTTTTCGGTAGTGGAATATTTTAATACGAAATTTTAACTTTTTAAATATTAAATTTTTTGATAAAATTTTTTGCCATCCGGACGGGAAATCTCTCGCAGATTTCATACATACCCAGTTCAAAGCGATAACTCAATTACAAGCTGAGATATTAATTATTATTTAATTAATCTGTTTCATTTCTATCTAATGAATAGAATAAAATGAAGGTAAGTGCTTTTTTAACCATGAAATTATTTAAATTAGGAAATCTTACAATTTGCCTGAGGTTTTTCGACGCCGCTCTATGAGACAAGTATAACTTATTCATTATAAGAAAGTTTGTAAGTATTCATACCACTATTTTAGAATAGTAATTTCTGCAAATATCTTAAATTATTGGTTGAGATCGCCACTCGATCTGGTTGAAACTTTAAAATAGTTTATAACGCGTAAGAAAAATCGTAAAAAAAAAATGAGTGTGATATTTCGAGGGGAGACTAGCGTGCTTCGCCCGCTATCGTTTAATTTGTATTTGTAAGGTTTGGGTAAATGGAAAGGAGGGGGGGAGGGAAATACTTTTGATTAAATATCCCAACAGAGTTTCGTTCTGATGCACTTTTGTTATGAATAGTGTGCGCTCCCTGGTGGTGGAATGTGGAACTAACATAAAGCGATTTTGTTAAAATTAGGAAAGTTCTCATTACAGATATTATTATGACATAGACTAGCGTGCTTCGCCCGCTATCGGATTATTTCAGTCCGTGCGAGGCTGATGTAAAATGAGATGCATTCTTCCAGCGAAATTGAAAAGCGTGCTTCGCCCGCTGTCGCATAATTTTATTTTGTTAGGTTTGTGTCAATGGAAAAAGGGGGGGGGGGACTACTTTTGATGATAAAGACTAACGTGCTTCGAAAATCTAATAATTTGCGTCGGATAATTGAACAGCGCTATGAGATAAGTATAACTCATTCATCATCAGAAAGTTTACAAGTATTCATACCACTATTTTCAAATAGTAATTTCAGGAAATATCTTAAATTATTGGTTAAGACCGCCACTCGATTTGTTTGAAAATTTAAGATATTTTATAACACATAAGAAAAGGTGTAAAAAAGAATGGAGGGTGATATTTCGAAGAGGGGGAGGGGAGCTAGAATTATTTTTAAAATCTTAGCGTTTGTTACCGCAGACCGCCACCATCCGGACCCATGTATCTACGGAAAGATTGCGTAAAGGAGTTTCGTTCAGATATGCTTTTGTTAAGAATAGTGTGCATTCCCTGGTGGTGGAATGTGGAACTAACGTAACGTGATTTTGTTAAAATTAGGAAATCTAACTAAGATATTTTATAAGATAAAGTGTAAAAAAGAAAGGCACGTGAAATTTCGGGGAGGGGAGGGGAGGCGCTAGATTTCTATTTAAAAAGTTAGCGTTTCTAACCGTTTTAGGTGCTATTTTTGAGGGAGTCCTGAGATATACGCTACTTATTTAATATAAAATTGTCTAAAGTTTAGTTACCACTATTTCCGAATAGTAATTTCAGCAAATATCTTAATTTCTTATTAAGACTGCCACCACCTCGAGTAACATATCTACTTATAAGTTGTTTAACGGAGTTTCCTTCCGATACAGTTTTGTTAAGAATAGAGTGCGCTCCCTGGTGATGGAATGTGGAACTGACATAACGCAATTTTGTTAAAATAAGGAAATATAACAAGGCGATCTGTTTGAAACTTAAAGATAGTTTATAACACATAAGAAAAAGTTTATAAAAATGGCGCGTGAAATTTCGGGTAGGGGGGAGGGGCGCTAATTTCACTAATTGATTTATTTCTATTATATACTTATTTTACAAGGCAGTCACGTGATGTTTCATTGCGTTATACTTCTGAACGGTGTCCGATTTTTAAAAATACAGCATAAATGTTACTTATGCCAGATAAAAATGTCAGAAGTATTGATACCACTATTTTCGAATAGTAATTTCAGCAAATATAATAAATTCTTGGTTAAGACCGCGACCCCCTCGACTAGCATATCTCCTGATAGGTTGTTTAACGGAGTTACGTTCAGATACAGTTTTGTTAAGAATAGAGTGCGCTCCCTCGTGGTGGAATGTGGAACTAACAGACCGCGATTTCATTTAAAGTAGGAAATCTAACAAGGCGATCTGTTTGAAACTTTAACATAGTTTATAACACAAGAAAAAGTTTATAAAAAATGGCGCGTGAAATTTCGGGCAGGTGGGGAGAGGGGGAGGTGCAAAATATTTATTTTTTGTTTCATACCGTTTCAGGTGCGTTTTTTTTTTTTTTACGGAGTCCTCAGATACATGGTACTTATTAAATATAAATATGTCAAAAGTTAAATTACCACTATTTCCGAATAGTAATTTCAAAAATTATCTTAAATTCTTGCTGAAGACCGCCACCCCCTCGAGTAACATATCTACTGATAGGTTGTGTAAAGGAGTTTCGTTCAGATACGCTTTTGTTAAGAATAGAGTGCTCTCCCTGGTGGTAGAAAGTGGAACTAACATACCGCGATTTCATTTAAAGTAGGAAATCTAGCAATGCGATCTGTTTGAAACTTTAGTATAGCTTATAAAACATAACAAAAATTTTAAACATCAGGCCGCGTCAAAAATCATGGTGACCATTACCCCACTTCACCCCCCCCCCCAAAGGGGCACTTTTCTAAATTTGGCAGATACCCTTCATGTGATATATCGTAGCATTTTGAAAGGGGGGGGGGGGTGGCACGAACAAAATTAGGAAATATAACAAGGCGAATCTGTTTGAAGCTTTACGATAGTTTAGCAAGGGTTTGCCAAAATTTAGAAGATGTTCCATGGCGATAAATGTACTGGACGTTTTGAAAGGAATATTAAACGAAACCCTTTGTGCGATCTATGATCACACTTACCCACTTGTTAGGGTTTCTTTCATCTGATGAAACCCTATTCGTCTCACTCCTCTGTATGTCTGTCTGTCCGTCACAAGATCGTTCTCAGGAACTATATATGTTGGAGGCTTGAAATTTTGCATACTTATAGCTGAACACCTCACATAAAAGGACAAATCATAAAATTTTGAAAAAGTCTTACATTTAACCCTCTGGGCTCTAACTTGTATATTTTAATCTTTTTGTTCTAACGGAGCCCCTAATTAAGTTGAAGACTTGAAATTTTGCATACATATAGCTTAACACCTTACATCAAATGACAAATCATAAAATTTTGAAAAAGTCTTATAATTATCCCTCTGTGCTCTAACTTGTGTATTTTAATATTTTTGTTCTAACTGAGTCCCTAATTAAGTTGAAGACTTGAAATTTTGTATACTTATAGCTGAACACTTCACATAAAATGACAAATCATAAAATTTTAAAAAAGTCTTATATTTAACCCTCTGGGATTTAACTTGCGTATGTTAATCTTTTTGTTCTAACTGAGCCCCTAATTATGTTGAAGTCTTGAAATTTTGCATACTGTTAGCTGAACACCTCACATCAAATGACAAATCATAAAATTGTGAAAAAGTCTTATATTTACTCCTCTGGGCTCTAACTTGTGCATTTTAAGCTTTTGTTTTCTAACTGAGCCCATATTTAATTTGAAGGAATGAAAGTGTGCATACGTATAGCAGAACACATGTGATCACACCAAAAATCATAAAATTTTTAAAAAGTCTTATATTATTGACCCCTCCGGTCTCTAACTTGTCTATTTTAAGCAATTTTTCTATCTAAGCCCCTAATTAATTTGGAGACTTGAAATTTTGCATACTTATAGCAGAACACTTGCGATCACACGAAAAATCATAAAATTTTCAAAAAGTCTTTTATTATTTACCCCTCCGGGCTCTAACTTGTTTATTTTAAGCAATTTTTCTAACCTCCCCCCATTGCACCCTGTGGGTACTTTCTAACTTTTGCCGACACACCTTTGACCACTCTTTTATATTATGCACATAGCCTTACATATTTTAGTTCCACTTTTTGCAAGCAGGAAGCGCCTACCTAACTCGGGTGCTATGGACCCGATCCCCTCGACTAATATATCTATTGATAGGTTGTAAAACGGAGTTTCATTCGGATAGAGGTTTGTGCAGAATAGAGTGCGTCCCTTGGTTGCGAAATTTGGAACTAACAGATATTGCAAAAGGATAAAGTGTTTTGAAAGGAATATTAAACAAAACCCTCTGTGGGATCTGTGATCACCCTTACCCACTCGTTTTCATTTTGCAGTTCTTAGTTTATTACTAGCGACTGGCATTTTAGGCACTGTTGAACACAACGCAATTACCAACTCATGGTTAATTATATGTTTGGCCAAGGATCGTCATCCCACTATTTTCTACTCTGTAACCACATCTTCAATTTAACTCTTCCGGTTCTTTGACTTGCCTTGATGCCGATCAGTCACAAATTGTTCTTAATAATAAGTTCCACATTCATTTTTTTAAAGCTTACATTGTAATTAAGTAATTCGCAATTAATTATTACATTTACCAACCCAATATTTCGTTAAAGAAAAATTAATCCGTTTTTTTTTCCAATGAAAATTGTAAATTCCATAATAAGCAGATATACACAATTTGAATCCAGTCGGGTAATTCTAACGAATGCTAAACTTGTTTAATCTAAACAAAGAGGAAAATAGTACCTGCTCGTCCTTCTTATATTCGATGTACAAACTCTAAAATTTAATTTTGGAAACAAATTTGAAATTTTCAAATAAAATGCGTTATATTTTTATGTTTCATAAGAATGAGTTCGAAGTATTTTTTTATATTCTACGGAAGGTTAAACTTGTGTAATTTGAGCAGAAAAATTGCCTACAATAGGTATAATCCATGTCAATTCAGGCACCCAAAGAAAAAATCTTACCTTCATAGTCTTAGAAGTTTTTGAATTGAACATGTGTTAAAATTCTGGAAAAAATAAGATACTTGTATATTTTCGTTTTGCCCAAAAAAATTCCTGGCCCGAGATACAGGCCGCCAAAGATGGCATTCCGGTCACCATTTCCATTTCGCCATTTTCGATAAAAATTTTAAAGTGCTCTTTCTCTAGAACGGTGCAAGATATTTTGTTGCGGTTTATTTTATTTTAAAGATAATATTCTTCTGTTTAAAATGATATACACAATTTTGAAAAATGTATTCAACTTTCCATCTGGCAGCCTTTTGAAAAAAAAAAATATTTCAAAAAAAAATTTTTTTTTTGAAAATGCCAATCCCAAAAATTTTGATTTTTTTGCTGTTGATCAATACCATTGGGAACTACCTTCACTGTAAAGGAGAACTTCCACTTTTGAGTTTAACAAATTTTGGACTCATTTAAAAAATTCAGAGAATTTTAGAGGAACTGTATATATACAGTTCCAGTAAAAGTCACTGAATTTTTCCTTATTTGTATCATATTTTTAAGGATAAACCTACTATATATCCTAAACAAGTTAGAAACTGCAATATCAAATGTGACAAATGAGGTGCGTGCGTACTATAACTAGTTTTATAAATATTCAGATCTTGGTGCAATAAGTGTTACACTCCTGGGCAAAAAGGCATGAATACAAAATTTACTATAATTCTATATAATAAATTCAGTAATACGGAAGTAATATGAATCCATCTTAAAAGGAGTTAATCGCCATGGCAATCTAGAATCATTACCTATCATGGTGTATCATTGAAGCAATTATGTGTTATACACTCTAAATAAAAAGGAGTGACTATTCACTTCGGAGGCGTGAATAGTCACTCTATCGCAGAGTCCAAATATGCCCAACCTCTTTAGAGTGACTATTCACTCTGAGCAAAAGTGAAATTTTTGACTCTCTGAAAGAGTGAATAGTCACTCCTGGGAAGTGAATATTCATTCTAAACAGGGGTGGATAATCACTCTTTCGGAAGAGTGACTATTCACTCTTGCTAAAGGAGTGCGGTTTTTCACCCCTGGTAGAAGTGAATAGTCACTCTTTCATAGTGGTGAATGTTCATTTTTTATGGAGTCAATTATTTTTTTTATTTTGCTTTTTATGGGCATTTTAAAACAATCACATATTTTACAGCATACAATGAAAATAGACACAAGCGTGGTAAAGATTGGAATAAAACACTTTATTAGCAATATTTATTTAATTCATAGTTTGAAACATTAATTGAACTTTTAAGAAAAAATTCAGTTAAAGTTACACACTGAATTTAAATCGGATTACTGACAGAAATAAAATAATATATTTTTTTCCAATCTTATCCTTTGTGTTTGCTTTTATTGCATGCGCTATAAAGATATTTCTTTTAGAGTTTTATAGGGTAGATGTGCCAGTAATGGACACCCTCAAGGAATTTCTTTTAAAATTATTTTTTTATTAATAGTTATAATTATTATATTCCAGTTTTTCAATATCATATTAACCTATTAACAATATTTAACCATTCTTATAGTTCCATTTCCCAATATGAATCAAAATTTACTTTTAAATAAAAGAAATATATCAAAACACCCAAAAGCCCAGTAATGGACACTCCATAAAAAGTAATAAATATAATTGTTTTTGTTGTATTTAGAACCAGAATTTAATGAATTCACACTAATGAAACAAAATAGTTATTTTCAAATAAATTTAACAATTAGGATACCAGTAATTAATAAAATATTTGTGATAATCATTTACTGTTTATATTCATTATTCTAATTATCAGAAGATCGATGTTTTAATTATTTTAGAAGGATAGTTTAAAATATTAAATATCGGGTAATTACAGCTATCAAACTATTGAAACAAAGGGGGATTTAAAAAGGTCATTAAAAAAAATGCTTTGGAATATTATTAGTGCTTAGTTTCGTCTCACTATTTTTAACAATTAGTATTCCAGAGAATACCTTATATGTCATAATAGATAATATTACAAATATGAAAGAAATGATATTATGAGTTGAATATTTTAAATACTAAATAAAATAATTTCAAATTAAAACTGTAGAACTCATGTTTGAGGCCACTGATCTGCAGATTTACTAGTTTCATGAATATTACCTATAACTTTAATATTACTTTTTTTTGCGTCAGAGGTGAATAAGGAAACATTTAAGACAGAAAATAGATTTTTAATAGCTTCTGTAACTTGTTTTTATTTAAGCGGAGAGGGATTAAGCCCTATGAGCCCTTCTTTGACTGTGCTCTTAAACAATATTTTCTGCTTCCTGGCTGGTTTGATTGCCAGATTATAAAATATGCAAGGTACATATATTAAAAAAAAAAAAAGAATAAAATATTGAAATTTTATTAATCACATAAAATTAATTTAAAAGCAGCTATTTATAAAAGTTTTGGTTATATTACACTTTGGTAAGTATAATTTAAAAATTAAATTTGATTATTTAGGTTTGCAGTTAAGTCAAAATATTTTATGCACTATAAACATTACTGAAATTGCATTTTTAGCATTTTCTACATGGGGTGTCCATTACTGGAAAATGACTAATTAACCACCGCAGTAATAGACACCGCCTCTTAAAACCTTAAAAATAAATGAAATTTTGTAAATGGCCTTTAGTATATAAAATTCTAAGTTTTCTATTGCTACTCAAACAAAAACATTCAAAGTTTCCGTGATTTATTGCTATTATTGCAAAGTCCCAAAAATAGCAACATAAAAATGCTATTGTTATAAAATATTGTTATAAAAAATGTTATAAAATATTTTTAATTTTTCTACTTAAAAAACAATGCTATTAAACTCGCATTTTTTTAAAGTATTTTTTTAAAGTAAAGACTAAGCATGATTTAAATATTAAGTGTAATTTTTTTTTATCCGCTGTGATTTGTATTTGTTTTAATATGATCATGGAGTCTAAATTTTGAGTTCTCTGGAATATGTATATATTTTTTTAAAAACATATTCCTTAACTTAATCATGGTTTCTAATTTTCGACCATTATTCCTGAAAAATGAAATTAATACAATACTTCTGAAACGACTCGGTAAGCCATATTTAATTAAAAATTTTTATTCCGGTAGATATTATATTTTGTGAATATAAGCAAAATAGATTTTATATGTTTTATAGGAAAAGATTGGCCTAGAAAAAAAAAAAATAAACATAAAAATAAACACATTACATTTATTTGCATCTGTATGAATTTTAATAAATATAAAGTAAATGACTTCATATGAAATGTTCTTATTGTTTGAAAAACATTTTCATGTAAACATGTAGTTATTAATCTCTTTAAAAAATATTCAGTCGAACATTATGTAAGCAAATATGAACTTTTTAAAAAATATACTAAAGCTGTCTTATCGATAAACTTCAAAACAGGCATAAAAACATTTTATTTCAATACTTAAATATGATGTTTCATTTTTTAGTGACAAAAATTAAGTGTATCAAAAAAGTAGGAAATGCGTTTAAAATATAAGGAAATTTAATAACAGATGCAGAATATCTATAATTATTTTTTCTTATATTACTCAGTCTCGAAATTTTAAAATTTTAAATCGAGGAAAAATGCTTAAATACAATAAAAAAAAAAATAATAATAATGTACCAACCTTTTCGTAATGTCATAATCATTAAATATCATATTTAACTCCGAAACAATAATAATGATGATAAATACTCAAAATGTACACTCTAAGTTTTCGCCTTTAGAAATCAGTAATAAAAAAAAAAAAAAGGGGGGGGGGGGGAAATCTCTTAGAACGGCAAATTGTTTTCATCGTATTTCAGATATCTTCTGACTAAGCCTTGCAAACGAAACAGATAAAACTTTTTTTTCTTCTTTCAATCGTTTGCAAGAGTAGGATCACAGTATTGAATGGGAAGAATAAAATAGTATTTACACTCATTTTTATCGTTTTATTCTCATTAGCTGAACTAATGAAAAGTTGATTATTTTTTGCTAAGCATTGTGTGCTATTCAATTGTTAAAACAGTTACAGTAAACTCTCTGTAAGGCGTGCTCTGTGTAAGACGGAAATCTGTCTAACTCTGAAATATTTTCAAATCCCTTCGAATCCATAGACATAGAATAAAATTTGTCTAAGGCGGAATATTGTCTACTACGGAAAATTTCCTCGGTCCCGATCGACTCCGCCTTATACAGAGTTTACTGTATATTTCAAACCGCTACATGAAGAACTATAATAGACAGTAAGAAATCAATTTTCTAGGAATACAAATGAGAAGAACACGCCACGGTCAATCTTTTTCTATACAACATACAACTAGCTCATAATGTTAACATATCTACATGAATAAATGGTTAAAATTAAATAAGACTTACCTTTATTTTATGCATTCCATTAAGAATAATTTTAATGATATCCAAATCTGTTAATCCTAAGATGGCGGACGAAAATGTGATCATTTTTCTTATCTTACGAGGGCGCTGTTGCCTTGCGGTTCTGATTGGTTAATAAGCAATGCATACGCAAGCCACTCTTTCGGGAGGACGCGCCTGAAAAGTGCCCCCATGAAAAGTGCCCCCTTACGTCATTTTGACGTCACAGCAAATGGTGGCACTTTTCCAATTCTAGAGAATTTTACTTTCGTTGAAAACTGGAAATCTGCCCCTATGATAAGTGCCCCCATATCAGAAGGGGACACTTTTCCAGTGTTAGATAATTTTTCTTTCAATGAGAGCTGGATATCCGTCCCCATGAAAAGTAGCCCATACGTCATCATTTTGACGTCACAGCAGATGGGGGTACTCTTCCAGTGCTAGAACATTTTATTTTGTGGAGAATTCCTGATATCCGACCCCATGATAACTGCCCCCATACGTCATTTTGACGTCACAGCAGAGGGGATACATATCCAATGCTGGAACATTTTACTTTGGTGGAGAGCTGGATATCCGAAAACTGGAATGTATCTCTCTTTTATGTAAAAGCTTTTATTGTTGCTTTGAATTATTATTATAATGTCGCAAAGAAATGCGTAGACGAGTTTCAGTGCGTAATGTAAAATTAGCATCTTTCTTAGTTTTGATACTCAGTTTTAAAGGGCATACTAGACTGTCGAAAAGGATTTTAGTATAAAGGGGATATAAAATTGGTAAGAAAATAATCTGTTAGAATGTTCATGGAAACTCGTAGTATACTAAGTAGTTTTATCATCATATCAGTAGAAAATGTCTACATGTGATTTTTGGTGTTGAGTAGAGCACCAAATGTGAAACTCAAATGAAAAATACGCATAAGCTATTTTATGGAAATTAGAATTTTCTTTATTAATTTTCGATTAATTTTTGTTCGATGATTTTTTGTTCATATTCTCAATGAAGTATCCAGTATTAATAATTTGACACAAAAAATATTATTTTCAGAATCAGAAGTTTAGAGAGTTTAGCATCGAAATACGCTTTGAACCTGTTCCTTATTATCTTTGCTACTGTGTTTAGGAAGAAATGAAGCATGTTAGTTGAAAAGTAAACAATGCTTAAGAACAAATTGCTACTATGTCAATAGCGTACAGCAAACTTCTAAATAAATAATTTCATTGTTGTAAACGAACATTTAAGAATAGCTATAAAAATATAAATAAAATTTGTACTTTTAGTAGAACATAAAATGCATAAGAAAACTGCTTTTTAAACAGAATTAGAAAGTAAATTGCTATTTTATTTATTTGATTAATCTGTGAGATCCTATTTAGCTCTCTATTTAAAAAAAAATATATAATAATAACTAACGTTGTCTGACCGGATGTCTTTCTGCACTTATATTAAGTAAACTACTGCATACAAAAATATGAAAATTTGATAGTATTACAGGAAAATATTTGAGAAACACGCTGAAGCAGACAGTTTTTAAATCGAATAATTATTTTAAGACCTATTTATTCTTAAAGTCGGTCAAAATCGTTCCATTAAAAAACTTTTACAGGAACAAAAACTATACATAGGAAATGTAATAATTTTTTCAGTTGATACACTTCATAAGATAGTGGTGTGCATACTGCGCTTATTGTTTTAATTTTACTGATTGTTGAGGGTTTTCTCTTTCAAATTTTATTAAACTTTTCATCATTTCAGGTGATATTTTTTTCATATTAGAAAAGGTAATTTCTTTTATACTAATACCAATTTGTAAAACTGCGCAAAAAATAGTATTTCCTCTCAAAAAAAAAAAAAAAAAAAAAAAAAAAAAACGTGATTATTAAAAACCGAAATAAAAAATTAAACTAATAATTAAATGATCACGCATTAAATGTAGGAAATATGGAAAATTGCATGATAAAAATACACGTGAATTACGAAAAAATTACACGCGAAACACATCTGATGCGGATCAATAATGTCATATGTAAAATTCAGAAATATCTAATATCGTAATATTTAAAATGTTTAAAATAATTAAATTATTACATCTGAAAATTTTTAATGGTTAAAATTTGGTCCTATTTAAAAAGCTCAAATAAAAATATTCTCCAACAATTTGAAATTGAATAAATATTTTCCATAAATTTTAAAAGAAAAATGAATCGCATTTAATGGTGAAAACCACGCCATACATTAAAACTATACATTTAAAACAATTTTTTTATGTAATATATTCAATGTTTCGTCACATTGGGAATCACGGTATAAAAATATAACGGCTAGCAAATTTGTTTATATATTTCATCTTTTGAAGCAACATAAATACAGGTAAATGCAAGCGCAAAATGCCTTCGATTTATTTTGTACGAAATACTATTCGATAAATACGTATTAGGAAATTCATATATATTTATTAATCTACCCTATATATATATATATATATAAAATCCTAATGAAACGACTGATTATGTATCATGGTGATTTCTCCTAAAATATGAAATATTACGCGATGAAATTAACAACAAAAATTCATATTGATCTGAGGATTTCAAAACTGGTATTAGAATTTCAAAATTTGAATTGGTTTTCGAGATATTAATATTTTTTCTAATTTTAAACACTTTTCTCTAATGATGGCAACTCAAATTTTAATCAACCTTAACAACAGTTTTAACTCAAATTTTAATTTATTAACAATTTAGTGCATAAAACTTAAAGGGGTCCTTAAAAAATAAAAATTCTGAGCCTCAGGTGCATCAGGACCTGTCTTGGACTATCTTCACCTAAATTTTCAGACTTCTATCTGCGGTAGATTTTGCTAGCCATCGCACACAGACAGACAGAGCGAAACTTTGCTTTAATAGTATCGATAAAATCGTGCAATGTTTCTAATAATTCGAATTAAGCATGCTTGATTAAGTCAAAGAGAGGACCAGAGCCTGATATTATGTCGCCTCAACTCACCATCCTTTCCTTACACGTTCACAAAAAATTGAACATTTCCTATGCCTTAGAACACATGTATAGAAGCATAAATATTTATTTAGCATAAATACTCAGTTTCCTTTTTTATTCTTATTCTAATCTAAATGAGAAAGTGTTTATTATAATGAGTAAAACTTGAAAACAGAATTTAAATATCAGATTTAAGAAAGGTGTAAAAATTTTTTTGGAGACCTCCAAACAAGGGCATAACTCAGCTGCATAATACTTTAATCAGATTCGCATTTAAGCTATCGACCGTTTTAACGTTTTTAAAATTAACATAATTTAAGTGTTCTCAATCTATACAAGATTTAAAGGTATATATAAATATTTTACAGACATACATACAATAAATACAATAAACCCAACTGGAGTGAAAACACTCTCTTTTCACTCCAGTTGGGTTTATTGTATTTATTGTATGTATGTCTATATAATATTTATATATACCTTTAACTGTTGAATGCAGGCGTTATTTATGTGTGTATGTGTGTTTTATTATATACAAGATTTATCAGAATTTTCACCATATAAAAGTATTACGAATCCCATAATCCTGCATGTATATTCTCCATTCTCTGTGTCGAATATACACTGCTATTCTTACTCCATTCTTTTTTTAATTAATAATTTTAAAGACAAGTATTTTTCTGTTTTGATCATTTTAAACGCATATGTTAATACCCCGTTAAAAAAAAAAAAAAAAAAAAAAAAAAAAAAAACACTGCTTGAGGATCATACTGAAATTATGCTGCTCTTTCTCTGTCTAAATTCTCTGCGGTCAGTTGTCACCTTATTTATTGCTCTTCAAAACAGTTTAAATTAATAACTTTTTATTTTAGCTCATGATGTTCATTTAAAATTCATTTAACAGGAAATAAGTAAACGAAGAGGAATTTAAATAATTTTTTTATTTATAAAACAAACAGGTGTAAAGCTTAAAAAACTCTCATTATTTTTCCAATAATAGCCCTGCATGTGAGACATGTTTTTGGGAGTTTTCTGCCCGATTCTTCTGTACCTCCATCCGCCGTAGTATACTGGTAAAACGTCTCCGTTTTAATGCCTAGAAATCACCTTTTAATGATATATTTGTTTAATGCAATGCCCAGTAGCAATATAAAAGCAATAAACGTCAAATTGTTAAAAACAACTAATTTAATTACAATTACTCCCCTAAATACTATGGGATTCGCGACTAGTTTGCGTTGAGTGGATCTCTCAATACGCCTCCGCTGTCATTAAAAGTTAATTAAAAATCTATCTGGAAAAACGTGGACGGACCAAGGCGGAGTTGCA
Organism: Maratus speciosus; assembly: GCA_963932465.1. NCBI lineage: Eukaryota > Metazoa > Arthropoda > Arachnida > Araneae > Salticidae > Maratus > Maratus speciosus. Next base: position 1,609,742 of record OZ010787.1, read on the forward strand.
ACATTTTCGACCTCATTTTGAAGCGCACTTAGCACAATGCTAAGTTTAAATTTTGAACACTTTGAACAAGGGTTTTGTTTTAGCTATACTGCAAAAAGAAAAGATTATTACTACGCTGAACTCACTTCTATGAAATGCCAAATGAAGTTTAAATTTGCACTACTTTTATTATCAGTACCGAATTAAGTTCATCATAAACAGATTAGGATAAGATAAAAAAAAAAAGTTATAGCAATATTTGATATTATTTAGGCTTCATATCGCTTCGAACTTTTATGGTATACCCATTCATACTTTTCTAGTATATACAGCTATATCCAGCCCAGCCCCATGTTGCACAGTTCATTAGAAAGTCTTATTATTCTTTTAGCAACGATTTTTTTTTTTTAATAATACAATTAATAATTCATATATTTACTGTACGGAACCCTCTGAGCACGAGTAATACACGCATTTGACCGTTTATTATATGTTAATTTTAATTTTAAAAGTCTTTTATGAAATTTCTTCACATTGGTGGCAATCGGTTTAGTTGCATTGTAGAAGAGAGAACACAAACAATGGGAATTACCATATCATTACGGATGCCGTTTTCGTATTACAATTAAAGATAACTTTTTAAAAACTTTTGAACAGAAAATGACGTCACTATATAAAATAACACATTTTTACTCATAACGCTTTTACATTTCAATATTTTTTTTTCATTACGCTGAAGCTGAGATTGAGACCTTCATCTCAGACGACTTCATTGGGTGAAAATGATGTCATAGTAAAAATGAAATGAGTATTTTCTTTGATAAAACTAAATATTTTACTGCGAGTCCGTCTAAATGTAAGTTTCTGGATATCGCTGGCACTCAGATTAGAACATCAAATAAAGAGCGCGAATGTTTACATGCAAAATTGTAACTGGCAAACTTAACATCAAGTTTGGAAATATATTTATTAAAAATTGATTCGGTATTGTAATTTCTTTTAATATAAATTCAGCTAATTGGTTCTTTTAAATATTTTCATTCGTCGAATTCGACGTGCTTCTACTCGTTTAAATATTAATTTTGTATATATAACATTTATTTTTCTGGATAACAATAGCTAAGAATATATGCTTTAGGCAGAAAATGAAATTCGGTACCGACAATAAAAGTAGGGCATATTTAAACTTCATTTGGTATTTCAAAAAAACTAAATTCAGCGTAGTATTAATCTTTCCTTTGTACAGTGTAGCTTAAAACAAAATCCCTGTTAAAATTTAAACTTGGCATTGTACTAAGCGCGCTTCTAATGGAGGTCTCAAAACTGCAAAGCCGCCTTGGTCCGTAAAAATCAGTTGTACTTCAATTTTAAAAACAATAAATCAAATGCAACGTTTTGGATTAGAGTCATGAATTAGGTCTGGTTACCTGCTCTTACCCACGGCCAACCCGACCCACTGGGTTCGGATCGGGTTGACTTCTACATTTTTTTTGTTGTGGGTCGTGTTGACTTCAATTGTTTCGGGTTCGGGTAGGTTTCGGGTTTTGACTCTTGCAGGTCGGCTTCGGGTTGACGCGATTTTTCAGAATAATGTCCCGACAATTTTTCAGATTAAAATCTATATTACAATAAGGCCTTCATAAAGGAAACACCCGAAAAAGCGGAGTCCTCTATTTAGCGATTAGTTTTTCAATTCCTAATGAATATTCGTACACTTATACCTTTGAATAGTAGGCAGCTCCCAATCTACATACATGTAACATGTGTATGTGTGCATAAATTATAACAAATACGATACATGTATTTTTGTTTGTATCAAAGACGAAATGTTGGAATAATCTTTGATCACATTCTTAAGTACATTTTTGTTTCTCATTCAGTAAATTGAGTGTATAGTACTTATTCGTATTGAAATGCGTATTTATTTTCATCTGAAGCATAGTTCTGCTCAAACTTTTTGTGGAAATTCTAACAACCTGACTACTTTAAAGAAGTTTTAATGACACGCAAGAATTATTCAAAGTTGAACCCGACTCGCAGAAAGAAAATAAGAATCATCCCAATCCGAAAAAAGAAAATTTGGGACAACCCGACCCGACCCGATCCGATGTAGGACTTTTATTCAACGATCCCGAAGTGTCCACTATTCAGAAGTTTTACTATATTTAAAGAGTAAAAATATAAATTTGTCCATTTTTTTAAAACTTAAAATTGGTATTAGAGATATATAATTCTAGATTACTTTTCATAATTGAATTAAAACATGATTTATTTTCCTTTCATTTCGGGTTCGAGTCAAGTTGAAATATGTCGGGTTGCGGGTTGCCGAAAATTATTTTGTCGGGTTCAGGTCGGGTACGACCCGCTCCGCCCAGGACTCTAGTTTGGATGCTACTGAGAAACTGCGAACCACAAATGCGTCTCAGTTGCACTGCACTGTTTCATGTATTTGGATGTTAGCTTTTGCGAATTATTGAACATGAGAATTTTCACGATCTGCTAATTACATTTTTATCGCTTTAATTTTCTGTCAAATAAATCATATGCATCCAAGTATGCTGAAATTGAAACTTATTTTATACTAACGCATTCTACGTTTTCTGTATGGCATGTGAAATGTTCCTGTAATCGATGCTAAAGATAGTTGTTTTTACTATTTTTCAGTTAAACAATTCTCTAATATTTGCATAAATACGTGCATACTAGTACATTTTTATTAGATGGAAAATGTAACATAATAGTTAATATCGCAGGATTTTTTTGCTTTCCAATTGTATTTCCCAAATTTATTAATTTATTTCCATAAACGCATATTACAGCTGCTTCATACAAATGAAGAAATAAGGATAATGTACTGCACAGTGTAATGCAAGATTATACAAGTTTTATATTGGTTTGTTGCATATTTTCATAGGTTTAAAAGACACGGTGAAATTAATTGCAAGTAAAATGTGTATCAAGCAAGAATGTCAGGGGGAAAGCGGGGAGGAGGGTGTCAGTTTAAACAAGTTTTTATTTTATTCAAACCTTATGTTTTTGCTTTTTTAAATACCTCCTATAACAAATACATGCATATTTCTAGATAGAAATAACCATTGTCAGATACCATATAAGTAATAGTACTTCATACGAAAATAATTTAAATTAAATAATTACAGTCCAGTTTTCTAGAAAATTTATATCTATCTACCCTATATATATATATATAATGCTAATGAAACGAATTTATAAAACGACTTTATGAAGCGATTTTATGACATGAATTAATGAAATAATTTTATGAAACGAATTAATGAAACGACTTTATGAAACGAATGATTAAACGACTGATTCAGTTTAACGACTATTTCTCCTAAAATATGGAATATTATGCGGTGAAATTAACATAAAAAATCTGTATTGATCAACAGGTTTCAAAAATGGGATCAGAATTTAAAAATTTGAATTAGTTTTCGAAATATTAATTTTTTTCTACATTTTTTTAATTACATTTATGTAGTGAAAATCTGTAATGGCAACAAAATTACTCCATTTTGTTTTATGTGGAGAACAGGGAAAAACTATAGGGATTAGAAAATTTCTTCTTTTTCGTCGATTTCAGATTGATAATTGAAATTATATGATTTGTTTCAATTGACAGTGAAATAATATGTAGATTAAGAGAAAATGACATCAATAATCTTAAAAACAGAAAGAAATTTTAAAAATAAGAATTTAATAATCACATGTTAAAAGTAGAAAGTGAGGAAGTGAATGCGACATTTACGATCATCCATTATTGGCATATAATCTTATAGTTTGGCGATAGTTTTTTTCGTCGACGGGATTATCAAGTAGTACCATTCAAACCATATAAATTGTTAAATTAATAATGAAAATATTCATGATGACGTACTAAAATAGAGAAAAGAATTTATGAATAAGCTATACCTGTTCTTGAAACGTCTAAAACTCGGTCAAGACGTAACATATAAGCGTACAATTTCAAAACACAATACTTTTCAATACGTGGATCAGAAAACTATTCCTAATAGACCGGGAGCTGGCAGCACAGACAATCTCCTCATCGAGTTCACGGTTGAAATCCCAGAATTAGTTAAAACTTTATTCGCATATTAAAACGCAATCGGTCTGCCAAGTCATATCTTGGCGAAAAACTCCTGAAAACCCGATTTTAGCAGTTGACTCGTAAGTTTACCATTGTATTTTCCTCCATTCAAAAGTATTAAAACATGGAGGACTGGGAGAAAGAAAACTCAATGGTAAACCTACGAGGCAACCGCTAAAATCGGGTTTTTAGATGTTTTCCACCAAGATAAGACTAGGCAAACCGATTGCGTTTTAATATGCGAATCGAGTTTAACTTATTCTTGAATTTCAGCCGTGAACTCGATGAGGTGATTGTCTGTGCTGCCGGCTCCCGGTCTATAAGCAAACGGAGTTTTTTAACATCAAACCTAAAGGAAGAATATTGTCCATAGCGTCGTTGTAAAACTCAGAAAGAAAGCGTCATTTTTAACCTAATCATTTTATACAAGCCAATTTTTAAATGTGTAATTGATCTTATCTATCCGAAAACATAAGTCATTTATTACGGCAGCGATGAATGAGGCCATGGTGCCGAAAAATGCCCATTAAAAACTGAAAAGCATGGCAACGTGATTGCAGAAGATAGCCGCTGTTATACTGATAATTGCATTCAATCTTCCGTAACCTAGTAATATATTTTTTAACAGGGCACGTTAGTATATTTTCAGGGGCTGCGAAGCCTGAACGGGGGTTGGCGAGCGTAGCTCGCAGGTGGTTGAGCCCTCTAGTTACTTATTATTTAAACATACTAGCAGCTCTTAAAAAATAAATCGAGATAATTTTTTTTATAACATAATCAAATTCTTTAAGAGCATCCTATGGTATTAATTGTTATAAATAGTCCTATTAAAAAAAAAATGAAAATATTTTAGGATAAATGTTGAATATTTTTTTTATCTATTTTGTTTTCTGTTAGTTGTATCATGTAGTCTGCATAGTGTTTATATACGTTAACTATGTTTTAAGATAAACTTTTTAGGGAACCAGATATGTTTATTAATTTATGCTAATTTTCATACTTATATGCATGCAAGCCTGACCTTAGACTCACTATATATGTTGTTGATTGTAGAAAAAAGGCTGTATTAAAAGTAGAAATTATTTTAATCCTAAAATTTGGAACATTAAATTACAAAAAGAGGGGAAAATATTGTATTACAGTTGTTCTTAAAGAAGGGGGGAAGGGGTTGAGAAAAAAATCAGTTGATTTAACACAATACTTATATTTGAGCATAAATTACAAGGTACTTTCAAATAGTTAGCAGCATGTGATTTAAACTTACAAATGTTATGATGGATTATAATTCTATTAAAAAAATTAGGTATTGCAATACTATTATTATGGGTGAAACAATTTGATCATACCATATTCGTGCAGTGATATATCAGTGCGGTAATATGTTATTAAAAGATGAAAATTCTCTTTATTTTGACGATAATTTATGCGTTTGAATGAATCGAAATAGTAAAGTAATTAATTTTCAAGATTTAATCTTATCCTATAATTAATTATTCCTTGAAATAAAACATAGGATTAAAATAAAAATGTTCCATTTAAAACAAATTTCTTCACATCAAAATTTGTGTGTATTTCTAAATACTAAAGTGATAAAAAAATGCTCGCATTACATGAGAAATTACAGTTTGAGTTTTATTTAGACGTAATTAGTACAAAACAATTTCGTGCCATTTTCTGAGTGCGCTATGCTAATTTACTATTAGACAATTCTAATTTTCGTGCACTTGCTAATTTTTTTCCCCTCTGAAATGCATTGGTTTAGAATTAGAAAATTTATACATGACTATAATACTCAAGGCGTTTTTTTCTTTCCCACTCAGCAACTGAAAACTGATATAGTCACCAAATCATTAAATGACAGGTGTGCTTCGGAAGATTCCTTTCGTTTTAGAAACCATAATTTTCGATAAAGTACTTAATCTTTCTATATTCTAACTATATTTTAAGATGAAAAAAAAAAAAAAAAAAAAAAAAAAACACCATTTTGATTCTTGAAGTTTTAACTACTTCAAACCGCACCAATAACCCATAATACATTAGTGAATGTAATTAGGTAAGAAAACATTAGTTAAGAAGTATACCGTTTCAAATCACCAACAACCAATCTATATCTTTCCTTTGTGTAGGCAAAGAACGCATATATATATCATTACGATACCTTTCTTCCTGTTAAAAGGATTTCGCAATCAAAGAAAGCAGAAATGGATTTTTTAGTATTGGTTTTAAAATAAAATATAGTTTAGATTTTAAAATTCAGAACATAAAAATTCTATTTATACGCAATTTCATTTGAAAATATAAAGGCTTATTCATAACATAAATATATATTTACTTGCTTATGACATATACACGATAAATGAACTTATCTTTTAATATGAGTGCGAATGATACTAACGTTTATTTAAAAAAATAAGGTTCAACAATGTGAAATTTTCTGATATGTTGACATTTTTAGGGGCGTTATAATTATATAAATGCGCAGCTATAGTCGCCATCTGGTCCGTCCGTCTGTCCGCATATGTCAGCGCAAAAACTATCCAACGGAATGGTTTGAGATTTAATATATGTAATCGTTTCGGAATTTTGCAGTCATTTCCAACTTTATGAAAATGGAACCAAAATTTAAAAAGATAATAATAAAAATTATCTTCATTCTATTAAATCTTATCATGCATATTTAATTCAATGATATCAAATGATAATCAATGATAGTTATAGTACAAACGCACCTCATTTCTCACGTTCGACGTGCAATTTTCGACTTATTAAGTGAAAGCATGAAATTTGCAAGCATAACTATGTCAATGACTTGGAATTGAATATTGATCGAAGTTAACGATAAATTTATTACATCTTGAGCCCACTGAATATCGTCTTTGAGACTATTTTATAAAAAATAAACTTGTTTTTATAGAAAAAAAAAGAAAAATGGTATTGGATATCTTGACGTATTGTAACGCAAGATTATAATGATTTATCTTGGTTTGTTGCATGTTTTTATCGAATAAAAAGGCATGTTGAAATTAATAGTCGATAAAATATGTACTGAGAAAGGTTGGCAGAAAGTTAAAAATTAATAAACGGGGCTTTTTTGTTTAAACAAGTTTTCTTTATTTAAACCTTATGTTTATATCCCAAAAATATATTTCTTTAAATTTTAGGTATTATATTTTCAGCGATATCCTCGAAAATATAATGAAAAAATATCCCCCCCCCCCCTCTATTTCCGAATCTATTGAAACTAAAATTATGAAAAAATTAAAGGATAGTAGATGTTAACTTAAACATTGCAGGGAAACTAGATCGCATAGTTTCTGAAAACATCGCATTTAACCGTTGCACATAAAATTCGATTTGCGGGCGTTCAGTAAAGGTGTTGAGGAGCACTGGAGGTGCCTATCGCCTCAGAAGTATAAAAAGATTGTTGATAATTATTTTCGAAAAATATTGTCGATAATTAGCCGATATATTAATCCTTAAAGACACGCGCGGTTTGGACATACATAAAACACACATGCGTTGTACAGTTTTTTTTTTTTTTTTTTGTTTTTTTTTTTTTGTTTTTTTTTTTGTTTTTTGTTTTTTTTTAGGGTTCCGTACTTAAAAAGTAAAAACGGAACCATTATAAGATCACTCCTGTGTCTGTCTGTCTGTCTGTCACAGCCATTTTACTCGTAAACTATGGAACGTGGAAAGTTCAAATTCGGGGAAGTAATAAAGACCATTGACCCACATATTTTCAGATTAATAAACATTCATAAATATATTTAGTAAAAAAGTAGAGGGACTAATTATGCTACTTGAAAAAAAAATATTTTCTTTGCATATCATATGGGGTATCCTGTGAAAGCTTTTGTAACGCTAAACTCAAAAATATATTCCTTTTAATTTTAGGTATTATATTTTCAAAGATATTGTTGAAAATGTAGCGCAAAAATATGTTCCCCCCTATCTAATTCCGAATCTACTGAAACTAAAATTATGAAAAAATTAGAGGTAGTAGACGTTAATGTAAAACTTGCCGGAAAATTATAGCGATTACCCTAGGTTATATAGTTTTTGAGTAATTAGCATTTTTCTGTTATACACAAATTTCGATTTACGGGCATTCAGAAAAATTGTTGAGCATCGCTGAATATACCTATCGTTGCAGAAGAATAAAAGCATTGTTGATAATGATTTTCGAAAAAAATCATCAGTAATTAGCCGAGATATTAACCCTTAAAGGTACGGCCAGTTTGGACATACAAAAGGCCAGGGGCGGCGTACTCTATGCCTAGTTCACAACTTTTAATGATATATATGTGTAATGTCATGCCCAGTAACATTATAAAAGAAATAAACGTCAAATTGTTAAAAACATACTAATTTAAGGGGTCTCGGGACTCTAAAAAGTGGAAAAAAGGACCATTTGCAACATTTAATGTCTTAAAATGATGATTTTAGAACACAATTTTAATTGGGATGAAAGATATAAGTACGTTCTTTCGTTTCATGTATTTAAAAAATTTAAGATACATAATTAGTATTTATAGGGGGCTCGAAACTGTTAGACATTTGTCGAACAAAAAATTGGCATAACAGTTTACGCTCAGGATTACAAAATAAATATTGCAACCAGAATGAAAATTTTGGTGCTTACTTATACATTAAGATTGTAATAATTTCCCTGAACTTAAATAAATTTGTATTTAAAGCATTTTTATATTTTTAATGCAATGTTGCATTTAGCTAATACAAAATTTTGAAAATTTCAACAGTAAAATCAACTAAAAAAATATTTTTTTGAACAATAAGAAGGAAATTTTAGGTTCAGTTTATATAGACTAACAGGAAATATATGTTTTGAAAATTTCATGAAAAAATATTCAGAAGTTTTTGAGGTATCCTGCGCGTTATGCCCCAAAAACGCCATTTGGAAAATAATGACTTGAAAGTTTCGAAAATGCCACTTCAGCTATTGAGCTGGTATATATCTAAAAGCCAAAACTTCTGTTCTAATGGGAATTTCAAGGAAAGAATTATATCAAAATATTCAGAAAAGATAGGAATTTAACATCTAAAAAAATTAAAATTTCTTAAATTTTGAAGCTTTAAGAGTCCTGCGACCACTTAATCCTTTCCGGCACGGTTGGTTGGTTGTATGGGGTTTTATGGCGCCAAGTCCCTATAGGGACATGCTGCGCCAACCTTTCCGGCACGGAGTAATTCTATTTATAAACTTATGAAATAACTAGGATTTTCCTCTGAGGGATTAGTCTGAGCGATATTGCCGAGAACATCATTTAATAATAACTTGTTGCAAGTAAAGAAAATGAGATACTATCTTTAATTGGCCATATGCTGGTTACTAATTCAAATGATCAGATATCTAGACTAGTGAACCTGAAAAAAATAATCCATACCAATTTTAAACCAACTCTTCTCTCTGTTAGGGGCCCTGGCAAGAGATAGAATAGCCTAGAAAAGGAACACATTTACAAGTACTTTCGGACAGCCTATTCGCTGTTTCATACCGACATTTTTGCATTTTTTAAAATACATACATAAACCAGTATAATACTTCTTCAGTTTTATTTTCATAGTCGTTTACATCATTTGACAAAAAATCTCACTTTCTTAAACTCGAATTGCGTCAAGCTTTTTTAAAAAAGAAAAGTCCATATAAAAATGTAATTCCAAGAAGGGAATTAAACACATGGTAATAAAGCATTTAGGTGAGCGCAATTGATAAATCGCCAAATATTCTTCTTATCGCCATCTTTCGTAATGCATTACAGTCGAACCTCTATTTAACGAAGTCACTAAATCCCGGAAAAAAGTTCGTTATATGGAAAATTCGTTAAATAGAGATCCATGTTTTAAAATACTTTAAACTACATAAAACAGATTTTAAATTCATAATCACTAAATATTTTTACTAAAAGTAGTTAATCACATTTTTTTTTAATAAATCATATCGATTTGTTTTATTTATTTTACCCACCAATATCCATCATCAATTCATTTTTTCTATGTGTTTAAATCTTTGAAATCTTCAAGGAAAACAAAACCTTTTCCGGGAAGACACTATATTTTCTGTTTAAAGTAAATATTTTTACATTAAAATTAACGAATTTTAATGACATTATCGTATTTATAATTGTTATAATAAATAATTTTAACCATACATTAACATATGCGTCCTTAAATTTAATTTCTGATAAACTCTGTTAATTTTGACTGAGCTTTTTCTTTTAAAAAGTGCTTTCTCTCATAATACGTCTCACAACTTTGCAATGCACCCAAAACCCCTTCATGCGTATTTTCTTCTAACTATAATCCGCGTCGGATTCTTTCAAATGATTTTAGCATTTCATCATACGAAATTTTGTTAATTCTTGCATCATGTTCTTTTCCATCATCACCATATTCGTCTTCGTCGCAATTCATTGCTGTACTGTTTTTATTTTTTCACACTGTCGAAAATATCTAATTCGGATAGCGTTTAAGAGTTCTCAATTTCAGAATTAAGAGAAATACAATCATCAATCAGCACATCATGGCTAATTTCTTCTTTTTTTCTCATCTGTATCCATCATTTTTTAAGTTACTCTAAGGGATTATCGTCTCCGTCTTCCGTACTTACCGAATTCTCACTGCTGACAAAGAAGGAGCCTGGTAAAACCAGTTCAAGGCCATTGAACATCATAAAATGTGTTTAAACAAAGAATGAGTTTGAAATGTCCAGAAATATTTTGAGAAATGGAGAGAAAAAAAAATTAGATCACAAGAAAAAGATCGTTAAATAGAGAATGCACTTCGCTATTTGGAGGTTATTTTACGAAGAAATTCGCAAAATGTTCTTGGTTCCAAGGAAAAGTTCGCAAAATAGAGAAATTCGCAAAATAGAGGTTCGTTAAATAGAGGTCCGACTGTATTTTAATTTAAAATACACACATTAAATAAATTTATAAACTCATTTAGACTTGACTCATTTAATTACAAATAATAATAAGTAAATAAATAAAAATAATAAGAAGAGATAATAGCATAAGTCAAAACATTTATTTCAACATCAACTCAAGTTACACTTGCGGGGGAAAAAAGGCGGCTTTTGACAAAAAAATAAAAATAAAATACTCTTGGCAAAATCTGAACCGGGCTAAAAAAAAATGTACCGTGATTAATTCAAATATTATAGAAATATTCCGTAATCTGGTTTTCAACCAATATCGTATTTTAAAAAGTTTCGCTTAACTCCAATTAAATTTCATTGCTGTCACATTTTATTGAAGTGAAAACTTCTTTAGGCGCGTTGAGCTTTTTTTGAGATGGAGAAAAACCACTGATTTGGAGACACTGTTACGTAACCGACATGCTAGCATTTTGGTACATAGACACTAGCGCGCCAAGCGGTGAATGACAGGAACTTTTCCCTCTTCAGCTCAATCCGCAAAAGAAGAACGAAGCTAAAACTCACTTTTTCTCCCGGCGTTCACACAGGAACACACACAAAATTGACATTTTCGTTGCAGTACACTGTTGTGTTTATTGTTAAAGACAAATACTCGATACTTTCATTATTGAAGTGAAAGCTTCTTTGGGCGCGTTTGGCATTTTTTGAGATGGGAAAAACCATTGAACTCGTGATACTGTTATTGTAACCGACACCTCTGTATATAAGTATGTACCTGCATTGTGCATAGTTCGGTATGAGGAGGGCGGGCAATTAATTGTTATTGATTGCTTAATCAATAACAACAATTTACAGGCAAGCGCGCCGCATGCTTGCCTGTGCGCTATTGGTTCCCGAAATACACGTACAAGAGTTAGAAAAAGGAAATCTCATCAAAAACATCTCATGTAATAAAAATTAGCCAAGTCTCCTGACTCTTGCTAAAATAAAATTACCTTGCTCTAGCAAAATAAAATTATCTTTATTCAACAGTTGTTATTTATGTCAATAGTTGGCGGCAAAAGTGAACTATTCGATCAAATATCGGGTAAGCTTAGCAGAAAAAGTCTCTTGTTTTTAAAATTCGTGTTATTTTTGAGTTATGGTGTATGTCTATGGTGTATGTTATTGTATAATAATGAATAAAAAAACACTACATTTAAAAGTATTTCCTGCACAATAAAACATTTCCTGACGATTAAAAAAACACACACGTAATTGTTGAAGTTTTCACTTCTATTGGCACTCCCGGAGTGCCACTGTTTTTGTTTTTTTTTTTTGGGGGGGGGGGATGCTAGGTTGCATATATTTACATTTAAATTTTAAACTTTCGTTTATGTAACGGTTGCTTGTATGAATAATTAGCACCTTGATGATCGAGCTTCACTCGAAACATATGTAAAAAACTGCTTGTGTGGTATGTGCGCTTAAAGCCATTATTACTTAGCTATTATAACTCCCGTCCGTTATAACAATGTTGCAGTTAGTATTACTCTTGTTTGACGTCAATCTTGCCTGTGTATCTGAATACGAATTATTGGCCATTTTTCTTGCACAAAGAGTGGTTATAACATAATTGTTTCATTTTGCAAAGCATGCACCAATTGCAATATTGATACTTTTAAGTTAGTCAAGCGCAGGTGATAAATTGACAATATTTTTTCCATACTATATTCATCTTGCATTCATTTCATTTAAAATATAAAGCTTTCATTCATTTCATTTTAAAATACACGTTTTTAACTAATTTCACTGTACTTTAACAACATTACTTTGCATTGGCGTTTTTTTTTTTTAAAGCTTTATGCAGTTTTGGCTGCAGAAAGTGAGATTTGTTACAAAAAGATACAAACCTGACAATTTATTACAAACCCGATGAACGTTTATGTTTATTTTTTACAAATAAATATAAACCTTTTTGGCACAGATGTCACATACGTTGGCGCGATTTTTTCTGATGCCAATTTGGCGAAAACCTCGTTTTCGAATACCAGTTACATATATATTTTTAAAAAGGGAATAACAATAAATAAAAAAAGTTTAATTAATAACTATAGAACAAAACAATTTATATAATTTAAAAAAAGTAAATAAAAGTAAATAAACAATTTATTAATAAATAAACAACAACATCTAGGTTACCATCAAGCAAAATAACGACACTTTGGCGCCAGTTAAGTACCCCGGTGCGTATATGACATTGACGTCCGAAACAAATCGCGCCAATGTGGTGCGCATGTGACATCTGTGCGTAAATGTCTTGTTTACACTAAATTAATTGTTTAAATCTTTAAAAAATTGCTTGGGTACATTGAAAGAATGAGTAGGTTACCAGAAAATATGCATGAAAAGTTTACTTCTTTCGCCAAACCCATTTTCTTTACCTATAAGACGCCTATTCTGGAAAAGTACAAATTTCGGTACTTGTTAGTTATCCCGTCGACCAAATTACTCTCTCCAAATTGTAAGATTAAATGCCAATAAGGGTTGATCGTAAATGTCACATTCACTTGACAACACGTGTTTACGCCATCAAGTGATTTTAATTTCGACGTTTATTTGTATTTTTATTAATGTTACACTAATTTATTTGTTCTTTAAAATATTTAAGTTATTTAATATTAATATTAAGTTATTTTTTAACAAAGTTATTTAAAATAAAAATTATGTCCATTTGTGTTATTTGGCGGGTGGTTTGGCGATTTATATAATTTGGCGAAATTGGTCGACGGGATAACTAATAAGCACCCAAATTTCATTTAAAATACTAAAAAGACAAAAATAAATAAATTAAGAATAAATGATGCCACAAATAAAAATTGTTTATTTAAACATAAAATAACTGTTTCAAATTTTTACACGCAAAATATAAATGTTGGTTGCTTTTGGCGATTAAAAAATGCTATTGGGTAGATTATCGTAAAATCTGAAATCCTACGTTATTGTGGCTTTTTTCTTTGAAATAGAAAAAAAAAATCCAGATTTATTTTCCTGTTTGATTAAATTTAAATATGTTTTTTTGCACTTTAATATTAGTGCGGGCATATTTTCTTTGCTCCATGTGCTATAATTCGGTTTTCTAGGAAAACATCCAGCCGATGAAAATGACATACACTAAATTTCCGTGACGTATGTAGATAAATTGTGCTTTTTTATCAGTTTATTTAATATAATTTTTAAACAAATTGGAACTTATTTTTCATAGTATTCAGTCACCACATCATTTATTCAGTAGGTTACTATCATAGGTACCTTCTGGTAAAACCAGAACCAAAATCCGACAAATATATTTTGAGTTATGCTTGACGAAACGTTTTACGAAAGGTTTTAATATCCACCGTAGCTGTTTTTGACCGGAAAGTATAATACTGCGTCGTGTATTAGCCTTCGCTTCGCTCAGACAATAAACTAACACCAGAATTTATAAACGAATGTATTAGAAAATGTTAACTTGCTTATTTTCACGTACATGATAAAAGGGAAATTTTAATTAAATATTCTTGGTGCCGTTTGTCTGTTTTGGAATTGAAATTAGGTGTCCATTTTTTAAGGGCATCGCCCTTGAAAGATTTAATTAGAATGAATCGGATAAATACTGCGGGATTCGCGATAGTTTGCATTAATTGTATATCTCTATATCAATTGTATCTATATATTTTGCATCTGTATTGTATAATACCCCTCGAGTGACTTTAAAAGTTAATTAAACACCTATCTGGAAAAACGCGGCACTGACCAAGGCGGCGTTGCAACTTTGAGACCTCAATTCGAAGCGCGTTTAGCACAATGCCAAATTTAAACTTTGAACAAAGGTTTTGTTTTAGCTACACTGTAGAAATAAAGGTTATTACTACGCTGAGTTTAGTTTCATGAAATGAAAAATGAAGTTTAACTATGCACTGCTTTTATTGTCAGTACCGACTTAAGTTCATCGTAAACAGATTAGGATAATATTAAAAGAAGAGTTATACGAATAGCTATATTTGATATTATTTAGGTTCCATATCTCTTTGAACTTTCATGGTATACCCATTTACACTTGTCTAATATATACAGTTATACCCAACTCTACGTTGTATAGGTTTTTACAAAGTCTTAATATTCTTTTAGCAACTTTTTTTTTTTTTTTTTTTTTTTTTTTTTTTTTTTTTTTTTTTTTTTTAATAATACAATTACAAATTCATATATTTATTCTACGGAACCCTCTGTGCGCGAGTAATGCTCGCACTTGACCGTTTATTTTTTTTTTAAATCTTATTATTCTTTTAGAAACGATATTTTTATAATAGAGGTATTAATTAATACATTTATTGTACAGAACCCTCTGTGCGCGAGTAATACTCGCACTTGACCGTTTATTTTAAATATTTCTTATTTCATATACATACAAATTTGTAGATAAAAATGAACATTGTCGGATGTTATACAAGTAATAATACTTCATTTGAAAATAATTCATAATTTCAGTCAGTTCTACAGAAAATTTAAATTATTTATAATTTAAATATTAATAATGACAGCTATGTCTTATGTTCAAATAATAAACAGCTATTCATAATGAAACCATGATACTTTGACTAAATCAAGAATATTTGGATTTATAATAATAAATAAATATTCAATGTAGTTTTATGGATGTATTTTATTTTTCCACAGTTATTCTAAACAATTTTCTTTAATTCTTTGGTATCTGGGATTTTTGATTATTCTGTTAGTGCACTAAATGAGCAATTATGTTTGGTGATTAGTTTTGGGGATTGATTGGTTAAATATATAGGTGGGGAACCGGGCCTAACAACCCCCTTAGTTTACATAAGTAGGTTTTTCATGCAGAATTATCCGGTTTGCTTCAAATTTGGTATACCGGTTTATTCTGATAAGGCGCTTCCCTGAATAGATTTGGAGGTTCACTGGTTAAGCATAAAGGGGTGGGGGGACCGTAGGGCTAATCCCTCTTACTTTAGAGAAATGTGTTTTTCATGCAAAATTATCCGATTTGCTTCAAATTTGGTATAAAGAGAGCACATGTGGGAGTCAATCCCCTCTTAATTTAGCTAACTGGTTTTTTTTTTGTCGATTTTTTTTTCGAGGGGCATTATTCTTTGAAATTAGAGTATAATATACAATTAGTGTGAATAGCCTGTGAGCTCAATGCCATCAGTTTAACTGGGCACTTTTATTTTTATTTTTTTGTAAGTTACCTAGTAACTGTATTTCATAGCCTATTAAAAAATTATTAAAAGAATTTCAATTACGAAAATTTAAGCAGAAAGTCTGACTCAGAAAAGTATAAAATTGATTAATCTTTCGTAATCTGCTCTGTAACATAAGTTTGAGTCAAATATGAAAGGTGTTAGTACCATTACGGTTTAAATATTTAAAGTTTAAAAATTTATGTGGATACTATTAAGAGGCTAGTTCACTCACTCGAAAATAACTGTTCACTAATGTTAAACCTATGAAAGAATTTTTTTTTAAGAAATCGCGCTTGCATTTCAATATATTTAAACTGATTTTTTTTTATCGCCTTGTTGTTGCCTGTGGCTTTTCTTCTTTTTCGATTTTCTTTACAGCTTTTTTTATAAGGATACTTTTACTTTAGGAACTGCCTTCGGAAGTAAAATCATCTTCCTGAACAAAAAGCTGTAAAGAACGTCGAAAAAGTAAAAGAGTGCTTTGTACAAATTGATATCAGCAAGCCAATATTCACTGATTCATTATTTTGCATAAATGCATGGAATTTGCAGTCAGGACTATTGAGGTAATTTGAAATCGAATGGCATTTTGTATTTTCGGTAACTGTATATATTATTATGCTATAATTAATTGTTGTCTCAAGACAATGTTAAATCCCGAAAATCGGCTTAAAATGCAAACTTCGACGGCATATTATAAACGTTTTCTTCTCTTTATAAACAGAGGAAAGATGCTGTTCGATCCCTTACTTTATGAATAAGAACAGTTGCTTATTTCGTGCATATAAAAATAACAATAACTTCGTGAATATTTCAGAAAGCAAAGTTTGGATTTCAGTGTTTCGGAAATTTTTTATTTTTTATAATAAAGTTTTATTTCTCATAAAATGTATTTTCTTTCTCTCTCCTCCCTTTTAATAACTTTAGAAAAGTAAAAATATTGCAATTAAAATGTGAAAAATACATTTTTGCGAACTTTTTTTGCTTCTGCAACCAACTCGGGATAGTTGCATTAGCTGCATCGACATAAAATATAGCCTATGATTGTCATCATCAAATTGCCAATTACTGTTGCAATCCGTTCGGTAATTCCAGAGATTACCCCTACAAACAAACGAACTTTACTTATTTATAATATTAGTATAGACAAGCGTTTAAATTATAAAACCTTGTATTAATATAAAATAAAGAAAACTTGTAAGGTAAAAAGAATTATTATTTTTTGTTTTTTCTCTGAAAAAATACAATTTTTGGGGATTTTTCTAATTTAGGAGAATTGATAAGAAAGGTAATCTACAAGAAACGATATCTCTTTAATCATTTAATGTTTTCAGAAGTGTCACCTGGTACATCCTTGAGCGTTTATAATTAGTGTCCACTTAGGGTGTTTTTGAGGGTAGATTCTCTTTATTTGTCAAAGCTGTCACAGCCGGTGATTAAAAGGGCTTCTACTGGTTTCATAGGTAGGCGGAGGGAGGGGGTTGTTCGGCTGAAAAGAATGCTATTTCTTCACATCTGCATTTAATTTCAATAAACCGACAACGCGACAACTTCTTTTAGAACTCTGTCAGCAGTCAAATGACAGAACATTGTAGAAAGGAAAAGAGACATTTAAAATACAAGTGTATTTTATAAAGACTTTTATATGTATTTTATAAAAAGACAACACTTTTTTTTTCATCAATTTCAACACTTTTTTTGCGCCTTCGTATAGGGGAAAATAATAATTTTAACTACAATTTGTTTGAAAGCTGCATCTCAATTTATTTTTGAAATATTATTATTATTATTATTATTTTGTAGTTTTTAATTGCCGAAACGTCAGTGAAGGCTTACTGTGGAGACACGAAAAGTTTTGATTTCCGTTTGTCTGTCTGTCTGTCTGTCTGTCTGTCTGTCCGTCTGTTCCGCGATAACTGCCGCAAAAAGCACCCGATCAGCTTGAAATTAATTGGGCATATTCGTGAGATACCCGGACGTAGCTGTATAGTTTTTGGTTAAATTTGGTTCATTCGTTCGGAAAATATGGAAGATTTTATTTTTCTTTATAATGCTTTTCTACGGCAAGTCAGACGATTTTCAAATTTCCATTTGTTGAAAGAAAATGGCACGTTTGATTAATGGATTTAAATGTCAAATTATGGATACTAACATTCCAAATAAGGGTTTTAAATTATTCCTATTATATTGAAGTTTTATCAATGTATCTATCAGATTTTTTTATTTACGTGTATAATGTTTTGAGGACATTTATACATGTATTCCAATAATATAAAGAATTTTTAAATTAATTTTCTTGTTTTACATGATACATATTTCTTTTTTTTTCTCCTTTTCTTCGTTGCCTAGCGACTGTTATTCGTAGCCTATCATTGCTTCAAATATGAATGAAGTTAGTAAATTACGTTAATTTGTTGCATGTACTATTAAAAGGCTATCACAAAAAATATTTTATCGCGCCAAATCGATGCAATTTATGCAATTAACAGTGGACACGATAATGAATTATTTTCCAGTAGATTTATAGATCTCCAGATATGCATATTTTGGGGGGCTTTTAATATGTTATTGCTATCGCATGGATTAGGATGTTTAAACTAATGTTTAACCATGCTATTAGTGAAAAAAAAGTACAGTTAAAGGCATGTAAATCCTTTTTAACACTTTCCAACATGGATGAAAAGTATTTATGACTTCAGTTTTTCTATCTGTCGCCTGCCGTGTTTCTCTACCTGCTCTAACTCGCGTAAATATAGTCTGGATTGCATGTAATTGATATACGTTATTGAGGTTTGCCAAAGTATGTTTGGTATTAAAAATGAAGAGAGTAGCATTCATAGCTTAATTACAGGGGCCCTCAAAACTATTCCGTTACATTATAGTCTTTGGGAAAAATCGTCTGCGGTGTATTTTAATAATGTTACACAATTTTAAACGTAATGAAATTTATATACTTTATTAAGGTGCACTAGAACCTGGTTACTATAAAATATGTTATGTGTAGCACTTACAGCATGCGTACAGGGAACTCAAAAGTATTCATAATATTACAATCTTTGAAGAAAATCCTTTTGTGGCGTTTTTTAATGATGTTACTCTGTTACAAAATAATAAAATTGATATGTATTTTTGAAACATTTTGTAGTATATGGGGTGCAAAGCATATTTTTTTTTTCAGGGTCACACAAAAGTGGTCGATTAAAATGTGGTCTACGGGGGGAAAAAAACTCTTCACAGCTTATTTTAACACATTAGCGACGGGAAACGAGAATTCTCGTTTTTATTCAGAATACGTCATTGGCTAAGGGAGTGACTTCTACCTTACAGAAAAGACATTTATATTGTGTTGTCCATATTTTTTATAGATTGTAAGACATTATATATTACATCCGTACATTGAAAGATATTTACTGCTGCATAAACATGAAAAACATATTTCAGAAACCAATTTCCGAGACACTTTCAGAAGAGAGAGGAGCTTCTACTGTTTTTAAACCCAGATTTAATTACATTGCCTCTCGTCAGTGTGTTAATTGTGTTGCACTAATTCAAACATTATGAAATTAAATTACATTATTGTGGTTGACTACAAGAAGCTTGAATATGATTTGTATCGTATTTATCGTTCATTTATAGGGTCACATAAAAAATTTCGGATACAGTTCTGGTCTATTAGGGATGATTGCTGAAGAGCATTTTCGATTATGGTGTGCGTTTTAACGTTAAGTAAATTTGTGCTTAATAAGTAGTGCTTAAATATTGTATAGACCATGTACAGGGATACACAAATGAATTCGTAAGTATAAATGAAAATGAGCGCGCGCGAATTGCTTCAGTGTTTTTTTTTTTTTTTTTTTTTTTTTTTTTTTTTTTTGAGTTATGTATTTTCGAGCCCAATTACATTTAGTATACTAACAAATGTTTGCAGAATTTAAATAGAACCATATACAGGACTCCGCAGAAACTGGATATATGGTGCACACTATGCATACTAATCCCCGGAAAAGTGATATGAGCAGTTTTAAGAGGGTTTTTTGTCTGCATTAAATTTAAATGTTATAGACGACGCGTAAAAATCTTCACGTAATATACAGGGCTGTAGAAAATAATTCATGTACGTTTCCGTCTATTGGTAGAATTTACTAAAGGACATTAACACAATTAATTGATAATTACAAATGTAAATTAAATTACACTACGAAGGGGTTCAGGGCGGCTCTGCCCCCCTGAAGAAATCTACTTTATTATCTAAAAATTACCAGAATAAGTAGCTCATGAGATTTTCAGAATACCATTACATAACAAGGGGTTTAATTTAACGCTTCTAATGTCAGAAACCTTCGAAATATTTTTTCGTTTTATAAATGTTTATGTAATTTTCAAAACTTTAAATTTCGTTTTTTGTAGAAAGATTAATATTACTCAAAGGGCGCTAAACAAAATGAATTGTAGAGCTGACGTTGAGGCTCCTGATCTGCAGATTTACTAGTCCGATTTTTGTAATAATGACAACATAAGCAACCCATTTCTGTAGAAAATAGAAGGAAAATAGTAGATTACTATATCCTTTGCTGCCATTTTCATACAACAACTGAAAAAAAATATATATTATGAAAATACGCGGTATTTTGAAAAATATAAATGAATGATTTCTGATAAAACATGGAGCTACTATTAACTATATTTAATTTTCAGTGTCCATATTAATGTTACAAGCAAATGAAGGCATATGAATGATTAGATACTTGATTTTTTATTTTTATTTTATTTTATTTATTTTTTTTTTTTTTGGGGGGGGGGGGGGGGTCGAATTTCTTGAATAGACGACATCGCTTTCTGTTGCTGTTGTGTATTATTCCTCGATAGTGACGTCATATGTATACTTTTCTATAAATGTTTTTTAAGACTGGATCGAAAATTTGGAATTCTTCAGCGGATGCAAATGACGTCATTTTATATAAAATATGATCGTGTATTTTAAGTCTTAAAACTGAAATATCTGTTGTACTATCTATATTTATATAAATTTTTTTTTCATCGGGGACGACACTAAATTCTCAAAAAGCAAAATTCCTGTTTTCTAGTTTAATATAATACGTAACTGTTACTAATAGTGTTTCAATTGTAAATTATTTGAATTTTCTACTGGACTGGCTGTGATTATTTAATATAATTTTTTTTTCAGATGAAATATAATGAATTATCCCTTACATAAAGACAATGTTTATTTTTATTAACAAATAATATGCATATGTATGTAAAGAATATTTACCCACTTCCCACCCCGCAAAGAAAGTTTTACATAAAAAAAAAAAAAAAAAAAAAAAAAAAAAAAAAAAAAAAAACTGTTTAAACAACAACAACAACAACGACAAAATAGCTTTTTTTTTATAAAAAAAAATAATAATAAATTTCAACTATTCTCACTGTATATTTTATTTACTATTAATTTCAACATGTCTAGTAAAGCTATGAAAACCTGCAACAAGACAAGATATATCTTGTATAATCTTGTATTATAATGTAATAATTGCGATACAACTTCCTAATGATGCAGCATGAATATGCATTACGTTTGAGGTTAAAAATCTCCGTCTGCTTCGGAATAGCATTCAGAACCACTGTGTTAAAAAGCACTGTATTTTGAAATTTTACTCTTATATTCATAGGCGAAACTTGGGCTCTAAGACTGGGCGGGGGGGGGGGGGGGGTAGCAAAAATCTTCAGGCCCTTTTGTAAAAATTTATATCCCTCCCCCTCCCTAATTACCACGTACACACACACACATACAAACGCCCATACTTAATTAAATACTAAAAAATTCTTAATGTTCAACCTTACACATAAAATACAGAAAAATCATAAGTTACAAATTTCATGTTTTTAAAGAAATATTTAAAAATATTGAGAGCACGACGTTTTCTCATCTGTGATGCAATGTTCCATTAGAAAAATGTTCAACCAAACTTAACACAGGTTCAGGCAGGGTGGGTTCTCAAGTTCCCTGCTCAACAAACGCGAAACTTTCTGACATATTTTCTGACTCATTTACACGAAAAATCACAAAATTGGAAGCTCTGCTGTTGAAGGGATATGGAATCGAAATGGGTTTTCCATTTTTTGATAATTATTTTTACTTATCGAGTTATAAGCGATTTTGGTCATGTAACAACGGTTTTTTTCCCTTTCATGCAAAAATTTGGTTCAAAACGCCAACTTTGACAGTATTTTCTTAACGATTCTTTGCGTTAACCAAAAAATGGAAAACATCATTCGATCTCATAGTTTCTATTATAACACCTGCTGCCAGTTTCATGCATATTCGAACAAATGCGTGCTAAAAAATGTGTCATAAAGTTGCCCTTTGGATTTGGAAACAGCCTTAATAAAAATTTGTGAAACCCTTGGTGTTGCGATTTTTTTTTTTAATAGTGGTGGTGATGGTGAGAGAGGTGGTAAATATGCTTAAAGGCTTTATTCAGGGTTTCAACAAATTATAGATGCTTTTAATAAAATCTCTAGCTAATGTTCTGATGGGAATGACTCACAAATTTTGCTGTGATGCACATTAGGGTAGATGGAATAATTTTACCTCAAGAATTAAAATATATATATATATATTTTCTTTAAACCTCAAAATTTTGAAATCTACCTCTTCACAACATTTCAAGTCAAGTATAATAAGAACGAAATCGTGTGCATTGGTTATATATTACGAAATATTGTTCAACATTATTAAAATATTAATAGTACTGACTATTAAAGAATTTCATTCTTTCACACAATGAAATGAGATATCCAAATAAACAATTTAAAAGACTCAGTGCAGTTACAAATCTATTTTCAAGAATTCCTGTTCATGGCAGATAATGCATATGAACTCTTTTGTGCTATCGGATATAGGATCGATAGTGCTTTAAACATGCCACATAGTGAAGATAAAATTTAAATCAGCTGGAAAATGAGTAAAACATTTGAAAGTGTATTTTCAGGAAATCCTTCCACAGACGTCAATGCATTGTTTCTTTTTTTTTTATTTTTTTTTTTACTTAACCAGTATCTATTACGCTTGACACACATCACATAACATGCTAAACTTTATTTCAGCTAGAAAACTCGCAACACAACTAAAAACGTATTTACAGCAATTACCGCCCATAGGTGGCAAAGTGTCTCAATTTTTGCATAGGAATATGGATTTATTTATATTCTACAAGCATCTTTTAGTACAATAAAATATAATTCAACATACTTCAGAATGCCTAACATAGTTAAAAACACATTTTAGGAATTCATGCCCATAAACTGAAATTTTTATTATTTCTTTCGTTCAGCCCTTTATATGATCTATCAAATTTAACCTGGCCACGTAAAGCACAAGTTTTTTCTTAAGCTTAAAAATGCCCTGAACAGCTGAAAACTCATTTCAAGCAGTTGTGGTTTCATAGTCAGTTCTGTAAACGAAGTACATTTATGCTGCTTACTTCATGCTCTTAGAAAGCATGCTGTCCACCTCGGTGGCACATATAAGTTTTGTCATGTTTTGTTTTGTGTATCATAACATCACTAAAATGCACTGAAAAAGATTTTTCCATAGACCATAAAATAAAGGAAGATTTTTGTGTATCCCTGTAAATGAACTATAACAGTTGTATACTTCATCTTCAATAGGAAATATGTTATAGTAAGGCTGAATAGAATACATTTAAGAGTCAAAGTGCAGACAAACGCCCCAAAAGACTGTCAAACAAATGGAAGTCATAAATAATTTTTAACTATATCGGAAAATGTTAAAAACTATGGATTATAATTGTTTTTTAAACTTTATGTTATCGAACATAACCTAATGGTTCTTGAAAAACAATGTTATAAGTTTTATTAACAAAATTAGTCGTTTTTTAATAAAATAGTTCGGATTGTGCAAAAAAGTTTCATTCGTGAGCTTTAACTTTAAACAGTTTCAAATCTTATTTTCTTAAGTGAGCACCTAAAACATATAGTATACAGAGACTTTACATGCTTTGACAAATGAAATTACATATCAATAAATTATTTTAAGTGTTATTGTGGACAATGAAATTATTATTATTATACTTTTATTATTATTTAAAAGCTCTATAAGCTGTGCCTGGCATGAAACATTACCCGCGTACATATAGCATTTTGAAATAAAGTATAAAAACTTCTGAACAAAAAAAGCTTATTTCTTAGGCATAATGCATTTTTTATTAACGTACCATGGAATTCCTTAGAGATTCAATGTCAATGGTTATTTAAAGCGGTTCTCAAAAAATATTTTCCATGCACAACAACCCGAAATTTTCTGACTTGCTTTTTAGCATAAAAGCATGATACTTACAAACATGATTAGTAAAGGGACTTGTAATGAGTTTTTTTCATTTTCCGATAAATGGATTTCACCTTGAGTGATTATCGTCTAAGGAAGGGATTTTTTTTTCTTTTCCTGCGCATATGCGTCCCGATATTCCGTTCGTAGAGCACAGTTTGACATAATTTTTCTTAAATATCTCCTGCTTTTACTGAAAAATGGAAACGGTTCGATTACATAGTTTCTTAATAAAAGCACCTGCCAATTTGATACGTTTAAGAGCAAAAATATATTAAATGCGTACGAAAGAAGCCAATTTGGATTTGAGAACACCCTTAAAAATGTTTCTTAAAGTGCACATATATATTACGTATTCGTTTTAATGTATATCTATTGTTATTTAAAATTATAATTTATTTTCCACATATTGGGTGATCTTTCTTGATATTTCCATTAATAAGGCATTTTATATGTATTCTTTCTTTTCTATACTGATACTTGTTAAGGGGGGATATATATAACATATTTGAGAAATTTAAAACTAGTTCAGGGAAAAATAATTTCGTATGGAACACTTTAATCATTAGGTGAGATTTTCGAACTATGGAAAGCTAGCAACATTTACTTAATAATTTGATTGGATAGAACAGAAAATTAAAATACGAAAATGGGATTTAAACGTTAAACAATAAAAAAAAAACTTGAGGGCAAAAGGTAAATCTTGCCCCTGTTCTCGGAAAACTACCCGACATATGCCCCCTCCCCCTTGTCCACGCCAGATTACGCCCATGCTTATATTTTAGATATTAGATATTATAGTTTTTGACATTTTCAGGAAGAGGTATAGCTTAAGCCTGAATTCTTTTCTCTATTATGCACCATCATGCATATCATCGTTTTATTTCTTAAATGTAAATTATTTATTTTAATTAATAAGTATAAAGACAATTTCTAATAATTTATCAAACAGTAATTCGTACAAAATAAATCGAAAATGCATTTACTTGTATTAATCCTGCATCAAGTGATGGAATATATAAACATATTTGCTAGCCGCGTTATTTTTACACCATATGATTCCCAATGTGACGTTACGTGAATATTGTACATAAAAAAATAATTTTAAACGTATTGGTTTAATATATGGCGTAATTTTCACTATTAAATGCGTTTCGCGTAAATAGTTTAATTATTTTAAAGTTTCTTTCCTCTTTTGAGATTCATGTGTAAATATATTATTCAATTTGAAAGGGTATGGGGAAATTATTATTTGAGCTTTCTAAATATTAAATAATTTTCACCATTAAATGCTTTCCATATGTAAAAATTTAATTATTATAGAGATTTTACACATGACGATATTTAAACTTTGGGCGTTTTACATATGACGGAACTGTCACCATAAAATGGGTTTCTCGTTTAATAATTTAATCATTTTAAAGTTTTCTTACATATTATTATTCAATTGTAAATACAATTTTTATGAAGTAATTTTTCCAATTTCCTGTTTTTAACAAATGATCATTTAATTGTTATTTTAAAGTGTTATTTCAGTTTTTTATAGCCACGTGTCATTTTTTATTTGAGAGGAAATAATTATTTGAGCTGTCTTAAAAAAATTGGAAACAATATAAGGCAAGTGGGAAATTACACGTCAAACGTGGGAAATGAGATGCGTTCGTACTGTATCTAGTTTTATAAATATTCTGATCTTGGTGCAATAGCTGTTACACTCTTTTGCGAATATGCATGAATACAAAATTTATTACGATTCTATGTATTAAAATCAGTATTGCGGAAATAGGACTCCATCTTAAATAGAGCGTAATCACCGTGGCAACCTAGAATCATTACCTATAATGGGATATCACTGAATTAGTTACGTATGATAGGATTTAATAGAATGAAGAAAATTTTATTAATATCTTTCTAAGTTTCGATTCGATTTTATAAATTTTGAAAGGACTCAAGAAAATTCTGCAACGATTAAATATATTAAATTTCAAACCATTCCGTTGGGTAGTTTTTGCGCTGATATATGCGGACAGACGGATAGACAGACGGACGGACCAGACGACGAATATAGGTGCTTCGAACGCTCTTGAAAAATGACTTTTTTAAATATGAAAAAAATATATCTTGTAATAATGAAATTTTGATACAGATTTCAAAATCCCCCCCCCCCCCACAATTAAATAAATAAATAAATAAATAAATTTGTCAAATTAAAAAAATAGGTTTAGTCTGTACACTATAAGTTTATGAAGTATATCACTAGAAAAAAATAATTAATTTCTTATGTATAGTTTTGCTCCTAATATATATATTTTTTTAATGGAACGATTTTGAGCGACTTTAACAATTAATAGCTCTTAAAATAATTCTTTGATTAAAAAGAGTCTGCTTCAGTGCGTTTATCAAACAATTTTCTATATACCTACCAATTTTCATATTTTTTGTATGTAGTAGTTTTCATAATATTAGCGAAGAAGGACCTCCGGTCACAAAAAATTCATTTACGGCAGCGGCGGTGGGTTACTTGATGCATGAATATGCATGAATAAAAAATTTATTACGATTCTATGTATTAAAATCAGTATTGCGGAAATAGGACTCCATCTTAAATAGAGCGTAATCACCGTGGCAACCTAGAATCATTACCTATAATGGGATATCACTGAATTAGTTACGTATGATAGGATTTAATAGAATGAAGAAAATTTTATTAATATCTTTCTAAGTTTCGATTCGATTTTATAAATTTTGAAATGACTCAAGAAAATTCTGCAACGATTAAATATATTAAATTTCAAACCATTCCGTTGGGTAGTTTTTGCGCTGATATATGCGGACAGACGGATAGACAGACGGACCGACCAGACGACGAATATAGGTGCTTCGAACGCTCTTGAAAAATGACTTTTTTAAATATGAAAAAAATATATCTTGTAATAATGAAATTTTGATACAGATTTCAAAATCCCCCCCCCCCCCCCCCCCACAATTAAATAAATAAATAAATAAATAAATTTGTCAAATTAAAAAAATAGGTTTAATCTGTACACTATAAGTTTATGAAGTATATCACTAGAAAAAAATAATTAATTTCCTATGTATAGTTTTGCTCCTAATATATATATTTTTTTAATGGAACGATTTTGAGCGACTTTAACAATTAATAGCTCTTAAAATAATTCTTTGATTAAAAAAGAGTCTGCTTCAGTGCGTTTATCAAACAATTTTCTATATACCTACCAATTTTCATATTTTTGTATGTAGTAGTTTTCATAATATTAGCGAAGAAGGACCTCCGGTCACAAAAAATTCATTTACGGCAGCGGCGGTGGGTTACTTGATGCATGAATATGCATGAATAAAAAATTTATTACGATTCTATGTATTAAAATCAGTATTGCGGAAATAGGACTCCATCTTAAATAGAGCGTAATCACCGTGGCAACCTAGAATCATTACCTATAATGGGATATCACTGAATTAGTTACGTATGATAGGATTTAATAGAATGAAGAAAATTTTATTAATATCTTTCTAAGTTTCGATTCGATTTTATAAATTTTGAAATGACTCAAGAAAATTCTGCAACGATTAAATATATTAAATTTCAAACCATTCCGTTGGGTAGTTTTTGCGCTGATATATGCGGACAGACGGATAGACAGACGGACCGACCAGACGACGAATATAGGTGCTTCGAACGCTCTTGAAAAATGACTTTTTTAAATATGAAAAAAATATATCTTGTAATAATGAAATTTTGATACAGATTTCAAAATCCCCCCCCCCCCCCCCCCCACAATTAAATAAATAAATAAATAAATAAATTTGTCAAATTAAAAAAATAGGTTTAATCTGTACACTATAAGTTTATGAAGTATATCACTAGAAAAAAATAATTAATTTCCTATGTATAGTTTTGCTCCTAATATATATATTTTTTTAATGGAACGATTTTGAGCGACTTTAACAATTAATAGCTCTTAAAATAATTCTTTGATTAAAAAAGAGTCTGCTTCAGTG
This sequence comes from Maratus speciosus, assembly GCA_963932465.1. NCBI lineage: Eukaryota > Metazoa > Arthropoda > Arachnida > Araneae > Salticidae > Maratus > Maratus speciosus. The sequence continues at coordinate 1,638,328 of OZ010787.1, forward strand.
CGTTTATCAAACAATTTTCTATATACCTACCAATTTTCATATTTTTGTATGTAGTAGTTTTCATAATATTAGCGAAGAAGGACCTCCGGTCACAAAAAATTCATTTACGGCAGCGGCGGTGGGTTACTTGATGCATGAATATGCATGAATAAAAAATTTATTACGATTCTATGTATTAAAATCAGTATTGCGGAAATAGGACTCCATCTTAAATAGAGCGTAATCACCGTGGCAACCTAGAATCATTACCTATAATGGGATATCACTGAATTAGTTACGTATGATAGGATTTAATAGAGTGAAGAAAATTTTATTAATATCTTTCTAAGTTTCGATTCGATTTTATAAATTTTGAAATGACTCAAGAAAATTCTGCAACGATTAAATATATTAAATTTCAAACCATTCCGTTGGGTAGTTTTTGCGCTGATATATGCGGACAGACGGATAGACAGACGGACGGACCAGACGACGAATATAGGTGCTTCGAACGCTCTTGAAAAATGACTTTTTTAAATATGAAAAAAATATATCTTGTAATAATGAAATTTTGATACAGATTTCAAAATCCCCCCCCCCCCACAATTAAATAAATAAATAAATAAATAAATTTGTCAAATTAAAAAAATAGGTTTAGTCTGTACACTATAAGTTTATGAAGTATATCACTAGAAAAAAATAATTAATTTCCTATGTATAGTTTTGCTCCTAATATATATTTTTTTTTAATGGAACGATTTTGAGCGACTTTAACAATTAATAGCTCTTAAAATAATTCTTTGATTAAAAAAGAGTCTGCTTCAGTGCGTTTATCAAACAATTTTCTATATACCTACCAATTTTCATATTTTTGTATGTAGTAGTTTTCATAATATTAGCGAAGAAGGACCTCCGGTCACAAAACATTCATTTACGGCAGCGGCGGTGGGTTACTTTTTTTTTTTAGAATAGAATAGAGAAATGCATTAAATCTTATCTACGCATTTCTTCAAGGGCATATAATAACAATTCACAGCAAAAACGGGTACTGTACATAAAAGGGAGACACATTCCAGGTGTCGAATATCTAGCTTTCGGCGACAGTAATATGTTGTAGCGCTTATATGTGTTCCCTTTGCTGTGACGTCAAAATGACGAATGGGGACACTTATCATGGGGGCAGATTTCCTGCATTCGACGAAAGTAAAATTCTCTAGGACAGGAAAAGTGTCCCCATCTGCAGTGACGTCAAAATGCAGTATGGAGCTACTTTTCATGGGGGCAGATATCCAGCTCTGAATGAAAGGAAAATTCTCTAGCACTGGAAAAGTGCCCCCTTACGTTTGGGGGCACTTATCATGGGGGCAGATTTCCAGTTTTTAACAAAAGTAAAATTCTCTAGAACTGGAAAAGTGTCCCCATCTGCTGTGACGTCAAAATGACGTATGGGGCTACTTTTCATGGGGACGGATATCCAGCTCTCATTGAAAGAAAAATTCTCTAACACTGGAAAAGTGCCCCCTTCTGATATGGGGGCACTTATTATGGGGGCAGATTTCCAGTTTTCGACGAAAGTAAAATTCTCTAGAACTGGAAAAGTGTCCCCATCTGCTATGACGTCAAAATGACGTATGGGGGCACTTTTCTGCGTCCCCTTCGGGCCTGATAACTGCCCCCATGAAAAGTGCCGCCATACGTCATTTTGACGTCACAGCAAATGGGGGCACTTTTCAAGTTCTAGAGAATTTTACTTTCGTCGAAAACTGGAAATCTCCCCCCATGATAAGTGCCCCCCCATATCAGAAGGGGACACTTTTCCAGTGTTAGAGAATTTTTCTTTCAATGAGAGCTGGATATCCGTCCCCATGAAAAGTAGCCCTATACGTCATTTTGACGTCACAGCAGATGGGGACACTTTTCCAGTTCTAAAGAATTTTACTTTCGTTGAAAACTGGAAATCTGCCCCCATGATAAGTGCCCCCAAACGTAAGGGGGCACTTTTCCAGAGCTAGCGAATTTTTCTTTCGTCGATAGCTGGATATCCGTCCCCATGAAAAGTGCCCCCATACGTCATTTTGCCGTCACAGTAGATGGGGGCACTTTCCCAGTGCTAGAACATTTTATTTTGTGGAGAATTCCTGATATCCGTCCCCATGATAACTGCCCCCTTACGTCATTTTGATGTCACAGCAGAGGGGATACATATCCAATGCTAGAACATTTTACTTTCGTCGAGAGCTGGATATTCGAACACTGGAATGTATCTCTCTTTTATTTACAGCTTTTATTGTTGCTGTGAATTCTTATTATAATGTCTCCAAGAAATGCGTAGACGAGTTTTAGTGAGTAATGTAAAATTAGTATCTTGCTTAGTTTTGATACTCGGTTTTAAAATACATACTAGACTGTCCAAAAGGATTTTAATATAAAAGGGATAAATATTGGTCAGAAAATAATCTGTTAGAATGTTCATGGAAACTCGTAGTATAAAACTAAGTAGTTTTATCATCATATCAGTAGAAAAAGTGTACATGATATTTTTGGTGTTGAGTAGAGCACCAAATGTGAAACCCAAATGAAAAATACGCATAAGCTATTTTATGGAAAATTACAATTTTCTTTATTAATTTTCCATTAATTTTTGTTCGATGATTTTTTGTTCATATTCTCAATAAAGTATCCAATATTAATAATTTGACACAAAAAAATTATTTTCAGAATCAAAAGATTAGAGAGTTTAGCATTGAAATCTGCTTTGAACTTATTCCTTATTATCTTTGCTACTGTGTTTCGGAAGAAATGAAGCATGTTAATTGAAAGGTAAACAATGCTTAAGAACAAATTGTTACTATGTCAATAACGTACAGCAAACTTCTAAATAAATAATAACATTGTTGTAAACGAACATTTAAGAATAGCTATAAAAATATAAATAAAATTAGAACTTTTAGTAGAACATAAAATGCATATGAAATCGGCTTTTAAAACAGAATTAGAAAGTAAATTGCTATTTTTTTTTTTAATTGGTTAATCTGTGAGATCCTATTTAAGCTCTCTATTTAAAAAATAATAATAATAATAACTAAAGTTGTCTGACCGGAGGTCTTTCTGCACTTATATTAAGGAAACTACTGCATACAAAAATATGAAAATTTGATAGTATTACAGGGAAATGTTTGAGAAACACGCTGAAGCAGACAGTTAAACTTAAAATTGGTATAAGAGATATATAATTCTAGATTACTTTTCATAATTGAATTAAAACATTATTTATTTTACTTTCATTTCGGGTTCGGGTCGTTTTCAAATATGTCGGGTTGCGGGTTGCCGAAAATTATTTTGACTGGTTCAGGCCGGGTACGACCCTCTCCGCCCAGGACTCTAGTTTGGACGCTACTGAGAAACTGCGAACCACAAATGCGTCTCAGTTGCACTGCATTGTTTCATGTATTTGGATACTTTTGCGAATTATTGAACATAAGAATTTTCACGATCTGCTAATTACATTTTTATCACTTTAATTTTCTGTCAAATAAATCATATGCACCCAAGTATACTGAAATTGAAACTTATACTAACGAATACTACGTTTTCTGTATGGCATGTGAAATGTTCCTGTTATCGATGCTAACGAATGTTTTTTTTTTTTTGGGGGGGATTTTTTCAGTTAAACAATTCTCTAATATTTGCATAAATACGTGCATACTAGTACATTTTTATTAGATGGAAAATGTAACTTAATTGTTGATATCGCAGGATCCTTTTGCTTCCCAATTGTATTTCAATAATTTATTAATTTATTTCCGTAAACATATATTACAGCTGCATCATACAAATGAAAAAATAAGAAAAATGTACTGTACAGTGTAAAGCAAGATTATACAAATTTTATATTGGTTTGTTGCATATTTTCATAGGTTTAAAAGACATGGTGAAATTAATTGCAAGTAAGATGTTTATCAAGTAAGAATGTCAGGGGGGAAAAGGAAGCAGGGGGTGTCGGTTTAAACAAGTTTTTCTTTTATTCAAACCTTATGTTTTTGCTTTTTTAAATACATCCTATTACAAATACATGCATATTTCTAGATAGAAATAACCATTGTCAGATACCATATAAGTAATAGTACTTCACTAGCAGGAATGACCGAGCTAAGCTCGGTTAAAATTAGCTTTGTGCTTATCTCGATATATTATTCCCACTGAATATTCTTGCTGTTTTAGATGCAATTATCTTGACCCTGAGACACAGTGACCCAAAATGACGCACTAATCGAATTTTTTCGAACATGCGACCTAATACAATGCTCTTCTCGAGCCTAAAAACGATGGAATAGAAAATTTAGTGAAAATAGTTAGTCATATTCTAGATAAAATAAGCTTGACCCACGTTGATTCAAAAAACCACTAACGGAAATTTATCGAACGTGTGAGCTATTTCAATGGTCTTTTTTGTTCTGTGAAACGGTATAACAATAAAAATTGTCAAAATTGTTTGAACATTTTTGAGGTGGATGCCGCTAGCTTGACCGCGACCCATTATCACCAAAATGACCCACTAATAGAATTTTCTTGAGCATGCGACCCTGCCCAATGGTCTTATCATGCTCGGAAACGGTATTATACAAAATGTTTTCAAAAGGTTTTGAAGCGCTTTTTAAATACAATTAGCTTGTCCCTGATCCACTGTGAGCCAAAAGGACCCACTAATCGAATTTTTTTTAACATGCGACCTAGCCCAATGGTCTTCTCGAGCCCGAAAATGATAGAATACAAAATTTAGTCAAAATCGTTTAAGCCGTCTTTTAGATAAAATTAGCTGGACCCTGACCCATTGTGACCCAACATGACCCACTAATCGAATTTTCTCGAACATGTGACTTAGCCCAATTCTCTTCTCATGCCCAGAAAAGGTATAACATAAAATTTGGTCAAAATGATTTGAGCATGTTTTTAGATTCAATTAGCTTGTCTCTGGCCCATTGTGACCCAAAATGACCCACTAATTGAATTTTCTCGAACATGTGACTTAGTCCAAACGTCATCGCATCACCAGAAACGGCCGTATATTAAAAGAAATTGTGAAAATGTCTTGAGCCGTTTTTAGATGTAATTAGCTTGACCCTGACTCATAATGACCCACTAATCAAATTTTCTCAAACACGTGACCCATCCTAATGGTCTATTTGTGCCCGAAAACAATAGCTTACAGAATTTCGTAAAAATAAAAGAGCCGTTATCTAAATAAAATTAGCTGGACCCACGGTGACTCAAAAATGACCCACTAATCGAATTTTCTTGAACACGTTACCCATCCCAATGGTCTTTTCGTGCCCAAAAATTGTTAGATACACAATTTAGTCAAAATCGATTGAGCCGTTCTCTAGATATAATTAGCTTGACCCTGACCCATTATGACCCAAAATGACCCACTAATCTAATTTTCTGGAACACGAGACCCATCCCAATGGTCTTTTCGTGCCCGAAAACAGTAGGGTGCAACATTTCCTCAAAATCGTTAGAGCCGTTATCTAGATAAACTTAGCTTGACCCACGGTGACCCAAAAATGACCCCCTAATCGAATTTTCTCGAACATGTGACTTAGCCCAATGGTCTTCACGTAATCCAAAACTACAGAATATAAAGTTTAGTGAAAATCGTTAGAGCCGTTTTTTAGATAAAAATAGCTAGACCCACAGTGACCCAAAAAGGACCCACTAATCGAATTTTCTCGAATACGAGACCCATACCAATGGTCTTTTCGGGCCTGAAAATGGTTAGATACAAAATTTAGTCAAAATCGATTGAGCCGTTCTTTAGATATAATTAGCTTGACCCTGACTCATTATGACCCAAAATGACCCACTAATCGAATTTTCTTGAACACGAGACCCATCCCAATGGTCTTTTCGTGCCCGAAAACAGTAGGGTGCAACATTTCGTCAAAATCGGTAGAGCCGTTATCTAGATAAACTTAGCTTGACCCACGGTGACCTAAAAATGACCCACTAATCGAATTTTCTTGAACATGTGACTTAGCCTAATGGTCTTCTCGTAATCCAAAACTGTAGAATATAGTTTAGTAAAAATCGTTAGAGCCGTTTTTTAGATAAAAATAGCTTGACCCACAGTGACCCGAAAATGACCCACTAATCGAATTTTCTCGAACACGAGACCCATCCCAATGGTCTTTTCGTGCCTGAAAATGGTTAGATACAAAATTTAGTCAAAATCGATTGAGCCGTTCTCTAGATATAATTAGCTTGACCACGACCCATTGTGACCCAAAATTACCCACTAATCGAATTTTCTCGAACATGAGACCCATCCCAATGGTCTTTTCGTGCCGGAAAATTGTTAGATACAAAATTCAGTCAAAATCGATTGAGCCGCTCTCTAGATATAATTGCCTTGAGGCCCTGACACATTATGACCCAAAATGACCCACTAATCGAATTTTCTCGAACACGTGACCCATCCCAATGGTCTGTTCGTGCCCGAAAACAGTAGGGTGCAAAATTTCGTTAAAATCGTTAAAGAAGTTATCTAGATAAACTTAGCTTGACCCACGGTGACCCAAAAATGACCCCTAATCGAATTTTCTCGAACATGTGACTTAGCCCAATGGTCTTGATGTAATCCAAAACTACAGAATATAGAGTTTAGTGAAAATCGTTAGAGCCGTTTTTTAGATAAAAATAGCTAGACCCACAGGGACCCAAAAAGGACCCACTAATCGAATTTTCTCGAACATGTGACCCGTCACAATGGTCTTTTCGTGCCTGAAAATGATTAGATACAAAATTTAGTCAAAATCGATTGAGCCGTTGTTTAGATATAATTAGCTTGACCCTGACACATTATAACCCAAAATGACCCACTAATCGAATTTTCTTGAACACGAGACCCATCTCAATGGTCTTTTCGTGCCCGAAAACAGTAGGGTGCAAAATTTCGTCAAAATTGTTAGAGCCGTTATCTAGATAGATTGACCCACGGTGACCCAAAAATGACCCACTAATCGAATTTACTTGAACATATGACTTAGCCTAATGGTCTTCTCGTAATCCAAAACTGTAGAATATAGTTTAGTAAAAATCGTTAGAGCCGTTTTTTAGATAAAAATAGCTTGACCCACAGTGACTCGAAAATGATTCACTAATCGAATTTTCTCGAACACGAGACCCATCCAAATGGTCTTTTCGTGCCTGAAAATGGTTAGATACAAAATTTAGTAAAAATCGATTGAGCCGTTCTCTAGATATAATTAGCTTGACCCCGACCCATTATGACCCAAAATTACCCACAAATCGAATTTTCTCGAACACGTGACTCATCCCAATGGTCTGTTCGTGCCCGAAAACAGTAGGGTGCAAAATTTCGTCAAAATCGTTAAAGAAGTTATCTAGATAAACTTAGCTTGACCCACGTTGACCCAAAAATGACCCACTAATCGAATTTTCCCGAACATGTGACTTAGCCCAATGGTCTTCACGTAATCCAAATTTATAGAATATAGAGTTTAGTGAAAATCGTTAGAGCCGTTTTTTAGATAAAATATCTAGACCCACAGTGACCCAAAAAGGACCCACTAATCGTATTTTCTCGAACATGTGACCCGTCCCAATGGTCTTTTCGTGCCTGAAAATGATTAGATACAAAATTTAGTCAAAACCGATTGAGCCGTTGTTTAAATATAATTAGCTTGACCCTGACTCATTATAATCCAAAATGACCCACTAATCGAATTTTCTTGAACACGAGACCCATCCCAATAGTCTTTTCGTGCCCGAAAACAGTAGGGTGCAAAATTTCGTCAAAATTGTTAGAGCCGTTATCTAGATAGATTGACCCACGGTGACCCAAAAATGACCCACTAATCGAATTTACTTGAACATGTGACTTAGCCTAATGGTCTTCTCGTAATCCAAAACTGTAGAATATAGTTTAGTAAAAATCGTTAGAGCCGTTTTTTAGATAAAAATAGCTTGACCCACAGTGACCCAAAAATGACCCACTAATCGAATTTTCTCGAACACGTGACCCATCCCAATGGTCTTTTCGTGCCTGAAAATGGTTAGATACAAAATGTAGTCAAAATCGATTGAGCCGTTCTCTAGATATAATTAGCTTGATCCCGACCCATTATGACCCAAAATTACCCACTAATCGAATTTTCTCGAACATGAGACCCATCCCAATGTTCTTGTCGTGCCCGAAAATGGTTAGATATAAAATTCAGTCAAAATCGATTGAGCCGTTCTCTAGATATAATTAGCTTGAGACCCTGACACATTATGACCCAAAATGACCCACTCATCGAATTTTCTCGAACACGTGACCCATCCCAATCGTCTTTTCGTGCCCGAAAACAGTAGGGTGCAAAATTTCGTCAAAATCGTTAGTACCGTTATCTAGATAAACTTAGCTTGACCCACGGTGACCCAAAAATGGCCCACTAATCGAATTTTCCCGAACATGTGACTTAGCCCCATGCTCTTCACGTAATCCAAAACTGTAGAATATAGAGTTTAGTGAAAATCGATAGAGCCGTTTTTTTGATAAAAATAGCTAGAACCACAGTGACCCCAAAAGGACCCACAAATCCAAATTTCTCGAACACGTGACCTAACCCAATAGTCTTACCGTGCCCGAAAATGGTTGTATACAAAATTTGGTCAAAATCGATTGAGCCGTTCTTTAGATATAATTAGCTTGACCCTGACCCATTATGACCCAAAATCACCCACTAATCGAATTTCTACGAACACGAGACCCATCCCAATGGTCTTTTCGTGCCCGAAAACGGTAGGGTGCAAAATTTAATCAAAATCGTTACAGCCGTTCTCAAGAAAAAATTTACATACACACACACACAAACACACAATTTTTGCTCGCATTATACACTGGCCTCCAAAAGTTAAGGTACATGGAGTGGATGCTTTCGATTGCACACGTTTTGTCGAATATCTACAAAAATTATTGGCGAATTGTTCTTGAACGTCTGAGATGAAAAGAACCTGTTTGATTTTATATTTATAGTGAAGATTTAGTCTGGGGTTCAATTAGGGGGCTAATAATAAATTTAATAATAAAATAATATTTGCGATCACCTATGTAACAGGAAACGCTGGAAATGGTTTGTCACTGTGGTAAATGACTAATTGGGTCCTGTTCAATGTTTGTATGCATTTGTGTAAGCATAGCACTCATATTCGTGAAGATGTTAACGTTTTCGTGAAAATTTCAAAAGGTTTTTTTTTTATAGCATACAGAGTTTTCAACCAAATTTAACGCAACTTTCCAAAAACCTGACAAAGAGTAGTAGAAACATTATACTGCAATTAAAACATGAATATTAGGGTGGGTCGAAAAAACCAAAATTTTTATAATCGAAATGTAATAGAGCAGAAAAGTTGCCTTTTGTAATAAATAATAGATTCATAAAATTTTAAACGGATCGGTTAATATCTTTTACCGCCGCAAGGGGGCCAAAGTTTCCAAAAATCGCAAAAAACATGTTTTTTTCAATTTTTTTTTTTAATTATCCAAACGTACGAATACAATTTCTAATAGGACGCTATAGCTACATGAAGATATGAGAAATGTCCCGGTAAATGTTCAATATCATAAAGTCATATATTTTACTGCCGCAAAAGGACCATATTTAAAAAAAAAAATTGTAAAAATTTCAAATTTTCATTTTTTCTAAATTTTTATAATTTCTATAATATGCCTATAAATAAATAAATTTAATTCATATCTATTAATATGTCATAAATTTGGTTAACTATTTGTTATAGACTGGAAAATAAAAACGGTAATCATTCATTTTTCTAGACGATCGCTTCATCTACTGCTGTTTTACTGCATATCAACAGTTCATATACCACAAATACAAAAATGATATAAAATGAACAAAATATTTTAGTATTTTATTAATTAAAATACAGAGATGTTTAACCGAAACGGATTAAATAAATTTAAAATGAAGAAGTATTTAAGTTAATTGAATTTTATAATATTACTTGCTTCCCAATAAAGCCATTGTTGCTCGAGAGGCCGAAATTGATCATATGGGATCTTACCTCTGTTCTAGTCCACAAACTTTACCAGCACTTCAGTGACTAATTTCAAGTATCTTTCTACTGATTGAGGGAGATAAGTAAAATTATAATAGCTGGTATCTTTAATCGAACATTCTAAAGTCCCCAGCGTCGTTAGATCGTCAATCGATAGACAAACCGTAACAGGTGGTTTCTTTGGTTTACAGTTTTGCCATTCGAATAAATCCATACAATTTTATGCTACAAAGTTCAAGTCTGGAATGACAAAGTGGCGGATAGTACTATTCGTGTCCACGGAACTTCGCGCTTTGGCAATTTTCTTTATGGCTGGGGTCCTGATGTCCTCTACTTCAGATGCTATCATTCCAATGAGGCTATTTTCATGATTTGCGAAACAGGCATTTCGTGAAATTACAGGAACTATATGTTTTCGTAGATGATATGGCAAGTAACGGGGGTTACTAATTATAGTTCAAAGAATCTGAAAAACCTGATGGATTCATTTTAATTGTGAACCAACTGATGCAGTACACTTTCAGAATGTACTCATTGAGTACATCCTGAAAGTGCACTGCATCAGTCGATTGCCAAAATTGAAAATTTCCAAATCACGAAGTTCTGTGGACACGAATAGTGCCATCCGTTATTTCGTCATTGCAGACTTGAACTTTGAAGCTTAAAATTGTATGGCTTTAAACAAAAGGCAAAACTGTAAATTAACGAAACCACCTGTTATGGTTTGTCTATCAACTGACGATCTAACAACGCTGGTGAATTTAGAAGAATGTTCGATTAAAGATACCAGCTGTTATAACTTTCCTTGTCCAACTCAATTAGTAGAAAGATGTGTAAAATTAGTCACTGAAGTGCAGGTAAAGTTTGTGGACCAGAACAGAGTGAGGACCACATATAATCAATTTCGGCCTCTCGAAGAACAATGGTTTTATTTGAAAGCAAGTCATATTATAAAATTCGTTTACTTTTACTACTTCTTCATTTTAAGTTTATTTAATCCTTTTCGGTTAAACATCTCTGTATTTTAATTAATAAAATTCTAAAACATTTTGTTCATTTTATATCATTTTTGTGATTTGTGGTATATGAACTTCTGATATGCAGTAAAACAGTAGTAGATGAAACGATCGCCAAGAACAATGAATGATTACCGTTTTTATTTTCCAGTCTATGACAAATATTTAACAAAATTTATGACATATTAATAGATATAAAGTAAATTTATTTACTTTTAGACATGAAAATTATAAAAATTTAGAAAAAATGAAAATTTGAAATTTTTACGGTTTTATTTTAAAATGGTCCCTTTGCGGTAGTAAAAGATATGATTTTATCATAATGAGCATTTACCGGGACATTTCTTATATCTTCATGTAGGTATTGCGTCCTATTAGAAATTGTATTCATAGATTTGGATAATTAAAAAAAAATATTGAAAAAAACATGTTTTTTGCAATTTTTTGAAATTTTGGCCCCCTTGCGGCGGTAAAAGATATTAACCGATCGGTATAATATTTTACGAATTTATTCTTTATCACAAAAGGCAACTTTTCCGCTCTATTACATTTCGATTGTAAATATTTCGGTTTTTTCGACCCACCCTAATGAATATATTGAATATTTGATGAGATATGGGCATTTTTATGAGATACTTTTTAACTGCGCGGAAGATTTCAAAATTTTTATTTCATAATTTGGTAGTAAGCTATTTAGGTCAACTTATATAAAAAGTCCAGTCAAATATCGCGAAAATTCACAAAGATAGGGTCGATATAGTAAGTTGCTTCCTAAAAATAGCTTTATTATAAGGGATTTTCCAAACTTTTCAATCAGCTTGCTATATCTTTCTAAGTTTTCACAATATTTGATTGAACTTTTTTTTAAGTTGCCCCAAAATACTGACTACCAAATTATGAAATAAAAATTTTGAAATATTCCGCGCATGCGCAGTTAAAAATTATCTCATAAAAATGCCCATATCTCATCATATATTCAATATATTCATGTTTTAATTGCAGTATAATGTTTTTACTACTCTTTGTCAGGTTTTTGGAAAGTTGTGTTAAATTTGGTTGAAAACTCTGTATACTATTAACAAAAACCTTTTGAATTTTTCCCAAAAACGTTAACATCTTCACGAATATGAGTGCTATGCTTACAGAAATGCATACAAGCTTTGAACAGGACCCAATTAGTCATTTACCACAGTGACAAACCATTACGAACCTTTCCTGTTACATAGGGGATCGCAAATATTATTTTATTATTAAATTTATTATTAGCGCCCTAATTGTACCCCCGGCTAAATCGTCACCGGGAAATATAAAATCAAACATGTTCTTTTCATCCCAGAAGTTCAAGAACAATTCGCCAATAATTTTTGTAGATATTCGACAAAATGTGTGCAACCGAAAGCAACCAGTCCCTGTACCTTAACTTTTGGAGGCCAGTGTAGTATAAGATACGAAAATAATTTAAATGAAATAATTACAGTCCAATTTTGTAGAAAAATTATATCTATCTACCCTATATATATAAAATCCCACAGCTGCCAACCTTTACGCTTTTTGGCTACCACTAAAATTTTAAAGACATTTTCACATTCTTTAATCATGAGATTTTTGACGATTGAATAAGACAATATTTTCTATAAAATTTAAGTGGTATGAAAAAAGCGTAAAAGTTGGCAGCTATGAAATCCTAATGAAACGAATTTATAAAACGACTTTATGAAACGATTTTATGAAACGAATGATTAAACGACTGATGCAGTTTAACGAATATTTCTCCGAAAATACGAAATAGTATGCGGTGAAATTAACATCAAAAATCTGTATTGATCAACAGGTTTCAAAAAGGGTATCAGAATTTAAAAATTTAAATTAGTTTTCGAAATATTAATTTTTTTCTAATTTTAATTACATTTCTGTAGTGAAAATCTGTAATGGCAACAGAATTACTCCATTTTTTTTTTTAAGGGGAGAACAGGGAAAACTATAGGGATTATCAGATTTCTTCTTTTTCGTCAATTTCAGATTGATAATTGAAATTATATCATTTGTTTCAATTGATAGTGAAACAATATTAAGAGAAAATGACACCAATAACCTTAAAAATAGAAATAATTTTTTAAAATAAGAATTTGATAATCACATGTTAAAAGTAAAAAATAAGGAAGTAAATGCGACATTTACAATCATTCATTATTGGCATATAATCTTATAGTTTGGCGATAGTTTTTTTGGTCGGCGGGATTATCAAGTAATGCCATTAAAACAATATAATTTGTTAAATTATCCTTGAAAATATTCATGATGGCTTACTAAAATAAAGAAAAGAATTCATGAATAAGCTATACCTGTTCTTGAAATGTCTAAAACTCGATCAAGACATAACATATAAGCGTACAATTTCAAAACACAATACTTTTCAATATGTGGATCAGAAAACTATTCCTAATAGACCGGGAGCTGGCAGCATAGACAATAATCTCACCGAGTTCGCGACTGAAATTCCAGAATTAGTTAAAACTCGATTCGCATATTAAAACGCAATCGATCTGCCAAGTCATATCTTGGCGGAAAACACCTGGCAACCCGATTTTAGCAGTTGACTCGTAAGTTTACCATTGTATTTTCCTGCACCCAAAAGTATTAAAACATGGAGGACTGGGAGCAAGAAAACATAATGGTAAACCTACGAGGCAACCGCTAAAATCGGTTTATAGATGTTTTCCACCAAGATAAGACTGGGCAAACAGATTGCGTTTTGATATGCGAATCGAATTTTAACGTATTCTTTAATTTCAGCCGTGAACTCGATGAGGTGATTGCCTGGTGCTGCCGGCTCCCGGTCTATAAACAAACGGAGTTTTTTAACCTCAAACCTAAAGGAAGAATATTGGCCATAGCGTCGTTGTAAAACTCAGAAGGAAAGCGTTATTTTTTAACCTAATCATTTTATAAAAGTCGATTTTCAAATGTGTAATTGATCTTATCTATCCAAAAACATGCGTCATTCATTACGACAGCGATGAATGAGGCCATGGTACTGAAAAATGCCCATTCAAACTGAAAAGCATGGCAACGCGATTGCAAAAGATAGCCGCTGTTATACTGATAATATCATTCAATCATCCGTAATTTAGTAATATATTTTTGTAACAAGGTACGTTAGTATATTTTCAGGGGTTGCGAAGCCTGAACGGGGGTTCGCGAGCGTAGATCGCAGGGGGCTGAGCCCCCTAGCGACTAATAATTTAAACATAATAGCAGCTCTTAAAAAATCAATCGAGAAGATTTTCTTTTACAACATAATCAAATTCTTTAAGAGCATCCTATGGTATTGTTATAAAAAAAAAAAAAATGTTATAAAAATTGTTATAAAAAAATAAAGTCTTATTAAAAAATAATGAAAATATTTTAGGCTAAATGTTGAATAATGCACTTAAAATAATTTTTTCCCATTGGCCGTAATGTAACGGAAAACTTTTGACCGTCCTTGTAATTAAACTATGCATCTGATTTTCATAAAATTTGAAATGAGTCGACAAAATTATAGAAAAATTATATATTTTAAATTTCAAACGATTCGGTCGGGTAGTTTTTGCGCTATTATATGCGGACGGACAGAGAGATGGACAGACAGACAGACGGACAGACAGACGGACTGGACGACGACTATAGGTGCTACGTATTTATATAATTACGAACGCATCTAAAAATAGATCAATTAATTTAATTATTGGAGTTATAAACTATTTTAGGTATAATTAGTGTCATGCAGTACCATGCCATTTTTCGAGCACACGATATTATTTTTCGCTTACGCTGTTCTCTTTTTCGAGTGCGCCGCTCTATTTTTTATTGCTCTGTCAGGTTTTTATTTTCTATGATAAACAATTACTGCGTCTACTCTTAATTTTATTAAAATTCTTATCGGTATCTTCTTTTTTTAAAGTCAAAATGATTGCACCTTTTTAATTTTCTGTTTCGTATATACTAATGTATGTTTAATATTGTTTAATATTTTGTTACTTTCAATATAGTTTTAGTTTATTCTTGTGGAATTTCTGTCTATCAATAAAAATATTATATTCCGAAGATCGCCCTACAGCTAATGTGTAATTTGTAGTCGTAGAGAATTTTTATATGAATGACCATATGTATTTAGCGAGTGTAATGACCATGTATATTTGAATAAACGTGTGAACTATTCTTGTAGAATGAGGAGAAGGGAGAAGAAATTTTTATGTATAGAATGTTATGCTCGAAGTCTGGTTTAGGAATTCGGAGTCCTAGGACCAAACAGAAGAATGGATTCTTAGAACAGTTTATCTTACATGATTTGTTTCTATTATTGAGTAATACAATCTCAGATGTTTTTTAAATATGGCCAAAGAATTATTGTCTGGATGATAGCAGGCACAAAAATCTGTATAATAATAAATAATAAATAAATCTAGAAGCTACGCACAAGTGTACCCTACTTATCCAGGTGTTAAAATTGTCAATATAAACTGGATATAGACTTTTATGAGTTTTACTGTACGTTATCGCTAGTGGTGCGTGAACGGTAAAGGACTGACTATGACTTTTTGATGTCCGGGACACAAATATGATTTGAAGCCCTCTGTGCTAATGTTATGTAGTAAGGTGTAACATTTTTAAAACGTGTATCTTGTATGGTTCTATTCAACTTGAAACTTGCTACTTTGTAGCATATTTTTAAGGTCAATTTTATTAATGAACACACGAAATTTGCGTTAATCTTTACTTGAATATAAAAAAAATAAATAGTATTTACAATTTTTCTATATAAAAAAAAATCATGTTCTCATAATTGGCAAAATTTTAACGACAGCGGAGTGGGGAAAATGTTATTTTCGGTGAAGCATTAACTCAGGATTAAAAGTTATATGGGAAACGATGTTTGATATCTAAAAATTGTACAGGTTTATGTATAAAAATGTCATGTGTCAGAAAGATGTGCATTGCCGATTGCAGAGAAAAAGAAAAAAACACAAGAACACCCTCATATAACTTTTAAATGCATGTAGATTGGATATTTTTCAGATATGATTTTCATGATCATGTATCATTTCATGATCAACCGTAAGTCGCGCTGTCATTTTTAGCTCACAGGCTATCAAAGCCTGAGAGCTAATGTGCCCGCCCGTTCTGTATGTATGTATGTATGTACGTATGTATGTATGTATGTACGTAACGCGATAACTCTTGATAGAAACATCCGATTTGCTTCAAAATTTTTTCCTAGGTTCATTGTGATAAGGCGCTTCCCTGATTAGTTTTGGGAGTTCATTGGTTAAGGATAAAGGGGGGGAGATGGGGTTAGTCCACCCCCCTTAATTCAGAAAAATGGGTTTTTCATGCAGAATCATTCGATTTGCTCCGAATTTGGTATACCGGTTTATAATGTTAAGGAACATCCCTGATTAGTTTTGGGAGTTCATTGGTTAAGGATAAAGAGGGAAAAACGGGGTTAGTCCACCCCCCTTAATTCAGAAAAATGGGTTTTTCATGCAGAATCATTCGATTTGCTCCGAATTTGGTATACCGGTTTATTATGTTAAAGAAAATCCCTGATTAGTTTTGGGGGTTCATTGGTTAAGGATAAAGGGGGAAAAGGGGGGTTAGTCCACCCCCTTAATTCAGATAAATGGGTTTTTCATGCAGAATCATTCAATTTGCCCTGAATTTGGTATACCGGTTTATTATGTTAAGGAACTTCCCTGATTAGTTTTGGAGGTTCATTGGTTAAGGATAAAGGGGGAAAAACGGGGTTAGTCCACCCCCCTTAATTCAGATAAATGTGTTTTTCATGCAGAATGATTCGATTTGCTCCGAATTTGGTATACCGGTTTATTATGTTAAGGAACTTCCCTGATTAGTTTTGGGAGTTCATTGGTTAAGGATAAAGGGGGAAAACGGGATTAGTCCACCCCCCCTTAATTCCGATAAATGGGTTTTTCATGCAGAATCATTCGATTTGCTCCGAATTCGGTATACCGGTTTATTATGTTAAGGAACTTCCCTGATTAGTTTTGGGAGTTCATTGGTTAAGGATAAAGGGAAAAAACGTTGTCAGTCCACCCCCCTTAATTCAGACAAATGTGTTTTTCATGCAGAATGATTCGATTTGCTCCGAATTTGGAATACCGGTTTATTATGTTAAGGAACTTCCCTGATTAGTTTTGGGGGTTCATTGGTTAAGGATAAAGGGTGAAAAACAGGGTTAGTCCACCCCCTTAATTCAGATAAATGTGTTTTTCATGCAGAATTATTCGATTTGCTCCGAATTTGGTATACCGGTTTATTATGTTAAGGAACTTCCCTGATTAGTTTTGGGGGTTCATTGGTTAAGGATAAAGGTGGGGGGGAAACAGGGTTAGTCCACCCCCCTTAATTCAGATAAATGTCTTTTTCATGCAGAACGATTCGATTTGCTCCGAATTTGGTATACCGGTTTATTATGTTAAGGAACTTCCCTGATTAGTTTTGGGGGTTCATTGGTTAAGGGTAAAGGGGGAAAAGGGAGGTTAGCCCGACCCTCTTAATTTAGATAAATGGTTTTTTCATGCAGAATGACTCGATTTGCTCCGAATTTGGTATACCGGTTTATTATGTTAAGGAACTTCCCTGATTAGTTTTGGGAGTTCATTGGTTAAGGATAAAGGGGGAAAAACGGAGCTAGTCCACCCCCCCTTAATTCAGATAAATGGGTTTTTCATGCAGAATGATTCTATTTGCTCCGAATTTGGTATACCGGTTTATTATGTTAAGGAACTTCCCTGATTAGTTTTGAGAGTTCATTGGTTAAGGATAAAGGGGAAAAACGGGGTTAGTCCACCCCCCTTAATTCAGATAAATGTGTTTTTCATGCAGAATGATTCGATTTGCTCCGAATTTGGTATACCGGTTTATTATGCTAAGGAACTTCCCTGATTAGTTTTGGGAGTTTTTTGGTTAAGGATAAAGGGGGAAAACGGGGTTAGTCCCCCCCCCCCTTAATTCAGATAAATGGGTTTTTCATGCAGAATGATTCGATTTGCTCGGAATTTGGTATACCGGTTTATTATGTTAAGGAACTTCCCTGATAAGTTTTGGGAGTTCATTGGTTAAGGATAAAGGGGGAAAAACGGGGTTAGTCCACCCCCCTTAATTCAGATAAATGTGTTTTTCATGCAGAATGATTCGATTTGCTCCGAAATTGGTATACCGGTTTATTATGTTAAGGAACTTCCCTGATTAGTTTTGGGGGTTCATTGGTTAAAGATAAAGGGGGAAAAACGGGGTTAGTCCACCCCCCTTAATTCAGATAAATGTGTTTTTCATGCAGAATGATTCGATTTTGCTCCGAATTTGGTATACCGGTTTATTATGTTAAGGAACTTCCCTGATTAGTTTTGGGAGTTTATTGGTTAAGGATAAAGGGGGAAAACGGGGTTAGTCCACCCCCCCCTTAATTCAGAAAAATGGGTTTTTAATGCAGAATCATTCGATTTGCCCCGAATTTGGTATACCGGTTTATTATGTTAAGGAACTTCCCTGATTAGTTTTGGGAGTTCATTGGTTAAGGATAAAGGGGGGGGAGAATGGGGTTAGTCCACCCCCCTTAATTCAGATAAATGTGTTTTTCATGCAGAATGATTCGATTTGCTCCGAATTTGGTATACCGGTTTATTATGCTAAGGAACTTCCCTGATTAGTTTTGGGGGTTCATTGGTTAAGGATAAATGGGGAAAAACAGGGTTAGTCCCCCGCCCCCTAAATTTAGATAAATGGTTTTTTCATGCAGAATGACTCGATTTGCTCCGAATTTGGTATACCGGTTTATTATGTTAAGGAACTTCCCGGATTAAATTTGGGGGTTCATTGGTTAAGGGTAAAGGGGGAAAAGGGATGTTAGCCCGACCCTCTTAATTTAGATAAATGGGTTTTTCATGCAGAATGATTCGATTTGCTCCGAAGTTGGTATACCGGTTTATGATGTTAATGAGCTTCCCTGATTCGTTTTGGCGATTCATTGGTTAAGGATAAAGGGGGGGGGGGGCTAGTCCACCCCCTTAATTTAGATAAATGGTTTTTTCATGCAGAATGACTCGATTTGCTCCGAATTTGGTATACCGGTTTATTATGTTAAGGAACTTCCCTGATTAGTTTTGGGGGTTCATTGGTTAAGGGTAAAAGGGGAAAAGGGAGGTTAGCCCGACCCTCTTAATTAGATAAATGGGTTTTTCATGCAGAATGATTCGATTTGCTCCGAAGTTGGTATACCGGTTTATTATGTTAATGAGCTTCCCTGATTCGTTTTTGCGATTCATTGGTTAAGGATAAAGGGGAGCTAGTCCACCCCTTTAATTTAGATAAATGGTTTTTTTTGCAAGATTATTCGATTTGCTCCAAATTTGGTATACCGGTTTATTATGACAAGGAGCTTCACTGATTAGATTTGGAGGTTTACTGGTTAAGTATAAAGGGGGAAACCGGGGCTAATTCCCCTTCAGTTATTTTTTTGAGTGGCATTATTCTTTAAAATAAGAGTATAATATACAATTAGTGTGAATAGTCTGTGAGCTCAATGCCATCAGTTTAGCTGGGCACTTTTCTTTTTTATTTCCCTTGTATTAAGAAATGCATAGGTATATGCGTTCGTGCGACCTAACAAGGGAAATTAACGGTTAATTATTATATTTGTATTGTACAATATAAAACTATGTAAATAATGAAACTAAACAGGCAATTTTTAAAAATTATGTCTACTGATTCTCTCGTTCCAAGCTTATGGGATTATAGACCATACTTTAATCTACCCCCCTGATCACGCAGATCCAGTTCAATAGCTTAAATTGATAAGGTTAAAGCATATAGAATTGAGGTACCACAAGTTTATGAAGCCTTAGACCAGTGCCCCGTCTGCTTATGTCTTAATCTTGTACTCTGACAATTATGACCAGCTAATCCCCCCCCCCCCCCTATATTGATATCGTTAAGCGGCTACTTCACTCAAGTGAAAACACACACTCGCTAATAATGTTTTTATAGGATAATTCTTTTAAATATCTCGCTTGCATTTCAATATTTTTCCATTTTGTTTGCAGGGTTTTTTTTTAATTAGGATTCTTTGACTTTCGGAACCGGTTTCGAAAGTAAAGGTATCCTCATAAAAACAACCTCGCAAACAAAATCAAATAAGCAAAAATCGACATTTTTTGAGATCGACCTCAGCTATCCACTGCAAAAAAATCACTTTAAGATATTGAAATTCAAGCAAGATATTTTCCAAAAAATTCTCCCTAATAATATTAGCGACTGAATGTTTCCGCGTGATTGAAGTAGCCTCTTAAACGTGCGACGTAACAAATTAATATTTATCTGTTTTTACATCATGCGTTTTTGAAAATGTCATTTATTTATATTTCGATTACAATTGAGTCGGAATTTGTTAAACAAATGTAATACTTTCGCCAAGCTAAATTTTTCACAGAATGAGAGATTTGACATTATATTAAAAAACTTTTATCAGTTGTTAAAAATACTAGTTTATATAGTTATAAATTTAGTTGAGGAACTGATTAAAAATTTTCATTTTCTGTCACCTTAAAAAATGTAATTGACCACTCTTTTAAAAATTCCAATATTAATAAATGTTCTTTCAAGTCAATTTTTTTCCTGTTTATAAGTTAGATATCTTTGATCATACAGCTAATTGATAGTTATCATATTCTTTTGATGGATCGTTTCACGATTGATTTAAGAGATATTTAATGAATTTTATATAACAGATAAGTCTTGTATAAGTAAATAATAATAATAAAGAAAATCTTCAGTTTTGAAGGGATCTGAATTAAAATATCTGAAACTTTTATACATGTGTTGGAAAATTATTTCGTGATTGTGACTGAACTTTTAAGTATTATTTATAAATAATAAATGCATAGATAAGCAATATTGTTGATATTAGCAATTAAACAAATAATTTTATAAGGTATTATGATTATTATTTTTTTTAATCCGAGTAAAATTTACATGCATTTGAAAAATAAATAAAAAATTATGACTCCTATTTTTTTTTTCTTTAAAAGAAAGTTAAAGAATATATTCTGTAAAGATAAAAGAAAAAAAAAGTATTCGAGTATCTTTATTCGAGACACCTTTTCAACAAGCACTTGCTGGCCACTGTCATTTTAACAGATTTACAGACACTCTTTAGTACCCTAAGGGTTCGCATCTTTTCACACCCCTTTGTCTGTGGTCTGTGCTAACATCTGGCAAAGATCTTCTGGTCAGGCCAGTGGGGGTAGTAAAAAAATGTGCGACACTTGCAATTCGGCTGAAATGAATAAAAGATACAGCCATCAGAACGATGTGCATGTGTTCTTGTTCTTACTCGGGTTTCAAATTCAGTTTTGTTTTTTAAATTATTAAATAACAGAATGTTTTTAAATAACATTAAAGTGTTTTATTATTTGTTAGATACATTAACGTTTCTCTTGTTCTAAATATTCTGTTGGAGAATTTCAAAATCTAATTTCAGATTTTTTTTCTTTAAATATATACCAATGACAGTTGATTTTATATCACTCTGTATTAAAATTTAAGCAAAAAAATTAAAGTTACTCTTAAACTTTTCTAATAAATGTCTCAGACATCCATTTTCATAACGGATTTAATTTTTATATGTAGTAATGTAATGTTTTTTAACCACAACAATATTTTGTTTTAAGTTTGATATACATTATTTAGGCGTCAATTTCTTTAACACATTTTAGAATATATACAGAAAATGCGATTTTCCCAATGAAAATAAAAGCATTACGAAACCTTTGAAATACATTTTTAATAACAAAGAAAAACATCTTTTTAATATGATTTCTTATCTGAAAAATGCCATATGAGATCGTATTATGCTTTTAAAACTCCAATGATAAGCTTTTAAAAGTATCAGTATTATACCAACGATATTTACTTGTCAATATCAGAAAAAAGTAAAGAAATTAATAAATATTTTGTCTTAATAACACATAAATGGGTGATATTAAAAAATCAAATTCTGAAATACAAATGACATCAAATTTCATTTTTAGGATAAAAAGTTTCAATTGTATTTTTCTCAATAAATAATGACGTAAACGCCTTTAGAATTTAGCAACACAGATTTAAGGGATAAAAAAAGGGGGTACATAATAATAATTGTGAGCGCCGTAAAAATCTAACCTAAATGACGTCGCCTGGTGCGAGGGCACCGCCCGCGCCATCCTTGATGCGGCGTTGTATCTCTCTAGTCTAAACCCAAATTTTGCGCATAACTTGGCCATATTAAAGTAAAATTTCACCAGGCTTGACTTGGATATAAATAAATAAATTTGAAAGTGAAGTTGAAAATAAAGTGATTTTTGTTTATATGACACTGGTTCCTATAAGAAAATTGCAGTGTGATCTACTAAAGTTGTCTTTTATTTCTTTTCTTTTTTTGGAGGGGGGGGGGGGGGGGATCACCTTCTACTGTTAAAGCGAAAAGTTCGAGTACTGCAACATATCAGCTACCAACGACCTCCCCCCCCCCCCCCCCACATCCCAAAGTAGGAAAATTTGTTTCACGCCACAATTAAGGCTTTTCTACAACTAACTCACGGAATTAAACAAGCAAATGTGATCGAAGTACTTGGCTAAACAATCATTCTGTTACAGCTAATGACATATATTTTACTAACTTAAACGCAATTGAATATTTTCCCCAAAGTTTATATAAAAAATAATTTTAATTTATTGGCGACATAATTTAAAAGTAATTTTAATCATTTGTTAACTAACCACAAATAAACATTTGCAATTATTAACTATTTAGCAATTTAAAATATTCGCCAATTAATTACTATTCATTAATTAATAATAGCGTCAATTAAATACCATTTTAATTAACTATGGCAAATTATCGAGTATGGCACTTTGCACTGGAAAAAATACATTTTCGAAAAATTTTCACCAGCTAGCAGATACTCTGCTCATGCCCCCCGCCCTCCCCCACCCTTACGAAACATCCTTTAACGTTGCGTAAAAAAAATCTTTCTACAACTAAGTCACCGAATTGAACAAGCAACTGTGTTCACAAGACTTAGCTAAAGAACCAGCCTGTTACCGCTAATGAAATATATTTTAATATTTTAAACAAAATTAAATATTTTTTCACAAAATTTACATAAAAAATAAATTTTTATTTACAGGCGACAATAATTAAATAATATTTATCAATGTTTAACTAAACGCAATCAATTATTCAATTGCTTACTAATTGTAAATAATAGTCATCAATTAATATTCATCAACTAATAATAGCTTCAATTAAGTACTATTTTAATTAACAGTAGCAAATGATTAAGCATTAATATCGCTAATCGTAACGCTTTCATCTCCATTGCTTAAAATATCTTTTCAAAAAATTGTCATTGTCCTTCAAATGCTTCAATAACATTATACACTTTGCAGGCAATTCATTGAATAATAGAGTAACCACCGAGTACATCTTAGTTCGAGATTAAGATACTCGGATTGAGTGTGTAAATTTTCAAAACGAGTACCACCCGAGTTACTCTAAAAACTGGTACTGTGCTCGCACAAACTTTTCATTCTAAAAAATACAAATTTTCTTCGAATGAAATTTTTTTGGTGTTCATATGTATATTTTGCTTATCTTAACATTCTGTAACAATATTTAAATGATATTGATTAAATTTCGGTGGGTATTCCAAACGTCGGTAAAAAGTTTGGTTATTGACGAGGGCGGGTAGGACGGTATGTGTGTGTGTGTGTGTGTGTATGTAAATTTTATCTTAAAAACGGTTCTAACGATTTTGAGGAAATTTTGTATTTTACCATTTTCGGGTATGATAAGACCATTGGGCTAGGTCACGTATTCGAGAAAATTCGATTAGTGGGTCATTTTGGGTCGTAATGGGTCAAGGTCAAGGTAATTATATCTAAAAAACGGCTCAATCGATTTTGATCAAATTTCACATCCAACCGTTTTTCGACACAAAGAAACTTTTGGGCTAGGTTACATGTTCGAGAAACTTCGATTAGTGGGTTATTTTTGGGTCACTATGGGTCAAGACAGTTTTATCTAAAAAACGGCTCTAACGATTTTCACTAAACTCTATATTCTACAGTTTTGGATTACGAGAAAATTATTGGGCTACGTCACATGTTCGAGAAAATTCGATTAGTGGGTCATTTTTGGGTCACCGTGGGTCAAGCTAAGTTTATCTATATAACTTCTTTAACGATTTTGACGAAATTTTGCAACCTACTGTTTTCGGGCACGAAAAGACCATTGGGATGGGCCTCGTGTTCGAGAAAATTCCAATAGTGGGTCATTTTGGATCATAATGGGTTAGGGTCAAGCTAATTATATCTAGAGAACGGCTCAATCGATTTTGACTAAATTTTGTATCTAACAATTTTTGGGCACGAAAAGATCATTGGGATGGGTCTCAGGTTCGAGAATATTCGATTAGAGGGACAATTTGGGTCAAAATGGGTCAGGGTCAAACTAATTATATCTAGAGAACGGCTCAATCGATTTTGACGAAATTTTCTATTTTAACATTTTCGGGCATGATAAGACCATTGGGCTAGGTCACGTGTTCGGGAAAACTCGATTAGTGGGTCATTTTGGGTCGTAATGGGTCAAGGTCAAGCTAATTATATTTAAAAAACGGCTGAAGCGATATTGACCAAATTTCACATCCAACCGTTTTTCGACACGAAGAAACTATTGGGCTAGGTCACATGTGCCATAAATTTCGATTAGTGGGTCATATTTGGGTCACTATGGGTCAAGCCAATTTTATCTAAAAAACGGCTCTAACGATTTTCACTAAACTCTATATTATACAGTTTTGGATTAAGAGAAAACTATTGGGCTAAGTCACATGTTCGGGAAAATCCGATTAGTGGGTCATTTTTGGGTCACCGTGGGTCAAGCTAAGTTATCTAGATAACTTCTTTAACGATTTCGACGAAATTTTGCACCCTACTGTTTTCGGGAACGAAAAGACCATTGGGATGGGTCTCGTGTTCGAGAAAATTCTATTAGTGGGTCATTTTAGGCCATAATGGGACAGGGTCAAGTTAATTATATCTAGAGAACGGCTCAATCAATTTTGACAAAATTTTGTATCTAACCATTTTCGGGCACGGAAAGATCATTGGGACGGGTCTAGTGTTCGAGAAGATTCGATTAGTGGGTCATTTTGGGTCATAATTGGTCAGGGTCAAACTAATTATGTCTAGAGAACGACTCAATCGCTTTTGATTAAATTTTGTATCTAACCATTTACGGGCACTAAACAACCATTGGATTGGGTCTCGTGTTCGAGTAAATACGATTAGTGGATCATTTTGGGTCATAATGGGTCAGGGTCAAGCTAATTATATCTAAAGAACGGCTCAATCGATTTTAACTAAATTTTGTATCTAACCATTTTTGGGCACGAAAAGACTATTGGGATGGGTCACGTGTTCGAGAAAATTCGATTAGTGGGTCATTTTTGGGTCACTGTGGGTCAAGCTATTTTTATCTAAAAAACGGCTTTAACGATTTTCACTAAACTCTATATTCTACACTTTTGGATTACGAGAAGACCATTGAGTTAGTCACATGTTCGAGGAAATTCTATTCGTGGGTCATTTTTAGGTCACAGTGTGTCAAGCTAAGTTTATCTAGATAACGGCTCGAACGATTTTGACGAAATTTTGCACCCTACTGTTTTCGGGCACGAAAAGACCATTTGGATTTGTCTGGTGTTCGAGAAAATTCGATCAGTGGCTCATTTTGGGTCATAATGGGTCTAGTTCAAGCTAATTATATCTAGAGAACGGCTCAATGAATGTTGAATAAATTTTGTATCTAACCATTTTCGGGCAACAAAAAAACCATTGGGATGGGTAACGTGTTCATGAAAATTCGATTAGTGGGTTATTTTTGGGTCAACGTATGTCCAGTTAAGGTTATCTAGATAACGGCACTACGATTTGACGAAATTCTGTAATCTATCGTTTTTGGGCACGAAAAGACCATTGGGATGGGTCACGTGTTCGAGAAAATTGGATTAGTGGGTCATTATGGGTCATAATGGTTCAGAGTCAAGCTAATTACATCTAAAAAAGGGCTCAAGACATTTTCACAAAATTTTTTAACATACGGCCGTTTCTGGTCATGAGCCATTGGGGTAAGTCACATGTTCGAGAAAACATGAATTGAATCTAAAAACATGCTCAAAACATTTTGACCAAATTTTATATTACGTATACCGCTTCTGGACATGAGAAGAGAATTGGGCTAAGCCACATGTTCGAGAAAATTCGATTAGTGGGTCATTTTGGGTCACATTGGGTCAGGGTCCAGCTAATTGTATTTAAAAAACGGCTTAAACGATTTTGACTAAATTTTGTATTCTATCGTTTTCGGGCTTGAGAAGACCATTGGGCTAGGTCGCATGTTCAAGAAAATTCGATTAGTGGGTCATTTTGGATCACAATGGATCAGGGTCAAGCTAATTGCATTTAAAAAGCGCTTCAAAACATTTTGACATAATTTTGTATAATATTGTTTCCGGGTATGATAAGAGCATTGGGCAGGGTCGCACGTTGAAGAAAATTCAATCAATGTGTCATTTTGGGTCCTAATGGATCAGGATCAAGCTAACTGTATCTAAAAAACCGCTCAAAAGATTTTGACAAAACTTTGTACTACACCGTTTCTGGACAAGATAAAATCATTGGGCTGGGTCGCATGCTCAAGAAAATTCTATTAGTGGGTCATTTTGGTGATAATGGATCGTGGTCAAGCTAACGAAATCTCAAAATGTTCAAACAATTTCGGGAATTTTTTTTGTTATACCGTTTCACAGTACAAAAATATCATTGAAATAGCTCACATCCGTCGATGAATTTCGGTTAGTGGTTTTTTGAATCAACGTGGATCAAGCTTATTTTACCTAGAAAACGACTAACGATTTTCACTAAATTTTGTATTCCATTGTTTTGAGGCTCAAGAAAAGCATTGTGATAGTTCGCATGTTCGAAAAAATTCGATTAGTGGGTCATTTTGTGTCACTATGTTTCACGGTCAAGCTAATTGCATCTAAAACAGCAAGAATGATTCAGTGGGGTAAATATATCGAGATAAACAGATAGCTGATTTTGACCTTGCTTAGCTCGATCATTCCTGCTAGTTTGTTATACACGCGGCATTTTTAAATATTCTTACGCAAATTTGTAATTTAACAATTGAAGCAGACAACACTCATTGTAGAAAAAACAGTTTTGAATTTGTAGATAAAAGACAGGCATTAACGTTTGTAAACAATATTTTTACATATTAGTTCAAGAACTTATTCAATAATATTATTTTAGCGTTTTTGCATGATACTGTTAGTGTTTTTTTATACAGCTTTACAAATGTTTTACCTGATAATATTTACAATGACTGCTTTAAATCTTTAACTAATTTTCCGCTGTACTCTAACTGTAGTTACCAATATAATGTTGATTTTATTCAGTATAGATGAATACCACAACTTCTAGCACATCATCTGACTTGTAGTTTTATTTCCAAGAATGAAATTTCAATAACAATAATTTATTCTGTAGAAAAATTAATGGCATAATTATAGTTATCAAAATTGATAATCAATGTATGTCTCTATCGCCTATCCCCATATTCTAGAACTTAGTATTACCACTTTAACTAATTCTGCTCTTAATTTTATGGATGTTAATATTACTATTCAACCGAATGAAACTTTAGCATTCAATATTTGTTATAAGTGAAATGATTTTTCATGTATGGTCCCTGTGCCTAAATGTGACGATCCATAAATGCGACAATCGCCTAGTACCTAAATCTTAACTCAATAATCATATATAAATGCTATATTATGAAACATCTGAACTTCCAAAAATAAAACACGAATCATTTCACTGCATTTAAAACGTTTTCCTTAAACGAATTTCCTATTACAATACACATAATTTTTTATAAAGTGCCCTAATGACTCCATAAATGCGGCGAAAAGTCCCGAAACAGCGATCACAGGTTCTGTGTTTTTAAATTGAAGATCAAATAATTCTGTCGACGTCAAGGCCTTGGAAGTCTTTTTCATCTATACTTGACGTGAACGTGAGTAAAAATGATAGGTTTTCAAATTAGAAATGTTCTAGTATATTCTTTGCATCTGGTGAATGATTTTTTTTCCAAGATCTATTTGCGACAAATTAGATACGTCAAATAGCACTTGGTTAAGATTACTGCGTTAGAGCGTACACAGACAGACAGACTTACAAACATTTTGTTTTATTAATATAGATTAATAGTTTCCATTCATTGATTACCGTAAAAATTTTGCATGTTAGTACTATAATACTTATACTACATGAAAACATATAACGATAACAATCATTTATGATTAACTTTTTTATATTTTTTAATACATTGTAGATATTTGAAAATGCTGAAAAAAAGTTAAGAGAGAGTTCGTCTTTTAAAGTGCTTTGGCGGTAAGGTTATCTTCTCACAGTAAAAATTCTTGTTTCTAAAATACATTACAAAAAAGAAAACATTTTATTGCATTTAATTTTTTTAATAATATTCTTTTCCAAGCACGTAAAAAGCGGGTGCACGACATTTCGGTCCCAAGACATTTCGGTCCCGAGACATTTCGGTCCCGAGACATTTCGGTCCCTGGCCATTTCAGTCCCGAGACATTTCAGTCCCTGGCCATTTCGGTCCCGAGACATTTCGGTCCCTGGCCATTTTGGTCCCGACACATTTCGGTCTCTGAACATTTCGGTCCCAAGCCATATCGGTCCTTGGCCAATTCGGTCCTTAACCATTTCGGTCTCTTGCAATTTTGGTGCTCACCACCTTATAACTCGGATTCTAATTGTCGCGGGCCCGCCAAACGCTGCAATTTGAACATTATTTGTACTCTTTAAAAAAATATCCCCCCCCCCCTCTTCAAATTTTATAAAAAGCTGAATATAACAATCCGATAAATTAAAACTTTTATAACTCGTGATTATGAAATCACAGCGAGCTGAAAATTTGTTTGATTGAACAATGTGGTATAATTTTACAGGGGACATTGTCTTTTTTTTTTTTAACTATTATTATTTAACAGAATGGATTTTTTAAGTTTTATTATTTATTATTATTATTAGGTATTTTATATATACTATAAACTACCATAAATGTTTTTTTGGTTGTTTTCATACATTTTTAGAACGTTTAAATTATCATTAATTAAATAATTAAACAGTGATTTTTTTTCTTCTTCCAATTAGATTAATCATAAATGTCTTCAATATTTGAATTGGATACTTATAAGCTATTATATGCAAATATTTCCTCAAATCACTCGTCTACACCCTCTCCTTTAACAATTCAGAAATGAGATATATTTATTGAAGCACAAATTTAATTTTTCTTATTATTTTTATAATACAAAGTTGCATCTTATAAATTTGATTTCATAAGTTACTTTACCATTATAAACATTGGGAAAAGAATAGTGATTTAGTAACTAGGCGTGCTATGAAAAATATTTTGTTCTCAGAAAACTCCACCCACCACTTAATTTTTTTTTTTTTTTTGATAATTATTGCTTGCAATTCTTTAAGTCTTCTCACCCTTTGAAGACGATTTTTGTGAGCTAATTTTATCGAATCTGGGCCTATTTCTTTGTAATAAGTTTATTATTTTTAATTTTATATAATAATGTAACTATTATTTTAATTAATTTTATTTGTAAATTTTAACTGACAAAACTAAGCTTTTTTATATTTGCCCTTTATTTATTTTTTTTTACTACCCTTTTCCTCCTACTTTCCCAGAAAAATATAATATATTTTTATTTTACTTTTATTAATAATTATATTAATAGTTTTACATTTTGGTAACTTTAAATATAAAAATATACAGGTAAAGGACAAATTTCAGTTTATAACTACTATAAAATATAATGGTAAATTAGATATAAAAAATATTATGTATCGATTTTATTTTAAAGTAGAAATTTGTAATGTATATTAATAATGTTATTAATTTAATAAATTAAGGATACAGTAAATTAAAAAAATATATTTAATAAAATATTAATTTAATTTTTATACTAAAATTACTAACAGTTTTGAGAATTAAATAATAACAATTATTCATCACTTAAAGCTATCATTCAAAATTTCTGATTTATTATTTTCAAAAAAATAAAATAGAAATTTTTTGAAAAATCAGCCAAAAACATAAAGTCTAAGCAATAATTAATTAATTAAACATAATAATAATAACAATAATAATAATGCAACATTGTACAAATACATAAAAATAATTTTTAACAGTGTTAGGTGACATTATTGTCCAGAGGAAGATTTTATTATTTTTTTAAGCACAGTTATTGTTTACAATTCGCAAAAAGCAAGATATTAATTAATTATAAATAAAGAGCAAGAAAAATATTATAAATTAAGTAATAAATAAATAAACAACATATTTATCTTCAGAATCCTTATCATTTTTGTACATCCCAATGAAGTTAATAACATTAGAATAACCGAAAAATTAAATAATATATTTGCATTTACCCTAAAATAACTATTATATAGTTCATGTAATAGCTTTTAAACAAGTAATTGATAAGTTAGTTATATAAACAATTAATAATTTAAATTATTTTGAATTGTTATTAATAAATACCTTTAATAAAAACAATTTAATATTTGAGAATTTTTTTTTTTATTTAACTATTTAACTATGAATGTTTTTAATTTTTCTAAGATGATTTTAACCAATTTATAAAATACAGTATGATATTAATGAAATAGCAAATCAAAACCCGGTGCCGGGATTTTTTAAAACTTTTTTATGATGGTGTTGGTATATTATTTGAAATAGTAATAAAGTAGCATCAAAATACTATTATCCCTTTCTTAACGAAAATTCTGCATGCCAATCAATTGTGAACGTCTTAACAGTTTGTCACCTTTATACAAATGTCAGATGCATATCCCCTTTCCATACAATAGCCTTTTCGCTCCCGAGTTCAACCGTGGACCGGACTTCCCAGATAATTACTTTCATTCTTTGAAGAAATATGAATGTGTTGAAAATAACAGCATTTCTCGATGTTTCTTATAATTTTCACCCTGTTATCTTTATTTCAGGAGTAACTGAAATTCCATTCTACATAAATTTAGAATATGTGCAGAAACTTTGAATATGTGCAGTGCATGGGCATTTGCATATGAAAATTAATGCTCGAGTTATAAATGTTTTTAAATTGTCTGGACTTTATATTTATTATAGGCTAAAATATGAGGAGCTTCTATAAAGAATCCACAGAACTCCCCCTTCCACCTACACCTAAAAACGATTTCTTCTACCATATGAAATTTGCATGGGGTGCTACAATTTGTATCCGAGTTATAAGTGTTGGCGGTTTTCGGGCTCTTAAATTCGAGTTATACTAAAATTTCGAGAGTTCAGTTAAAAAATCCGATAATATCCCTTCTTTTATAAAGATTACGTTTACCATACAAAATGTGAGTGTTTGCGATAATTATAGATCGAGTTATAAATGTTTTAATTTATTGGGACCTTATACTTCTGATACACTAAAATGTAGAAAAAGTCAACAGCGCCCGCCCCCGGTTTTTTAAAACGATTACGATTATCATACGAAATTTGTGTGGGCTGCGACAAGTTCGATCTGTGTTATAAGTGCTTGCGTTTTCAAATCCTTATATTCGGGTTATACTAAAATTTAGGGCGTTCAGTTAAAAAATCCGATAATGTCCCTCCTTTTATAAATATTACGTTTACCGTACAAAATATGAGTGTTTTGTGATAATTATAGATCGAGTTATAAATGTTTCAATTTATTAGGACCTTATACTTATAATACAATAAAATATAGAAAATGTGAATCCCCCCCCCCCCTGCTTTTTAAAATAATTACCATACAAAATTTGTGCGAGCTGTTACTAAAATTTTAAGGCCTTTATTTAAAAAACTCTACAATGTCCCCTATAAAATTATGTCACCTATTTCAAGTGCATAAAATTTCAGCTTGCTGGAGAAGGGACCGAAATGTCTCGGGACCGAAATGTATCGGGACTGAAATGTCTCGGGCCTGAAACGGCTGGACCGAAATGGCGGGACCGAAGTGTCGGGACCGAAACGTCCTGCTTCCGTAAAAAGCATTGGTTTAATTAAATATTAAGCACTTACGCTACTTAAAATTTTCATAATTTAATTATTGAAAATATTTGTAAAATGTTCCTGAGGAAGACTAAAGATTGTTTTAATTTTATTTGTCATCTCAATTTTTTCTGATTTATTTCATAGCTCTCAAATTTGATTTATCTTTCCGGGTAGTATTCGCTTTTCAGCTAATAAAGATTAAAGATCCTTCAAATATTTCCCCCTTTCTTTAAGTTTTCCTCACGCATCGTTGATCTTCATTAAAATAAAATGCAAATAATCAGTACAACAAAACGTGATCTTAAAAATATCAATTTATAGTATATAATTATATTTTTGTCTTTTAAAGTTTCTCGCATTATGTCTAATTTGTTTTATAGTTTATTATATCGAAGTTGTTAGCATTTCTGTAGTGGATTTATTTAATACTTTTATTTTTTACATTATTTCCATATGAAAGCGTGGCATAACCTATATAGAATATTTTAATATCCATGCAGATAAAATACGCGTGAGAAAACGGGAAAACGTGTTTTTAGTGCTAGAAATGGCGAAAGTCGTAAAATTGAAAGTATATCGTAACTCAGTGAATTTGGTCGTAGAATAATACAAATCTTACTGTTTTACTTGTTAGAGTATAGAGATTGTAGTTTTGCTAAATGTAACTTCTAAAACCCAGGGACCGTCTAAAAATTAAAACTTTGTAAATATCAAGTAATAAACTACAGTCGACGCTCGTTTTTACGAACTCGTAGGGAACACCTAAATAGTTCGTAAAACAGAAAGTTCGTAAAATAGAAAAACACCAAAAATGATATGAATACGTACATAATTTATGTCTATTTTTATCAAACTGCTCCCTCTTCATGGATGAAGCAGTATTTCAAGATTATTTATTATTTACTAAAGTTATACATGTATTTTTAAATATACCAGAAATAAATGCAAATTTATGCACAAAAAATAATTTTAATACACAGAAACATACGTTACCATGCTTTGAAAATATTACATATGAAAACGCAGGCTGTATTAGTACTTAGTAGATGAAAATACATAGATGAAAACACAGATAAAAAATTAGGAATAGAAATAATCACTTATCTTTAAAAAAAAAAATCACATTTTGAAAAATATATGTTTCCATTTTATCTATGGAAACCTTTACTACCTTTACCTTTCACAGCTATTGTTCCCTTCAAAAAAGTTCCTTAGTCCTGACAACCACTACTTGAAATTGTTGCTATGCCCCCTCCCTACGAAAGAGATTGGGGGAAAATCAACACATTATTGGACTGTACCTGATGTCTCATTGTACCTGCATAGAGTTTAACTCACGCTGGCACTGCATTCCAATACTTTTAAAAAAAAAAAAAAAAAAAAAAAAAAATCAGAAGTACGAAAAGTGAGTTCGCAAAAAAGAGATTTTTATAATCTGTAGTTCGTAAATGGGAGCGAAAAATTACATTGATTCTATGGGAGCGTATTCGGGACCACTCTATAGTTCGTAAAATCGCAAGTGTTCGTGAAAAAGAGGTTCGTAAAAACGAGAGTCTACTGTATTTTGATGTAAACGGATTTTCATATGAAGAAGAACCATATCTGAAAAATTTCGCATTTAGAACCATACCGCTAAAATTAACCATTACGTAAACAAGGGGATAAACCAGGTCTTCCCAGGTCACAAAATATAAATGTAAAAAATGATAACTCTAATAGATTTTTTACATTTATTATATATTTTTTAGAATGCCACTAACAGTATCTGAAAAATTGGGCAAATCTAAAAATTGGTTAATTCCTGGCCTTGCGCAAGGAAGAAATCGCCAAAGGTCACTATTTACAATCCTCATTTTTGATTCTGTTCATTTCAGTGATTTAAGCGCATAGTTCGATTACATGACTTAAATTTGTGTTTTATATATGTTTTATTCTTTTACTTATTGATTGATGAATGAATTAATTTCGTTATGGAATGTAAGCTGGAAATAAATGCTGAGCTATTCATATTAATTTAAGGGAAACGGATTTATTTTTCGTAATCGTCTGCACGCGATAGATATAGAAAAATAAATTCTTGAAAATTATTTAAAAGACAATTCAAAATGAGTAAATTACGATACAGTTTTCAAAAAAAATGCCCATACAGTTGACAAACAAATTGCATTTGAGAGTGCATTTTATTCCGTATTCGACGTTGTAAAAATTGAAATTGTGCGATATTTAAAAAAAAAAAAAAATTAGTAAAAGTTAAATTTAATTGTCTGGTGTTGCCACTGTCAAAATGATGTCAGCGTTACGGACGGACACGTTTGTCTTTTATAATATATTGATCAGCGTTAAAATGGGACACTGTGTATGCTGAATAATGTGTAATAAAAAGAGTTTTTTTTTACTAATTTCAAACAAAGAGTACATATGTTTCAAACTTTATTGGACGATTGCATAAAGAAGTTACACATAAAATATATAAAAATTACGTGGGGATGGTAATTGTGACACTTGTTTTACTTATTTCTAATAACGCTGCTCTCTTTGTTCTGGACAAAATACCTGTAGGTTTAGCCATAGCTGCCAACTTTTACGCTTTTTTGCTACTACTATTTTTCATCAGGAAAATTTGCCTTGTTTAATCCTATGTTTTCGATAATTAAATAAGACAAATTATTCTGTTAACAAATAGGGGTAGAGAAAAAGGGTAAAACTTTGCAGATATGGTTTAGCTATATTCAATAGTTATTACTCTTTTTTTGTATTTGTCCTGAACCAAGAGGATACCGTTATAAATAAAGAATCAAACACTCGTCACAAATTCCCCCCACCGTCGTCAAATCACCCTGAGTAGCCTACATAAAAAAATAACTTGGCTTTCATTTCTTCCTTTAAAAAATGCAGTAATAATAACCGAATATATTTTAGCAGAATTAATTTCTTAACAATAAATTAAACTTGATACGGCAAAATATCATTTACTTTTAAGACTTTCCAGTATAGTTGAAAAAAGTTTACTACTTCGATTCGTCCGTCTGTCCGTCTCTCTGTATGCCCTCTAAATACTGTAAATAAACTTTTATTTCCATGTTATTAATATATGTTATTGAGGTTTACTATAGCATGTTCCCTATTAAAGATGAAGTGTGTAGCTATTATAGTTCGTTTACTCAAAGGAATTTTATTATATAATGATCAATGTAGGAAAATAATTTGCATAGCATTTTAATGATGGTACGCTGCTTCAGATGTAATCACACATATATGCATCCCTGAGGTAGACTACGACATGCTTTTTATAGAATATGGAATAAGTACAATTTATAGTTCGTTTTCAAGCATACCAAAGTTCTGTAAAGGAAAATGTTTGAAGTCTATTTCATTGACATTACCGTGCTTAAAACATAATGAAATTGACATGTGTAAGTCAGATGTACTAAAACATGCTTTCAATACGATCTGACGGTCGTAGTATTCATCATTATCTTGTAGAGACACGAAAAAGAAATTGTTTACGGAGCTGACTGTTAGCGAAATTGTTGTAAATGCGTTTTTACAGCGGTATTCACCCTCATAGCATGCATGGTCCCGGTGACGTCGTTGTGACGTCGCTGTGGTCATGTCACATCTGTGACCAAAACGCCACCACTCAGTGATATCACATTGTGACTGAGATGTGAACTTCTTAGAAAACTTTAAAAAATTACAAAAATTCTTCAAAACATGATATTTACTGTAAAATTACATTTTTCTATCAATAAAAAAAAAAATTGTGACGTCATTGTTATGTCATTGCATGTAACGTACGTCACGTCACATATGTGACAAAAAACCCACCATATTGTAAGTCATAGTGTGACACAAATATGAACTTTTAAAATCTTTGAAAATGAAGAGAAATATTTTAAACAGTATTTTAAACAGTTCCGAGTTACAGCGGCATAAGGAATGAAAATATATTAGTGGATAGTAAATGTTAAATTCTGTCACGAAAGGGGGGGGGGGGGGGGCATAATATATAAAGTGCAGGATACAAGCATTGATACACTAAATGCTCATGCTATATTTTATCAATTTGATATCTAAGACAGTGAAAGTATACTTTTTTCATGATTTCAATTTATCTAGCATTGCAATTTAATATAACAATCATTCACTGATTGTTATTATTATAAAAGTGTTTCTCGGAAAAATGGTACGTGCTGGAGCAATTTGTATAACATATTTAGAATTAGGAGTATTAAATCCGTACACTTTATATATTTAGTTTGCATGGAGGAAATATTTTCATTTTTTTGCCAACCAGTGGTATTCGAAACACTTCTGTGGTTTCAAACCAAAAATTTTCTTACAATTACAACTTTTCTTAAAATTACGTGCTCATTAAAAGTATGCAGCTTTTAATGAGCACGTAGAAAGAGTCTTCAGAGTTTAGTCATATATGCATTTCTTCCTTTATAATTTGCATTCAAGTGATATTTTTTCCTCATAGTGTTTAACTATTTTAAGTAACTATTTTTTTAAAAAATTCTACTTCTTTCAGACTTTTAAATAAAATTAACATTTTCCGAAAATAAAAGAAATATACAAAATTTATGCAAAACCCATGATATAAATAATTATTCGTATTTCAAATTTGTATTTCAGAGATATGACCTTTAAAGTAATTTTTTAAATTGTTTTATTTTACAGGAAATTAATATGAAAAGAATGACAGATTGACCAAGAAATTTTATTTTAATCCTCGATAACTACTTTTTATTTATTAAGAACATATTTTGTATTTATTACGTGTGAAACAAACTTTACTTAAAAAAAAGGGGGATGAGGGTTCATTATTACCATTAAATTGATTTTTACACATTTTAAAAATTTAAACACTGTTTTATCTAATAATCTCTAATTGCGAATATTATTATTATTATTATTATTATTATTATTATTATTATTATTATTATTATTATTATTATTTACAAAAGAGAAACTTTACAATCCATTGCAACTTCAGTTGTTTGGAACTGATAAAAAGAAAAGGTAAAATACATTGGAAAATTCTTCAAATAGAAAATTTTAATTAAAAACAGTCTCATAAAATTATTGAGCATTTAAGTTCGAAATCTGTTGTATACAAAAACAAACAAACGGTAAAAAAACATCTGCTGAAAATCGTCTGCGCACAGAATAAATAAGAGAAGACGCCGGAAGTTAGTTCACTGTTTAGAACATCACCAAGTCTACAACACTTTTTTATAAAATAAGTGAAAGACGACCGTCATTTTAGGATATTACAAATACACGGATATTAATAATGGTTCATAAATATAAGTATTATTTAATTTAAATGTTTTGTTCCTGTTTTGTATATTATGATCATGACTTAAATTGTTTTATGTTATATTAGTAAGAGACTGATCTGGAATTTTTTTCAGAAACGATATTTTCCTATTCGATGCTGTGTTGAAAAATAGCTTACTCTGCCATCGCTTGAAAAAAAAAACAGCTGCGCAGAGACTGATTCATGCCTACATTCATAGTGGAATTAATTTAAAGATTAATTTGCAGTTACTTGAGATTGAAAATGTGTTGAGACAATGATTTGGAATTTTTTTCAACTTCTTACTGTTTCCTGATTACTAACACTTACAGTAGTTATAGACATTATTATTTTGGAGTTAAACATGATTTTCGATTATTACGATATTACTAAACTATTTCAGACTAGAAATTAGCATTGTGCTGGGAAAAAGTATTTTTACGTAGTACAGTAGTGAAACTTTTGAAAGATTTTTCTTTTAGTGCTAATAATATTTTAAACTATTATTTAAAATCTTATATCATCATACCAATGTTTTCAGACTTAACATTTGCCAAAATTATAAAATAATAGGAATTTCCTATAACATATGGAAAGATTTTTTGAGATATTGTTAAATCTAATAATACATTTAATTCATCAATAGTAGTTTATTGTTGTTTAATAGTACAATTATAAATACTAATTATTATTTTTAGTGTTTTTCAAATTGGTATATTTATTTTTTTTTAATTGTATGTAAGCATTTTTTTCTGTTTGTGATTTTAATCTAACATTTAATTATATACATTCGGAATCGGTAATTAAATTTTCGTCTATTATAAAATCATTTTCTAAGTTTATGATACACGTAATTATTGGCACTAAAAAGTAAAATATCATATTTCAGCATTGAAATAAAGTGTTTTTCATGTCTAATAGGAAGTTTATAGATTAAATTGCTTTAGTATATATTTTTTAAGTTCATATTTACTTACATAATATAAGACTGAATATTTTTTTAACAGATTAACAGTGTTTAACTTCGGTTTGCCTGTCCGTTTTTCCGTCTAGCCGTCTATTCGCGCTCTAACTTCCTTAAATATACTCGGATGGCCCTGAAATGTTTAGATATTGACGTTTACCATAGCACTTTCCTTATTTCTAATGAAGTTTGTAGCATGTTTAGTTCATTTACAGGAACAGTCAAATGTATTCCGTTACATTACGGCATATGGGGAAAAATCGTTTCGAATGATTTTTAATGATTTTATACACTTTCAAACAGAATAAAATTTAATGCATTTATGAAGCGCACTAAAATATGCATTCTGTTGAATATGCGATGCAAAGAATAGTTATCGTTCATTTACAGGGCTAAAAAAGGAATTCCAATACATAATGATATAGGGGTGGGGGGAATTGTTTGCTGCGTACTTTAATTATGTTAATCTATTTCATATATAATGAAATTGATATACGTCGCTGAGGTGTACATACTACAAATTATTTCATGTATAATACGAAGTGTGTATAGCATTTACAGGAACACACAAAATATTTCCGATGCTATATTGTATCCGAAGTACTGTTCATTAGCGATGATTGCTGGAAATGCATTTTAAATTATGATATGCGCTATGATTCACTATATTTATGCGTAGTATATGGTGTGTATAAATGCTATAATTGATATACAGGTCTACACAAAAGTATTCGTAAGTGTTACTGGGTATGGGCGCAAATTGCTTAAAGGTGGTTTTTAAATGAGTTATTCTTTTTTATGCTGAACTGCATTTAGTGTAGTAAGAAATATTTGTCGAATATAGATAAAATGATATACTGGGGCACGCAAAGAGTTGGATACATGTCCGTCTATGGATGATAATTTCTGGAAATGTAATTTCAGTAGTTTTAAGCATGTTTTAGTTTGAATTAAATTTTAGCTAAATAGTGGCGTGTAATAAAGGCACAAATGACACATATTTCACAAATTGGTCGCAATGTGACTTGAAAGCATTTTCGCTTTCGTCACAGGTTCGTCACAAAGTTAATGCCAAATAGTCACAAATGGCACACTTTTCACAAATTTGTCACACCGTGACTTCACAGAGTGGTCACAATGTAAAGTCACAAACGACCTCTAAAACGACCATAACGACTTCGCATTCTAGTCACTATGACGTCACATCGACGGTCACAACATCACATTGTGACTTCACAACGACGTCGCTGTGACGTCACCATGCCTTACACGCAGTAGTATTTTAAGCTTAAACAGTTTTAGTGTATTAAGTGGTATG
Organism: Maratus speciosus; assembly: GCA_963932465.1. Lineage (NCBI taxonomy): Eukaryota > Metazoa > Arthropoda > Arachnida > Araneae > Salticidae > Maratus > Maratus speciosus. Next base: position 1,678,252 of record OZ010787.1, read on the forward strand.
TATAAACTCTGTATATCATATACAAAACTGCATAAAGGAATTTGTATGCATTGCCGTCTATAGACAGCAATTGCTGAAATTGGATTTTTAACTGCCGTATGTTTTATTTTCTAAATTGTTTATCTCGATATCTCATTTCATTATATGTAAAATGAAACTTCGTAACAATATTCGGATTAGTGTCGGAAAGTGTTTCATAATCCATTACTGATGCATGAATTTTCGTTCTTATATATATACATATATATATATATATATATAAAAACATTATATAATTACAAATCATCATGGATTTCCTATTACTAAAATTAAATATAAAATACAAAATAAAGATGGAACCTTTAACTAGTAATATAGAATCAAGCACAATATCACTAATTCACTAGCATATTGCGGACGATAAATCCATATAAACATATGTAAAACCACCAAATTTTGATAAAATATCCTATTAAAGACAAAAGATACAAATAACCAGCAAGATAATGTTGAACCACAAAAAGACGTATCATGAACAAACAATAGAATTAATGGATGAATGAAGCCGGAAGCTTATATAGTATTTCACTTTTTCAAGGGTACATAAAATACATATATAAGCAAAAAACATAGTCGATTTCCGTAATGGAATCCAGCAATAAGCTAAAAATCGAATTCTATTATGTACCCTATCGACTATATACCAATAATTGAAGATCTGAGTGGATGAACATGTTAAGTCAAAAAGCTAAGATGCTTTACTGACAGGCACCGTTTTATCGGTTAAAAAAGAAAAAAAATCGCCAATCTTTGCGAATTTTTCCTTCAATGGTAACCTGGCTATTATGCTTGAATTAAGTTATTGCTGTTGAAATTTGATTTTGTAACCCTCGTTTGCGTGCTTCTGGAAAGAGGATAAGGAAAATTATCGCGAATGCATTTATTACTTCATCGATGATGAAATATAGAAAATTACAGAATTTCAAATTATATCTGGAAGTAAGCAAACTTCAACGCGTGACTACGATATTATACACTGTTCAAAATCTTTAGCTTTTACTGCAGACTCACTCCACCGCTTTTAGAGAAAACGGTTACTTGACTATATTATGGATCATTCTCATTGGTCAGAATAGAGTTATTCTATAAAAGCGATGGAGTGACTTAAGCAACGAATGCTGCAGATTTTTAACAGTGTAAAGTGCCCTTCTACATCAGAGATAGTTTTTTGTCCTTTAAAACTCCCCGTAAAAGAACTATTTACGTATTATAAATATTACAAAAAATGAATTTAAAAGCACATCACTCATATTTGAACGAAATTACTTTCATTTTAGGGTTTTTTATTCATGTATTTTACAAATATAGTTTATTTCAATAAACAGTAACGTAAATTAACAAAATACTTGTGAAATAGCGCCTAGAATATAAAGTGTGGAAATCGACTATCTCTGTAATACTTAAAAAAGCGGTAAAATATCGTATCCCTTAAATGTGCAACGATGCTGCTGAATTATGGAGATCGCAGCGACATCTGCAGGATATTTTCTAAAACTGCAAGATATTGCTAGTCTATACAATGTAATACTAAATCCCGCAGATGTCGCTGTGATCGATACTTGGGATTTCAGCAGTATCGTCGCACATTTAAGGATACAAATTTTTAGCATTTTTTGGATAGCAGATTTCCACACTATGTATTCTAGACACTGTAACTAAGCTACGTTACAGCTATGGGGTCTAGAATATATCGTATTGAAAGCGGCTTTCCCAGTAATGCTTAATAAAGTACTTAAATATTGGATCCCTTAACTTTCAAACGGTGCTGAAATCCAAAGAGTCGATTGCAGCGACATCTGCAGAATATTTCTTAAAACTCCAAGACGATTTGGTCTACACCATGGAACTATTAATAAAGAGGAACTGACATATCCTTAAAATGGTGAAGCTTCAACTGTAACCGCTTTTACAAGCGCTGATTACCTCCGATGGAAACTTTCACCAGTAAATCTATATAGATTTTTTTTCCCTATTTAAAAGTCTTTATTAACCCATTTTCGGCCAAAGGTGAGTAAACGCACCATTTCAATAAATATTTTTTTTATTAACACTATGGGGAATATTTTTCACTAATTTTATTTTTCTGCTATTTTTATGGTTTCTGGAGACATCTATAAAATATCAGTAATTCAATTGGAGTAAACACTTTCTGTTGAGAAATTTTCAAAATACGCGAGTCTTTAAAAATTGAAACGATTAGTGACAAATTCGACTTTTTGAAAATGTATAATTATTCCTCTTGAGATAAATCATACGTTTTTATAATGGATTGAAGTTCCAAGTTCTGTAAATAAAATAATAATAAAACAAATGTCATAAAAAATTAAAATAAAAATATTAATTTTAAATTTAATGGCGCGTTAGCGCACCATTGACCGAATGCCTGAAAATGCCGAATGTATTTTATTTTTCAAATAAATTATTATTTTTCATGCACGAACCTTTTTTTTTTTGTCTTAATGAATGTAATTTAAGCATATTTCAATGAAAATAATACCACATTTTATAATAATTATATGCTTGGCCTAAAATGAGTTAATACAAAATTTCAGTCATAAATAATCACAAAAGTAGATTTTCATTTTTACAGGTAGGAGTTTACTTTTGCGGTCATCAGGCGTGCGTTTCCGTCATATTGTGACAACCGGTAAAACAAACTGACTGTTTTACTAGGCAGGAGCAAGGCGATTAAATAAGACAAATTTTTTTATTCAATTTTACTGGTTGAAAGTTTGCTCCGTCGGTATTCAGAAACTTTAGATCCGATTTTAAAAAAGCAGCTGCCATCTTGTGACAACTCTTCTGTTACTTCACTCGCAACTCGTAGACAGTATACTTTATGCCTACTCCTCTTTATTTGTAACTCCATTGTCTACACGATTAAAAATCTGCTGCTGTAGCTGCATCGTCCCTCCACCAACTTTATATAAAACTACAACGTCTAGAATATATAGTGTGGAAATCTGCTATCCAAACAGCGCTAAAAAGTTGTATACCTTAAATGTGCAATGATGCTGAAATCCAGGGAGACGATCGCAGCGACATCTGCAATATATTTTCAAATTTCAAAGTAAACATCGTATTATTACAGCGTCTAGACCAAATCGTCTTGGAGTTTTAGAAAATATCCTACATATGTCGCTGTGATCGACTCATTGGATTTCAGTATAATTTGACATTTAAGGGTTCAATATTTCAGCGCTTTTTTATGTATTACTGGGATAGCCTATTTCCACACTATATATTCTAGACGCTGTAATAAAACGGTTACTTTATTATATTATGGAGCATTTATCTTGGTCAAAAAAGAGATATTCTATAAAAGCGGTGGAGTGACTACGCAGCAAATACTGCAAAATTTTAACAGCGTACTGTAACAGACCACTTTAAATCACCAAAATGACGTGATGATTTTATTTAAAAGCTTGCAAGAAATGGACCTTATGCACACGACCTGAGGTCGATGCTAAAATTCGTTTGCTGGCTGTATTTACTGTCGAGTATTATCATAGCAATCTATGGAGTTTGAGTTATTAATGATTATTTGTTAAAAATACCGAATAAAATTCTTTGTTGCAGCATTATATACTTAATATATTTTTATTAATTCAAAATGTTGTTCTGTATGCGAGAAAATTCCCTAAATTTGCAAAATTTTGGTTAAAATTTATGCACTCAACCTGGGTCGAGGCTAAAGTCGTCTGCTTGCGGTGTTTGCGCTTGCACGTACTGGCATTCTGGAGGTGCAGTGTTTAGAATAACAGATCAGCATACCGCCGGCTCTGGCGAGGCTAACGAAAAAGACAGGCTACCACGGTGCATCCCACGTGACATTTTTTACAAACTGCTAGAGTTGCTGCAAACTGCTCTTTTATCACACTTTCACTGGTGCATTCGAGCATCACGTGATTCCAGCGGTCTGTAAAAAAAGACGTGGAATGCACCGCGATAGCCTGTCTTTCTCGTTAGCCTCGCGACTTTGGCGTCTGACGTCACGTGCATACGGTCCATTAGAATTTGAACTATCTGATGTCTACTCTGATATAGAAGGGCATTTTAAAAGCACGAAATGACGCAAGTAGCACATTTACCATAAGATTTATGTTGTAAAATATGTGTTTAAGCTTTATTTTGATTGTCTTAATAAAGCTTTATTTTAATTGTCTGTTTAATACGTCTTTATTTATAAGTAGTGAATATCTCATGATTCAAAGTTGTCGACGTATTAGAAAATAGCAGTTCGGCGTGGACTAGAAAAGCGCGCCAATCAAAAAGTCGCCAACACCCACGCAGTGTCGAAGCACATCTGTTCAAAAACAGATAACATGTTCATCCACTCAGCTCTTCAATTATAAAATCACCATGCCAAATAAATTGAATTAAGAAAAATTATTAATCAATGCAATATCCGCATCAATGAACAACATTAAAAAATAAAACAATTAAAATCAAAGACATACCCAGCGAGAGAACTGCATGACCATATTGTCCATAACTGAAAAATTTAACCAATTTTATCACAGCAAAAATCCCGCCCAATAACTGGCACAGTCAAAAACGAAGCTCCGCGGTTGCCGCTTAATATATTCACATTCTTGAAATATAACAATTATAATTAATAAATTTAGTCCATATAATAATTATTATTACTTGCAATTTTAATGATCCTGGTTTAAATTATAACTAAAAATACATTAAGAAATATTTGTTTAAAATTAAATAATAAATAATTAAGAGACATTATCTAATATCTTAGATGATGGCAACAATATTATATTAGAACTAAATAAATAATTATTTAATGCTGCCACCCAGCGTTACTACATAAAATTAAAAATTAAGATAGTCTGTATATGAATAAATTCAAGTCAAAATCAGTAGTTATATTATATAGTGCTGCCATCTATTGTATATTACCAAATATAACAGTAGAAAATTGTAGAAAATATGCTTATTTAAAATATTGCTAATATCTGAACCTATAAAATTATTTTAAGACGGCACAACAAGATCATTCTAAGACAGAACAACTGAATATAGATAATAATCATTTAACATCTTTAATATAGTGTGTTATAATTATTTTTTATATTTTATTATTTACGTAAAATTAAGTAAATTAATAATAATTTCAAATAAGTTACTATATTAATAATTTAAAAGTTTGTTTACATTAATCACTTAATATAATTAATGTTTCTTTACTGTTTGGAGGGGGGGGGTATATATCTACAGATAACAACATTTCTACAAACATATAAATACATATCATAACTTGTATTAGCGTCCAGCATTACCAAGGGAAATATATTGAAGTAAATCTATAGAAGTGACTTAAATTGGAGTAAATTAATTTAATTTAAATATTTTAATTGAAGCAAATCAATTTAATTTAAATATTTTTATACAGTACTAAGGACAGCAACTTCATAAGGACTAAAATAAACATAGAAACTCGTAAATTCAACGTACACTTCCCCTTCTTTTTTTTGTATTATAATAAATTTATATTAAATCAACATTTGCGTATAAATTATCCAGACAACACCGCCCTCCTCCATAATTTAACATCTACCCACTCAGCCAACCTATTTAATTTTTTTTATAGTTTTTCTATTTTTATTTATTTTTTGTTTATTTTAGGTTTTTGTAATTTTTTTTTGTTTATTTTTAGTTTTTTGTAATTTTTTTATACGCAAAATGTGAATAGTAACATACAAGAAATCTCCCTACTATACATTGCTTAGATCATAAATTATTTGTAGATTAAGGAATATATGAATTTCTTAGGAAAACCATGATTTAATGCATCAAATAATAATTGTTTAATGTTTTTATTGATAAGATGTGATGAACATAAAATTTTGATTTTATACAAATGATTAATAAGTATATTACGGTAAACTGAAATATGTAGACAGGATTTAAAGTGAGTAAATGTATTAACTTTGAATTGGAAGTCTTTACGTTTGTCATAAAGATCAGTAATTGTTTTGTTTTGTGCGATTATGATTTTTAGATCTGAAAAGTCAATAGTATTATTTGTTAAAAGGTTTTCTGTCGGTTCTAAAATAGTTGGATAATCAACTGAAAATTAAGCAAAATTTGATTGCTTAGTTTCAATTAAAATAATGTCATCAAAATAGCGATACATTAGTAAATATCATTACTAAAATTACGTTCATATTGATATAAATATAAATAAGACATCAAACTGGATGTAGATTTGCCTTGTGGTATTCCTTCTATTTGTAGATAAATAATATTATCTTATAAGATATAGTTATTGTAAATTATAAAATTAGTTAAATTGCGAAAATATTTTATATCCATATATGTAGGAAGAGTTAATTTATTTTTATATGTTTTAAAAAGTGTATTAATTATATTATGCAGGTCTTTAAGATTCATATTATTAAATAGATCTTTGAAATCATATGTACGTATATTTTTTACACATCTAATGTCTTTAAGCACATTAATCAATTGATAACTATTTTTTATACAATGTTTATTATCTGTTTCTGTTGTTAGATTATAAATTTGACTAAGAATTTTAATAAAATATTGTTAGCGTACACTATATGGCCAAAGGTGACCGGTCACTTGCGATTTTAGACGTTTTGCTAAATATCTAGAAAAATACATGAGGAATTAACTTGAAACTTCAAATATGTGAACAGTATAGTATAGATCATATATTTCCGTGATGATTGTTTTCCCGAAACAGCATAGGGAACCGTCAACAAATTGAAAAAGAACGAATATCTTTCGGATAACCCTGTAAAAACTAATGTAGAAAAAGCATTCAAACTCGAGATTATTAATAAGTGGCTTATTTTAATATAATGTGTTCATTTTTATGAGGATACCATGTATACTCGTAGAGAAATTAAAGGGTTGTATCCAAATATAGTAGTACGTGCAATATTGTGTGCGCTATCTTGGCACTAATCAACAGATATTTGATACAACCCCTCAATGAGAAATGACTTGCACAGTGGCTAAAATTCAGATTGAGTCGTTTAAAAATTGCATCCTACGCTAAAGAAAAGAAAATTTCAGGAAAAGGAATTTTAAAAACTACAATCAAAATATATATTAATTAAAAAGGGACAGTATATTAAAAATGTGGTAAATTAACTGGATATATATATATATATATATATATACAGAGTGATCGAAAAATGTGTGGCCAAAGGCGTTAGACTGGAAAAATATATAAAGATTCACAGTAGAGTTCGTGTCCGGAAACGCAGGGTGAATGTCCTGGAGAGTAAAGAAAGTGAAAAGGTAAAAGGAAAGAGACACAGAGAAATTTAACAAGCCCTTTATTTAATCAATGTGTCACAGAAAATGCTTGAAAGAGCGATTACCAACCATAATATAAGCTTCACATCGTCACGGCGTACATTAGCATAAACACCAGTCATTTCCAGCACATCTCCAGCAGCAGTAACCAATCTAGTGACGAGATCGACGTCGGAGTCCACAGGAACCTCGTACATGATTCTTTTCAAATGGCCCCACAGAAAGAAATCCATGCAGGACAAATCTGGTGACCGTGGCGGCCAGGGATTAGGTCCAACTCGAACAACTGGTGTGGATAAGTAGCATACAGGTAATGCCTGAGATCACGGATAAAGTGTGGTGGCGCACCATCGTGCTGGAACCAGATACGTTTCCGGATACTCCATACGTCAGATGGATATCTGCTAGTTGAGCATTCGTGTAGCGCTGCATGTTGTATGAAAACACAGTGGCGAATGCCAGCTTCCCGCACTGGTGGCTTGTTTCGACTGCCTACACAGTGCCCTCTATCACCTTCACGTGGCGTTTCTCGAAACGCATTGTACTGCAAATCATTTTATATTCGTCCCCTCTAGCCCCCTTTAAAAATTGGTCAGACATTTTCCGATCACCCTGTGTATAAAGTGGGCATCTCCAGATCATGCGAAATAGCCAAACTATAGTTTTGGAAGCAGTTAATTAGCAGCTCCCTCTATTGGGTGATTGGTAGCTGAAAGCATTTACACCATGATAGGTGATAATAGAGCAGTTGAACTTTCATCAGTTTCTACAACCTAGAAAATTTTAACATCACAAAAATTTGGTTTCGATACATTTTAATTAACATTCCATTCTCATTTTTTGAGAGTTTCACATTGTTATTTCAAGGATATCTTTCATAGATACCTAAACATGACAAACATTCAAACTTTAAAGATAATTGGCGACTTCAACTACTGAACCATTCTTTGTTAATAATGATTTCACATCTCTAACAGGGTGGGACCTTTTCGTTAAAACTTCACTTCAAAACATCATGAATCAGTCCTAATAAATTTATGAAATTTTATTCTCATCGGTATATCAAGTTAAGTCTGAATAAACATTTCTTGGAATAGGATAATGTATATCAGGTTACTTAAGAAAATTGTTTTAATTAAAGAAAAGATTCTTAATTTTGTGAAATTGCTACTTACATCTTCTAATGTGATTTAACGAAAGAAAAAATATTTCAGAATTTAAACATGTATAAAATCTTAATTTTTGGTGTATAAAAAGCCATAATTCGGGGTAAAATTTATCTTTTGATACATACAAATTTAATATAATACTGCACCAAATTATAGCTTACATTATGGGAGGTTTCTTATACTACTATCGGAAAGCGTAACATATAATTCAGGCATTTTATATAACACTAAAATGTTCTCATATTTCATTTTATTTCGCTAATACATAAATAATATTAAGTACATTTTTCATAACTTACGTAAATATTAATTCATGTTGCAAATTATATTATTTGCATATTAGTTGTTGATAAAAAAATTTCTTATTGTTTAGACTTTACAAAACAATCAAAATATATTTGAATAGTCTGACATTATCTTCTATCGGTTTGTGACAAATAATTTCAAGCAAATATACCCATGAAACCTTACAGCTTGGAAGAAAATAAACAAAGGTAAAATTTAATGTGATAATTGAGGTGGTGATGCAGCTTCAGATGTATGGCGCCTAAGAGTTATTAAAAAGATGGCTCTATCAAGTAGTTTCTCCGGATAACAATAGGGAAACTTAAAGTTAACGAGTCTAACGCGCATAAAAGCTTTAATAGTAATATAATGGTATTGACACTCTTTACTTAATCATTAAAAGAGGAAAGAAGTTCGTTTCGTCCTTCACTTTTGTATAAATTGAAATATTAAGATAAAATGTAATGTTTTAATGTAAAAATAATAAATTTAACAAACTATTTTAAAGTTATGTAACAAATATTTCGAAGCATTTGTACTTCAGTATGAGAATTGCAAAATTCATAGGAATAAACCTAAACGTAAAAAATATCTTTGAAGAATATTTCTTAGAATTTCATGCACTGACTATAGCGGTTGATTCAAAATTGAGATTATGGCGATTATTTCTTAAACTACTAATAATAGAAACATATTTCTAAATAAAAAATATACAAATCAAGTATAATTTTCAGATATGGCAATAGTTATACACGGAGCTGTATGCATATTAAAATACGAAATTAATTTTTATACGGCGTCTTTTTCAATGAATTACATTTAATACACATATACAGGGTGAGTCTAAGTTGTTTTTTCAAAATAAGAGGGTGGCAGTACCCATTCAGATGAGCATTAATTACCATGGAACAGAGGGCCGCATTCCACTGCGAGAGGCAGAAAAGAGTTAAGTCGAGTAATCTATGGCTAGCAGTGGCGTGGCGTCCGGTCATCGCTGGATGCGGCGATGACCAAGCAATATTTTAAAACTCTTAATAAGCTTTTAAAACTCTACGATCCAGTTTTAGCAGAACATTTGGAGTTCATGTATAAGTGAAGGTAAGATTTAAAGTTTCTTTTTTGAACATTCAACCATTGAATTTTAGAGTTAATAATTTTTCACCACAAACTTAAATAATTGCGATGACCACCGAAAATTTTCACGCCACGCCACTGATGGCTAGGCCTCTTAGTTCATCGGACCTAAACCCAATAGACTTTTCCTTCTTGGGGCACATGGAATCTTTAGTGTACGAGATGCCTGTGGACTCGGCTGAAGATCTCGTACTGAGAATCGTTGTTGAGAATCGCAGGTTAAATTAACACAACACCAGGAATCTTCGAGAGGGTGTGCCAGTCCTTCCATCGCCGTTGTGAACTGCGCAACGACACGCGTGGACGCCACTGAGAGTACTTTCTGTGAGATTTTATCTGATCAATAAATCAGATTGCGTAACCTATGGTATCGTTCTTTCGCTTTCTTAACACTGTTGAAATTCTAATTTTACTCTTTCCTGCATCTCAAAGTGTTATTCGACCCTATGTTCCATGTTAATTATTGCTCGTCTGGATGAGCACTATCCCCCTCTTATTTTGTAAAAAATTATTTAGACTCACCCTGTATATAATTTGGATACTCGCCTATTGTTAGTAATACGAAAGTTTAATTGCTGAATTTTATTCAACTTGGCTAAGAGACGTAAGCCGTCAGAGTGAAAAGTGTCCAAGCCTGTATTTGAAACAGGGTCATTGACATTCAGCTCCAATGTTCTACCACTGAGCTACCTGGACGGTATCCTGTTTAGTACTATCCTATCACTGTTTCTGGTTCGAATCCGGCTTTCACACTATTTTACACTGTTGGTTTACGCCTCTTAGCCAAGTTGAATAAAATTCAGCAATTAAAATTTGAAATTACTAAACATAGGCAGGTGAAATTCTCTATGAAATGTCCAAATTATGTATATTCTATTTCACCGAGGCCCGAGGCTAGATACTCTTTCGTTTCCTGTTTGCCCCAGTGGCTCATGAAAATATTTCATCGTGTGCTGCGTGTGAAGCATTGCCAACAGATAAGAGTGAGAAGTGAAAAGCTGTATATCGTCCTTGTAGATCAGTGGTAGACCATTGGCGTGTAATTTCAATCACTCTGTTCGAATACAGGCTTGGACACTTTTTCGCTCTATTGGTTTACGCTTCTTAGCCAAGTTGAATAAAATGCAGCAATTAAAATTTCGAATTATATTTATGCGCATCCATTTACAAGAATCCCTATATTTTACAAGAAACAAATTACCATTTTATGGTACTTATGTAAATATAAGTGTCATAAATCGAGTTTTTGCGTTTTTAGCACCAGAAAGCACTGAAATTTTGAAAAATCCAAAGTACGATACTTGACTAAATTTTTCCCCGAAAACTAATATGAACTTTTGTCTTACATGGACGTAGCACAGGATATTTTTAAAGGCAAGTTATTAGAAAAAGGAGCCATATAAAAAACAAATATCGTATTTTAATTATAGTACAAACTTTTAAAACAAATTTCATTTCTAAGTGCCATACACATGATTTTACAAAAAATTTTAATTGGAAGCATGTTTCTATCATCAGCTGTTTAAGAAATGATCGCTATAACTTCTATTTTCAATCACCCGGTATATATCTCAGACTATAGAAACGCATTTTAAATGAGTTGAAACATTTCCTTTATCCTTTGAAATGAGAAAAAAGATGCAATTGAACTTCATTTTTAAACAACATAGCATGCTTTTATTGTAAAATGCATTTGTAGAATATTTAAATTCTGTTTATTGAATTTTAATAGCGAGTGTATCTTCTTTACATAGGACTGTTTCTATTTTAATTATTGAATAAAAAGTAATTTAATAGCAAAAAAGAACACGTTCTTTTTCTCCCTTCACAGTACAGATTATAAATGTTTCATGCTCTAGCAAGAAGGTTTACCAAAATATAATATAACTGCTTTTGAGGTACTTTCCGAGGTATTACTTAAAACTATTTCTTTCTGGTCAGAATCCACAGAATCTAGAGGATTTCTGAGATTGAAAGAACCTTTTTTGAAACAAATGTTTATTTTGCTGCCCATAACTTTCGAAAACTTTTCCGAGTAGATTAAAATATACTGGGTAAAGTTTCAAAGTGTATTAATCAAGTAGTAATTAATATATTAATCAATTTCTCAGCCCAGTAAGAACACAGCATAATGGTTGAGAAAACTGATAAGTACATTCTAAAAACTATTCGTAAATGCTTCCGAAAATTACGGTCAATAAAAGAAACTTTTGTTTTATAAATGCTCCTTTAAATCTCGAAAATCTCTTGTTTTCTGCAGATAAACAACGCTTTTCGAAATTGCCGGTAATTTAGAAGAGGTTATATTTCCGTAAATTTTCTTGGTAGATCAAGAAACATTTCTCCCCTTTTTTAAGTTGCTTTTGTATGAAAAATGCGTGCTACCGTGTTTCTCTGGAAATAAGAGGTACCCCAAATATTAGACCTAGGATTATTTTTCACGATCCTCGTAATATACATCAAGAAAAGATATACCGAAAAAAAGGACAACCAAAAAAATTAACTCAGTTTCACTTTCATAAAGAGGGATTTTAAAAGCTTTGACTTTAGAAATGAACCAATCATGATGATAATTTCAAACAATGTCTACTTAGTTTAAAGTAGGGACTTTAAAATCCCTTTCATAGACATATTTATGCTTTCGCAATTAAAAATCACTACATTCATGAGTCAAAAACTAGACAAGTTGGATTTAGAAATAGGTAAATAAAACTTAAAAAATACCTATCCCCTTTTCTGTTTTAGTTTTATAAATAAATCATTTTTTTTTTTTTAATCTGAAATCATTTTCTCGTGTGGTAGCATATCGCCATTTCGAGATCAGGAATTTTTTTCTCCATGCCAGCGAAATAAAAATAGTGGAGTTATTTTGGAATTTAATTTAATATATTGTATCCCATTATGTTCTGTTCAAAGAAATTAATATAGACCAATATGCAATTAAAATAATAAAATTTTGTAAAAAATCACCATAAAATAAAACAAAACACAGGACGCGTTTCGAGCTAAAAACATAACAGCTCGTCATCAGCTACAGCAAACACGTGTCCGCAAGCGAACAAGGTCAAAAATGAACTGAAGATAAAGAATGTTGCAAAAAATGCGACAGATGGCGCTAGCTGAAAGAGGTACATGCAGAAGAGATAGGTGTTGCCAAGAAGATAGAAGAGAAATTGATAGGAAAAAAAGGAAATAAAAGAAATAAACAAAATTAAAAGAAGTAAATTAAAAAATATAAATAATAATAATCTATATATATAAAATAAGATAACTGTCAGCCTGCCTGACCGCGGGAAGCTCCGAAATTATAACACCTGGACCTCTGAAATTTTTGTCATGTGTAGATGCTGTTACCGGAAAGTGTACTTCGCCGCCGGATTTTAAAATTTCAATTTAGATATTTTTTAAAAAATTAAAACGTAATTAAAACGTTATGTGTTAGAGGCTATTTACAGCTCTAAGCCAATCCGCTGCAATAAAACGTTATGGGTTTCAGGCTATTTGCAGCTCTAAGCCAATCCGCGGCAAAAAAGAAACCAGCCAATGAGAGCAGGTGGTAAATATGAGATACAGCGGCTGCATTTCCTAGCCTAACTGTATCGGCAAATTGCACTGTTTATCTTTCATGCTTTATTTATTTTGTTACTATAAGTTTTAATCTTATTGACATTATTTTATAATGTTTATAAGAAGTGATATAATACAATTCACGTAAGTTTAAATTGTATTCGTTCTTCGTATTAATATCTATTTACATACGCGTAGTCGCCCAAGAATAAAATAGTAGGTATAATGTTTCTTGAACTTTCTGGGATCTTAAAGTAATTTTTTTTTTCAAATTTGCTGATTATTTTTTTTTTCAAATTTGCTGAATCAACGCTTCACTAAATGTTTTCATTTCTTAGTAAAAATAGAACTGTACATTTTATAGTAAAGTGTAAGATGAAAACTGTACTTTCTATGAAATGGAAACATTCAGTAAATAATTTCCGTTCTCGGGTGATTAAGAGATGTATATTGTCATCGCCCAAGAATAGGAATAAAACAAATATTTCTTTTCAGGGGAAATGAATGAAGTTATTTGAGTTTTTCTTTTATCTTATTTTTTCCACTTCCACATATATTATGAGTTTCATAACAAATCCCAATGAAAACATATTTTCTACACTTTACTGAGTGTTTTCATTTCTTATCAAAGTCATGATATGTAACAAGCACAGGGATCTGTTTAGGAAAAATTGGGTTCTTTAAAGGACCCCTCACAAAATTTTTCATTTCAAAACAGGACCCCTCACAACATTTTTCATGTCAAAACTGGACCCTGCACAAATTTTTTCAAATCAAAGCAGGACCCTTCACAAAACCTTTCACCTTAACAAAAGGACCCTTCACAAAATTGTCATAAAAGTAGGCTTTTTACAAACTTTTTCACCTGAAAACTAAACTTTTCACATATTTGCTGAATCAACGCTTCACTGAATGTTTTCTTTTCATTTCTTAGCAAAAGTATAAGATGTATGTTTTGATTTTAAGATTTGTTATTGAACTTTGTTTCATTTAAGGAGGTTCAGGACATACCTATTTTAAAATAATTTTTATTTATTGAGTTACTATTTTGAAATTTTTTGTGATGCTTAACCATAACATGATAAAACTTATTAATCGGTATAACTCGAAATGTTATATGTAGAATTTAAACTTTTTTTCATTTAAATAAACAAAAATATAAGTTTTAATTTTGATTCTGCATTTTTAAAATTGTTATTGAACTCAGTTTGCTTCATATACAAATATTCAATGTTTTCATTTATTATTGTTGACATTATTGGCCGATGACAACGTACATTTTATACCTGACTGCATGTCCATTCTTGGACGATTATTCTGAAACTCCAAATTTGTCTAATCGCCCCAAGAATCGAATGTTTTTTTAAAACATTCAGTAAATAATTTCCGTTCTTGGGCGATTAAAAGTTCATTCATGTGCGATTCTTATGAAACTCCATGTCACAAAATGCACATCTTAACTATTTTACGCACTCAGAATTTTCCATTTTTAGTTCTTTCCTTTTGTTAATCTTTTCTCTCCACTTTCCCACTGATAAGAAATCGTAATGAAAACATATCTTACACTTTACTGAATGTCTTCATAGTGCCAGGTCCAGTACCAGGCATAGCAGTTTAAAGTTTAGGTGTAATTCAGTGAAGAGAAATTATGATTTTTTTTTTTGTTCTGTCGCCATTTGTCAAAGTTCCCGACATTTCTCAGCGACAGATTGGAAAAATTCAGCGTGTGCTTCTGCACTCTTTTGTCAAAATTTGCTATACATTTCCGCGATCTTTAGATGAAATTTGCAATTTATTCCCTCGACTGTTTATCGAATTTTGTGTTTTATTTTTATAGTGATTGTTTTTACAAGATTTTTCATTAAATTCACGTTATTTTTCTTTTTGCGACCATTAGCCAAAGATTAGACAAACTTTGCTATGCGTTTCTGCGATCTTTTGATGAAATGTACAATATCTTCGTTTACTGAAATTCATGTTTATTTCAGCAATCGTTTCACAAAATGCACGATCTCTCCCCCCCCCCCCCCCAAATCGTTTCACGAAATTTGCAGGTTTTTTTTTCACGATTTTTTTTAAACGATGGCAAAATTTGTAATCTGCTCTCTTCAAACAAACTTTGCTATGCGTTTCTGCGATCTTTTGATGAAATTTGCAATATTTTTCTTCGTTAACTGAAATTCACGCTTTTTTTTTCAGTGATCGTTTCACAAAATGCACGATTCCCCCCCCCCCCTCCCCCAAATCGTTTCATGAAATTTTTGGGTTTTTTTTTAACGATCAGTGACAAAATATGTGTTTTTCTTTTCCGCAGCCATTTGACAAAATTCGTAATGTGCACTCTTTAGACAAACTTTGCTATGCGTTTCTGTGATCTTTTGATGAAATTTGCAATATTTTTTTTTGTTCACTGAAATTCACGTTTTTTTTTCTGCGATCGTTTCACAAAATGCACAATTTCACCCCCCCCCCCCCCCAAATCGTTTCATGAAATTTGCATTTTTTTTTTCAACGATCAGTGACAAAATTTGTGTTTTTCTTTTCCTCGGCCATTTGTCGAAGTTCCTGATATTTCTCAGTGACAGATTGGCAGAATTGGCATATGCTTCTGCACTTTTTTGACGAAATTTGCCATGCATTTCCGCAATCTTTTGATGAAATTTGCAATATTTTTCTTCGATTGTTTACTGAAATTCGCGGGTTTTTTTTTTCAGCAATCGTTTGATGAAATTCGCGTTTTTTTTTTCACGATTTTTTTTTAAACGGTCAGTGACAAAATTTGTTTTTCTTTTCCGTGGCCATTTGTCGAAGTTTCCGATATTTCTCAGCGACATATTGGCAAAATTTGTAATCTGCACTCTTTAGACAAACTTTGCTATGCGTTTTTGTGATCTTTTGATGAAATTTGCAATATTTTACTTCGTTTACTGAAATTCACGCTTTTTTTTTCAGTGATCGTTTCACAAAATGCACGATTCCCCCACCCCTTCCCCCAAATCGTTTCATGAAATTTTTGGGGGGTTTTTTAACGATCAGTGACAAAATATGTGTTTTTCTTTTCCGCAGCCATTTGACAAAATTCGTATTGTGCACTCTTTAGACAAACTTTGCTATTCGTTTCTGTGATCTTTTGATGAAATTTGCAATATTTTTTTTTTTTTGTTCACTGAAATTCACGTTTTTTTTCTGCGATCGTTTCACAAAATGCACAATTCCCCCCCCCCCCCCCCCCCGCCCAAAATCGTTTCATGAAATTTGCATTTTTTTTTTCAACGATCAGTGACAAAATTTGTGTTTTTCTTTTCCTTGGCCATTTGTCGAAGTTTCCGATATTTCTCAGCGACATATTGGCAAAATTTGTAATCTGCTCTCTTTAGACAAACTTTGCTATGTATTTTTGCGATCTTTTGATGAAATTTGCAATATTTTTCTTCGTTTACTGAAATTCACGTTTTTTTCAGCAATCGTTTCACAAAATGCACGATCTCCCCCCCCCCCCCCCCCCAAATCGTTTCACGAAATTTGCAGGGTTTTTTTTCACGATTTTTTTTAAACGATCAGTGACAAAATTTGTTTTTTTTTTCCGTGGCCATTTGTCGAACTTTCCTATATTTCTCAAAGACATATTGGCAAAATTTGTAATCTGCACTCTTCAAACAAACTTTGCTATGCGTTTCTGCGATCTTTTGATGAAATTTGCAATATTTTTCTTTGTTTACTGAAATTCACGCTTTTTTTTTCAGTGATCGTTTCACAAAATGCACGAATCCCTACCCCCCCCCCAAATCGTTTCATGAAATTTTTGGGGGTTTTTTTAACGATCAGTGACAAAATATGTGTTTTTCTTTTCCGCAGCCATTTGACAAAATTCGTAATGTGCACTCTTTAGACAAACTTTGCTATGCGTTTCTGTGATCTTTTGATGAAATTTGCAATATTTTTTTTTTTTTGTTCACTGAAATTCACGTTTTTTTTCTGCGATCGTTTCACAAAATGCACAATTCCACCCCTCCCCCCCCAAAAAATTCGTTTCATGAAATTTGCATTTTTTTTTCAACGATCAGTGACAAAATTTGTGTTTTTCTTTTCCTCGGCCATTTGTCGAAGTTCCTGATATTTCTCAGTGACAGATTGGCAGAATTGACATATGCTTCTGCACTTTTTTGACGAAATTTGTCATGCATTTCCGCGATCTTTTGATGAAATTTGCAATATTTTTCTTCGATTGTTTACTGAAATTCGCGTGGTTTTTTTTTTTTCAGAAATCGTTTGACGAAATTCGCGTTTTTTTTTTCGGATTTTCTTTTCAACGATCAGTGACAAAATTTCTTTTTCTTTTCCGTGGCCATTTGTCGAATTTTCCGATATTTCTCAGCGACATATTGGCAAAATTTGTAATCTGCTCTCTTTAGACAAACTTTGCTATGCGTTTTTGCGATCTTTTGATGAAATTTGCAATATTTTTCTTCGTTTACTGAAATTCACGTTTTTTTTTCAGCGATCGTTTCACAAAATGCACGATTCCCTCCCCCCCCCCCCCCAAATCGTTTCATGAAATTTGCATTTTTTTTTTTCAACGATCAGTGACAAAATTTGTGTTTTTCTTTTCCGCGGCCATTTGACAAAATTCTTAATGTGCACTCTTTAGACAAACTTTGCTATGCGTTTCTGTGATCTTTTGATGAAATTTGCAATATTTTTTGTTTACTGCGATTCACGTTTTTTTTTCTGCGATCGTTTCACAAAATGCACAATCCCCCCCCCCCCCTCAAATTGTTTCATGAAATTTGCATTTTTTTTTTCAACGATCAGTGACAAAATTTGTTTTTCTTTTCCGTGGCCATTTGTCGAAGTTTCCGATATTTCTCAGCGACATATTGGCAAAATTTGTAATCTGCTCTCTTTAGACAAACTTTGCTATGCGTTTTTGCGATCTTTTCATGAAATTTGTAATATTTTTCTTCGTTTACTGAAATTCACGTTTTTTTTTCAGCGATCGTTTCACAAAATGCACGATTTCCCCCCCCCCCCCCCCCCCTCCAAATCGTTTCATGAAATTTGCATTTTTTTTTTTCAACGATCAGTGACAAAATTTGTGTTTTTCTTTTCCGCGGCCATTTGTCGAAGTTCCCGATATTTCTCAGCGACAGATTGGCAAAATTGGCATATGCTTCTGCACTTTTTGGACGAAATTTGCCATGCATTTCCGCGATCTTTTGATGAAATTTGCAATTTTTTTTCGATTGTTTACTGAAATTCGCGGGGTTTTTTCAACAATCGTTTGACGAAATTCACGTTTTTTTTTTCAACGATCTGTGATGAAATTTGTTATTTTATTTATTTCTTTTTGGTGACTATTTGCCAAAGTTCCCGATATTTCTCAGCGACAGATTGGCAAAATTCAGAGTGTGCTTTGGCACTCTTTTGTCAAAATTTGCTATACATTTCGGCGATTTTTTGATGAAATTTGCAATATTTTTTTTCGGTTGTTTACTGAAATTCGAGGGCTTTTTGCAGCGATCCTTTCACAAAATGCATGATTTTTTCCCAAGATTGTTTGGCGAAATTTGCATTTTTTTTTTCAATTATCTGTGACGAGTTTTTTTCTTTTTTTCTGCGACTATTTTTCGAAGTTCCCGATATTCCTGAGTGACAGATTGGAAAAATTCAACATGTGCTTCTGCGATCTTTTGATGAAATTTGTAATTTTTTTCTTCGATTGTTTCACAAAATTCATGATTATTTTTCCAAGATCGTTGGATGAAATCCTTTTTTTTTTCTAACGATCACTTCACAATTTTTTTCAACGATCTATGACAAAATTTGCGATTTTTTTTAAATTTGTGACAATTTATCGCATGTTATGTGTTCACCGTTCATGGGTGTCTAAAAATGTAGTCAACAATTTTAACAGGAAGATAGATTATAAATAACGAACACTCAAAATTTTCGCTTTATTGAATTATGCCTAAACTTTATACTGCACTTTCAATGTGAAAACATTCAATAAAGTATAACATATGTTTTCATTAGGATGAGAAAATATTAACAAAAGAATAAGAACTGAGTGAAAAATCCTTGAGTTCATGAAATACTTAATATGGTGTGCATTTTGTGATATATTAGGAGTTTTATAACAATCGCATGTGAATGGACTCTTAATCGCTCAAGAACAGAAATTATTTACTTCATAAAAAGTTCAAGAAACACGTTCCATGCTTGGGCGACTATGCATATGTAAATTGCCATTAACACGAAGAACGAATACAATTGAAATTAACTTACTTGAATGATAACACTTTAAAATTTTAAAGAAGGTGGGAGAGTTGAATTTCGAGTTTGGAAGGCAGGTGACGATAATTGTCCTTACAACTGTAGCGTTTTCTTCGATGAGTATCCTTTGTATGTTGTTTTCTGACAGAGGCCGTTTTAAAGCTTTTGGCCTTTACATTACTAAGCACTCACTCCTCTCCTCTTAACTAATTTTTTCATCAGTAGAGGGTGTTTTAAAGTTTTAATTTGTTCATGACTATGGCATACAATTTTACAAAAATTTATGAATAAAATTTGCATAACATCTCAACAATTTGTAACTGCTTCTCCCCCATTTTCACACTGTGAGCGGGTACGTATTTCAGACAAAATAGAATTACATATAAAATCATATAAATTAAAGGTTTCTTTATAAATATTACAACGGACCCGGGCAACGCCGGGCGGGTCAGCTAGTAATAAATAAAGAAATATAAAAGAATAAAACAAGAAAAAACCAAAAGATCCTTTTTTTATATCAAAATAAAAAGAAAAGAAGCAAGAGAAAAGGGAAAAGAATTACAAAAGTAATTTCCACGCTGGAGATAGGAAAGGAGATGATGGAAGATCATTGAAGAGATTAGCAGAATTTTTAGAAATAAAATGTGCTTCATGAAATCCAAGTGAGAGGGAGAGGCAGGAGAAGAAATAATTTTGGCCATGGAGAAATTGAAAAAATCACTGGAAGACCAACAGTGGGAAGCAATCGAAGATTTAGACATTTCTTGATTTGCAATATACCTCCGATCCTCGCTTAATCTGAATTTTAAAGCTCTCCTTGTTTGACCAATCTTATACTATAATGCGAGCAAAAATTGTGTGTATGTGTGTGTGTGTGTGTGTGTGTGTGTGTGTGTGTGTGTATGTAAATTTTATCTTAAAAACGGCTCTAACGATTTTGACGAAATTTTGTATTTTACCATTTTCGGGCATGATAAGACCATTGGGCTAGGTCACGTGTTCGAGAAAATTCGATTAGTGGGTCATTTTGGGTCGTAATGGGTCAAGGTCAAGCTAATTATATCTAAAAAACGGCTCAATCGATTTTGATCAAATTTCACATCCAACCGTTTTTCGACACAAAGAAACTTTTGGGCTAGGTTACATGTTCGAGAAACTTCGATTAGTGGGTCATTTTTGAGTCACTATGGGTCAAGACAGTTTTATCTAAAAAACGGCTCTAACGATTTTCACTAAACTCTATATTCTACAGTTTTGGATTACGAGAAAACTACTGGGCTAAGTCACATGTTCGAGAAAATTCGATTAGTGGGTCATTTTTGGGTCACCGTGGGTCAATCTAAGTTTATCTATATAACTTCTTTAACGATTTTGACGAAATTTTGCACCCTACTGTTTTAGGGCACGAAAAGACCATTGGGATGGGCCTCGTGTTCGAGAAAATTCCAATAGTGTGTTATTTTGGGTCATAATGGGTTAGGGTCAAGCTAATTATATCTAGAGAACGGCTCAATAGATTTTGACTAAATTTTGTATCTAACCATTTTCGGGCACAAAAAGATCATTGGGATGGGTCTCGTGTTCGAGAAAATTCGATTAGAGGGACATTTTGGGTCATAATTGGTCAGGGTCAAACTAAATATATCTAGAGAACGGCTCAATCTATTTTGACGAAATTTTCTATTTTATCATTTTCGGGCATAAGACCATTGGGCTAGGTCACGTGTTCGAGAAAATTCGATTAGTGGGTCATTTTGGGTCGTAATGGGTCAAGGTCAAGCTAATTATATCTAAAAAACGGCTCAAGCAATTTTGACCAAATTTCACATCCAACCGTTTTTCGACACGAAAAAACTATTGGGCTAGGTCACATGTGCAAGAAACTTCGATTAGTGGGTCATTTTTGGGTCACTATGGGTCAAGCCAATTTTATCTAAAAAACGGCTCTAACGATTTTCACTAAACTCTATATTCTACAGTTTTGGATTACGAGAAAACTATTGGGCTAACTCACATGTTTGGGAAAATTCGATTAGTGGGTCATTTTTGGGTCACCGTGGGTCAAGCTAAGTTTATCTAGATAACTTCTTTAACGATTTTGACGAAATATTGCACCCTACTGTTTTCGGGTACGAAAAGACTATTGGGATGGGTCTCGTGTTCGAGAAAATTCTATTAGTGGGTCATTTTGGGCCATAATGGGTCAGGGTCAAGTTAGTTATATCTAGAGAACGGCTCAATCGATTTTGAATAAATTTTGTATCTAACCATTTTCGGGCACTGAAAGATCATTGGGATGGGTTTGGTGTTTGAGAAAATTTGATTAGTGGGTCATTTTGGGTCATAATGGGTCAGGGTCAAGCTAATTATATCTAAAGAACGGCTCAATCGATTTTAACTAAATTTTGTAACTAACCATTTTCGGGCACGAAAATACCATTGGGATGGGTCACGTGTTCGAGAAAATTAGATTAGTGGGTCATTTTTGGGTCACTGTGGGTCAAGCTATTTTTATCTAAAAACGGCTTTAACGATTTTCACTAAACTCTGTATTCTACAGTTTTGGATTACGAGAAGACCAGTGAGTTAGTCACATGTTCGAGGAAATTCGATTCGTGGGTCATTTTTAGGTCACAGTGGGTCAAGCTAAGTTTATCTAGATAACGGCTCGAACGATTTTGACGAAATTTTGCACCCTACTGATTTCGGGCACGAAAAGACCATTGGGATGGGTCTCGTGTTCGAGAAAATTTGATCAGTGGCTCATTTTGGGTCATAATGGGTCTGGGTCAAGCTAATTATATCTAGAGAACGGCTCAATGAATTTTGACTAAATTTTGTATCTAACCATTTTCGGGCAACAAAAAAACCATTGGGTTGGGTAACGTGTTCATGAAAATTCGATTAGTGGGTCATTTTGGGGTCACCGTGGGTCCAGTTAAGTTTATCTAGATAAAGGCACTACGATTTGACGAAATTCTGTAATCTATCGTTTTCGGGCACGAAAAGACCATTGGGATGGGTCACGTGTTCGAGAAAATTATATTAGTGCGTCATTATGTGTCATAATGGGTCAGGGTCAAGCTAATTATATCTAAAAAACTGCTCAAGACATTTTAACAATTTTTTTTAATATACGGCCGTTTCTGGTCATGAGCCATTGGGCTAAGTCACATGTTCGAGAAAACATGGGTCACAATGGTCAATTGGGTCACAATGGGCCAGGGTCAAGCTAATTGAATCTAAAAACATGCTCAAAACATTTTGACCAAATTTTATATTACGTATACCGCTTCTGGACATGAGAAGAGAATTGGGCTAAGCCACATAATCGAGAAAATTCGATTAGTGGATCATTTTGGGTCACATTGAGTCAGGGTCCAGCTAATTGTATTTAAAAAACGGCTTAAACGATTTTGACTAAATTTTGTATTCTATCGTTTTCGGGCTTGAGAAGACCATTGGGCTAGGTCGCATGTTCAAGTAAATTCGATTAGTGGGTCATTTTGGATCACAATGGATCAGGGTCAAGCTAATTGTATTTAAAAAAGCGCTTCAAAACATTTTGACATAATTTTGTATAACCCTTTCACCGTTTGAAACTTTCCCACTGTTCTTCACGAAAAACATTCTTGTAAATAATAGCTATCTCTTTCAACGAGACCTGTTCAAAGGTGACCAGTCCCCAGATCCAAACTGTCAGAACAACTTTTTCTTCCCCCAATTTTGTTCTGTGCGTAGTTTACATGCTTTGTTTGGAGGGCGGGTACAAGTACAATGACTATCTGTAAGAGGGAGGATTCACTGAGTGTGTCAAAAATTTCTTTTCATATACTTCGGACCAAAATCCAGGAATAATATTTTCTACTGAAGCTGTGTTTGTGTACTGGTTTAGACTTACAGATTCAAAGGAGTATTTTGAATTATATATATGAATGGTTTTTACGTCAACAATATTTATCATGTAATTTTATTTGTGTATTAGAAATATAGCGAATGTTTTATCTTAAGTTTTCACAAATTTTATTTGAAGAAATGAAATTGCATATTACGTAGCGAAAAATGGCATTTTTGCTCCTGATTAAATCTTTTATTAATTGCATAAAAAATTCTTTATTAAAATTCATTGAAATAAATTATATGGTATTTGGAATAGATAGAAGTAAACAAGAATGCATCATTTTAAGATGATTGTATCATTAAAATTTATACATCTTTTCGCGAGAAGTTAAAAATTTCAATATTTGTTCATTTGCAAAAACTCATTTTTTTTTATTTGAAGATATATATTTTGTAATAGAATTATTGCATATTTACATTTTTATAACTAGCAGAAATTATGAAATTTATTTAAATTTTAGAATTTTTTCATGGCTATGGGTGAAATAAATAAATGTAAAAAATATAGATTTGTGTATTTATATTTTTCTTCGTTACCGATTTTTTTTATTTAATAATTATAAATAATAAATATTAATTTAGACTGATAACAAGATTCCTAAATGAATCCAAGAATTGCTGATTTTATGGATTTTTTTAAAAAGTCTAATATGTATATAATGCATATAAATGTTATATATATACAAAAACAATTCTTACAAAAGCTGTTGCAAATCCAATCTCTATTTTTGTTTGAAATTAATATCTTTATCGAATCCTTTCCCAATGAAATGTTATTAAGAAGAATCTATTAATGCATTTATTAATACAGTAAAACTCGCCCCTCGATCTATGAATATAAGAAATATAATATTGCCTCAAGTCCTTCGCAATCCAGTCAAATTTGAAAAACACTATTTTGAAGACTAATTTTTACCTTATCTACAGTCTACAGTCATAAATTCTGTGATTAAATGAAGCAAAAATTGTTATTCAGAAAAAAGTAGTACCAACAAATCAAAGAAGTATATAGAATTCGCCACGAAGAAGTTAAATAGAAAAATAAGATAGTTTACTCCCTCCCCTCCTCACACACACACACACACACACACAAAAAAAAAAAATTATTATTATAAACCGGTTCACTGTTAGGTAAACTGTAAAAAAGGCAGCATTGATAATAATAATTATTATTATTATAAATTTGTGAAAGTAAAACTATATGCATAAATATTTCACTGAACAAAAAATCGAGATATAGTAGTTACTGAAGTACATATTACATTGTATTATAGAAAACCTATTCTATGTTTCAAGTAAACATTTATACCGATTCCTTTAACTAGTTATATGGATAACTTATGTATAAGGGCAGTGACTTTTACATATTTATGGGAACATTGACCAAAGCTAACATTTGGGAGGGTAAGAGCGGGAGAAGACATGAAGTTAAAATAAACAAAATTTTTTAACAGAGATTTTAAAGAGTTGATACAATGACAGACAAATGAAAATTTTTGAAAGTTGAAAACTTTTCATTATCTTTATTTTTACTACATAGGAAAGAGCAAAGTTAAAAAAAAAAAGGGGGGGGGGTTACAGAAAATGAGTCAAAATTTTGAGATCTGCCCAAGAAAACACAAATTTGGCAACATGCAGCATAAATAAAAATGTTTCTTCATAGATATTTTAAACTAAATTTGGGATATAAAGTTATTCGTTGCAGTATTTCCAAATAAAAAAATAAAATAAGATTGCCCATTCAACAACTAGAAACGTTATAAACATAAAAGCATGACAACTGCAGGCATGACTGTAAATATTTTGGGATTGATTTTTTTTCCCTCATTTACCGATAAATAATTACATTTTGAGCAATATGCAAAAGATTAACTTATCAAGCTGTTCCGTGCATAAATTCTATTTAAAATGCAGCTTTGACACCATCTTCTAAAAAGCTTTCTGCTTTTATCAAAAAATGAAACACTTTATACTTTCTGAATAAGAGTACCGGCCAATTCCATGTGTTTATGAACAAAATTGAATTCAGGAATGTGTCCAAAAAAGTCTATTTGGATTCCAATTTATTTTAAAAGATTATGCTACTTATATATTGGCAAGTGGGGCATTTGTCCAGAACCCCAAAAACTAGTATTCCAATTTTAGAAGTAATTCAGATTTTAATTCTGCACTTTTTTCTTCCGAACTTTATTCGAGAAATATCTTTATTTTAAAATATTTCATATCTCTATTGTTAAATTTGTTTGAATGATAATGAAATAAATGAATTGATGATGTAATTATTATTTTCGCCAGCAAGCGAATAGAAGAAAAAAATATTTATTTTAAAATATTTTTAAAAATCTATAAATAGTCTCTAATTAAAAATAAATTTTTAAATGTATCTGTCTATATTATAAAGGACAAACGTCTCCGTGCGTAACGCTGACGTCATTTTGCAAATGGTAACAGTAGACCATTAAATTTCTTTTTTACAATAATAAATAAACTTTTAAAAATCCCACATTTCTAATTTTTACACCGGTTAAAAAAGAAAAAAAAAAAGATACTTGGAATTTGTTTCAAAAATGTATTTCAATTTGTTTGAAAATGTAT
Organism: Maratus speciosus; assembly: GCA_963932465.1. Taxonomy (NCBI): domain Eukaryota; kingdom Metazoa; phylum Arthropoda; class Arachnida; order Araneae; family Salticidae; genus Maratus; species Maratus speciosus. The sequence continues at coordinate 1,704,525 of OZ010787.1, forward strand.
CGAAATTTACCCATTTTTTATGATTTTTAAAATAATTTTCAAGCATGTTTTTTTTTTAATTATTAACCATTTGGAAAAATGGTTATTGTCCTCGTCAGGGTAGGAAATCAAAAGCATATCTGAAGCTTTTGATTGGTTTAATCTGCATTTTATTCATTTTCTGATTGGTCTATACAGTAATCTATACTTCCCTTTAATTTCAACAGAGATGGATACCTTCTGTTGCCACTATGGCAAAAAATAATAAAAACTACAAAAAAAAAAAATTAATAACTCAGAAACAAATTGAGATACAGCTGTCAAACAAATTGCATTTAAAAATACATATTTTTCTCTAAACGACGGTGTAAAGAGTAATATTGTGGGATGTTTGGAAGTTTAAGAATGAAATTTCATTTAAAATGTGTCGTCAGATTTCTTGGAAATCTGACGATGGAAAAGCCTTTTCCCGAACAGCCAATGAAATGCTTAGATAATACGTAAGTTTCAGGTGGATAATACGTACGAGTCGCATGCGACTTTTGTTGCTTGCAATTTTTACGTGTAATAACATTATTAATGTTTAATTCATGGCGTACGAAATGTAGATCAACTCCGTGCGATTTTTTGTCTTAAATTGTAGTCTTTGAGAAAATCATTTTCCAAATGGTCGTTCTAATTTGTTAAATTACATTTTCTTTTTATTTATTTATTTATTTAGCTTTATCGCGTCCAGACGATTAGGAGAGATAAACCTGTTTGTATTTAAGCTAAAATAAATAATTCAGCTTTGTTTGCGGGTGGTATTCTATAACGAAGTTATATCTTCAATAAAATAAAATAATATAAATTAAAGCAGAAATATAACAAGCATGTAATCGGACCTCGTGCTTAGATAATTGAAATTATCAGAATTTAAAAGGACTGTTGTAGCTAATATAGTCTTTGGGCATTTTTTTTTTTTGGGGGGGGGGGGGGCAATTAACTCATACAAAAGTATTGAGTACTTTTAAGAAATTTCAAAACTTTATTTGAATGCATACTTTTCAAATACTTTTTTTTTTTTTTTGGCGCTGTTAGTGGGCGTCTAAAATATTACATGGATGAAATGGTTTTTCTTTATATTCTGTAACCCAGGATGTACGGGTTTGATTCCCTAGTTAAAATAAATGCGCATTGTGCAGTATCATTGTAGTTTAATGCAGTAACATAAAGTTTTTTTTTTCTTTCTCATCATTAAGAGAAGTTGGACAACAAATGTCTGAGTAATTTATAAAATAGATGTTTCTCGAATGAAGCATGTAAGAAAAAATATAGAACTAAAATTGCAATTACTTCTAAGTTTGGAACACGAAATTTGAGCGCTGAAAAAATGATCCTCTTTCCCATACAGAAATAGCATATTCTTTTCAGCGCATTTTTTCTTCTTTAGCGTATTCATTATTCAAATTGACTTTTTCTCACGCGTTCTTGATTTCAGTTTTGTTCGTAAAATATAAAAGTAGAATTGGCAAGTGTTCTTATTCAGGTACTATAAAGTCGAGCACTTTGTAGTATTTTCCAATAAAATTTGGATTTTTTTTTTTTTTTTTTTTTTTTTTTAGAAAATGCTATCAAAATAGTAAGCGTTTTGAATGGAATTTCTGCACGTGATAGCTGATAAAGTTCATCATGGGGGAAAAATCGCTTATAACTCAAGGTGTATTTGGCAAAAAATGAAAAAAACAAAAATTTTCGCTCTAAAATCATTTAATATGTCATGCCTGCAAGTATCATGCTTCTAGGATTACAAATTAGTCTATGGATGTGTCGGAAAGTTTTTCGTTACTAAATATGGAAAAATATCTTTTTATTTCTGAAATGCCATAATAAAGTATTGCTCCGGTACAAACCGAGCTGAACATGAAAATTCAATTACGATTCAATTCAACCCGACCCGAATCCGATAAAATTTCTTCCATCCGAAATCGAGAAGGTAATTTTCGTCGATTGGAGTTCGAGCCCCCGAATTTGACATATTTTAATCCAAAACCGAAGTATTTTAACCCGCAATCCAAAAGGAAAGGAATTTACTTCATATCTTAATGCAGCATTTAAAGTAATCTACAATTATATCTTATATCTCGAATACAAATTTTATCTTTAATGTACAAAAATACATTCCTTTACTTTCGTTAACATGCAAATATAGTAAAACCTTTAAAGAATGGACATCTCGAAATTCAGTATAGCATTCCCGGTAAAAACACCATCGGTAAAAATCGCTTCGGTAAAAATCATCACGGAAAATATCCCCCCCCCCCCCCAGAAAAAAGTATCATCAGCATAAAGCTTCCGAAAAAAGAAAAGGGCTCACTTTGCTCACTAAATATACATAATTATCTTAATAATAATTATATATAATTAAGGTGGAAAAAGTCTACACATTTATTAATAACACAATTTTGATGTCTTTGATTTAGCCGATTATAATTTTAAGTAAAGCAGGTGCTAATCACGTGTACTTGTACTAGAAACAACGAGAGCATTATATGCATACCGTTTAACACAGTAAAACATCCATATCGAACAGGGACTCATTATCGCAAGGGCAAACAGGGAAGTTGCCCCGGGTCCCCATAGTCAAATATTGGGTATTTTTTCTTTAAATTACTACAATTTGTAGCTACAAAGACGTCTTAAGTGCCCTCACCTGAGTCTTTGCCTCAAAGCGCTGCATATGGTTATGCAGATTTTTATTTGTGTAATAAAAACGAACAAAGAAATTTTTTAAACAGTTAAGATTTTGAACTCACAGGCTATCAAAGCCTGAGAGCTGATGTGCCTGCAGGTTCTGTATCTATGTATGTACGTAACGCGATAAACTCTTGATAGAAACATCCGATTTGCTTCAAATTTTGTATGCTGGTCTATCCATGTTTGATCAATCACCCCTTAATTTAGATAAATGGGTTTCTCATGCAGAATTATCTGATTTGCTTCAAATTTGGTACACCGGTTTATTCTGATAAGGCGCTTCCCTGCTTAAAGTTGGAGGCTCATTGGTTAAGTATAAAGGAGATAACGGGGGCCAACCCCTTCCCCTTAATTTAGATAAATGAATTTTTCATGCAGAATGATACGATTTGCTGCAAATTTGGCATACAGGTTTATTCTAAGACACTTTCCAGATTACATTTCAAGGTTCATTCGTTAAGTATAAAGGGGTAAACGAGGTGCTAATCCCCTTCATTTATTTTTTAAAGAGCGTTATTCTTACAAATAAGAGCATAAGTAGACGGGGGTCTAATCTCCCCCTTTATTTAGATAAATGGGTTTTTCATGCAGAATTATCCGATTTGTTTCAAATTTGGTATACTGGTTTATTCTGATAAGGCGCTTCCTTGATTAGAGTTGAAGGGATCATTTGTTAAGTATAAAGGGGGGTAACGGGGACCAACTCCTTCTCCTTAATTTAGATAAATGGATTTTCATGCAGAATGATACGATTTGCTGCAAATTTGGTATACAGGTTTATTCTAAGACACTTCCCTGATTACATTTCAAGGTTCACTCGTTAAGTATAAAGGGGTAAACGAGGTTCTGATCCCCCTCATTTATTTTTTCAAAGGGCGTTATTCTTACAAATAAGAGCATAAGTAGACGGGGGTTTTAATCTCCCCTTTTATTTAGATAAATGGGTTTTTCATGCAGAATTATCCGATTTGTTTCAAATTTGATATACCGGTTTATTCTGATAAAACACTTCCCTGATTCCTGATTATTTACCGTTTAGCTTAAAAAGAGAGTTCTATTTTACGAATTCTAGACATAAATTAGAGTATAATATAGAATTAGTGTGAATAGCCCGTGAGATCAATGTCATCAGTTTAACTGGGTTCTTTTCTTTTTTAACTTATTACTTGGTTTTTATAGTGTAAGAGGATAGAGGGGTAACAGAATTATGAGTGTTACAGTAAAAACATATTTTCAAATTGTCAGATTTACTCAAAAAAAAAAAAAAACAAAAAAAAACAGAATATGGTCATTTTTATTTCGGGAATTTCTTCTGCTTTATTTTTCCAAGTACGAAGGGACTGCTTTCTGCGTGTGGGGAAACGGATGGCGGGCTAAATAAAACTTCAGATTCTTCCAAATCGTTATATTGATAGATTATGTATTATATATTGATGCTTACATATATATTTCTTTTAACTTTTAACAATGATCATTGGTGAGATAGGAGGAGACAATAAAATAAGAATAAATCAAACATTGTTTATTGAGTCTATAAACTCACTACATCAGTAGCTTATATTGTAACATTCAAAATATATGTATGAGCAACTTTTTTTTTTTATATAAGTATGCTATAGATGTAGAGAGGTGAAAGAATCTATAAACTGCATTTTCTTTTAAATTAGCCCTTGTCCCTTCCCTCCCCCCAGAGAAAATCCCATCACCCTGACCAAATCTCCAGATTTTATGTCATATTTTTCTCTTACGTTCCCCTAAATGTATCCCTCCCTCGCCTCAAAAAATAGGTAATGAAAAATCGCCCCTTTTATTTATCTATATTTCATTCCCTTAAACATTTTTGTATGTAAAGTTTATTCGTGCGCAAATGTCTAACCTATTAACCCTCCCCCTCCCCCTCGTCCCCTACGCTGTAAAAAACGAATACTGGGCCTTTTCTACCTTAGTGAATGTCAGCCCATTTTTTTAATCATGGTGATTTTTTCCGAGGTGATTTTTTCCGGTGGAGTTTTTTACCGTGGTGATTTTTCCGCCTACCTAAAATCAGTTGTTATAAAATAGCTAAGAAAACAATCTCGCTGGCTCCCGGAATTTTATAACATCACTATAGAAAAATTGTGCCAAATAAGACATCTCCAATCTAACCTAATTTACACCAAAATTTTATTTCTCTTTTAATAATCATGTGAAAATACATTTTTAATGGAAAGAAAATAATGTTATTTGTGTCTTTTTAAAATTGGCAACAAAAGATAGAGATTTTTGAAATAATACTGTTTGGCAATATTATTATTTGCAAATTTTAAATGTGACATAATTTTTCTTCATTTACTGTTTTTAACGCGTAATAAATGCATAAATATTCATATTTAATTTTCTTTCTCTTTTGGTTATCCAGGTTATATCTTTATCATATAATTTTTCTCATTTTGTGCTTTGAACGCGTAAACACTTAATTTTTATTTAAAGATTTTACTCTGCTTTTAATAGTCAAGTGTAAAAACATTTTTTAATTGAAAGGACATATTTTTATTTGCTATGTTTTACAATTTTGTAACAATATAGAAAATTGACCTTTAATGAATCTGAACAATATCTGTATCGAAATGATGCGAGTATTACTCGCGCTCAGAGGGTTCCGTACAATAAATATATGAATTATTAACTGTATTATTAAAAAAATCGCTTCTGAAAGAATAATAAGATTTCGTAAAAAAGAATACAATGTAGGATTGAGTATAGACTATAGCTGCATATACTAGAAAAGGGGCTGTGCATATATAACGCTATCACTCTAGGGGGGAGGGGGGTCTGGCACTTCTTAAATAAGATATCTCTGGGGAGAGGGGGCTTTTCTTTTTGATATCGTTATCATTTTTGATCCAACCAAGCTTTTATTTTTTCAAAAACTTTTTCTTTGCATCCAAATAGTCTGTTACCTTTATTATTTTTTTTATATGTTTTTATGAAAATAAAGATATTATTAAAGCCATTAAATGTTTATAGAATCATTTCATTCCAAAATTTGGAATACGCCAACGTTTGGCATTCCTGTTCTTCTGCCATATGGGCATATAATTCGTTGTCAGAGAAATCAGGAACATAATATGTAGGACATAATATACTTACATTTACCAGTAAAGAAAGACAAAGAATGCTAGACACTGTTTTATTGACAAGGCTGCCACTGCCAACTATTTTTCTATTCCGTTTGCATTTCTGTTAAAACAGATTTTGTATAGTACATTTTTCTTGCAAATGTTCTCGAACAGTATGTCAATAATTTTTGTTTTGTGAAAGGGGTATGGGGTAGAATTAAAGAATTAGTCGCCTGTGGCAGCCTTCTATTGATAAGTTCTGCATTTAACCTTCCCGGGTAGGGGGCTAGTGCAAGAATACAATATTATTTTTGGATACATTATGTAACAATATGCTATTATTAAATACTTTTAAATAGTAAATAACTCTTTTAGATGTTATTTGATATAAATTTATTTCATTTATTGATAGTTTATTGGCCCTTGAATCCGTAAAGTATGCAACTAATAAATGTATAACCCTATTTGTATATCACTATAAGTGTATAAAAAGAAAGAAAAATAATATAAAAATAAAATAATTTGTTGACATTGATAACGATATCAGCAACTAATAAATGTATAATCATATGTGTATATCACTGTAGGCGTATAAAAAGAAAGAAAAAGAATCTAAAAACAAAATAATTTTTAGACATTGATAACAGCATCATCGGATGGAGGGGTGTGGGGATTGACAAATGATAACATATGATATCATAAGGGGGGGGGGCAGTGGTCCAAAATCAGCAAAATGTTCATAACGTTACATATGTAATAGCCCCAATGTATGAATGGGTATACCACAAAAATTAAAAGAGGTATGAAGCCTACATAATATCAAATATTGCTATTCTCTATAACTCTTTTTTTTTTATTATCCTAATCTTTTTTTTTTTTTTTTTTTTTTGACAAAGAATAGTTATTTGGCTATACATTGGCTACATGAGTTTGCAATTATTTCCCTTATGACCAGAAATAGCAGAAAATATCATTCTAGGTGATAAATCCCCCCCCCCCCCTTCTTCTCATTTTTATCTGGGTAAGAAACGATAGGCAAAGGGAATAACGTACAAGGGATTAGTGTATTGCTCCTTTTACATTATAATTGAGGCAATACCCTATCCCCATTTCTTTTTTCCACAGTAAACTTAACTTATAAGATTTTCTTGAAAACTATTATAAATACGGATTAGATCTTCTTAAAATACTGTGTATATAGGGCATTCTTCTTCTGCAAAGCTGACATTGAACAGTTTTAAGCCTGTTAAGCGTCATCAACTGTCAAACTCTACAAATAAATAAATAAATATTGTTTCATATATTCATTTTTTAACTTCCCGGATTCTTTTCTTTTTGTCATACTTCATTTTATATCTTTGGCTGTTTTGAAATTCTGCAACTTTTTTCTGGAGCTGTTGCAACTTGAGATGTTTTTAAAATTGCAATTTCATAGGAAAGAGAAGGCGGGGAATTGAATGTCAGATTAGAATGTAGTGATTGCATTGCCACAGGGGCGATTCAAAAAGGAGTGGAGTGCATGGAAGAAAATTGACTTAAAATTTACTAACGAATGGATAACTGAAAATAATTTAAATTAAAGTATTAATAGAATTTTGACAAAAGGAACAAAAAGCAAAAACAAGAAAGGATGCAAAAGGAAAATAGAAGCTTTAGATGGTGCATTGTATTTTTTTTTTTTTTTTTTTTTTTTTTTTTTTTTTTTTAGGATACAGTTTTTAAAATTAGCTTGCACATGTTATAAGACCAAAGACTAATTTTAAATATTCACATTGAGATAAAGTACAATTTTATAGCAATGTATTATAAACGCTATGCGTCTGTCTAGACTTTTGTTATGGGATTCTGTTTTTGAGAAATTGTAAAGAGTTTTTTTTTTATTTAATTAAACTTGTGCAAATTTAGTTAATGTTGTGAATTTGAACTAACCATTATATTCAAGTTTTCCTGAAAAGTTAATAACAGCGTATAACAAATATGCTTTTTCTTTATATATGTAAAAGTGATAGGTCAGATTTTATTTTTAAATGATTAAATTTGTAAAAGATTCAGGTCGGAGATGAAAAAGTTTTATGGGAGGTGTATTTTTAAGACAAAGGAATTTTGTGAAGGGATGAAAAGAATTATGAAGAGTTCTGTTTTAAGATGAAATATTTTGTGAAGTATCCTTTTAAGGACTCAGAAATTTTCGAAACAGATCCTGTGCAATACAATATATATTGCAATTTATGTAAGTTAACTTTAATTCACAATATTGTGATCTGTATATTTTTTTTTCACGTAATGTAAATGTAATTTGAAATATCGCAATCCAGAATTTTACTTTTCATTTAATTTAATGGCAATTTGAAATATATAATCTGCACAAGTACATATTACATTATATGCTCGGTATTCATCATATGCAGTACATGTAGCCTAAATATAATTCAAAATATCAAAAATGAGAAAGTAAAAATGATTTTGAGCCTATCACTCGTTATATCTTCTAGTTAACGGTAACAATCTCAAAAATACACATATAAATGCTTTTAAAAAGTTTGTTCGCTGTTATATAGTAACTGTTGGATTTTTGTTTCGTAACATTATCTTTAATTTATTAATAGTCTTTTCCAATTTCAGAAGAAAAAAGAAAACAATAAGGGAGAAATCAACGTTTAAAACTAAAAATACCAACTAAAACCTAGATTCAAAAAATCGAATACAGTAATAAGTAATAATGCAAATGAACTCTGATAAAAATTATATATTTTTTTTTTTGCTATATTCAAATTCCTGCGTAATATACTGAATATTATATAGAGAGAAGTGAATTCTCAAAGTTTCTTTTTTCTTTTTCTTTCTTTCTTTCTTTCTTTTTTTTTTTTTGTTAAGTTTTTAATGTAATACAAGCTTCAGTGCTTTACACTTCATATTACTTGTGTTATACAAGAATTTAAACATAATAAAAAATGCATTCGTATCAGAATTAGCTTGTGAATTTTATCAGAATTAACACTAAATTTAACTTACTTATTACTTATTACTTATAACTTTTTTGCTATTATTATACTAACTTTCAAATGGAATAATACCACGATTTCTCATTTAATTTTCTCCTTTTATAACTTATTCAGCTTATTTTTCTTCAAATACAACTTAACTTAAACGAAACATAAAAAACATTACAAATCGCATAATTATTTTATTTTTCGAAATTTTCTTTGTACGTAATGTTTCAAACTGCAACAAGTCAAATAGTAGAATATACGTGGAATGGAACTAAAAACCATCGCTCTTTTTTTTTTTTTTTTTTTTTTTTTGAGTTCCAGAGTATAAAAAATAAAATTTATAAAGTTTTATTATATTGTCCTTATTTTATTGAAAGGGAAATGATAAACCTATGCTTTAAATCTCCGGGTCTTTGCTTCGGACGATGCTATACTTAAAAGTAAGAGAATATTGCAAGTTAAATTACAAATTTAAACTATTTTAAGTATTTAAAAAATCTCAGCAACAGCTCATGAAAATGAATATTAAGACGAACTATAATTAAAAAATAATTACATGCTTAGAAAATTTTATTCTTTGGATTGCACGCATTAGTATTATATATTTTTTTTTAAATATGCTTTATGTAATATAAAAATTATAAGTCATTTTAAAATAGAAACATCTTAATCATTACATAGCTAAAGATTAATTGTAATAAAAAATTCTATTATTAATTTTATTATTATAGCAGGATGTAACTGAAATGTAATATGCAAAACTAATTTCGCATTCTAGATCGTATTTTTTTTCATAATTATAAGATAATTTCTTGCTTATAATTTTCGCTAGTCTTCCTGTCATATGAAAAAAAAAGTTACATTTACTATCCCAATACTTTAGGATTATATCAAACAGGATCATTCCCAGTAAGGTGAAAAAAATCACTGATAATAGGCGGTATTTTAGTGAAGATTAATAGAATCTTTACTGTGAAAGAACCTCTTTAAGGTGAGCACAAAGGATTATAACCAGAGCCATTCATGCTCGACCAAACCCACACGTCAATCAACTAGCTTACTTAGAGGGTAAAGAAGAGCCGAGTAAATCCGTGCCTAACGTTTCACGAACAAAAACCGGTGTATAGAAATATCCGTTTTCAACAGTTCGCAGACAGAAAATCCCCTGGGACAAAACCCGTTTCAAACGTTTCAAGGTAAGAAAGTGGAATACGGGAAAATCCGGGCCAAACGGCTAAAGGGTATTTCCGGGCATCATAAAAGCATTGGACAGGGTCGCACGTTCAAGAAAATTCAATCAATGTGTCATTATGGGTCCTAATGGATTAGGATCAAGCTAACTGTATCTAAAAATCCGCTCAAAAGATTTTGACAAAACTTTGTACTACACCGTTTCTGGACAAGATAAAATCATTGGGCTATTCGTATGCTCAAGAAAATTCTTAGTGGGTCATTTTGGTGATAATGGATCGGGGTCAAGCTAACGGCATCTCAAAAATTTTCAAACAATTTTGGAAATTTTTTTTGTTATACCGTTTCACAGTACAAAAAGACCATTGAAATAGCTCACATCCGTCGATGAATTTCGGTTAGTGAATTCCACCTGAATCAACGTGGATCAGGCTTATTTTACCTAGAAAACGACTAACGATTTTCACTAATTTTTTTATTCCATCGTTTTGAGGCTCAAGAAAAGCATTGTGATAGGTCGCAGCTTCGAAAAAATTCGATTAGTGGGTCATTTTGGGTCACTATGTTTCACGGTCAAGCTAATTGCATCTAAAACAGCAAGAATGATTCAGTGGGAAAAATATATCGAGATAAATAGAAAGCTAATTTTGACCGAGCTTAGCTCGGTCATTCCTGCTAGTATAACCTAAATTGCAAGAGCAAGAAATATAATAAACACCCCGCCGTGCACAAGGAATATAATAAACACCCCACACAATATGCAGTACTAACAATTAAAATTTTGCACAAAACTCCAATAACATACACAAGATTTAATTTTCAAAACTAAATAAGAGTAGGCACAAACACACCAAGCTTCAATAGGAATATATTAAAAAAGAAACTCCCAATTCACAACACACAACTTGATGCTCGGAAAATTTCATATTAATGTCTATGGACAGGGGAGTAAAATAAAACTCTCTGCCTCTTACTATTCATGGACACCGATTTCACTACAATATTTGTCAAATAGAAAACAAAATTAAAGAGAACTAAAAAATTAGTAATGAGGTGCTCACTAGTATCAAGTTTTTAAAGGCGGTGATCGTAATTACGGTAGTATCCAATACAATTAAAATTATCAAATTATTTTCTTTCTCATTTCGCTACTTTTGCGTTGTTTTGTGGTGTTTGGAATCTCTGACAGTCCTTCCAGTGAAAAGAAATGAGTAAGAACAAGATCAAAACACATTAGCTAAAATTAAGTAAAGAACTTGTAATTTACATCGTAAAAAAGGGTAAAAAATAATTACTTTAATTTTAATCAGATAGATAATTTTGCTACAATTATCTCATATAGAGTATCGAAACCTAAATTTAACTGTGTGAAAAAACCATAATATATTTTTTTTAATTCAACTAATTACTTCACTTAAAATTTCTTTAAGACCTAATAAGAGTAAAGTATTAATAGACATACACGAGAAAAAAAGAAATTATCTCTCCGCTGGCTAGACTATCGTACAATGTACAACACTCGTTTTTACTTTTATTTTTTTCGCACATTGACTACCACGGCAAACAAAGGCATGTGCCAGCGATATTTTCCGCGGTGCCATTCACTGTTAAAATTTTGCAACAAACTGACGAGTCATTCAAACTTTTTTTTTTTTTTTTTTTTATAGAAAACGAATACATAACCATATATTTACTCTTATCTGACCATTATCTGAACATTAATATGGTCAGAATTGAGTTTAGTAACGGCTATGTTGTACGTTTCTATAAAAACGGTTGAAAGGCTGAACACTTTATTGCAAACTTTTAAAAGTGTACCATACGAATACACGTGCCATAAATATTTCCATTGAAGACAAATTTATTGGTATGAAACGGAACTATTAGTAATTTATCACATTGTATTTAAAAAAGAACCCTCCTCCCGGGCATGTTTAGTCATTTCAGTTAAGCGTTCAACGAGTACAAATAATTTAAATTTGATGTTTTTGAATTACATATACATAAAATTAACAAACATTGCCACGTTCAGGAATTGTGAGCCGATTCCGTAAACACTGAAAACCTTAGTCTAGCAATAAAGCCACTTTTTCCTATTTTCAGGCGGTCATCGTGTTAAAGGAAAATCTGGCCGATGTAGGGCATTCGTCAACATTAGTAGGGGAGATGGGGGCACAGTGAACACGGGGCACATGTGAACATCGGAAGTTATCGATAGTTATTATAAGTTTTTTTTATTTGCAAAAAATTATAAAGATGATAGTACATGTAGACATATGGTAAAAATTTTTTGAAGCTCTATGACACTTTGTTTGTCCTTTGTAGCCAGAACACTCTCTTTAGATCTCAAAAGTAAAATCTTTGTTCCAAGTTGATAAGCGGATAACTTTATTTATTTATTCATTTATTTGAATTTGAGTGTTTTAACATATACTATGAATAATAATAAACATTTTTGATACAGATATTTTTCTTCTAAAATTGAGAAATGTTAACGATTTATCAATTTAACAAAAGGAGCAATGTGGGGCACTTGTGAACAGACTAGTTCGGGCAGATATGAACAGTTCATAAGTGCCCCAATACTCATTCTGTGATTCTGTTTCTTTCAGTTAACTTAATGAGAAATGATCTAAGTTCCATTATGTAAAAGTTTCCTGAAATAGAAGATATTTTCCTCACACAAAGTTTATTTTGTATTTAAACTTCCACAAACACATCTTTCAGCAAATACATAAAGTGCAACAAGCTCGTTTACGTTCAATTGTACTTTAAATAAATTTAATGTTTTCTAAAATGCAGTAAGTGTTATACATTATTTTACTAAACGGTTTAGAAGAATATTTTTTATGCATTGTTAATATAAAAGTATTACCTTGAACAACTTTGCAAATTTTTCTGTTACATTTCTTCTAACCCCTGCAATGATGGCTTACTTCCATCTCTACAACAGTTATGCATATGATGCTTTGAATGGAGCTATCCATTCAAAATACCATATCCAAAAATACCAGTAATATTTTAAGAAAGTAAAATTTTTAAACTGATAACTACCGTAAAATCCCGATTGTAAACCCTCCCACTCTTTCAAAAGCAACAGAAGCTGGGGGGGGGGGGGGGGGTTATAATCGACATTATTTTAATCATTAAAAAACACTTCTTTATCTATAATTTACAAGTAAATAAGGCAAATACAGGAGTGAGAATCTTTCGTATTTCGGCAGATTTTTGATAAATAGTATGTAAAGGCCCCCTCCCTAAAATACCTCCAAACAAAAACCCCTAAGCAAAATTTAAAAGTTTTAATTTCTTTTTTAAAATTGGTTCTTTATTTTTGTATTTTATTGCAACAATATTTAATGAATCTAAGCCTATCCCCTCCAAATCTACTTGTTTTCATTTTATAATCTTTTGCTTAAACATATCACCCAGAAACTATAGAAATATATATATATATTTTTCTTTATGGTTAATTTAGAAGGTAATATAACTAATGATTACGATGACAAATGAATAACAGAATAAAAAGCATGTTAAAGGATATTTTTACCCTTGTATTCACATGTGCCCCACGTGTTTTCACAACTACCCCGCTGTGGGGCGCATGTGAACAAATTTTTGAATTTATAAAACTATTAAAAAATGTAAGAAAAACTATACAGGTGATTTTTAAAAAATTACCATGTGTAAAATAAAGTTCTGTTTACTATATTAAGTAGTTTTGTTAAAAAAAATTCTAGAAAAATTATACAGGTGATTTTTTAAAAATTACCTTCTGTAAAAGAAAGTTCTGTTTACTATATTAAGTAGTTTTTGTTTATAGAAATTAGTCCAGTTATGAGAAAAAGCTATATTTATGCGAACTGTTCACATGTGCCCCCATCTCCCCTATTCGTTTATTGAACCTCCTCCCCTCTCTAAAGCCATTTGCTATTTCATTTGCGAAATGAGCTGCATGTTTCATTTTAATCAGTAGCACATCCAGTGCTGTATATTTTAGAATGTTAGACTACTGATGAAATCTTTTTCGACTCATTCACATTTATCAGAATTAGACTTAAAACAATGTGTATGCAGGATAGATATTTTCGATGCGACAAAGGAAATTTTAATTATCTTATAAAATTTCTAAGTGAACAACGAATAATATTATTGAAAAAACTAGGGATTTTTCTTAATTTATCGGGAGCAATGGAAGAGACAAACTGTGGAAGATTTTGTATGGCAAAAGTACGGAATTGGGAAAAATTCATATTTGGATTTAAATAAATTAAAAGGAAATGAACAATTGTATCATATATACCAAAAAAAAAAAAAAAATCCCTGCCGGCCCGGCCTACAGGTGGAGGTAGATTTCGAAGTTAAGTATACTAATTTCACCAACAAAAACTAAATCATGATTAGAGATAAACCCACTTCAACAATTTTATTTATATTTTGACGAGTTTTATTTCATTTTTATATGATAGCTGGTTTTATCAGAATCATATTACGGCGGTATTAAAAAAAAAATACTTTTCCATGCTCAACAACTCGAATTTTTCTGGCACATTTTCAGATTCATTTTTAATAGAAAAAATATGAAACTTGCTAAAGTGATTTCTGAAGAGATTTATAAGTGGCCTGTGTTTTTATTTTCCGTTCAATTAATTAAATCTTAATTTATAAACAATTATTTTCTCAGTAGGAGAATATTTTTGTTTTCTAACACAATCGCTTAGGGAAATTCTGTTCAAAAAGCCCACTTTGACATCATTTTTTGAAATGTATTCTGCCTCTATCAAAAAATCGACCATTACGGTACATTATATAGTTTTTGAATAAGAGAATCTATCAATTGGATGCGTTTGAGAGCAAAAATGAATTTAAAAATGAGTAAGGAAATAAGCAATTTGGATTTGAATACACCCTTAATAAGATGATTATTTTCTTCAACCGCTATGTATTTTTAATTTGTTTTTGCTGTAAGAATTGGTCCTATCAAAAACTTGCCTATATAAAGGTTGTGGACAATATTAAGAAGATGTATGATAAATTCATGGGGATTTTATAACTTGTGAATTGACGGAGTTATGGATTTTTTTCTACTTCACCCCCCCCCCTTTTTTTTGGTTTCCGTTTTTTTTTTTTTTTTTTTTTTTTTTTTTCCTTTTGCGGTACGAATTGGTCCTATAAAAAACTTTTGAATATATTAGTTGTAGATAATATTAAGGAGATTTATAATAAAATTAATTGGATTTGATATCTTGAGAATTGACGAAGTTATGAATTTCTTTCTTCCAAAAACCCTATTTTTTGCGCCCCTTGAGCCCATTTTTAATCTTATCAAAAATTTGTGATACATAAATTTTTGGCCCTATTTTTAGAAGTAATAAAAACTTTAAACTGATTTTATATGTACAAAAATTAAAAAGCTATGGGTTATTTTCGGTTTTCACAAAACCCCTCCCTATTTCTATCCCCTAGGTCCGATTTTGCCCATTAACGAACTTGAATGAGATTTTATGCCCCTTGATTTTTTGTATCAGTTTGTAAGAGATTTGTGCAAAATTGTGGAAGTTATCGTGTCTAGAAGAAAGTGATATATATATATATATATATATACATACATACATATAGATAGATAGATAGATAGATAAAGTTTTTTTACCGAGGGTACTTTTGGGTTCTAGGGGTCATGATCGGTGTAGATCTGCAAAACTTTTTCAGAAATTCCAACACAGGGGAGAATGTAATAGGTAGTATTTTATATGAAATCTACCTAACAAAGCCATAATAGTTGCATCCAGCTCCTATTATAACGCCGAGTTGATATAAAAACTAGAGAACCTGAAATGATTCTTGACTACAATTTCACAAAAGGAAGTGTTGATTCTTGCGATAAAATGTGTGAGGCATACTCAGTAGGGTGGGTCGAAAAAACTGAAATATTTACAATCGAAATGTAATAGAGCGGAAAAGTTGCCTTTTGTAATAAAGAATAAATTCGTAAAATATTATATCGATCGGATAATATCTTTTACCGCCGCAAGGGGGCCAAAGTTTCAAAAAATCGCAAAAAAACTTGTTTTTTTCAATATTTTTTTTTAATTATTCAAACGTACGAATACAATTTATAATAGGACGCTACGGCTACATGAAGATATAAGAAATGTCACGGCAAATGTTCATTATGATAAAATAATATCTTTTACTGCCGCAAAGGGACCATATTTAAAAAAAACGAATTGTAAAAATTTTCAAATTTTCATTTTTTCTATATTTTTGTAATTTCAATAATATGCTTAGAAGTAAATAAATTTACTTTATATCTATTAATATGTCATAAATTTTGTTAACTATTTGCCATAGACCGTAAAATAAAAAAGGTAATCATTCATTGTTCTTTACGATCGCTTCATCTACTGCTGTTTTACTACATATCAGCAGTTCATATACCACAAATCACAAAAATTATATAAAATGAACAAAATATTTTAGCATTTTATTAATTAAAATACACAAATGTCTAACCGAAACGGATTAAATAAACTTAAAATGAAGAAGTATTTAAAGTAAATGAATTTTATAATATGACTTGCTTTCAAATAAAGCCATTGTTCCTCGAGAGGCTGAAATTGATCATATGTGATCCTCCCTCTGTTCTGGTCCACAAACTTTACCAGCACTTCAGTGACTAATTTCATGCATCTTTCTACTGATTGAGTGGTACAAGGAAAGTTGTAATAGCATCTTTAATCGAACATTCTAAACTCACCAGCGTTGTTAGATCGTCAATCGATAGACAAACCATAACAGGTGGTTTCGTTAGTTTACAGTTTTGCCTTTCGACTAAAGCCATACAATTTTAAGCTTTAAGTTCAAGTCTGGAATGACGAAATGACGATGGCGCAATTCGTGTCCACAGAACTTCGTGCTTTGGCAATTTTTATTTTTGGCAATCGGCTGATCAGGATGCACTTAATGAGTACATCCTGAAAGTGTACTGCATCAGTTGGTTCACAATTAAAATGAATCCATCATGTTTTTCAGATTTTGTGGACTATAATTAGTAACCCTCGTTACTTGCCATATCATCTACAAAATATTATAGTTCCTGTAATTTCACGAAATGCCTGTTTCGCAAATCATGAAAATAACCTCATTGGAATGATAGCATATGAAGGAGAGGACATCAGAACCCCAGCCATAAAGAAAATTGCCAAAGCACGAAGTTCTGTGGGCACGAATAGTGCCTTTCGTCACTTCGTCATTTCAGAATTGAACTTTGAAGCTAAAAATTGTATGGATTTAGTCGAGTGGTAAAACTGTAAACTAACAAAACCACCTGTTACGTTTTGTCTATGAACTGATGATCTAACGACGCTGGTGAATTTAGAATGTTCGATTAAACATACCAGCTATTATAATTTTCCTTTCCCACTCAATCAATAGAAAGATGCGTGAAATTAGTCTCTGAAGTGCTGGTAAAGTTTGTGTACCAGAACAGACGGAGGATCACATATGATAAATTTTGGCCTCAAGAGGAACAATGGCTTTATTTGAAAGAAAGTCATATTATAAAATTCAATTATTTTAAATACTTCTTCATTTTATATTCATTTAATCTTTTTCGGTTAAACATTTCTGTATTTTATTTAATAAAATACTAAAATATTTTGTTCATTTTATATCATTTTTGTGATTTGTGGTATATAAACTGCTGATATGCAGTAAAACAGTAGTACATAAAGCGATCGTCAAAAATAATGAATGATTACCGTTTTTTTTCCCCCAGTCTATAACAAATAGTTAACAAAATTTACGACAATATTAATAGATATGAAGTAAATTTATTTACTTCTAGATATTATAGAAATTATAAAAATTAAAAAATAATAAAAATTTGAAATTTTTACAATTTTTTAAAAAATATGGTCCTTTTGCGGCAGTAAAAGATATTACTTTATCATAATGAACATTTACCAGGACATTTCTTATATCTTCATGTAGCTATCGCGTCCTATTAGAAATTGTAGTAGTACGTTTGTATAATTTTTAAAAAATACTGAAAAAAACATGTTTTTTGCGATTTTTGGAAATTTTGGCCCCGTTGCGGCGGAAAAAGATATTAACCGATAGGTGTAATATTTTACGAATTTATTCTTTATTACAAAAGGCAACTTTTCCGCTCTATTACATTTCGATTATAAATATTTCGGTTTTTTCGACCCACCCTAATATTCAGTATTTCGAAGTTGTGAAATTTGTAATTACGACAAATTAAGTGTTTTATATAGCATACATGAAAATCGTGCTGAGCTTCAATAAATTTATGTATACATTAAATATTTAATTTATATTTGCATTTATCGCAGAGTGTTTTCTGTTTATAAGTATTTCACAGACGTTTCTGTGAGAAATTTTCAACCGTTATATTAACCGTTATGATCAGAAAAAAATGTTCCATGCATTTTTTATAAAGTATTCTAATTCGTATGCTTTCTTTTTTAAAATAATGTAATGAAATGTGTATTTAAAATATACTGGATTCTTATACTTTTGAACTATTGAATAGGAATTGTAATCTATAAAATATATTTCTCGTATACACTGCAAATCTTAAAACACTTTTCAGAACACTTTTTAGAACACTTATTTTGTCACCTTTTTTAGAACACTGTGAGGCACACCTTTTGGAACAGTTTTTAGAATACTTTTGAGAACACTTTAGGAACACATTTGAGAATACTTTTCGGAACACATTTTTGTCACCTTTTTCGGAACACTTTCTAACACGCTTTTTGGAACACTTTTTAGAACACATATGGAACACTTATATTTTACCAGTACACATTCTAGCACACATTTGAAACACTTTCCAGAACACATTTTTGTCACCTTTTTTGGAATACTTTTTACCACACTTTTTGGAACACTCTTTAAAACACATATGGAACACTTTTTAAAACACATATGGAACACTTATATTTTTCCAGTACACGTCCTAGCGCACTTTTGGAACACTTTTTAGAATAGTTATGGAACACTTATCTTTTCCAGTACACTTCCTAGCGCACTTTTTAGAGTGCTTGTGGAACACTCATCTTTTTCTAGTACACATCCTAGCGCACTTCTTAGAACATATTTTAAAACCCTTTCTTTAGTACAATTTTGATGCATTAGTTTCTGTAGGTGTACATGTATTTTCAACGACTCTTTTATCACCAAAAATATTTACACATTAACCCTTTTAGACAATATGTTTTTTGGGTCGGACACCACTTTTAAAAGGGCAAAATGTTGTATGCATTCCTGTTCCAATAAAATAAAATATTTTAAAAGCCTCAGACGACCAATTCAAATGAAACATGAAAAACTTGATGTAACTATGCAGCTGAATGAATATGTGTGAACTCTGTCAAATCAGCCAACCTTGAAACTGCAGAGAGTTGGTGAATTTTAGATCACTGCTTTGTTTACAATTTTTTTTTCCAATCTGATTATAAATTAGCATTATTATTATAAAAATTTAAATTTTAACAGTAATGTGAAAGCAATTTAATAATTTCCAGCAAAATTATACACAAATAATTATTAATAAAATGCTGCAGGAAAATATAGTTCACAAATAAAGCAAAAATTACATTTAAATTAACAATATCTATTGCCAAAATTAAACATTTAAGGGAATTAATAATGTAAAAAATATAGTAAAAATAAATGTTTACACAGATTAATTATATTGATTTATTCTTTTAAACACAGAAAATTTTGGTCAATTTGGTACATTTATGATCAATTTACCTTTTTAATTCCTTCATTATTTTACTCTATTATTTAATATAGCGTAGATTTTGGAGAATGAGATATGCAAATGTACGAAACTGTAATGATAAGAGGATAATTCCTATAAAAAGCTTTCAAAGGTAGATGTACTCGTAAATATCACGCATTATGGATTTAAATCTTCAATAAATTAAGTTTAAACTTTCTTTTTAAAAAAAAATCATATTGCTAAATATTTTATAAACTAAAGAAAGGGAAGTTTATAAAAGTATACATTTCCTAACGTCAATCTAATTAAATAGATTTTAACAAAATTGTAAACTTTATTAAGTCTGATTAGGCGATCGGGCATTTGTTGTTACATTTTTTTTAAGTATTGTTATAAAGTTGGAATTTAGACTGTTTTTCTTTAATCAAAGATTAATTTCCTGTCCTTCTAATCGAATTTCTGTCTTACTTCCGTTATCTTTAATTAACTTTCAATTGTAGTATTTTTCAGATTTTGTTTGCGCTTAACAAAAATAGCTTGATCCCGAAGTCTTGGTATTTTCTTTCTTTCTGGAAACAATCAATACAATGTCAAGCATCTAGACGAAAAAATATTTCGTTTTGTGTTTGACATGTTTTAAATATTTCTGTTTTGAATCAAATGAGGCTGATAAAATCTTTTTACCAAAATGCTTACTACTCGTTTACACTTCTTCTTTACATTATTATTTACTCCTTAAAACACCAGTCAATCAAGATTGTCTTTAAAAAATACTGAACTTTATACCAAACTCTTTTAAAGGAGTCACCAGCTGTAAATATTTAAAAATTCTATTTTATGTTTTTCACATATTTGGAATTTTTTTTTTTTCCATTCTGAATCGAAAAAAAAACAAACACCGCATGAAAATATTTTAGTAGAACGGGGAAATCCATTTGAAATTTTTAATGTGTACTTTAATACAAACTGCATTTGATTTTTAACTTTGCAGCCGTTTTTCTAATTTTTCAAGCACTGATGCCGTGAAATCGAATTCAAACACTTCAAACGCCGATGCTGTGCAAGAGAATTCAAACAACAAGTGAAGTAAAAATTGAATTATCTCTTTCACGTGTACCACGCAGCCAATAACAAAAATCCCCAGACTTGAGAAATTTTACAGCACTCCTAAAGACAGCAGCTTGTAAATTTAATAGCAACTGTGTTGACATCCTGTGTGCCAACGATTAGGTTATATTATTTAACGAAAAACAAAAATCAAATTTTTGCATTGAATAATCGCCATTCAATGTTTTCTTTTTTCAGAAAAAGATTGGGCTTTTTTATTTTAACTGTAAATGTAAAAAAAAGCATTTTTTTTAAATAAACGTGAGTGAAATAAAAACATGCAGTGTAAAAATTGGAATATTAGCAAGGCTAAAAAAATAATTATTCTTGATAAGTAATTTAATCAGAATACTTTTAACATGACTACTTTTTTCTCGAGAATCTGAATCTTTTATTTTCCTCATTGTATTAACCTGTGCAAGATTTGTAGCAGTCGGCACAAAAATTCAAAAAACGAAATATATCGTGTCCAAAAACAGTTTGTAAGGCTAATATTATACACATTGTTTAAAAAAATGACGTACTTCAACAGAAAATAATTTAAATTTTAATTCATAAATAAAAAATACATTATAAAAGTTACTTTTAAGTAACTAGTATGTTGTGGCCATCACAAAACTTTCTTCTATACAAATCAGATCGTCTGAAACTAAAATTAAATGATAATATATTCGTTCTTGATATATATCTATCGCGGAAATCGTGAAAAGCTGAGCATTTTAAGCGACACCTGTTTCGCGATTTACACCAAAACCTAATCAGTTTTTGTGTTATGTCTAGGTCTAATAGAGTTTCAAGTTTGATGAAATCCCGCGCATTAGTTCCTTAGCTATTACTATCGCGAAAATCGGGGAAAATACAGCACAGCAGCACCATCTTTCGGACGATTTACACTAAAATCTTATCAGCGCCCTATTATGCCAAGAAATAACATAATATAAAGTTTGATTTAATTTCGTGGATTAGTGTTTGAGATAGAGAGCCCAGAACATTTGTGTCAAATACAGATAGGCAGACTCCCTTACAAACATTTTCTAAAAGCAGACAAATCGTATTCAAGACCTTTTAAATAAATTAAATCTGTCGGAAACAGAAAGTCGAAATTTTTCATGAATTCAACACTTTCTTCCTGTGAAGATAGAAGAAAGTAAAAATAGAATCAGCCGTCTTATCAGATTTATTGCTTAGTTAAGTTTAAATGCTTTATGTTTATTATTTGAAGAGCTCAGATGATAAAGGTGGTAAGTTACACAATCATTATACCGTGAAAATGAGGTTTAAAGTTTCAAATGTCTATTTGCGTTTATTGTCAAATGGCTCCTTTATCAATTAAAATATCTGAGAAAAGCTATATTTTTCAAATAGTAATTAAACAGATAGTAGAGGACCATTGATTATCTTCTATCAAATGATTAGCTATTTTTTTATTTATTTATTTATATTTTTTTTTGTCACATACCATCATTATCATCTGAGCTCTTAATTTATTTTACATGTTTTGAACATAACCCTACAGACATTTTATATCGACAACCGCAGCACCCAAAAGAAATTTGAGGCTAAAGCTTAATGGCCAAGTAGGTCAATGGGTGAAGGAAATCTCTCGAGAATAAAGTCCTGACATTCGGTTCCTGGCTGGAGCAGGATCATTACAGTGGCGCCTTAACAGTGATGAAAGGGTTAACGCCTTAAGAAAAAAAACTGATAGAAAGAAAATGTAAAATATGGTGAAAAAGATTGTAAAGAACGGCGTAATATATAGAAAAAATACAAGGCTACAGTTCAATGTTTAATTTGATCCCTGAACAGGCAACTCTTCAGAGAAACACTTAGCACTCGGAATTCTCTTCCCAGCTAGAATATGCACATTTCTATTTACCGTCATAAGGGTTAAATATATAAGTAGTTGTTACATTTTCTCACTTATAAATGACTACTACAGTCTACAAGCCTTTATCGTTTCTTTTTTCGGGCAAAACAAATTGACAGTCACGGAAAGGACTTTAGAAGGAAAGTCAGTATTCGTCGTGTTGGTAGCATGGGTAGACGTTATTGAACGTAACAGGATAAATAATGCTATTACGTCGTAGTAATCTATTGCTGAAAACGTTGCTGAAAAGATCCTTCTAATAAAATAATACGTTGTTCAGAGAAAACCAGCAATATAAGAAATAGCAAAAAAAAAAAAAAAAAAAGAATCAACAGGCATATTTGCAACAGAACTCTCCACCACCTCCCAACACCTCGAAAAAAACTGGCCACATGTAACTGTCACCAGCTTTAGAACTTTTGAAGGCGATTAGTAAACCTTATATGGACAGGCTAAAAGGAAAAGAAACAAAAATGGAGTGCAGGATTCATCCCGATTAATGTATCAATCTAATCTTAGGAACGTTCAATGTTACGTACTGGTTTCTTTTTCTCCATTGTTAGTGCATTACAACCTAATTCCCCTCAAGCTTTTAGCGAGACCCAATGCAGGTTATGGCATTTTTGTTGATCTCTGCTAACTTTATTATTTATATGAAAAAAAAAATTATTAATTTTACCTTTCTTCAGTTTAAATTAATATATATATATATTTCAAATTATATATTTTTAAACATTATTTTCACTAAGTTAGTGTTCTGGAAAGCCGAAAAATTAATTAAAACCGTATTAAAAATTAGGTCGGATGATTTGTAACACTAGCACACTTTTGTAATCAATTCGACTGGAAATAAAATAGTTAACTTTTAAAAAATATGCATATTTTTAATACTTTGTTTTGAAATTCCTGCAAGTGTGCTATTGAATACATTTATTTAGATATACAAATACATTTGATAGAAATATTAGAGATTTTTTTTTTACATTATTAGTATGAGCGAAGGGAATCCTCTACTAGGCTACACTAATTACATTTTGTCGTACACTTTACAAAAAAACTATTCAGTATTTTGACTTGAAATTAAACATAAAATTAAATTATGATTTGTAGATTTGCACAATAGTATTATTTTTTTTTTTTTTTTTTTTTTACAGAATAACCTTAAAAATTTATTTAATTAATTTATTTTACATATTTTTCCATTACGGACTCATTTTTGCAAATAAAAAATGAAACACGTATATTTTCAGAAGAAAAAATAAATCATGGAGTTAGTAATTATAGATAGAATCATGATTAATTAAATAGTTTCACGATTTTACTGCAAATAGAGGCGTCTTAAATTCAGACACATATGTGACTGAAAGAGAAATTCAGACACTTAAGTGTCTGAATATGAAATTTCAGACACCATAGATGTCTGAAATTAAGACATTTAAGTGTCTTACTATGATCAAGGCATAAACAGTATAAGACAGGGTTACCATCTTCCGGTCCCAGGCCCTCAAAAGGCCCATCTGTCCACGCAAGGAACCACCCGTGAAACGAGCCCCGCGGCGCGTCCCGAAGGTCGCCGCCAGACAAGCTCCAACAGAGCGGAACCCCACGCGAACTTCGGTCAAGCCGACGCACTGCCCAGCGCACGTCACGCCGGCTATTCCCAAGTTTGGTGAACAATCGCTACGATAGTCCTCACCACCCAGCTAGAAAAACCAAGTGGTCCCTAAACTTGGTTACTCGAGCCGGTAGACCCCGCAAACCATCGCAGGAACCAGACGCCTACAGAGACGCTGGGCCCACGGACTGAACCGAGGCTTCCCGACCCGAATTTAATTTACGGAAGGCCCCCAAGATCAGATACCATTTTCCGGCAGAGACATATTTGTAAGCCAGCCGATCGGAAAGTTATTGAAGAGCCCCTAACTTGAAGACCAGGGAGGACGGGGAAAGTCCCTCCGGCCGTAAAACGACCCAGCTCCTGGCTTTTCGCCCAAGCCACCCGGCTCAACCGACGGAACCCCTCGTGGATCACGCCGGGAACCAGTTGGCCCAGACTAGGTGCCGTTAGCGACCCCAGGCGGGCACGGAAAGCTCCACCTAGACGGAATAGACTCCGCCTCGCTAGGGGGTCGGACGGAACGGAGTCCCGCCAGCCCCCACCGACTCGACCCCATCCAAAGACAGAGAAGCCAGTGGAGGCCGACAGAAGCCCGCCCGCCACTACCTTACCTCACGGCCGTCGAGGGTACCCAGGCCCGAAGGCCCCTGACCCCGTGCAGTGACCGACCGCTACCTTTGTTAGTGCGTTCGAAAGTTAGGTGGAGACACCTCTAGGTCCTCATCACCAGGCGAGGAAAACTCCGGTACTGTATAGACACGGAGGACCTGGATCGGACCAAGAGTTCACCTGAGGCACGATGAGCCGCCGCGTTACCGGCGAGCCTCCGGCCCGTTTCCCTGCGGGAATAGTGTTCGATGTTGGACCTGCCGGCCGACCCCCTCCCATGGGTCACGGCACGACATGGAGCAACCAGAACCATACTGGCCTCCCCACGCGACCGCTCCTTGGTCAACGGGGGCACCGCCACTACCCTACCACCCTTACCCTAACAACCCTACCACCCTTAGGATCGGCTCCCAACTGCTCCAGCTGAGGTCCTCGGAGGGATGAGCCACCCAAGTCATAAAGTAACCTGGGCGCTGTCCGAAACCCTCGCCCTTCGGTTGCTCCGTGAGTCCCTGCATGGCGTTCCCGCGAGCCCCGTCGTCACTAGCGAGCACCGAGGACTTTCCACTACAAAGCCCTCACTCATACTTCAGGCTCCCTCTTATTCAATTGGTGGATGGTGTCCTATCGCCTTAGCTATACTTTGCCCAGAGTCACCACCCGGTCACAACAGGCTGTGGGATCAGACTATGGAGCGTCGCTACCCGGCTTGGCCAGAGAACCCGGCTGCCGGAGGACCGCCCATTTGACAACCCACCGAAGCGGGCAACGGCCCTATGCACAACGTCCGCTAACCGTGGCCACCGAGCTCAACGCCTGTCGGAGATGAGCCTCTCGAGGAGGTGGCGATTCGTCCCCATCCGGCCCCCTCGCATTCGTACACAACGAACTCTGCCGAGCTTCCGGTCACAAACAGTATAAACTGAATGTCTGAAATTCAGGCACACAAATGTCTAAAAATGGAGTGTTCAATTTTCAGACATATTAAAGTGTCTTAATTTTTAAGACAATTATATGCGTCTGAATTTAATACATTTCAACCGTCTGAATATCATCCATGTTGGACCCACGTCTCATTTGTCGGCAATAGGTGGACATTTTTCCACTTTTATTTATTTATTTATTTATTTTGTAAGCATTGTATTCTGTAAAAAAATACATATATATTTCCATTACAATACGAAAATTGTACTCCCAATTTAGACGCTAGCGCTATTTACATATTTTAATGGAAATTTCCTTCTGTAAATTGCTGAGAATTTTCTTTTTTTTTTTCATATTTTTGTATGCTAAAATTTCCATTTAAAAGATAAAATATAATCTTTCAAAGACAAACCCGCATATTTCAACTTCAACCTCAACCTTCCAGAATCAAGTGTATTAGACAGGAAAACTCTGTTTATCCCTTATAACTCGATAGGTAATTTATTTATCAAAAAATGGAAGACTCGTTTCGATTACATTGTTTCTGAATAACATTACCATCATCTGCCAATGTCATACGTTTCCGATAAAAATGAAATAAAAATTGTGTCAGAATTGCATCTTTGGATTTGAAAATAGATTCTACTATAATTTCTTTATTTACGGTAGTGGCGCCATCTGTCAAAAGTAAAAGTAGTTTGTTAGTAAATTGTAATTTTATCAGTTTTTTCTTTTTCTTTTTTTTCTCTTTTAACTGATTTTTCACACAGTCAGCGGGCAGGCATTTTATATAATACACCCAAATCATTAAGTATTGGGACAATTAAAGGTTGGATAATGGTTGGATACATGTCTGTGAAAAAATAATATTGTGTAACTAAGGCTGCTACTCAAATGAAAAACGTAATTACGAACGTTTTTACTCGCGATTTTTTCACCATTCACTCGCGATTTTTTCATTACTCTCCAAAACCAACTTAGAGTCGGAACATTCAGTTAAAATAGAGATCAAACTGTAAAACAGATCGAAAAAAACTATAACAAACCCGAAAAGCGTAAGGCTTAAAATAACCAAATAAGGCAGGCTGCATGGCTGCAACATGCATCTGGTTACATCGGTATTATACAAATAACGTCTCCCAAACCTGCCGAGACCAGTTTATGTATATACACGTATACACACTGTTAAAACATTTTAATTTTTTTAATATTTCAAAAATAACGTATCCTCTGTTTAAAACAATAATATTTGTCCTCTAAAAAAGTTTTTACTGGAAAAAAGAAATCTTTGCGCCTGACGCATGAAATTAAAAAGCCAAATATTTAAAATTCTAGAAAGACAACGTATAAAACATTGAGAATTATAACTGAAAAAAAAAATCTACCGCTACTGAAACTACATTTCTTGCGTGTGATAAATAAGTAACAATATTTGAAGGTTCCATTTGTGAAAACGTGGCTCAGTGGTCAAGGCAGTTTTCTTGCACACGGCAGGCTCCTGGTTCGAATCCCCCCACGGGTAAGTGTTACTAGTTTACAGTCATTTGAATGAAACGTAGAAATCCTGTATGATTCACCTGACTCAGATAAGTAGAGGTATATAGGATTGTCCTTGGAAAACTACATTTTATCTTTTAAATGAAAATTAAATACAGAAATGAAAAGAAAAAAAAATAAAACTTTTCTGGGATTTGCCGCAGAAATTTTCCATTAAAATATAGAAAAGTAGTACTGGCGTCTATATTAGCAGTACAATTTCCATATTTTAAATTATATATATTTCACAGTGTATAATACTTACAAAAGAAAAAAAGGGGATAAAATAGCTGCTATTTTCGACAAATGAGGGCTGGGTTAAACATGGATGCGATTCAGACGTTTGAAATGTCTTAAAATCAGACGCATATAAGTGTCTTAAAAAATAAGACACTTTAAAATGTCTGAAAATTGAACACTCCGTTTAAGACACTTAAGTGTTTGAATTTCAGACATTTCAGTTTACAGTGATTCTTTTATGAAATTTTCAAAATACCCTTTAAAAAAAAATTATAGCATATTTTTAATGAATTAAAATTTGTAAAAATTCAATTATTTACATTCAATTATAAAAGTATTTTTCAGTGTTAAAAATTCAAATACACAATTTATTCTTATTATGTGAAATCATTTACGCAGGCAGTACTTACGCATTTTAAAAGAATTGTATTATGATTATTTTTGTAAAGTGGCAACAAAAGAATTGTAAACAAATAAAATTAATTGTTAAATTCGTTATATCATTAATAAAACATTCCGAGGGAATTCTTAGTTATTTGGATGAATTTCTGTTTCTAAAATTAAAATGCGTCAAAACATAAAATAACGTTTTTGCTTAATAAAGATGCAAAAATAATGTAAATTATTTTTTTTTTTTACTTTCAAATATTTATCTTATTAAATAAGGCTTCGCGAATCCAAACAAAGCATGGCTTTTGCTAGTATGTTTATATATGCATTTATATTTTAGAAATTAAAATTTCTAGACCTGTTCAGTTTTTAGAAAAAAAAATTAAATACTTTTTCAAATATTTTACCAGTTTTGCTCTTAATTAATATGCATATCATGCACTGTTTATTATTTACTGGTTTTTTTTTTAACCGTTTAACAGATACAACTGACCAGAAACATTACCTTTTATTTAATGCTTCCTGACTCCATATGTTCCAATACCACCTGTTCAACAAATGAGATAAATTATTTAATCCGTCTTTAGCCAATGGTCAAATCACTGAGAAGCAAAGTAATACATTATTTAATTGCAGGATCAGAACACTTTTCTCGTTCAGACAGAAATAAAGAAAACGTCAGTATTCAAGAGTTACAATAACGCTTTCCTACTTCTGTTACTTTGGAATGTTTTAAATTCATTTTTACCGTTGCAATATAACAATATGCAGTCATAACATAACTTAATTTAATTGTTTATATTTTAAATGTGATTATGCATTGCATTATGGTATGAAATTGTCAGACTCCGGTGTGTTTCGTTGTGTGCGTTGATGTGTAGATCTACGCTTGTTTCGAAGGGAAAATTAATGTGGGGGTCTACGTAAAGGGTCAGTGGCGTAGACAGGATTTCTTTTCGGGTAGGGCCCAGAATTTTTCCTTCAGGTTATATATATATATATATATACATAGGTTATATATAAACCTGTCATTATGAAATAAAAAATGTTGGTTAAACATCCCGTTTTAAACAGGTTTTCGTGTTAGCAGGTGTATTTGCACGGTATTCTTTTCGATAGCACTATGGAATATTTCCGTTTAAGACAGAATTCCGTTGTAGGCAGGTTCCCTTTTTTACTAGTTTTGCTGTATTTATATAAATAAACTTATTTACGTTATATGAATAGTAAAACCTGTCAAATTAGTAATTATCTATGAGAGAATCCTGCCTTAAACGGAAGCGTTGCATGATCCTGATATGGATTACCATACAATTAAATTTGCTGAAAACCTGTCTGAACGGGGATTTTCACCACTCTTTAACGATTCCGACTTAATAGGTGATACTGTACTTATAAACACAGTAAAATCTGTGAAAGCGGAATCTTTATATAACGGATTCCTGTCTCAAACGTAAGAGTTTCAGGATCCGGACGAAACGAACAAAAGATCTCATTGAGGTATTGTATCTTCTAAGCATAATTAATTACACTTCTTTAAAAGGAAGCCTGTATAAAATGGAACTTTTTTCCAGTTCCTTGCGATCATGCCTTGACAGGATTGTAAGGTATCGTAATAGAAGTATTTTGACTAACTTTAAGAATTTAGGTATATCCTTATTTAATTTCTTAATTTAAAAAATAGCATGGCAAAAAAATTAAGATCAATCTCTATAATTGCAGCTAATAATACAATGCAGTTACATTAACATTTACCAATGACAACGATTTTACAAATACTATGATGTAAAAAACTGACGCATACTAAAGAGTTAAATTTATTTAAATCAAGTTTCATATTACATAACATTTGCCTACAATAAAGTTAGGATCAAGTTGTTGCGTTTAAAACAGCAATTTCCATGTTTAATTTCTTGTCATTGAATTAAGACTTTTCTGTAGTAGATATTGGATAATCAGCTGGGTAGCTCCTGCCTGAATTCAACGCTGTAGGTTTGTAAAAGCCGTTTCCGAAGTTTTTCGTATCATTTTGAATTCGTACAAAAAATACGAACTTTCCCATAGTTCTGTAACTTCCTTAACTATCCCGTTCAATAGCGAAAGACAAAAAGACATCTGTCCTTCAAAATAATAAACAGCAACGTAATACTCCATTAACAATTTATTAAAAATAGATACCGTTGAAAAGTTCAATGACAAAAAACGCCATTATTTTGTAAAACCCCAGAAGACCACCAAAACCTTTCAATATTCCTCTACTTTTTCTCTAATGATCAACGGGATCAGAAATGAAAGTATTCAAGCAAGAAAGAAACATTGATCTACTGAAACATTCTTCAGGTTTCTCATGAGATGTGTTATCCCTTTTCATTGGATGGTCAATTTGACAAGGAATGAGTATGGCTAAAGAAAGTTGCATCAAAGTTTCTTTAGCGAAGGATTCTGCTCTCTTAAACGAGTCAGCAATAATTTGAACATCAGTCTCCTGTTTCTTGCTTACTGATTGACACAAATCCTTTTAGAGCTAAAAAGACATCATTAGTATATTTTACAACAGAAGATATATCATACTCAGATTTCTGAAGATACACTGGCGAGAAAATAAAAGTAGCAACTGTAAAAACTCATCGAACCTGAATAAGTTTGCAGAAAAGAACATGAAACTTCCACAAGATCTTTATTTTGTCATGCTACCATATATTCAAAATGCAGAACTGTCTATTTCTGCAAAAAATAAATTAACAAACATAATCACAATCAATTTAAAAATATATAGGAATGTGTGATATAAGAGGGTATAATGAAATTGTATTGTTACAACATTTTACACACACAGGAAAAATCAATAAAGTATATGGTTACCCTGAATGAATAGCGCTTCGAAGATCCTGAGAAGTGTTAGGTAGGGGTTGCCGAGATGCAAGTCGGCGTCCTAGTGCGTCCCACACATGTTCTATCGGATTAAAATCTGCAGACTATGCAGGCCACTCCTTTTTCTGGATTCCTTCGCCCTCAGGATAATCAGTCAATAGTACAGCACGATGAGGACGCACAATGTCATCCATTAGGAGGAAGTTATTACCGATTGCACCCCTGAACAACTTGACTTGAGGATCAAGAACCTCATCTCTGTATATTTCAGCACTCACAGTTGCACTGGTAAAAATGTGTAGGTCAGTGTGGCCACTCAAAATAATTCCACGACCTTTGTATTGATGTCTTTTACTGATATTTACAGCCTTATTGCGTGTTTTCTTCCGCCATATACTAACACGTCTGGAATCACTCTTCAAACAAAATCGGGATTTGTCGGTAAAGAGAACTCGCCTCCAGTCCGTTGTACTCCAATGAAGATGATCTCTGCATCACTTTAATAGGGCGCATTTTTCTGTCTGAGTTAATGGAATACAAATAAAGGGTTTCCTTTCAAATAGCCCTATATTATGCAGCATATCGCTCACAGTAAATCTAGTTAGTCGAGTTCCTGTTGATGCAACGAACATCCTTACGATCTCACCTGATGTCAGTTGCCTGTTTCTTTTAGCAATCGTTGCCAAATAACGGTCCTGTGAATCTGTTTTCGACGTTGACTTGGTTGTCTGTGCAGATTTCCAGTATCTTTAAACCGTTTCCAGATTCTTGACATGACGCTTTTGTTTATTTTTAAAGTCTTTACAGACCTCTGACAGTGTCTGTCTTGCTTTCCATTCTCTCTACCGCACGCCATTTCTCACAATCAGTCAAATGTCTTCTGAAAGATATATTCCACGTACTATAAACGAAAATTTTATCTAACTACATGTACATAAAATCCTTGAAATTAGACTTCAAATCACCCGCGTGCGCTCTTTTCCACACGCGCCGAAAGAACGGGCTCAAAAATTTGCATTTTTGTAGAGAAGGTTAATCCCATTGGACTACGTGATAACGTTGACATTGAGTTACCAACCAATCGCATTTCATTGAATTTCACTTAATACAATTAACATAAAGCACCTTTTTTATGGTTTTTCCTTTAATTTTCCCGGCTAGTGTCTTTTGAAAGTGGAAAAAAATAATTAGTCCAAAAATAAAGTTACTTTTGGTTAATTGCTGCCAGCAGATTTAAAGTAATTGAAAATGTTCTCCGCTATAAAATGAACAAAGATAAGGGTCACGAAACTCAACCAATGTGCCGTTATTGCGTTCGTGTAAACTCGTCTTTTCCCATAAGCTTCGGCAACAGTTGGTCCCATCGATGTCCTAGTTAAAGAAGTTTTACGTTTAATCTAGTTACAGTAAAATCTGCGTAAACGGAATCGCTAGGGATCGTTAACAAATTCCTTGTAAACAGATTTCCATCTCAGCAGGTATACTTGCATAGTTATCCTTCCGCCATCGACATTAAAATGTTTTCGTTTACGAGAGGATTCAGCGTTCACAAAAAACCTGCCAAAAGGAATCACAACTGGAAAAAGTTCCATTTTAGATTAGCAAGATATAATGTTTTCGTCGAATCTTGATATTTTCCCCCTTTAAGATAGGTCTTCAGAGATTTTACTGTAATACATTTATGCTCTTGAGAGGTGTACTATATAGAGAGAGTAAGTTTTAACAGTTTTAATGGATACTATGAAAACGGAGAGTGTTTATAACAGAAACCTGTCTAAAGCGGAAAATTTCATAGTCCCGGCGAAACACATACCTTTGAATCATACCTTCTAAGAAGAAAACCTGTCTAAAGCGTAAAATTCCCTACGTTTTTGTAATTCCATCTTAGCCATTTTGACTGTTGTTGTATCCATGTTCAGTAAACCAGTTCTTCGTGCGGGGGGGGGGGGGTCTGGACCCCGTGCCCCCCCCCCCCCTGGCTATGCCACTGTAAGGGTTGATGGTTGGTTTTCTAAAATATCTGATATTTAACACTAGAACGCCCGTTACCATTTTCCCCCTAGAACGCCCGCGGGAGTCGCTTCGACTCCTGTCTGTTTCAAAAGAGAAAAAATAAACGAAACGCATAGAAATGAATAGAAGACTGTGAATATAATATTTATATTTGAATTTAAGATTCACATATATTTTTTACAATTGAAAGAACAATATTTATATACGCATTTTTAAGAAATTGGAAAAATATTTTCAAAGGAAATACTCACAGAATCGTTTCGAATTTTCAATCTGAAATGCAGTTTTTGCAAGTGTAGTCAGTTTTGGCCAAGCATTTTCCACAAACCATTTTCTTGCATGTTATGCAATCATTGAAAGTCATGTTGCCTTTACATAGTTTTACTTCGCATTTTCTTCTCTTTAGGGATTTTGTTTCAGATGATGTATCAGCGAGTCTTTTTCTTGTTGGTTTATTTTTAGCAGATGTATAATTTTGACGCAATTCATCTGCTAATAACTGAATAAATGCTTGTCTGCTTATTTTTGTTTCTCCGGTAACTTCTTTATAAATAATCCAGGCATTTATTGCTGCTAAATCTAAGAGATTGTAAAAAGTATGCACAGGCCATCTTCTGGAGGGCGCCTTCACTGAATATTTCCTAGCCATTTGATCAATAACGTCAACACCACACTTAGTTTCATTATAAAATATAACAGTTTCTGGTGTTTTCTTTTCGTTGTTTTCAATATCAATGAATGGGTGGAGAGTGCTAAGAATAATAACATTTTTCTTTCTCTTTCCTTGATACACGGTTAAAGTAGTACCGGTTTCTTCGTGTTTTAGAAATTTTGTTTCGTATAATTTATCTTTCGAATCTTTCAAAGTTTTTGGAATTTCTCTCCTAGTTTTTCTCATAGTGCCTACTAAACTAGTACCTTTCTTTTTCAGTTGTTCAGCCAAACGCAGTGACGTGAAATAATTATCAACCGTGACGTTAATGCCTTTGTTTAGAAATGGCTGCATCAATCGCATAACTACATATTCTGATAAAGTTTGATCTGAAGGCCGTTCTTCACATTTGCCTAAATAAGGGAACGCATTCAGTAAGTACTTTGTTCGAAGGTCTACTGCAAGCCAAAACTTTTGTCCGTATTTATCCGGTTTTGAAGGTATGAATTGCGTGAAAGGACAACGCGTTTTGCTTGGAAATAACTGTTCATCTATTGTTATATTTTCACCAGGCTTGAAACAGGCAATACAGTTTTCAGTGAATCTATTCCATATATCAGATATCATTCCAAATTTATCTGTTTTTAAGCGTATAGATCTGGTAGATTTCAAATCGAATCTCAAAAAGCGTAAAATTTCACAAAACCTATTTCTTCTCATAGTTTCAGTGCAAAAATTCAAACCCCATGAGTTTGACCACAAAGAATGAATATCAATTCCATTTGCACCACATGCACCTCGGGCATACAAAATTCCAATAAAGGCATACAGTTCGTCTAACGTAACTGTCCAGTTATCGGTTTCAAGAACACGTCTTGCCTCTGTTTCTGTGCATCTTTGTATTTGTTCCAGCATTTTTTTATCTACAAATAACAGCCATGCACTCAAAACTCTTTCAGATTTCACGAATTTCTTAGCATAAATAGTTGGTCCAGTAGTCTGATACATGATATTTTGCTTCGGATATCTTCCAGAAATTTTCTTATTTGCACAAATTTTCCATTGTGTGCCATCTGGAGCGATATGAATTCCATCTCTTTCAGATGCAATAATTAGCGCATCTTCATTTGTATCGGAATCTGATGAAGAATTATTTCCAATACTAATTTCTTGAATTTCGTTTTCATTTTCTGATAACTCACCACCTTCAGATTCATTATCTGAAAGCTCTCGTAATAGAGCAGTTATTTCGTCCGGTGTTAGAAATTTTTTCCGTGACATTATGTTTTATTTCTAATAAAAAGGAAAAACGGAGTTGCTTAGCTATGATGAAACACAAGACTGATAAAAATTGAAACAAAAATTCAATTCGAATGATACAAAGAATTTCGCAAGCAGTACGCAATCATTTCAGCAGGTGCATGGAACTAACCATTTTTCTCAACAAAAGGGGTGTAGAGAAAAGAAGAGCAAAAACATTTACTTTCCTGATAACAGATAAAAATATTATGAATCCCAAGGTCATGTTACGCAAAAATAATGAAAGCATTTTGCAAATCTTACTTTGGAGTCGATTCGACTCCTTTGGGCGTTCTAGGGGTAATGCCTCATTATCAATTTATTAAATGTGAAAATAATTTATAAATTTCAGAATAAATAGAGATTATAAAAATAATAAAAGTCACGGAAGCGGGGGAAAAAAATCAAAATTTCTCAGAGATATGGGTGTTTTAGGAGCATTTGGAGTCGAAACGACTCCATCGGGCGTTCTAGTGTTAAAATTCAGATCAGCTGGAATTGAGAATTACATATTTTCACGTGGCATATGCAACAACCATTAAACGCATCTTGTTTTCAGTTATTAATACGAGCATAATTTGACTGTCTTTTGATTAGTTGGCCATTGTTTGTGAATTTTTATTATTGTTTTTATAATTATTTGAGCGATAAGTAAAAATATGGAAACAAGGCGTAGATTTTTGTCGTCCTGTTTGACCACTAACCATCTTAAAATAAGAAATTGTATCGTATGATTTATGTGAGAAGCAATTAAAATCGTAAGATTAAGCTAATTAATTGGAGAAAACTTACTGCAATCCATTGGTTGGCGAAACAAAGGAGCGGGCGTTTAAGAATGAAAACACAATTTAGAACTATTAAAAAATCCAAAAGCACTTAAAAACTAATGTTATGCTCAGAAAAATCTTTGTGCTAAGATGGATACATGATGTATAAAATATAACATAGGGAAAGAAATAAACAAAGAAAACAATTTTAACATGCAAGTGATTCATGTCTACGTAACTGGAACGCATTTACAAAAAATAAATGAAAGGTTGCAGATTAACCGCAGAAAAGTATGTGCGCTACTACTACTGCTGATTCTCTGCCTGTTTCTTTTATCCTTATCTGATAATTGAAAAAGTGGCCCTCTGTTACAAATCATTGAAACAACTTAATGCAAACATAGTGTGAGAATTCGACGATATCTCACATTGAAACTCTCAATTTACAAATCAAAAGCCAGCATAGGGAAGCTAATGTATTTTCACCTAGCCTCCAAATTTCTTCAGAGTCCTAGAAAATGTCGCTAGAGATGAAACAAATACTTCAATTTCAATCAATCTTCGCAGATGACACTAGGGTGAAAGGAACTCTTTTATCTAGCGAGAGAAATATTCTTTTGATGTTCACGAAGGTCTCGTTCCCGTGGGAAAGTAGAAAGTGAAACCAGAGATGAAAGCGGACGCGAAGGTTCCTGACTGCAGCCTATAGAGAAAGGGCTGGTCTATGAGATCATGAACCACGGATGGTGAGTGGCTAATGGGAGTGGCTTTGGTCCTAGACGGAAAAACGGAACTGATAAAAGAGGATGCAAGAGCATTCTCGGGAGCTTAATTTTTCCCTTCTGTTGAAGTTGAGACTTCAAGGTGTTTCTGGCCGTGCAGAGTGGAAATCTCTCACGGGTCGACGGCTTCGGGGCATACTCCGAAGCACAGAAAAGCGAAAGCCAGGTGTGGCTGTTAAGATATCTCCATCACGGAGTTGAAGATCGGAGGTTCCTAAACCTCGGTTAAACACCTACAAAAAGTGCGACATTCCTGTCGAGCATCGCGAACTCTATCTTCGAAAATAGTGGACATTGAATAAATAAGAGACTGACTACACTGAAAGCGATCTATTATTCGAGGACTGGACTTGATTCTATAAATATATTATTGTCAGCTGTACTCGAACCCTTTTATGAAAAACGTTGTAAATAAGACTTATATAATCCAGAAAATATTATTTAATTGTTTGTAATGCAATAAAATATTTCTTCGACTTTAAATAAGCCTTGGCCGTTGAAGTTGCCCGCTACCACACCACCTTACGACATCGGCTCCGTTACAACTTGGTGGCAGCTAGAAGATTTTCAGCAAGAATAATTGTTATTAGAGGAAAGCCCAGGAGGAAACAGACGACGAACACCCGGAGTTTCTGACAACTCGAGAGGCAGCCGAAAGAATCGAAACGACAGTTCCGAGGAAGACAGACGGACAGCCCATCTAGACATTGCCCATGAGACAGTTCAGCTAGATCAACTAGACAGTGCTTCGAGACAGTGCAAGGTGGACCTTGGACGACAAACAGTGGGACGCAACACGCCCGATACGAACCCTTGAGCTACAGTGGACGACACCCGCGGAGTGCCATAACGGACCGTTCCCCAGACAAGATACTTCAAGCAACAACTGCAACAGGTAAGCTCATTTCATTTTGAGTGGCTCTTAAACTATTATTTAGCATACTGATAGGACATTAAAATGTTGTTTAAATAAAAATATGAGTAACTTTTTGAGGTAAATGAAAATGTTAAGATTATGATAAATCGATAATGTGTAGTTAATGGAAATCTAACGATTAATGCAAATTTGTATGTTATGTTACCTTTATCATTATTTTTAATGTTTGGAATGCAGAAAGGATTAGATAGGATAAATTCATAACTACTCAAAAAAAAAAATGCCCAGTAATTTTTTTTTTCTTATATAACGAATAGATAATGTAAGTGAAATGTGTAAGAAATATATTTTGATGAGTGATTGTATAATGAGAAATTATGATGCATGCTGGATTGCTAAATGACAAACAGAGTAAATTAAACTTTTACCCTAAATACTATAGATGCATTTTGATAAAGGTTGCAGAAAGTGTTCAGTTCTTGAGAAACACTGGGAATGTAGTTTGCCTATAGTATTTGAAAAATTACTTATTGTTTTCATATTGTGTGTATAGGGAATCTAAAGCTTTAAAATTTTGAATTTTATTTTTTGCTTTACGTTTGGCACAAAAATATAGAAATTCTGAAAATCTTTTGAAAAATCATAAAATTATTTTTACATATTGGTTATGTATTTGAAATGTTTATTTATATTGTGTGCTTAGGGGTAAAATATTTCTTGTGAGGTGTAAGGTTCATATACTTTTAAATTGATAAACAAAACGAATAGTTTCCGTTTGTATTATTTCAACATACCGTAGTCATGTCGAAGTTAAATTCACTGAAGTACTGCAGGAAAGCGAATTTACAGAATCTCACGGAAGTTTTAGATGTGGAAATAGATGAAGAAGACAATATGGCAACGATAATCGAAAAAATTGAAGCAGCAGAAAAATACGACGAGGAACTAACTTTAGTGCAGGCAGGGTTTATCGTGAAAGATAGGGAAGACCGAATCGCGGCAGAAAAAGAGAAAGAGATGGAAAAAAAGAGAGAGAGAGAGAGGAGAGAGAAGAGAGAGAGAAAGAAAAAGAAAGGGCGTTTACTTTAGAACAGCTAAAATTAACGCAGAGTTCAGAAAGGCGAAATTCTACGGTAAGCAGCAGTTCCGAAAGATCCGTTAAATTACCTCTTAAAACTATTATGCATCGTTTTGATCCTGAACGATCCGACATAACATTATTCCTGAATTTGTTCGAGCGACAGGCGAATAGGTCCGGAATAGAGCAAGATGAATACGTCACACACTTGTTAGCATTATTGCCGGTGGAAATTGCAGAATTAATTTTACGCGAACCAGCTCAAAAAATTGACAATTTCGAACATGTTAAATCGCTTTTATTAACCCGGTACAGGCTGAGTGCGGAAGCGTACCGTCAAAAATTGAATAAACATGCACGTAATCCAGGAAACCCGTGGAGAGATCTCATATTCGAATTGAATAGTTTTCTTGAAGGGTGGATTAACGGTTTGGGGATTACGCAATTTTTCTGAATTAAAAGACTTGTTGATCACTGATCAGATCAAACGACGCGCGCCGGTCGAATTAAAAGAACATTTTATTGATTCGTGGGCGAAATATAAAGACCCCTTGGTGCTCGCTACGG
This sequence comes from Maratus speciosus, assembly GCA_963932465.1. Classification (NCBI taxonomy): domain Eukaryota; kingdom Metazoa; phylum Arthropoda; class Arachnida; order Araneae; family Salticidae; genus Maratus; species Maratus speciosus. The sequence continues at coordinate 1,743,476 of OZ010787.1, forward strand.
CACTAGATGAATATGAGGCGATAAAAGGAGTGTCAAAAAAATCGTGGAATACGAAACCAAAATTTGAAGGAAATTCGCGGGATAGGAGAATGGAAAAAACGGAAAATGAAGACGAAATGAGAGATTGGCATTCGGAAACCAAAACGAATTGGAGAGAGAATAACACGGAAAACGAAAGAGAAAGGATCTTCGAACGTAAAAATTGGAATAAGTGTTTTATTTGTTCCAAAATTGGGCATTTAAAAGCCAATTGTCCGGAAAACAAAAGGAACTTAGAACCTATTACTAGCGTTCATCACATTTGTGTAGGTACGAATTTTGAGGAAAGTTTCAAACCTTATCTTAGCCGTGCTCTAATTAACGGAAAGGAATGCACGACTTTAAGGGATTCCGGAAAGCGCTATGATGTGACCCCTAGTCAATTAATTAAGCCCAATCAGTTAGACGGTGGTGCTGTACCAGTTAGGCAACGGTTGACGAACGATACGTTTCGTTTACCGACCGCCCACGTTGTCGTAGAAATTGAAGGAGTGGGGAATATAAAAACGAGGGCCATAGTAGCAGAGAACAAATCAGACTTGTCGTATTATATATTAGGAAACGAAACTCAAAAATTAATCGATAAAATTAAGAAGGGAAAGGCTGAGACTTTATACGCCGGAAAAACCGAAAGTGATGCCAATCCGAAACTGAAACAACAGCGGTCCGATCCGACGCAAGGGAACGAGTCGAAAAAGAGAAACCCCCGGGCAAAAATAATTGACGTGAATACGGGAGGAAAATCTAGTGAGGATGAACGTTGGTTAAGGAAGATGAATGGGAATTTTAAAGTAGACGGAGGGGACCTTTTGTTACCCGATCAAGAGGGGAATTTAAGCGTAGGATTAAGCAAGGTTGGGAGAGAAAGGCTTAAAAGAGAACAAGATGTGGACGACTCGTTAAGCGAAGCTAGAACAAGGTCAAAAATAAAGAAGACGCATTGTATTTGTGGGGATTTCGAGAAGTCAAATGACTCCCGTATAGGTATAAATTAACGGGCGATCAAAGAGATAAGCCGGTAAGAATTGGGCAGACCAGGAACAACAAGAAATCCAGGCGCGATAAAGATACGTTAAAAAGAAATGCAGTGTCAGGAGATGCAGGATTAGGTTCCACCAGACATAAGTCGTATGAAAGGGGTACGAGAAGAATGAATCGGGGGAGAATCGATTATAAAAGTTCCGCGACTAATCTTTTTACAAACCTCCCAAGTAGACGCGAAAAGTTTCAAGTCTATAGAGTAAACATACCAAAACCTAATGAAAAAGGCGTGGAGAATAGAAACGTTTTGACACGTAAAGCTTCGCGGCCCAAACACTGTGCTAAATTCAGAGATAAGCTTTCAAGTGACATGTTTTAGCAGTTAAGGATTTAGTAGAGGACTGTGTGACTCAAACTCAACTTAAATATATGTATATATTAATATTCATTTTATTATGTGTAAATGTAATCGTGTAAAATATAAATGTGTTTTGTCTGTTAAAGAGAAATTCCGTAATCAAATTTGTCCAGTATTTGCAAGCTAAGTATAAAATACAGGAAAAGGTTTTTTAAGGAAGTGATGTAATTAAACATGGGCCACTTGAAATGTATGAGCTAACCACTTCCCTTACAGCATATTACGTCTGGTAGCCGAAATATGATTTGAGGGAGGGGTGTTGTGAGAATTCGACGATATCTCACATTGATGAACTCTCAATTTACAAGGCAAAAGCCAGCATAGGGAAGCTAATGTATTTTCACCTAGCCTCAAAATTTCTTCAGAGTCCTAGAAAATGTCGCTACAGATGAAATAAATACTTCAATTTCAATCAATCTTCGCAGATGACACTAGGGTGAAAGGAACTCTTTTATCTAGCGAGAGAAATATTCTTTTGATGTTCACGAAGGTCTCGTTCCCGTGGGAAAGTAGAAAGTGAAACCAGAGATGAAAGCGGACGCGAAGGTTCCTGACTGCAGCCTATAGAGAAAGGGCTGGTCTATGAGATCATGAACCACGGATGGTGAGTGGCTAATGGGAGTGGCTTTGGTCCTAGACGGAAAAACGGAACTGATAAAAGAGGATGCAAGAGCATTCTCGGGAGCTTAATTTTTCCCTTCTGTTGAAGTTGAGACTTCAAGGTGTTTCTGGCCGTGCAGAGTGGAAATCTCTCACGGGTCGACGGCTTCGGGGCATACTCCGAAGCACAGAAAAGCGAAAGCCAGGTGTGGCTGTTAAGATATCTCCATCACGGAGTTGAAGATCGGAGGTTCCTAAACCTCGGTTAAACACCTACAAAAAGTGCGACATTCCTGTCGAGCATCGCGAACTCTATCTTCGAAAATAGTGAACATTGAATAAATAAGAGACTGACTACACTGAAAGCGATCTATTATTCGAGGACTGGACTTGATTCTATAAATATATTATTGTCAGCTGTACTCGAACCCTTTTATGAAAAACGTTGTAAATAAGACATATATAATCCAGAAAATATTATTTAATTGTTTGTAATGCAATAAAATATTTCTTCGACTTTAAATAAGCCTTGGCCCTTTGAAGTTGACTCTACCACACCACCTTACGACATCGGCTCCGTTACCATAGTTTACTTGCTTGTGCTTTTTATAAAGTTGATTTTTACTCCTCAGTTATGTAATAAAAACGTATTTATTAACATTGTTCATTTTATGATTAATAATAATTAAAACCCATCCCTGGTGAAGATCATGGTTGTGCCAATACGAGACATTCGATTAAAGCAGCGTCTGCAAGATATACAGAATACAGCAATATATTTCAAAATTAATATGTTACTGAAACCAATTGCCAATGCTACTGTGGAACGATATAACCTGATAAGGAAAAGTAATTGTTTGGCCCATCCCTACGTAATATGTTTTTACTTATAGGTTACTGCTGTATAAATAAGCCAATACTCAAGGAATCACGAAAAAGATGTTAAAAGGCTTGGTTCCAAAGTTAAGGCGGTAAATATCGATGTCCATATCTCTGTTACACTTGATGAAGTTGAATTTAACTCTACGTGTAGATAGAAAATAGAAAATAGAAAATGCATCATAGATACGCTTCTTCCTTTTTTTCCGTCGAACTTATGTTTATTAAAGAAAACAGCTGAATAATTGTGCCCAAAACTGCAGTTGTGATTTGTTTTCATTTACCTGGAAATTTATTTCTCAAGATTACCGCTTTACATTTTCCAGTTTACACTTATTTACCTGTAGCTCCAGCTTACACAAACTCGGTCGTTAACGAAATATTACTGCTATATTATCTTCTCAAATTTCAATAATTTGACAAAAGCAAAAATTTTATGTTAATTTGATAAATATAAATTGTGAATTACGGGAAATAGTTTGTATAAAGTGTACATCAATAACATATAACGATTCTTATCTGGAATTTCCGGAAATTTAATGTATATTACAACTAAGCTTAAATTTAAATAAAGACGTAAAATTTTATTAAAATGCCATTAAGATCAAATCATCTTTTCATGTTAGCAGTTTAAAATGATGTTAATGCAATCACCACTTCAATTGAAAAGCATTTTCGAAGAAATGAATTCCAAGTAATTACATAAATTTTCCTTAAAAAGAGAAAAAAGATTTCTTAGTTACGTGAAAAATAAAATACAGAAAATATTCTACATCATAATGGATTAAAATTCTTTTGAGTTAAAAAATTAGAAGCATTTAAATGAGATATTAAAATTTGTAAGTGTACATATGTAAGTTTTGTGCGTAAAAGGAACCATTTATAATGACCACTTTATTTATCGCTTAAATTTGAAAACACTTAAAAAAAGCTATTCAGAAATTTATTAAACCACTAATTAAAATTATTCTCTATCTTTAATAGCAAACAAATAAGAAAAGTGACCGTTTATACATTCTCTTGTAAGGTGTACATTTTTTCAATTTTTGACAAGAGATGTTTTTATATGATCGTAGTTTGAGATAAAACATTCTTCTTAGATATTAATATTATGTGTAAAAAATGAAAAGTTATTGAAATGTGCAAAGTGATTCTGAGAGATTCAGAAGTATCGTTAGCATATGAAGCAGAGATAATTTTCGGAACTTTAAAGCCAGAGTTTCTGATTTTGAATCCGGAATACGTCGAATACGGGACATACAGAAACAAGGAAACTGCACAAAATAACATTTATATTTGTTGAAAAATTTTATTAGCCCACATTTCTTGGTCTAGAGTATCGAGACGTCAAATTTTGCTGTAATACAATTCTAGGATAACTCCAGATGGAACAGCGGGATAATTAGCGCATTCCTACAAGTATATTACGGCCGAAGTGTTTTTTAATCATGATATTTTATCACTCTGGAAAATACTGATGTAAGACCACTTTTTTAAATTATAATCTGTATCTAAATCTACTAAAAAACAACTTTTCAAAAGTAAAAAAAAGGCCAAGAAAAAAAAAAAAAGAAAAAGAAAGAAAAAAAAGAAAAGGTGAAAGTTGTGGTTAAAAAATAAGTGTGATATCAAATTTCCAAGCTTATATTATGGTACTTATTTAACATTTTCCATTAAAAAATTACCATATGTAAGTCGAGTACCTAAGTATGCGTTGATAGAAAGCCTTTTCTCCTTTACTAAATACACCATAACGGGTTTCTGAAAATTAATTTTTTTTTAATTATGCATGATGGGCTTGGCGGCCATCTATCCATATTTTACACAAATTTCTAAGCACACAAGTTCATTGTTAAGATTGGAAGTTCGAAATTGTTACTAAAGCAAACATTTTATTCTTTTAATTTATGGAAATGAGTGCCTAATATTTTGTGTCTTAAAATAAAGCTGAAGTAACTTCAAGTTTCATCTTATGATTCTCTTTTTTCGCAGGCGGGTAAATGAATTAGTTAAAGCAGTAAAAATCAATTTGTTTTTTCAAAATAAAAAACTTTCTTAATTTATCTGTCTGCAGCTAAAACTAGAAGTTCGAAATTCTTAATAATGCAAATATGTTACGAGCTTGAGTGCTTAGAAATTTGTGTAAAATATGAAAAGATTGCCGCTAAGTCCATCATGCATAATTTAAAAAAAATTAATTTTCAGAAACACGTTATGATGTATTTAGTAAAGGAGAAAGGGCTTTCTATCAACGCATACTTAGGTACTCGACTTACATATGGTAAATTTTTAATGGAAAATGTTAAATAAGTACCATAATATAAGCTTGGAAATTTGATATCACACTATTTTTTAGCCACAACTTTCACCTTTTTTTTTTTTTGCTTGGCAGTAGATATCAGTTCTTTTTTTTAAAACAAATTATTTATAATTGAAATAATTCTACTAGCTCAAATTAAAATTAGTCCTTCTATAGCCTTTATAAGCAGGGAGCAAACACATTAGTATACATTTTGTTTACCTATCATTCATTTTTTAGAGTGATTAGTAATTTAAAAGTAAGGAAAGTCAATTTCTTCTTTCAAAGTATAAGTCTTTCTCAATTTATATCTCCTTAAAATTTTCTACGAAAGATGAAAATTCAGTAAAAACAGAGTCGAAATAAAATATATATTTACAGTTAGTCTGTCAGTTAATTGTTTTTTCTAACTTTTTTTTGCTCACGGTTTTGCAAAATAAATTTACCTTTACAAATACCTACGGTTAATCCGAGAATGAATCCCCGCAGGCATCTAAAGAATCGACGATCTGTAAATCTAGCAATTCTAGACATAATAAAGGAACATTTTTTATAAAAAAAAAATCTAAAAATTTAAATATATAAACTGTACATATAACTTCATCTTCATTTAGATCGTGTTATAGAGAAGAAAGAATAAATATGTAATTTTACTCAAGTCTGTTTATCCATACCTATTTGCATAAATGTGGGATATTAATTTGCTATAAAATTTCTCCTAAATTGATTATCTTTAATAGTCTATTATTAAAGCCGCATATACATTAGAATTAAATATTTTTCGGTTAAAAATTGCCTGAAATCTATAGTCTTATCGTTCGTCAAATTTGTTTTATGTTTTTTTTATAATACCCAGACTCTTTTTCTGAACTCTGACAAAAAATCACAGACATATTGAAGTTATCCAAATTCTTATATCTTTCTATCGTATTTCCTTATTTGATGGGGGAGGGTGAGGAAGAGCCCTCAAGAACTTCGTTTTGTTCTCAGAATTCTGAATTATTCATTCAAAAGATCTACCTACATAAGTCTTGTTGCAGAATTTTCATTAGCTAAGAGTTGCATCAAGTTATACATCATGGGAATCTATTAAGTTACTTTTGTGAAATACTAGATGGGAGCCATTGATATTTCGAGACCATTTGCCTACATTTTAAACTTGAGTCATTTACTACTATTCATTAATTTTCTATACGAATTAAAGAAGTCGTTGTTTCCATTCCAACTGTACATTTCACTATTGCTTGCTTGTTTGTTTGTTTGTTTATTGAACACGTACATCATATCACATACGGATCACGGCGGGATTCGAATCTGCTTCCACCTACGCTCTCAAGCGATTAGCGGCATGGTGTCTTATCCACTCAGCCACGGTGGGCCACTATTGCTTTCTCTAATACCCAGATACTCAAATTTATCCAACTGCACTTAGAATCATGGTCATAACGGAGAACATTTATATGTTAGAGCAGTGTTGCCAGTGGGCTACTTTTTTAAAATTCAGATTTCTTGATTGCCACCACTTATTATAAGCGGTAAAATTCCCTCTGTTTTCGCCTTAATTAATATATCATTAAATAAGGCGCATTTTACAATTTCAAAAAAGTGGTGCCAATCAAGTATCAGAATTAAAAAAAGTAGCCCATCTGGCAACACTGTGTTAGAGTGGTGACATATGCACAAGTCGTGTAGTCATATTCAATTTTTTGTCCAAATTACGGTAACTAAGTTTTCAGTAATAGACGATGAAGATTTTAATTAAACTAACCAGAAAAGATAACAAACATTGGCTTCCTGATTTGATTTTATTCAAAATTGTTTTAACCAACCAAAGTTAATGTCCGGGATCCAGATAAATTTTTCTCTGTTAGTAAAATTAGATTGACCAATCAGTAGCCTCCATCCTTGCAGGCTTTTCGGTGTTTACTGCAAACATTAAAAAGTTCGGAAAAATGCAGACGCCTGATTGATCAATCTCATCTCGCTAATAGCGAAAAATCTATCTTGATCCCGGCCTATTCAACGCCCTTTAAATATTGGAGAAAGCTTGACACGTGTCAGGAAAACGTCACACAAAGCAGGCAAAACAAAGAAGAAAAATCATTCATTGGCTCGTGAATATGAACGAGCCAATGAATGATTTTGTTTCTTTGCTTTGCCTGCTTTGTGTGATGTTTTCGTGCGCGTGTCAAGACTTTCTCAAATATTTAGGGGGATTTGACTAATTTCACTACCATGAAGTTATGAAAGGAGAGGAACAGATATGTGAATCTTCCCATGTGAAAAACTAGATACAAAAAAAACGAGTTCTTTCCCTCTCTTCTGCACTTTTCTCTCTTCATTTTGACCGATAGCAGCCCATTTAGCCCCCGCTATATACGGTGGACGCAGGAGGGAGGGTGTTAGCGCGACCAATGACATAATAGGCTAATTCATGATGTTTAAAAGTCACACGGAGTTGGATCGAGACTAAGGAAAAAGACAGGCTACCGCGGTGGGTCCGATTCTTCTTTTTTTACAAACCGCTGGAGTCAGGTGATGCTCTTTTCGCGCACCTTCATTGGTGCATTCGAGCATCACGTGACTCCAGCGGTCTGTAAAAAAAAAGAAGAATCGTACCCACCGCGGTAGCTGAGTTCGTTAACTCAGAGTTGGATCATCTTTACACGATGATTAGTACAAAGCTGCGCGCCGATTTTTTTTTGTGTGTCCATTGCCGTGTACAGATAATCAACTTCGTGTGACGTTATGAACTGGCCTTATATGTTGTTGGTCACAGTTTAGGAACAGCTTCAAATGACTTAATCTATATCTACTCCGAGGCAAACGAAAAAGACAGGCTACCGCGGTGCTACAGCGCCTAGAATATATAGTGTGGAAATCGGCTATATCAGTAATACTTAAAAAAGTGCTAAAATATTGGATCTCTTAAATTTCAAATGATGCTGAAATCCAATGAGTCGATCACAGTGATATCTGCAGGATATTTCCTAAAACTTCATGACGATTTGGTTACAGCGTCTAGAATACCTCGTGTGGAAATATGTTATTAAACAACGCTAAAAATTTGTATCCCATAAATGATCGACGATACTGCTAAAATCCCAAGTGTCGATCGCAGCGAAATCTGCACGATTTTCGTATTACATTGTATAGACTAGCAATATCTTGCAGTTATAGAAAATATCCTGCGGATGTCGCTACGATCTGTATATTTCAGCAGCATCGTTGCACATTTAAGGGATACAATATTTTAGCACGTTTTAAGTATTACAGGGATAGCCAATTTCCACACTATATATTCTAGGCGCTATAATTTTGTTTAGACGCTATAGCATTTTTTTTTTTTTTTACATTTTATTAACATACATCTGACTTGTATGCTTGGCGTCAAGCCCGCTGCAATAATACGATGTTTATTTTGAAATTTGAAAGTTTATCACAGATGTCGCTGCGATCAGCTACCTGGATTTCAGCGTCAGTGCACATTTAAGGGATACAACTTTTTAGCGCTGCTTGGATAGCAAATTTCCACATTATGTATTATAGACGCTATAGCGGTGCATTACACGTGTCTCTTTCTTCTTTAAAAATATCCTGCAGATGTAGCTGCAAATGACTGTTTGGAATTCAACATCGTTGTACATTTAAGGGATTCACTATTTTCGCGCTTTTTTAAGTATTGCTGGGATAGTCGATTTCTACAACATATAACCTAGGCCTATAACGGAGCTATAGTGTCTAGAAGATATAGTTTTAAAATCGATTTATTAAAAAGGTGCTAAATAATTTTATCCCATAAATGCTGAACGAGGCTGCACGATGAATGCCGATCACAGCGATATATGGTAATTCCAACGTAACTGTTTCAAAATACATCAATTGAGAAAACGTTTCGTTCAGAGAAGATCTAGAAAATTTTGCTGCTATCGACATTTGTCATTCAGTATTTTTCAATATTTATGGGATTCAATTTTTAGCAATTTTTAAAGTATTACTGGAATAGCCGGTTTTCACACCATGACCGTGATCTAGGTAGATTTTTCCTCTGTTATCGCAACGAGATTGACCAATCAGAAGCCAGAATTTTTGCTAATTTTTCACTGTTTGCAAAAATGTACCTGGATCCCAGCCTATATTTCTAGACGTTATAACTGAGCTCAGGAATAGTACAGAAAGCTCCGTATTTTGATACATTAAGGCCGGGATACAATTAGGAACAAGTGTGTTGCTAGAACCAAGTAGCGACATATGGCCGATAAAGGTTTATTGGTAGAAGTGATAAAAACAAATTGTTAAAGGTCTTTGCGAGCGTGTCATTATCGTCAGGCTAATGCATATTGAATTAATTCCCTAGTCTATAAAGCTCGTCCATGCGCGTATCGTCTAATGGAAGATATTCTAAATATGGGTTCAAGGCTGAAAACGTTACGTGGTACCGGCAATGGGGGATTTTCCATCTCCGTTTTGATCACGTGATCAAGGTAAAAACTTCTATCGTAAAGAAGGGAAGGCTCCGTAGACGTGTAATGTAAATCCCAGCGAACCAATGAAACAGTTCATGAGGCAAAATAGTAGTATCTTCCCTTCTTATAAGTTAGAAGCTCCTTGGGTAAATTACCGGTATCATGTGACTTTTTTCAGCCTCGAACCCATATTTGGAATATCCTCCATTTACCTACAGAACTTCTAACATTATGAGAAGGGAAACAGGAAACTGCAACTGCTTTTTCCCGTGAACTGATTCACTGGCTAGCGGGGATTTACATTACGTCGACGGAGCCTTCCCTTCTTTACGTTAGACGTTTTTGCCTTGACCACGTAATCATAACGTAGATAGAATATCCTCTATTCAAGAAAGTGGATTGCCGTACTATAGCGCCTAGAATATATAGTGTGGAAATTGGCTATCCCTGTAATACTTAAAAAAGTGCTAAAATATTGATCCCTTAAATACGCAACGATGCTGCTGAAATATACAGATCACAGCGACATCTGCAAGATATTTTCTCAAACTGCAAGATATTGCTAGTCTATACAATGTAATACTAAATCCCGCAGATGTCGCTGTGATCGATACTTCGGATTTTAGCAGTATCGTCGCACATTTAAGGGATACAAATTTTTAGCGTTGTTTGGATAGCATATTTCTATACAGGGTACACTGTTAAAAATATCGTGAAAAATTACCGCTGTTTTTAAAGGCTCTCTATTTTCTGACCAATGTGAACGCTAAGTTAATACCAATGAAAAGTTCTCAGTGGTCAGAAAATAGATAGCCTTTAAAAACAGAGGTAATTTTTTACGATATTTTTAACAGTGTATTCTAGACGCTGTATCCGTACTTTCGGCAAAAACTTGAAATGAGCATGCTTCCTGTGCATATATCACCACTCTTATGTATAAAGGCTCTCTGTTATGGTGTTGATTCTGAGCGCTCTTTGTTAAATTTCTATATTTGTGATTTAGAGAAAGTAATACAGAAAAGTACTGTTACTATGGAAGCAACAACTTCTTTAATATCGAAATGTATAGCAAAGGAGTTCAGAATCAGTGCCTTAAATAGTTTCGAATATGTATTGTTGTTATGACAATCAATACCCTTCCTGGATGTGGAAATGCAAAATTGTGTTCAACATAATGGAGGATATTCCATCTACATTTTGATCATGTGGTCAAGGTAAAAACTTATATCGTAAAGAAGGGAAGGCTCCGTAGACGTGTAATGTAAATCCCCGCTAGCCAATGAAACGGTTCATGAGGCAAAGTAGTAGTATCTTTCCTTCTTATCAGTTAGAAGTTCCTTGGGTAAATTACCGGTATCACGTGACTTTTTTCAGCCTCGAACCCATATTTGGAATATCCTCCATTGAGCGCAATCTAGATAGAATTTTGGCTGTTAGAGAAACGAGATTCATCAATCAGAAGCCTGCATTTTTGTGAACTTTTCGCTGTTTACAGAAATGCAGGCTATTGATTGGTTCGTTTCGCTTTAATCTCGTTTCGCTAACAGCGAAAAATCTATCTGGATCCTAACCTACATTTCTACAAACATTGCACTTCATCCATGGCACTAAAAAAATGACTCAAAACTTTGAGCGCGTTCAGAGACCGAAACACGGGTAACTCGGAAAAATTGGGGAATGACGTCATACTGGTTTCTCGGTGTAAGGTTGGGAAAAAACATAGATTAACATCCAAGATCGGACATTCCCATAGAGCGTAATGGTAATGCGATTGCGATCGTAGCGCCCTTAGTGACAATGGGGAAGAAACTCCCCATCCCTGTAGTATGCTTATTATTGAGTATCTACCTTATTGTGATCTTTCTTTTTTTAATTTTGCATGTTTACGTTTTCGATAGAATCTTACACCGATGCATGAACATAGAATAGACATTCTATTTTATACATCTAATATCTATTCTATGTTCATACTCGGATATGTTTTTTTCTTTACATGATTAGTGAACGGTTTTAAGTGCAAGGAATACTAGGTAAAAATTTCGTCTTGAATGCTATATGTCAAAAGCAATGGTGTAACATAAAAATATACGAAATGTTGAACTCTACAAGTCCCAGAAAATTTCATGATTTGTCCCCTTTGGCAGGAAAATTTTTATAGCATAAAAAAATAGCATAAAATATTACAGCAAAAAGTATGAAAACATGGAGGGCTGGGAGCAGGAAAACACAATGTTAAACCTACGAGTCAGCCGCTAAAATCGGGTTTTTTGGTGTTTCCACCAAGATATGATTTGGCTGACCGATTGCGTTTTAATATGCAAATCAAGATATAGCTAAACCTAAAATTTAATCGTGAACTCGGTGAGGTGATTGTCTGTGCTGCCGGCTCCCGGTCTAATACATAATATTGAATATATTATAATTAAATAATGAATACCTTAACAATCATACTTTAAACACTTTTTTTTTTAAACTTTGATAATGTAGAAGAAGTAGGAAGAAGTAAATAATCAATGACCAGTACAACATATATTTCACCAAAGCAATACTTTTATTGTTTATTGTCTATTTGTTATTTTATTGTTTTATAATAATTTTTACTGTATATGTTACACAAATATGTTGCTTTTCATCTTGCATTTAACTCACTTTTTTATTTTTGATGGATGTATGTAAATGCATCCGATAGATATGTATGTTTCAAATACATACTGCTAAAAAAGATCGAAAATCATGCGTACAGCATAGATTATGAAACACTTTCCAACGCATTCAGAATACTGTAGCAAAACTTCACAGTTTAGTAAGGTGGAAGATGATGTCTAAATGAAGAATTCGGAAAATGCATAACTCATTTGAAAACACGATTTTTGCTATTACCATGAATATTCTTTAAAATATACAATTTTTTTGTGCTACCCTGTATATGATCTATAGATATGTATCCATACTACATAGTATGCTAAATGTAAGTCGGCTAAACGCATAGCACAGTTGAAAGTTTCCACTCAGTAATTTCCGCCAATAAACAGATGCTGTTAAGATGCTGCCTTTTATATGATCTATACAATTTACACACACCAAGTAATATTTAAAAAGTAATTAAATTTAAAAATGCATACCGCAACTGAAAACACACTTCCAGCAATTATTGTTCGTATTCTTCAATAGTTCAATTATTGCTCATTTTCTTCTATAGCCAAATTATTTTGCGTGTCTCTGTAAATGAATGATAAGTTCGATGCACACCCTATTGTGTAGTAAGAACCTTGTAGTACACCTGAGTAATGTATATCAATTTGAATCTGTTTAAAATACTGTAATATTATTAAAATACACGGCAAAACATATTTCCCAATAGGCAGTAATGTAACGAATTCTTTTGAGTGGCTTTATAAATGAACAGATATAGCTATACACTTCATCTTCAGTACCGATAATGCCATAGTGATACCCAATAACATCTATCAATTTCAAAGCAATCGGATTATACTTACGGACGGACAGACGGGCAGACAAACCCAATTGACAAACTCTTTTCAACTATGTTGGAAAGTGTTTAAAACGTTGATCCAAAAACGTGTGAAGAATAGGTTCAATATTCATTCAAAGATGATTTTCCATCTTTTGTGAAATGAATTCAATTTCTTAATCACAGATGTTTTTCTCATGAATAATATTACGAAAATGAATTTAATAAGAAAAAAGAAAGCAATTCAATTTTGACAAATCTACTTCTAGTAACAGTATTAAGGGTATTTTGTGTAAAACGAGTATATATTTGGTTTCGAACATCCGGGTTCGATTCCCCGCTTGGACATTTTTTATTCTGTTGGTTTGACGCTTACTTATCATTGAGAAAATTCACGTATTTAATATTGAATATATATGTATATTTAAACCCAAGTTTAAAGAGCTAACTGTCAAAATTAAAACACAGCTTATTTAAAATGAAAATTAATCTATTAATTCTTTACCAGATATGGGCCAATATCTGAAAATTAGACAATTTGCGTCCGCTACCAATAATATTCCATTAATTATACTAAAACCAAAAACTGAAAAGTGTAATATATTGTAACATTTGTTATGACAATTACCAATGATAAATGGACATATAATGATGTATAAATAATTAATTTTAAACTTTAAACAAACGGAATCATCATTTCAGTCCCTGTCTCCAGGTACAAATATCCAACATTAAATGTAAGCTGTAAACATTTCTATAAATATTATTAACTTTTGCTATTATATATTTATACCTATATATATACAGTATGGGTAAATATATTTCTCCTTCATTAGTATAGATTGTATAGTAAAATATTGTAGTAAATATATTTTCCCTGAGGTTGAGCATCATCTCAGTCCCTCTAATCACACATTTAGGTCAACAGATACTAGGTGGCGCTGGCAGAATTATTTACATTGCAACAGCAACTAAAGTTAAAATAGCCACCATGGATGAAGGTAAGTTCTCCTCCTCTTTGTTTCATATTTAGAAATATTTAGTTTTTGTTCTGAATAGGGATGAGTACTTTTTTAAAGAATCATTCATGTCCCCATATTTAACTTTTATTTATAAAAAAAGCTTATTGAAACTTTATTTGTGCAACATACAAATGGCACATGGCATATTCAATAACTTACATGTGTGTAAAATCATTCAACAAAATGGCCGTGCAGCTGTTAAGACAAAAACATCACCTCCCCATCATCTCAGTCCCAATTATTAGACACTGATTATGATGTTAACAGACACTTTCATCCATAAAAGTTTATCCTACGCATAAAATATACATCCTTGATCTCAAAACACTACAGCATTTAAATGACAAAAGATGTATTATAGTATATAATTGTATGTGATAGTTGGTACATTAATTTTTAAAAATAAAAATTTTGGAATGAAATTGTACGGTTTTCAGATATTGACCCACAAACATTGGATTCTCAATGCAATTCAACGTTCAGCTGTCGTTATTGCCATTTCCAGTATACACGAGAATACATTTCAGAATTACGCAATATGTGCTTCCATATGCGAATGAAATATCAAACGAGAAACACAGACAACATTCAAACCCTATTTAGATTCCCAAGAATAATAAGAAACTAGTACTTCGTTAAATTCAGTACTAACATCTTTAGCCTTTTTGCATACAGGTTGTATACATGCCAATGATTTTATGGGTTGTATGTGATAGTGGCACTGAATATACATTGATTTCAAAGTATTGCATGAAAGCATTTTCTTTCTTCGAAATTCGACGGGTTCCACCACGTCATAACAATAATAATTGTTTTATTCCTCATCGGGGCGACACTAAATTCTGAAAAGCAAAATTCCTGCTCCCTGCTTGTTTAAATCTTTTTTTCTGTTGTTTGGTCTGTATAAAATTAACAATATTATGTTTTATCAATAAAATAATTAGTCAAAACCTTTTGGGTCTTGTAGACCCCATTGTTTTAGATTTGTGCGAAAAAAAAGTGTGTCATTCTAGTGCTAAAACACATTTTTTTGGCAAATATGCTTTTTTGGTTGTTTTTCTTTTTTAATCTTTTTCCCTATTGTTTACTGTATATAAAACTAACACAATTGTATTTTATCATTACAAAATAGCCAAAAAACGTTTTGTGGTTTTGTAGAAACTGAGGAATGCTTCATGCCGCCCCACACTCTAATGTGGCTCCGCACACTAGAGCCAAAAGCAGCTCTTGCTTTTAGAGCGATTCCTTGCCTCCGTCTCGACCTACATAATATTTGATGCGGTCTTATCACGCCAGTTAGCCTTTGCCGCAGAGTCACACCCTGGCCTAAAACCGCGCTCTGGGGTCAGCCTACGAGGAGACTTGTCCCGCGTGACGCTTGCAAGCCCACATTACCCGAGAACCAGGTCTGCGGGTGAGGTCCAGAAAATCGCTGCCACCGAATCCGGCAAGAATTCTTTGTGGGACACTGCATGGAGTTTGTGATTCGTGCGCATACCTGCCCCACGTCGAGCTGAACGTTACTGCGTTGTATACCAGGATCACGGTCACCGTCCGCCCTTGAGCGGCCGATTCAATACCACCTAATGGGGCAAACACGACTTTTGGGATTCATTTTCAGATGTTTTTACGAAAAGTTGCGGGGATAGTCTTTCATTAAGTGGTTAAGATGACGGGAAGTCAAAACGAGGACACTGTATTCCCGAGCCGTCACTGAGGAAGGTGACCAAAAGCAGGGTCCTTGATGGGGGCAGACGCTATCGAATCCTGTCCTCCAAGTGGTCCCCTGGTGATTGGAGTCCATGTTAAGCGTCGCAGGTTAATTTCATTAACCACTTGGTGGGATTCCACCTGTTCCACCACCCTGTCTTATAGTGTTCCTCAATCGGCCTCTCTGCTGGGGTTGAGGGTCCTCCCTTAGAGAGGGAAGACGACGGGGGGAGACTATTCTGGGCGTCTAGTTCCCAAGGCGGCCGCCAGGAGAGGGGTATTTATTGGTGGCACTCTCTTGGCCCTTCTATAGAGGAAGGAGACGAGAAATCGGGCCACTAGGGTCAGGTAAAAAACTAGCCTAGCCTCAAAACCTAGACTGGGATCCTGGCAAAAGTCTAACGAAAGGGATTAGGGCACTGCCCTCACACGCAGCCACTCGTTATATGGTCACAGAGAGGGCGTCCATACTTCTATGGGTCCACTACCGGGCCACTTAGGTGTGGAATGTGACCGGGAGCTGTTACTGCATGAGTAGTCCGCGGCCGTCGTGTGTCGGTCGTGATGGCTACATATTTTTTCTGGTGTGTTTCACATTTGCACGTAGCAACTCACTATGTGGCCAACGAGAGGAGTTCTAATCCTTCTCTGTGCTCCCGACAAGGCCACTTGAATCTAAAAAGGGACCATGCTAATAGTCCAACTAGGGCGGATCGCTTCTACTTCTTGTTGTTCACTACAGGAGTAGTAAAAAGCCGTCGCCTTCATGTGCTTCGGACGCGGACACCGCAAAGTTTTTATAAGGGTTTTCCTTTTGTGTAACAAAACTTTGTCCTTCTCATAGGCCACCCTGAAGACAGTCTCTGTTTTGCAGTGGTGGTAGGTCACCCCTTTCGTTGTCTATCATTGCGACGTGCACTTGCGAACGATTCTTGTTGCAGAACACTTCTAGATATTGGTTGGCGGCGGCTGGTTCATTAGCTGCTATCTGGAAAAATGTGCCTTTTATCCGATGGCGGATTCTTCCGTCTGGTCGAGTTCGGAATCTTTCGTGCTTGGGCTTTGGGTTGTATTGCGGCTTTGGGCTCTTTCAACACTGGTACGGTCTTCTTAATTAGTTTCACCAATGTTATGATGTTCGGTCTCCTAAATGGACCACTTTTTTCTCTATGTTAATTGCAAGAGGGAAAGAATCAGTGCGGAAGGTTGAAGAAATGGTTAGAGCTGACATGCGAACAACAATAGCCAGCATAGCAATCATTTCCTCAACCTTCCGCACTGAATATTCTATCGCAATCTTAACTGGACGACCACTTCGCTCTTCGTCAACAAATTTTCAACGCCCTGCTCATCTTGTAAAACTGCTGTCTTATAAATTCGAAATTAACATCTTATAGTTGGATTATGCTGCCACCTATTGCCATATTTGGAAACAATTTACTACTAATTTCCGACCTCTCATATCAGTTTGTGACCTACTTACTGATTTACACTCGTATGTACGAGTGTAAATCAGTAAAAACCTTTTAATGTTAAAAGGTAGAAAAATAACATGTAATTTTGCTTCTATGTAGTGCCATATTAAAATTAAAAATTCATTATTTATTGATATGTTTTAAATTAATGATTAAGAATGACTATATAAATTGCACTAATACTAATTTGATTTAATGTGAATATATATATTGACGTGCATTGGACTGACATATTTTTATTACTTGACTTTGAACTTGTGATATTACTTGTTATTCATAAAAACATCGTAAAATGCTAACTTCATTTCTTCTAACTTCTAATCTAACTAATAATAACTTCTAATTTTCTAATCTAACTTCATAAATTTCATATTTTAAATATTCAGTTTATAAGATTTAATCGCATGCAAAATAAACCCATATTAAAAAAATTTAAAAAATGTTAATAATATTATAAGTAAGAATGAGAACATTCTACGTTTTGATTGATATACATTTTCTTTCAACTTCATCTTAATACGCCCCCCCCCCCCCCCCTACAACTCAAAAATGCATCCGATCCAACAGATAAAACTTCAAATTTCTGAAATTTATTTCCTTTTTACTTTTCTGCTCATTTATTACTTTATTTCATCAACAAATATACAATCATTAACCCACCGCCTCCCCACACACACTTTCGAATTTACTGATTTCCAAACTGAGAAACATTTAAAAGAAAAAAACTCTTTTGTTTTTAATTTTCTCTGCCCTATTTGTAATTTTATAGTAACATATTAATTAAATAATGAATCATGAAATTATCTCCAACCTTTTCCTCATTAAAAAAAGAAAAAAAAACTACCACCTCTGTCTCTTTTTCAGCAAACGAAATTTCAAATCTTTAATTTTTTTTCTGATGCTTTTGTTGCTTTGTCTAACAATAGAGGAATAATTATCAACCCCCCTTCCTTTTCCGCTGAACACAAAGTTTAATGTTTTTTAGTAAATCCTGTATGTTTTCTGAAAAAAATTATTGCAATCCTGATTCCTTGTAGAAACGAATGTATTTTGTAGTGCTCTTAAATTCTGTTCCGTCTCTCTTAAAACACCATATAAAATATGGCTGACGTTATAGACCTTTCTTTTTAATTCAGTGTAGTCGGTTAACCCTTAACCGGAAACGTGAAAATCCCGTGCGCAAACAGAACACTTAATAATTTACGAAATAGTGAAATTAAATATTTAATCTTTAATAGTAATGCATTAACAGGACCAATTTTTTAATAGAACAGCATAAAATATGTTTGGAATGTCGGAGAGAGAAAATATTAATGCAGATATGTAGACGCAGACATCTCACAGACGTACGTTTCCGGTTAAGGGTTAAAAATACTTTGGGGGATTTGTTTTTATTTATTAATCATAAGCATAAAACATACTTTTTAGTGTTTATTACGTTTATTTTCATTATTATTGCTTGTTCAGCTGCAAAAGTTGTGTAATATTGATTTTAGTGTTCCCAATCTGGAATCCAAACATCGTGAACTTCCATTTGTATACACTCATAAATCAATCAGGAATTTCGATGAATAAACGAAAACCGGAAGAAAAATTAAATTTTGAATATTCGTTTTACAGAAAAACACTTCTAAGTAAATTATTTTTCCTTTGCTCACACGGAGAAGAGAGAAAAACTTAAATAAAGAAACTATTTTTAAAAAATACGTGTAATTTTTTAAAACGTATGTTAAAAAAATTACCGATAAATATCGTCGCGCCTCCCAAAAAATAATAAAGAACAATCCGTGCATTTCGGTCTGCATATTGCTACAGAAAAAAACAGAAATAGCCATTGAGAGAGAAAGTTTGTCTTTTAGGTAGCTTCTATTACAAAAAACAACAACAACGAAAAAAAAAATCTATTGCGGCCGGCCGGAGGAACGCCACTCCGGAAAATTTCTGTAAACTTTTACCGATCATGACCACCAGACGCCAAAAAAAACCTTCCGCTTAAATGTTGATATATACAGGGTGTCCATAATTAAACGACCCTACTTTAAAGTTGTCTGCAGACGAAACTATTAGTCAGAAAGTTGTGAAATTTTGTGCCGGGCATAATGAAGGAATGGAAATTTGTTTGAGCAAAAAAAATGTTAGTTCAAAATTTCGCCACTAGAGGGCGTTTTTTAATGAATAATACATTTTTTAAAGTTTTTGCGCTTTATTTTTCTCAGATTAAATAAGACAAATATATAGACCGCCCCCTGAAAAAAGTAAAGCGTAAAAACTTTTAAAAACTTATAGTTGTTCTAATTGAACGGACCGTACAAAAAAATCTGCCTACAACAGCCGCCATTTTTTTTCTCAGAGCTGATGCCTAGTATTCAGTGGGCGTTGGCTAAATGTGTAATTTATTAAAAAACGTCCTTTGGTGGTGAAATTTTGAAATATTTTTTTCTCTCAAACAAATTCCCATTTCTTCATTATGTCCGTCGCAAAATTTCACAACGTTCTGACTAATAGTTTCGTATGTAGGCAACTTTAAAGTAGGGTCGTTTAATTATGGGCACCCTGTATATATACATTATATGGCCATTCGTCACCGGATACTTTCAATTTTACACATTTTGGTAAAAATATAAAGATATACTTGTCGGATTATTTTGAACCTTCAGCATTATAAAG
Organism: Maratus speciosus; assembly: GCA_963932465.1. Classification (NCBI taxonomy): domain Eukaryota; kingdom Metazoa; phylum Arthropoda; class Arachnida; order Araneae; family Salticidae; genus Maratus; species Maratus speciosus. The sequence goes on from OZ010787.1 coordinate 1,763,504, forward strand.
ATTATGTTTGGCATCATATTTATCAATGACGGTTTAATCAAAAGGACAATTATGTGGACAAAAATAATTGAAGAAAAGTAATAATATTTAGGATCACTTTGTAAAATAAAATGCACGAAATGATCTATCGCTACAGCATACGAATATGTGGATACTCTTCAATATGCGCATTCATTTGTGTAAGAATAGAACGTATATTCATGGAGATATAGAAATTTTTGTAAAAAGTTCAAAAAAATTCTTGCAAGTATTTAGTTTATATTATAAAGGGTTTTCAACCAAATTTAACTTCAGTTTCAGAAAATTTGACAAAATGTAGTAAGGAAAGTCTGGCTAAATGAGACACGATACACCCGTAGTTTTGTCGCATTTAGGGTATATTTGGGATTTTATTATATAAATGTATATTTTATTAAGCAACAAATAACTGAATACTGTACCTTTAGTTCTAAACTAACTTATTTTCTAGAAATTTAATAAATATCTGTAGTATAAAACCACAATATAGGATTGTCGCATTTATAGCAGCTAAAACCTAAATGAGATGTTCATAGTCCTAAATGTGATAATGCATTTTATACATGACGATTCATCTGAAAAAGTTCATTTAACGATTAACTGCTGTGACAGAAAATTGCCACATTACAACCTGCGAAACCATTCGATTGAAAGATAAATAAAATGCGCGATTAACTCATAAAATGCTGTTTTTGCACTAAAATGTATGTACTGTACTATTTCTAATAAAATTTCAATTTTTCAAACATTTCAAACAATAGTACTAGGCTCCAAATGAAGCAAAATTTCGCTGTATCAATAGTTAAACTGGAAATTTCAAGTTCTAACAGCGGTTAACGTTTAACTGTAAATATTTTTTGAATTAATTAACCTTTAACTGTTGTGACAGGAATTGTTGCATAACTACTGTGAGCGGTCTCCGAGACCACTTGATTAAAAAATGAATGAAAGTCTCTATTAACTCACAGGGTACTGTTTCTGTACTAAAATTTAAGTACAGGACTATTATAATTAAACTTTTCAATATTATTCTTGAAATGTTTATCACGGCGCAGCACCATGCTGTTTGTCATTTTTACACTGCTAATATGCAAAAGTTATTTAAATGCTGCGTTTAATGCCTAATATAAATAAACCTGAAATAAATAAATGCGTTCTTAATAAAAAAAAAAAAAAAAAAAAAAAAAAAAAAAAAAAAAAAAAAAAAAAAAACTCTAATCCCTCTTTGCCAAGGAGCTATGGCCATAACTACAATTAAATGATTGTCGCAGAAGACATCGTTTAAAATTCGCGAAATTCGCGCGTCAATATTAACCCATAATTGATACACCAGTGCGATTTGGATTTCCGTTACATCAACTCCGCTTAATTTTTCTGAAAATTTGGTGATAATGAAATATAACTACATGATCCATATACGAAATTTAATAAGGAATCCAAATGAAATATTTGATTTTATCAAAATTCTTATTTTGTGAATGAAAAATGCGAATTAGTTAAAGACGGCGACATTTCGGTCGGTGCGAATTCACAGTGTGGAGCTTACGGGTTAAAAGAGTGTTTAAAGGATATTTATAATATTGTTAACTAGATTATTTATTACATATAACTTTATTATAAAATGTCACGTGATAAATATATCAGCTTTAGAAATAGATAAAATCGTACAATATTTCTAATGATTCTGATTAAGCCAAAGAGAATATATGTGCCTGATATTCTGTTGCACCCCACCCCCCCTCCCTCTTCATTTTTCTTGTACTTTCACAAAAAAAAAAGAAAATTAACATTTTCTGTACTTAAAAATACGTATATGGAAACAAATATTCATTTAGATGAACATGGTTTATTTATTTTTTATCATTTACTAATTTAAAAGTAGAAAATGTCGATTATAAGAAATAAAAAATGAAAACAGAATTAAAATATTAGATTTTATAAAAGTGCTAACAAAAATTATGACTCCTAAACCAGGGAATAACTCAACTCCATCACGTTTTAACCCTTTTTCGGCCAAAGGTGCGTAAACGCACCATTTCAATAAATAATTTTTTATTAACACTGTGACGAATATTTTTTACAAATTTTATTTTTCTGCTATTTTAAAGGGTTCTGGAGACATCTGTAAAATATCAGTAAATCAATTGGAGTAAACACTTTCTGTAGAGAAATTTTCAAAATACGCTAGTCTTTTAAAATTGAAACGGTTATTGACAAATTCGTCTTTTTGAAAATGTATAATTATTCCACTTGAGATTAATCATATGTTTTTATAATGGATTAAAGTTGCAAGTTCTGTAAATAAAATAATAGTAAAACAAGTGGGTAAGTGTGATCACAGATCGCACAGAGGGTTTCGTTTAATATTCCTTTCAAAACACTTTATCTTTTTGAAAAATCTATTACTTCCACATTTCGCAACCAGGGGGCGCACTCGATTCTAAACAAACATCTATCTGAACGAAATCCAGTTTTACATAAATATCCGCAGATATATTAGTCGAGGGGATTGGTCCCATAGCACCTGAGATCAGTAGGCGCACCTGGCGATAAAAAATGGAACTAAAATATGTAAGGCTATGGTGCACAATATGAAAGAAGGGTCAAAGGGTGTCGGCAAAAGTTGGAAAATTTCTCCCCTGGTTAAAAGGGCGGATGTTAGAAAAATTACTTAAAATACACAAGCTACAGCCCGGAGAGGTAAATAATATAAGACTTTTTGAAGATTTTATGATTTGTCGTGTGGTCTGAGGTATTCAGCTATACGTATGCAAAATTTCATGTCTCCAAATTAATTAGGGGCTCTCTTAGAAAGAATTGCTTCAAATACATATGTGGTAGCTCAAAGGGTTAAACGTAAGACATTTTCAAGATTTTATGATTTGTCGCTTGGCCTCAGATGTTCTGCTATAAGTATGCAAAATTTAAAATCTCCAATTTAATTAGGGGCTCAGTTAGAAAGAATTGCTTAAAATACGCGAGCTGGAGTTGAAAGGGTTAAACATAAAAGTTTTTCAAATTTTATTATTTGACGTGTAATCTGGGATGTTGAGCTATAAGTATGCAAAATTTCACGCATCCAACCTAAATAGGGGCTCACATAGAAAGCATTGTTTAAAATACACATGTGGGAGCCCAAAGGGTTAAACGTACGATATTTTCAAAATTTTATGATTTGTCGTTTGATGTGAGGTATTCAGCTATAAGAATGCAAAATTTCACGCTTCCAACTTAATTAGAGGCTCACTTAGAAATAATTGTTTAAAATAAACATGCAGGAGCCCAAAGGGTTAAATGTACGACTTTTTCAAAATTTTATCATTTGTCGTATGATGTGTGGTGTTCAGCTATAAGTATGCAGAATTGCACGCCTCCAAACTAATTAGGAGCTCACCTTAGAAAGAATTGTTTAAAATACACATGCGGGACCCCAAAGGGTTAAATGTACGACTTTTTCAAAATTTTATCACTTGTTGTTTGATGTGAGGTGTCCAGCTATAAGTATGCAAAATTCCACGCCTCCAACATAATTAGGGGCTCACTTAGAAAGAATTGTTTAAAATACACATGTAGGAGCCCAAAGGATTAAATGTACGACTTTTTCAAAATTTTATGATTTGTCGTATGATGTGAGGTATTCAGCTATAAGTACTGAAAATTTCATGTCTCCAACATAATTAGGGTCTCACTTAGAAAGAATTGTTTAAAATACACATGTGGGAGCCCAAAGGGTTAAGTGTACGACTTTTTCCAAAATTTTATCACTTGTTGTTTGATGTGAAATGTCCAGCTATAAGTACCCGAAATTTCATGTCTCCAACATAATTAGGGGCTCACTTAGAAAGAATTGTTTAAAATACACATGTGGGAGTTACCGACATTTATTCTTCTGCGAGTTAAACCGATTAATTAAATAATTAATATTTCAGCTTGTATTTAAGATAGGACTTAGAAATAGGTATCAATAAAATCAGCGAGAAATTTGACATCGGGATGCTATAAAATTTAATCAAAAAATTTAATATTTGAAAAGTTAAAATTCCGTATTAAAATATGCTATTAAGAAAAACCACAGCGTCCTCATGTCTACCTGCTTTGAAATCTTTTTTCCTTGTCTTTCCAATTAAAGAAAATAAATTTTTATCGATCGATTTTTAGTGGATATTTTAACTTATACACATCGCAGAAATGTGAACTTTATACCAAATGAAAGTAGATTTTTTTCTGCGTCTGTCTATTCCATTTACAAATTTCTCGGAATAATATTTTCTGATATGCGATTTCGATTTAAAATGCCCACTTCATTTTTCGGCTTAATTTCCTCCGTGGTAACCATGCATCGGCTGATTTTACTGGCAACCCTTGGGAGAAACACGGATGATTTGGAGAAAGTTCATTTGAATCTGCGTTAAAAAGGTGGATTGGTTAATTTTAGAAATTAATTAGCCCGTAATTCAGTTAATTACCAACTTTTTTCAAAATTTTATGATTTGTTGTTTGATGTGAGGTATTCAGCTATAAGTACCCAAAATTTCAAATCTCTAACATGTATAGTTTCTGAGAACGGGCTCTGTGACGGACAGACAGACGGACAAAGGAGTGAGACGAATAGGGTTTCGTCAGATGAACGAAACCCTAACAAATGTCATATAAAATTTAAAAAATATATTAATTTTAAATTGAATGGTGCGTCAGCGCACCATTGACCGAATGCATGAAAATGTCGAATGCATTTTATTTCTCAAATAAAATATTATTTTTCATGCTCGAAACTTTTTTTTTGTCTTAATAAATATAATTTAAGCATATTTCAATGAAAATAATACCACATTTTATAAAATTTCTATGCTTGGCCTAAAATGGGTTTTAATCGGAGACAGCATTTAACCTTTAACTGGTGTTACCGGTCTCTCAGACCGGGACTTTTTTTAATTTTTATAGTTCAAGTTGCAATTTTCAGTTTAACTACAAACACTACAGAAATTTTGTTCCGTTTGGAACTTTAGTACTATCACTAGAGTTTTGAATAGGTGAATTTTAATTATAACAGTCCGGTGTAAAAAGTTTAGTACAAAAACACCATTCTTTGAGTTAATTTTGCCTTTTATTCATCTTTCGTTGCAGCGGTCTCACAGACCGCTTCATACTAGTTATGTGACAATTTCTGTGACATCAGTTAAAGGTTAAGCTACCGAATGGTATAATGGTGGTAAAATTAACTTACTTAACCGCATTAAAATAAACATAAATTGTTTTCAATCTACACAAGATTTTCCAGAATTTCCATTATGTAAAATTATTGCGAGTTCCTTAACCTTTAACTGATGTCACAGAAATTGTCCCATAACTAGTGTGAAGCGGTCTGTGAGACCGCTCCATCAAAAGATGAATAAAAGCCGCAATTAACTCATAGGATGTTGTTTTTTTACTAAACTTTTTGTAAAGGAGTGTTATAATTAAAATTCACCTATTCAAAAGCCTCTGGTGTTAGTACTAATGTTCCAAACGAAGCAAAATTTCAGTAGTGTTTGTAGTTAAACTGAAATTTGTAAGTTAAACTAAGAAAATTGAAAAAAGCACCGGCCTGTGAGACCGGTAACATCAGTTAAAGGCTAATCATATGTATATATTATGTTACTGGAATAGACACTGCGTTTCTTCCCTTTTTTTATTAAAAATTTTAAAGAAGCGTATTTTTCTTTTTTGATCGTCTTAAACACATATTTAAACACCTGGTTGAAGAAAAACATTAATGGAGGATTATGCTGACTCAACACAGCTTAATTTAACATAAAATTTGATTTAAATATCATTTTAACACAATATATAAAAAATCCCATATAAACTTCTTCGTTAATCTTCTAAATGTTTCGCCGCATTTACAACAATATGTATGTCGCTATTAGGCACAGGCTGAAAACAAGCTCGCCTAAATGCGTAGTCCACTTCAAATTCTAAACCGGAAACTGGTCGCCTTTTCTTTAGTTTAACTGGTCAGGTAACTGAAACGGACAACGTAGCACTTGACGTTTATAAGGTTATTTGATCTTCAAAGTTAAAAAATAAAAACCGTGAGCCACCTTCGGGAATTTTTGTTGCATTTACGAAACATGAGGGAGATGTAAAATGAAAGATGTGTATTTGATGGGAAATTTCTTTTAAAGAAATCGTTTTACATGCAAAAAAATGTTTCGGGTTTTGTTTCTGAAGTTCGTATGCTCATTATATAACATTTATTTACTATTCTTGCATTAAGATTTTATGTCAAAGAACATTGTCGCATTTAGGGGTTATCACGTTTAGGCAGACTGACCTTAGTAATAATATAGTGCAATTGGAATTTAAATATATTAAAGATTTGATGACATATGAGCAGTTATATGAAATATTTTTTATCTGTCCGTCCGCGAACGATAAGAAAAACTTTTTTCATGATTTAATAGTCAATCCTATGGAGCAACTCATAAAAAAGCAAGTCAAATAAGATGAAAATCCAGCAAGATATTGGCAATAGAGTGAGTTAATTTTTAGTTGCTCTCTAAAAGCAGCTGAATGATAAATGATTTTCCATAAATTGCCATTATTATACTATTTTTATTTTTTGCTGATACTTTAGTTCTCCTTGGAAAACTGCCATAACAAGCCTATTCAAACAACAACAACAAAAATTATCAAAATTATAGCATCCGTTCTAAAACAACTAATTAAGATCGGGTGAGAGTAAGTCCAACTTGGCCAAAAAACAACACAGAATTTTTTGCCACTCTGAAGGATAAATGGAACAAGATTCCTGCAAAAACGTATCGCAAATATTTTGAAAAGTGTCCGTTAATGAGAAGCAGTTACTGCGGACAGAGGTGGTCCTACACAATACTGATGTCGTGGTGAGTCGCCTTTAATTAATGGTATGAGGTGTCCGGTGACGAATGGCCATATACTATTTAATGTATGTCACTGAGTTGTTTTGAAAGGAATGATTTATTTAGATAAGTCTTTTTTGGTCGAATATGCTCATTATGATAGTTTTGCAAGGATAACTAAAGAATCAATAAGAAACGAAAAATAGTATAAAGATTAAAATTGACAATTTGTGGAAAATTCCTTATCATTCAACTGCTTTTAGAGAGCAACTGACAATCAGCTCACTCAATTGCCGATATCTTTCTGAATTTTTCACGATATTTCACTGGCTTTTTTATATGAGTTGCTCCATAGAATTGAATATTAAATCATATAAAAAATATATTTGTTATCGTTCGTGCATGCGCAGATAAAGAGTATTTCATACAACTACTCAAATTTCATTAAATGTTTAATATATTTATATTCTAATTGCACTATATTGTTTCTACAACATTTTTTCAAAACTGTACTTTTCAGTATATTGTTTCTACAACATTTTTTCAAAACTGTACTTTTCAGTATATTGTTTCTACAACATTTTGTTAAATTTTCTAAAACTGGCGTTAAATTTGATTGAAAACTCTTTATAATATAAATAATAAAACATGCAAGATTTTTTTTTTAAATTTTTACAAAAATCTTCATGAGTATATTGTTACACAAATGAATACACATATTGTAAAATATTCACGCATTCGTATAATGTAGCGACAGATCAGTTCGTGTATTTTATGTTACAGGGTGATCCTAAATATTATTATTTTTCTTCGATTTTTTCTTTGTCTTCCTAATTGTGCTCCTGATCAAAACTTCGTTGATAAATATAAAGTCAAACATATTCTTTATAATCCTGAAGTTCCAGAAGATTCTGACAAGAATATCTTTACATATTCGACTAAATATCTGAAACTGAGAGTGTCTGGTGATGAATGGCCATATAGTGAATATTACAAAATTTAAAGTTTTGGCCTATCTTTAAAGCATTGTATAATTTCCCCCATGTAATATAATTTTCAACTATCCTGGTTTATTTAATTATCGCCTGTCTCTTTAAATATTCCATAATTTATTTAAACCCGTACGATATTATTTATTTTTTGTTTTAAAAAACCTATTAAAATCAATTCACGTATCATTTTTTTTTTTTTTTTTTAACAATATCTGCCTAACTTCAAGATCTTTCCATTTCTGTTTCAATCCTAAACGCCGCTGTGATTTTCATTTCCGTAATAGATTATTTGTTCTGTAAACCTCGATTTATCTTGCCAATCCTTTTTTATTTATCCTGAGAGCTACTCCCGGGCTTAATGGGAAATAACTTATCACCCTGTTTTCCCTCTACATCAGGTAACTTTAATTTCCCAGGAGGTAGGGTTCAGGCTCCCAAAACGATAGATTCTTATGGGGGTATGTGGAGGGAGCAGGATGGGTGGTAAATAGCTTATGACCCATATTGAGACCAAAATCTTTATTTCAACGAAGAATTTGAGTTAAAATTAGCAACAACTTATCATTGAGGTTAATAGGCAAGAATACTTACAGCCTGCGATACTTCAAATTTTAAGGTGACTAGACATTCTCAGACAGTCCCAGTTTTAGATTTAAGAGGCCACACTAGTCACGCCTTGAAGTTCGAACGCTAATGCTGTCTATGGGAGCGTTATTTTCAAATATCTTGCTTGATTTTTAATATTTTAAATGATTTTTTTTGCACAGGATAGCTGAGGACTAGCTGTTTCTGGGCTATTTTTTACTTTTCCGATTTTTGTTGTAGCTTAATTCCCAGGATCCTGTCAATTTAGGATCCAGTGAAATTCGAGGTGTTGTGTCCTTTTTAGTCTTATCCCTCATAGCATGCATGGTCACAGTGACGTCGTTGTGACGTCACTGTGAGTCACTGTGGTCACGTCACATCTGTGACCGAAATGCCACCAGTCAGTAATGTCACATTGTGACTGAGATGTGAACTTCTTAGAAAACTTTTAAAAATTACAAAAATTCTTCAAAACATGTTGTTACTGTAAAATTTTATTTTTCTGGCAATAAAAAAGAATTGTTATGTCACTGCATGTAACGTTGGTCACGTCACACTCACAAAAAAAATTCCCCCATATTGTAAGTCACAGTGTGAGAAAAATATGAACTTCAAAAATCTTTGAAAATGAAGAGAAATGTTTTAAAAAGGCCCGAGTTACAGCGGCATAAGGAATGAAAATATATTAGTGGATAGCAAATAGTAAATTCAGGCACGAAAAGATGGTGGGGGGGGGGGGGGGATATAAAGGAAAATGCACGGCACAAGTATAAACAAACTAGATTTTCATGCTATATTTTATCAATTTGATGTCTAAGAGAGTGAAAGTATACTTTTTTCCTGATTTCAATTTTATCTGGTATTGCAATTTAATATAATAATCCTTCTCTTATTCTTATTATTATAAAAGTGTTTCTCGGAAAAATGGTACGTGCTGGAGCAGTTTGGATAACATATTTAGAATTAGGAATATTAAATATATACACTTTACATATTTAGTTTGCAGGTAGGAAAATTTTTAATTTATTTTTACCGACCACTGGTATTCGAAACACTTTTGTGGCTTCAAACTAAAAAATTTCTATTATAGTTAAGTCTGCAGCTTTTAATGAGCACGTAGAAAGAGTCTTCAGAGTTTAGTCATACATACATTTCTTGCTTTATAATTTGCATTCAAGTCATATTTTTTCCTGTTAGTGTACCTATTTTAAGTAACTATTTTTTTTTTAAATTCTACTTCTTTCAGACTTTTTAAATAAAATTAGCATTTTCCGAATAAAAAAAAAATACAAAATTTATGCAAAACCCTCGATATAATTTATTATTCGTATTTCAAATTTGTGTTTTATAGATATGACTATAAAAAAGTTATTTTACGAATTTTTTATTCTACAGGAAATTAACATGAAAAGAATGACGATTGACAAAGAAAATTTTTTTTATCCTCGATATTTATTTATATCTTATTATTTTTTAGGAAGATATTTTGTATTTATTATGTGTGAAACAATCTTTACTTAGAAAAAGGGAGGGAGGGGGTTAAAACTGATAAAAAGAAAAGGTAAAATACATTGGAAAATTCTTCAAATACAAAAATTTAAATACAGACAGTCTCATAAAATGATTGCACATGTAAGTTCCAAATCTGTTTATATAAAAGCAAATAAACTAACACCTGCCCAAAATCGCCTGCCAGGATACCGCAGGGTAAACAGAGAACTTTTTGTTCTAACAGATGCGGTAAGTTACTAGTCTAAAATGTAAGCTTTTGCGTGTGCTTTTTTTAATGGAAGAAAAAGACGTCGCCATTTCCGGATACACACGGATATTAATAATTAATTTATGGAGCTTAAAAAGTAGGTCTTAATTAATTTAAATTGTTTATTCCTGTTTTGTATATTTGGTGAGGTGAGTTAAATAGTTTTATATTATACCTATAGAAAGAGACTGATCTGGAATTGTTTTTCAGATTAGAAATTAACATTATACTGAATGAGAAATGTCGTTTTACATACTATAGTAGTGAAACTTTTGAAAGACTTTTTTTCATTGCTAATAATATTTTAAATTATTATTTAAATTCCTAAATCTTCATATCAATGTTTTCAGATTTAACATTTGCAAAAATTATAAAATAATAGGAATTCCTTGTAACATATGGAGAGATTTTTGAGAAATTGTTAAATCTAATAATACATTTAATTCATCTATTGTACTTTGTTGCTGTTTAATAGTACAATTATAAATACTAATTATTTAGTGTTTTTAAAATTGGTATATTTATTTTTTTAAATTGTATGTAAGCACGTTTTTACTGTTCGTGATTTTAATCAAACATTTAATTGTAGACATTCAGAATCAGTTATTAAATTTTCTTCGATTGTGAACTCATTTTCTACGTTTTCGATACACGTTCGATACTTCGCAATAAAAAATAAAATATGACATTTAAGCATTGAAATAAAGTGTTTTTTTATGCCTGATAACAAGTTTATAGATTAAACTGCTTTATTATACTTTTTAAAATTTGATATTTATAATATTTATAAAAAAATATTTATAATTTATGATATTTATAAAAGTTGATATTGTACTGTTCATTAGCGATAATTGCTGGAAATGCATTTTTAATTATAATATGCGCTTTTATGATTCTCTATATTTATGCATAGTATATGGTGTATATAAAAGCTATAATTCATATACAGGGCTACACAAAAGTATACGTAAGATTTAAAGGGTATGGGCGCAAATTGCTTAAAGGTGTTTTTTAAATCAGTTATGGATTTTTATGTTGAACTGCATTTAATTTACTAAGAAATGTTTGTAGAATATGGATAAAATGATACACAGGGTCACGCAAGGAAATGGATATATGGCCGTCTATAAATTATAATTTCTGGAAATGTGATTTCAGCAGTTTTAAGAGTGTTTTAATTTGAATTAAATTTTAACTAAATAGTGGCGTGTAATAAAGATTCTAGGTAAACTACAGGGTTGTACAAAAGTATTCAAGTATGTTTTCATATATTAGTATAAATTGCTGAATGAGAATTTCAACCTGTTATGCGTTTTCTTGCTAAACTAAATTTTCACATTTTATACTAGTATATATCAACCTACAGATTAAATACAGGGCTATTCAAAAGAATTGGAAAACATATTTGGCTATGGACGGTAACTGCTGAAATCAGTTTTTCAAATGTTTTATGCGTTTTCTAAAATATTTACTTAGTTATCTTATTTACGTTATTTCCTTAAATTACGATGTCTAGTTAAAGCATTCAGGAAGCGTTGGAAAGTGCTTTATAATCTATGCTTAACGCATGATTTTTCTTACTTGTTTTTTCTATTTCCCAGATCAGTCATTTCCTATAAATCATACCAAATCAATTTAGCTCATATTAACAAAGTACAATATACACGGGAATAAAAATTTTAAATAAATATGGCTTATCTTATTCTTCTTTAAATAGGAAATATATTAATATCCGTTAGACTCCATGTTCGTATTTAATAAAATTATAACAAATCACAACACATAAAAACTTACACATTCTTAATATAAAGCTTGAACTCAAGATCAAGCTTAGAACTTAATAAAAAAGGATGCCAGTTGATAAGCATTGTTTTTTTCAGTGTAAAAATTAAAAGTATTTTAGAAGAATAGGACTCCAAAATAGCGATACTTTGCTAAAAAGTACGGTAAAAAGATAATATTGTATATTTCAAACAAAACTTTATTTTAAAATTCATCACAGTGTTTATAACAAGAATCATCACAATATTAATGCTTGGAAATTTTTCCAGAGAGAAACATTCGCCTTGCAAACAATATTTCAAATGGAAATCAAATTTCAAATTGATTGCTTAAAAGGCGCAAAAGCCAACATAGTGAAAAAAATTCCACAACGGTACTTGAATTCGGGCCATCAGTTTTAGTGCACTGACATTCTACCGACTAAACCACATTGAACGAGACCCAGCCTGGAAAATGTCTTGCTATTACATGTTGGCAAGGCTACAAACTCAGCACAAGATGGAATATTTATCATGAGCCACCGATATGGGGCAAACACGAAACTTAATTAAATCCAGCAGCGATTCAAACTATATAAATACTTGGAAATTTTTCCACAGAGAAACATTCGCCTTGCATATTTCAAATGAAAATCAAATTTCAAATTAAAATTGCATTTTAAGCAATTAATTTGTAATTTGATTTTCATTTGAAATATTGTATGCAAGGCGAATGGTTCTCTATGGAAAAATTTCCAAGTATTTATATAGTTTGAATCGATGCTGGATTAAATTAAGTTTCGTGTTTACCCGATGTTGGCGGCTCACGATAAATATTTCATCTTGTGCTGCGTTTGCAAACATGTACTAGTAAGAAATTTTCCAGGCTGGGTCTCGTTCCATGTGGTTTAGTCGGTAGAATGTCAGTGCGCTACACTGATGGCCCGAATACGAGTCCCGGCTTGGAGTCTTTTTCTCTATGTTGGCCTTTGCCCTTTTAAGCAATTAATTTGAATTTTGATTTTCATTTGAAATCATCACATTGTTTATGACAAGTTCGTCACAAATGACACATATTTCACAAATTAATCACAGTGTGACGTCAAAGCATTGTCGCTGTCATCACAGGTTCGTCACAAAGTTAATGCCAAAAGAGTCACAAATGACACACTTTTCACAAATTTGTCACACCGTGACTTCACAGAGTGGTCACAATGTGACGTCACAAACGACCTCTAAAACGGCCATAACGACCTCGCATTCTAGTCACTATGACGTCACATCCACGTCACGTGACGTCACATCGACGGTCACAAAATCACAGTGTGACTTCACAACGACATCTCCGTGACGTCACCATGCCTTACGGGATAAAATCCATATTAGCAAAATTCAGAAAAATTTAAGAAAGCACAACGAAAATATAGAGTTTAAGCTTTCCAATAATATGCTTTCAATAGTTCTACTACAATTAGGCTGAGCAAAATTTGTAAAGATTTTGATGAAAAACGTGTCAAAAACGGCCTCGTAATGATATGTTACCAGCCCCATATCGGACATGAAAACCCCGCCCTATTGAAAATCTGATTGGCTAAGACCGACACATTTTAGCAAATGGTAACTATTTAATATTTCCTTTGGTGTGATTGGATTATGGTAAAGTGGTAAAATAGATCACTCCTATTTATACTTTGGATTTATTTTTTTCTACGATTATTGTTTAATTTCAACAAAATACCTACTCTTGAAAGAATGAAATATTTCAAATTCTATATTTCTATGAATAACGAAGGATATTACGCATTTACTTTGAATATATAAAATTTTAGAACCGTATACAGGGAGGTAAAACTTGTACCAGTTACTAGGGGACCAAATTTCAGCCCGAGTTTATTACAGTGTTGAATTCAGACACTTTTCTCCGGGAGGGATTTCAGAGGCTCCGGGGGGGGGGGGGGGACATAATAGAGTTCTAGGGGAAATTGCAGTTTTTGACCATTGAAAATGCAAAATATCAAATCTTACGGGGGGCCGACCCCCGGGCCACCCCCTGAATTCAACATTGGTTTTTTTTAAGTAAAACGGTAAAAAAATAGACGCGTTCTTTTTAAAGTAATTTTAAGTTAAAATAGCTAACAAATAATAAAATTACGAAGTCAGAATTTGCTAGAACATGTTTGTGGCCTGGCCAGGAGACTGGGTTTCAAGTTTCCTATTCTTGTACATGTATAAAATATTCAACAATTTAACATTTTAATTTCGAAAAACAGTTTTTTTAATTAAAAATCAGCAGAACTTAAAGTTAGTAAGTTTTAAAGATTGTTAACTTTAAAATTGTAAATCAAATTGTTCAAATTTTTAAAGAAATATTTTTAATATTCATTACTTTAATATTTATTATTTTTAAGGAGACAGTACACCTTTAACAGTCGAGAACGAAATTTGTCCTGTGTAACGCATCTTTTTTTAAGAGCCTACTTTAGACACGAGAAGAAAGGAAAACGTTAATGTTAAGTCTATGGGTTCGTTATTTTAAAATTTCTCGCTTTGACTTTAATATTATTGAATGATGCTTTTTGCACAGGATAGCTGAGGGGGATCTACAACCAGGTTAGTTTTTACTTTTTAGATTTTGGTTTTAGTTATATAAATAAATATATATATATATATATATATATATATATATATATATATATATATATATATATATTATTATATATATTATTTATTATATATATATATATATATATATATATATATATATATATTCAATTTCAGAATCGACTCACTCCGGTTCCGAAAGTAAGGTAATTTTCTTTTTAAATATCTGAAACCATAAATCGAAAGAGTAAAAACTTGCCTGGTTGTAGATTGTCCTCAGCTATCCTATGCAAAAAAAATCAAACATTAAAAAGGAAGTGAGATATTTGAAAATAACGCTCCCACATACTTAACGTTAGCGCTTACATTTTTTTCTCCTTATCTTGTGTGGGTTCTCAAAGGTAACGTAAAGGTTTTTTTTTAACGGTAAGGAAACGCTAAAATTTATGATTAACTTTAATAATGTAAACCTAAAAATAATGAGACTGTAAGGTAAAATATAGCATTTTATAAAAATCTGCTAGCTAGCAAATTTAATTTATATTACATACTATTTTCTAATAATTTATTTTTCACTTACATGAACATTCAAAAGTATTCGTTTATATTATAGCCTATGTGGGAAAAATCATTTGCGGTGTATTTTAATGATATAAAACAATTTAAAACGTAAAAGTTATGCAACTTATTGAAGTGCACAGGTACGTGTACAGGGGAATTCAAAAGTATATTTCGATATATTATGGACTATGAAGAAAAAACATTTACGGTGTATTTTAATAACGAATCTCTGTTACAACATAAGGAAATCGATATGAATTTGAGGCGCAGCAAAGCATGCTTTTTGAAGGAGTTGCACAGCATTTATCATTCATTTACCGGGTCACAGAAAAGAGTTCAGTTTTATTACAGAAAAAACTACTTGCAGCATGTGTTTTAGTTATACTTCACGATTTTAAACAAGATGGAATTCATATACGTTACAGAGGTTTACTACAAGACATTAGAATATGATGTGCATCACATTTTATTTCACTTACAGGGGCACATAAAAGATGTTGGATACAATACTGTATATGAAGTATTGTCTATTAGGGATGATTGCTGAAAGTGAGTTTTTAGCTATGATATACGTTTTAAACTAAATTTCTGTATACTGGATTATATATATATATTCTATAGACTATGCATGGGGCTACGCAAAAGAACTAGGAAGAATTGTTGAGAATGAGAGTGATTGATTAATTTTATTTTCAAGTTCAACTATATTTAGAAAGATATGTTTGGAAAATACAAATATAATAATATACAAGGCTACTCAAAGAATTGGACGCATCCACGCCTATTTCAGACACGGGAAGAAATGAAAACGTTAATTTTAAGTCTTTCGGGGCGTCATTTTCAAATTTCTCGCTTTGATTTTAATATATTTTTTTTTTTTTTTTTTTTTTTTTTTTTTTTTTTTTTTTTTTGCATAGGATAGCTGAGGACGATTGACAACCTGGCTAGTTTTTACTTTTTCGATTTTGGTTACAGTTTTTTTAGTATTAGGACAGTTTAAATTTCAGAACGGATTCCAACCGGTTATGAAAGTAGAAGTATTTTTTTTTAAATATCTGAAACGAAAATCGAAAAATTAAAAACTAGCCCGGTTATAGAGCATCCTCAGCTATCCTATGCAAAAAAAATTCATTTTAAATTTTTAAAAAGGAAGCGAGATATTTGAAAATAACGCTCCCATAGACTTAACATTAGCGCTTTCATTTTTTTCCCGTTACTAGTGTGGGTTCTCAAATGTAACGTAAATGTATTATTTTAACTGTTAGGAAACGGGAAAATTTATCATTAACAATAATAATGTAAAACTAAAAGTTATGAGACTATAAGGTAAAATGTAACATTTTATAAATGTCTGTCAGCTAGCAAATTTATTTTTCAATACGTATTTGTAACGGAATCCTGGTTTAAATGGAATTTTTTCAAGATTCCTCTAAAAATATCTTACAATTGTATGTGCAAAGACGGAAAAAACCCACCTAAAACGGTATTTCGCACTTATTGTTTATGTTTCCATCTTACCAGGGTTATAGTGTCATGTTTTTAGCATGAGGGGGTAGAATTTTAACTACTACCAGGTCCCGCGTTTTTCTCTACGCCCTCTGTATTTTCTATATGTATATCCAACACAAAACTTTCGGACGGGTACTCAGATGTTTAGCACTCTCCAACATAGTTGAAAAATGTTTATGAGTTGGGCTTGAATGCTCGTCTGTCCGTACTCTAACTAGCGTACATATACTTGGATTGTGATGTAATTGAAATACGATGTTGAAGTTTACCATGTCATACATGACATTGATAATGAAGCGTTAATAATTTATACTTCATGACATGGACATTCAAAAGTATTCTTTTATATTATGGCCTATGTGGGAAAAATCATTTGCGGTGTGTTTTAATGATATAAAACAATTTAAACATAAAATCTATGCACCTTATTGAAGTGTACAGGTTCGTGTACAGGGGAATTCAAAAGTACATTTCTTTATATTATGGACCATGAAGAAGAAACGTTTTACGGCGTATTTTAATAATGTTTCTCTGTTGCAAACATAACGAAATGGATATGAATTCATGAGGTGTACTAACATGATTGCTAAAGGGGTTGCAAAGCATTTATCATTCATTTACAGTATCATAGAAAAGAATTCAGTTTTATAACAGAAAAAACTGCTCGGGTCGTGTTTTAATTCTGTTTCAACATTTTAAAGAAGATGAAATTCATATACGTTACTGAGGTTTACTACAAGATGCTTACATTAGAATATGATGTGAATCACATTTTATTTCATTTACAGGGGCACATAAAAGTTGCTGGATATAATATTGTATACGAAGTATTCTCTATTAGGGGTGATTGCTAAAAGTGAGTTTTCCCCTATGATATCCTTTTTTAATACTAGATTATATATATGATTTGTATAGACCGTGCATAGAACGCAAAAAGAACTAGGAAGAATTGCTGAGAATGAGAGTGAATTGCTAATTTTTTTTAAAAATTAAATTCTACATTTTCAAGTTCAACTATATTTAGAAAGATGTGTTTGTAAAATATAAATATAATAATATACAAGGCTATTGAAAGAATTGGATGCATGCGCACGCCTGTGAATGATAATTTCTGGAAGTACGATTTCAGTTGTTTTAAGCATGTTTATACTGCAATAATTTTGATCTTAACATGTTGCGTGTATATAAACTTGTTCGAATGGAAGGGCTGTACAAAATCATGCAAATATACTGCCGTTAATTGGTAGAAATTGCTGAAAGTTTACTTTAATCTGCATTAATCGTTTTCTTATTATATTAAATTTTATCATTTTTTCATGCCGTTAAAACAATCCTAAGAATATCCATTGATGACTTTATCATTTTAATTTTTCAATAATTTGAACAATTTAAATTTACTAAGATTTAACAAAAACTTAAAGTTAGTAAGTATTAAAGAATGTTTACTTTGAAAGTTTTGATCAACTTGTTTGAAACTTTAAAGAAATATTGTTAATATTTATTACTTTTAATATTTTTTTATTTTTAACGAAAAAGTACACCTTTAACAGCCGCAGAAAATGCGAAATTTGTCCTGTATTACACATCTTTCTTTAAGAGCCCACTTTAGACACGGGAAGAAATAAAAACGCTAATTTTAAGTCTATGGGGGCGTTAAATTCAAATTTCTTGCTTTGTTTTAATAGATTTTGCATTGGATAGCTGAGGACGATCGACAACCAGGCTAGTTTTTACTTTTTCGATTTTGGTTTTAGTTTTTTTTTTAATATTAGGATAGTTTTGATTTCAGAACGGATTCCCACCGGTTCCGAAAGAAAAAACTAAATATAATAATATACAAGGCTATCTAGAGAATTGTATGCATGCACGCCTATGGATGATAATTTCTGGAAGTGCAATTTAAGTAGTTTTAAGCATGTTTACACTGGAATAAATTTTATCTCAATATGTGACGTGTATAAAATCTTGTTGCTAATGTAAGGGCTGTACAAAAGAATGCAAATACATTTCCGTTAATTGGTAGAAATTCCTGAAAGTTGATTTTCATCTGTATTATTCCTTTCCTTATTATATTAATTTTTAGCATATTTTTCATGCCGTTAAAACATGCCTAAGAACATTCATTGATGACTTTATTATTTTAATTTTTCCTAATTTGAACAATTTAAATTTGCTAAGATTTAACAAGATCTTAAAATTCGTAAGTTTTAAAGATTGTTAACTTTAAAAGTGTTGATCAATTTGTTCGAAACTTAAAAAAAAAAAAAAAAAATTAATATTTATTAATTTTAATATTTGTCATTTTTCTGGGGTCAGTATACCTTTAAAAGTCGCAGAAAACTCGAAATTTGTCCTGTGTAACATATATATTTTTTAAGAGCTCACGTCAGACGCGGGAAGAAATCAAAATGCTAATTTTAAGTCTATGGGGGCGTTCTTTTCAAATTTCTCGCTTTGATATTAATATTTTTGAATGATTTTTTTTTTGCATAGGGTAGCTGAGGGCGATCAACAACTAGGCTAGGTTTTACGTTTTCGATTTTAGTTATAGTTTTCTTTTATTATGATAGTTTCAATTTCAGAACCGATTCCACCAGTTCCGAAAGCATAAGTAATTTTTTTAAATATATCTAACCAAAATAAAAAAATAAAAAACAGCCCGGTTGTAGATCGTTCTCAGCTATCCTATGCAAAAAAATTCATTTTAAAATATTAAAAAGGATGCGAGATATTTGAAAATAACGCTCCCATAGACTTAACATTAGCGCTTACATTTTTTCCCGTTACTACACTGTAAAAAAAAGAATTAAATTACGGAAATACTACTGGCAATCCAGACGATAGTACTATTTCCGTATTTTAACAGAATTTTTTCCCTTTAAATTACGGAAAAAATCCGTTAAATTCCAAAAAAACGGAAAAATTTTGTGTAATTTACCGGGAAAAATTTCGTTTAAAATACGGAAATAGTACTGGCGTCTAGATTGCCAGTAGTATTTCCGTATTTTAGTCCTTTATTCTACAGTGTTGTGTGTGTTCTCAAAGGTAAACCTAAAGATATTTTTTGTAACGGTAAGGAAACGCGAAAATTTATCATTAACTTTAATAATGTTAAACTCAAGATAAGGAGACTGTATGGTAAAATATTACATTTTATAAATGTCTCCTAACTAACAAATTTACTTTCTGATACGTAGCTGTAACGGAACCCTGGTTTAAACAGAATTCTCATTATTCCCCTAAAAATACCCGGCAATTGTATCTGCAAAGACGTAAATAACCCATCTAAAAAGGTATTTCGCACCTATTTTTTATGTTTCCGTCTTACCAAGTTTCATAGTGTCATGTTCTCAGCATGAGAAGGTCAAATTTTAATTACAACTAGGACCCGCATTTTTCATGAACTCCGCCTTTTTTTTGGGGGGGGGGGGAAATAAAATTTTATGTCGATACGAGTGTGTTTCGAAAGGTTATCAGCTCGACAAAGAAAATAGAAGAATTTTGACAATATTTCATTTTTTTAACATAGTTCCTTACAGCTTAAAATTTAAACGAACGAGTTTCCGACATTTTATTATCTTCAGTATAAGAAGCTTTATCTAACTTTGGAAATGAAGTGGTGGTCTCTGCTTTAACCCCGTATTTTGAAGTGAATTTCCGACTACCGAGCCATTTCTTCAGGCTTGGGAAAAGGAAATAATCGCTGGGATCAAAATCCGGTGCATGTGGAAGCACTACAGAGCGTAGGTCATTGACTTTTGTAGCGAAAACTACAGGCATGTGTGCAAGAGCACTGCTGTGGTGAAAGAACACGTTTTTTTTTTGCTCAGGTTATGGACGTTTTGTCGGAATAAGCACTCTTTAATTGGTCCTGCAGAAATGCATAACACTGTCCGGTGATGATTCTACATTTTTGCCGGTGGTCTATGATCAGCACACTTTGTGAATTCCCGAAAACCGTATCCATGGCTTTTCCAACCGTATCCATGGCCGTTTTCACTTTCATTGGCGCAATTTTAGCTGCTCTTTCAGATTGTTTAGATTGCTGTTTCATCTCTGGTGAATAATGGCGAATTCATGTTTCATCCACCGTTATAAGACGTTGACGAAAATCAGCAGATTGGTTAAGTTTTCTAACTTAACTTGAAATCACCATAGTCCACATTACTAAAGGTAGTGGGCCATCTGCACTACCTTCTTTTGAAAAAAAAAAAAAAAAAAAAAAAAAAAAAAAAAAAAAAAAAAAAAAAAAAACGAACAGTGAAGATGGAGAAACTCATAAAATGATAACGAAAGGAAGGGGGGGGGGTGAAGAAGGAGACCAATTTCACGAGGTTTAATTTGATTATGTTAATAAATGAAATGTTTTCATGAAGGAATTTTCAGCAGAAAGTCCACCCCAATCAGCATTTCATTGCAAAGTATATATCTGATAAAATCATACTAGAACCTCCACTTTTGAGGTCACCAAAGTCTATCTATAAGCGATGTTCTAACGGAGGCAAATCAGGCAAATTTCTACCACTTATTTTAAAATGTTATTATTGTCTTAATTAACTGAAGTTATTAAACAGGATAAAAAAAAAATTAAAAAATTGTAATAGAAGTATTCCTATTTCATCCCCGTGAAGTCGGAAGCTACAGTTCGATCCAGCACATTTCGGCCTGAAACTTTTTCTATAAGCAAGCCTCTATGATTTAATACGAGTCATAATTGATTGTATCAGTTTCTAAATCTTTGTTGTCTAAAAATTTGAAAGTAGAGGTTTCCTCGGATGGAAATTTCTTGTTCCCGGAACCGGACAGTACAATTAGCAGTACAAAAAAAAAAAAAAAAAAAAATACGTTTTATGAAGCTAAAACTTTAGCCCGACTCAATTTCTACAAAACATGTCGATATTTTTAAAACAACGTTATTCTACATTATTCAAAAACCAGATTTACGCATAGTTTTTATTTTCAGATTATATTCGTAATTCATGGAATATAAGGAATAATAACAATGTTAATGATTATTTAGACTACATTGATGACTACATCGAAGAGGCCTTTTAATCAAAGCAAAAGTCAGTTCCTACCCCCAGAAGATTTTTCTTCGCATTCAGTGAGACAAGAAAATTGTTTATTAATAGATGTTACTTAGAAAATACAGCATTAATTTGCAGAAATACTGTTTATAATTAAGTGAATTAAATCAAGAAATCCGCTAGAAGCAGCTTCAAATAATCAACAATTAGGCATTGTTTTCCAACAAGACTGCTAGACCACATGTATCTAGCCCACTTCAGACATAAACTGTTATAATTCAGATGAAATGTTTCAATCCAAGAACCATTCTCCAAAACTTGCATCGTCGAATGACCGTTTATGTAGATCACTTCAAAACATTTTGAGGATAAGATATTTTATTTTTTGGAAGATTTGAGAAAATACATCGATTCTTTAGCCAGATGAGCGCTAATTATGTAACTGCTAGGAACTGAAATTTTCACGAAATACATTTTCTTTAATTTCCATCAACAATAAGCGACAAACTTATGCATCAGTCCCAAAAATCGGAATTTGGTAATGGATTCTTCTCTGGTTTTTTTCTGTGAATTTTAATAACACTCCATCTTTACTTTCAATTTACATTATTATCCTGCTAAAGATTGCGTTACTTAACATTTTTATTTCATGTTGTATTTGTTATGGCACATTCTTTCGTTTACTACAATTCATTATTCAATGACACAGTTTTATAAAATGGGT
The DNA here is from genome assembly GCA_963932465.1 of Maratus speciosus. Classification (NCBI taxonomy): domain Eukaryota; kingdom Metazoa; phylum Arthropoda; class Arachnida; order Araneae; family Salticidae; genus Maratus; species Maratus speciosus. Next base: position 1,785,900 of record OZ010787.1, read on the forward strand.
AGAGAGGAAATTAAGTCTCCCAAAGCAACAGTTAGTAAATTTTGGCATTAGCTTTTTAAGAATTATAGGAGAAGGATAATACCGTCATCAACAAGTCTATCACTGTGAAAGTCTGCGTTATTTACGTAGAAAATCTCAGTAGGACATTTTTAACAAATTGATAAAAACATTTTATGGGCACCAATGAATGATAGCTTAACATTGTCTTGATCGGCAAGTTCAAGTAGAGGCTGCAAAGTAAAAACACTTCTAATTTACCAAACTAAATTATAAACTAATAAAAACAGTTTCTTAGCAATAACGAATGATAGCTTAACGCTGTCATGATCGGCAAGTTCAAGTAAAGACTATAAACTAAAAGCACTGCTAATTTACCAAATTCCGATATAGGACACAGATTGGTAAAGGATATTACGGCAACTCCTCCCGATTATTAACTTGGAAGTAGAGGAAGACGATGGAGAATCTCTGGAGATATTTGACTGTGAGCTTGCAACTGACACGGTAAAAAATATCTCTGTCAGCAATGTGGGGAAAATAAAATTGTAACTTAATCTAAAGATAAAGATTCATAGAAAAATAAATTTATTTTCTCTGAGTTCTGATAAAGAAAAAGAATGCTTTGGTAAAATTGGAAGAAATTCGAAATATTGCTTTGAAATGGAATTCTAAGAAATTCATTATCAGAATTTCATATAAATGTAATGAAAAATCCAAGCAGTTTTCAGAGAAAATAAAAACAAAGTCTTTCTCGAACAATTGTAAAAAAAAAAAAAAAAAAAAAAAAAAAAAAAAAAAAAAAAAAAAAAAAAAACAGCTGTATTTGCTACAAAAAACTCCAAATTCAGAGTGATGAATTAAAAAAGGTTTTTTATACACAATCTAGGTATAAAAACACAGATAGTATGTTTTTGTGCCTGTCCACAGATTCCTAAAGAGTGATACAAGATTTCACAGGAATGGTTCGACGGGTGGCAATTGCACAGACCATCACCTCATCAAGTTGAAGACTGAAATTTTAGGATTAGATAGAACTGAATTAGCATATTAAAATGCAAATGGTCTGCCAAGTCATATCTTGATCCAAAACACCTGCAGACTGCAGTTTAATATTTGATCGATTGGTTTATCATTGTATTTTCCTGCGCCCAAATGTATGAAAACATTGAAGTTTGGGTGCATGAAAACTCTATGGTAAACCTGCAGATCAACCACTAAATTGAGGTTCTGCAGATGGTTTCCACCAAGATACGACTTGGCAGACCAATGCATATAAATTGTATATAAGATAAACGGTCAAGTACGAGTATTACTCGCGCTCAGAGGGTTCCGTACAATAAATATATGAATTATTAACTGTATTATTTAAAAGAATAATGAAACTTTGTAAAAACCTATACAACGTAGAGTTGGGTATAGCTGTATATATTAGAAAAGTATGAATGAGTATACCACAAAAGTTCAAAGAGATATGAAGCTGAAATAAAATTAAATACTGCTATTTTGTATAACTTTTTTTAAACTTAGCTTAATCTGCATATGATGAACTTAATTCGGTACTACCAATAAAAGTACTGCATATTTAAATTTTATTTGGCATTTCATAAAACTAAATTCAACATAGTAATATATTTCTTTTTACAGTGTAGCTGAAACAAAATCCTTGTTCAAAGTTTAAACTTGGCGTTGTACTAAGCGCGCTTCGAAAGGAGGTCGCAAAGATGCAACTCGACTTTGTCCGTGCCGCGTTTTTTCAAATAGGTCTTTAATTATCATTTAAAGACACGGGAGGCGTATTGAGAGATCCACTCAACGCAAACTAGTCGCGAATCCCATAGTATTTATAAGATTAATTCTAATTAAATTGGTCTGTTTTTAACAATTTGATATTTACTGCTTTTATGCTGCTACTGGGTATTGCATTACACAAATATATCATTAAAAGTTGTTATCTAGTATTTAAAAACCGATGGTATATAGAGTACGCCGCCTCTGCCATTATGTATGTCCAAACCAACCGTGTCTTTAAGGGTTAAGGCTCCTGCCCCTGCCAGCGAAGGCACTCACGAGCTAATGCTAATCGTATGGGGAAGGATTTCTTCTAATATCTCTTTTGCATTTCGATATTTTAAAATATTTTTTTTTGGCATTGTATAGCCGAGATACGTCTCTACATCGCACCTTTCTTTATTTTTTCCTCCCCATAGAATTAGCATTTGTTCGTTAGTGTCTTCGCCGGCAGGTACAGGAGTCTTAATATCTCGGCGAATTACCGACGATTTTTTTTCGAAAATCATTATAAACAATGCTTTTATACTTTTGATACGATAGGTACCTTTAGCGCTCTTCGATACCTTTGCTGAATGCCAGCAAATAGAAATCTGTATGTAACAGAAAAATGCGCTTTTATGAAAAACTATGCCACCTAGGGCAATCTCTATAATTTTCCAGCCTCTACTACCTCTAATTTTTTTCATAATTTTAGTTTCAGTAGATTTGAAAATAGATGGGGGGGGGGCGCATATTTTTGCACTACATTTTCGACGATACCTCTGAAAATATAATAACTAAAATTAAAAGAAATGTATTTTTGAGTTCGGCGTTACGTAATTTTTTAACCGATACACCACACGATATACAAAGAAAATATATTTATTTTTCAAATAACCTAATTAGCCCCTGTACGTTTTTCCCCGCATATATTTGTGAATGTTTAATAATCTGAAAATATGTGGGTCAATAGTCTTTATTACATCCCCCAATTTGAACTACCCACGTCCCGTAGTTTACGAGTAAAATGGCTGTGACAGACAGACAGACACAGGAGTGATCTTATAATGATTCAGTTTTTACTTTTTAAGTTTTTTTACGTTTTTTTAACCCTAAAAATCATGATTATTGCAACTGAGAAATACAAAAACATAAGAAGATGAATTATTGACAATAAATAAAACAAGAAAGGAAAACCATGTGAAAAGTATGGATTATCAACCCTTTCCTACATTTTTAGTTCAGTTAGAAAAACATAACACATTTGAAAATACACATTTATTAATTCCTAACAATAGACGGAAACGTACTTCAATTGTTTTGTGAAGCTCTGTATGTTCCTTATAAATTTTTATACACGCCACATACTGAGCTGAAATTTAATTCAGAAATAAATACGCTGAAAATTACTGAAATCACACTTCTAAGGCTAACATTAGCCTAAGAATTGCTATCCATGGACGGTCATGTATCCAGTTTTTTGCCATACCCCTATTTATTTATATGCTACAATGTCATTTAGCCGGCAAGACATTTAGCAGACAGCAATTAGACGACAGGATGTTTAGTCGACATGACAATTAGTGGACAGCAACAGTTAGCCGACAAGACAGTTAGCCAACAGAGGACAATTATTCGACATGGACATTCATCCGACTTAACTGTAACGTAACTGTAACCTGATCTTAACCTAATTATAACCTAAGCATAAACTAACTCTAGCATAACTGTAACCTAACCAAAACCAAACTGTAACGTAACTATAACCTATCTGTAACCTAAACGTAACCTAATTGTAACATAACGTAACCTAACTGAAACCTAACAGTAACCTAATTGTAGCCTAAATGTAACCTAACTGGGACGTAACCGTCTAACTGTAACTAACGTTTACCTAATTATAACCTAATCGTATGCTAAATGTAATGTAACTGTAACATAACTTTACCATGACCAAGCTGTAACCTAAGCGTATTCTAGTTATCTCCTAAACGTAACCTAATTATAACCTAACAGTTATTTAACCGTAATCTAAACTTAACCTAAGTGTAACGTAACCATGACCTAAGTGTAACGTAACCATAACCTAAGTGTAACCTAATTATAAAGTAACCGTAATCTAATTGAAACTTAACAGTAACCTAATTGTAGCCTAAATATAATCTAACTGGGACGTAACCGTAATCTAACTGTAACTAACGTTTACCTAATTATAACCTAATCGTATGCTAGCAGTAATGTAACTGTAACACAGCTTTACCATGACCAAGCTGTAACCTAATCGCAGGGGCGTCGCCATGGGGGGTATGGGGGGAGCCTTCCCCCCCAATATATGTGAAGTTGGGAAATTTGAGCTTAGAGTTGGGAAATTCTAGATTTTTGAGACATTTTCTTTTTTAAAAGTAATAGTAAGAAAATCACGATATTTATATTGTTTTGGTGATTATTTGAGTGCTGCAACAGTAAACAAGTTAAATTATCAAAAGAAATACAAAAAGAAATCTGCCACACTCAATCTATCATTATATTTTTCAGTTCTACAAAAATATTGTACATCTACCAGACCTAAATTTCTCTACTCCTGTCCATCAATAACTGACTAAACAGTTCCTTTATTTCCTCTAAAACTTTGTTCCTTTCTCAAAAATTTCACCCTACCTCCCCTTCTCCCCCCAAAAGAGAATCCAGCTATTTTAATCCGAAGGGATTGCAGCTTCTTTTGAAAATTAGAGATCACTTGTAGCACAACAGAAAGGAATGTAGTAACCTACTTGAAACACAGCTATGGGCAAGAAGATTTGATGAGTTTTTAATACTTTTTTGACTAATTTTGCGATTTTTGGACAATATTTTACTCATTCTCGTGATTTTTTTGCCGCAAAAATTAGTTAACCCTTCGCTGTCAAGTAAAAAGCGTTTTATGAGCAAATGCGGATATAAGAAGTCGTTAGTTTAGATAAATTTGTCACATTTTACTTTTATTTGTGTGCGGAAATATATATCAGTCCTGTTCGTTTATATTCATATGTGTTTATAAAATTTTAAACCAAAAGTCCAGCGTTCTGTGTTTAAAGCTGTTCTAAAATGTTACTATAAATCTCAGCACGAAGAAACCCTTCATAATAGGAAAAGAGTTTTCGTGCAAGATTTTGGAGCATCTAAAAATCCATTCGAGTATGAAAAAAGGTAAAAAATGGACGATTTTAATTTGGAACAGAAATATGACCATGAAAGCAGTCCATCAACTGAAGAAAAAATCGACATGCACCATAACACTGACACGTTGCACTTGAATAAAATTTTGAAGAAATAAAGATTTCCTTACAGACAAGCTGACAAACAATCATGAATATTAGGATGTGACTGGAGAAGCTGAGTTCCGAAAGCACCGTAGGAAAACGGTTTCGCCAAAGGCAATAGATAAAAATAATAGCACAGCAATGGACATTGATACACATAAGTTTTACAGTGAAGATTTATAAGAAATACAAGAAAATTTCGGGAATTTAGTAATGGGCTTAAATGACAATGTTCCCTATATCAAGAGAATATTGCAGCAATGCATTCCATATTTAAATTACAATTGTGTAAGGGGAAAGTTAATAATGTTTCCACCTGAATATGAGAAACCGGATGTACATGACTTGCAGGGTCAAATAGAAATAAACCAAATCCCAACTCACTTAACAAGCCTTTTACTCATGCCATGAAATTCAAAGAATATTTGGGCCACGCCGTCAAAATATGTACTCGTACCTTAACATTCACAGCAGCGTATCTTTATGGTGATGCATCTAATGAAAGAGTCTTTAGTCAAATAAAAATTTTAAAAATATATATTGCAAGCTACAATGAGGGATGACAGACTTGACAGCCTAATGCTTTTAAAATATGAAAGTGAAATAGGGAATTTTATTAAACTAAGCGATGTTATTACCAGGTGGCTTCTTTGAAGACCACAAGAATTAATTTTAAGTGAAAACTAGTTGGATTTGCCAATCCCAAAATTTTCTTCTACTCCATACATGTTAATGCCTCAAAATTTGCAATCACAGTGCCAAAATTAAATGACAATTCTTTGCCTATAATAACAAACTCTAAAGGTATAAATTTGTTGAATTGTGTGCATTTAAAAAGGAGATATAAGCATAGCATTTTTCAAACAAATCATTAAATTTTGGTACCCAGCCTCTTAGATGTCTGCAACCAAAATTCCTTACTCAAAGTGCACAAAAGCGATAGCTTTGGACAGTATAGACCCAAGCCTAATAAGGATCTATTTATGTGGAAGTGCTACTTATGTGGAACATAAAGTTTGACTAAATTCTGTGCATTAGTTTTTGAAATACAGCTATCGCAAAATCGTGAAAAATGCTGCATAGCAGCGCCACCTGCTATATGATATACATAAAAAGCTCATCTGCATCAAATTATGTCGAGGTTTAACAGAATATTACGTTTGATCAAATTCCGTGCAATAGTTTTTGAGATATAATTATCGCTAAAATCATGTAACTCGTGAAAAATGCCACATAGCAGTGCCACCTGTTGGACGATTTACACCAAAAACAAATCAGCACCAATTTTTATCAGGGTACAGTCAAACCTCGTTAACACGAACTGTTTCCGATTGCCTTTTCCAGTTGTATGTAATGTAGTTAAGTTCCGATAACACGAACTTAATACGAAGGAAAAAAGTTTCCCCTTGAGTGTTCGCGTTAACAAGGTTCGACTGTATAAGTGAATCTCTAAAGTTTTATTAAATTTCGTGCATTAGTTCTTGTATTAGAGCATCCACAAAATTTGTATCACATATAGACAGACAGATATTTTCTAAAAACAGTCGAATCGTGTTCAGGACTTACTAAAACGTATAAATCAGTCTAAAACCGGAAGTCGAATTTTTTCACGAATCCAATACTTTCTTCTTGTAAAGATAGAAGAAAGTAAAAAGATTATTAATTTTTTTAGTAAACAAACCCATAATTAGAATTTTTATGTTTTCAGTTTCAGAGTTTTTCTTTTCAAAGGAATTTTTTATGCAAAAGTATCATTATAATTATTAACCACGTTGTGCATATCATTTTAGTCGAAAATTGGAACAATTTGTTTCAAGTTGGGAAATTTTCGAATTCTCCCCCCCCCGAAAAAATATCTGTGGCTACGCCCCTGCCTAAGCGTAATCTAATTATCACCTAAACGTAACCTAATTATAACCGAACAGTTATCTAACCATAATCTAAACGTAACCTTAGTGTAACCTAATTATGAAGTAACCGTAACCAAACTAAAACCTAACAGTAACCTAATTGTAGCCTAAATGTCACCTAACTGGGACGTAACCGTAATCTAACTGGATCTAACGTTTACCTAGTTATAACCTAATCATATGCTAACTGTTATGTAACTGTAACATAATTTTACCATGACCAAACTGTAACCAAAGTGTAATCTAATTATCACCTAAACGTAACATAATTATAACCTAACAGTTACCTAACCGTAATCTAAGAGTAACTAATCGCATCTGTAACCAAACTGCAAATTAAGTGTAACCTAGCGGGAGGTGCATAATATGAAAGAGTGATCAAAGGGCTGCCCAGTCCAATGATATATCACTTGAGGGATGTCGGAAAAGTCAGAAAAATGCTCCCGGTGATACAAATTGGGGGAGGGGGGACGGGAGGTACATAATATGAAAGAGTGATCAAAGGGCTCCAATGCGATGTATCTTATGAGGGGTGTCGAAAAATGTTAGAAAAGTGCCGGCTAATTATACTATCAGCTAAATGTCCTGTCGGTTAATCGCCTTTTCGGCTAAATGTCCTCCCGGCTAATTGCCACGTTCGGCCAATTGTCTGTATTGCTAAAATTATTGCTATATGTCCGTTTCGGTCAATTGTCCTGTATGCTGTATGTAAATTTCTGCTAATTGTGTTGTCGGCCATATCTACGTATCGGCTAAATGCACGTGTCAGCTAACTGCTATCTGCTAAATGTCTTGACGGCTATTTGGTCGTCGGCTAAATGTCTGCGAACGGTTACGGGTCAAACATCTATACTAAAAGTAGTTGAGCTTGAAAATGCATAAATCAAATTAAAAAACATATTTAAGTAATTCATGGTCATTCTCGGTACTACTGATGAAATCTTTTGTGTAGTGTCTATGCAGTTCATATACATCACCTATGTGCCTGTGCAAAAATATTAGTTTAACTTAACTTATACCATAACTTATCATAAATCAAACATATCATAATTTAAAACTCACTTTCAGCAATCATCCCTAATGTTTCCCTGTAAATGAACAATAAATGCGATGCACACCATATTCTTATCCAAACATCTTGCACTCTTTGTCTCCCCTTCTTCCGAAATTTCGCTTCCCGTTTTTGCTCCCCTTACAGTATCAAGATTTAAAATCTTTAAGATTCCTTAATGTTTTCTTTAATTTTCTGTTTTATTTTTTACTTTAAACTAACAATAAATAATCAGTCATAAATTTCATTATCAATTTATTTCACCACATTCCTTTCATTAAAAAATCTTGTAAATTGCCCCTTCCGAAAATGTCAGTTCTCCCTTTTGCTCCCTCACCCACGGTACCCATATTTTAAAATAAAAACCCTTTAAAACTCTTTAAATTTTTTAAATCTTTTCTGCTCAATTTGCCACTTTATTTTAACAATAAACAAACGATCATAAAAATTTCTCCCCCCCCATCCCAACTGAAATTGGTATTTCCTCCTCGCCTCTCCCTCTTACCAAGGATCTGAAATTTAAAGTCTTTAAAAATTTTTCGTTTATTATTTTTTTATCCTATTTGTAAATATTTTCTAAGGTAAGTAAATAATAAATCACCAATAAACTTCCGCCCCCCCTCCCCGTAAAAAAACTAATTCTGCTTATTCCTCTTTTTTCCCTCAGGTCACAAAATTTTAACCTTAAAAGTCATTGCTTTTTCTAAAACATTTTGTACTCTATCTGTTAATTTATTGTAATGATAAATAATCAATCATATAACTATACTCCTCCCCCACCAAAATTGACGTTTGCTCTGACTCTACCCTTACCAAGAACACAAAATTTAGTCTTTTTTTGCCCTATTTCTTATTCTTTAGTAAGGTAAATAAATAAGTCATCAAATACCCCCCCCCCTTTTTTTTTTCTTCTTACCCTTATTTAAGTTTAAAATCTTTGAAAGTCTTTTTTTAATACATTTTCAGAATTATCTGTTTTATATTGAACAAAAAATAATCGATTATATATAAATTCTTCCACCCCCATATAAAATTGACGTTTTCTTTTCTCCCCCCATTATTTCCATGCTCATAAAATTTAAAGTCTCTAAAACTCCTAATTTCAATGTTTTTTCCCTATTTGTAAATCTTTAATAAGTTACATAATTAGTCATCTATTAAATCCCCCCCACCCCCCAAAAAAAAAAAATAAAATAAAAAAATAAATAAATAAAATTGTTTCTTCCCTTGTCTTACGCTCAACTCATGAAGTTAAAAAAATCTAATTTACAGTCTTTAAAACTTTTTAATTTTTACTTTTTTTGGTCCTAATTATAAATCTTTACTATCTATAATATTAACTAAATCATTTCAACTATGTACGAAAGTGTTAACAATAAAGCGATAGGTGTACATTTAATTGTGCATAAAAACATTTTAACTGTATTTTTCAAAGGAAAATGTCTTTATAGAGATATTTGTAAAGAAAATATTGTGGTTTCTCGTCAAAGTGCAAGTAAATTCCCAAAACCTTTCGAAGTCATTTTATTCCGACTAGCTCAGAAAGAACCACCAAACGTAGATACCAAAGGTTCCTGAGTTATGGACTGAACTGAGTATGTCCATAAACAAAAAAGAAAAATCATGCGTCTACGTCGATACATTCCAACACTTCCAGAACACTGTAACAAAACTTCGCCGTTTAATAAAGTAAAGAAGATATCTAACTAAACATTTATAATACGTATGACACGTTTGAAAAGCAGATTTCAACAACTGAGCCCATAACCTGGAAGGTACTCCAATTTTTTTGTGCAGCTCATATGATATGTGCAGCTCATATGAGGCAGTGTATATGATATATTTGTACAGATTCTACATACTATGTTAAAATTTAGTTTTGTAAGAAAATACATAAAACAGTTGAAAATTCACCCTCGGCAAGTTCTACTAATAGACGGAAACATACACTTGAATTCTTTTGTCCAGCTCTGTATATAGAATACAGATTTTTATACACGTCAAATAGTATTAAGCTGAAATCTAATTCAACCAAAATCATGGTCAAAATTACTGAAATCAGACTTGCAGGAATTATTTTCCATCGGCGGCCCATGTATCTAGTTTTTTGAATATCCCTGTATAGGATTTTATTTGTATGGTACAAACATCTCTAAGCATATTAAACGTAGTTGAGCTTGTACATTTATAACTAAAAAAACCTAACATCTTTAAGAAATTCATACTCATTCTCAGCAATGGTTACGAATTCTTTTGTGTAGTCCTGTATAGGGTCTGTAAAATATGTGTACACCACGTAGTACGCAAAAATTTAGTTAAATTTAAAAACGCATTCTATAATTGAAAATGCACTTTCAGCATTAATTTTTAATAGCTAACATATCGGATACAGTATTGTATCTAAATATTTTATGTGTCCCTGTAAATGAACGCTAAATTAAATGCAGATCATATTCGAATGCAAGCACCTTGTAGTAAATCGAAGTAATGTGTATCTATTTCGTCATGTTTGAAATAATGTAACGTGATCAAAATACGCTACAAGCAGTTTTTCCTCGTAGACAATATTCAGCCAAGTTCTTTTGTCTGACCCCGTAAATAATTGTTAAATGCTCGTGTTGTACAGAAATTAGGCTTAGGACACCTCAGAAATTCATATCAATTTCATTATCTTTGTGACAGAGTAATATCAATCAAATACGCCGCAAACGATATTTCTTCATCGGCTATAACATAACGGAATACTTTTGAGTCCCCTATACTCGTACTTTAAGCATTACACATAACATAGTCTATAGTAACAATTTTAAAGTGTGTCTCAATGTACATAAATTTAACTATGTTTAACATTGTGTAACACTATTAAAATACATTCTAAGTAATCCCACCCCCATTGACCATAATGTAGCGAATACTTTTGAGTGCATCTGTAAATGAACCATGAATGGTACACACTTCATTTTGAATACCGAACATACCATGATGTTAGATGTAAATTTCCAACTGAGCGAAAAATGTCCGGACCAGGATTCGAAACCGGGACCTCCTGGCTGAAGCCGCCAGTGCTCTGCCATCTGAGCTATCCCGGACGATTCTGGTTGAACTTTTTCACCCAGCTAACCTTGATGATTACAGCATCTGGTCTGAAACCTGGTTCAGCTCAACAGAATAAATCTCAAGTAATGGAACTCCAGAAATCGCCGGATACGAAATTACACTAGATTAATTTTAACACAATTATTCTAATTGGTAAACAAATCATATTAGATGTAAATTTCCAACTGGGCGAAGCATGTTCGGACCAGGATTCGAACTCAGATGGCAGAGCACTGGCGGCTTCAGCCAGGAGGTCCCGGGTTCGAATCCTGGTCCGGACATTTTTTGCCCAGTTGGAAATTTACATCTAATATGATTTGTTTACCAATTAGAATAATTGTGTTAAAATTAATCTAGTGTAATTTCGTATCCAGCGATTTCTGGAGTTCCATTACCTGAGATTTATTCTGTTGAGCTGAACCAGGTTTCAGACCAGATGCTGTAATCATCAAGGTTAGCTGGGTGAAAAAGTTCAACCAGAATCGTCCGGGATAGCTCAGATGGCAGAGCACTGGCGGCTTCAGCCAGGAGGTCCCGGGTTCGAAACCTGGTCCGGACATTTTTCACCCAGTTAGAAATTTACATCTAATATGATTTGTTTACCAATTAGAATAATTGTGTTAAAATTAATCTAGCATACCATGATGATTTTGAATATCGTATATCAATTACATGGTAATCCGACTATATTTACGCTAGTTAGAGCACGGATAGACAGACAGACGGACGGACAAACCCAATTCATAAACACTTTTCAACTTTCTTGGAAAGTGCTAAAAATGAAAAAATGTAAATGAAAATAAAAGTATTTTACTGTTATTTAGATTACGAACCGCTACAAAAAACATTCTTAACTGACTACATCATTTAAAAAATATTTAGTGTACAGAAATCTCCCCCCCCCCCCCCCACACACACACCTGAATTTACTCCTATGCACTTAAAATTTCAAATTGTGAAAACTCCTTTATATTTCATAACTTACTTGTAAAAATAAAATATAATCTAAATTTTCTCTGCCTGAAAATTACACTAAACTTTTCGCCCTCCTCTTTTTTGCTAACATCACACAAATTTATGAATATTTGGGAAACTTTTTTTTTCTGTCACATATTTTAGTGCTAACAACAATAAATCATGTACTATACCTATAAATGACTACGCTGGGATTTAGATCTATACCCCCCCCCCCACCTTCTCCTCAAAATTTCTATTTCCCGTTCTCCACTCTACAGTACAAAATATACAGTTTATTTGTTTAACTTTTTCTCTCGTAATTTTATGAACATCTTATTTTTAACCTTCAATGTTGTTTAGCTTTTATATATCTCTTGATAAATTTCATGTTCTAAAAAGAATCCCCACAAAAGATAGTTATTTTAGAATATTTGTACCTGGTATTTCCCCCTTCATTCAATATCTCCCCCCTTGATTTTAAATGTAATTTCGATATGTGAAATAAAATAGTTTTTATACTGCACTAATTTCAATTTTATGTTTGTAAAAACTGTAAAATGAACTTGAAAATTAAAAAAAAAAGAAATATATCTGAATAAAATATTCATTTATTTTCTGAAAGTCAAATCGTTTTAATTTTTGCACTCTTATTATAAACAGATTAAAATTCTTTTTACGGCTTTCAGCGTTATCGAGAGTCTCCACAAAACAGGTGGCTTTGATCTACGCTAGAGAGTTGAAAAAAGAAATCCTTTAGACCACCTGAAACCTACTGGAAATGAGCCAAGAATATTCTATTTCCTGATTGGAAGAGCTCGCTTGTCAATCATTTGATTCGAGTCCATCCTTTCAATTCAGCTGGAATGCAAGCGGCCATCTTGTTTTAATTTTCCCCATGACTGCAGTGGCCTCTTAATGCCCCGTCTTCTAATTTCCACATTTAACGTCCCGATCACTTTAATGCACCGTTTTTAAAAGAATACTTAAAACAAGGCTAGTCAGCCGAACGTCCGTGAGCACAATTGCGCCCACCAACTCATTTTCTTGCTACAATGAAGCCTCTATAAATTTATATATATATATATACAGTCGAACCCGGTTCAAACGCGTTTCAAGGAACTAGGCAAAGTCACGTATTAAACGGTATCGCGTATTAACCGTGATTTGAAGATTCTTGCAAGAGCTGGGTTTATTTACACATATAATCGTTTAAATGAATTTTCGAGATTCCGGTTAAATATTTACTCTCGAAAATTGTATCTTTTAGATATATTTAGATTTAAATTTAACTATATTTATTAACCGACGCTAATGCTGGAAAGTTAAAAGTATTTTTAGTACTTGTGATAGTGAGTATCTTTATATTCAGTCCTTAAGATTTTATGTAGTTAAAAAAAATTTTCCATGATCTTCTAAGAAAAAAATATTCATTTAAGCACATTCCTCGAATGTGGTGATAAAAACTCCATATGGACGTTTTGAAAATCTAGAATATTCTTCGGGTGGGCTGAGCAGTTCTCCAAAAATAATATTAACATCCCACATTTTCCCTCCATTTATAGGTCAAAGTTGCGCATCTATGAGACAAATAGATCATCTAGTCATTAAAGTCTGCTTCTGGTTTGCATATTCACAGACGAAAATCTTTTTTTTTTTTTCAAGCAATAAAGGTTTTGGGATTTACCAGTCACGGAGATCTTAATTTTGTCTGTGCAGTTTGCATTTCTACCTAAAGCGCTCCATCTTTATTGTACTTCCCTCCGGTGCATTTTTCTCTTTTTATAGTAAATGCGTTATCAGACATTAATTTATTATTTTGAAGAATAGTGGAAATTAAACAACATTGAAGAAATTTTAACCCGGGAGAACTCGCTGCGTGAGATTTTCTCTCACAGTCGTACTTTTTTAAGACTCTTATTTAAATCATTTTTAATTTTAATTAAAATTTCAAAATGTTTTTCAATTATTTTACCCATTTTGTGAATAAAAGTACTAAGCTAACCAAAAAAAGTTGATATTATATGAATGTAAAGTAAAAGAAAAGCAATTGGGCATTCTCACTAGCGAGTTCTCCCGGGTTAACCAATATGTACTTTGGCAATTTTCCCAAGCTGGTTTTACATCATTCTACTTCTTCGGTGTTTACTGCAGCTGCTTCCCATGAAACACATTTGTATACGATTCTATACCGATTTTTAAATCAATTCACACATCCACTTGACGATTAAATATTTCTTGGGAATCTTTGCTATCCGTGAAGCCTCCTGTTTTCCTATCGACCATCAAGAGATATAATCAAAGCTTGAGCTCGTGTATACCACTCAAACATATCATTTATACACCATCAAATGTCTTGTTTTTACTTTCATTCCCTTGAACAATTAAGAAACTAGAACGTTGTTGATTGTATGTGGATTTTTTGCAAGATACATACAGTGAAACAAAAAAAAAAAAAAATGTTGGACAGCAACAAGATTCGAATTCTCTACTTAATATTGTTTTAACCTAATGTGATATCGTAACCTAACAATATTTTTTAAAAAGATAATTTCTTCAAAGATTGAAATAGTTTTATTTAATCTTAGTAATATGTTATATTAAATTTTAAAATGATTTAAAAATAAATTCTGCGTTTTTTACTGCCAAAATAAAACTTGGACACTTATTTCACTTTTACTTTGGATTGCCATTATGCAAATTTTTAAGAGGGTGTTGATTTCTGGCACGAGACCAAGTCAAAACTATGAGATTGAAACGTGTTGAATTCATTTTGCTTGATTAAAATTCAAAAATGGGAAAAAAAAACTTATGTTGATATGAATAACGTAATTGTTAAACTATGGAAAGAGCAGAAAAGTATACGATATATTGCAGAAAATGTGAAAAATCCACGTTCAACAGTGCAGACAATAATAAATAGGGAGATGGGGGCACATGTGAACATCGCAATTTTTCGATAGTTATTATAAGTTTTTTTATTTGCAAAAAATTACTAAAGATGATAGTACCTGTAGACATATGGTAAAATTTTTTTGAAGCTCTATGACATTTTGTTTGTCCTCTGTAGCCAAAACACTGTTTTTAGATCTCAAAAGTAAAATCTTTGTTCGAAGTTGATAAGCGAATAACTTTATTTATTTATTTATTTATTTGAATTTGAGTGTTTTAACATATACTATGAATAATAATAAACATTTTTGATACAGATCATTTTCTTCTAAAATTGAGAAATGTTAATGATTTATCAATTTAACAAAAGGAGCAATGTGGGACACTTGTGAACAGACTAGTTGGGGCAGATATGAACAGCTCATAAGTGCCCCAATACTCATTCTGTGATTTTGTTTCTTTCAGTTAACTTAATGAGAAATGATGTAAGTTCCATTATCTAAAATTTTCCTGAAATAGAAGATATTTTCCTCACACAAAGTTTATTTTGTATTTAAACTTCACAAACACATCTTTCAGCAAATACATAAAGAAGAACAAGCTCGTTTACGTTCAATTGTACTTTAAATAAATTTAATGTTTTCTAAAATGCAATAAGTGTTATATATTATTTTATTAAACGGTTTACAACAATACTTTTTATGCATTGTTAATACAAAAGTATTACCTTGAACAACTTTGCAAATTTTTCTGTTACATTTGTTCTAACCCTGCAGTGATTGCTTACTTCCATCTCTACAACAGTTATGTATATGATGCTTTGAATGGAACTATCCATTCAAAATACCATATCCATAAATACCAGTAATATTTTAAGAAAGTAAAATTTTTAAACTGATAACTACCGTAAAATCCCGATTGTAACCCCCCCCCTCTTTCAAAGGCAAAAGAAGCTGGGGGGCGGCGGTTATAATCGACATTATTTTAATCATTAAAAAACACTTCTTCATCTATAATTTACAAGTAAATAAGGCAAATACAGGAGTGAGAATCTTTCGTATTTCGGCAGATTTCCGATAAATAGTATGCAAAGGCCCCTTCCCTAAAATTTCCCCCAAACAAAAACCCCTAAGCAAAATTTGAAAGTTTTAATTTCCTTTTTTAAATTGCTTCTTTATTTTTTCATTTTATTGCAACAATATTTAATGAATCATCTAAGCCTATCCCCTATATATCTACTTATTTTCATTTATAATCATTTGCTTAAACATATCACCCAGAAACTAGAGAAATATATATATATTTTTTCTTTATGGGGAATTTAGAAGGTAATATAACTAATGATTACGATGACAAATGAATAACAGAATAAAAAGCATGTTAAAGGATATTTGTTTCCTTGTGTTCACATGTTCCCCACGTGTGTTCACAACTACCCTACTGATGGGGCACATGTGAACAATTTTTTGAATTTATAAAACTTTTTAAAAATGTAATATAAACTATACAGGTGATTTTAAAAAAATTATCATGTGTAAAAGAAAGTCCTGCTTATTATATTAAGTAGTTTTTGTTTATAGAAATTAGTCCAGTTATGAGAAAAAGCTATATTTATGCGAACTGTTTACATGTGGCCCCATCTCCCCTACATACAAAAAGTACAGATTTGTGCAAAGACCTAGTGGAAGTGGTAGGACCAAAAAGATTTCCTCGTATCAAACAGAAAAACGGATTGTGAGATATGTGAAAGAGAATCCTAAAATTTCTGCAGTTAATTTCTGCATTCATCCAGAGAGTTGAAGGAGGCATCTATAATGAATGTGCATCCACAGAGTATAAGAAATGTTTTGCATTCCAAAGACTGTAGAGCATACACACCACAAAAAAACAATGTTTGTCTCTCAGAAATGTAAAAAAAAGTCTTGAATATGCTAAACAATAAGTTGGAAACCCACAAGAATTCTGAAAGTTTGTTATTTTTACAGATGAGTCAAAATTAATTTGTTTGGATCTGATGGTCTGCATTTTGTATGGCGAAAGAAAGGAACAGCGCTAAAATCATCAAATATAAAAGGCGACTGCATAACATGGTGGCGGATGCGTTATGGTATGGGGTTTAATGGGAGCTAGTGGTGTTGGAAATCTAGTGTTCATTGAAGGTACAATGAACAAAATGATGTATTTGAACATGCTAAAAGAAAATTTACCACAAACAGCTTCAAAATTAAATTTAAATGGAAATTATTCTTTGGTCCAAGACAATGATCGTAAGCGTAATGTTCGTATTGTAAAGGAATGGTTATTATATTTACAAAGTGAAAAAAAAGTGCTACCTCATCCTCGCCAAAGTCCAGATCTAAATTCTGTAGAACATTTGTGGGCTTATATGGAGATACATTTTCTAGAAAAGGAGATTAAGGAAAAAAATGAACTAAAAACTGCTATTCTCAATATATGGCAAAATGTGTATCAAATTTAACCAAAAAACTGGCCCTTTAGATCAATAAGAGGCTACAAGCGTAATAGCAGCAAAAATACATCACGCGAAATATTAGATGGTTTTGTTTAAATTTAAATGTGTTTTTTTTTTCACATTGTGTAAGTGTCCAAGTTTTTATTTAGTGCTGAATGTTATATCATCACACGTTTTATAAATTTATAATTTGGATATAAGTTTTATTAAAGTGAAATAAAACTGTGTAAATCATCCTAAAAATTGTTATTATTTTAAATAAACTTTTACTTTTAAAGAACAATATCGAACAAAATAATTAAACAATGAAATCAATAGAAGCTGTTGTCCAACTTATTTTTTTTGTTCACTGTAATATTAATTCCATATTCTTTATTGTGCTAATCCTTTTTTTTTTAGCTCACAGGCTATCAAAGCCTGAGAGCTTATGTGGCCGCAGGTTCTGTATGTACGTATGTATGCACGGATGTATGTACGTAACGGGATAGTTTTTGATAGAAATTTGCGATTTGCTTCAAATCTTGTATAGGTTTATTCTGACAAAGCGCTTCCCTGATTAGTTTTAGGGATTCATTGGTTAAGTATAAAGGAGGAAACGGGGGGCTAACCCCTCCCCCTTTATTTAGATAAATGGGTTTTTCAAACAGAATTGTCCGATTTGTTTGAAAGTTGGTATACCGTTTTATTCTGATAAGGCGCTTCAATGATTAGATTTGGGGGTTGATTGATTAAGTATGAAGAGGGAAGGAGGCTATCCCCTCTTTAATTTAAATAAATGAGTTTTTCATGCATAATTATCCAATTTGCTTCAAATTTGGTACACCGATTTATTCTGATAAGGCGTTTTCCCTGATTAGATTTGGAGGTTAGTTGGTTAAGTATAAAGGGGAGAAATGGGGGAGCTAATTCCCCCACTTAATTTAGCTAAATGGGGTTTTTGTCGATTTCTTCTGGCCTGTGATCTCAATGCCATCAGTTTAATTGGGCACTTTTCTTTTTATTATTTACTTTGTTCATCTCCTTTATTGTCATATTTTTGTGTAATGTGCAATATATGTGACACAGATAGGGCATCCTTTTGATTCTATGACTGTTCTCAATATTAACAGAAAATTAGTTGAGGCACCAAAACACAATAAGAGACGACTTGAATCCACGGAACTCATTGTGCAAGTAACTCACTGCCCATGAATAAATCAGGAGCAGAAAAACATCAGAAGAAGGTAATGATGAAATAGAATTGAAAACGAAAGTACTTTCGCTTTCTCTTGAAATTCGTCTAAAAGCACACATTACTGGGTTGTCTTTGTTTCCTACAATCGTAAGAGAAGAAAAAACCAGAATTGACAATATAATTCGTACATTGAATGAAGGATAAATAATAAAAATCGGCAAAAAATCGCCTATTTTTCTGATTATGCACTTCAGTAAAAACATAGACAAAGAATATTAGGAAACCGGATTAAAGAGGCGTTCCAGTTCTGTTAATTTAGCGCTATACTTTTCTTCAGATGTCTACCACCACTTCTAATTAGTGATATTCTCTTTAATTTATCAGTCTAAATAAGGTAAATGTTACTATTTGGAAATAGTAGTAGATATCTAAATAAAACAAATCCCACTAAATTGACAACACTGAAGGAGAAAGAAGAAATTCGACTCTTCCTCAATGAATTCGCGTATTAAAGAAGAATTTTTTCCTCAGCAGGCCAAAATTTTATCTCTTAGTAAGCGGGATCGCGTAATAACCGTTCAGATATTCAACGTGATATTTTTGCATTAGTTATATGAACGATGTTCAAGGGGCCGGAAAAATCCTTGTATTAAGCTTCATCGCGTATTGACCGTGAGCATCTTAACCGGGTTCGACTGTAATATATAAATGCATATTTTGTATACAATGATGGTAAATACGGGTTTTGACGGAAATTTTGAAAGTTTACAACCTATACAAATTTTCTTATATAATTTTCTGTACTGTCTTATAAAATCATTTCGCCACACCTCAATCCCCTCCCTATTGGATACGGCCTCGAGTGTCATGAACAGGGTAGACGCTGGATTAATCACCTCTGTATAAAGCAGTTAACTTTCAGATAAGCTCAAATAGTAAACTCCTGTGTTTTGTACTTTTTTTTTATCAGTATTGCACTCGCTGAGTGTAAAATCTCTATATCTAGTGATCTGTCTTCCCGCTGATTAGCATGCACAAGGGTTGTTACAATTTGAGGCATGCAGTTATAAATAGCCAGTGGTTTGAAATTTTTGCATGTGAAATTGGTTGTTAAATGTTTGCTGTTCGGCTCCCTTTTTAGCCATATGCTATAAATTGTTTGAGTACACACATTCATAAATTTCATTTCTTGGAAGGAAATCAGAATTGTATTATGTGACTATTCTTTATCAGTCCGAACTTTTATTGTAAAAGGAGAAATCAAGGAGAATATATTTGGACATAGACAGGAAAACATAAAAAATAAGCAAGAATTATGATAGATACAATACGCGACATTGAAAAAAAAGTCAGTTCTCAGGAAAAGGTTTTTTCAGCTCAATAACTTTCTGATACATTTATGGACTCATTTCTAAACGAAAAGCAGGGCACTTGCAGGTTGATTATTGAAGCGATTTCGAATCGAATGATGTTTTCCATTTTTTGATAATTTAAAAACTCCTCTATTTATAAGCGATTTATGACATCTGATGACAGGTTCTCTCTTTTCCCGCGCTGCCACTCTTCTAAATTGGGTTCAAAAACACAAAATTAACAGTATTTTATGAAATATCTTCTGTTTTCACCAAAACTGAAAAACACCATTCAATTATATAGGTTCTGAATAAGAACACTTGGCATTTTCATGCGTTTCCGAACAAAAATGAATTCAGAAATGAGTCAGAAAGTAGCAATCTGGTATCAATATTTAAAAGTCTCAAGTTTGGAATAATTTCTCTATGTAGACGACAATCTAAGAAACAGGTATGTATAGCATTCATTAGTAGACGTTATTACTATTCGATTGGCACTAGTCACATTATTATACAATGATTAAAGGCAGCGTTCTTTGGGCTGATGGAAGGCCTATACCATAAGTCACTAGGTTCTATTTTTATTTTTTTAATGGTTGACTTATTGACTTTTTGCGCTATTGTAGTTCTTTCTGTTTGCAACTTCCTTTAGGATTATCGTATATGACTATGAACATTTCATATATTTATGCATGCATATATGCATACTACATTTGTATGTATAAAAAATGCGCATTTAAGCAATTGTAATTTTACTTCTGAATAAAGGATCAGAAAACATTTACACCGTCTACTTTAGCACGTGTGTTTCATATTTTCTTAATTTATACATTTCCGAAATTATTCGTTCCCAAAACTTCTTTCCTTCCTATAATTTCAAATTTATTGCTCATTAAACCCATAAAGTTGTAATTGTAGAAATCACGACGCGTAAACTGGTTTCTAGCTGAAGAGTTTACACTTTGGCTAGGGAGATAAATCACCCATAATGGTGTCATAACACGTTCCACTAGATTCCTCATCATTAATTTCAGCTCAAACAGCAGTAATGAAATCTTATGTTTTCTTGAAATCACATTAGAGAATAAAGGAAGGAGGGCGAGTTGTAAGTTTCTTGTATAAATAAATGCATTTCTCAAAGCATTTCTGAGATATAACTTTAATCTCTTAAACAAATATTATGAGGGTGTACTTAAGTTTTATTTCGTATAATCCATGATAGGATAAAACTGAATGCCCTTTCTTTAGCTCTAATTAACAAAGCTCACGTTTTTAAAGTTTAAATGCATTTGTTGTATTAATTTATACGTTTTAACTATGCATTATTCCCTAAGGTGTTTTAATTCAGCTTTCGAAAGAAATTGGAATGAGAATTCCTGAAGTTTTAATTGTCTCTTCAATGAAACTGATCATTTTTTTAAATAGTATATTAACAATTGTCTCTTGATGTTTTCTACCTCTTTATGACTCTGTCTATAAATACAGATGCACATAGCACACACGGACAAATATATAGCTCTGTGTATATACACATACACAGAGAGGTAAATGTATATTATTGTGGTAAATATTTGAAAACCTACATCAAATACAGAATCGAATTACTCTAAAATTTTAAAATGCTTTGAAAATTGTCACTGTTATATCTGCAGAGATTGTTCAAAACTTTTAAAAGGAAATAAGAGTATTTTGGTATATTTTCTAAAATTTTAATCATTTATTATTTTCGTTTCTTTTAACCTGAAATATCCGTTTCGCCATTCCTAAAAAGACAAAATATTTCCGTTTACGTCACAAATATGTTTCATTCTATGTTTTATTCTTTTTACTATTAAATATCTTTCAATTAACGGTTTCTGAACTTCTTAAAACCGTTTCCTTGGAAAATTGAACTAAGTTATTAATTTGTATTATTTACCTACAAACGGATATAAGCAAAGGAAGAAAATATTTCCGGAATACTATAAGAAGGTGCTAAATTAGAATTTAGGCAATTGGATGTTTCGCATTCGTGTAAGTAAATTTAAGAAATCGTAAGCTGTTTTTCTTTTTATAGGGGCTCTTTGTTTATAATGAAACAGAGTCTTGTTACATTTCTATTTTTTAACAAAAGGTGACGCTACTGTACGATGTCAAATATATATATTCCATCTGTTGTATAAGGAGATGAGTTAATCACACAACATCTTTCCCAAGATATCGCTTTAAGGTTCGTTTCTGTTAAAATTTTCTTTCGAAGATTAAAGAAATTACATTTTAAAGGTTCATTTTTATCTGTAACTTCTTTCTTCAGACACTGGTATTTTGCGTGATAAAGCTTTGTTGCGGGGAGTTGAAAATGGAAAAAGACCGATGACCGTTACAGCGAAGGCTATGATAAAAAGTATCGAGGAAACGGGTTCATCGGAAGATCGTCTAAGAAGCAGAAGATCACAAACATCTGTTTCAGTTGTGAACGAGGTGGAACACAATGCCATCACACAATCGACATCGTCAGTACATGCTGGATGTAGTGCACTTCAAATTCACGGTGAACTGAAATTTCTTATGAAAGTGTATGCGCTCTATTTGGATTATTCTCAAAAGATATCCGAGTAGTATATATATAATCTATCTGGACCACTTATTAAAATTTCAAATATATACACATTTTAAACATATCTTTTTGATATCAATCAATCAAATTTAAATATCAAAACAATCTTTTTACTATATCGAAAAATACCATCATTTAAAACATTCCCCGATTCCCAATTCTTATATTTTTAACAAATATCTCATTTTTTCTCAAGAGAGATTATAACAGAATAAAAAACCCTTATTATATATTCTGGCGCATTTATTACATTTTCGAAAATGTATACCTTATAAATATTTGAATATATTTTATATAAACCCATTCAAATTTAAATATAAAAACATAGATATATCACCATTCGTTTAAAACATTCTCATATTTTTAACAAATATTCCATTTATTTTTTAGAGATTATAATGAAAAAAGCAAAAATTTATTTACTTTTTAAGGTAAGAAAAAGCATTAAAAATAATGAAAAAAATTATAATTACTTTTTTAAGATACTACATGAAAAATGCCCCTTTTCAAGCTTTATAAAAGAAGGAGTAATAAAGTATGAAGAAAGTCAAATTTGAAGATAACATTACGGTATATAAAATACCATATGAAGATAGAAGAAAGTATGAATTTATTGACAAGGGTCAGCTAGGTGGGGAGGCCTACCAAATGGCTTAAGCACTCACAAGCCCCACCCAGCGGTTTCCATCTACTACCGCCGTCACCACACACACACAAAAAAAATAATAATAATAATAAAAATAATAATAATAATAAATAAAAGGCCCGAAGGGACCTACAGGAAAGCCAATTGAGAATATTAAGATTAAATACAATATAAGTACAATATATACACGATGGAAAGCCTAATTTTTACTGGGCGTTTACGAGAGAAATTTAGATATTTGTAATTAATAAGATCATGAGATAATAGATAATAGGATTTTTAAACTTGTTGGAGCGGCAAAAGCTCAATTACCCTGCAAAGCTGGGCGTTCTGCAAAAATACAATAAAAGCTACGTATATGTATACTAAATTAGAAAGAGATTCATAATTTTAAAAATAATGTAGAATATAAAAAATAGGTAAAATAGTGAATAATTATGATGAATATTATATAATTATATACACACACAAAAGTTCAAAAGTCTATTGTTCTTGCAACCGTTCAATTATAGTTCAATCGTGTTGTTTGTGGCTAAGAGTTTATTTTGAATTGGTGGTATCTGTCTATTTGTTAAGATACGTTCTCATCATCATCTATAAATGGCAAAACATTTTGAAACAAATAATGGTTGTTTTCTAAAACTTTCATACATTCAATTATCTTTTGACAAAATGATGGATTTGACAAAACCACTGAAAACCACTGAGACAAAGAAATTTTTGGAGATTTTCTTATATGGTAATATGATGTAAGGGTACAGTTAAAGATATAATGCAATGATGTAGCTCGCTGACCCCATACACATAATGGAGAAGGAACCCTGTCAAATTTATAAAGATATGATGAAAATGGGCCGTGGTTAGTGGCAAACAGAAAAAGATTTCTATGCAGCAGGATTCTCTTTTCCGAGACTTTTGGGGCTAAAGCGTATGTGTACCGTCCTGTGGTACCATAGTCCCAGCGAGTCTGCCATTGTTCGTGTAGAGATGATTTTAGAAGCTTCTTCAAGTAAGAAGGGGGGTTGGGAAAGAATTTGTATTTGGCATGTGATGTGGCTTTGATTGCTTCTTTTGCCAAAGAATCTGCATGCTCATTCCCCACATTACCCACATAGAGATTTAAGGATAGAATAAAAGAATTTGAAAAAATATTTAAAAAAATAAAACTTAAGCTAATTAAATTATGCAACCATTGGGTCATTAATGAACCTATTATCGAAATGGAAAAATTAATTATCATTGTAAAGTCTTTAATTAAATATAATGATTGTGAGAAAACTTAAACGCATAAGCAGCGACACTAAATATCATATGTAAAATCGAAGTATTTTGAAATATTTAAAACAATTCAGGCACTCTAAAATTGATTTAATTAGATTATTAGTATAATATATAAAAGACTCGCATCCATTTATTTTAATACTCTGAACAAACAGATTATAACGTGGCACCACATGTTAAAAAGCAGACAACTTTGAACATATATGTTGAAATAACAATATTATAATTCTTGCATTGTGTTTTCTGATAGAACTTTCAGTTAATTTTTCATAAAGCTTTGAATTACAGCAATCAATTTTGTCGCTGTGTTCATTAATAAAATCTTCTGTTAAATCTTGATGTTTAAAAATTTCATTCCAGTCTAAGACATCTTTTAACTCCACCGTAGTACTTTCTCTTAATTTTTGATGACTCGGTATCAAGGTCATGTTTAATTTGTCAGAGTGATTTATGATAAAAATGTCACTTAATTTTTGAAATCCTGACAGTTTATTCCAATGTAATTTATCTGCAAATTCTAACATAAAACTCTCTGAAAGTTGTTGATATCTTGAAATGATAGGCCACTTAACCAAATCAGCATTTTCTTTTATAAAATTCTCTGAAAGTGTTTGATATCCTGAAATATTATCCCAGTATACCCTATCTTTGAATTCGCTAATAAAAGGTTCAGATAATTTTTGATATCTTCAAATTAAATCCCAATCGACAAGAGTTTGAAATCTTCTTTTCAATTCTTCGCTTAATTTTTCTTCTTTTGAAGCAACAAATCAATTTCCGTCACCCATTTATTAGAGAAGTAATTTTTCAATGTGCATGTATGGTTTTAATAAGTCATTATAATTAGCAGGTATTAATGATAATATTAGTATATCATTACATTATCCATGTAGAAAATAGGTTATTGAATCTTTAAGTGGCATTTCATAAAAAAAAAATAACGGAATCATTCATTTTCAGTTCTATCGCTGTTTTAGTACCTTCAACACTACCACGAACAAACTGTCCAAAATGATTATATCTAAAAATATATATGGTAATTTTCATATACATATCTGTTTTTAATCTTTGAAGTTTTGATCTAGTAAAGTAGAACTCATCAAGTTGAATTTTACTTCGTTAAGCTGATTATATTTATAAGTATGAAAATCTTGTTTTATAGTAAGCCAAATATCTCTGTTATCTAAATATATTTTATTGACAGCATCTCTATCATTTACATGCTGAGAAACATTCATAATTATTTTACTTTTTGCATCAAATTT
Source organism: Maratus speciosus (assembly GCA_963932465.1). NCBI lineage: Eukaryota > Metazoa > Arthropoda > Arachnida > Araneae > Salticidae > Maratus > Maratus speciosus. The sequence continues at coordinate 1,811,659 of OZ010787.1, forward strand.
ATTCTCCGACAAAGTTAATGCATTTTCCTCAAAATATCGTTTATTTACAACATTTTTATCATCCTTTGGGTCAGACATATTTCCAATTCATTTATTTTTTGCATCAATAGCTTTCCCGTCTACAAAATATAAAGTTTTTTCATCTAATTTATTTGTAAAATTTATCAGTAAAATTAATCAGTAATTTATCAGTAAAAAATAAAGTTTTTTCATCTAGTTCTTTTATTCTCTTACCCGTTTCTTCTGTAAATAATAAAAATTCATTATCAAATTTTGAATTATGTTTTCCTATAATTTATGTTAATTCAAAGTGATTACTCTCTATGTTATTCAAAACGAAATTTTTAGTACTTAAATCTGAATTATCAACAGGTTCTGATGCATTTTTTAATATTTTGCTTTCCCTATCATAATTTCAGTCGTCTGTTAATGTAAAACCAATTCCTGGTGGAACCACAGGTCCGATTTTTGCTGTATCATCAAAGGGTGGATAATTAGCAATCATTTATTAGAATATTAAAAACAGTAAAATATAATATTAAAAAGCGTTAAAAATATTAGAGTTATTAATATGTTTGTAGTTTATAATCATAATATAAATCATTAATTTTACCTTTAAAATGGAATATATAATTACCGTTATTTATTTCTTCACTATCATCATGTGTAAGTTTTTTTGTATGACTTTTTTTAAGATAAAAATATTTTTCTTCATAATTAACATCTAATCTCGCTATCACTGTATCTCCATAGATTGTTTGAATTTTTTTCAACGATATCAAATTATAGTCTCCTTGTTCTAAATCTTTCAAATTATAAGTTACAGTGCTAATGCTGCTGAACTTTTTCATTTACATAGATTTATTTTTTATGCCTTCGAGAGCAGATAATTTTTGTAGAGTAAACATCTATACATTGAAGAACTAGGTCCTAATAGTCTAACACATCTAGGTACATCTAATATTTGTATAGGAATACCACGCTCTTCAAACTTACTTTTTGGAATAACTCCACCTTTAAAAGCAAATGTACCACCGTACATTTGATGCAATTGTAATAAAAAATCCTTTACTTTGTCATTATTAATCCATAAGCTTGTATTATCTGAATTGTTTTTAAATTCTAAATCATGTATATCGGTAATACATCTTTGAACTATTTCCTCTTCATGTTCACTTAACTCATAATTGGGTGTAAAGACAGAGAGAGTTTCACCAATTCCCTGCTTTAAATGCACCCAACTTATTTCACTCGCAATGGATTTCGAGGAAAATATTAACAAAGAAATATTAGCCGAGGGAAATATTAGCCTTGAATATTAACGATACGTGTAATGTCCTCCATTTATGTATATTTACATTTATTAATGTAATGTCATAATGCTCTCGTATTCATTCCTAATATAAATCTTTTATCATCTTTTGCCGATAAAGCTATCTTTTTCACTTGAACAGAGTAAATTTCATCTTTATAACTTCTAATTAAATTCATTGTTTGATACTGCTCAATTTCATCAAATAAACATTTTTTGTAATCATCAAATGCAATTTTATGCTTAACAACACATTTTTTTAACATCCTTTGATTTCTTTGAAATAATTTCTATATGTTTATTTTGATTGTAGTCTTCAAGACTCTTTTCATCAAGTTTAATCGCATACATTTTAGACTTTAATCTAACAAATTCTTCCATAATCACACCATTGTTTTCATCTTTCATCTTACCTATAACTTTTTTATTAACTTTTGGATAGTTTTCTGGATAATTTGAAGTATCAAAATAATCAATCATACCTTTCATATCTTCGTAAAAATCCTCGGTTTTTATATCTTATATAAAACTATCCGTATCCATGTATAATAATTTAATTTTATCATCATATTTCGTTTTCATAACATTATAATGGAAGTCATACATTAAATATTTAGATAAATCTAATATACACATTCCTACATAGATGGGTTTATTGAAAACTATTTTTGTTTTATTCATATGAACAGCTGTTAAATTCTCACTAAAAATAATTCTATGTTTAAAATTAGGTTTAGCAATGAATGTTTTAGCTTGTTCATAATTACAACATAACCTTACATCTATTCTTTTTTCTAATATTTTCCATAGTTTTTCCAAAAACAGAATTATTCATCAGTTTATACAATTCCGTTTCAAATTCATTACTAGCTTTAGTTCTAATTTCAGTGTTTAAATCTATATCTTTCTTTAACAACCTGACTGTTTAAATTTCAATACTCTATGAACTTTTGTCAAATTCAATCCAATTTTCAAACACTGTTTTAAATTTCTATCAGGTATGACATATCGTTCTTTATCATATAAAGTTGTTAATAATTTACCTTGTTTAGATCCATTTGAAATTCTATTTTCAGGACAAAATGGTAAATCATAATGATAATCATGTAATTCTTTTGAATATTCCAAATCAACTTCAAGTATATATCCCACGGGTGCATTATCAGGTGTATTTTCAATTAATTCTTCAATATTTTTGCAATTTTCCCATTTAAATCCACCATATGGTAAATATTGGGACATAGCTCATCCATACAGGTTATTTGCTTCTAAATACATTAAATAACTAGATTCTTTATTTTTATCGTATTTTTCCATACACTTATTATTTGCCTTTCCATATCTATTACAACACTGAGAAACACATCCCCTCAATCCTTTTTCTAACATGAGAATCATATCATAATTATTTAATAAATCTAATTTAATTTCTGTTTTTTTAAGCATAGCATCCCAAGATAAACCAGGAGCCGTAAAATATCAATCTGGATCTAAACCATATGTTTTTATGCAAACATCTCTAAAATTTTCAAAATGGGTAAAAGCACCAATAGTCGGCCACTTAAGCGCTTTCTTTTAGTATATAGCTCAAAGCTTAATTATAAAAAGCAAGACAACATTTTTAACAGTGACACATGTTAATGTATACTTTTCTTTTACTATTTCAGCAATTGTTTTTAAAAAAACTGATTATAGTTTTTATTTATAAAAAGTTAAACTTAAAAGTATAGCAAAGGTCTAGTAGTCGGCCACTCAATTCTAGTGTTCGGCCATCACTGGACCAGTAGTCGGCCACTTAAATGCTTTGTTATTTAAATAACTTAAAGTATAACTTTTATAAACAGAACAACATTTTAATGATAAAATGTGTTAATTTATTCTTTTCTTATAATGCTGTAGTAATAATTTAAAATATTATAATAGTATTTAACACTTTCCAACATAGTTTAAAAGTGTTTGTGAATTTGGATTGTTTTCAGTCTTTCCGAGTTCTAACACTCGTAAATATACACGAACCTCCTTGAATTTTTTGTATGTTTTTGAAGTTAACAATAGCACGATCGCTATTGAAAATAAAATGTGTTCATCTACAGGGTGTATTCATCTACATCATACTACATCTATAGTTCATCTACAGGGACAGTCAAAAGTATTCCGATGCATTACGCTCAATGAGAAAATATTGCTTCAAGTTCATTTTAATGATGTTGGCATTTCAAACATAATGAAATTGATATACATTTATGAAGTGCATTTAACTACGCATTCTGGACAATATGGGGTTCAAAAAACTTATTATTCATTTATAGGGCCCCGCAAAAGGATTCCTTTACATAATAGTGTCAGGGGATAAGCGGTTTACAGAGTATTTTAGTTCTGTTATACTATATCAAATAGAATGAAATTGATGTACTACATTACTGAGGCTTACTACAAAATACTTGTTGTATAACATGATATGCATAGCATTTATCGTTCATTTACAGGGAAACACAAAAAATTCGAATACAGTACTGTATCTTTCTATTAGCAATTATTGCTTGAAGTGTGATTTTGTTTATGACATGCGTCTTTAAGTTTAATTAAATCTTTGCTTAGTATGCGGCGTGTATATAACTAATATAGATCATATACAAGGCTACACAAAAGAGTTTGTAAGCTTTAAGGAGTATCAGCGTGAATGGCTTAAAAGAGGCTTTTAATTGAGTTATGCTCTTTCAAGCTGAACTATATTTATTATACAAAGAGATGTTTGTATAATATAAATAAAATCATATACAGGGACACGTAAAAAACTGAATACATGACCGTCCAGGGATAATAATATGTAGAAGTATGATTTCAGTAGTTTTAAACACGTTTTAGCCTGAATTAAATTTTAGCTTAATATGTACGACATATAAAAATCTGTTGGTAATATACAGGGTTGTACAATATAATTGAAGTATGTTTCCATATAGTGGTAGAAATTGTTTAAGGTGAATTTTTAATCTGTTATGCATTTTCTTACTATAGTAAGTTTTATCATTCTATGTATAGAATAATATACAAATTTTTAGATTAAGTACAGGTCTGCACAAAAGAATTGAACTACTATTCCGGTTCGGACAGTAATCTGGTTTTCAAAAGCATTATGCCTTTCCTAAAATGTTTATTTTTTTGAAGTATTGAGCAGATAAATATCATTACAGAATTCTACAAGTCATGGGAAGTGCTTTTGTAATCTATTCTTGATGCATGATTTTTCATTCTTGTTCCTTAAGGTAAGTAAAGTTAAAAGACCAAATTATCTATATATAGTCTATATATTTTATAGTAGTCAGCCTTTCACATTTTGTGTTTAGCCATCGTAGACTCGACGGCGGGAAAAGAAAAATTATTACGTCATCTTGTTACAAAATGAAATTATGATGTAGAGCAAGATCGTTAACAGAACATAAAATGACTAATCTGTCGATGCATATCTTAGTATGATATTAGCAGCAGGGAGCCCTAAATCGTCATTTTAGCGTTACTACCATGTCTTCGGGTTTCGAGATGAAATTTTAATTTTTGCACATATCGTCTAGTACAATGCAAATATTTCAGTTTGTCTTGGGATTTCGTAGTTAGATATGAGCAGAACGCGGCGCCAATTCTTCATTTTTTGCGGTACAATCTCGTCATCGAGTTTTGATATGTAATTTTAATGAGTTGCATATCTCGAATAGTACATTACAAATATTACACCCTGCCTCGTAATATCTTTAAACGATTTAAGCAGAATGAGGTGCCAATTCTTATTTTGGCGGTACTATCTGGTCATCGAATTTCGAAAGGAAATTTTAATATTTCTCTTTCGATTAATATGATTTAAGTATTTCAGTCTGTTCGTGGTATCTGAGCACTATACAAGCATAACGGGTCGCCAACTCATTACTTTGGTGGTACTATTTCGTTTTCAATTTTGAGAATAAAATGTTAATGATTAAAGCTACAGGTTAGTATAATACAAATGCTTCAGTCGATTTCGTGATATCTTAATAGGATATGAGAAAAATGGCGCACCAATTCTTCCTTTTAGTTGTACTATCGCATCATCGAATTTCGGAATGAAATTTTAATATGTTGCATATTTAGATTAGTACAGTAAAAAATACTATTATCTGCTTCGTGATAGCTTGAAACGATCCGATCCGAATAGAGCATCAATTCGTCATTCAAGCAGTACTAACAGATCGAGTTTCGAAGTGAAATTTTAACATGTCATTGACATCGATTTTTGATATTCTGTGTAATGTATATTTGATAGTAACAGTTCCTTTGAAAATGAACAATGTCACTTCACAATGAACTTCTTACCGTCATTGCGTCGAACTGCCATAAAGTGTAAAATATGGACACTTCGAGTAATATCTCATTATTTTAGTATGACCATTATTAATTCTTGGTTAGAGTATAAAAATAATGCAAAATGCTTGGAAGTTTCTTCGCAAGGTCAAATGGATTTATTGGATTTCACATTTGAAGTAGCAGAAACTCTATCACTCAAAGGCCAGTCGCTAATCCGTATCAAACGTGAAAGGCCATCATCAAGAAGCACTGTTTTGCCAAAGAACAAAATGAATACTGCTGTTAGGCCTGCTAAAGATATTAGATTTGATGGAATGAACCATATGATTGAAAAGAGTGAAAAAGCAACAGAGAGGCAAAATGGAAGGTTGTACATATAAAAGTACCTGTTTTTGTGAAAAATATCAAGTACTTTTATATTTTCACGCACAGAAAAATTGTTTTAAAAGATTTCATATGAAATAAACTCATTTTATTCATTCTCATGTCCTTTATATCTTACATAAATGTAAATGTGCAAAAAAAATAAAATTGCTCATTTTGCATAATTTAAGCCCCGGTGTCCTATTATTAGAACATTTTTAATTAGTTTACTGATTATCGAAATGATATAATAATTCATATTATAGTTATTTATGTCTATTCAAGTTTATTTAACCTGAATTTTATTTTTTATCTGTTCCCAAATTAAATCAGGGCTGAAGGTGTTAAGTTCTATAGAAGCAGAAGATGGTTTTTTAAAAATACATAGTTAGTCTCTAATTAATATTATTGCTGACTATTGAGTTAATCAACCAGATAAGTTTTATTTTATATTATTGAAAAGTTGTCACAATCCGTGGCTTTGTGGTTATTGAAATATTGCAAATGATATTTGTGTGCATATTAAAATTAGGAAGAAATTATATTTCCGCAGAAAGTTTAAATATTATTAATTAAAACGCAATTTGTTGAAATTAAATCTTAATAACCCGTTAGATGATTGTGAGAAACATTTCACCCCTTTAAATTTCTATTATCTTATAACATACTTTGTGAGAGCATTTATGTCTTAAAAGTAAAGCACATGTAAAATTTCAAGTTTCTAGCAATAGCCCTCGCAATTCCCAAATAAATCATCTTTTTAAGTATGCTTTCCACACATTTCACACTTTAAATTTTCCATATTGAATTAACCTCTTCTGTGCGAGTAAGTAACAGCTATGTCGAGTTTCAATCCAAAATTTAAATGACTTGCTTTTACTTCTATCCCTAACAAGTATAACTTTTTTTGATTAATTTATCTTTTAAAATTTCAAATTTATCATAACTATTATGCGAAAACAATTGCGTTTTTTAAATAACTGTCATTTAATATTTCAAGTCTTTATCTTTAACATTTTGATATTAAGCATAATTTTCAACGTTTTTAGAATATTTTCTACTCATTTCAGCCTTTTATATTTCGCTTTTTTTAGAAACCATTTTCAGTCGGCATTGAAAGTTATTTCTTTGAAAAGCTCCATGTCAAGTTTTACATATGTAACACCCTCAGTATTACAAAAAAGGGGATATTTTAGAACGTGTTTTGCTTCTGCAGAGACTGCCACCATCATTTTTTAACTTTTACTTTTAAAAGTGACTCGGCATTTCCAAAGATTTCCTCCTACAAAAGAAAGAAACAAACGTTTCTTCTTTATAACATTAGTATATTAGAAGGCTTCATGCTGGTCGATTTTAACAAACGAAATATATCGATGAATTTAACCTTGTAAATACAAGGTTAAATTCACAGTTTACATATTTTAGTAAATAACGGTAGAACGATATAATGCAATATACTAAAGCATCTTTAAAAAATTATCTAATTAACAATGAAAATCTCATCAAAATCGTCTAGTGTTGTTTTTTAATGCTAATACTTTATAATCGAGTACACTTGATTATAGAACTTTCCCCCGTGATGATATAACTAAGCAACGTAGAATGATATACAATAAACTGAAACCTTTCCTGAAAAAATATCTAATTAACGATGTAAGTTCCATCGAAATCTATTCAGCAAAACTAAAGCGGACGAAACGAAATTCTCATTTGCATTTTATATCAGGTGTCCTGGGGTATAAACGGCACTGTGTGTAATAACGCCAAGTGCTAATAATAGGCATAGTTATAAAGGAATACGGGAAAATGGCACTTTAGCTTCCGAGCTCAAAGGCTCTGAGTCATCTGAATCACAAAAACAGCTAAAAATTATTTTGTTACATTTATAGGCCTTATCGCTGGAATAAGCTGGTGAGAGTCAACGTCCGATCCAAAATTTGCTTGGTAAATTCTGTCATGTGAAGACTATCCCTTAAGAAACCCGTGTCACCCGCAAGAAAAGTGACACATATCGCAAAAATTCATTTTGCGTTTTATTCCACTAATATGTCCGTCGTATGTGCGTCTACCTACATTAAAAATTTCGTAAGTGCAGTTATACGAAAAAACACATTATTACACTATCTGTCCATTTGTGACCACAGAAGAAAGGTGGATTGTGCGGAGAGGTAAAATTACGCAACCCTCCAAACCTTATCCTACGTCTTCATTCTTAAGAGTTTTATGCATTTATGCACTTTTTTTATTCCTGCATGCAGATCTAGTGCTATAATTTCATGTTACAGTAAAATCATGCAAATCTTTTATCTATTTCTTTTGCCTCACCTGTGAAATTTAATTTTGTCGAGATGTGTCACTTTTCTTGGGGGTGAGCGATACATTTGTTAGGAAATACTTTGTTTATTACATAAATTTGTTGTGTATTTCATGTACTTTCAAAATGTTGTGGGTGATTTTGGCTGCATTCGCGAGGTAGCTTGTAATTTTAAATATACTGCGCAAAATGCATATCGGGGTAATAACGCCATCCACTAGTGTTATTACTCGGATTGATTCTTTTCAGTGGCAGAAATATATATTTTATTTTATTTGTTTGATTTTGTACACGAGAGGCCATTATTGTTATTGTTGAAAACTAAAAAAGATAAAGAGAAATTTGTACGTCCTAAATGCTTCTAATTTTTTCGTGTCAGAAGAATAAAATATCATATGATTATCACTGCATACTGATATCGCAATTAATGGTAAGTAAAAGCAATTTGTCAATTTTTAAAGGTGTAGAGTTTGTATATTTAGAAGTGGACAATTTACATGCCATTATTCCATCTTATTTTATAGTTTTGTTTGCATGGTGTTATTACCCACCAGGTGGATAATAATGCCTAATAACATTGGTCGTGAAAATAAATCTCAATTTCATACCTTCTATATTTTTAATAAAAGATATAATTTTTTCTTCAGTGTTAGCTATAGCATCTATTCTAGATTGTGATCTCCAAGTTCTTTTATAAACAAATGAGCATCATAACCTGATAAATTATGGATTTTTACTGGAATAAATTTTGGAATTCTATAATTTAAATTGCAATTAACATGAGCGGGACCCCTGTATTTTCCATCTGAATGATCTTTGACCTTTTTATCAAGAGGTTTCTCACATATATGACAAATATTAGTTATTTATAATTTTTTTCATCGAAATCTATCATAGATTTAAGACTTTCATATTTATCAGTCTATTCTTTAATAAATTCTTTAATTTTTATAGTATCTTCTGTTAACATTGATACAAACTTTTTAACTGCATCAGCTCCTCTATAAACGATTGGAGTCTTATAATATTCATTTTCATATTTGATATAATAACAAAACATATCAGGTACATGTTTTTGATATTTCATAGTACATGATAACTTTTCATCATCCATTTTAGATAAAATACATTCAAATCTGCGTACATAGTAAATGGTGCTCTCTGTTTCTTTTCATAATTTTTAACTAGAATGATTTCATCTTTTATCGGCATTATAATCCTAACAGTAGTTTTACAATCCTCCTCATGTATCTTTAATTTTTCTTTAGAATAAAAGAAAATCAAGCATCTATCACAATAAAATATCTGATTAGTAGTAATTTGTGATCTAAGTAAACTATTCATGTTTTTTATCCAACAATAATGATATTTCATATAAAATAAGTTTACATGTTTTTCTAGTTTACTTTCAGTTAATCTAGGCGGATAAATTAGTTTTTCATAACCATACACATTTACCGATATATTATTCAGTTTTTCAAATTTCTTAATTTTATCCAGTGAAACGGGAAATTCAATTCCTTTAAAATTTAATTCGTCTTTATATTTTTCATATTTTGTCACTCTTTGTGGATCCTTTTCTACAGGATGAATAGCTGATAAAATAGACTACATAAAACATTTATTATCTTTATTTTTGACATTTATTATCGCTTTTTTATTTTCAATTATTTCAGGTAAATCTATATAAGATGTTCCTACTAATGGTTCATATTTATTTAATCTCAATTCCAAAAACCTAATTTCATCAGGAGTCCATCCAGATCCTTTTGACATAAAGTCATCAGATTCATTTATTAATTTTTCAATAACAAAATCATAAAAAGTATCTGCATTATTATATGCTTATACAACTTTGTTTTCAGTTTTGAATGTAAATTCTTGAATATCATCTTCATTTCGTTTATATACAAACAAAATATTTTTAAATTTAACTTTAACGCATTAAAATTTTTCTAAACTTTCTCTTATTTTTCTTATCACAATACCCTCATAGAATGCATAGTCACAGTGACGTCGTTGTGACGTCACTGTAAGTCACTGTGGCCATGTCACATCTGTGACCAAGATGTCACCCCTCAGTGATGTCGCATTGTGACTGAGATGTGAACTTCTCAGAAAACTTAAAAAAATACAAAAATTATTCAAAACATGTTATTTATGTAAAATTATATTTTTCTGGCAATTAAAAAAAATTGTAACGTCACTGTTATGTCACTGCATGTAATGTACGTCATGTCACACATGTGACAAAAAACTCCCACCATATTGTAAGTCACGGTGTGACAGAAATATGAACTTCAAAAATCTTTGGAAATGAAGAGAAGTATATTAAACAGGCACGAGTTACAGCGGCATAAAGAATGGAAAAATATTAGTGGATAGCAAATAGTAAATTCGGACACGAAAAGAGGGGAAGGAGGCATAATAAGGAAAATGCACGGTACAAGTATCAACAAACTAGATTTTCATGCTATATTTTATCAATTTGATATCTAAAACAGTGAAAGTATACTTTTTCCATGATTTCAATTTTATCTATTATTGCAATTTAATTTAATAACCTTCACTGATTGTTATTATTATAAAAGTGTTTCTCGGAAAAATGCTATGTTCAGGAGCAATTTGGATAACATATTTAGAATTAGGAATATTAAATCTGTAAACTTTACATATTTAGTTTGCAGGGAGGATTTTTTTTTTTTTTTTTTTTTTTTTTTTTTTTTTTTTTTTTTTTTTTTTTTTTGTCGACCAGTGGTATTTGAATCACTTTTGTGGTTTCAAACTGAAAATGATCTATTACAGTTAAGTCTACAACTCTTAATGAGCACGTAGAAAGAGTGTTCAGTGTGGAGTCATAAATATATTGTTTAATTATAATTTGCAATCAAGTCATATTTTTTCCTGTTAGTGTTTAACAATTTTAAGTAACAATTTTTTAAAAAAATCTACTTCTTTCAGACTTTTAAAATAAAATTAGCATTTTCCGAAAAAAAAAAAATATGTATACAAAATTTATACAAAAACCAAGTCATAATTAATTATTCGTATTTCAAATTTGTGATTTAGAGATATGACTTTAAAAAAAGTAATTTTACAAATTGTTTTATTCTACAGAAAATTAATGTGAAAAGAATGACAGTTTGACAAAGACAATTTTTTTATCCTCTATACTTTTTTTTCATTTATTAAGAAGGTATTTTGGATTTATTACGTGTAAAACAAACTTTACTTAAAAAAAAGGCAGGTGTTTCATTCAGATGGAAAATTTTAAATACAGACACTTAAAATTATTGCTCATTTATAGTTCTAAATCTGTTGTATATAAAAAAAAATAATTAACATCTGCTTGCTATAGATCGTCTGCGCTCGATTTCAGCGAATAATGAATAAGGGTTGGGTTGATTGTTGACGGCCGATTATCTACTCGAGGGATATAGGCCCTAGGGGGAGTGCCCTTCGTGGGGGTCTTTCTAAGGGAACCTAACCCGTATTTACGCATGGAAAATCCAAGGCTTCGAAGAAAACCACGAAAACTCCGAAACGGTTAGGCCGACGGGCGCGATTGGGTTCGAACCCAGCACCTCCCGTCTACCAGCTTCGAGAGCAGAACCTCTCAGCCACTGGTGGGGCTAATAATGAATAAGGATAAGAGAACTTTTGAAGCGGGAGTTAGTTAACGCCTTTTTATGTTAAGTGAAAGGTGTCCGCCTGTTTAGGATAAATACGGATATTATAACAATATTTATGGAGCTATAAAGGTATGTCTTATTTAATTAAACTTTTTTATTCCTGTTTGGTAGATTATTAACATAAGTTAAATAGTTTTATGTAATATAGAATGAGACTGATCTAGGATTCATATTGGATTTTCAGAAGCGACATTTTCCAATTCGATACTGTAAAATTTCTTAATCTGTCATAGCTAGAAAAAAAAAGCTGACGCAGAGACTGATTCATGCCTACATTCATAGTGGAATGATTGTAAATATTAATTTTTAGTTACTTGAGATTAAAATATCTTGTGACAGTGTTTTGAAATTTCTTTCGGCATCTTACAGTTTTAAGATTACTAACACAGAATATATCATCATTATTATTTTGGAGTTAAATATGATATTCGATTATTATGATATTACGAAACTGTTTCAATTTAGAAATTAACATTATACTGGGAAAATACCTTTTCACATATTATAGTAGTGAAACATTAAAAAGATTTTTTTCATTGCTAATAATATTTTAAATAAGTATTTAAAATCCCAAATCTTCATATCAATGTTTTCAAATTTAACATTTGCCAAAATTATAAAATAGGAATTCCTTATAACATGGAAAGATTTTGAAGAAATTGTTAAATCTAATAATGCATTTAATTCATCTATTGTAGTTTTTTATTGTACAATTATAAGTACTAATTATTTAGTGTTTTTCAAATTGGTATATTTATTTTTTTAAATTGTATGTAAGCATTTTTTGCTGTTTGTGATTTTAATCAAACATTTAATTGTAAACATTCAGAATCAGTTATTAAATTTTCTTCGATTGTCAACTCATTTTCTACGTTTTCGATACGCGTAAATATTGGCAATTAAAAAAAAGATATTTAAGCATTCAAATAAAGTGTTTTTTATGCACTTTAGTGTAATTTCAACAAAGTTGAAAAGTGCTTATGACTTCGGTTTGTCTAACCGCCTGTCTGCGCTCTAACTCGCATAAATATACCCTGATTGCCCTGAAATTTTTGGATGTTATTGACGTTTACCATAGCACGATCCCTATTTGTAATGAAGTTTGTAGTATGTTTAGTTCATTTACAGGGACAATCAAAAGTATTCCGTTACATTACGGCCTATGGGAAAAAATCGTTTCAAATGATTTTTAATGATTTTACACGCTTTCAAACTGAATAAAATTGATATGCATTTATTAAGCGCACTAAAATACGCATTTTGTAGAATATGCGGTCCAAAGAATAGTTATTGTTCATTTACAGGGCTAAAAAAGGAACTCTAATACATAATGATATAAAGGTGGAGGAAATTGTTTGCGGCGTTATTTAATTATGTTAATCTATTTCATGTATAATGAAATTGATATACGTCGCTAAGGTTTACATACTATAAATTTTTTATGTATAATACAAGAGTATATAGCATTTACAGTGACACACAAAATATTTCGGACACTATGTTGTATCCGATATACTGTTCATTAGCGATGATTGCTAGAAATGCATTTTAATGATATGCGCTTTTATGATTCTACTATATTTATGCATAGTATATAGTGTATATAAATGCAATAATTCATATACAGGACAACACAAAAGTATTCGTAAGGGTTACTGGGTATAGGCGCAAATTGTGTAAAGGTGGTTGAATGAGAATTTGAATGTATTATGCATTTTCTTGCTACACTAAATTTTCCTATTATACGTACATTATATATATCAATCTACAGATCAAATACAGGACTATTCAAAAGAATTTCTGAAATCAGATTTTCAAATGTTTTATGCATTTTCAAAATGTTTACTTAGTTATCTTATTTACGTTATTTCCTTAAATTACGATGTCCTGGTAAAGCATTCAGGAAGTGTTGGAAAGTGTTTTATAATCTATACTTAACGCATGATTATTATTACTTGTTTTTTGTATTTCCCAGATCAGTCTTTTCCTATAAAACATACCAAATCTATTTAGCTTATATTCACAAAATACACTATACACGGGAATAAAAAATTTAATTTAATATGGCTTATCATGTAGTAATATAAATAAGAGATGTAGCTTCCGCTAGATTCCATGTTCGTATTTAATAAAGCAATAACAATTCACAACACATTAAAAAACTTACACATTGTTAATATCAAGCTTGAATTTAAGATCAAACTTAGAACTTAATAAAAAAAAAGTTGTCAGTTGATAAGCATTGTTTCTTAAGTAGAAAAATTAAAAATATTTTTGAAAAATAGAACTCCAAACTAGCGATGTTTTGCTAAAAAATGCAATAAAAAGATAAGATTTTATATTTCAAACAAAACTTTTTTTTTAAATTCATCACAATGTTTATGACAAGAATCATCACAGTATTAATATTTGGAAAATTTTCTAGAGAGAAATATCTGCCTTGCATACAATATTTCAAATGAAAATCAAATTTCGAATTAATTGCTTAAAAGGCGCAAAGGCCAACATAGTGAAAAAGATTCCATGCCGGTACTCGAGCTCGGGCCATCAGTACAGTGCACTGGCATTCTAACGACTAAACCACATGGAACGATACCCAGCCTGGAAAATGTCTCCCTATTACATGTTAGCAAGGCTACAAACGCAGAACAAGATGGAATATTTATCGTGAGCCACCGACATGGGGCAAACACGAAACTTAATTAAATCCAGCATCGGTTGAAACTATATTAATACTTGGAAAATTTTTCAGAGAGAAACATTCGTCTTTCATACACTTTTTCAAATTAAAATCAAATTTCAAATTAAAATTGCCTTTTAAGCAATTAATTTGAAATTTGTTTAAATTGAAATTTGATTTTCATTTGAAATATTGTATGCAAGGTGAATATTTCTCTCTGGAAAAATTTCCAAGTATTAATATTGTTTCAATCGATGTTGAGTTTAATTAAGTTTCGTGTTTTCCCCATGTCGGTGGCTCACGATAAATATTCCTTGGGCTGTGTTTGTCGCCTTTCCAACATGTAATAGTAAGAAATTGTCCAAACTGGGTATAGTTCCATGTGATTTAGTCGGTAGAATGTCAGTGCGCTATACTGATGGCCCGGGTTCGAGTCTTGGCATGGAATTTTTTTTGACTATGTTGTCCTTTGCGCCTTTTAAGCAATTAATTTGAAATTTGAATTTAATTTGAAATCATAAAAGTATTTATGACAAGTTCGTCACAAATGACACATATTTCATAAATTGGTCACACTGTGACTTCAAAGCATTGTCGCTTTCGTCACATGCTCGTCACAAAATTAATGCCAAAATAGTCACAAATGACACATATTTCACAAATTTGTCACACCGTGATTTTACAGAGTGGTCACAATGTGACGTCACAAACGACCTCTAAAACGGCCATAACGACTTCGCATTCTAGTCACTATGACATCACATCGACGTCACGTGACGTCACATCGAAGGTCACAAAATCACAGTGTGACTTCCCAACGACGTCGCGGTGACGTCACCATGCCTTACGGATATTTCTTTTTTCTTCTAAAAAATCTAATGGGATTTTGGTTAAGGAATCTGTACGATTTTAATCTAGATTTAAAAGCTGTTTCATATTCATCATTTCCTTCATTTAGTAACGCTTTTTTATGAATCAGACTATTTATATGATTTTGTACATGTTTGTAATATTTACCACAAATAATACGTTTTTTTTTAGGATTTTTAATCAATTTGTGTTGTTTGAAATGTTCACCTTGAATTTTATAATACTTACCACATATTTTGCATTTTATATCTTCAACAGCTGAATGGATTAATGAAATGAGATCATCTTTCTTAAGTTTTGAATAATTTTTAATATTATTCTCTCTACAATATTGTCTTATTTCAATAACAGTTTTTAAAGGTGTTTCTTGTTCATATTCCTCAAAGTTAAACAATTTGATAAAACTTCTTCTTTCAATTTGATCTATGATATGATTCACGAGTTCATTTTTCCTAAATATGAATATTTCGTTATATTTTTTTCTTTACAGAATTATTTTAATTCTTTAACAGTCAGCAAAGCCAAGACATCTGGCTTTGGTGTTGCCTCCATTTACAGGAAAACACTTTTCTGAATAGCTTTAGGTTTAATGAATTAAAGCATGTTTATGATTATAATTAGTACTTAAATGGCTTTTTCTATCAGCATAAGTCTATTCTTTACCACAATTACATGGTATTTTAGTATAATTTCTAATGGTTTCACAAGATTTGCAATAACTCCAATATCCATCTTTTCGAGCACAAAACTCTTTTAATGGTTTAACAGTTTCACAGCGAGCACAAGTTTTCTCCATTTATTGGATTTTGATTTTATAAATTCAGATAAAATCTTTACTATCTATTCAAGAATTAAATTCGCTTGGATAACCGAGCCGTTTTACAAAATATTTATTACCTTTTTTCCTTATTATCTATTCAATTTTATAAATTTCATCTTTTTTATTGTATTTTACCACCTCATTTTCATAAAAAGTCGCACCAATACCATCACCCATTAAATCATTAATTTTATATGTAATTGTGTCAGATTTCAATACTTCAGAAACAATAAATATTTCTTTACAGAATTTAGGGTTATAACCTTTCATAAATGTTGTTTTAAATTTAGTTATTCTAATTGTATCACCTTTATTAAATTTAGGCTTTCTAATGGTCTTTTCTGTATGTAAATTATTATAAACTATACTTTCGTTTTCTTCAAGACTAGCCTGAACAGGTGGCATTCCAATTGAGTTATGAAATGAATTGTTATAATTAACAACAAACTTAGGTAAAACATCAATATATCGTTTAGTATTGTTTGCATGCAAATGTTTCATTATTTTCTCTTTAATACTCCTATTAAATCTCTCTGCAATAGCTGATTTAATTTCGTTATTTTTTGTGGTAAACCATTTAATATCATAGTATTTAAATAACTTTTGAGTCATTTTTCCTGTAATTTCTGTGCCTTCATCCGTCAATATAAATTTCGGAATTCTCTCTTTAAATATTTGTTTAAAAGCCTGCACAACTTCTTCGGAAGTTTTCTTTTTATAGGAAAAGCATATTTATTAAATGCGTCAATAACCGTTAATAAATAATTAGTTCCATCGTTATATTTACTGAATATTTTAATAAATACTAAATCAGCATCGAATTGATCATTACCGTGAGGTACATAAACTCTTCTTCTTGTAAATTTTCTTATAACCGGTTTATACCGTGTGTATACGTCTTGTTAATGTAAAAATTCTTCAACCTTTTTAGTAGGTAAACTCGTATTTCGTTTCAATTCATTAATACCGCAATAACCTGTTTCTGGATCGTAATATATATCTTTTATCGTAAAAAAACACTCTTTTTGGATCCACAAATTGCACAATTTCCTTTAGCCATCGGTTAGTTATTTTTACTAACCGTTTTATGATAATTTTTAGTATCAGTTTTCTCTTTGCACTTAAAACAGTACACACTCATACCAAAGACTTTTTTTGCTTTTATAATAGATTTAACAATACCTCTTTCAATATTTTCTCGAATGGTAGGATTTTTAATATTATCTAATTCATTAATCATATTTTTATCACATATTTTATTCCGACTTTCTGTATCTTTATTTTTCATATAACAAGTATGGTGTTTATATGCAGTTTCATCTACTTTATTAATAGGTTTACTGAATTCTTTATAGCTTAATTTATCATGTAATCTTGTTTGCTGCATAATAATTTTGTGCCTGGTCCGGTGAAATTATGCCCCAGTAAATGCATTTCAAAGGGTAAATTATTGATAGCACTATTAATGACACCAGATCCTATTTTGTTTCATTTTGAACATCCTCCTTTAAAAAACTGAATACATGACCGTCCAGGGATAATAATATGTAGAAGTATGATTTCAGTAGTTTTAAACACGTTTTAGCCTGAATTAAATTTTAGCTTAATATGTACGACATATAAAAATCTGTTGGTAATACACAGGGTTGTACAATATAATTGAAGTATGTTTCCATATAGTGGTAGAAATTGTTTAAGGTGAATTTTTAATCTGTTATGCATTTTCTTACTATACTAAGTTTTTTCATTCTATGTATAGAATAATATACAAATTTTTAGATTAAATACAGGTCTGCACAAAAGAATTGAACTACTATTCCGGTTCGGACAGTAATCTGGTTTTCAAAAGCATTATGCCTTTTCTAAAATGTTTATTTTTTTGAAGTATTGAGCAGATAAATTTCATTACAGAATTCTACAAGTCATGGGAAGTGCTTTTGTAATCTATTCTTGATGCATGATTTTTCATTCTTGTTCCTTAAGTTAAGTAAAGTTAAAAGACCAAATTATCTATATATAGTACTTAAATGGCTTTTTCTATCAGCATAAGTGTATTCTTTACCGCAATTACATGGTATTTTAGTATAATTTCTAATGGTTTCACAAGATTTGCAATAACTCCAATATCCATCTTTTCAAGCACAAAACTCTTTTAATGGTTTAACAGTTTCACAGCGAGCACAAGTTTTCTCCATTTATTGGATTTTGATTTTATAAATTCAGGTAAAATCTTTACTATCTATCCAAGAATTAAATTCGCTTGGATAACCGAGTCATTTTACAAAATATTTATTACCTTTTTTCCTTATTATCTATTCAATTTTATAAATTTCATCTTTTTTATTGTATTTTACCATCTCATTTTCATAAAAAGTCGCACCAATATCATCACCCTTTAAATCATTAATTTTATATGTAATTGTGTCAGATTTCAATACTTCAGAAACTATAAATATTTCTTTACAGAATTTAGGGTCATAACCTCTCATAAATGTTGTTTTAAATTTAGTTATTCTAATTGTATCACCTTTATTAAATTTAGGCTTTCTAATGGTCTTTTCTGTATGTAAATTATTATAAACTATACTTTCGTTTTCTTCAAGACTAGCCTGAACAGATGGCATTCCAATTGAGTTATGAAATGAATTGTTATAATTAACAACAAACTTAGGTAAAACATCAATATATCGTTTAGTATTGTTTGCATGCAAATGTTTCATTATTTTCTCTTTAATACTCCTATTAAATCTCTCTGCAATAGCTGATTTAATTTCGTTATTTTTTGTGGTAAACCATTTAATATCATACTATTTAAATAACTTTTGAGTCATTTTTCCTGTAATTTCTGTGCCTTCATCCGTCAATATAAATTTCGGAATTCTCTCTTTAAATATTTGTTTAAAAGCCTGCACAACTTCTTCGGAAGTTTTCTTTTTATAGGAAAAGCATATTTATTAAATGCGTCAATAACCGTTAATAAATAATTAGTTCCATCGTTATACTTACTGAATATTTTAATAAATACTAAATCAGCATCGAATTGATCATTACCGTGAGGTACATAAACTCTTCTTCTTGTAAACTTTCGTATAACCGGTTTATACCGTGTGTATACGTCTTGTTAATGTAAAAATTCTTCAACCTTTTTAGTAGGTAAACTCGTATTTCGTTTCAATTCATTAATACCGCTTTAACCTGTTTCTGGATCGTAATATATATCTTTTATCGTAAAAAAACACTCTTTTTGGATACACAAATTGCACAATTTCCTTTAGCCATCGGTTAGTTATTTTTACTAACCGCTTTATGATAATTTTTAGTATCAGTTTTCTCTTTGCACTTTAAACAGTACACACTCATACCAAAGACTTTTTTTGCTTTTATAATAGGTTTAACAATATCTCTTTCAATTTTTTCTCGAATGGCAGGATTTTTAATATTATCTAATTCATTAATCATATTTTTAATCACATATTTTATTCCGACTTTCTGTATCTTTATTTTTCAAATAACAAGTATGGTGTTTATTTGCAGTTTCATCTACTTTATTAATAGGTTTACTGAATTCTTTATAGCTTAATTCATCATGTAATCTTGTTTGCTGCATAATAAATTTGTGCCTGGTCCGGTGAAATTATGCCCCAGTAAATGCATTTCAAAGGGTAAATTATTGATAGCGTTATAAATGACACCAGATCCTATTTTGTTTCATTTTGAACATCCTCCTTTAAAATTACCATTCTTAGATATTGATTTCATTATAATAGTCTTACATTTACAACTCATTTATTAAGAACTGAATTTTTATAAAATCAAACGTCCTGTTTCGCTACGTATATCCGTTTAATTGAACACTTTTTAGGTGTTTTTCTAGCGAAAAATGTACTAAATTATTTATAAAATCCTGCTCACTCATATATATTTCCTGCTCTGTAATTGACTCTGATTTTAGTAAATTCTGTAACTGTTTATAAAACTTATAAGTTTGTTTATATTCTTCTTTTCTTTCTGAAATATTTAAAGATTTATCAATAACTTCAACAATTCCAGCAGATAAGCTTAACGCAGAGAGCAGAAGAAACGCAAAAGCTGATAATCCAATTCCACTCAAAATAAATTTACTCACTGTTAAAGATATCTCAATTTTATGATAATAATTATAATTATATATTTTTTGTATTATATATAATTATATATAATTATATATTTATATATAATTATATATTTAATTATAATTATTATATTTTTGATAAATATATAACTTCTTTTGAAAATTTCATCAATTTATATAGTTTCAAATTTCCTTCTATATCTCATTTTTGGATTTCTGATATCTAACATTAAAAAATCATGTTCATTTTTAAAAACTTTATTATAAATTAATCGAAATTCTGCTTTTGATTTACCATCTAAATTCCTTATAATTTTATAAACTTCATCAAATTTTGCATTACATATTATAAAATAATTACTATTTAATCTTATGCTTCTTGGAACACCATAAAAGTTTTGTGTTATGTAAATTATAGAAGCGTTTTTCTTTCTGCTTCTAATATATAAATGAATTATAATTTTCTGATCGTTTTCAGTCACCCAATCATCAATAACAACTAGATTTTTAAATGAACGATCGAAATTATCTACCGTAAAAAATTCATTTAAATCTGAAGTAAATAATGTCTCTTTTTTATATTTTTCATACCAACCTAACACTTTTTCCTTGTCTTTTTTTTTATTAATTTCAAATATTTAATAGTTTGAGAACGTCTTCTCTTTCAACACCCTCAAACGGTGTATATCTTTCTTGTAGTTTATAATATTTAGATTCATGAAATTTTATGCACATACGTAGAATGCATCAAAATTTTAATATATATGTTTTAGCTGAATTTGATTCACCAACGATTACAAGTCTAAAAGGGTGAAATGGTAAAAAAATATGTTGATTTTGATCTCTAAAATCATCATCATCATCTTCACTATCTTCTAACATTATAGGTTTCATTTATTTTAATATAATTTTTTACTCGCTGTAAAATAGCTCGTTGTAAAATAGATTTTACTCGTTCTAAAATAATATTTACTTGTAGTAAAAAAAAATAATTTTAAACAAGTGAAAAAGAAAGAGAAAGAAAGCTTAGGAAACAAATAAAAGATAAATTTGAACAAGAAAAGTTAGTTAAACAAATAAGAAAGAATAATGAAGATCAATTGAAAGAAAAATTAGGTATTCAAAACAATTTCGAGAAATTTCACAGTCCTGTTACTAAAAATACCTGTTACTATAGAAAATATTTCACCATTAGATATATCATTTAAGCAGCTGAAAATGATGCAAGAATATATCAGTGTCTTAGAACTTATGAAAATAAGTAAACGATATTTAGGTGAAGGTGATAAATTGAATTTTTCAGATAAATTAACTGATAAAATATGTACGTCAGCAGTATCTAAGATAATATATAGTCAAGTAAATCTATTGTTAGATATTTTATTAAAAAACGGAACAATGACAAAGAAAGAGGTAGGGCAATATCATAAACAATTTTTGTCCTTAATAAATGCATGTTTATTTGAGTGATTGCCAATATAATAAATTGAAATCAGCTTTTGATAAAGGTGAAGAAGTTACATTACAAATAAATAAGTCAAAAACTCCAAGTTATGAAATTCATTCAGATAAAACACAAATTGACCAACTTAATATGGGGAAAAGAATTAATATAAGTATAAAACAAACTAATGGCCGATTTCTACAGTTTTTACTTCCTTTAGATTTTGCAGCTGCTAAAGCTTTAGGTGTTGGAGCCTGGGCTGCTAAAAAAGCTCTAGATAAAGCAACAATTAAAGGATTGCGCCATCCTTTTGAATAAGGTGGAGGTTTAACAAAAAAAAAGCCGTGAAAGGGGTAATAACGAAATCTGGTATCAGTGATGATATGATTAAAGAAAGATGAAAAATGAGAAAGGATTCAGGGATGTATTCACATCAGATTTATTACCGAAAAAGATAAGAAAATTCGAAAAAGGAATCATTAATTTAGATATTTAATGGGTTTAGGAGCCCACTGGGATTTATTATTATAATGACCCTAAGTATGATTTTGTTGAGTATTTTGACCCTTTCGGTGAATATAAACTAAAAACATTAAACTCAAGAAAAAGTTTATTCCTCATAATATTAAGAAATTTCTTAAATTATCTAATAAGAAATAGCATACAATGTTAGTTTTATACAACAACCTACTTGTGAAATGTGGTTTATTTTGTACGACATATATAAATGAAAGGAATAAAGGTAAGTCTCCTAAAGAAGTATTAGCTTTATTTACTGAAGAACCCAATGATTATAATGAATATTTAGTCCTGAATAAATTAGGACTTTAACTATTGTAAAACGGGAAAATTCAGACAATACTTTAACAGAATTTTCTGAACAGATTAAAAATTTTAAAAAGACTGCTTTACAAGAATTTTATATGGAAGTGTCATGGGACAATATTTCTGAACTATATCAGAACAAAAAATTTAAGCATTGGAAAGGTTATGAATGGAACGATTTAGTTATTTCAGATGGTTTTTTACGTTAGAAAGACTAAATATTCGAATTAAAAGAATACTTTTCGATAACTCTCGCAGCGCGTCTAACAATAAAGAAAAATTTATAGAATATATTTCTCCTATTCAATTTGGTGAAATAGAAGAAGAAAAGAAATTAGCAATCCATTTGGGAGAAAATTATGAAATTGATTTAACTGAAGGTAATTTTCATAAAGATTTAGGTTTTGAAGCAAAAAAATATAAAATAAAGTGGCAAGTAGCTGAATATTTAGCCAACTTGGAATATAACTCGGATGATATATATGTTCACTGTGATATAATAGATGGTATGCAAATCAATAATATTAAGTCAAGTTCTATAATTCATACATTTATAAACACTAGGAGGTCTGGTAACAAAATTGTTCAAAATTTTGATAAACCGATATTTTATAACGTGAAAGACCAAAACGGTTTTCAGAGAATTACATTGAGTATCAGGGATGAAGATGGAAAATTGTTAAATTTAAGAAACAGAAAGGTTAAATATGTGTTTATCATAGCAGATGAAAATGAAAATTACTTTTAAAAAATTTACGATTTAATATTTTCTTTTGTAAATAAATGAACGAACGTAGGTTATATAAGACTAAAAAGCGTTAGTCAGCTGACACTTCACAAACAACAGCCTTACAAACCGACAAAATAATTGATAATTCTGATGAAATTCGTGAAAAAGTGGATAAAATATTATCTAAGAAAGGATCGGGCTTAAACATTTTTCCTAAATAAATGGAAAGGATTTCGGACTTGAGAGATACAATTTATTATTATGATGATAATATAGCGAGTAAGGAATTGACTGAATTAAGATTACCTAACATTGATTTAAAAAATCCCTTCCGGCCCGGCCTACAGGCGGAGGTAGATTTCGAAGTTAAGTATATTAATTGCACCAACAAAAACTAAATCATGATTACATATAAATCCTTTTTAACAGTTTTATCCGGCCGCTTTTGACGAATTTTTATTTCATTTTCATATAATAGCTGGTTTTATCAGAATCATGTTAAGGCGGTGTTAAAAAAAAAAATACTTTTCCATGCTCAACAACTCGAAATTTTCTGGCACATTTTCAGATTAATTTGTAATAGAAAAAATACGAAACTTGCTGACGGGATTTCTGAAAAGATTTATAAGTGACCTGTGTTTTTATTTTTCTTTCAATTAATTGAAACTTGATTAATAAACAATTACTTTCTCAGTAGGGCAATATTTTTCGTTTCTAACACAATCGCTTCGGGAAATTCTGTTCAAAATGCCCACTTTGACATAATTTTTTGAAATATATACTGTCTTTATCAAAAAATCGTTCATTACGGTACATTATATAATTTCTGAAGAAGAGAATCTATCAATTGGACGCGTTTGAGAGCAAAAATTAATTTAAAAATGAGTAAGAAAATAAGCAGTTTGGATTTGAATACATTCTTAATAAGATGATTTTTTTTTCTTCAACCGCTATGTATTTTTATTTTGTTTTTGCTGTAAGAATTGGTCCTATCAAAAACTTGTCTATATAAATATTGAAGTCAATATTAAGAAGATGTATGATAAATTCATGGGGACTTTATATCTTGTGAATTGACGGAGTTATAGAAATTTTTCTTTTTCACCCCCCTTTTTTTGTTTTCGTTTTTAATTTTTTTGCGGTACGAATTGGTCCTATCAAAAACTTGTGAATACAAAAGTTGTTGATAATATTAAGGAGATGTATAATAAAATTAATTGGATTTGACATCTTGAGAATTGAAGAAGGTATGAATTTTTTTTTTCTCCCAAAAACCCTATTTTTGCGCCCCTTGAGCCCATTTTTAATTTTATCCAAAATCTGTGATACATAAATTTTTGGTCCTATTTTTAGAAGATATAAAAACTTTAAACTGATTTGATATGTACAAAAATTAAGAAGTTTTGGGGGTTTTTCTGTTGTCACAGAACGCCTCCCTATTTCCATCCCCTTGGTCCGATTCTGCCCATTCACGAACTTGACCGAGATTTTATGCCCCTTGATTTTATGTATCAGTTTGGAAGAGATTTGTGCAGAATTGTGGAAGTTATCGTGTCCAGAAGAAAGGGATATATATATAGAGAGATAGATAGATAGATACATATATATATATATATATATATATATATATATATATATATATATTTACTGATGGTGGTTTTGGGTTCTAAGGGTCATGATCGGTGTAGATCTGCAAAAATTTTTCAGAAATTCCAACATAGGAAGGACGCCAAAACTGCTACAAAATTCGAATTTTATATTGATCATAAAAGCCAAAAAATATTACTTTGAGATTCCTTTGTTCAATTAAAATGGAAAATTTTAAAAAGCGATGGAACTTCTAGAGGTGTCGACAATGTTACAGGAATTTGGGATTTAAAGCCGTTTAATAGTAAAAAATTTACAATAAGTAAAACACCTGTCGAACATGTGGACAATTATTTCAACATCATTCAACATGCTGTGAGACTCAGAGAAGATACGCCGGAATATGTCACATCACAACCGACTAATATTTTTTTTGACACAAAAGATACTGCTGATAGAAAAAATATACTATTCAAAGTGTTGGAACAATTACAGTAACTACTCCTGTAAATGAATTAACAAATAAGTTAGAAGTCATCGAAAATGTAAATTATAATGAAGGATTTGATAAACGATATCAGTTAACAAAAAATAGTCAAAGAGTTACAATGTGGATACCTTTAAAAGAAATTTTTGATTTTGTTAAAGAATATCCGAAATTATTAACAGGTTTTGATATAAGAATAGAATTTGAAAGAAATAACAGCGAAAGTATGTTATATACAGACGTGGCAAATCCTGATTATAAGGTAGAATTTGAAGATCTATCTTTGTTTTTAGCTAATTATACATTAAAAAATACTGCAGAAAAATTATATAGTGAATTAAATTTATCTGAAGAAAATACAGATATGTACTGGAATCATTATGAAATTTTAAGAACGAATAAATTGATAAAGACAAAAGTGGTACATATTTTATACCTACCACGACTGATGAAGTTTTAAGATTGTATGTTATTCCTCAATACTTGGGAAAAAAACGGATAATTTTAAGAAAAATAATCTACTATTTGATAATTTAGATATAGCGGAATGCGGTTATACCGTTAACGGAATACCAAAACCTCTTGAATAATACGTTATGGATTTCACAAATAAAGAGTGGAATAGAGCTTTTGAAGCATTTCTTGAAATAACGAGAAATCATTTAGACACAGAACCATTAGTAGTTTATTTAAAACTTGGTGAACTTTGTCCTATTATGTGCTTCGATTTATCTCATCATGAACATTATACATCTATAGACAGTTTAAAAATAAGTTTTAATTACAAGTTATGAAATGCACCTAATAAAGAGTATATATTTTATTTTATTATGGAATTAAAAATACACACAGTTTTGAATAGGAAAAAGAAACAAATTGATATGATTAATTCTTTGACTAAATCTTAAGTTTTACTAAACGCTTCTAACACGTGGCAATCTTTGACACGTGATTTTTTTTTATGATGGATTTTTATACATTATTGTACAAATTCAGGTAAGTACCTCTTAAAAACTTTATAAATTTATACTTTATATCTGATACGTATCGGTCTTGGAGAAATTCGTCAACTTTCTGAAAGTTTATTAATACTTTTTTAACAAAACTTTTATATTTTATAAATGCAAAAGGTTTACGAGTATTTAAACTGCTCCAGGGACTTTATACGTATACACAACATTTATACATATAATACATTATAAGGCTTGGGAAGTTTTTACGCCCGCTCCAATGGCTTTACGCTTACACAATATTTATACATATAATACAACTTATTTATAAGGCTTGTGAGGTTTTTAAGCCCGCTACTTCAGCCATACAATAGAAACTTATAAGACAAAATAAAGACATACACAGACATATAATACATATATACATACTTATAATATCATCAACTACTCTAAGATTAATCCTAGAGAAGAGAGAATTTTTTAATACCTCCTCCATAGTTCAATTAGCATCAACCCATAATTATTTTTATTAAATATTCTATTAATTAATTTACTAATTAGAGCGAGCTTGACTATGGAGGGGGAGAACTTAAATAGCTTGAAATTTTTGCAAAATGCCCCCCACAGATATTCAGTGCTCAGCACCTTGATGATAAAAATGGGGGGGGGGGTGCTGAAATTCGGTGCTGAGCACTGATAACTGCAGGATCGCCCGGGTATCGAACCCACGACCTCTGCCATTCAGATTTATATGACGTGTGTTCTGACAACCGTGCTATTTGAGATATCAGTGAAATATCTTTTTTTAATATAAGTTTTATATTACTTTAAATCACGTTAATAATGCATAATTACTATATATAACAGGTAAGTATTATCATTATTATGCATATTTAGTGCTTATTTAATTTAAAAAACACGTTTTAAACCTCTTAAAAGTTAATTTCATTTGCTTGACTTAATTAACAGGTAGTGCAATCTATGATGACAATAAGAAAATTTTCAACAGATTTATAACGTTTTTTATTACTTTAAATCAAGTTAATAATGCATAATTATTGACATTAAAGGTAAAACTTATCATTATTATACATATTTAATACTTATTCTATTTAAAAAACACGTTTTATACCTTTTAAAAATTAATTTCATTCATTTTCTCTAATTCAGACGCTAGCGTCATGCCAACTATGTTTCCAGGATTTTCTATAAATATATAATATGTTTTTATTGATAAAAGAGTTAAAACTATTTATTAGTAGGTTTTAAAACCATATTTTTCATTTATTTCCATTATTTGATAAGCTATATTAAGTAAAACTAACATTATTTCTACTAATTCAGAGAAATTGCTCTAAAAATCCTAAAACCACTAAGTAAGTAGTGCCATCTATCATGAGAAATGACAACGTCCCTTTCAGTTATAGAGGCTTTGAGGGAGCGATAATCAGCGTTTCTTCAACACGAAGTAAATGCATTCAAACGAATGTCGCCCTTTCTCCAGCTTTAAATAAATTCAGCCCCCTTTTTCCCTCTTTAGATAAAGACATCATTCAGCGTCGTCCCTTCTTTCCCCCCTCGTATGTAAGGTTAAACAGATAAACATATTTTATCCTCAAATATCTCGTTCTTTTATACAGTTTGAAATGAAATACTTTTAATGCTTTTTTCCCGAAAGGGGAATGCTTTGAAAAGCAATTTGTTGATATAAAACAAATGTTTAAAATGTATATATTTTCAAAAATTTAATAATTGTTCCGATTATATATAAATAATTAAATATGTTTATATAATTTTTAAATGAAAATATTAATAAAGTGATTGTTTTAATAACTGTAATGATTGTTTCAAAATCATTTCTTATTGCTTATCTTAAAAAGTAAATAAATTTCTGTTTAAAATTGTCTTCAGAATGAATGGCGATATATATGCTTTGATATTTAAATTTGATATAAAACAAATAGGATATTTGTTAAAAATATGGGAATTGAGGAAATTTTAAAAGGATGATATTTTTCGATATAATGTTTAAATTTGATTGATTGATATAAAAAAGATAGTTAAATGTTTAAAATGTGTATATTTTCGAAAATTTTATAACTGTGTTTTTAATTAAAACAGTCATCCATGTCTTATTTGAACCTTCAGCTGCAATGATTTCGTTAAAAATGTTATAATATTTTATATAATTTTAATGCTTTTTCTTACCTTAAAAAGTAAAATAATTTATTCTTTTTTCATTATAATCTCTAAAAAATAAATGGGATATTTGTTAAAAATATGAGAATGTTTTAAACGAATGGTGATATATATATGTTTTGATATTTAAATTTGAATGAGTTTATATAAAAAATATTCAAATGTTTAAAATGTATATATTTTCGAAAATTTAATAAGTGCGCCAGAATATATAAGGCTTTTTTATTCTGTTAGAAACTCTCTTGAGAAAAAATGGGATATTTGTTAAAAATATAAGAATTGGGAATCGGGGAATGTTTTAAATGATGGAAATTTTCGGTATAAAAAGAATATTTTGATATTTAAATTTGATTGATTGATATCAAAAAGCTATTCAGATGTTTAAAATGTGTATATTTTTGAAAATTTAATAGGTGGTCCAGGTAGATTATATGTACTACTTATCCGTATAACATTCAATATGTGCAAGAATACTAATCGATTGATTTTGCAATCGTTGGGATTTTGAAAATCCTTCTTTCGTTCAAATGGAAGACGATGCGGACGGGCTTTTAAATGTCTTGTGACAGATGCTGCACACTTTTCACTAAGTGCAATTGCCACATTGGGTATTAGAAAACTTGCATGCATTGGTGACAAATTATCTTTATGACCTAAAGGTGACAGTGCGGGGTGTGTTCAAAGTTTTTTTTTTTTTTTTTTTTTTTGTCAATGTTCTTTTTTTCGTCGAGGAACATTTCTGGAGGTTAATTTCAAACAGTTTCTGAGACAGGTGACAGATATGCAGCACTTTTAAAGAATAAAGTCAACCCAAAGAGTAAAGAATGAAGCGCCCCAAAACATCACTGCTCCTGTCACGACAATCTGAGGTCTACAAGTTGGGCAACTTGTGTCCTTATTAGCTCTTTTCTACACGAATGTCTTCTAAAATCTCCATATCTTATAAATTGTGACTTTGGGTATGGAACTATTTCAAGTCACAAGAGTAAAGAGATCGTCCTCTGTCATTGGCCTAATTGAAAGATGATATACGCTGTCATGTTTCAGAGGTACCCTATGAATTGTTTTCCATGATGTGCAAGGTGTTTTATCGTCTGGCAGCTGTAAGTGATAGCCGTCAAATCGAAAATCTGTTACAATTAGACACTCATTATGTTTTCAGGACGAACTACAATATGCTATAGCAAAACTATTTTCTCAATTGCAGCGCCATATGTTGGTCAAAATTGCAACTATTGAAATATTTTTTCATTAAAAACTAAAAATCCTGCATGTTTCTAAGCATTTTTGTAAAAGCGCATATTTATATTATACATAGTTTTTTAATTATTAAGATTTCAAAAGTCTTGGGACTTCCTGAATCACCCAGTACCTCTCTGATATGATATTTCTAAACGTCAATCGAGATTTATATGTCTAAATACTACCTGAAAGATATTTTGACAGACATTCAAAACATATAGTTCTTTTGAAATATGATTTTTTCTAATTTTCTATTAACCCCCTGACAGCCTAGCAAAAGGGCAATTTTCTTTTCTCTGTAATTAAAAATGTTTAAAAATCGATGTTTTTTCAAACATGATATAAATTTCTTTATTATGAATAGGCATATAAGCCTTGAGAGTATTAATCATAACTTAATTTTCCAAAACTGGGTTTTATCTGTAGAATTATATTAATTTAAATAATGCTTCTGTTGCAATGAAACCTTCAGCTTAGTGAACGGATGTGTCAGTTCACGTAGGTGAAAAGGTTAATGACTGATAAATAAATTCTGATAAAAAAATTCTTCTAATCATATAATTTAAAGTTTGTTATGCAAAACTAAAATAAAATGGCGCGAGTAGTTATCCGCTTTTCAACGCAAAATGTACTCTAAAATTAAAAGTTTTTAAATGTATATTGTTATTAATAATAAACTGTCTCAGTTCCCCTGTTTCTATCAATTGTTGATAAGTGTCGGGTGGAAGATTACCAGATCTTCAAAAGGTCATGTAGCTTTCTTATATTAAGAGGGGCTGATTTCTGAGCTTGTGGTTTCATGACAATCAAATATATTTCAATAAGAACTATAATTTCTATAAGTTAGAAGGGCAGGACATCAACTCGAATTCATGAGTATCTTCTAAACCTCTATCGCAGTTTTCGGGTCTTATGATGAGGAGCATCGTCTTTTCCAAAGTGTCCATCTCTCACAGGAAAAACAGGAGACATGAAATGATCTAAGTGATAGTCAGATAGTCCACAGTTTTCAAAGTTACTTCTACAACAACCACTGATTCCAGGAATTCCCGCTCAAACGTTATTTCCCAATTAAGCATAATGTCTCTAAAGATAATTTAGAATTAAACGATCTGGCTCTTGTTTATAACATTGGCGATCACGTGGATTTGGGAAACCACATCTTGAAACTCTCTGTTTGGTAGAGAAGATGTTATCAATCTTTTACATAAATATAACCTTTAGACTCTAACCAAGTCACGTGAGGTTGGGAAACACCTCTGATGAGTTATTACTGCTGATGTAGGCAAGAATATTGCTGTGGGACATCTATATCTGAATGGCCTATGATTAGATCCATCACCGACATGTGGCCTTAAAAGGCTTCATCCTGCCATGACCCCTGTTGTCGACCAAGGTCGAGCACCGCCCAATATTCATCACCCGTCCTGAGCCCCAGTGCACCAAGGGACGTCTGGTCGCCACGAACAACAACATTCCAGCTCAAGAGACTTTGTCGAACATTTCGGCGTTCGCACCCAGATTCGCCCGAAGAGCCCTAGGTGGAACCGGATCTTCCCTGGGAAAGCGCGCCTGAGACCGTAACTCTTGGGCACTTTTACTTTACCGGAGCCTTCGAAGATCGAACCCAATTATGAGCGACGACATTTTTCGTCGGCAACAGATATGGAAAACGGAAGCGCCACTCGACAGACCTGAAATTCGTGGTAACTTTTCCATGAGACCAAAGACAGGCCCTCACTTAGGTCACCTCTTTTTGCGTGAGGTTGTTCAGTAGGGTAGATTAAAAAATAGAAATGTGGATAATCGAATCGGCGCAGGGTGCAAAAGTTGTCTTTTATGTATATTAGTTTGCATGTTTTTCTTTAATAAAATCCATTAATACTTTCCGGTGCACCCAAACGGCCCAAAGATAGTTAAATTTATATACTTTTTTGTTTCTTAGGGTTCCGTACTTAAAAAGTAAAAACGAAACCATTATAAGATCACTCCTGTGTCTGCCTGTCCGTCTGTCACAGCCATTTTGCTCGTAAACTATGTAACGTGGAAAGTTCAAATTGGGGGAAATAATAAAGACTATTTACCCACATATTTACAGATTAATAAACATTCATAAATATATTTAGGAAAAATGTAGAGAGGCTAATTAAGTTATTTGAAAAAAAAATAGTTTCTTTGTATTCGTGTGGGGTATCGTGTGAAAGCTTTCGTATCGCTGAACTCAAACATACATTTCATTTAATTTTAGGTATTGTATTTTCAATGTTATCGTCGAAAATGTAGGGCAAAAATATACCCCCCCCCCATCTAATTCCGAAACTACTGAAACTAAAATTATGAAAAGAAGTAGTAAACGTCAATTTAAACCTTGCAGGAAAATTATAGCGCTGATACTAGATCGCATAGTTTTTGTGGAAATCGCATTTTTCCGTTACACACAAATTTCGATTTACGGGCATTCAGCAAAAGCGTTGAGCAGCGCTGGAAGTACCTATCGTAGCAGATGTATAAAAGCATTGTTGATCATGATTTTTGAAAACAATTGTCGGTAATTAGCCGAGATATTAACCCTTAAATACATGGGCGGTTTGGACATACATAACTACAGGGGCGGCGTATTCTATGCTCTATAACTTTTAAAGCCTAGATAACAAATTTTAAGGATATATTTATCTAGTGCAATGCCCAGTAGCAGTATAAAAGCAATAAACGTCAAATTGGTCAAATTGTTAAAAACAGACTAATTTAATTAGAATTAATCACATAAATACTATGTGATTCGCAACTAGTTTGCATTGAGTGACTCTTCCAATACACTTACTGTGTCTTTAAAGATGAACTAAAAACCTATATGGTAAAACGCGGTTTTATATCGCCGCACTCTTATTATAACTAATTACTCTTATCTAAGAAAGAAGGCATAACTATAATATTACCTATAGTTTATTATACATTATTTACAGCATCTGCCAAACTGCAGCTTTCAGAACAAGTCACATTTTAGAACTGCGCAGAATATTCTCGGCTACGTGCAAAGCCTTACAATTCCAGATTGTGTAGTGCTGCCGTCTATTAACATAGATCGCTACTATTTCGGATTCTTGGTTAAGGATATAACACCCCTCCCCTCATAGTTCAAACGAACCACAGGCAATCTTGTTCTTTGACTTCTTCGAACTGGAGCACTTTTCTTACAGTCCTCATCATTGTTTTTAGTCAAATTGTCTTTTACAGTTTTATCTGTCGTAACATCATTTTTATTAGTCACAACTGTACCTGCCACAATATCATGCGAAGGCTGAGATTGGCTTGGTTCTATAGTATCATCATTATTAAGCTGTTGTTTTATTTTCCCATTAATTCCCGAAAAACGGTTTTGGTTAACCCTTTCATACCTATCATAATTACTGTAATTTTTACCACTATGTCCCATATTTTCAACTTTGTCTGACATTAGTTTATCATTTCGATTCATCTCTACAACTCTCTCTGGTATTCCATCACTTATCTCTTTATTACGTCTCAACTGATCAACGTGACGTTTACACATTACTCCATCACATCTATTTACTAAAACCCATCTACTCTCCAATAATTTCATAATTTTTCCTTTTACCCATTTCTCCTCTTTTCCAAAATTTTTAACAAAAACTAAATCATGAAGCTTATATTTGTGAAGGAGTTGCTGTATTTTAGGTTTTGATGGTAATACCAAGTGAAGAGCTGTACGAACTGGCCTTCCAAACTTTAATTCAGCAGGAGTTTTACCAGCCACCGAATGAGGAGTGGAATGATTTTCTAACAAAAATCGTGAAATTGACAATGTTATGTCACTTTTATCTAGCTTTTTAAGACAATTTTTCACAGTTTGCACATACCTTTCCGCTTGTCCGTTCGAAGATGGATGATAAGATGGAACAGGCGTATGCTTAATTCCATTATTTTTAAGAAATTCCTCAAATTCATCACTTGTGAACGTGGGACCATTATCACTGACCAATTCAACAGGTAATTCAAATGTAGCAAAAATTCTCATTAATACCTTAATTGTAGTTTTAATTGTAGTACTATCTCTACCTCCAACCATTTAGTATAAGAATCAACTACTATTAAAAACATTTTACCTTCAAAAGGACCGGCATGATCTATATGGATCCTTTCCCAGGGCAGTTCAGATTTCCATTTCAAGGGTTCCATTTTGGGACAATCCCTCGCAAACATCTGACATCTATTACAAGAATTTATCATTTGTTCAATTTCTTTATCCATATTTGGGCACCAAACTGCCCCCCTAGCTTTCGCTTTCATGCTCGATATACCCTGATGAACGGAATGTAGTAATTTTAATATATATTCACGGCCTTCCTCTGGAATGATCACTCTATGTCCCCACAATAGACACTTTTCTAAACAGGAAATTTCCTCCCTTCTACGAAAATATGGTTGATATTCTTCTTGTTTAACCTTTTTCGGCCGCCCATGTAACATCCACTCTAAAATTTGTTTAGTTACAGGATTTTCAGTTGTCCACTTTGCAATAGTTTTAGAAGTAATAGGCCAATTATCATTATTTGAAACAAACATTATTTTCGCAGGGTTACTCACTATATTTACAGTTTCTGGGAGAGGTAATCTACTTAATGCGTCAGCATTTTTATTATTTTTACCTTCGCGATACGCAATTGTATAATCATAACCAACTAACATTAACGACCATCTCAGCATTCTAGGTGATAATGTATCAGGTACCTTTTTAACAGGATCAAATAATCTAATTAAAGGTTTATGATCTGTTATAATTTTAAAATGTTTTCCAGCTAAATATTGGTGAAATTTAGTGACACCAAACATTACAGATAAAAGAAAATAAGTTAAAACTGGTGTGAATGACTAAGAACAAACAATCTTCTTGAAACACCATCAAAAATTTGTAAATGCGCTAGGCCTTTCGAAAGATCTGAGTCTTTCTTCGTCAGGCGCAAAAAAGGCGTCCTTCTACTATGAAAGCAGAGTCTTGCCTCTGCTTTCATAGTAGAAGGACGTCTTTTTTGCGCCTGACGAAGAAAGACTCAGATCTTTCGAAAGGCCTAGCGCATTTACAAATTTTTGATGGTGTTTCAAGAAGATTGTTTGTTCTTATTACAGATAAAGCATCTTTATCAATCATAGCATAATTTCTTTCAGTTTTATTTAAAGTTCTCGAAGCATAAGCAATAGGTTTCTCTTTACCCTCAACAATGTGGCTTAAAACTGACCCTATACCATATTCAGAAGCATCACAGTTTAAAACTATATCTTTGTTTACATCATATAATTCTAAAACAGGAGATGTACACAATAATTGTTTCACTTTTTGAAACGCTTTTTCATGCTTTTCTGACCATGTCCAGTTTACATTATTATCTAATAATCTATGTAATGGGTCTAAGATATCTGAAATATTAGGCAGGAAGTTTCTATAATAAGAAATTAAGCCTAAAAATGAACGCAATTGTGACACATTATTTGGAATAGGAGCATTCAAAATAGCATTAACTTTTTCTGGAATAGGTCTAATTCCTTCCTGAGATATTTTATGACCTAAAAAAGAAACTTCCGAAACCATAAATTTTAATTTTTCCTTATTTAATCTTATACCATGCTCAGAAAAGCATTTCAGAACATTTTCAACTCTTTTAGAATGTTCTGATTCATTACTAGCACTAATAATAACATCATCTAAAACACACCAACATATTCAAATTTTTTTAAAATATGTTCAATTTTTCTTTGAAACATACTAGGAGCACATTTTACCCCAAATGCTAATCGTAACACATTAAACAAACCTTTATGAGTATTTATAGTCAAAATTTTACTACTTTCTTTATCTACAGGTTGTTGTAAATAAGCATCTTTTAAATCAGAAACAGTAAAGAATTTACCACCTGATAATTTAGAAAATAATTCTTCCATTCTAGGAAGAGGATAGTTATCATTTTCAGTATTTGCATTTACTGTTGCTCTATAATCACCACATATTCTAACAGAACCATTAGGCTTAGGAACAATTACTATAGGACTAGCCCATTCTGAATGATCAATAGGTTTCAAAATACCCTCATTAGTTAATCGTTCCAATTCCACATCAGTGGCTTTTCTTAAAGCAAAAGGAACAGGTCGAGACTTAAGAAAAACTGGTTTTGCATCCTTTTTCAATTTTATTGACGCGGGAGGACCCTTGATTGTTCCGATCCCGTCAGCAAAAACATTAGGAAAATTTCTAATTAAATCTTCTTTCGAAATACTTTTAATTATTTTTACAATAGGCCAAAATAATTTTGATGATTTTAACCAAGTTTTTCCGGTTAGACTCAGACACTTCTCTTTAATTACCAATATTCTTAAATCAGGTATAGAATATTCATCAACAACAGCATTTACTTTTAATTCCCCCAAAACAGTTAAAGAATCTTTAATATAAGTTTGCAATTTTATATTAGATTTAATTAAAGGCAGCTTACCTGAGAACAATTTATGAGCAACACTTTTACTTACAATAGTATGAGCCGCACCACTATCGATTTCAAATTGTATTTTTACACCATTTATTTAACCGATTTAATCCATGACACTTTATTGGAGTTGTCGTCCATAAAATTTAAACAATATTCTTCCTGAACAGTTTTAATTTTTCTGTTCTTAAAAGGTTTCTCACTTTTCATTCCAAAGTTTCTATTACGACAAAAAATTTTTACATGCCCCAATCGATGGCAGAAATGACATTCTGCAGATTTAAAAGGGCAAAACTTGGGATTATGATTTTTAGAACATCTGTAACACGGTTTCTCAGGCGCGAATTTATCTTCTTTAGGCTTAGGTGCATGAGCATACTTCTGCACTTTTGATTTCTCCCCTATCGAAACACGCACTTGATTGACAGTCGTAGTATCTCCGATGTGTAGAGATTTCACTCCAGCCTCAGCTATCACAAATGACTCAGCTATTTCTATCGCTGTTTGGAACGTTAAGTCTCTAGAATCCAGTAATTTCTGCTGTATCTTTTCATCTTAGATGCCAAACACCAACTGATCACGCAGGCGGTCATTAAGCGTATTTCCGAAGTTGCAATGTTCGGATAACCGACGTAACTCTCTTATAAAATCGGCTATATTCTCTCCTTGCTTCCTTAGTCGTTTCTGGAACTTAAATCGTTCGGCAATTTCACTAGGGCGTGGTGAAAAATGATCCTTAGCTTTCTTTAAAAGATCCTCGTAACTGATTTCTTTCAGCGTATGCGGAACAACAATATCTCGTAAAATAGCAAACGTTGTTGTTCCCACAGAACTTAATAAATTATTCTTCTTCATATCATCATTTTTTATGCTATTCGCTGAAAAATAAAAATCAATTTTTTCAACGTAAATAGTCCAAGGAACATTTGCATTATATTCTTCCAAGCGTCCCAGAGAAATTATCTCTTTATCGGCCATTTTCCGTGCCTTTTTTTTCTTACGAAAAGATTTTTTTTTCACAAAAAAAAAAAAAAAAATCACTGGATTTTAATTTGGGTTAAATCCCATTCGTCGCCACTTTTATATCACCGCACTCTTATTATAACTAATTACTCTTATCTAAGGAAGAAGGCATAACTATAATATTACTTATAGTTTATTATACATTATTTACAGCAGCTGCCAAACTGCAGCTTTCAGAACAAGTCACATTTTACAACTGCGCAGAATATTCTCGGCTACGTGCAAAGCCTTACAATTTCAGATTGTGTAGTGCTGCCATCTATTAGCATAGATCGCTACTATTTCGGATTCTTGGATAAGGATATAACACGCGGCACGGACAAAACCGGCGTTGCAACTTTGCGACGTACTTTCGAAGCGCGCTTAGCACAATGCTAAGTTTAAATTTTGAACAAGGAATTTGCTTTAGGTACGCTGTTAAAAGAAATTATTATTACTACGCTGAATTTAGGTTTATGAAATGTGAAATGAAGTTTAAATATGCACTACTTTTATTGTCAGCACCGAATTAAATTCATTTTAAACAGATTGGTATAAGATTAAAAAAGAAGAGTTATACAGAATAGCTGTATTTGATATTATTTAGGTTCCATATCTCTTTGAACTTTCACGGTATATCAATTTATAATTTTCTAATCTATACAGCCATACACAGCCTACGTTGTATAGTTTTTACAAAGTCTTAGTATTTCTTTAGCAACAGTTGTTTTTTTTTAAATAATACAGTTACTAATTCATATATTGTTGTACGGAACCCTCTGTGCGCGAGTAATACTCGCACTTGACCGTTTTTTTTTTTTTTTTTTTATTACTTTTGGCACAGGGTGGGAAAGTTGTATTTTAAGCATACTAGCATACATTCAAAAATTTTCAACTTCAAAAAATTTCTTCCGGTGCCCAAAGACACTTAAATATTAGGTGAAAATCGATTTTTACGCAAATTTTTAAATAAAATTATAAGTAACAATAAGAATTAAAAAATAATTTGTATGGCGTAAAAAAGTAAAGCCAGAGTATGAAAATCATTTATCGTTTATTATTAAATGTATAAATTATATTTTATACTATATTGTTATTTGGGAAGTCACAAGTACTTTTTAATTCTTTTGATATTTCCCAAAATTACACGATTTTCCGTTTTTGAAAACCAAAAATAAACCGAGTCACGATCTGAACTCTTCGTAAACAAAAACGCATCGGTGTGGAGGAAACTGAGACAAAGCATATTCTTTTCTCCTTCCCTACCTTGTTGTTTGAATGAGTCAGATCCGTTTCGTCTCGTAATGTGGGATTGTGGGAATTCTCGCGTCACTTTGAAGGCAGGTGAAACATTTGTCAGACAGGTATCATCTGGCGTGCGTTGTTTCAAGAATATATATTTTTTACAGTTAAAATTTCTTATTTTATCAATATCAAGACTTGAACATTAATATAAATAACGGAAGAAATGTCTGAAGAAAAGAAAATAGTGACAAATATGATGCAAAGAACCAAGTGGCATTCGTTTGCTTCATATAAATGAGTTGCCTTTACGGCGTTTACTAAATTCTTTAGATTGTTCAACAATTGGTCCTACAGCCTTTTGTGTGCCAATTAGTACATCAATCAGAGCCTGTGAGAGCTACCTGTAGCTTCCTTTTCTTTAAAAAGTGTGGAGAATATGCCGGATAACATATGTAGAGTGATTCTCACCAATGATCAGCAATATTTATATGATATTTTCATATCAATATCACGTGGTGAATGTGGTTCTGACTTGGCATTAAAAAAAACCTGGTCCAGTTGTTCACTCAAGATGGCTAACAACTGCAGGTAGAATTTTAAGATTGTGTATAACTACAGAAAATCTGTCTGAGAATCTCTTTATTCTTACAACATATATTATGAATGTACAGTGGCGGTCAAATGTTTCCGGCCAGTTAGTTTCTTTGATTTGTTTGCCATAAAGTTTCTGCGAAGAAGTAGTGCAATTGTTCCAAAAGTTAGGAATATGCAAATGACCTCTGACCATGTGATCATTTTGATTGGATACTGAAGACACTTGATGCAAAGGGGAGGAATTCAAAATTCGCGTGTGCAAAAGTTTTCAGCCATTCGTCATTTGTTAGTTTTTGCTATCGGTAAAGTATTTATTCGGCCGTGTTTGATAATTAATAAACGTGACTAAAGTAGTTGAAGTTCAAAAATCAAATGTCAACAATTTCGTAAACGAGTGATTTTTTTGTCGTGAAAGGGCCTGCACTACAGGCCGAGGAACAGTACAACACTATATTTTTGGGAACTGCTCTCTCCTACCTAATCATTTCAAATTTAATAAAAACAAAACCTTAAGGAAAAACTTCCAGAAGATTCTACTGGATCCAGCAAACTTTTCAGCGCTAAATGAAAATTACAATATTCTTAATAAACACTACTCCTTCATAAAAAAGATTCTATGAACAGTGTCACCCATTAACTATCAAGATCATTCATAAAAGTATTAAACATCGCCTAATTAAATAACACCTTGATTTGTAAAAAGTTTATATTCCTGAACTTTGGACTAAATCTCCAAATTGTGAATTTTATCTTCAAACTAAAATCTACAGTGTTTAGAACTGTAAAGATCATACGATGAACTATGAAATATAATGACTTTGAACTGCAAAATATAATGACTCAAAAATGTGACATATACTTTACTGAACTGTGAAATAGATAGACTATTCAACTTATTAAGATATCTAGAACTTTAAAATTATTTATAATTAATATCTCAAACTTGCTTAACAGGTCATCACTCAGAATCATAATTAAATTTAACAAGACTATTATTTCATTTAAATATCATTCAAAGTTTCGCTCAGATTTATTTATTTTTCAGATTTCAATCAATTTTGTCTCAACTAACTTTGTTTTATTAAGTCCTATTAGGCCCTAATATGGATTAGTATACATTTTTAAGAAATCTTTTAGCTAATTTAATTAAATTTAATTAACATTAACAATACTATTTTAATTTTTCATTAAAATTTTAAATTTGCTACTTTCAAGTATTCCTATTTTAATAACTGATTGATAATCTGTAATATCTGTGATATCTTAAAAATCCAAAATATTGTTTTATTTAGGCTCGCCCTCTTAAGCAACTTTGGGTAGCTCTTGTGATATGATTGTCCAATTTTAATTGAAATTTCAATGGGGGGGGGGGGTGTCTTCCTACCTGCTGAGGCCTCCGGACCCGTCTGGTGTCTGGGGGTTTCGTGAGAAAGTGGATATGGGGTTTTCCTCTCGTGGACATTTAGCTCCTATACCGCAAGGTTGGCTGTCCACGAGTGGGAGATTTCTGTTTCTGGGCCTATCCTCTCGTGAGATTGCGGCAAAGTTATCGATCGGAAAATCTACTGTGAACGATGTTTAAAAAATATATAAAGATAGCCAAGACCTTCAGGACGTACCACGGTTGATGGCCCGCTTAAAAATGCCGCTGCAATATCCCGCGATTTACGCAATGAAAATATAGCTGAAATAAGTCGGTCTACCATGTCAAGAAGCTTACGTGACGTAGGACATTATTGAAGAGTCGGTGTTAAAAAACCTTTCATAAATTAAAAAAAAATCAGAGGGCCCTACATGGCGTTTGCCAAGGAACACAAAGACTGGTCAATTGAAATCTGAAAAAAAAAAACTATTTTCCGATGAATCGAAGTTCAACGTTTTTGGGAGTGATGGCAGACACTACGTCCGAAGACCTAAAAATAAAAGATACTATAAAGATTACTATAGGCATGTTATTCCTATAATGCAGCATGGTGGACGACACGTTGTGCTGTGGGGAGAATTTTCTGGAAAAGATGTCGGTCCGTTAGTTGAATTCCGCAGCAAGATGAATGGCGCAATGCATAAGGATATCTTGCAAGATCATTTGCTGCCTTATTGGCGGAATAACTTTGGTCGCAAATATTTGTTTAAGCATGATAACGACCCAAAGAATACATGCGAGCTCGTCAAACAGTGGCTTTCGCGCAAAAAATTCTGCTTTTGAAATGGCCAGCGCAATCACCCGATATGAATCCAATAGAAAATCTTTGAAACGAGCTTGATAAACGTGTGCGGAAATATAAATATTGTAATTCAGCAGAATTTCTCCCAAAATTGCAAGAAGAATGGAAAAAACGTACCATAAACGATCTTCAACCGTTTATTGAATCGATGCCACGTCGCTGCGCCGCATTACTTATTGCTAAAGATATGCCGACAAAATACTAATTATAAATGTTATTGATCGCTGTTATTTTCAATTATAACATCATTTTTTCGAAACTTGTCAAGATGGTCGGAAACTTTTGAGAACATGCGTTTTCCTTTACAATTAATCCCTTTGCATTCGTCTAGTGTCTGAGGCATCAGAAAATATATCTGGACAAGGAAAGAGATACGGTTTAGTATTGAATAGAATAAAATCAACAAGCCTTATCAAACATTTTATTACCAAAAAGGATTATAAACGTTAGAAATATGTAAATCTTCAAAATAAAAGAAGTAAAATATTTTCTACGTAATTTCAATTTTAATAATTATTATGGTTTAATGCTTTGATTTTTTAATTTATAATTCATGTATTATTATAAAAATATTATTATTTATAAGTTTATACTTTATTAACTAAACACTTTGCCAAATTTGTAAACAATTTTCGGAAATTTCAAATTTTTAATACATTTTCTTAAAAATTTCAATTTTTAACGATACTTGGGGCACCGGAAGATATGAATGGATTTCAATAAAAAAAATTATGTAAACTATACAAATATGTAGCACAGCCAGTACCAATACACAACTTTCTCACCCGGCGCCAAATGGAAAAAAAATAACAATAAAATTAAAAATTTTCATAAAAATTTCAATTTTTAACTATATTTGGGGTGCTTGGGGTACTGGAAGATATGAATGAATTTCAATAAAAAAATGTAAACTAATAAATATACAAGACAACTTTCAAACCCCGTGGAAAAGTAACTTCGAAAAAAATTTTTCCTATACTTTTCGATCCGCCCTATTTTTCAGTTTGAAGTTGACTTCGCTGAATGTTGTATGGTGATTCGTTCTGTATTCAAAAATCAGAAATAAAGTAAATGGATTGGTTTCGAATGTTTTTAGTTTTCATAATTTGAACTTTTGAATTGAGACTCCACAGCCAAACAATTGCTGTTGTTCAACAGAATATAAGTTGTATATTATAAAGATTATAGTAATATAATATTCTTAAAAATAAATAAATGCCGATAACAAATAAATTGATTTAGAGCAAAAATATGATGAAATATTATATATGAAATTATATATGTATTATAATTTGTAAACGACTGTCGGTGTTTCAAAATAAAAGAAAATAGATTTAACAAAGAAGTAGTGCTTAAAGAAGATTAACTACCACACAAATTTCAGGTAATGCGAAAATAGCAAAGTCCGCGGAATTGTAGAGTAAAAAGTGAAACGCAATATGAGCGTTGCTCTCGGCTGGAGAGTTAAAATTTGTAAGTCGGACACTCCAAACAAAGCATCTCTGAACAGTCTGACATCATGCGGTACAAACGTAAACTTCGTTTCAAAAGTGTATCTGTTTCACTGTGCACACTATCTCGGCCTGTACGACTCCCCCTATTATCATCCGCATAAAGTCGCTTCCCTTTTATCAAATACTAATTGCGTGGCAACCCGATGTACTTTTGAATTGCGTGAGATCATGCGATTCTTTTGGGGAAAATGAAATCTATCTTTATTGTAAATTTAGAAGGCAATTATATAGTATTCATTTTATTAAATACAATATTTCAAATAATAAATTATATTTAGAATTTGAGTCAAAAGCTTTACCAATAAAAATTTACATATTCTATAACTTTATTTGTCAAAAGATTTTCGTTTTTAAAAAGATTTGGCTTCTAATTTTGGAACTGGTAGAAATGACGTCATTTGGGTGAATTTATACAAAAATAACTTTGTTTTTGCTAATTTATTAAAAAGCATTTTATATTTATGAATTAAAATAAATGCTTAGAGAAAAATTATTTTCTCGCTAAAGAATTTTGTTTTAAACAATTTGAGGTCTGAGCTATTTCAACCGCATATCTCCCTCTGGACTGATGGTATTTGGTACTTTTCATGATTTTTTAAAAAATACTTGGAAAATATGTATTTTAATAATTTTTTATTATAAACTTCAAACTGTTCATATTAATAATCAATGA
The DNA here is from genome assembly GCA_963932465.1 of Maratus speciosus. Classification (NCBI taxonomy): domain Eukaryota; kingdom Metazoa; phylum Arthropoda; class Arachnida; order Araneae; family Salticidae; genus Maratus; species Maratus speciosus. The sequence continues at coordinate 1,855,364 of OZ010787.1, forward strand.
ACTATTTAAATATACTAAAAATTAATATTTAATGAGAAATTATTCAAAAAAGCATTTTTTATATTTAAAAAAAAGTTCTGCATATGAAAACATCATTTTTAACATAAAATTTTACACAGTTTTGAATAAAAACTTCCCCAAATGTAGCATAAATATCTGAAAGTAGGTTTTATTTATATATAAACATTATTTAGTAAAATTTGCTTTTGTGTGGTACATTTGAAAGCACAAAGAACAACACCCTAAAGTTCACAATAGGTTCGAATTAAGCTCTGATTCTAGATATTTTCATATACTTACTTCTATTTAATGCTGCCACCTAGGTTTTTTTCAAAGTAAAATGATCATAGATAAAATCTTTAGAGACTGCGAACGTATATAGTAGGTACTTTTGTAGCTCAGAGAGTTAAAAGTCGGGTTTAGACCTCAAAGTGTTAAAGTCCCTGTGAAAAGTTTTAACCTCCATCATAAGGAGATAGTTGAAAATCTGGTTTTCTACTTTAAATTAAATTATAAAAACTACGATGGATTTTTTTTCTTTTTAAGTCAGTGGAATTTATCTCAATGTTACAGTCTACAGACGGTTTTTAGCTTTTTAAAATAAACTGATCCTTGAAGCTTGAATATGTGAAAATAAATTTCTATTTCTTGAAATTTTCTTGAACAATACAATTCAATGACAATATTATTTTCACTATCTATTCAAATAAAAGTTATTTTCAATTTGAAAATGATGCCAGAAAAATAAATCTTTTAATCCCTATCGTTTTCTCTTTTCTCCCTTTTATTCACAAGAGCAATTTAATGGCCATCATTACATAAATGTAAAAAAAAAAAAAATTACGAAAAAATTAATATCTCGACAAATAATTAAAACTTTATAATTCTAATACCACTTTTGACATTCTCGGGTCCATGCGGATAACTGGCGTTAATTTGATCGCTCAACGTTTCATATTTTATGAGGAGCAGCTGTGAAATACAAACGGACAGTTACTTTTTGATACAATAGACTGATGAAGTTTTAATTTCGTTATGAAAAATTAGCTCTAGACAAATGCTGAAAAATATATATTCATTTAAATTGCAAATGGATTATTTCGTAATGGAGCCTTCAGGCGATGAGGTAGATTAAAAGAATTCATGCTTGAAAATTATTTTAAAAGCTATAATAAATCAGTCAATTAAAATAAAGTTTTCAAACAAATTGTATTTGAAAGTAAACTTTTCTTCATATATGACGGTGTAAAAGTTGAAAATATGCGGTGTTTAGAAATTAAGAAAATTGCAGTAGCAATAATTGCAAAACCGAAATTTGATCGTCAAGTATTGTCATTCGGAAACTGACGTCAGCGTTACGCACGGGCACGTTTGTCCTTTATAATATAGATATTATCAATTAGCGTAAGGGATGAATAGAAACTATTAAAACCGCGAGGAAAGTAAAGCGTTACTTTTTTGTTTTGATTATGTAAAGCATTATTTACAAAACGCAATAAAGGTTACTATCTTTCTAGATTTAATAACTTTTAAAATAGTTTTATAGAGTGGTCTTAGATATTAATTTATGTGCAGAATTGTTTTTTCTAATTGTATAATCATTTTTATAATATTTGAAACATTTTGCATTATTAAAAGTGATCGATTGTACATTTTTTATTTCCAAGAAAATGCTAGTTTTCAACTAATTTATAATATAATGAAACACAAACATACTTTATTTTTCAAAATGTAATTTCGATGGGAAAAAATTAATTTCATTTTATGAAACGGCTTGATTTGTAAGAATTAATTCACTATGTCAAAGTAAAATTTTAAATTTTAGCTTTTAAATTTAATTTTTTTTAAATACGTGTTATAATTTAAAGTCAACATCTTAAAAAGGAGATAATGCATTGCATTTAATGAATATGTTTTATTTCTTTAATACAAGGTACAACAAAATCAATAAGGATAAAAATCCTTAGAGGATCAAGTTCTTGAGATCTTCATTTGTATTAATGAAGTTGCTTGATTGCTCTAGAAACCTAAGTTTGTTGATCTCTTTCAAAACATAACATAAATAAATAATACTTTAAAAATAAGAATGAAAGTTACTTCCGAAAAAATAGGTTTACTTGTATTTATAGTGACAGTTTTGCTCCTGTTTTAAAACGAAATGTTGCAAAAAATATTATTGAAATTTTGAAAAAAAAGACAAAGAAAGTAATTGCATGTATCCATGAAGTTTATACGTATTCATTTCAAACAAAAGTTATATTTATTCATATACAGTTATATATGTGCACAGTAAATAAAAATCTGTAAAGTAACTAAAATTTTTCTAGGAAACTGCGATTCCTAGAGCTTTTTATGTAACGGCAACGACAAAAATTCATGTAACAGATACACTTTTCTACTGTAAATCAAAATATCTTAAAGTTACTAAGAATGTTTTGGGAAACAGGGATGGCTGGAACTTTTTATGGAACTACAACCCGGGTTACAGATAAAATTTTAGTAAGATTACTGAAATTTTTGTAGATTCTTTTGTAAAGCTACAGATTTCTGTAGTTTTACAAAAACTAGTTTTGTAGATTTACATCTTTTTTTGTACAGTGTGTAGATAAAATTTAGTAAGCATACAGATTTCTGCAACTTTACATCTGTAGAATTAAGGACTTTTTTTACAGTGTGGAACACAGTGGAGGGAACTTTTTAAAACACCATGAAAATCGAGAAAATACAACGCATTTTGAAAGATCTCAGTCTTTCTTCATGATGAGCAAAAATGACGTGCTACCAGTTTGAAAGAAAACGCAAAAGTGAAAGAAAATGGAAGAGAAAGGATTAAACAGATGATAGAGATCAGCACATAGGAAAACATGAGCAAAGGGAAAGTGTTAATCAGAATTTGACAAATCTGAAAAAAAATTATCCAAAATAAGGGAATAAAATAAAAGAACAAACATTGCACTAATTAAATGAAGAAAATGAAATAAAGGTCAAAATTTTATTTTGTATTTAACATATGGAAGATTAGTAAGAAGCTAAAACAATTTTACGAAAAAAAGGTTATTTATAGCGATGTTTGCATTTTTTTTATTAGCAAGATAATTACAAATTATTACAAAGAATGTTATAAACTTCCCATTTGCGAACATGGTCAAATGGGACTTAGTGGATGTGAATGAAGTGAATGAAGAAATGTGAATGAATGTTTATTATCAGGATTAAAAATAACAAAACAATTAGACGTTTAAAAACTAGCCAATTTAAAACATAAAGAAGGATAGAAATGCAGAAAAATCAAATTATTAGGTTATTATTTGATATAGAAAGCATATGCTTACTACAGAGTGTATTGAATTTTATAAGATGTTGACTAGTTTTTTATTATAAAAGATATTATTTAAGACTATTCCTTTTAACATCAACATATTTTACGTAAATGTAAGAAAACAGTATTTTACAATCTATGTTTTTGCTAAACTGTATTTTGAGTGACATCTTTCAAATATCCTAGTCGCATATAGGGCAAAAATCTGTTTCGTTTCCCATAATCTAGAGAAACACTTTAATTATAAAATTTCAAAAAAAGATTTTGATCAAAATGCGTGAGCAAGGGAATTAAATTTATAATTAAGTATGAAGAGTCAGAACTAAATTTGAGGGTGCAGTATACATATATATAGAAGAGAGACTGCTGATAAGTAATGCGAATTTTGCGGATAAATCAAGATTAAAACGACGTAGAAACTTCTGAGTGCCACCAAAAATTAGCTAGCATCATCATTTATAACTCTGTAAATGGGTCTTGGGTGGGCTGGACACTAAGGTTCCGATATCCCCTCTCACAAATGTAAAGTCTATGGGCATTTGATGCATTCGTATATTTAAAATACCTCCTCGGGAAATTAATATTTTTAACTTTTTTTTGTGTGCACTTCCTAAAAGATGTCTCTCTTTTTCTTAGTTCTGAAAATATTTCTAACGTATATATATACTTAATTTTATATGAAGTGTTAAAATCGTACTCACGGTTAGCCCGCATTTAACTTATAAAATATTAAATAGAGCATAGATTTTAGAAATATTTTGAAAACTAAGAAAAAAGAGACATCCTTTAAGAAAAGTACACAGGAAAAATATGTTGAAAATATGAATTTCCCAAGAAGATATTTTAAACATACGAATCCATCAAAAGTCCATAGACTTAACATTACGGAAGAGAATTCCGAAGCTGAGTGACCAGCCCCCTTAACATCAAGTAACTCAGTAACTAATCAGCATGTAATAGAAAAACTTAAGTAGGCAACAAAGCCTGGACTGATCTCTTTTACTAGGGAAGGTACCCAACTACCAGATCGGGATTTTGTCGAGAGTGGTGTGTTGGAAAGCTCTTACCATGGTAATCAAGGAAATGTGTACAACTACCCGTCCGAATGCAACAGGTGAAGAGTTATAGGCCGATGTATTTCTGTCATTTATTGATTACTCCAGTTCGCTAGCTATGAGGAAAGACACTCTGTGTGATAGAGAAAAGAGTTGACGGATTACAGAGATGACAGAGAAGGCAGTTTATGCTTGGTGGAAAATGTAACTTCACGGATGGCACTGCATTTCTGAATAGAAATGTCTGAAGCATGGATGTTTCTAACACCAGGTACACAAAATGAAAGGGGGTGTTTCGCATTTATCGCAGGTGTTATTAGTTAAGTTAAAGCATGCCTGTTTACCTGATCGAAAGACGGGATCCGTGTCACTAATTAAAGCCTTTTGAAAGGCATAGAGGAATTAATTCCTGATGTTTTTTAAAGCATACTCCAAGTCAGTGCAGTACAATAAGTTACATATGATCGTGAAAATGTGGTCACAGTCTTCTGTTTCTTAATAGAGGGAACACGGAAACTTCACCAACTTCACACTGGCAACAACAAGTTACATAACTGTACTGTAAGCTGTCTTTTCTACCACACAGAGTGTCTTTCCTGCATAGCTAGCGACCTGAAGAAATCAATAAATGACAGAAATACATCTGCCTATAATTCTTCACCAGCTGCTTTCGGACGGGTCGTTGTATACATTTCCTTGATCTCCATGGTAAGAGCTTTCCAACGAAACCATTCTCGACAAAATCCCGATCTGACAGTTAGAGACCTTCCAAAGTTAGAGCTTTGGCTAAATGTCTTGGTTGGCCCACGCAAATGCACTATGCTAACGAAACCCCAGCCAACAAAGACGGCCAAGAAATCAGCTAGGAGGAAGACCCTCCTTTATTGAAAAACAATTTATGTTACAGATAGATGCATTGTATACATTTGTGATTCTTTAAACATTTAAATTACAAATTTTCTTCTGTTTTACAAAAATGTCTTCTTCCTATTGGAAACAATGTCCATTGTACTTTTATTATTCAGATTTTAATGTGAATTGTTCTTTCTATGACTTATAGTTTGCTTTTTAATTCCACACGCGATTGGTTAGAAAGACGCCAGAAAAAAAGACGCAAAAAAATTGTAAGGGAGCTTTTATTCTTTGAAAAGATGGAAAGAACATGAAAAGATGGTTTAGGGCAAAAAGTTGGTTTCATGTAAATGATAAAAAAAAAGTATTGTTTAGAAATGATGTAAGATTTTTAATATGGCGTATGGTCTCCTCGAACAGCTAAGACTGCTGCACACCTGTTTCCCATAGATGCGATGAGGTTATCGATAAGACTTTTGGGGAATACTGTTCCACTGCTCAAAAATTGCAATCTCCAAGTCCCGGACAGTAAAAGGAGGTCTTGATCTCGCAGCAATGCGTCGTCTGAGTATGTCCCAAACATGCTAGATCGGATTTAGGTCAGGAGAGCATGCTGGCAATTCCATACACGGTATTGTTTTAGCTTCAAGCATGTTTCCCACTAGACGAACAGTATGAGATCTGGCATTATCATGCACGGGAAAAAAGAAATCTTTAATTGCTGCAACATAAAATACGACATGATGTCTCAGTATATCATCTGTATAACTTCGGACCGTCAAAGTGTCATTCCAAATGATATGCAGGCCCGTACGTCCACCTATGCGAATTCCAGTCCATAGCATCAACTCACCTCGTCTGTAATATGATCTTTTACGAACGAATGTGGGATTAATTTGAGTGCCTCTTTCTCTCCATGCCCAAACACATCAAATGTCACATCCCGACTGAATCGGGACTCGTCTGTAAACAGAATTTGACTGCAACAACGTTGCCGCCAAACCCGATGTTCAGTTGCCTACCTTCTTTGGGCCGCACAGTTGCTTGAGATCAACGGAATACAGACCATTGGCTCACGTGCATAGAGACCAACCTGATGAAACCTATTTCGGACTGTTTGGCTAGACATCCTTCGTCTTGTGGCCAAGAACAACTGTATTTGCAGTAGAGTAGCATTGCCCATTCCGTATCGACGAGCTGTTAACAGGATATATCGGTCATCAGTTTCTGTGGTAGCACATGGCCGACCTTGTTCTTGTCGATGTCTACCCTTCCATGTGTGTTGGAATCGATGCCACAGCCTTGCATTGACACTTCTTGCGACCCCAACAGCGTCAGCTACACTTCGTTGTTTTTCCCCAGATTCAACTGTCCCTATAACACGCAAAGCCATGGATTTCGTTAAATCACATTGTTGTGACATTTTCAAGTCGCCTTTCCTCAAAACACAAGCTGAGCAATTGAATTTTACAACTGAGACAGTGAAACAGACGTTTCTTCAAAATCCCGATTCCTACACTTATCTCCTTTTTCTACTTTTTGACGTCATAAACTTTAATTTGCATGTGAAGTTTTTTTTATCTGTTTTCTACTACGCTTTAAATTATGGATGTTACTTATCGGTGTAAATATTTGCGTAATTTTGTTAAAACCATGTGCTCTCCTAATTGTTTTGAGCAGTGTAGTTTAGCCATGTTTTGTTTGTTCTTTTAAACCTCCGAGGAACGCTGTTCGCTACAAAAAGGGAAAGTTTAGTGGTTAGAGCAATTTTGAGAGGTATAATCAAATCTTTGGCATTTAAAGCATCGGCTAACCAGAATAAAACGAGGAACTGAGCAATGATTGAATACAACAAATGTCTTACCTTTTGTTATGGCGATCACTGCATCAATTTCTGGTAGATCTAGAGTTACATACAAAGTTCTTCGTTGTGCACTTTAAATTCTTGTTATTCTGTATTCTGATTCTTTGTTAAAAATTCTTTGAAGGCTTGGTGTTACCATGTTTTGCAGGTATTCTTGGTGTTCTTGATTTATGTCTGTATTTTGTTGTGGCCCGTCGGGGGTTCAGGTGCTTCGAAGAGGGTGATTGGCAGTCGTCGTGGTTTACTTTCTGTGAGTTTTACTGATTCTTTGAGTTTACTCTTCGATGGTAGTGCCGTTTAAATATTTTCCAAGTTTTCCTCTGTCTCGCTTTGAAGAATGATTTTGCCCGCTTTTGTTGCCGCGCATTGCAAGAGTCCCAAATCTTTTGAAGGAATTGTGTTTAGTTGTTTTTTTTTATTTTTTTGCGTTGAAAAGCTTTAATCCGTTGGACTAAGAACCAACGTTGGCTTGCTTTTTGAAAGTGGTAGAAAAGCTACTCTTTCTGCAAAAAGAGAGTGTATTCAGCTGAAGAGTTGATTTCGTTGATTGTTTCTGATTTAGCGTCTCGTTGATAGTTTTTTGTATCTCTTGAGTCAATTCAGCCTTAAATTCCTCAATTAATCTTTACCGGCACGGAGTAATTCTGTTTATAAAATAGTGAAATAATGGATTGACAGCAGAATTTATAAACGAAATTATTAGAAAATACGAACTTGCTTATTTTCACATACATTATAAAAGGAAAATTTTAATTAAATATTCTTGGTGCCGTTTGTCAGTTTTGAAATTAAAATTAGGTGTCCTTTTTGTAGGACACTGCCCTCGAAAGAGTTAATAGGTGTCTCATTTCCTCTTTCAGGGTGTCTTTCACTATTTGTGTATCATCTCTTGTGATCTTAAGTTCCTCATTTTTCTTTTTGAGTATGTCATTTTCCTCTTTATGTTCTTTTAGGAATCGTTCCATTAGATTTAGACTTTGATTGTTCATATCCTTTTTCTCGGCATCGCCTCCTTCCCATCTTTTATCCATTGATATGATGTCTTTAATGGTTTGTTCGATGTCTATATCCAATGCCTGTTGTACTGTCAACCCGCGATAGCTATCCTGTGATGACATGGTTAGATGTTGAAAATTGAAAAGTCAATCTAAAACAATAATAAGTAAATAAGAATAAAAACTTTTGACGAAAGCCAGGCCTCGTGGTCCCCCACCAGTGTCGCTGAAGAACGAGAAGTAGAGTAAAATTAATTAAATATAATATTTTTTATGTATCTTTTATATAGTTTTTGTATGTTTTATTATTATTTTTAATTTTTTTATTATTATTTAGGTGTTTAAAATCTTAAAAACTGGACAATAAAAGAAGCGAATAAATGGCAATAAAAGAACGTCTAACAGAAGGGTGAAGCTTATTAATTAGAACCATGTTCTCAAAACCTGAAAAGTGCCTTATGTTTAATGTCGAATCTAATTCAAACTAACTTGAGAAATCAAATGTGCCAAGAAAACGCCAAAAATCGGCCTAGGAGCTGCTTTATGACAGCGTTGTGGCGGCGCCCCTTACCGGTAGTCACTAAAACTAATGCCAACAAGTGCGTGCGCATAGACTTAAAAAATGACACCTATAAAATGAGGAATGTGGTCATGGGTGCTGAGAAATGAGACAAGAAAACTTCTTATGGTGGACTGAGCACTGACGCTCCCAACCGTGTGCCATTAAAACTATGTAGATCGAAAGTGCTCGTCATGAGAAAAAGATTGATGCCTTAGGTGTGAAGATCGGAGACTCTGGAGCCGAGATATACTCTTAAGGAATTAGTCTGGACAGTGGCGCTCATAAGCGGTTGCCGCTAAAACTATGTCATTCGAATATTCTCGTCATGACAAAAATATTGACGCCTCATTTGTGGTGATCGGAGAGCCTGGAGACGAGATATACGCTTGGACAGTTAAATGGTTTCTCTGTATAGTGACGCCCACAGTTGGGTGCCACTAAAACTATGTAGATCGGAAGTGCTCGTCATGGGAAAAAGATTGATGCCTTAGATATGGAGAACGAAGACTCTGGGACCGAGATATACTAAAAAACTTAAGACGGGTGTGTCGCGTTTTCGGACCAATGGAGACCACTTTGTTGTAGCACGGAAATTCCCAATCTCATACATCTCAAACAACTTGTGCCGATCTCAAACTGTTGAAATTCCTGGTTATTCCACACCAGCTATACTCACTCGATTTGGCAACCTTCGACTTTAACTTTTTCCGAGACCTTAAGATTGACTTGAAAGGTACTTATTTTACGGTGGATGAAGAAGTGAAGTCTTGGATCAAAGGAAAACCAGCTACATACTTCAATGGTGGAGTGAAAACTTCTTGTTACTTGTTGGGAGAGGTATATGCCTATAAGTGATGATAATGTTGAAAAAGGAAAGCAATGATTTATAGCTAAAGAATTGTTCTTTCATATTTTTTTTACGAATTTCAGTCATCTCTGTACGCTTTAGCTTTATCTGCGAATACTTTATTTATCCGTGCATTACTTATCAGCTGTCCCTACTCAAACGCTGCAATTTTCTGGTTAGCTGGGTGGTCTAACAAGAAAGCATTAGAGGGGGGGGGGTCTAAGACACACATGAAGTTTTTCTATAAACACAAGTGTGGAAAGAGGAATCGCATCGACTTCCCAGCACATCGAGAAAATGGAATTTATTACAATTTCCTAACGCGAGGGTAAACATAATGACTTAAATTGCTTGCGAATATATAATACTATGTTAAGAAAAAAATAATGAGGTTATTAAAAAATAACTGTTGCATTCTATATCTGAAGATATTTTAGCCTTAGGAGAAAATTATCTTGATATTTCAACAAATCTTCAAACTATTTATTTTATTGGCTCGCATATTCAATTTACTTCCGAGTTAAAAACTGTAATACTTTTCTTTTATGATTTTCAAAATATGAATAAAATTAGATTTTTATTTATTAATGTAGAGATATTATTAATATTTAGAAAACTCATTTTCTTCGGAAAAAATTAATATAACATCGCACAAGCCTAAAAAATTAATATCATTTTGTTGCTGTCCAAAATTTAAAAAAATATTTTTTAAAACTGTAGTAAAAAGTGTGTTACAAATGCATTTGACAAAGTTTGTGGCTCTTGGAGGTTTTCTTATTAATTTCATTATGAAAAAAATATATAGAGAGAAGAAAGAGTACCCGAAAGAGGTTAAAAAATGCATCAAAGTAAATTACGTGAAAAACAAAAATGCATTTTGTAGCATTTTTAATTAAATTCTTCACCTTACTTTATGCCATAAAATATTGTTAAGATTAAAAATTGCAAAAGATAGTAAAGTTAATTTAATTGAAGAAGATTTTTAAATTTAGATGTTTCAATTTTTAACGGTGTAAGCAAATAAAAGACTAACAAAAATATTTATAATGCTTAGGGTAAAGCATTGAATGTAATATATTTATACAAGCTAACAGCATTTTTTAAAGTGTTGGTAACGTAATTTCAATTTATTTCTTAAAATATGTACCATATTAAGAAATGTCATGCTATTTTTCAGTCTTGGTAACAATGTAAACACATATCCTACGAATTTTATCACAAATAATATTAAAAAGATATATATCAGGTTAAAACAATCCCAAAAACGGTGAAAATGAAAACTGTTATTGAAAGTAAATATTTTCGCATACGTATCACCATTTGCAAACTCTGCTATTAAGAAAATAGGCATTCTAAATACTCTCTTTTGCTAAGATTCTTTTAAGGAATAATTTCTGGTACGATGTACCTCCATATATCGCCTCTAATTTATTTTTTAAAATGTGCAAATGTACTGGAAATGTTCACAGGCCATTTCAAGTTATTCAAAGATTTCATAGTGACACTTACCTTCGTCTCATTGTCGCCAAAACTTTCAATGCACATGGGTATCTTATTGTTTCCTAATTTATAACTGCAAATATAAAAATCTGTCTGTACAGTGGTTTCTTCTCTTACTGATATAGGTTTTGATAGGGTCTCTTCATCGTCTGTAAATGAAGTTAACTCTTTTGTCTTTTTTTTTTTTATAAAAAGAAAGTGAAAAGGTTGCTAGTGGTTACTGTCATCACTTTATAGGTGTTAGATCCCTATTGCCCAAAACATACCATGCAAATTACAGTCAATCACATAAATAATCAATCATCACATAAATAATTAACAAATTACGATTTTATGGGTCTGATCATAGCTGCCAACTTTTACGCTTTTTTCTTACCACTAAAATTTTATAATAAATATTGTATTATTTGATCGTCGAAATCTCACGATTAACGAATGCAAAAATCTCTATTAAATTTTAGTGGTAGCAAAAAAGCGTAAAAGTTGGCAGCTATGGCATGATTTAAACAATAATTTTTTTTGCACACAAATAAATGACATTGACCTTATAATTAAGACGTTTTTTAATAACAAAATACAAACTTTTATTGCCAAATATTCACACAAAAATCAAGCAGCACAGATATGTTTCGCAAAGAATATTAATAGATGCACCATTAAAACATTTACATGAGTTAACAGGTAGTCCCAATTGACGAAAAGAATATAAACTGCAAAAACATACATAAAAAACTGGTATAATTCACAATGAAATGGAAAAAGCTTCTTATAAACGCTATAAAATTAAGTAATCTTATTTTTGATGGAAATTATAAGAGGTTGTTTGAAAATAAGGAACTGTTTCAAAATATTCATTATGATAGCTGCTCGATAGTGTTGAACCCTTTTTCAAAATGAGTGAAAAACAGCTACGGTTTACGGTTTTTAACGTATATAGGATGATGAACTGCGTAACATTTCAATATAAAATAGAGTGGAAATAATTTATGCATGTTACTTTCATGGTTATTTTATTAAAACTTATAATAGGGTTACTTTAATACTTTTTATAATTCTTATCTCTGTGTAACGAAGGTCCACCAATTTATCCCGTAGTATATCCCAAACCATTTGAAAAAATCAACATTAAGTGATTTCTGAGTAAAAGAGTAATCTTATTTTTGTTATTCTGTTAATCAAATCATATACCGCATAGCATTGTGCTGTCATATTAACGTCATTGTGGCCGTCAATGTGAAGTCACAGTAACGTGGATTGGAAATCGTTATGACCGTTTTTGAGTTCTTCTGCGGTGTCACATTGTGACCATTTTGTGTGAAATCACGATGTGATTGCTTTATGAAAACTGATACATTTGTGGGGATTATGCATCAGGTCGGATCACCAGATTTTACTCAAATCCAATACGGAAAGCTCGGATCGGCTTTTTTTGGTATAAATTTAATTTGGGTTAGGCATCGGGTGACTTGATTTTTGCGAACACGACCAGGCTCGGGTCGGATCTGGTCTGGTGTAATTTCTTTTATTTTATGCCTGGTTCGGAAAAGAAGATAAGGTCTTTGATAAGGTCTTATCCTGGTTCGGATAAGACCGAATGACCTGATTTTATCAGAAACTGACACGAACAAGGCCGGTTTGATTTCAGCGATGAAAAATGAATGTAACATTAAGAGTTCTAAATCTAAAACCTTATTTCCTGAACTGCTAGATCAAATGATATCCGCATTTGATATCCGAAAGTAAATTTACCAAAGAGTTCAAATATGATGCCAAATTCAGATGTTTGTAATGCAGATTTTAAAGTTTGTTATATTAGCTATATGCGGATGGCACCTAAGTCAAATTTAAGTTTGACAATTATTAGCAAACTTTATTACTAATCGCTACTAGCGTTATAACTATATAAAAATGCAGATATTTGCCGTGGAATTAAAAGTAGTGTGGTGGTTCTTTTAACTTCAACGGGAGGGAAAATGTGGGCTCTTATTTTTTAAAAATTGTACAAGATTTTTGTAGCGGTTAATGTTGAAAATCCTTATAATATTATAAATGCGAAAGTGTGTCTGAAAGTTTGAATGAAATCAACGTCTAAACGGATAAATTAATGATTTTGTATCTTTTATATAGGTGGATTATAACGCGGAAACGAACAATGGCTATGTTTTATTTATTTCATTCAAATGTTTTTCTTAATAATTGAAAATTTCATTGCTTTTCATACAGAATAAATTGACATTTTCCCTATAAAATTTAATCATCTTTCTTTCTCGTTACCAAAAATAATTAAAACCCGGAATAATAATTACTTCTCAATAATTAATTTTCAATTGAAAGCTTTTCACGTGAAAAAGGAAAATGAAATAAAAAAATTAAGAATTAAAAAATATATAAATCTGACGTCATATTGGAAATAAAACGAAAGTTTTCAGGTATTTCTTTATAATACAAAGTGCATGAATATGAGTAAGCAAAAGCAGGAGAATATCACTTCATATATGGAAAATAAAACGAATATCTTTTGATGTTGAAATAAAATGGTCTTTGGTTATGGTATTATTTTTTATTATATTTTTTCTTTCTTTCTTTTCTCTTTTCTTTCCTTTATCTTTTTGTATTTTGCATGAGATGAGTGTACTTTTAATGTATGTGTTTTAAATTAAAGTTCTGTATTTTAAATGAAATGAGTAAAACAATTGTATTTTACTTTAAATGAATCCAATATGAATGATGGCGATGACTATAATACTTGACAGTTTATCGTCTGCGCATGGCTAACTTGAATGTAGCGTATCTTTGATTTAAATTTTATAAAAGTTTGAAAATAAAATGAATTGCAAATGGAATAATATACATGGCGAAATTATCCATGGCTAAAATTATGTCATGGTTAGCGGAAATAGTTCTTTTCACTATTAGAAACTAAAAAAGTAATTCGATTGCCTGAAAAAAACAATTTTTAACGAGAGATAATTCTTAAATCTGCTCATTTTAGAAAATTTGAATAAAAATTGCTTTACTTCTTAAAAGATAAGTTGCATTTTCGTTCATAGAACCAACAGATTTGGTATAATTGCATAAAAACAAACACAATTTTCTATCTGATAGTTTTGAAAATAAGGTTCAAGGGCTTAAAGTTTATTGGTACGATCTAGAAACCTTTGTAAATCATGGATTGTGACCCGATTTTAATTCCACATTTCTGTTACCTTTAAAATAGACACTAAGCTCTACATTAGTACGGAGGGCTAACTTCCTATTTTGATACATTGAATCCAGCGCCAGCGGTCCGCCTATCGATGAAATGTCAAAGAAATTCCAAGGAATATTTTTCGCCTAACATAGATTTCCTACCATAGAGTAGTATGAGCTAGATATTTTCAAACGGGATTTTCTTTTAAATGTACAGGGTGGCTATAATTAATCGACCCTACTTTAAAGTTGTCTACAGACAAAATAATTTGTCATAAAATTGTGAAATTTTATGAAAGACATAATAAAGGGATGGGAGCATAATAAAGGAAGGGTTTAAGGGGAAAAAATTTCGCCACCAGAGAGCGATTTTTTTTTTTTAAATAAAATACACATTTAGAATTACGATAGCTTAGAAATTTTATTTATTAACTTAAACGGATTTTAAAGACAGCATTTCACGACATGTTCCTAGCACTTCCCAGAACAAACTGCGATCAACTGTGGAACATGCTATCTTACGATTCCAGATGGTATCTGAAAATGATAACCCTCAGGAGGAACTTGTTTGGTTATAACAAAATTTGTTAAACTATCTTAAATGTATGCTAATGTGTAATTCGTTAAAAAACGGCTTCCTAAGTTTTTTTTTTTTTTTTTTTTTTTTTTTTTGTGTGTGTGTGTCTCAAAAAATTACCATGCCTTTATTATGTCCTCCACAAAATTTCACAACATTCTGAACAATAGTTTCGTCTGTAGACGAAAGTAGATTAAAATAGGGTCGTTTAATTATGGACATCCTGTAAATAAAATTTCTAAACTATCGTAATGCTAAATGTGTAATTTATTAAAAATCGCCCTCTAGTGGTGAAATTTTGATTTTTTATTATTATTATTATTATTATTATTATTATTACTTAAACAAATTCCCATTCCTTTCGCAAAATTTCACAACTTTATGAATAATAGTTTTGTCTGTGGAACACTTTAAAGAAGGGGCCTTTTAATTATGGATATCCTGTCTAACGAACTCGCTACAATTTTCGCTGATTTATCTTTTTTTATTAAAAAAATATAATTTTTACCTAATTCATCGCAATTTTTTTATTTGATATTAGTTAAAAATAGAATTGTAGATAAGCTCAAAAGAAACTGTTTAGTGTCGATCATAATAATATCAAAAACGTATTAAGAAAAGTGCAGGTTTTATTACTTGCGCGCATTGAAAGTGTGAAGCGGTCACAACAGAAAGTGGACCTCTAGTTATCTTTTCTTACTAGTATAGAGTTAAGTGAAAATAGTAAAAACTTGGTTGCCACTTTCAAAAATAGTTATTTTTAAGATTTTTTTTTTATAATAGATTTTTGTAGACTTATGGGATAAAAATGTATTTTAAGGGGGTCCGAGACACAAAAATAATCAAATTTTGCAAAAAACATTTTATTTCATAAAAGATTTCTCTGTTTTTTCCTGCTTAAAATGACATTTCTATCATGTTTCTATCTGAATTAAAACAAAAAATATTAATTTTTTCGTTTTGGTTTGTTTTCAAAATCTAGCTTTCAAGCAATGGCTGTCATGGAAACAACTTCTTGTAAATTTGCGTTTTTCTTCATGATAGGTTTTTTCACCATTTCTCACATTTAAATTCTTATAACTCGAGAACCGTTAAAGATACAGGGTTCAAACTGGGAACTTGTCTATTTCAATTGTTTTACTTTAATTTTGATACAGCATATTTGAAAAAAATATATTTACTTTTGAAAATATGACATTTAAAGAAAAAGTTGCACCACTTTTTTTGAAATTTTTTCGTTAAACATTTTTAATTTTTTTTTTATAAATTAATATTTTTAAAAATGCTGAATCAAAATTAAAACTCATATATTTCTGTTTATTTAAATGAAAACAAATGAAATTCTATAAATAATATTTCGCGTTATAACGATTTTAAATTACCCAACTTTTTGAATAAATTTTAGCTTTAAATTTTTAAAAAAAAATTCTGAGAAGTTTTATCATGTGATTTTGTCTACAAATGATAAGGTTAACCATCACAAAAAATTCAGAATTTTAACTCAATAAATAAAAATTATTTTAAAATGTGTCCCTGACCCCCTTAATGTAATGTTAAATAAATTTACTATGTTCTTAAGACTTGAAGAAACAACAACAATGTTATCGAAACGAAACTCAAATGTGACGAAAAATTCTCGCAATGCAAGATGTAAGAAGAAGAAAAAAGAAATAATGAAACTTTTCCTCAAATCGAATTACCTAGACTTGAACACGCCGACCGTGTCAATTCCTTATAAACCTTGTTGTATATAGCAGAACGTTTTTCATATATAGGTAGAAAATGCTATATAACTTAAAATACACTGAGTTGTAGAATTCTCCAAGCAATGTTTTTTCGTTTTACGAAGAGGAACATGTAGTATCCACAGTTTTACTTTGCCTTCCTTTTTTCATTGGTTTCATATTGGTTATATTATGTGGCAGAAAATTTTACATTTTAAGAATGAGTTATATAAAAAAAATACCGTATTTTCATGCATAAAATGTGATACAAAATTGGTTAATTATATATGTTTTTAATTACTGGGAGTGGAATGTTTTTCATAATTAATGCATTTGTTTTTCTTTTAATGTTACGTCAATGGCGTCACGGGTAACAGCTAGTATAAGATAAGCCTGAACCCTATTAATTTCACACACACACACACAAAAATAGTAACCCCGTTTGCTAATCGTAATCCTCTTTACTAATTGTGAAAAGTATTCAAGCAGATATTTTCCCTCAAAAGCGTATTTCACTCATAGTCTAGGCAATTGGGGATTTTACCTGGCAAAATTAATGGTAGTTCTGGCAATCGACTTACTTCATGTGTTTTAGGTCGCTGAATCCGAATTTGTAACTTCCCACCAAAATTTCCCCGGCAACCGCCCCCTCCCCCAAATTTTGGTAAAAAGCCAACCAAAAAGGTTTTTATTAAAAAAATCAATTATTTTATTGTTTTAGGGAAAAAGTATCCTGAAATTCAGAAAGTAGACAAAATTTGCAACAAATAAGTAGCATGACATTATGACGTAGGATGAACGGGGAGGGGGGATCTGCCTCGGAACATACGCCGCGATGCTGCGTGGACTAAGTAGCGCAATTCCACTTAACCACACACATCGTTTACATCCGCCCTCCCGTCTCCCCTCCAAACTTTCCCTATAAGACTTGATTTAAGTTTTTTAGGTCGCTGAATTCGAATCTTTAACTTCCCACCAAAATACTCACCCCGCACCCCTTCCCCCCAAATAGTTGTTTTTAAATTAAATTTTTAATTGTTTTAAGGGAAAAGTATCTAGAAAATCAGAAAGTAGACAAAACTTGCAACAAAATGGATATATGACATTATGACGTAGGATAAACGGGGAGAGGGGTGCTGCCTCAGAACATTCTCCGCGCGCTGTTCTCAAAAACCAATTTTTTTTCAAAAAATCAAATTTTTTTTTTTTGGGGGGGGGGAGGGGGTGTTACTGGGGAAATTTTGGTGGGAAGTTACAAATCGGATTCAGCGACCCAAAAAACATAAAGTGAATCGAAATCCAAAACTAGCATTAATTTTCCCCCGTAAAATCCTTTATTGCCTGGACTTGCATGCTCGGAGGCAGCCCCCCCCCCCTCCCCGTTCATCCAATATCATAATGTCATATATCCATTTTGTTGCAAATTTTGTCTACTTTCTGATTTTCTAGATATTTTTCCCTTAAAACAATAAAAAAATTAATTTAAAAACAGCTATATAGGGGGAGGGGGATTTTGGTGGGAAGTTAAATATTCAATTTTGCGATAAGCACAGCAAAATGGTCCCCACAGCCGATGTTTGAAATAACATGTGTGGTAATAAAGCTCATCCTGAGAATACAATATAGAGTGTTTTTAGCCTCCGACATTGAACTGTCCTTGAGATAATCGGGGAAGTATTCGCCGGCGCTACTATTCTTCAAATACGTTTTTCTCAAAAAGTACAAAAGTTAAAAAAATGAAACCAACGCCAATTATTGAAGAATATGTCAGTTCACATTATATTTTTTTTCACATTTTTACACAAATTTTAACATAGAAAAATAAACAAAAATATTTACAAAAAAATTATTGATGCAGTAATTTTATATTTACACCAACAAAAAAATTATAGAATAAAGCTCAAAGTATGTACTTTTAAGAAAATAAATTTCGTTAAAATCGAAGATGCGCTTTTTGAGTTATAAAAAAATAATGCTAGCAACTTGCTAAAATATTCGTAACTTTCTCTGTTTGCATTTGCGGAAATACCCTACTATTAATGCATTGGTCGACTTTTGACATTTCCACTCGGACAGGATTAGCCGTGCGTCAAAATAAGAGAATGTTTCCATACATTCCACTTCCCTATAGGTTTGTTTCGTGTTTGTAAACATTATGTTATATTGGCGGACTGCGCATCCTTCTCGCTTAATAATATCAATTTGACGGTGTAGTCCAGCGGTTGCTAACTTGGGGTACGTGGCGGGCCTGCTGGTGGTACGTGAAATTAATATCGGCAATGGTGGAAATCATAAATATAGTTATTAAGTTCACAAAAATGTTAGAATGACAATGTAATTTTTATCGATTTATTAAATGGCTATGATAAGAATATTACTAATAAAAAAAAAGCAAGTTTTCGTTATCTAACTGAGTGTAGGGGCATGAAGGGGGCGTGTTTTTATGAAATGGAGGTACTCCGAAATAAACAGCCGGAGAAAAAGGTACGTGAAAGTGCTGGTCTAGTCGATTGTGCAGGTGAAGCTGAATAGGGGTTGTAAATATATAAGGTTATCAACTTTTTGGCAATTTCGGACACCCTCCCTGTACTATTGTTCAGTGGGATGGTTCGCTTAAATGCAAAAACTCCAACCATATTACAGGAACTATTTCTTTATTAAACAAAATCTTTTAAAAGGTGGTTCAAGTGGAGCCAAATGGGAAAGAGAGACCCCATAATACATGGGACGCCGAAGCGCCTTTTCTTTTTAGACAACTTTACATCTCGAAAGCTGAAACAGAAGTGAAGTTTTGTGCACGAAGTCAAGAAATCTTGGCGTTGCACAGAATCGCCAATTTACAAACTTTTGGAGACTGCGCGAAAGTGAACAAAGGCTTCTGGCGATAAACATTACCGCAAAAATGTGGTGACACTACCGGACGGGTGAGGACGAGACTGCAAGTAAGCGCTTCTAAATAGGATGAGAAAAGTAACAGACAAACCGAAATTTGTTTATCTTACAGATAGGCCTTTGCCCAACTAACTGTTACATGAAATTGCAGACTGCAGATTGCTCGATGAGAAAAATGCTGAAAATCCAGGACATCTGGCTTTTAGCCCGACCACAAAACACGATCAATACATGCTTCCCATAAGATTCGTTCATTTTTACTTTTTTTTTGTTAATATCTATTCAACGTTTACGTATTAGTAGAGATAAAAATTTCTTATCACTGCGGCGGGGAAAAAAATCCAATGCAAGAAAATGAAATGAGACTAGCAGCTGTGCTATTTAATTCTTATTTATTTCTTTGCACAAGCAGCGGTAATGGGTAGATACAGATTAAAATAAGAAAGGGAAAAATGGAAATGATTATTTGAGCGCTTTGAATTAAAGATGATTTTAGAAAGAAGAAATAAATCACTTTAATAAACTCTGGATGGTTTTGAGAAATGAATTTAATCACATATTTCATTATAGGAAAGAGGGGGGGGGGAGGATAATATGATCTAAAAGTAAGAAAGTTATGTTTTAAATTAATTTTGAATAAAAATGATAGCTATGAGACAGAAAAGCTGTCACATAACTCACCCCCACAACAGAAGAAATCTGAAACGTGTACGTTGCAGCTTTATATCTACATAAAATCCTTTGTCCACCTTCGCACTTACAGAATATGTACCAAGACAAAATAAGTAAAATTAACTATTTAAGTTGATATCTACCAAGAAATCTATTTTAACTTGTCTGTGAAACTATTACCCTTTAGCTCCTGTAAAATATTTTATACAACTATAAGTGAGTAGAAAAAAGGATTTGCTTGCTTTCAAAACAATTCACAAGAATTGTGTTATGTCCATGACTGAGCGCTCATAATATTCAAAATAATCTTTTTTTAAATTAAATATTCCACAAAATAAAATGGCCACAATAGTTGATAACACAGGATCCTATATTTAATTTTTTTTTTCTTTGTGGCATTGAGTTTGTGCGCTGGTACCAGCATTTTAGTCATGTATCTATTCATATAGAGAAGCACTTACTGTATTTACGACTTCTCAAAAAATTTGATCTTACATGAGATCATAATATTAAATAAATGCAAGCAAATAAAAACAAAGGACAAAAACACACCAGTAAAAAATTGTTACTTTAAGGAAAGATGAATTCTTTCATAAAATTGACGCTTATTTGTATTATCTTAGGTTGCTTCATTACTGGCATGTGAAACTTACAAAAATTTGTGCATAACGCACAGGACTACCAGAGACAAAAATTGTGCAAGCTGCACGCGCTCAAACAAGTGTAGCCCTAAATATTGAAATTTTGTGACTTCTAGTGGCATCAGCTTATGGCTTCTGCCTTAAATAATAAGGGGTAGTTTTTTTAGATTCCTGCAATTTAACTAAGTCCCCGGTTTCCAAAAAAATCACAATATGGTATAATTTAGCATTTTATGAATTTTTACACTGGTATCCTGACTTTCCGTGTATTGATCAAAATTTAACCCCTGGCAAACTTATAAAAATAATTAATAAGAAATTGCATATAATTTTATATAGTGTAACAAGATATCTTACTCGATCTGCCACCTCCAAGTAAGAAGTATCCAATGAAAGTGTAAAAAAAGTTACATGTTAACAGTAAACAAATTCGAAATGTATGTGTAGTTTAATATGTCATGTGACGGATGACTCCTATAAACATTAAAATCTTTGTATAGATACAAAGTGATGATGCCATTGATATGTTCTGACATTATGCAAACCCCAAAAAACTGTTAAAAAAAGAAGCATTTTAATATTGAAACATGGTGTAAAATTTAAAAGATAGGAAAGTAAAAGGAGAAACTGTATGTGTGTGGAGGAGGGGGGGGGGAACTCCCAAACTCATGAACTACTTGTAATGCAACACATGAACAAAAGTGTACGCAAGCATACACAACGTGTAAGTAAACACATGAACAAATTGTATAATTCCACATGAACTATATGTATTAATGTCTCAATGAACTCAAATTGTTATGCATTTGCCAACAAAATAAACAGACAGTATATGTGTAAAAACCCAAGACACTTGCATACGAGTGAGATTCAATTACATAATTAATGAGTTATCATCAAAAAGTAATGAATAAGGGTTAAAAAACAAATCAACTACTTGTAATGTGTGTGTAAACTCTGGTTAAACTCTAAACCAGCCAGTGTGTACAACTCAATGAACTACTTGTAAGAAAAAAAAAAACAAAAAGAAATACTGCCGAATAAATCGCTAGCAAAGTACAATGTGTAAAAGCAAATGAACAAAATATGTAAATCAACACATGAACTAGTGTAATGTATGTATAAGAATGTACCAAAATGTATTAAAAAAACTGTTGTGAAACACAAACAAATATCCAACATATGAACTACATGTGAAAGAAAACTGTTGAATAAGTGGTTGACTAAGGGTTAAAAAGAAACTAAAACTGCATCTGCCAAATTCATTACTGTCTTAAGTTAACAGAAGCTTGCATAAAATGTATAACTCTACGCCAAAAATTGTAGAAGCTATGCAAGCCAAACATGTTCCATGAAAAGAAAGAAAGGGAAAAGAAAAAAAAAAAACATATTGCTAGCCAAAAATAACAAGCAGTGTACCTTATGTGGTATGCATGTATGTATCCGTCACAAGACAACTGTGAGACCTGAACTCACAAATTAAAAAATTTTAAATTTGAAGAAAAAAAAATGCCAAAGAATTTAGTTTAATGACTATATGTGAATAGCTCATTACCAAAAATAAAGTGTACCTAACAGCTCACATTATGCATGTGACTACCTTTTATAAGAAAAACACTTACCGATATCAAATATCATGTCAGTTATAATAAAAAAAATACCTTATGTTATAACTTAAAATAGCAACGAGTCACCAGCCGCGCGTAAACAATGAAGTCTAACAGTACATTAGCTGCATGTGTAAAACTGTACACCTGGTTAATTATCCCTTGCAAAAAAAAAAAAAAAAACTTTAAGATGACTGTGTAAACAATGTACAATAGTTATATTATGTTATAATTTCTGCAAAACTTTTAAACACACGAACAAAAAAAAACACTTGACATTAAAAGAAAGTCTATCTAAAAACAACTACGAAGTTGTGAATGCAGTGAAAAAAAAATGCAATTTTTAAGCTAAACACAAATGATGCTAAAAGAAACCTATACATGCACAGACGGTAATGAATGTCCTTAACCATGGTGAGTATTAATTGAAATATAACAAAATTCAGCAAAACTGAACGAGTCAATGTGTGTGTGTGTGTGAAGTACCAGGCCAAACCTGACATCCCAAACCATGTGTATGAGAGGGGGAAAAAAACATGTGTGATTAATACCTAACAATGTTATCTGCCCATAGCAAGTTAGAAGTAAAAGTGTAAACTAGTGTAAAAGTGGTATACATAATCAGTATTAGGAAACAATTACAGGTGAAATTTTAGCAATCTAAAAATAATTTCTAAGATGTAAACAATACTCCAATTGTAAAATTAATATCAGTGTAACTCCATCAGTCATGTTAGGAAACATATCCGATCCCTGATTAAGCTAGCGGCCAACTTGCTTAACCATAGATCGAAATACACACCTCAGACATTTTGCTATCCCATGGTAAATAGCACAATGTCTGAAGTATCCCACATAAACCATGACAGAAGTACTAGCAATCAAACATACACACACACACACAAAAAACACTGTATGAATGTGAATGCATGTCATTGAGAAACATACAAAAACTAACTGTTTAAAACTATACGTCAAACCTATGTTGTACATCTTATGTATTTTGCAAAAGCAAACGAGAGCCAAAAGGGAAAAAAATATTTTTGTAACCATGACATGATGACTCGAGCTATGTAATATGCCTAAATAAAATGTACGCCAGGATAAACTAATCTAAGCTTACTAAATATTTTGCGAAAGTTCACAATCCAAGAAAATATTAATGTGAAAGATAAATAATCTAATATATTTTTTTTTAACTTATGATTACGCCAACTGTATGTAAATTTCTAATCAAGTGCCCACATCTAACTGCGAAAAAAAATGTTATGTTCACCTCCTCTATACTTATTTTAAATTGCCACGAATATGCAACTCCAACATATTTCACATTACTCTTAATCAATGCAAACAAAAAAAATCAATAAAGTCATAAACATAAAACTTTCTGCATAGGAAAAAATAATATCTATTAACTCTAAAAATAAATTTCAAAAGTGTGTCCCAGATCCACTAGTGTAAAAAGGTATTTAAAAGTAAGACATTTACAATCTAAGATAAATATATCTATAGAATTTTTTTTTCACCATTTATAAGAAAGGCTGAATGACAACATCTTAACTAACAATAAAAAAAACATCTAATAATCCCCAGAGAACTACTCATAAAAGACACTATACTGAATAATTTGCAATATGACACAACATATTATTTAGATCATACTGTTAACAGACAGCATACGAGCCAGCGTATTTATGTGCAACAAATGATAAAACAACAGAGAAGCAACTTCAAGGCCTAGAGATAAAATAAAAGGAATATATTATTTCTAAAGTGCGTCAATGTGTCAATGCAAGATACTCAGGAAGTTTCTAATATGAATCAAATGCAACAAACTTAAAAAAAAAAATGCTACCCTTTTTTTTTATCCCCTTAGAAATGCATCCCAATTATTCATAAATTTTACTTTACACATCAACTGCCGATCTGTAAGTAACAACTTATATTTTTAAAAGCAGATGAAATATTACCTAACATATTAAATATTCATAACAGAGATAAATACAAATACATCTCTTTTCAATCAAAATAGAAATTAAATTAAAAATAAACACACTTTTCGTTAAAAATATGTCATTCATAAATATAATTAAAAGCAACAAAATGTGCAACAGATAAATTAGCTAAATTTTAAAAGGCTATTGTTTGTGCAATAGCGACAATGAATGCTACCGCAATATCTTTCACGATAAATGTTAAACCCAGAAAATCCTTGTCATGCATGAAAATAGAGTATATTTAAGCATTCATAAAATAACAGAACTTCAATAGCACTTACCTTTTAAACATTAACATGCAAAGAGCAGCTTAGAATTATAGCTGCAAGTTTAACGATTTAAAAAAAAAAAAAATCTTTATAAAGCCGATATCTTCTCTCTTCCGGCTATTACCTTTTATAAGCAGCCTTAATAAAAACAATATGGAATAGTATGGAGTAATAAAATGTTAAACAAGTATGACTATAGAAACATTTACCATAGCATGAAAAGGGATGAAACTGGAAAAAAAAAATATAAAAGGAAAATACTGTATTAATTAAAATTAAGATTTTAAAAAGGAGAAAAAAAAAGTTCATGTTGAAATTTGTAGTGTATTCTTAATAATTTTTTTTAACACTACCTAAAAATGCACTTTTTAACTGTAGAAATTAACACAACTAGTGTCACACTAAGTTCACTTTGAGATTTTCATCTAAGTCACAGAAAAGCACATACTTTTTAAATGATGCGTCCCTCTTATTTTAGTGAGAAACACTTTTTTTTAGATTTCCTTGCGTAAAAACACATTTTGAAAAGAAAAGAAAATTCTATCACAAAGGCAATATTCGGAATGAAGCACGATGAATTTTTGACATTGTTAGGTGCACTTTTTAGGGTTTCGTTCATCTGACGAAACCCTATTCGTCTCGCTCCTCTGTCTGTCTGTCTGTCTGTCTGTCTGTCCGTCTGTCCGTCACAGAGCCCGTTCTCAGAAACTATACATGTTAGAGACTTGAAATTTTGGGTACTTATAGCTGAACACCTCACATCAAACAACAAATCATAAAATTTTGAAAAAGTTGGTAATTAACCTAATTACGGGCTAATTAAATTCTAAAATTAACCAATCAACCTTTTGAATGCAGGTGAAAATGCACGTTATCGAAATCCTCCCCAGTTTCTCCTAATGGTTGCCAGTAAACTCAGCGGATGCTCCGTCAAATCAGCCGGTGCAGGGTTACCATGGAGTACTTTAAGCAATAAATGAAGTGGACCTTCAAAAAGCAAAATTGGATCTGCCGAAATAGCGGTCGTACAAATTCGTAACAGGTGTAGAAATACGCGGAAAAAATTCTACTTTATTTTGGTATAAATTTCAAATTTCTGCGTAGGATAGAACGCAAAAAATCCACTAAAAATCGATCGATAAAAATTTAATTTATGTGTTTTTAAAAACAATGAAAACAGATTTCCATTCACCGGAAGGCAGCTGTCATCATTTCTGGACATATCGGCGCGGGAGAAATTTAAGGGGAGGAAAGTCTAATACGAAATTTAAACTTTTTAAATATTAAATTTTTCGATAAAATTTTTGGACATCCGGGCTGGAAATTTCTCGCAGATTCCATACATACCCGGTTCAAAGAGATTGCTTCATTACGAGCTGAGATATTAATTATTATTTTATTAATTCCTTTTATTTCCATCAAATGCCAGATTAAGATGGAGGCACGTGCTTTTTTAACGGAGATTTCATTTAAATTAGGAAATTAACAATTTGCGTGGGGTGTTTCGATGGCGCGCTATGAGATAAGTATTAATTATTCAATATGAAAAAGTTTATAGGTTTATAAGTGTTCATCCCACTATTTCCGAATAGCAATTTCAGGAAATATCTTAAATTATTGTTTAAGACCGCCACTCGATGTCTTCGAAACTTTAAGATACTTTATAACACATAAGCAAAAGTGTAAAAAAGAAGAATGGAGTGTGATATTTCGAGGAGTGGAGGGGGGGGGACTAGATTTATTTATTAAATCTTAACGTTTGTTATCGCGGAAAATGTTTTAAATTGTTGGTTAAGACTTCACCGCCAACCTCCCGACCATGTATCTACGGAGAGATTGCGCAAAGGAGTTTCGTTCAGATATGCTTTTGTTAAGAATAGAGTGCGCTCCCTGGTGGTGGAATACGGAACTAACGTAACGCGATTTTGTTAAAATTAGGAAATATAACAAGGCGATCCGTTTGCAACTTTAAGATACTTCATGACACATAATAAATAGCTTATAAAATAATGGTGCATGCAATTTCCTGTGAAGGGAGGGCGGGGGAGGGGCGCTGGATTTATTTTTTAAAAAATAGCGTTTACGACCTTTTTAGGTGTCGTATTTTGAGCACTATGATATACTCAGACACGTGCTGCTTATGAAATATAAAAATGTCAAAATTTTAGTTACCACTATTTCCGAATAGTACTTTCAGCAAATTTCTTAATTTCTCGCTTAAGGCCGCCACCAACTCAAGTAACACATCCACTGATAGGTTGTTTAACAGAGTTTCGATCTGATACACTTTTGTTATGAATAGTGTGCGCTCCCTGGTGGTGGAATTTGCAACTAACATAACGCAATTTTGTTAAAATTATGAAATCTAACAAGTCGATCTGCTGGAAACTTTGACATAGTTCATAGCACATAATAAAAAGCTTATAAAAGAATGTTCCGTGCAATTTCCTGGGGCGCCTACCTATCTCGGGTGCTATAGACCCGATCCCCTCGACTAATATACCTACGGATAGGTTGTAAATCGGAGTTTCATTTGGATAGAGGTTTGTGTAGAATAGAGTGCGCCCCTGGTTGCGAAATGTGGAACTAACAGATTTCACAAAAGGATAAAGTTTTTTAAAGGAATATTAAACGAAACCCTCTGTGCGATCTGTGATCACACTTACCCACTTGTTTTTGTTAGACACACTAGGTTTCACTTTTTTTCTTTTTTTTGCTATTTCACAAACAATATAAAAAAATGAATTGTGATGAATCCGGACATTATTAGGTACCCTTTTTTTTGTCGAGTACACTGGTTCCGAACTATTACTCTTCTTTTTATTTTTTTTGTTGACACACTTTTGAAGAAATAACAGGTCGCATAAAAGAAACACGAATCGCAGGAAACACAACTGCTGTAGATGGCAATTATAGGTGAGATCCACTATTTGAGAGACTGCCTAGCATTTTGGAAACCTGCATGGATCGCCGGAGTGAGCACAGCTCTGAATAGTAAGCAGTCTTGAATTAAAAAAAAAAAACACAGCGTCGCGCATCACAGACACGTCAAACAGGCAACCATGGCTTGTCGCTTAAGTAGAGAGGTGATGACATACTCTTGATTCCAACATCACAAGACACAGAGACAGGAACTGGCAGGGAACTTTAAGAAGACAACTGTCCTTTTAATATCTAACTGGGATTCGTCGAAAGCGGAGCATACATCCATTTTAACAGTGGTGGTGGGGGGGGGAGGGATTTCTCTCTCTCAACTATATATATATATATTTTAGGTTGGAGATTTCGCAGGGGTCGTCTACATATAACAAATTAATTTTTTTTTCAATACTAACACTTAATTTTGAGGCAATATCTGGCTACTTCGATAAATTTTAACTGATACAAATTGGGGAGTCATTTAGACAACTTGTTTAAGATTTATAAAGGTTTAAAATTTTGGAACTACCAATTAAATTAATTTTCAATCGTTATAAAACAAATTGCGATGCGAATAGTTTTTTCAAGCATAAATGAAAAACTACTTAGTAAAAGGAGCGGTAAATATGCATTTCCATAGTTAAAGCTACTATAATTCGATTTCTGTTAAAATAAAGGGTTACATTTGATATATTTTTCAAAAATTAATTTATAAAATATGTATTATCTGAAATTTATTTTCAATAATAAATATGAATTTTAACCTATGATTGCTTAACAGAAATCAATTTCTAGAAACTTCAATTATGCGAATTAAAAATAGAATTCATTACTCAAATTTTGAGTTATACTTAAAAATCTACCCGCATTGCAATCTGTTTTAAAATGATTAAAACTGAATTTAAGATTAGGGGTTCCAAAATATATACCTTTATAATTCTTAAACTGCGTGATCGAATGACTTCTCATTTCATATCCGAAGGTAAAATTTACCAAAAGAATCTAAATATGATTTCAAAATTAGGTGTACGTATTGGAAATTCTAGTTTGATACAATTTCCATATGCAGACAACACCTAAGCAAAATTAATGGATAACAATTATTAGTACACCTTATTTTCTAATCCATTCATACCATTTACCTTTTTATACAATGATTTGTGGTGGAATTAATAAGGGTGTTCTCTCTCTCTCTCTTTTACTTATTTACTAGCTATTTCTTCCCTCACGTTGCCCGTGCCCGTAATAATAGCCCTAAATATACCTCAAATAAGTAATGAATTATTCTAGATTTTTAATCGTAATCTAAGTAAAAAGGGCTTGGAAAAAGCGTTCTTCTATTTATTTTTTTCACCGTCTACCATCAGATCTATTTAAAATTAAAAAAAATATGTTTCTTATTGTCCAAACTCATTAAAATTCTCATGAGTTACAAATACAACGTTTACGAAGCATGTGTATAATTTTCGGGCTAAAAAGGTGATAATTTGGTGTAAAAAGCAGTATTTGTATTCCTATTTTTTTCCCACAACGAAATCCCACGTGAAGAAACGAAATTCGCCAAAAGTGACTTTCGGAAATGAATGAACATTTTCAAAGAGTGATTATTGATATTTTTCAAACGGATCGCATCGTTGGAAAGAAAAATGAAAGTACATTGAGATTTGTTTTGTTTCTTTCGTATTTTGATATCTCATATCGATGACAAATTTTGAATTATGACGGAAAAAGAAGGAAGAGAATACGTCGGGCACATTAAATATTTTTTGAAAATAAGTTGTTATCGTTCAAACTTTATGAAATTTTTATGAGTCAAAAATATAATGTTTCCGTAGACTGTATAAAAAAATTCGTGGAAAATTATTAATATAAAGGTGCTTGCAGGAAGACATTTTTTTTTACGTCGGGTCGTTTAAAATTTTAAACAACTAGTTCTTATTTTTCAACTCTTTCAAATTTTTATCGGCTATAAACAGAACGGTTTCGAAGACTGACTAAAACTTTCGTGGAAAAATATGCATATTTCGCCGCAAAACATGAGCCGAAGCCGCTCGGATTTTCACGTTTTGAGGGAAAACTTTTAAACTTTATGATTTTAAAAATACTTCTAGCCGTCCGAATGTTTCGAGATTTTTATAGATGATGTAAATCTAGCGTACTAAGAACGTGTAAAAAGTTGTATGTGTTAAATTACGGAAGTTTAGGTACTTTTAGCATAGAAAAAAGATTGTCACCTGGGAGCGCAAAGTGACCGGCAGTCGCGAATTTTTTTGAAAATATTAGCATTCCTATTTTTGAAAACGAATTACACAGTCGTAGAGAATAAGGTATTCACTTTAAGTGAGTATTTTTTGTTAATCAGTATTTCAGAAATTGAGCCCGATGCGAGCTACCACAAAAGGGAATGAAAGAAATCGCGAAATCGAACTTTTTCAAAAGGGTTAATAATGATATTTTTCGAAAGGATTGCTGGCATTTTATATGTAAAAGTAAGAAAATTAATAATATGTTTTTAGTTTCTTATCTTTCTAACGGTTCTGCCGATGCGCGTTTCGAAAAATGACCGAAATTTAAAGCCACTCTCGCACTCTTGTTTCTTCTCTACTTTTGCGATCAGTAAACGGGGTTTCGAACGCATCCTGCTACGTTTTTGACAGCAACCGCTTTTTAATTGCGGTTTTTTATTAATATCTGGGGTGATTATCAAAAATGAAAAATTTGAGCATTAGGTGTATTAGAACCTGCCTTGGAGTATCCTCGTGTATGGTTTCAGAACTCTCCGTGCGGTCGATCTCCCTAGCCATCACAAGCACACAAACAGAGAGACAAACATCTTTCTTTTATTAAAATACATTTATTTTTGACGGCTTTACAAGATATTTTAGTTGTTCAGGTTGATAATAAATAATAAACGTGAGTTTTTGTAACTTTCTATTAAAAAGAAAGTTTTCCTGTTTCCAATCGCAACCTTCTCTGCTAGCGGCGATTAAAGTTAATACAGATATTTTTCCTGTAAAGTACAATTCACTTAATGATTAATAGCCCTGTGGTAGGGGAGGAAAAAAGGCCGCATTCGAAATTAATTAGGGGAAAGTTGGAAATTGTTTTAATCCATTTACTTTAGGTCTAGAATGAATATGCTAAGTTTTCCCCCTTGTAGTAGGTGAGCGTTAGAAAATATGTACAGATTTATAGTCAAAAAACATGTTTTTTTAAATACCATAACAATATCTCAAAACAGCTTACTCTGTCAAAAACATTGTCTGTGTACAAATATTGTAGAGCTTAAAATTCTGAGTAAAATGAGTACCTACACTTAATATTTTTGTCGAATATTAAGGTCACAATTCTACTTTAAAGTTTTAGACCTGTGGCCAGCGGGTTGAACTCAGAATTAATTAGGAGAAAACTGGAAATTGTCTTAATTCCTTCAGTTTAGGTCTAAAATGAACGTACTATGATTTCCTCCTCGTACTTGTGTGAATGTTAGAAAATATGTCCATATTTATTTTCGAAAAACACGTTTTTTTTTAATTACCTTAACAATATCTCAAAACAGATAACTCTATAATAAACATTGTCAACGCAAATGTTGTAGAGCTTAAAATTTTGAATAAAATGAGTACCATCATTAATATTTTTGTTCAACATTAAAGTCGCAATTCTACTTCAAAATGCTTCAAATCAAGAGCTTGCAGCCAGGAGAGACCAAGTTAACTTAAAAATATCTCAAAATTGCGGTCTTAATATTGAACCAAAATATTAAGTGTAGGTACTCATTTTATTCAGAATTCTAGATTCTACAACTTTTGTATTGATAATGTTTTTGATAGAGTTAGGTGTTTTGAGATATTGTTAACTTGGTCTCTCCTGGCTTCAAGCTCTTCATTAGCGATTAAGGCAAAATTTTGAAATAGAATTGCGACCTTAATGTTGAACAAAAATATTAATGGTGGTACTCATTTTATTCAGAATTTTAAGCTCTACAACATTTATATTGACAGTGTTTTTTATAGAGTAGCTGTTTTGAGATATTGTTATGGTATGCAAAAAAAACGTGTTTTTTGACTATAAATATATACATATTTCCTAACGCTCACCTAGTACGAGTGGGAAAACATAGCATATTAATTCTAGACCTAAATAGAAGGGATTAAAACAATTTTTAGCTTTCCCCAAATTAATTCCGAATTCAACTCCCTAACCACTAAGCTATAAATAAGTAAGACAGTTTATTAAAACTTGATACAGATATTATCATTTTTTTCGCTTTTTTTTAAAAAAATGGCAGCTATTGGATGTTTGAACCACAGCATTTGTCCATACTTGACCCTGGTTAAATCTCACTTTTCTCATCTGGTGCAACTGATCATATTTAAAAAATTTCATAACTCGATTTAAATTTAACTATATTGTAATATTAAACTTACTCCAGTATTTAACAGCGTAATTTAAATTAATATTTTTAAAATATCAACTACAATACAAAACATACATTTAGATTAAATTCAATAAAGAGATTTAATAAATGATGTGGAATATAAAATAACATCTCTTTAATTCATCATATTCAGTCAAGAATAGCTTTAAAAATGAAATCTGACTTGTATGGTTGTGAAAATAATCACTCATTTGTAAACTTATGAAAGTAAGATATCAATATTTGAAGATCATTTGCTTTGTCTATTGTCGAGGATAAATAAAAATATTTTGGATTATGGGAAGAGAATACATAAGTTATTGGGTTAAATCTTACTCATTGCGGGTGAAAAATTCTTCAAGTAGGGATATTTGACCTATTTTATAGAGTTATGGAAAATATAAAAATAAAGTCATATAGTGCCTTTTTAAAATTATGAAAGTGTAAAAAGAAAGGATGCATAATAAGCAATTTATATGAGACAAACTGAGATACTATTATATGTCAAAAATAAATTAGAAGCATTTTAGTAAAAAGAGGGACATGCATATCATAACATAAACAACACTAACTTTAAATATTCTTATTCTGTTTTATAAACGCAATTTATAAAATTTAAATAAAAGTTACGTATGTTAAAATAAACTGTAATACATGCGCAAGCAAATGAAATAAATTTCCACTATCTTTAAAGAAATGTATAACTCTTTAAAAAAGGATAGCACATGTTGTCTAAACTTGGTATTAAGCATGTGAAAAACTTATAAAAATTATCCAATATTAAAGACGTGCGTTAGATTTTAAATATATTTTCATCAGCACATTTCTAACTAATATTTATAGCATTGTTAATAAATTCTTGAATAAAAATTATGACGACATACATCTGTAAAAAAAAAATAAAAAAAAATCACTACATTAAAGAACTACATCTTATATTCCAATTATATACTATACTGTACTACAATAATTAATTATATAAACAAATTAAAGCTATTCAGTTAGATGGATATTTTACTATAGTTTTAGCTAATCTATTATTTCGAAAGAAATAGAAAATCATACAGTATTATGTACTGTTATATTAGAACATTATCATTATTATTCGAGAAGGTATTGTACATGCTATTATTTTCTGTGGAAAATAAGTGCAGATTTCTAATAAGTCAAACTTATATTAGAAATATAAACTATTTACTGAGAAAAACAATGTGCACAAAATGAAAACTTCTTTTATATCTTCGAAAACCACATCTCGGCTCATATCCAAATCCTCAAAAAGAACTAAGTTCGTATACAAATACATGCTGATATAACGTCTTTTTTAGCAAACATGCGAATAACAGAACGTCACATCTGAACTTGGACTCACGAAGAACGATCAAATGCTCTCAATGAATACGGAATATAAGTTTGTATGACAATTCACATTATTTATTTAAATGCGATATTAGTGAAAATTTATGACCAAAACACAATTATTTTTTCTTCAATAAAAGTTTATACTTAAATATAGTTGACTAGTATAAAAGTGCCTAATTACGAAGAACGAAAATAATCAATATTTAAAGTAACCGTTTAGGTAACAACAATAGAAAATTATTAGTAGTAGTCACAATGGAGACTACCCGATGGAAAAATTAAAAACTGATCAGAATTTTTCGGAAAATGTTTTAGCGATTAGTTATTATGAAGGAATGAACTCAATATGACATATCTTGTGATTTTAAAGATTTTTAATTACGTTAACTTTACCTATCTTTGGTAGCAATTTAGATTCTCACAAAATCTACGCAGTGCAACATGAAAGACTTCTTCGAAAGTTTTATCTATTGAATTTTAACGTTGTTTTAAATCAAGGTATATTGGTGCAATTGTCTAAAAACCACTAGGGAATTAACACATTGTAAATATTCTCTCTTCAATTTCTAATGCCTTTATGTCATATCACTGAATAAAGACAGCTCGAATACTTCATTTCAAACCATTACAGTAATATATCTTTTTTGTTTGTTTCAAGTTAAAATAACGTTTATTTACAATATACATAGTGGTATTAATTACATGGTTTTAGACAAAAATCCCGGATTTCATTTTAATTTTATTGCACATTTGTAATTTATCAATAGCTGTTTAATACACCTAGCTTTAATGAAAGTATTTAACGCATTCTAAAACTGCACTTTATGTATATAGATATAATAACTTTATTTTTCTGATGATTTCATTTTTCTTTCAATTAACACAATTAAATATATATAAATGAAAATACACTATAGTATTCTTTGAAACCAATTTAAAATCTGCAATGTTTATACTGCAATGTTTATACATCTCTAATTATAGTTAAAACGCATTTTAGACATTTTTATTTTCGAAACATCAAGGTAAGAATTCAATATTAATTCTTTCTTAAAGTTATTAAAGCTCTTTTACAAAAGTATTTTTCAAAGCTTTCTTAAAGCTATTACTTCTATATCACAAATTAGTGAGAGTAGAGACCATCATTATAAGAGATTTCCTTAAGAAAAAGGACATGTATTTTAGGATTAAGCGCTTTCTTTTATTTTATAGAAAAGTTTATAATGTTTGCTAGGATTCGAAAATAAATGTACCAGACATAAAATCCACTTTGTTAGTGACCAATTTTAAATTTGGTCACTAACAAAGGGATTATAGTATCCTAATAGGACACTAAGGCGTATTCTATCAAACTTTTCAAGAACATGGAAATTAAAGTTGTACTTATTATATTTGTTTTTATTTACTTTACAAAAGAAAGCGAAATTTAGTAATGATTTTATTAATTAAAATAGAAAACAATTCTAAAGAAGAATCTAATTTTTTACAGCACTAAATACAGTTTCAGTTGCTGGTAATCAAGGACTCAAGGATTCAGACTGGCACAAGGTGATTCAAATTAAAGTCTCCCTCATTGTAACGCTCTGAAGAGTAAACTCATGGAAGTAGCTCCTCCATAATTGAAGAATATACATTTCAGAGAATGGGGAAATGATTGAGGTTCTAAAAAATTGTTGTTAAAAATGGCCGATAGGGGGATGTGCAGCTGTGAGCATTATCATGTAATAAATAGAAAACAGCATTACTCCAAAAGACCATTATACGAAGTGTTATTGAGTAAATTTATGAATTCGTATCGTAAAGTCATAAACTCTCGATTATGATATGAGTAACACTATCAACGAAGCACACGCGACTAACATAACAGAAAGTACAGGCTTTCATAAACTGCTTCGAAATGGTCTCACTGTGTTCAATATTACAACCATGTTGCAAGGACAGCAACTGGCATCATATCACATAATTCACACGTATGACAAATCGAAACTCTTCGCTATTGTGTCAGAATTACATATTAAGCTCAATAACCACAATTGCAACATTTGCAGCCACTTGTGGTGTTCATTACTTTTGACCTCACACTGCCTGAAGAAACAATCCCTTCCTGTCTTCTAGAGCCAAAGAACACTTTGTCACAAACCACAAACTATTAATGAAGCTGTAAGTCATGCCTGTATACTGTACTAGCAAAGAACTTTAGAAGAGTTTTTGAGGGTTTTTTAAAAACAACTTAATAGATATGAAGTACGGAGATATGAATAATAACCCTAATCACATACGTATAGTTAACTGAAGTATATCGTTTTTTATTAAATAATAAAATACATCGGAAATTTGCAAAAAAAAAAAAAAAAAAAATTTGCTACACGATATAGATAAAGCTACTGACTTCATTTAATATTGCTGAATGTATGATTGTACACCAGAAGTATATAAATCACAACAGTTTTTAACCTTTAAGGACACTGCTGATTTGTTCTAATATAAAGACACGGGAGACGAACTCTCGGAAGATCATTTTTTAAAGGATAAGTAATAACTTATAACAATATTCTTGCTTAATGCAATGTTCAGTAATTGTATAAAGTAATAAACATGAAATAGTTAAACAAAACTTATTTCATTAGAATTAATGTAACACGGACGGTTTGTAGTAACATAAAGACACGGGTGGCCAATCTCTGTGCACCAACGCCTTTTAAAGCCTAAATTACCAATATTTGATGCTAAAGAAGAATAATTTCTAATATCTAGAATTAGCGTAATTGCAACAGACATCACATTTATAGAAAAAGGAAGAATATAGAATAAAAAACACAAATACACGGGTGGCATATTCTGTATATCAGTCGTGACTTACCACTAAAAATGTTGTAAAAGAGTCGGCAAAATTCGAAATTTCTGCTTTAAACATTGGTTGAAAATTGGTGGGTTGTTCTGATGACGGTAAATGTATCTCAGGTAGTAATCACGCAATTATTTTAGTATTCGCAACATTTTATTTTTTCACTGAGTGGCGCACTCAGCATACAGCACAGTGGAGCCGAGGGCACAAAAATACCAAAAGTTATTTTTTATTTAAGCACCATTTCTAGTGATTTTCTATTTTTTGATAGTTTAACAATAAAGCCCTGCTTAAATTTTTCTGATAAAGAAAATGCTCCAGTACAGAGGATCTAAAAATGGGTTCTTTTAGACTTTTGAAAACTGGACAGTTTTTTCCGAATTTTGTTCTTCGTGTACCTTTACACTGTAAACTGAAATGTCTGAAATTCAGACATTTAAGTGTCTGAAACGCAGTGTTCAATTTTCAGACGTTTTAAAATGTCTTAAAATTTTCAGACACTTCTTGCGTCTGAATTTCAGACACTTAAGTGTCTGAAACACGAGTGTTCAATTTTAAGACGTTTTAAAGTGTCTTAAATTTTTCAGACACTTCTTACGTCTGAATTTCAGACATTTCAAATGTCTTAATTGCGGCCATCTTTGAGCCTTTTTTTTTAAACCAATATGAAGCCATCTTTGACCATTTTCTTTCTAAACCATATACGCAGCCATGTTTGACCACATTGAATCAATTTTTATAAATGGGAATGATTTGTTACCATACAGCAGAGCTGATTGCAGCGTGGGAAAACTGAGATGCTTCTCTGCCCCCTGATTTTAGGGTACCCCAAATTGGGTATAAAATTTTCATAAAGCTGATATTTTAAATCAGTTTTGACCTTATGAGTATTGTAATCAGTATTTTGTAGTTTTAGAATAGGATTATATATATATATATATATATATATATATATATATTCACCTAAATATGTATTTATGTGTTACCATACATGCCCTACGGCATCAAAAATGTTTATTACTTTTAGTGAGAACTTCAAATTGCTTCTAGTCCAAAGACCTAGTATTCATTCACCCCCTCCCCCCATTGCCTTCATATACTGTTACAAAAAAAAAAATAAGCCTATTCGATGCCGTCAAATACATATTTGGATAAATATATCATTTTCTTTAGCCTAATCATGTTCTAAAAGTGCAAAATATTTATTAAAATAAGTGTAAGATCAAAACGAATTTAAAATATCAGCTTTATGGAAATTTCGTACCAAATTTAGGGGCCCGTAAAGCTAAAGGCCCATAGAAACAGCCCAGTTTGCACATGCTGCAATCAGCTCTGCTTTATGGTAACAAATTACTCCCAAATATAAAAAATGATTCACTCCTTCAGAAAGAATCCCATCCCTGCTATGTTGTGCAATTTTTTCCCATTTAAATAAGATATTCCCAGTAAATTAGTTTAAGCATTTTTATTTCTGCGTTAAATAAAATCTAACACTGGATTCCCCCAAATTTACAGTATATGAGTATTATATTGTAATATTTATTAATCAATATTTATTATTAACCAATATTATGAATTTCTAGAGTAGAATAAGGTTAAAAACAAAATATATTTTTCTTAATACAGTAAAACCTCTCAATAGCGGGCACCCCGGAACCGTGGAATTTGTCCGACGTTCGGAGGTGTCTGCTTTTCTGAGGTATAAGTATATAAAAATTTTGCATATTTTCAATAAAAAAATGTATTTCCTAAATAGTGGTGTCCTTTATTTAGGATTGTCCGTTATGGAGATTTTACTGCAAAGCCTTCATACGAACAGTTGTCTTTAGCGAACACTCACCTTTATCAATATACAGTAAAACCTCCCTAAAGCGACCACTTCCGTTCCAATAAAAATTGGTCGCTCCGAAAGGTGGTCTCTTAATGGAGGTCATGTTAAAATCTAGAATTTAATTGTTGAAAAAATGTAACAATTAATGTTACTAAAATTATATTTTTCAAATTAAGAAAACATATGAAAATTTAAGTATCAAAACAAAAGTTAATTACATAAGTTAATTACTGCAGAGTTTAAAAAATGAATACATTGATGTTTGCTTTGCTTTTATGGTTTATCTACTATAAATTTTATTCCCAAGTCCTTTCGAAATTCAATAAATAAATGCTTTTTTTTTTTTTTTTTTTTTTTTTTTTTGCTGGAACGAATTTTGACGATTTCATTACTTTATCTATTCCTTTGAGAGTTTCCTGACAGAATAGGGCAGGGGAATTTATGGACCGTCATCCTTAATGTGTCATCAGAGTTAAATTCATTGCCTAAAATGGAACAAAGGGGTTTAAACACTTAAAAGTTACCGGAATAAATAAAAATTCTAAACTTAGTTTAGAAGTTTGATAAATAATGCGCTCTCCGGAATTATTATTCTAATAAAACCTTTTTCAAGCGACCCGGAAAAAACGGAATTTGTTTCATTTTCTTCAAAATAATGGGTCCCTTATGGAGGGAGTTCAACTGGGGTGGTCTCTGAATAGAGGTAAAATTAGTATTGAGCCTATGGGAATAAATTTCGTACCATGAAAAAATGGTCGTTCAGGGGGTGGTCGCTTAATGGAGGTGGTCGCACAGGGAGGTTTCACTGTATATATATTTACCTCATAAAAGCTAACACAATCGAATAGCAGACAGATTCAGCGTTCTGAAGGTGCCCGCGATTAAGTGTTTTTAATGTATTTAAAATTTTTTGTACTTAACTTTTAATCTTATTCTACTTTTTAGTTCAAAATACTGATTATAACCAATATACAATGTCGAAACCCATTTAACGCATAAGCTTTAAAAAAATTGCATATCGTATTTGGGGCAACAAAAATCGTAGGTGGTGGGGGGCGGGGGGGGGGGATATGTCAAAGTTTACCCTTGCTTTAATCAAGTCCTTCTAGAAAAATTCCAACTCTGCATTGTGATTCAGTAAATATAGAATAATTCAGCTTTAAGTACAAAATCTAGTTATGCTTAAGTACATATAGTATAAAATTCTATCTTTTTACTGATATTCATTTTAAATTTCAGATTTCTTTTTTACTAAAAATAATCAAAAAATCAATATTATAATTGATTTCAAATGAAATATAGCTGTATATATTTACCGTATTTTTACAATTATGTTAACAGCACATAATTACATGAATTTAAGAATTTACAAATAATCATTATGACTAATACAGAGATAAGGCGAGAACATTTTCTTAATCGTTAAATATGAAGATTTATTGAAGACGCCAACAAAATTTTCTCCGCTTTACGTCTACAGATTTCAGACAATTTCTGATGAGTCTTCAAATTGTGGTGTGAATCACCGGGCTTGAAAATGAAAACATCTGAAGTTGACTACTTTCAGTATAAGAAGTAGAATATTTCTAAAATGCTCGGAAACAACAAAAGTATATAGCAGAAGGAAAAAACAGATTTCATGACCGGATTTGAGTTTTATCTGTCAAAACAGTTTAATCTAATAAATGAAGACAAGTAATTCGCTGTATGTATGGGGGAATTGATGATATGAGGGGTAAATGGAAGGATTTTCGAACTATATATTTTTAAATAACTTAAAATTTATCACGGTGTATAAAATCTGAGTCGCAAGAAAACGTCATCAGACATGAAAAGCATACGTAATAAATAAAAATTAAATAAGGATGTTTACTATAAAGAGTTGGGAATTTCAGTACATATCACATATTAAATCTATGGGAAATGTAAAACCGATGTGAACGTTACAAATGCTGTCGCATTAAATGCTTATAAAAATATTGTATACATAAATAAAACCCATATAAAAAGTACTCCTGTGTAATTATTACTCTAAGAAAACGCTGTTAAGATAGCCTTGATGGTAATTAAGAAATTATGAGCCGATCAACAGGTGCTGTCACTTCTATTTTTAAAGTAATGGCGTGCGAGTAGACAGAAAAAGAAGGCTTAGGATGGTGTATCTCAATAGATTCAGTAACAACTAATACACCATGCAGACTTGCCAAAACTTATTTTAAGGATAACATCGGATGTAAAATAATACAGAAACATGATTGCAGATGATTTGAATAGTAGAAATTTAAATATTAGCAAGATAGAATTTTAACATGGAAATCCCATAGGCAAAATGCTTTAAACAAATTTTGGCATAACTCAGGAACTAATAAAGCTATAGACTCGTGTGAGGTCTCTATTTAAAGAGAAAACATTCGCAGAGAGTTTTCAATGCATAGTGAAGGGTCCACTTACCTGAAAAAGGTGTGATTATTCCAAAATCACATCCACCCAGGCGACGTCCGGATTGGAGGCTACGCTAGTATCCGTGAGTTCAGCAGACTTTGATATTTAAAAAAGAATTTCCCTTTGCACATCCGGCTAGCTCTGTTAAAAGAATGGAATATTTCCATCCTAAAAACATAGCCCGCCAGACAACAGTTCTCTTTACCTGCTTTGACGAGACGAAGAACACTATATTATTGTTATTGCTTGACACCTTTCATTAATATGGAATATCACTATGTCGATACGGATTAAATCCTGGAACTTCACATTCCGCAAAAACCGAATCAAGTCAAAATAAATTATTAGTTAAAATGTACGCGTAGATAAAACAAACGCTCAGTTTGAATTACAAACGAACATCCAATTCGAACGAAAGGCATCTAAAACGCATTCGCAACTAGAGTGCCCCCTGGTGGTTAATGCGGAACGGAGTTACAAAGTGTCTTAAAAGTAGACACTTGCAGATTTTTTAGACACCTTTCTCAGTTCGTTTACATCATGATCATAGTAAGACACTTATATGTTTTAAATTAAGACATCTATCATGACTGAATTTTCAGATTCAGATACTTAAGTGTCTGAAATACCTTTTCAGTCACATATGTGTCTTAATTTAAGACGCCTCTATTTGCAGTGTATTTTCAAAGATACAATTTTGAAAGTTTGACTGTATTTACCTCCTATACAGAAGACAAGGAACCACAGTTAACTTGCTCATATATCGCATCACCATGTGAAGATTTAACGTATACAATATTCACATTTTAAAATAGCAAGTAAAATTGATTGTCGAAGCTTAAAAAAAATTTTCATTAGCCTCCCACATGGCTTGGCAATTTTTCGCATCTACATACATTCAAGTAAAAACTATATTTATTTCAGCTGCATTTATCTGCAATTGTGTCTTATGTACTTCCTTATTAGAGGCACAAAAATTTTATTATTTGATTAAAGGTCCAGAATTATTCCGCGAATGATTAAAGGTATCAATTTAAAACTAGTCTTTTTCGATTTCTTACACGAAAATACGCAAAACCATCTCAAACAACCATAAACCATATATTAATTTATCTTTTTAAAACTTATTAAGTTTTCATTTATTATTTGCTTTATTCAACATATTCTTTCCTTTTTAATGAAATGCATTTTTAAAATCTTTTTAAGCCAAGTTTTGTGATATAGTGTCACGAAAATTATGGATTAATTAAGTTTTGAGGCAAAATTCAGGTTTTTCGGACAAATATATGCTTAGAACACGAATTCTAGCTTTTCACCCCTTTCGACCTTGTCAGTTCCCTGAAGTTGTTAAATATACGCAGAAAATCGTTATAACTCAATTTCTCTAACTCGTATTGACCCGCGGATAGTTCCATTCTGTTCAGACGAAAAAATTACATAAGATGCGCAGAAAACAGTTATAACTCAATTTCTGTAACTCGTATTGACCTGCGGCAGGTTTCATTCGATTCAGATGAAAAACTACATAATAATCGATATTAAAATATTTTCTAAGGAAATATATTTTAGTGCTTTAATATAGACAAAAATTTAACATCAAATATTGACAGAGAAGTGGTTATAAATCGTAAAGTCGTATCGACCTGCGGATAGACTCATTCCATTCCCCTCAAAAGAATACATTGAAAACAGTGCTCAAAACCAAATTTCCTAAAAGATGGGAAGATATGGAGAAATTTTGTCGAAAAACCGGGATTTTGACTCACTGTGCGCCGCCTGTATTTAAAAGTTAAAGAAATGCGGAAATCTTGAAATCAAGTTCCGGTGTGTAAAACCTTCATTCTATGATTACAGTGTCATTTTGGCTACGCGATATCAATGTTGTTTTATCACATACTTTTGTAAACAAATCTCACAATAGGAATAATACCCTGGAAGAAATTAATCTAATTCATTTTTTGGTAATTGCTGAACTCAGTAAGCACTACAAATCTAAAAAAAATTAAATG
This sequence comes from Maratus speciosus, assembly GCA_963932465.1. NCBI lineage: Eukaryota > Metazoa > Arthropoda > Arachnida > Araneae > Salticidae > Maratus > Maratus speciosus. Next base: position 1,897,754 of record OZ010787.1, read on the forward strand.
ATCGATAAATCAATCCTTGTAAAAAAAACCTATAGGGGTTTAACAATTGGGTTTACTTGTTAACGTTAAGCATTTTTCTGATAAGAAGCTCTTCCATCTGGATTTTATGCGAATTTTGTTCTCAAATACAACTCGCAGCGTCTCCTATCGGTCATTTGTGTAATTAAATTTTTCTATTGCATGATTTCTTCATGTAAATGATTTCTCCATGGTATGAAATGTTTATATTTAAAATAAGGAGGGGTTACATCCATGTTTTGTTTTTCTAGAGCCTACCAAATAGGAATACATTAATTTCAATCACCCGGTATTTGAATAATAACTTTCTTCTCAAAAGAAAAAAAATACCGCTTTATAATCACATTAAAAACTAATCATTTACTTTAGCATTTAAATATGAATTTTTTTCTGTCTAACGTCTTATTTTAAAAGTTAAGTAAACTATCAAGTATGAGTATTACACGTTCTCAGAGTGTTCCGTACAATGAATTATTAATTGTATTATTGAAAAAAATTGTTACTAAAAGAATAACAAAACTTTGTAAAAAAATATACAACGTAGGGTTGGATGTAGCTGTATATACTAGAAAAGTATGAATGGGTATACCATAAAAGTTCAAAGAGATATGAAGTCTAAATAATATCAAATATTGCTATTTTGTATAACTATTTTTTTAATCTTATGCTAATCTGTTTATGATGAAATTAGTTCGGTACTGACAACAAAAGTAGTGCATATTTAAGATTCATTTGGCATTTCATAAAACTAAAATCAGCGTATGTAATAATGTTTTCTTTTTGCGAGTACTGTGTAGCTAAAACAAAACCCTTTTTCAAAGTTTAAACTTGGCATTGAGCTTTTGCACGATACACCACACAATATACAAAGAAAAGTGTTTTTTTTCAAGTAACATAATTATCCCCACTACATTTTTCCTAAATATGTTTGTGAATGTTTAAAAATCTGTAAATATGTGTGTCAATAGTTTTTATTACTTCCCTCAATTTAGACTTTCTACGTTCCATAGTTTACGAGTAAAACTGCTGTGACAGACAGACACAGGAGTGATCTTATAATGGTTCCATTTCTACTTTTTAAATATGGAACCCAAAAAACGGGTTTAAAGGTACTGGAGTTTTTTAAATATACTGGGTGATTCAAACGTTTTCAGATAAATTTTAAGGGGTGGCAGAGCACACTAAAAAACAATATCTCTATAGGAAATCAGGATTGCAATCCCTTTTTTCACTCAAAAATACAGGGTGTCGCACTCGCAGTCGAACATAACTCTGAAATGCTATGACATTATGAAAAATTCTAAATATGGTATTTTGATCAATGAGACCGTATGCAATGTCAATTACATTGAGGTACATGGAGTATGTACAGTGGCGGCCAAAATTATGAACAATTTTAGGCAGCTTTCATTACAAAAAGTAAAAAGCTACCTATTGCAGCCGTCCGAAGGAAAACACTTCGGGAAATTTTGCTATATTTTCGCCGATCATGACCTCCAGATCCCAAAACCAACCTCTGTTGAAATGTTGACTTGTATATATATATATATATATATATACTATATATATATATATATATATATATATATCATCCGCCATCTTGTTTCAAAATGGCGGTCATTTGAATTTTTAATTTTTTTTTTATGTTTTCTAACATTGAATACTTATAGAAAATGTTACGTTTCACAAAATGCAAACTCTTATGTATCGTTTTAAACAGAATGTTAGAAACATTAAAGATATTTTAAGGAGTCACACAGTGTTAGTTAACAACATAGGTCATTTAAAAGAGAAAGTTAGGAAGCCTAAAAATTTCCAAAAGTGTCCACAAAATTCAAATAGCCGCCATTTTGTTTCAAAATGGCGGATGAAGCTGGACAACGAACACGGTCAAGAAATTAGTATGTACTATGCATACAAAAAATTTCATCCAAATCGGTTAAAAAATTCAAGAGTTACAGCATGACAAAATTCAGATATAAATGTATATATTTAAGTATTGCGCGTTAGCGCATTACTAAATAAGTATTACGCGGCAGCGCAAGACATATTTATTTCCAGTGTCACTTCTCAAATTTAATTTAACATAGAAAAGCTTATGGAGATCATAACTTTTTCATTTTTTCTTCCCACGTTTTTGTCCCTGATGCCACTCATTATTTATTCTTTACTAATTCTAATGATATTATAAATTTAAAGTATAAAAACGTTTGCCTGACGTCAGGGTCAAAACGAATGGTAAAATGCCTTTGCATATGGGTGAATTATAACCCAAAGAGAAACATGGGTCAATTTTTTTTCATATTATTCAAATATTTTTCTTAATAATTCCAAATTTCGCTTTTTTCTTTGAGAATCAACGGACATTTTTCATAGAAAATGTAACATTTTTTCTTCATTTTTGCAAAAATTTCAAAAGCCGTAATAATAATTTATTTCATTTTGTGTAAAGATTTCCACATGAAATATTAAATTGAACAAGTTTTTTTTTTTTTTTCAATAATTTAAAAGGTTAATATAGTGGAAATAGAAATAACATTTTTAGAATAAGTTTTTGCTTTGGTCAAGTTTATGTTTTTGTATAAAATTTCAAATGGATAGCTATTTTTACGCAGGTAGCGAGCTTAGTGAGGAATTACATAACTTAAATTTTAAAATGTATTTTTTTCCGAGATGAGAACTATTTATACCCCAAGTTAAACTTAGTTAATAATTTTCTGATGTATTTACATCACCCCTTGGGAGATAATAAGGTAATTTAAGTAAAACTTTTATTTTTTATTTTTTACTGTATCACAGTTATAATATTGTTAAATATTAGCAGTAAGGATTCAACATTTATTTTTGCATTCATAGCGTTCCTGAGTGGGAAATAGGGTATCTAAATTTAAGTAAAGTTAATTTTTTATGTTTTGATTATAGATATTTTACGTTCTGATTAGAAATTTTTGTCCAAACTACAGCAAACCTGCATTACTACAGTGGTGAAATATTTTGAATTATACATTGGTAAAGTGCATCGCACATTGTGATGCAATACCGCATACATCAAAGCCTGGTGATGATACCCTCCATTAATTTTGAAATGAGTTCTTTTGAATGCAGTAGTTATTAAAAACTTGACATATTAAACAAAAACATAATTTGAAAAAAAAAATAAAAAAAAATTTTTTTTCCTACACTTTTTAAGCCTGAGAAGGGACATATATAAATATATTTCATCCAATTAGTTCTACATTTAATGTTAATTTTTTTAACAAATTATTTAAGCTAATTGAAGATTAAAAAATAAAATAAAATTCTTAAAATATGAACTTAAAACAACCTAAAAAATTAGATTCCGTTCAAACAAAATCGAAATAAATCTTAGACCTTTTTTGTTTGTTTTGTATTTTGCATGCATCTTATCATTTTATGTACAATTGTCATAAACATAATACAAAATCTGCAATACAAAAATTTTCAATTAAAAATGGGAGAAGTCTAAGATTTACTTCGATTTCATTTGAACGGAATATAATTTTTTAGGGTGTTTTAAGTATCATATTGTATGAATTTTATTTTTATTTTTTAAAACTTCAATTGGCTTAACTAATTTGTTACAAAAATTTAACATTAAATGTAGAACTACTTGGATGAAATATCTTAATATCTGTCCCTTCTCGGGCTTAAACAATGTAGGAAATAATTTTTTTTTAATTTGCTCTTCAAATTATGTTTTGTTTAATATATATATTGTTAATCTAAGTCATTTCTTGATTTCTTCAATCAATTTCATTCCTTTTTTTTGGAGGGGGGGGGGGGGGGGTAAAGATGGCAGAACTAAACATTATTGTTAATAATCCAGTTCCAATTTGCATTTTTTACTTTCTTACACCAGATGGAAGCAAAGTTATGGGTTTCAGTGAGATACTCAACTATGGCCCACATGTTAAAACAGTCCTAACTCTGTTTTCCATCCCGACATGCTGCAGTTTTGATTCCTAGTATGTAATTTACGTATTTTGCTCTAATAATTTTTAATATCCTGTGTGAGGTGTATCTTTCTTTAGATCTCTTGGATTTTTATTATCTATTTTCTGTTATGTTTGCGTTATAAGGAACTAAATTTTGTCATTTTAGGCTTAAGGCCGACAAAATTGGATGAAATAACGCATCTCCTGTGAATGAACCCACAAGCTCATCTGAAGATTCTGTGGGTTATTCATAGTTTCTTATTTTACTGACTGGTTTCCTATGTTCATTTCTAATTCATCTTTAGAACTTTACCAATTTGCCCATATACCTGTTATTTCAAATATATGGATATATATATATATATATATGTATGTGTAAGTCAGAACTTCAACGGAGGGTTGTTTTGGTATCTGCGGGTCATGATCGACGAAAATATAGCAAAATTTCCCGAAGTGTTTTCCTTCGGACGGTTGCAATAGGTAGATTTTTACTTTTAGGTAGCTTTCATTAGAAAAAGCTAACAATTGCAGCCGTTCAAAGGAAAACGATTCCGAAAAAATTTGGTATATTTTCACCGATCATGACCCCCGGACCCCGAAACAACCCTCCGTTCAAATGTTGATATACATATCTGATCTTTGTTACACGTAACTCTTGTATTCATGAACCGATTTGGAGTAACTTGGTGTGTGCATAGTACATACCAATGTCTCGACCAAATTCGTTGCTCAGCGTCATCCGCCATCTTGTTTCAAAATGGCTGCAATTTAAATTTAAAAAAATTAAAATGAGGTACAAAAAATTAGAAATTGAAAATATACTTTTCTTATGTCTTTGACCTGGATACAAAGATTCCAGAGCATTTTTTGTTTCGTCCATATCTTAATAAATTAATCTATTATAGTCCTTTGAATTTCTACTGTTGATGATATTTTGAAACGATCTGAATTTTGTCACGCGATAACAGGCGTATTTATGAACCGATTTGGATGTAACTTGATGTGTACATAGTACATACCAATGACTCGACCGATTTCGTTGGCAAACTTCATCTGAAATTTTGTTTCAAACTGGCGGCCATTTAAAATTTAAGAAAAAGGTTATAATTGAAAATGAGGTACAAAAAAATTAGAAAATAAAAAAGATTTTGTTCTTATGTGTTTGACCTTGATGCAAAGATTTCGGAGCGTTTTTTGTTTTGTCTATATCTTAAAAAATGGCTGAGTTACAGCACTTTGAATTTCCAGCATGGCTGACATTTTGAAACGATCTGATTTTTGTCACGCGATAACATGCGTATTTATTAACCGATTTGTATGTGAGAATGCATGTGTATAGTACACTGACGGAAAAAAAATCCCAACACCAAGAAAGACTTGTGTTAGATAAACGAAATTTGGTAGGCGTGTTTATACATCTGAAAGATGACATCGATTGAAATTTCACGCTTCGAGCATAAGTGTGGCGCTAGTAGCGCAACTCAGAACATGCAGATCAGGGTTACTTTAAATGCGTGCTGTAAAGTTCGTGGGCGTTACTTAGCCTCGAAATGTGACTTATTGAGTTCATGTTAGCCAAGAATACCTTTAACAAGACGAAGAAGCCACTGTCAACAGCTTACTGTGTTGGAACGAGGTTGCAAATTCGGGCTACGAAAAGGTGGATTTTCTTTCCGCGATATTGCAGAAAGACTTGGCTGGAATGTATCCACTGTGCATGATTGTTGGAAGCAGTGGTCAAGGGATGGTACTGCCTCAAGAAGACCGGGTTCCAGGAGGCCACGTGGCCCTCCTGAGAGAGAAGATTGCCGTATTAGGCGTACGACTGTCACGCATCGTACTGCGTCTGCGGCAGAAATTGAAGCTGCAGTTGGTACCACAGTGACACAACGAACATTTAGAAATTGGTTACTTCAAGGACAGCTCCGAGCTAGGCACGCCGTAGCGTGCATTCCACTGACTCCAAGCCATTGCCGTTTGTGAAGCCATTCGTGACAAGCCAGAGCTCATTGGTGGGCGGAGTGGAGATCTGATGTGTTTCTTTTTCATCGGAAAACACAACAGATCTCCACTCCGTCCTCCAATGAGCTCTGGCTTGACACCAATGGCGTCGCAAACGGCAATGGCTTGGAGTCAGTAGAATGCACGCTAGAGGGCGCCTGGCTCGGAGCTGTCCTTGAAGTAACCGATTTCTAACGGTTCGTTGTGTCACTGTGGTAACAACTCCAGCTCCAATTTCTGCCGCAGACGCAGTACGATGCGTCACAGTCGTACGCCGAATACGGCGATCTTCCCTCTCAGGAGTGCCACGTAGCCGCCTGGAACCCAGTCTTGTTAAGGCAGTACCATCCCTTGACCATTGCTTCTAAGAGTCGTACACAGTGGATACATTCCAGCCAAGTCTTTCTGCAATATCGCGGAAAGAAAATCCACCTTCTCGTAGCCCGAATTTGCGACCTCGTTCCAACTTGGTGAGCTGTTGACAGTGGCTTCTTCGTCTTGTTACAGGCGTTCATGGCTAACATCAACTCAATCCGTCACATTTCGAAGCTAAATAACGCCCACGAACTTTGCAGCAAGCATTTAAAGTAAACCTGATCTGCAAGTTCTGAGTGGCGCTACTAGTGCCACACTTATGCACGAAGCGCGAAATTTCAATCGATGTCATCTTTCAGATGTATAAACATGCCTACCAAATTTCGTTTATCTAAGACAAGTCTTTCCTGGTGTTGGAATTTTTTTTCCCGTCAGTGTATATAGCAATGTCTCGACCAAGTTCCCAGGCCAGCTTCATTCGTCATCTTGTTTAAAAGTGTCGGCCATTAAAATAAAAAAAAATAAATTTAAAATTGGGAATAAAATTTAAAAACTGAAAATGATTTTTTCTGAAGTGATACCTTGATACAAGGATTCTGGATCATGTTTTGTTTTGTTTTTTATCTTTAAAAAGTCCTTCCGGCCAGCGCCGGGAGGAAGAGATAGCTTTCATGTTCCTTATTTTTAAAGAGCCAGCTTATACCATTCAAACACACGAAGCTCAAATTAGTGAAACACGATTATAGAAGATTCAATACTAATTTTTGGCAATACTGAATGTGAATGAGAATTTCACGAAATTAGTTTCCTGTATCCAAACTGGTTTTATTTAAAGTGACTTATATTTGGTCGCATAATTCGACGATATCTTTAAGTGCCCGCCATTTTAAAACAACATGAAGGGTGAAGATAATCAATGAACTTAGTCGAGACCTTAGTAATTCCTGTGCACATGCTCACTCACATTGGAATCGGTTGGTATATACGAGTGCTGTCGCAGGCAAAAATTCAGATTTTTCAAAATGTCACCCACATTAGAAATTCTAAGTGCTATATTTCAATCATTTTTAAAGATAAAGACAAAACAAAATATGCTCCGGAATCCTTGTATCAAGGTCAAACACTCAAGAAAGATATCATTTTCAGTTTCTAATTCTTTTGCACCTAATTTTAAATTTAAATTTTTTAAAAAACAATTTAAAGACTTGGCGGATGAAGTTGGCCAGCGAACTTGGTCAAGACTTTACTATATACTATGCACATGCCTTCTCACATCCAAATTGGTTAATAAATGCGCGTGTTAACGCGTGACAAAAATAAGATCGTTACAAAATGTCAGCCATGCTGGAAATTCAAAGTGCTATAACTCTGCCATTTTTTAAGATATAGACAGAACAAAAAATGCTCCGGAATATTTGTATCAAGGTCAAACACATAAGAGAAAAATCTTTTCAATTTCTAATTTTTTTTGTACCTCCCTTAAAATTTTAAATTCTTTTAAAAATTTTAAATGGCCACGATTTTGAAACAAGATAGCGGATGAAGTTGGCCAACGAACTCGGTCGAGACATTTGTATGTACTATATACACACCAAGTTACGTCCAAATCGGTTCATAAATACGCGTATTAACGCGTGACAAAATTCAGATGTGGGTGACATTTTGAAAAATCTGATTTTTTTGTCTGCGACAGCACTCGGATATCTCAACGGATCCCAATTCCAGATAGCATGTATGCAGGAATTACTAAGGTCTTTACTAAGTTCATTGGTTAGCCTAACCCATAATGTTATTTTAAAATGGCGGGCACTTCATGATATCGCCAAATGTGGCGACCAAATATAAGTCACTTTAAATAAAACCAGTTTGGATACAGCTAACCAATTTTTCGAAATTCTCATTCACATTCAGTATTGACAAAAAATAGTATTCAATCTTCTTTAATCGGTTTCTACTAATTTGAGCTTAGAGTGTTTGAATAGTATAAGCTGGCTCTTTAAAGATAAGGAATATGAAAGCTACCTCTTCCTCCCGGCACTGGCCGGAAGGACTTTTTGTAATGAAAGCTACCTAAAAATGCCCACAATTTTGGCCACCACAGTAATTATGCCTTGTTCGGATGTGGCTGATGGTCATTTTTATATCTTCTCGTGACTACGTTACATTTCACGCAAAAAAGGTAATCTTGTTGCAGATTTTGTTAAAATATCCTCTTTATTATTAAAGTTATAAATAAAATCCTGGTTCGGTTGTTAGTAAGACACGATATATATTTGACTAAATGTATGAAAAATAACATTATTTCAAGTACAAAAACTGTATTTTGTAGTATATACTACCACCCCTTAAAGGTTGATTAAGAAATTTTGAATCCTCCTGAATGTAAAGAAATAGGTAAAAAGAACTAGTAATGCATAATGAAGAAAAAATATGTATATATTTCATATCTTTCTTTATTAAAATATTCCAAACGTTTATTTTAATCTATATACGAAACAGAAATTTTCATTATCTCCTAAAACAAACTGTAATTACATGAAACATTGAAAAACATCAATTTGTTTGATCACTTATTTTTTAGCTCACAGGCTATCAAAGCCTGAGAGATTATGTGCCCGCAGGTTCTGTATGTATGTACGTATGTATGTACAAGGTGGCCATAATTAAACTGATAGTATTCAGAGTGTTCTGTAGCGCAAACTAATTGAGAGAATGACGCTTAATTTTGTAAGAAGGTTAAACAAAACAGGGCACGAAGGATTCCGCGAAATAAAAAAAATAATTACAAAAGTCACCGCTAGGGGAATATGTAGCGCTATGTAACAGAAAAAGATTTTTAAAAATGCAGAATCAATACTGAAATAAAATTACCGTTTATTTAGCACATTTCACGATTTAATTCAAGTTCAATATGGCATTAAAACTCTCTTTTCTGTTACAGAGCGCCACATATTCCCCTAGCGGTGACTTTTGGAACCATTTCTTTCGCGGAATCCTTTGACTCCGTTTTGTTTAATCTTCTTACAAAATTTGGCGTCATTATCTCAATTAGATACCTCTACAGTAGGGTGGGTCGAAAAAAAGAATTTTTTTTTTCGGAACACTTTAGTGCGGGAAAGTTGCCTATTTTAATAAGAAGAAAAACGGCATAAAAAATTTAAAAATCGGTTAACATCTTCCATTCGCACATCGTACTTAAAGTTGATGAAAAATTGCAAAAATCGCACCTTTTTTCTAATTTTTTAAAGTTAATTAAAACTTTAAAAGTAAACACGCTTTTTATGCTTGTTTCATGGTTTAGATAACCTAAATAAATTAAATTCCGATCAATAATCCAATTTTTTTTGTTCGCGCAAAAACTGAGAAAAAACATAAATTTCCAATTTTTCGCAATTTTCACCGTGCAACTCTTAGTTCGTTTTGCTAAAACAAAACGACACAGAACTCACCACGTGGTGGTGGTTGCACATTGAGTTTCACCAATATCCTACCCAACCAACCGTCCAATTGTTGGGTGTGGTATTTATATTATATTAAAAAGGCCACATGCATGTTAATGTGCAATTTTAATTAAATGCTTATGTAAAAAAAATAAAGAAAATTCATGTCTTTGAGTTGAACTTCATGATTCTTCAAAGGAATTACAATTTGGGTGAAAATCTGATGTATTTACAAAACAGTTCCAAAAAGCTAAATGTGAAGACCGAGCGGAAAGCTCGTGATCTTCAGCAAGCACTGAGTGGTTCCTCAAATAGTTCTAAAGTTCCTAAAGTGGCAGTGTACTATGAAAATGATGAAACACACTTCTTTTGAAGACTCGGAGTATGAGGAAGATAAATACAAAACTAGTACATCGACTAAAAGCCCGAATGGCAGATGATAATTAAAATTAACGCAACAGCGCTGAACAACGATCGTTTCGGGGTTTCTCAGCGGAGACCGGCTAACTGCGCCTATACCGACCCTTCTTTGCCTCCCCCTGTATGAACTGCGCTCGGTGTCACCGTGAACAGATATCATTGCCATCCCCGTCTCTTATACTTATGGGCACGAAGTGAGAACTTTTTTTGTTAGAAAGACACTTTTCTGTTGGCGTTAATTCACTAAATTGGGCGCTTTAACGATAATTTAGGCTATAAATAATGTTTTTTCTTAAATTCACAAAAATTTTATACACATATATTTTATATATGTATATAATAAAAAATTTTGTATATATAAATGTAAAATTTTGTATAATTATATATGTATTTAATATAAACATGCATATCCGTTAATATAAAATGCACAAATTGAAAAAAAAAGGAAAAAATAAAAGTATGATGATAAAAAAATCCATATATAAATATATATTTACACAAGAAATTTAACCATTAGAGAATTTCTTTTTAAACTACTTTAGAAGAGGAAATTTTATGAAGAAATAACACTTGTTACCTAATAATGCTATCCCCCCCCCCCCCAAAAAAAAAAAAAATTGTTTAGAAATATATTTTTAAAACTATTTGACATAGGATAATTTTGTATGGAAACAAATATTGTCGTCAGGTTTAAACTAATTTCTCGTTGACTGTGTCTTTGGATGTTTCATTTCTAAGATTCTTCAAATATCTCAAACAAATGAAATATTAACATTTATATACAGATATTTCGTATTTCAATTAATATTCTAGAAATAATTTTCACCTTAAAATCATTCTCTGTATTAATTTGAAAGAAAGGTGTTCGTGGGAAAAAGAACAATATTCTAAATAGAAGGATATACTTGCTGCTGAAATATTCTGGGCGCTAATTAGTACTTCTTTCATTGCCCTTAGTATTATTGTTTTTACTGTTATTATTATAAACTTGTTTGGAACTATGGTACTTAAATATTGATCTATTATTTTCTTTTAAAACTTTTTTTTTTCAAATTCTAAAGTAAATTTTAAAATTCCAAAGCGGTTATACGATTTTTTATAACTGAAACCTAAATATGTATTTCTTGATAAATTTTAATTTTTACTGAATATATAATTCTAATAATCACGCACGATTCTCTTATGCACATGCTTATAAATTAATAATAATAAGAAGAAGAGCATTAAATTCTCATTAATTCAAAACTGAGAATTGAGTTATCATTTGAAAAACATGCATCCAAAAGTGGATAAACTTAATTTCTTAAGTGTACCGCAACACAAAATTTTATGACTCATTGTCCGATTCATTTTTATACTTCAAGGAATAAAATTAACATTTTTAATTGAATAGCGTTTTCCATTTTCAGATAAATAAATTACTTATAGAGTTATAAGCCATTCTTGTTACGTGACGACAAGTTTTCCTTCTTTCTCGCACTGCTGCGCCGTGAATTTGGTTCAAATCGCCAACTTTTACAGTATTTTCTGTAAAATCCTCTGTTTATATCATAAAATGAAAAAGTCATTCGATTACATAGTTTCAAAATAAGACAACCTTCTAATTTAAAGTGTTTTCGAGCAAAAACGAATTCAGAAATGTGTCAGAAAATAGCTTCTTTGAATTTAAGAGTCCAACTCATTTACTTTCCAGAATTTATATTTGTTTGTACTTGTATGAGAGTGACAGATGCTGATTTAAAAAACTATCAAATCGAACGGTTTTTCCAATTTTCATTACAGGAATTCTTTCTCAAAATGCTTTTCAAAGCACTTAGTATTAGAACTGAATTTCCACAATGCGTTGTTCTAAATTGAATTTCCAGATGTAACAGTCCGTTAAAAATTTCATCAAACAACACTCTCTTATAATTCAACATTTAATTCAGTTATCAAAAAATGAAAGATTATTAGATTATAAATCAATTCAATAGTCATGTCTGCAAGTGACATGCTTTTACGTTTAAAAATGAGTGTGTATGTTAGAAAATTTTTGGGGAAACTCTTACAACACCCTTAAATCTTTAAATTTATTTATTTACTTATCTATAAAGATAAAATATCCTTTTAAAGAACAGATGACTTCCTACTTAAAAAAAAAAAAAAAAAAAAAAAAAAAAAAGAAAGAAAAGAAAAACATTTTAAATAATAGACTATCGTTGACTTTATGATTTTGATCCTCAAAATATTTTTAAATTAAATTTTTGCTGATTTTTAAAAGCCAGTTTTTTAAGTAGAACTGATCGATTAGTTATTTGATATCTGAAAGAGAATATAAATGTATGAATGGATTAAAATTATGTTGTGATAGAAAAATTTAACATATTAATGATTTTAAAACAATCCTAAATTAGAAACTTCTCCATTCTGCTTCATTTAAAAAATAATACTACTACAACTTATAATAATAATCTTGTTAATTTAAACATACTACTGACAGATTTGGTATTATTTGAGGAAAAATTTGTGAAAAACAATGAACTTTTGAATATAAAATATTAAAAATCGTGACAAATAGTATATAAGAGTGTCAGCTCTATTTGTTACCCAATGACTAATTTCCTAAACCATTAGTTTTAGAAGTATAGTTTCAATAGCAAACATGTTGTTCTTCATCCTATTAAATCCATTTATATAAAAAAAGTGTTATTTTTAAAAGTTACAGAAATTTAATTTTTTTACGGGATTGAAGTATTATATTTAGTAAAACTTTCTTCGTGTACTATAATAAGTAAAACAATAAAAGTTTCATTTTTGTGCAAATAAAACTTATCGAATTATGATAATTTTGAATTTTATTAATTTTCAGCATTTTTTGTCATTAAAACGGAACTAGTTGGATGTGCCTATCCCAAAACTTTCTTCTACCTCATGTCAATATTTCATTTTAATTAGTTTTATTAGTATTTTTATTAGAATTATGCATAACTGCATGTACTTTTCAATGGTACAATATTCAAAATGCACAAAAATCGGTATTACGGCCTCCCCTACCAGCGGAATTTTTCCAAATTCAGGGGGGACCTGCTTGCCATAGCCAAAAATTAAAAAAAAAATTGGTTCAATTCTATGCATAACTTCATACAATTTTTGATGGTGCAATGACGACACACGGACATACGGACACACGGACAGACAGACATTTTGTATACACATGTTTTTTGTGATCTCTGACACGTAAAACGTGTAAATCCGTCGAAAACTGGAAGTCGAAAAAAATTTCGATTACAATACTTTCTTATGTTGAAGATAGAAGAAAGTAAAAACGCTTTTTATCCACAAGTTTTATCCAGATAAAAATTTTCTTAACAATGGTGTTTTTTTTTTTTTTTTTTTTTTTTTTTTTTTTTTTTTTTTTTTTTTTTTTTTTTTTTTAGTTAACATTAGATATTTCTTGGAATACATTGAAAGAGCTAACAAAATTTGGGGCGGTAGTTTGCATCGGGCCCATTTAAATCGAAAGTCCCCTTTCTTTTGTAGTAAATATTAGTAAGTATACTTGAGGAATTATGGTTCCTTTTAATATTTTATTTGTATTTATTAGTTGAATATCTTATAAGATGCAATGCAATACTAGATGAATGCAGACCACGTGCTAAGTATTGTGATTATTGTCGCCAAGATTTACCATGGCAGGATTTGCATCCAGAAGACTTTTTGGAAAAAAAAAAAAATTAAGGCAACCCTCAATACAATGATGGATTGCTTATCTCACCCCCTTCGAGCGCAGTTCATACCGTGGAAACCCACGCTGCTCGCTCTCTCCCCTCAAAGGTCAAGATGGGTGGTGTCGGGCTGTCAAGTGAAGGAACGGGGAGCTTTCCTCTTTGGATTAACGCATTCGATTAATCTGCAGGGATATATCAGGGCATCCATTTTGTAGCCTGGTGAAGTATTTTTTTTTTCTCTTTTTTGTTGAGAACTTTTATCAAATACTACATTATAATGGAATACAATAATTTAAAAAAGTTCTTGAAGTAAAAAAAAAACTGTGTCTGTAATGTTTCGCTCTTTTTTAAACATATATTTTAGCCTTTTTTTTTCGTTTCATTAAAACTCTGCCACAATGTTTTTACAGAAATTACGAAAAGAAGCTCCCATAGGTTTAACATTAGCTATCACTCCTTGCTGTAGTGTTTCTTAAAAAAAAAAAAAAAACGATATTTTAGCTTTTTGTTCCGTTTCATTTAAACTCTGCCACAAAGTTTTTGCAAAAATTACGATCCGTGAAGTTTTTTTTTTTTTTTTTTTTTTTTTTTTTTTTAACTATTTTAAAAAATGGCTATTGTCCTCGTCAGGGTAGGAAATCAAAAGCACATCTGGAGTTTTTTATTGGTTGAATCAGCATTTTATTCGTTTTCTGATTGGTCTATACAGTAATCTGTAATTTTCCTTTACTTTCAACAGAGATGGATACTTCTGTTGCTACTATGACAAAAAAGTAATAAAAACTAGAAAAAAATTTTTAATAACTCAGAAACAAATTGAGATACAGCTTCCAAACAAATTACATTTAAAAGTACATTTTATTCTCTATACGACGGTGTAAAAAGTAATATTGTGGAATGTTTAGAAGTTTAAGAATGAAATTTCATTTAAAATGGGTCGTCAGATTTCTTGGAAATCGGACGATGGAAAAGCCTTTTCCCGAACAGCCAATGAAATGCTTGGATAATACGTAAGTTTCAGGTGGATAATACATAAGTTTCACGAAATCTGACGAGTCGCAGGCGATTTTTGTCGCTTGCAATTTTTATGTGTAATAACACTATTAATGTTTAATTCATGGCGTACGTAATGTATGACCAGCTCCGTAGAAGTTTAAACATTTACAGTACTGAAAATTGTAAAACTGAAATTTCTTTTAAAATTTGTTCATGATGGGTCCAGGAATGTGAATATTTAATTCATGGCGTACGTAATGTATGATCAACTCCGTGCGATTTTTTATGTCTTAAATTTTAGTCTTCGAAAAAATCATTTTCCAAACGGTCGTTGTAATTTGTTAAATTGCTTTTTTTTTTTTTTTTTTTTTTTTTTTTTTTGAGAGGTTTTATCAAGTACATTTCTTTAAAAAGACTTCGTTATAATGGAATATGAAAATTATATAATACAATTTTAATTAAAATATTGTTCTAAACAATCTGTGATGATGTACATTTTTTTTTTTTTTTTTTTTTTTTTTTGGATGAAAAGGCATTTTTTCTTTTTGGAATTTATGTCATTTTCACCAACAGAATTGTCTGTGCGTTTAAGATTAGTGCATCATATCCATCAATTATTTTAAAATGTTTCAGATTTTAGTTTTATTGCTTAATTTTTATTTCAAGGGATAGAAGAAAAGAAATTTAGAAATAAACTAATAAATTTTGGAACTTTAAATGCAAGCTAAAGTTTATTGAATATGACATTATACTGACGCAATCACACAGTCATATAATGACTTGTTCCATATATGAAAATGATCTTTTCTTTTGAAAATGGTGTCAGTTTCATCATCCGAACTAATCTGAAATCTAAGATTATGTCACCTTTTAAGGACTTTATCAAAGAAATATGTCCCTCCGACAACATGGAGTTTTTAAATATTTATGGACATTTTTAAATGCAAAAGCATGACGTTTGCAGGCATGACTACTGAAGCGATTTGGCATCGAATAGTGTTTACTAATCGTTGATCAATGTGTTACTTATGTATTTATAAGCGATTTTTTCCACGTGACGACAGGTTTTCCTTTGACAGTATTTTATGAATGAACTTTTGCTTTTATTAAAAAATGGAAAACACTCGATCGCATAGTATCTGCATGAAAACACCTGCCAATTTCATGTGTTACAATATTCCTTTAAATATGACTACATTTTCATTTGTGGAATATCCTTCAATCTACTATAATCAGATTTTAATTTTTGAAACAACTCAAATTACCATGTTTAACAATCCGACGAGATTTGGACAGGGTTTTGAGGACTTAGCTCGTAACGGGCACAGCCTCTGGTACATAAAAAAAAAAAAAAAAAAAAAAAAAAAAAAACGTTGAATTATTATTTAAGAGAAAAACTTTTTTAAAACTTGTTCAATTAATAAAACTTTAAATTTTGTATTTTTGTCGGTGAATTAAAATTTATAAAGAAAATTTTCTTTTATTCGAAAAAAAAAACATATATATATACATTTTAAATCTAAGGGAACTTTTATTTTTCTAAAACCATCATTGATTTTTAAGAATTAATTCCTTCTTAGCTTTTCAAGGAGCTTATTAGAATTGGCTGGAAGGAATTACAGTTAACATTTGACAATTATTTAGTTATTTATTAGGAAGGGACCGAACCGATAAATAACCCACATGTTCAAATAACAACAATTGAAAAAGATATATATATATTTTTACATTTTACTCCAGTCGGTTTTTAGAGGCCCGAACGAAAGCTATCTTTTCCCGGCCCGGTATAAAAATTGGAAGTTTGGCCCGACTCAGTTTCTACAAAAAAGTCCGTTTTTCTCGACATACAATTAAGATTCTTTTAATGAATACTACATACATATTTATAGGAACATTTTACAGTATATTTTAGATTACTATGTGTTCGCAAAACAGAAAACACATAACAGTAAACATTAACGATTACTTACAGTGTTTTAGTCATCGTCTCTACTGACATTTCAAAATTCAAATAAGGATTCATTAAAAGATTAATGTAGTTCAGAATAAAGGATTAAAAACATGATAATTTTTGAAGCTGTATAATAAAAAATAGATTTGTGTAAATATTTCTCTCAATTTTAAGGCTTTTCTCAAATCCGAAGGAGCTACATTTCGACACATTTATGAATTCATTTCTTTTTGGAAACGCGTAAGATTGTCAGGTATTCTTATTCAGAAACTATGTAAATGTCGTTTTTTTTTTTATAAATAAAAGCAATATATCTTTCTGAAAATACTGCCAAAGTTAGCGTTTTGAATCGAATTTCCGCAAGCGATAGCACAGGAAAAGAGAAAAACGTGACAGTCACGTGACAAGAATCTCCTTTATCTCTATAATTTATCAAGTATGGAGAAAGCTATTCGTTTCCAAATGCCTTCAATAATCAGGCTTGTCAATTTTATGCCATTATAGTTAAAAATGAGTCAGAAAATGTGTCTAAAAGTTTCGCATTGTTGAGCAGTGACTATGAGAACCACCTTAAGGTATATTTCCAAAGATACTGTTAAGGCTATTCTTAACTGCTCTCCTCAACAAGCGCAAAACGTTTTGACATATTTACAATTTCATTTTTTAACGGAAAGATAAAAAATTGGAAAGCCTGGCCATGAAAGCGATTTGGAATTGAACTGTTTTTTCCATTTTTTGATCAATCAATTACCTATTGAGTTATAAGCGATTTTTATCACGTGACAAACACGTTTTTCGCCCGCTCTTGAGTGCCCTTTCTCCCTTCGCGCGGAAATTCGGTTCAAAACGCCCCCTTTGACACTCTTTTCTGAAAGATCTATTGCGTTTGCAAAAAAATGAAAAAATCAGCTCAATTACTTAGTTTTTGAACAACAACACCAGCTAGTTTCATGCATTTTCGAGCAAAAATAAAGTAAAACTTATGTCAGAAAGTTGTCCTTTTGGATTTAAGAACACCCTTAACAGAAGTTCATTATCACTATTAATAATCTTACAAAACATAATGCCTATCCTACACATCCTGAGATCGATTAAGACCAGTTTCGTCCCGGCACGAGTCTGCTGAGAAAAATTAAACCCGGAGTCAGACATCTAGTAACTGTACGATGCCGATCTCAACGATGGACATGTTATATTTCTGTATTGATGTTGTTAAACTCGCATCGGCTCGTGATGCACATTTATACTTCTCGAGAAAATCATATTCATTGAAAATGGCTTGTATTTTATCTGCTTCACTTGAATTCTTATATCGGGCCGATAGGCCCGATTAATTTTTTTTATCGACCCGACCCGACCCTGCAGGCCCGTTCAATTTTTTTGCCGGCCTGGCCCGGCCCGTTCAATTTTTTTGCAGGCCCATTTATTTTGTCTGCCGGCCCGGCCCGTTGAAAAAATTGTCCTAATTCTGCCGGCCCGGCCCGGCCCGGCCCGTTTGAAAATTCGCCTTCATTCCGCCGGGCAGGGTACGGGCCTCGGGCCAAGCCCGGGCAGACCTCTAGTCGGTTTATAAAGGACGTTTTAAAATGCGCAGGCAAGCAATATCTACATTTTGCTTTTACTTTTAAGGATCAAGGTGTTTTTAAACTAATGGTTTTCCGGCACATTCACAGACTTTCTTTTAACGTAAAAACGTGAAACTGGGCAGGAATGCAAGTGATTTGGAATCGAATTTTATTTTTCATTTTTCAAAAAATATACTTAATCGAGTTACAGGTGTTTACACTCTTATAACAACTTTTTTGGTAACTTCCGTTCAAATCGCCAACTGTGACACCCTTTTCTGTCACTTTGTTTGCCTTTATAAGAAAAAGAAAAACGCTATTAGATTTCGTAATTTTTTTTTTTTATATAAAAACGCGCTTGCCAGTTTTGTGTTGTTAATAATAAAAACGTATTTATGACTGTCTCAGCAAGTATCCAATTTGAATTTTACACATATTAGTTGAAATTAAGGATTGACCGAAACGAGTTTTTAAGACCGAAACAAAAACTGAAACCGAACTTTGGTAATCTTACTATTTTCGGCCGAAAACGAAAATGTCCTATTTTTTTAAAGTAATTAATACATACATAATTATTGATTAATTATATGTGTAATTAAATAAATTGAAGGATTATTATGTTTTGAAATTAACGCACAAATATAATTAAAAAGATTTATTAAAAGACGTATAATACACTTAAAAGTTAACACTTTCAAAACATTAAATACAATTCTAAAAGTCTAAAACCTACAAGTTTCAAAAGTAAACTTTTGAATTCTACAAACTAATAAGTATTTTTCTCTTTTTAACTGAAGTAAGACCCTGATGATGGCCACAGGGTAGCTGAAACTTGTAAGTTTTAGACTTTTAGAATTTTATTTAGTGTTTTGAAAGTGTTAACTTTTAAGTGTATTATACGTGTAATTATTATACGTGTGGCCATAGTTGGCTCTCTGTGCCTCTGGCCAAAACTTTTTATTTTCATATAAAATAAAATATAATTAAATCAGTCTCTAATTACATGAATTTCATCTAATTAAAAAATGTTTTAGGTATACATACCTCGATTTACCTTTTACAAAGATTTTTGTAAATGATAATCTGTTATACTGTAATATAGTAATATTATTCCGTTATACTATATTCAACGGGTATTCGAAACACTTCTGCGGTTTCAAATCTATTACTGTTAAGTCTGCAGCTTTTAATGAGCTTGTGAAAAGCGTCTTCAAAGTTTAGTCATGCATGTATTACTTGCTTTATAATTTATTTCACATGTTGAGTCAGTCATGACTGATAATTATAAACAGTGAAATACACAGTAATAAATAAAGAGTGTCTCATTTGAGCCGATACAGCTCAAATCAATGAGTTATATTGAAAATTTCCAAAGGAAGAAACGAGACTTTTTGGAATAAAAATACTTTCGGACGAGTTTCGGTGAGGCCGAATTTTTGGTAACATTTTCGCCGAAAACGAAACTCCGATTTTGAGCCAAAAACGAGAACGAAACCGAATTTTCGGTCGATCTCTAGTTGAAATGTTTGGTTTACACACTGAATTATTGATTTAATCTATGAGTTTTTTCGTTTCAAAATTTTAAGTTCTAAACTGAGTTTGAAAAAAATGCTTCGTTTTCACTTTTATCAGTTTTCGCTTGTGCTCTTAATTATTTTCATACTAATTATTTAGCATATAATGCTAAGTACTGCATTGTTATGAAAATAATAAAACTTTAGCGTTATAGTTTATGTTATATTTATATGATACAGATTATTTTAGCATTGCAGTTTGATATATTTATATGATACAGAATATTCAATTAAACTATATTCGACTAAAACGTGCTTAATCAATATATATGTTTTATTATCGCATGCTTAACAGAAGATTGCATCTGCATTGAAAAAAAAAAAAATCGCATATTTTTAGTTTTTTAAAGACGTACTTACGCTGACTAAAAAATACGTGACAAATGAATGTTGTTAATGTAGAAGAATACATGATTTATACAGATTTGTACGTGTGTAAATTTATGTACAGATAACTGAATCAAAAATCAACTGAATCAATTTTTTTTTATCTAAAAAATATTTCATGTATATAGAGAGAAAATTAACTTCGTTTCACCCTTCCTTATTATATTTGGCAATTCATGCCACATTACTGTTTTGAAGTACATTTTAAAGAAATGTATTGCTTTTTTAATTAGCCTTTTTTTTTTTCTTGGGGTATTTAGGTTATAGATTTAAGAATTTACAGCCGGAAGTGAAATTTTGTTTTTGCTATATTCTCCAAGAAAAGCATTTGAAACCCTTTGAAAGCTTATAAGTCGCTATTTATTAATCGCGTGTCAATAAACTAACGACAGCAATATTTGCCACATTGAGAGGTTGTCGGAACAATCCGATGAATGACATGAAGTTGACATTTGCTTAAAAGTGCTTCCAGATTATTCCACTTTCAACTGAAATGCATTTTGGAAAAGAGCAAACAGCCTTTGTGCTTTTAAAAGCTTATATAGTAACAAATAATTGACTATTGTATGATTCTAGATCTGACACCAATGAAGTCGGTGTTGTTTAAAGAATCGGAACTAGAAAACTGCCTATTCCTTTTTTTTTTTTTTATTGTACAATGGGGTGATTAAAATGTATCTCTTTCCTTCTTTCTTTCTTTTGTTCGACTGCACTTTAATATCTTCAGATTTACTTGATAGTGTACCATTTATTTATGAAATTTGTCACCATATGAAAATAGATAGCACTTAGTTAACGCATATAGTTATTTACAAAGAAAAAGTATCAGAAAAGAAAAAAAAATTCTCTCAGAAAGATTACAGAATGAGTCCCTTTTATTAGAGAAGCATACGTAGTACTAACACATTAGTTGAATTGGCGCATATTTCTTGAACATGTGCGTGCCCATAAGTGTACCTGATACATAAATTAAAAAACCCAATTCCACTCCATCCAGGCAACAAAATGGATGCTTATATGGATCATCCCGAGGCAAATCCACTATTTCAAAGAAAGGATTAGTTTTTCTCCCGATGCGAGGTGGGGGAGAATGATTAATGGTTTTCTTATTGTTTGATTTGAACCGGGCCCCTTGGGCCGGAACCGTTCATACAGAAGGGAAGGAAGCTGTAGGCGCAATTCATGATCTCCTCCTACCGTAGGCGCAATTGATGTACACCCTTCTGAGCTGCCAAAAGCTCTCATAGCGTCAAGTGCTCTGGATATCCGACAAAGATTCTTTTGATGCGGTGATAAGTGTAAAATAAAAAGAGACAAGAGTCGTTTTAGGGCGGATTTGAAAAACCGATTCACACCCTCTGAGGAAAGTTTGGGTCTTTTTTGACGGACAAAAATGGGATACTTTGTTCTTTGAAAAATTTAATGCCAAGCAAATTCAGAGGAATGTGAAATAAGAACTCTATTATCTTATCTAGGAATTCTGGATCAACTTATATTGGACATGTATCTCCTTCCGAGAGTTCATCAAATGATGTAAGTCAAAGCATTATTTCCTGTTTGTCTGAAGTATCAATATCACTAGAAAAACAGGAAATAGTAGGGTGTGATGGTACTGTAACAGACACTGGGTGGAATAACGGTGCTTTTCACCGAAGCAAAATCATAAAATGTGTAGCATATGCATCCAGCATTTTAATGAGCTTCTTATCGCCAAATTTTTCCAAAATATTCACGGCCAAACTGAATGGACTAAACCTTTCAGTGCGCCAATCGGGTAGCAGCTCACTTGCTATGAAAAAGCTCCTGTGGTCGATTGTGAACCCGCAGATTGTTCGATTCCTGATATAGACAGATATAGAACAACAGTATTTGTGGGACATTTTGAATGCAATCACCTTGGGACGTTGTCCAGAAGACTTGGAGAATTGTGACCTTGGAACTTTGTCCGATTCCAGATGACTAACTGCGGCCAACTGAGTCCTTAGATTGTATCAGATTTATCTGAAAACTTAAAAGAAATGGTTGGCTTCATCATAAAATCATACATGCCTGTGTAATTTGCCCTAAAATAAGCAAATATTTTACTGACGGATTAAAACATGTATTTCAAGCAATCCAAACATCACGCTATTTATCCGACGAATTACTGCAAGTTGTTGATCCAGTAATAGAACGAAATGAGTTTTTGAGCATCCAGACAATATTTTGTTGACAATGATTATCGATTAACGAAAACATATTCGGGATATTAGTTACAGAAAGATCGTAAAAGCAAGACAAACCATCCCAAAGAAGAAGACTGTTAGAAATGTAATGCCACCGAAAGGAAACTTTCAAGCCTCCGATTACATAAAAATTATTAATTGGAATTCTTGTGCGGTGTATCCTTCCCCAATGCCGCGGAGCCTAAGTGAAGATGATGTTAAATCGTTCATCACTTCTGACACTACTCTCATCAGAGAAATACAAATGTTTCCCTGTCACACCGAGACTGCTAAGATGTGCGTCAAACTTGTGACAGAGACTTCAAATAAAGTATATGGATATGAAGCTAGAGATGGTTATATCCGAACAACACTGAAGTCTAAATCGGTTATGCCACATTTCTCCAAAAAATCAGACTTTAAATGTGTAGCAGATATAAAAAGAACGAAAAAATACAGTAAGCCAAAGAATGCTACTCTATGGAAATAATTTGTAAATAGTTGTAAATATAATGTAAATGCCACACCCAACAATTGGATGTTTGGTTGGGTAGGGTGGAGATGGAACTCTACGTGCAACCACCTCCACGTGGTCAGTTCTGGGTCGTTTAGTTCTAGCAAAACGAGCGAAGAGTTGCACGATGAAAATTGCGAAAATTTGCTAAATTTATGTTTTTTCTAAGATGTTGCGCGAACGGAAAAATTAGATTACTGATTACAATTTAATTTATTTAGGTTATGTAAGCCATGATACAAGCATAAAAAGCTAAAGCGTGTTTATTTTTAAAGTTTTAGTTAACTTAAAAAAAATAGAGAAAAGGCGCGATTTTTGCAATTTTTCATCAACGTTAAGTACGATGTGCGAATGGAAGATGTCAACCGATTTATAAAAATGTTATGCCGTTTTTCTTCTTATTACAATAGGCAACTTTTCCGTACTAAAGCGTTCCGAAAAGTAAAAAAAAATCTTCTTTTCAACCCACCCTAGCCTACAGAACACTCTGAGTACTGTCAGTTTAATTATTGCCACGTTGTATGTACATATGTACGTAACGCGATAACTTTTATAGAAATATCGGATTTGCTTTAATTTTTTTTCAAGGTTCATTCTCATAAGGAGCTTCCCTGATTAGTTTTGGGGATTTATTGGTTAAGTATAAAGGGAGGGTACGGGGGCTAATCCCCCTTAACTTAGATAAATGGTTTTTTCATGCAGAATAATCAGATTTGCTTCAAATTTGGCATACCGGTTAATTCTGATAAGGCGTTTTCCTGATTAGATTTGGAGGTTCATTGTTTAAGCGTAAATGGGGATCTGGGGGGTGGGAATACCCCCTTAATTTAGATAAATGTGTTTTCTTATACGATTTGCTTCAATTTGGTATACCGGTTTATTATGATAAGGCGCTTCCCTGAGTAGATTTTGAGGTTCATTTGTTAAGTATAAAGAGGGGAACGGAGGGGCTACTCCCCTGAATTTAGATAAATGAGTTTTTTTATCCGTTTTGTTTCAAACTTGGTATACCGATTTATTCTGATAAGGTGCTTCCCTAATGATATTTGGAGGCTCATTCATTATGCATAAAGATGTGAAACAGGGGGTGGGGGCTATTCCCTTAATTTATTTTTCGAAAGGCATTATTCTTTGAAGTAAGAGTATAATATACAATTTGTGTGAATAGACAATGAGCTCAAAGCCATCAGTTTAACTGGGCGCATTTCTTTTTTATTAACTTATGGATTACAAATATTAATGTATTACATAGTCACATTTAAGGAATCCTCATAGACGTTTTTGAAAAATGCGAAAAATGTATCTTCGTGCAATGCTAATTATTATTAAGATTCGAAAATGGTGTTCGTAATAATATTATACTATTTTTTGTTTCAGTATGTGTGCGATCTATATAAAATTAATTTCTAAATTTTTGATTGAAGTCGGTTTTAAAAATATGGAAGCAATATCAAGATCAGAAGTGAATAGATTAATCACCGCTTGAACGAATCTCAGGCTAAAGTATTTTAGTTCCCTTAATAGATTGAATTCCTTAGTTCAAAGTAAGTGTTTATAATATTGTTTCCTCCGGCTATATTAGTCAAAGAGCTTCTAAAATTAGATTCTTCACACAAACGTGATGTGCTTAAACGGAGGCTACTGATTTAGAAATAAAATAAAATCGTTTTAAGAAAATCAGAAAAAACATGCTTCAAAATCTCTTTTGTAATCTTATTAAATGAGAGAACTATTCATGACCAGCCATTAATTAACCGAGGGGAATGCGCTATTTTAAGTTACTTCATATTAATTAATCGAGGAGAATGGGCTAATTTACTACATATTTTTAATTAAATATTTTATTCTATTGTTTCCTATTAAGGTAATGAAGTTAAGAAGAATTAAAATTTTTTTTAAAGCTATATCCCGTAAGGCATGGTGACGTCACGGCGACGCCGTTGTGAAGTCACACTGTGATTTTGTGACCATCGATGTG
Organism: Maratus speciosus; assembly: GCA_963932465.1. Classification (NCBI taxonomy): domain Eukaryota; kingdom Metazoa; phylum Arthropoda; class Arachnida; order Araneae; family Salticidae; genus Maratus; species Maratus speciosus. The sequence continues at coordinate 1,922,780 of OZ010787.1, forward strand.
ACGTCACGTGACGTCGATGGGACGTCACAGTGACTACAATGCGAGGTCGTTATGGCCGTTTTAGAGGTCGTTTGTGACGTCACATTGTGACCACTCTGTGAAGTCACGGTGTGACTAATTTGTGAAAAGTGTGTCATTTGTGACTATTTTGGCATTAGCTTTGTGACGAACCTGTGACGAAAGCGACAATGCTTTGAAGTCACATTGTGACCAATTTTTGAAATATGTGTCATTTGTTACGAACTTGTCATAAACAATGTGATGATTTTAAATGAAAAACAGATTTCAAATTAATTACTTAAAAGGCGCTAAGGCCAACATAGTGAAAAAGATTCCGTGCCGGGACTCGAACCCGGGCCATTAATATAGCACACTGACATTCTACCGACTAAACCACATGGAACGATACCCAGCCGGGAAATTTCTCACTATTACATGTTGGCAAGGCTACAAACGCAGCACAAGATGGAATATTTATCGTGAGCCACCGACATTGAGCAAATACGAAACTTAATTAAATCCAGCATCGATTGAAACTATATTAATACTTGGAAATTTTTCCAAAGAGAACCATTCGCCTTGCATACAATATTTCGAATGAAAATCAAATTTCAAATTACATGCTTAAAAGGCAATTTTAATTTTAAATTTGATTTTTATTTGAAATATTGTATGCAAGGCGAAAGTTTCTCTCTGGAAAATTTTCTAAGTATTAATATAGTTTCAACCGATGCTGGATTTAATTAAGTTTCCTGTTTGCCCCATGTCGGTGGCTCACGATAAATATTCCATCTTGTGCTGCTTTTGTAGCCTTGCCAACATGTAATAGTAAGAAATTTTCCAGGCTGGGTACCGTTCCACGTGGTTTAGTCGGTAGAATGTCCGTGCGCTATACTGATGGCAGGGGTTCGATTCCCGGCATTGAATCTTTTTTACTAAGTTGGCCTTTGCGCCTTTTAAGCAAATAATTTGAAATTTAATTTTCATTTGATATATTGTTTGCAAGCCGAATGTTTCTCTCTGGAAAAAATTCTGAGTATTAATACTGTGATGGTTCTTGCCATAAACACTGTGATGAATTTTAAAATGCACAATTTTAAAATAAAGTTTTGTTTGAAATATAAATTCTTATCTTTTTACCGTACTTTTTAGCAAAATATCGCTATTTCGGAGTCCTATTCTTCTAAAAAATTTTAAATTTTTCCACTTAAAAAACAATGCTTATCAACTGACATCTTTTTTTATTAAGTTTTAAGCTTTATCTTGAGTTCAAGCTTGATATTAAGAATGTGTAAAATTTTAATGTGTTGTGATTAGTCATTGCTTTATTAAACATGACATGATAAGCCAAATTTATTTAAATTTTTTATTCCCGTGTATATTGTATTTTGTGAATATGAGCTAAATAGATTTGGTACGTTTTATAGGAAAAGACTGATCTGCGAAATAGAAAAAAAAACAATTAAGAAAAATCATGCGTTAAGCATAGATTATAAAACACTCTCCAACGCTTCCTGAATGCTTTAACAAGACATTGTAATTTAGGGAAATAACGTAAATAAGATAACTAAGTAAATATTTTAGAAAACACATAAAACATTTGAAAATCTGATTTCAGCATTTACCGTCCATAGCCAAATATGTTTACTAATTCTTTAGAACAGCCCTGCATTTGATCTGTAAGTTGATATACATATTATATAATGGGAAAATTTATTTTTGCAAGAAAACGCATAACAGGTTGAAATTCTCTTTCAGCAATTTATACTAATATATGGAAACATACTTGAATACTTTTGTATAATCTTGTAGTTTACCTAGAACGTTTATTACGCGCTATTGCTTAGTTAAAATTTAATTCAAACACTCTTAAAACTGTTGAAATCACATTTCCAGAAATTATAATTTATAGATGGCCATGTATTCAATTCTTTACGTGACCCTGTATATCATTTTATCTATATTCTACAAACATTTCTTAGTAAATTAAATGCAGTTCAACGTAAAAATCCATAACTCATTAAAAAACTACCTATAATCAATTTGCGCATATACCCAGTAACCCTTACGAATACTTTTATGTAGTCCTGTATATGAATTATAGCATTTATATATACCATACTCTATGCATAAATATAGTGAATCATAAAAGCGCATATCATAATTAAAAATGCATTTCCAGCAATCATCCCTAATGAACTTCGGATACAATATAGTATCGGAAATATTTTGTGTGTCCTGTAAATGCTATATACATTTCGTATTATCATGAAATAATGTATAGTGTGTAAACCTCAGCGACTTATATCAATTTCATTATATATGAAATAGATTAACATAATTAAAGTACGCCGCAAATAATTCCCTCCATCCCTGTATAATAATGTATTGGAATCCCTTTTTTATCCCTGTAAATGAACAATAACTATTCGTTGCACCACATACTCTTCAGAATGCATATTTTAGTGCGTTTCATAAACTCATATCAATTTTATTCTGTTTGAAAGCGTGTAAAATCGTTAAAAATCATTTGAAACGATTTTTTCCCGTAGGCCGTAGTGTAACGAAATACTCTTGACTGTTCCTGTAGATGAATTAAATACGCTACAAACTTCATTACAAATAGGGGCCGTGCTATGGTAAACGTCAATAACATCCAAAAATTTCAAGGCAATCCCAGTATATTTGCGAGAGTTAGACCGCGGACAGACGGCCAGACAAACCGAAGTCATAAACACTTTTCAACTTTGTTGAAAAGTATTAAAAAGAACATATAAACGTAAAATAAATGATTGCATATTAACTATTTTTATTGTTTAAAAAAACATTTTAATGTAGAAAGTAGTTATTAATCGCTTTAAAAAAATATTCAGTCCTATATTACGAAAGTACATACCAACTTTTTAAAAAATATACTAAAGCAGTTTAAGCTATAAACTTGTTATCACAGGCATGAAAAACACTTTATTTCAATCTTAAATATATTTAATTTTTTTTATTCCAGTGATTACATATATCTAAAACGTAGAAAATGAATTTATATAGAAGATATTTTTAGATAGATTATAAAAATATAGAAGAAAATTCAATAACTGATTCTGAGTGTCTACAATTAAATGTTTGATTAAAATCACAAACAGAAAAAAAAAATGCTTACATAATGTTAATTTCTAATCTGAAACAATTTCTAATTTCATATTTAACTCCAAAATAATAATGATGCTATAAGTGTTAGTAACTAGAAAACATTAAAAAGCCGAAAAAAAATCCACACCACTGTTTCAACATATTTTCAATCTCAAGAGACTAAAAATTAATATTTACATTCATTCTACTATGAATGTAGGCACGAATCAGTCTCTGCGACAGCCTTTTTTTTTTTTTTTTTTTTTTTTTTCGAGCGATGGCAGATTAAGATACAACAGAATCGAATAAAAATATCCTTCTGAAAACAATACAGACCAGTCTCTTTCTATATGTGTAACAAAAACTACTTAATTCATCATTATAATATATACAAAACAGGAACAAAATATTTAAATTAAATAAGACTTACATATATGCTTCATCAATAATATCCGTATATTTGTAATATCCTAAAATGGCAGATGTCTTTCTTTTATATTAAAAGAAGTGCTGTAGGCATGCTGGTGTTCTAAACAGTGGAGTGAAGTGATTCCCGCGTATTCTCTTGTTTATTCTATGGTAATATCGCGAAGCAGACGATTTGAGCAGGTGGGTTTTTATCATTTATTTGTTTTTGTAAACAACTGATTTGAATCTGAAATGCGCAATAATTATATGAGAGTGTAACAATCAGTGGATGATTATTATATTAAATTGCAATGCTAGATAAAATTGAAATCATGAAAAAAGAATACTTTTACTGTCTTAGATATCAAATTGATAAAATATAGCATGAAAATTTAGTTTATTAATGCTTGTATCGTGCAATTTATTTATTATGTCCCCCCCCCCCCCGCCTTTCGTGATAGAATTTACTATTTGCTATCCACTAATATATTTTCATTCCTTATGCCGCTGTAACTCAGGTCTGTTTAAAATATTGTTTAACCCTTAACTGATGTGACAAAAATTGCGCCGCTGTAACTCGGGACTGTTTAAAATACTGTTTAACCCTTAACTGATGTGACAAAAATTGCCGCATAACTATTGTGAGCGGTCTGTGAGACCGCTTAATCCATCAAATTGATAAAATATAACATGAAAATTTAGTTTATTAATGCTTGTATCGTGCATTTTATTTATTATGCCCTTCCCCCTTTCGTGACAGAATTTACTAGTTGCTATCCACTAATATATTTTCATTCCTTATGTCGCTGTAACTCGGGACTGTTTAAAATATTTCTCTTCATTTTCAAAGATTTTTGAAGTTCACATTTTTGTCACACTGTGACTTACAATATAGTGGTTTTTTTTTATCACACATGTGACGTGAGATACGTTACATGCAGTGACATAATAGTGTGGTCACAATTTTCTTTTAATTGCCAGAAAAATATAATTTTACAGTAAATATCATTTTTTGAAGAATTTTTGCAATTTTTTAAAGTTTTCTAAGAAGTTCACATCTCAGTCACAATGTGACATCACTGAGTGGTGGCATTTTGGTCACAGATGTGACGTGACCACAGTGACTTACAGTGACGTCACAACGACGTCACCGTGACCATGCATGCTATGAGGGATGTTTGATATCAAGGCATAATATCGGGACAACAATGCAAGTATTAAAAACATTCATTTTAAATATGTGCATAAAGTATGTATAATTCTTATTATTTAGCTTTTATATAACATTACTGAAAATTATTACTTAAAATGCAATTTTCTACCATTAGATTTGAGTATATTAATGTTTTGAATTGTAAAAAATGCAGGTAAAACCAATTTTTTTTAGCACTAAAGTGTAAAGTATTTCCTCATTGCGTTCCATATAACTGCATAAGAAAATCGTACAACCATTCGTGCTTAAACAAAAGTTATGACAAAAAGAAAACAAGTGACCTGAATATTTTTAGTTGAATTATCAAAACGAAAATTTGAACAGAAAACTCTTGTAGTGCAATTTGATCCTATCATCCATAAAAACTTTCATATAAAGTGGAATGGGACTAAATGAAAATAGTATTATATAACAAATTTCTAATTAAACAGCATTGACTTAAGGCAGGTAATAAAAACGTAGAAAAATCGTATTATTAAATTAAGTAAAATATTTTACGAAAGAAAATATTAAATGCACAAAGATTTATCGTTTATTCTTTTTATTAAAATATATCAAATATATTAGTTAAGAATTAAATTAAAGTAAATGTAGTTTTCTTTCTCACACAACAACATTAAATTATTTAATGACTAATTATTACTTATCGACAAACATATACATTAGGGTGGAACTTAAGTATAGGGTAAAAAAAAACTTTTTTATTTTAATGTGTAATAGTGAAAACTTTTTTCCTTTTTGGATGTCTAAACTTTTGGCTGAAAAGGTTTTTTTAAATTAAGTCGTTTTCCGGTTCCTCAAGGAGGTCAAAGTTTTGAAATTTCAGTATAAAGTAACTGAAATTAAACAACGTAGCTGTTAGCTCATATCAACTTTTATTTAGCAAATACTATCCAGAAGTCACCACGAGGAGGTGGTTAAATATCGACTTCCACCCTCCTTACCTCCTTTGTTATGAATTAATTAAATTGGATATTCAACCTACTGTCTTTTTAGGCAAACTTTGCCATTACATTGTGGGAATTCAACTTTCCCAAGATTAAGCCGTATTTTGCTTAATATTTAAAGACGGTTGACGCAGCTCGCGGGCCAATTTTGACACACGTTTCCACTGTTTGAGTATGACAAGGAAAATCTAAAATTCAGGTGTATCCCCTGTTTGTACTTTTTTTAAGTTCTTCATCCGATCAGTCCGTCAAGTTAGGATTAATGTTTTTATAGTCTATAATTTCAATATGTTCGCATTTTTTCAAGTCGTTTTCCTACTGGTCCAGAAAATCCTTTTGTACCCGTAGTTTTTCAGCAAGATGTTGAAATAAGTATCTAAGAAAAAAGTTCATTTGCATGTAATAATCAAATTATCCATTATAAAGTTTTTAGGGTATTGCTTCCGATATTTTAACAACTCCAGATTTGCATCCTGCATTAAAGGCGTTTCTGTTTCACCTAATAACTCTCAAACTTGAAATGTCTGTATTATTATTTTGAAAATACACCAAAATTGCAGTGGGTATATTAATATAAGAAGAAGATGTCAATGAAATATGACCCATATATTTTTATCCTGGTTTTTGAACTGAGACCAGATGTTGGTCTTTAATGATTCTTTCTACTTTTTTCCCTCTGCTTCAGTTATCATAGCGTTATCCTTTCTGCCATAAAAATACAAACCTTCTAAAATTAACTCATTTCGTCTTTCCTGTTCTTTCAAATTCTTCCTTTCCTTTTCTCTTTGTCGTCTTCAAGTCCTTCTTTCAGTTACCTTTTCTTTATTATCATCAGAAATACCCATATCTTCTAAGGTGCCATTTGCAATAATATTTGCAGTTCTGTCTAATACTCCGGTTATTTCACCGTGTTGATTATCAAATTCAGGTTTAGAATAACAACCGATTGAACTATTTCCTTCCGAACTGTTTTTTACACTTGAAGATCATTCAATCAAAACATCATTTTTTTGTTTTAAAATAACTTTTTTCCTTGATATTTCCATTTCCAGTCTTGCTACACATTTTTTGTAGTTTTTATATCTATTGATCCTATTGGCATCACCCTATCTCTCTTTGGTCTTTGAGAAAGTGACGTTCTTGTTCTGATACACGATAATATTTAGTGCTTTTACACAAAGAAATGTTTTTTACAGGATTACCTAACATTTTGCAATTTTATATTGGATGTGGGATTATTCTTTCTAATCTTAATATTTTTCTTCAAATTTTGACATTTCTCGCACTAGTCTCTAATCACTTCTTCATGATTTGTGTATCAGAAACCGTTGGAATTGAAGGTCTCAACAATACACTTTTAATTGTATCATCAACAGCTTTAGATATTTTAGAAATAGTGTGTACCAGATTCCAGTTGTCAGATTTTAAGTTAAATTGAACCCAAAATAATGTTTCATAACTTCTTTATAGGTTCGTCAAAGATGACAGTCTAATGTTAATTGATTTGGTTCACGAAATACAGGACACTTCAACAATTATCTAGATTTAGGTACGTTAACACACTTTGTCACTTTTGACACCAAATGTTTATCGAAAAATAATTAAAGAAACTGTTAACACCCGTTAAATCGGACTAACTTGTTATGTGTCGCAGCCAAATAAATCAGAGGCAATGAAAGCCGACGCCCACGACGCTGGCTTCTACAAAAGTCAAATAAAGTGGGGCTAACTTTTCTAAGGCACTCAAACTAAATTATTCTCTTTATTACAGGACATTAACACTTAATTAATTTAATTTTGCAAAATATAAATTTAACAATAAGCTTAAAAAACTTTTCATGCAATTATTGGCTTTTTTTCGTTTTTTAGGGAAAATCAGGCGCTTTGAGGAACCGGAAAATATCATTTTAAAATTAAAAGAAAAATATTTTCTTTTTATGGAGTTAAAAAGGAAAAAAATAATCACTATTAGAATATAAAATTCGAGACTTCGTTTTTTAGTTCCACCCTAATATACATACATCAGACGATATGACTCCGTGAAGATAATTAAATAAACAACTTCTGTACAGTCCTTGGAATTTTCAGGTACACTTTTTCGGAATGAAAAATTCTATTTAATAACTAAATCGTTGAATGTGTATTCATTCCGTTTGATCGCTCAATTTGTAACGTATATCTCCGTTAAAATAAAGCGAAACATTCTACTAAAAATGTTTGGTAAAAGTGAACGCACGCTGAATACGACTCGTATAAAATTTAAATGAATTTACAAAACACTGCGAATACTATTGAATTTACAAATAGCCTTTGCGTAAGTGATGATTTACTACGAAACACTTACCTGATTCAGTTGGTGTCTGTTAATTTAAAAATGCAAAGCGCTGTCAACTTATATAAATTTATAATTTAGAGTACAAATAGGTTTCGAAAATTTGACATTTCCTTATGTTTTTTATTTTAATAAAAGAATTTCTGTAAACGTTTATTCAAAAGTTCTGTCACATTTCACCATTTCCAATAACTTAACAATATGAGGAATGAAGGGGTAAGATACATTTAAACTGTGACTCTAATAAGGATGGAAACAGCTGCTGTTTTGCCCATGGTTTTTCTACACTCGCATCTGACTCCATTTTATAAATTGTTTTATTTCGTAGCATGGCAATCTACTTTTAATTTGTGATTGTTCTAGAAAAGTCATCCATGTTAGAGTTGTCTATTGTATGTTATGAAATAAATATGTTTATTTTTTATATAACTGAGTTATTTTAACTAAGAATACAACACGCAACCTGTAGCGTTGTGGTTAACCGGACGTGATTAGAATTTAAAAGGTCGGTTACCACTTTTTATATTCATTATTTTGAAGTTAAAATTCCAATTACATTAGATATCCGCAATGGAAATTTTACTTGAAAAAAGAGGACAAATAAAGGCTAATTTTACAAATCTTTATCAAAGTTTAAAACTATGTTTGAAAGTAGTATAGTGGTTGAAAATACTGAAGTAAAATTTTCATCATTGTAAAGAACATTTTGTGATTTAACGGACCCCGAAATGAAATATTAGCGTTAGTGCTTATTGATGTTTCTGAAACAAAATACGCAAGTTTTAAATTGTTGAAAATTACAGAGAACAATTCGATGAAATTAAAACTCGCGTTAGGTTTTTAACTCAGAATTTTGCTGTTGAACAACAAAATGCCATTGTCCAGGCTAATTTAAAATTTATTCAATTTGGAGGAGAAATAAGAGATTGGCTCACATTTTGGATTCAATTTAGCAGAATTCATGAAGATAAATCGTTAGAGGAAGTAGATTAATTCCATTATTTAGTAAAGTGAATGTCTCCTGGGAGTAGAAAAAAGGAAGTTATTGATAGTTGCCCTCTAATCAAAGCATTGAAAGCAATTCAAAGCATTATCAAAGTAATTGAAATTTTAAAGGAAAGATTCGGTCAAGAGGAAGGGCTTGCAGAGTTTTATGTTCGTGAACATTTAAGTCTAGATGTAAAAACTACTAAGCGTACTAAGATAAAAAGTAGCATAGTCCACCTTCATGATAAATCAGAGTCTTATTTACGATCGCTCGAATCGATTGGTATGGCGTCTGATAAATATTTGGTTATGTTGTTCCCTATAGTTGAATCCAGTATACCTGAAGGGTTATTTAGAGTTTGGATTAGGAATCCAGTACTGAATAAAAGTAAAAATTCCTATGGAGATAAATTATTTCAGTTTTTTTTTCTTTCTTTTCACAGAATTTGAAGGTGAAGAGCGAGTTTCACTGGCAAAAATATGAATCAATTAAAATGGCATCCCACTGAGAAGGCAAAAATCTAGACTAGAGTATTTGAATCGAGTCGTTAATGGAAAGAAAGGAACTGCTTTACGTTCTTATTTTATGATAAGGCCCATGAGACTAAATATTATTTTAAGGGTCAAAATCTTTCATTAGAAGAAAAGTAATTAAAAAGTGATAAAAGGTGTTTTCCGTATTTCAAGCCCGGCCATTTATCGAAAAATTGTAAAAACTATGCAAATATGTCATTTGCGGGAACAAATATTGGCCGATTATGTGCTCTAAGTTGAAACATATATTGAAAACTTCAGTAGAAAATCATTGCAAGTGTAATTTACATTCCACGCTGTCTAATTATAGTAGTTACGCTGAAGTTTTATTACAGACATTGTTGGTTACAATAGAAGTCTTTGAAAACGATCAAGATTCAGAGCTCTCATCGACTCTGGTTCACAGAGGTCATACGTCTTGAATTCAACAGTTGAAAAGCTTGGTTTGAAACTCACAAGGTCCGAAATTCTAATTCATACAATGTTTGGAAGAAATACTTCGAGAAGAAAACATAAACATAGAAAATTAACGCATTGAGAGACAATTATTCTTGTAATATTGAAGTTTTAGATCAACCAGTAATTTGTGGCACTGATCCTTGAATAAAAGAAGGTATTTGCCTCAAAGAAGTTCAAGAAAAGGGTATTCAGCTACATGACGTGGGAGCAATTTTTCCTCAAATAGAACTTTTTATCAGGGCTGATTATGCTGTAAAATTATTTTCTGGATTGCTATTTCAGTTGAAATGTGGGTTCGTCGCTAGGAAGACACATTTAGGATGGTTGGTAATGGGAAAAGCAAATGTATGTCAATCATTGTGTCACACCTCTGTTAGCTAAAAGTGATGATAGCTCTAATTTAGGTAGTGCTATAAGTATTAGAGTAAAAATCAGGAAGAGTCTGAAGAAGCTGCATTGAATCATTTGAAGAAGTTTGTCCATATTAATGATGATTGAAGATATGAAATTAGTCTTACTTGGGTACAAAATAAATTCGACCCAAGAGAAGGTGCTGAACAACTTCTAAGATCTATAATTTCCAAGCTGAGAAGAGATGGTAAATTGAATGCCTATGATGAAGAAATCAAAGAGTATTTGGCTGATTGTATTATTCAAGAAAGTAGAGAAGGTCCAGGCCACTATTTACCTCATCGTCGGGTATTTAAAGAAAATTATACAGCAAAAACACGTCCTGTGTTTGATGTATCCTTTAAGCAAACCAGGAAGAACCTGTGTTTAAATGGGTGCTTTTTGAAAGGGCCTAATTTCTTAGAACAAATTCCTTCAGTGCCTATGAAATTTCGTTAAGACGAAATTGTAGTAATATCTGGTATAGAAAAAGCCTTCATTCAAATTTCAGTAGCCAAACAAGATCGTCTTTATGTGAAGTTTTTATGGTACGGCGAAGAAGGTCTGAAAAAAGTGTTTCAACACTGTAGAGTTGGTTTCAGTTTGAATTGCAGTCCGTTCCTTTTAAGTGCAGTTTTACGTTTTCATTTAGAAAATATACGCTTCTCTTTTAACTCAGTATCGTTCATTAGTAAAATTGTTGAAAAGCTCAGTACGTTTTTTATGTCGAAAATTGCTTCACTTCAATTAAAACCAAAGAAGAATTGAAACTGTTTATAGATATTCCAACAAAAGTTATGACAGAAGACAAATTTGACCTACGAGGATGGGATCATACCGATTGGCAAGAGTCAAAAAGTTTCACTGGCCATTCATCTATTGAAGCAAATATATCGCTATATTATGTTTAGTGTGGAATAGATAAACTGATACTCTTAGCTGATACATACTCACAACAAATATAAACCTAGCCATTGTTACCATAAGATACATATTATCATTTGCTCAGCTGGGACTCGGAAGTACCAGATGATATTAAAAGAAAATTCCTAAAATAGTTGGAAGACTTAAATCTGCTGCGCCTTTTAGAAATTTCTAGAACTATCTTCCTTATTGAGAGCTCTGAAATGTATCTACATATCTTTTTAGATGCTTGTGGAACTTCCTAAGTTGCTGTTGTTTAGTTAAGATGTCAGTACAACCATATTGTTTTTTCACAGTTATTAATGCTAAAATCTAGAGTAGCATCGTTGAAAAAAATATCTATTCCTAGGTTAGAATTTTTATGTAGCTGTCCAAGTTCCCGTTTAGCTGAATTTGTGAAAAAGAGCTTCAAATTTCAGAATATTAAAGAATATTTCTGGACATATTCAAGATTAGCGTTGCAGTGGATAAAGAAAGAAGATTCCTGGGATGTATCTGTACGTAATAGAGTCGGTGAACTTCGTATGTTAACTCAGGAATAAGACTGGTAAACATTCCTGGAGAATACAATCCGGCTGATTTACTTTCCAGAGGATGTTCAGCAGCAAAGCTTCTTTCTTCACGGTGGTGGCAGGGACATACTTGGTTGCGACGTTCAGTAAAAGATTTGCCCAATTATGAAACAACATTTACTGAAGATGAAATTTTGAAGGAAAAGAAGAAATGTACAACATTGATTGTAAATTAAACACACAGAAGTGAGAATCTTATTTTTAAAGTTATACGAAAGTCATTAGAATACTATGCTGGATACCGAGGTTTATGTTCGACACAAAGAATCAAAAGAATCAGAGATCAGGTAATCTAACCGGAGAAAATATATAAATGAAGCAGGGAAGAGAATTATCAAAAATATTCAAAATGATATTCTAACGGAAGAACACGTTAAAGGTTTAAAGTCATTGAATATTTTTAAAGGGGAAGAAGGTATTTTTACATTGAAAACAAATCTAACTGCGAGGAATAATACACAATACTTCAGGTTCACTATTATTGTTCCTGGAAATTATTTAACAACAGAGATTCTCATCAAAGAATCACATTAAAAAATGATACATTTCGTAATATAAATTTTGTTATCATGTCTGCGAGAGAAAGTTTGGATTGTAAATGGTAGAAACTCTGTTCGTCAAGTAATCAATATATGCGTAAGATGTAAAATACATAATTCAAAAACTCCAGAAACTCCACCAGAGTCTTTGCCAGAAGACCAAATAAAGGAAGCTTTGATTTTTGATGCAGTGAGAGAGGTAATTCGAGCTCTTCGTAAAAAGTATCCATTAGAGGTTCAATGTAGTTCACGCGCTTCAGATATTCATTCTACTTTTACCTCAGATACAGATTTGCCAATCGTGCAACATTTTCCGGTTGTTGCCGATCCTGATCGAGATTTGCGAACTGTTGATACACCGAAACTAGAACATCCCTTAGCTCCAAATTTTTTAACAGCAAACAAAAATGTTGTAACTACTAGAAATTGTAAAACTGTTAAATTCCTTGCAAAATTTCGACAGAACTGAATGTAAACACTGTTCTATTTGAACTTTAATGGTTAACGTTATGCTTTTTATGGTAATATTGGAAAATATGAGTTTTGGTGGTAATGTCATTGAATCAAAAGGTAGGAGTATGTTGCGTTCACGATCTACACACGCATCTAACTCCATTTTATAAGTTGCTTTTTCGTTGCATGACAACCAACTTTTTAATTTGCTATTGTTCTAAGAAAGTCATCCATGTTACAGTTGGCTATTTTATGTTATTGAAATAAATATGTTTTTATATAACTAAGTTATTTGAACTATGAATACAACATTCAACCTGTAACAACTGCATGTCTCATTAACTTTTTAATATGAAATTTTAAACACACATTACAAGAGGTATATTCTATCATTTAACGTTCTGAAAAAGAGTCTAGATGAACATAACGTTTCTAAAATTAAACTTAACGTTTTTTAAATGAATTAATCCATCTTATGTGCTAAGTATTTCTCTTAAACGAATTGTGACAGTGAGCTAAAAAGTTTTTATTGAGTAGCGATAGAATATGATTTTAAAATTACATACGCTGGGTAAAATATAATGATTAGGTTTTCAGGAAAGATAATTTAAAATAAAAACTCAAAATTTTGATTTTTGCTTAATGAGACCTTCTACAGTAGGAGACCAAAAAAGCACTTTTTTATGATTTTTTTGTAAGAAAACTGCATGATGGATCTTTTGAATTTTTAACCGTTTATTGTACATATCTTAAGGTATACACAAGAATTATTTTATTAGATTTTGTTGCTTCTACTCTAAGTTATAAACAAATATGTTCAACTGCATTAGAAAATTACGTCTGGACGGTGGGCATGATAGCGCCTAGTAGAATTATCTGAAACACAAAAATAATTTTTTTTCGTAAACTTCGTGAGTATAGCTTCCAGTTAAATTAAAGGAACCCATAAATTTATTAAAAAAAGTTATGTAATGGCTGATTAAAAAAATTGTTAAAAAAATTCGTTCTTATTTGTTAATAACATTTTTAAAAGAATTTTAGTAAAAGCTTTAACTCATATCGAAGGCAATTAAATAAGCTTTAATTAAAATAAATCAAGATGATCCATTGAGTAGTTTTTTTTTTAATCTTGCCCACCGTGTGAACCACATTTTTTGACACGGTGGGCAAGATTTAAAAAAAAATACTGACTGGATCATCTTGGTTTTTTTTTTTAATTAAAGCTTATTTAATTGCCTTTGATATGAATTAAAGCTTTTACTAAAATTATTAAAAAAAAGGGTTATTAACAAATAACAATGAATTTTTAACTTTTTTTTTTTAATCAGCCATTACATAACTTTACGAAGTTTACGAAAAAAAATTATTTTTGTGTTTCAGATAATTCTACAAGGCGCCATCATGCCCACCGTCCAGACGGAATTTTCCAAAGCAGTTGAACATATTTATTTATAACTTAGATTAGAAGCAACAAAATCTAATAAAAAAATCCCTGCGTATACCTTAAGATATATACAATAAGCTGTTAAAATTTCAAAAAGACCCATCGTGCAGTTTTCTTTAAAAAAATCCTAAAAATGTGCTTTTTTGGCCTCCTAATGTAGAAGGTCCCTTAAATAAAAATAGTCATAATTTGTAAATTTCTTACTTGAACGTAATAGTTGGCAATTTCGTGCATCTACATATAAGGTTCATACCTTCAGTCAAAAATTCATGAAATTCTATCTAGTCGTTCCTTAGAAATCATGCGCGCAATTACCAAAATCACCGTTTTTTTTAAAAAAAAGTAAAATTACTTCTTGATCATATGCAAAGAGCTCAAGATATTTTGGACATAATTTCCCTTTTAAAGCGAATTTTTGCATCAGATTTCATTTAACCCCTTCGAGGGCGGTGGTTAATGTTTGGACCACTTAATTTTAATCCCTAAATGCCACATTGGCACCAGAATATTTGAAAAAAATTTCCTTTTATTAAATACGTGAGCAAAAGCTTTTGCCTATTTTGAAATAAATTTGCTTGTAAATTCTGGTGCCATTTACTCATTTCAGTATTTTGCGAATAGAAGTACCTTGCCCCTGAAAGGGTTAATATGTGCCAAAAAAGAGTCAAATTTTAATATAAGTTGTTAAAAAATTGAGATTTTGATACCTGACACCAAACTGAATAACAGAAGTATAACAGATGAGCTCATGATACTTAATTCTTCATTACGTTATTAGGTTTAATGATCTTAAAAGTTAAATAGTTTAATAAAAAAGGCATATTAACGCATTTCCTTAAATATTATGAATTATGTAGCCATAAGTTTATTCTAAGAAAATTAAAATTATAATGTTCACATTTTTTAGGTATTTTTTAGTTTGTTCAATATATTAGTAAATCTAGGATCATATTTTTTACTGTATATAATTACTTTCTATCAATACTATTTTGGAAACATTTATAAAAACCATTAATGGCAACCCATTACAACAAAATACCTTTAAATTAAAAACCTTAAGTGCTACTGGGGACTTTAGATATAGAAAAAGATGCGTTAAAAGTTTATTTTATTTTAGAATTAGAAAGCTATTAAGAGCATTAAAAATTTATGCTTGAATGACAGTAAATAGTATACTAATTTTTCTTTCAAGTAAGCCTCTTCTAGTATGTAATACGTTTTATTCATTAAAAACTGTACTTTTGACGATCCTAAAACATATGCACTAAAATACTTTGCAGTAAAAATACTTTTAACTTTCGTTAAATGGGGTTGAAAAAGTAGCGTTATCTTTTATAACATTTTTAATATTTGCCAAAGAACAATTATATAACATTGAAAGAGCAGTTTTGGAAAAAAATAAAGATTGGATTGCAGGAAGCACAAGAAATAAATAGATAAATGAAAAGAATATCTCATTTTTTGCATTTATTTTAATCTCGTTTGTAGCTTTATGAATTGGAAAAGAAAATATAATAGTTTAAATTAAATGTACATTGAATATTTTTTATTTGGATAAGGACAGCAGGAACCATTGAAAATTATGATGCATGACGCAAGTATTTAATAAATAATGAGCACCATAAAAATGTATAGCTTTTCCGAAACTTATCGTGCTATTTAAAGGAAAAAGAGGAAGTTACCGTACTTCACACAGAGATAATACTTAGGTACGTATCGTGATATTTATTTCTCCGAAACATACTTATTACCCCATTTTATTAACTCATTTAGCATATTACATTTTTTTCCAATATTTTGCAGCTTGCTGTTTTACCTTAAATCAATACTTTTATGCGATTATGGACGAAACACTAGCTTATATTATGATGTTTATCTATCTCAAAAAAAAAAAAAAAAAATCTTACAATAAATATAGGAATTTATAAAACTAGAAATAATTTAAATTAACACAACTTAGAATGTTTTTAGGTCGAATATATATTTTTATGGAGTATTATTTTATATTTATAAAGTTTTGTAATCGAAATATTTGGTTAAATATACTTTTAAATAAACTTAACCCTTTTTGGCTTATCAACACCAATTTCAAAGCTTTTTACTCAGGTGTTAGAATACACCATTTTAAGCATTTAAAAAATAATTTAAAAAATTTAGAACATAAAAATAAAAACTATATTGACTAACAGGTACTTTTTTCACAAATGCACTAGACAGACAAATACATAATTCTCATAAATATTGTCAATTTTCTGATACAAAATTGTAAAGTACACGAAATTACCTTTGTAAAAAAATTACTTTTTGACGTCTCCAGCGTTTTCCACTTTAGAAATGACGATGCAAAAGTGCTCAATTGATAAATAGAACTTTGGTATGAAAAATTAGCTCTGTTTTGTCTTTTGTTGATAATTCTATACACAATTTATATTAAATGATGTGTTGGGAGATAAAATCGTCTTTTAAAGCGCACTGTATAAGTAACATCGATTTTTGGATATGTTGCAGATATGCAACACGGTGATATAAAGGGTTAAGAAAAACTGGATGTTCCACCCTTTGTCTGTATGACACGCAAATTAAAATACATATTCAAAAATTTCAAACTTTCTGAAAAAGCATTTAATAAATACAGTTTTCTGACATTCTGGGGATCTAGATCACAGTTTATGTGTGAGCTGAAATATAAAATTATAATTTGTTAATTTAAAGCGGAAAGCTAATTTTCAACGGACACCTGTTCTCATCAGCTAGAGTCATAAAATTAGTCTGGCAAACATCTTGGCTTCACTTTGCACCGACGACCCAAAAGAGGAATTTATGACCTTTCAACCAAATTTCCGATGCGTTCAAAAAAATATTGATAAGATAATCACAAAATTCTTCGCCAATATGGGGTAAAATATTAGGCCCCCAGCTTCTGAACACCGTTTGAAAATTCCATACACTGTGAGAAAATAGTTATAATAAAGAAACCCTCATTCAACACCCACACACCGGTTGGCAATCCGGAAGGAGCTATCTGCAGTCGAATATCTAACGGTTTCGTAAAAAGGATTTGTTTTAAAGAGGAGATGATGAAAAACATTAGCGTTGAGAGATGGTATTGAATGCGTGGGTGAATCTGAAAAAAATCTTTTTTGTGTGTGACTTGGGGAGAGAACCATTGCCTAAACCATCTTTTAATCTTAGAGTTGTTCTACTACGTTCTAGGTATTTATAAGATTTATTTATATTTTTGCATCACATGCGGTAATATATGCATTTTAATATTTAATTCTTGATCTATTTACCCTTCGGCATTCATTCAAAATTACTGTGGTGACAAAATTCTAAGATAAATTGCAATATTATATTTGTCCTTACAGAATGACAACTGGTATCTTAAAAACATAGGTACGTATATGAAGCATTCTCACATAATTTTGACTTCTAAGCCCCAGAATAATAATTTTCGTTGTATTACAGGTTCTTGGATTTTTTTATTTCTTATATTGTAAAATATTCCATTTCATAATTGTATAAGAATATTAACGACATAAATAAGTTTTGGACAATGTTGGGGGTCAACATTTATCATGAAATTCTTTACCGTCCCGTGTCCCAGATGTTTGTTAATTTTTAAGTTTGGAACTGTCTGTATAAAATTGCTTCAATAAAAGCAATTCGACGTAATTTTTGTTTCGAAACAGGGACTATTGTTTTATATAAATATGTAGCAAAAAATTAACCTGCACATTTTTTTACAGTTATTATTATTTTTTTTTAACTCTGTCCCTGGATTTTAGATTCCTTACCGTCCATCTTGCTAAAATTATGCAGAAAATCACTCCAGTTGCAGCCACAGAACATTTTTTAATTTTTTTCTCATGCAGAAGCATGCTAGAGAAAAAACGACTGTAATTCTTTGATAGGACATTTATTGCAGAATTTAAATCAGTATTTAAATATCAATTTTAAGTAGTGTGGCGTGGCGTTATTATTAGTATTACAATCCCGAAGATTTATTTCTGTACTTTTAGAAGAAAATTATATTTTTTTTATTTAGTTCAATATAAATAACTGTTACTAAAAATCAATGAACATTATGGCTATCACTTAGGCTTAACATGACTTGCTTAAAAATAGGTGGTAAATTTCCTTATCGTCCCATCTGTACCATAACTTCCTTACCATCCCTGTTCTATTTCACTATTAAATGGATGGCAAGGGTCTCATTGGGATAGTACAGAATTACACATTAATGCTGAATAAGAACATTTTCTAATTATAGCCAAAATATCATGAAAGTTTAAAACTGGAAGTTTAAAAAGTCTATTTCTTCAGTAGAGTCAAAACACTGTATTAAACACTAGTGTTGTGAAGGAAATTTTCACCTTGTTATTAATAAACAATATAGCATACATATAACTACTTAAAAGGTGACTATAAATATATAAAATTAATACATAAAAATATTATTTATTGCAAACCGAGATCTTTCAAACACACACGCGTTCATTTTCAAAGGGAAAAAGATGACTGATTGAATAGAAATACAATTTAAAAACAAAA
The DNA here is from genome assembly GCA_963932465.1 of Maratus speciosus. NCBI lineage: Eukaryota > Metazoa > Arthropoda > Arachnida > Araneae > Salticidae > Maratus > Maratus speciosus. The sequence continues at coordinate 1,941,662 of OZ010787.1, forward strand.
ACAAAATAGTACGCATGCGCAAGCGGAGTTCAGTCTTTTTACCCCTCTGCAGAGGGGTGAAAAGATCAGTTCATATTATCAGGAGGTCTTGAAATATTTAGGATATTGTACCAAATTGCGGGAATAATATAGGAAAGGACATCGTTACAAACATTATCACTTCTAAGTAAAATTTCAATGGATTCACGGATTATGGAAGAGTAATGGTTAGACGTCGAAATGATCATTTTAGCTTTGTCGAAGTACATCTTACATTCTCTGGATAAAGCTGTACTTGGTTTGTTAAACTTAATATCAGAAATGTGCTCTTTTAATCTTTCCTTAAACTTTCGAGATGCCATATCAATATAAAATAAATTCTTATGTTGTTCTGTGCTGAATGGGATGATGAAAACTCCTGCTTTTTCATAATCGGGAATGGGATCAATCTTGCTGTGAATTAATTCTTTCAATTTTGTGGAGGTTTAGCTATTAAGTTAATATTATATTTTAGTAATGCATATTTCAATCTTTCATAAAGCTGTGGGATATAATCAAATGTGCAATAAAGAGACTTTCTCAAACTTAATTCATTCTTCTGTCTTGGTTGTTTGGTTTTATTAACTAATCTATTAATGTATTGAAGAGGGAAACCATATTTAACTGTTCTTATGACCACGATAAAATCAGCAATTAACCTCGATACTCAAAATAATCTACCACGTTAAAATTTGCAATTAACCTGATTACACAAAATAATGTACCACGCTAAAATCAGCAATTAACCTGATTACACAAAATAATGTACCACGTTAATATCAGCAATTAACCTGATTACACAAGATAATGTACCACGTTAAAATCAGCAATTAACATGATTACACAAAATAATGTTTTCGTTTTTAACAATAAATATTACAGACAACGAAATGGTGCTCCTATGGGATCCCCCATTTCAGGATATTTAGCCACATTAAAACTTAGACCCTTAGAAATAGCGTTTATGGAAGATTTTGAAATCAAGTCATCAATTTGGATAAGATATGTAGATGACATTTTCATAATTTGGGATCATGATTTGTGGTCTTTAAATAATATCCTGTTGAAACTTAATGAGTTGGATACAAAGATAAAGTTTACGTTAGAAATTGAGAAAGAGGGTGTTTTACCCTTTCTTGATATTAAATTAATAAAGAATAGTTATGGAAATAAATTGGAGCGTACTACTTATAGAAAGCAATGCAGATCTAACAACACTGTTCCTTTTGATTGTAACTCACCATTTTCATATAAAATTGCTGCCTACAGGTTTTACGTTAAACGTGCCTTCGAAGTTTGTACAGATCTTGCCTAGAAAGCAAGATTAGTGTAATAAAACAGATTGCTATTGAGAATGGTTTCCCTCTTCAGTACATTAATAGATTAGTTAATAAAGCAAAACAACCAAGACGGAAGAATGAAATAAGTTTTAGCAAGTCTATTTATTGCACATTTGATTATATACCACAGCCTTATGAGAGATTGAGATATAAATTACTAAAATATATCATTAATTTAATAGATAAACCTCCAACAAAATTGAAAGAATTGATTCACAGTAAAATTGATCCTGTTCCCGATTATGAAAAAGCAGGAGTCTACTTCATCCCATTCAGCACAGAACAGCATAAGAGTTTATTTTATATTGGTATGACATGTCGAAAATTTAAGGAAAGATTAAAAGAACACATTTCTGATATCAAGTTTAACGAATCAAATACAGCTTTATCCAGATTGCACCAAAAAGAAAATATTAAGATAAACTTCGAAAAAGCTAAAATTATCATTTCAACGTCTAACCACTACTCGTCAATAATCCGTGAATCCATTGAAATTTTACTTAGAAGTGATAATGTTTGTAACGATGTCCTTTCCTATAGTATTCCCGCAATTTGGTACATTATCCTAAATATTTCATGACCTCCTGATAATATGAGCTGATCTTTTCACCCCTCTGCAGAGAAATGGACTGAACTCCGCTTGCGCAAGCGTACTATTTTGTTTTTGTTTTTAAATTGTATTTCTATGCAGTTAGCCATCTTTTTCCCTTTGAAATGAACGCGTGTGTGTTCGAAAGATCTCGGGTTGCAATAAATAATATTTTTATATATTATTTTTATATATTTATAGTCACCCTTTAAGTAGTTATATGTATGTTATATTGTTTATTAATAACAAGGTGAAAATTTCCTTCACGACACTAGTGTTTAATACAGTATTTTGACTCTATTGAAGAAATAGCATTGTATGTTATATTGTTTACGCTATTTCTTTTAAGCTGAATTTCTCATGTTTCTTCATGAAAGTTAAAATTATCGTGGAATGACTCGCATGTATTTTGTTATAAATCATGGTTTTTAAAACTTTTAACTATTGAGAACCTCTAAACATTCATAAAAAAGTAAATGGCCTGTTTTAATAGGGTAAAGTGGCGACAAATGCCACAGTTTTACTTTTCTTCTTGTAAAATGTACAATATAGCAAAAATCAACAAACTAATTACCAGAAATCGTTAATGAAACTCTTTAGAATCTAATTTATGTGCCAAACAAGTTTAATCACTTTTAATAAAGTAAACATAATTATTTTCCGAAACGTCATTTTTTGACATCTTTTTTTATGTGCAGACTCAGGTGCCGTATGGGGTGTGGGACAGATGCCGCATGAAGAAAAAAGCTAGATTGTTTTTTTTTTCAAGCAAATCACATTTTTATTTTCTCATAATACTTTAAATGAAAATAAATAACACTAAACTTACAAAAATTTTCACTTAATTGTGATAAGTTTAACGAAAATGCGAAATTGTAAGCTCAAAATATGAAGACAAAAAATAAAATTGAAAAGTAAAAAAATTGAATTTACATGAATGTATAGCATAAATTATGTAAATAATAGACGTCATAATTACAAAAAAGACATAACTCACTTGTTTACATCCAGGCGAACATTGCAGTTTGCTCGTAATGTGTTACTAGGACTAGTATGGACTAGTTATATTCTATTTAGGTCTTAGTCTTTTTATTTTTGGTCTTTCTTCTTCTTCTTTGATTTTGTAGTTCCATTTGCCAACAATCCCCACATTTCCCGTTGCAAGAGTAAAGTGAGCATGTTTCATGTAACCCCCGATTGTATTTGATGCACTAAATCCCAGACATTAAGCACATTCAGAGTCATCAAATTCCAATCCAATACTGCCAACAGAATCTATAAAGGAACACTTTCGACACTGTCTGGAAGATGACTCATATTTCAGTTTCTTACTCAAGTAGAGTGTTTTCCAAGTTGATCTTTCCCTTCCTTTTTTTACACATCTTATTTCAGCTAATCTGCCGTTCCTTCATGCTTTCTGGGTTTCTTTTGCTTTTTATTTCCTTCTTCTTTTTTTCTTTTTATAAACTCTGTGCTTATAATATTTCTAGCATTTTGTTTTCTCTTACTTGGCTGTATAAGTTTTTTGACCATTGGAATAGGCGATATATGTTTTTTAACAGCTTAGGTGGTGACAATTGTAGAAGGCCTACGTTCTCCTTATTCACACATGGTGAACCAACATTGTTGCTAAGAATATTTTTATAAGTAGCAGAAAATCCTTCTAATGGGTCTTCTTCATTTTGTGGCATAGCCAAATTATCTGACTGGATCTGAATTGCTTCTTTTGTTGTGGTTCATTCATATCGTATTCAGTTATGAAAGCATGGTCTGGAATTGCTGTCTTATCTAACCGAAAAACAAAAATATATTTTGAGGCATCTGTCACAAAGTGGCGGTAAGATACAACACCGCCATTTCGTGTCATGTGAATGATGCAGGAGACAGGCAAGCACATGTCTGTAAACTTTTCCCTGCCCTGGGCTTGGGGGTTACACCTAACCATAAGCCAAAAGCGGGTTCCCAGGGTAGGTGCTTACTTACTTACTTACTCTACGAGGATCTAGTCTACAGTTATAATCGGATTTGGGATGAAATCTTTGCTTATTTGGATTAAAATATGTAATAAACCTTTAATGGAATAATTTTAGTAACTCACCATGCAGGTTTGAAGCATAAAAACTACCATAAATATTTAAATAGTAACAATTAAGCGGTGGAAACGCATACAACACAGCACACAGCACAGAGGAACACAAGAAATTTCTTAATTTGGTCTAGGGAGCGCTAGCATCGTCCCACACAATCTGTGCGGTATCTGTCCCACCGCGGCGTCTGTCCCCACTTTACCATATAGTGTTTAAACGAAACCTTACTAACGGATTCTTTCAAAACAATGATCCTATATATTTTTTATTTCTTGCCTCTGTGAAAAGCATTTCCTTCAATAGTAGCATCAAAAACTAAATTAGTTAAAAATAATTTACTTCTGTATGTTTCAAATGTAAATCCACATGTTGTTAAGCTTTTAAGCGATAAATAAATGCAGCCGTGTATTAATACATGTTTACGTTTACTTATCAGACTACATTGGGTTGGGTTGATTTTTGACGGCCGATTATCAACTCGAGGGATATAGGCCCTAGATGGAGTGCCCTCCGTGGGAGTCTTTCTAAGGGAACCTAACCCGTATTTACGCATGGGAATCCACGGTTTCGAAGAAAACCACGAAAACTCCGAAACGGTTAGGCCGACGGGCGCGATTGGGATCAAACCCAGCATCTCCCGTCTACCAGCTTCGAGAGCAGAACCTCTCAGCCACTTGTGGGGCCCAGACTACATTGGAATCAATACCAATTATGTAATATATGATTATTATTTAATAACAGATATTTCTTGTACATAAACATTTTATTTTTTCGGATTAATTGCAGCCTCTCGTTACCTGTTCGTGACCAACAGTTGGAGAACCAATGTTCTAAATATTTAATTCTAATTACTTGCTAAGGTCCTTACCGTCCCTGTAATATTCTTATCATCCCTACTCTTATATTTCTGTTTGCAACCATGAAATTCTTAGTAAAATATATTAAATAACAAGGTTTATTTTTTTTTAACCCTGGTAGGTATATATAATATATAAGCATGTCTGGAACATGTGTGTTGCGGGTAAATAATAATAAAATAAAACAAAGCAGCCTAAAATAATATAATCTGCTAAATTTCCGCCTTTAAGACAATGTTATACCAAATTTTTTACTAAAAATACTACATAGTTATTATTTTTTATTTAAATGTTCTATGGGTTCTATGCGAATTCATTATAAGTAAACATTTAGAAGAAAATAAAAAGTTAGAGAGATAAAATGTCAAGGGGACGGTAAGGAAAATTAAACACTCAAGTTTAACTTTGTTCTTCAGTTAAATAAAATATTATTAAAAATCGTCCCTGCTGACCATTCTTTCTTTATTTTGAATCATTAAGGTATTCTGCCATAAGTTCAAAATGTTATTTTATTAAGTTTAATTTCGCCAGATTTTTATTTCTGAAAGTTAAAATTATGTGAGAATACCTCATATATGGTTCTAAGAAGAGTTTGTGTACATATATTTGATAAAATTTGTTAATAAAATATATGTCTTATATCGATGATATAAAGTCTTATATCGAGTGCTATTTGATATGCACCATTTTGAAATAATGTAATATCTACCCTATATGCAGGGTGATTCATAAAGATCGAAACATTAGGCTATTTCCTTAAATATTGCCTCTAGACACATACTTCCAATTTCAAAGTTTCATTAAAAAGGTGCAAAATTTGAGGACATATGTTGCAACTCCATGGGGCGTCTAATTGAGAAAATGCGAAAACAAAATTTTTATATGGTCCCCGTAGGATAAAATTTCGAATTAGGAAAATTTCTCCTTATCCATTCCTGAATTAAACACAAAAAATTCCAATTCCATCTTCATATCTGCAAAACTCACAGAGATACGCCTGTTTAAATAATTCGTCAGGTTTTAAGGGATTAGACACAAATAGAAATGCGCGTAATTCAAGAAACAACGTTACTTTAAGAGTTCCAGGAAACATAAACAAGTTGGAAATTGCTCGTCAAACGTAGCAAATGAGGTGCGTTCGTACTATAACTAGTTTTATAATTATTTTTTGAACCCCATATTATACTGAATGTATATTTTTTTTGCACTTCATAAGTGCATAGTCTGTAACATCATTAAAATGCACTTGCAATAATTTTTTCCCATTCCCCGTAATGTAACGCAAAACTTTTGGCTGTCTCTGTAATTAAACTATACACGGATTTTCATAAAATTTGAAATGGCTCGACAAAATTTTGCAGCAATTATATATTTAAAATTTCAGACAATTCGGAAGGCTGTAACATCATTAAAATGCACTTGCAATAATTTTTCCCATTGGCCGTAATGTAAAGAAATACTTTTGATTGTCCCTTTTAATTAAACTATACATCCGATTTTCATAAAATTTTAAATGGCTCGACAAAATTATGCAACAATCATATATTTAAAATTTCAGACCATTCGGAAGGCTGTAACATCATTAAAATGCACTTGCAATAATTTTTCCCATTGGCCGTAATGTAAAGAAAAACTTTTGACTGTCCCTGTACTTAAACTATACATCCGATTTTCATAAAATTTTAAATGGCTCGACAAAATTATACAACAATCATATATTTAAAATTTCAGACCATTCGGTTGGGTAATTTTTGCTCTGTTATATGCAGACAGACAGACGGACTGAACGACGACTATAGGTGCTACGTATTTATATAATTATGAACGCACCTAAAATATATTTATTGACCTAGAATTTTGATTTTTTTTCTTTTTTTCGATGATTAACCATACAATTTGCAAACAAAATCACATCCTAAAATTTCTCATAAAGTTAAAAAAAAATTTAAATAATTATTATTTTTTTAAAGCAGGGTAATTTAAAATCGTTATAACTCGAAACATTATTTGTCGAATTTCAAAAATTTTTCATTTAATTAAAGAAGAAAATATAATTTAAATTTTGTTTCATGATTTTTTTAAATATTAATTTTAAAAATATTAAAAATATAAATAAAAACAATGATGCAACTTATTTTAAAAAAAAAGTATATTTTCAAAAGTAAACATTCTTTCAAATTTGCCGAAACAAAACCAATGTAAACTAATAAAAAAATACATGTTCCAATTTGCACTTTTTTCTTCAACAATTCTTGACTTATAATAATTTAAAGACGAGAAATGTTGAAAAAAAAACCCCATCATTCAGAAAAACGCATTTAAAGTTTTAAACAATGATTGACTCCTAATAAAATGTTTAAATGCTCTTTAAAAAATTACAAGTGAGTAAGTAACTCCTTCCTGTAGCTTAAACTTCCGATTCAGAAACAAGGCTTTTTCTAAGAAGCCAATTAAGAGTTTTTCATAATTTTAGCCCTTGCAACTTTAGGTTTTATATCGCCGGGAGAGGCCGTTAAAAAAAAAATCTGTATTCTGGACCAGCCTTACTTTTTTCTGAAGGCTCGGCCGGGCCTAACGTATTTTTTATACCAAACTGGGACTGGTTTCATTCGTCCTACGTCTGCATGGGGCGAAATTTTCTGTCCCGCTATCAACCCATCCCGTATTAAAATAATTGTTTCTGACTGACCTGATCAGTGCAAAAATCAGCAAAATTTGGCTCGGCCCAAAATTTTTTTACAAAAAATGCATAAATTTTTAATTCGCCATTATTTTACAATTAAACTTTAAAATTCCTTTTTTTTAAGGATAGTAAATTTATAGGGAAAAATTTTTTTAAGGGGTCTTGTGCCTTTTAAACGCATCGAAAAACTTCAAAGTTTGAATTAGTCTACCTTCAAAGTCTTTTTATGTACAAACATGAAATTTTGGATATTGATTAAACAGATTGTGCTTTGTAATATACTACCAACAGAAATTTATTAACCCTTTACAGAATTTGTGTATTGTTGAAATGAAAATAGCCCTTTTTTTTACCCCATAAGTCATTGCGCGCATGATATCTTGATAAAGTATGTATGGATTGGCATGAAATTTGGTAAAGATACTAAACATATATGTGTGTTTAAAATGATCTACTCTTAGGCTAAAATTTTTTCATTAACTGTATAAAAAAATATTTTCGTAAAAAAAAAATAAAAATTTTGTATTTTTAATAAATAAAAATAGTCATATCTAAAAATATTACCATTGTAAATACTTAAAAGTAGATCATTTTAAACACACATATTTGTTTAGTATATTTACCAAATTTTATGACAATCCATACATACTGTCTCAAGATATCATGCGCGCAATGACTTATGGTGTAAAAAAAAGAGCTATTTTGATTTCAACAATACACAAATTCTGTAAAGGGTTAGTAAATTTCTGTTGGTAGTATATTACAAAGCACAATCTGTTTAATCAATATCCAAAATTTCATGTTTATACATAAAAAGGTTTTGAAGATAGACTAATTCAAACTTTGAAGTTTTTCGTTAAATTCCGTCGCGTATAAAAGGTACAAGACCCCTTAAGTAAAACTAGAGAAAAAGAACCTGCCTATCATGGAATATTGATTTAAACGGAAAAATGTGCTGTTCCGTGCAAAATGAATATAATAATACCTGAGGAAAAAAATAGACTACATTTACACCTCCTAAGAAGGAACTTGTGTATAACGCATTTTTTTTCTTTCCTATGTGATTCCGTCTTACAAGATCTTACTGTATAGGATTTTTTAAAGTCACCAACACATGGAATATGTATTAACGATATTAAATGATAAGTGAAACATTTACATACAAATAGAGATTCATTAAAAAAAAATAAATATCACAGATTTTGGCGCTTCTTTAAAAATGACGATTAAATACATGAAAAAAACAATACTATATTAAGTATTTTTTCTCAGAACTCCTCCATACGAAACAATGTTAAATCATATTAACCTAAAAAAACTATGTTTTGTAGAAATACAGTCAGGCCGGGCCGGGCTAAGATTTTAACTTTACTCCAGGCCGGGCCGGGTTAAGATTATAACTTTTTCCTGGCCGGGCCGAACTCTATGGGCCGAACTGTATGGGTCGGCTCGGGACCGAGCCTGGATATTTCGACCCATGCAGAACACAATTTAGACCTACAGCATATTTTGAAACCAGGTTTAACGTAAAATCTGTACGCTTCTATTTTATGTCCAAAGGAGAGGCACTGTCTTAAATTGACTTTTAATAACGTACAATTTGTGGATGATCCCTATCTTGCATTCAAAATGAGTCAATAACTCGTCGCGCAGAGGCGTGGGTAAAGGGTGTAAGTCACGAATTTCGGATTTTAATATGTCTGCGAGTTTTGCAGATATCGAGATGATTTTTTTTTTTGTGTGTTTAATTCAGGAATGGATAAAGAAAATTTTCCTAATTAGAAATTTTACTCTACGGGGGCGTATAAAAATTTAGTTTTTGTATTTTCTCAAATAGACCACCCATGGAGTTGCAACTTGTGTCATTAAATTTTGCTCCCTTTTTATGAAACTTTGCAATTGGAAGTAGGGGAAGTAGGGGAGGTATGATACACTTTTTTTTTTACTAATTTTTTACAACCCTTAGAAAGCTATTTTTAAACAAATTTTTCGTGTTTTCTTATAAAGTGACCTTTTATTCATTTATTAAAACTATTGTGAGTTTAAAAAATGGTCATTCAAAAAATATATCCCAATTATTTTGAATGGTTACTACTGCATCAAATCTCCCCATTCCTGGGGAGGATTGATACACTAGCAAGGGAGGTTTGATACATTGTTACGTAAATTGAAAAAAAAAAAATGCAGACAATTCAATTTATGCGTCATACAATTTTTTATGATAAATCTTGAAATATTTAAGCAAAATTTAAAACGAAATGACATTGACATATTTTTGTTTCAGAAATGTTTCTTACAAAAATATTTAAACGATTGCTATTATTTAAACAATCCTATTAACACACTTTAAAAAATAAATAATGAAAAACAAAACTCTGGAGATCTAGCTGCAAGGAAAAAGGAAATAAACATTGCTGTAGATTAATGTTAACACAATTATTCTAATTGGTTAACAAATCATATTTGTAATGTAAATTAATTAATTACGTCTAATATAAACATTGCTGATTTGCAAACAATTTACATAAATTTAGCACATAACCATATAAACATAAATTTAGCACATTTAAGATTCCTTGAACCCTTTCAGGGGTAAAGAATTTTCAATGCTAAAGTGTTGAATAAATGATAAATGGCACCGGAATTTGCCAACAAATTTAATTAGAAATAAGGAAAGGGGATATATATTTCACTTTCATAGTAAATGGAAAATATTTTACTGGTGCCAATGTGACGTTTGGGAATTAAAATTAAGTGGTTTCATAAACATACCACCACATATTATCCATTTGCATATATTTCGCTTAGTTTGGATACAATGACGCAAAGAAATAACTTACATATTTTTTTTTTTTTTTTTTTTTTTTGGATAGCGTGGCACAAAAGATAAATCAATTTATTTATATAAATACATTACAGTGCATTGTATAGGTTCAGTGAAAGTGGTATTTTTAACAGTGTATTGGAAAATTAAAAGTTTTGGTTAGATGGGTAAATATATTTAGCAAATCGAAAACAATTAAAAATGAATTTTAAAACAAATTGTTTAAGGCTAAATCAATGCGTCACTTAAATTTTGATATCATATATTTTAAAACTCATAGTTTAAATTTATGAAAAATCTGAATGATAACGCATCAATGAATAAATTTTTATACATCCTTTTAAATTTAACATAATTCTTACGCATGCAATTATAAATAAAACAAAAATAAAATGATGAAATAAATAATATAGCGTCACTTAAAATTTGATAACATTATTTTTAAGTTCCATATTTAAAATTCTTATAGCAATAAGATAAAGAGCTGCGTCACAAACTTTTAACCCGTTAAGGGGTTTTTAAAATGATATCATTAGTTTTTTTAAGTTAATAATAAGAAGATTAAAAAAAAAATAAAGACTAATGATAGGAACTCATAATCGTGATTTCCATTCACCTCTAATCCCCCCCCCCCTAAAAAGCATATCTCATACTTCAATTGTAAAGAGTGCTGTGCTATTTGATTTTTTAAAGAACTTTTTAGTAAGATATGGAAGTAATATACAAAATGTGGGGGGTTATGGTTTGTTTCAACGATATAGAAAGCTTTGTTAAAACTTACTATGTAAAAAGTTTACTTTCTTAAGAAAAATATAAAGAAATATTACTCTTTAAACTTTTTCATTTAAAATACAATAAAATTGTAATAAAAAAAATACTTTCAAATAAAATTTATTTGGGAAATTACAGATTTTTTATTTTTTAAGAAATAATTTTCCATCATGTAAGTTTTTAATCTATCAACATGTGACATAACACTAACATGTGCAAGGGCGGATCTGGAGTGTCCTCAAGGGGGGGGGGGGGGGATTTTAGAAATTTGGTGGTTCCAATCTGATGCTCATTTGGGTTCGCGTCGGGGTTATTTTTTGCACTACGGGTCGTGCTACTTTTACTGCTTTGCTGCGGGTCGGGTTTGGGTTTGGTTGACTTCTATTTTTTGCTGCTGGTCGGGTTTACTTATAATTTTTTGCTGTGGGTTGCATGTGGGTTCGGTTGACTTTCACTTTTTGCTGCTGGTCGGATTGACTTCTACTTTTTTTCTGTGCGTCGCATTTGGGTCCGGTTGACTTATACTTTTTGCTGCGGGTCGGATAGACTTATACTTTTTTGAGCGTGTAGGGTTTGGGTCCGGTTAACTTCTATTTTTCCTGCTGGTCGAAATAACTTATACTTTCTGCAGTGGGTCGCATTTGGGTTTTATTTCAATTAATTTTTTCTGTGAATACATTTCGTATTTATTGTTAATGTTTAATTTAGCCAATAGATGGCGATACCATGCAGAAAATCATTTAATTATTGATGTATTTAACTAGCAACGTAAATTATTTCAGAAACAGATTTTAATTATATTTTGTACCTTGTAATTTTTTTAATGCAAGGTATGTTTGATAATTTATTTAGCCAACTAAATTATTTAATTCCAGGTTTTATTTAGTTTAATTTTTTCTGGAATACATGGGTATTTTTGTTGTTGTTGTTGTTGTGAATCTAAAAAATAATTTAAGTATATTTAAAAAAATAAATTTACATGACAAATTTTGCATTTTATGCTCTTTTGATTTAAAGAGATGGTTTAACAAACCTTTGTTTGAGCCTCTCTCCCACCCAAAAAGATATAAGTATAAAACTGCAATTTACTTGCATGCCAATTTATGCAACAGTACAAAAATTTAAAAATTTTTAAACATTTACTTTTTTAAATTTTGAATGTATGACATTTTTCTTTAAATCTCGTAGTCTTCCATTTACAGTTAGAATAACAGCACGTATTTAATAGTATTAATAATATTATTATAAAGGTAATGGAAGAATTACGGCCTGTTTCTTCCTTTTTTTATTATAAGGTTAATGGAAAAAATAAAAACGCATAATTTAAATTTATGTACCGAAGAAAAACAGAATTTTTTTTTGTGTTAAATATTGTAAATAAAAAGAAACTGTTGTAGATTGAACAAATACAAACTGCATATTTTATTTTCCGTATCATTAAATCTGAAAAATTTCAAAATTAAAATTCTCTCTCTGTAAACAAATGAATGCGTAAAAATGTGTTTTTATTTATATTGTATTTTATATGTATTTATTTATTATATGTATTTGATCTATCTATCAGTTTTAAAGTTCCCTTTACCGAATGCTTTTCGGTTTTAAAATATTCTTTTTTTCGTCTTATGCAAAAATTGGCTTTCAGCGGATCTTAAAAACCTTTCCGTTTCCGCGTTAAGCAGATTCCGGCTTATGGAGCACGTATTAATGTTATTTTCAATGGATTCGCCGGGACTTGAAAGTCTGTCCGCGGCAGCAGATTTCCGGCTTACACAGAGTCCGCCTTAGACAGATTTTACAGTATTTTTATTGTCTGAAAAATTGTCACGAAATAGTGATATGTGAAACTCTTAAAGAAAAAAATCAAAATAAATAAATATATTTTTATAGAAACATAAAATCAAATTTACTTCGATTAAAAAAAAAAAAATGCTTAGTGCTTCAAAGAGGGCAGACCTCGCAAACTATGTATTGCGAGGCACGCACTTAACCGACTGAGATACCGAAGGCTCGTAAACTTTCCGCTAAGCGTTGATCAGAAGAAATTAAGCTCATGAATACAGTAGGCACATTTTCGGTGAAATTCCCATAAATGGTGGCAAAATATAGTCCGATTTTTCATGTTTATTATAAAACGAATATGAGTCTTCCTGGAAATAAACATGGTCTTATTCGGTTCATCTAAAATAGATTCATATTATATATTAATTTTAATAAGATCATTTTCGGAGGGGAAAATAAAATGAATTAAAAAGAAAATTATAGTTTTCCCGGAAACAAATGTTATCTTATTCCCTTCACATAAAACAGATTCCTATTATACAGGGTGATTCAGCTCGTCGGTGACAAACTTTAAGGATCGATAGAGCACACCTAGACGAACATTTTTGAATAGGGAATGTAGGGTCCCTGACGCGATGGTAAGGCGCTAGGCGCTTTCGAAAATTTGGGTGCCGAAATTCGAAACGTCATAAAAACTAGGGAAATGGTTAGATTTTCTTGCTTGTTGCGTCGAAATGATTCTGTTTGTTTAGACTTTCTTCAGTACCAATTTGATAAGCGTATCTCTTAAAACATGGATAAGGGGCGCTGCAGACTTTGGAGAGCTAGACAACAACTTTAAGCCCGTTATTTTGATAATTTAACACATGCTCGCCAAAGTTTATACTCTAACTTAAAGTTTGAACCCAAAAGTAGAGCCCTGCAAAAAGCGTAAGAGCCGGAATAAAATGTCAAAGTACAGGGTGGTTGAAACTCGAAGGCTCCTAAGAGATAAACAAACAGATTTCTTGACTTATGGCATGCATTTTCATGATTCTGTTTGCTGGGGCTCTCTGAAACTCAGTTGAACGGTACAAAAAGAAACATCGATAGGGGGCGCTTTGGGCAAAAAACATAATTCGTTGACATTTCGGACGCTAACTGGAAACGGGGCGCTACGATCAGTTAGTAATAATGAAAACACATTTTCTACCTCTGCTCAACACTTCTGAATAAATTTAGACCAAAAACATCAATGATACTGGAAATTTATTTACAAAAAATAACACTACAGAAGATGCTCGAAATTTCGACCTTGGGCCATGATGCAGGCTTCGCACCTCCGTCGCATTGAGGAGTGTGTGTTTACAACAATGCCAGGAGTATCTCTGATCTGCCCTGCAGCTGCCACAATGCGCGCCACAAGTTCTTCAGCACTGCTGACAGGTGTATGGTATACCTCGGCCTTCAGGTAACCCCAAAGGAAGAAATCCAAGCAGGTGAGGTCTGGTGATCGGGCAGGCCAGTGAACTGGACCCCCACGCCCGATCCACCGCTGGCCATACCTTGCGTTTAGATGGAGACGCACGTCGTTCGTGTAATGGGCCGGAGCTCCATCGTGCTGGAACCACATCTGGCGACGCGAACCTTCGGGTACGTGCGCCTCATCCAGAAGCTGCGGCAGCACTTGATCCAGGAAAATCAGGTAATTTCCACCTGTCAGCCGTTCAGGTAACAAATAAGGGCCAATGAGGCAATCCCCCAGAATGCCGGCCCACACATTTACTGAGAAACGCTCCTGGGTTGCTCGGCTTCTGGTTTCATGTGGATTTTCATCACACCACACATGACTGTTGTGGGCGTTCCACATTCCCTCCCGGCTGAAGGTGGACTCGTCCGTAAACAAAATGCTGTTTACAAAACGGGGATCCCTGGATCTCATCGCCAAGTATCATCTTGAGAATTCAACTCGAGGGCCAAAATCCTGCTCTCTGAGCAACTGCACCCGCTGGATGTGGTAGGGGTGCAGATTCCGGGAACGTAAGATGCGCCACGCAGTTGCTTGCGAAATGCCAACATGTCTGGCGATATCTCTCGTGCTAAGACCTGGGTTGTCCTCAACCAGGTTAAGCACAGCCTCTTCGTTGTCGGGGGTGCTCACTGATCGCTCCCGTTCAGGCCTGCCTCCGTCGAAAGATCCCGTTGTGGACAACCTCTGGTGTACTCGAGCGAAGAAGGCATGGCAGGGGATTTGCCTGTTGGGGTAACGCTCGGCGTACAACCGCTGAGCGGCTCGTCCATTACAACCAGCAGCGCCATACGCCAAATGCATGTCAGCCAATTCAGAGTTTGTGTACCGTTCCATCCTACTACCGATCTGCAAACAAGTAACCCGAAGCTTAAGTAGGTACCGCACGTTCAAAAGACGTGTCTGCGCATACAACTACGTCATCTCGCGTTGTCGTCTACGCATTACGTATCTTTTGCATATCGATATGGTACGATATCTTTTGCATAAATCAGCAAAAAGCACCTTATGTAAATTTTATTGCGCGCATTGTGCATGATTGAAACCAGCTATGTTTGTTAAAAAAAACAAACAAACTGCAGTTTTAATAGCTTCTTATGATAAGTAAATTACTCTCTTGTTTTGTTTCTAACTGATCGTAGCGCCCCGTTTCCAGTTAGCGTCCGAAATGTCAACGAATTATGTTTTTTGCCCAAAGCGCCCCCTATCGATGTTTCTTTTTGTACCGTTCAACTGAGTTTCAGAGAGCCCCAGCAAACAGAATCATGAAAATGCATGCCATAAGTCAAGAAATCTGTTTGTTTATCTCCTAGGAGCCTTCGAGTTTCGACCACCCTGTACTTTGACATTTTATTCCGGCTCTTACGCTTTTTGCAGGGCTCTACTTTTGGGTTCAAACTTTAAGTTAGAGTATAAACTTTGGCGAGCATGTGTTAAATTATCAAAATAACGGGCTTAAAGTTGTTGTCTAGCTCTCCAAAGTCTGCAGCGCCCCCTATCCATGTTTTAAGAGATACGCTTATCAAATTGGTACTGAAGAAAGTCTAAACAAACAGAATCATTTCGACGCAACAAGCAAGAAAATCTAACCATTTCCCTAGTTTTTATGACGTTTCGAATTTCGGCACCCAAATTTTCGAAAGCGCCTAGCGCCTTACCATCGCGTCAGGGACCCTACATTCCCTATTCAAAAATGTTCGTCTAGGTGTGCTCTATCGATCCTTAAAGTTTGTCACCGACGAGCTGAATCACCCTGTATATCAATTTAAAGAAAATCGCCCGGGCCATTTTCCAGAAATGGAAATTAGGAACTTCTTACATCGCAAGTAACTTTAAAAATGGGTTTCGAGATTTCAAAATATTCTGCACGTAGAAATGTAAAAATTTCAGAATAGCATTAGACTGCAGATATAAGACTGTTCTAAAAAAATCAGAATAATAAGAGCCATATTCGCCGAGTTATTGAAAGGCGGCTTTTCGCATTTTCTTTGAATTCGAGTTAGTTCTAAATATGAGTTCCTCCATCTACGAATTCTACGATACGATACGATACGATTTTAGTCTTAAGGCTGCGTCACTGGAATACTATCGTCTTCCATGATATTAATGTTAATATTAAACATATAATATATTTTTTAATTAAATTTTCATGATTTTAAGATATATTTTTTATATTTTAGAAAATGTTATTATTTGAAATTGTTGCCAATTTTAAAAACAGCGTAAAGAATAATATTTTTTAAAATTAAAAATTTATTTGCACGCCACTAATAAAAGCAGAAAAAATTTTAAATGATTACATGTTAAAAGCAGGAAAATGTTAAAATTACGTCAGAAAAATTGTATTTACAATTACTATTAAAAGTGAAAGAAAATTTTAAAGAAATAAATTCTTTATTATGCATTAAAAGCAGTAAATGGGGGAAATTACGTCCGATTTGAAATGGCCAAATAATAATACTGCGAAAAAGTTTAAATTTAAAAATATATTATGCGACATTTATTTTAAATTTCTGGATTATTTTTATAATTTTTGTCGCTAATTCTTAGGCACCGCAAATATTAATATTTCATTTCTAAGAATAAAAGTATTTTCGTGTGAATGTGAAAAAGAGAAAGAAAACTTTAAAACGATAAATTCATTAATATGCGTTAAAAGTAGAAAATGGGAGAAATTACGTCATATTTAAAATGGAAGTGATAATATTGACAACTATTTAAAAACTAAAAATGCATCTATGCAAGACATTTATTTCATATTTCAAGATGTTCGTTTTAATTAATTTTGCACATTCTAAAACAGCGCAAATAATAATATTTCTTTCTAAAAATAAAAGTATTTTCATCCGAATTTTAATAAGAGAAAGAAAACTTTGGTGAAAATTAGGCCAGATTTAACACGATACATTTAAAATGTCTTATTTAAAACAAGCTTTTTATAGCATTCTTAAAAAAAAAAAAAAAAAAAAAAAAAAAAAAAAAAAAAAACCTGGAGGCAAAGACTCTGTTTACTTAATTCATTTTACATTAGCTTATTTTCGAATGTTTTACTGATCTTATTTAATCAAACACGAAAACAGCCATTGAATGTCTTAACAGCAGCTGATTCGGCCTTAAAATTTCACAATCAAAGGGAAATTAATGGAAACCCGTTTAAAGGGAGATCACCATTGTTTTATTAATTCGCCCGGGCTGACTCGCCGTTGACTAGCGGACTCGCCCGGGCCCGTGATAATAACATTAGTTGAACCTGAAATTTGTATGATTTTATCTCTAACTCGATTTTGTCTGAAGTACGTGCCCGCTGACTGTGTGAAAAGTCGGTTTAAGAAGAATCTTATATTTAGCGGTAAAAAGGCCCAAAAGAACTGCAACGGGAAACAAGGGATATATGTACGACGACTGCGTGATTTTCGTGTTAAAATGTTCATATATTACATTAAAAATCACTATTAAGCCACGTAACTTTTTTTTTTACGTCGAAATCCTGAGTGAAATATTTTGATTTTTAAACTAATTATATCACCCTTAAATCCGACTATACGTCAATGAAATCTATATTCGATCATTAGCTAAACGGTTAGTATATAATATTTTAATTTCAGAGCTATTGTACAAAATTATGTATGTATATTTTTAATCAAAACATGTGTTGTAAAATCCCCTGTTGATAAAATCATCAAACGCCTGTTCATAAAATCCTAACCGTAACCTAATTGTAGCGTAACTGTAACCCATCTGTAACCCAACTGCAACTTAACAGTAACCTAACCGTAACTTAAATATAACATAAATGTAACCTAACTGCAACCTAACTGCAACTTAACCGTAACCTAACTGTAACATAAGCGGAACTTAAATATAGCCTAACCGTATCCTAACTGTAACCTAATCGCAACTTAAATGTAACCTAACCGTAACCTAACTAATCTAAATATAACTTGATCTTAACGAAACTGCAACTTAACACTAACCATAACCTAACTGTCCTAAACGTGCGTGTGCTGCAAAGTACTTTAGTCCCACTTTCCACCGCCACGGGGTACAATATGTTTTATACGAACAACCGACACGGGACATCGCCGCTGCAACCGGGTATAGCAGGCGTGCTACGCACGCTTTGCAAAATCTTTTAGTTTCACTTTCCACCACCAGGATGCACACTCTTACGTAAACAAACCTATATTCCAACGAAACTCCGATTTTCAACCTATCCGTAGTTATGTTACTCGACGGGGTGGGGACACAAATAAGAATTATTTGCTGAAATTTTTATTCGGAAATAATGGTAACCACCACTCATTTAAGAGCCTAATATGATCTATAAGAACCTCTGACACGGCTCGCTGCTGCATGCTTCACCGTATAGCAGACGTTCTGTGCATGCTCCGTAAAATATGTTGATTCCACTTTCCGCTTCCAGGGGAAGCACTCTGTTCTTAATAAACCTACATCCGAACGAAACTCCGTTATTAACCCTATTTGTAGATATATTAGTCGAGGGGGTAGGGGAATGATATAAAAATTTAAGAAATTTGCGTAAAATTACTATTCGGAAATAACCACTAATCATATATTAAGGGTGCAATAAGTTCTGTACGAACATCCAACATGGGTTCTCACTGCCTGCGGCACTGTATAGAAGGCGGGCGATAAATTCGGAACATTTTTCTGTATTTAAAAAATAAAAAAGAGCAATCAAAGTAGAGAAAAAACAGAAAACAGTGTGGCAAACAAAACGCCTGCCAGGTTTTCAAGTTGGTTACTAGGTTGTGACGTCATTTGAAACTAATCTATTCTCTTAAACTTTCATTATTATTAAATAGGTTTTCAAAGCATGTGTTTCCCCTTCATGCTAAAATTTAATGTTTAGTTTAAAAAACAGTCACTCTTGAAACATTAAGCACTCAAATTGGTTTATTTAATTGTATCCCGGTTTACTTAATTTTTTCTGAGAAAACTTTATACAACCAACCAACCGAAAGAAGCAGAAAGAAAGATGATGAGCGATCCTTTATGAACCAACCAAGCGAAAGTAAGCGGAGGGAAAAAAGGCGTACTTTTGATGAGAGTGATGTCCGAATATAAATTAATTACTCAGTTATTCATTAGAGTTTTAAAATTCTGAGGATCAGGTTCATTAGGAGAGGCCTTGGACTTTCCTTACAAAAATTTCGAACCTCGTACGTGCCGTAGATTTTGCTAGCCATCGCCGGTAGACACACACACACAGAGCGATCTGTTCTTTTATTAGTATAGATAATTCAATCTCTGTAACATTTTTAAACCCAATCAAATTAGCGTGTTTTTAGAATCTGCGGTGTCTGAACGGGGGTTGGCGAGCGTAGCTCGTAGCGGGCAGAGCCCCCAAGTTTTCAAATATGAAATCTTAAAAGAAGGAAAACAACTAATTAAATATTATATGGAATGCAGATAATTTTACTTTTTATTGCCACACTGGATTTAAGAAAGAAGGAAATAGGAGTAAAATCGGGGTTTGACAATATTCAAGTAGATTTCGTAAAAAAAAATCTACCTATTACATTCTCCCCTATCATTCTACGCCGATCATGACCCATAGAACCCAAAACTTTCCCTAGTTAAAAACTTTATCTATCTATCCATCTATCTATCTAGTTATCAATATTATATATATATATATATATATATATATATATATATATATATATAACACTTTTTTAAGGACACGATAACTTCCATAATTCTGCACAAATCTCTTCCAAACTCGTACATAAAATCAAGAAGCAGAACATGTCGATCAAATTCGTTAATGGGCGAAATCGGATAAAGGTGGTGGAAATAGGGAGAGGTTTTGTAAAAACAGAAACAACCCTATAACTTCTTAATTAAAACACATATAAAATCAGTTTAAAGTTATTATTATTTCTTGAAAACTTGCCAAATATTTATGTATGACAGATTTTTGATGGCTCAAGGGGCGAAAAAAATATGGTTTTAGGGAGAAAAAAATTCATAACTTCGTCTGTTCTCAAGATATCAAATCCAATTCTTTTTTTTTATAAATCTTCATAATGTTATGGTATTTATTTTTAACATTTTAGTTAAAATAATGATAATTAGTTTACTATGAACATAATTTCTTTAAATACACAAAACATTTATTTAGACAATCACATTACAGCAACTACGAATACATATATCCAAACCATAATAACAACATAAATCTCATCGTCGAACATCTCACGTTTTTCGTCTGAATAAAAAATAAATTAAATACATGGAGTAAAGAAAAAAAATGTCTATTGTCCAAGAGTCAATCTTCTGAAAAAATAATTTATGTATTGTCATGCGACTTTACTTACAAATCCCTCCTTTCGCATATCAATAATCCTCAGCAATTCCTAGACTTGTAATATGTTTTTTCATGACATCATAACTCAAATTCTTAGTCATTATATCTGCCTCCAGTTCAGACGAGTTTACATATTTTGTTTCAGTTTCTCCTTTCGCTCTTTCATCTTTTACAAAATGATATTTTCTACCGATATGTTTGTTGCGATTATTCACTCTTGGGTTTTTAATCCAATCAATTACGGATTGACTATCAGTACTGATTTCTATTGGACGCTTCGCCATTTCTTCTTGGTTTAACTCTTCCAAGAGACCCATTAACCATTTTTCTTCACAAACAGCATCACATAAACTTAAAAGTTCAGATACCATTGTAGAAAGTGCAACCAGTTTCTGTTTGTTTCCATTCAATTAGTGATTCTCCTATCTTTACGATATAGCCACCATGATTTTGAATCTTTTGTAGTACACCAGCTAGCGTTAGAACAAAGTGATAATTGGCCCTTTTTATTTTTAATTCGAAGTTTGTAGTTTTTAGTGCCTTGAATGTACCGCAAAACTCTCTTCACTGCCTGTAAATGAATTTCTCTAGGATCTTTTGAATATTGAGACAAATTACTTAAAGTGAAAGCTAAATCTGGCCTTGTTCCTCTTACTAGATATCCTATACTTCCAAGCATTTCTCGATATAATGTTTCATCAATTTTATTTTCACTTTCATATTCATCTAATTTTATTCCAGAAACACCAGGGGTTTTCACACTTTTACAATTTTCCATATCAAATCTTTCTAAGATCTTTTCTGCATACTTAGCTTGCCCTAGCAAAAATTCTCCATTATTTTCTTCAATATCAATACCAAGGAATTTAATTTTTTTCTTCAGCTCTTTAATTTTTGCTTCTTTATTCAATTTTTGTATCAATTTATTTATTAATTCTTCCGATTCACTACCGATTATTCCATCATCGACATATATTCCAACTGTAATAAATTTATTATCAGTTTTATTTAAAAACACACATGGATCTGCTTTGCATGGCTGTAACCCAATTTTATCAAATATATTAACAAATTTTTCATACCAGCATCTTCTTGCTTCTGGCAACCCATATAAATTTCCTGTTACCAATAATATTTTCCCTCCTTCAATTTGTAGACCTTCAGGTGGATTCATATAAACAGCAGTTTCTAGATCTGCACTCAGATATGCTGTTTCTACGTCGAAAAATCTAGTTTTGTAAACTTTCATCGCTGCGACTGTCAATAAAGTTCTAAAAGATTCAGTTTTCATTACAGGACTATACGATTCTTTATAATTTGTTCCAAATTTAAGTCTTGATCCGTCGGCTACTAATCTTGCTTTATATTTTACATCTTCGCCGTTTTCTTTTACAATAAAAATCCATTTGCTTCTCAGTGCCTTCACATCTTTTGTTTTTTCAACAACTTTCCACGTTTTGTGTTCTTCTAACGAGTGTAATTCCTTTTTGATTGCTTCTATCCATTTATCCTTATCTTTAGAATTTGATACATCTTTGTAATTCTTTGGAACTTCCTCGTGCACTAGATTTGCTAAATACTTTGGATTCGGTTTCCTAATTCGTGATGATCTTCTAGGTTCTTCAAACAGCTTATTCTCATTAGTTTCTTTTTCTTTCTGTTCCTCATTTTCATTAATTATATCATTTACTTCATATTCTTCTGTCACAGAATCATTCAAATCATTTGACAACGCAATTGTTTCTTTTTTCTTATTTAATTCTTTTTCATTTTCATCGGAATTATTCTCTTCTTGTTCATCTATTACATTTTTATTATTGGTAATGTTGATGTATTCAAATTCATCAGTCATTTCTTCCTTGTTAGCTATATCTTCATATCCCATTTTTTCCTCTATAAATACTACATCTCTGCTTTCACGTATTCTCTTTTCCTTTAAATCGTACAATCTGTATGCTCGCCGATCTTTTGAATATCCGATAAACACTGCTGGTTTTGCTCTTACATCAAATTTCTTTTTATTGATATCATCGTTGCGGTAAAAAGCTTTACATCCAAATATCCTCATATGCTTTACTGTTGGTTTATTATTTGACCATAATTCTAATGGCGTTTTCTTTCTCGTAGCTGTTGGAGTAACATTATGTATATAAGCAGCTATTGATACTGCTTCGGCCCAAAAGGATAAAGGTAGTTTTTTTTCTATCAGCAATGTTCTTGCAGTATTAATAACAGTGCGATTAGCTCTTTCTGCAATCCCGTTACTTTGTGGACTATGAATTGTGGTTCTTTAATTATTTATACCCTTCCTTTTATAATAATTCATGAGCTCTTCGTTAGTAAATTCACCCCCATTATGTGATCTAACCGCTTTTACTTTCTTGCCGGTTTCATTTTCTCTTCTCTCTATTATATTTATAATTCTTTCTTTTGCTTCAACTTTACTTCTTAAAAAATCTACAAAATATCTTCTACTATATTCATCTACTACCATTAGCATGCATTTACTCCCTCCCAATGAGTATACTTTCAATGGTCCACATAAATCAACATGTAATCTTTCTAAAATGCGTGTTGTTCCTTCTATCACGTGATTAAATGGTGTTCTTGTCAATTTTCCTTGAATACATATTTCGCATTTTGTTTCTTCACCATTCATCTTTTCTAATCCCCTTACAATATTTTCTCTTGACATTCTTTGTAAGTATACATAATTTATATGCCCAAGTCTTCTATGCCACAGTTCTTTCTTTGATTCATTTGTCTGTAAACAAGATTCATTTCTGTCTTCATCTGTTTCTCGCACAGCAAAGTTTATTTTAAATGTATTATCTTCGAATGTTCCTTTAGCTATTAATTCGCCTGTATTCTTTTCATAAATGGCTGCTCCTTCATTATCAAATATCACATATTTTCCTTTTCTGACTAAACTTGGAACTGACATCAAATTTTCTCTTAAATTAGGTACGCAATGAACCTCTGTAAGCTTTATTTTTGTTTCGCCAAATTCCTGATCATAAGTCGTAACATGAACATTTCCACGATATTTCGATTGTATTGATCGCTCGCTGTCAGCAGTTGCAATTTCTATATCTTCAGGTTTTCTTCTACAACTATATCTTCTTTATGCGTCATATGCGAAGTACAAGCTGAATCTAACATCCAGGTTATTTCCCTATTATTTTCGGATTCTTTACACTTATTTCTATTGAATTCGTTTGACTGCAATGCATGTTCATTTCCTTTCATAACATTCCCTTTTTCTTTTCATTAGCCCTAAAAGCTTTAGACTCGTTTTCTCGAAATTTATCATATTTTCTTTCATATCTCAACAAAGTTTCTCGCATTACTTCATAAGTTATATTTGGGTTTGATGATATCGCAGTTGTTACTTCGTATATATTTCTTTGGGAGCCCTTCTATAATAAATCCTATAATTCGCATTCATCAATTTCTGTACCCAATTCTAATATTTCATTAGCTATCCCTTGAGCTCTTATCAAATATTCTTCTATTGTTTCCCTTTCGTTTTTCTCTATTCTCGCAAGATTAATTTTTTAATTGAATCCTTCTCTGATTTTCAATTCCCGCATAACGCTTTTTCAGTAATTGCCATAAATTCTTAGCTTTTTTAATCCCTCTAACAGCCATTATTTGTTCTGCTGACAACGTTAATATAATTATACCGTATACTTCATCATTCTTTTCTAACCATGTTTTATGCGCTTTTAAACTATCGAAATCACCTTCATTTTTTACTGGTTCATAATTTTCGATTATCCCAATCGCGCCCGTCGGCCTAATCGTTCGGAGTTTTCGTGGTTTTCTTCGAACCTTGGACTTCCAAGCGTTAATACGGGTTAGGTTCCCTTAGAAAGACCCCCACGAAGGGCACTCCCCCCCATTGGGCCTATATCCCTCGTGTTGATAATTGGCCGACATAAACACAACCAACCAACCAACCAACCATAATTTTCGATAACATCAAATAAATGTTTTGATTTAATCAAAGCTTCAACTCGCATACTCCATAATGTATAATTTTTACTTCTTAACGGCTCTATTCTAGGAATTCCAAACATATTGGATTCACACATAATTAAAATACATTATCTTCCAAACAATTTTTAAATGCATATAAATTTCTTACCTCTTAAATTTTTCCTATTGGCGGTTAGTCCAATGGAACAAATCCTTATCTTTGTATTAGGCCTATTTTCGATAGAATTCGTATTTATTTATTCTTCTTATTTGTGCAATCAACATAGGAAATTCGCTTTTTAAAAACCACGCTCTACTACCAAATTGTTATTTATTTTTAACATTTTAGTTAAAATAATCATAATTATTTTACTATGAACATAACTTCTTTAAATACACAAAACATTTCTTTAGACAATCACATTACAGCAACTACGAATACATATATCCAAACCATAATAACAACATAAATCTCATCGTCGAACATCTCACGTTTTTCGTCTGAATAAAAAATAAATTAAATACATGGAGTAAAGAAAAAAATGTCTATTGTCCAAGAGTCAATCTTCTGAAAAAATAATTTAAATATTGTCATGCGACTTTACTTACATGTTATCTACAACTTTTATAGTGACACGTTTTTGATAGGACCAGTTCTTGTAGGGGGAAAAAATAAAAACATAAAGGGGAGTTGAAGAAGAAACAAAATCATAGCTTCGTTCATTCAAAAGATATTAAATCCGCTTAAATTTATTATAAATACTCTTAATATTATCTACAACTTTTATATTGACAAGTTTTGATAGTACCCATTCTTACAGCAAAAATAAATTAAAAATTCATACTTGTTGAAGAAAAAATTATCGTATGAAGGGTGTACTCAAATCCAAACTGCGTATTTTCTGATACATCTTTAATTCATTTTTGCTCTCAAACGCGTGCAGTTGGCAGGTTCTCTTATTTAGAAACTATATAATGTGCCTTATTGGTCAGTTTCTTGATAAAGACAGAATATATTTTTAAAAAATGCTGTCAAAGTGGACATTTTGAACCGAATTTCCCGAAGCGATTGTGCTGGAAACGATAAAAATAGTCATTCTGAGAAAATAATTGTTTATAAATAAAGTTTTAATTAAATGAACGAAAAAAAAATTACACAAGTTGCTTATAAATCTCTATCTCAAAAATCACGTCAGAAAGTTTCATGTTTTTACTTTTAAAAAGGAGTCTGAAAATGCGTCAGAAAATTTCGAATTGTTGAGCGTGGAAAAATATCTTTTTGAATACCGCTTTAACATGATTCTGTCAAAACCAGCTCTTACAGAAAAATGAGAAAAAAAATTAAAGTAATTTTTGTTATTTTAACCCAAGTGAAATATCTGTAATATTCTTGTACTTGCAACATTTGAAAATCTGATGATCAGCTAAGTTTTGAATTTTTGCGGATTATATAAAAATGTTTTATAAAAAGGAGGTGGGTTGATAAGGGCTATTTATCGCCCATCATACACGCGAAAAAAAAAAAAAAGTTTCGGTTTCCGAAATTTTTTCATTGTTTTTGTATACTTAAAGATAGGTATTTTTTTATAATATAAGATTTACGTGCTAAATAATTTAGCAAGTCATAAAAATTATAGCCCGAAAATACAGTGTTTCGGCTTTTTCCTACATTTTTGTCATTTTTTAAAAATCTTTGAATTATTTTTTCTTTCAGAAGCGTTCGATGAACCAAATTAATTTCGACTTGCAATGATAATATTCTTTATAAGCTTTTATATGAGCGTTATTTTAGTTTGGTTCTGTGTGCGCTTCTACCTATTAGCGAAAAATACATTTCGTACGAGTATCATAGCCTTCTCAAGGCGAGTATTAGTTGCACTGCTATCGGAGCGTGTTCAGATTTGTTTTGTTGCGCTCAAAAAGTATTTACATAGTTCAGATGTCAATGTTGTGTTCTAAAACTATTGTTGTAAATATTTATTGAAAAATTTAATTATAAATAATTCCTAAAAGTCAGTGTGGTTGTTGTGAAACGTGGCGAAAAAGATATAGTGATTTTCGTATCTTTTCTAACACAAAAGTTAGGTCGATACTTAAAATTTCTAAAAACTGCGATCTACAGAGTGGTTCTAAGTTGTGCTCTAAACGCAGATCATATGCATTTCGTGTGCTTCGGGATCGAAATACTCCTATTTCTTCTTCTGTGGTAACAATAAGAGGTCGTGCGTCAACGACTACTGCCGACGACACCACAAATAAGCAACCTAATATAAATTTATCACTACCTCGTTGCCACAACTCTAACACATATTGTATGATATGTAAGTGCAAGAACTTCCTCGTGACTGTGCCAAAAGCAGCTCAAACTCAAGCCTTTATAGAAACTGGAATCTACATTTCGTCGGGAAAACGATGCTGTAAAACTTCTATTACGGGATTGGTATTCAGTGAATTGGCTCTGTAAGCTTTACGCCCTGTAAGTGAGAATACATCAATATATGAAAAATATATTGAAAGTCTTTTAAACAATATCTGAATAGTAGCAAGGAAGAGAGTTCTCGATTTTGACACACCGTAACAGCTTTTTGAGCCTGATTATTATACTCTCATGGGTATATCCATGTGTGATTTTAGCTATATTTTTGAACTACTAAAGTTCAAAATGCGTTCCTCGAAAATGAGGTCATCCCGACATGGTTGGCAGTTTTATTTGTAAAGCTTAGAACTGGTCTCTCTAATGGTGTTCTTTCCATATAATGCAATGTAAGAAAAAGGTTAATAACATCTTCTGTGCAATGTGCATGCAAAAGGAGATCTGGACTAAACTAACTAATACAGATCTTCAAGATTTTCCGGAATATACCAACTTAAACAAAGCCAATCTTACATCCAAGAACACTTAAATCAAGAAGGTGTTTGCTCTTTACATACATCGTGAAGATGATTCTGTCCTTCGATTTCTGTTATGATCACGACACACAAATTCGAAAAACTATTATATAAAAACAGGGCGAAGCAACATCACACAATGGTACTGTCAATGTAAATTAGGCGCAAGGGTCGTAGAATGCTGTGCGCGTGTTGCTTCCGTATCATGGTTTCTGGCTTACTGCCACCACAACCGAAGTTAAAAAAACAAGTCTTGAATATGCGCATACACTACAAGACGCCGACGCTGTATGGTCCAGTAGTGATTTGGGTGAAGAAAGCAAGGAGGAAGACTAATCTAAAACGCATTGCCGAAAGTGCCTGAAACTGTACTTATTTTCCGTTGTTGATCATTTCCGATATTTCATATATTGAAAAAATAGTCGTAAAAGGCTCCATTCACCTTAATTTTGCATTTAGAGTTGTATTTACTATTGAGTATAAAGATTAAAACTAATCGCAATAGTATTTATGTTCATTAATGTACACAATATTTAATTAATTATATATTATATTTTCCCCACCAATTATAGAACTTTCATTCAAAGTATTTTTTTTTCTTATTTGTTATGAGGCATACTAATGAAAAAAAAAAATGTATGTCGCATCAAGGGAATGATGGGCGAAAAATGGCCCTTATCAACCCACCTCCTTTCAAACAAGTGTGGTAGGAAAATATTTAAAATGGCAAAATTGTAAGAATAAATAAAAAAAGTAGAGTTTTTTGTAATTTTTACTTTTTTTTAATCGAAATAGTGGAATTTTACACTTTGGACTCGTAATAAAGAAGAAAAGTGTCAAGCAAACCTTCTTTGAAATTTCACTGACAAAGACACTATATTAATTTTAAAACAATTATTCTAATTGTAAATAATTCATACGAGTTGTCATTTTATAACTGAGTGTAAAATCAGAAAGGTTCTCTGGGTGAGATAGGTGCGCTAGATTTGTCTAGGATAGCTCAATTGACAGACCATTGTCAGCTTACGCCACATGTTCCGTTCTCGAATCCTGTCATCGACACGTTTTCACTCAGTTGGAAAATTACACTGGTATAGACAAAGAACTTCGTTAAAATAGAAATATATACCATAAAATATGAATTTGAGATTCTTCTACGATTTTTGGTGAAAGTATAAAGTTTTCTGAGCTTCTTTCCTCTTTTCCTTTCTCCCCTCCCCCTCATCTTGTTTCTTATAATAAGCAATCACATGATTTTAAGTCAAATATTAATTGTATTTCCATATCAATTATATTTTTTATTGCACAATTTTGTTCATCATTTCAAAATAAAATAAGTAGCTCTGAGATAAGAAAATTTTGAATTGTGGATTTCCTGAACAGTCTCTCTTGCGTCAGTGTGTCAGTATAGCGTCAGTATGTGCTGTGTCAGTATTGTGGAGAGAAATACAAATAAAGAATGTCCTATTGATAATAAATGCAAATAAGTGTATTGAGCCGAGCGAAATGTTTATTCATCTACTCCAGTTGTAAACTTTGTAAATCTTTTCCTTCTAAACTTCTCTGTCGTTAACCAAATAATTCATCACAGTGATAGCTGGCACGGCCGATATGGTTCGCTTAACCCATTTATGCCTGAATTTTTGTTTTCTCAAATTTGTTGGTAAAATCTCTTTAAAATGTTGCAAAATGAACTGGAAAAATACTAAAAAAAATTACACTAAACTATTTTTGTATTTATTTGATAAAATGTAAACGTTCTAAATATGAGAATATCCATATATGGAAAAATGCATAATTATACGTTTTGTCCACATTTATATAAATAAAGCTTTAAAATTGTATATTATATAATATAATTAGTATTTTCATGAACTATTAAAAATATATTTATTTCTTTACAGAGACTAATAGCATTATAAGTACTATTAATATTAAATTAGGAATAATCGTACTTGAGGCTAGAAAACAATTTATTTCAAAATCATCTTGAAAAAGACTTTACATAAATAACTGTCCCCTAAATGGCTAATAGAAATATGTACCCATTTGCGCTTAGAGGCGTATATTTTGTACGTTACAAACATGCAAAAAAAAATAGGCTTGGACATATAATTTCGTAATTAAAAAAATGCGTATTGCAAAGAAGTCTACAAGCTAAGATTATGACTTATTTATTTGGATCCTTGATACAAAAAAATACAACTATACTTACTTTTTACATTTCGATATCTTGAAAAATGAAAAATTTATAAACATCGAAAAAAGGCCTTTATTTAAGCAAATAAATATCAATCTTATACTGTCATCTCTCGGTAATAGATAATGACATTTATAGCCAGTTATTTCATACAATTTTCATGTTGTAAAGAAGAAGAGAATTATAAAAAATTATTGAAATTCGAAACGCCCCAAATATGGGACGCTAGGTATAAATGGGTTAAAAAAATTTAGAGAAATATCATCCTTGACGAATAATATTAGAATATAAATTGCCGAAATAGCTGAAAATATTTGTGAAGCAGCACACCCACCAATTTTAACTACTAACCGTTGTTAGATTTCATGTTATGCTAAAACTATTGCTGTCACAAGATAAAAGTTATCATTTTTATGAAAATCATTTATCGTTAAATAAGTTACGCAGTTTTGACAAAGGAATTTTAAAACAGATTACAACAATCCATTTAAAAAAAGGTTACATACATTAAACAATGCCATTTTACCATTCTAAAAAATAGCGTCATATATGTTGTCGTAAAATGTCTAAAGGCTACAGTTTAATAAAAATAATGCACAAATATTAAATCTGCATTTTCTTAGCGATTTGTCATACAGAATTACCATTATTTCCTCGAGAGTTATACAGGAATACACAAAACTGCATATTATTAATTCTCAGGTCTTTATTTCCATTGCGCAATTTACAGGATGTGGCCTTCTCGACATGTGTTCAGTCATGGCCACTGAACTACACATGAGCAAAATGTGAAAACAGCAAGACAACAATCAGCGCCAATAATAGATATATCAGCACTCCATTTCGGCTGTCATCTACAATCTCTGGCATATGTAACATGTCGTAGATTAGTGTTGCACAACCTTTTTTCTAGAAAGTTGTTTGCCACCACAATATTTGGAAAGTATTGTTTGACTTATTTAATAACAAAGTTTCTGTCATTTAATAAGGAAAATTATTCTGTATTAAAATAGTGGTATCTTGGTGGCACGCGGGCCACCGGTTGTGCACCCCTATCGTAGATGGAAAGAGGTTACATTTTGATTATCTTGTCAAGGATATCTTTGCATAATGCATAGCCTTCTAATATGACTGGACGCAGAAATGGTAATCTTTTCTTGAAGCACATATCAAGCTTACCACCATCACGTGATGGTGGGAGGATTGCTCGCCAAACCGGTTTTTTCCTCCAAAAACTATCATTGGAATTGCCGATCCCACCGAGACCGGTATGTCATCTGCGTGCATCCTGAGCTTGACAGGAGAAACAGAAATTTGCCAATAAATGGATTACCACCAAAAAACGACACCCTTTTGGCTATAAAGTCTCGGCATGTATGCTTCAAAGTTCGGCGGATAGAACAAAGGGATTCGTTCTCTACTCAATTTCTCCTCTAAGGCATAATGTGTTCTTTAAATCCACCGAAGTTTTGACGGTAAAAAATGGTTCCACGAGTGCTCCTTCATAACTCCAGTAATTATTCTGGGCAGAGTACAGGTTAATTGCTAAACTACAGTCTGTATGGTGTGAATATCAGCTAAGATCATCGGGTGCTCCTGGACAATATCGATACCAAGGCAATACTAAAATCCGCAAGATATTTCTGACATTATTCGACTTCTATCGTATCATACAAGGTCATTGAACATAATTTTGATACGCCTAGCTACTGAAAGCTGATTCGTTGAATATCGATTAAAAAGGCAGAAGATCATCGATGCTGTGCTTTGGTTAAAGGGGAGTAATCCATTGTATGTTGACAGTGAGATGAATACCAGTGTGTTAAATGATTTTCCCGAAGATGGTTATATTGATAACGAGGTTGATACGTTTCAAATGTCGAATACTTAAAACGATGATTTTGAAAATGATATTGTGTTTGAATCTGCCGTTGTTACTATTATTTATCTCACCTAGGCACAAGTTGTGCAACATATATTACATTCCCCAGAAGCAAATCAAGCTTCTATCAACACATTTCAGATTGCGTTTTACATTGTCATGACTTTTCCTGAACTATTTCCAGGAGCAAGAACAAGTTTTTGGAAAATACTGGAGAAGCATGTTTAACTTCCATGGCAAAAAGCATGGCTTAAATAGTATTTTTGTAGCTGAGCAAGCCAAACTCTTATGCGTCGACGCCAATAATTTTTTTATGACACTACACCTCTTAAACCGTTCGACCCATGAATATCAAATTCAGCACACTGATTTCTGCCACGTTCGGCATGGTTGGCTTAAGAAAACACAAATCGAGATTTTGCGTGATAAGTGTCATACAATTAACGTTATAAAAGCTTAATTTTAAACAATCGTGCGTGATTGTTTCCATAATTTAGAAAGTGTGAGGTTTCAACTAGGGGACTCTGTTCCATATATTAATACAATAAATAAATGGTTGATTCGTCCTCATAATTATAGGATTTTTTCTTTTATACGAATGATTTATTTTGTTTTGAAATTTTGTTAATCTAAGGAAGATTAAATGCTATTTTTATATTATTTTTTCTTTTTGCCCATCCAAAGATGTGGTGTAATCATTTACCCGAGTTAAGCAATACATCTTAATATTATATGTTATAAAATACTCGAGTTCGCTCGAGAATCCGTAAGTCGTCAAAAATAATTATCATGAATTAACTTCTACTGACAGACCATGGAAAAAGCATGTTTCTAACCAATAAAAATTATTTTATTTATTATTGTATTATAATTGTTGTACATTTTTATTTAATTTAAAATTGGTAAAAGTTTCTGTTTCTTGACCCTGAATAACCAGAAAACTGGTAAAATATTACATGCCTTGATACGCTTTTTGTATATTTAAAGAATAAATATTTTTTGCAAAGCAAATAGAAAGGTCAGTCAATATGTGCTTCTTTTTTTTGTTTTTGTTCACGGCAGTCTATTTTTTCGCTCGACGATTAAACACATCTAGGCATAATATAGCACAGAGTTTATACTGAAGCACTCAATGTCTAAGCAAAAGCTAAGAATTAAAGTTGGCATCTTTCGAAGAATAGCTAGCAATCTACCGACAAGACAGAGTCAAAAGCGAGAAGAGGTATTCCACATCAAAAAGGCAGTAAAAATTCAATATGTGACCCACCATTAATAATTTTAATGAAATTGTGTGGGACAAAGCTGATTGATCCATGACCATCTGCCACCAAATCCAAAAGATCTGGAAGCATAAAATCAGCTACGGCAAGAATGTGATTTACAGATCATTGCTGTAAATACGTCCCAGTGGACTATTTTTTATTCTAGTTGTGCCACTTTTTGAAAGCAAATCTCTGCTATACACGTATACCAGGATATTTTCAAGAAACATTACTTAGTGTATTGTGGGAATTTTAATGAAATTCTTGACTATTCGATTTTCAAAGATAGCGTGTGATAAATAAAGATAGATTTTAATATCTAATAAACAAATTATTTTTAAACAATTTATGAATGATAAATAAGAATTGTAAATTCTGAAAAGTAAATTACTGCTACATTTAAAGCATTGTAATATTGTCTAAATTTTTTTAAATATTTAAAATCAAGAATTTTTTTATAAAAAATAATGAATGAACTAAAAATGCATTTTCAACCAAATGTTATAAAATATATTATTCTTTCAAATTGTATAAAAAAGTATTCTTTATCTGATTATAAAATAAAAATAGTAAGATTCTGGTTGTTTTCAGTAGTATTTAAATTATATTTAAAAAATAATTATTTTAAAAATTAGGACTTATAGGCCAGTAAAAATAACATTTTACTAACCGAAAATTCGCGGAAAGCTGGAAATTGTTTTAATCTCTTTGTTTTACATACAAATGAAGGGATTTGAAGTTTGTCCCAATTTTCCTTCAAAATTTTTAAACTTTTGTCAGTATTTCGCAAATAACTCAAAAACGCTCATTCTACAGAAACCGTCCTACTTTATAAATTGTTCACAATAAAATTCTGCGTCGATTGGGTACCACAGAATAAAAATTACACCAGTAATAAGTGACATATGATAGATAAAAAAAAATGTATTTTTCCTAATTTTTATAAAAAAAAACTCATAAAATTGTTTTTTTTGCGTACCAATTATCGGTTAAATGAATCATTTCTCTTGCAAACAGTAGAACTGCATAAATTGCCGAATTGTACTGTTTAATTTATCCCTTCGGACCTGGCGTCCTACTATTAGAACACATCTTTACATTGCTCTAGATTATTCGTTTTTAAGAATTTTAAGTTGAAAACCCAGTGTCCTACTAATAATATATTGCAGATTAACAATTTAATCTCATTTGTGATCGCACATGGCAGCACATGCCTCAGTAAGCAGTAAAATGGAGGCTTCTACCAGTTTAAGGGCAAAATGTAAGAACACATTTTTAACAGTAGAGTCAAAACACTGTTTTAAACACTAGTATCGTGAAGACAATTTTCACCTTGTTAATAATAAACTTTATAATATACTTATAACTAATTAAAAGGTGACAAAAAGATATAAAAATATTATTTAATGCAACCCGAGATCTCTCGAACACACACGCGTTCATTTTCCAAGGGCAAAAATATGACTGACTGAATAGAAATACATTTTAAAAACAAAAACAAAAATAGTACGCTTGCGCAAGCGGAGCTCAGTCCATTTCTCTGCAGAGGGGTGAAAAGATAAGTTCATATTATCAGGAGATCTTGAAATATGTAGGATATTGTACCAAATTGCGGGAATATTATAGGAAAGGACATCGTTACAAACATTATCACTTCTAAGTAAAATTTCAATGGATTCATGGATTATTGACGAGTAGTGGTTAGACGTTGAAATGATAATTTTAGCTTTTTCGAAGTTTATCTTAATATATTTCTTTTTGATGCAATCTGGATAAAGCTGTATTTGGTTTGTTAAACTTGATATCAGAAATGTGTTCTTTTAAATTTTCGACATGTCATACCAATATAAAATAAACTCTTATGCTGTTCTGTGCTGATTGGGATGATGTAGACTCAAGCTTTTTCATAATCGGGAATAGGATCAATTTTACTGTGAATCAATTCTTTCAATTTTGTTGGAGGTTTAGCTATTAAATTAATATTATATTTTAGTAATTTATATCTCAATCTCTCATAAAGCTGTAGGATATAATCAAATGTGCAATAAATAGACTTGCTCAAACTTAATTCCTTTTCTGTCTTGATTGTTTTGCTTGATTAACTAATTTATAATTCTGTTGAGGAGGGAAACCATTCTCAATAGCAATTTGTTTTATTATACTAATCTCGTTTTCTAGGTATTTATCTCTACAAACTCCGAAGGCACGTTTAACGTAAAATCTGTAGGCAGCAATTTTATATGAAAAAGGTGAGTTACAATCAAAAGGAATAGTGTTGTTACATTTGCATTGTTTTCTATAAATAGCACACTCCAATTTATTTCCATAACTATTCTTTATTAATTTAATATCAAGAAAGGGTAAAACACCCTCTTTCTCAATCTCTAACGTAAACTTTATCTTTGTATCCAACTCATTAAGTTTTAACAGGAAATTATTTAAAGACCGCAAATCATGATCCCAAATTATGAAAATATCACTTAC
Source organism: Maratus speciosus (assembly GCA_963932465.1). Lineage (NCBI taxonomy): Eukaryota > Metazoa > Arthropoda > Arachnida > Araneae > Salticidae > Maratus > Maratus speciosus. The sequence continues at coordinate 1,977,149 of OZ010787.1, forward strand.
ATATCTTATCCAAATTGATGGCTTGATTTCAAAATCTTCCATAATCTCTGTTTCTAAGGGTCTAAGTTTTAATTCGGCTACATATAATAAAATGGGTTATCCCATAGGAGCACCATTTCATTGTCTGTAATATTTACTGTTAAAAACGAAAACATTATTTTGTGTAATTAGGTTAATTGCTGATTTTAATGTGGTACGAATATCTTGATTAAAATTTGGTTTATTGTCAATACATGTTTCAATTATCTTAACAATTTCATTACTATTTATATAAGGATAAAGAGAGACAAGGTTCAGGCTGGCAATAATGCTATTATGGTTAATTGAGATGTTTTAGGTAGCTTTCATTACAAAAAGCTACCTATTGCAGCCGTTCGGAGGAAAGCGATTTCAAAAAATTTTGGTATATTTTCATCGATCATGACCCCCAGACCCCGAAACCACCCTCCGTTCAAAAGTTGATATATATATATATATATATATATATATATCCATATATATATATATAGCACATTATGTTTTAAATGCGTTTGTCGGACCCAGAATCCTGCACCATAAATAAACTAAGTATAACCATAAAACATCCAAGAAATTTAAACAGATATAACCTGAACAAGAAAAAAAAAAACAACAAAAGGCTGTGGCCTAATAGTTTGTTGTAAATTGTAATTAATCTGAAACATTGCTGTGCTTTCTAAAATGCCCACCGCTGAAGAGGCCACAGCCTTTTGTTGTTTTTTTTTCTTGTTCAGGTTATATCTGTTTAAATTTCTTGGATGTTTTATGGTTATACTTAGTTTATTTATGGTGCAGGATTCTGGGTCCGACAAACGCATTTAAAACATAATGTGCTATATATAATCTGTGTGGTTATATGCAGCTGTAGCGCTTATCGCATGGATTTTATTTTTATTTTTATATTTTACTTTTAGTTTTACTTTTGATTTTTCTGAGCTCATATATATATATATATATATCTGAACTTTGTCATACTGTAACTCTCGAATTTATGAACCGATTTGGATGTAATTCGGTATGTACATAGTACATACCAATGTCTCGACGGAGTTCGTTGGCCAGCTTCATCCGCCATTTTGTTTCAAAATGGCGGCCATTTAAAATTTTCATAAAAATGATAAATTTGAAATGTGGTACCAAAGAATTGAAAATGGAAAAGTATTTTTTTCTTATGTATTTGACCTTTATACAAAGATTCCGGATCAGTTTTTGTTTCGTCTATATCTTAAAAAATGGCTGAGTTATAGCATTTTGAATTTCTAGCGTGGCTGACATTTTGAAACGTCCTAAAGTTTGTCACGCGATAAAAGGCGTATTTATGAACCGATTTGGATGTAACTTCGTTTGTACATAGTACATACCAATGTTTCGACCGAGTTCGTTGGCCAGCTTTATTCGCCATCTTGTTTAAAAATGGCAGCCATTTAAATTTTTAAGAAAAATTTAAATTTGAAATGTGGTACCAAAAAATTGAAAATTGAAAAAATATTTTTTTTTTATGTATTTGACCTTGATACAAAGATTCGGGAGCAGTTTTTGTTTCGTCTATATCTCAAAAAATGGCTGAGTTATAGCATTTTGAATTTCTAGCGTGGCTGAAATTTTGAAACGTCCTGATATTTGTCACGTGATAACAGGCGTATTTATGAACCGATTTGGATGTACTTTGGTGTGTACATAGTACATACAAATATCTCGACTGAGTTCGTTGGCCAGCTTCATCCGCCATCTTGTTTCAAAATGGCGGCCATTTAAAAAAATTTTAAAAATTTAAAATTTAAAATGAGATACCAAAATATTAGAAAATGAAAAAGATTTTTTTTGTATGTGTTGGACCTTAATACAAAGATCCCGGAACAGTTTTTGTTTCGTCTATATCTAAAAAAGTGGCTGAGTTATAGCGTTTTGAATTTCTAGCGTGGCTGACATTTTAAAACGACCTGATTTTTGTCACGCGATAACAAGCGTATTTATGAACCGATTTGGATGTTACTTGGTCTGTACATAGTACATACCAATGTCTCGACCGAGTTCGTTGGCCAGCTTTATTCGCCATCTTTTTTCAAAAGGGTTGCCATTAAAAAAAAATTAAATTTAAAATTTAAAATGAGGTATTAAAAATTTGGAAAATGAAAAAGATTTTTTTATGTGTTTGGCCTTGATACAAAGATTCCGGAGCAGATTTTGTTTCTGAAAATTTGTTCTTTTGTTTATATCTTAAAAAATGGTTGAATTATAGCACTTTGAATTTCTAGTATGGCTAACATTTTGAAACGATCGTGTATTTGTCACGCGATAACACACGTATTCGCCTATTTCCATGTGAGAAAGCATGTGGATAGTATACACCAACATCTCAGCCGAATATAAGTTACTTTAAATAAAAGCAGCTTGGATAAATCTGACTAATTTCGTGAAATTCACATTCATAATGATTTAGTATTGATAAAAATTAGTATTGAATCTCCTATATTCGGTTCCCACTAAATTGAGCTTCGTGTGTTTGAATAATATAAGTTGGCTTTTTTAAAATAAGCTATTTGAAAGCTACCTTTTCCTCCCGGCACTGGCCGGAAGGACTTTTTTATCCTCTTGACAAAATCAGTAGTGGAGTCAATAACATATTCAGATGGTGGGAGAATAGTTTTTAAGTATGGAACAAAGGCTTTTTCAATATAGTAGGTGGGAGCAGAATGATTTGTTACAATGGGGCGGAAGGGGTGTTTTCTTTATGGTCTTTAAGACGACCAATTAATCTTGGAGTAACGGCAGTTTTATTAACATATAATTTCACTTTAATTTCACTAGGCCAACTTCCATTATTAATGAGACTCCTGGCTTTCCTAGATATATTAACATTTGGATCATTCTTTAGTTCAATACAATCCAGATTATCAATACAAGCCTCCATTTATCTCAAATAATCTTTAGTATTCAAAACTGCTAATTTATTTTTTTTATCAGTCTGTTAGATTTTAACCTTTTAATAACTCTGAAGTTGGGATTTTGTTGATTGAAAGGCTTCTTTAAATATGTTTTAACATTATTGTGTAGTAAGCTTCTAACCTCATGCTTCATAGCGGATGGGGTTGCCTGTGCGATCCTTTCACAATTCGTGCTTATAGACTTCATATCTATTTTATTTCTAAACATATATTTCGGGCCCAGCTGTAAAATATTGTCTTCATGTTCATTAAAAACTGTATCGGATAAGTTAATGTAATATGGAATCTCGTAACGAACTTGTTAACAGTCTATTTTCATCATTAAAAATGCATATAGAGAAGAAGAGCTTACAGGCCTACATCAGAATTAAATATAAGACTATCGATCATATTTCATCGGAATGTTTGGACATTCATGGCAAGCTATCAAATTCAATGAGTAGCTGTGACTTTGATAATTTTCAGCGGGTTTTAGATCTCTTTGGGGATATTCAAAGACATACCAAAGAAAGAACTCTTAACCATAAACTTATTAGATTAATATCATCATCTCCTTGTATATCAGTCAAGAAACGGGTCCTCTACATTAACTTATCCGATACAGTTTTTAATGAAGATGAAGACAATATTTTACAGCTGGGCTCGAAATATATGTTTAGATATAAAATAGATTTGAAGTCAATAATCACGAATTATGAAAGGATCGCACAGGAAACCCCATCCGCTATGAAGCATGAGGTTAGAAGTTTACTACGCAATAATGTTAAAACATATTTAAAGAAGCCTTTCAATCAACAAAATCCCAACTTCAGAATTATTAAAAGGTTAAAATCTAACAAGGACATTACAATCATACAGACTGACAAAACAAATAAATTTGCAGTTTTGAATACTAAAGATTATTTGAACAAAATGGAGGCTTGTATTGATAATGTGGATTGTATTGAACTAAAGAAGGATCCAAATGTTAGTATATCTAGGAAAGCCAAGAGTCTCATTAATAATGGAAGTTGGCCTAGTGAAATTAAAGTGAAATTATATGTTAATAAAACTGCCGTTACTCCAAGATTAATTGGTCATCTTAAAAACCATAAAGAAAACACCCCCCTCCGCCCCATTGTAACTAAACATTCTGCTCCTACCTACTATATTAAAAAAGCCTTTGTTCCATACTTAAAATTTATTCTCCCACCATATGAATATGTTATTAACTCCACTACTGAATTCGTCAAGAGGATAAAAAACATCTCAATTAACCATAATAGCATTCTTGCCAGCCTGGACATTGTCTCTCTTTATCCTTCTGTTAATAGTAATGAAACTGTTAAGATAATTGAAACATCTATTGACAATAACCCACATTTTAATCAAGATATTCGTATCACGTTAAAATCAGCAATTAACCTGATTACACAGTATAATGTTTTCGTTTTTAACAGTAAATATTACAGACAACGAAATGGTGCTCCTATGGGATCGCCCATTTCAGGATATTTAGCCACATTAAAACTTAGACCCTTAGAAACAGCGATCATGGAATATTTTGAAATCAAGCCATCGATTTGGATAAGATATGTAGATGAAATTTTCATAATTTGGTATCATGATTTGCGGTCTTTAAATAATTTCCTGTTAAAACTTAATGAGTTGGATACAAAGATAAAGTTTACGTGAGAAATTGAGAAATACGGTATTTTACCCTTCCTTGATATTAAATTAATAAAGAATAGTTATGGAAATAAATTGGAGCGTACTATTTATAGAAAACAATGCAGATCTAACAACACTATTCCTTTTGATTGTAACTCACCATTTTCATATAAAATTGCTGCCTACAGTTTGTACGTTAAACGTGCCTTCGAAGTTTGTAGAGATAAATACCTAGAAAACGAAATTAGTATAATAAAACAAATTGCTATTGAGAATGGTTTCCCTCCTCAACACATTAATAAATTAGTTAATCAAGCAAAACAACCAAGGCAGAAGAAGGAATTAAGTTTGAGCAAGTCTATTTATTGTACATTTGATTATATCCCACAGCTTTATGAGAGATTGAAACATGCATTACTAAAATATAATATTAATTTTATAGCTAAACCTCCAACAAAATTGAAAGAATTGATTCACAGTAAAATTGATCCTATTCTCGATTATGAAAAAGCAGGAATCTACATCATCCCATTCAGCACAGAACAGCATAAGAGTTTATTTTATATTGGTGTGACATGTCGAAAATATAAGGAAAGATTAAAAGAACACATTTCTGATATCAAGTTTAACAAACCAAATACAGCTTTATCCAGATTGCATCGAAAAGAAAATATAAGATAAACTTCGAAAAAGCTAAAATTATCATTTCAACGTCTAACCACTACTCGTCAATAATCCGTGAATCTATTGAAATTTTACTTAGAAGTGATAATGTTTGTAACGATGTCCTTTCCTATAATATTCCCGCAATTTGGTACAATATCCTAAATATTTCAAGACCTCCTGATAATATGAACTGATCTTTTCACCCCTCTGCAGAGAAATTGACTGAGCTCCGCTTGCGCAAGCAAGCGTACTATTTTTGTTTTTGTTTTTAAAATGTATTTCTATTTAGTCAGTCATATTTTTTCCCTTTGAAAATAAACGCGTGTGTATTCGAAAGATCTCGGGTTGCATTAAATAATAATTTTATATGTTTTTGTCACCTTTTAAGTAGTTATAAATATATTATAAAGTTTATCACATTTTTAACTTTTTCAATAAAAATTCTAATAATAATTTAGTGACGTTTGTAATTATTTTTATAAATTAAGGCATTTTCTAACTAAATTAGTCATCTAACTTAGAAAATAATGATAAATCACATTATAACTAAGGATCAAACATTTGTTCTAGTATTAGAACATGAGGCCTTAGGGCTAACAAAGTGTGAGTAAAAAGTACCCAGAATTGCTATATAAAACACACAAAAAATATTTTTTTCATCAAAATTTATTTTGCCTTCTTCAGAGTAGACCCTGCTGAGTTCAATGCAACTATGCCAGCACAGGGCCCAATCTTCCATACGTTTTAGATAGGTAAATTGGGGTATGGCCTTTAGTTCCTTCTGAAAATTTTCTCTTATGGCATCAATTGACTAAAAACATTTTCCTGGAAGTGATAATTGTCTGAATGAAGCAAAGGTTAATACACAGCGCAATATTACTTTCCTGGCAAAAACAACTACGATGGGTATTAAAACCTTTCGTCAAACATAACTCAAAAAAATATTTGTCGGATTTCGGTTTTGATTGCACCAGAAGGTACCTATGAGGGTAACCTACTGAATGCACCTACTATGAAAAATGAGTTCCAATTCGTTTAAAAATTATATTTAAAAAACTGATAAAAAAGCACAATTTATCTACATACACGGAAATTTAGTGTAGGGGAGACCGGGGCTAGTAGTGACATTTTCGACATTTTTTATATTAGCCGTAAGATTTGAGCTGAAGCGAAACATTTAGTGTATCATATCATTAGAGTAAATCCTGCGTAACATATTTATAAACCTACTATTAACATTATTAACGTTTTTCATAACACAAAATGAATTCTGCGTAACCTCGAAATTTGTCACCACTAACCCCCGCTACAGGGCAAGTTGTGACATGCTTGGGGCACATTGTGACACATACAAGTACATTGTAACGTATACAAATTATGTAAGAAAGGCGATTAAATGGGATATGTTAAACCAAGAATCAGAAATTTATTCATTTATAATGTTCTTAACACAATAAAACACTTTCATGTTTTAATAATATTGTAAATCAAATAAAACTAAAATAGTTAAAATGTTAACACTTGTAAACTCATAGTCCTTTATAAAGTTACTTTTAGAGACACTTAGCGATAAAAAGAAAAAAAAACTGTCTTAATCAGAAAAGAAATAAAAAGTAAGCCAACACAAATCTTTGGCCATAGTGATCTTTGACTCGGTAGCCTACTACAACGTGTTAGGCCTATATACTATATTTTTACTCGCTCATTGTCATCGCTTGTTTCAGCGTCTGATTTGCTGTTAATACAAATATAATAAAGTTCATTTTAGGTACATTTGATATGCGCCCATCTTTTACATGTCATGCATTGCACCCAGTCTTCTCCAGGTCTAGAAATTTTGTATTGCTCCAAGCAAACTAGACATAAGCAATTTTCGTCATCGTCAGAGCTATCCAATACTTGCTTCTCCCTTTATTTCAATAAACTAGGTCTAATTTTTTTTATGCACTGCTTGGCCTTTCCATACAGTTTCTTTTTTGCTTTTTCTTCTTCAATTTGTTTTCTGCGTTCTTTTGCTTTTTGTTATGCTCGAATTTTCTCTTTTACAGGTGTGCTTGTTAGAATAGCAGATTTCAAACATTTACGAATAGATCGTTCTCCTTTTCGAGGTCCTGCTTTAATGAGTGGTCTTACTTCTGTAATACTTACCACTGACACATTGCTATTATCAGTTGTGATAGAATAATTTAATTCAATGAAATTTCTTACTTCTGAAGACGATATTGCAATCTCACCCTCATTGATTAAAGTTATTGCTGAAGTGCTTGGTTTATTAACAGTTTCATATTTACTAATTTTTTTATTGTCATTCTGGTCTTTAACGCTCTCATCTCTGATGGACAACGGTCGATCATTTACTGAGGAACATAGGAAGTCTTCATCTGTAAAAATGTTCCTGTTAAATTCCCAAATTCCACTAAAATGAAATCTTGCTTGAATATTGTTTTGAGTGGCAGCACTAGGAATTTATATTTTGACAATACCTAGTATGTCGTAGATCGTCACAGTGCTTCCAGGATGCGATTTCAACCATCCACATATAGCCTGATTGTAGATTTGTTTGCTAATTATGCAGGGGTAAGTAGTGACACTGTCACAACGTGCCTCTTAGATTTCGTCACAACTAGCCCCTCGTTACGCCTTTTTGAACTTTATTCATTAGTTTCCAAAAAGTTGACATGATTAACAAATGAAATACATAGAATAACAGCTCAAAATATAAGCATTTAAATAATGTTAGGGAAGTTTACATACCTGAGTATCGCTAGTGGCAATGACAATTACAACGTAGATCTCAAAATTTACTTTTAGGATAGAAAACAAGATAAATATTTTTAACTAGAAAACAACGCAACGCTACACTTCAAAACATACGCAGCACACTGAGACAATCAACCTCTTCACTCACATGACGCGACAGGTGCTGCAACCTATTGGCTCAGTCAGGAAGCTCGATGGCAAAACTTGCCCCTGGCACAACTAACCCCGCTCTCCCCTATGTCATTTTCACCGGCTGGATGTTTTCGTAGAAAACCGAATTACAGCACAAGGAGCAAATAAAATATGCAAGAACTAATATATTTAAACATATTTAAATTTACTCAAACAGGAAAAGAAATCGGGATTTTCTTTTTCTATTCCAAAGATAAAAGGCCATATTATATAGATTATTAGCCATAATAACTTAAGATTTCTGATTTTACGATAATCTACACAATAGTATTTTTTAATTGCCAAAAGCAACATTTATATTTTGCGTGTGAAAATTTGAAACAGTTATTTGATATTTAGTCCAGGCAATAGGGAATTTTACCTAGCAAAATTAATGGTAGTTCTGGAAATCGGCTTACTTTATATTTTTGGGGTCGCTGAATCCGAATTTGTAAATTCCCACCAAAATTTCCCCCGGCAACCCCCCCCCTCCCAAATTTTGGTAAAAAGCCCCCAAAAAAGGTTTTTATTAAAAAAATCAATTTTTTTATTGTTTTAGGGAAAAAAGTATCTAGAAATTTAGAAAGTAGACAACATTTGCAACAAATTAGATATATGATATTATGACTTACGATGAAGGGGAAGGGGGGATCTGCCTCGGAATATGCGCGCGGTGCTGCGTGGACCAAGTTGCGCAATTCCACTTAACCACTCATACGTTTAGATTCGCCCTCCCTTCTCCCCTCCGAACTTTCCTTATAAAGTTTACTTTAAGTTTTTTGGGTCGCTGAATCCGAATTTTTAACTTACCCCCAAAATTTCCTTCCCGAAAACCCCCCAAAATAGTTGTTATTAATTTAAATTTCTTATTGTTTTAGGGGAAAAGCATTACGAAATTCAGAAACTAGACAAAATTTGCAAAAATAGGACATATGATATTATGACGTAGGATAAACGGGGAGAGAGGGGGCTGCCTCGGAACATTCCCCGCGCGCTTTTCTCAAAAACCAATTTTTTTCAAAAAATCAATTTTTTGGGGGATTGCCGGGTGAAATTTTGGTGGGAAGTTACAAATTCGGATTCAGCGGCCCCAAAAACATAAAGTGCGTCGAAATCCAGAACTAGTATTAATTTTTCCAGGTAAAATCCCCTATTGCCAGGACTTCATAACTTAGTGCACGTAGCGCCGCAGTGCACGTTCAGAGGCAACCGTCCCTCTCCCCGTTCATCCTAATTCATAATGTCATATATCCTATTTGTTGCAAATTTTGTCTAGTTTCTGAATTTTGTAATGATTTTCCCCTAAAAAAATAAGAAATTTAAGTTAAATACAACTATTTGGGGGTAGGAAATTTTGGGGGGAAGTTAAAAATTCGGATTCAGCGACCCAAAAAACTTAAAGTAAATCTTATAGAGAAAGTTCGGAGGGGAGATGGGAGGGCGAATGTAAACGTATGAGTGGTTAAGTGGAATTGCGTAACTTAGTTCACGCAGCACTGCGCGCATGTTCCGAGGCAGATAGCCCCTTCCCGTACATCCTAAGTCATAATGTCAAATATCTAATTTGTTGCAAATTTTGTCTACTTTCTGAATTTCTAGATACTTTTTCCCTAAATCAATAAAAAATTAATTTTTTTAATAAAAACCTTTTTGGGGGGCATTTTACCAAAATTTGGGTGGGGGGGGGGTTGCCGGGGGAAATTTTGGTGGGAAGTTAAAAATTAGGACTCAGCGACCGAAAAAACATATAGTAAGCCTTTTTCCAGAACTACCATGAATTTTGCTAGGCAGAGCCCCTATACGGTCTCTATAGCCTGGACTGATTTAAATAAACAATTTTGATTTGTGGAATCATTTATTCTTAATTAATTTTTTTTTCTTTTTAGTACTTTAGATGAAATTTGGGTACTTCTTAGTTATTGCGTCGACCAATTTCGCCAAATTATATAAATCGCAGAACCATCCGCCAAATTATACAAATTGACATAATTTTTATTTTAAATAACGAAAGAACAAATAAATTAGTATAACTTTAATAAAAATACAAATAATACTTCGAAATAAAATCACTTGATGACGTAAACACGTGTTTTTAAGTGATTGTGACATTTAGATCAATGTCAGACGGGCGTCTTTTTTGCTGTTTTTTTTACTTAAGTATTATCCATTCACAATGCTATAGTATTGTGGATGGATAATACTTAAGCAAAAAAGTCCTTCCGGCCAGTGCCGGGAGGAAGAGGTAGCTTTCATAATCCTTGTTTAAAAAAAGCCAACTTATATCATGCAAACACACGAAGCTCAATTTAGTGGAAACCGAATATAGGAGATTCAATACTAATTTTTATCAATATAATGAATGAGAATTTCGCGAAATTAATCATCTTTATCCAAGCTGATTTCTTTAAAGTAACTTATATTTGGCTGCCAAATTCGGCAATTTCTTAAAGTGCCTGTCATTTTAAGACAACATGGTGGATGAGGCTAAGCAGTGAACTTGGTCGAGCCCTTAGTAATTGCTGTGCACATGCTCACTCACATCGGAATCGGTTAATATATAGGAGTGCTGTCGCATGCAAAAAATCAGATTTTTCGGATGAAGCTGGCCAACGAACTCGGTCGAGATATTTGTATATACTATGTACACACCAAGGTACATCTAAGTCGGTTCATAAATACGCCTGTTATTACGTGAGAAAAATCAGGACGTTTCAAAATGTCAGCCACGCTAGAAATTCAAAATGCTATAACTCAGCCATTTCTTAAGATATAGACGAAACAAAAACTGCTCCCGAATCTTTTTATCAAGGTCAAACACATAAGAAGAAAATATTTTTTCAATTTTCAATTTTTGGTACCACATTTCAAATTTAAATTTTTCTTAAAAATTTAAATGGCCGCCATTTTTAAACAAGATGGCGGGTGAAGCTGGTCAACGAACCCGGTCGAGAGATTGGTATGTACTATGTACACACCGAATTACATCCAAATCGGTTCATAAATACTCCTTTTATCGCGTGACAAATTTCAGGACGTTTGAAAATGTCAGCCACGCTAGAAATTCAAAATGCTATAACTCAGCCATTTTTTAAGATATAGACGAAACAAAAACTGCACCGAAATCTTTGTATAAAGGTCAAATACATGAGAAAAAAATATTTTTCCATTTTCAATTTTTTGGTACCACATTTCAAATTTTAAATTAAAAAAAATTTTAAATGGCCGCCATTTTGAAACAAAATGGCGGATGAAGCTGGCCAACGAACTCGGTCGAGAGATTGGTATGTACTATGTACACACCGAATTACATCCAAATCGGTTCATAAATACGCCTTTTATCGCGTGACAAATTTGAGGACGTTTCAAAATGTCAGCCACGCTAGAAATTCAAAATGCTATAACTCAGCCATTTTTTAAGTTATATACGAAACAAAAACTGCTCCGGAATCTTTGTATAAAAGTCAAATACATAAGAAAAAAATATTTTTCCATTTTGTATTTTTTGGTACCACATTTCAAGTTTTAAAATTTTTTAAAAATTTTAAATGGCCGCCATTTTGAAACAAAACGGCGGATGAAGCTGGCCAACGAACTCGGTCGAGACATTGGTATGTACTATGTACACACCGAATTACATCGAAATCGGTTCATAATTACGGGAGTTACAGTGTGACATATGTCAGATATATATATATATATATATATATCAATTTTGAGCGGAGGGTGGTTTCGGAGTCTGGGGGTCATGATCGATGAAAATATACCAAAATTTTTTGAAATCGCTTTCCTCCGAACGGCTGCAATAGGTAGCTTTTTTGTAAAGAAAGCTACCTAAAAGCAGCAAAAAAGACGCCCATCTGACATTGGTCTTACGATCAACCATTATTGGCATTTAATCTTGCAATTTGGTGACAATAATTGGATCGACGGGATAACTAACAAGTACCGAAATTTGTACTTTTCCTGAATAGACGTCTTATAGGTAAAGAAAATGGGCCTATGCATATTTTTGGCAACCTACCTATTGTTTCATGTACCCAAGCACTTTTTTAAAGATTTAAATAATTTATTTAGGGTACACAAGACATTTACTCACAGATGTCACATACGCACCACGTTGGCGAGATTTTTTTCTTTCGCACCAGGTTTAGTTAACTGGCACCAAAGTGTCGTTATTTTGCGTGATATGGTACCTAGATGTTGTTGTTTATTTATTAATAAATTGTTTATTTACTTTTCTTTTCTTTTCTTTAAATTATATAAATTGTTTTCTTCTATAGTTATTAATTAAAATTTTTTTATTTATTGTTATTCCCTTTTTTAAAATATTTTTAACTGGTATTCGAAAACTAGGTTTTCGCCAAATTGGTGTCAGAAAAAAAATCGCGCCTATGTGGTGCGTATATGACATCTGTGCCAAAAAAGGTTTATATTTATTTGTAAAAAATAAGCATAAACGTTCGTTGGGTTTGTAATAAATTGTCAGGTTTGTATCTTTTTGCAACAAATCTCACTTTCTGAAGCCATAACCGCACAAAACTTAAAAAAAAAAAAAAAAAAAAAAAAAAAAAAAAAAAAAAAAAACCACCAAGGCAATGTTGTTAAACAGTGAAATTAGTTAAAAACGTGTATTTTAAATCAAGTGAATGAAAGGTGTATATTTTAAATGAAATGATTGCAAGATGAATGTGGTTTGGAAAAAATATTGGCAATTTATCACCTGCGCTTGACTAACTTAAAAGTATCAATATTGCAATTGGTACATGCTATGCAAAATGAAAAAATTATGTTATAAGAGTTAATATCTGAAAATTGGACAATTTCGTTCCAAAATATTTATTTTTTTCAAATACATGTACCAACTACCACATACAATTATTTACTATGATACAGGTTTTGTCATTTAAATGTTGTAGTGTTTTGAGATCAAGGATGTATATTTCATTCGCAGGATAAACTTTTATAGAAGAAAGTGTCTGTTAACATAAAAATCAGTGTTTAATAATTTGGACTGAGATGATGGGGACTGAGGTGATGCTTTTGTCTTAAAAGCTGCACAGCCATTTTGTTTAATCATTTTACCCACATGTAAATTATTAAATATGCCATGTGACATTTGTATGTTACGTAAATAAAATTGCAATAAACGTTTTGTTTATAAATAAAAAGTTAAATATGGGGAAATGAATGATGCTATAAAAAAATATTCATCCCTGTTCAGATCAAAAACTAAATATTTCTAAATATGAAACAAAGAAAAAACAACTTACCTTCATCCATGGTGTCTAGTTGAACTGTAGTTGCTATTGCAATGGAAATGATTCTGCCAGCGCCTCCTAGTATTTGTTAACTTAAATATGTGTTTAGAGAGACTGAGATGACGGTCAATCTGAGGGACAAATGTATTTACTACAATATTTTAACATACATTCTATACTAATAAAGGATAATTATATTTTCCCATACTGTATATATATATGTATAAATATGTAATAGCAACAGTTAATAATATTTATAGAACTGTTTACAGCATACATTTAATACTGGATATTTGTACCTGGGGACAGGGACTGAAATGATGATTTCGCTTGTTTAAAGCTTAAAACTTTTTATTTATGCATCATTATATGTCCATTATCATTGGCAATTGTTATAACAAATGTTACAATATATTACATTTTTCAGTTTTTGGTTTTAGTATAATTAATGAAATATTATTGGCAGTGGACGCAAATTGTCCAGTTTTCAGATATTGACCCATAACCACTCTTCGTGCAAGGAAAACGGCCAATAATTGGTATTCAGATACACAGGCAAGGTTGACGTCAAACAAAAGTAATACTAACAGCAACATTGTTATAACTGTATGGTAGTTATAGTAGCTAAGTAATAATGGCTTTAAGCACACAAACCACACAAGCAGTTTCTTACATATGTTTCGAGTGTAGCTCGATTATCAAGGTGCTAATTATTCATACAAGCAACCGTTATATAAACGAAAGTTTAAAAATTTAAATGTAAATATATGCAATCTTGCATTCCCTTCGTACCCCCACCCCCCCCCCCCCCCCCAAAAAAAAAGAAAAATGTTACAGCGATGACATTTAATTGGAGCGAAACTTTTTAAAATACAACAATGGTTGAAAACCAGATTACGGAATATTCCTATAATATTTTAATTAATCACGTTACATTTTTATTAGCCCGGTTCAAATTTTGCCAAGAGTATTTTATTTTTATTTTTTTGTCAAAAGCCGCCTTTTTTTCCGTTCGTGTAACTTGTGTTGATGTTGAAATAAATGTTTTGACTTATGCAAATTTCTCTTCTTATTATTTTTATTTATTTACTTATTAGTACTTTTAATTAAATGAGTCAAATCGTGTTTTTAAATGTATTTAATGCGTGTATTTTAAATTAAAAGAATGCATTACGAAAGAAGACGATAAGAACAATATTTGACGATTTATCATCTGCGCTCACCTAAATGCTTTATTACCATGTATTTAATACCCTACACGGAATTTCATTGTTAAACGGACTTTGCTTTTAAAAAAAAGCTTGACGCAATTCGTGTGTAAGAAAGTGAAATTTTTGCCAAATGATATAAACGACTATGAAAATAACACTGAAGAAGTTTTATACTGGTTTATGTATGTATTTTTAAAAATGCATCTGCTAACACGTATTAGATAAGGGCACAGATGTCATACACACCCCATATTGACGCTGTATTTTTTACGCCAATTTGGCGAAAACCTCGTTTTTGAATACCAGGTACATAGTATATATTATTAAAAAGAGGAATAACAATAAATTAAAAAAAGTTTGCTTAACATATATATGAGAAAACATTTATACAGTTAAAAAATAAATGTAAATAAATAATTTATTAATAAATAAACAACAACATCCGGGTTACCATATCAAGCAAAATAGTGACACTTTGGCGCCAGTTAATTACCCGTTGCGTATATGACATTGGCGTCAGAAAAAAATCGCGTCAATATGGGGCGCGTATATGACATCTGTGTGAAGCAGTAACGTGTGGGTGTTTGTGGGGTGTCATCTCTGAAACTACCTAGCCGATAAAAAATATAGTGGTGTCAGAAAAAATGTTGGTGACGATCTCTGCTCCAAAAAAGACTGTACTTTATGTCAGTACAACAACTCCCATCGGTGCGGGAACAAATATGTACTAAAATGCGATTTCTGTGATATTGTTTGTGCTAGAAATTTGAAAATCGGTGTGGTGGCTACTTTTAAGATGTCGTGTTTAAGACAGTCGTTATGTACTCTTTTTAAAAGTTTGAAAATTTTAAAGTGAGAAATAAACGTAAAACGTTTTAGAAAGATACTAAATCACGATTTATTTGGAATTGCTAGTGATAGAAATTTTGAAATTTCACGTGGTTATTAGTTTTAAAATGTAAATGCCGATCAGTTTTTAAAAAACCTGAAAATTAAAAGGGTGTGTGATAAAAAAAGCCATTTTTGTGGTACTGTTGGAGTTAGAAAGTTGAAATGGCATGGCAGTAATTTATAAGATGTAAACTTTCGTCTTAGAACGAATTCTAAAAAATTTGAAATTTAGAAGACTAAATAAAGCGGACAAAGTCCTAAAGATGATCTAAATAGCGAAGTACGTGGAATTGTTAGGAATAGAAACATGAAAATTGACATGGATGTTACTTTTAAAACATAAATACTCACAACAGAACAATTTCTAAAAATTTGGCCATGTAAAACGATGCAGGAACAAAAAAAGTTCGAAAATGTTCTATTTCTGTGTAATTGCTGAGTCTAAAAACTTAAGGTGGAATGAACAGAAACATTTTAATTTACCATTAATTTGAAATTATTAGGTATAGAGTCTTTAAATATTTAATAATACTACATCACCCCCCCCCCCCAAAAAAAAAAAAAATCAAACCTGCAATTTAAATGCAACAAAAAGATACATACCTAGCATTGAATAAATTATGTAAATATTGAATAAATATCGGCATGAAACAGCGAATAGGTTGTCCGAAATTACTTGTGAACGTGTTCCTTCTCTAGACTATTCCATCTCTTGCCAAGGCTCTTAACAGAGGGAGGTGCTGGTTTAAATTTGATATGTTTTGTTTTTTTTTCATATTCACTAATCTAGATATTTCATCATTTGAATTTGTAACCAGTATATGGCCAATTAAAGATCGTACCTCATTTTATTTACTTGCAACAAGTTATTATTAAATCTATGATCTCGGCAATATCGCTCAGACTTATCCCTCTGAGGGAAGTCCTAGTTTTAGCTAAATGTCACTCGAGACCATACTAGGCGTGTTCGGCCCTTGGTTGATGACATTAGATGCGTTTTTGGCCAAAAACGTCTGCAGAACAATAAGAGAAAATTGAGCTCTTTCGAAATCAGTCGTGCAGCGTTGCGTTTCAATTGCAAAATATTGGTCATATCTTTATGAACGGACTTAAAAGATATGTCAGATATCTTGAGCCAACTCTCTTTAAGACACATACGAAGCTTTACAAGCACTAGCGACTTGATTTTATCGCTGCCAGCTTTCTCCGCAGAAATAGGCTGACAAACTGTCCATTAAACAGTGATGCCGAATTAAAAAAAATATGGACGCGGTACTTGTGACACTTGTGCCAGCAAATATGGTAAAATCGTTGTTGTAAAGTGGTATGACAATAAAGTTGTGACACTAGCATCTACATTTCTGTCAGATAATGCGAAGGATATTGTTAAAAGATGGAGCAAAAAAGATTCCTCTTATATTTATGTATATAGGCCAGAAGTTGTGAAAAGCATCGGGGGAGTTGATAAACATGATTTCTTACCGTCATTGTATCGAACTCCTATAAAGTGTAAAAAATCGACACTTCGAGTAATATCTCATTATTTTAGTATGGCCATTATAAATTCTTCTGTTATAGTATACACATAAAGCAAAATACTTGGAAGTTCTTTTGCAAGATCAAATGGATTTATTGGATTTCACATTTGAAATAGCAGAAGCTCTATCACTCAAAAACCAGTCACTAATCCGTATCAAACGTGGAAGGCAGTCATTAAGAAGCTCTGTTTCACCAAAGAACAAAATGAATACTGCTGTTAGGCCTTCATAAGATATTAGATTTGATGGAATGAACCATATGATTGAAAGGAGTGAAAAGCAACAGAGATGCAAAAAATATCAAGTATTTAGAGAAATTGTTTTAAAGGATTGCATATGAAATAAACTCATTTTATTCATTCTCAAGTCCTTTATATCTTACATAATTGTAAATGTGCACAGAAAATAAAATTGCTCATTTTGCGTAATTTAAGCCTGGTGTCCTATTATTAGAACACTTTTTAATTAGCTTACTAATTATCGAAATGATATAATACTTCATATTATAGTTATTTATGTCTATTCAAGCTTATTTAATCTGCAATTTCTTTTTTATCCGTTTCCAAATTAAATCAGAGCCGAAGGGGTTAACAACTTCAAAATTTAATTACATAAATATGGGAATTTCACAAACTTTTCCAACATATGATTACACTTGGAATACAACCGATGTCCCCAAATTAATTTTAATTCTGTCCTCCGTAAGCAAATTATTTTTTGAGGCGCATAAATAATTATGTTTTGAAAATTCTATGAAATGATCAATATAAGGAATAGATAATTCAAAAATGAAAGAATTGCACATGTACTTAAAAAAAAATGTATTTTATAAAATCTTAGAGAACAATATAATAATAACAGAAAATCAAGAAAATTAATTTATTTAAAAAAATTAGTATGTAAGCAATGGTAATGAAATCAACTCAAGTTACTTGATCAGGGACTTGATCAACCAACAGCGCCCATCAAATTTGGCATAGGCTATATGCTCCGGAGGAGAATCCCTCCACCACCAAACGAAACCACCGCCAAGCCAAAAGGCCCGGAAAAACCAGAAAAACGGCAGTTATTCAAAGAAAAGATCAACATACCGAAGTGAAGTCATTTGAGATAGATACAGAAAATAAGCAAAGAAAAAAAATTACAAGACAAGTTAACAGACAAACTTCACAAACGAAGTTTTGGCTTGACGACATTCTATATATAACAGATAAAAAAGTTCTTGATTCTAGTAAAGTCCACTAGTTCATAAAAGTAATAACGAAATAAAAAAGTCAGTTACTTTAACTGTGAACTAACACATACATGGCAAAAGAACAAATGTGCACCACCGGAGACAGAAAAGAGTCATCCTTCAGAAACATCTACCACCGTATGTCAGGACTACAAACTATAAATGTATATTTTAAGAAACAGAATCCTAGTCTATTGAATCCAAACTGTTAATCCAATTGACTAACTAAAATAAATAGTAAAATTCTCTACCAGCACCAATAACCTGTAGAACATCAATACAGAAAACTTGAAGAAACATTTAAAAACACATGTCCATAAGAGAGAAATGTCCTTGAATGAGAAATGTCTATAAAAAAAGAAATGTCCCGTAAAAACAAACTTTTATTAAAAAAGTCTCTAAAATTGATAGTCCATTAAAAGAGAAATGTCCAGTTTTAACATTGTTCGTGACAGGATTCAATAGTTTTGATAAACATAGTAGTTTAGAGATTACTAAACATAAGCACCCAAAAATACTCAAGTTACTTGAGGGAAATACAGGGAAATCGAGCTTAGAGTGTTTTTTTTTTTGCTGGACCTTGATCTGCCCATTCCTCTTCCTCCTGCACATGAAAGGCCTCCTCGTCGATATCTACTTTTTCGTCGTATCCAGTTTGTGAGTGTTCTTCTTCTTTGGTATTTGCGTACGACGCACCTTTACAGTGGTAACATATAATTGAGCACTTAACCCCGTTCTTCCTACAAGAACATAAATCGCCTTTGCAACCCTTTGCACATTTGCATGACAGAGTGTTTAGAAGCCCTGGTGGTGCAGCTACATCGTTCGTGGTTATTGGAAGTATACCATGCCTGAATGACTTTCAACTCTAATCAGTGGGATTCATCACCCTTCCATTCCAGATGTTAATCTAAAAAAAGGCTTTGAATGAATGCTGTTCGGCTGCATCTTCAGTTTGCGGCAAAGAAGTGAGGTTAATTTGGGTTTTTATAAGGTGTTTTACAAATGTGTTGTATCTCAATTTATGCAGTGTTGTGGATTCGTCGTACTGGGGATTGTATAAGGTGGCAATAAATTTCTTCCTCGCAATACTTACGTCTTGAGGCGTAGCTTATTGGTTATTAAAGACAGTTGGAACATCCTGTAGGTGAGCATGATTTTCCAAAAGCCTGACGAATTTCAGTTTGCCCTGCCTGAAGAAGGCGGATGTAGAATCACAACCACTAAAAGCATGCAGGAATAGGATGTTATTATTCACAATCGGCGAGTACTTGAAACTTAATGCTGAATAATAGAAAATATTGCCCGACTGTCCTTTCCAAGATTTCAAAATTGTAATCATAAGCGCAAATATATGTGTGATTACTTTTTGCTCTGTTACATGAGTACTTCAAAAAACCAATTTTATGAAATTTTTTAGAAAAAATCACATCTTAAGATCAAACACACCCAGTTATATTGAAATCTGTGATGGTGGGTTACAACTGACATGGAATAACACAGCAGAGAAAAGGTACATAGGAATTTCTAATTAGAAAAATGTAAAAGACAGACAAGAAGAAATCGAAAATTAAAGTTCATATAAAAGAGTGGAAAACAAATGAAAAATCTGAAACGGAAGCAAAAGTCCAAACAGAATTTAAATATGGGAGAAACAAATACAACTAAAGTAAAATGTCAATAAACATGCAAATAAATAGCATTTAAGAACAAAAAAAATAGCAGACAATTAAAGCTAATGCAAATAAAAAGTAAATTAGCTAGATTAAAGAAATAGAAGTAACATTACTTTTTAAATAAATATAACAATTTGTCCATCTGCTGTAAGAACAGTAGAAGCAGACTTTTAGTTTATAGTAATACAATAAGTGAGAAGATAGAATCCTAAACGAAATTCCCATGTCATTAATCAGAAATATCTACACCTGCTTTAGAATTTCTTTTTAAAATGCTTAAAAGTAAAGACTAAAGCGTTTTTATTTTCTTCAAATAGTTTTCAACTGTTCTTCTCACCATTGCATAAAAGAATCTTCTACAGTTCCTATCATGAGTGGCTTTTAGAATTCTTAAAAAAAAGTAAAAGGACTATCAGTGAAATACCTAAAATTTAAGAAGAAAGAGAAGGGGAAAGAGTTTCACACATTAGATTTTTCAGTCAAAACTGTTTTATATATTTATTTTTCTAATCGAAACAACTCAAATCTCTGTTCCTATTATATTATATCACGAGGTGTGATATATACAGGATGTCTCCTGTTACTGTTGACTAATAGCTAATTGAAAAATCGTTTGTCACAAGTATGTCATTTTTAATTGGAGTACCTCGATAATTTTATTTTAATATTTTTAAAGAAATTGAAAATTATTGATATCCCTAAATGGGAATCGTGAAGAAACTATTTATTCTTAACACTGAAATACGAATAAAAATTAAGCAGTTTGTTTGCTGTTTCTCTGTTATCAGGTGTCCCAAAAATGACCGGTCTATTTAGAAAAGGAATTTTTAAAAAATGAGAAGCCCGTCATTTTTGGGACATATGGTATTTATAAATTTTGAAAATGTTGTTTAACCCATTTCACTACCCTATTTTAAATATGCGACTCATATAATAAGCATATTAATATTAGAAAATCAAGCTTAAAAAAACATTTTATTTATTCTGACATAGAAAATATACTGGTTATGAAAAAAAAGACCTTAAAAAAGTATAATAAACTATTTTTATTCCAGGCTGAACATAATCTGAGAGACTTGTTTCTATCCTCGTTGGCGCAAGTGTGTTTTTCTCTGTCTGATAAAGTCTGCCAGCAATTAATCAAAACTATATCCACGTTTTTACTCGATTTCAAATGAGTAAAAATAATCTTTTTACTTTACAAAGAAGTCATTACTTGAACCTTGTGCAACATTCCAGCTGCAGTCATTGTGCCTAAATGCGATGCGATTTCTCGTAAGTTTGTCAATTTTTTGGTATATTTCGCATTTTATTAAGTACAGAATGCCCAATATAAGCAAGAAATGATTGTTTATTATGCTTTTAAATAAAAAAAGTAATTTGTTTTGAAGAAATTGAATTATTATTGACAATCTAAGCGAAATATACAAATGTTACATTTAACTCAATGTTGACAAATTTACAGAAATTAAAACCTAAATGAGATGTCCAAAAAACCTAAATGTGACAATACATTTTATTCATGTCAGTCGATCTTAATTTTATTAATTTGTTGTTGTCAGTTTTTTAAATACTTAATGCTGGATTGTAATTAAATAATAAATCGTTTAATGTTCATTGTTAAAAAGCTTTTAACTTTGATAACTAATAAAACAGGAGTAACAAATAACTGACAAATACAACATTAATTTTATCGAAACATTCTTTTTTTTTTTTGTATGTTCTAACCAAATATATCATAAATTGATTTCGCATATTTAGGAATTCATGGAAAGCTTTTTTTGTTCCTGGAAGTTAACAATTGTAGTAATGTTAATTTTATCCAATTTTAAAATGTTTTATCACACCGTTCTGGCCGCTTACAAATTTGAAGAATAATCTGTAATCTAAGGGAAAATGTAATATTGTCATATTTAGGTCATTTTTGTCACATTTACAGCAGTTGAAACGTAAATGAGATGTCCAAAGTACTAAATGCATGCATTCATTTTATGCATGTTACATCTATTTAATTTTATAATTTTTTATACGAACTTTTAATACTTAATTTCGCGCTAGAATTAAAAGAATTAAATAGTGAACCATTTAACATTCACACTTTAAACATTTTTAAGTTCAGCAATTAATAAAAAAAGTAACGAATGAATAACCAATACAACATTCAAAATACAAAAACAATGTTTATTTCATTATTTTAAACAAAACTACTTGATAAACTATTTTTTTAAATAGTTTAATAGTGGTATTTAATAGTGGTATAAACTTTTAAATAGTGGTATTTCTGAAACACTGTAGCTCTTTCTAGAATTTAAGGAATGTGGTAATGTTGTAACTGCCAATTCAAATAAACATAATTTGAACAAGAAAATTTAATTAAAGGAATGTTTTTTAGTACATAGTTATTAATGAACTTCTTTTATTTTTTTAATTTTCAGATTGTAGTTAATTTGAAGAAAGGAAGGTTGGCAGGTATGTCTTTAATTTTATTTCGTTTATAAAATGTTTGGCCACTTTCAACTTTTAGTACCACTGATTGCCACTCCACTTACTTCAACTCCTTTTTCTGTCTTAATAGTTACAATTGTACTTGAAAAATTCATCCTCAAACGGATCAGTCACATAACTACTAAACTTAATACAATATGATTAGACTTTTCAATTAATATTTTTTACATATGTGTGAGTGAATGCCTCCAAAATTTCATCCTTCAAGTTAATCTTGCATTGTTGAGTGTGGAATATTATATTTTCAGTGAGCCCGCCATTATGTCATTTGACCAGTTTTAACATTTTTGACAAACTTTTTAGATTTTAGGAGATTTTAAGAGCTTCTTTAAGCCTCCTTTTTTTAAAACTAGAAATTATATTAAAAAGGCAAAGTAATCATGGTAATAGAATTTTAATAAATAATTAACATTTATTGCATAATAAAAATGTATTTTAAAATATTAGGTGAAATATAACTAAATAGAACATTTATGGCCACTTATCTTGACACCTATGTTTCTAGGAAAATTAGGAAATGACACATTTACGTTACTCCTATCCGTTGGATTCAAAATTTTATCTTTATCTTTTAAACATTTCTTTATACTTTGTTTAAATATACGCCGCTCTAATGCAGTGAAATTTTGATGAAATTTTCGAATAGGGATGCGTTTTCCAATTTTGATTATTTGAAATACGCAATTAACTATTCAACCAAAATTTAATACTAATGTATCACTAACAGGAAATTCCTAAATGTATTATGTCAGAAAGTTTCATTAATTCCCAATTATTGCTTCATAATTTTTATTTAATATATGAAAATGCTACGTACCTTGGGGCATTTGGTTAAAGCCTCTCCGCATTAGAAGAATTCTATTCGTCGCTAATAGGTCGATTATAAAATTTGACACTAAAATGGGAAGAAAATTTTAGAATAACTATTTTCCAAACGTGTCTTTTATTTCCGCTTTTGTTTTCACTAAGGAAAGAGACCTCCAATGTCGTGACGTTCCGTTGATAGGGTTATTTGACATACCAAGATAAATAACGAAACCTTAATGTCTATTTTCAGAATATTTCCGCCACAGAGTAACTCTGTGATTCCCACATTTAGAAAATTATGTCTCGAGTTTGATAATTAACTATATGTATATCAATAGGAAATTCTCCTAAAGGAATCGTTTTAAATGTAGAAACATGTTTTGCGTTTTGTTTCTGAAATGCAGATGTTTAACCGCTTGAGTGCGGAGGAGCGCGATAGCGCTCCTCTTGTTATGTGCCAAAATTGAAGAAAGCGCGCTAGTGCTCCTCTTATTATGAGCCAAAATTGCAGGTAACGCGATAGCGCTCCTTTTGTTTTATGCTAAAATTGTGGAGAGGGTGATAGCACTCCAATTTGTTGCCTCACTTTGGTGTGCTTTTAAGCTTTCTGCACTAGTGAAGCGTACGATTTCTGTGTATATCGTTGGCTTACAAGCAGTTTATTAGGTAGCTTTCATTACAAAAAGCTACTTGTTGCAGCCATTCGGAGGACAGCGATTTGAAAAAATTTTGGTATATTTTCACCGATTTTGACCCCCAGATCCCGAAACCACCCTCCGTTCAAATGTTGATATATATATATATATATATATATATATATATATATCTGATATTTGTCACACTGTAACTCTAGTATTTAAGAACCGATTTGAATGTAACTTCGTGTGTACATAGTACATACAAATGTCTCGACCGAGTTCGTTGGCCTTCATCCGCCATCATGTTTCAAAATGGCGGCCATTTAAAATGTTTTTAAAAATTTTAAATCTGAAATGTGGTACCAAAAAATTAAAAATTGAAAAATATTTTTTTCTTGTGTGTTTTACCTTGATACAAAGATTTCGGAGCAGTTTTTGTTTCGTATATATCTTTAAAAATGGCTGAGTTACAGGACTTTGAATTTCTAGCGTGGCTGACATTTTGAAACGACCTGATATTTGTCACGCGATAACAGGCGTATTTATGAACCGATTTGGATGTACCTAGGTATATTCATAGTACATACCAATGTCTCGACCGAGTTCGTTGGCCAGCTTTATCCACCGACTTGTTCCAAAATGGCGGCCATTTACAAAAAAAAATTAAAATTTAAAAGTTAAAATCAGGTACCAAAAAATGAGAAAATGAAAAATATTTTTTCTTATGTGTTTGACCTTAATACAAAAATTCCGGAACAGTTTTTGTTTTGTCTATATCTAAAAAAATGGCTGAGTTATAGCATTTTGAATTTCTATTGTGGCTGACATTTTGAACGACCTGATTTTTGTCACGCAATAACAAGCGTATTTATGAACCAATTCGGATATAACTTGGTGTGTACATAGTACATACAAATGTCTCGACCGAGTTCATTAGCCAGCTTCATTCGCCATGTTGTCTCGAAAGGGATGCCATTTTTTTAAAAAAAATAATTTAAAATGAGAAATCAAAAATCGGAAAATAATTTTTTTTTTTTTATGTGTTTGACCTTGATACAAAGATTCCGAAGCAGTATTTGTTTCGTCTATATCTTAAAAAATGGTTGAGTTATAGCACTTTGAATTTCTAGCATGGCTGACATTTTAAAACGATCTGATATTTGTCACTCGATAACCTATTTGGATGTAAGAAGGCATGTAGATAGTATATAGCAATGTCTCGACCAAGTTCGTTGGCCAGCTTCATCCGCCATCTTGTTTCAAAATGGCGGCCATTAAATTAAAAAGAAATTATATTTAAAGTGAGGTGCAAAAAAATTAGAAATTGAAAAAGGTTTCTTTCTTAAGTATTTGACCTTGATATAAGGATTCCGGAGCCTTTTTTGTTTTGTCCTTATCAAAAAATGCCTCAGATATAGCAGTTTGAATTTCTAATGTGGATCACATTTTGAAAAATCTTTTTTTTTGCCTGCGACAGCGCTTGTATATATCAACCGATTCGGATGTGAGTGAGCATGTGCACAGGAATTACTAAGGTCTCGACCGAGTTCACTGGTTAGCCTCGTCCATCATGTTGTCTTAAAATGGCAGTCACTTCAAGATATCGCCGAATTTGGCAACCAAATATAAGTTACTTTAAGTAAAATTAGCTTGGATAAAGCTGACTAATTTCACGAAATTCTCATTCATAATGATTTAGTATTGATAAAAATTAGTATTGAATCTTTTATAATCGGTTTCCACTAAATTGAGCTTCGTGTGTTTGAATAATATAAGCTGCCTTTTTAAAAATAGGGTCATTCTATACAAAATGAGCAAATCACCTGTGGCATACATGTTACAGATTTTAAAGAAAATCATTTTGTAAGTAGATCATATCTATTTATGAGTAAATGTAAAATAATAGATTATAGGATTGTTTATTTAAGTATTAAAATTTATATTAAAAGTGGATGCAAAATCGTGGTTTTGGCTACATGCTTGAAGTTTCAATTTTGGTTATTAGCCTTAAGTATGCAAAGACCATATTAAAAATTATTTATAATTAGGAATGAATAATAAGTAACAAATTGACGTAAGTTACTAATTGTATTTTTATTCCTTAATGAGAAAAAAATTATTTTTGAAAACATTTGAGGGAAAAATGCAACGTTTCTATTGAGATGAAGGACACCTCCTATAATATCAAAATTGCTTGACGTTATAGCTAAAAGTATATATATTAAATATTTAAACTTTCATTCTTGCCTTTTTTATTCCTTAATGATAAAAAAATAAATAGTAAAAAATGTTGAGGATAAAATGCAATATTTCTAACACTTGTTTCGACGTGAAAGAAAGCTTTTTTAAACTTTTAATTCTTTTGATATTATAGATAACAGTGTGTATTTTAAATATAAAAACTTTTATACTTGCTTTCAGTTTATTTTTTCCCCAAGAAGATTTTTAATTAAAGTAGGAAAAAAAGCTCAATTGAACAGAAAATTATATATTAATACCTAAACCCACATACAGAAAATAGATGGCAGCACTATTTTTTTCATCTTGAAATCGTGCAGTATTTTAAGAAACGCGCGCGAATTAAAAAAAATAATAGCTCATGGAATGTAGTTAATATTGCCTTTTTTAACCCAATTTTGTGAGGTTAGGAATCAAAAAGGCATGCTTGAAATTTTTTTAGCAGATTATGGACTTATTGATCTTTATGTCTGTGAAATAACTGTAATGTGGGACATTTCCTTCATTATTTTTTTTTACCTATCAATAAGAGGAAAAATTACGATTTTGTCATTTTTTTAAAAGTTTCTAAATTTTTTTAAAGGTGAAGGAAATACATGGCAACTTAAAAATTTTAGTAATTCGATCTTAATATGTAAAACTACATCAGGCATTAATTTCTCAGATGTTTTTGCATTCCTTTAATTTTTATTACGTTTTTAATTTTCTCAAAATTTGCAAATTTTCAATTTTTACAACCAATTAAAGAATAATCATGCTGTTACAAGATTATTATTGCTCAATAAATAAGAAGATAATTTTTCAGAGGTTACATTATTAAAAAAAATATTCATTTCAGTTAAATAGTTTTCAAGATACAGAACTTCAAACCTGCAACTTTGGACGATTGCACACATGCAATTCTTTATCACAAGTTTTTTAAATGTGTAAAACTGCTAAAATAATTTATTTTTTGCGAAGATATTTTGCAGAGCTCTATTTGAATATGAATTGACCCTGTATATCAAATTTTATTAAAATCTGTTACTATGTGGTCACGACTTTTTTTAAATTTTTGCTCATTTTACGTGGAATGACCCAATAAGGAATATGAAAGCTACCTCTTCCTCCCGGTACTGGCCTAAAGGGCTTTTATATATATATATATATATACTCAAACACATTCGTATTTTTGGCATATATCCGCAAGATTTGTTCCGCACTCAAACGGTTAATTACGTCACTATTATATACGATTTGTCTTAGGATTTTAGGTACAAGAAATTTGTCGTGTTTATGGGTAATCACATTTAAGCATACAGACCTTATATAACACGTTCACGCCGGCGGGCATCACCGGTGGGTCACTCTTGGCTGTCCCATCCTGCGGCGTGCATCGCCGGTGGGTCACGCTTGACTGTCGCATCGGGCGGCGTGCATCACCTGTGGGTCACACTTCTCTGTTAAATAGAAGGCGTACACTACAGGTGGGTCACACTCGACTATGCCATAGACGGCGTTCACTACAGGTGGGTCACGCTTGAATATTCGAAAATTCAGTAGTAAAAATAATTCAATATTATAAACCTTATACATTCACGACGGGAAACGAGATTTCTCGTTGTCATTCAAAAGATATCATTGACTAAGGGCGTGTCTTCTACCTTACAGAAAATTCATTTATATCATGTTGTCCATATTTCTTTAGATTTTAAGACATTTTATATTAACCCATTAAAACCGGAATTATTTTCCTCTTTAAAATGCAAAAATTGCATTTCACCCCCAGTTTTTTTTAAATAGCAATATCTGTTTAATTTTATCACGAAGTTTAAGACGACAAATAAAGGTAATGTTTCTGTTAAAAAAATACTGGTGTACAAGCAAATAAATAGTTGAAACTTTTCCGGTACCATATGATACCGCTAGTCTTTTACGGGTTAAATTCGTACGTATGCAGTGAATAAAATCATGTCTCTAAGTAACTCAGACACTCACAATCAACTCTGCTTGTTATATTCAAGTTCAATTTAATAAATATGAGATGGGCGTGTCATTCATTACATACAATGCTGAATAAGCGAAAGTACCGCGCCGCCAGATGAAGCAAAACATGAATTCGAGAGCCGCCTCACAGCGAAAAACATGAATATAGGCGCCGGCGTGAACGTGTTAAAAGATGGTGATAATACGTTATTTTGTTAAGTTTTCTATCTGCCTACAAATGGTTATTTATAAATTTGTAATCAAATTTTGTATTTTAAAATTTATAAGTTACCAGAATGGTGTGAAAAAAACATATTAAAACTGAATAAAATTTAAAATATCACAATTACTTAGTTGCAGGAGCAACCAGAGCGTTCCTGTAAGTCCAAGATATATAAAATTTAGTTCATGAAATAGTTGTGTAGAACATAAAATAATAAACATAGTTAGCAAAGTCAAAAGCTTTTGAATTACAATGCATGACACCTCATTTAGGCACAATGACCTTACATAACAAACCTCTATTAAATAATATAAAGTAGTTTTAACTCAAAAATAGTTACATTTATTAAAAAAAAAAAAATTAATTTGTTTACAATATTAATTTTGCGTTATAATCTTTTTTTTTTTTAGTCTCTTTTTTTAATGGATAAACTCAGAAATGATGTCCTAGAATAATTTTTAAAATATAATTGTTTTGATTCAAAATTATATTTTTCACGTATATATTATCACTCATGTTCTTTTCACAGTAATTTTTCTTGTTATTATCTACATGTATGATATTTCTATTGATATTTTACATTTTTTTTAAATCATAAATTCATTAGTGGATCTTCTCTTTTCATTCAATTTTTTTTCCACATACATACAACAATTACTTCGGTCACGGTAGTTTTATGATACTCACGCAATGTAGCAAAACTATATTGCTACTTCATGTTATTCAAATGGAAACAAACAAAAACAGACGAAAGCCGATTTAAACTGCGAATGTATGAAGTATTTCGAAATGGTTGAAAACATATTTTGATTTTTAAATACATTTCAAATGGATTATTATGAAAAATGTCCTTCCGGCTTGTACAGGGAGAAAAAGGTAGCTTCTCTGTTTTCTTGTTTTTTAAATTTCAGCTAATTTTACACAAACGCACAAAGCTGAAATGCGTGTCACCCGATTATAGAAGATTCATTACCGTTTACGTCAGTCCTGAATTTGAATGAGCATTCCGCCAAATTACTCAGCTATACCCAAGCTGATTTTATGACGCTTTATATTCGGTCATCAAATTTGACGATATTTCGCTGAATGTCGCCAAGCGTAGCAAGAATTTGTTGCTATGGATATGAATTTTAAGCATATGAGAGTTGGTACAATGGTTACAACAATGAAATAAAAGTTGCGAAAAACAACGTTCATTAAAACACTTAAATTAAACCATTATACGGGGAGAAAGCTGCTATCTTTTAAAAAAATATCAGCCACCTGGAATTTCAAACTGCTATGCAACGGCCGTTTGTTAACACTTCTGACTCAATAACTCCGATTTGAAAAATATTTACTCAGAGGTTCGAATACATCATTTTAGGCATGTACTTTTTTTTTTTTTTTTTTTTTTTTTTTTTTTTTTTTTTTTGCAAAATTTAAAACATAGCATAAAAGTAAAAAATTATTGAGTAACAGGTGCTTTTTTCACAACTGCACTAAACAAAAAATTACACATTACACATAAATATTCTCAATTTCCTAATGCGAAATTATAAAGTATGAGAATTTACTTTTGTAAAAAATTTATTTTTGGATGTCTCTAGCTTTTTTAATTTGAAAAACTTCACGAAGTTCATTTTAACAATAACGTTGTAAATGATTCTCAAATTATAATTAAACTTTGCATGAAGAATTAACACATTATCACCGTCTGTTGAGAATCTATGAACAATTTACATTCAATTCTGTGTTGGGAGATAACAGCAAGAAATAAAATCGTCTTTCTAAAGCCTGCAGTATAAGTGACATTTACTTTCGTGATGTTGAAGATGTGGAACGCGGTGATACAAAGAGTTAAGATAGCGGCGAAACAAAAAATGACCCGGAATCTTTGTATGGAAGTGAAAATATAAGAGAAATTTTTTTTTAAGATTTCTAATATATTTGTAAAGGATGTTTTTTTTTTCTAACTGATGCTATTCAGAGCCATCTGCAGCTCGTTCTAACAACCGGAATGTCACTAAACTCAGTAAGGGAACTAATGACGCCATGCGAAAAAAGATTCCGCGAAAAAAAAAATTAGTTAAAACCGCCGCAGATAGGGGGATATATGGCGCGTTGTAGGCTACGCATTTAGAATGACCATAAAACACCGATAACAAATGAAAATGCTAAAGTATACTTAGGTATACAACGTAAAGCAACAGCGCCAATAATTTGGGCTATAAATGCATGCGAAAAGCTCCGTGAAACATTTTCAGCTCAGGTTGAATATGAATCGCACGTTACCGCAGCGCGCGTATAGCACAAATTAATGGCGCTGTTGTCGCATACGTAGGTACAAAACTGCATTTTCATTTGTTACCCGTATTTTATGCTCATTCTCGACAGCGTAGCTTACAACAGCGTCCTATTTTCACTATCAGCTGTGTTTTTAACTTTTTTTTTTTTTTTTTTTTTTTCAGGGAATCTTTTATCTCATGGCGACATTAGTTCCCATACTAAGTTTAGTACCATTTCGGTTACTAGAAAGAGCTACAGATGGCTCTGAATAGCGTCAGTTAAGAAAAAAACCGCCCTGTACATCATTTTGCTTTGGAAATCTTTAAATGGATGCTATTTTAAAACAAGATAGCGGATGAAACTGGACAAGGAACTATATCGAGAACTTAGTAAGTCCTATAGACAAGCTTAATCACATTCAAATCGGTTCATAAATCAAATTTCAGCATGACAAAAATGTATATATGTATATATATATAATAACTTGTCAGATAATTATTGATTCAGAGGTATTTTCTTTATATATTATTAAAGTTTGGATGTTGGGTGCTTTTGAGGTCTGGGGGGTCATGATAAGTGAAAATATACCGCGATTTTCTGGAATTGCTTTCTTCCGGACGGCTGCAGTAGATAGCGTTTTGCTTTTTGTAATGGTAGCTACCAGAAGATAATGTTGAATTTTAAAAATCTTGCATTTATTCCAGAATTACAAAACGACCCCGATATATTGAAAACTAAATGTTGTTAGCTCATAATAATAATAATAATAATAAGAGTTTATAAATAGTTCTTAAACGTTGAACACCTTGCCAGAAAAATAAAATAATAAAAAAAAGAAAGTGGCAGTGCTTATGTTTGGATCCAAGGATAAGACTACTTTGAAAAAAATGTGACTAGTGCAGAACACACAAAATGTAAAATATAAAAATATATATAGGGGAAGGTCGCCTAAAATGATCCTAGCGGGAAAAATGATCCACATAGGTTTTCTTCCAGACAGGCCGCGCTATCTACAGGGTAACATATAAACTGGTTGAGCCAAGTGAAGAAGAAATAATGGCTGTATTCAAGCGATCGCAGTATTACGCGTCTGAAAAGAATTCTTTGAAAAAGTGGTTTTTATAACACCTGTGATAAGTTAAGCACTAACTTTAATATTTATTTAGATATGCAGTCTTTCATGCACAGAAATATGACTTGGTTTACTTAATAGAAAGTGTTTTTAGATGTGAATTACACTGGCTAAGTTTGTTATGTTTCTCGGCGTCATCCAGTTATATGACCTCAAATAGACGGCCATGTTGCCGGGTAAAATGATCCATCATGTGGATCGTTTTACCACCATTTCACTAGCTGGAGAAAATCCAGTACCGCGTCCTAGCATCATAGCAGCCAAATGTGTGACTGCCCCAAACCTTTATCTTTGAGTCCATGTGTTATCCTACGATCATAATTTTCAAATATTCCATTTTATTGTTTTTTCAAAATTATTTGTGACACTTTTTTATTTAAAAATTTACATAAAATAAAATATGTATGCTATTTGATTGCAAAACTTATTTTATTTCATTATGTATTGCCATAATTACTTTTACATCCTTTATTTTGCCGATAAAAAACAATTTTCAATTATTTTTAAATGGAGGATCATTTTGCCCTTGGGTGAGGGTAAAATGATCCTTTGGAGACTTTTTCACAAATCTATTTTTTTCATTACACAATTTGATTTTAAAATATTATCAAAATATGTTTATAATGCAAAATACAGTGTAAAACATATTAGTTTAGGGCTAAAGTTTCATTTAAACAGTTATGTTATTTTACACAATTTTTTTCCCTTAAGGGGATCACTTTAGGCCACCTTCCCCTAAAGACAAAATACAAAAAACGGATTTTTTAACTGAATATTCGAAAAGGCTCTTCTATCTATTGCTTTCACAAGGATAATTGAATTCATATGAGTTTTACATCTGATACAGTAATAAAACTAATATATAGAAAATAAGCTGGCAATTGTGCTTTAATACAAACTAAAATTAGATTTAGATTTCCAGGCTTGAGAGAGTTAATGCATAACTTTTATAATTAAAGAGAGAAATACTGAAAACAATTTAAGACGTCTCAATATATCCTATATGCATTAACATGGTCGTCTGCACGTAGTCCTATATGTATGTATGAAACTATTACAAAACAAACTCTTTTGAAACATTTCAAATTTTCTCCATATCTTGTTCTAAGAAAATAAAATAAAATCAAATTTTGTTGCTATTCTTATTAAACGTAACCCTTTACGTTCCTAACCCATGAACGAAATAGCGAAATTTTTTTAATTCAATGCTTTCTCTTAAGTTTTTTGATTTTTTTTTTTTCTAAAGTTAAGTAAAAAAAAGAAACTATACTAGCCCGAAAAAAACATTCTTATTTGTTCACAAAAGTTTTATAAAAAGATTGCATGAATATTTTATGAGCTTCCTATTTTTGTTTCCTTCATGTCCTTTAGAATATTTTATATACATTTTGGAGTGTAGTTTTCGAAGCGTGTGTTTTACTTTAAAAATGGATTTTTCATTCGACTCAATTAGAAATAAATTGTAACTTAAAAGTAAATATATAATTAAACATTTTGTACTTTTAAATGCACTGTAGCAGACTCTAAAATTGGAAAGTGTTAAAAAATTCAAAGAAATAATTCAGCTATGCCAAACGTAAAATTTTAATGGGTATAAAACAAAAAAAAAAGAAATATTTTTTTGTTCTTAACAATGTTGTTTTCTGATGCTTTATAAAATATTCCATTTCTATTATAGTATCATAAAATGCAGTGGCTGAAATTTTTTTTAATTTCATTTACGCTTAAATTCATTTTGGTTTTAAAGGATAAATTTAAGGATAAAACCCATGGCTTTTTAATTGAATAGAATTTATACAACTTCATAATTTTACAAAATAAAGCTATTTATTTATTTTAAAAAAATTTTACATGTTCAAATAATAATAGCTAAAACTGATACACAATATAAATAGAAAATTTAATAACTAAGAATGTTGCAGACATTATAAAATCTATATAGATGGTGCCCTTAAAATGTTATAATTAAAATATTTTTTTAATTAAACGTTTTCTTACTCTGGAAACTACTCATATATATGTACAATTGCATCCCCTCCCTCCCCAAAAAAATCCCATACATTTTAATGACTAAAATGTCAAGAAAAAAAACAACAAAACGAAAACAGAAAGGGTCATTCTTCTTTTTTTCAATTTATGATTAAACTAATATATAAGCTTAGGGGTCGTCTTCATACAGAAATTGTCCCAAACTCTGAAAATTTCAAAGCAGAAACCTGATTTCGATATCATAGTTGGCTTTTGCGGAAAATTTTACTTCAGGATACCAAGTCATTTGGTAAAGCAGATTAGGAATTATGAAGAGTTATACTACAGTTTAGAACGCTTAATGTGACATTTATTTGTAATCGTTGCAAAACAAATTTCAGTGCTAGTAGTTTTTTAAGCACAACTAAAAAACTATATTGCGGAATGAACTGTACTTTTGGATTCGCATATTTGAAGCTTTTCGTAATCGTTTACTGTTAAAAAATGCATAAGTTACAAGACATAATTTTTTGCGAGGATTCATTTAGGAAAAATATATGTGTTTCATGAATTTTCAAAAAAACTATAAATTCTAACCTATAAATTTTTTGAAAGAAATCGATTTCAAGAAGCTTAAAATATGGAAATCCGAAATTCGAGTTCAATCCGCCATGTAATAATAAAAAAAAAAACTACTTACCGGAATCGTTAAAAAACTACCATAATTGCAATCAATTCTGTAACGATTACTTTGTAAAATGATATTAAAAAACAATGACTTGCAGAGCGGAGTCCCTGATATTCAGTTTTACTAGATTATAATTCTATGTTTCTATATATGTATATGATCAGTATTCCCGGTTATGGAAATTCATGAGTCTCGAACGCAATAAGGGGATATAGATTTACAAAATTAACGATTCGCATTTTTACCGTCTCATCAGTTTCATTACCGTTTCATTCAGTATCTTTATTCGTGCCAAATTTCAAGGTTGTAGATCAGCCAAAAGTACCCTATAGTTTTCACTTTCAAAACCGATAGGCTATTTCCGTTTGATCTAGAACCATTAAATTCGCCCCGAAGGAAGGTCTTATAGTACATGCAAAGTTAAAAATCCGGTAACCATTCATTTATAGTACTATGCCAATTTCAAGTGATTTTCCATAATATGGATTTCCAAATCGAGACTATACGTGCTCCGTTTTTTTCCTTTTGAAGTACGGAATCCTAAAAAGGAAAACATTTTTTATCCTGCAGGTGACGCCGAAAAATATGCCTATCTACCTACCTCCTTTAATCTGTATGCGCCCTGATACATTCTTAGGTATGATTTTGGTCCTTAAGCGTGGGTGTGCGCGTTTTGGGGATTTTATTTTCGAAAATATGCTTGTTACGCTTTGCTTATGTTCTGAGAGGTTCCTCATTTTGTAAAATTTCAAATCTGTTGGTCTTATAGCTTGTGAGACAATATTTAAGCCCTCTCACCTCAAGCACCACCAGCGCCGGCGCAGGAGATCGGGGGGAATTCTTAAAATACCCAAAACGATTTAAGTCCTTATACGTGATAGAATATAATTTATACTCTCTCTTAAACAAACTATATTTTGAAGTCGCAAAGCGGGTTTTCATTTTTTGAATTTTTTTTCTAATCTCTGCTGTTTATTACGCGCTTTCAGTCTGAAATTATTCTCATTCAGACTTTAATTTTGATCATATACGTAATACTAATTGTACTAACTTAATACATATATATGTGTGTGATAAACTTTATTTATTTTTTTTTAATTCAAAAGAAAGATTTCTACGTATAGAAGGAATGGCAAATCCACGTACAAAAATGCATTTCTTTACGAAGTATGATTCGCAGTTATTATTAAGGATCAACCGAAATAGAATTTCGGTAATCTTCCTATTTTTGGTCGAAAACAAAAACGAAAATGTCCAAAAAAATTTTGAACAATTAATACGTAAATAAATATACATAATTATTCATTAATTATACGTATTTCTTAAATACGCATAATTATTAGTTAAATATACATAATTATTAGTTAATTATGTGTGTGGCCCAATTTGGCTCTCTGTGTTTTAGACCAAAAGTTATTTTTTCATATAAAATAAAATGTAATAAATTCATCAACGACACAAAGATTTTCAAATTGTAGGAATTTCATCTAATTAAAAAATGTTTTACGTATACATTTCTCGATTTATCTTTTATAATGATTTTTGCAAATGATCATTTGTTGTACTAGAACTTTCCCAAAGTATTCAAAAGACTTCTGAGGTTTCTAACTGAAAATTTTCTATTACTGTTAAGTCTGCCACTTTAAGTGAGCACGTGAAAAACTTTAGTCATATATGCATTGCTTACTTTATAATTTGCATCTGTCGGGAGTCAGTCACTACTGATAATTATAAACAGTGAATTTCATAGCAGTAAAAAGTCTCATTTCATCCGATACAGCTCAAATCGATGAGTAATGTTGAAATTTTCCGATGGAAGAAACGAGATTCTTTGATTACAAATAGTTTCGGTCGTCTTTCGGTCAGGCCGAATCTTCAGCAGCACTTTCGCCGAAAATGAATTTTCGGCGGAACTCAGATTTTGGGCGGAAAACGAAACCGAATTTGCGGTCGATATCTAGTTATTATGTATTCAAAAATCCAGGAATGTTACTGGGAAATAAGGTGCAGCTAGTTGCCGAAAAAAGTCATGGAACTTTTTTTGAACATATAAGAAACGTCTAAAAATCTGTATTCACAAACCGTTGACTTCAAGTTTGATCAAGACTATTTTAGAATAAAATAAAAAGAAAGGGGCCCAGTTAAACTGATGGCTATTCACACTAATTGTATATTATACTCTTATTTCAAAGAATAATGCCCACAAAAAATAAATGAAAGGGAATTAGCACCTGTTACCCCACTTTAAACTTAAAGAATGAACCTCCAAATCTAATCAAGGAAGCACCTTAACATAACAAACCGGTATACCAAAATTGAAGCAAATCATATAATTCTGCATGATAAAATCATTTCTCTAAATTAAGGGGGGGCTCTAACCCCTTTCCCCCCCCTTTATACTTAATTAATCAAACCCAAATTTAATTAGGAAAGCTCCTTATCAGATTGAACATAGAAAAAAAATTAAAGCAAATTGGATAATTCTGCATGAAAATCCATTTATCTAAATTAAGGGGATGGGTCTTGCCCCCCTTTCCCCTTTTTATACTTAACCAATGAACCTCCAAATCTAATAAACGAAGCACCATATCGGAATAAATCGGCATATCAAATTTGAAGCAAATCGATTAATTCTGCATGAAAAACCCATTTATCTAAAATAAGGGGAGGATCTAGCCCCAGCCCCCTCCCTTTAAACTTAGCCAATAAACCTCCAAAATTAATCAAGGCAGCTCCTGAACATAATATACCGGTATACCAAATTTGGAGGAAATCGAATAACTCTGCATGAAAAACACATTTATCTAAATTAACGAGGGTGTCTAACCCCCTTTCACCCCTTTATACTTGACTAATGAACCTCCAATTCTAATCAAGGCAGTTTCTTAACATAATAAACCGGTATACAATATTTAGAGCAAATCGAATAATTCTGCATGAAAAACCCATTTATCTAAATTAAGTGTGGAGGGTTAGCCCCCCTTTCCCCCTTTATACTTAACTAATGAACCTTCAAATCTAATCAAGGCAACTTCTTAACATAATAAACCGGTATACCAAATTTAGAGCAAATCGAATAACTTTGCATGGAAAACCCATTTATCTAAATAAAGGGGGGTCTAGCCCCCTTTCCCCCCTTTATACTTAACTAATGAACCTCCAAATCTAATCAAGGTAGCTTCTGCATGAAAACTCATTTTTCTAAATTAAGGGGGGGGAATAGCCGCCTTTCCCCCCTTTATACTTAACCTATGAACCCCCAAAACTAATCAGGGAAGCGCCTTATCAGAATGAACCTAGAAAAAAAATTGAAGCAAATCGGATGTTTCTATCAAGAGTTATCGCGTTACGTACATACGTACTTACATACATACATACATACATATTACGTTGAGTAAAAAGTTTTCCGCCAAGGGTAGATACCTTCGCGCCAACAGCAGTCATCTGTGTGGTTGTTAGTTTTTCAACAAACCAATTTTTGCATTCGAAAGCAGAGCATAGTAACTACATGACTGTGTAATTTATTTGTTAAAAATGTATTATCTTGTACTTCAAAAAAGTCCTTAAAATGGAGCTATCACGGCAGCAGCTCAGAACGATTATGTACTATGAGTTCTGTAACAAACTCAGTGCGACTGAATGCCACAGAAAAATGTGTGAAAGTTTAGGAATCAATACTGTTTCTTATGATACAGTCAAAGTTTGGTTTAGGAAGTTTAAAGCTGGAAATTTCGACATTGAAGATGAACGACGTTCTGGCCGACGTATTGAAGTTGATTGTGAGCAGTTAAAGCAAATCATTGATCAAGATAGAAATGTTTCAATACGAACTATTGCGTTAGAGCTAAAAGTTTCCCAAAAAACAATAGTTAGTGTTCTGAAACGCATAAATCTAGCGTTTAAGTTCAACCGCTAGGTGCCTCACGAATTGACTGCTGAAGACAAGCGCAAGAGAAAAAACTGTTGTTTGGCTGTGCTCTGAGATCAAAGGAAAGATAACATTCTGGACAGAATTGTTGCCTGTGATGAAAAATGGTTGTACTACAACAATACAAGCCGTAAAGGAGGGTGCTCAGCACATGGGGAAGCAGGAGACTCGGTTGAAAGACATAAGACATGCCCAAACTAACAAGAAGGTGCTTCTCTAAATCTGGTGGGATTGTCGCGGGATTCTATGCAATGATTACCTGAAAAGCGGACAGACTATAAACAGTGCAATACTTGCTAATCAAAGTTCGTGAGGCCATTCGCGAAAAAAAGAAAAGAAACTAATTCAGAAGGAAGGTGGTTCCCTTTCATCGAGATAACACCCGGCCACACGTTAGTACGACGACTGGCTGGACGTTTTACAAGCTAGAAGGGGATTTAATGCAAAATCCACCATACAGCCCCGACACGGCCCCTTCAGATTTTTATCTGTTTTCTCATCTGCAGCTGCATCTTGATGCCGTAATATTCTATTCAAATGCGGAGATTATAAATGACGACGATCTCTTTCTGGACTCGCGCACGCCCCAATTTTTCGCAGAAGGGATTGAAAAGTTGCCAAAACGTTGGCAGACGATTGTAAATTTAAACGGAGATTACTATCCTCATTAGCTTTGATGATTTCGTATGTATTTATCATTTTACAATAAAAAAAAATGGCGGAAAACTTTTTACTCAACGTAATACATACATAAAGAATCGGCGAGCACATTAGCTCTCAAGCTTTGATAGCCTGTGAGCTAAAAATGTAATTTTCTAGGAAATTGTTTTGGACAATAGTTGCCCATTATTTCTCAGGAACATTTCTATAATTATTACAGTATATATATTTTTTGCAAACTGTCGAATAACAAATAACTAACTATATATTACTTGCACTATTTCAACAATAATTACTTAAACTGTATTGTATTATATTATATATGTACATAAATACTGAAAATATAGAGCATTATATCATAAAAAAAAGTCCTTCCGGCCAGTGCCGGGAGGAAGAGGCACCCTTCAAATTCCTCATTTTAAAAAAGCAAACTTATATTATTCAAACACACGAAGCTCAATTTAGTGGAAACCGAATATAGGAGATTCAATACTAATTTTTATCAATACTAAATCATTATGAATGAGAATTCCGCGAAATTAGTCAGCTTTATCCAAGCTGCTTTTATTTAAAGTAACTTATATTTGGCTGAGATGTTGATGTATACTATCCACATGCCTTCTTACATGGAAATAGGCGAATACGTGTGTTATCGTGTCACAAATACAAGATCGTTTCAAAATGTTAGCCACACTAGAAATTCAAAGTGCTATAATTCAACCATTTTTTAAGATATAAACAAAAGAACAAATTTTCAGAAAAAAAATCTGTTCCGGAATCTTTGTATCAAGGCCAAACACATAAAAAAATCTTTTTCATTTTCCAATTTTTTAATACCTCATTTTAAATTTTAAATTTAATTTTTTTTGTAAATGGCAACCATTTTGAAACAAGATGGCGAATGAAGCTGGCCAACGAACTCGGTCGAGACATTGGTATGTACTATGTACAGACCAAGTAACATCCAAATCGGTTCATAAATACGCTTGTTATCGCGTGACAAAAATCAGGTCGTTTTAAAATGTCAGCCACAATAGAAATTCAAAATGCTATAACTCAGCCATTTTTTTAGATATAGACGAAACAAAAACTGTTCCGCAATCTTTGTATTAAGGTCAAACACATACGAAAAAATCTTTTACATTTTCCAATATGTTGGTATCTCATTTTAAATTTTAAATTTTTTAAATTTTTTTAAATGGCCGCCATTTTGAAACAAGATGGCGGATGAAGCTGGCCAACGATCTCGGTCGAGATATTTGTATGTACTATGTACACATCAAGGTACATCTAAATCGGTTCATAAATACGCCTGTTATCACGTGACAAATATCAGGACCTTTCAAAATGTCGGCCACGCTAGAAATTCCAAAATGCTATAACTCAGCCATTTTTAGGTGCGTTCGTAATTATATAAATACGTAGCACCTATAGTCGTCGTTCAGTCCGTCCGTCCGTCTGTCCGTCCGTCCGTCTTTCCGCATGTAACAGAGCAAAAACTACCCAACCGAATGGTCTGAAATTTCAAATATATGATTGTTGCAAAATTTTGTCGAGCCATTTCAAATTTTATGAAAATCGGATGTATAGTTTAATTACAGGGACAGTCAAAAGTTTTTCTTTACATTACGGCCAATGGGAAAAATTATTGAAAGTGCATTTTAATGATATTAGAGCCTTCCGAATGATCTGAAATTTTAAAGATATAACTGTTGCAAAATTTTGTCGAGCCATTTCAAATTTTAGGAAAATCGGATGTATAGTTTAATTACAGGGACAGTCAAAAGTTTTTCTTTACATTACGGCCAATGGGAAAAATTATTGCAAGTGCATTTTAATGATATTACAGCCTTCCGAATGATCTGAAATTTTAAAGATATAACTGTTGCAAAATTTTGTCGAGCCATTTCAAATTTTAGGAAAATCGGATGTATAGTTTAATTACAGGGACAGTCAAAAGTTTTTCTTTACATTACGGCCAATGGGAAAAATTATTGCAAGTGCATTTTAATGATATTAGAGCCTTCCGAATGATCTGAAATTTTAAAGATATAACTGTTGCAAAATTTTGTCGAGCCATTTCAAATTTTAGGAAAATCGGATGCATAGTTTAATTACAGGGACCGTCAAAAGTTTTTCTTTACATTACGGCCAATGGGAAAAATTATTGCAAGTGCATTTTAATGATATTACAGCCTTCCGAATGGTCTGAAATTTTAAAGATATAATTGTTGCAAAGTTTTGTTGAGCTATTTCAAATTTTAGGAAAATCGGATGTATAGTTTAATTACAGGGACAGTCGAAAGTGTTCCGTTACATTACGGGGAATGGGAAAAATTATTGCAAGTGCATTTTAATGATATTACAGCCTTCCGAATGGTCTGAAATTTTAAAGATATAATTGTTGCAAAGTTTTGTTGAGCTATTTCAAATTTTAGGAAAATCGGATGTATAGTTTAATTACAGGGACAGTCAAAAGTGTTCCGTTACATTACGGGGAATGGGAAAAAATTATTGGAAGTGCATTTTAATGATGTATCAGACTATGCGCTTTATGAAGTGCAAAAAAGTATACATTCAGTACAATATGGGGTGCAAAAAATAATTATAAAACTAGTTATAGTACGAACGCACCTGATTTGCCACGTTTGACGAGCAATTTCCAACTTGTTTAAGATATAGACGAAACAAAAACTGCTCTGGAATCTTTGTATAAAGGTCAAATACATAAGAAAAAAATATTGTTTCAATTTTCAATTTTTTGGTACCACATTTCAAATTTAAATTTTTCTTAAAAATTTAAATAGCTGCCATTTTTAAACAAGATGGCGGATGATGCTGGCCAACGAACTCGGTCGAGACATTGGTATGTACTATGTACAAACGAAGTTACATCCAAATCGGTTCATAAATACGCCTTTTATCGCGTGACAAAATTTAGGACGTTTCAAAATGTCAGCCACGCTAGAAATTCAAAAGTCCTGCCGGCCAGTGCCGGGAGGAAGAGGTAGCTTTCAAATTCCTCATTTTAAAAAAGCAAACTTATATTATTCAAACACACGAAGCTCAATTTAGTGGAAACCGAATATAGGAGATTCAATACTAATTTTTATCAATACTAAATCATTATGAATGAGAATTCCGCGAAATTAGTCAGCTTTATCCAAGCTGCTTTTATTTAAACTAACTTATATTTGGCTGAGATGTTGATGTATACTATCCACATGCCTTCTTACATGGAAATAGGCGAATACGTGTGTTATCGTGTCACAAATACAAGATCGTTTCAAAATGTTAGCCACACTAGAAATTCAAAGTGCTATAATTCAACCATTTTTTAAGATATAAACAAAAGAACAAATTTTCAGAAAAAAAATCTGTTCCGGAATCTTTGTATCAAGGCCAAACACATAAAAAAAATCTTTTTCATTTTCCAATTTTTTAATACCTCATTTTAAATTTTAAATTTAAT
This sequence comes from Maratus speciosus, assembly GCA_963932465.1. Classification (NCBI taxonomy): domain Eukaryota; kingdom Metazoa; phylum Arthropoda; class Arachnida; order Araneae; family Salticidae; genus Maratus; species Maratus speciosus. The sequence continues at coordinate 2,019,659 of OZ010787.1, forward strand.
TTTTTTTGTAAATGGCAACCCTTTTGAAACAAGATGGCGAATGAAGCTGGCCAACGAACTCGGTCGAGACATTGGTATGTACTATGTACAGACCAAGTAACATCCAAATCGGTTCATAAATACGCTTGTTATCGCGTGACAAAAATCAGGTCGTTTTAAAATGTCAGCCACAATAGAAATTCAAAATGCTATAACTCAGCCATTTTTTTAGATATAGACGAAACAAAAACTGTTCCGGAATCTTTGTATTAAGGTCAAACACATACGAAAAAATCTTTTACATTTTCCAATATGTTGGTATCTCATTTTAAATTTTTTAAATTCTTTTAAATGGCCGCCATTTTGAAACAAGATGGCGGATGAAGCTGGCCAACGATCTCGGTCGAGATATTTGTATGTACTATGTACACATCAAGGTACATCTAAATCGGTTCATAAATACGCCTGTTATCACGTGACAAATATCAGGACCTTTCAAAATGTCGGCCACGCTAGAAATTCAAAATGCTATAACTCAGCCATTTTTTAAGATATAGACGAAACAAAAACTGCTCTGGAATCTTTGTATAAAGGTTAAATACATAAGAAAAAAATATTGTTTCAATTTTCAATTTTTTGGTACCACATTTCAAATTTAAATTTTTCTTAAAAATTTAAATAGCTGCCATTTTTAAACAAGATGGCGGATGATGCTGGCCAACGAACTCGGTCGAGACATTGGTATGTACTATGTACAAACGAAGTTACATCCAAATCGGTTCATAAATACGCCTTTTATCGCGTGACAAAATTTAGGACGTTTCAAAATGTCAGCCACGCTAGAAATTCAAAAGTCCTGCCGGCCAGTGCTGGGAGGAAGAGGTAGCTTTCAAATTCCTTATTTAAAAAAAACCAACTTTTATTATTCAAACACACGAAGCTCAATTATTGGAAACCGAATATAGGAGATTCAATACTAATTTTTATCAATAGTAAATCATTATGAATGAGAATTTCTCGAAATTAGTCAGCTTTATCGAAGCTACTTTTATTTAAAGTAACTTATATTTGGCTGAGATGTTGATGTATACTATCCACATGCCTTCTTATATGGAAATAGGCGAATACGTGTGTTATCGCGTGACAAATACAAGATCGTTTCAAAATGTTAGCCACACTAGAAATTCAAAGTAATATAATTCAACCATTTTTTAAGATATAAACAAAAGAACAAATTTTCAGAAACAAAATCTGCTCCGGAATCTTTGTATCAAGGACAAACACATAAAAAAATCTTTTTCATTTTCCAATTTTTGAATACCTCATTTTAAATTTTAAATTTAATTTTTTAAATGGCAACCCTTTTGAAACAAGATAGCGAATGAAGCTGGCCAACGAACTCGGTCGAAATATTGGTATGCACTATGTACAGACCAAGTAACATCCAAATCGGTTCATAAATACTCTTGTTATCGCGTGACAAAAATCAGGTCGTTTTAAAATGTCAGCCACAATAGAAATTCAAAATGCTATAACTCAGCCATTTTTTTAGATATAGACGAAACAAAAACTGTTCCGCAATCTTTGTATTAAGGTCAAACACATACGACAAAAATCTTTTTCATTTTCCAATTTTTTGGTATCTCATTTTAAAGTTTAATTTTTTTAAATTTTTTTAAATGGCCGCCATTTTGAAACAAGATGGCGGATGAAGCTGGCCAACGAACTCGGTCGAGACATTTGGTATGCACTATGTACAAACGAAGTTACATCCAAATCGGTTCATAAATACGTCTTTTATCGCGTGACAAAATTCAGGACGTTTCAAAATGTCAGCCACGCTAGAAATTCAAAATGCTATAACTCAGCCATTTTTTAAGATATAGACGAAACAAAAACTGCTCCGGAATCTTTGTATAAAGGTCAAATACATAAGAAAAAAATATTTTTCCATTTTCAATTCTTTGGTACCAAATTTCAAATTTCAAATTTTTAAAAAGTTTTTAAATGGCCGCCATTTTGAAACAAAATGGCGGATGAAGCTGGCCAACGAACTCGGTCGAGAAATTGGTATGCACTATGTACAAACGAAGTTTCATCCAAATCGGTTCATAAATACGCCTTTTATCGCGTGACAAAATTCAGGACGTTTCAAAATGTCAGCCACGCTAGAAATTCAAAATGCTATAACTCAGCCATTTTTTAAGATATAGACGAAACAAAAACTGCTCCGGAATCTTTGTATAAAGATCAAATACATAAGAAAAAAATATTTTTCCATTTTCAATTCTTAGGTACCAAATTTCAAATTTCAAAATTTTAATAAAATTTTAAATGGCCGCCATTTTGAAACAAAATGGCGGATGAAGCTGGCCAACGAACTCGGTCGAGACATTGGTATGTACTATGTACATACCGAATTACATCCAAATCGGTTCATAAATTCGAGAGTTACAGTATGACAAAGTTCATATATATATATATATATATATATATGGGTATATATATATATATATATATATATATATATATATATATATATATATATATATATATATATATATGGATATATATATATATATATATATATATATATATATATATGGATATATATATATATATATATATATATATATATATATATATATGGATATATATATATATATATATATATATATATATATGGATATATATATATATGGATATATATATATATATATATATATATATCAACTTTTGAACGGAGGGTGGTTTCGGGGTCTGGGGGTCATGATCGATGAAAATATACCAAAATTTTTTGAAATCGCTTTCCTCCGAACGGCTGCAATAGGTAGCTTTTTGTAATGAAAGCTACCTAAAATGCTATAACTCAGCCATTTTTTAAGATATAGACGAAACAAAAACTGCTCCAGAATCTTTGTATAAAGGTCAAATACATAAGAAAAAATATTTTTCCATTTTCAATTCTTTGGTACAACATTTCAAATTAAAAAATTTTTAAAAAATTTAAAATGGCCGCCATTTTGAAACAAAATGGCGGATGAAGCTGGCCAACGAACTCGGTCGAGACATTGGTTTATACTATGAACATACCGAATTACATGCAAATCGGTTCGTAAATTCGAGAGTTACATTATGACAAAGGTCAGATATATATATATATATATATGGATATATATATACAGGGTGATTCATAAAAGATGGGCAGAACTTTAAGGGGTTATAGTACACTTAAAGACAAATAATATTAAATAGGATACTAAGGGTCCCAGACGTATTCCCAAGGAGATAGGGGGCATTAAAGTTTAGGGTCCGAAATTTCAAATGATTATAAAACATGGAAAAATTGGTCGATTCGTTTGCGGTTTTTGCAAAAAATTTTCTTTATGCCAGTATTTTCTTGAAATAAAATTTTAAAGTTCAATTTCAAAAAATGCCGATAGGGGGCGCTTTAGACTTTGGAGTAACAAACAACTATTTTTTAACGTTATTTTTTGTATTTCTTTAAATGATTTCGAAAGCTTAGACTTAAACTTAAATTTTGATCTAAAAATCTGAGTCCTAACGAGTAGTTAAGTAGCGTAAACTGAAATTTGAAATTTGAAACCCTTCTCCCCCCAGAACAAAAATCAGTTATTCCCGATCTTTGTGTCGTAGATTAGGCTCTAACTACTGCCGCGTTTTGCTAAAATTATTCTTTATGTCAGTATTTTCTTGAAAATAAATTTTAAAGAAAATTTTCAAAAAATTCCGATAGAGGGCGCTTTAGACTTTGGAGTAACGAACAACTATTTTATACCGTTATTTTTTGTGTCTCATTAAATGCTTTCTAAAGCTTAGACTTAAACTTAAATTTTCAGCTCAAAATCTGAATCGCTGAGCGTGGTTCAGTAGCGAGGGGAGGGGGTTCAAATTTCAACTTCTGAACATAGTTCAGTTTGCACTACTTAACCATGCCCAACGATTCTGTGCTGTGATACGAGGCAAAAATACAACTTTCGTCAAGGACTGCATAGTCGGAATTCACTCATAAAGGCACTGGCACAGTTGGAAACGTCGCTCATGCAAACGTTAAAACTCCATTCCTGACGCTAGTCACCGGGTGAAGAAGGAAACAGAAAGTATGCAAATGTCAAATGGGGAAGAAGAAGAACACGTATCCAAAATTTCGACACGATTCAGGCATAAAAACCACTGAACGGTGAGTCAAGTGTAAGTCGCTGTAGTAATGAATCGGAAGATGGTGCCCTTCACGAATAAGGAAAAGGCTGAGATGCATTTAATTTACGGAGCGGCAGATGGAAATGGTGCAGAGGCACAACGAATGTACGGAGAGCGATTTCCCAACAGGCGGTTGCCTAACCGCAAAACTTTCGAGCGCTTGCACAGACAGTTGTGTGAGACGGGATCATTTCTCGCTTCCCGGTCGAATGCAGGTCGTGCAAAAAAGGACGAATCAGTAGTTGTTGCAGAAGCCATTCTGGATGTAGTAGCGGCGCAGCCAAGTACAAGTACACGAACAGTGGCTAGGCAGGTGGATACCTCACAGTCCATGACTTGGAGGGTACTGAAGGATGAACATTTGCTCCCGTTTCATGTGCAACGAGTCCAGAAACTGTCTCCAGGGGATTATCCAAATCGTATTGAATTCGCCCGCTGGTTTCTGCAGCAGAACGCGCTAAATCCACATTTTGGACGAACTGTGCTTTTCACCGATGAATGTACCTTCACACGTGAAGGTACATTTAACACACACAATGCACATGTATGGACGGATGTCAATCCACATGCTACGTATCCACATGCTCATCAGAGACGCTTTTCCATCAATGTTTGGGCAGGAATCCTCGGAGACCACCTAATCGGACCGTACCTTCTTCCTGAACGCCTCAACGGTAAAACATACCTCACATTTCTGCAACATGTGCTGCCAGACCTGTTAAACGTTGTTCCTCCACGCATCCGGCGGGTCATGTGGTTCCAGCACGATGGAGCGCCAGCCCATTACGTACGAGACGTCCGCAATTATCTGGACATCACATTTCCGAACAGATGGATTGGTCGAGGTGGTCCTGTTGCTTGGCCTGCTCGCTCGCCATATCTTTCACCCCTCGATTTCTTTTTTTGGGGACGATTGAAGGCTCTTATGTATGAGACACCCATTGAATCCCCCGAGGAACTGGTCACCAGACTTTCCGCCGCTGTAGGGGAAGAGCTCGAAAAGCCTGATGTTTTCGCGAATGTTCGCCGTTCCATTCTTCGCCGTTGTTCTGCGTGCATAACCTCTGGTGGTCACAATTTTGAACATTTATTGTAATTACATGTTAATAAATATGCTTTGGTAACATAATCCTAATTTGTGTCTTTTTACCTCGTATCACAGCACACAATGTGTGGACATGGTAAACTGAACTGTGCTCAGGAGTAGAAATTTCAAACACCTCTCCCCAGAAACTTAACCACGTCTAACGATTCAGATTTTGGGCTGAAAATTTAAGTCTAAGCTTTAGAAAGCATTTAATGAGACACAAAAAATAACGGTATAAAATAGTTGTTCGTTACTCCAAAGTCTAAAGCGCCCTCTATCGGAATTTTTTGAAAATTTTCTTTAAAATTTATTTTCAAGAAAATACTGACATAAAGAATAATTTTAGCAAAACGCGGCAGTAGTTAGAGCCTAATCTACGACACAAAGATCGGGAATAACTGATTTTTGTTCTGGGGGGGAGAAGGGTTTCAAATTTCAAATTTCAGTTTACGCTACTTAACTACTCGTTAGGACTCAGATTTTTAGATCAAAATTTAAGTTTAAGTCTAAGCTTTCGAAATCATTTAAAGAAATACAAAAAATAACGTTAAAAAATAGTTGTTTGTTACTCCAAAGTCTAAAGCGCCCCCTATCGGCATTTTTTGAAATTGAACTTTAAAATTTTATTTCAAGAAAATACTGGCATAAAGAAAATTTTTTGCAAAAACCGCAAACGAATCGACCAATTTTTCCATGTTTTATAATCATTTGAAATTTCGGACCCTAAACTTTAATGCCCCCTATCTCCTTGGGAATACGTCTGGGACCCTTAGTCTCCTATTTAATATTATTTGTCTTTAAGTGTACTATAACCCCTTAAAGTTCTGCCCATCTTTTATGAATCACCCTGTATATATATATATATATATATATATATATCAACTTTTGAACGGAGGGTGGTTTCGGAGTCTGGGGGTCATGATCGATGAAAATATACCAAAATTTTTTGAAATCGCTTTCCTCCGAACGGCAGCAATAGGTAGCTTTTTGTAATGAAAGCTACCTAATATATTACCATTATAAATAAAACTGCATTATTTGGAGTATTATAAGACGTTATATGTTTGTATAAGGCAAATGTCTAAAAAGATTCTGAAATTTATCACTGCCGATTACGAACATTTTGTTATTACCACTTTGAGGTCTAAGCCCGAGTGTCACTCGGGTTTCCGTTTACTGTGGACTAAGCCCGAGAGTCTCTCGGTGTCAACTTTTAACTCTGTGCGCTATAAAAGTATCTACTATATACTTTCGTGGTCTTTTCAAATATTATCTACGAACCTTTTTTTTTGAAAAAAAAATATAAGTGGCAGCACTAAACAGAAGTAATTACAGTCAAACCCCGATTTAGTGCCATCTCGAAATAGCGCCAATTCCGTTTAACCGCCAATTGTGTCTCTGAACAAATCTGCCAAATAGGAATTTCAATGTAATGGTTCCGTTAAAGCGCCAACTCGATATACCGCCAAAAAAAAATCTAGGAATTACTGTATTTTCTTTGTTAGAATCGCTTAAGACAGCACAACAAAAATAGCACTGGTCCAGAACATAATTCAATTACTACAGAATACAAATAAAAAGATAATACTAAAATGGATAAAAGGACACTCCGGAATAGCAGGAAACGAGGCAGCAGATCAAAAGGCAAAAGAAGCAATCATAAATCCTAACTTACCAGAAGTATTTCTACCTTTCCCACCATCTCATCTCAAACGACAACTAAAATTACAAATACAACAGGAATGGCAGAGAATTTGGGACTCTGATCATAGAGGAAGGTTTACATATTCACTTCTACCTATTGTCTCAGAGGAGACATTACTATCACACAGAAACCTCTTCTAGTTTGCAACAAATCACGGGCCCTTTCCAGAGTATCTTGTAAAGTTCGGAAAAGCCGACTCGGGCTACTGCACGTGTGGAAAACGAGGAACCTCGCTGCACTACGTAACGGAATGCACACTAACATCCATATACCACCTCAGAATCTCCAGAACGATAAGTCTCTCTTCATGGTTCAAAATAATCAGAAAACAACCAGCACTATTACAAAAAATTATAAACTGCATAACACTGATTGAAAACAATCAAGGACGTTTCTAAATGCCTCCACAGGACCTATTATATGATAATGATGATCAGCTATTGAACTAATCAAACAAACTTTTACTTTAACAATAACACTAATTCTATAACTGTTTTAAAGAAACATTAAATGTTATGCGTCTGTAAAGCGCTCAACTCGGCTATCTTATTATTGTTACCTATACTTATTTCATTATCTCAATTATTTGTTATTACCTACCATTATTTTATTACTCAATAATTGCTTTGTAATTTTTTTTTTTTTTTTTTTTTTAAATAAACATTGCTGGGTGGGGCTAGTTGAGCTCAAACCAATTGGTAGGCCTCCCCGCCTGGCTGAATCTGAATCTGAATCTGTTAGAATCCCTTTGTTAGAATTTCAAAGGGCACCTCCTTTTCATGCGTCTAGATGTTTTCAAGCTCAATTCGACTTTATTAAATAGCAAAGAATTCGTATTTTGCCCAACACCTGCCAAAATGCACCTTCCACCCATTCTGCCTGTCACTGGGAGAAGAAAAATATCGCACGCTGAGCTGCTGAGCAAGTGAAAGTTCTTATTCTGATTGGCAAGTCACGTGACTCAATGCGCTTCTGGAGATTCGAGCCCCCGTGGCACGGTTCAAATCACACAATAAGAAAGCCATTCATCATTTTCCCCGACCTCGCATGGGGAGAAAAACTAATCCTTTCTTTGAAATGATGGATTTCCTTAGCGGTGATCCGTATAAGCATCCATTCTGTTGCCTGGATGGAGTGGAAGTGAGTGTTTTAATTTAAGTGTACTACACTTATGCGCACAAGTGCAATAAATATGCGCCAATTCAACTGTTAGTACTACGTAAGGCTTATCCAATAAAAGGGACTTATTCTGTAATATTTCTGAGAATTTTTTTTTTCTTATATACTTTTTTCTTTGTAAATAACTATATATGCCCCTTTTATGTACTGAATTATGAATTCATGAAAATTTTATCTTCTAAAGCATTTTTCGTGAATTGTTTAAACTACATTAGAAGATTTACATAATCATTTAATACATTTTAGAAGAATTTTAGAAAGATTGAAGGATTCATTAAATTTGAATTTAAGGGATTTTGCGCAATATTGATAACTTCTCTCAAATCTTTTATTTTAAATATTTTTCTTAGGTTCATGTAAATGGTCACCACGTTTTCGGATAACGTCATTACTTTCACTAACTAATATGGATGTTTTACAATTTTGAAAATTGCATAAAAAATATTTAGACAATTTCCTGTTGCATTTTAACTTATATAAATGGTCTTCATATACAAAGTATTTTGCACCATTCTTTCCCTCAAATATTCGTCGTTGCTCCATAATTTTTAACTGATTGCTTGAGGTAAACAAAATCGCAACACTCGTATGAGTAAAATATGGGAATGGGTTTTCTTTTCTTTCTTTCTTTTCTTTTCTTTTTTTTTTTTTTTTTTTCGGAATTGGCACAAAAATACATTAACCCACAGCAAAGGATTGAAAGAATTTAAACGACACCGACTTTTAGTTCCGATTCTTTAAACAACACCGACTTCATTGGTGTCAGATCTTTAATCATACAATAGTCAATTATTTGTTACTATTTAAGCTTTTAAAAGCATAAAGGCTGTTTGCTCTTTTCCAAAATGCATTTCAGTTGAGAGTGGAATAATCTGGAAGAACTTTTAAGAGGCTACTTCAGTCAAGTGAAAAAACCCCGTTCGCTAATGCTAATCCTATGGAAGAAATTTATAAAGATATCTCGGTTGCATTTTAATATTTTTAAATGATTTTTTTTTTTTTTTGCATTGGTTAGCTGAGGTCGATCTCTACATCTGCCGTTTTTTACTTTTCGATTCCGTTTTTTCGATTTCGATTACAGATTTTTTTTATAAGGATGCTTTCAGTTTCGAAACCGGTTCCGCAAATGAAAGTGTCTTCATCAAAACTATCTGTACACAAAATGGAAAAAGTAAAAAACGGCCTTTGTACAGATCGATCTCAGCTAGCCAATGCAAAAAAAATCATTTAAAAATATTAAAATGCAACCGAGATATCTTTATAAATTTCTTCCATAGGATTAGCATTAGTGAACGGGTCTTTTCACTTGACTGAAGTAGCCTCTTAAGCAAATGTCAACTTCATGTCATTCATCGGATTGTTCAGACAACCTCTCAATGTGGCAAATATTGTTGTCGTTAGTTTATTGACACGCGATTAATAAATAGCGACTTATATGGTCGCAAAGGGTTTCAAATGCTTTTCTTGGAGAATATAGCAAAAAAAAAAAAAAAAAAAAAAAATTAAGCCAAAAATTCGGCCTCACCAAAACTCGTCCGAAATTATTTTTATTCCAAATATCTCGTTTCTTCCTTTGAAAATTTTCAATATAACTCATTGATTTGAGCTGTATCGGCTCAAATGAAACACTCTTTATTTATTGCTGTGTATTTCACTATTTATAATTATCAGTCATGACTGACTCAACATGTGAAATAAATTATAAAGCAAGTAATACATGCATGACTAAACTTTGAAGACGCTTTTCACAAGCTCATTAAAAATTGCAGACTTAACAGTAATAGATTTGAAACCGCAGAAGTGTTTCGAATACCCGTTGAATATAGTATAACGGAATAATATTAGAATATATTACAGTATAACAGATTATCATTTACAAAAATCTTTATAAAAGGTAAATCGAGGTATGTATACCTAAAACATTTTTTAATTAGATGAAATTCATATAATTAGACACTTATTTAATTATATTTTATTTTATATGAAAATAAAAAGTTTTGGCCAGAGGCACAGAGAGCCAACTAGGGCCACACGCATAATACACTTAAAAGTTAACACTTTCAAAACAATAAATAAAAGTCTAAAACTTACAAGTTTCAGCCACCCTGTGGCCATCATCAAGGGTCTTACTTCAGTTAAAAAGAGAAAAATACTTATTAGTTTGTAAAATTCAAAAGTTTACTTTTGAAACTTGTTTTACTTGTGAAACTTGTAGGTTTTAGACTTTTAGAATTGTATTTAATGTTTTGAAAGTGTTAACTTTTAAGTGTATTATACGTCTTTTAGTAAATCTTTTTAATTATATTTGTGCTGTTTATTTCAAAACATAATAATCCTTCAATTTATTTAATTACACATATAATTAATCAATAATTATGTATGTATTAATTACTTTTAAAAAAATTGAACATTTTCGTTTTAGGCTGAAAATAGTAAGATTACCAAATACTAAGATTCGGTTTCAGTTTCTCTTTCGGTCTTAAAAACTCGTTTCGGTCAATCCTTAATTTCAACTAATATGTATAAAATTCAAACTGGATACTTGCTGAGACAGTCATAAATACGTTTTTATTATTAACAGCACAAAACTGGCAAGCGCGTTTTTATATTTAAAAAAAAAAAAAAAAAAAAAAAATACGAAATATAACAGCGTTTTTCCTTTTCTTATAAAGGCAAACAAAGTGGCAGAAAAGGGTGTCAAAGTTGGCGATTTGAACGGAATTTACGAACAAAAGTTGTTATGAGAGAATAAACACCTGTAACCCGATTAAGTATATTTTTTGAAAAATGAAAAATAAAATTCTATTCCAAATCACTTGCATTCCTGCCCAGTTTCACGTTTTTACGTTAAAACAAAGTCTGTGAATGTGCCTAAAAACCATTAGTTTTAAAACACCTTGATTCTTAAAAGTAAAAGCAAAATATAGATATTGCTTGCCTGCGCATTTTAAAACGTCCTTTATGGCAGACTAGAGTTCTGCCCGGGCTTGGCCAGGAATGAAGGCGAATTTTCAAACGGGCTGGGCCGGCAGAATTAGGACAATTTTTTTAATGGGGCGGGGACGGGCCAGGCCGGCAAAAAATTGAACGGGGCTGCAGGGTCGGGCCGGGTCGATATAAGAATTCAAGTGATACAAATAAAATACGAGCCATTTACAATGAATATGATTTTCTCGAAAAGTATAAATGTGCATCACGAGCCGATGCGAGTTTAGCAACATCAATACAGAAATGTAACATGTCCATCGTAGAGATCGGCATCGTACAGTTACTAGATGTCTGACTCCGGGTTTAATTTTTCTCAGCAGACTCGTGCCGGGACCAAACTGGTCTTAATCGATCTCAGGATGTGTAGGATAGGCATTATGTTTTGTAAGATTATTAATAGTGATAATGAACTTCTGTTAAGGTTGTTCTTAAATCCAAAAGGGCAACTTTCTGACATAAGTTTTAATTTATTTTTGCTCGAAAATGCATGAAACAAGCTGGTGTTGTTGTTCAGAAAATATGTAATTGAGCTGTTTTTTTCCATGTTTTTGCAAACGCAATTGATCTTTGATAAAAGAGTATCAAAGTGGGCGTTTTGAGCCGAATTTCCGCGCGAAGGGAGAAGGAGCACTCAACAGCGGACGAAAAACGTGTTTGTCACGTGATCGAATTCGCTTATAACTCAATAGGTAATTGACTGATCAAAAAATGGCAAAAACAGTTCAATTCTAAATCGCTTCCATGGCCAGGCTTTCCAATTTTATAGCTTTCCGTTAAAAAATGAAATTGTAAATATGTCAAAACGTTTTGCGCTTGTTGAGCAGAGGATTTAAGAACAGCCTTAACAGTATATTTGGAAATATACCTTAAGGTGGTTCTCATATTCACCGCTCAACAATGCGAAACTTTTAGACACATTTTCTGACCCATTTTTAACTATAAAGGCATAAAATTGACAAGCCTGACTATTGAAGGCATTTGCAAACGAATAGCTTTCTCCATACTTGATAAATCACTTATAGAGATAACAGAGATTCTTGTCACGTGACTGCCACGTTTTTCTCTTTTCCTGTGCTATCGCTTGCGAAAATTCGATTCAAAACGCTAATTTTGGCAGTATTTTCAGAAAGATATATTGCGATTAATTTAAGAAAAGAACGACACTTACATAGTTTCCGAATAAGAATACATGCCAATCTTACGCGTTTCCAAAAAGAAATGAATTCATAAATGTGTCGAAATGTAGCACCTTTGGATTTGAGAAAAGCCTTAAAAATGAGAGAAATATTTTCACAAATCTACTTTTTATTATACAGCTTCAAAAATTATCATGTTTTTAATCCTTTATTCTGAACTACATTAATCTTTTAATGAATGCTTATTTGAATTTTGAAATGTCAGTAGAGACGATGGCTAAAACACTGTAAGTAATCGTTAATGTTTACTGTTATGTATTTTATGTTTTGCGAACACATAGTAATCTAAAATATACTGTAAAATGTTCCCATAAATATGTATGTAGTATTCATTAAAATAATCTTAATTGTATGTCGAGAAAAAACGGACATTTTTGTAGAGAAAAAACGGACATTTTTGTAGAAACTGAGTCGGGCCAATCTTCCAATTTTTATACCGGGACGGGCCAAGATAGCTTTCGTTCGGGCCGGGCCTGGAAATTCCGGCCCGTGCAGAGCTCTAAAAACCGTTAGGAGTAAAATGTAAATATATATATATATATCTTTTTCAATTGTTATTATTTGAACATGTGTGTATCTATCGGTTCGGTCCTTTCCTAATAAATAACTAAATAATTGTCAAATGTTAACTGTAATTCCTTCCAGCCAATTCTAATAAGCTCCTTGGAAAGCTAAGAAGGAATTTTTAAAAATCAATGATGGTTTTAGAAAAATAAAAGTTGCCTTAGATTAAAAAATATATATATATATATATATTTTTTTTTAGAATAAAAGAAATTTTTCTTTATTTTAATTCACCGAGAAAAATACAAAATTTAAAGTTTTATTAACTTAACAAGTTTTAAGAAAGTTTTTCTCTTAAATAATAATTCAAAGTATTTTTTTTTTTTTTTTTTAAGTATTAGAGGCCGTTACGAACTAAGCCCTCAAAACCCTGTCCTAACCTCGCCGGATTGTTAAACATGGTAATTTGAGTTGTTTCAAAAAATAAAATTTGATTATAGTAGATTGAAGGGTATTCCACAAATGAAAATGTAGTCATATTTAAAGGAATATTGTAACACATGAAATTGGCAGGTGTTTTCATGCAGATACTATGCGATCGAGTGTTTTCCATTTTAGGTAGCTTTCTTTACAAAAAGCTACCTATTGCAGACGTTCGGAGGAAAGCGATTTCAAAAAATTTTGGTATATTTTCATCGATCATGATCCCCAAACCCCGAAACCACCCTCCGTTCAAAATTGATATATATATATATATATATATATATATATATATCAATATATAACCAATAATTAAACATAACCTACCACCATCAAAAACCGTAATATTATGAATTAATATATATATATACATATATATATATATATATATCTGACCTATGTCACACTGTAACTCTCGTATTTATGAACCGATTTGGATGTAATTCGGTTTGTACATAGTACATACCAATGTCTCGACCGAGTTCGTTGGCCAGCTTTATCGGCCATTTTGTTTCAAAATGGCGGCCATTTAAAAATTAAAAAAAAATTTAAAATTTGAAATGTGGTACCAAAAAATTGAAAATGGAAAAATATTTTTTTCTTACGTATTTGACTTTTATACAAAGACTCCGTAGCAGTTTTTGTTTCGTCTGTATCTTAAAAAATGGCTGAGTTATAGCATTTTGAATTTCTAGCGAAGCGATTTTGAAACGTCCTGAATTTTGTCACGCGATAAAAGGCGTATTTATGAACCGATTTGGATGTACCTTCGTTTATACATAGTACAGACAAATGTCTCGACCGAGTTCGTTGGCCAGCTTCATCCGCCATTTTGTTTAAAAATGGCAGCCATTTAAAATTTTAAGAAAAATTTAAATTTGAAATGTGGTACCGAAAAATTGAAAATTGAAAAAATATTTTTTTCTTATGTGTTTGACCTTGATAAAAAGATTCGGGAGCAGTTTTTGTTTCGTCTATATCTTAAAAAATGGCTGAGTTATAGCATTTTGAATTTCTAGTGTGGCTGACATTTTGAAACGCCCTGATTTTTGCCACGTGATAACAGATGTATTTATGAACCGATTTGGATGTTCCTTGGTGTGTACATAGTACATACAAATAACTCAACCGAGTTCGTTGGCCAGATTCATCCGCCATTTTGTTTCAAAATGGCGGCCATTTTAAAAAATTAAAAATAAATAAATTTAAAATGAGATACCAAAAAATTGGAAAATGAAAAAGAGTTTTTCCGTATGTGTTTGACCTTAATACAAAGATTCCGGAACAGGTTTTGTTTCGTCTATATCTAAACAAATGGCTGAGTTATAACATTTTGAATTTCTATTGTGGCTGACATTTTAAAACGACCTGATTTTTGTCACGCGATAACAGGCGTATTTATGAACCGATTTGAATGTAACTTGGTCTGTACATAGTACATACCAATGTCTCGACCGAGTTCGTTGGCCAGCTTCATTCGCCATCTTGTTTCAAAAGGGTTGTCATTTTTTAAAAAAAAATGTAATTTAAAATTTAAAATGAGGTATTAAAAAATTGGAAAATGAAAAAGATTTTTTTTATGTGTTTGGCCTTGATACAAAGATTCTGGAGCAGTTTTTGTTTCTGAAAATTTGTTCTTTTGTTTATATCTTAAAAAGTGGTTGAATTATAGCACTTTGAATTTCTATCATGGTTAACACTTTGAAACGATCTTGTATTTTTCTCGCGATACCACACGTATTCGCCTATTTCGATGGAAGAAGGCATGTGGATAGTATACATCAATATCTCGACCAAGTTCGCTGGCCAGCTTCATCATCCATCTTGTTTCAAAATGGCGGCCATTAAATTAAAAAATATATATATTTAAAGTGAGGTGCAAAAAAATTAGAAATTGAAAAAGGTTTCTTTCTTAAGTATTTGACCTTGATATAAGGATTCAGGAGCATTTTTTGTTTGTCTTTATCGTAAAAAATGTCTCAGATATAGCAGTTTCAATTTCTAACGCGGGTGACATTTTGAAAAATCTAATATTTTGCCTGCGACAGCACTCGTATATATCAACCGATTCCGATGTGAGTGAGCATGTGCACAGCAATTACTAAGATCTCGACCAAGTTCACTGGTTAGCCTCATCCACCATGTTGTCTTAAAATGGCAGGCATTTTAAGAAATCGCCGAATTTGGCAGCCAAATATAAGTTACTTTAAATAAAAGCAGCTTGGATAAAGCTGACTAATTTCGCGAAATTCTCATTCATAATGATTTAGTATTGATAAAAATTAGTATTGAATCTCCTACATTCGGTTTCCACTTAATTGAGCTTCGTGTGTTTGAATAATATAAGTTGGCTTTTTTAAAATAAGGAATATGAAAGCTACCTCTTCCTCCCGGCACTGGCCGGAAGGACTTTTTTAATAAAAGCAAAAGATCATTCATCAAATACTGTAAAAGGAAAACATGTCGTCACGTGGAAAAAATCGCTTATAAATATATAACTCATTGATCAACGATTGGTAAACACTATTAAATGCCAAATCGCTTCAGTAGTCATGCTTGCAAACGTCATGCTTTTGCATTTAAAAATGTGCTCGTAAATATTTAAAAGCTCCGTGTTGTCGGAGGGACATATTTCTTTGATAAAGCCCTTAAAAGGTGACATAATCTTAGATTTGAGATTAGTTCGGATGATGAAACTGACACCATTTTCAAAAGAAAAGATCATTTTCATATATGGAACAAGTTAGTGTGATTGCGTCAGTATAATGTCATATTCAATAAACTTTAGCTTGCATTTAAAGTTCCTAAAATTTATTAGTTTATTTCTAAATTTCTTTTCTTGTATCCCTTGAAATCAAAATTAACCAATAAAACTAAAATCTGAAACATTTAAAAATAATTGATGGAAATGATGCACTAATCTTAAACGCATAGACAATTCTGTTGGTGAAAATGACATAAATTCCCAAAAGAAAAAATGCCTTTTCATCCAAAAAAAAAATGTACATCAGCACAGATTGTTTAGAACAATATTTTAATTAAAATCGTATTATATAATTTTTATATTCCCTTATAATTGAATTTTCTGTAAAAACATTGTAGCAGAATTTTAATGAAACGAAATAAAAGGCTAATATATATGTTTAAAAAAGGGCGAAACATTACAGATACAGTTTATTTACTTCAAGAACTTTTTTAAATTATTGTATTCCATTATAATGTAGTCTTTTTAAAGAAATGTAGTATTTGATAAAAGTTCTCAACAAAAAAGAGAAAACAAAACCTTTTTTAAAATTCTATACTTCACCAGGCTACAAAATGGATGCCCTATATCCCTGCAGATTAATCGAATGCGTTAATCCAAAGAGGAAAGCTCCCCGTTCCTTCACTTGACAGCTCGACACCCTCCATCTTGACCTTTGAGGGGGAATAGCGGGCTGTGTGGGTTTCGACGGCTTCTGGAGCGGGGGAAAAACAAAGCATGGTACACCATTTGCTGAAAGGCTCTCTTCTCTCTTAGGTGAGAATAATGCAGAAAAGTTTTTCTCTGTCCATTGGTCGGGATTCCTAACAAAAGGAACAGATGAAAGACTGCCTGCAGTTTATGTCGATTTCTAGAAAAGAAAAAAAAAAAGAAAAAAAAAAAAAAAACGGCTTGCAATGCGAATTCTCTCATTCTAAGTTTCGGTCGGACGTTGACTGCAACATCGAAGAATTCACCAGCTAAATCTGTAAAATATCATGTCTCTTCATTTTAACTCATTATGGCGAAAAGAGAAGTTTTATCAATTTCGGAAAAGCGGGAAATTCGTGAATATAAAGAAAGAAATGGGAATGCATCGCAGCAACACATCTCCAATCATTTTTTTACGCTCAGGAAAAATCTTGTTAGCAGGTACTGCATCGGAGATATTTTGATGAATACAGAAAAAATGGATTAACACCAAATATCTGCGGTCAAATGTAAAAAGACTGAAAACAGCGAAACATGAAGACTTCGAGCATGCCCTTTGTCCAGGGATACAAAAAATGAATGCTAAAAATGCTACCATAAACATTATCAAAATGCAGGAAAAAGTCCTTTGCAGCAAATCATTATCACAAATTTCGAATACACTAGTGGCTGGTTAAACAGATTTAAAAATCGACGAGGATTCTCTCAGCACATACGAAATGGTGAGACTGCAGGTGTTGATGAAGATATTGCGTTAAAAGGTCGTAAAAAACTGAGTGCGCTGATTTTAGAGTATAAACCTGAGGTCGCTTACAATATGGATGAAAGTGACCTTTTTTACCCCTTGCAGCCAGATAAAACAATTTCGAGTGGGTCTGCTACAGGATGAAAAAAAAAAAAAAGACCGTGTGTTTTTTGTGTTCTATACGAATAGTGATGGATCTGATAAAAGAACTACGACAGTGAATGGAAAATCAGCTAAGCCAAGATATTTATGTAGATTATGAGAATAACAAGAAAGCTTGGATGACTGGAGCATTATTTAAAAAATGGTTAGTGAATTTCAACTTAGAAATGAAAAGAAGCAAACGTCATATTTTAATGATTTTGGATAATGCCCCTGCTACAGCATATTCAATGAGCAATATCCGCATGGAAGTTTTACCTCCTGAATGTATTGGATTTTTATAACCTTTGGTTGCGGGTATAATAAACTCCTTCAAAGCTGGTTATCGAAAGTTTCACTGACACCATATTATTGAAAAATCAGTAAAGATGATTTTTCTACAATCCTTTAGAATGATGCTATTCGCATGATAAAAAAAAGCATGGGAGGAAATTTCATTAAAAACTATTGTTAACTGCGAGAAACATACTGGATTGATTAAATCTGAAGGAGCTACTAAAAAAAAAAAAAAAAAAAAAAAAAAAAACAGTACAGCACTTCAAAAACTACAAGACGAAAAGCAGAAATTAACAGATATTTAGCATCCTCTATCAGCAATTAAGTACATTAATATAGACAGAAGTGTTTCAACATTTGAAGATTTGACAATCGAAGAAATTGTATCCAATCAAAATTCAAATTCAAATTCATCTTACAGTGAATCTGAAGAAGCTGAAACGCCGCATATTACAACTGATGAAGTTCAAAATTGCATTCGGAAATTAAGAATTTTTTAGAAAAACGTTCAACTAATAAAAAAAATGATGAATAGTCTTTTAATTGTACAAAAATATATTGAAAAAATCAATATTGAAAAGAAAACTCAAACTAGCATTTTAAGATATTTCCCTGTAAAAGATACCGTAAAATAAATTCAGTGTGAGATTTAATGTATGTGTGTGTCTGTTATGTGCCTAATTATCTACTTTATCTAACTCTGAGCATATAAAGAGGTAAGTATATGTTAATTTCATACATTAATTGGATAATTTTGAACCATGAAGTATTAATTATATTCTGTACATTAATTATATTATATTAATTATATACACTACATACTACTGGATAAATTAATAAAAATGCATTATGATATTTATTTTTATTATAATAATTATATTAGTACAATAGCATAAAAATTAATTTTTATTGTATTCTAATTCGATAGACCGCCAAACTCGTTATAGCGCCGGAAAGCTCTCGAACGGGTAATGGCGGTATAACGCGGTTTGACTGTATATGAAAATATCATTAATCAGAGCTTAATTCGAACTTATTGTGAACGTCGTGGTGTTGCTCTTCGTGCTTTGAAATGTACCACACAAAAGCAAATTTTACTAAATAATGTTTATATACAAATAAAACATATTTCCATATATTTGTGCAACATTTGGATAAGTTTTTATTCAAGCCTATGTACAATTTTATGGTAAAAAATAATATTTTCTTATGCGGAATGTTTTAAAAAATATATAAAATATGCTTTTATCAATAATTTTGCTTAAAATAATAATTTTTAGCACATTGAAATAGTTCCTTGATTATGAATATGAACAGTTTAAAATTTATAACAAAAAATTATTAAAATAAATATCTTCCAAGTATTTTTTAAAAATCATGAAAACTACCAAATACCCTCACTCCAGAGGAAGATATGCGGTTGAAATAGTTCAAACCTCAAAGTGTTAAAGCCTTAAACTCTAGAAAAAAGAATTCTACAACGAGTAAATAAATGTGTATTTAAGGATGTCTTAGCTAACACAACTATGAAATTCTTACTGCATATTTTTATTTAATTATTGACAATGTGACAGAATTTTTTACAATTTCATTTTTATTTTTTAATTTTCAAAAGCGAACGCCATGTATTGACAACATCTGTTCTTTTAAACTGTTTCTATAAAATCTTTTATATTTAGAAAAATGATGACAAAAGTTTGATAGTCAAACTTTACTTTTTTTAATTATAGAGCTATCTTTAATAAGAAATTTTAATTTTTCAACTATATATTAAAACTCTCTTAACCAGAATTTCTTTTAAAAGGCCAGTAACGATATTTTTGTTAAAATTTTAAAAATGTTTTTTTAAGGAGAAAAAATGACAGTTGAAAAAGTGAACTGCCTTATGATTTAAAAAAATCTATTTCAGATAAACATTAAGTTTTAAAGTAGAAATAAATATTTTATGTTCTAAACCTACATAATGTATTTTATTAAAACTGAAAATAATTATTTCAATCATATACACCTAGAGGTTAAAGTGTTATGAGCACCTGCTACGCAGTACTAATATGGTGGCTTTTCAGGCTTTCATGATAGCAAATATCCTTAAGATTTGTTTACAGATATAATTTGCGATGACTCTGAATTACACTATAATTTGTTGTGTTGCAGCACTTCTGTTGCTGCAAATAATGTGCGTCAGTCGCATGGCACCTCTAGTGTTCACAGGCAATTTTCTCGCAATTCCACTTTTGTCTAGAAGTTATTTGCCTTAGATACAGGGCTCGAAAAATTCTTATACGAGAAAAATAAAGGAAGTTAGTGATTTCTGGCAAACTGAAATTGGCCTTTCTGGCGTCCACAATCATGGTTCCTTCAAAGTCACTCAGTTCTCTTATTTTTTCCAAGAATAGGCAAAATGTAAAGTTCACCGGTGCTTCTGACCAAAGGCAAACAATTTATCAGAAAATCCATTTCATTGCATCACCGCACATGCTGCACGGGTGAATCGAAGTTCCAGTGAGGAGTGATCATAATATTTTAGCCGTTCAATGTATATGCGTTAGTAGAACTTTCTTGCTTCTAGAAAGCATTTTAAGTTCGTTGGGTAAAATTAAGCACTTCAAATTCGGACCAATGGCGATATTAACAAATCGTTTCGTGCCATTATAAGATAACAGATATAGGTCCAGTGTCATTTGCTCATAATAATTATTTTAGTGGAAAGGGGATCTATAAAAACAACTGATTTAGAGGAACATATTTTTTAGCATCGATTGCCAACGCGTTATATTTAACTATTGTATTTGCAGAAAAAAATCAACTAAAATTTATAAAAAAAAAAAAAAGTACTTCAAATATTCTAAACATAATGATTGTGCAAACAGTTTTTTTAACGAAAAATGAATTACTAAGAGGAAAATCTTAAAATGCTACTTTGTTATGGAACACAAACATATTTTCAAGGTGATGATGAGATTCTAATATAATTTACTTATATGAGCGTCTAGATAGGCAAAAGAGGAATCTACAATGCCTTTTTAGTGGTATAACGCAAAACAGCAAATTCCAACTAAAAAACACAGATTCAAGCATTAATTATAATATTTTGAATTGTGCAGTTAGGTCTCAATAACAAACTTTTCCCGTTAAACATTGTGTGGTATTTTTTATACATAATATTAGCATGATAACCATTCTTAAACTTCAGAAAAGGGAGACATACAGCATACAGCATGTTTCAAATGCAAATCATTTAAACTTCAAAAGATATACAAAATTATATCATAAACTACGTTTTATGTTAAAAACAAACAGCATTTTCAGGCGATTTTGTACGATTAAGGTTAGTTGGGTAACTGGAACCACGAGGTAACTGGGCCATAGGCTATTTTATAAAAAAAACTGTTGGTGTTTTTTAAGTTTTAGCTTTTGTGAACAATGCCCCATAATTTCTACTTCCTAAAACAACGTGTATCAACTCAATCATAACTCTCACTTTGCTGTATAGGTTGTCAAAAATTTACGTTTCTTTTTTAAAAACAACTTCTATATGGTTTAACTTCCTCGGCTGATTATTAAAATACTGTAAGTACTTTTATTAAACAATCATTTTTTTTTTAAGATTAGACATATAACTACATTAATATTATTAGGTATCTATACATATTTACTTCATGTTTCAAATGTAAGACCGGTGTCCCAGTTACCCCATAATTTTTCAAGAATGGGGTAACTGGGACATGTATCCGGGGTAATTGGACCATGCTGGATCCAGTTACCCAAATAGTTATAAATAATTTTTTTTGTGTTTCTCTTACTAGTAAATTTCTCCATTGTTTTTTGCTCACAATAAAGAAAATGATAGAATACCTTATTAAAATTATGTAATGAAATTAAAAAAAGGCGTATTGAGTGGTATCAAACCAAATTTCTTGGCCCCTTGAGAGGCGGTGATGCCGTTATGGCATCACTTAATTCTAAATCCTAATTGCCACATTGGCACCTGAATTTTATAATGAAAATTTCACCTTTATTAAGTACGCGAAAACATACTTTTACTTGTTTTCAGATAGATTCTCTTGTAAATATTGGTGTCATTAAATTATTTCAACATTTTACGAATGCAAGTACCTTGTCCCTGAAAGCGAGATAGCCAGACCTTGAAATTGTACTATACACAGGGGTCGCATTCTATAGGGAAACTTTTATCATTCCTACCACTATTTTGAAAATAATATCTTCATCGCACCTTTCTGTAAGGGTTCTAGTAGGAACAATAAAATTTTCCCTGTATAATGCGATCCCTGGATAAAGTACTTAAGTACTTACGTAGCCGTTTGTTCATAGATTTACCTTGCCATTTTTTCCCTTAAAATACCCATGTGACTTTTATACTTATTATCTATACTAAAGTGCATAAGTACTTCCTTAAGTTTGATGCTTTTGGTATAAATAAATCTAATATTTTTACTTTTAGTGCTTTTTTAGACACATTGACAGCAAAGGTTTCCCTTACAACGCTCTTTATTTGATATATAATTTAAATGATCTGCCTGGTTTAAATTTTTTTAAGTTGTTTACACTTTTTCAAACAGGACATGATATCCGATATGAAAAAATATGAATGCGTGTGGAACATAGACCCCCATGGTCCAGTTACCCCATTTTTTGGGGCAACTGGACCCATGAGGAAAGAAAGATGAAATATGCATATTTTTATATTTTTAAATATTAAAATGTAATTTTGAGCATTTCTGTCTGATAGAGGGAACCTAACTGAACACATTAACAGAAGTTCAGACTTTAATTCAAATGAACATTATAGTCCGCGAGCCAGCAACAGATTTTGATGACCAAGTTCCTCTCGGCCGATAATTTGTAAAATGCTTCAGAGAGATGTAGCATGAAGCTATGTGAACTTCAGCTGCGGTTCCGTGGGAGGGTTGAGCAGCGGTAGCCTCCCAAACACGTAAAAAAAAAAAAAAAAAAAAAAAAAAAAAAAATACTTTAGTCATTTCCTCCCGGTTGAAAATTTGTCAAATTATAGCTAACCCAATAGCTTGAAGAAAAAAAAAGTCAGCTGATTATAAAGTGTTGGGTAATGCGTCAGCTGGTCACATGAATATGAAAAAAATATACAGGTTGCAAAGAAAAGTCCCTTTAACCTGAAAATACTTGCGAAAGTAGAGAGCTACAGCTATGGAAGTGAGGTAACGGTATAGTAAAGCGACTACGCCCGACCTAATGCAAGCGAAAACCGCGCCGCCTAGCGGCGAAATTCGGAAGATGGCTATTAAAAATCGTAAACAAAAAGAGATAGAGATAAATTTTCAATTAAAAAGTTTTAGAGCATCAATTAATTAGTACGAAACGACATTTGGTTCACACGGATAAGATAAATCGTCTCCTGTATACCCAAAAATGTCCGAAATCGATGAGCGAGATTCTACTTTGCATATTCACATTTCGTAAATGTAGCAGTGCACAATTTCAGATTGTGACGTTGTACTGTGCTGTAATGTCTGTAAAAATTTAATTTCCAATGAATTTAAAATTTTAGATTAACCCTTTCAGGGGCAGAAGAATTCTGTTCGTAAACTGATGAAATAATTTACTGACACCAGAATATTCAAACGAATTTCTTATAAGATAAAACCCCGCTAATTTTAACTTTCATTACAAAAGCAAAAAATTTTTTAAATATTCTTGCTGCCATTTGTCAGTTTTGGAATTAAAATGGAGGATTTCCATCTACGTCACAAACTGAAATTGTTCACTGCTACATTTACGGAATGTGAATATGCAAAGTAGAATCGTCGCTCATCGATTTCGGACATTTTTGAGTATACAGGCGATGATTTATCTTATCCGTGTGAACCAAATGTCGTTTCGTACTAATTACTTGATGCTCTAAAACTTTCTAATTAGAAATTTTGCTTTTTTTTTTCGTTTACGATTTTCAGTAGCTATCTTCCAAATTTTGCCACTGGGGGCGCTGCCGTCGTTTGCATTAAATCGGGCGTAGTCACTTTACTATACCGTTACCTCACTTCCATAGCTGTAGCTCTCTCCGTTCGCAAGTATTTTTAGGTTAAAGGGACTTTCCTTTGCAACCTGTATATATTTTTCATGTTCATGTGACCAGCTGACGCATTACCCACCACTTTATAATCAGCTGACTTTTTTTTTCTTCAAGATATTGGGTTAGCTATAATTGGACAAATTTTCAACCGGGAAGGAATGACTAATTTTTTTTTTTTTTTTTTTTTTTTTTTTTTGTTACGTGTTTGGGAGGTTACCGCTGCTCACCCCACCCACGGAACCGCAGCTGAAGTTCACATAGCTTCATGATACAACCCTCTGAAGCATTTACAAATTATCGGCCGAGAGGAAATAACTGACGAAATTTGCACCTGGCTCGGGGACTATTAGTTTTTTGAAGCTGAATTTTCAGAAGCTCCAGAGTCACATTGTAAAATCATGTCCCAGTTGCCCCAACTAACCTTATATCTTATTTAGAAGAGCGAGGACTGATTTACCAAACATTTCTCGTTGACCATGTCTAAATCCATTTTCACAACCATGTCTTTAATTTTACTATTTTAGTTGTAACCGAAGACTTATCAAGTGAGCTTTTGTTTTGTAAAAGGGATTGAAAGCAAGAAAACAGCTCATTTTAAATATATGTATATATTAGTATTTTTAATCCATTCTTGTTTTCATCTTTAAAAAAAAATATTTTTATAACATTTTTTATAAAAGCTATGCATAAGGATTACATAAATTTTCACAGTCTTAATACTGATACAATGATATGAGCTATTTTTTTTGCAAATATTGTCGTACAAAATGAAATTTTATGGTTTATTTTTTTATCGTTTAGTATTAAAAATGATGTTCCTGATAAAAACATCTCAATTATTTTGAATTATTTCTTTAACGATGTAAAATATGTTCAAGCAGGATAAGACTCATTTTAATAAATTACGATCCATATATATATCTCCTAGAAAAAATTTCTTCCGGCATTCAGGATGGAATACTTTTTTTCTTCAACATTACCCGATCTTTGATTATACAAAACTTGCCATCTTCTTTTTTTTTTTTTTTGCTAAACGTACTATTTTATTGGAGAAAAACTTACTGACAAAAAATGCTACATCATGCTGATAGAAAGCTAATAGCCAGATCTGAAAACTTTTTTCTTCGGTTATCGCTTAATATACTTTTTAGGTATAGACGTAAACTTAAACCTTGGAGGAAAATTATAGCGATTACCCTAGGTCACATAGTTTTTGAGAAAACTATTTTTGAGAAAACATTTTTCTGTTACACACAAATTTCGATTTACGGGCATTCAGTAAAAGTGTTGAGCAGCGCTGGAAGTACCTATCGTAGCAGAAATATAAAAGCATTGTTGATAATGATTTTCGAAAAAATCGTCAGTAATTAGCCACGATATTAACCCTTAAAGTTAAGGACAGTTTCGACATACATAATGGCAAGGGCGGGGTACTCTATGCCTAGTTAACAACTTTTAACGATATATATGTGTAATGTAATGTCCAGTAGCAGTATAAAAGCAATAAACGTCAAAATTTTAAAAACAAGACTAATTTATGTGGTTTCAGGACTTTTAAAATTGGAAAAAAAGAAAAAAAATTGCATTTTCAACATTTAATGTCTTAAAATGTATATGATTTTAAAACAAAAATTTTATTGGGATTAAATGTATAAGCATAAGCATGTCCTGTCATTTCATGTGTTTTAAATGTAATGTCCAGTAGCAGTATAAAAGCAATAAAAGTCAAACTTTTAAAAGCACACTAATGTATGTGGTCTCAGGACTCTTAGAATTGGAAGAAAAAAAATCGCATTTTCAGCATTTAATGTCTTAAAATGTATATGATTTTAAAACACAATTTTTATCGGGATGAAATATATATGTATGACCTGTCATTTCATGTATTTAAAAAATTGCAAGATGCAGAATTAGTATTTATAGGGGGCTCGAAACAGACATTTGTCGAGCAGCAAATCGGCGTAACAGCTTACGCGCCAGATTACCAAAATAAATATTGCAACTAGAATGGAAATTTTGGTGCTTACTTATACTTCGGATTGTAATAGTTACCCCAAACTTTAAAAAATTGTACTTTAAACATTTTTGTATTTTTAATGCAAAGTTGTATTTAGCTAATACAAAATTTTGAAAATTTCAACAGTATAATCACCTAAAAAAATAATTTTTCGAACAATAAAAAGGAAATTTTAGGTTCAGTTTATAGAGACTAACATGACATTTTTGAAACCGACGTCATTCTAATCAGAAAATGAAAAAATTTCCTATACATATCTAAAAACTTTAACTAAACAAGTTTTAAAATGACATAGTATCTTCATTTGAATGTTTTTAAAGTTAAAAAATCTATTTTAATACAGGAGTTTTAATTTCAAGAAAGCAATTTAGGTAAGATAATAATAAAAAAATCGTTTGCTAGGTATGACGTCAATTTCTGTTTAACTGACATAACTTTGTAATGATGTTTTATTCTGAAAAGAGACTCGGGATATTCTGAAATGAATCCTTATTATTATCATGCATAAAGTGAAATATTTATTTTTAAGTCATACAAAAGAAATTTTCGGTAAATGCTAGTTCATTTGGTTGTATTTATTGCATTATCCTGCGTATTGTCAAGGAAATCGTATACTCCTATTGCACGTGCCAAACAAAACATGCATTTTAATTTTAAAAGCTGAAGCAATTTACTATAATTACGTCATTATAACGTAAAATGAAATTCAATTTCTCGAGTTCAAAAAAAAAAAAATAATATTGTTGGCTCGAAAGTATTAGTCTAAGAGCTAGCAGCATTTTCATCACTTGATTTTAGCAAGGCTCATTTTTCTATATGCTCTTCCGTTTTATGGTGTAATACATATGCGAGCGATCTGTCTGACGGGAGATGTTGCGTTTATCTGCGGGAAAAGGGGTTATTCGGGAGAAAAAAAATTCAAAATTACGTCATTTTAGTAAGGCTCATTTTCTATATGCTCTTCCGTTTTATGGTGTAGTACGTATGCGGACGGTCTGCGGGAAAAGGGGTTATTCGGGAGAAAAAAAATTCAAAATTACGTCATTTTAGTAAGGCTCATTTTCTATATGCTCTTCCGTTTTATGGTGTAGTACGTATGCGGACGGTCTGGCTGGCAGGAGACGTTGCGTTTACTTAAGGGGACTGTCCCTGAAAACTGGAACCTCAAATTCGATCTATTGAGAAATAGTTCACGTTACGGCCACCAGGGCAGGGTGGTGCCGTCGGGAAAATTTAATCCAATCAGAATGAAAAAAATTTGTTTGACTGTCAATTTACAGTGATATATACGATGAAGGCGTGTTTTTTCAACACCAACTGCACACAGCAAAGTCTCATTAGGGGTTTTTTTCTCCCTTCTGCTTCCCTTGCCCGTATACAAAAGAACTGTTAGTAACCCCTACTAAAACCAGATGTTGATCAGATCTTTCTTTTTCATGGCAGTTCTCAAATACAAATTGGTTTCTATTTGAAACGTATCTCTAAACCTATCACTGCCTCAATGATAAATTTTTGTAAGATACAGATAATCAGAATAAAAACATCACATTCAGATTAAATTTTGGAAAATTATTTTCTAAGAATATAGGTATCAGATTGGATGATTTATTTTTAATTTGACTCTGTAACCCCCCTTCCGGCCTAGTGGCGTATCTAGACTTATCATTTCGGAGGTGCTGAGGTATAATAAAATTTTCTAAGAGGAAATCACAGGAAACGGAGAAAATTCCGCTTTAAACAGGTTTTATCATAGCATGAAACGCATATATTATATAATTAAACATGCTAAGATGAAATCGCATAGGAATGTTAAAATGTTCGTTTTAGGCGGGTTTTCGTCTTTAGAAGTATAATTCCATGGTTATACCACATTTTTTAAAACGCAGTACTGAGAATTATCTATTAAAAGATATCTCAATAAATAGTAAATAAAACCGAAGTAAACATCAAATTTAAAACTATTTAACAGGGGCGCCATTTGAGGGGGGCTGGGGGGGGGGCAATAGCCCCCCCCCAAGGAATTTTATATTTCAGAAAATTTATCAACCGTCAAATGCAGGGATGCACCGAATAGTGATTTTGGCTGAATACCGAATGCCGAATATTTGACCTACAGGTAAACCGAATACCGAATAGTAACTGTTAGGCTGAATACCGAAAATTAGGCCAGCCGAATAGTATCTATTCGGCCGAATACCGAATATTCGGCTGGCCAAATACTTTTATATCTCAGGTTTAACGTTAAAAAGTTAAATTTTAAACAATTTTTTTATAATATTTAGCACAGATACTTCCAGTTGGACAAACAAGACTATTTTTATAAGTAAATTTTGTGCTAAAAAAAGTATGTTTTGAGTTATTATTTAAGAAGAGGCTGGTTTAAAAAAAATTTTAAATAACAAAATTTAAATTCCATGACTTCAATTAATTCAAACAAACGAAAAGAAATTTCTGAAATTGAACAAGAAGCAACCTATCATTCCACTTCTTTCATAAAAAATGAAAGGTGTACGTAGCAGTATTTTCGTTTATAACTGTCTAAAAATGAAGATATTTTAGCGAAATTTGCATCACATTAATTTGCTTGTATAGAATGTGATGACATCCTTGGAAGAGACTGGATTTTGGCTAGTGGTACAGTATAAGTATTGTTAGCTGCATTCTTAATAAAATAATGTCTAGCTCAGTGCTGTTTAGATATGAATGGTTGCTATTTCTAGCACTTCTCGTCATGTTATCATATTTCACAGAACTGGACAAAAAATTGCCTGCTTTGATGCTTATTATTACCCCTCAAATTTTCTTCTATTTTGTTTAGAAACACCCTGATTGCGAAAAAGCAAGGAACGGATTATTTACCAGACAATGCTCAGTAACTTGCATTTCCACATTTATTAATTCCCATGAACAAATGACATGTCATTAGTGGTTAATTTTTTTAAGTGACATTTTTAAAACAACAAATAAATAATATAAAATCATTCTCTTTTATTTAAAGATTCTAATTATTCTGAATATCTTTATTAATTGACAGTTAAAAGTAATAGTTGTGTAACGTTTTAAAAAATATTTTTAAGAGGTTTTTTAAGTATTCGGCAAGCCGAATAGTTTATATTCGGCCTAACCGAATATTCGGTAGTATGGCCGAATAGGCCGAATACCGAATAGATACCGAATATTCGGTGCATCCCTAATCAAATGTCAGACTGAAACAAATATTAGAAAATTGCTCAAACTCTAAAATAACTTATCAGATTTTATTGCAATAAAAACATATGCATTAAATAAATGCTTATGCATAGAAATTAATAATTATCGAAAAAAAAAAATTCCTAAAGCCTTACTATTTGAACTCCCTCAAGGTGAGACATATATCTTTAATGAGAACTTTGGTTAATTTAAAAAATACATGTGAGAATTTTTTTTTTTTTTTAATCTGTGTCTTCACAACTGTGTGCAAATTGATCATGGGAAAACTCGTCAAAATCATTGACACAACAATCACAATGATTTTCTTCTAGCCAATTCTCGAATAAGCTCAAAGAAAATAATAACATTTAAATCCCATTGATGACGATCTTGTGATGACTGAAAACGTTCTGGGTTTTTCTAATGTATTTTAAATAATTTTAAATTGTATGTATGCACATCAAAGTAATTCTTGTGCATTTATTTGTGCTTTTTATATGAATATTAATTATAAATTTTACTTTTTCTGTAGAAAAATGAAGATATATACATAGTATTCATTAATGTTCAAATATGTAGTTTTTTTATCTGAGAAATATTCAGAATTTCTTTGAAAAATCGGATTAACATGAAACCATCTCATAATAGTGAAAACTCAATCCGAAAAAATTAACGTTTTACCTTCACTTGCAGAAAATCACTAACGAAAATTTCTTATTCTTACAAAATTATCACAAAATTTGAAAATTTCATGACCTATTCATGACGTTCGTTGGCTGATTATCTCATGACTGATTGAATTTCATGATTATTTTTTCGCGATCATCTGACGAAATTTGCGATTTTTCCGCGATCGATTCACGGAATTCACGATTTTTTTCTGAAAGCGTTATACGAAATTGATTTTTTTACGCGCGAGCACTTGTCGAAATTCACAATATTTTTCCGCGACCAACTGACGAAATTCGATATTTGTTTTCGTGATCTTTTTGACAAAATTCACGATTCCTTATCACTATCATTTATTGAAATTCGTGATTTTGTTTCTGCCACCGACTAATAATATTTGTGATTTTTTTTGCGCGAGAGTTTGGAACTTATTACGCGATCGTTTGACGAATTTCTCCTCGATTTTATTGCGCGATTGCTCAAATAAATTTTCGTGATTTTTTGCGCAATCTTTTGACGAAATTTGCGATTTTTTCGCAATTCTTTTACGAAATTCGCGATTTTTTTCGCATTCCTTTAACGAAATTCAAGATTTCTGTTTGTGCAATCATTTGACGAAATCAGTATTTCTTTTCGCGATCTCTGATATAATTAGCGATATTTTCCACGGTCGTTTGAAGAAATTAGCGATTTTTTAAGCGACCATTTTGAGACTTTTTTTTTCAAAATTTCCAAGATTCGCGATTTTTTTCTGCAGCCCATTGACGAATTGATTTTGCGGATTTTGAAAGAAAGAAAAATCGCGGGCTTTCACGAAAACTAAAAAAAAAATTGTGGAATAATCACATGCTTGTGAAAGAAGTTATGGAGACAAAATCACTTGGAGCATGTTTTATTGTGCGGGATTTTTTTTCTGTCTGTTTGTGCAGTTTTGCAAGTTGTGAAATTTTCCACGTCCCTGTTCCTCAAAGAAAAATTTTCCTTGTCCTTCGTCAGGAAACTAATGAAATGGCGTCCCTGTAAGTAAAACTTCGAAAGGGACTAGAAAAAAGCTCCATTTAAACAGGTTTCCGTCTTAGCAACTATAATTGTATGATGTTTTTTCAACGAAATTTGATTTTTTCCCCTTCTAGAAAGAAATCTGTTATAGACAGGTTTCGTTTTCACAAGTTTTACTCTAATGCATCTCTTTTCAGTCAGTGAGGATACCTACAAAGATGAAACCTGTCTATAATAAAATCCTGTCTAAAACGAAAAAAAATCATGTCCAATATATTAAAATTTTACCCTCTAAGACGAAAACCTGCCTAAAACGAAATATTTAATTGATTCTGAGTTTCCGTATTCGAAGTTTTTACTGTTATTGTAAGCATAAGTCAGTAAACGTTTCTTATACGGGGGGGGGGAGTCCTACCCTTAGCTATATAGCATCCCTCAAAAAATGTTTGCCCCCCCCCCCCCCAAGAAAGTTCTGAAATGGCGCCCCTGCTATTTAACAGCATTCTCACTCTATCCCTTCACTAACTCCTTTAACACTTTCTAAGATTCATTTTGAAGCATACATTCATGACATTTTTAATACTTGAATATTGAATAGTGTTTTCCATTTTCTCATAAATGGGATACATTTGGAATAGCAGCTCTCTGGTGATAACTTTTCCTAGATTGTCACGACTCAAAAATCGGCTTTAACTGCCAAATTTGAGAGTATTTTCTGAATTCCTTTTAATCATAAATTGTGATTTATAGGAAGCTTTTTGTGTATTCCAGATTCAGAATACCTCAATTAGATTTATGATGTATTTTAAATATAAATAAAGGTTGTTTCTAGTCAAAAAGTTACACAACCATAGAAAAAACTTTTTTGTCAATATTTTGTAATCCTATGGAAATAAAATAACACGTCAGAGCGCTGTAACGAGCTGAATAACAAGACTATAACGTAACATTCCTAGCATTTACATAAATAAATTTTCAAACAAGAAAGAAAAAATCATGCGTCAAGCATAGATTATAAAACACTTTCCAAAACGATCAGAATAATGTAACAAAACTGCACCGTTTAAAAAATTAAAATATTACGTCTAATTCAACCGTATGAAAGCGCATAACACATTTCAAAACCCAATGTAAGCTGTTCCCATCTACAATCGGAAAATTATCGAATTTTTTCAGCAGCCCTGTATATGATATATAGATTAACTGCCGT
Organism: Maratus speciosus; assembly: GCA_963932465.1. Classification (NCBI taxonomy): domain Eukaryota; kingdom Metazoa; phylum Arthropoda; class Arachnida; order Araneae; family Salticidae; genus Maratus; species Maratus speciosus. The sequence goes on from OZ010787.1 coordinate 2,051,786, forward strand.
ATTTTATGGAAGAAACGCCGCACCCGTCGTAAACACCGCACTCCTCAAATTGGCCTGAATAAACTTCAAAATATCGTAATCGCCGCACCCGTTGTAAACGCCGTATCCGTCGGAACGCTACTTTTGTCGACAGCGTCACATTGACCAAGCTTCAAAGTTTTCTGAGCAGTGTAGGATGCCTCGTTTTTAATATCTTAAGATGTCTGAAGTTTTATTTAAAAGATTTAAATCTGAATTTAAATATTTTTATGAATTTTTAAATTAAGGAAACTCGGTTGGTACTTAAAAAAAATCGTAAACATGACGTAAACGCCACACTTGAAAAAAAAATTAACTTTTAAACTCGTAAACGCCGCGCCGTTTCTTCCATAAAATACGGTACATGTATGCCAAAAATTAGTTTACTTAAGAAATACATGTACTTCAGTTGAAAATTTTCCTTCAGCAATTTCCTCTAATAAGGACGTCCTGGTACGTAAATACTTTTGTGCAGCCCTGTATATGTGATATAAAATTTATATATAACGAGTAACATGCAAAAAATTAATTAAATTTAAAAGCGCATACCGAGTTTTAAACCGTACACTCCAGCAATTATTACTCAAAGGCAATACTGTAACCGATTTCTGTTGTGTTTCCCTGTAAATGAATAAAAATGCTATGAATGTCCTGTTCTAACGTAATCGTATTGAAATGCAGTGATTTATATCAGTTTCAATGCATTTGAAATAGCGTAATGTCATTAAAATACTCTGTAAACGATTTTTCCCCATATACCGTAATGTAATGGAATACTTTTGAGTACCCCTGTAAATGAACTGTTAATCCTAGATACTTCATATACAATACCAAACATGATTTGGTGACGCTAAATAACCTTTATTAATTGCATGAAAATCCGAGTCTATTTACGGGAGTTATAGCGTGGACAGACGGACAGACAAACCGAATGCATAAACACTTTTCAACTTTGTTGGAAAGTGTTAAAAAGGTTCAAACTTTGCAGTTCATACTACGATGTCTCAATCTGTGCATTACCTTAAATCGCAGATTTTCAACTGATAAGTAGTAAGAGTAAGCCTTTTATTGATGTTTTATAAACTAATTAAAATTAATAATGCACTTTCAAATACCCCATGTCACGTTTTACATAATAAAACGCGTCTAAAGAGAGTCTGTGTATAACGGAAGCTTGCCTGAAATAGCTATTTGGTAGTCTCTGCGAAATACCACACTTTCTAAGATGAAAACATGTCTAAAACGGAATATTTTTCAGCTTACTTTTGAATATTATCTTAGCATGTTTCATTACATTTTGCAAAACTTTCGTTTGATATTTTCCACAAATTTCGGAGGAGGCTGGAGCCCCATCAGCCCACTCCCTGAATGCGCTACTGTCCCAGCCCCTCTAAAAGCAGGGAGCATTTCTCGATATAATTTTTAAAGATGTAGATTGCATAAAGGTATTTTAGGTAACTTTCATTACAAAAAGCTACCTATTGCAGCCGTTCGGAGGAAAGCGATTTCAAAAAATTTTGGTATATTTTCATCGATCATCACCCCCATACCCCGAAACCACCCTCCGTTCAAAATTGATATATATATATATATATAATCCATATATATATATATATATATATATGACCTATGTCACACTGTAACTCTCGTATTTATGAACCGATTTGGATGTAATTCGGTATGTACATAGTCCATACCAATGTCTCGACCGAGTTCGTTGGCCAGCTTCATCCGCCATTTTGTTTCAAAATGGCGGCCATTTAAATTTTTTTTTTTATTTAAAATTTGAAATGTGGTACCAAAAAATTGAAAATGGAAAAATATTTTTTTTTATGTATTTGACGTTTATACAAAGACTCCGGAGCAGCTTTTATTTCGTCTATATCTTAAAAAATGGCTGAGTTATAGCATTTTGAATTTCTAGCGTGGCTGACATTTCGAAATGTCCTGAATTTTGTCACGTGATAAAAGGCGTATTTATGAACCGATTTGGATGTAACCTCGTTTATACATAGTACATACCAATGTCTCGACCGAGTTCGTTGGTCAGCTTCATCCGCCATCTTTTTTAAAAATGGCGGCCATTTAAATTTTTACGAGTCGTTAATTCCCAAATTGGCTCAACCGAGCCCAGCAATCTGATTGGTTAAAACTGATATTCATATAGTAGATAATTATATTTACTTTCTTATGAAGTAGTGTAATGTAAAATAGAATGCAATTATAATGACTTAAATTGTTTTATTTTGTTAAATTTGATCGAAATCACAGTAAAGTAATCCAAAATATTAATATTAACAAAGGATCAGATTGCTGAGGTCGGATGAGCCAATTTGGGAATTAACGGCTCGTTAAATTTTTAAGAAAAATTTAAATGTGAAATGTGGTACCAAAAAATTGAAAATTGAAAAATATTTTCTTCTTATGTGTTTGACCTTGATAAAAAGATTCGGGAGCAGTTTTTGTTTCGTTTATATCTTAAAAAATGGCTGAGTTATAGCGTGGCTGAGTCTAGCGTGGCTGACATTTTGAAACGTCCTGATTTTTGTCACGTGATAACAGACGTATTTATGAACCGATTTGGATGTACCTTGGTGTGTACATAGTACATACAAATATCTGGATCGAATTCGTTGGCCAGCTTCATCCGCCATCTTGTTTCAAAATGGCGGCCATTTAAAAAAATTTAAAAATTTAAAATTTAAAATGAGATACCAAAAAATTTGAAAATGAAAAAGATTTTTTTCGTATGTGTTTGATCTTAATACAAAGATTCCGGAACAGGTTTTGTTTCGTCTATATCTAAAAAAATGGCTGAGTTATATCATTTTGAATTTCTGTTGTGGCTGACATTTTAAAACAAACTGATTTTTGTCACTCGATAATAGGCGTATTCATGAACCGATTTGGATGTAACTTGGTCTGTACATAGTACATACCAATGTCTCGACCGAGTTCGTTGGCCAGCTTCATTCGCCATCTTGTTTCAAAAGGGTTGCCATTTAAAAAAAAATTAATGTAAAATTTAAAATAGGGTATTAAAAAATTGGAAAATGAAAAGGATTTTTTTTATGTGTTTGGACTTGATACAAAGATTCTGGAGCAGTTTTTGTTTTCTGAAAATTTGTTTCGTTGTTTATATCTTAAAAAATGGTTGAATTATAACACTTTGAATTTCTAGCATTTCTAACACTTTGAAATGATCTTGTATTTGTCACGCGATATCACCTGTATTCGCCTATTTCCATGGAAGAAGGCATGTGGATAGTATACATCAATATCTCGACCAAGTTCGTTGGCCAGCTTCATCAGCTATCTTGTTTCAAAATGGCGGCCATTAAATTAAAACAAATATATATTTAAAGTCAGGTGCAAAAAAATTAGAAATTGAAAAAGATTTCTTTCTTAAGTATTTGACCTTGATATAAGGATTCAGGAGCATTTTTTGTTTGTTTTTATCTTAAAAAATGGCTCAGATATAGCAGTTTCAATTTCTAATGTGGGTGACATTTTGAAAAATCTGGTATCTGCTTGCGACAACACTCGTATATATCAACCGATTCTGATGTGAGTGAGCATGTGCACAGCAATTACTAAGGTCTCGGCCAAGTTCACTGGTTAGCCTCATCCACCATGTTGTCTTAAAATGGAAAGAAATCGCCGAATTTGGCAGCCAAATATAAGTTACTTTAAATAAAAGCAGCTTGGATAAAGCTGACTAATTTCGTGAAATTCTCATTCATAATGATTTAGTATTGATAAAAATTAGTATTGAATCTCCTATATTCCGTTTCCACTAAATTGAGCTTCGTGTGTTTGAATAATATAAGTTGGCTTTTTTAAAATAAGGAATATGAAAGCTACCTCTTCCTCCCGGCACTGGCCGGAAGGACTTTTTTTATTCGGCATTGCTTCTCAACACAGGGGGAGGGAGAAGAGGGGAAGGATAGTTATATCATTTTATATCAAGTTCGTAATATTTGGAACAGTGTAACAATATTTTAATGTACTTGGAAAATTCTCCGCTAATAGTATTAAAGAACGATGAAAACTCGCAAACCGTAGAGGACAAAATTTGCTGTAGTGGACTTCGTAACATTGTAACCAAATTCCTTTTACGAATGTCGAAATCGCCCCGGAATGTGAGAAGACCCTAACAATCACATTAAAAAAAAAAAAAATGCTCTGTGAATTCTGAATGAACTTGACTGGTAAGAGGCAACATTTATTACACTGGGCCAAAAGATTAAAATCGGATATCCTTTTACTAATGTGCAAGAATCGCCGTAATGCAGAAAAAAAAATCCCTGCTAAGCATTCAAAAGACACAGATGACTCGACCCGATATTTTTCTAAAAGGAGATGTCCGCTATTCTGGATTGTCAGTTACTGAAGTGCATACACGCACAACAGCCCCCACCTTTTAAAAATCCTATTTTTTATATACTTTTCGTTTTATGACTTTTTTTCTTTTTTTTTTTAGCACTCATATACATATATACTTTTGAAAAAAAAAATCTAACAACCTATTTTTTATTAACATCACAGTAAAAAAAATAATATATATATATATATTACTTTAATTTATTAACTATTTATTTATTGTTTAAAAAATATAATAATTGTATAAAGATATATATACCTACACAGAGAAAATATACGAATAATTATATTCTCAAACCACATTAACTTCTTAAAATAATAAATATCATATTTCATTATCATTAAAGTGTTAGTTAATTCCAATATATATATATATATATAGACATGTGCGCATGGATTTTTGTAAAATACTGAAATATTAATCGGTATGGTGTTTATTATTTATATTTTATATCCTATAAATATTTAAATACGTTTTATTGATTCTTCCATTTCATATTATTTGTTTCTATTCTGCTTTCATTTTTAATCAATTCACTTGATTTTAATGGTTGTTCGGGCACAGGGGAAAATAATTTTTAGCTTTAGCTTATTTTTCCCACAGAAAACCACCATTTTGCTTATATCATTGAATTCTGTGCCCTTGATAACGTAATTCAATATATAAGCTTTTCAATTTTTGTCGGTGTCCACTTTTTTCTTTCATAATAATTCTTATAATATTTTTTTTTTTAATACTTATTCATAATAATTGACGGTGGCAGGTTATGTTTAATTAATGGTTATATATATATATGGGCAGCGGCAACTCTTTTAACTGATCTTTTACAGTAGGACTTAGTAAAGAATAATAAAACGATATGCAATGTACTAAAATCCTCCCTGAAAAATTATCTAACTAACAATTCAGGTCTCATCATATCTGTCCAGCACAGCTTTTTAAAAAGAGTAATCTTTCATAATCGAGTTCACTTGATTATATAACATTCTCTCATAATTTAATAGCGGAGCAATGTAGAACGATATGCATCTACTAACTACTCTTATTCAATTACTAAAACGATCCCTGAAAAATTATCCAACTAACAATGCAAGCCTCATCAAAATTTGCCCAGTAGATAAAAATCTAATCTTTTATAATCCACTTCACCTGCTTTTATAACTTAGAACAGTATGTACTATACTAAACTAAAAAATATTACTAAAAATATTAAAAATATTTAAAAAAAAATACTAAAAATATTAAAAATTGTCATCATCTGCATATGTCATTGTTACAGCACTTTCTTACTTATTTCTATTTTGTTTTGGTTCAGCAACCCATTTTTCTAGTACATAAAGGTAAAATAGAACAAAAGTCTGCCTCATCTGCAAATGTCATTATTGTAAAACTTCTTAAATTATGTTTCATAATTTTCAGTAGATACCGATTGTCTCTGCATAATGCTGGGAAAACTTTAAAAATCTGCCTGATTTGCAGATTTTAATATTGCGGAAATTTTCTTATAATTTTTTCTAACTATTTTCATTAGCAATCGAACTTCTCTCCGTAATCTGAAAAAAAAAAAAAAAATAAATAAATAAATAAATAAAAATTAAAAATCTGCCTCATCAGCATATGTTATTGTTGTTGAAATATTCATATACATTTTTATAATTATTTTCATTAGTAACCCATCTTCCTAGCGTAATGCTCGGAAATCAGTAAAGATCTGCCTCATCTGTGCAATTAAATCTTCATGAAGATCTAATTAGTATAAAAAATTCGCATATATTATTAATAGTCATTTTATTTAGCAATTTATTTTCTTTGAGTAATTCTGGGAAAAAAACTAAAAAGTTGCCTCATTTGCAGATTTCATTATTACAGAACTTGTCTTATATAGTTTTCTAATTGTTTTCATTAAGAGGCCACACTAGTCACGGCTTGAAGTTCGAACGCTAATGATAAGTCTATGGGAACAATATTTTCAAATATCTTGCTTGATTTTTAATATTTTTAAATGATTTTTTTGCACGGGATAGCTGAGGACTATCTGTTTACGGGCTATTTTTTACTTTTCCGATTTTCGTTGTAGTTTAATTCTCAGGATCCTGTCAATTTAGGATCCAGTGAAATTCGAGGTGTTGTGTCCTTTTTAGTCTTATAACATTCATATCAGCAAAATTCAGGAAAATTTTAAAAATAACAACGAAAATATAGAGTTTAAGCTTTCCAATAACATGCTTTCAATAGTTCTACTACAATTAGGCTGAGCAAAATATGCAAAGATTTTGATGAAAAATGTGTCAAAAATGGCCTCGTAATGTTATGCTCTCCGCCTCTACCAAGACGATGAAAACCATGCCTATTAAAAATATGATTGGCTAGTATCCAAACACTTTAGCAAATGGAAACGATTTAATTGTGATTGGATTATTGTATCGTGTTAAAATAGATCACTCCTATTTCAAACCTTGGATTTATTTTTTTCTAAAATTATTGTTTAATTTCAACAAAAGACTCTTGAAAGAATGAAATATTTTAAATTCTATATTTCTATGAATAACGAAGGAAATTATACATTTCGTTTATATAAACAATTTCAGAACCGCACAGAGGGAGTTACAACATATAGAAGTTATTAAGGAATCAAATTTCAGTCCTAGTTTATTAAGTAAAATGGTAAAAAAAATAGACGAGTATTTTTTAATTTATTTTTTAAGTTAAAATAGTTAACAAATAATTACGAAGTCATAATTTGTTAGAACATATTTGTGGCCTGGCCAGGAGACTGGTTTTCAAACCTCCTATTCTTGTATATGTATAAAATATTCGACAATTTAACATTTTACGTTCGAAAAACAGTTTTTTTAATTAAAAATCAGCAGAATTTAAAGTTAATAAGTTTTAAAGATTGTTAACTTTAAAATTGTAAATCAACTTGTTCAAAATTTTAAAGAAATATTTTTATAGTTCATTACTTTAATATTTATTATTTTTAAGGGGACAGTACACCTCTATGTGGGAAAATACATTTGCGTGTATTTTAATGACATAAAACAATTTTAAACATACAATTTATTCGCATTATTGAAGAGCATAGGTACTTGTACAGGGGAATTAAAAAGTATATTTCGTTACATTATGGACTACGAAGAAAAAACGTTTGCGGGGTATTTTAATAACGTTTTCTGTTACAACATAATGAAATTGATATGAATTTATGAGGCGCAGTAAAACACGCTTTCTGAAGGGATAGCAAAGCATTTATCATTCATTTACAGTGTCACAGAAAAGGGTTCAGTTTTATTACAGAAAAAACTGCTTGCAAAGTGTGTTTTAGTTATGTTTCACGATTTCAAACAAGATGGAATTCATATACGTTACTGAGGTTTACAATATGATGCTTACATTATAATATGATGTGCATCACATTTTATTTAATTTACAGGAGCACATAAAAGATATTGGATACAATATTGCATATGAAGTATTGTCTATTAGGTATGATTGCTGAAAGTGAGATTTCAGCTATGATATACGTTTTTAACTAAATTTCTGCATACTAGATTATATATATAAATTCGATAGACTACGTATAGGGCTACGCAAAAGAACTAGGAAGAATTGTTGAGAAATTGATTAATTTTATTTTCAAATTCAACTACATTTAGAAAGATATGTTTGGAAAATAAAAATATAATAATATACAAGGCTATTCAAAGAATTGGATGCATGCACGCCTATTTCAGACACGGAAGGAATGAAAACGCTAATTTTAAGTCTATGGGGAGGGGGGGGGGGGGTCATTTTCATATTTTTCGCTTTGATTTTAATATTTTTGAATGATTTTTTCTTTTTCTTTTTTTGCATAGGATATCTGGTGACTATCGACAGTGAGGCTAGCTTTTACTTTTCGATTTTGGCTATAGTTTTTTTTTATATATAATAGGATAGTTTAAATTTTAGAGCGGATTCCAACCGGTTATGAAAGTAAAAGTAATTTTAAAGAAAAATATCTGAAACAAAAATCGAAAAAGTAATAACTAGCCCGGTTATAGAGCGTCCTCAGCTATCCTATGCAAAAAAATTCATTTTAAAATGTTTAAAAGGAAGCGAGATAATATGAAAATATAATGCTCCCATAGACTTAACATTAGCGCTTTCATTTTTTTTTTTCCCGTTACTAGTGTGGGTTCTCAAATGAAACAAAGATATTATTTGTAACGGTTAGGAAACGCGAAAATTTATCTTTAAATATCTACCCTATATATATAAAATCCTAATGAAACGAATTTATGAAACGATTCTTTGAAACGACTGATTAAACGACTGATTCAGTTTCACGGCTATTTTTCCTAAAATATGGAATACATTGCGATGAAATTAACACCAAAAATCCGTATTGATCTGCGGTTCTCAAAGCTGGTATTAGAACTTTTAAATTCGAATTAGTTTTCGAAATATTAATTTTTTTCTAATTAGGGTTTCGTTCATCTGACGAAACCCTATTCGTCTCGCTCCTCTGTCTGTCTGTCTGTCTGTCTGTCCGTCTGTCCGTCACAGAGCCCGTTCTCAGAAACTATACATGTTAGAGACTTGAAATTTTGGGTACTTATAGCTGAACACCTCACATCAAACAACAAATCATAAAATTTTGAAAAAGTTGGTAATTAACCTAATTACGGGCTAATTAAATTCTAAAATTAACCAATCAACCTTTTGAATGCAGGTGAAAATGCACGTTATCGAAATCCTCCCCAGTTTCTCCTAATGGTTGACAGTAAACTCGGCGGATGCTCCGTCAAATCAGCCGGTGCAGGGTTACCACGGAGTACTTTAAGCAATAAATGAAGTGGACCTTCAAAAAGCAAAATTGGATCTGCCGAAATATCGGTCGTACAAATTCGTAACAGGTGTAGAAATACGCGGAAAAAATTCTACTTTATTTTGGTATAAATTTCAAATTTCTGCATAGGATAGAACGCAAAAAATCCACTAAAAATCGATCGATAAAAATTTAATTTCTGTGTTTTTAAAAACAATGAAAACAGATTTCCATTCACCGGAAGGCAACTGTCATCATTTCTCGACATATCGGCGCGGGAGAAATTTAAGGGGAGGAAAGTCTAATACGAAATTTAAACTTCTTAAATATTAAATTTTTCGATTAAATTTTTTGACATCCGGGCTGGAAATTTCTCGCAGATTCCATACATACCCGGTTCAAAGAGATTGCTTCATTACGAGCTGAGATATTAATTATTATTTTATTCCTTTTATTTCCATCAAATGCCAGATTAAGATGGAGGCACGTGCTTTTTTAACGGAGATTTCATTTAAATTGGGAAATTAACAATTTGCGTGGTGTGTTTCGGACGGCGCGCTATGAGATAAGTATTAATTATTCAATATGAAAATGTTTATAGGTTTATAAGTGTTCATCCCACTATTTCCGAATAGCAATTTCAGGAAATATCTTAAATTATTCTTTAAGACCGCCACTCGATGTCTTCGAAACTTTAAGATACTTTATAACACATAAGAAAAAGTGTAAAAAAGAATGGAGTGTGATATTTCGAGGAGTGGAGAGGAGGGGGGGGGGGGGTACTAGATTTATTTATTAAATCTTAGCGTTTGTTATCGCAGAAAATATTTTAAATTGTTGGTTAAGACTGCACCGCCACCCTCCCGACCATGTATCTACGGAGAGATTGCGCAAAGGAGTTTCGTTCAGATATGCTTTTGGTAAGAATAGAGTGCGCTCCCTGGTGGTGGAATGCGGAACTAACGTAACGCGATTTTGTTAAAATTAGGAAATATAACAAGGCGATCCGTTTGCAACTTTAAGATACTTCATGACACATAATAAAAAGCTTATAAAATAATGGTGCATGCAATTTCCTGTGAAGGGAGGGCGGGGGAGGGGCGCTGGATTTCTTTTTTAAAAAATAGCGTTTAAAACCTTTTTAGTTGTCGTTTTTTGAGCACTATGATATACTCAGACACGTGCTGCTTATGAAATATAAAAATGTCAAAATTTTAGTTACCACTATTTCCGAATAGTAGTTTAAGCAAATTTCTTAATTTCTCGCTTAAGGCCGCCACCAACTCCAGTAACACATCCACTGATAGGTTGTTTAACAGAGTTTCGATCTGATACACTTTTGTTATGAATAGTGTGCGCTCCCTGGTGGTGGAATTTGCAACTAACATAACGCAATTTTGTTAAAATTATGAAATCTAACAAGTCGATCTGCTGGAAACTTTGACATAGTTCATAGCACATAATAAAAAGCTTATAAAAGAATGTTCCGTGCAATTTCCTGGGGCGCCTACCTATCTCGGGTGCTATAGACCCGATCCCCTCGACTAATATACCTACGCATAGGTTGTAAAACGAAGTTTCCTTTGGATAGAGGTTTGTGTAGAATAGAGTGCGCCCCTGGTTGCGAAATGTGGAACTAACAGATTTCACAAAAGGATAAAGTGTTTTAAAGGAATATTAAACGAAACCCTCTGTGAGATCTGTGATCACACTTACCCACTTGTTTTAAGTACATTTTTCTAATGATGGCAACTGAAATTTTAATCAGAACAGATATTTTTTTTTTCTTATTTCAGAAAAGGTTATTTTAAATTAATTTGGCGACCAGTTTGGCCTCCCTTAAATATATGCCAAAAAATGTATCGTGCTACTTTTATTTATAATTCAATTTACTTGAACAATCTTTCGCCAAATCGAAAGATTCTGATTGGCGCCAAAATGGCATTATTTTGATTGACATGGTAACTCGGCTATTGTTGTTTATTTAATAATAAATGTTTATTTACTTTTATTTCTTTTTTAAAATTATATAAATTATTTTGTTCTATAGTTATTAATTTTTTTTTGTTATTTCCTTTTGAAAATAATAGAAAATAATTTAAAAATACGGTACTACTTACGTAAATAAGTGCGAGTAGTAAATCAAAATTACGTCCATTACGAATCATATCATAATATTAAAATATTTATTTGCTTAAAATACGTTATAAAAACACATTAAAATTAAATTAAAAATCTATATTTTGTAAATATAGATAAAATATATTTATAATATGGATTTTTAATTTACTTTTAATGTGTTTTTATGACGTCTTTTAAGCAAATAAATATTTTAATATTATGATACGGTACTACTTAGTTATTCCGTCGACCAAATTCGCCAAATTATGTAAATCGCCAAATTATACAAATTGACATAATTTTTATTTTAAATAACGAAAGAACAAATAAATTAGTATAACATTAATAAATATACAAATAAAACGTCGAAATAAAAATCACTTGATGACGTAAACATGTGTAACTTACATAAAGTCAAGTGAATGTGACATTTACGATCAACCATTATTGACATTTAATATTATAGTTTGGCGATAGATTTTTGGTCGACGGGATAACTAAGTAATACACAAAATGCATATGTAACTGCTATTCGAAAACAAGGTTTTCGCCAAATTTTTGTAAAAAAGAAAAAAAAAACGCGCCAAATCTGCGGTGCGTATGTGACATCTGGCCAAATGTTAAATAATGCGGGAAGATTATTATTATTATTGTGTGCTGGTTTTTTTGGCGAGATTTTTTTTGGCGTTAAATGAATCGATGTCGTTGCGATCTTCAGCCTTTGAGGTTGTTTTTTTTCTGGAATGAACTTTATTCATATGTTTTTTGCGTATTTTTTTTTTTTTTTGCATTTAGCCTATATTTTTCGGAAAAATATATAACTTTGTTTTAATTTGACATGTATAATAAATATAATAAATACATAAAATATAAGTACATAATATTTATTTATAGGTGTATATATACTATATTTGTATAAGGTATATCTCTATACGTGATATATATAAAACTATCTGTGTAAACATCGTACTTTCTTTAACATGTGACATACATAAGATTTATTAAATATATATATATTTACAAATATTTAAAGACCATGCTTTTCCGACATCCTGAAAAAATTTATAAGACGCTAAAAATGGCTTTTTGACGCCATTTTGGATTCATTCGCCAATCGTGCCAACCAGCACACAATATGGAACTCTTCCCAATAATGCAACAAACCATGACATTTAATTTCAACTTCAAATCAATGTTTTAATTTACCGCTCGAAAAAAAAATGCTATCTGGCAATTTGAAAAAAAGCTATTGGCGAGATTTGCACCCAGCTAGCGTAACAGTACCAAGAATTCTTTGTGACCATGACAACTTTTATATAGTTTTATTTGAAAAAAAATTTTGATTTTTTAACCAAAATGGAAATCTTTTGTACAGATGTTATATACGGACCCATATTGGCGCGATTTTTTTTTTCTGACGCCAATGGCATATACACAACGGGTACTGGCGCCAAAGTATTGTTATTTTGCTTGATATGGCAAGCCGGATGTTGTTGTTTATGCTGTTGATGCGTTTCCCAAATTGGCATCGGAAAAAAATCGCGCCAATATCCTATATGACATCTGTGCCAAAGTTTCATATGAAAGGCGAAGGGATCAGACCGTATTTGTTTATGACAGTTGTTGACTTGAACTATTATAATATAGATGAAACGATGGCGATAAAATAATATTTGGCGACTTATCACCTGTGCATGGCTAACATTAAAGTACCAAAATGGCACCTAGAGTATAAAAAGCGAAATGGCCCGCCCGAAACTGTTGATGATAGTCACATGACTTAGGCTATTGTTATAGAGATTGTTTTAAAATACCGAGAGACAAAGACTCTGTATATTTAATTCATTTTATTTCAGCTATTTTTCAAATGTTTAACTGATCATCTTTAATCAAAAACGAAAATAACCATTGGATGTCTTAACAGCAACTGATTCGGCCTTACATTTTTGCAATCAAATGGAATTGAATGGAAACCCATTTACAGTGAGATCTGCACAGCTTTTTTCAGTATAATTCAATCTTCTCTTATATTTTTTAAACCCATCAGATTAGCGTGTTTTTAGATTCTGCGGTGTCTGAACGGGGGTTGGCGAGCGTAACTTGCAGGGGGCAGAGCCCCCTAGTAATAATGTAAAACTAAAAATAATGAGACTGTAAGGTTAAATATAGCATTTTATAAAAGTCTGTCAGCTGACAAATTTATTTTGCAATACGTAACTGTAACGCAATCCTGGTTTAAATTGAATATTTTCATGGTTCCCCTAAAAATATTTTACAATTGTATCTGCTAAGACGGATACAACCCACCTAAAACGGTATTTCGCACTCATTGTTTTTTTTTCGTCCTACCAGGTTTTATAGCGTCACGTTTTTAGCATGAGGGGTCGAATTTTAATTACTATCAGATCGCGCGTATTCTTTTATATTATGGCCTATATGGGAAAAATCATTTGCGGTGTACTTTAATGATGTAAAACAATTTTAACATAAAAATTATGCACCTTATTTAAGTGCACAGCTCCTATGCGGAAAGGTTGACTGTCCACGAGTGGGTGATTTCGGTACGTGTACAGGGGAATTAAAAGTATATTTCTTTATATTATGGCCTATTAAGAAAAAACGTTTGCGGCGTATTTTAATAACGTTTCTCTGTTACAACATAATAAAATTGATATGAATTTATGATGCGCAGTAAAACATGCTTTCTGAAGGGGTTGAAAAGCATTTATCATTCATTCACAGGGTCACAGAAATGAGTTCAGTTTTATTACAGAAAATACTGCTTGCAAAGTGTGTTTTAGTTATGTTTCACGATTTCAAACAAGATGGAATTCATATACATTACTGAGGTTTACTACAAGATGCTTACATTAGAATATGATGTGAATCACATTTTATTTCATTTACAGGGGCATATAAAAGTTGCTGGACACAATACTGTATACGAAGTATTCTCTATTAGAGTTGATTGCTAAAAATGAGTTTTCACCTATAATATCCGTTTTAATACTTGATTATATATATGATTTTTATAGACCGTGTATAGGGCTACGCAAAAGAACTAGGAAGAATTGCTGAGAATGAGAGTGAATTGCTAATTTTTTTTAATTAAATTCTACATTTTCAAGTTCAACCATAATTAGAAACTGTTTGTAAAATATAAATATAATAATATACAAGGCTATTCAAAGAATTGGATGCATGCGCGCGCCTATGAATGATAATTTCTGGAAGTACGATTTCAGTTGTTTTAAGCATGTTTATACTGCAATAATTTTGATCTTCACATGTTGCGTGTATATAAACTTGTTCGAATGCAAGAGCTGTACAAAATATTGCAAATATACTGCCGGTTATTGGTAGAAATTGCTGAAAGTTTACTTTCATCTGCATTAATCGTTTTCTTATTATATTAAATTTTATCATTTTTTTCATGCCGTTAAAACAAGCCCAAGAATATCCATTGATGACTATCACTGATGACTATCACTACCTATGGATCATTTTAATTTTTCAATAATTTGAACAATTTAAATTTACTAAGATTTAACAAAAACTTAAAGCTAGTAAGTATTAAAGAATGTTTACTTTGAAAGTTTTGATCAACTTTAAAGGAATATTGTTAATATTTATTACTTTTAATATTTGTTATTTTTAACGAAAAAGTACAACTTTAACAGCCGCAGAAAATGCGAAATTTGTCCTGTATTACACATCTTTCTTTAAGGGCTTCTTGCCACTTCAGACACGGGAAGAAATAAAAAAGCTAATTTTAAGTCTATGGGGGCGTTAATTTCAAATTTCTCGCTTTATTTTAATAGATTTTTGCATTGGATAGCTGAGGACGATCGACAACCAGGCTAGTTTTTACTTTTTAGATTTTAGTTTTAGTTTTTTTTTTAATATTAGGATAGTTTCGACCTCAGAATGGATTCCAACCGGTTCCGAAAAAAAAACTAAATATAATAATATACAAGGCTATCCAGAGAATTGTATGCATGCACGCCTATGGATCATAATTTCTGGAAGTGCGATTTAAGTAGTTTAAGCATGTTTATACTGGAATAAATTTTATCTTAACATGTGACGTGTATAAAATGTTGTTGCTAATGTAAGGGCTGTACAAAAGAATGCAAATACACTTCCGTTAATTGGCAGAAATTCCTGAAAGTTGATTTTTATCTGTATTATTCATTTTCTTATTATATTAATTTTTAGCATATTTTTCATGCCTTTAAAACATGCCTAAGAACATTATTTATGACTTTATTATTTTAATTTTTCCTAATTTTGAACAATTTAAATTTACTAAGATTTAACAAGAACTTAAAATTTGTAAGTTTTAAAGATTGTTAACTTTAAAAGTGTTGATCAATTTGTTCGAAACTTAAAAAAAATATATTAATATTTATTATTTTTAATATTTGTCATTTTTATGGGTACCGGTACAGTATACCTTTAAAAGTCTAAGAAAATGCGAAATTTGTCCTGCGTAACATATTTTTTCCAAGAGCCCACTTCAGACACGGGAAGAAATGAAAATGCTAATTTTAAGTCTATGGGGGCGTTATTTTCAATTTTCTGGCTTTGATTTTAATATTTTTGAATGATTTTTTTTTTTTTTTTTTTTGCATAGGATAACTGGGGGCGATCAACAACCAGGCTAGGTTTTACTTTTTCGATTTTAGTTTCAGTTTTCTTTTATTATGATAGTTTCAATTTCAGAACCGATTCCACCAGTTCCGAAAGTATAAGTAATTTTTTTTTTTTAAATATCTCTAACCAAAACCGAAAAAGTAAAAAACAGCCCGGTTGTAGATCGTTCTCAGCTATCCTATGCAAAAAAAAAATCATTTTAAAATATTAAAAAGGACGCGAGATATTTGAAAATAACGCTCCCATAGACTTAACATTAGCGCTTACATTTTTTTTTCCCGTCACTACACTATAAAAAAAGGATTAAATTACGGAAATACTACTGGCAATCTAGACGATAGTACTATTTCCGTATTTTAACGGAATTTTTTCCCTTTAAATTACAGAAAAAATCCGTTAAATTCCGGTCTAAGTGCTGGCGTCTAGATTGCCAGTAGTATTTCCGTATTTTGGTCCTTTTTTTTTCTACAGTGTTGTATGTGTTCTCAAAGGTAACCTAAAGATATTTTTTGTAACGCAAAGGGAACGCGAAAATTTATCATTAACTATAATAATGTTAAACTGAAAATAAGGAGACTGTATGGTAAAATATTACATTTTATAAATGTCTGCTAGGTAACAAATTTATTTTCTGATACCTAGCTGTAACGAAACCCTGGTTTAAACGGAATTCTCATTATTCCCCTAAAAATACCCTGCAATTGTATCTGCAAAGACGCAAAAAACCCATCTAAAAAGGTATTTAGCACCTATTGTTTATGTTTCCGTCTTACCAAGTTTTATAGTGTCATGTTCTCAGCATGAGGGGGTCAAATTTTAATTACAACTAGGACCCGCATTTTTCTTGAACTCCGCCTTTTTTTTTTGGAGGGAAAATAAAATTTGATATCGATACGAGTGTGTTTCGAAAGGTTATTAGCCCGACAAAGAAAATGAAAAAAATTTGACAATATTTAATTTTTTTAACGCAGTTCCTTACAACTTAAAAAAATTAAACCAACGAGTTTCCGACTTTTTATTATCTTTAGCATAATATGCCTTATCTAACTTTGGAAATGAAGTGGTGGTCTCTGCTTTAACCCCATATTTTGAAGTGAATTTCCGACTACCGAGCCATTTCTTCAGGCTTGGGAAAAGGAAATAATCGCTGGGAGCAAAATCCGGTGCATGTGGAATCACTACAGAGCGTAGGTCATTGACTTTCGTAGCGAAAACTACAAGCATGTGTGCAAGAGCACTGCTGTGGTGAAAGAACACGTATTTGTTGCTCAGGTATAGACGTTTTGTCGGAATAAGCACTCTTTAATTGGTCCCGTAGAAATGCATAACACTGTCCGGTGACAATTCTACTTTTTTGCCGGTGCTCTATGATCACCACACTTTGTGAATTCCCGAAAACCGTATCCATGGCTTTTCCAGCAGATCGAACCGTTTTCACTTTCTTTGGCGCAATTTCAGCTGCTCTTTCATATTGTTTAGATTGCTGTTTCATCTCTGGTGAATAATGGCGAATTCATGTTTAATCCACCGTTATAAGACGTTGATGAAAATCAGAAGATTGGTTAAGTTTTCTAACTTAACTTGAAATCACCATAGTCCACATTACTAAAGGCAGTGGGCCATCCGCACTACCTTCTTTTGAAAAAAAAAATCGAACAGTGAAGATGGAGAAACTCATAAAATGATAAAGAAAGGAGGGGGGGGGGGGGGCGTGAAGAAGGAGACCAATTTCACGAGGTTTAATTTGATTATGTTAATAAACGAAGTGTTTTCATGAAGGAATTTTCAGCAGAAAGTCCACCCAAATTAGCATTTCATTGCAAAGTATATATATGTGATAAAATCATAATAAAATCTCCACTTTTGAATTTGCCAAATTCGATCTATAAGCGATGTTCTAATGGAGGCAAATCAGACAAATTTCTACCACTTATTTTAAAATGTTATTATTGTCTTAATTAACTGAAGTTATTAAATAGGATAAAAAAAAATTAAAAAATTTGTAATAGAAGTATGCCTACTTCATCCTCGTGAAATCGGAAGCTACGGTTCGATCCAGCACATTTCGGCCTGAAACTTTTTCTATAAGCAAGCCTCTATGATTGAATACGAGTCATAATTGATTGTATCAGTTTATAAGTCTTTGTTGGCTAAATATTTGAAAGTAGAGGTCTCCTCGGAGGGAAATTTCTTGTTCCTGGAACTTGACAGTACAATTAGCAGTAAAAAAAAAAAAAAAAAAAAAATTACGTTTTATGAAGCTAAAACTTTAGCCTGACTCAGTTTCTACAAAACATGTCGATATTTTTAAAACAACGTTATTCTACATTATTCAAAAACCAGATTTACGCATAGTTTTTATTTTCAGATTATTTTCGAAATTCATGGAATATAAGGAATAGTAGCAATGTTAATAATTATTTAGACTACACTGATGACTACATCGAAGAGGCCTTTTAATCAAAGCAAAAGTGAGTTCCTACCTACAGAAGATTTTTCTTCGCATTGAGTGAGACAAGAAAATTGTTTATTAATAGATGTTACGTAGAAAATACAGCATTAATTTGCAGAAATACTGTTTATAATTAAGTGAATTAAATCAAGCAATCCGCTAGAAGCAGCTTCAAACAATCAACAATTAGGCATTGTTTTCCAACAAGACTGCTAGACCACATGTATCTAGCCCACTTCTGACACAAACTGTTATAATTGAGATGAAATGCTTCAATCCAAGAACCATTCTCCAAAACTTGCATCGTCGTATGACCGTTTATTTAGATAACTTCAAAACATTTTGAGGATAAGATATTTTATTTTTTGGAAGATTTGAGAAAATACATCGATTCTTTAGCCAGATGAGCGCTAATTATGTAACTGCTAGGAATTGAAATTTACACGAAATACATTTTCTTTAATTTCCATCAACAATATGCGACAAACTTTTGCATCCGTCCCAAAAATTGGAATTTGGTAATAGATTCTTCTCTGGTCTTTTACTATGAATTTTAATAACACTCGATCTTTACTTTCAATTTACATTGGTACCCTGTTAAAGATTGCGTTAGTTAACATTTTTATTTCATGTTGTATTGTAATGGCACATTCTTTCGTTTACTACAATTCATTATTCAATCACACAATTTTATAAAATGATTAGAGAGGAAATTAAGGCTCACAAAGCAACAGTTACTAAATTTGTTATTAGCTTTTCAAGAATTATAGGAGAAGGATAATACCGTCATCAACGAGTCTATCACTGTGAAAGTCTGCGTTATATACGTAGAAAATGTCAGTAGGACATTTTTAACAAACTGATAAAAACATTTTCTGGGCACCAATGAATGGCAGCTTACCATTGTCTTGATGGGCAAGTTCAAGCAGAGGCTGCAAAGTAAAACCAGTGATAATTTACCAAGCTTATTTATAAACTAGTAAAAACAGTTTCTTAGCAACAACGAATGATAGCTTAACACTGTCATGATCGGTAAGGTCAAGTAAAGACTATAAACTAAAAGCACTGCTAATTTACCAAATTCCGATATAGGACACAGATTGGTAAAGGATATTACGGCAACTCCTCCTGATTATTAACTGGGAAGTAGAGGAAGAAGATGGAGAATCTCTGGAGATATTTGACTGTCAGCTTTCAACTGACAAGGTAAAAAAAAAAATCTCTATCAGCAATGCGGGGAAAATAAAATTGTAACTTAGTCTAAAGATAAAGATGCAGAAAAATAAATTTATTTTCACTGATTTCTGATAAAGAAAAAGAATGCTTTGGTAAAATTGGAAGAAATTCGAAATATTGCTTTGAAATGGAATTCTATGAAATTCATTATCAGAATTGCATATCAATGTAATGAAAAATCCAAGCAGTTTTCAGAGAAAATAAAAACAAAGTCTTTCTCAAACAATTGTAAAAAAAAAAAAAAAAAAAAAAAAAAAAATACAGCTGTATTTGTTACAAAAATCTCCAAATTCAGAGTAATGAATTAAAAAAGGTTTTTATACACAATCTAGGTATAAAAACACAGATAGGATGTTTTTGTGCCTGTCCACAGATTCCTAAAGAGTGATACAAGATTTCACAGGAAGGGATTTGTTCGACGGGTGGCAATTGCACAGACCATCAGCTCATCAAGTTGAAGGCTGAAATTTTAGGATTAGATAGAACTCAATTAGCATATTAAAATGCAAATGGTCTGCTAAGTCATATCTTGATAGAAAACACCTGCACACCGGAGTTTAGTTTTTGATCGATTGGTTTATCATTGTATTTTGCAGCACCCAAATGTATGAAAATATTGAAGTTTGGGTGCATGAAAACACAATGGTAAACCTGCGGATCAACCACTAAATTGATGTTCTGCAGATGGTTTCCACCAAGATACGACTTGGCAGACCAATGCATATAGCTTGTATATAAAATAAACGGTCAAGTACGAGTATTACTCGCGCTCAGAGAGTTCCGTACAATAAATATATGAATTATTAACTGTATTATTTAAAAGAATAATGAAGAGTTTTATGTTAAACTTGTGTATAAATTGTACGTTGGATAGCAACACCTATTTGTTTTGTATCGATATTACAACGTAAAGTCCTTTATTATTATTAAGAATAATGAAACTTTGTAAAAACCTATACAACGTAGAGTTGGGTATAGCTGTATATATTAGAAAAGTATGATTGAGTATACCACAAAGGTTCAAAGAGATATGAAGCCGAAATAAAATTAAATATTGCTATTTTGTATAATTCTTTTTTTAAACGTATCTTAATCTGCATATGGTGAACTTAATTTGGTACTAACAATAAAAGTACTGCATATTTAAATTTCATTTGGCATTTCATAAAACTAAATTCAACATAGAAATATTTTTCTTTTTACAGTGTAGATGAAATAAAATCCTTGTTCAAAGTTTAAACTTGGCGTTGTACTACGCGCGCTTCGAAAGGAGGTCGCAAAGATGCAACTCGACTTTGTCCGTGCCGCGTTTTTTCAAATAAGTCTTTAATTATCATTTAAAGACACGGGAGGCGTATCGAGAGATCCACTCAACGCAAACTAGTCGCGAATCCCATAGTATTTATGCGATTAATTATAATTAAATTGGTCTGTTTTTAACAATTTGACGTTTACTGCTTTTATGCTGCTACTGGGTATTGCATTACACATATATATCATTAAAAGTTGTTATCTAGTATTTAAAAACCGATGGTATATAGAGTACGCCGCCTCTGCCATTATGTATGCCCAAACCAACCGTGTCTTTAAGGGTTAAGGCTCCTACCCCTGCCAGCGAAGACAATCACGAGCTAATGCTAATCGTATAGGGAAGGATTTTTCTAATATCTATTTTGTATTTCGATATTTTAAATTTTTTTTTTGGCATTATATAGCCGAGATCCGTCTCTACATCGCACCTTTCTTTACTTTTTCCTCCCCATCGGATTAGCATTAGCTCGTTAGTGTCTTCGCCGGCAGGGACAGGAGTCTTAATATCTCGGCGAATTACCGACGATTTTTTTTCGAAAATCATTATAAACAATGCTTTTATACTTTTGATACGATAGGTACCTTTAGCGCTCTTCGATACCTTTGCTGAATGCCCGCAAATAGAAATCTGTATGTAACAGAAAAATGCGATTTTATGAAAAACTATGCCACCTAGGGCAATCGCTATAATTTTCCTGCGAGTATTAAATTAACCTCTACTACCTCTAATTTTTTTCATAATTTTAGTTTCAGTAGATTTGAAAATAGATGGGGGGGGGGGGCACATTTTTGCACTACATTTTCGACGATATCTCTGAAAATATAATATCTAAAATTAAAAGAAATGTATTTTTGAGTTATGCGTTACGGAATCTTTTAACCGATACCCCAAACGATACACAAAGAAAATATATTTCTTCTTTAAATAACCTAATTATCCACTCTACGTTTTTCCCACATATATTTGTGAATGTTTAATAATCTGTAAATATGTGGGTCAATAGTCTTTATTACATCTCCCAATTTGAACTTCCCACGTTCCGTAGTTTACGAGTAAAATGGCTGTGACAGACAGACACAGAAGTGATCTTATAATGATTCCGTTTTTACTTTTTAAGTACGGAACCCTATAAATCATGATTATTGCAACTGAGAAATACAAAAACATAAGAAGATGAATTATTGAAAATAAATAAAACAAGAAAGGAAAACCATGTGTCAAGTATGGATTATGAACCCTTTCCTACATTTTTAGTTCAGTTAGAAAAACACATAACACATTTGAATATACACATTTATTAATTCCTAACAATAGACGGAAACGTACTTCAATTGTTTTGTGAAGCTCTGTATGTTCCTTATAAATTTTTATACACGTCACATATTGAGCTGAAATTTAATTCAGAAATAAATACGCTGAAAATTACTGATATCACACTTCTAAGGCTAACATTAGCTTAAGAATTGCTATCCATGGACAGCCATGTATCCAGTTTTTTGTCATATCCCTATTTATTTATATGCTACAATGTCACTTAGCCGACGGGACATTTAGCAGACAGCAATTAGACGACAGGATGTTTAGCCGACAGCGACTGTTAGCCGACAAGACAGTTAGCCAACAGAGGACAATTATTCGACATGGACATTCATCCGACAGGATATTCATCCGACTTAACTGTAACGTAACTGTAACCTGATCTTAACCTAATTATAACCTAAGCATAAACTAACTGTAGCGTAACTGTAACCTAACCAATACCAAACTGTAACGTAACTATAATCTATCTGTAACCTAAACGTAACCTAAGTGTAAGATAACCGTAACCTAACTGAAACCTAACAGTAACCTAATTGTAGCCTAAATGTAACCTAACTGAAACCTAACAGTAACATAATTGTAGCCTAAATGTAACCTAACTGGGACGTAACCGTAATCTAACTGTAACTAACGTTTACCTAGTTATAACCTAATCGTATGCTAACTGTAATGTAACTGTAACATAACTTTACCATGACCAAGCTCTAACCTAAGCGTATTCTAATTATCACCTAAACGTAACCTACAGTTATTTAACCGTAATCTAAACGTAACCTAACGGTAACCTAATTATAAAGTAACCGTAACCTAATTGAAACCTAACAGTAACCTAATTGTAGCCTAAATATAATCTAACTGGGACGTAACAGTAATCTAACTGTAACTAACGTTTATCTAATTATAACCTAATCGTATGCTAGCAGTAATGTAACTGTAACACAACTTTACCATGACCAAGCTGTAACCTAAGCGTAATCTAATTATCACCTAAACGTAACCTAATTATAACCGAACAGTTACCTAACCATAATCTAAACGTAACCTAAGTGTAACCTAATTATGAAGTAACCGTAACCAAACTAAAACCTAACAGTAACCTAATTGTAGCCGAAATGTAACCTAACTGGGACTTAACCATAATCTAACTGTAAATAACGTTTACCTAGTTATAACCTAATCATATGCTAAATGTTATGTAACTGTAACATAACTTTACCATGACCAAGCTGTAACTTAAGTGTAATCTAATTATCACCTAAACGTAACTTAATTATAACCTAACCGTAATCTAAGAGTAACTAATCGCAATTGTAACCAAACTGCAAATTAACTGTAACCTAGCGGGGGGTGCATAATATGAAAGAGTGATCAAAGGGCTGCCCAGTCCAATGATATATCACTTGAGGGATGTCGGAAAAGTCAGAAAAATGCTCCCGGTGATACAAATTGGGGGAGGGGGAACGGGAGGTACATAATATGAAAGAGTGATCAAAGGGCTCCAATGCGATGTATCTCATGAGGGGTGTCGAAAAATGTTAGAAAAGTACCGGCTAATTATACTATCAGCTAAATGTCCTGTCGGTTAATCGCCTTTTCGGCTAAATGTCCTCCCGGCTAATTGCCACGTTCGGCCAGTTGCCTGTCGGTCAATTGTCTGTATTGCTAAAATTATTACTATATGTCCGTTTCGATCAATTGTCCTGTATGCTGTATGTAAATTTCAGCTAATTGTGTTGTCGGCTATATGTACGTATCGGCTAAATGCACGTCTCAGCTAACTGCAATCTGCTAAATGTCTTGAAGGCTATTTGGTTGTCGGCTAAATGTCTGCGACCGGCTACGGGTCAAACATCTATACTAAAAGTAGTTGAGCTTGAAAATGCACAAATCAAATTAAAAAACATCTTTAAGTAATTCATAGTCATTCTCGGTACTACTGATGAAATCTTTTGTGTAGTGTCTATGCAACGGAATAGCAATAATTTCAGCAATACAGACAATTGGCCGACAGACAACTGGCCGATCGTGGCAATTAGCCGGGAGGACATTTAGCCGAAAAGACGATTAGCCGACAGGACATTTAGCTGATAGTATAATATGCCGGTACTTTTCTAACATTTTTCGACAACCCTCATGAGATACATCGCATTGGAGCCCTTTGATCACTCTTTATATTCTATGCAATTCATATACACCACCTATGTGCCTGTGCAAAAATATTAGTTTAACTTAACTTATACCATAACTTATCATAAATCAAACATATCATAATTTAAAACTCACTATCAGCAATCATCCCTAATGTTTCCCTGTAAATGAACAATAAATTCGATGCACACCATATTCTTATCCAAACATCTTGCACTCTTTGTCTCCCCTTCTTCCGAAATTTCGTTTCCCGTTTTGCTCCCCTTACAGTATCAAGGTTTAAAATCTTTAAAATTCCTTAATACTTTCTTTAATTTTCTGTTTTATTTGTTACTTTAAACTAACAATAAATAGTCAGTCATAAATTTCGTTATCAATTTATTTCACCATATTCATTTCATTAAAAGTTCTTGTAAATTGCCTCCATCGAAAATGTCATTTCTCCCTTTTGCTCCCTCATCCACGGTACCCATATTTTAAAATAAAAACCCTTTAAAACTCTTTAATTTTTTTTTAATCTTTTCTGCTCAATTTGCCACTTTATTTTAACAATAAACAAACGATCATAAAAATTTCTCCCCTCCCCCAACCCCAACTGAAATTGGTATTTCCTCCTCGCCTCTCCCTCTTACCAAGCATCTGAAATTTAAAGTCCTTAATTTTTTTTCGTTTATTATTTTTTTTAACTTATTTGTAGATGTTTTCTAAGGTAAGTAAATAATAAGTCGCCGATAAACTTCCGCCCCCCCCCCCGCAAAAAAAGAACTAATTCTGCTTATTCCTCTTTTTTTCCCCTCAGATCACAAAATTTTAACCTTAAAAGTCATTGCTTTTTTTAAAACATTTTGTACTCTATCTGTTAATTTATTGTAATCATAAATAATCATATAACTATACTCCTCCCCCACCAAAATTGACGCTTGCTCTGACTCTACCCTTACCAAGAACACAAAATTTAGTCTTTTTTTTGTCCTATTTCTTATTCTTTAGTAAGGTAAATAAATAAGTCATCAAATAAAATCCCCCCCTTTTTTTTCGTTCCCTTATTTAAGTTTAAAATCTTTGAAAGTCTTTTTTTAATACATTTTCAGCTTTATCTGTTTCATATTGAACAATAAATAATCGATTATATAATTTCTTCTACCCCCATATAAAATTGACGTTTTCTTTTCTCCCCCCATTATTTCCATGCTCATAAAATTTAAAGTCTCTAAAACCCCTAATTTCAATGTTTTTGCCCTATTTGTAAATCTTTAATAAGTTACATAATCGGTCATCTATTAAATTCCACCCCCCCCACCCCCCCAAAAAAAATCTGTTTCTTGATTTGTCTTACCCTCAACTCATGAAGCTAAAAAATCTAATTTACAGTCTTTAAAACTTTTTAATTTTTACTTTTTTTTCGTTCTAATTATAAATCTTTATTATCTATAATATTAACTAAATCATTTCAACTATGTACGAAAGTGTTAACAATAAAGCGATAGGTGTACATTTAATTGTGCATAAAAAACTTTTTAACTGTATTTTTCAAAGGAAAATGTCTTTAGAGAGATATTTGTAAGGAAAATATTGTGGTTTCTCGTCAACGTGCAAGTAAATTCTCAAAACCTTTCGAAATCATTTTATTCCGACTAGCTCAGAAAGAACCATCAAACGTAGATACCAAAGGTGCCCGAGTAATCGACTGAACCGAGTATGTCCATAAAGAAAAAAGAAAAATCATGCGTCTACGTCGATACATTCCAACACTTACAGAACACTGCAACAAAACTTCGCCGTTTAATAAAGTAAAGAAGATATCTAACTAAACATTTGTAATACCTATGACACGTTTGAAAAGCAGATTTCAACAATTGCACCCATAACCTGGATGGTACTCCAATTCTTTTGTGCAGCTCATATGATATATGCAGCTCATATGAGGCAGTGTATATGATATATTTGTACTGCATATATTTGTACAGATTCTACATACTATGTTAAAATTTAGTTTTGTAAGAACATACATAAAACAGTTGAAAATTCACCCTCAGCAATTTCTACTAATAGACGGAAACATACTTGAATTCTTTTGTGCATTTCTGTATATAGAATACAGATTTTTATACACGTCAAACAGTATTAAGCTGAAATCTAATTCAGGCAAAATCATGCTCAAAATTACTGAAATCACACTTGCAGGAATTATTTTCTATCGGCGGCCCATGTATCCAGTTTTTGGAATATCCCTGTATAGGATTTTATTTGTATGATACAAACATCTCTAAGCATATTAAATGTAGTTGAGCTTGACCATTTATAACTAAAAAAAACCTAACATCTTTAAGAAATTCATACTCATTCTCAGCAATGGTTACGAATTCTTTTGTGTGGTCCTGTATAGGGTTTGTAAAATATGTGCACACCACGTAGTGCGCAAAAATTTAGTTAAACTTAAAAACGCATTCTGTAATTGAAAATGTACTTTCAGCATTAATTTTTAATAGCTATATCGGATACAGTATTGTATCAAAATATTTTATGTTTCCCTGTAAATGAACGCTAAATGAAATGCAGACCATATTCGAATGTAAGCATCTTGTAGTAAATCAAAGTAATGTGTATCTATTTCGTCATGTTTGAAATAGTGTAACGTGATCAAAATACGCTACAAACAGTTTTTCTCGTAGACCATATTGAACCAAGTTCTTTTGTCTGACCCCGTAAATAATTGTTAAATGCTCATGTTGTACAGAAAGTAGGCTAAGGACACCTCAGAAATTCATATCAATTTCATTATCTTTGTGACAGAGTAATATCAATCAAATACGCCGCAAACGATATTTCTTCACATAACGGAATACTTTTGAGCCCCCTATACTCGTACTTTAAGCATTACACATAACATAGTCTATAGTAACAATTTTAAAGTGTGTCTCAATGTACATAAATTTAACTGTGTTTAACATTGTGTAACACTATTAAAATACATCCTAAATAATCCCCCCCCCCCACATAGACCATAATGTAGCGAATACTTTTGAGTGCATCTGTAAATGAACCATGAATGGTGCACCGAACATACCATGATGATTTTCAATATCGTATATCAATTACATGGCAATCCGACTATATTTACGCTAGTTAGAGCACGGATAGACAGACAGACGGACGGACAAACCCAATTCATAAACACTTTTCAACTTTCTTGGAAAGTGTTTAAAATGAAAAAATGTAAATGAAAATAAAAGTATTTTATTGTTATTTAGATTACGAACCGCTACAAAAAAAATTCTTAACTGTCTGCATCATTTAAAAAATATTTAGTGTACAGAAATCTCTCCCCCCCCCCCCCCCCACACACACACCTGAATTTACTCCTATGCACTTAAAATTTCAAATTGTGAAAACTCCTTTATGTTTTATAACTTACTTGTAAAAATAAAATATAATCTAAATTTTCTTCCGCCTGAAACCTTTCTGCTAACATCACACAAAGTTTTGAATATTTGGAAAACTTTATTTTTTCTGTCATATATTTTAGTGCTAACAACAATAAATTATGTACTATACCTATAAATGACTACGCTGGGAATTTAGATGTATAGCCCCCCCCCCCCCTTCTCCTCAAAATTAATATTTCCCGTTCTCCCCTCCACCCCTCTACAGTACAAAATATACAGTTTATTTGGTTAACCTTTTCTCTCCTAATTTTATGAACATCTTATTTTTAACCTTCAATGTTGTTTAGCTTTTATATATCTCTTGATAAATTTCATGTTCTAAAAAGAATCCCCACAAAAGATAGTTATTTTAGAATATTTGTATCTGGTATTTCCCCCCTCATTCAATATCTCCCCCCTTGATTTTAAATGTAATTTCGTTATGTGAAATAAAATAGTTTTTATACTGCGCTAATTTCAATTTTATGTTTGTAAAAGCTGTAAAATGAACTTGATGATTAAAAAAAAGAAATATATCTGAATAAAATAATTATTTATTTTCTGTAAGTCAAATCGCTTTCATTTTTGCACCCTTATTATAAACAGATTAAAATTCTTTTTACGGCTTTCAGCGTTACCAGATTCTCCACAAAACATACGGCTTTGATCTACGCTGGACGGTTGAAAAAAGAAATCTCTTAGACCACCTGAAACCTATTGGAAATGATCCAAGAATATTCTATTTGCTGATTGGAAGAGCTCGCTTGTCAATCATTTGAATTTAGACCATCCTTTCAATTCAGCTAAAATGCCAGCGGCCATCTTGATTTCTTTTTGTCCGTGACTACAGTGGGGTCTTAACAACCTATTTTCTCTCCGTAATGCTGGAAAAAAATTAAAAATCTGCCTCATCTGCAGGCGTCATTGTTGCAGAAATTTTCATGTATTTTTTTATAATTATTTTCATTAGCAACACATCTCCTTTACTTAATGCTGCGAAACCAATTAAAAATCTGCCTCATCTGCAGATTTAATTAATATAAAAAATTTCATATATTTTTTTCTTCATAATTATGATTAGTAACTTATCGTCTCTGCGTAATTCTTAGGGAAAAAAAAAAAAAAAACTGAAAATCTGCCACATCTGCAAATTATCATTTAATATTTTCATAATAATTTTTATTAGCAAACC
The DNA here is from genome assembly GCA_963932465.1 of Maratus speciosus. NCBI lineage: Eukaryota > Metazoa > Arthropoda > Arachnida > Araneae > Salticidae > Maratus > Maratus speciosus. Next base: position 2,080,860 of record OZ010787.1, read on the forward strand.
ATTTTCTCTGAGTAAATTTGGAAAAACATTAAAATTCTGCTTCATCAGCAGATTTAATTAATATTTAAAAAAATTCAGATATATTTTTCATAATTTTCACTAGTAACCATCTACACTGCGTATAATTCTGGGAAAATATCTGTCTCACTTGCAGATTTCATTCATCCTTAGAATACAACATGTTCATTTTTAACACTTTCCGACAAAGTTGAAAAGTGTTTATGCATTCGGTTTGTCTGGCCGTCAGTCCGTCTGTCCACGCTCTAACTCCCGTAAATGTACTCGGATTTTCATGAAATTGATAAAGGTTATTTAGGGCCACCAAAGCATGTTTGTTGTTGTATATGAAGTATGTAGGATTAGTCGTTCATTTACATGGGCACTCAAAATATTCCATTACATTATGGTATATGGGGGGAAAATCGTTTGCAGAATATTTTAATGACATTATGCTATTTCAAATGTGTTCAAACTGATATAAATCACTGAATTTCACTACGATCATGTTAGAACAGGACATTCATAACATTTTTTATTTATTTACAGGGACACACAAAAGAAATCCGTTACAGTACAGTACTATCTTTGAGTAATAATTGCTGGCGTGCACGGTTTAAAATTCGGTATGAGCTTTTAAATTTAATTAATTTTTTGCATCTTTTCCGTTATATATAAATTCTATGCCTCAAATACACAGCTGCTCAAAAGTATTCACGTACCGTTCTGCTTATTAGAGGTAATTGCTGACGGTAAATTTTCAACTGAAGTCTATGTAGCTCTTAAGTGAACTAAATTTTGGTTTTTCATGTAGCTAATAGATTCAAATTTATAAATCATATACAGGGCTGCAATTCACATAATTTTCCGATTGTGGATAGGAACAGCTGAAATTGGGTTCTGAAATGTATTATGCGTTTCCATATGGTTGAATTAGACGTAATATTTTAATTTTTTACGAAGTGCAGTTTTGTTACATTATTCTGAATGTGTTGGAAAGTGTTTCATAATCTATGCTTGACGCATGATTTTTTTCTTACCTGTTAAATATAAAAGGGGAAAAAATGGTATTTGTAATGTAATTATAGACTACTTTTCATAATTGCATTAAAAGATGATTTAATTTACTTTCATTTATTATTTGAGTTGGAGGATTTCGAGTTCTGGTTGAAAGGTTCGGGTTCTGGTCGGGTTTAGGGTAGACTTCAATTGGAATTTGCAGGTTCTGGTTGGTCCGTGTCGACGGAAATTTTTTTGTTTTTCTCAGGTCGGTACGCGTCGACGGAAATTGTTTTGTTTTTCTCAGGTCGATTTACATTTCGCTGGATTTTTTTCGGGTTCTTGTCGGGTTTCAGGTTGACTTCAAATGGAATTTACGGGTTCTGATGGGGTTACGTTTCGACGGAAATTATTTTATCTTGCGCAAATCGGGTTACGGTTTAATATAAAATTTTCTTTTTCGTCAGGTTCGGATCGGGTTTAGGGTAGACTTTAATTGGAATTTTCAGGCTCCGGTCGATACGTGGCGATGAAATTTTTTGGTCTTTTTCGGATCGGGTTACGGTTTGATATATATATATATTTATTTTTGTCGGGTTCGGATCAGGTTTCGGGTTGACTTCAAATGGAATTTTCAGATTCTAGTCCGGTAGCATTTCGACGGAAATTATTTTGTCTTTCTCGGATCGGGTTACGGTTCGATGGATTTTTTTCGGGTTGACTTCAAATGGAATTTTCCGGTTTTGGTGGTGTTACGTTTCGACAGAAGTTATTTTATCTTGCACAAATCGGGTTACGGTTGGATGGAATTTTCTTTTTTCTTGGATTTAGAGTAGACTTTAAATGGAAAATCCGGTGTCTGCAAAAAATCCAACCCAACATGATAGATTGCTAAATAGAGGTGCCCAGTATTCGGGAGTGTCCGTTAAAATTATTATGGAATGCCAATTAATATGTAGTGAAACACAAGCAAAAAAAAAGCAACTGATTTAAGCACAATAATCTATTTACGTTATATAAATTTAATTTATAAATAGAAGATCTAAAGAAATATTAATAAAATTCATTAATATTGAAAATGATTTGCATTTATAGAAAATCCTCAAAAATGATCACACAAATCTTTTAACACAAAAAATATTTACTGAATACAAGAAAGAAAAAAAATATTAAAAATACATTTTTCGTTTTTTTTTTTTTTTTTTTTTTTTTTTTTTTTAACGTCATACATATAATTACATTTGCAATACTGTTAAAAACTAAATTTCCCATTAAATGCTCGATATTTTACTACATTTAAAATTAGTTCCAGTAAAAAAAATTATTTTATTGATCGTAGAATTTCTTATATAAAAAAATTCCATTCACAATTCATATATTAGATAAGACTGATGGTATCGAATGGTCTGATGGTAAGTTTTAGAATATAAATTCTAGTTGCAGGCGATAATTTGAAATCCATCATTCTTGCTTCCTAATATAGGGAGGGGGCGTGCAAAAACGTAGCTCAAAACTTATCGTTGCCTCAATGATAAATTTTTGTAAGATACAGAGAATCAGAATAAAAATATCACATTCAGGTAAAATTTTGGAAAGCTATTTTCTAAGAATATAGGTATGAGATCGGCTGATTTATTTTTAATTTACTCTCTTTAACCCCTAACCCCCCATCCCCTAACCAAATAGTTCTTAAAATAAACATTCGATTTAAAAACTGTCTGCATCAGCGTGTTTTTTGAACATTTCTCTATAGTACCACCGATTTTCATCCCGATCACAAAAAAATTCATAAACAGTGGCGGTGACAGCATTAGTTACTTTTTGAATAAAGAAATTCAGCTTCTTTTGATTTCAGTATTTTCTTATTTTACAAGTCGTTGAGTTCATTTTAATTAACTTTTGTGACAATTAAATTTTTGGTTTGGCTTTTAATTTTCTTGCACAAAACAAATTTAATTCAAATTAAAATAGTTTTATTAAATGAACTCGTAAATGAAAAGAACGTTTTAAAAATCTTCTTTTTTTTCCATTTGAATTTGATTTCATAATTTTATCTAGAAAATATGGATCGCAATACATTTGCTTGGACTATAGATGAAGCCATCAGTAGAAACAGTTGATTTTTCGGTAAAATTGTTTAAACGTAAAGATTCAAAAAAGAAAAGAAAAAGAAACCTGCTCAGATAACGCTACAGAATGTCCAGTATTAAAAACAGATGTGCAAGTTGAACCACACTCTCCCCCTTTACAAACCGACCTGTGGAGCGCATCGGTTTCTCTCATCAATCAATGTAAAATTGGCGGAACCTATCTGGGGTGGACATTCTAGACAATTTGCTTAAATTTTCATTAAAAGTCCCAATCGGTTTCGCTAATTTTACATTCCCTAATTGGTATAAAATTGTGAAACAAAATTATCTGAAAAGTTCAAAGTTTAAGCTAGGGGGCGTTGTTTTTTAATTTTCAGAATCTTTCATAGATAACGTTTTACAAAACTTTGAATGAAAAAACACCTCTTTTTTTCACGTTTCAAAATTGTAAGTCATAGCATAATCAAACAGCAACAAAAATCGAAAATTTAATCAACGGGTACCCTTCATTATGATCTCAAATATCATGTTCAAAAAGAAAAATTCAAAAATATGCAAATGTGAATGAGGAATTAGCGAAACGGTCTCTCATAGGATTAGCATTAGCACGCGAGTGTCTTCTCTAGCAGGGACAGCAAGAAGGAGTTATGCAGGTGAAAAAACTTCAAAATTACGTCATTTTAGCAAGGCTCGTTTTTTTATATGCTCTTCCACTTTATGGTGCAGTACGTATGAGGACGGTCTGGCTGGCGGGAGATGTTGCCTTTACTTGGGGGAGAACGGGTTATGCAGGTGAAAAAACTTCTAAATTACGCCATTTTAGTATGATATTTGTTTAGAAAATCTGTTTCTACTAACTATTTGTGATATTAATCCATTATATCCAGGCGTTGCCAATGCTGCTAGGACCCTGCCAGATCCACATTTATAGGTAAAAATAAATGTCATCTTCACGTCATTATAGAAAGCTTAAAAATTGCAACATATTACTCTTTGGATATAAGACAAATTATAATTAACTTAGCAAATAAAGCCTTTGTGCAACAATATTAAAAAGCAGAAAAACCAACGTTTAAAATGCACAAATAATATATGAAAAGCAGCAAACAGCTGTTTCGAATCTACTAGCGAGATTTTGCACTGATCCTTTTGCACTGAAGAAGAATCTCGCTAGTAGATTCGAAACAGCTGTTTGCTGCTTTTCATATATTATTTGTGCATTTTAAACGTTGGTTTTTCTGCTTTTTAATATAATTAACTTGCCAGACACAAATTCGATTGCAAAGTTAATGCCAGACGGCTTTAAATCGGGCAACGAAAGTTCCTGTTAGAACTGTGATTTATAGGTTAAAAAAATAAGTCATCTTCTCGTGATATTAGCAAGCTTAAAAATTGCAACATATTATTGTTTGGCTATCAGACAACCTATAATTAATTAACCAGACACAAATTTGGTTGCTAAGTTGTTGCCAGACAGCTTTAAATGTAGCAACGAAAATACCTGTTTGACGAGTGGTTTATATGTTTAAAAAAAAGGTCATCTTCACTTCATTTTAGCAAGCTTAAAAATGCAACATATTACGCTTTGGCTGACAGCAACCTATAATTAATTTGCCAGACACAAATTCTGTTGCAAAGTTAATGCCAGACGGCTTTAAATCTGACAACGAAAGTGCCTGTTTGAAGGGTGGTTTATAAGTTTAAAAAATATGTCCCCTTCACGTCAGTTTAGCAAGCTTAAAAATATTAACATATTACTTTTTGGCTACCAGGCAGCCTATAATTAATTTGCCTGACACGCTAAGTTACTGCTAGACGGCTTTAAATGCCGGTTTGAAGAGTGGTTACTTTTAAGCTTGCTAAAATTACGTGAATATGACTTATTTTTTTACCTATAAATTACCCTTCAAACAGGCACTTTTGTTGCCAGAATTAAAGCCGCCAGGTATTAACTGTGCAACTGAATTTGTGTCTGGCAAATTAATTATAGGTTGTCTGTTAGCCAAAGTGTAATATGCTGCAATTTTTAAGCTTGCTAAAATGACGAAAATATGACTTATTTTTTTAACCTATAAATCACTCTTTAAACAGGCACTTTTTTGCCAGATTTAAAGCCTTCTGGTATTAACTTTGCAACCGAATTTGAGTCTGGCAGATTAATTACAGGTTGTCTGATAGCCAAAAGTAATATGTTGTAATTTTTAAGCTTTTAAAATGACGTAAAAATGACTTATTTTTTTAAACCTATAAACAACTAGTGAAACAGGCACTTTCATTGCCAGATTTAAAGCCGTCTGGCATTAACTTTGCAACCGAATTTGTGTCTGGCAAATTAATTACAGATTTTCTGATAGCCAAAGAGTAGTATTTTGCAATTTTTAAGCTTGCTAAAATGACGTGAAGATAACTTTTTTTTTTAACATATAAACCACTCTACAAACCGGCACTTTCGTTGCCAGATTTATAGCCGTCTGGCAGTAACTTTGCAACCGAATTTGTGTCTTGCAAATTAATTTTAGGTTGCTGTTAGCCAAAGAGAAATATGTTGCAAATTTAATCTTGCTAAAATGATGTGAAGATGACTTATTGTTTTTAACCTATAAATCATTTGTGTCTGGCAAGTTAATTATAAGTTGTCTGATAGCCAAAGAGTAATATGTTGCAATTTTTAAACTTGCTAAAATGACGTGAAGATGACATTTTTTTTTTTTTTTTTTTTTACCTATAAATCAGGATCTGATAGTGTCTTAGCAACGTTGGCAACGTCTGGCAATAATGGATTAATATCACGAATAGTTAATAGAAACAGATTTTACTATAAACAAAAGTCATGCTAAAATGACGTAATTTTGAAGTTTTTCACCAGCATAACCCATTCTCCCGCAGGTAAATGCAACGCCTCCCGCTAGCCAGACCGTCCGCATATGTAGTACACCATAAAACGGAAGGTCATATAGAAAACTTACCTTGCTAAAATCACGTGTTTTTTGACGTTGCTAGCTCTTAGACATACACTATAAAACGGAAGGTCATATAGAAAAATGAGCCTTGCTAAAATGGCGTGTTTTTTGGCGTTGCTAGCTCTTAGACTATAACCATCTAAAGATTACAAATTTTCAAAATTACAGAGTTTTGATAACTATTTTATGAAATCAATACAAACATACTAAAAATAAAAGCGCAAATAAATATTATACCCAAAAATATTTTTTCAAAATCGCATTTTAAACTACATACATGAAATTGTAAAGCTTTCTTAACACTGCACTAAATATTGCCATTTTTGAATCAGCAAGAAATAAAATTAAAACTTAATTTTTCTTAATAATAAAAAATATTTTCAATTAAAAATACAGTAAATATTTTTTTTTTTTTTTTTTTTTTTTGCATGGTTACGATTAAATAATAATTAAAGCCAAAAGGGATTCGCGTTCAACAAATAGCAAGTCACAGTGTTTGGCGCGGTTTCTAAAAGAAATTTGGGTACTTTTGAACTATAGGGGTCTTGCATTTTTTAAAAAGCTTGGCGCAATTCGGGCGTCAGAACTTTCGTTTTGTTGCCAAATGATTTAAATAAACTTGATGGACTTTATTGTTGAGTTATATATGTATTTTAAATATATGTCTATTATTAATGTTTTTTATATACAAATTACTTCTGTTTCTATATAAAATTAGATAAATGGCATCTTTATGTTAAATAAATTGTATAAACCTCGAAAAAAATGCTTGTGTATATGAAATGAAACAGTCAATAGTTTGTCAGAAAATATGTTGCAAAATTTCCTTCTCCGCCAAGGCCATTTCCTCTATTTTGCTAAGTACCGAAAAAATCTTTGCACGTTCAGGTTTCAAATAAATGGCGCAATAGAATACATTTTAGTATAGAGTTTCTATAAAGTAAAAGTAGCGAAAGGTGTCCAAAAAACTTTGTCCCAAATTACGCCAATTCTCTGTAAATTAGAATGTGGAATAGGTTCGCTTTAAAAACCGAGAATCAATTTATCCCTTTTTTTAATGCGTCAGCCCACCCGCTGGGTAAATCTCACCTCACTCACATTTTTTCTTCAAAAAAAAAAAAAAATAAATAAAAAATAAAAAATGATAAATTTCCCGAGGACACTTCTGACCTTCCTTGTACCTTTCAAGGTCAAGGTTGAGAAAGGTTGTATGAAGGAATGTATTTTCTTTGCTGGCTATAAGAGGAGAAATACGGCTTTTGGGATTAAATAATCCCGCGCGTGTACAAACATTACATTTCGATATGTTCATTCGTTACTGGTTAACACACACTACAATAATTTTTCTAAAAGAGTGAAATAAAAGAGATCAACATATATATACACATTACCTGTATATGTGTATATGTTGGTGAAAGTGTATTAAATGCAATTAATGTAAATTTTATAAAATAATTCATGTTTTAAGAGGATCAAACAAATCAATTGTGTACAAATCGTTGCATATTTTCTAAGAAAAAAGACGCCATTTTTACAGAAACTGTTACAAGATTGGAAAGTAAATATGAAACGCTTGATTTTTCCCTAAAAAGGAGTAGTACTGAAGCATTTTACAATATAGAGTAGTAGACTTGTTTTTAAAACGCATTTAGCCAAAAATATAATGGGAGACAAAATGAGGTGAGATTTACACCGCGCGTGTGTTAACGTTACAAAAATAAGGGCGTGTGCTCACGGTTAAGTTAATTATGCCCTAAACGATGCTCGGTTGGCATAGGATACTGCATAGTCCCTTAAGGGGGTCCGGGACACATTTTAAAACAATTTTTATTTATTGAGTTAAAATTCAAAATTTTTTTGTGATGGTTAATCTTATAACTTGTAAACAAAATCACATGAAAAAACTTCTCATATATATTTTTAATTTTTTTAATTTAAAATTTATTAAAAATTGGGGTAATTTAAAATCGTTATAACTCGAAATATTATTTATAGAATTTAATTTTTTTTTCATTTAAATAAACAGAAATATATAAATTTTAATTTTGATTCAGAATTTTTAAAAATATTAATTTATAAATATATATATATATATATTCAACGAAAAAAATTAAAAAAAAGTGGTGCAACTTTAAAAAAAAATTATATTTTCAAAAGTAACTATTTTTTTTCAAATATTCTGAAATGAAATCAAAATTAAAGTAAAACAATTGAAAAATATATGTTCCAAGTTTGAACCCTTTATCTTTAACTGTTCTCGAGTTATAAGAATTTAAATACGAGAAATGGTGAAAAAACCTATCATGAAGAAAAACGCATTTTTACAAGAAGTCGTTTCCATTACAACCATTGCTTGAAAGCCAGATTTTTAAAACAAACCAAAACGAAAAAAAATTAATATTTTTTGTTCTAATTCAGATAGAAAAAGGATTTAAATGTCATTTTAAGCAGGAAAAAACAGAGAATTTTTTAATGAAATAAAATGTTTTTGCAAAATTTGAAGATTTTTGTGTCCCGGACTCCTTAAACCAGAGGAGTACGTAGCAGAAACACTATGTATAAAACTTAGTATAAGGACTAGTCTGGCGGTCAATCCTGAGTAAAATATACGTCAATATCCCAATATGGGGGTTAGGAATAAGTATGGGCTCATCAGAGCTCTTGAAATACACTGGTGAACCAATGTTTCTGTTTCTTTTTGATTGGATAATTGGTTGGGCAGTTTGATTGAGGTCATTGGTTGGTTAGTTGGGGCGATTGTTTGGTTAGTTGAAGTTGGTTGATAAAGTTCTGAAAGGATCTGAAAAAGGTGTGAAATGAAATAAAAAACTAGTCGAACCATAGAGAAAAATAAAGCTCGATCTAAAAAAGTAACAGTAAAAAATTGCCAAAGAGTTTCAGTTTAAAAAAGTAAGAGTTGCGTAGAAAAGTAATGGGAACAGATTATCTGTAAAGCTCATGAAATTACCCAAATTTTTGTTGATAGCTGAAAATGTGGACAGAGCTTTACTGGTGCCTTATATTCAGAATCATATTATCCACTCAAAATGAGTACTGGATACACTAAACAGAATGTGTAGTTATGAGCTAAAAAAATTCTGTCAGGCCTAGAATTGTGGACATGATTGCACTAAGTCAAGCTAAACTCCACAAAGCTAAAAGAATTTAAACCATGAAGTAATATTTTAAGTATAACATTAATATAATCAGATTGTTCAGGAATTGTTGTTCTTACCATTTCTGACATAACATATCTAACGTAATAATTTTTATTTCATGTAATTACTGTGAAAAGGGAACCTTGTGTCAATTGACTTAAATCAGACAAATAGTTAGCATATGGTTGAATGCTACATGCTTAGGGTTTTGGGCTTCCTTTGGGCTTTGATCTTCCAGGCTTATCAGTGATCCCAGGAATGGAATTTGAACCATACTTCGTACTGAACGATCTCTCATGTTCACGATACCTCTCATGTTCTCGCTCATTAACAAATCAATATCTAACCAATTTTTATGAACCCAAATTTTTACACTGGTTCTGAATGATTTGAATTCAGAATGAGTTGATGTGCCTTTATGAAATGCCTTTACTCCCCTCATTGATTTTAAGGCCCCAGTAAAGCTCAGTCCACATTTTCAGCTACCAACAAAAATTTGGGTAATTTAGTGAGCTTTAAAGATAATCTGGTTCCATTACGTCTCTACGTACTACTTACTATTTTAAACTGGATCTATTTGGATATTTTTTACTGTAACATTTTTAGATCGAGCTTTACTTTTCTCTCTTCCGCCAGTTTTTTATCTCATATATATATATATATATATATATATATGGACACGATAACTTCCATAATTCTGCAAAAATCTCTTCCAAACTGATACATAAAATCAAGAGGTATAAAATCTCGGTCAAGCACATTAGGGATCAAAAATCGGACTAAGGAGGTGGAAATAGGGAGGTGTTTTGCGAAAACAAAACAAAAAAAAAATCCTCCCCTGTAACTTCTTAATTATGAAACATATAAAATCAGTTTCAAGTTATTATTACATCTAGGAAAAGGGCCAAAAATTTATGTATCACAGATTTTTGATAAAATTAAAAATGGGCTCAACTGGCGAAAACAAATAGGGTTTTAGGGAGAAAAAGATTTATAACTTCGCCAGTTCTCGATATATCAAATTCACTTAAACTTATTATAAATCTTCTTAATACTATCTACAACTTTTATATTGACAAGGTTTGATAGGGCCAACTCTTACCGCAAAAAAATTAAAAACGACAAGCAAGGGGAGATTGAAGAAGAAAAGAATTCGCAACTTATATATGTATATATATGTATATATATATCACTATTTTATGGACACGATAACTTCCGTAATTCTGTACAAATCTCTTCCAAACTGATACATACAATCAAGGGGCATAAAATCTTGGTCAAATTCGTTAATGGGCAAAATCGGACCAAAGGGATGGAAATAGGGAGGGATTTTTGTGAAAACATAAAAAAACCCATAACTTTTTAATTTTTGTACATATCAAATCCGTTTAAAGTTTTTATTACTTCTAAAAATAGGTCCAAAATTTTATGTATCTCACATTTTTGATTAAATTAAAAATGGGCTCAAGGGCGCAAAAAGACAGGGTTTTAGGGAGAAAAAGATTTATAAATTCGTCAATTCCCAAGATATCTAATCCGCATAAATTTATTATAAATATTCTTAATATTATCTACAACTTTTATATTGACAAGATTTTGATAAGACAAACTCTTACAGCAAAGAAGAAAAAAAAATAAGGGTTGAAGAAGAAATGATCGTATTAGCATGATTCTGATAAAACCAGGTCTTACAGAAAAATGAAATTAAGAACTCGTTATAAGCGGTCAGATAAAATTGTTCGGTTGTGTTTATCTCTAATCTTAATTTAGTTTTTGTTTGTGAAATTAGTGCTTAACATCTAAATCTACCTACGCCTGTAGGCCGAGCCGGCAGGGATTTTTTAATTATTGTATAAAAATCTACCAGAAAGTATTTTCTTCAAAACATTAATAGGCTTTCACTGCAACAACATTTTTGAAATTTCAGAAAGAATTTTATTCTTATAATTAAATGTTATCAAAGAATTTCTCAGGATGTGCAGGAATCAGTTTAGTGTATAACTCCAAGTGACAATGCGTCCATAACATTGGAGGTTTCATTATGAATTTTACCACCCACAGACACATGCACAAACCATTTTCCTAAACCGTTTAAACCATTATACCCTATTTAAAATTAACTATCTAAATAGTTTATTTCGCAACGCTTGATTCAGTTTTAATATTTAGTTTAATTCCTTTAGCTTTTTTTTTTCTCAAATAACAGAATTTTGCTTTATTCAAAATCTTAGAAAAGAATCATTCACAACTATCTTTGTTATTCTGGTTGTTGAAGAATTAAATTTTAGTATTTTTGTACATCTCAAGGAGTTTCGCCGGCATTTCCTATAACATTAAATATTCTTAGATTAAGTATTGAAGTAATCGGTCTTGTCGTTCAACATAAGCATTTTGTTTCAATTTTCAGGTTATTTCATTATTTTTAATATTTTCCCTTGGCTCGAGATTAATAATAAACTCGAACAAAATTTTTCGCATTTAAAGGGACTCGGTACTTTTCACTTTGCTAAGAATACCTCAACATCTGTAGTGTAATAGGCTGATTGAGGAACCGGGCTCTTTGAAATAAAACTAAGCTGTTAGCAAAAAAGAAGGTAATATCTTTTGAAGAATCACCCAGGCTGATGATTTTTAAACACACTGAAATGAGTCTATGCAGTTTAGGCTAATTAGATAATGCTAAATTGTTTGTCCAAAAAGATTAGTATCATCCAGGATTATTGCAATAAGCCTATAGTAGTGAACGTTTATGCATAATTTTATTTTTATAAATACGAGCAGGAACTTAAAGTGTTTGTAAAACTGTATAAGAAAACTGTCTGATTGAAAAATTTTATTTAATCACTGGATGTGTAAGATTAGTGAATGATTTACTTTTATTTTAAGAGTATATTTTGTGTAAACAACCTAATGTATAAGAATCAATCAAACCAGCAGATAAGGCAGATTTGTAATGTTTTTTCCAGAATTACGTTGAGCAGATAGGTTGCTGAATGAAAATAATTATGAAAATATAAAATATGTGTTGCAAAAATACAATCTGCGGTTGAGACAGATTTTACAATTTCATTTATACGAACCGAGTAGAGAAAATGGTTTGCTGAATGAAAAATATATGTATATTTAAAAATATGTACGAAAACTGCTTTATCGGCAGATTTAATTTACGTTCCCGAGTGTCTAAGCTTAATCACAAGTTTATTTTTATTTTAATCCTATAGCGGACTTAAAATATAAATAAGTACGGAGATTGTTTGAGTAAAAACTTTAGTTTTGTATATTATTTTGTCCCGCCCGCATATGTATCAATGAAATCCTCGGCCGAGGCATATTTTCAGTTTCATTCTCTATAATTCTCTTAGTTTATTTTGTATAATTCTTATATGTCTGCCTTTTCCATGATTGGAGTTCCTTGTCGTCATACGGAGTTATATGGAAAATACATCTTTTAAATAAACGGTCGAGTGCGAGTATTACTCGTGCTCAGAGGGTTCCGTAGAATAAATATATGAATTTGTAATCGTAATATTAAAAACAACCGTTGCAAAAAGAATTCAAAGACTTTGTAAAAAACTATACCACATAGGGTTGTGTATAACTGTATATACTAGAAAAATTGTAAATGAATATACCATGAAATTTAAAGAGATATAGAACCTAAAGAATATCAAATATAGCTATTCTGTATTACTCATTTTTTAATATTATCGTAATCTGCTTATAATGAGCTTAATTCGGTACTGACAATAAGAGCGGTGCCTATTTAAACTTCATTTGGCATTTCATAAATCTAAATTCAGCGGAGTATTAACATTTCTTTCTACAGTGTAGCTAAAACAAATCCTTTGTTCAAACTTTAAATTTGGCAATGTGCTAAGCGCGCTTCGAAAGGAGGTCGCAAAGTTGCAACGTTTAAATTAACTTTTAAATTAAATTAACTTTTCAAATTAAATTAACGCTTAAATTAATTTTTAAAGTCAATCGAGGAGTATTGAGAGATCTACTAATTGCAAACTAGTCGCGAATCCCATAGTAGTTATCTGGTTCATTCTAATTAAGTGGTTGCAGGATTCTTAGAGCTTCAAAATTTTAGAAATTGTAATTTTTTTAGATGTTGAACTCCTATCTCTTCTGAACATTTTTATATAATTGTTTCCTTGAAATTCCCATTAGAACAGTAGTTATGGCTTTTAGAATTATACCCGCTCAATAGCTGAAGCGACGTTTCCGAAACTTTGAAATAATTTTTCTCCAAATGACGTTTTTGTGCATAACTCACAGGATATACCTTAAAAACTTCTGAATATATTTTTCATGAAATTTTCAAAACATATATTTCATGTGAGTCTGTATAAACTGAACCTAAGATTTCCTTTTTATTGTTCAAAAAAATATATTCTTTAGGTGATTATACTGATGAAATTTTCAAAATTTTGTATTAGCTAAATACAACTTTGCATTAAAAATATAAAAATGTTTTAAATACGTTTTGTTTAAGTTCGGGGTAACTAATACAATCTGAAGTATAAGTAAGCACGAAAGTTTTCATTCTAATTGCAATATTTATTTTTTAATCCGGCGCGTAAGCTGTTTCGCCGATTTTCTGCTCGACAAATGTCTGTTTCAAGCCCACTATAAATAGTAATTCTGCATCTTGCAATTTTTAAAACACATGAAATGACAGGACATGCTTATGCTTATACATTTAATCCCAATAAAATTTTTGTTTTAAAATCATATACATTTTAAGACATTAAATGTTGAAAATGCAATTTTTTTTCTTTTTTTCCAATTTTAAAAGTCCTGAAACCACATAAATTAGTCTTGTTTTTAAAATTTTGACGTTTATTGCTTTTATACTGCTCCTGGACATTAAATTACGCAGATATATCATTAAAAGTTGTTAACTAGGCATAGAGTACGCCGCCCCTGTGTATTATGTATGTCGAAACTGTCCGTATATTTAAGGGTTAATATCTCGGCTAATTACTGACGGATTTTCTCGAATATCATTTACAACAATGCTTTTATACTTCTGCTACGATAATTACCTCCAGCGCTCCTCAACACTTTTACTGAATTCCCGTAAATCGAAATTTGTGTTTTTACAGAAAAATGCGATTTTCACAAAAACTATGTGACCTAGGGTAATCTCTATAATTTTCCTGCAATTTTTAAATTTATATCTACTACCTCTAAATTTTTCCTAATTTTAGTTTCAGTAGATTTGGAATTAAATGGGGGGGGGGGGGATATATTTTTGAGCTACATTTTCGACGATATCTTTGAAAATATAATACCTAAAATTATAAGGAATGCATTTTTGAGTTCAACGTTACGAAAGCTTTCACACGATACCCCATACGATACACAAAGAAAAGAGTTTTTTTTTTTCAAGTAGCATAATTACCCCCTCTACATTTTTACTAAATACATTTATGAATGTTTAATAATCTGAACATATGTGGGTCAAAAGTCTTTATTATTTCCCCCAATTTGAACTTTCCACGTTGCATAGTTTACGAGTAAAATGCTTGCGACAGACAGACAGGCAGATAGTCGCAGGATTGATCTTTTAATGGATCCGTTTTTACTTTTCAAGTACGGAACCCTAAAAAGAAACATTAAACATATATACTATATATTATTATGAAGTTAATATAAAAAATATATCATACCTTAAACGAAAAAAAGTATTCATACAAATTTTATTTTATTGCTTGTTTATTTGTTTGCAAAAAAATTCTAATTAAACTGACACCTTGTAAAATAATTTTATATTTTTAAATTAGCCTAAATCTGCATAGGATCTTTGTAAAATAAAATCTATAAAATATTGGGCTGATTGGAAAATTTAGGTGATTTTTCAATTCGCTGGGCTCCATGAAATGACTACAAAGTGCTCTTTTCTCTAAATCAGACTTCTAAATTAGTCTCCTTCATACGTACCTTCTTTTATTAAATTCGTAATATTATTTTGCATATCACTTCATATGATGGAAAGGAACTCTAATCATGAAAAAAAGGAAAGACATCCAAATTATGGAATGTAAAAGAAAAAGCATTACAAAAGTTTTCTAAAAGAAAACATTTAGCATCTATGTGATTTTCAATTTTGTTTGTATTTGTGTGGGAAGGAGGGTTGAAAATAAACCCCTTAAAATAAAAGATATACATATTTAGTAATCTTAATTATTAATAAGGGCTTAAAGATTTTTGCTGATAAGGCAATTATCGTGACTAGAAATAATTTTTGTTTTTCATTCAGAAATATATCCTGTCTACATAATAATGCGAAAAAAATAACAATCTGCCTCGTCAGCTTTTATTTTGCACATCTTTTACGAATTACCTCTCTTTTGCACAAATTTTACCTGCAAAATAAAAACTGTTTATTGATCTTAATTTTCATATCTTTTATATATGGAATAATGAGAAAATTATAAAAATCAGTGTGGTCTGTGGATGGTTTTAACCCATACGCTCGGGCAGTTTTAGCAAAATATTCTTTTTAAAAGTATTTACTAATATGGGCTTTCAGGCGCGTTAATCAAATCTCCCAATAAAGCACATCTCTTAAGTAATTTTTATAATTATTTTTATTCAACAGCCCATCTTCTCTTCAAAATGTTGGGAAAATACTACAAACCTACCGGAGCTACTATTTATCCATACTTCAGAATGGGGCGTTTCCAAAAATTATACCCTTAACATTAAAATAAAGTATCCATTAATCTCAGACACTCAGACGGGTAAATAAAATGCGTCAGAATTTAAGTTAGTTTTCCTAAACAATTCTAAAAATATTTAACTTTCTGATGCTATTTTTATAATAAAATTTTGAATAAACATTTAGTATCTTAAACTTATTTTAATACACTGTTAAAAATAGGCAGCAAACTGTCCGGTCATTCGACCGTATTTTGTCGACATTTAGTATATTTATATATTATAGTATATATATTATATATATACTATATATAATCTATACTAATATATACTATATATATAGTATATGTAGAATATATATATTTAAATATTATATTTATATATATTTATATATATATTATAGCATCGATACATTTAGTATCTTAAACTTATTTTAATACACTGTTAAAAATAGGCAGCAAACTGTCCAGTCATTCGACCGTATTTAAATATAATGGTTACATAACCATATTATAACGTGTATCTGACCGTAATATCGACCGAAATACGGAATAGCGATAGAATAGCGATAAATTACGGTTATTTAAACATTTTCTATAAGAACAGTAGAATTACTGGTCAGTTTGTTGCATATTTTTAATAGCGTAGGACAAGATAAAACCAGGCTGTTTGGACAAACCGTTAGTCATTTTCTAATTATCCCGAATTTGCATAGACTTTTTCAGTGAGCCTGAAAATTATTATAAATGGGATACAACTTGTCATTTTCCAACTGCTATAAGGTTGTGCAAGCTCTTTGCAATAAGCCTGAAAAATATCAGGCTGGCTGGAAAATGGTAGATAAATCTCCACGCTGTAAACATTTTTCATAAAATAATGATGCATTAACTATATATTTTACTCTCATTTTACCATTTATTTTGAAAAATGTACACATATTTCGTTCGACCAATGTTTTAAAGATAAGAGTTTAGCAATTATTCGTGAATCTGGTATAATAACCGTAATTTTACATCTGTACTCTATCAATAAGATCGTTTTTCTTCAAAATATATGAAATTTCGCACCAACAGAAAATCGTTTGTGTTTACATTTTTGACGCATTATTTGGAAGAACGCAGGTAGGCCGACATCTGTTCGATCTTAGTAATTTATGTAATTGCTTGTGCAGTTTTGTTTCAGTTTTATGTTATCTATTTTCATTTAACTTCATTTAAATGTCAAACAATTACGCCTGATATTGATGTATATTTCAAATTCTATCGTCATATTTACTCACAGAAATTTCAATAGATTTCCTTATTTCTCCTTTTTCATATTGTATAGAAAAATATTGTAGCTTAGGGGTTTTCATTGCATATTTCATTATATTTCAATAGGAATCGCTATAAAGATATCTTTCTTGTCAACTTTGATCGTTAATTTTTCTAAAGCTGGGCTTGTCTAACAATTTGCAAAACACAATTTTTCGGAGTGTAATATTCAGAAATTAAATGAATATATATATATATATATATATATATATATATATGTATGTATGTATATATATGGGCATTCTCACAATCTTTTGTCTTTTAAGTCCTTCAGTAACAATTTTTATTTTAGTACATATTCTTGTGTTTTTTAAATTTCATATACTGGGGATTATCCCATTGCATTGGATTATCCCATGACAATATTAACGAGATAAATAAGTTTTGGACAATGTGGGGGTCCAAATACCAGGAAAACTCCTATACCGCCCCGTGTACCTAATGCTTATTTTTAAGTTTGGAGCTGTATGCATAAAATTGTTTCAATAAAATTAATTCGATGTAATTTTTTTCAGAAACTCGGACTCTTGTTTTATATAAATATGTAGCAAAAAATTAACCTGCACACATTTTTACGTTTGATATAATTTTTTGAACTCTGTCCCTGGGTTTTAGATTCCATACCATCCCTCTTGCTAAACTTATACAGAAAATCACTTCAGATGCAGCCGCAGAATTTTTTTTTAAGTTTTTCCTCATGCAGAAGTATGTTAGAGAAAGAATGTCTAAAATTCTTTGACAGGAAATTTACTGCAGAATTTAAATCAGTATTTAAATATCAATTTCAAGCATCGTGGATTTATTGGTAGTCTTACCGCCCTCAAGGTTTATTCCTGCACTTTTCGAGGTAAATTAATTATTTTTAATTTAATCCAATGTAAATAACTGTTTCTAAATATCAATTTCAAGCATCGTGGATTTATTGGTAGTCTTAACGTCCTCAAGGTTTATTCCTGCACTTTTCGAGGTAAATTATTTTTTTTTAATTGAACCCAATGTAAATAACTGTTTCTTAAAATCGATGAACATTGTGGCTATTTCTTAGACTTAACATGATCTGCCTAAAAATAGTGTTAATTTTCCTTACCGTCCCATCCTTACCATCCCATCCTTACCATCCCTTTATACCATCTCCTTCTTTTTTCTTCCGTCCCTTCTTTAACACCCCTTTAAGACATTGTTATACCAAAATTTTGTACGAAAAATACTATATTGTTATTATTTCTTATTTGAATGTCATGTGGGTACAATGCAAATTCATTATAAGTAAAAATTTAGAAGAAAATAGAAAGTTATAGTGTTAAAAAGCTAAGGAAAATTAAACTCGCAAGTTTAACTTAAACCTCAGTTAAAAAGAAAAATTTCGCTGCTGACCATTTTTTCTTTATTTTGAATTATTAAGGCATTCGTCCATCAGATTAAAACGTTATTTTAGCAAGTTTAATTTCACCAGATTTTTATTCCCGAAAGTCAAAAGATTGTGAGAATGCCCCATATGTGTGTGTGTGTGTGTGTGTGCACTCTCCTACCCTCCCTTTTGAGTACCTAAAGTGGTTTAAACACCAACGTAAGGAGTAACCAATTTCAATTCGAGTAACTTTTGCCGGTTACTCGATTTGTTTAAGCATACCATGACGTTCCTGAGGCATTTTTCTATGCATTGCACCACTTTTTCCGAAGTTACTCAGAAAAGCGTTATTCCACAGTCATTCATACACACCGTGTGTTATGTAAAATCTAAAATCTGTATAACGACATCTGGCGGTGTGTAAAAATGCAGCCTCAAACCCAGGGAGTTTTCTAACGATTACTCGGTAAAACGGTAATAGTCCAATAATGGCAACCCTTGTGTGTTTGGTTTCATTGGTAATACAGGTTTGCTATATAAGATTTTCCTCTCTATTTAGCGGTTACTCACGAAAGCGGCAATAATCCACGAATGGCAGCTGTTGTGTGTTTATTTTCTTCGGTAATTGAGATTGGCTATGTAAGTTTTTCCTCTCCATTTAACTACATTTTTGATAGAAGAATATCTGTCTATATAGTTTTTTAAATATAACGAAAAAATCAGATAAAAAATTCACGATTTTATTAAACGTAGCTTTAGAGCGTGAATTTCTCACGAAATAAAGATCTGAAATAACTTAAAATATTCAGTGAATGGAAAAAATAGACCTAATATTAATAACGTAAATTGTCAATATTTCAGTTAAATTCATTTTAAACATCCCCTCCCGGCACCAGTCGGAACAATAGGTTATTTCTTCTTCTTTTTCCTTTTTATTCTTTTAAACATATAATGTATCAGATTTAATAAAAATTAAACAAATTGGTGTTATTCCTCCTAAATTCATTATTTTGTTGAAGTTAATTAGAAGCAACATTTTAAATTTCCTTACCGAATGCAATTAAATGCATATGAGATAGCTGTAGCAAATTTGTTAAGCAATTATTGAAATTGACGAATAAAAATACAGACTGGCTATAATATATTTCCTATTTCATACAAGGTCCGAACACAAATCATTCAATGAAAGCCATCAAAATTTTTAAATCTCTCGTCTAGCAAAATAAGCAACTTTTATTGAAATCAAATGATTTTAACATAATCTAATATTGAGTTGATGGATTGAAAATATAGTTCCTACAACTGTAAAGTTGTTCGAATTTTCAAAGGACCATTATTTTCAAATTGAAATCCCCAAATTTCGCTCTAGTCTTTTTTTTTTTTTTTTTTTTTTTTTTTTTTTTGGACGTTCTTGTGACAACGCAAGGTTATATGATGATACTAAGCAACATATAATGGTACTAAAATATAATACAATTATGATACAAATGAGGTTCGAACACAAACCATACAATGAATAACAATAAAATTATTTTAGTATGTCTGTCACCAAAGTAAACAACTCCCAATTATTTTAATGAAATCGTTAGAAATTTAGCATGTATTTCTAAAAACTGAACATAATTATTCATTTACCATAGTGTTTATCATTTAGATTTTCAAAGGGTCGTTATTTTCAAACAAATTTTCGAATTTTTTAAATTAATAAACGCACCCAATATAATTTACTTTAAAAAAAGAGAAAATATATATTTTCCTTTTCCGCCTGAGCAAATACAACTTGTATATTGTAATAATTCCTTGTAGAGCAGCGGGTCAAATATCATTTTGAGGACCGATCTTCTGTCTGTCCATAGAAATTGTTCATAAATATTATGCTTAAGCAACTACTACTAATCTTCATGCCTTTTGTACATATAGATAAATTTTACACCATGTAGTATTCACTGTAGTATATGGGATATCTGAGTGGCGTCGTACACAGGAATTTATTTCGGTGGGGGGGGGGGGGGGGGCTGACTTAAATTTCCCTAATGTTCTAAATCTTACAAAACACGTTTAATTGTGTTGTAAACAAAAATCATTTTTGGCAATAGGGCCGTAGCCAGAGGGGGAAAGGATGGTTCTATTCCGAATTTTCCAAAAATTTACGACATGGCTTGAGGTTTCGTGAATTCGGACTTAAATATATCCCGATTTTTGACAAATGGTCCCCGAAAAAAAATATCAATTTTGTCAATGCCTGATGACATTGAATTTTCGGAGAGAATGAAAAAATATAAAACAGGTGTGTCTTGCGGTTTAAAAACGGACTCAGAATTTTTATAAAAGACTAATTTTTTTTTTCTTTTAGCGGCGATTTTTATGCCATCCGACGTAAAATTTCATTCTCTTTCAGAATCTGTCTTTATTTCTTAATTTCGAGAGTTGGAAGCGAAAATGAATTTTTTGGTAATTAATTCCAGAAGTGCATTTTTTGCACGGCAGGCTACGTAACACGGAAAGAAAAAGAAATACATTTTTACACTAGGGTTTGAAAATCGCAGTACAAATTTTTTTAACTTTTGATTTTACAAATTTGGTTCTTTCGCATCCGAATGTTATTTCGTGCGCTGATTCATAAAATCTCAATTAAAAAAAAATCGGACCACAATTTTCCGATTTATGAAAAAAATCGATTTTTAAACTTATAAAAGAGATGCTTTTTCGCGCAGACAATTGATGGGAATTTTTTAAAATTAGGAAAACTGAATAACCGATCGCTTTTAAACTTTGACATAGTTTATAACACATAATAAGAACTTTATAAATTTAAGGTAAGTTGAAATTTTGTTGAGGGGGGGGGGGGGGAGGTGAACGAGGGCTCCGTCGAAAACCGCCCCCTCCCTCGAGTAGTATACCTACTGATAGGTTGTTTAAAGAGAGTTTCGTTCAGATACAGTTTTGTTAAGAACAGAGTGCGCTCCCTAGTGGTGGAATGTGGAAGTAACAGAACGCGATTCTGTGAAAATTAGGAAACCTAACACGGCGATCTGTTTTAAATTTTAAGATAGTTTATAGCACATGGTAAAAAAAATTATCAAAAAGAATGGCACGTCACATTTCGAGGTGGGTGAGAGGGTCGCAAACACAATTAGAAAATAGAACAAGGCGATCTGTTTGAAACTTTAAGATAGTTTAGGGAGGGTTTACCATAATTTAAAAGGGGTTCCATGGCGATAAATGTACTAGGCGTTTTGAAAGGAATATTAAACGAAACCCTTTGTGTCGATCTGCGATCACACTTACCCACTTGTTTGCTATTTGAAGACACGTGGGACATTTTCCCAGAACCCGCAGATTTAAACAGCCCGAAAATTTCTCATGTTTCATATGAATAAGGGACTAATTCGGGAGGGAGCTGTAACCCCATTAGTCCCATTCCAGCTATATGGTTATACTGTGGTACCACTGTGCACTAATATGGGGCTAAAGAGTATGTTGTAGTTGAATGATAGGAGGGAAAATTGCAAATTTCTCTCAAGCAGAAAGGTTAACAAATCAGCACTTTTTTTTTCATTTTCGACATTTTTTGAAGGGCGGGTCCTGTAACCCCAACAGTCTCCTTCCCCATTTTTGAATATGCTGTGGTGTCAACGTGGACTAATAAGGACTAACGAGAATTGTTAATCCTCTGTATAACAGAAAATTAAATTACAAATTTATCTCAAACAAACAAACAAAAAGAAAATCAGCACCTTTTTCATTTTATTTTCGGCTATTTCGTGAAGAGAGCTGTAACCCATTAGCCCCTTTCAACCTCTTTGGGCAACTGTGCACTGATAAGACTAAAGAGAAGAGTGTGGCTGTTCCGTTGAATTATAGGAGGAAAAAAAATTACAAATTTCTCTCATCTTAAACAGAAAGAAAACAAATCAGCACATTTTTCTTCATTTTCCACTATTTCGAAAGAGGGCTTGTAATCAGGCCCCTTCCCCTCGTTGGGTATACTGTGGTGTAACCGTGCTCTGATATAGGACTAATCAGAATGGCTAGTTTGTTGTATTGCAGAAAACAAAGTTACAAACTTATCTCAAACAAACAACAAAAAAAAAAGACAGCGTTTTTTTTTTTTTTCATTTTCGACTGTTTTGGGAGGAGGCTGTTACTCCATTAGCCCATTTCACTTCTTTGGTATAATGCTATGTGATTTTGCACTAATATGGAACTAAAGAGAAGAGAGTGCTAGTTTGTTGAATGAAAGGAGGAAAATGCACATTTATCTCAAACAGAAAGTAAAAAAAGCACTATTTTTTCATTTCATTTTGACTATTTAGGGAAGAAGGGGCTGTAATCCCATCAGCCCCCTCCCCTCATTTCGGTATGCTGCGATGTCAATGTGGACTAACATGGAGCTAACGAGAATGGCTATTTCGCTGTATGACAGTAGAAAAAAATTCAGATTTATCTAAAAAAGTAAGAATTTCAGAAAACAAAATTACAAATCTATCTCAAAAAAGAAAGATAAAAATCAGCATTTCTTTCATTTCATTGTCGGCTATTTTGTGAGGGGGCTGTAACCCCATTAGCCCTACTTCCACCTTTTTGAGTATAATGTGGTGTCAATGTGCACTAATTAGGAACTAAAGGGAAGAGAGCGACTAGTCTGTTAAATGAAAGGGGAAAAAATACAAATTTATCTCAAATAGAAAGAAAAAAATATCAGCAATTTTTTCATTTTATTTTCGACTATCTAGAGGAGGGGGCTGTAATTCGTACATCCCCCTCCCTATCTTTGGGAATGCTGTGATATCAATGTAGAGTAATATAGGGATTAACGAGAGAATGGCTATTTCGTTGTATGACAGAAAAAAAATCATATTTATTTAAAAAAGCAAGGAAGAAACACTTTTTTATTTAATTTAAGACTTTTTCGGGAGGAGAGGGCCTATAACCCCATCAGCCCGCTTTCTCTTTTTTGGTGACCATGTGGACTAATATGGGTCTAATGAGAATGACTAATCCGCTGCATGACAGAAAAAAGTTAATTTGTTTTCCAAAAAAGAAGCAGCAAAAAATCAGCTTTTTTTTCATATCACTTTCGAAAATTTCGTCGGGGGGGGGGGGGGGCTGTAGTCCCATCAGCCCTTTCCCTTGGGTAGGCCTATGGAATATCACAACAAAGATAGTCACAATTTTAAGAAAATATCTAGTAGAAAAACTAATAGGAAACTAATAGAAAAATTGATGGATTGGTTTATGAGATAAAGGTTTGCAAACTTCATTTTTTTTATTTATGAATGTCATAAAATGTCTAAAAGAACCCCCCCCCCCTTCCCCCGCATTGATCATCATAAATTGTTTTAACTTGCCTCGTTAAGAGGAAAACACCAATAATTTCACTTGAAAACTATGTACTATGTTTATAGAATAAAATTTTAATCATTAGTTTTTTGAGAATGTAGCTCATTCTTTTTTTTCGGGGGGGGGGGGGGGGGAGCATGAGCTAAGGAGAGGTAACGCTCTTCCTTAATATTTGAAAGTCTTTTTGGTAAATATTTGATAATATTTGTAATTTTTGGCCAATTGTACTCATAATAACATCCGAATTCCTGCCATGGTGAACTCGTTCAAATGAGGTGGCTATGCATGACCGTGCATTAGTCAGGCTCATAACGATAATTCTTAAGAACACTTTTCTAAAGCTACGTATATTGTCAGCAGAATTTATAAACACTATGCAATTAAAATGAGAGTAGCTAATATTAAAAACACATACAATACATAAAAATGCACTTTTAGTTATGTAAGTATCGCTCATAAGCAATAATGAAACCTAATTACTGTCTAAGGCTCTAAACGAGTTAATGTTGACATCTTTTAAAGTATCCTTGTAAAATATTTATAAATACTACCACTACATACTCTACATTTTACAGAAAACATGTTGTAAAATACCGCAGTAAATGGATGTGATTAAAGCACTGCCCAACTGGACCGTTGCCCTATGGTCTCCGACTTTTGGAGCTCTGAAATTTAGTATGCAACATTAATGAAGCTGATATTTTAAATCTATTTTATTCTAATGTTAATATAACTAATCAGGGAAGCGCCTTATCAGAATGAACATATTTACAGAATTTGCAGCAAATCGGATAAATCTGCATGAAAAATACATTCATCTAAATTAAGGGGATTATCCCCCGTCCCATCCCCTTATGCTTAAGGAATGAATTCCCAAAACTAATCTGGGGAGCGCCTTATCAGAATGAACCTATTTACAAAATTTGAAGAAAATCGGATATTTCTATCAAGTGTTATCACTTTACGTACGTACAGTCGTGGAAAAAAAAAGTAAACACCCTCTACTAACTCCTCAACAAATTATCGTAGAAGAAAGTTACTGGCACCACATGATTGGCTTAAGTTTACTTTTAAATGATATATATAGTATTTGCTTTGGGGGCCATCTACATATTAAAATGAACCATAACTTTGTTTTTTTTCAATAGCAGTACACAATTTTGCAGCATAAATGAACCCTACACCCTTCAATTAGCCTAAAAACAAATTTTTATGCAATTCGTACGATAAATTTCAGAGAAATTAATTATTTTAAAGCTAGCGTATTTTAGGGTCTGTATCTAAACTGAGGTTCGGTACACGATTGTTGACCGAGAAAGCATCCTTCTTGATCAAGGCACCTTAAGCGCCACCCAAGCAGTAGTTCCAGACTGCTAGATTACAGGATAGCATAAGAAATTTCAAAATATCTAGTCACTTCTATCACAGAGGGCCCCTTAAACTATTATTTTGTCGTTTTTTAAGCATAATTCGAAAAGTACTTGGAAGAAAAATGTGAAATTTTGGATTTTCATAAAGCAGGACTCAATAAATCTAAAGCCATAAAAAAAAACTGTAGGTTGCAATTCATACTTTTTTCGAATATTAATTTAATAATTCATAATTCATATCATAAACTTATAAAAATTGAGAATTCAACGTATTTATGTTTGGGTATTTTAGTATTATTGCTACACAAAAAATTAGCACATTAAGAATATAATTTCAGGAGATATTAATAAAAATATGAGAACGTAATTTAACATTAGTAGCACTCAGTTTTGAATGTTTATAATTCAAAAACTTATCATTCAAATAACTTGCAATTTGGTGTCTAGGCATAGTTTGAACCGAAGATTTGAAATATCTTGTTAAAATTGGGTATTGCCGTTGAAAAAAATGAAGTTTGGGTTCGTTTTAATATGTAGATGGCCCCCTAAGAAAATTTTATGTACATAATTCAAAAGTAGACTTTTTTTCCAATCGTTCGTACCAGTAACTTTCTTCTACGATAATTTGTTGAGTAGTTAGTAGGGAGTGTTTACTTTTTTTTCCACGACTGTACATACATACAGAACCTGCGAGCACATTAGCTCTCAGGCATTGATAGCCTGTGAGATAAAAATGAAAGGAAATTCATCAACAAACTTCCACAGTCTCAGCATTCCCACCTCAATATATATATATATATATATATATATGGGGCATTCTCACAATCTTTTGACCTTTATGTCCCTGAATAATTTTTATTTTAGTACATATTCTTGTGTTTTTTTTTTATTTCATATACTGGGGAACAACCCATTGCATGATTGCATAATAATATTAACCAGATAAATAAGTTTTGGACGACGTGGGGGTCTAAATATCAGGAAACTCCTATACCGTCCCGTGTCTCTGATGCTGATTTTTATGTTTTAAGCTGTCTTTGGCGGTTTACTCCTGCACTTTCCGAGATAAATAATAAAAAAAAAATTATTTAATCCAACGTTAACGACTGTTTCTAAAAATCAATGAACATTGTGGCTATCACTTAGTCTTAACATGATTTGCCTAAAAATAGGTGGTAATTTTCCTTACCGTCCCTTTTTGTCCCATTTCGTCCCTTTTTTTTCTATACCGCCCCCCTTTTTACCTTACCGTCCCTTCTTTAACACCCCTTTAAGACAATGTTATACAAAAATTCTGTATTAAAAGTATTAATTTTTTTTTTTTATTTCTTATTTGAATATCCTGTGGGTGCTATGCAAATTCATTATAAGTAAAAATTTAGTAGAAAATAAAAAGTTATATTTAAGGCGGTTCTTTAAAAAAAATTCCAATAATAGTCTGAAACTTTCTGACACATTTTTAGACTAACTTTTAAATATAAAAGCATGTTACTTACAGACATACTAGTTATGGCAGTAATTTGTAATAGACATTTTTTTTTCAATAAATGAATCACTTCTTTAGTTATAAACGATTGCAGTATTTGGACGACACTTTTCCTTTTCTGTATTGTGGTCTACGAAAATCGGCCAAAGACGAGATCGAATAAAATCCTACATTTAATGCAGCGCAATGTGCATAAGAACGCATTTTACCAAAAAAAGATTTTTCTTCATTTATATATTACTAGCAGGCTCTGCCCGTTACGCTGATCGGTTTCGCTAAACTAACTTTGAAACAAATGAAAAATTTCAGTGAATTTGACCATGTGTTTTAAAGTAATATGGAACGTTATCTGTGTTTCTGTATTGCTGTAAACGATATGAATGTCATTGCGTTATTATATTATCTAATGTGTTAAGTGAAATTTGTTCTGTTAAGGATCGTTGATCATTTATTGTAGATTTGATATAGAATGATATGCAAAATGCTAAAATCTCCCCTAAAATTACCTAATTAACAGTACAAGTCCCATCAAAATCCATTTAGCAGAATTCACGTTATCAACATCCCGAACGAAATTTCCAGTTTCATTTTATATATATAGTAGGTATTATAAATCCCCAATCTTTCACCAGATGCAATGATTTTCTGTCAAGTAAGCTGAGGTTACTCGATGATGCAATATTTTACCAATTCCAACACACAGCTCTTTAAGTTACTCGATGATGGAATCTTCTGCCATGTGTTACGCAGCAATATAAGTTACTCGGTGACACGGTATTTTACCAATTACTATACACAACTATCTCAGTTACTCGATAATACGATCTTCTGTCGATTTATACACACAGTGATCTAGTAAGTTACTCAATGGTACGTTTTTTTTCTATTCCTACACACACTATCTAAGTTACTCGATAATGCAATCTACTGCCGTCCTTATCTACCTGACGCCGTTCTACCGCCACAGCAATTTAAGTTACTCAACTATACGTTATTTTGCAAATTACTACACACAACTATCTCATTTACTCGATAATGCGATCTTCTGCCCATTTCTACACAGAATCTAAAAGGTATTCGATGGTACCGTATTTTTATAATTCCTATACACAACTATCTCAGTTACTCGATAAAGCGACCTTCTGCCCATCTATAACATAAACCCATCTAAGTTACTCCATGATAAGGTATTTTACCAATTCTTACACTCAACTATTCATTTACTCGACAATGCTAGCTTCTGCCCTTCTTTTCACACATTAAGCAAAGTTACTCGAATATATTGTCGTTTATCTCGTCATAATAGCACTGTGATAATATCATAATAAAAAAGAAAAGTGCCCAGCTAAACTGATGGCATTGAACTCACAGGCTATTCACACTAATTGTATATTATACTCTTATTTTAAAGAATAATGCCCCCCCAAAAAATAAGGGGATTAGCCCCCGTTCCCCCCCCCCCTTTATACTTAACCAATGAACCTCCAAATCTAATCAGGGAAGCTCCTTAACACAATAAACCGGTATACCAAATTTGGAGCAAATCAAATAATCCTGCAAAAACTCCCATTTATCTAAATTAAGGAGGTGGACTAGTCCCCTTTTATCCTTAACCAATGAATCCCCAAAACGAATCAGGGAAGCTCCTTAACATAATAAACCGGTATATCAAATTTGGAGCAAATCGAATAATTCTGCACGAAAAACCCGTTTATCTAAATTAAGGGGGGTGGACTAGCCCCCTTTCCCCCCCCTTTATTCTTAACCAATGAACCCCAAAACTAATCGAGAATTTCCTTAACATAATAAACCGGTATACAAAATTCGGAGCAAATCGAATAATTCTGCATGAAAAACCCATTTATCTGAATTAAGGGGGTGGACTAGCCCCCTTCCCCCCCTTTATTCTTAACCAATGAACCCCTAAAACTAATCAGGGAAGTTCCTTAACATAATAAACCGGTATACCAAATTCGGAGCAAATCTAATAATTCTGCATGAAAAACCCATTTATCTAAATTAAGAGGTGTGGGCTAACCCCCTTTATCCTTAACCGATGAACCCCCAAAACTAATCAGGGAAGTTCCTTAACATAATAAACCGGTATACCAAATTCGGAGCAAATCGAATTATTCTGCATGAAAAACCCATTTATCTGAATTAAGGGGGGGGGGGGGGGAACTAACCCCCTTTCCCCCCCTTTATCCTTAACCAATGAACCCCCAAAATTAATCAGTGAAGCTCCTTAACATAATAAAACGGTACACCAAATTCGGAGAAATCGAAAATTCTGCATGAAAAACCCATTTATCTGAATTAAGAGGGGTGGGATAAACCCCCTTTTCCCCCTTTATCCTTAACCAATGAACTCCCAAAGCTAATCAGGAAGTTCCTTGACATAATAAACCGGTATACCAAATTCGGAGCAAATCGAATAATTCTGCGTGAAAAACCCATTTATCTGAATTAAGCGGGGTGGACTAACCCCCCTTTTCCCCCTTTATCCTTAACCAATGAAATTCCAAAACTAATCAGGGAAGCGCCTTATCATAATGAACCTACAAAAAAAATTTGAAGCAAATCGGATGTTTTTATCAAGAGTTATCGCGTTACGTACATACATACATACATACATACATACAGAACGGGCGGGCACATTAGCTCTCAGGCTTTGATAGCCTGTGAGCTAATAAAAAAGAAAAGTGCCCAGCTAAACTGATGGCATTGAGCTCACAGGCTATTCACACTAATTGTATATCATACTCTTATTTTAAAGAATAATGCCCCTCAAAAAAATAAGTGAAGGGGAATTAGCCCTCGTTTCCCCCTTTATACTTAACCAGTGAAACTCCAAATCTAATCAGGGAAGCTCCTTATCATAATAAACCGGTATACCAAATTTGGAGCAAATCGAATAATCCTGCAAAAAAAAAACCATTTATCTAAATTAAGGGGGTGGACTAGCCCCCCCTTTATCCTTAACCAATGAATCCCCAAAACGAATCAGGGATGCTCCTTAACATAATAAACCGGTATACCAAATTTGGAGCAAAGCTTATAATTCTGCATGAAAAACCCGTTTATATAAATAAAGGGGGGTGGACTAGCCCCCTTCCCCCTTTATCCTTAACCAATGAACCCCCAAAACTAATCAGGGAAGTCCCTTAATATAATAAACCGGTATACCAACTTCGGAGCAAATCGAATCATTCTGTTTGAAAAACCCATTTATCTAATTTAAGAGGGGCGGGCTATCCTCCCTTTTCCCCCTTTATCCTTAACCAATGAGCCCCCAAAACTAATCAGGGAAGTTCCTTAACATAATAAACCGGTATACCAAATTCGGATCAAATCGAATAATTTTGCATGAAAAACCCATTTATCTGAATTAAGGGGGTGGACTAGCGCCCCTTTTCCCCCTTTATTCTTAACCAATAAACTCCCAAAACTAATCAGGGAAGTTCCTTAACATTATAAACTGGTATACCAAATTCGGGGCAAATCGAATGATTCTGCATGAAAAACCCATTTATCTGAATTAAGGGGCTGGACTAACCCCCTTTTTCCCCCTTTATCCTTAACCAATGAACCCCTAAATCTAATCAGGGAAGTTCCTTAACATAATAAACCGGTATACCAAATT
Source organism: Maratus speciosus (assembly GCA_963932465.1). Taxonomy (NCBI): domain Eukaryota; kingdom Metazoa; phylum Arthropoda; class Arachnida; order Araneae; family Salticidae; genus Maratus; species Maratus speciosus. Next base: position 2,111,236 of record OZ010787.1, read on the forward strand.
CGGAGCAAATCGAATGATTCTGCATGAAAAACCCATTTATCTGAATAAAGGGGGTGGACTAAACACCCTTTTCCCCCTTTATCCTTAACCAATGAACCCCCAAAACTAATCAGGGAAGTTCCTTAACATAATAAACCGGTATACCAAATTCGGAGCAAATCGAATGATTCTGCATGAAAAACCCATTTATCTGAATTAAGGGGGTGGACTAACCCCCCTTTTCCCCCTTTATCCTTAACCAATGAACCCCCAAAACTAATCAGGGAAGTCCCTTAATATAATAAACCGGTATACCAACTTCGGAGCAAATCGAATCATTCTGTTTGAAAAACCCATTTATCTAATTTAAGAGGGGCGGGCTATCCTCCCTTTTCCCCCTTTATCCTTAACCAATGAGCCCCCAAAACTAATCAGGGAAGTTCCTTAACATAATAAACCGGTATACCAAATTCGGATCAAATCGAATAATTTTGCATGAAAAACCCATTTATCTGAATTAAGGGGGTGGACTAGCGCCCCTTTTCCCCCTTTATTCTTAACCAATAAACTCCCAAAACTAATCAGGGAAGTTCCTTAACATTATAAACTGGTATACCAAATTCGGGGCAAATCGAATGATTCTGCATGAAAAACCCATTTATCTGAATTAAGGGGCTGGAATAACCCCCTTTTTCCCCCTTTATCCTTAACCAATGAACCCCTAAATCTAATCAGGGAAGTTCCTTAACATAATAAACCGGTATACCAAATTCGGAGCAAATCGAATGATTCTGCATGAAAAACCCATTTATCTGAATAAAGGGGGTGGACTAAACACCCTTTTCCCCCTTTATCCTTAACCAATGAACCCCCAAAACTAATCAGGGAAGTTCCTTAACATAATAAACCGGTATACCAAATTCGGAGCAAATCGAATGATTCTGCATGAAAAACCCATTTATCTGAATTAAGGGGGTGGACTAACCCCCCTTTTCCCCCTTTATCCTTAACCAATGAACCCCCAAAACTAATCAGGGAAGTTCCTTAACATAATAAACCGGTATATCAAATTCGGAGCAAATCGAATGATTCTGCATGAAAAACCCATTTATCTGAATTAAGGGGTTGGACTAACCACGTTTTCTCCCTTTTTCCTTAACCAATGAACTCCCAAAACTAATCAGGGAAGCGCCTTATCACAATGAACCTAGAAAAAATTTTTGAAGCAAATCGGATGTTTCTATCAAGAGTTATCGCGTTACGTACATACATACATACATGCATACATACATGCATACGTACATACATACAGAACGGGCGGGCACATTAGCTCTCAGGCTTTGATAGCCTGTGAGCTAAAAAGGGAAAAGATAAAGTGAGAGGAAGTGGGACACGCAAGAATTCAGTCAATTGTTTTGTGAAATTTTTGCATGGTCTGCAGACCTACGTCGATTAATGTTTTAAATCGAAATTAAAGAATAAAGCAAATATGAACTACATACATAACCGATATAATATTTTAAATATTTTAATTGTAGTTGGTCATAGCTTAAGCAGCCGGCTTTGCCTCTAGATACTGAAAAAAAGCTGTTTTTAGCTTTTTTTTTTTTTTTTTTTTTTTTTTGTTAGAATAGGAATGAAAATTTGTGTTCCGAAATTTTGCATGTTATTTATTATCATTCGAAGGATATTGCATTTTTTTTTTAAATCAAAAATTGATTATGTGAATTGTGTTGCGTAGGTGATGCGCGTCATGCACTTCCAACTGTGTGGGATCCGATAGATTACCATAGGCGTCTGCAGTCGAGTTTTGTTAAAGATTATGAAAATAGATAAGATTGCCTGGGACTTCAAGTATTTTGAGGTCAAGAAATCGAAAATAACAAAATGGTGGTCATTTAAAAAAAAGTCTCTTTTTGGCTCCCTTTTTCGCACTTTGCGTAATTTTAAATTAAATGATTTTTTTTTTTTTTTTTTTCTATGAAAATGGCTGAAAGTGGTTCAAAACTTAATAAATTATGTCCCCTTTAATTAAAAAGAAATTACAAGATCGGTTTAATAATTTTTTGCGTTCTGATCCCGCCCAGTTTGAAAAAACTTATTTTACATAAAATGCATTTTTAGTGCTCCAAAGCAGTAAAAACGTACGAGCGCGTTCTGCTAAAGCACTCAATAACTACGAAAGGTCTTCGAATTCGGCCAAATAATTTTACAAGGGAACTATCCTACCTAACTATATTCCCTACAGACTATAGGGAATAGAAAAAAAAAAAGAAAAATTGATTTTTTGAACCGAAAAAAGGAAATACCCTCTTAAGGAAAAATGTATAATAACAATAAAATTAAGCTCTTTTAAAAAGTTAAATGAAACCATAAATACTAGTACATAAAATAGGTGCATTCAAAACAGTGTTCTTTTGCTCTTTTCCCTATCATATTGCAATCGCATAAAATGGTTTTACTTCTTTGACTGCCTGGTATAGTGCATATATATTATCAGATTTAACATACTTTCCGTTTTATCTCTGGAGATACGCACAATTAAGTAACAAACTTTAAGTTTTTTCATAACAGTCAATTCGTTATATATATTTTGAATCTAACAGCTACTTACTAAAATTTAAAATATTCAATTATTATTTTTTTTTTTTTCATATGTAATAAATATAAAAGCCGTGTTCAAATTTCTGGACATTGTTACAAAATATTATTCGTGAAGCAGCATTGTTCTGAAGACTTATATATGTTTCGGAAGTATGTCCCCTCCCTCCCCTCCCCAATATACTTCATGTTTTCAATTTTGTGTTTTGTTGAAAGGTATTATCAGTAACATTCAGCGAATAATTTGGAATTATATAAAAATATTAAATCGCCCTGCCATGTGATATACTCAACTTTCATATAAAGGCAAATATCTTTAATAATAATAATAATAATAATAATAATAATAATAATAATGGGCATAGCTGAAGTTAATAGCCAAAGCAATGGACAAAGGTTTCGCTACTTACAGCAGCCTTTTCGATTCTGAACATTTCAGTGGTTTTAACGATTATGTAGACTACTTACCTGTTAAATTTGTGTTATATTAATGTTATTAATGCAATTTTTATTATTTATTAATAAAGTTTCTTCATTATAGAAAACCAGCCGGAAATAAATGCTAGACTATTTATACTGTTTCGTGTGTAAATGGGCAAATCTTTTGTAATCGGAAAGAACAGCGCAATTTTTTTATATAATTGTTCTATCAATATAACAGAGTATACTTATGCATACAATTCTCTCGATTATTTTTCATAAAAAAGGGAAAAACTAGACAATTTCGAAAACAAAAAAGCTTCCGAAAATTTCAAAATACTATATATATAATCTATAAATTGATTGATAAATTTTGCCAAAAAATTACTACATAGTTCTACCCACAGTCAAGCTTAAAAAGTATTTAAGAAAGAAAAGATTATTTTCTTAATTAAACAAATTTAAGGAATATTGATATGAAAGGAACATTTATTATTTTTATTTTCCGATAAATGAATTACATTTTGATTTAAACTACTTTTGTTTCATAACGACATTTATAGGGCTGTCCTATCAAAAACTTTTGTTCAAACTGGCAATTTTAACAGCATTTTCTTAATAATCCCATTTTTTTACCGGAAAATGGAAGATAACAATATTTATTCAGCTTCAAAATAAGAGCACGTGCCAATTTCACGTGTTTACGTAAAAAATTGAATTGATGAATGCGTCATAAAACTGCCAGATTTATTTGAGAATATTAATATTATAAAATGGAGAGATTCAAAAAGAGTTTAACCCTTTATCTACTGATGGTACTTATAAGTACCATTAAAGTCACTCGTTTTAAAATTCCTTTAATAGTACATCAATTAGTTGTAATGCAGTTTAGAATGAGTTATAGATACATTACTTTATCTTGTTACAAAAGTATTATTTGTTACACAAAACAAAAGTATTTTTAAAAGGAGGATTTCTTTTGCCTTTGCATCTTTTGAGCTTTCTTGGCGTTGGGGGAAGGGGAATGGGCTGGTTAATTCGGAAATATTTGTATGTTGCAAGAATATTATATTTTTACATTTCCTAATTCTACAAAATACTAACAAAATATTTAAAATGAAATATTTGAGTGGGGTTATAAATATTGCACAAAACCCCTTTAAATTCAAATTTAATTAATCCTTCTAAATCTTTCAATACTTCTAAAATCCTTCTAAAATTTATTAAATGATTATGTAAAACTTTTAGTGTAGTTTAAGCAATTCACGAAAAATGCTTTAGAAGATAAAATTTTCATGGATTCATAATTCAATACATAAAGGATTAAAGCGGAATATCACATTCATTTTGATAAAACAATAATTTACTAAACATGTGCATAAAATTTACATAAAATAATTTCCTCATATATAATTAGGTTTTAAAAACTTCACCTATTCAATTATGATGGTTAAAACATACATAAAAAGATATTAATGTTATCCTTAAATAGAGGGTAATTTTAATCCTCATAAAAATCCGTCGAGAAATGCATGAATAAATGTCGTTTCAGAAGTTTTGTATTGAGTTAAAAAATGTTTCTTATCGGTCCGGAATCTCTATATGCATTAAATTTATCATATGAAAAAGAAAAAAACAATGGATATGTTCTCTAATCCCCCCCCCCCCCCCGCGCCAGTATTAGATTAAAGATTTCAAAAATCTTAAGGTAATATTCTTTACTAAAATCTGGATGACTTATTTCGCTAAACTCTGACAATTAATTTATAACAGAGTCGTTCTGATTCGTGCTCACATACATAAATACTTTTTTATTCTAGAAAATAATATGAACCTTTAATTTTGTAACTAAAAATAGATATAAAATGTCTCTTTATCATGATGTTTCGTTTTATCTATATTGCCCTTTATAATTGAAATTAATACATCTTTTAAATAAAGTTTGCGATTACAAGTTTAAAAAAAAGAAAAGGAAAGAAACTAGAAATGAAATAATGAAAACTGAAATTTAAATCAAAGAAAAAAAAAAACACCAGTGGCCGAGAGGTTACACATTTTAAGAGACAAGTACGCACTGAGTAAACTTATACATAACATTAGTATATACTCCACTTCATTCTCTGGCAATTAATTGTCAAAGTTCAAATCGTCAAAAAAATTCATCCTAATTACCCCTGCCTCCCCTAATTGTTTTGCCATCTAAATTGTTTTCTCAACGTTTAACCGTAATTTAATAGATTTAAACCACAAAATTTAATAGGGTATTTAACACTCTTTATTTTTTACTTTTATTTATATTTCTACATTTTAGCTTTTGAAATATTTCACTGTTGTAGTTCCCCTATAATAACTGTGAAGATCAAAATAAAAGGAACCTTTGCTCTTATAAAATAACGGAAGCTTTCTTATATTATGAGGTGTTTTACTCAATATGCCTTTTCAGTTGAATCAACTGGATATACAACTTTGATACAAGTTTGCTTATCTTGGAATTCGTGCAGAGATCTGTTGTCTATTATCTTTCGGGGCGGGTTGGTAAGACATGTGCAAAGTGTAAATCATTATAAATGGAATGGGTTCTACTAAAGAAAGTGCATGCGCGTATTGGAAACTTGGGGGAAGTTCTATAGAGAGAATCCTAGATTTTAAAGGATTCTTCTTTTAAAAATTAAGACTATTAATATTTTTTAATATTGGTTCCTTCAAAGAAATACTTACAGTGATATTTAAAAAGAGATATAACTCATAGAGTCAATGATGTATGTAATAATCCCAATGTTGCATCTCTTCCTTATATGATGTTTTAAATTTATTCCAATGACATTTTCATTTCATTATAATTATCTCGCAAGACTTGCAATAAAAAAATAAGAAAGTACTTTAAATTTGGAAAATAAAGCGATAAATGACTTTTATTATTATTATTATTAATATCCTGATCTCACTTCCAAATTTAAATTAATTGCGTTGCAAGTAATTTTGCATTATTATGATTCAAAAAATGTGCGTAGATTTTGTGTTGAATTACTCAATTTATGTATGTACGCTCTCATTATCAAATTAAATTTTTTGAATTCCTGAATTCGACTTGTTTACGATAAAACTTTAATTTACACTCTCTCAGTAATAAAGAGAATAATTTTCGAGAAATGAATAGTTTTATTTAAAATTTGAATGCTTAAAAAATATGTCATTACAGTAAATAAACTAAATTAAATACTCAAAGAAGAAAAGAAAAAGCCTTAACACATTGCTTAAATCAGAAACTTTTTTAAAAGAAATATTTACGCACACTTTTAGGGTTCTGTACTTAAAAAGTAAAAACGGAACCATTATAAGATCACTCCTGTGTCTGTCTGTCACAGCCATTTTACTCGTAAACTATGGAACATGGAAAGTTCAAATTGGAAGAAATAATAGACTACTGACCCACATATTTTCAGATTATTACACATTTATAAATATATTTAATAAAAATGTGGGGGGTGGGGCAAATTATGTTATTTTGAAAAAAAAAATATTTTCTTTGTATGTCCTACGGGATATCGCCTGAAAGCTTTCGTAACGCTGAATTCAAAAATACATTTCTTTTAATTTTAGGTATTATATTCTTAAAGATATCGTCGAAAATGTAGCGCAGAAATATGTCCCCCCCCCCCCCATCTAATTCCGAATCTACTGAAACTAAAATTATGAAAAAATTAGAGGTAGTAGATGTTAATTTAAACCTTACAGGAAAATTATAGCGATTACTCTAGGTCACTTAGTTTCTGAGAAAATCTCATTCATCCGTTATACACAAATTTCAATTTACAGGCATGCAGCAAAAGTGTTGAGCAGCGCTGGAAGTACCTATCGTAGCAGAAGTATAAAAGCATTGTTGATCATGATTTTCGAAAAAAATCGGCAGTAATTAGTCGAGATATTAACCGTTAAAGATATGGGTGGTTTGGACATTCATAATGACAGAGGCGGCGTACCCTATGTACCATCGGCTTTTAAAGCCTAGTTAACAACTTTTAATGTTATATATGTGTAATGCAATGGCCAGTAACAGTATAAAAGCAATAAACGTTAAATTGTTAAAAAAACAGACTAATGCAAGGGGTCTCGGGACTCTTAAAGCTTCAAAAAAATTTTAATTTAAAATTTTTTAGATGTTAACCTTCTACTTTTTCTGAACATTTTAATATAATTGTTTCCTTCAAATTCTCATTAGAAGATAAGTTATGGCTTTTAGAATTATACTCGCTCAATAGCTGAAGTGGCATTTTCGAAACTTTTAAGTCATTTTTCTCCAAATCACTTTTTTGGGCAAAACGCACACTTATATCTCAAACTTATGAATATTTTTTTTTCATGAAATTTTCAAAACATGCGTTCCATGTTAATCTGTATAAACTGAACCTGAAAGGTCCTTTTTATTGTTCAAAAAAAATTTGTTTGAGTGATTATGTTGTTGAAATTTTCAAAATTTTGTATTAGCTAAATACACCTTTGCATTAAAAATATAAAAATGCTTTAAATATAAATTTATTTATGTTCAGGATAATTACTACAATCTGAAGTATAAGTAGGTACCAAGAATTTCATTCTAATTGCAATTTATTTTGAAATCCTGCGCTTAAACTGTTATAACAATTTTTTGCTCGTCAAATGTCTGACAGTTTGGAGCTCTCTTTAAATGCTAATTATGCATCTTGCATTTTTTTAAAATACATTAAATAACAGAAAATACTTAAATCTTTCATCCCAATGAAAATTGTGTTTTTAAATCATATGTATTTTAATATATTAAATGTTGAAAATGTCTTTTTTTTTTTTTTTTTTTTTTTTTTTTTTTCATTTTTTTCCAATTTTGAGAGCCCTGAGACCCCTTAATTAGAGTGAATTACATAAATGGTATGGGATTCGCGACTATTCTGCATTGAATGCATTTTTCAATACGCCTCGAGTGACTTTAAATTTAATTATAAACCTATCTGGGAAAACGCGGCAAGAACTAAGGCGGCATTGCAAATTTGTGACTTCCTTTCGAAGCGCGCTTAGCACAATGTCAAATGTAAACTTTGAAAAAATGTTTTATTTTGGCTACACTATAGAAAGAATGGTTATTACTATGCTAAATTTAGTTTTATGAAATGCCAAATGAAGTTTAAATATGCACTGCTTATATTGTCAGTACCGAATTAAGTTCATTATAAACAGATTAAGTTAATTTTAAACTAGTCGGATGTGTCAATCCCAAAACTTTCTTTTATCTCATACATGTTAATACTTTTGATAAATGCAGCACAGCAGTGCCACCGGTTAGATGATTTATACCAAAATCTAATCAAGGACAATTTACGTGAACTTCTAATTGAATTTGAAGTTTATCCGTGTGTTAGTTTTTGAGATAGAGCTATTGCGGAAATCGTGAAAAGTTCTGCATAGCAGCGGCACCACTTGGGCAATTTACACCAAAAACTTATTAAAAAAAATTTATATCAGGGACTAACTGAATCTAAAATTTGATGAATATTCATATATTAGTTCTAGAGATACAGCTATTGCGGAAATCGTGAAAATTGCAGTATAGTAGCGCCACCTGTTGGACGATTTAAACCAAAAACTAAACTGCACTAATATATATAAGTCGGGCTAATTGAATCTGAAGGTTGGTGAAAATTCGTGCATTGTTCCTGAGATAGAGCTATTGCGATATTCATGAATAATGCAGCTTAACAGCAGCACCTATTGAGCGATTTACACCAAAAGGTTATCAGCACTGAATTATATCAAGACTAACTGAATCTGAAGTTTTCTGAAAATCCGTGCTTTAGATCTTCAGATATAGCTATTGTGGAAATCATGATTAATGCAGCATCGCAGCGCCAGCTGTTGGGCGATTTACACCAAAACGTAATCAGCACCAATTTATATCAGGGACTAACTGAATCTAAAATTTTGTTAAATTTTGTTCAATAGTTCTTACGATAGAGCGCCCACAAAATTTTTGTCACACACAGACAGAATCATAGACAGACATTTTGTAAAAACATGTTTTTCATTATCTCTGTCCCCTAAAACTTATAAATCCATCGAAAACCGGAATTCAAAAATTTTCACGAATCCAATACTTTCTTCTTGTAAAGATAGAAGAAAGTAAAAATGAGTTATACAGAATAGGTATAATTGTTATTACTTTGGTTCACATCTTTCTGAACTTTCATGGTATATCCATTTACATTTTTCTAGTATATTCTGTTATACACATACTTTGCATAGTTTTTTACAAATTCCTAGTATTCGTTTAGCAAAGGTTATTTTTTTAATACAATTACCAGTTATATTTATTGTACGGAAACCCTCTGTGCGCGAGTAATACTCGCACTTGACCGCTTTTTTTTAAATCTATTTTGAACTCTAAATATTTTTCTTTTCCTATAAAAAATAGCACTGAGATTGATTAAATTATATGTTGTTTTATGCAGAGAAATTTGCATAAGACGCATTCAGAAATTCTACTTTTTAAAATATGAAGTTCTTATTTAAATCAGTCAATTTACTATTTGTTAAAATATAACTAAATTAGAATACTTGGATTTACGGAACCGGTTTCGAAAGTGAAGTATCCTAATAATACTTTTTAAAAACCTCTACACATAATACAAAAGTGAAAAAAGTTCTTCGTAAAGATCGACCTCAGCTATACAACACAAGAAACATTTTAAAATATTGAAATGCAAATGAGATACTTTAAAAAAATTGTTACACAGAATTAACATTAGCGATCGGGTGTTTTCGCACGAGTGAAGTAGCCTCTTAAGAGCAGGGCTTAATTTTTAACAAAAAAAGTATCGGAGCCCTCAGGTCCGAAACTAGCCTTTTTTGCCCCCGTGGCAAGCATGGATTTAGGCGCCACCCCCCCCCCCCCCCCCCACAAACACACACACCCCTCTTCCGCAAAGTACATTTACAAAGAGAATTTTACTAATTTTCTAATAGCCGACTTATTTTAAAATTTAAAATATGTAATACTGAACTGCGTAATCTACAATGGCGGATCCAAGGGGGAGGTCACGGTGGTCATGACTCCCCTCTGAACACCAACAAAAATATTCTAAAGATCATTTTTAAAATGAAATATACAGTTAGAGTCCCGATTATCCGAGTCCTGTTTAACCGAGTTTCCGCTTTCACAGAGTTATTTTCTTCTGATGGACTGATGGCTTCTATTATTATGAAACAGACATTATAAATGAAGTGTTTTGGTGAAGATGAAAGAGCAGTCGTAAAAAGTTAGAACTCTGATTTTCTGGTCAGAATGGGAAGAAAAAAAATGGCCGCCAATTTTTTTCTTCCCATTCTGACCAGAAAATCAGAGTTCTAACTTTTTACGACTGCTCTTTCATCTTCACCTAACACTTCATTTATAATGGCTGTTTCATAATAATAGAAGCCATCAGTCCATCAGAAGAAAATGATCCATTCCAAAAATATAATCCATCATTTGGCACCCCTTCGATCTGGCGCCCGGGGCACATGCCCTTTCTGACCCCCCCCCCCCCTTAGTTTCGACCCTGGGAGCCCTTATATTTTGTGGTGCCGGTAATAACAACTGTACCGTTCCCTCTCCTTCCCCTCCTCATGTCACTCCAATCTGCATATTTATATTTGGTACATTATTTACAAAATTTAAAGCATTTTTTTCTTTAGCAAAATAAAAATTTTACTCCAATCTGCATATTTATATTTTGTACATTATTTGCAAAATTTAAAGCATTTTTTTTCTTTAACAAAATAAAAATTTTAAATATACCTGTCAGCATATACTTTAGCTGTCCACTATTCCACTTTTTAGTTATCAGTCCTTCCGAATAGCAATCTTTGCCGAATTATAATGTTAATTGGGACTTTTTGTTAATTCTACGATTAAATATGGTAAGGATTATGATTCGGAAATGGTGTTAACTCATAAAAAAGGGATAGTTCGTAGCTGTGCATTTTTATGAAAAAATTAATGAACTTTACAGAAATTAATATTTATATGCTGAAGAATGGAACAATGTTTTTCAATTTCCTATAAAAGGTGCATTCCTTAAACTATAATCGATTACTTCCGTATAACAATCTTTTATGGTGAGTTCCTGAAAATCAGAATAAACTAACAAATTGACACCATTATCGGAAAGATTAGATGCTTTTATAGAAAAAGGAGAAACACTGCTCAACTGCTTTCTGATAGAATAACAATGCATGGCATTTATATCTACTTACAAATGAAAGTGATTTCGTAAAATATGCAGAGCAGAGCCCTAGCATGGGCAGCGTCTATGATACAAAGTAAATAGAAAAATCACTAACGTAATTTTTATACTCGTACGTAATAGGAGACAAAAAAACCTCAAACAAACAAAAATCTGATGCTCGTTGGGTAAAAACAGAAAATATTCTTTTCAGGTTAGATATCTAAATAATAATAATAATAATAATAAATGATAATTAAGAAAAAACCCAACCAATTAAAAATTATCCTACTGTCATAAAAGAAAATCGAACTGAAAGCAAATTCATTTTTCTTTCTCTTGAGTGGAGCCGTATCAATGCGTTGACGACATAAACTTGCAAATATTACCAGAATAGAAAAACACGATTTCTGTTTTCCTTTCATTCAGATCAAAATGATTCGAAATAGAATATAATACGTAATTTTGAAGGATGATTTTTTTTTTTCTATACATGAATAAATAAAATTTCGAATATAAGACAGATTGAGCTCTAAGCCCAAAAACTGATATAAAAATTGAGTACGTTTTATCTGCATCTCTTAACGTCACACAAAAGTGTTTTGATAAAAAATAATGCAAAAAACTTCGAGATTGGAAGGTAAGGAAAGGGTTTCGGTTTTTCGGAATTACGAGATGGCAAATCATGGTTGGGGGAAAAATGCGGTCAGGAACCCTGTATTTATGATCTCTGGTGAATTCCGACCAATGTTTAAATATTTACTGAAAACAGAGAAGTGCCGGAGCTGGGGCTCCGGTTGGCTCCGACGGAAATAAAACACTGCAATAGGCTACTTCAGTCAAGCAAAACAACCATTAGCTTTGTTAATCCAATCGGAGATATTTTTTAATATATCTCGTTCTCTACATCGGCGTTTTTTACTTTTTCGTTTTTGTTTTCATGTATTTTTAATTAGGACCCTTTCACTTTCGAAACTGGCTTCGAAAGTGAAAGCATCCCCATAAAAAAAAAAAAAAAAAAAAAAAAAAAAAAAAAAAAAAAAAATGCGAAGAAAATCGAAAAAGTAAAAAATGGTCTTTGTACAGATCGACGTACAGATCGACCACCTTTGTACAGATCGACATTATCTATTGAAAAAACACTTAAAAATATTAAAATGTAAACGAAATGATCTTAACTTAAAAAAATTCTCCCATTGGATTAACATTAGCGAACGGGTGTTTTCGCCTGACTGAAGTAGCCTCTTAAAGGATCTCTTCAATGCAGCCATTGAAGAAAAAGGGCTATGTTAAATTTGAAGATTGAGAGGTTTTAAGATATTTGATAAATCGGTAGGCGGAGAGACACCTTTCTTGCTCGTCGCAGCTTTTCTCTTTTTACCTTGTAATAGAAACCTTAAAAAAAAAAAAAAAAAAAAAAAAAAAAAAAAAAAAAAAATTCCTTTTTTAAAGAACCAAATCACCAATTTAATACACTTAAATCAATTGTATTTGAGCATGCCTTGCTGTTTTAAAAAATCGAATTATAATTCCATTTCTGTTTTGTTAACGATGTATTTTGTTATTTTGTAATGAATGTTATCAATGGACTTTAGAGATAACGACTATAAAACAATTGAAAATTCTGGTTAGTAATGTCAAAACTATAGAAAGATTTAAAAAAAAAAAAACTTTACGCAATGAAACAAACTGCTGTTTTATAGAATTCTAATTTAAGTTTCATACTTTTCAAATTTGTTAGATTTTAATTTTATTTATTTATATATTTTTATTCCTGTGTAAACAATTACAGATTCTCTAAAGTTACATTAATTTTTGAAAAGGCCGAAAGCCTGCACCACAAACAGAAAATACCTCACGATTTTCACTTTTCTACGATTTTATTTATTTGTTTCTGTGCATGTGTGTGTTTGACTCTTTCAGTTTTTTCGGTGCAAGAGTGTTCTAAAAATCTCCCCCCCCCTCCACCCCCACCTCATTTGACAAATTTACAGATTTATTTTTAAACATTAAAGCTTGACCCGGGTAGGTATATTTATTGAAGTGATATGGAATCGAACAGCTTTTTTTTTTTCGATAAGTGAATTATACCTTGAGTTATAAACGATTGTTTGATCATGGCGACTTTCATCCGCGACTGTCACTTCTGGAAATATAGCTCAAAATGCATGGTAAAACTCTGAAAGATTCTCTGCCATTTTATAAAAAAGGGTAAAAAAATCTATTTAATAGTTTCTGTATAGAATGCTTGCCAATATCCTCTTTTACAAATAAAATGGAATTCAAGAATTTGTCCTAAATTAAACAGTTTTGATTTGAGATCAACATAAAATATGTAGTAATTTCAATCCCCCTCCTCCCAAAAAGGGGGAGGGGGGAAAGACTACGTAGAAATTTCAGATTAAACATCGGAGCAGAATATTTATAGGATGTTGAAAAATTTAGTTTGTTCGACTTTTCTTCCTATGGGGGAGGGGGTGGGAGAGTTTAGATATTTTTTTTAAGCTGAACTATACCCCGCCGATATTAGCTTAAGCATTTCAAAAATCTTAGGTAATATTCTGTATAGAAAACTAAATGAACTGTTTAAATAAACTTTGATAATTAATTCTTAATGTAACTGATCTGGTTGATACTCACATAAACAAGTAGAGTGGCAGTAATTCGTATGTTTTATTCTGATAATCTTTTACTTTCTAAAATTTTTACTGAGAGTACTATAAAGCTAGAAATATTATTAATTTTTTTTTTCAAAGAAAATAACAAGAACTCATTAATTTTGTTACCAATAATAGTTTTTTAAAAGAGTTTTGTTCCTTTGTCATAATGTTTCGCTTTACCTGTAACACATATTTAACAATTCATTTGATAACTGATGCATCTTTTTTCACAAATTTTAAGATGCAGAAAAAAAGAAGCAAGAAAAAACTGTCGATTTTCTAATACTGTATAATATATATACATTTTATTAAGTTGAAATTTATCTGAATATACACTAAAATCGTGTATTATTTTGAAAAATGTTTCTTTAAAATATGAATTCTTATTTTGATTTGCTGTCCTATTCTAGTTGGATTCGAAAATCCATTTATGATCATTTCAGCTTCTTGAACGCAAAACGATTCAAAAGTTTATACTGTAGCGCTTTTTACTCACTTGCATTCCGCGTTGTCCATGTTTGTTCCTGTCAGAGGCTTAATTAATGGCTTTCAGTGGGACATTCTCCCTATGTCTGCTTATATTAGATAAAAGGGCAGGCGAAAGCAGGTTTCCAATTGCCAAAATACTATATACATTCTTACTTTTTTCCGTTCTTGGATCAGTTAGGTATTAAAACTAGTGTCTGGTATGCCAATCTCGAGAACAAATCCGTAATTTCAATAAGATTCCATTCAGATCAGACTTATTGACGAAGAAATTTTTTTTCATACTATGAAAAACAATTTTAGTAAATCAGATTTTGATAAATTGATAGGTGTTTTTGTTTTTTAAAAAAGTTCCTTATTATATATCGTAATAATATTTCGTTTCCTGTGTTATACACTTCTAAGTGAATTTCTTTAATGTCTTTTGGTAATATCAAGAAGAAAACTTGATTTTATGAAGTTAATATAATACATGATAACTTTACGAAGATATAAATATATTTTTATGAAACCATACAAAAATATAGTTAAGTTTTTTTAACAAACGTCTTAGAACATCCATTTTTAAAAATCATTTAATTTTTAATTATAATAAAAATTATTGCAGTTAAAAAACAGTAATATTTTAATTGCAATAAAATTACATATTTTAGAATACACAGAGAAAAATATGATTTTTCTTGATGAAAATAATAACAATATGAAAACATATAAATACGTGTTTAATCACCCCCCCCCCCCCCTCCCATAAAAAAAAAGGAACGTAACGTGATTATTTATTTGA
Organism: Maratus speciosus; assembly: GCA_963932465.1. Classification (NCBI taxonomy): domain Eukaryota; kingdom Metazoa; phylum Arthropoda; class Arachnida; order Araneae; family Salticidae; genus Maratus; species Maratus speciosus. Next base: position 2,126,397 of record OZ010787.1, read on the forward strand.
ACGAAAACTTTCATACGAGCTTGTATTGTACCATAATGTACGATTTTGCTAACATAGCTTCAAAAATAACCAATAAAATTAAGTTCCCTAATAATGAAAATTAATATGAAAAAAGAATTGAATTTTTGATTCAGACAAAGGCTAAATCAACTTACTGTCATTGTAAAAATTCTGAGACACACAACTGCTTACATCTAATCTCTTGGTATTGGGGCGAAGAATGTTTCATTCTCCGGAAAAAAGGCCGCCTTTTGTATTTAAAAAACTGTAGTTTGTTAAAAATAAATGTTCAAAAACTCTTATCTAATTTATAATAATTTTAATGTTTTGTTTTTTCAATATATTGATATATTGAGTATTTTAATATTAATTATTTATACCTGAGATAGACTTTCTTAAATATACTGAAACGATAAAAAGTCCAGCGATAAATTTTTAAAAGCATCCCAGCGTTAAATCGATGTTTACTAGTACACAATAAAAATAAAACCAATAATTAATTGTATAATAAAATTTTTGTTCTAATAATACATGAATGAGTGGTTAAAAAAATGAAATTCTGAAATTCATATAACTTCAAATTTTATTTTAGGACAGAAAGTTTTGATACACAATTTTCTCATAGAATAACGACATAAAGGCCTTTATAAATTCAAACAATACAGAGTGAGATTGAAAAAAAAAAAAAAAAAAAAAAAAAAAAAAAAAAAAAAAAAAAATTGAGAGCTTTAAGAAATTATATAGCATACTATAACAATTTTTTTTTTTTTTTTATTTTTTTTTATTTTATGAAATAAGGGTCGAAAAACACATTCTTCTGAGAAAAATACAGTGTGTCTCATTCCAGACAGAACATAAGTTTTCCAAAACGTTTATCACTGAAAGAGTCATATTACAGTCAATTTTCACCAGATTTGACCTGCATTGTGTGAAATGTAAATGTAAAATGCGAATTTGTGGAAGTTCCCCTTATCTACCCTTAAACAGTATTGAGCTAGATGCTCCGTAATTGGAAGTATAGTTCGCATTGCATACGGTGTCACTGACTGAATTACCGCTCACTTCCAGAACTTTTTGCACCGCCATTACATTTCACATAAAAAATATAAATGAGAAAATAAGTTCTATTTATTATTCAGTTTTCCGTTTCTTCAGACGAAGACACTCACGAGGTAATGCTAAAGCTCTGGGGGGGGGGGGGGTCTTTTCAAGTATATCGTGTGTATTTCGACTTTATTATTATTATTTTTTTAATTGAATAGCTTAGGCATTTACATTCGCCCGTTTTATTTTATTTTGGGTGCTTTTTTTTTTTTTCTTATAAAGTTACCTCTATTTTCGGAACGGGTTCCGAAAGTGAAAGTGTCGTTATTTCCTCCAGTTACTGTTCATTAAAAAATTTTAAATTTCAGAAACAGGGTTTTTTTTTTTTTTTTTTTTTTTTTTTTTTTTTTTTTCAAATTAAGGGAGGACGTACTTGTCATAGCCAAAACATGTTTTTGGGATCTCTGATCCCTTAAATGTATAAATCCGTCGAAAAAATTTCGATTACATAATATGTATTCATTATGTTTATTCATAAGTGTATATTAATGTATTCTTATTCATATATCGATTTTTCCTCTTGTTTATGTATTCGATGCATTTCTGATTATTTAAGAAATATTTAGTGCCTTTTTTATGATAGATAATTAATGATACAGATAAATAATTATAATAAATTATTTCGTGATTTTAAGTTAAAATTTTAATTTTCAATGCATATGCATGCAATATTGTTGATGTTGACTATTAAATAAAGAAACGTTACGTGGGTTTATCGGTATTATTTTAAAATTTGAATAATTATAGAAAAAATTATATGCATTTTATAAAAAAAAAATATACAAGAGTATGAATTCTATTTTATTTTACTTTCTTTAAAAGAATATCTTCTCTAAAGGTAAAACACAGTCGAAAAGGGGCACAATATCATTTTCTTCATTCCAGAAACTTTTTTAACAAGCATCTGTGCCAGCCCCGAATCGCTCTTAGCGAATTTCCCCCTCCTTTGTACACGTACATCTGGTCAGCAGTTATGTGCTAAAAGGTGTGACTTGAAATTTCGTGGAAATGATGACTAGCTATAATGACTGCACTCATAGGCGTAGCGTCGGGGGGGCACGGGGGGGCACGTGCCCCCCAACCTTCTGTACCCCGGGCGCCAGAACAGAAAGCTTAGGGGGCGCCAAATGAAGATTTTTTTTGGTCTTTACATACAAAAATGTATAATGTATATGTACATATATCGAATTCGCATAAAAATGTCTCACAGCCGGAAAATCCAAAAGGAAAACTGAACCAAATGCATTAAAATTTACAAATATATAAAAAGATTCATCTATAACAGAAGGCTGCAAATGAATTAGAAAAAAGAACTGTTCTCCAATTCCAAATGTAACACCTTCTATCATTTAAATCCCTTCCTGTGTCAGGAGAATCACTAACATATTCCAAGGTCAGTCTCCACCCCTATCTTCTGTGTGAAACTGACCCTCACCGATAATTGCCAAACGCCAACCAATTTCCTTGGGAGGGGGAGTGCAGAGGGGGCATATGCCCCGGACACCAGAACGAAAGGCGAAGGGGGCGCCAAATGAAGATTTTGTTTGACTCTGACTTTTCTGATGAAAAGATTCCATGAAGCCGTTCTATTTTTTTTTTTTATCTCTCTCCCTGAGCAGCTTTGAACTTTCTTTTTTCCCGCCTTGCTTTGGGCGAGGTCGAGCGGCTGTCCGGGATAATAAAAACAAACGAGAGAAGGAGTCAGGGCGAAACTAAGGGGGGTGGGGGGGTGGGGGTGGCATGTGCCCTGGGCGCCACGCGAAGGGGGCGCCAGATGAAAATTTGTTTTGCCGTTTTATGCAATATATATATGTGCATGTGAAATTTGTGTAAAAAATATTTTCTAGCCGAAAAATCAAAAAGAAAAGCTGAGTAAAATGCATTAAAATTGTCAAATAGGTAAAAAGATTAGCCAGCAATATACAAGACAGCAAATGAATAACCCATTCTTTCTTTTATAATTACTTTTTACATGCATATCACCATATCTGAACTTGGAGATGGTGAGGTCAGGTGACTGCTGGGACAATAAAAACCAAGCGGTCGAAAATTCACAATATAAAAAGTAAAAACTTAATAATTTTGTTGTTGTTTTGAGTCACACATAAATTTGAAAATTAGCATTAGGTTCAGAAAAGTATGTAGAATATCAATCTATAAATAAGAAGAGTGGTATCAGTGATAATTCCACAAAATTGGTGTAGATAGTACAGAATGATATTTTACAATACTGGAATTCATTTTTATGCCTACAGGAAATCGTGGTTTTTTTTAGTTCCTAAAACGATGTGACTCATATCACTATTACATTAAAGTGCCTCAATTGTGATAATTTGTAATGCTACAACAAGTAAAATCTGGAAAAATGAAATGTGTCTATAATGAAATCTTGTCTTAAATGAAAAAAACTACATGGTTCCAACAGAAAGAATACCAATAGTTATACCTGCTAAGACGGAAACCTGTATCAAGCGGAATTATTTCCGATTCCTTTCCATTTTTTTCCCAGGTTTTACTGAATAAATATTTGACAAAGCTGGTTATATATTTCAATATTACGTATTTTGTTCTTACGTATTTTACTGTTACGCATTTAAAATTTTAAAATAAGTCCGCTAATAGAAGCTTTCGTAAGTTTCTCTTTGTAAATTTACTTTGCGGAGGAAGGGGGGGGGGGCGCCAAAATCCATGTTTGCCCCGGGTGAAAATATAGCTAGTTTCGGCCCTGGAAGGAGTGCACAAAGTAAAATGCTTTAGTAAAACCATTTAAAAGAAAAAAAAAAGAGTATAGCATTTGCAGTGGTACAGTAAAAAATCTCGCACAGGGCACCATGGCTAATAAAGTCATCCCTGCCTTTATCCCTCAAAATGATTATTTCTCATCTTTTTGCTATTTCCAGGCGTTTTGCCACCCTAGGCAGAAATTGATAAACTCCGCTCTGTTCCTTTTGGTGCAATTATTTTTTGCATTACTTTTGGGCAATTGTTTTTTACAACCAACTAGATCCAGCCTTAGAGAGACGAGGCGAGCTTGGGCGACTGCCCGTGATAAACAAAAAAGGGCGCCATGGCGCCCTTTTATGTTTGGCACCCGGGGCGCCATGAATAGTAAAACCGCAGCCGCCCCTGCTTTTACCTTACCAAAGTACATTTCTCGTCCTTTTGTCATTTCGAGGTAGGTGACAACTGAAAAATGTCGCCCATGCCTTTTACTAAAATTACTTTTTTTGCATCCAGATCCGGCCTCAAAGGGCGCGAGGTCGGACAACTGTCAACGGCTAAAGACTAAGGGTTGAAATATATGCAAGATAAAATAGTACCTACCATTTTTAATGTTTTTATTTTTTTAATATAGCCCAGTCCGAAACAAGGGGGGTGCAGAAAGAGCATGTGCCCCAGGTGCCAGAACAAAAGCGAAGGGGCGCCAAATGAAAATTTTGGCTGTTGTTGCATACAAAAATGTATATATATATATATGAAATACAAAGAAACTCGCAAGCTAATGTTAAACCTATGGGAGCGTTCTTTCAAATTTCTCACTTGCATTTTAATATTTTAAAAAGCTTTTTTTTTTTCTTAGGATTTTTCTTTAGATTGATCTTTAGCATTACTATACTTTTAGGTTTCGAAACCGGTACTGAAAGTGAAAGTAACTTCGCTCAGGCTAATGTTAATCATATGGGAGCGTTGTTTATATATTTTCTGCTGTAATTTTAATTATTAAATGATTTTTATTTTTTATGATTGTTATTTATTTATTTTTTTGCATAGGGTACCTGAGGTCGATTACTTTTATTGTGAGTGAGGAGATGGGGGGAGGCGGGGCGCCAAAATCCATGTTTTCCCCGGGCGCAAAAAAAGGCTAGTTTCGGCCCTGAACGTGCGATTGATATAAGATGTACTCAGGGCCATCGCTTTAGACGTTTTGTTGGTGAGGGAGAGGACCTAAAATTTTCAAGTTAAATTTCAGTATTTGCCAACTCATTGAGAAGTAAAAATAAATAGTTCTCGATATTTGCCGACCAGTTTTATTATGTTACCAAGTTACCACAATTAGAAAATGTAATATAGTTCTTATTTGTAAAAAGCTTAATAATATTCCCAATTATATTTGTAACTTTTGTCAAATCTATCAGAAATAGAAAGTGTTTTATAGTTTTTTATTAAATTTTTAAACAAATTTGCCAACTAAGTTTGTAAATCTGACAAGTGTAACAGCATTCGCAAACGTTTGGAGGGGGTCTCCACCCCCCATACTTCCCTTTGAGAGGACCCTGGATGTACTTATTGTGTAAATTATAAAAAACATTCATTAGTCACTTTTTTTTAAAAAAGAATATGTGATTGTGTATTATACATGAGATTTTCAGATAAATTAATGTGAAATTTATATTCACATATTTTAGGATTGTGATTTATTGAGACTTTTACAAAAACGATAAATGGCAGTGATTTTTTTTTTTTCTTTAAGATGCTATCAAATTTAAACCTCTTTAGTATGTAGCATTCCACCCACTCTCTTTTCCCCCAAAACAAAAACGCTTTAGTACTCAACCATCAATACGGTGCTGGCCAATCATTGATATTTGGTCAGTAGTTGTAAGTTGATCGGCAGAAGAAAAACTTTTCCTAAATGCAAAGCTATATACTATTTTGTATAGTGTCCAGTCACCCGCGTTGTTTAATTGCAGTGGGTAACATGGTCACACAAAGAACTTCTTTGACCTCTGAACTCGTGTTTCCCTCTTGTGTAAAGTGAGATAGTAGGAGCGTCTTTACCTAACCCCCCCTCCATCCTACACACACTTGGTTTGGTCTAATCTGGTCATTTGTGGGAATGTGCTTGAAGTTAAATGTTGTTATTATTTTTTAAACTGATCAGGAATGAATGACCCACGCAAAAACAAGCGCGATAAAAAGTAGGAATGTTTTATAGGAAACTCAATAAAAAGAGATATTACGGAGCAGGCCAGGTTTTAAATTCATGCAAGTCTGGCTTCAGAAGTACGAAAACGGAACAGAAGGTAAGAATTTACAGAATTGTTTGTTTTAGTAAATTAATACGTTTGCAGAAAAAAACAAAAATCCCCACTCAAAAATGTGATTATTTTTGACACATTCATAAACTCATTTCTATTACTTTTTGCCTGAAAATTATAGATTTTAAAGTGTCAGGTGCTTAACCCCTTGAGGGGCAAGCAATTACGTTTGTGTAATGCTGAATTCCCACCGGAAAATTAGAAAATTTTTATTTCAAAATAAGGAAATGCAATTTTACGACTTTTTTCCACCAAAGTTAGAAAAGTAAAATTTCATAAAATTTCTCTGGTGTAAATCTTCATTAATGGTAGGTGGGATAAAATATATCCCACCACCCCTCAAGGGGTTAAGAATCGAGTAGCGTTCTCCCTTTTCCTAACATTTTCCCTAATTCGAAGCAGCTTGATTTAAAGCGGATTACTAAATGGATCCGTCTTGTAATTGTCAGCCTTCGAATTCGGAAATCAAAAGTCCAACTTTGATGTTATTTTATAAAAGAATCGGAGTTTTTTAGAAAAAAAAAACTTTATTCTATTTCATAAAAGCATCTCAATTGCAGGGCTGCCACTGCCGAATGACAGTGAAAATAGTAGCCTCCAACGAAAAAATAGTAGCATTTATTCGAAAATAGTAGCCAAAATAGTCGTATACCCATCACTTTAAAAAAAGGGAAGAAAAAAATGTATCCATAATAACTGAAAGGACTTTATGAATGTTCACATCTTATTTCACAGTTTATCAGTCAGTCACTCATATCACTGAATAAAGAATAGAGTGATTTTTTCAAACGAGAAAGCAAGTTATCCGGAAAATAAGGCCCTAATGTTTCAGTTATGAAGCAAGTAAGCTTGATCTTTCAACAATAATAATAATAAAAAAAAAAACAGTGGCACTCCGGGAGTGCCAATAGAAGTGAAAACTTCAACAATTACGTGTGTGTTTTTTTAATCGTCAGGAAATGTTTTATGCGTTGAATTGTGTAGCAGCACTAATGAAAGCATCTGGGGACACGGCAGTGCCCCTGCCAAGTCTTGAAAGCACAGCCGTAAGCATCTTTTTCTGGAAGCAACTCAGGGTACTTTTGACCCCCCAATATCTTTGTGTTGGTGATTCCCAGAAACTTGAAACTTCGTAAATCTAAAGTAATGTGGAAATGGAACTAAATGCTGAAATTTCACGTTTCTATCTTTTTTATTTCAGAAGATATATGAACTTAAACTTTCGCCTTTTCGACACTGATTCACCGATCATCAAAACTCAGAGGTACGTCCTGTATCCCTAGAATCTTGAAATTTGGTATGAAGGTAGTGTTTGGAATACAATGAAAGGGAAAATTTAAAAAATCCGGAAAATTTGGATAAAAAGTCGAAAAATCAAAAAACCGAGAATTTGCAGAGATGTGATATACGAACCAGGTTTGGCGCGATTTTTTAACGTCAATTTGGCGAAAGCCCGTTTTCCAATACCAGTTACAATATATATTTTTAAATTATTTTCTATTGTTTTAAAAAGTAAACAACAATAAATAAACGGTAATTTCATTAATAACTATAGAACAAAACAATTGTACAATTTCAAAAAATAAAATAAAAGTAAATGAACAATTTATTAATAAATAAGCAACAGTAGCCGGGTTACCTTGTAAAATAAAGTAACGCCATTTTGCTGTCAATTAGGTACCCAAGTGCGTATCTGACATCTGTGCCCCGTATTTTATCTTCCATAATCGAAATTCCCGCCAATACTGTTGGTCATTGACCAGACCATCAACACGATAAAATACAGCGTTATCGGTTTTTAGTTACACGAAATAGGTAGGTCACGAATACGGTATAATTCATTTTAACTGACGAAAAACAAAATAATAATTTGTTTTAGCAATACGCCGGGAGAAAAAGTGAGTTTTAGCTTCCTTCTTCTTTTGCGGATTGAGCTGAAGAGGGAAAAGTTCCTGTCATTCACCGCTTGGCGCGCTAGTGTCTATGTGTCAAAATGCTAGCATGTCGGTTACGTTACAGTGTCTCGAAATCAGTGGTTTTCCCCATCTCAAGAAAAGCTCAACGCGCCTAAAGAAGTTTTCACTTCAATTATGTACAGCACCAGAAAACATAGCGGCAAAAACCTCTTGGAGATTATCCCCGATACTATTTTCTATCAGGCCTTTCATTTCAAGAATTTCTTTGAGAGAAGAAAGGAAAGTTTTAAATAAGAAGCAGGGCTAGAAATAACGTGTGGGATACCGCATTTTTATTTATTTATTATTTTTTTTTTCGTGAAAGCCACGATTTTTTTTCTTCGGGAATTCCGTAAAATCAATTCATCAAACAGGCACGAATTTTTCCAATCGGTACCGAAAAACATCGCAGATATCAACAATTGGTCGTAGAAAAAAAAAGTTTTCCATCCGTCGCAAAAAGACTTGTAAATTTCGCCTAAGGATTATGGAAGAAAATCGAAAATTTTGTCAAACTCTCGTGGACAGGAAAAAAAAATACCCGCGAATTTAATCAAAAATTGAGCAAAAAATCAAGAACTTCCTCAGTCTGTCGACAAAAGAAAAGACGAATTTCGACTAAACATAATGGAAAAGAATCGCGTATTTCGTCAAAAAATCTCTGAAACAAATACCGAATATTAATTTCATCAATTGGTCGTAGAAAAATCCACGGAATTTGGCAAAGGATAGTGTGTAAAGAAAATCGTGAATGCTATGAAAAAATACAAATTTTGATAATTCATCGGGAAAAAAATCGCAAATCTCCTTAAAGGACCATGGAAAAATAACTTTAATTTTATCAAAGGTTGCGGAAACAAATGGCGATTTTCGTTATTAGATCACGGAAAAATCATCGCAAATTTCGTCAAAAGAATGCACAAAATATTACGAATTTCGTCTAACGATCAAGGGGAAAAAATGCCAATTTCGTCAACGTGAACAGAGAGACGGCAAGAATGATTCCGAGTAAAAAAAAAAAATCTGAAATTCACAGCAAATTTTCTGAAAGGTTACAGCAGAGGAGGGAAAGAGGGGAAATCTCCCCCGGCGCCAATTATGAGTTCTTTCCGAGGTCCTTTGGCAAAATTCGCGTTTTTTCCGCGATCCCTTGGTGAAATTCGAGTTTTTCCGAGATTCTTTAACAGAATTCGCGTTTTTCCGCGACCCTTTGACGAAATTCGCATTTTTCCACGATCTTTTGATGAAATTTGCGTTTTTTGCGATCCCTTCGTGAAATTTGTGTTTTTTCTAGATCCCTAGACGAAGTTTGCGTTTTTTCGCGATTCCTTGTAAGAATTCGCGTTTTTTCCGCGATTCTTTAGCGAATTTCGTTTTTTATGCGATTTTTTGAAGAAATTGGCAATTTTTTTTTCTGTGAACGATTGTCGAAATTGATTTTTTCGGTGACCATTTGCCGAAATTCGCGATATTTTTTATGCCCGAATTTTCGGACAGATGACCGATTTTTGTTTAATTTTTGGAACCAATGCCTTAAACTTTCGGAAAATTCAGAACAGAATCACCCCTGAAAAGGCGCAAATTTGGTCAAATAAACCCGTAAAAAATCGAGAATTTAAACAAATGATTACACGAAAAATCAAGAATTTCGTAAGTCGGTTTTGAAAAAAATATCACAAATTTCGACAAACTATCGTGGAAAAGAATCACGAATTTCGTCAAATGATATCTGAAACAAACAGCGAATACACCAATCTGTCGCGGAAAAAATATATACCGTGGAATTTTGACAAATGGTGGCGAAAAAAAAATCGCCAATCTGTCGCAGAAAAATTCGAGAAGTTTGCCCAAGGATCTCCGAAAAAAAATCGTAAGTTCCGTGAAACGATCGCCGGAAACAAAAACGTGAAATTTGGCCAAAGGACCACGGAAAAAAAATTGTGAGTTCCACGAAACAATCGCAGCCCAAAAATCGGGAAATTTGCAGTAGGTCATAGGAAAAATTGCGAAATCTCTTTCAATGATCGTAGCAAAAGATGGCGAAAAGAAATAACTATTTTCGTCAGTCGCGAGGGAAATCGCCCCTTAATTGGAAAAAAAATCGCGAATTTTGCAATTTGTCGCGGAAAAAATTGCAAATCTCCTCAAACAACCGTAAAAAATATCTTGAAATTTACCAAAGGTCGCGGAAACAAATGGCGATTTTCGTCAATCGGTCGCGGAAAAATCATCGCAAATTTCGTTAAAAGAATGGACAAAAAGTTGCGAATTTCGTCTAACGATCACAAGAAAAAAAATCGCAAATTTTGTCAAATGGTCGCGGACAAAAAAATGCAAATTTGGTTTAAAAAAGAAAATTGAGAATTTAACCAAATGATCGCGCAAAAAATCACGAATTTTGTAAGTCGGTCGTGAAAAGAAAATCACGAATTTTGACAAACGATCGGAAAAGAATCGGTAATTTCGTCGAAAGATCTCTGAAACAAATAATAACTACCATCAATCGGTCGCGGAAAATATGTATCGCAAATTTGGACAAGTGATGGCGAAAAAAAATAAATTTCGCCAATTTCTCGTAGAAAAATTTGCGAAATTTGCAAAGGATCGCGGAAAAAAATCGCAAAATCTCCTTCAAGGATAGTATAAAAAGATCTCAGAAAGAAAGAGGTATTTTCGTCAATCGATTGGGGGAAAAATCGCGAATTTTGCAATTCGTCGCGAAAAAAATCGCAAATCTCCTCAAAAAACCGTTGAAAAAGTGCGTTTGGGAAGATGACTTTACAAGCGCTTTGAAGAAAAAGATCGAATATTTTCAGTAAAAATAGTCGCTTAAATTCGAAAAAAAGTCGCCTGTTTTCTTGAAATAGTCGCTTTTTAATGGTTTTCGGCCTAAAATAGTTGGCATAGCCGCTGGATGTTTAAAATAGTCGCTTTCAGTAGCATTTTAGTAGCAAGTGCAGCCCTGCAATTGTATGCTAAGAAAAATCAGAATTTTATGAGAAATTGAGTCGGGTCGGGACTGGCCATAAACTGTGAAAATACAAACGGGCCAGGCTCGGGTGGAAGTTTGAATTTTTACGACGAGCTGGGTCCGAGCCTTGAAATTGCGGTCCGTGCAAGTCTCTAGTGTGCCTCTCCAGGGCCTTGCAAAGAGGGTGCTAAAGGTGCGGTCGGTCGCCCGGGGCGCAAAATTTATGCTGCGAACCACGGTTTTATTCAGTTTTTGGCCGCCGATCATTTTCCGGGGAATTTCTTTTTCTCTCTTGATCCTTTTTTTCCTGTCTCAAAACATCATGAACCCTCTAACAAATAAGTGCAATTTTCCCTTATGTTATTTAGTTGTTCTGAATTTCTAAATTAAAATTAAACTTTTTAAAGTTCCAAAATAAACGCGAAATATTTATTCAATACAATTTATTTATGTTTCTGCACTTTATCAATTTTATTACATCCATCACAAAGTTTTTATTTTATTTTATTTATTTATTTTTTTTTTTTTTGGGGGGGGGGGCGCAAAATGGAAAGTTCGCTCGGGGCGCAGTTTCACGGCCTTGGTGCCCCCCCAAAATTTCTGGTCACGCTACGCCTATGACTGCACTGTTGTAGTATCCTTACTCTGAGTTTAAAATGCAGTTTTTAAAACAGATTAAATAAAAAAAAAACCTTTTTAATAACATTAATGTATTTTATTATGAGTTAAAAGCATTAAAATTTCTGTTAGGCATAATTTTTTTTTTCCTTTAATAACAAATACACATGTTTCATTGCAGTACGTATAAATAATTTCAGAATATGTTTTCTTTATTATTTTAAATATGCATCAATAGCAGTTTTAAATGTTGATTTAATAACATTCTGCATTAAAATTTAAACAGATGAATAAATTAGTCTTAAACTTTTCTAATTAACGTCTTATAACATTTATTTTTGTAAAAGATTTACTTTTTAACGCTTTCCACCACTTTCCACATGGTTGAAAAGTGTTTATGAATTGGGTTTGTCTCTCTGTCAGTGCTGTAACGCGTGTAAATATGCTCGGATTGCCATGTAATTGATATACGTAATTGATGCTTATTGTGGCATGTTCGGTATTGAAAATGAAGTATGTACCATTCATAGTTCCTTTACAGGGGCACTCAAAAATATTCCGCTACATTAAGGTCTATGGAGAAAAATCATTTGCGGTGTATTTTAATAGTGCTACAATGTGCTAAACATAATGAAATTTATATACATTATTAAGGCGCACTTGAAGATGGTTACTATATAATTACAGTACGTGTACTGAGAGCTGTAAAGTATTTCGTTATATTATGATCTATGAAGAAAAATCGTTTGCGACGCATTTTATTGATATGAATTTATGAAATTCACAAATGCATGCTTTCTGTAGAATATGGAGTGCAAAGCATTTATCATTCATTTACAGGGTCACGCATTTATCATTCATTTACAGGGTCCGATTATATAATGGTCTCCGGAGAAATACTGTTCGCAGCGTATGTAAATTATCTTGCACTATTACAAACGGGATGAATTTGTTATGCATTGCTGAGGTTTATTACAAAATATTTTTCAGTAGAATATGATGCGTGTAAAATGATGTGCGAAAAAATATGTTCTCATAGTTGGCAAAATTTTTGAGACAGCGTAGTGGCAAAAATGTTGTTTTTGGTTGGGCATTAACTCGGGATTACAAATTAGGGGGGAAACACTGTTTGATACCTAAAACATCGTACAAATGTCTTATCTGTTAGAAAGATGAGAGTTGCCAATTGCAGAAAAAAAGAAGAAAAATCACGATAACACCTTTATATAACTTTTAATCCACATATGATAGGGTATTCTTTTAGATATAATTTTCATGATCCAGCATTAAACCGTAAGTCGAGCTGTCTTTTTTTTTATGAAATACATATAGGCATATGCGTCCTTGAGACCTAACAACGCTAATTACTGATTAATTGTCTTTGTATTGTACGATATAATAAAACTATGTAAATAATGAAACTAATCAACAAATTTTTTAAAAATTTTGTCCATTGATCCATCTCCTTCTAACTTATTGGATTATAGAACATGCCTTAATCTCTACCCCTGATAATTCAGATCCAGTTCAATAGCCTATTTTGATAGTGTTAAAGCATACACTGTAAAAAAAAAAAAAAATCCGACCAGTTTTCCTGTAGGAATCGGAAAAATAGCTGCCCTTATCGTACCGGAAACTTTTCCGACCTAACTCGGAATAAAATCCGTAAAAAAAGGAAATAGTCAATAAAACGGTATTTTACGGATTTTACTCCGATTTTACGGATTTTATTCCGAGCTGGGTCGGAAAATTTTCCGGTTCGATAAGGGCCAGGGCCGGCCCAAGACAATTTTGGCGCCCGTGCGGGTATTCTCTTGGGCGCTCCCCCCCCCCCCCCCCCGAAAAAAAAAAACATACCTGTTAAAAATATTTGGCCTTTTTTTCACACAATTTTTTAAATATTCGTAAATTATTCGTTCATAAACTTTTACACATGCTATTCTTAATTATTTAAAATATTATTAAAAAAGACTATAAAATAAATAAAAGTATCCATATTTAATCCTATCTTTGAGATATGAATTTTATAATAAATATCAATCTCAATATGTAACATTATGATCCAAAAATTATACGCCATTCATTATGCCATGGTATAGGACAAAAATAACAATAATTAATTTATTGAAAGAAAATTTTTTATTAGAATAGTTATGTTTATTATTTGGACTGTAACCCTGTCTTGTTATTTACTGTGAAGGTAGCATATATTAATTTTATATTTGGTGAGTCGTGAGTTTTAAAATCTTTTTTAAAATAATTTATTGTTTTTTATACTTTTTTAAAAAAATTATATGATTCTGGATCAAGCAAAACAAAAAACGGATAAGAATATTCGAATTACAAACGGTTCAATTTGAAATTGAGTACTTTAACCCTTTATCTACTGAATTATGAATTCATGAAAATTTTGTCTTCTAAAGCATTTTTCGTGAATTGTTTAAACTACATTAGACGATTTACATAACCATTTAATAAATTTTAGAAAGATTTTAGAGGGATTGAAGGATTTAGAAGGATTAATTCAATTTGAATTTATAGAGATTTTGTGCAATATTTATAACCCCACTCAAATCTTTTATTTTAAATATTTTCTTAGTATTTTGTAGAATTAGGAAATGTACAGATATAATGTTCTTACAATAAAAATATAGAAATATTTCCAAGTTGAAAAATCCCCCCCCCCCCCCCCAACGCCAAAAAGCTGAAAAGATGCAAAGGCAAAAAAATCATCCTTTTAAAAATATTTTTGTTTTGTGTAACCTATAATGCTTTTGGAACAAGATAAAGTAATGTATCTATAACTCATTCTAAACTGTATTACAACTAATCGACGTATTAAATGAATTTTATAACAAGTTATTTTAATGCGGTACTTATAAGTACCGTCAGTAGATAAAGGGTTAACACAGACTCCAATTGATAATTCTGGGTATGCTTTCCACAAAACTGTGTTTTTGCTACTTATATACATTGAAAAAAAAATAACAATAGTTTTCTTTGCAGATAGAATTTCTTTTGAATATAGGTGTATATAAAATGATTATACCTACATACTCTAACAATGTTTGTGCCCGTTAAATGACGCGTTTTTTTTTTTTTTTTTGGAGGGGGGGGGGGATAGAATGTGCTTTTTAAAGGTGTATCACGTACAGAAAACACGTTCTAATTACAACAAATAACTTTTACGCCTTTTAAGTAATCAAAAAAGTAGGTAGAAATTTTACTATAACCATTTTATACATATATGTTGAAAATAAATTACCTATCTTTCAAAACGTTTTTTTTTTTATTAATGTGTACAAGTAGTAAAAACCTACGCAAAGTTGAAATTCAGTTGTAATCTGTGTTAAAGTATGCGTTATCAATTAATTTAAATTGGCTCGGTTCTAATTTGAATATTTTCACGAAATCGCTTTTTATAGGTTCAAAAATTTAAAAATATATCAAAACCAAGAAAACAAGAAAATCGATTTTTTTTTTTTTAGGTTTAAAACTGATCATGATCACTACACTAAAATGTTGAATTCTGAAAAGGATTCTCTTATCATAATAAGAATTTTTGATAAATTAGAAAAGTCATTAATCTCTCGAAAAATTCATTTGAAAAAAAGAAATAAAAAGTCTTGTCTTTAAAATAAATAAGATATGAACACCGATTCTGAAGCACAGTATTTAGCATACATTCCGGTCAAGTAGTGATTACACACATAAAGGGAAAAAAAGGTCTATACAATTGTTGTTTATCTTCAAAATATGCGAGATAATTTCGACTTAAAGCTTCCCTAAACATGGCGTAATCACGTAAAGAACAAAATGGGCTTAGAGAAACTTTTTATTTCTTCATTTTTCGGATATAATAAAATATTTTATCAAAGAATGCATTCACACACCACACACAAGGGGGGGAAAAGTTTACAATTCTTGTTTATCTTCAAAATATGTGATATAATTTCGATTTAAAGACTCCCTAAATATGGCGTCTCCCTCTCTTCATTTAATCATTTGGATTCTCCTTTCAGGTACCTAATCATGTAAAGAACAAAATAGGTTTAGAGAAACTTTTTCTTTCTTCATTTTTCGGATATAATAAAATATTTTACTAAAGAATGCATTCACACACCACACACAGGCCCTTATTATCCAATGGGCAATTCGGAACTTTGCCCAGGGGCCCCCAAATTCATATATTAATTTATAAAACATTTGCTTTTTTTTTCCAATTTGAACTCTTCCATTAGGTTGAAATTATTAAATTCATCTTACAGTAAGTAATATAACAAGTTGTTAAAGTTATATAAAGGAGTTTTGTTCTGTACTAAGAAAAAAAAAAGTTTTTATTAATTAAGGTATATAATTTAGAATTGACGGAGCTAAGGATTTTCTTCTATTTAAAATACAAGGTGCGAAAATATTGTTTATGCATTACACATACACATATCACAGACCATCAGTTCTATTTTATTAATGTTGCAACGATTCGAATGGGGCCCCCTAATTTATCTTTGTCCAGGGCCTCAACTAGTCATGATCGGGGCCTCACCACACACAAGAAAAAAAAAAAAGTCTACAATTCTTGTTTATTGTCAAAATATGCGAGATAATTTGATTAGCCTCCCTAAACATGGCGTGCCCTCTCCTCCATTTAATCATTTTCAGGGTCCTGTCAGGTACGTAATCATGTAAGGTACAAAATGGGTTTGATCTATCTCTAGAAACATTTAGAGAAATTTTTCTTTCTTCATTTATCGGACATAATAAAATATTTTACTAAAGAATGCATTCATACATACACAAGGGGGAAAAAATCTTCAATTTTTGTTTATCGTCAAAATATGTGAGATAATTTCGGTTTAAAGCTTTCTTAAATTTGGCGCCCCTCAGCTACGGCGCAATTAATTAGTCAAAAGAATTTAGCACTCCATAAGGAAGCGGAAGAGTTGAATAGGTGGTGGTCCTTTTTCAGTTTCAAGGAAGGTAATCTGAGCCTTTAGCTTAAAGGGATTTCTTTAAAGAACGCATCCTAACATCCTTCGTTCCTCTGATATGTTCATTGCAAGTTCTTTGCATTTTACTCAAATAAAGAATACAGAAGTCGCTGCATGTGAAAGTTTAGCACCTTTAAGCACAAAGCAGATCTACCTAGTCCCAATAGATGATTCACAACTGGTTATAGAAAATGTTACAAAAAAAAAAAAAAAAAAAAAGTAGAATCCAAAATTATTTATAGCCGCTCTTTAGTCCTACCGCCGGTTGGCGGGCCCCCGCGACTAGGCGCCCCGTGCGGTGGCACACTTCGCACACCCCTTGGGCCGTCCCTGATAAGGGCAACTATTTTTCCGATTCCTACTGAAAAACTGGGCGCTTTTTTTTTTTTTTTTTTTTTTTTTTTTTTTTTTTTTTTTTTTTTTTTTTACAGTGTATAGATTTGAGAGACCTCAAGTTTATGAATACTTTGACCAAGGCCCCGATTACCTAGGTCTCAATCTAGCCCTCCCGGTGAATACTTATAATCAGTTTAATTTTCCTAAACTATATTGATAGCGTTAAGAGGCTATTCACTCAAGCGAAAACACAAGCTCGCTAACGTTATTCTTATGAGAGATTTTTTTTTTTTTTAATATCTCGTTTGCATTTCAATATTTTAAAAAGATTTCTTTTTTTACATTGAATAACTGAAGTCAATCTCTAGAAAGCCCGTTTTTTACTTTTTCGATTTTGTTTGCATACTCTCACTTTCGGAACTAGTTTGAAAAGTAAATGTATTCTAAATAACTTCTCCAGTGCTGTACAAAGTTATGCAGTTATCCAATGCAAAATAATAATAATAATAATAATAATAATAATATTAACAATAATAATGTACAAATACTGAAATGCAAGCGAGATATTTAAAAAAAAAATTTCTTATAGGGATAACATTAGCGAGCGTATGGTTCCGCGTGAGTGAAGTACACTGTAAAAAAAAATCAGACCAGTTTTCCTGTAGGAATCGGAAAAATAGCTGCCCTTATCGTACCGGAAACTTTTCCGACCCAGCTCGGAATAAAATCCGAATAAAAAAGGAAATAGTCAATAAAACGGCATTTTACGGACTTTATTCCGATTTTACGGATTTTATTCCGAGCTGGGTCGGAAATTTTTCTGGTACGATAAGGGCAACTATTTTTTCGATTCCTGCAGGAAAACTGGTCGTATTTTTTTTTACAGTGTAGTCCCTTAAAAGTGCGACGCAACAAATTAATACTTTTCTGTTTTTAGATGATATGTTTTTGAAAATGTCATTAGATATTTATATTTCGATTACCAGTGGACTCTGAATTTCTATAACAAATGTAATTCTTTTGCAAACTTTACTTTGTACCTGTAAAAAAGATTTTGCTGAACTAAATTTTCCACACCATGAGAGTTTTAAGAATCTGATTTTAAAAGATTTTTATCAGTTGTTAAAAATACTATATAGTTCTGGATTTTTTTTAAATTATTCATTTTGTATTATCTTAAAAAAACGTATTTGACGACACTTTTGAAAACTACAGTATTTTAATGCATGTATTTTTATTCAGTTTTTTTTCCTGTTTATAAATTAGATATATCTTTGATTATACAGCAAACTGGTGGTTAGCATATTCTTTTTTATAGCTCGTTTGACGACTGATTTAAGTGATATATAGTGAATTTTATAAAACAGATAATTCTTGTATATATAAATAATAATGATAAAATTCCTCAGTTCTCAAAGAATCTGAATTAAATATCTGAAATTTTTATAACAGTGTTTGAAAACTTTGTTATTGTGACTGAAAATTTAAGAATTATTTATAAATAATTAATGCATACATATGCAATGTTGTTGTTATTAGCGATTAAACAGAAAACGTCATAAGGTATTATTTATTATTATTATTATTATTTATCTGAGTAATTGCAGTAAAATTTACATGAATTTTGAAAAATAAATAAAAGATTATGATTCCTATTTTTTTCAAAATTCCTAACATTAAAACAAGGTAACTATTTAAAATCTTACTCTAATATGAAGTTCCTCTTTAATTATAGACTCAGGGGGGGGGGGGAGAGTTATTAGAAAAAATATTTTAATTCTTATTGATAATAAACTTTTACGAAAGATCAATTCTTGCTCTAATCCGAATTCCATGAATCTAGGTATAGGGGTAACAGAAAATGGATTTTATGTGGAATGAACAAGCGACTTAAATGAAAGATTCTTTTCTAATTCTTGCACACTTGTTGGGTAGCCGCCATGCATCTAAACAAAAAATTATGGTTCTTCGATGAATACAGTACATTTTCTACTGATTTTCGAATATTTAAGAATCGCATAAAAAATCAAGAACCTGCCCCCCCCCCCCCACACACACACACTCTAGAAAAATGCCTCACAGCTACGATCAATATTGTCAGAATTTGAAGGTAAATTCAGTTTTGTAGAATAATGTGCATGTATATATATATCTAACCTATTTCATTACATTAAAAAAATCACTTAAAAGAAAATCTAACATTTTTTAAATTTTTTATTAGGGGATTTAACTGCAGAATGCGGTTACAGAACGTTGGCAGAATCTTACTTTTTAACTGTAATAGATTTCTTATAATTAATATGTTTTTAGATTGCACACTAGCAACTCCAAAAATCATTTTAATTTTAAAATATAAAAATGTATTCAAATAAAGTTTTAAAATTTATTAAAAGCAATACTTTTGTATTAGTAACAAATCAGATGTTAATATCCGAAACAATCGATAAGGATTTCGTTAATTACAGAAGTATTTTTTTCTGATTATTTCAGCGGTTTTAGAGAGTAATTAGATTACTTGTCTATTAAATTTGTGTTATATTTATATTATTTATAATATTTTTTAGTTATTCATAAAGTTTCAATTTTGTTATGGAATACTATTCGAAAATAAATGCTAGACTATTTATATTGTTTCGTGTGTAAATAGGTTAATAATTCGTAATCGGAAAGAATAGTGCAATTCTTTTATGTAATTTTTTTAATTAATATTACAGTATACTATATACACGCATAGCTGTGAACACGTACGGATTTTTGTTACCACTAAAATTCAATAGTAAATTTTGCCTAATACAATCTATGAAGTTTAACGATTTCTTACAATTTAATGAGGTAATAATCTCTATTAAATTTTAGGGGAACAAAAATCTGTACAAGTTGGCAGCTATGTATACGTTTCCCTTGGTCATATTTTATTTAAAAAATCAGTTTGAACAATTTCAAAGAATAAAAAAAAAGCTTTCGACGTGTATAAAATCTATAAATGGATTAACAAATTTTGCTAAAAAGCTGCCTACAGTCAAGCTTAAAACATACTTAAAAAAAATCCTAATTCAACAAACTTAAGAAATTTAATAATTTAAAAAATACTAAGAATGTTTATTGTGTTTCCGTTTATTTTTATTTCTTCTTTTTACAAAAATATCAAAATGAATTGCATTGCAATAAAGTCGGAATTTTGAAATAGAAATTATTAATTTAATATACTAAAAAAGAGACAAAGTGATTTTATTATTGGAATTATGAATTGTTTTAGGTATATTTAGCGCCATGCAGTGTCATGCCATTTTTCGAGCACACAGTATTATTTTTCGTTTGCACGTTCTCTTTTCCGAGGGCGCTATTCTATTTGTGATAGCTCCATCATATTTTTATTTTCTAAGATAAACAAGTACTGCATCTATTCTTAATTTTATTAAAACTTTTATTTCTATTTTCTTCTTTTTTTTTAATTCATACTAATAAATTTTTGCGCCTGTTTATTTTTCTGTTTTGTAAACTGTAAAAAAAAAATTATAGATACATGATTAAAATATGTTTATAAGTCTAATTACATAAAAGGAATGCATATATGAAACAATTATCAGGGTTCTTAAAATTGAACCTTCTACCCAAAAGAAAAAAATGCTTTCAAACATGTAAGTTTAATATTTTGTTGCTTTCAATATAGTTTTAGTTTATTTTGGTACATTTTCTGTTTATCAATAAGAAATATTTATTTACAAATAGTTCAAATAAAAAAAATCATTTTAAAAATATAGAAACGATACTGAAATGTTACAAACTATTTTTAACAAGAAATACATTTATTATCATTTTGCATTTAGAAGAAAGTATCTTTTTACGATGTTATAAAAAATTTGCTAATATTATAACATTGTTTATGTATGTTTTATAATTCTTTTAAAATGCATATTGACTTGTGAAAGAGTCCTTTCACACCTAATCCACTCTCCCTCTATCTGAAAATATGATTAATACTTGTGAAATATTCTATAACACGACCCACTGTTCTCTTGACCTATGTCGCCGTATATAGTAGGGTAAGAATGCCTAATCTACGAACGCATAGTATCATTGTATGACCATGTGCATTTAAAAAAGCTTGCAAATATTTCCTGAGAAATGGCGGAAAAGAATAAGGAATTCCCATGCATAGAACGTTATATTCAGTGCCTAATTTAGTAATGTAGGGTTCCAAGCACGAAAACTTCAGTGAGCTCATATACACAGATACTATATGACTTCTTTCTATTGATTGATATATCCTTATATAGTATATAAATATAATCAGAGAATTACTACTTTGAGGTTCTCACAATAAACAAGTAAATGAAGAAACTGCGAACAAGAGTGCCCAATTTATACAGATGTGAATTGTAGATATCCACTAAATCTTCAATCCCTTCTTTTAACATTTCCCGTATTTCATGAATTTCATAGAAATTTTCACACACAGTCACAAACGTATGCATATATGAACATTTCACAGTCGTATTATCTCAGTATCTAATGTTAAGAGAAACCACAAGATTTTGGGAAGCTGCAATTTTTATACTTCTTTTAAATCTTCTTTTTTTTAGATGCGTTCGTAATTATATAAATATGTAGCATCTATAATCGTCATCTGGCTCGTCGTCTGACCGCATATAACAGAGCAGAAACTACACAACCGAATGGTTAAAAATTTAGTATGTATAATCGTTGCAGAATTGTGTCGAGTTATTTCACATTTTTTGAAAACCGAATCAAAAATTAAAAAGATATTAATAAAAGTTTTCTTCATTCTATTAAATCCTGTCATACGTAATTAATTCCCTCATATCCTCTGATAGGTCGTGATTCAATTTTGCCATGGTGATTACATCAGATTTAAAATGAAATCATATCATTTCCGTATTATTGGATTTAATGTATATAATAAATTTTATATTCATGTATTTTTGCATGAGAGTGCAACAGCTATTGCATCAAAATCTGAATGTTTATAAAACTAGCTATAGTACGTCATTTGCCACATTTGACGTACAATTTCCGATTTTCATTTCTGCTATTTTTTTAATTCGTTACCGCAATAACAAGTGAAACCTGGGTACAAACACTGTTTGGGTCTCCATTCTATTGTTGTGTAGTACGTGAAACATTTATAATTCTACTCGAATGGTACAATTTAAACTTTGTACCGGCCTATTCACGAAGTTAATTTTATTCATAAATGCACAAAATGTGCATTTATATTTAAACTCAAATTTCAGAAAATGGAATTTTATTTCAAATTTTTCTATTAAAAAGATTCTTAAAATTGGTAAAGATTTTATCTATAGAGCAGTGAAGAAAAAATATGTTTTCGCTTAAGAATTAATTTTAATTAAGGATGTATATGTATAAGTTATAAAAAAACACTGATAAGTTCCATGGCACCCGAAATAGTACTATTTAAAAATTACACATGTTTAGATGTAAAAATGTCTTAGTGAAGGTGCAAAAAGGCGCGAGTTGCCAATTGCAGTCCAAAAAGGATAAAAAATAAATAAAACATTAGAACACGCTTATATAACTTTTAATTGCATGTATGATTGGACATTTTTTAGACGTGATTTTCATGATATAGAATTAACCCATAAGTCGCGTTATACCTTTCTTGGGCATTGCGAGGTAGTTTCAAGAAAGGTATTAGTTTCTGGAACACAGTAGCGGTGATTAACAGTTACCTATCTTGTTATTGTACGATATAAAAGTATGTAAACAATGGAACTCAATAGCTAATTTCTTTCAATTCTGCCAACTGACACCCCCCCCCCCCCCCCTTCAAGCTTATGGGATCATGGACCAATGTCCCGTTTGCCGATTCATAATACTGGCCCTCTGTACGCTTAAATCACAGTTTAATTTGTCTACCTTATGTTGATAGGATTAAAAGTGCGACATAATAAATTAATACTAATTTGCTTTTACATTACGGTTACTTGAAAATAGTAATGAATTTATATTTCGCTTAAGATCGATTCGAAATTCCTTGATAAAATGTAATAATTTCGCAAATTTTACTTTGTCCTGTACGTGTAAAAAAGGTTTTTTACCACGATAACTTTCAACATAATAAAAATAAAGCAATTGCTAAAAATTGTGTGTTTAGCGAAAACCTATTTTTTTTTTTTTTTTTTTTTCATTTTCTTTCATCTGAAAAAGCTTTTTGGCCCCACGCTCTTGAAAATCTCAGTATTAATAGGTATATAGTAAAACATTAATGTATTTTAATTTATATCGGGCCCCACTAGTGGCCGAGATGTTCTGCTCTCGAAGCTGGTAGACGGGAAGTGCTGGATTCGAACCCAATCGCGCCCGTCGGCTTAATCGTTCGGAGTTTTCGTGGTTTTCTTCGAGCCTTGGATTTCCAAGCGTTAATACGAGTTAGGTTCCCTTAGAAAGACCCCCTCCACGAAGGGCACCCCTCCCCTTAAGGCATATATCCCTCGTGTTGATAATTGGCCGTCATAAACCCAACCAACCAACCTTTAATTCATATCGATTTTTCCTCCTTGTTTATATATTAGATATATATCTGATTATATATGTGTGAACAGCTGATTTAAGGGATATGTAACGCGTTTTTTATGATAGATAATTACTGTTATATATATTATTAATAACAAATCATCAGTTGTATGGAATCTTAATTAAAATTCATGGAATTTTTATGATTGTGTTGAAACTATTTCGAGATTTTAAATGAAAAATAAAATGATAAATGCATATATATGCAAAATTGCTGGTGTAAGCTATTAAATAAAAAAAAAGTTATGTAAAATTATTAATATTATTTTAAAATCTGAGTAATTATAGTAAAATTTATATGCATTTTATAAAAAATAAAGGGTTATGATTCCTATTTTATTTTTCTTTCTTTAAAAAAATTTCGAAGAATATCTTCTGTAAAGGTAGAAAAAGGCAAAATATTATTTTCGGGGACGCTGATATCTACCCCCTGTATATCTGCCCCCATACGTCATTTTGACGTCACAGATAGAAGGGGGCACATATCCAGTGCTGCAGAATTTCACTGTCGTCGAAGGGTGTATATCCGACCCCTGTATATATGTCCCCATAGCAGATGGGGGCACATATCCAATACAGAGCATTTTATTTTCGTCGATAGCTGTATATCCACCCCCTGTATATATGCCCCCATACGACGTCACAGCTGAAGGGGACACATATCCAGTCCTAGAGAATTTTCCTTTCGTCGAAGGGTGTATATATAACCCCTGTATATATGCCCCCATACGTAATTTTGACGTCACAGCAGAAGGGGACACATATCAAGGGGGCAGATATCCAATGCTAGGACTTTTACTTTTGGAGAGAGATTTGGATATCCGACCCCTGTATATCTGCCCCAATACGTCATTTTGACGTCAGAGCAAAGGGGATTCATATCAAGGGGTCAGATATCCAATGCTAAGGCTTTTACTTTTGGTGAGAGAGTTGGATATCCGACCCCTGTATATATGCCCCCAAACCTCATGTTGATGTCACAGCAGAGGGGTCACATATTCGATGCTATAAGAATATTTTTAGGTTCGTCGACAGCTGATTATCCGACTCCTGTATATGTGTCCCCTCCCCCTTTTTACTTGCATATTTTGATGTTGCTGTGAATTAGTATACGGCCTTGAAGAAATATGTAGGAAAGATTTAGTGTGTAATATAAAAAATAATATCTCGCTTATTTTGCATACTCGGCTTTCAAGGACATACTGTGCCGAAACAGGACCGTAGACAGAGACAGCCGGCCCCGTTAATAATTCGAATGCCACCACAAGTATGATAAAGAAATATCTCCTAAGACGAAAACTTAATTTATCAGTAAAGAATTCCGTTTTACACAGGTTTTTTACGTCTGAAGTGGTATAATTGCATGGTATTTTTTGGCAAGAACATGATTTTTCCCGTTTAAAGTGAGATTCCAGACAGGCTTTAGGCTTTACTCTATTAGAAAATAAATTTGTGGGCAAGTTTTTTTCTAACGTCTATAAATTTGCTTACAATTATTATTATTATTATTATTATTATTATTATTTTTACAGCATTACTGTTTATTATAACACTTTTCATCTAAAGATTTTAAATAGAAATATAAAATATTAAAATATAGGCAAACCATTTTCGATTTTCTTGTAGCAGCTCACTGTTACATCCCTTCTTTTCCCCTTCGGTAATCTATTATTTATATGATTAATCCAATTATCATGAAATTCAAATGTATTATTTGTGAGATACAGATATTTGTTGTTGTCAAATAAAAATTGCAAGCAATATATTTTTTTTTTTTCGGAAACGTTATTGTGTTAGCTCTGCTTCTGAATAATAATAATAATGTATTATTATTATTATTATTTAAATAGAAAAAATGTGATTCTTATATTGTTTATTTATGTGAGCTGAAAACATTCTATTGTGAACAAACTATTGTAATGCAGCCAAGACCTTCTAGGGATAAATTTTGGTTAATGGTATGGGTTTCAAAGTCAAAGAATTTGAGATATGAGTATCACCACGCAAGTAAAGAAAAAAATCTTGATTATAATCCCGAAAGAAAAAAAAATGAGATTGCGTAATGCATCTTAAAATTTCATTCAGGAGCTTATACAGTTGTCAGGCTTTTTTCCTAAACACGTGTCATAATCTATGTTTTTATGCTTTAATTAATAAAACTATTATTAGTACTAAAAGATTAAATCAGCAAATTAGTTATTTTATCAGTTAGTAATACCCTTATGTATGTTAAAATTTTGTAATTATTATGTAAACCTATATTAAATACTGCAGACATATTTATTAAAATTATTAATAACTTAATTTAATATAAAATTGTTAATACTATTTAAATTAATAGTTATTAAACAATAATTTCTCTAGTTAGAACATTACACATTTTACGTTTTGATTAATAAAATTATAATTAATATAATTACAGAAATAATAAAAACTTCACATAAGTAATTTCATCAGTTAACACAAAGTCAGTTAACACGCAAGAATATTTGCATTTCAACTTATAAAAATTACTGTTAACACCATAAATGAAAACTTACACGCAGGTATATGCTTGCTAATCAAAACAAATTATGAAAATGGGTGGAAACCATTAAATTATGCACACAAAGTAAATATGAGAATGACCAATTTTATATCTGAAGTTATATTTGAAATCCACAAAATAGCAGCATTTAGATTTAAATATCTTTTTTAAATTGAATGATTTTTACGCCAGATAAGAACTTGCTTTTTACAAACTTATCATATTTAATTTTTTATAAACATAATCATTTAAGCTAAAACATGTATTTAAAGCATTTTTCGGTTATTCATTAAGGCAAAATATCCATAGAAACTTTACAAATTAGGTTCACTTTATATTTCAATGCTTTTTTATACCGTTTTAAAAATCTTTAATTTTTTAACACGATTTAATCATTAATTTTAATTGTCTGATTAAAATCGTTGACATTCTTATTAAAAGTATTAAAATCAAATTTGGAGTTTATTTTTATTTTTTTAGTTGTACTGGTTTCTTTTCCAGTATGAAAATATACTTTTTTTCTATTTGAGGGTTTTTTTTTTCAGATATAAAAAAATTAATCTAGTATGAAAGTATTATAAAAATATAAGTATTTTATAAATTAAAAATTTATTAAATTTAATAATATTTTAATACGAGTTTATATATATTTTATTATTTATAATATTTTGTCTTTGAATGTTGCACTCGAGTTAAATACAAAAAAATATCTTTCAAATATTTTACATAATGAATACTTTTATCTTTCAAAGCATCCCGAAAAATCTGTGTTTTTTATTTTCATGAATTTATTTAATTTGTGTATATATAGTCGGTTTCCCCCACAAATTTCAAAAGGTAATATTTATGAACTCTTTATCGCCTTATTTAATTGCAAAGTTTCTGCTATTAAATAAGACAATTTTTAGATATTGAATTAGTGGTAATGAGTTGGCTCACGGTCTTCAGATTAACCCCTTAACTGTCGCATTAAATTACAGTTTAAAAATTCAAATTGCTTATTGGCACCTTTTTTTTTTTTTTTTTTTTTTTTTTTTTTTTGAAAAAGAAATATTCACCTTATTTAATAGTAGGTGAAATGATACCATAATAAAACCAATTACACTGTTTTATAAAACTGGTGGGGATTAAACAAACTGAATAAAAGACACAGCCCGTGAATATCACGGGTGCGAGAATTAAGAGGTTAAAGACACCTTAGGTCTACTACAAGCAAATGTGTAGAAATCTTATATATTTAGCAAAATTTTCGTCTCAAAATGTCCATAATGAACAGAACTTTAGCACATTAAGATTCACAGAAAGCATATTGTTTACATAAGTATTGTACTGATTGATGAGTTTAGACATTAAATTTTGAAGTAATTAATGAAAATGTGCATCAACAAATTTTTCAGAAGGACATGTTTTAAAAAAATGGAACATATAAGTTAAAGTTTTTTTTAATTGTTTTAATTAATTTGCCTTTTAAAATTTTGTATGTAACGGTTTGCACAAAATAAAATATAAAACTGAATACAGTAGAGCGCCGATTATCCGATCAAGTTGGGACCGACCCTGGTTCGGATAAGCAAAAGTTCGGATAAATGGACAGATAATTTAAGGAATGTTTCTGACTTTACTAAAACCTTCATACCTTATCTAAGCTTAAGTCTGGCAGCACAAGTTAGTGCTGGCACGTTTATTTATTTTTATTTTTATTTTTTTTATATGTTTACCATTAAATTTTTTTTCTTTCCATATCATTTTCTCAACTCCAGAGATTATAATTTAAGCAAAAAAGCTTTTGATTGTTGCTTACTTAAACGAAGAAATTCTTTTCAATGCTGCCCTATTTCTAATTCTTCTTAAATACGTTAGTTGAATATGATCAACGTTCTTCTGCCGTTCGAGCCATTTCATAGCTGTTTCCAAATATTCAAATGCTTCATTATGTGATGGACCTTGGTTATTTCCAGAGTATTCGTTTTCATTATCTACAATTTCTTTTTCATCATGAATCTCATCCACAATCTCATCATCATTTAAAATCTGATATCCAGGGTTATGTACTACTTCACTGTCTAACCACTCGTTAATTTCATTTTCTTCATACCTTCTTCCCATCTCCTTCATTGTTTTACATTCCTCATTTCCTGATCCACTATCAGCTTTTTCTTCATTTAAAATTTTATTTCAAGCCAATGGATAAGTGGGAGTTCGGTTACAAATTTTTTTGGGGAGAAATAGGCTGTTCGGATGACTGTAAGTTCGGTTAAAAACATTTTTGAGAGAAATAGGCTGTTCGAATAGTTGGAAGTTCGGTTGATTGGAGTTCTGATAATCGGCGCTCTTCTGTACATGGATTAAAATCAACAGATTATAACCATATATATATTATATATATATATATATATATATTGTTTCCCGTGAAAATTCACTAGACTATTTAAAAAAAGAGTTGTATATTGTAGAGATCATATTACCTTAAAATGAGTAGATTCAAATTTCAAAAAGATTGATATATATGTATATGTAATTTAAATATTTCTGATTATAAAAGAAAATTAAGCATTTTTTTGTTAGCAACAAAATCTTATTATCTTGAAATTTTAAGAGACTAGAGCTGTTTAATCACCAAAATATTGATTTTTCAAAAAATTATATATGAAAGAACATTATAGTAGTTTGTTGCATTTTAAAACATTTTGCATAGAAATATTTCTAGTTTTACGTAAGTTATGACTAAAAAATTGCGTCCACCATTTTACTGCAAACAATGATTTAAAAGACACTTTTAAAGATATTTTTCTCAGAAAGATAAAAAACATTTTTTTTGTTAATTGCGCACAAAAGATGTATTTTAGATTAGTTAATATTTTTGCATGCAATCTTTACGAATTTAGATATTATATCTACAACTTAAGATTGGGTTTTAATTTGTACATAATTTAGTAAAATTTCTATTTAAAAATTATTGTTGAAAATATTGTACCCATTAAGATTATCTGTTTTTCTGCCTAGAATTACAAACGAACTTTGGTTCAGTTTTAATATATTTATTGCGTTGCAGGTTTTACAGCGAGAACATAGCCTTTATAATTTTTTTTTAATCTTGCTGAAATTCAGAACTCAACATTGGCACTATGCGACTCCTATATCATCCTTTACATTTCCCACTCTAAATGATTTTCGGGCTCAGGTTCTTTCCTAACGGAAGTGCTTGATTGAGTACTTGATTGATGAGTTTTCGGAGAATCCGGAAAGTACGGTTTTGATTATCGCTTTCTTTTCGGTATACATAATTAATTTTCCATTTCCTCACACTGGTTTGATGGAACGTTTATTGATCTATTGGTTATTGATCAGTAAAGGCTTAGCAAAGATTATAGCAAAAACCAAGGTTGCCAACAATTAATCTTTGGTGTCTTTTAACTATCGCTCGGTTTTTATTGCGCATAGAAAAAGATAATATAATCTGGACAACATGGAGATTCAAAAAAGAGGTAAAAAGAGACATAGAGAGTTACAAGATAAATTGTCTGTAATCTAGCGCCGGTATTTCATATATATATATAAATAATTCAGAGACATAAAACTCAAAAGAGAAGAAAAGTTAGAAAAAAAAAATTTTTTTTTCAAAAAAGGGCTACAAACTTTGTAATATTTTCTTAAAATAAAAAATCTTCATAAAAAAGACTAAATTCAGGGGATCACCACATTTTCAGAAGATATGCCTAAACAAATCCTAAAAAAAAAGAAAAAAAAAAAAAAAAAAAAAAAAAAAAAACTTAAGATTATTTATTTCACTTAAATTATGATTTTGACATTTTTAAAACAATACTATTCTTCGTATTATTGTTGTTTATTAAGTTTATTTTAATTTAATGTCAAATCATTTAAATCTAAAAGTTAGGCGTATCGGAAGTTTTTTAAGGTTTCTCTCTATTCTAAAAAAAAAGTAACTACCGCTGTCACCGCCGCCGCCGGTTTTGATTTTTTTGTGACCGGAGGCCTTTCTTCGTTAATATTAACAAAAATAATGCATACAAAAATATGAAAATCGGTGGTTTTATACAGAAATGTTTGATAAACACGCTGATGCAGACAGTTTTCAAATCGAAGAATTATTTTAAGAGTTATTTAATGCTAAAGTTGGACAAAATCGTTCCACTAAAAAAGTTTTATAGCAGCAAAATCTATACATGGCAGTGTAATCATTTTTAGATCATTTTATGCGTTAGAATTTGCCGGAGTGCAGATTGCATTAATTTTTTTATTTTGACTCATTTTTTCAGGTTTTATTTCTATTTTAAATTCAAATTTTCAGCATTTCTAGAGATATTTTTTACAGATTTCAGAAAATTGTACTAATTTAAACTGTTGCCAACTGTATAAAAAGCGAAAGCAATAATGTTTGCTTCAAATTAAAAATTTATTTACACGTGACTATTATAAACAGGAAAAAAACTTTCAAATTAGAATTAAATAATTACGTATAAAAAGCAGGAACTTATTATGTCATAAAAAGTATGCACGTGAATTTTAAAAGAGAAAGGATATTGTAAAATAATAAATTCATTAACATGCGTTAGAAGTCTTAGGAGAAATTACGTCATATTTACGTCACATTATAGTTATTACATAAAATGAACACAAAATAATATTGCAAAAAAGTTTAAATTTAGAAATTTGCTCTAGACATTTATTTGATATTTTGAGAATTAATTAAAAATGTCTCATTTAAAAGAACTTTCTTTTCGCTTTGTTAAAAAATACCAGGAGACAAAGACTCTCTTTACTTAATTCCTTTTATATTAGCTTATTTTGAAATGTTGTTACACGTGTATACGTCATCAAGTTATTTTTATTTCGACGTTTTATTTGTGTTTTTATTAATGTTGTACGAATTTATTTGTTCTTTCTTTATTTAAAATAAAAATTATATCAATTTGTATAATTTGGCGAGTGGTTTGGCAATTTATATAATTTGGCGAAATTGGTCGACAGGATAATCAAGTAGTACCGCAGCGGATTTGGCGTTAAAATTCCCCAATCAAAGAGAAATGAATAGAAATTCGTTTATAGGGAGATCGCCACTGTTTTTTAAATTATAATTCAATCTTTCGAAATCTTTTTAAAGCCGATCAAATTAGCGTGCATTTAGAGTCTGCGGTGTCTGGACGGGGGTTGGCGAGCGTAGCTCGTAGGGGGCCGAGCCCCCTAGTTCATATAAAAATATATATCGGTAAATAAGTTATATTTTAATCAGAAAAAGAAAAGTTAAGAAGAAAAATTACTAAAAAGACAAAGATTTTATAGGGGAAATGAAGCTTGATTAATGTTATTTTTTATGTAATAAAAGAAAATTTAGAAATAATTCCATTAAGAAAAAAAGTGCAAAATGCAATGAATTTTATATATAAAAAAAAAAATTGAAATTACTTTGTTATTTTTTTCAAATTCTGGATTAATCTTTATAATAAATGTACAGTCGTAAAAAAAATAAAAAAAAATTAAACAGCCACCACAAATTAAGCAATAAATTATCATAGCAGAAAGTTGTTGGTGCCAAACTATCGGAAATAAAGTCTACTGTTAAATAATGTATATAAATTTTGCTTAGGGGGCTATATGTATGTATATGAAAACAAACTCAATCTTTGTTTGTTTTTTGTTTTGTTTTTTTAAGCAAGTCACAATTTTGACACCATAAATAAATTCTACACCACTTAATTAGCCTAAAAACGAATTTTCATGAAATTCGCACTATAGTTTCAGGGAAATTATTTATTTTAAAATGAGCATATTTGGAAGGCTGTATCAAAATTTTAAATTACACATAATACAAGAGTAATAATAATAATAATAATAATAATAATAATCATAACACACGTATACAAAAATGAAATTTTTAATATGAACACCCAAAATTGACATTATATTTATATTAATTAAAAAACTGCCCTAGAATACCAAACACAAAGTCAATGTTAAATTCATTTTTAACACGTTCCATCAAAGTTGAAAAGTGTTTATGCATTCGGTTTGTCTGGCCGCCTGTCCGTCTGTACGCGCTCTAACTCTCGTAAATATACTCGAATCGTTCTGAAATTTTTGTATGTTAGTGACCTCTACTATAGCACGAACCCTATTTCAAGTGAAGTTTGTAGCATGTTTAGTTCATTTACAGGGAGAGTCAAAAGTTTTCCGTTACATTACGGCCTATGGGAAAAATCGTTTAAAATGATTTTCAATGATGTTACATGCTTTCAAACATATTAAAATTGATATGATTTATCAAATGCACTAAAATATGCATTCTGTAGAATATTCGGTGCAAAGAATAATTATAATAATAATTTACATGGCCACACAAAAGATCTCCGTTACATAATGATATACGGGTGGAGGGAATTTTTTTCCGGCATATTTTAATTATGTTAAATTATTTCATGTGTAATGAAATTGATATACGTCGCTGAGGTTTACTATAAGTTATTTCATGTATAATACGAAGTGCATAGCACTTACAGGGACGCAAAAAAGATTTCAGATACGATATTGTATCCGAAGTACTGTAAGGTAGCAATGATTGCTGGAAATGCATTTTTAATTATGTTATTTTGTTTTTATTTTGCTTTTATTTTGCTTGCTATGTTATTTTGCTTTTATGTTTCACTATATTTATGCATTGTAATGTTGAAATTCATATACAGGGCTACACAAAAGATTTCATAATGGTTACTGGGTATGATTGTAAATTGCTTAAAGGTGGTTTTTAAATGGGTTATGCATTTTCACGCTAAACTGCATTTTGTTTACTAAGAAATGTTTGTAGAACATAGATAAAATTATATACAGGGTCTCGCAAAGAATTGGATACATGACCGTCTATAAATGATAATTTCTGGAAATGTGATTCCAGTAGTTTTAAGAGTGTTTTACTTTGAATCAAACTTTAGCTAAATAGTGACGTGTAATAAAGGTACTATGTTAACTATAGGGTTGTACAAATGTATACAAGTATGTTTCCATCTAGTAGTATAAATTGCTGAAAGAGAAATTTCAACCTGTTATTCGTTTTCTTGCTAAACTAAATTTTCCCATTATATAGCATATATATCAACCTGCAGATCAAATACAGAGCTGTTCAGAAGAATTGGAATACATATTTGCTATGGATGGTAACTGCTGAAATCAGTTTTTCAAATGTTTTATGCGTTTTCTAAAACGTTTACTTAGTTCTCTTATATACCTTATTTCCCTAAATAATGAAGTTTTGTTAAAGCATTCAGGAAGTGTTTCATAATCTATGCTTAACGCATGATTTTTCTTACTTGTTATAGTTGTAAACAAAACTGCAATTCCTGTAGTTTCTTTTAATTTTAACTCGAAAACCACTTAATGGAATGAGCTGCAATTTTGGATTCGGATATTTGAAGCTTCCAATAATCTTCTTCTCGTAATTTTTTCAAATGTTACATAGTATAATATTTTTTATCATATTTTTAAAAATATTTTATGTATTCCGTAATTAATATTCGAAAAAAAAATATATGTACCATAACGTATAAAATTAGATGGATTTGTAATTTCTTTGTTGGTCTATTGCAGCAGGCTGCTATACTTAGTATTAACATTTATTTCTATTTACCTCTAAAATTGTTCATCTAAGTGAAAAAGACAAAATATTGAAAAATTTAATTTTTAATTTAAATTTTTATAATTTTCAGACAAGCACTCTATTAATTTAAAAATAAAAAATCTATTATGTATTTAATTTAAAAAAACCTCATACAATTTATAATTAAAAAGTGGAAGCTTTTTTTTCATGTTTTTTATAATCATTGGGGAATGATTTAAAAATGTATATGAATGTGGTGTTGCAACCAGAGCTGTGGAGTCGGTGCGAAAAATGGACGACTCCGACTCCGGGATATTTTATCGACTCCGGCTCCGATTCCTATTCCGACTCCGGGATGACTGCACTAGTACTCGGGCTGGGGTACTAATGTTGCCTGTTGATTTAAATAATGATAGAAACAAGAAAAATAAAGCTCAAATCTCACTATTTCGGCATTGATTATCTTTTTTAGAGGCCTGCACGGGTCGTAATTTCCGGGCCTGGCCCGGTTCATTTATATTTTCACAGTTCATGACCCGGCCCGTACAAAATCAGTGAAATCAGGCCCGGCCGGGGCCGGGGAAAAAATCAATTAAATGACTCAATTTCTACAAAAAAGTCTAGGTTTTTCTAAACATACAATTAAGTTTCGTTTAAAGAATCTGAATGCATACTGCATGCATATTTATGGGATAATTTTACAGTATATTTTAAAATTAGTATGTATTCGCAAGACAGAGAATACAGAATAGCGACATTAATGATTACTTATAGAGTATTAGATGTTTCAACATTTAAATAAGGATTCAATAAAAAAATAATGTAGTTCAGAATAAATGGAAAAATGGTGGGTTAAAAACACGATAACTTTTGAATCTGTATAACAAAAAGCAGAGTTCTAAAAATATTTCTTTGTCATTTAATAAGGCTTTTCTCAAATACCAAAGGAGCTACTTTCTGATACATTTCTGAATTCATTTCTTTTCGGAAACGCATAAGATTGGTGCCGGTGTTCTTATTCAGAAACTTTAGGTTATTACGTTATCCATTGTTTGATAAAGGCAACATATCTTTGAGAGAATACGTCAAAATTAAAGTTTTTAATCGAATTTTCAGAAGCGATAGCACGGGAAAGGATAAAAACCTGCAGTCTCGTGACAAGAATCTCTTATATTTTATTAATTTATTTTAAAAAAATGGAAAACACTGTTCGATTCCAAATCTCTTCAATAGTCATTAAAATAACATTTTAACAGTCATTAATGGCCAATTAACATAAATTGTCTTATTTCTATTTACACGGCCTGTTTGAAAAATTCCCTTCATTTTTCGGGCTTTGAGTCCTTCCAGACCTTTGTACCTCTGGTTCTATCCGCAAACCCAAAAAATATGAGGGAAGTGCTTATTTATATACTACTAGGGGGCTCTGCCCCCTACGAGCTACGCTCGCCAACCTCCGTTCAGGCACACCAAAATCCAAAAAGCACGCTAATTTGATCGGCTTTAAAAATATTGAATTAAAAAAAAAAAAAAACAGTAGCGATCTCTCTGTAAACAGGTTTCCATTCGTTTTCCTTGGATTGGGACTTTTAAGACCAAATCTGCTGCTGTTAAGAGATACAATGGCTGTTTTCGTACTTAATTAAAAAAATTAGTTAAACATTGGAAAATAAGCTAATGTAAAATGAATTAAGTAAACAGTGTCATTGTCTCCCGGTATTTTTTAACTGCGCTATAAGATAGTTCTTTTAAATAATTCATTTTAAATGTATCGTTTCAAATCTGACGTAATTTACACCAAAGTTTTATTTCTCTTATTAATATTCACGTGAAAATACTTTTGTTGTTAGAAGGAAATAGTATTTGCGCTGTCTTCGAATTCACGATAATAGTTGAAAAGATTATCTCAAAATATCTCACGCAAATATATTTTTCAATTTAAACTGTTTTGCCATATTTTTGGGGCATTTTAAATATGACGTAATTTCCTCCATTTACAAGTTTTAATGCATAATAATGATTTTTTTATTTTAAGATTTTGTTTCTCAAATTCAAGTGTAAATATGGTTCTTATGACGTAATTTTCCTGCTATTAACATGTAATCATTTAATTCTAATTTTAAAGTTTTTTTTTTTCTGTTTGTAATAGTCACGTGTAAATAAATTTTTAATTTGAAGTAAACATTATTGTTTGCCCTTTTTATACAATTGGCAACAGTTTAAATTAATAACATTTTCTAAATTTTGTAAAAAATATCTCTCAAAATGCTGAAAATTTGAATTTAAAATAGAAATAAAACCTCAAAAAATGGGTCTAATAAGAAAAATAAATGCAATATGCACACCGGGAACTTATAACGTATAAAATGATCTAAAAATGATTAAATCCTCATGTATAGCTTTTGCTCCAATAAAACTTTTTTTAATAGAACGATTTTGTACCACTTTAGCATTAAATATCTTAAAATAATTCTTCGATTTGAAAACTGTCTGCATCAGCGTGTTTATCAAACATTTCTTTATA
Organism: Maratus speciosus; assembly: GCA_963932465.1. Lineage (NCBI taxonomy): Eukaryota > Metazoa > Arthropoda > Arachnida > Araneae > Salticidae > Maratus > Maratus speciosus. The sequence continues at coordinate 2,162,620 of OZ010787.1, forward strand.
ATACCGCCGATTTTCATATTTTTGTATGCAACAGTTTTTTTTTAATATTAACGATGAAAGGCCATGCTTAAGCATTCAAATTGGATGCCGATCTACCCGGAATATCTACGCAGATTTTCATTGGTCCGTTTCCAAATCAAAACTTTTTTTTATATATAGAAGGAAATGTAAAATATCTACTACAGTTATGAATTAAAACAGTTTTCATCTACTCTGTATATGGGCAACACCTACCTACCCTTGTATCTACTTTGTACACTGCAGTAAATCGGTCATCTTTAACTTGAGTAGCCTGATATAGTCCACAAATAACAATAACAATTCATTTTATAGATTTCAAATTGCATATAATTAGTTTAATTAGAGTTTCGTTCATCTGACGAAACCCTATTCGTCTCGCTCATCTGTCTGTCCGTCACAGAGCCCGTTCTCAGAAACTATACATGTTGGAGACATGAAATTTTGGGTACTTATAGCTGAACACCTCACATCATACGACAAATCATAAAATTTTGAAAATGTCGTACGTTTAATCCTTTGGGGTCCCACATGTGTATTTTAAACAATTCTTTCTAAGTGAGCCCCTAATTATGTTGGAGGCGTGAAATTTTGCATACTTATAGCTCAACAACTCAGATCACACGTCAAATAATAAATTTTGAAAAAGTTTTATGTTTAACCCTTTCAACTCCAGCTTGTGTATTTTAAGCAATTCTTTCTAATTGAGAACCTAATTAAATTGGAAATTGGAAATTTTGCATACTTATTGCAGAACACCTGAGGCCAGGCGACAAATAATGAAATCTTGAAAAAGTCTTACATTTAATACTTTGAGCTACCAAATATGTATTTTAAGCAATTCTTTCTAAGAGAGCCCCTAATTAAGTTGGAGACATGAATTTTTGCATACGTATAGCTGAATGCCTCAGACAACACGGCAAATCATAAAATTTTCAAAAAGTCTTATGTTATTTACTCCTCCGGGACTTGGGTATTTTAAGCAATTTTTCTAACCTCCGCCCTTTTCACCCGGGTAGTACTTTTCCAACTTTTGCCGACACCCCTTTGACCATTTTTTCATATTATGCACCATAGCCTTACATATTTTAGTCCCACTTCTTACCGCCAGGGCGCCTTCTTATTTCGGGTGTTATCGGCCCAATCCCCTTGACTAATATATCTGCGGATAGTATGTAAAACGTATTTTCGTTCGGATAGAGGTTTGTTTAGAATCAAGTGCCCCCCTGGTTGTGAATTGTGGAACTAACAGATTTTTCAAAAGGATAAAGTGTTTTGAAAGGAATATTATAGGAAACCCTCTGTACGATCTGTGATCACACTTACCTACTTGTTTCATTTTTAAGATGTCTAACAAAAAAATCTAGTGTCGGAGTCGGCTTGTTTTTTAGCGATTCCGACTCCGACTCTTTTTCTCAAAAATTGGTCCGACTCCGCAGCCCTGGTTGCAACTCAATCATTTTGGGGAAGAGAATTAACCCTATTGGAGATTTCGGACTGCCATCGGCCCGTCCCGAATGAAAAACTTCAGCTCATTTTCCATTTTATGCTTTTGTAGCAGTTTTAGTTTGATTAAACCTTGGCAATTGTAACCAAGAGTTGAAGTCCTTCTAATATACGGCTTTATCTTTCGGGTGCTTTATTTTACGTTGATTTATTTTCCAGAGTTTTATATTCGGGTTGTTTATTTAATTGTGCTTCTTTTTTTGCGGTGTTACATAATTTAATAGTCAACTCTATGGAGCAATTTATTAAAAATATCCAGTCAAATATCGTAAAAATTCAGAAAGATATCGGCGTTAGAGGGAGCTAATTTTTAGTTGTTCTCTAAAAGCAGCTGAATGATAAGGGATTTTCCTCAAATTGTCATTTTTTATTAACTAACTTTTAGAAAAAAAAGTTAGTATTTAGTGACTATCAACGAGTAGATTTGGAAAAAATGCTTCGATTTTGATACTTCTTTTGACCGAATCTAGGAAAAAAAGTGAACGGAAAAAACGTGACAGGAAAAAAAGTGACAGAAAAAACAAGAGCGGAATTTGTAAATATTGAACTTATTCATAAACAATTACTAAAAACTAACAAAGTAACAAATGTCTGATATTTTCAATACAATGTTGCATCTTATAAATTTGTTTTCATAAGTTACTTTACCATTATGCATTGGGAAATCAACAGAGATTTGCTTACTAGGGCGTGCTGAAATAAATATTTTGTTAAAAAAAAAAAAATCTCCCTCCCCCCCTTCCCTCTGCTCTTTCTTTTTATAATTGTTGCTTGCAACTTTTTTTAAGTCTTCCCACCCTTGAAGAACAGTTTGTGAGCAAATTTTATTAAAATTAGACCTATTTCTTTTAATAAAATGATTATTTTTAATTTTATGTGATAATGTTATTAATACCTTAATAAATAATTTTTTAACTGACAAAACTAAGCTTTTTTGCATTTGTCTTTTATTATTTTCTTTTAATTACCTTTTTCCTCCATCTTTCCCAGAAAGTAAGTTTAATAATTTTTTTATCTTAGTTTTATTATTAATTATATTAATAGTTTTAAATCTCAGTAACTTTAAATATAAAATAAAAAAGCAGATAAAGGATAAATTTCAGCTTATAGCTAATATTAGATATAATGATAAACTGAATATATAATTTGTATTGAGTTTATTTTAAAGTAGAAATTTGTAATTTATATTAACGTTAATAATTTAATAAATTAAGAATAAATTGAATTAAAAAATATATTTAATAAAACATTAATTTAATTTTTATATTAAAATTACTAACTATTTTAATAATTAATTAATAGCAATTATTCATCAATTAAAGTTTTTATTCAAAAGTTTTTATTTATTATCCCCCCCTCCCAAAAAAATGAAAAATCAGTCAAAAATTTAAGTCTAAGTAATTGTTTTGTTGACTGATGGTATTATTATTAATTTAAAATAATAATAATGTAATATTGTACAAAAATGTAAAAATATTTTTTAACGATGTTAGGTGATGTTATTGTCCAGATGTAGAATTAGATTTTTATTTTTTTAGCGCAGTTATAGTTTGCAATTAAAAAAAAAACTAGATATTATTAATTAATTATATTTAAATAGCAAGAAAATATTATAAACTAAATAATAAATAAATAAACAACATATTTATCCTCAGAATCATTATCATTTTTATATAATCTAATGACATTATAGTAAACGAAAATTTAAAAAAAAAATTATATTTGCTGCCCTGTAATTGTTATATAGCTCATGTAATATTTTTTAAACAAGTAATTGATAAATTAATTATATAAACAATTAATAATTGAATAATTTTGAATTGTTACTAATAAATACGTCAATAAAAACAATTTAATTTTTGAGATTTTGTTATTAACAATATAGCTGCTTCCAACAACAACTGCAAGGGACCGAAATGGCTAGGAATCGAAATGGCATCAGGACCAAAACGGCGGGACTAAAATATCCTGTTTACTAATTTACATATATCAAAAATCAAGTAGTGATGTAAATATGCATTTTCATATGCGAATATGCCGGACTTTTCTCAATATTTGCATTCTTAAACATCGACGGAAAATATTCGTATTCCTGTTCGCGATTGTCAAAAATCAAGTAGAGCTGTAAACAAGCATTCTAGTATGCAAATATTCCACTCCATTTTTCAAAATTCGCATTTGTAGACATTGACTTAAAATATTTGTATTATTTATAACGGTTCCATACCGGACAAAGTACAAGCAGCACCAAACGGTCCCGTTTTTTCAGTGTCCCGTTTTTTCCTTGTCCCCTTTTTTCCGGTCACGTATTTTCCTTGTCACGTTTTTTCCGCTGTTGTTTATTTTGTCCCCCTTTTTCCTGTCACGTTTTTTCCGATCACTTTTTTTCCGGTTACCCTTTTGATCATGGTATAGGCTCTTTCTGGTGGTTATCCAAGAAGAACTAAAGCATCAATAAAAAATGAAATAAAAAAATTAATTAAAATTGACAATTTGTGGGCAATTCCTTATCATTCAGCTAGTCTAATCTAACTTGCTATCCAATCTAATTTGCTATATCAAAAAATGGATGAAACAGAAAATTTCATTTTAAATTATTTTAGTACAAAATAAATTTTAACTCAAAGAAAGTTGTTATAAGGATATTATCAATTAGATATAGACAAACAAAGCCAGAAAATCCTACTTTTCATTTGTTAAAAAAATTTAGATACTATAAGCAAAAGAGCATGTCATATTCTTTCTTTATTGCTTCTCAGTTTCTTTGATAATTTATCCTCCGTGTTATCTGTCTTAATTAATATATATTTTTCAGAAAAATCTAGAATTAAGTTTAACAACCTTAACGAAATTAAAACATGTGTATCTAAAATTGTATGTTTAAGTGTATATTTAAATATACTTTTAATAAATTGCATTACTTTTTTATGATGAATTTAAATGGGCATTTTCAGATACTTTCATTCGTTATGGAATAAATAATACTAAAAGTAATGAAAAAAAGTTTGAAATAAAAGAGACAACATGATATACGAGCGGCTATATTTTGAATGAGTACTGTTAATCGTTATTAAATCATATATTGTACCCTTTCATAATAATATAATGTTAAATTTGTTTGTTTCAGAGAAACGTAGTAAGATTTATTTCAATGTATGTAAATGAAATTATCAAATCACGTGCATATAAATTTTATTTTATTTATTTATTTATTTATATTTTTATTTGACGACTTGTTAAACCATTTATTAAGTTTTCTACTAAAGGTCTTGAATTGGTAGCTCTAACTAACGCCGCCTATGATTAAAAATAAAGTGTCTACTATTTTCGGCACCTTGTGCCAGGCTATTACTTCTCTTGTGTTTGTGTTTCGATAAAATAAATTAATTCAGTAAAATTATTCGTTAAAAGAGATTTTGCAAAAATTAAGTAATAATTTATGAATTTTTGAATAGCCCGAACACAATTATATGTAGTTCTATAAATAAAATTCACAAACCTATTTTACTAATTATTTTATTTTACTAAAAACGAGGATTCACGAAACTAACATTTTGCTTACATTTTATTTATTTTTATTTGAAACATTTTGTAAAATTCACCTATATTTATTGAAATAACTTAATTATAAACGTTAGTGTGTAATTCCCGAGGTTATCATATAAAAAAAGCATGGTAATAGAAATTTACAATCGAAATTTTAAACTTTTTTGTTTCTTTCAAAGGAAATGTGCCTGAAATTAGCATTCGTAAAACTCTGTATTATTTATTTTATATTATTTTTCTTATTTTGTTATGCGATGTAAGCATTATTCTAAGCCCTAAATTTTAAGGGACACATTTGAAGAAATATTGCGTTTTTCTATCGTTCAAGTGAAAATATTCTCTAATTGTATATAAACCACAGTTTAGTTGTTCTTCTATATTCTTGTGAATTATAATGCATAATTTATAAAGATATAATAATGTTTTTTGTTTATAAAAATGAATATTTTTTAATGTTTTTTATATACTTTAAAAATTTAGTTTGAAACAAAGTTTTAGGAACTTAACCACTAATTTAAAATTTAAAACAAATAATTAAAATTTAAATATCTTATATAAAGTTTTTATTTTGAATAATATACATTTTGAAATTTAACAAAGAGTTTATAAATTTATATTCACTGCAAACCTGTTTTAGCTCATATCTTTCCATATGTGTGTACGAATTGTTCAAACAATAAAAAAGTATTACATTAAAATTAATATTGTTATTTCTCTTTTGATATTTCACTTTTAAAATAGATATGCATGAAAAATTCACATAAAAATATTAAACCTGAAAATGATTTAAGTAAATTTTGATGAAATTCAATGCTGTACACAGTTAAACTTACTCGAATTTAAACTAAATTCTTAAATTTTTAAATTTTGAATTTTTTATTACACTCATTTCAAGTATTTAGGATTTACAGTTATTAGTATTATTATTTATTATTTAATAAAGATTAAACATAATTCGGTATTTTTATGAAAGTATTCGTTTTGACTACACTATTGAAGCTTTCTATTCCACTAACTCAAATCAATAACATATTCATCATGAAAAAATACAATTTGAATATCCATCAAGTACGCTTTGACACTTTGAAATGAAAATTATTATTTTTCAAACAGCATATGATTTCTTCGGATTTCATTCGGGGGAAAGGGGGGGGGGGGTGTATTCACCAAGAAGGGAAGACAGATTCCGGAAACCACAAACAGGTATGCTAATGACATATACCAATAGACCACCCGCGTTAATCACCTTTACTGAAAAGGGGGTGAGGGTGCATACTTTTTAAACTTCTCGTAACTAAGCAACAAATTAAAGTAAACGGGTTATAAATGAGCCAGGAACTGTGTCAGAAAATTTCGCGAGCAGGTCATTTGAGAACCATCTTAAGAGGCTACTTCAGTCAAATGAAAAGACCCGTTCGCTAATTCTAATCCTATGGAAGAAATTTATAACGATATCTCGGTTACATTTCAATATTTTTAAATGATTTTTTTTTGCATTGGATAGCTGAGATCGATCTGTATGCAGGCCGTTTTTTACTTGTTCGATTTTTATTATAGATTTTTTTATGAGCATGCTTTCAGTTTCGAAACCGGTTCCGAAAATGAAAGCGTCCTCGTTAAAAATATCTGTAAACAAAATCGAAAAATTAAAAAACGGCCTTTGTACAGATCGATCTCAGCTATCCAATGAAAAAAAAAAAATCATTTAAAAATATTGAAATGTAATGGAGATATCGTTATAAATTTCTTCCATAGGATTAGCATTAGCGAACGAGTCTTTTCACTTGACTGAAGTAGCCTCTTAACATCAGTTTTAACTTTTTTTTATTATTATTATTAATTTCAAGAAAATCAGCAACATAGCTCAATTGGCTTATGTCTCCAGAAACAATTATCTTTCGTTAAGTACATGTCGTAACACATGTTCTCAATATGGGAGGTAGAGGTCTGCACGGGCCGGAATTTCCAGGCCCGGGCCCGGCCCGGCCCGGCCCGAACGAAAGCTATCTTGGCCCGGCCCGGTGTAAAAAGTGGAAGTTCGGCCCGAGCCCGGCCCGGCCCGGTGTAAAAATTGGAAGTTCGGCCCGAGCCCAGCCCGGCCCGTTTGCATTTTTACAGTTCTCGGCCCGGCCCGACACAATTTCTACACACACCAAAAAAAAAAAAAAATCCGTTTTTTCTCAACATACAATTAAAATTCATTTAATGAATACTACATACATATTTATGGGAACATTTTACAGTATATTTTACATTACTATGATGTTCGCAAAACAGAAAACACACAATAGTAAACATTAACGATTACTTACAGTGTTTTAGTCATCGTGTCTACAGACATTTCAAAATGGAAATAAGGATTCATTAAAAGATTAAGGTAGTTCATCTGAATAAAGGATTAAAAACATGATAACTTTTGAAGCTGTATAATAAAAAGTATATTTGTGAAAATATTTCTCTCATTTTTAAGGCTTTTCTCAAATCCAAAGGAGCTACATTTCGACACATTTATGAATTCTTTTCTTTTCGGAAACGCGTAAGATTGGCAAGTATTCCTATTCAGAAGCTATGTAAATGTAATTTTTTTTTCATAGATAAAAGCAATATATTTTTCTGAAAATACTGTCAAAGTTAGCGTTTTGAATCGAATTTCCGGAAGCGATAGCACAGGAAAGAAGAAAAACGTACAGTCACGTGACAGGAATCTCTGTTATCTCTGTAAGTAATTTACCAAATATGGAAAAAGCTATTCGTTCCAAATGCCTTCAATAGGCAGGCCTGTCAATTTTATGCCTTTATAGTTAAAAATTTTGTCAGAAAATGTGTCTGAAAGCTTCGCATTGTTGAGCAGTGAATATGAGAACCACCTTAAGGTAGATACCTAGATAAGGTAGATAAGGTAGATTTCCAAAGATACTGTTAAGAGACGTTCATTATAACTATTAATACTACAAAACACAATGACTGTTCTACACATCCTGAGATCGATTAAGACCAGTTCCGTCCCGGCACGAGTCTGCTGAAAAAAAAATCAAACTCGGAATCAGACATCTTGTAACTGTAAGATGCCGATCTCTACGATGGACATGTTACATTTCTTTATTGATGTTGTTAAACTCGCATCGGCTCGTGACGCACATTTATACTTCTCGAGAAAATCATATTAATTGAAAATGGCTCGTATTTTATCTGCTTCGCTTAAATTCTTATATCGGGCCGACAGGCCCGATTAATTTTTTTGCCGGGCCGGGCCGGCCCGTTTATTTTGTCTGTCGGCCCGGCCCGGTCCGCGGGCCGGGCCGGGTACGGGCCTCGGGCCAAGCCCGGGCCCGTGCAGACCTCTAATGGGAGGTAAAAAGGACCGATTCGTTAGTTCTAACGTGGCATTAGTCTTATTTCAATTTCTTATTTCGACAATTAATTCACTTAACGATGTTTTCATGAATTGAGAGTGATCGATGTGCTATGGGTTTAGGATTTTTTAAAGTTCACACGAGTGTCTCTTTTCTATATGATTTCTTTACGCCTTCTAGCTATGGGGAGTTCTTTTCACTGTACGTGACACCTCCTAAAATAACTAGTCAGCCAAATGTGGAAGTCGTATTCGTGTATTTCTTTTTTGCAAACACTTATCAAGAACACACTTACATTTGTCAGCCTCTAAAGGAAGGAGTGACTTTTTGTTCAAGTTCAGATTTTATAGTTACTAAAGTTTCTTATAATTCTAATTTTAAAACGGAAAAAAACAGTTTTCGAAGTGCCTGGCGCTAAAAATGGATGATTATTTTCCAATGGTGATGGATTTTTTTTATAGAATTAAAGACAAGCCCAGTGCCGGTAGATGGAAACTAGCATGCAAAGATATTAAATGTCGGGGAAGAGCAGTCTTGTTTAATCCAGAGGGGGAGAAAAAAATTGAAGAAAAATCCGCACACACATGCAAACCAGATTTACTTTATAAAGAAAAAATCAATCTTCGTGAGGATGTTCTCCATAGATGTAAAACGGAGCTTACACCGAACAGCGAAATTTTCCGAGAAGAGTGTGCGAAAAGGTAAGTGAGTTAATTTTTACAAAAGTATAATAACATTTCAATTTATTTAAACCTGTGAAAACGAAAGCGAAAGGGACCAAGAAAAAAAAATATGTTTATTAAAAGTTTCCGTCTTAGCAAGTATAATTGTTTGTTTTCTTTCCGTCGAGACCAGGGCTTTACAAATTCGGTCGCCACTGCTCGAGCACACTTAAAATTTCAATAATACCGTAATAATTCTATTCTACTTAAAGTTTAATTGCTTTATTTTGTTTTCATTAATTTATGTATCTCGATATAATAATCATCATTCTAAAAGAAAACAAAATAGTTATTATAAATAGTTAATTATTGAATACGATAATAAAAAATAATTTTGACTCATATTACCCATAATCTTTTTCATTGGTATATTTCGTGTTTATATGAAGAATTATTGTGTGATACATGTGATATATTATTATATGTGAGGACTGTTCAGTGAGTTTGAATAAACATAGTAAAATAATAGACGAATGCTAGTGTTTCACGTTTCTTGACAAATAAACTATTAATTTATATAAATAAATGCTGAACTATAAAACAAGCAACGCATTTTGATGGAATAAATCCTTCTTCAGGCATGCATAATTACTACCAAGTGTTTGGACTAAAGTGGCACTTAATGCTTTTTAATTTTGGTGTGTTAAAATTTTCTCAAATTAAAATTTAGGAAACATTTTTAAGCGCAGTTTCATAACATTCGGCTTTTTAAAGATCTTCTTAAATTACAAGTAACTTTCATATGTCTTTTGAATAACAGAATAGACTGTATTTTCCATTTAACCTCTATAATAATTAATTATTTAATTACATTTAATGCTACTTAAATAGTAAGGAAATTATTCATTTGCGTCTAACACATGATCGATATAATCTTACTGAAATTCAGTTTTCTTTAAAACAATTTAAATATCACGCTTTTTCTTTCTATTTTTTTTTATAGTCTAAATCCCCCCCCCCCCTTTCCGAAATCTTGCTTTCCTCCCCTTTTCTTTCTTCTCATACACTACCCAAAGATTAAAATCATTAAATTTATAATTTATATCTGTAAAACTCTTTTGTTTGTTTCTTTATTGAAACGAAAAAATAACCGACTATCTAAATTTTTACTTTCTTCCACCCCCCCCCCCCTATTCCAAGTATGCAAAAGTTTAAAAAAAATTAAAACTTATTATTATTTAATTATTTTCCTGTCCTATTTTTAAGCATATAGTAATGATAAATAAGTATTTATTTAATCAAACTCTTTCCCCGCCAGAAGAAGAAGAAGGAAAAAAAAAGCGTTTTCTCCATTTCCCCGCCTATCATCTCAAGAAGTTATATATTTTTTCAACTCTTTATTTTATTTTTATTTTGTTGCTTTTTGTAATATTAAATAAATAGCCCTCTAAATCAACGCTCCCCCTTATGAAATTTATATTTTAGTTACAGTGACACACAAAAGAATTCAGTCACATTGCAGTGTGTGGGAAAAATCGTTCGATGGTCATTTTTCTGCGGTTACTAGATATTAAACATAATTAAATTGATAAATTACTGAAGTTCGGTACAAGATGATTTCTGTACATTATTGGATGCATAACATTTATTAGTCATTTACGGGGACACGCAAAATAATAAAGTTACAGTACTGGCTATGAGCACTAACTAGTAAAAATACTTTTTTCGTTCTATTATGATTTTTTCACACAATTTTTGCATAATACGAGATGTGTATAGTTCCACATCTGCATAAAATAGAGCTAGATAAAACAATTTGTAAGCGTTATTGTTATGGGTGTAAATTGTACAATAAAGGTTTTTCAGTTTGTTATGCATATATTTAGTATACTGTATGATGTTTGTAGAATATAGATAAATTACTGTACAGGCTTACGCAAAGAACAAGATACATTGCTGTCTATGATTAGTAATTGCTAGAAGTTTGTTTTTAGTTGTGTTAAACATTTTTTACTTGGATTATTTAAATTTTAGCTTAATCCGGGGTGTCCATAAAAATCTGTAGATAATATGCAGACAGTATAAGGGAATACGAGTACATTTCCGTTTAACGACAGAAATTTCAGAAGATGATTTTTCACATGCTTTATGAATTTGAACTAATTGAAATGAATTTTAAAATACCTGTAATATATATTGTCGACTCAAAGCAATAGTAAAATATATCAATAAATAATAGAAAATTAGTTGTCTGGCTTACTGGTATGAAAAATTGTATCTGCATCTAGTGGAGCAGTAGGAAATGTTTATTTGAACACATCTGAGTTATATTAAACACAACTTTGTGTTTTAGAAGTGTTCAACGAAATACAAATCTGTAAATCATAGCCAGCATAAAAATAAATCGACTATATTTCCAACTTTGGTCGGAAATTGCTAAAATTAGATTTTTAATATGTTATGAATTTTCTAAATTGTTTCATTAGTTATTATTTTTTTCGCTTCACTGTGAAGTTTCGTGACAATTTTCTGGAATTGTTAAAAGTAGTTTATAATTATCACTGTAAAGAATATGTAACGTTACTCCATAAAAATTTTTTTTCAATTATTCTGCCTGCATTTTATTGGGTACCGATATAACTGATGTTGCGTTACACAGGGGCGTAGCTACAAATTTATTTTCGGGGGGGGGGGTGAAGGGGAAAGTTCAAAATTTTTCCAACTTATAATTCAAAAATTTCACAATGTGAAACAAATTGCTCTATTTTCCAACTAAAATGATATGTTCAATGTGTGTTTAATAATAATAATACTTATACAAAAAAAAAAAAGAAGAAAAAAAAAAGAAAAAAAAATTCTTTCCAAAGAAAAATGCTGAAACTAAAAACAAAAAAATTATAATTATTGGTTCTTTTAATGAAAGTTTTTGTCTTCAATTGTGTAAGAGTCATAATCGTACTTCATATGAAAATAGCCTCATACTTTTAGATTTTTGAGAAAGGAACAAAGTTTTGGAAGAAATGTATTGGAGACACTGTTGATTAACTATTTTGCTATTACAGAACTCAGAAAGGTAGTCAACAAAACAATAAAAAAATCTTTTTTTTTTTTTTTTTTTTTTTTTTTTTTTTACTTAAAAAAAAAATTATAATTTCCAATAAGTAATAATAATTTCCAATCTGTAATAAATCTATAATTTCCCAACTCTAAGCTCAAATTTCCGAAGTTCACATATGTTGGGGGAGGGGGGGGGAACCCCATAGAACCTCTGCACTGATGTGTAATATTACGCCAATTATATCAGGTCAAATTACACTATTATATAAGTTAAATTACTCCATAAAATTGGAGTTAGCATGTTGCCACTAATTTTATGGAGTAACGTTATATAATTTTTTTTTTACAATGATGATTGGTACATGATTTCCCTCTCTCTTTTATTATTATTATTATTATTATTATTATTATTATTATTGTTATTATTATTATTATTATTATTATTATTATTATTATTATTATTATTATTATTATTATTATTATTAAACCTTTTTCAGAAATCTTCGTTTTTCTATTCTTTTCTACTCTTTTCTTACTCTTTTTAAATAACTTTAAATTTCATTTTTTCTTTGGTGGTGTTTATTTTGAAATAACTATGATTAAAAATCTTCTAATTTTCTACTGCTAGATACCAAAATCTATGCTTGATACAAAATTTCTCTTTTTTTTTTTTATTCGACCTACATTGCCCCTTTTTATGAAATTTCCGTTTTTCTTTTCCTTGCTTTTCTCTTAACAAATATAGTTAATCTTGAGCTCTTTTAATTTTTGAAATTTATCCGCCTTATCTGATACTTTGCTGTGATAATAACGGGCCAGATTTACTTCAGTAGTTTTGAAAACGGCCCAGATTTACTTTACTTTGTTGCTTAGTTACGGAAAGTTACAAATGCATGAATCCGACTTTTAAGTAAGGCATCGAATAGACTGCGTTTCTTTTCGTCGTAAAGTTTGATATGGTCAGGCGCTCTCTTTCATGTTTGTTGACTTCTGTGGAATTCTAGATGACATAGAACTTCACAGGCCGTCGTTGGCGTGTCTCCACTTCTTTCTTTTGTTGAGATTCTCCTTTCTTTGCTTGATAACCACAGAACCATTGGAAAAGAAAGTGCAGGTATTAAGCAAGGGAAGGGGGGGGGGCACTGACGGGTCTGCAACCCGCTCGCAATTTAAAGAAAATATAAAGTTTAATTCCAGTAGTATATGTGAAATTTATTTGAAGTAGTTTAGAAGAATCTAATGAAACCTGCTAAGACGGAAACAAAAAATCGAAAAGTATTCTGTATTAGACAGATTTATATCTGTGAAAGTGCATCATTTACCAGAAATCATAAAAGTTCCATTACCACCAGGTATCCGTTTACATATATTTCATTTACGCACGTTTTATTATATTTTACATAAATGTATATGAATGTGTATAAATAATAAAATGTATATAATTATTTTACATAATAACACATATCATGTTTTATTATATAAAACATGATATATGGAAATTCAAATTGCATATTTTTTTTTTCTTTAGGCAAAAAACACTAACAATATGTTTACTCTTGCTGTTTTTCCATTTCTTTTAATTTATTTTAATGGTTGGTACGTTACAGGCTTGTTATTCAGCTTGTTGCAGCTTGCGCTATCATGTTTTTTTTTTTTTTTTAATAACATTTCAAAATTTTGCAGAATTTTTTTTTTTTTAATGTTTATGTAACTTTTTGCTAAAAATCAGCTTTATTTTATTTTAAAAACCTTAGAAGTATAACTGCATGTTATAAATCGCAAACACACAAAAAATGTCCTTATCAACAACAATTTATGATTAAAAAGTATTCAGAAAATGCTACCAAATTTGATAGTTAAAGCCAACTTTCGTGAAGTGATCGTCTTGGAAAAGTCATCATCAAGGTGTGATTAACTGCAATTCCAAACGTATCCCATTTATGAAAAATGAAAAACGTTATTCAATTCTTAAGAGTACTGCGAATGTCATTCCTGTATGCTTCAAAATGAGTCCGAAAATGTACGAAAGAGGGAGGTAATTTTAAATATAATTTAAACGCACATATCTTATTTTCGGGTAACAAGATTTTAATCCGACCATACTTGTGTTTCTATTTGATGCTTTTTCTTTTCGTTGTGGACCAGGTTAACTTTCGATGATTCATGATCATATTGAGTTTTGATTTTTTCGAGTTTTGTTCAGACTGAACCAGTTTTTCAAAAATATTTTCAATTAAAAACTATATGTTTGAAAATTAATTATATGTGTTCATTTTAATACATAAAAAGATACAATTGATGACATAACTATTGACTACTTTTCCATAATTGTATTAAAATATGAATTAATTCTTCTTTCATTCCTGGTTCGCGATCAATTCGATTCGGGTTGAAGTGTGTCAGATTTCAAGTTGACTTGAAGCAGAAGTTTTGGTTCTGTTCTGGTACAATCCTACTTGCGCAGGACTCAAATGTAGACCTTACAAACAAACATTCCGTTATATTCTATTATTGTGCTCTATCTTTGTTATTCATTATATTTGCTTTTCAGTAATTTACTATATTGTCACTAATGTTAAGTCATTTTCTTAAATAATTGCATCTATGAATTTTGAAAATTATTATTTTATTTATTTTTTTTCGACTAAAAATTTCCATTCTTTTATAAATATTTTTTTTTTATTATTATTTATAACAGCAACATAAAAACTGAAAAAAAAAAAAATGGGTTTAGAAAATCGACAGAAATGTATATTTTATTTAATTTTTATGTTGAATATGTGTATAATATTTATTTGCACCAGATTAAGTGTTTCCAGAGATGATACAATGATGATTTTATGATAAATTTTCCATAGGCATAAAAATTTGAAAGTTAATGTGCTAATTCATTTTTTCATAGAGTGTCTCTGAAGTCTAGAATTTCTAAAAGCTTTAATAATTTTAAATACTAACTGAAAAAAGTTTTTTAAAAGGTATTTCGCACTTTTTTCTTTAAACGCATAATTTTATGCGGATATTTTTACATATTCTGTGATACAAAAAGACGGGCAGCCACTATGAGAAATGTGGCAGATGCTATGTATTTGACGCCTGCTCTTATAGGGTCCGCACCTATAACGTGATCTAAATACCTTTGTTTATCTTTAATAAAAAAAAAATTCTTGCACTTTTTAAAATGGAGGCCAGCACTGTACAAATGTGTTCAAAAGTAGGTTATATGCTTAAGCTTGTTTTAAAAAAGGAGGAAAATTTCCCACTCGATAACGAGAAACATTCGTGAACTAATTTTTAAATAAATAAATAAATAAATAAATAAAAGAAAGAAAGAAAGAAAGAAAAATAAATAGCAGACATCAGCTGTAAAAAAATTTGGAATCAAATAACGTTTTCAGTTTTCGATAAATGATTTACATCTTATGAGATTAATTTCTCACGGTAACGTGGTGACATTAACATTTCTCATTGCATCTTATGTGATTTATTTTTCCTTTTACTTTTCTCTGTAAGAGCTTCTGAAAATTTGTTTCAAAATATCATCTTTTCGTATTTAAAACAAAAATATTCTTTGCATTTATCGAAATATAGAAATCTCTACTCAATTTCCCATTTTTTGAATAAGAGTGCTTGCCAAGTTCGTGTATCTAAGATTAAATTTGACTTCTTGAGTGTGTGAGAAAGTTCTCAGCTATGAATATGATACTGATTTGAGGTAGTTGAATAGAACGCTGATTAGTGTAACAAATACTTTCATCTATGTATCCAATTATTTTTAATTTGTATTAAATTAAATAAAAAAAATAATTGTAAATTTTAAAAACAAGAAATGGGAAAAAAATCCATTTTCTTTATTTGCATGTTCTTTTAAATTTAGGAATTTTTCAGTGTAATTTGAAATTTGAATAAGTTTAAAGAAACTGTCTATATTGCGCGCATTGAATTTCACTCAATTTCCTTAAAACATTTATGAATCCAATATTTTTGTGTGTACTCTTTATGGATATAATTTTTTAAAAATGAAATACGAAATATTAATTTTATTGAGAATACATTTTTATTGTTTGAACAATTCACACGCACATATTGAAAGAAATTATAAAAATATTTTTACTCTGATTATAAGTGTATAAGATCCTCGATAAGCTTCTATATGTATGTTTTTTAAAATCAAACCTTCATAATTAATAGTTCAAGTTCTAGTTATCAGTTTTCCATTTTCTATTAGTTCTTGAGTTCCTTACTCTCTGTTTTGAATTGAAATTTTAAAGTATATAACAAGACATATAAAAATATATTTTTTATGAGCATACAATTTTATAAATTTACATTTTGGTAAGCAGATAAAGTTTTTATTTCATTATAAATGATACTATTTATTTTATAAGAATATACCAACAATTAAATTGCATATATATGCAATTAGAGAAGCAAAAATCTGATATCCGCAGCAGATTTTCTAAAAAGGTTACAGCAAAGAGGGAAAATCCCCTACATGCGCTAATTATGCATTTTTTCATGACCTTTTGATGAAATTCGTATATTTCTGCGACCCTTTCACAAAATTCGAGTTTTTTCGCGATACTTTGTCGAAATTCGCTTTTTTTTCTTCTTGTGAAGAAATTCAGGTTTTTTGCGATGTTTTGATGTAATTCGCGTTTTTTTCGCGATCTTTTGACGAAATTTGAGGGATTTTTTGCGATCCTTTAACGAAATTAGTTTTTTTTTTTTTTTTTTTTTTTTCGCGATGCTTTGATGAAATTAGTTTCTTCTTTCGGGATTTTTTGACAAAATCCGCGTTCCTTCCCCTGATCCCTAGGCGAAATTGGTGAAATTTGCATTTTTTCCGCGATTCCTTGACGAAATTTGCATTTACTTGCAATATTTTGGCTACATTCATATTTTTTCCCGATCCTTTGACCAAATTGACGATTTTTTCTGCGAACGATTGAAGAAATTGAGTTTTTGGCGACCGTTTGTCAAAATTGGCGATATTGTTGCGTTACATTTTTAATGTCAGAGTTTTGAGAACCGAAAGCCTTAAATTTTCGAAAAATTGGGAATAGAATCACCTCTATAATTAGACGGTGATAAGATTTTTTTTTTTTTTTAAATAATTTTTCTTCTGTGTTCTTGAAAAAAAAAAAGGTTTAAACTGTATTTTGTTTCTTATAATGCAAAATTTATCAAAATATCACACATTCACAATTTTTTATATGTACTCTTGTATGACAAATTGAAAAAAAAGAAATACTGCTTTCTAATATTCCCCACTACCATGATTGCTTACTTTATACATATTTTTTGTAACATGTATCCTGCTCAGATTAATCTTCTGACCCTACATAGTTCAATATTAATGTTACACTTAATTTATATCCACGTTAAAAGAATTATGTGATTACAGTACACAATTTTGATGTAATTTGTATGTATTTTGTTGTACATGTGTATATATTAAATAAATTATTTTTCACTTTGTATTTCTGAATTTTTTTCACACATAAACGTTATTACTTTTATGCGTTTCTTTCGCAGTTTAGCAACTGGAATTTTCAGATTAAGGCGACAGTGGACGTTCAAAAACATTTTCTACAGTTTTTGCTCAATCGTTTTGAAATTTAATACACATATAATTTGTGCAATAATTAAGAAAATTTCTTAATTTCATTAAAAAATATTAATATGCAAATGAGTAATTAATTAATAATATGCTAATTAGTGATACAAATTAAAAATGCTCCATGCGCTTTAAATTTTGTTTCAGAAACTTGTATTTTTTTTTTTTTTTTTTTTTTTTTTTTTTTGTGATAGCTTTATGATATTACATCAAAAATTGGTATACATTTTAAAATTATACTAAGTAATTTGGCAGAAAATAATTATAAACATATAATATTGTTCATTTCGGATAAAATTCAATGATAAAATATTACTTTTTTTTTTTTTTTTACACATATTAATAGCAAGTTTTGTAATAAAGTATATCAACAGCAATATTAACAAGTATTATAAAAATTAGTATAAAATTAAGACGAATGGAGCATTTTGAACTTACTCAGTCGGCGAAAATTCTCATTTTGGGAAAACTGGATTTAAAGTTTTATTTTAAGTGCAGATTAACGATTGTTTATGTTAGAAAAACAGCTGTATCTCTTCAAAAAAATTATCAGATTTGAATAATTTTTTTTAAATTTGAAAGTAGAAGATTGCCGGAACATTTTTTCGAAAAAACAAAAAATGATTTTTTTAATGTTTTTTTGCGATTTTGAACGTCCACTGTCGCTTTAAGAAGCCACTTACTCCTTAAAAATCTCTGAAATCGACACCTATTCTATTATCCAAATAATATAATTTACTTACATCTAAGCCACAAACACCTTAATTTGATGGATAAAGACTTATGGAAATGAAAACATGCGTCATCTAACTTAGAAATATAATTTCTCCACTTTTTGTTTCCGAAAACAGTTTTTATTACCGAATTAAAATTTAAAAAAAAATTAGAAATAAAAAGGATGACAAGTTTCATGTATAAAAAAAATACATTCTTATGAAATAGTAATTTAATTTTAATTAATTTACGATTATGCGTTGAGAAATAAAGTTTTAAATTCTAAAATAAGAAATTAAATAATGTTTATTTTTTTCTTTCTAGTTGCCTTATCTTAAAAAAGTGACAAAAAAAATATGTCGTGTAAAATATGTCGTGTAAAAACGAAAAAAATTCGTTTGTTTGCGCTTTCTACCAAGTGTAAAAAATCTGTACATTTTTGATAATCGAATTCGATGTCAAATTAATACGGAAATTTTTGGGAAAAAGGTGAAATACATTAAAAGAACAGGCGCAATTTTCAAGATGAACATTTTATGCTTATAAAAGAAAGTAAAGAAAAACTATTTTTAATTTCTAGTTATAAATGTTATAAATTGATGATGGATAAAATATATAATGTGAACTTAAAAAAGCCCACAGTCTTACTTAAAAGGCGACTAAAGTGATGAAAAAGTTTTTACAAGTTTAAAATATACATTTTATTTAAAACTTCTTAGTACTTTCAAGCTTTTCAAGCTCATCATCAGAGAATATCTTAATAACTAAATGTTGTTTATTTATACAAATACGTCACTTTGTTTTGAAGATGAGAGAACCAATAATTACCAGAGTTGAAAGTAGAAGTAGCAGCAGCAAAGGAAATACATATTATTATTAATTACAGTTCCATTTATTTTATGACATCACTCTGTTCTCATGCGTCACTTTTCATGGGTAGAAGAAAATATTTAACTGCCGTACTTTAAATTTTAATACGTAACTTTGCTCCAGTTTTCAGTATTTATTTTCAGGATATTGAAGCATAAACTGGGGATATTGTACGATAGGGCGTCGTTATATACTTGATTGTTTTTACACAGGTTTTCTATGGAATCTCTTATAGTGGATGCGTAATAATTGGATGTTGGGAAAATGATTTTTGCATGATCAAAATCTATTGCGATATTCTGATAGAAACTTAAACGAGAGTGAGTTGTGGGTTGACGACAAAATTTTATCTCTGCTTTATGTTCTTTTATTCTTTCTTTGATTTTTCTTTTGTGTCATTCCGTCAATCGTTTAAGTTTCAATCAGAATATCGCAATAGATTTTGATCATGCAAAAATCATATTCCCAACATCCAACGCATGCACTATAAGAGAATCTATAGAAATCCTGTGTAAAAACAATCAAGCATGTAACGACGCCCTATCGTACAACATCCCCAGTTTATGGTTCAATATCCTGAAAATAAATCTTGAAAACTTGAGAAAGTGACGTATTAAAATTTAAAGTACGGCAGTTAAATATTTTTAGTTATATAAATAAAAAGGAATAAAATTGTTTTTATGTGTATGTATATAATATAAAATTATTTAAAATATCTTAAAAATCAAATTAGAATTCCAAAATGTTTTCGACCAAATTCAGACGATCATCGGAAGTGTTCATTTCATCGTCAGCGTAGAAATAAACTTTTATATTTTAATGTTTGCGCTTGTACTAAATCTTAAAATTAGTCTTTTTTTCAGTAAATTTCGTCGCTATCCATTTTTTCTTGAATGTTCTAAGCAGAAAATTTTTCCTATGAATGCTTTGAAATGTTCTATAGCTGTTTGCTATTATGCTTGAATTTTTAAAACTAAATACAGATCAAAAGTTAAATGTAGTTAATTGCAGCAATATGAGCGAAAATTCCGAGAATTTCATAAAATTTAGAAAGGTTTTTTTTCTTACTTTTATATTCAAATATATAAAATTCGAGGCAGCGTTTTATTTGTATATATAAAGCAAACTTGAATAAAATATTGGGATTTTGAAATCTGGAATGCTCATGTTGTATTTTGAAAAGTTCTTCTAACACTTAAAACATCCCGGAAAATTCCTTATTTTTCTCAAAAAAAAAAAAAAAAAAGTATTTAGTATTTCTTGTGTGATAAATATATACCATAATGCATATAGTGTGCCTTTGATTAGTATTTAAAGTGAAAAAAAAAGTAAAATAAAAAAATGAGTTGTATGTTCCTTGTCGCCTTAAGTGATTAAATTAAAAAAAAAAAAAAAAATCCGCGTAAATTTAATTTCAAATGGCATGTTTCACAAAGAAACAAAAGGGTAGAAAAGAGAACGTAAAAAAGCTATAACTGCTTATCAAAATGGCTTTCTCAAAAACGAGAAACTTTCTGACACATTATCTGGCTCATTTATAAACGCAGAGGCAAAACTGGAAAGACTAGCTATTGAAGCAATTTGGTATCGAAATGAGTTTACTATTTTTTGACAAATAAATTACTTATCGAGCTATAAGCGATTTTTGTCTAGTGATGAAAAGTCTTTACCCTTTCTCGCGCTTCCGCGTCGGTAATTTGGTTTAAAAGCCGGCATTGAGAGAATTTTTAAGAAAGGTCTTTTGCTTTTAACAAAAAACAGAAAAGTCCTCCGGTTACACAGTTTCTGAATAAGAACACAGGGTAATTTCATGGTTTTCTGAACATAAATGAATTCAGAAATGTGTCAGAAAGTACCTTCCTTTTATGCGAGAGCACCGTTCAGCTATACTGCAGAATGTTTCTCAGAGAAAAGAGGGTGTATCTAACAATTATAGTTGTTATAGGGGGCAAACAAAAGAATTGGGATACATTAGAGTATATAGCAGAAATTTATTTGAAGTGCATTTTGATTGTATTTTTCTCGGACAAATTCAACGAAATTTATGTAATGTTAAGCATTGCATGAAAGTACAAAGTATTTCGAAAAACTGAAGTTGGATAAATGTAAATTATAAAAGTAGTTGGGAAGTGTTTAATAATCTATACAACCGGCATGATTTATCTTTATCATTTTGGTTACATGTGCTATCTGCAGGAATGAACCTCAGATGGAAAACCAGCAATAATATTTCTTTCTAACTATATATAGTTTCTAACATAGTTTCTTACTATATCGTAGTAAGAAACAATGTTAGAAACTATATCGTAGTTTCTGACTATAACATTTATTCGAACCATAACTGTCTATAACATTTTAAAATGGAAACAAAATGATTAAATTTTTTTTTAACTTTATAAATTTTCAATATATATTTTTTTATGTATATATGAAGACGTGAGTTTCAAACCTCGCCCTGTCCAGATAATCTAATTTTAAGAAATCGCATAAAACCCGTTGGTTTTCATTGTAAACCAATATTTTACAATGGCAGACATACACGTTAAAACTAGGGTTTTTTTCAGATTATAGTGTTTTTTTTATGCAGGTTCACCTATAGAATAGATTCATAAAGAACACTCAATATTTTAAAGTTTGGATAAGGTGAGTTATGAAACTCACGTCCTCGTATATAATTACATAATTCTTGAGTTACATTTTAAATGTCTTTCACAGATTTCTAGATAAATAAGGCCTTCGCGGCAACAATAAAATCTATACGTAGAAGTGGACATATATGCAGAATATCAAACTCTCGACGAGCGTAAAAATGTTCTAGCAATGTATATGTGTCCCCTCGACTGTGACATCAAAATGACGTATGGGGGCATATATACAGGGGTCGGATATACAACCCGCTCGCCAAAAGTAAAAGTCCTAGCATTGGATATCTGTCCCCTTGATATGTGTCCCTTTCTGCTGTGACGTTAAAATGACGTATGGGGGCATATATACAGGGGTCGGTTGTCCAACTCTCTCGCCAAAAGTAAAAGTCCTAGCATTGGATATCGGAGGGGGTGTATATCAGGGGTCGGATATACACCCTTCGACAAAAGGAAAATTCTGTAGGACTGGATATGTGTCCCCTTCAGCTGTGACGTCAAAATGACGTATGGGGGCATATATACAGGGGGTGGATATACAGCTCTTGAGAAAAATAAAATGCTCTGTATTGGATATGTGCCCCCTTCTGATATGGGGGCATATATACAGGGGTCGGATATACAATTCTCGAATAAAGTGAAATGGTGTAGCACTGGATATGTGTCCCCTTCTACTGTGACGTCAAAATGACGTGTGGGGGCAGATATACAAGGGGTAGATATCAGGCACCTCTTATTTTCTCCTGACCAAAACCCTTTCCAAAAAATATGTCTTCGGGCTAAAACTAACCGCTCTTTTGCCTAAAGGGATTTCACCCCATACCTTGACGACATCTGGCCGTGGTCACTCACACTGGAACTGGAATGCCAGGCTTAAAATTTCCTAGAAATGGGCAGGAAACATAAATAGCCATGATAAGAGTTGTATCTTACTCCGTTCTGTGTTTCAGATAGGGGAAAAGTAACATTCAATGTAATGTATTGTATTATGAGTTAATACATTAATGTTTTTGTTATGTATTAACGTATTTTTCCCTCGCAAAGAATGTACATCTTCTATTGCAATACGTATAATTGATTTCAGAATACGCTTCCTTTTTAAAAAATATGCCCCAATAACAATTGTAAGTGTTGATTTTATAACATTCTGTTATATTATAACATTATGTATTAACGTATTTTTCTCTCGCTAAGAATGCACATCTTCTATTGCAGTACGTATAATTGGTTTCAGAATACGTTTCCTTTTTTAAAAATATGCCCCAATAACAATTGTAAATGTTGATTTTATAACATTCTGTATTAAAATTTAAGCACATAATTAAAATTAGACAAAGTTTCATAATAAAGGTCTGATATATATATATATACATTATAAAATATTTAACTTTAAAAAACGCGATTTTTCTAATGAAAAAAAAAAACGAAACCTTTTAAATATATTTTTAATAGCAAATTAAAAAATACTTCTAATATAATTTCTTATCTTAAAAATGCCATATGAGTTCGTATTGTGTTGGTAAAAAATTCAGTGTTAAACTTTTCAAAGCATCAGTATTAAACCGACGATGTTTATTTAGTCAATACCAGAAAAATAAAATTAAACAATAAAAAGTTTAATTAGCATTTTGTTTTAATAACACATATATGGGGTAATATTAAAATATGAAATTCCGAAATACAAATAACTCCAAATTTGATTTTAGGAAAGAAGATTTTGATCGTAATTTTATAATATAATGAATAATGACACAAACGCCTTAAAAATGAAACAATATAGAGTGATAAAAAAAAAAAAAAAAAGATCTGGCAAACTTTAAGAAATGGTAGACCACACCACAACAAACTATTTTTTATATAGGAAGCCAAGGTCGAATAACATTTTCTTTTGTCAAAAATACAGGGTGTCTCTCTCCCAGCACCACAGGAACTCCATTTGGCGCCCGGGGCGGAAGAGCTTGTTACATACCATTGGCGCATAATGATAATAACTGACAAAAAAAAAAAAAAAAAAAAAAAAAAAAAAAAAGTAAATATTTCGGATTGAACATCGGCCAGGAATGTTTATATGGGGTTGAAAAATTTATCTTCTTGGTTCTACATTTATTCATTTGGAGGGGGGTCGTGTCGTTATTTTATTAAGGCTCTCAACTGCTCTGCTCAACAAGCGCAAACCGTTTTGACACATTTACAAATTCATTTTTTAACGGAAAGATATAAAATTGGAAGGCCTGACTATGGAAGCGATTTGGAAACGAACTGTGTTTTCCATTTTTTGATAAATAAATTACCTATTGAGTTATAAGCGATTTTGATCACGTAACAAAGACGTATTTCTCCCTTCGCTGACTGGTTTTTCTGCTTTCTTCGGGAACTTCGGTTCAAAACGTCCACTTTCACACTATTTTCTGAAAGATCTATTGCGTTTGCAAAAAAACGGAAAAAACAGTTCGATTATATAGTTTCTGATCAACAAAAATTGCTAGTTTCATGCATTTCCGAACAAAAATAAATTAAAACTTATGTCATAAACTTGCCTTTTTGGATTTGAGAACAGCCTTAAGACTTAACTATGATGGTATTGCATTGAGCATTTCAAAAACCTTAAAGGTAATATCTTCTATTCTTTCTTTATAGAAAGATATCTATTCTTTATAGAAATATAAATAAACATTTTAAATAAGCTTTGATAATTAATGCTTAATGAAACCGATCTCATTCATACTCACATAAACATGGGGGAGGGCTACTTCATTCACACGAAATGACCCTCTTGCTACGGCTAATCCAATGGAAAAAATTTATAAATGTATCTTGTTTGCATTTCAATATTTGTTAAATGATTTTTTTTTCTTGCATTAGATAGCTGAAATCGATCTGTACAAAGACCGTTTTTTATTTTTTATTATCTTTTTATTTATTTTTAGCTCACAGGCTATCAAAGCCTGAGAGTTTATGTGCCCGCCTGTTCTGTATGTACGTATGTACGTACGTAACGCGATAACTCTTGATAGAAATATCCGATTTGCTTACTTTTATTTTCTAGGTTCATTTTCATAAGGCGCTTCCCTGATTAGTTTTGGGGGTTCATTGTTTAAGGATAAAGGGGAAAAGGGGGGTTAGTCCCCCCTTAATTTAGATAATGGGTTTTTCATGCAGAATTATCCGATTTGCTTCAAATTTGGTATACCGGTTTATTCTGATAAGGAGCTTCCTTGATTAGATATGGAAATCCATTACTTAAGTATAAAGGGGGGGGTAGGGGGCTAACCCCTCTTAATTTGTATAAATGGGTTTTTCATGTAGAATTGTTCGATTTGCTCCAAATTTGGTATACCAGTTCATTTTGATAAGGCGCTTCCCTGATTAGTTTTGGGGGTTCATTGTTTAAGGACAAAGTGGGAAAAGGGGTTTTAGTCACCCCCTTAATTTAGATAAATGGGTTTTTCATGGAGAAATATTCGATTTGCTCCAAATTTGGTATATCGGTTTATTATGTTGAGGAGCTTCGCTTATTAGATTTGGACTTAAGTATAAAGGGGGGAAAGGAGGGCCTAGCCCCCTTAATTTAGATAAATGGGTTTTTCATATAGAATTGTTCAATTTGCATCAAATTTGCTGTACCAGTTTATTATGTTAAGGAGCTGCCTTGATTAGATTTGGGGGTTCATTGCTTAAGGATAAAGGGGGAAAAGGGGGGTTGATCCCCCACCTAATTTAAATAAATGGCTTTTTCATGCAGAAATATTCGATTTGCTACAAATTTGGTATACCGATTTATTATGTTAAGGAACTTCCTGATTAGATTTGGGAGTTCATTACTGAAGTATAAAGGGGACTAGCCTCCCTTAATTTAGATAAATGGGTTTATGTAGAATTGTTCGATTTACTCCAAATTTGGTATGCCGGTTTATTATATTAAGGAGCTTCCCTGATTAGATTTGGAGGTTCATTAGATAAGTATAAAGGGGGAAAAGGGGGTCAAGATCCCCCCCCCCCTTTATTTAGATAAATGGGTTTTTATGCAGTTATTCGATTTGCTCCAAAGTTGGTATACCGGTATATTATGTTAAGGAGGTGCCTTGATTAGATTTGGAGGATTATTGATTTAGTATAAAAGAGGACGGAGGCTTAGTCACCCCTTAATTTAGATAAATGGGTTTTTCATGCAGAATTATTCAATTTACTTCAAATTTGATATACCAGTTTATTCCGATATGGCGCTTCCTTCATTTGATTTGGAGGCTCATTGGTTAAGTATAAAGGGGGGAAACTGGTCTAATCCCTCTTCATTTATTTTTGAGGGGCATTATTCTTTGAAATAAGAGTATAATAACAATTAGTGTGAATATCCTGTGAGCTCAATGCCATCAGTTTAACTGGGCACTTTTCTTTTTCTTTTTTTTTATGAGGATGCTTTCATTTTCAAAACTGGTTCCAAAAGTGAAAGTGTCCTTATTAAAAATACATGTAAACAAAATCGAAAAAGTGAAAAACTGTCTTGGTACAGATCGATTTGTGCTATCCAATGAAAAAAAAATCATTTAAAAATATTGAAATGCGAACGAGATACCTTTATAAATTTCGCTCATAGGATTAGCATTAGCGAGCGGGTCTTTTCGCTTGACTGAAGTAGCCTCCTAATTCATCGGTTCCATTTCTGATAATCCTTTTATTTCTGGGCTTTTTACTAAGAATATGATAAAGCTGAAAATATTCTTAGATTTTTTTTTTGAAAGAAAATAAATTAAACACTTTAATTGTACTAATAAAAATAATTTAAAATGTCGTATTCCTTTATCATAATGTTTCGCTTTATCTGTTACACATATTTAAACATTCGTTAGATAATCGATGGTTGTCGACAAGAACAAGAAAAAACTGTCGATTTTCTAATATTTATTTTTAAAGTTGAAATTTATCTGAATATATAATACAATCATGTATTATTTTAATAAACTTTTACCAGAAAAAAAAAAAAAACAATTAAATAATAAAGAGTTTAACAATAATTTTCTTAAGAGCTTATACAAGTCACACAGAGAAACTCGAAAGAAAATGTTAAACCTATGGGTGAAACTTAAGCAGAAATCTTTACAGAAGTCGTTATATATATACAGGGTGTCCACGTATAACCTAACCGACCTTTATTTTTGCAACCGTTGGTCCTACATGCATACTTCCTATTACAAAAGTGGTCAAAATTAGGTTCAGAGTTAAGATAAAAAAAAAAGTTTGAAGCGAAAAAACAATTTAGTGAAGAATTACAGAATCTAAAATTTTATACGGTCACCCGGTCCTATAAGTTATATTTAGTAAAATTTTCCTGTTACATTGACTAGTAAATCAAAAAGAGTCCCGTTATTCTACGATTAAAATTGACCGAGTAATACCTGTTTAAAGTTGGAGAATATTTTTTGCCGCAAATTAGGGGTAATTCATAAATTTACTAGAAATATAATTTCGTCAGATATATTAAAGAAATGGTTGAAAGTAAAATTAGCATTGCAATATAAATTTGAAATCTTTAATCATTCTGACATATTACTGCAAAATATACAATTTGTACTGAACATATAAGAGGATAAAAATAACAGAATTTTTGTTAAATAAACGGACGAAAAACAACAGCCTAAATTCTTTAAAAAATATACTTATTTTTAAATGCCGCTAGATTACACTGTCTTTCAAATTTTGGGTTGTGCCATGTTTTTAGCTTTTAAAAATTGATTCTTATGTATTTGTTAGCGCTGAATACGAAAATGAACTTCATTTTAAACCACCACGTCAGGATTTTTCTTAAATTGAAAATTTCAAAGTTAAAATTGGTCCCCCCTCCCCTCCCAACCTCATCGGACCCCTGAGCTGTTTAGCTGTAAAAAACACAGTATAAGCCAACAAATTGAATAAATTATTGAATTAAATAAAATTAAACTCAATAAAAAAGTCTTACATCTATTTTATAGTATCAGATTTTTCGCATTGAAATTTACGATTTCCGAAAAATCCTTGCATGATGAAATTAAACAAATTAAGCAAGCAACTGTAAACAAAAGATCTGGCTAAAACTCTGTTCGAGTTAATGACATATATTTTACTAATATAAAAACGAAAGAATATTTTTTACATAAGTTACTTTATTTTTTTATTTATAGGTAACATAATTTAAATAATATTGATCAGTGGTTAACTACTACAGATTAACATTTGTCAATTATTTACTATTTGTCAATTAAAA
Organism: Maratus speciosus; assembly: GCA_963932465.1. Taxonomy (NCBI): domain Eukaryota; kingdom Metazoa; phylum Arthropoda; class Arachnida; order Araneae; family Salticidae; genus Maratus; species Maratus speciosus. The sequence goes on from OZ010787.1 coordinate 2,190,843, forward strand.
ATATTCACCAATTACTTACATTTATCTACGTATCAATAGCGTCAATTAAGTACCATTTTAATCAAATGTAAGTAAATTATTAAGCATGAATATCTTTCTATCATAACGCTTTCGTCTCCATTGCAAGTATTATATTTTCGATATATTTTCATCAACCAGCAAAGCCCCCCCCCCCGTATGAAACATCCTTTCATGTCGCATAAAAAAAGACACCATTCTACAATTATTGCACCGAATTAAACAAACAACCGTGTTCAAAAGACTTACCTAAAGAATTTGTTACAGCCAATGACATATATTTTAATATTTTAAACAAAATTTAATATTTGTTCACAAAATTTATTAAAAAAAGAGCCCATTTTCTTTTAAAGACGACATTAATTAAATCGTATTAATCAATCATTAACTAACCGCAGTCAATAAGTCAATTATTTACTACTTGTCAATAATAATCATTTATTACTACCCTAACTAATAATAGCGTCAATTAAGTACTATTTTAATTAACAATAGCAGATGATTAAGCATGAATAACTCAAAATCATAACGATTTCATCCCTATTGCTTAAAACATCCTTTCGAAAAATTGGCATTGTCCTTCAAACGCTTCAATAACATTATAAACTTTGTCAGGCAATTCATTGAATAATAGAGTAACCACCCAGGACATCTTAGTTCGAGATTAAGTTACTCGGGTTGAGTGTGTAAAATTTCAAAACGAGTAACACTCGAGTTACTCTAAATAATTGTACTTTACTCCCACGAACTTTTCGCTCTAAAAAATACAAATTTTCTTCGAATGAAATTTTTTTGGTGTTCATATGTATATTTTGCATATCTTAACATTCTATAACAATATTTAAATGCTATTAATAAAATTTCGGTGGGTATTCCAAACGTCGGTAAAAAGTTTAGTTATTGACGAGGGCGGGTAGGACGGTATTGGTGTGTGTGCATGTGGGACTACGACAAGCAAAGTGTAATTTCACCACAACAGAGATTCTTGAACTACAAATATTAGCAATAAGGTTTAACAATATATATATAGATATATATATATGTACACTGTAAAAAAAATCCGTCAATATACTCGAACTTTTCCGTAAAATTTTACGGAATAGTTTCATCTTTCTAAGAAATCAGTACAATTTCCGTAATTGAAATCATGAGATTATAAATCCGTGTAAATACAGTAAGTCTTCCGTAAATTTTACGGAATGTTTCTGTATCGTTTTCACAACAGTACAATTTCCATAACTGATGTTTAGAAATAACTGACATGTTTGGAAAGTGAAGGAATTAATTGTTGTATGCAAGGACAGATCCAGCCCTTAATTTAGAGGAAGGGTGGGGGGGGGGGTATGCCTCTTTTTTTGGGGGGAAGGGTGGGGGTCACACCATTTCATGACCAAATTTTTTATTGAAGGCGATTCCCAAATTAAAACAGACGATTTTTCTGATACTTTCGTGAATTCATTTTCATTCATAAATACAAAAAATTTGCATTAGTATTCGTATATATATATTTCATTCAGATACCAAGAAATCGAAGCATTTCCCATTTTCTTATAAATGCGAAGAATGATTTAGAAATGTTGTCAAGTTAGCATTTAAGCCAATTTTTGGGACTTGAGAGCCACAGAAATGTCTTCATGAGGGAGCAATTAGCATTTGCCTCCGTAAATTTTGTTTAAAATGCCAAATTTTATGGAATTTTTGGAAAGATCCTTTGCTTTTATTGAAAAAAATAAAACACTTTTTAATCACATAGTTTCAGAATAAGTGCACTTGCGAATTTCTTGAAATTAAAAATATTTTCATGGATGTATTAGAAATTACCTAATTTTGATTTGAGTAGAGCTTTAAAGAGCCAGACAGATTCAGATTGTTGAACGGGGATTTGGGGGGGGGGGGGGGGGTCATGATCCTTGGATCCGCCACTGGTTGTATGTACTTGTCTTGCAGTGATATTTTTTTCAATGAAACTCCAATATTGGCTAAATTTGGCTTTATATTGAAAATACATGCTATGATTTCCCAATGTGTCGGTTTTACGTGGATTTTCAAGTAAAACCGCTAAAAGTTTTGATGCCATCTATGCATGTACATTTAAACTATATAGTATTTCAACACTGTATTATTTTACTTGCTTTCTTTCTTTTTAATTTTTTGTAATTTTTTTTTACAATATTTAAAAAAAAATAATCTAATATTTAAATAAATTTTATTAATTCTTTTTAAGTTTCAGACAGTTGAGAAGGAAATGTTATAGTTTATTTTTCATAATGATTTTAAAATAATACTTATTATTATTTTTAAAAAATTTAAAAACTCTATTTTTAATTTTAATATTTTTTAATCTAATCACTTTAACGGATTCGCACATAAAACTTAAAACATATCTGAAACATAATAACGAAATTATAGATGTATATACAAATAAATAAATAAAAATAATAGTACAATAACATTTTTAAAATCTTGCAAAAAAGAAGCAATTATAACTTATAATACATTCTTTCATGCACGTAATATTTTAAAGACTATTTTTTTTCTTTTTACAAAGCATGAAATTAAAAAGCTAAATTTTCAAAATTATGGAAATATTCAGAATTGTACACTCAATTGAAAAGTATCTCCAACGAAAATGCGTTCCTTGTTTAACATCGTGCCTTTACTTCATAAAAAGCATCTGAAATAAGTAACGATATTTGGAAACGTAACTCGAGTCGCCAATGGCATGGTGGATAAGAGCGCTAATCTGGTAGAGGCCGGTTCCCCAGTTCGATCCCACCCTAGGTAAGTGTTGTTTCATTATTGTTATTTGAAAAAATTAGAGATATGCTACCTTGATAAAGGTGTAAATTTCTCGAAAAGTTATATGATTTTTTTTTTTTTTTTTTTTTTTTTTTTTTGCCTTTGAAACAAAAAATTTTAAGTACGGATATATATATATATATAAAAAACGGAAAAATTTTGTGAAAAAACGGAAAATTTTCTGGAATTTACGGAAAACATATTTTCCGTTAAAAAACGGAAATAGTACTGGTGTCTGGATTGCCAGTACTATTTCCGTTTTTTAAAGGAATTTTTTTTTACAGTGTATATATATATGTATATATATAATATATACATATATACAATATATATATATATATGGACACGATAACTTCCATAATTCTGCACAAACCTCTTTCAAACATATACATAAAATCAAGGGTATAAAAATCTCGGTGAAGCACGTTAGGGATCAAAAATCGGGCTAAGGCGGTGGAAATAGGGAGGGGATTTGTGAAAACAAAAAAAGAATCCCCTATAACTTTTTAATTATAAAATATATAAAATCAGTTCCAAGTTATTATTGCTTCTAGGAAAAGGGCCAAAAATATGTATCACAGATTTTTGATAAAATTGAAAATGGGCTCATCTGGCGAAAACAAATAGGGTTTTAGGGAGAAAAAGATACATAACTTCGCCAGTTCTCGATATATCAAATTCACTTAAACTTATTATAAATCTTCTTAATACTATCTACAGCTTTTATATTGACAAGGTTTGATAGGGCCAACTCTTACCGCAAAAAAAAAAAAAAAAAAAAAAAAAAAAAAAATGAAAAACGACAAGAAAGGGGTGATTGAAGAAGAAAAAAATTCGTAACTTATATATATATATATATATGGTCTAGCAATTAATTCGTGCGGTTTTTAATAAAACATTAAAGCTTTATTTCAAAAGAAAAATATATAAATACGTTAACAAAAATGTTGTCCATCGCTACCCACTACTTTTTTCCATCTTTCAGGTAATTTACGAATTCCGTGTCGAAAGAAGTCCTCACTTTTCAAAGCGATCCAATCAGAGATCCATTTTTCTATATTTTCTGAAGAAGTGAACCCCTGTCCAATCAAATCGTTATTCATGCAATCAAACAAGTAGTAGTATGAAGGAGCAATGTCTGGTGAATACGGCCGGTGGGGTAACACTTCCCATCCGACATTCTCCAAATACGTTTTGAAAGGTTTTGCGACATGTGGTCGAGCGTTATTATGTCTATTATCCTATTCTGGTCGTTTTCTGGCTAGAGCTTGTTTCAAACTGCACAACTGAATCAACTGAAGTCGATAATGTTCTCCATTAATAGTTTCACCAGGTTTCAGAAACTCATAGTACACCACACCTTTCATATCCCACCATATACACAGCATAACATTTGCACAGTGAATATTTCGTTTCGGTTGTGATGGACCTGTTTCACTTGGCATTACCCAGGCTTTTATTCGTTTAGGATTCTCGTAATAAATCCATTTTCCATCACCAGTAACAATCCGATGCAAAAATCCCTTGTTTTTCTGTCTTTGAAGCAGCATCTCGCAAACGGTTTTTCTTCTTTCAACGTCTCTTTCTTTCAATTCATATGGAACCCAATGTGACATCTTTTGAATCATTCCCATTGCTTTGAGGCGTTTGGAAACTTTTGTTTGATCAACCTCTAATGATTTTGCAAGTTCTTCCTGCATTTGACACGAATCCTCATCGAGCAATGTTGTCAATTCTTCATCTTCAAAATTTTTTGGCTGTCCAGGTCGTGCTTGGTCTTCCAAGCCGTAATCACCACTTTTAAACCGTGCAAACCACATCTGACACGTTCGTTCAGCTAGAGCAAGGTCACCATAAACTTCCACCAAAATACGATGACTTTCAATAGCACTTTTCTTCATCCCCCGCAAAAACACTTTATCAGGCACAAAATTTGACATTTTCAGTTGGATAAAAATTGTTGTTGTTTACGCTTAAACCAAATGGCATATACTAAACTGGATGCGCAAGAACAGTAGTTTTAAATGCATGTTTTAACAAACGAAGCTATGGGACAATACGCTAGTTACGTCGTATCTTGTAAAACCGCACGAATTAATTCCTAGACCAAATATATATATATATATATATATATATATATATATATATATATATATATATATATATATATATATATATGTATGTATATATATATATAACACTATTTTATGGACACGATAACTTCCGTAATTCTGCACAAATCTCTTCCAAAATGATACATAAAATCAATGGGCATAAATCTCGGTCAAGTTTGTTAATGGGCAAAATCGGACCAAGGGAATGGAAATAGGGAGGGTTTTTGTGAAAACATAAAAAAACCCATAACTTTTTAATTTTTGTACACATCAAATCCGTTTAGAGTTTTTATTACTTCTAAAAATAGGTCCAAAATTTTAAGTATCACAGATTTTTGATTAAATTAAAAATGGGCTCAAGGGGTGCAAAAAGACAGGGTTTGAGGGACAAAAAGATTTATAAATTCGCCAACTCCCAAGATATCCAATCCGCTTAAATTTACTATAAATATTCTTAATGTTATCTACAACTTTTATATTGACAAGATTTTGATAGGACCAACTCTTACAGCAAAGGAGAAAAAAAATAGGGGTTCAAGAAAAAATGATCGTATTAGCATGATTCTGATGAAACCAGCTCTTACAGAAAAATAAAATTAAGAACTCGTCAAAAGCGTCCAGATAAAATTGTTCGGTTGTGTTTATCTCTAATCTTAATTTAGTTTTTGTTGGTGAAATTAGTGCTTAACATCTAAATCTACCTACGCCTGCAGGCCGAGCCGGCAGGGATTTTTTAATTATTGTATAAAAAACTATCAGTCATTATTTTCTTCAAAAGCCTAATAGGCTTTCACTGCAACGACATTTTTAAAATTTCAGAAAGAATTTTACTCTTATAATTAAATGTTATCAAAGAATTTCTCAGGATGTGCAGGAATCAGTTTAGTGTAGAGCTCCAAGTGACAATGCGTCCATAACATTGGAGGTTTCATTATGAATTTTACCACTAACAGCCACATGCACAAACCATTTTCCTAAACCATTTAAACCATTATATGCTATTTAAAATTAAGTATCTAAATAGTTTATCTCGCAATGCTTGATTCAGTTTTAATATTTAGTTTAACTCCATTGGCTTTTTTTTTCTCAAATAACAGAATTTTGCTTTATTCAAAATCTTAGAAAAGAATCATTCACAACTATCTTTGTTATTCTTGTTGTTAAAGAAGTAAATTTTAGTATTTTTGTACTTCTCAAGGAGTTTCGCCGGCAGTTCCTATAACATTAAATATTCTTAGATTAAGTATTGAAGTAATCGGTCTTGTCGTTCAACATAAGCATTTTGTTTCAATTTTCTGGTTATTTCATTATTTTTAATATTTTCCTTTGGCTCGAGATTAATAATAACATCGAACAAAATTTTTCGCATTTAAAGGGACTCGGTACTTTTCACTTTGCTAAGAATACCTCAATATCTGTAGTGCAGTAGGCTGATTGAGGAATCGGGCTCTTTGAAATAAAACTAAGCTGTTAGCAAAAAAGAAGGAAATATCTTTTGAAGAATCACCTTGGCTGATGATTTTCAAACACACTGAAATGAGTCTATGCAGTTTTAGGCTAATTAAATAATGATAAATTGTTTGTCCAAAAAGATTAGTATCATCCAGGCTTATTGCAATAAGTCTAAGGTAGTGAACGTTTATGCATAATTTTATTTTTAAAAATAAGAACAGGAACTTAAAGTGTTTGTAAAACTGTATAAGCAAACTGTCTGATTGAAAAAATTTATTTAATCACTGGATGTGTACGATTAGTGAATGATTTACTTTTATTTTAAGAGCATATTTTCTGTAAACAACCTAATGTATAAGAATCAATCAAACCAGCAGATAAGGCAGATTTGTAATGTTTTTTCCAGAATTACGTTGAGGAGATAGGTTGCTGAATGAAAATAATTATAAAAATGTAAAAAATGTGTTTCAAAAATGCAATATGCTGATGAGACAGATTTTTTAATTTCATCTGCACGAACGGAGTAGAGAAAATGGTTTGCTGAATTAAAAATATATGTATCTTTAAAAATATGTACGAAAACTGCTCTATCGGCAGATTTAATTTACGTTCCCGAGTGTCTAAGATTAATCACATGTTTATTTTAATTTTAATCCTATAGTGGAATTAAAATATAAATAAGTACGGAGATTGTTTGAGTAAAAGCTTTAGTTTTGTATATGTTTGTCCCCGCCCGCATATATATCAATGAAATCCTCGGCCTCGGCCAAGCTTATTTTCAGTTTCCTTCTCTATAATTCTCTTAGTTTATTTTGCATAATTCTTATATGTCTGCCTTTTCCATGATTGGAGTTCCTTTTCGTCCTACGGAGTTATATGGAAAATACATCTTTTAAATAAACGGTCGAGTGCGAGTATTACTCGTGCTCAGTGGTTTCCGTAGAATAAATATATGAATTTGTAATTGTATTATTAAAAACAACCGTTGCAAAAAGAATTCAAAGACTTTGTAAAAAACTATACCACATAGGGTTGTGTATAACTGTATATACTAGAAAAAATGTAAATGAATATACCATGAAACTTCAAAGAAATATGGAACCTAAAGAATATCAAATATAGCTATTCTGTATTACTCATTTTTTAATATTATCTTAATCTGTTTATAATGAGCTTAATTCGGTACTGAGAATAAGAGAAGTGCCTATTTAAACTTCATTTGGCATTTCATAAAACTAAATTCAGCGGAGTATTAACATTTCTTTCTACAGTGTAGCTAAAACAAATCCTTTGTTCAAAATTTAAATTTGGCATTGTGCTAAGCGCGCTTCGAAAGTAGGTCGCAAATTGCAACGCCGCCTCTGTCTGTGCCACTTTTTTCCAGATAGGTTTTAATTAACTTTTAAAGTCACTCTAGGAGTATTGAGAGATCTACTAATCGCAAACTAGTCGTGAATCCCATAGTATTAATCTGGTTCATTCTAATTAAGTGGTTGCAGGATTCTTAAAGCTTCAAAATTTTAGAAATTGTAATTTTTTTAGATGTTGAATTCCTATCTCTTCTGAACATTTTGATATGATTGTTTCCTTAAAATTCCCATTAGAACAGTAGTTATGGCTTTTAGAATTATACCCGCTCAATAGCTGAAGCGACGTTTCCAAAACTTTGAAATCATTTTTCTCCAAATTACGTTTTTGGGCATAACTCCGGGGATATACCTTAAAAACTTCTGAATATTTTTTCATGAAATTTTTAAAACATATATTTCATGTTAGCCTGTGTAAACCGAACCTAAAAGTTTCTTTTTATTGTTCAAAAAAATATTTATTTTTTTTTAGGTGATTATACTGTTGAAATTTTCAAAATTTTGTATTAGCTAAATTCAACTTTGCATTAAAAATATAAAAATGTTTTAAATACATTTTGTTTAAGTTCGGGGTAACTAATACAATCTGTAGTATAAGTAAGCACGAAAATTTTCATTCTAGTTGCAATATTTATTTTTTAATCCGGCGCGTAAGCTGTTACGCCGATTTGCTGCTCGACAAATGTCTGTTTCGAGCCCCCTATAAATAGTAATTCTGCATCTTGCAATTTTTTAAATACATGAAATGACAGGACATACTTATATATTTAATCCCAATAAAAATTGTGTTTTAAAATCTTATACATTTTAAGACATTAAATGTTGAAAATGCGATTTTTTTCTTTTTTCCAATTTTAAAAGTCCTGAGACACCATAATTAGTCTTGTTTTTAAAAGTTTGACGTTTATTGCCTTTTCACTGCTACTGGACATTACATTACGCATATATATCATTAAAAGTTGTTAACTAGGCATAGAGTACGGCGCCCCTGTCATTATATATGTCGAAACTGTCCGTATATTTAAGGGTTATTATCTCAGCTAATTACTGACAATTTTTCTCGAAAATCATTAACAACAAAGCATTTATACTTCTGCTACGATAGGTACCTCCAGCGCTGCACAACACTTTTACTGAATGCCCGTAAATCGAAATTTGTGTGTTTACAGAAAAATGCGATTTTCACAAAAACTATGTGACCTAGGGTAATCGCTATAATTTTCCTGCAAATTTTAAATTTACATCTACTTCCTCTAGTTTTTTCCTAATTTTAGTTTCAGTAGATTTGGAATTAGATGGGGGGGGGGGGGGGCATATTTTTGCGCTACATTTTCGACGCTATCTTTGAAAACATAATACCTAAAATTAAAAAGAACGCATTTTTGAGTTCAACATTACGAAAGCTTTCACACGATACCCAATACGATACACAAAGAAAAGAGATTTTTTTCAAGTAGCATAATTAGCCCCTCTACATTTTTACTAAATATATTTATGAATGTTTAATTATCTGAAAATATGTGGGTGAAAATTCTTTATTATTTTCCCCAATTTGAACTTTCCACGTTGCATAGTTTACGAGTAAAATGCCTGCGACAGAAAAACAAACAGGCAGACAGATACAAGATCGATCTTATAATGGTTCCGTTTTTTTTTCAAGTACGGAACCCTAAAAAGGAACATTAAACATATATACTATATAATATTATGAAGTTAATATAAAAAATGTATCATAACTTAAACGAAAAAAGTATTCATACAAATTTTATTTTATTGCTTGTTTATTTGTTTGCAAAAACTATTCTAATTAAACTAACACATTGTAAAGTAATTTTGCATTTTTAAATTAGCCTAAATCTGCATAGGATCTTTGTAGAATAAAATCTATAAAATATTGGGCTAAATGGAAAATTTAGGAGATTTTTCAATTCGCTGGGCTCACTGAAATGACTACAAAGTGCTCTTTTCTCTAAATCAGACTTCTAAATTAATCTCCTTCATACGTACTTTCTTTTATTAAATTCATTATATTATTTTGCATATCACTTCATATGATGGAAAGGAACTGTAATCATGAAAAAAAAGAAAGACATCCAAATTATGGAATGTAAAAGAAAAAACATTACAAAAGTTTTCTAAAATGAAAACCTTTAGCATCTACTTGATTTTCAATTTCTTTGTGTTTGTGTGGGAAGGAGGGTTGAAAATAAACACCTTAAAATAAAAAAATATACATATTTAGTAATCTTAATTATTAATAAGGTCTTAAAGATTTTCGCTGATAAGGCAGCTCTGTTGACTATAAATAAATATATTTTTTTATTCAGAAATATATCCTGTCTACATAATAATGCGAAAAAAATAACAATCTGCCTCGTCTGCGTATATTTTGCACATCTTTTACGAATTACTTTTCTTTTGCACAAATTTTAACTGCAAAATAAAAACTGTTTATTGATCTTAATTTTCATTCATTTTATATATGGAATAATGAGAAAATAATAAAAGTCAGTGTGGTCTGTGGATTGTTTTAACACATAAGCTCGGGCAGTTTTAGCAAAATATTCTTAAAAATAATATTTACTAATGTGTGCTTTCAGGCGCGTTAATCAAATCTCCCAATAAAGCACATCTCTTAAGTAATTTTTATAATTATTTTTATTCAGCAGCCCATCTTCTCTTCAAAATGTTAGGAAAATACTACAAACCTACCGCATCTACCTTTTTATCCATACTTCTGAATGAGGCGTTTCCAAAAATTATACCCTTAACATTAAAATAAAGTATCCATTAATCTCAGACACTCAGACGGATAAATAAAATGTGTCAGAAATTAAGTTAGTTTTCCTAAAAATATTAAACTTTCTGATGATATTTTTTATAATAAAATTTTGAATAAACATTTAGTATCATAAACTTATTTTAATATACTGTTAAAAATAGGCAGCAAACTGTCCAGTCATTCGACCGTATTTAAATATGATGGTTACGTAACCCTATTATGACGCATATCTGACCATAATATCGACCACAATACGGAATAGCGATAGAATAGCGATAAATTACGGTTATTTAAACATTTTCTATAAGAACAGTCGAATTACTGGGCAGTTTGTTGCATATTTTTAATATTTAAAACCAGGCTGTTTGGATAAAACCAGGCTGTTTGGACAAACTGTTGGTCATTTTCTTATTATCCTGAATTTGCAGAGGCTTTTTGCAATGAGCCTGAAAATTATTGTAAATGGGATACATCTTATCATTTTCCAACGGCTATAATGTTGTTCAAGCTCTTTGCAATAAGCCTGAAAAATATCAGGCTGGCTGGAAAATGGTAGATAAATCTCCACGCTGTAAACTTTTTTCATAAAATAATGATGCATTAACTATATATTTTACTCTCACTTTACCATATATTTTGAAAAATGTACACATATTTCGTTCGACCAATGTTTTAAAGATCACAGTTTACCAATTATTCGTGAATCTGGTATATAAACCGTAATTTTACATCTGTACTCTATCAGTAAGAACGTTTTTCTTCAAAATATCTGAAATTTCGCACCGACAGAAAATCGTTTGTGTTTACATTTCTTGACGCATTATTTGGATGAATGCGGGTAGGCCGACATCTGTTCGATCTTAGTAATTTATGTAAGTGCTTGTGCAGTTTTGTTTCAGTTTTATGTTATCTATTTTCATTTAACTTCATTTAAATGTCAAACAATTACGCCTGATATTGGTGTATATTTCAAATTCTATCGTCATATTTACTCGTAGAAATTTCAATAGATTTCTTTAGTTATCCTTTTTCATATTATATAGAAAAATATTGTAGCTTAGAGGTTTTCATTCCATATTTCCTTATATTTCGATAGGAATCGCTATAAAGATATCTTTCTTGTCAACTTTGATCGTTAATGATGATAAAGCTGGGCTTGTCTAACAATTTGCAAAACACAATTTTTCGGAGTGTAATATTCAGAAATTAAATGAATATATATATATATATATATATATATATATATATATAGTATACATGGGCATTCTCACAATCTTTTGACTTTTAAGTCCCTGAATAATAATATTTATTTTAGTACATATTCTTGTGTTTTTTTATTTGATATACTGGGTAACATCCCATTGCATTTTTGCATAACAATATTAACGAGATAAATAAGTTTTGGACGATGTTGGGGGTCCAAATACCAGGAAAACTCCTATACCATCCGTGTCCCTGATGCTGATTTTTAAGTTTGGAGCTGTATGTATAAAATTGTTCCAATAAAATTAACTCGATGTAATTTTTTCCGAAACTCGGACTCTTGTTTTATATAAATATATAGCAAAAAATTAACCTGCACACATTTTTACGTTTTATTTGATTTTTTGAACTCTGTCCCTGGTTTTAGATTCCTTACCATCCCTCTTGCTAAACTTATACAGAAAATCACTTCAGATGCAGCCACAGAATGTTTTTTAAGTTTTTTCTCATGCAGAAGTATGTTAGAGAAAGAATGTCTAAAATTCTTTGACAGGAAAAATACTGCAAAATTTAAATCAGCATTTAAATATCAATTTCAAGCATCGTGGATTTATTGGTAGTCTTATCGTCCTCAAGGTTTATTCCTGCACTTTTCAAGGTAAATTAATTTTTTTTAAATTTAATTCAATGTAAATAACTGTTTCTATATATCAATTTCAAGCATCGTGGATTTATTGATAGCCTTACCGTCCTGAAGGTTTATTACTGCACTTTTCGAGGTAAATTAATTTTTTTTATTTAATCCAATGTAAATAACTGTTTCTAAAAATCAATGAACCTTGTGGCTATTACTCAGAATTAACATGATCTGCTTAAAAATAGTGCTAATTTTCCTTACCATTCCTTTTTTCCATTACCGTCCCTTTTTTCCTGTACCATCTCCATCTTTTTCTTTCCGTCCCTTCTTTAACACCCCTTTAAGACAATGTTATACCAAAATTTTGTACGAAAAATACTACATTGTTATTATTTCTTATTTGAATGTCCTGTGGGTACAATGCAAATTCATTATAAGTAAAAATGTAGAAGAAAATAGAAAGTTATAGAGGTAAAATATTAAGGAAAATTAAACTGGCAAGTTTAACTTAAACCTCAGTTTTTTAAAAAAAATTCGCTGCTGACCATTTCTTCTTTATTTTGAATCATTAAGGCATTCGTCTATCAAATTAAAATGTTATTTTAGCAAGTTTAATTTCACCAGATTTTTATTCCCGAAAGTCAAAAGATTGTGAGAATGCCCCATATATATGTGTGTGTGTGTGTGCATGTGGGATTAAGACATGCAAAGTGTAATTTCACCACAACAGAGATTCTTGACCTACAAATATTAGAAATAAGGTTTAACAAACAACCAAATGTACAACTGAATATTCAACATATAACTAGATTATTATTAATGAAGAATAACAACTTTCGGTCTTTCAATAAATTCATACTTCACAAGCTTCCCTGAGCCTTGCATCAAAAATCAACAATCACCTTTGGCTGAAATCTACAGAACTACTGCTTATTCCTTTATCGTGCGATTTCTTCATGCGTAGCGTAGTCTCATAATCATGCTTACATGCAACCAGCGCCTGTTATTACTTCATTAAGACACTGATTTCGTTCAAGTATGGCTGTTGGTCCTTATTCATTCCCCCATATACAGGTATAACCTGACCGAACTTTATTGTTTGCAACCGTTGGTTCTATATGCATACTTTCAGTTACAAAAACGGTGAAAATTAGGTGCAGAGTTAAGATTTAAGAAGCTTGAAGCGAAAAAACAATTTAATGAAGATTTGCAGAATCTGAATTTTAATACCTACCCTACGTCTCAATACGTTTAGGGACGTTTTGTCTATTCAAAAGTATTTTAAACACAAAAAGTTCCGTATATGTATGACCAATATTCACTGAGAAATTTTAGTTCAAAGTTATTATGCATAGTATGTGGAACGTATACAAATGGAGATGAGAATATATCCCCTATCAGAAAGACAAGGAGGTTTAGAGTTAGGTATGATCATGTGAAAAGAGTTGTTATTCAATTCAAAAAACAGTATAATATTTGTCTAATCACTGGTATTAAAAATAAAAATGTATATTTTGTATAATACATAAAATCACAGTGTACGAACTCATACAAATTTAATAAAGTAATTCGAAATAATAACATAGTAAGTAGTGCATTTTCGCAGAAAAACTTAAATAAAAACGAAATAGAAATAAACAATGTGGATAAATATCATCTAACATACTTTCTCACTACATGTATTCAAAGAGTCTTCCCTGGACGTATATATAGACGAACACGTGACAGAGATTTGTCTTGAACATTTTTTAGCATTACAGGCGTGACACATCTGATGGTGGATAAAATGCGATTCTGCAAAGCTACTCGGCTTACTGATTCTACTTCGAAAATCTTGCTTTTTTAATAACCCCAAATCAAGAAATCTAGGGGATTTAGATCCGGCGATCGAGGAGGCCATTCTACCAAGCCTCCAAAACTTATGATGTTATCTTGAAACATGCTATGTAGAAGTGCTCGGTAGAAGGCTGTTTTGTGGCTGGTGCCCCATTATGTTGAAACCACATCTTGGTGGGTACTGCTAACGAAACATGATCATCTAAGACGTCAGATAATCGTCCACGTAATAGATCTTCATACATTGTACCTGTTAAAGTGTCATCAAAAAAGAAGGGCCCCACTAATGCTCCCTACCAGATGCCCCACCAAACGTTAAGAGGCCATCGTACTTGATGCTTGTTGGGTCGTATGACATGCGGATTTCGCAGAGACCAGAATTGTGTATTTCGCCTAGTCACAACACCAGTTCTTGGAAACGTGCACTTATTTGTCCAAAGAATCTCATTGAGAAACGACGATTCTATTTCTAGCTTGTTCATAATGGAATTGCTAAAATCGATCCGTCTATCTTCATCTCTCGGCAAAAACGCTTGTTCCAATTGCGGTCGATATGTATGTGCTCCGTGTATATTTAAAACGTTCCATACATGGAATTGTGAGCAGCCACAATCTTCACTAATATCCCTAACACTACACTGTGGATACGCAAGAGCATATCCCAAAATCTACTAGTCACAAACATGCATACTTGAGCTTCCAGATCAGGGATATTTTTTAACGCTACCCGTTTCTCGTAAGCGCTTTACAACATTTAATATCGTGCTTTTAGACGGATGGCTATCATTTGGAAATTTAATTGCGTATTGCCATGCAGTCTCTCGTCCATTGCAATTATACTGGCCATAAAGTAATATCATTTCAACGTACTCTTACGAGATGTAAATTTTAATTACAAGCATTGACGAATCAAATAAATACATCTGGTGTAATTCACTTTTATTCAACAAAGAAGGGTTTACGTCATTTTTGTCTATCAATCGGTATGCAGTTAGAGAAATTTGCATAGGAACCAGCAAATCCCGCGGTACTGTGTACTGCTATGAAATAATGATAGGGAAAATTGAAAACGTGATTTCTTCTTCAAATAATTTTCGTCGTTGGGTTAAATCAAGTGATCACTCTTTGAGTTAATGCATAGATCGTTAATGCGAAGTAAAATTGACTAATCTTAGTTTAACTTCAGTTTTCTGAAACTCAAGGAAAGCCTGCTTTCCGTGTTATAGCGGCTAAATGGGCCTCCCAAAGTGATAGAAGCGTTTTTTGGCTTACAACTAACTCCAGGAAACTCAAGACAACAGAGTGAATTTGCCCAACCTTGAGAGATTTTATAAGGGATATAATCATGCATGCTCGAAATATTTCCTCTACGATTAAAACTGACCAAGTAATAGCTGTTTAAATTTGGAGTATATTTTTTGCTGCGAAATAGGGGTCATTGACAAATGTTGTAGAAATATAAATAATCGTCAGATATAACCAAAAAATAGTTGAGAGCAAAATCCAATATAAATGGGAAATCTATAATCATTCTGACATATTACAGCAGAATATACAATTTGTATGTTAACAACAGCCTCAATTCTTTACAAAATGATACATATTTTAAAATGCTATTAGATTGCACTGTCTTTTAAATTTTGGGAAGTGCCATGTTTTTTAGCTTTTGAAAATTGATTCTTATGTATTTTTTTAGCGCTGAATCCGACGTCAGGATTTTTCTCAAATCGCAAATTTCAAAGTTAAAAAGCTCAAAGTTAAAATTGATCCCCCCTTCTTTCTCTACCTCATCGGACCCCTGAGCTGTTTAGCTGTAAGAAACGCAGTATAAGTCAAAAAATGGAATAAATTATTTAATTAAATAAAATGTAACTGGATAAAAAAGTCTTACATCTATTTTATAGTATCAGATATTTCGCTATTTTTAACATTGAAATTTACGATTTGCGAAAAATCCTGACGTGATGGTTAATCTTAATAATATTACATTGTCATCGTATTTAAGCCATTATGTAAAATTTAACTTCGATCGGACATTTGAAAGTGAGTTAAAGTTCGAGTACAAATTTTAATCTGGAAAGACGATCGTTGCAAATAAAAAAACCTAAAACCTTAAACCTTATAATAAAACTTTATGAAAATAACATAATTTTTTAAAAAAGAAATCATAACCTCAAATCCTTACAAAATAAAACATATGTTAAAATGCAATTATTTTAACTAACGTGAAACTTAACTAATAAAAGTTAACTCAAGCGTAATAGTTGTACGATTTCTTTCAAAGCGCAGATACCTTGGAATAAGTTTAAGTACTTTATATACGACCCCTGAAAACATGTCTGAAATCATCTGTTTTGAGATGCAAAAAAGTGGTATAAGTCATGCATCTCAAAGTTTCATAACTGGGTCAATTTTAATGTTAGATAAATGGGACTTTTTTTTGTCTTGTTAATGTCACAGTAAATTTTTACTAAATATCACTTATAGGGCCGGGGGACCGTATGAAAATTCAAAGTTCGTAATTTTTTAATAAATGTTTTCCTTGATCCAAATCGCTTTAAAAATAATTCTTTACCTTATTTAAATCATTTTTGTAATTGGAAGTATGCATCTAGGACCAACGGTTGCGAAAATAAAGGTCGGTCATGCTATACGTGGATGCCCTGTATATACGAGGACATGAGTATCAAAACCCAACTTTTCCAAATTAAAAACACATGTTTTCTCTATTAATAAATTCTTTTGGTAAAACTACACAGAAAAAATATAAGAATCTTCAAAAGAGTTAGTTTCATCAGGTATTTCTGACATTGTAAAATCTTGGTTTACAATGGAAAACAATGGACTAGAATTTTTGGCGATTTCCCAAAATTTGATTGTCTGGATAAGGCGAGTTTTGAAACTCATATCCTTATATGTATGTATAACATTAAGTGTCTGTAATATTAATGAATTTGTCCGTATAATTTTGCACTAAACTAACGTAGATTCCTTTTATGAAAACTTATTTTCGTTAAGAAAATCATCATAAAAAATTGTAGTTGATCATCAGTAATGCCATCTGCTATCAAATGGAAATTTAAACAATCACTGTTGTTAAATTGAAGTTTGTATTTATTTTCATTTTCATACCTCGGATATTAAAAAATATATTCTTTATTTTTGTTCACATTAATGACAATCATCCATCTAGAGAACAGTGGCGTCCACTCCGGTTATATTTTTAATCTCCATTTTACAATGTTTGATATATGGTACAACCGATGAAAAATAGTACCCCCCCCCCCCCCCGCGCGACTATGTATGCAACTAATTATAATAGAAGAAAGCTACTGGTACCAATCGATTGGAAATAAAGTCTACTTTTAAATGATGTATATAAAATATGCTTAGGGGCCAGCTACATATTAAAACCAGAGGTAACCTTCTTTTTGTCAATAGCAACATCCAATTTTGACAATATATTTTAAATTTTCTGCTCAAACTATGCCTAGAAACGAAATTTCTAGTCATTTTAATGATAAGCTTTTGAATTATAAACATTCAAAATTTAGAGATTCTAATGTTAAAATAACATTTTCATATTTTTATTAATATCTCCTGAAATTATAATCCTAATGTGGTAATTTTGTGTGTGGTTATACTACTAAAGAACACAATATAAATACATTGAATTTGCAATTGAAAAAATTTTATAATATGAATTATGAATTATGAAATTAATATTCGAAAAAAATGGGAATTGCAACTTACAATTTTTTTGATAGATTTAAATTTATTATGTCCTACTTTGTCCAAATTCTCAATTTCAAATTTCCTTTTAAGTAGTTTTTCGAATTATCACCAAAAACGTCAAAATGATGGTCTATGATGTGCAGAAGAGCTTAATTTGAAAAAATATATTTTACTCATTTTATTGGAATATTTGGGGTGTCAATAGTCGAAATATACTAACCCTTTGTGCTTGGCGTCTCTTACACAAATTTTATTCGATCGGCACCAATATTTTAAAAGAAGTTTCGTTCAAGTACACAATTTCAAAAATGCTCTGATTAAATAAGGTACATTTTATTCTCCTTTATTACTGGTGCCAAAAACAAATTTTGCAAAGCAAGATTATGGCTCCGCAGCGGAGCCTTCGAGTGCAAAGAGTCAAGCGAGTGAAATGGGGATAGTGGCAATAAATAATACATCAATAGAAGTGACATAGTCATTCTGTAGCATTCATCAATCGAGTACCAAACTTCAACTTGGATACAGCAATAAAATATGCTTAATTTAAAATAATTAATTTCTCGGAAACTAATCGAGCGAATTTCATGAAAATTTGGATTTAGGTTAATTGAAAGGTGCAGACTTTATTTACTATGGTGCTAAACTTGGTTATTGCTATCGAAAAAAAAAAGAAATTTTGGGTTCGTTTTCATATGTAGATGGCCCCTAAGCAAATTTTATATACATCATTTAAAAGTAGACTTTATTTACAATCGTTTGGTACCTGTAATTTTCTTCTACGATAATTTGTTGTAGAGTTAGCAGGGGTGTTAACTTTTTTTGCAACGACTGCACATCTATTATTATAGTCATATTTAAGCGACATTTATATTTGCCTATGTAAAAAATTGGATGAAAATCAATTTTAACAATTTTTTTTCTAAAAGATACTGAGATTTTATAAAAAAAAGATTGGGGAAGAGAAACCTTTTGGTACTTAAATCTAAATATATAATCTTCTAAAGAATTTTTACTGTAGATATTAGAAAATAATGACTTGGAGTTAGAGAGAACTGTAAAGAACTGTCTTTTTACTTTAAAAGCAGTTTTATTTTAATATGTGAATTAGTCTTAAAAATTAAGTTACCACATTTAAATTTAATGAAATATATACAGAACTTAATTTTTTTATTAATGAAATAATGTGTTCAAACTTCATTATATAGAGCATACTTTGCTTATGGTTAGTGAACTTTTTTATGAATTAGGCTGTTATAATGAAGTACAATAAAGCTGTCATGCAAGATTACTTTCATAATGTTTAATTATTTTCTTTCTTATAACAAGAATTCTAGCCATTTTTTTTCTTTGAAAGTATATTTTCATGGATGGTAACTTGTCTAAATTGTCACATGCTTTGACAAATAGCATCCACAAATATTTGAGCTCAGCAGATATATTTAGTACCTTAAAATTATATTGACGATTATGAAATATATTGGATGGATATTTTTAATTAAGGCTTTAAAATCAATTGCCAATTAATGATAAACTTTTCATGATTTTCATGTTTCAAAATATCTTTTAAAATATCAGCTTGATAGTCTCATGTTCTTATTACAATTCAAAGCATTTTCCTTCGCGTATATCAATATTCAGTTTGTAATAAAAGAAGCTGCATATCTTAAAAAATGTATCTGATTATAAAAGTTTTTGAAGCAATTCGATCGCTATGCTTTCATTACATAAACACCATTAAATATTAGTTTTCCACTGTTTTGGTGAAAGGCCAAATATACGCAAGTGGACTCATAATAATTTCAGGAAGAATAAATGTAACAATAAGAAAAGTCATCTAATGAAACTGAGATAAAAAGATATAAGATTAAAAAAGAAGAATAACAAATTAAATATAATTTAGTTAAAGAAGAATCTTTCAGTTTTAAAATGCAAGAGACGCCTCATGAACTTAGTTAATTCAGAACCTAACTCATCATTATCCAAAGCGTATTACGCTACTTTGCGCCTCAACGCTGGGCTGTTTTTGTATTATAGCCAATTTTCGGGTCTTCAAAATTAAGAAATTGTGATTCGCTGTGAAATATTCATAGCCCGCAGCTTGTGATTCATCGTTTTATATGTTCTCAAGTAATAATAAATTGACTTAATAAAATAGTCCCGAGGCTAACGAGAAAGACAGGCTGCCGCGGTGGGTCCGATTCTTCTTTTTTTACAGACCGCTGGAGTCACGTGATGCTCGAATGCACCAATGAAGGTGTGCGAAAAGAGCATCACGTGAATCCAGCGGTCTGTAAAAAAAGAAGAATCGGACGCACCGCGGTAGCCTGTCTTTCTCGTTAGCCTCGCGTAAGGCATGGTGACGTCACGGCGACGTCATTGTGAAGTCACACTGTGATTTTGTGACCGTCGATGTGACGTCGATGTGACTAGAATGCGAAGTCGTTATGGCCGATTTAGAGGTCGTTTATGACATCACATTGTGACCACTCTGTGAAGTCACGGTGTGACAAATTTGTGAAAAGTGTGTCATTTGTGACTATTTTGGCATTAACTTTGTGACGAACCTGTGACGAAAGCGACAATGCTTTGAAATCACACTGTGACCAATTTGTGAAATATGTGTCATTTGTGACGAACTTGTCATAAACACTGTGATGATTTCAAATGAAAATCAAATTTTAAATCAATTGCTTAAAAGGCGCAAATAGTGAAAAAGATTCCATGCTGGGTCTCGAACCCGGGCCATCAGTACAGCGCACAAACGTTCTACCGACTAAACCACATGGAACGTTATCCAGGCTGGAAATTTTCTCACTATTACATGTTGGCAACGCTACAAACGCAGCACAAGATGGAATATTTAGCGTGAGCCACCAACATGATGCAGCACGAAACTTAATTAAATCCAGCATCGATTGAAATTATATTAATACTTGGAAAATTTTCCAGAGAGAACCATTCGCCTTGCATACAATATTTCAAATGAAAATCAGATTTCAAATTAATTGCTTAAAAGGCAATTTTAATTTGAAATGTTGTATGCAAGGCGAATGCTTCTCCCTGGAAAAATTTCCAAGTATTAATATGGATTCAATCGATGCTGGATTTAATTAAGTTTCGTGTTTACCCCATGTCGGTGGCACACGATAAATATTCCATCTTTTGCTGCGTTTGTAGCCTTGCCAACATGTAATAGTGAGAAATTTTACAGGCTGGGTGTCGTCCCATGCGGTTTAGTCGGTAGAATGTCAGCGTGCTATACTGATGGCCCGGGTTCGAGTCCCGGCATGGAATCTTTTTCACTATGTTGGCCTTTGCGCCTTTTAAGCAATTAATTTGAAATTTGATTTTCATTTGAAGTATTGTATATAAGGCGAATGATTCTGTCTGGAAAAATTTGTAAGTATTAATACAGCTATGAATTTTAAAATAAACTTTTGTTGTAAATATAAAATTTTATCTTTTTACCGTTCTTTTTAGCAAAATATCGCTATTTTGGAGTGCTATTATTCTAAAACATTTTAAATCTTTGTACTTAAAAAACAATGCTTATCAACTGACATATTTTTTTATTAAGTTCTATGCTTGATATTGAGTTCAAGCTTGATATTTAGAATGTGTAAATTTTTTAATTTGTTGTGATTTGTCATTGCTTTATTAAATACGAACATGGAAACTAACGGATATTAATACAACTATTATTTATAGAACGGCATGATAAGCCATATTTATTTAATTTTTTTATTCCCGTGTATATTGTATTTTGTGAATATGAGCTAAATAGATTTGGTATGTTTTATAGGAAAAGACTGATCTGGGAAATAGAAAAAACGAGTAAGAAAAATCATGCGTTAAGCATAGATTATAAAATACTTTCCAACACTTTCTCAATGCTTTAATAAGACATCGTAATTTAGGGAAATAGCGTAAATAAGATAACTAAGTAAACATTTTAGAAAACGCATAAAACATTTGAAAAACTTATCTCAGCAGTTACCGTCCATAGCCAAATATGTTTTCCAATTCTTTTGAACAGCCCTGTATTTGATCTGTAGGTTGATACACTGAAAAAAATGAAGTACTCAAAAATGAGTAAACCGACGTACTCATATCGAATTGAATATTTTTGGATCAAAAATGAACATATGCTTTCTCTAATTTGAAACATCACATGTTATAAAACCCAAACAAACGTATAATTTTGTACCCTGTAATGGTTCATTTCATTTATGGCGGCATAAATGATGTTTATTAATGTAAATATTAAATTATGCACAGTATTTTAAAAATAATTTAAAAGTGCTTGGAAATAATGCTCTTGCCATAAAAATATTCTATTTGAGTATCTTGTTAAGAATTTTGCTATTTTTCTTAATAAATAATCAATTAAACATTTCTTGTTAATAACTTTGAACTGGAAATAAATGTCAGTACATTTTTACATTAAATTTTAGGTGTTTTTTTTTGGGGGGGGGGGTGGCAGTACATAATGATTCATATTTGATCACAACCATGGAATAAAAAATGAGTACATGTGTTTCTCAACTTTGAGCACATTTGGATCGGAGCTATTTTGAGTATGTGACGCATTTAAAATTGAGTACGTTTTACTCAATTTTGAGTACCCATTTTTTTAAGTGTGTATATACTACATAATTGGAAAATTTGGTTTAGCAAGAAAACGCCTAACAGGTTGAAATTCTTTTTCAGCAATTTATAGTAATGTATGGAAACATACTTGAATAATTTTGTACAACCCTGTAGTTTACCTAGAATCTTTATTACACGCCACTATTTAGTTAAAATTTAATTCAAACTAAGACACTCTTAAAACTGCTGAAATCACATTTCCAGAAATTATAATATATACACGGCCATGAATCCAATTCTTTACGTGACCCTGTATATCATTTTATCTATATTCTACAAACATTTATTTGTAAATTAAATGCAGTTCTGCGAAAAAAAGCATATCTCATTTAAAAACCACCTTTAAGCATTTTCTCCCATACCCAGTAATCCTTACGAATACTTTTGTGTAGCCCTGTATTGGAATCATAGCATTTATATGCACCATATACTATGCATAAATATAGTGAATCACAAAAGCGCATATCATAATTAAAAATATATTTCCAGCAATCATAGTTAATGAACAGCACTTCGGATGCAATATAGTATCTGAAATATTTTGTATGTCCCTGTAAATGCTATATACGTATTATTCGTATTATACATGGAATAATTTATAGTATATAAGCCTCAGCGACACATATCAATTTCATTATATATGAAATAAATTAACATAATTAAAGTATGCCTCAAACAATTCCCTCCACCCCTATATCATTATGTATTTGAATTCCTTTTTTACCCCTGTAAATGAACAACAACTATTCTTTGCATCGCATAGTCAACAGAATGCATATTTTAGTGCACTTAATAAATGCATATCAATTTTTTTCGGTTTGAAAGCGTTCGTAAAATCATTAAAAAATCATTTGAAACGATTTTCTCCCATAGGCAATAAATCCCATAGGCAATTCTAATCGAAAACAGTTTCGTAATCTCATGATATTCGAACATCATATTTAACCCCAAAATAATAATAAGTGTTAGTAATTAAAAAATAGTAAGAAGCCAAAAAATATTCCAAATCATTGTCTCAACACATTTTCAATCTCAAGTAAGTGTAAATTAATGTTTATATTAATTCAAGTATAAATGTAGGCATGAATCAGTCTCTGCGCAGCTTTTTTTATTTTTTTTTTCAAGTGATGGCAGATTAAGATATTTTTCTTTACTGTTATCGAATTGGAAAATATCACTTCTGACAATTCCAGATCAGTCTCTTACAAATATTTCATAAAACAATTTAACTCATAATATACAAATCAGGAATAAAATACTTAAATTAAATAAGACTTACATATACGTTCATTAATATCTGTGTATCCTAAAATGGCGGAAGAGATTTGCTTATCTTAAAGTGTTGTAGACGTGGTGATGTTCTAAACAGTGAACTATTTCCCGCGTCTTCTCATATTTATTTTTCTGTGGGCAGACGATTTTCAGCAGATGGTGTTACAGATTATTTGTTTTTGTATACAAGAGATTTCGAACTTGAATGCGCAGTAATTTTCTGAAAGTATCGTTAATTAAAATTTTGTATTTGAAGAAATTTCCAATGTATTTAACCTTTTCTTTTTATCCGTACCAAATAATTCAAGTTAAAATATATTGTAAAGCTCCTTTTTGGTAAATATTTATAATAATAATATTCATAATTAGAGTTTATTAGATAAAACATTGTTTAAATTTTTAAAAGGTGTAAAAATAAATTTAATGGTAATAACGAACACCCCCCCCCACACCTTTTTTTTTGTTTTTTAAAGTAAAGTTTGTTTCACACGTAATCAATACAAAATATCTTCTTAATAAATAAAAAAAGATTATCGAGGATTAAAAAAATTCTTTGTCAATCTGTCATTCTTTTCATATTAATTTTCTGTAAAATAAAACAATTTTTAAAATAACCTTTTTTTTAAGTCATATCTCTAAAATACAGATTTTAAATACGAATAAGTAATTATATCATGGGTTTTGCACAAATTATGTATATTTCTTTTATTTCCGGAAAATGCTAATTTTATTTAAAAAGTCTGAAAGAAGTAGAATTTATGACTTGAATGCAAATTATAAATCAAGAAATGCATAGATGACTAAACTCTGAAGACTCTTTCTACGTGTTCATTAAAAGGTGCAGATTTAACTGTAATAGAAAATCTTTAGTTTGAAACCACAGAAGTGTTTCGAATAACCCTGGTCGGTAAAAAAAAAAATAAATATATTTCCTGCAAGCAAACTAAATATGTAAAGTGTACAAATTTAATATTCCTAATTCTAAATATATTATCCAAATTGCTCCAGCGCGTACCATTTTTCCGAGAAACACTTTTATAATAATGACAATCAGTGAAGGATTATTATATTAAATTGCAATGCTAGATAAAATTGAAATCATGAAAAAGTATACATTCACTACCTTAGATATCAAATTGATAAAATATAGCCTGAAAATTTAGTTTATTAATGCTTGTATCGTGCACTTTATTTATTATGCCGCCCCCCCCTTTCGTGACAGAATTTACCATTTGCTATCCACTAATATATTTTCATTCCTTATGCCGCTGTAACACGGGACTGTTTAAAATATTTCTCTTCATTTTCAAAGATTTTTGAAGTT
Organism: Maratus speciosus; assembly: GCA_963932465.1. Lineage (NCBI taxonomy): Eukaryota > Metazoa > Arthropoda > Arachnida > Araneae > Salticidae > Maratus > Maratus speciosus. The sequence continues at coordinate 2,216,032 of OZ010787.1, forward strand.
CATATTTTTGTCACACTGTGACTTACAATATGGTGGTTTTTTTGTCACATATGTGACGTGACGTACGTTACATAGTAGTGACATAACAGTGACGTCACAATTTTTTTTTAATTGCCAGAAAAATGTAATTTTACAGTAAATAACATGTTTTGAAAAATTTTTGTAATTTTTTAAGTTTTCTAAGAAGTTCACATCTCAGTCACAATGTGACATCACTGAGTGGTGGCATTTTGGTCACAGATGTGACGTGACCACAGTGACTTACAGTCACGTCACAACGACGTCACCGTGACCATGCATGCTATGAGGGGTCCAATCGTGAACGCCAGATTCACCTTTGTTTATTATATAAAAAAATGGAAACATTTAAAATGCTTCATTTAAACACATTACTGCGTAGGTGTGATAAAATATATACAAATGATTTTAAAAAATAAAAACACTAGATGTTAAAATGATAAAAATCTACTCCAAGCGCTTTCGGCTAACCTTAAGCCTTTGTCAAGGAGAAGAGAATTGACTGATAAAAACACTCGACGCTCGATGTTCACTGCTACACATTGACCGGAAACTCTCTTCAGGAAGCCCGCAGGTGGTCGTATTCACTAAACTGAAGGAAGGGGAAGGTAGAGAAAGCTCAATCCTCCGAGAGATCGAACTCTCCAGTAATATGAAGTAAATTAAACCAGATACGCATAATTTGGTATGATAATACGTCATTACAACAATTTTCTGCTTGCGTTAAAATTTCCAAAGGCTCTAAAATAGCACAACTATTGAAATGGAAGCCTGAATAATGACTCTCGCTCTGTTGAAAAGGCTGTTAATATCTTTAGTTTGAAACAGCCTTGAGAATGCGGTAATCGGTCTATTTTTATTAATATCCTGCATATGATCTTTAACTCTTGTTTGGAATTTTTTTGTGGTCATACCAATGTAATTTAATATTTTATTTGTTTCTTTACTTCTGTATGGGATGATATAAACTGCTGACTTATTTTCCATACTAATAGGATCAACTCTTTTTTGCACAAGATTAATTAATTTGGTGTTATCTCTAGCTATTAACGTTATTCTATATTTCCTTAGGATGTATTTTAATTTTTCATATAAACGAGGAATGTAATCAACTGCCATATATTTAACTTCTTTTTTATTAATACACTCTATTTTAGCTGGTTCTGCGTGCTTAAACTTATAAATCAATTTTCAATAAATTTAGTAGAAAAAACATTACTATTAGCAATTGACTTAATTTTATTCAGTTCTTCTTGCAGGTGGGTATCAGAGCAAACTTCAAATGCACGTTTATATAAAACCGGTAAGCTGAAGCTTTATAATGAAATGGAGTGTGGCTATTGTAAGGAATTGTGTTGTTTGAACGACATGATTTTCTTTAAACTGTCCTATCAATGCAATGAGTTAGTTCATTCCTAGTGAGGGAAACATCCAAAAACGGTAACGTTCTATTTGTTTCTCATTCCAGAGTGAATTTTATCTTATTGTCACTATTGTTGGCATGTTCAAGAAAATTCATAAGCGCTGGAAAGCCCTGATCCCATATAATTAATATGTCGTCGACAAATCTGACCCATAAACTTGGTTTAAAAGTGGAATTTGAAATAATATTGGTCTCCCAAAGTCTAAGTTTTAACTCGGCGAACAAACCAGAAATTGGTCACCCCATGGGGGCCCCCTCTGTTTGTTTGTAATAAATATTGTTAAACACAAACACATTATTACTGGTAATCAGGTTTAAACCAGATATAACGGTATTCATCATATTGTCACTAAATCCTTGATTGTTATTGATCGAATTTATAATATAGTCCTGCACTTCTTGTATATCGATAGGAGGATAAAGTGATATTATGTGAAGGCTGGCTAAGATGCTATTGCCATTAAGCTTTATATCTTTAATTATTTGAATAAGTTCAAATATAGACTTAATAACATATTCTGAAGGGGGGAGGATTGAAGTTAAAAATGGTACAAATGCTTTCTCTAGAAAATATGTTGGAGCGGTGCACTTCGAGACTATTGGCCTAATTGGGAAGTCCGCCTTATGATATTTTAATATACCATAAATACGAGGTGTTACAGATGTTTTGTTTAGCTTTAAGTTTTTTTTTAAATTATCGGGCCATGTTCCATGTTTAACCAAATCTTGCACTTTTCTATCAATAGTGGAATAAGGATCTTTCTTTTGAATAACGCAATTTAAATCCTTAATACAATTTTCCATTTTATCAATATAATCATCCTATGATAAAACCGCGAGTTTGTTAGACTTGTCAATAGGTATGATGGCATAGTTAGAATAACATTTGAGTTGTTTAAATAATATAGTGCTATCGTTAACATCCCTGCTATTGTATGTTTTCTTAATATGTCTTTGAACACTATTATGCAGCAAACCCCTTATTTCATCTTTATAATTAAGTGGTGCTCTATTAGCAATTTCTACACAATCTCTAATTAACATTTTTGGATTAATATTTCTTGGAACCGAATACTTCGGCCCTAATGATATCAATTTATGTAACTTTGAATCAATTTCTTGCCCTGTAAGTTTAATATACTCAACTGGTAAAGGTTTAACCCTCTGGGGCGGCCTTGAGCAATTAAAGTGCCTTAATCCGTTAATCTTACGATAAATAACCCTTTTTAATTTTCTGCACTTCTCTATAAACATTAACAATACGGAGGAATTCATCAAAATCTTTCTGGTTCAAATTGCATACCAAACCATCATACAGGTCTCTGACACACTTTGATAAGAAATCTATGCTTTTAAACTTATTTCTAATAACGGCTCTTAAACTGCACATTTCAATTTTTTTTCTTCAAATCTGGCAATTCCGTGTGGATGCAAAAGTTATTAATCAATAGGAATTTTGGAGTAATTCTATTGTACTTACATAGCTGTAAAAATCTGATCTTATGGATTTCCCTGTCAAGTCTCAGTCTTTCGGTCTTAAATCTCCAAAGTTATGTTTCAAAGTTACATAAATTGTTATCATTAGGTCCTAAATATTTGGTTCCAAGAAATATTAATCCAAAAATGTTAATTACAGATTGTGAACAGATTGCTAATAGAGCACCACTTAATTATAAAGATGAAATAAGGGGTTTACTGCATAATAGTGTTCAAAGACATATTAAGAAAACATACAATAGCAGGGATGTTAACGATAGAACTATATTATTTAAACAACTCAAATGTTATTCTACCTAAGCCATCATACCTACGGACAAGTCTAACAAACTCGCGGTTTTATCATCGGATGATTATATTGATAAAATGGAAAATTGTATTAAGGATTTAAATTGCGTTATTCAAAAGAAAGATACTAATTCCTCTATTGATAGAAAAGTGCAAGATTTGGTTAAACATGGAACATGGCCCGTTAATTAAAAAAATAGATATACATAAATGATTTATTTAAGATTTTCAGATATCGATATGAGGAGTGTACAGACTTAGAAGGTATGCGATCTTCGAAAAAATGAACACAGCGCATTGGTTATTTATAATTTAATAATTAATATATTAAATTTTATATAGATTTCCCTGAAAGGAACTTTTAATTATATCGCATACCTAGAGTCAATGGTGCTATTATCACTGTACGATGCTTAAGAATTCTAAAAATTAATCTCCTTAGCCAAATTAATATTAAACAACCTCATTTGCTGTGTTGCAATGCATTTATGTTATAGATATATTTTAGCAAGTATATATCATTCCAGCATAGGGAATAGAGCTAGTCGTAGTGGTAAAAATATCCATCCAATATATTTCATAATAGTCAATATATTTTTAAGGTACTAAATATATCTGCTGAGCTCAAATATTAGTGGATGCTATTTGTCAAAGCATATGACAATTTAGACAAGTTGCCCTCCATGAAAATATACTTTCAAAGAAAAAAAATCTAGAATTCTTGTTATAAGAAAGAAAATAATAAACATTATGAAAGTAATCTTGCATGACAGCTTTATTCTACTTCATTATAACAGCCTAATTCATAAGAAAGTTCACTAACCATAAGCAAAGTATGCTCTATATAATGAATCATTATTTTTAATGTCATTATTTAAATGTCATTATTTAAATCCTTATTTTTAATGAGTTGACTACTATTTATTTCATCAATTTTCTTGTTTTGCCAATTTAAATTTTAGAGAGAGATATCAAGTAATAAAAAATATCACTCTCATATAGGTGTTCCAATTCACGGTCGAATTCTATCGTATTATTGTAATATAGCATACTGAAGCAAATTTTACTGAATTAAAAATATGCTAATTCTTGAAACCATATGCATTCAAATCGAACAGCAGTAGTTACAAGGCTGTGTGATCCTTCCAAAAATAGTTGAGATCCCAATTTCGTATTTGCCGATCTAAGTGCATTTCGGTATTCATTCAGAACTTAATTTCATCTGGGCTTATTCGAACATCCTTCCTTTATGAGTAATTCATCTAATTTGAAGCAATTTCATTGATACTTTGTTATTATTTGGCAATGACGATATGGAATAACCCTTATAGTACAAGGAAAATGTACCAAAAAAGGGGAGTTACCTTGCAAAAGGTCGGGTAAAAGATTTTTTTTTTCTGAATTGTTTATAATGATGCCAACATGAAAAAGCCAAGTTTTCTAACAAAATTTCTTAATGCTAAACTTTCTGTGGCCAAAAAACAAGAAAATTTTGGGACCTTTTTTGTTTTTTTTAAATATCTCGAGACTCGTTGCCGCAGAATGTTATTTCTTAATCACAATGTTAAACAAGATAAAATTCTCTACAACTTTCATATTTACAACTTTTTTATACACTCAATAGCAAGCGCAGTATGCCATTTTAAAAATACGACAATATTTTCAATTTTCTTAAAAACCCTGAAAAACTTAATTCTGCCCCGATTATTCAAATGTTTCCCCCTGATTTAATCGTGTATGTCAACTTCTACATGTTGGTATCAGTAAATTATTTGTTCCAGGGCCAAAACTAGCTTTTTTGCGCCCATGGCAAAAATGGATCCCCCCCCCCGCTTAAAAAGAAAATTTACCACGAGAATTTTAATAAATTTCTAATAAGAACAAACAATCTTCTTGAAACATCATCAAAAATTTGTAAATGCGTTTTGTTTCAAGAAGATTGTTTGTTCTTAGTCATTCACATCAGTTTTAACTTATTTTCTTTAAATTTCTAATAGCCGGACTTTGAAAATTTTAGGTGTGTAATCATTAAATACGTAATGTGAGCTACGTAATCAACTTTGGCAAATATTGATTCATTAAAACCTTGAAAACCGAAACGAAATTATTCCGCTTTAAACAGGTTTCCATCTTAGCAGGTATAATTGTTCATATTCTCTCTCTTGAAAATATATATTTTTTTCTTTAAAGACCGGATTCCGTATATACAGATTTCATTTTTAAAGATTTTACGGTAGTTGTAGTATTGAGGCGTTTAAAGTCACAGTTATATGAATTATATATATATTAATATTTGGAAATTTTTCCAGAGAGAAACATTCGCCTTGCATACAATATTTAAATGAAAATCAAATTTCAAATTAATTGCTTAAAAGGCGCAAAGGCCAACCTAGTGAAAAAATCTTGCGCTGCGTTTGTAGCCTTGCCAACCTGTAATAGTGAAAAGTTCCAGGCTGTGTATCGTTCCATGTGGTTTAGGGGTAGAACGCCAGTGCGCTATATTGATGGCCCGGGTTCGAGTCCCGGCATGGAATCTTTTTCACTAGGTTGGCCTTTGCGCCTTTTAAGCAATTAATTTGAAATTTGATTTTCATTTGAAATATTTGAAATAACCAAATTCGAAAAATTAAAAGCGCACAACGTTAGATACGACCTCAGATAACATATGATAAAAATATATATTGAAATTCAAGCAAGAATTCTGAAAAGAATGCTCCCATAGGTTTAACATTAGCGTGCAAATGTTTTCGTGTGAGACTACACTAGTCACGTGAAGACACTGGAACGCTAATGTTAAATCTATGGGATCGTTCTTTTTACAGTACCTCGCTTGCAATTTAATAGTTTTAAATGATTTTTTTTTTTGGCTTAGAATTGCTGACGTTGAATTCTAACAGGATTAGTGTTTACCTTTTCTATTTTCGTATAAAATATTGTTAAATAGCCTGTAGAAATTATTATTAAAATACATTTTTCCATTTAGCTTATGCAGTCATATTGCGTACCTTACTTTGTGTTGGGAAACTGGAGTTGAATAAACCAGATGATCAATGTGAAAACATAAAAATGTTTACATGGTCTACAATCATAAATAAATTGGTATTTCATTTGATAAATGGTATCACTGCGATAATTAAACAGATATAGTTTTAAAACAGTACATGTTACAGAAGATTAGAATATTCCACAAAGTATATTTTTCAACAACCAAAGTAAGTTTTTCTGTTTTAGCTTTAAAGCAATTAATAGATAATCTTAAATGTTTTATATATTTTTGCATGCTAAAATGATATAATCTCCTGTTATATTTATTGATATAAGTGGGGAAAATATTGACAATATTTCTTAAAACTAATCTTTTAAATAGTTTTATGAAACCAGTGATCCCAAATATTTTACTGACAGAATTTTAAAATTTTACAAAAGAAAAATGCATAATATTAGTTAGTTAAATAATCTGTATTTCTTACATAAAAAGATATTTATTTTTTGAGTCCCCTCTTTTATATGGAACTACAATCCAATGTTTGCTATTTTTAAAATATTAAAACATATATTATCAATAATTAGTAAATAAAATATACCATTGTGTGGAATAAAATATGTTTTTCGCAAATTTTCATACCTATCCCATTGATACCTTGAAAAATATGTATGCATTATAAAAATTATAAAAAATATTAAATTATTAAAATTAAACAAGAATTTGTTCTTAATTGAAACCATCGTGAAAATAAGTTACTAAATATTGAAGTATTCTTTTAAACAATGCGTTGAAGTTAACATTGTATACACTTAAAGTTACTGTCTAAATATGGAAATTGTCTCATTTATCTACACTCTGCCCTACTTTTAAAATTATATAAATTTATTGAATGTAAAATGTCTGTTGAGATAAAAATAAACACGTGAGTGTGCAAATAATAGATAATTTACTGCTATCAATTGTTAGAATTCGACATACACGATTAAATCCGCGGGGAACATATGAATAATCGTGGCAAAACTACGTTTTTCACCGTTTTTAAGAAAATTGAAAAAATTGTTTTATATTTGAAATGGCGTACTGCGCTTGCTATTCAGTGTATAAAAAAGTTGTAAATATGAAAGTTGTAGAGAATCTTGTCCTCTTTAATACTGCAACTAACAAATAATATGCTACAGCAACGAGTCTCGAAATATTTAAAAAAATACAAAAAGTTCCAAAATTTTGTTGTTTTTTGGCCACAGAAAATTTAGCCTTAAGAAATTTTGTTATAAAACTTGGTTTTTCCCTGTTGGCATAATTATAAACAAATAAAAAAAATCTTTTACCAGAACTTTTGCAAGGTAAAATGTACATTTCCCCTGGACTATTAGTACGTTGTTCACATTTTCTTTAAAAACAGAGAAAACTTGAGAGTCTATGGAAATTTACACTAGTTCTCGGTTAAAGAATTTCTTGGTCAACTGTTTACAGACATTTCCCATTTCTTATATGAAATTCTCTGTAGAAAAGTGACTTTTTAGCTGGGTGAAAAAGTTCCACCAGATTCGTCCGCGATAGCTCAGATGGCAGAGCACTGGCGGCTTCAGCCAGGCGGTCCCTGGTTCGAATCCTAGTCCGGACATTTTTCGCCCAGTTGGAAATTTACATCTAATATGATTTGTTTACCAATTAGAATAATTTTCTTAAAAATTAATCTAGTGTAATTTCGTATCCAGTGATTTCTGGAGTTCCTTTTCCTGAGATTTATTCTGTTGAGCTGAACCAGGTTTCAGACCAGATGCTATAATCATTAAGGTTAGCTGGGTGAAAAAGTTCCACCAGATTCGTCCGGGATAGCTCAGATGGCAGAGCACTGGCGGCTTCAGCCAGGAGGTCCCTGGCTCGAATCCTGGTAGGGGCATTTTTCGCCCAGTTGGAAATTTACATCTAATATGATTTGTTTTCCAATTAGAATAATTGTGTTAAAAAGTTAATCTAGTGTAATTTCGTATCCAGCGATTTCTGGAGTTCCTTTACCTGAGATTTAATCTGTTGAGCTGAACCAGGTTTCAGACCAGATTGTATAATCATTAAGGTTAGCTGGTTGAAAAGTTCCACCAGATTCGTCCGGGATAGCTCAGATGGCAGAGCACTGGCGGCTTCAGCCAGGCGGTCCCTGGTTCGAATCCTAGTCCGGACATTTTTCGCCCAGTTGGAAATTTACATCTAATATGATTTGTTTACCAATTAGAATAATTTTCTTAAAAATTAATCTAGTGTAATTTCGTATCCAGTGATTTCTGGAGTTCCTTTACCTGAGATTTATTCTGTTGAGCTGAACCAGGTTTCAGACCAGATGCTATAATCATTAAGGTTAGCTGGGTGAAAAAGTTCCACCAGATTCGTCCGGGATAGCTCAGATGGCAGAGCACTGGCGGCTTCAGCCAGGAGGTCCCTGGCTCGAATCCTGGTAGGGGCATTTTTCGCCCAGTTGGAAATTTACATCTAATATGATTTGTTTTCCAATTAGAATAATTGTGTTAAAAAGTTAATCTAGTGTAATTTCGTATCCAGCGATTTCTGGAGTTCCTTTACCTGAGATTTAATCTGTTGAGCTGAACCAGGTTTCAGACCAGATTGTATAATCATTAAGGTTAGCTGGTTGAAAAGTTCCACCAGATTCGTACGGGATAGCTCAGATGGCAGAGCACTGGCGGCTTCAGCCAGGAGGTCCCTGGTTCGTATCCTGGTCCGGACATTTTTTGCCCAGTTGGAAATTTACATCTAAGAAGACTCTTTTAATTAACGAGAATCAGGAAGTTGAGCTAATTTTATAAAATTTTCATTTGAAAGGAAATAATGTATTGCATTAAAGTTGCTTCGGGGATCCATTTCATCGAATAATAAAAACATACAAAATGGAATTATGGAACAGCACAAAATAAAATTTATATCAGTAAAAACCAACATCAATAAAATCATTAAAGACATCTAAATTCATTAAACTAATGTCGTCTATAAACCTAAAATTACGAGGATTGGAGAAAAACTCTTCGCAACAATATATTTTTTTACGAAATGCGGATATGGAATTAAAGTTTGAAATATGCAGACGGAATGATGTATGAAATTATTAAAAAATGAATAATACAAGTTATGTTAAGCATAAAGTAGGTGCGTACACGTGAAATAGTTATAAACGCAAGAATCAATTTACAAGGGTTTACTACAAAAAGGAAACAAGAAAAGATGTTAACAAAACGCAGATTAATGTTTTATGTACCCTGAAGTATTTCCTAAGTGTGTTCATAACCCACTGTCAATGATTTGGGAGTCATCGAATACCAATCGCGTCATCTGGTGTGATTCAACTACAGTTATTGCGCTAAGATGTTATATATTATATTATATTATATATTTATATATTATATGTTATATATATATAGGCCGCCATCTTGGATTTGTCGGCGATGTTTTGTTGACGTTTATCGATAAGGAAAGCCCGACGAGAGACGTGTTCTAGCAACCCCATTAAGCCTAACATGCGCATAAATCTGCTTGGCGACAATTACTTGGCGGAAAAGGGGTTTTCACGCCAAGAAAAAATCCAAGATGGCGGCCGCGGGAATATATAACATCTGTTCCCAGTATTGTTTCACGGGATTCACAAGGTCTTCTAGAGAACGAAACTGTCTATTGCATAGTAGTCTCTTTATTTCTTCTATGTTATACATATTTCGCGGTGAAAAATCAGTAGGAGTGTGGATGCTGCAACACTTTCCATCCCAGTCAGTTCTGTTGATCCTGCGCAATATCTGATACAAATCTCTTCTCAGGCGCTTCGTGTGATAACTCCGCATGACAATATCATCTAGTTTCATATCCAAGTACTACTATGCACAATCACTTTTCTACATATGTTCATATATAACTGTACAATGTAAATGGCATAAATTATACAGTTGATATGCTTTATGCCTCAAAAGTTGTATTAAACTTATGTTAAGTATATATTATAAAACTAAAAATGCCTTGATAGCTTAAATTAACCTTGTTCTTAGATCGCTTGATAAATATAGAAGATAGACATAAAGAATAATAATGTACACTGGTCATCAGAATTAAAGTATAATGAGTAAAATTATGCTCACTAAGTTAATGTTGCAACCAATGCCCAATGCTGCAAATATTTATGTTAATTAAAGACTATCGAATTCAAAATTGAATTTCCGCGCATACGTTAGCGTCGGAAATATGCACATTAGGTGATTGTCAATGTGGTGCGCAATGGATGTATGTAGGAATTCTGGTCTGTAGTGTTGTTTAAAGTGAATGCGGTGTCTGAGAGTGATCAGTTTTCATTAGTTATGGCTCAATGACATCATTTAAGTGAAGGTTAGAAGTGGCGAAAAATTGGTAGAATCGAGGGAGGTCAAACACAAATGGAGGTCACACAAGATTTGAATATCCCTCACTGTGTCATATCAAGAGCTTCGAGCGGCATTTTAAGCACTGGATCCGTTGATAGACAGCCTGATCAAGGGAGACCAAGAGCAACACTGCATCCGAAGACCGTTTTCTGTCATTGTCGGCTCGTAGAAACCTCGAAGCGACTACAAGAGATTTGGTGTCAGACCTTCAGGCCGCCAGGAACTCGAATTAGCCGTTTTGCTGCTGCACGAAGGCTTAACGAGGGTGCAATGTATGCGAGAAAACCAATAGTTTGTATCTCACTAACTCCAGCTTTCAAAGGGGCCCGTTTAAATTGTTGCCGTCGTCATGTTCAATGGAGCCAAAAATACTGGATTCGAACGGCATATTTCACGGGCAAGGGAAGGCAAATTGCGTGTTTCTTCCACCCTCTAGATCAAAACACGTCTAGAATCAGTGTTCAGACTATATCTGGGATCGTAAGTAAACAATTATCGATCCCAGTCTTCTTGATCCCATTGAACATGACGACATTAAACATGCAACGTTTTAAACGGGCCCCTTTGGAAACTGGAGAGAGTGGAATACAAACTATTGGTCTTCTCGCATGCAGTCTACCCTTGTTAAGCCTTCGCGAAGCAGTAGAATGGCTAATTCGAGTTCTTGTGGCAGCTTGAAGTTCTGCAACCAAACCTTTTGTGGTCGCTTCGCGGTTTCTTCTAGCTGACAATGACAGAAAACTTTCTTCGGATGCAGATGTTGCTCTTGGTCTCCTTAACCAGGATGTCTATCAACGGATCCAGTGCTTAAAAAGTGTCTCGAAACTCTTGATATGACACTTTGAAGGATATTCAAATCTTGGGGACTTCCGTTTGTGTTTGACCTCCCTCGATTCTACAAATCATTCGCCACTTTTGACCTTCAATTAAATGATGCCTTTGAGCTATAACTAATGACTACTGATCACTCTCAGACACCCCATTCACTTTAAACAACACTACAGACCAGAATTCGAACATACGTCCATTGCGCACCACAATGTCAATCACTTAATTTGCATATTTCGGACGTTAAACTATGCGCGGAAGTGCAATTTTGTATTCAATAGTATTTAATTAACTAAATTAATTGCCTTGGTGAGTATTTTTTTCTCATTATCCTTTAATTTTGATGACCATTGTATATAAGCTATAATACAGAAATGCCAAAGTTTAAAAAAATTAATAAATGAAGGAATCGCAGGAAGAAGTCTCAATATTATTCACGGGTCATATTTCATCATAAGAAAATTATAAAAAGGAGTTCTTCAAAAATTCTGAAAACAATTCTAGTAGAAAGTACAGTCAGTCATCTTAAATATAAAATAATATCAGTAGAGCTGATCATGATGATTTTGTCAAATAAATAAATTAGAAAATAAATTACTGCCCCTATAGTTGATACTGTGTACACAGAGTTGATAATACTTGTTGATATTTCGCTCAGGTTGTCGGCCCAGTTAGCTTAAACGGTAAAGCATTGGCATGTAAGCCAAGGATCTGTGCTCGATTCCCTGCCTGGGTATTTTTTCGCTCAGCTGGAAATATTCAATTCGAATAATAACTTTACCAATCAGTTTGATTGTGTTAAAATAATAGTTCATCTACGTATCCATCGTTTATATGGAGCTCCTTCACCTGCGGTTTATTCTGCTGAACTGTCTACATGACAGACCAGATGTTACTACCAATAAGGTTTTCTGAGCGAAATGTGCTGGCTGGTTGTCGGCCCAGTTATGTTAAACGATAAAGCATTGGACTTGTAAGCCAAGGATCTGGGTTCGATTCCCAGCCTGGGCATTTTTTCGCTCAGTTGGAAATATTCAATTTGTTTCTTACTTTTCATATTTTCCTTGTGCTTATAAAAAATAAAGAAAAACACAAAATAATTCACAATTATTCCCAAATCTCAATAAATAATTACTGCTTTCACTTATAGCAATTCACATATTATAAACTTAAAACAAAATAGCAATTTTCTTTTAGTGAGATAAAAAGATCATTAGTCGATAATATAATTCTTCAAAACTACAAATCCCTCTTAATATATAAGTAAGCAACGTAATATAAAATTTTAATAGCATTTTAAACAGCTTATGTTATAAAGAAACTAGTGTTATTCTAAAAGCACGCAGTTTATTTTAAATAGAAAACGTATAGATTTACAATTTTACTTTGTCATACATGTGCATATTTTATATTATATGAAACAAATAAAATTAAATAACAATTTTGAACTACTATTATAATTTGAAATAAATCCACTCAACTACATTGGTACTGATGTCAACTCCCTGGTCATCTTATGACATGGAGTTGGAAATATCAACTTTATACCAGCCTAATCCCCATAATTTTAGTCTCATGAGTACATGGTTAAAAAATTACTTATTGATAGATCTAAGAAATATAGTAAAATAGATATTTTATTTTCAATTATATTCCTTAAATTTTTAGAGTGGTCATGAAGTTGATGTTATAAAAACATAACCTTACATTTTTAATTAGTAAAAGCTGCTCTGTGAAAATACAACGGCAGCTATCCACCCAGTTCTTGAAACAATAGCAATATGGCACCCGTCTTCTTCAAGTGAACAGGAAACAAAGACTACAGTGAAGCCATGTATAGGTTTTTATGTTAAGTAAAATATAGCCATAGAGTTGATACAACACCCTGGTTACAGATGTTCGGACACAGATTTGACTTTTAAAAAACTGACACAGGCAAAAATATTTCGCTCTTCGTAAGAAGCTCATTGTCTCTCTTATGCAAAGTGAAAAGAAAAAAAATATTTAAATTAAGTTGCTGAAAACAACGTGTTTGTTTTTATGAACTAATGTGTCCATGGAGTTGATATTTACCTAATTAAAAAATACTTAGTGATTAAAATCATGATTTCATGCATAGAATGAATACCTCTTATAATACTTCTGCTATTGCATGCAAAAATATTACTAAAATTTTTATTCTTGCATGTAATGAACACTGGTTATAACAATTGTCCTAGTTTCGGAGAATTACCCTTATACGATGTTTAAAATATCCTTTATTTTACAATGTATCTAAACCTTAAACATATATAATTTAAAAACCTGCAGTAAAAATAAATTAGCTAAAAGAAATTATCTTGATGCAGCATAAAAGTTTAAATTATTAATAAGGATTATATTTCATGGAATCAAAATTGCTTTCTTTTACAACTTATCTATTTGGTAAAGAAATTAGAACATTTTAGGCGAAATAATTCAAAAAAGTTTCACGAAAGGAATTGTTAAGGCTTTATAAGTGATGCTGTTTTGACATATAAGTAAGATCTTTTTATATATTTAATAATCAGTCCCGATATTAATGAATAAAAGTATTTATCCTTAATGAAAATGTAGGTACTTAATTAAGACGCAATGTAAAAAAACATCTAACAAAATGACTCTGAGTTCAATAAATGTGATATGTTTAAAACCGAATAAAAGAAAATAATGAAAATATGTAAGTATATAAACTTATTCATGTAATCAAAATTTGTGCTTAACCAAGCTATAGTACAGTCTGTCTAAAACGTTTAGGCGCACACTAAAACATAATAATAAAATTGGAAGGAGAAATACATATAGAATAGTTTAACAATAAATATTCAAAATGTAATATAAATGAAACATAGGAGAGATATTATAATGTTTTCATAAGCATTATGTATTTAAAAAATACGCCTTTTTATATTTTTGTTAAAAACTCGTGTCTCAAAAGTTTAGGCACGTCGTACAAACATTAACATATGCTGGATTGGTTTTAACCAAACAACTGCTGGTTTTAACCAACCAACCATTCCTATCAACGAACCGTTTTACCTGAGCAGTATATCAGCAAATATTCAATGTTTCAATTCTTATTTGAGATGCCTAAAACTACGGAATTCACAAAGTAGAAAATTTTACAGATATTAAAGCTGAAATAGAAAAATAATCTCGTTATAAAAACTTATCGAAAATTAAATCGTTCTAAGAAAAGGATATACAGAGTATTTGCTGGAAATAACAATTTACATCGGAAATCAAGTTGCGGGCAATCACTTGTAACAAGCGTTCAGACTGGCAAAAAAATTAGAAAATTTCTTTCAAAGCAAAATATTTCAATAATACAAATTAAATATAATTTTAGGGCCAATGTCTCGAAGGACATGAGCGCTTAAGATTGCTTGAACAATGTTTTAAGTAAAATGCGTTCATAACTGCGCCTAAAATCACAGCATAAACAAGAATGTTTTGGGATCGAATATCCATTTCGTACAGGGAGGATTGTAAAGGTCAGACATTCCTGACTGATTTTTTCAGGAAAAACAAAATTCAAAAAAGTACCAATAGACTCTAGAGACACATTTATTTCTATTTTGTGATATCTTAGGGAGTCCTGAGTAGAGAGTTTAGCACGATCATGCTTTAACACACAACTCACATCGTACGAAACAGTGAATTTTCACCCCAAATGATAAGTTTTAGATTGGCCAACTTTAATCCCGGACTTAAATTCAATTGAGAACTTTCGGGTTATCTTAAACAGTGTAGAATAGATGAATGGAAAGCAATATGACACTACTACAGACCTAAAAGTGGCCACTGAATAAACATGATGTTCTCTGTCATCAATAATATTTCAAAAATTAATTTATTCAACGGAAACAGCATTATTTGAAGCGAGCCGAAAATAAGGAAATTGTATTAACAAATAGCATCATTCAAAGTTATTAAGTTATGTATTTTTTCTATTATGCCTAAACTGAAAAATTGTATAGCTACGTTTATGATTTTCTATGAAAGTTATGATACCATTTGTTAATTTGATATGGTTGATTTGAATAATTTCACTTAATTTAATAAGTAATTAATATGTCTGTTTAATTTTGTACTGTTATTTAAAAAACGATATTTTTTGTTTTAAACTTTTGAGACAGACTGTAACTATCGTTAAGAAAGCACGCAACGAACATTTTCTAAACATCTGCGGTTAATTTATTAAGTAAACTAATTTATAAAGGCTATTTAGTTAATAATGGCAAAATGTGAAAGATGACATATTAGTTAATACATACATTTTCCAATGAAAAACCGATTGCTAGCCTAAATCAAGGAAGTCTGAAGTCGTTATGTTTGTTCATTTCAAAATCAATTCCTTAATAAACAAGACATTTTTCAAAATAAATGAAAGAAAATATTATTTTACTTTTATACTTCATAGAATATATTTATCTTCTGTTAATGTAAATAGTAGGGTGGATCTAATGAAAACGGAACAAGAATTACAGAGTAAAATGACATAGTTTATTTCAACCAAAATCTCCAAAGCTACACGAGCACAGGTCCAACTGTTTCGCCAAAAGGAGAATAAACTGCTCATAGAAGTTCTTTGGCTTAAATCAGAACCAGTTTCGAACACTGTCCATGACTTCACTGTCCGATAGAAAACGACAATGCTTCCATGAGCGGTTCCAAATTGTGACGAAGAGATCCCGATGTGACGAGGTGTTGACCTTTACCAAGTCTCATATCATCATTCAGAGATCCTCATTCCTCGCGGAAACGTTCCTGCCAGTCCTGCACACGAATAAATGACAGTGTACATTCTCCGTATACTGCTTTCATTCGCCGATACAGTTCGTGAACTCCAGCTTCATCTGACGCTAAAAAACGAATAATACCATGTTGCATTTCATTACACGGAAACATTCCGCAGACGAAGATGAATAACAACCGATTTCCTGCTGAAAATACTGCTGGCCGACCGCAAGCGCATATCATGCGCTTTCGCACGACAACCTAGCGCAAGTCCATTTATGCAGTATGGTTGGCCTTCCTTACTTCTCTCTTTACCTCTTTACAAAGCTCCTGTACATTCATACAGAAGTAAATAAAATTATAATATCACTGTTCCGTTTCCATTTATTCCGGTCTAATAAGTTCAAAACTGCTATGAATTTAATTTAGTACAATCGAGCTTTTTGATATTTCTTTTATAAATAAAAAATATTTTCAAAACATTTCTACAAAACTGATTAAAAACATCCTGTTCTGTTTATTGCAGGTGTAAAATAGTTTTAATTTCATAAGAAACAGCTGGGTTTTCTTAGTTAGTTTTACAGTTAAGTTATGTTTTCATATAGTTATGTTTCCATTTATTCCGGTCTAATAAGTTCATAACTGCTATGAATTTAATTTAGTACAATCGAGCTTTCTGATATTTCTTTTATAAATAAAAAATATTTTCAAAACATTTCTACAAAACTGATTAAGAACATCCTATTCTGTTTATTGCAGGTGTAAAATAGTTTTAATGTCATAAGAAACAGCTTGGTTTTTTTAGTTAGTTTTACAGTTATGTTTTGCAAATCCTTTACATTTAAGAAAGGACTCGCAGTATAGTTTGACTTTATGCTACGCAGTATGGGTTTATTTCTAAGATTTAAAATTTCCAATTTTATCATCACTTTATAATACCCGATATTCATTTCACTAAAACTGTACAAGAATATTTATAAAAATTTTAGAAGTTTGAAGAAGTACTTTGTATTATTATAGTCTTAATATGAAGGGAGGCTTAAAAATAAATTTGCCTAGATTTCTTTTGGCAGTTGATATATACAACACAAAAAATAGACTGGTGACATAAAAAATTAAGCTTAAAATATTTGAAAATCTTTGTTCAAAAATGCATGTCCTGCATATAGGAGCTTCTACATTGGTACCAAAGTTTTTTCCCGTCTTCAATGCCTGAAGAAGATTGAAGCTGCCTGTTTCCATGGTGGAACTGCCGGGTTGATGAGGAAAACTTTTTCAATCGATAATGGCAATGAAATCTGAACCGTACACTTCCACGAGACTGATATTGGATTAAGTATGCGACTTACAACGAGCCCGTTTACACCGTATAAGAGCTCTTAAGTTCTTTTTCGTCCACGATTGCAATACAAAACTCATACACACAACTCTCGAGCATAGAATCCCCTGCTCATCTCATCTTACTGTTAGTACGCTATCTCTACGAACTAGCTCGTATGATGGAGGGATGTTATGAAATATCTCAATAAATGATGGCGGGATGATTCTGGCATAAACAACCACTTGTTTGCCATATTTCTTTAAGATTTCGCAAAGCAAAGGAAAATAAATTTATTTTTCGAATTCCTATAGAAGATTCAAGAACGAAAATTAAGCAGTTTTTTGTTCAAATTTTATTATAAATGAGCCTGTTCTTTATATGTTTCTCTCCCCAAAGAAAAAATCAAATATTCTAAGAAACATCGTGTTCTCTTATAATAAAAATGAAGGTGAATCTGTCTCTCTTGTGACATGTGATTACCACCCCGTGTTAACACTTCCTGCTGTATATTACGTACTGACAGCTATTTCGTTTGGAGTTATTGAACCTAAAAATAATTAATATTTCAAAAATTATAGGTGGAAGTAATTGCAGAAAGTATCAGCAAAGTTCAAAATCTTTTTTCGAACTTCTGACCTGTTATTTCACATATCTGAAAATTCACTTATATATATAGATAAAAATCTAAATCAGATATTTATTAAGATGTTTTGAGTGAAAATTTGTTTTTTTAGATTATATGAAAAATACTTTTATTAATAAATAATTCTTTGAAATATTTTTTTCAGTTACTTATGCATAAATGTATAAATACGTGACAGTTTTTTTATAACTATATACTGATTTGACGTTATTTTTATTAAGAACACATGACAATTATTTTTCTCTTTTTAATGCTTATATTACTGTCATTAATTTATGTAGCATCCTGCAAAGAGAAAGTAAATGGAGAAAAGAACAACGTAAACGTATTTATGTCACTAAGCAGAGCTATTCCAAAATCTATAAGTGACAGTGAAAGAGAAGACTTTTATTTCATATCTGCACTTTGGAATCTAGCCAAGCACTTCAGTAATTTATTTTCGTTATTCAGACAAGAATTCTCCCTAAAGTAATGCTCGGAATTGAAATTTTCATTAAAAGTTCTTCAACTGTCTAAATCTTTTTATATTTATGGCAGATTTAATTTCGATAAGTAATAATTTAATACATGTTGAAAATAGAAAAAGAAACATTAAAAACATAAAATATGAAGCTTCTCTAATAACGTTCATATTTATCCATGAACTATATTATTTTGCAAATGAAATTATGAAATTATTTTAGGGCATTTATATTTTACATCTTGCAAGTGTGAACGCGGTCCAGCTCAAACGGTACCTTAATTTTTTAAAAGGTTAATTTTTCTACCATACAGTTTCAATAACGCACCGCTTGATTTGTGTTACAATGACTGAGTAAAAACTTCGTTTAAAACCGGGACTATACTGTTGAAAATTAAACAGGCTGTTTTGGCTCGTTAGAAACATCTGAATCAAAAACGTCAACTCACTTATCATTCTGTCAAACATATGTGCAGTAAAAAATATGGTTCAGCCTGAAATGAGTGGCGAATTCTTGAATTATTACATTAGTTTGAACATGAATTAAGAAACAAATTGAATGATAAATCACGTGGTGTTAGAAACTGAAAGCTCTGAATTTTCATAAAATTTATATTATATCATATAACTCTGTGAGTTTTGGTTATAGAAGATTAGAATTTTTAATGCTGTACATGTCAGAGCATTGGTAAGTGTAACTTTTTGAAATTTAAGGGCAGGACTATTTCATGAACATAATCCTAAATCCTACATTATTTCTGAACACTTTTGAAATTTACATTTTCTATGAAACTCTAACAGGTAAAAAATTAAAGCGCTTTTCAATCTTTTTGGGATACTCTATGTAATGCCCAGTACTCACATTATTTACATCTTGCTATTTTACATGTTGCAATCTTACAGTGTATTCTAAATGAATTAAATAATAAGTGTAGTGTTCGCCGTCATTCCCATTACATGCTAAGAACAGTATTTTTTAAGTTGTATAGAACACACTGTTGTAAAAAAATGTTTATTTTAAAAAAGTATCAAAATGAAAGCATTATTTTCTAACAAACATACAGAAAATGCATAAAGTAATTACAAAAAAATTGTATAAAGAAATTAGCGTAGAAAATTAAAACTTTGTAAGAAGGGTAAAAAATCGTAAAAATAAATTTCATTTATCCTTTTTTTCTTTACAAAATTAACCAAAGTTCTTGAGAGGATTTTGAGAGAGAAATGATTTTGGAAAATTTCCAAGAATAAAGTGAAGGAAAATTTGAAACATTTAATCAGAAAATAATGTCGGGGTATTTTTGGAATGCCACACATTTTTCATTTTGAAATAAAGTGCGGTTTGAAAATTTTCCCACATCAAATTCGTTTCTCTGTATGATATGCTTTAAGATCTAGAGAAAAATACATTTACAGGAATTATTTTTGAAAGTTGCTCATACCGAGTCAAAATTTCTAAAATTTGTTAGTAGAAACTAAGGAGTTCAAATAATAATAATAATAATAATAATTCGTATTTTTGCTATAAACAAATGGCTCATGAACGCAACGGGTAATGTAGGGCTATATTTTTTTTTACGTTTTCAAGTTTTTGTTCTTTTGTAAGAAGAAGCATTGTTTAAGAATGCATGATTTTGCAGAAATATTTATATCTCATGCTTAGTTAATGAAATATATATATAATACAGAATATATATATCAGTGTAGCGTGTATAAACTTCTTGGAGGGGCACAAAGACATGTGTGAATCATCCAAAAATACATGGGTGTAACTGGAACATATGCGCTAGAGAGGATGTTTTGATAGTGAAAAATCTAAATTTTCTTTGAAAAATCTAAATATTCTTTGAAAAATATAAATTTTCTTTAAAAAATATTTTATAAAATTGATGTACAATAAAAGTGCTATTATGTAAAATAACTACATAAACAATGTAATTATAATATATATATATATATATTTACTTACAGTTTTTAAAATGGGCAAAAGAATATCACAGTGTTCTTTTTTTAAGCGAATTTCGGAATTAGTTTAAATTTTAGGCTCTAGAACTACTTAAAACAGGCTTCTGTTTTAGCACATACGGAATATTAAACATATTTTATTTTCTGTTTTCAGACATTTTAATGTCATATTGCCGTATGATCAAAGTCTTACATATATCATTTTTTTTTTCTTTTGCTATGTTTTTACTGCTTCTTTATTGAGTTTTAATTTTTAAAAGTAGTATTTCTTTTGCCAATGGCATTATGTGAGCAAATGAATAACATTTTCACAATATTTTAAATAAACCTTTCACTCCAATTAGTAATCTATCCTCTTCTCCTTACAACCAAGAAATGCTACTTGGTTCGGAGTTAATTTTATTGGAAACTAGCTCTCCAACACATTTGTAACTCCACTAAATCACTCTGTATTAATAAAAACTATTAATCTTGATTATACCCGTTGATCCAAAAGTAAACCGAAAAAGTAAAAGTTCAACAATTCGAAAAGCACAGACAGTATCACGATGCAGTTTTCACAGAAAAGCATGGAAATTTCTTAAAATCAATAATAGTTTATTGCTGGATGCTGGACAGATAATTACACTTGTTATCTCATATTTAATTTCTACCCAAAATTGTTAATTTATCCAAATCATCCATGCAACCTCATAGTAATTTGGTATATAATTTTATATACCTTAAAATTATTTAAATGAAATAAGTGATCGTAATTAATAAAATTCTAGTAGAAGAGCTAAGCGAATAATTATCTTAAAATTAAATTAAAATTCGCGTAAAATTGTAATTATCAAATTAATTAATTACAAATAAAAATTAAAAGGTTGCGTTGTGAATTATTTATGTGAACTCTTCCACTTATGAATTAAACTCAATTTAAGCTGTAAAATAAAATGACACATCTTAAACATTTATCAATTAAATAATTACAGAGATTTTTAGCTCCTGATTAAATATTTTTTATTTACATTAAGCACAATTATATACATATACACATTAAATGATTAAAAAAAAAAAAAGAAAGCAAAACTTTTGTTTGCTGATCATTGTTACATGAAGATTTAATCTTTAGCAAAAAGATTTCATTTGGTTTTATTATTATATTTTTTTTTATCAAGAGCAATGATTTTTCTTTTATTCTTAAATACCTTATTTATATTTAACTTTTGTTTTGTTGGTTCTCAGACAGCCATCTATTTAAAAATATCATAAAAGGATATTTATAATTTCTAATATTATTTAAGTGGTAAAGAAAAATATTAATGTAATACCTTGAATTATATACGGGATGGTGGCCTTCATTCATCAGATTTAGGACTGTCGCGATGCTAAGGATAGTATCCAAACATCATCCAAATTCATCTCCTCACAAGAGCGGCGAAATCGGGATGACGGGAAGCATAGCTCCGGGACGCTGTAGTCCGAATCCATTTTATCTTAATACCAAGAAGACTTCATCAGGGCAGTTAGGCATGCTTAGGCACTATCAGATCTGTCCATCTCGCCAGGGCATTGCTAGGGCTCTCAGGATGCATTATTAGGGCTCTCAGGATCGCTGTTGCATCTTCGGCATCTTTCCTTAGACTATATTTTTCAAACTTTTCCCTCTTGCACACCATCCCTTGGAAGTGGATGGAACTATTTGTATAGTCCTCCCTTATTGGATGTGAGAAGATTCTGTATTATCCTTAGATAGACTTATTAGCTATCAGCCTGCAATAGCCCCTTACATATACTTTAATTTTATTATATGCCATAAAGTTTGGGTGGTCTAAAAGCTATAAATTTATTCCAACACTTTTATTAAGGCCATAAATGTATTCCAACATTTTTATTATTTTACGATTTCTAATTATACACCACTTTCCTCTGGCTTGTCCTAAAACGACGCCATCGCGTTTGGCTATTGTTGTTATCTGAGATCCGAACTATACTCGACATTATACATTAATTTTACTATAAATCAATTTTTAAAAATATCTATTTAATATTTAAAATCAAATTAATAATTTTTGTATGAACTTACACTCCTATTTTACTCAAACATATAATTCTTATAATTTTACACTCATAATTATATTTTATAAAAATATTTGTACAAACAGAAATAACAAATTACGCAACTGTACTTTGACTTAACCCTTTGAGCTCTGCCGGGTGAATTTTCACCCACATAAAATCAAAATCTTTTAATTTCTTTCAAAAACTCTCCATTTTAAAAGCAAAAGCTGGGTTTTGTAGATTTTACTTGTCTTCATAAAATCTAGATGGCAGCACTATTCTCTGCAAATATCTAGTAGGTTTTTAATGCGACCTTAAAAACACTCCAATTTTGAAGGTTTAGAAATTTTGTATTTTTCAAGCATTATAAAGAAATATTTTTCAAAGAGATAACATTATTTTCTCTTGGGACACATCAAACATTTAATAATAATTACATGCAAATCACTATACTGAAAATTTAAATATTTACAGGGTATAGAAATAAGTAATGGTAGAATTTTCTACCAGCAGAACTCTAGAGACTACAAAAATGTGCTTTGTCACTAGATGGCAGCACTAAAATTACATACCAGACAGTGTTTCAGAACCAAAATTTAGGTGCTTATAATTTAATTCCAAGGAATTTAAATTTGTGTTTAATTCAGCAGATTGACGAGTTTATTATGTTTTAAATATTTCTAAACAAAAATTAAATATTTTTAACATCTGTTTCATCTATAAATTTGATTAGTTTATATTTTTATATTATGATTTAAAAAAAATTTAAATTTTGAATTTTCTCATTTAATAAATTTTTAAAATATTTTAATAGTTTTAGAATTTGTTTAAACAATGTAACTGCTTAAAATATGTTAAAATTTCAGCAATTATAGTAATTTTAGAATAACTTTGCGGTGTCATTTCTTGTATTAGCGTGTTGAAATGAATGCTCTAGAGCTCTGATGGTGGAAAAACTTCCCACGTCCCCCAGCCTAAAGGGGGTATTTAAAAAATTTTTAATCACATGGTTCAATTTCAGACAGTCCCCTAATCACATTTTAAGTGTTTTTCTAGCATATTTTTAAAATTTTAATAACCCGGAGCTCAAAGGGTTAACCAAAATGTTGCGGGAACATATTATTGTTATGTGTTTCCCAGCACTGGAATAGCTGCATTTGTTACCCACAGTTAGTACTCCAGCCGTCCCGAGAGTTCTTGACTATCTTTATATATATTATCATATGACAGGAATTGCAGGGAAAATTGTGTTGGGTGATGTGCAGAGTATCTTGTATCCAACAGCCATTCTTATTTTAACTTTAAATTCTAATTATCGTCTACACGTAGTGCTTCTGATAAACCATTGAACGTTTGAAATAAATCTTTTTCAATAAAAGTTCATATATACAATCTTGAACAGTTTCCAGCTTCTCTTTTTATAATGCTTATCCTTGAAGCGTTGAAACGATACGCTGCAAGTTTTTGAACAGCGTTAACATATTCGCCCCACCAGTGGCTAAGAGGTTCTGCTCTCAAAGCTGATAGGCGGCAGGTGCTGGGTTCCAAACCAATCGCATCCGTCGGCTAATTGTTTGTAGTTTTCCGTGGTTTTCTTAGAACCTTGCGTAAATACGAGTTAGGATCCCTTAGGAAAACCCCCACGAAGGGCGTCCTCCCTCGAGCCTATAACCCTTTTGCAGATAATCGGTCATCATAAACAACACCAAAACATATTCCTTTAGTATTTTAGGTGACTGCCTGGGATTTTTTTTTATCAATGTTTAAGAAAGGCTTAATGTACTGTTTCTTTAAAAAAAAAAAAAAAAAAAAAAAAAAAAAAAAAAAAAAAAAAAAAAAAAAAAAAAAAAAAAAAAAAAACTTTTAATAATTGGATTAATATTTTAGAATTTTAATTTAGGCTATCATTTGTCACATTCTTGTATTGCCAGATATTTTTGAAAGCAATCGTCCCTGATTAAGGAGTAACATAAACTGTTACAAAAGGGACAACACAAAAGGGGCAACACAAAAGGGACATTAAATTTAATAAGTTAACTACTGCTCTTGTTACTTTTTAGGCTGAAAATAAAGTTAAAAGCATTGATTTTGATAGTGCTAATATTATTAACCGTCCGTTTAACACCTTTTTTGCTTTAATTAGAGAATCAGTTGAGATTTTTACGCGTCAAAATAAAGTTTGTAACGATAACCTGTCCTTTAACATCCCAATTATTCGGTTCAATTATTCGAAGCATATTTAATCCCCCCCCCCTCCCTCCTCTTTTCAATTTTGTTTTTCTTTTCCCTCGATTTTTGTCCGCGGATGGCGCCACTTGTGCCTTTTTTACCAACGGTTTCTCTCTTTTGTCCCTATTTCCGTTTCATCTTTTCCTTCTTCCGTCATTGAGTTGGAGAGTGGGCCTTTGCCAGTGTTTCTGTAGTATTCCTTGAAAAAGACCAAGTGTCTTGGTTGAAACTGTCGGGAAGTTTGTTTGTTTGTTTTTTTAACTTCATTTCAATGTTCAAACGTCATGCATTTTAATGTCATGTAGATTTTAAATGTTTTGTATAGTTTCCCATTGTACATTGTTTAGCAATGTATTAATATTTTTCATATAACATAAACTGTTTCACGAACAAAGCATTTTCTGGTGGCGCTAAAGCTTTTACAGAGTCACAGTGTGATTTCTAAACAATAAATTGGCGGATTAAATTGTTAGGAAATAACGGTTCTTTTAATGACAATGTAATTCATACACCTGCAGCATACTCATGATTAATCAGGCCATCTACTTCTGATTATTTTACGCAATTTTTAAAAAATGGGCGAATGCTTAATCAGTAAATCATTCTTTGATCCGATGATCTTTCAATATTCTTTATTTCTTTTCCTTTCTTTCATTTGCCTTCTCTATGCTTTCTTAAAATAATTTCCAGATAAACGGATGTTTCTATCAATACCCTAAAAAAAAAGGGAATTCTTGAACTTAGTTTTTATCTTTCATATTAATTTTTACGTAAGTATCAATATTATAATTCTAAAAGAATTGTTTTTGCTTAAGTCACAAGCGCAATCCAATTTCTTTATTAAAAAAAGCTTATTAAAACTGCTATTAACTCACTGGCGTAATTGTATTCATACGAACCCAACTCTTATTTAGAAACAGAAAAACAAAGTAATTATCTCAATTTAAGAAACTTTGTTTTAAGACTATTTAAAAGATAATTAAATTACATATCTGTGTTAAATATGACTGTTTTTTAATCTTTCAAAAAATTAGTTTTGAAACATATATCATTATCACCATAATGGCTTATTGAACGAGAGAAAAAAATGTTAGCTTCGTATAATATAATTAAAATCGGAAACTTTGCAAGTTATTTAATTAAGTCATTTTTCTTTTAAAAAGAATTGTTATTTATTTATAAACTGCTTTGAGCAGTAGAGGATTTTACTATTTATTTCAGTTCATTTACTTGTATAAATACCATATGAAATATTTACTTGTAAGTTTAATGCAGCGATACAATATTTAAGAATGTTCACATTTATAACATGAAAAATACTGTAATCTTTCATTACATTTCTCTTTGCTAAATGCAGTATTTGTTTATATTGTCTGACTAATTAGAGGGTTTGTATCACACATGTTTGTTTTATGAATGAGCATGGGAGCTTTTTTAATGTTTTTTTAAATCATAAAAGACTTTCGTAAACTCATTTTTATTTTCTTAGTAAAAGTAATATTATCTTTACTAATAAAAGAAATTTTCGCTCTGTGTGTCTGTGTTTCTGTGATGGCTAGCGAAATCTACTGCACGTAGAAGTCTGCAAATCTAGGTGAGGATAGTCCAATACAGGTTCTGAGCCACCTGAGGCTCAGATTTTTATTTTTTTAAGGGCCGCGGCACTGGGCCCCTTTAAGTTTTTATGCACTATATTGTTAATAATTTGCCCCCTTTTTTCCGCTATACTTCGTTTATGGGAGCAATTTTACATTTAGTTATTCCCTCATTTCTGCATTCCAATTAAGACTCTGGCTCCCTGGGGCCCAGTACAGGGCCCCTTGAAGTTTCTGCAACATAAATTGTTAATAAATTGCTTCCTTTTAATCCGATCTTCATATTTGGGATCCTTTTTCCTTTTAGTTATTCTCCCATTTCGACATTCCAGTTAAGATCCTGGGACCCCTAGGATTCCGTAGGACCCTGTCCAGGGTATCTTGAACATTTTATGCACCATGCATTTTTAAATATTTAATTCTCTCGTCTTCTCTGTACGTAATTTTAAAGTTGAGTCTAGGACTCTTCTTTCCGGATCAACACCCATAGATTTTATTGGGGCCCTAGGGACCTTTTTAAGCATTTATCCAATTTTTTGCGCATTTCCTTAAAATATTATTCTAATGATTAATTCATATCCTACTCTTAATTTTGACTAATTAAAGATCTAAAACGCTAAGTACTAAGACATTTTAACATGTTTTCTTGTTAGGGCTTTCCTGTCAACTATCAGTTGGCCACTATAGTGCCCCTTATTATCACTCCCTTAAAATCATCTAATTTTCTAGCTATTTTTTCTAACAACTTCTGAAGTCCTCCAGCTACTACATGAACGACAAAAGAATATTCCAGACTTCAGATATCACCAATTTTGAATATTAATCGCCTTATTGTGGCCCTTTGTGCAGCTTCTTTAAAAATGATCCGAATCGCTTTCAATTTTCTTTAACATAGTTTTAGCGTCCTCCGATTACTTAAAAAACTACTAAAAGTGTCTTTATACCAAACTACATTCCAGTTAACGCCCTGAAGCCTCGGAGCCCGGTACATGGCCCCTTGAAGTTTTTACACCATAAATTGTTGATAAATTGCCTCCTCTTAATCCAATCTTCATTTTTGGAACCCTTTTTCCATTTTTTTACTCTCCCGTTTCTACATTCCAGATAAAATCCTGGGGCCTCCTAGGGTCCCGTATTGCCCGGTTCGAGGCTCCTTGAACTTATTGTGCGCCATGCATTTTTCCCTCTAATTTTCTTACCTTCTTAACACTAGAACGCCCGGAAGGAGTCGATCCGACTCCGACAATATGATTAAATATCATCTGGAACCAGAAATTCTTTCATAAAATAAGTTAAATTTAAACCACGCAGATTTACGTAAAATAAATCAGTCAAATAATTTTAAATAAAAATTCTAGTGTCAAATATTTTTATGAAACTTGAGTAAAATTTCCGGGCGTTCTAGTGTTAATGCATAATTTTAAAGTTGTGTCTTGAACTCCTTTTCCGGTCGAACACCCTCGGGGACCACTGACCAGGCCCCTACCTACCGGGGTTAACCCAGCTGAACGGGTTTGTAATTGCCTGGAATGCAGGACGATGCATTATGAGTACATACACCAGATCGCCGCAGTTGGCGGACCACACCGCGGTGACCACACCAGCAAGCACCCGGGCCGACTACACTAAGCTAAGTTGATGAGTCTAGGTTGTTTATTGCACTTTGCAAAACTATGATTGTTGCCGCACACCACGTACTTGCCATGCCAGTTGGAAAAGGGCTGGATTATTTTTTATGCCTAAATGGTGGTAAACTTCTTAGCTGTAGAAGGGGGCATTTTGTGGAAAATTAAAAATTGAAATGGCCGAAAAGCTAAGATTTACCGCTGAAGGGATAACTTTGGGCCGAAATGCAAGGCAGACGAATCGCTGCAGAGGGAGACGGGAATAAACCTGACATCATTGCCTCATTCGTCATCCTATCTGCAGTGCCTACTGCTCGTTTGTGTTTACTCTGTTTTGCCGGTTACTTAACGTTATATCCTGTTGATTGGCACCTGCACATTGCTACTCAAGTTGATCTCGTAATTTAGAACTTGATCAGATGACGAGACCTTCACCTGGCAAGGCACCTCCGGAGGTATAATTCACAGGTAACTTGGAGGACTTTGCACCCATGACGGATTTTACATGCACCAGGCGCCATTAGTGTACATGACGGAAATTTTGCCGGCAGTTAGCCTGGGTCCTGTGACCAACGGCTACGAGTATAATGTTCTACCAGCTTGGCCATCGCTGCCCGATCTAAATGGGATTGCATGGAATTTTTGAAGTCTAATTGTTGATGCATACTTGTCAAATGAAAATGATTATTTTTTTGTATGGGGGGATAGATAAGACAAAGAATGGGGCTCCGCAGATAGACAAATTGCACCATGGGCTAATTTTTTGGGGCCGAATTGTTAGGCAAACTTAACGTTGCAAGGGACATGAGACTACGCCTTACTACCATTCCCCACCGGGCAGAAACTGGCTCCGTGGGCTGTCCCATTGGAGCGGATCCGGTAGCTCGTGCGGACAGAGTTCTAGTGCACCTAATAAAGAGGCGAACTGTCAAAAAAAAAGGAGGGGGAAGAATGCTCACCCGAGTGGTCGGCCTGGCCGGGCGCCTGGGGGGGAAGCTGGAAGAGAATGGTTTGTTAGACATGACATATTTATTAATACAATTACTACATTAAATGAACTAAACTGTTATACTTATTAATCTTACTACTTAATAATCAACTTACTTAATCCTAATACTTAATAATCAATTAGAAATATTAATACTATAACGTCCTTCTAACTACTCTTACCAACTTAACTTGATGTTTATCATGAGACTTAATATTTGACCTTGATACTTTTATTATGCGTTGGCTTTTTTGCTTTAAACTGCTAGTTGATTTTACCCATTGAGGGGAACTACGCTTAACTGTGATGTGCATCGTGGCACCCAGAAAAAAAAATTCTCAAATGAGTAGCGCGTCTTGAATTTAAATGGGATGGGGCCGCGATGAAGAAGAGCTGGAGAAAACCGCTCACCACATATGGACATTAGACAAAATCTGCTTTTATTATTTTTTTGTGGCGATAGGATGTCCTAGGCCTTTTTTTTAATATTAAACACATAATACATTAAACACAAATTACATCGCGGGTAACATTTAACACTTATTAGTTACGTTCTTATTCCAGGTGTGTTACTGACTGAGTGTTGTGATGTCGTCGCAATTTATTTGGGGCCATCTCATAACTGATCTTGCATTTTGTTGTACGTGTTTGTTGTTACCTACCTGTTTGTGCCAGAGTTTTTCATTTTCTGTTGTTATGTCTGCAAGGTGAAGTGATTTTGTGAGTGGACATTCTAGCATATAATGTTTTGGCGTACCTTCTAAGCCGCATTCTCAGTATGGGTTTTCCGCTTTGTTGAATCTGTGTAGGTACTCAGGTAATGCACCATGTGTTGTGTAGATTTGTGAAAGTAGAAAGTCACTTATTAATCTGTTGGTGTTTACTAATGGAAAGTATTTATGTGTTTCCCTGCCTTTAGTGCCATAGTCCCACTCGAACTGTCATTGTTTTATCGTCAGTTCTTTTAGTGTTCTTTAAGTTTTGATATTGGTTTGGTTATATTATATTTGATTTTCCTATCTGCGTTTATTGCTGCGCTTTTGGCTAGTGCGTCGGCCTCCTCATTGTCTTGGATACTGACGTGCGCCTTGACCCAACTGATTTTCAATTTTCCTTGTGAATGTCTTATTAGGTTTTGTATTGTGTCTACCGTTTTGTTTACATTGAATGGTTTGTTCAGTGATTCAATTGCTGATTTGCAGTCCAAGAGTATGCTGTATGCGTCTCCCGTTATATTGCCCCATTCTGCTGCTTTTTGAATTGCCAGTAGTTCGGCCTGGAAAACACTATTATCTTTCCTAAGGGGCACTGACCATGTCATTATTTTTTCTTTATTTTTGTATGCTACAAAGGCCAAACCTGTAGCTCCTTATTCCAATTTTGATCCATCTGTGTATATGATTGTGTCGTTTCTGTTGTAACCAATTCTTGGTTCTATGGTGTCTGCCGGGTGATTTTTCCACGTGTTTATTTTTTTTGTCGTAGTCTAAGTGGTGTAGAGTAGTATTATGAATTGTCGTGTTTTTCCTTTGTCTTGAGACTGTTCCATATGCTGCCTCATATTTTACCTTTAGATGAATTGGAATCAGGCCTGAGAGTACCAGAAGTGCCGAGGTGGGGGCTGTTCTATAGGCCCTTACTATGGCCGGTGCAAAATGCCTCTGACAGCTGGATAAAATTTCCCTACTTCTTTTATTGAGGTTGTGTCCCCAGTTCAGGCTGCATAAGTTAGTGTTTTCTTGTTGTGAACCATGTTTTAAGAATATTTGCATTAATTTCCCAACCCTTGGCTGTCATGTATGCTGTCATGTATGCTTGGCTGTCATGTATGGTCCAACACCCTCATGTTTTTACTGGGATCCTAGGGCTAATTTTAAGCACCCCCCATTTTTTGCGCATTTCTTTAAAATTTTATTCTAATGATTAATTCATACCCTAAGCTTAATTTTGACTAATTGAAGACCTAAAGTACTAAGAACTAAGACCTTTTTAATATGGTTTCATGATAGGGCCCTGTTCTTAACTATCAGTTGGCCCCTTTTGGGCCCTTTAATGTGGCTTCCTTAAAAATGGTCCAATTCACTAGCTTTTTTCCCCCTAACAACTTCTTAAGTCCTCCACCTACTACATGAAGAGAAAAAAAATTCTCAGACTTCAGCTACCACCAATTTTGAATATTAATCTATTTCTCGGGGCCTTTGCTGCAGCTTCTTTAAAAATGATCCGATTCTAATACGATTTTCTTTAACATAGTTCTAGTGTCCTCCAGCTACTTTAAAACTACTAAAGAATTTTGATATACCCAACTACAATTCAGTTAAGACCCTGGCCTCCTGGCCTGGTTCTTCTTTATACTTCAACTGCCACCTTTTTCGAAATATTAATCTCCTTTTTCGTCAACAACTTACGTTTACTCACTACAGCCATAAATTAAAAATCGAATTACTTTAACGGTAACATTAGAAAAGGGATTTCATCCGTTTATTAAATATCGTGTTAATGTTAAAAGTAATTCATGATATTTACATGGGGGAGGCGCCTTCAACCATTTAGGGGCGCATTCTTTCCAGGGGTTTTAAGGGTCTAATTTCAACGGGATTTGGTTCATTCGATTTAGATTAAAATTCAGCTACTTTTTGTATTATGAAATTTTATCTTAGACTTCAGTTACCAACATTTTTTAATATTAATTATACATTCTTTTTTTCGGGCTCTAAGAAATTGATTGATTGCTGCGAGGTTTGGCTGACTCAACTTGGTTTTCGATGGTCTCTGGCACGTGAAGAGTACTACGGGTACATGCTGCCTTAGGTAGCGGGGACTCTAGTCACAGGTTCGTTCAGAAAGAGGTTTGTTGGGAAGTCACTAGACGCTGCGGTAGGCAAGGGAGCCCCGAAAGTATGTCCATTTAAAGGATTTTCAAAAGATATAAAATCATACAAACTTGAGTTTTGTTTAAGATTATTGTAACGGGCCCGAGAAATGCCGTTTAAAGATCAGAAGATCTATTAGAAATGAGGATAGGTTGAGTTAGCATCAAATATTTCAACGTTAGTGCGAAAGTAATAGTGACATTTTTACTCATATATTTGTTGTAGAAGCGAATTGTAAGTAGGGTTTTATCAAACTATAGAATTACCGGAAAAAGAACAGAAACACCTTGTAGAATTACAATGAAGGAAAGAAAGATATAGACCAAATGCAGTTTGATATTCTGAATAAAAGGATACATCTCTTATACTTGTAGCAAGAAACAATGAATCGGTTATTGTAAAGCCCTTCTGGAGCATGAATCACATTTCAACTTTAGATTGCCCTAAAATAATCTTTAAAAAACTTTCTTACTTTAGCTAGGGTTTTTCCCATCAAAACAAATTTGTTAATTGACAATTTCCTGCTTATCTTTTTTCCGATTATGGGGAGAAAATCATAAAAAGTTGTTTTTTATAAATTTTCCCTGTTAATTTCGTACAAACTGTTTCTGTGATTCTTTTTTTCTTTCTTGCAATCATCGCGATAAAACTCTGACTATTGAGTCAGACCTTCTACTACACCATGTATATTAGCGAAATTTTCAATATTCCTTTGCTATTAGTTATGAAATTAATTTGCATGACACTGACTCAAACTTGCAATTTTACTAGATTTTCTGCTTTTTTAATAGTTTACAAATATGTACATCAGTGTACTACTGTAGATTCGGCTCTGAATTGCAGCTTTTTTTTTGAGTGAATGAGTGGATGGGTGTTAAAATGCTCTTTTTTAAGAGTATACTTGCAGACTACTGAGTTTTGAGATTTTTCGTGCGATCATGGTGTCCTGAATTCGAATATTCGTTCGGGAATGAGATCATTTGTTTAAGTTTTGCAAGTATGTATGGAAGTCTGGGAATATGTTTGTCACGGTTATTTTTGCAATGGTATGTTAATTAGGTAACTGTGGCTGTGTACTATATATATATATATAGTGCGTAGGATATGGAATCAGTGGATTTGGAACATATTTCGTCCTCGGGTTTTATGCGTTTTCCACGCGTTAACTTCAAGCGAAGTTTTGATTCGCAGTTCTGGTTGAGTCATTGGTTGTGAGCGATCACTAATACACTATATGGCCAAAGGTGGCCGGTCACTTGCGATTTTAGACGTTTTGTTAAATAGTTAGAAAAATACATAAGGAATTAACCTGAAACTGCAGGTGTCTAAACAGTATAGAACAGGTCATATATTTCCGCAAAGATTTTTTTCCCGAAACCCCATAGGGGACTGTCAACAAATTGAAAAAACACGAATATCTTTTGGATAACCCTGTAAAAACTAATGTAGCAAAAGCGTTCAAACTCGAGTTTATTAATAAGTGGCTCATTGTAATATACTATGTTCATTTTTATGAGGATAGTATGTATACTCATAGAAAAATTAAGGTTTTTATAAAAACAATACCAAATTTCGCCAAGTTTCTTGCTTATAATTTGCAGAGTTCTTAATATAAAAAAAGTTCTTTTCAGAAAATATGAAAAACGACATTGTACACAGTACTGCAATCAGAATTAAAAAATAATAAAAATTGGATGCAAAATGAGCAGGTTTACTATAAATTGTTTCACTGCGCATGCCCGAAAGCAATAAAAATATAATATGCATAATGTATTAGCTAAGTATATAGAGCAACTTTTGTGAAAGTCTCAAAATCATAGCTTGAAAATTCTGAAAATTATCATCGATAGAATAATCCCGAAATCCGTTGTTCCCCCCAAAAAAGCAAAAATATGAGGGGTTGTGTCAAATATCTGTTGATTAGTGCCCAGGTAGCGTACACAACATTGCACGTGCTGCTATATTTGGATACAACCCCTCATCTTTTTGCTTTCTTTTGGGAACAACGGATTTCGAGCTTATTCTATCGACGATAATTTTCAGAATTTTCAAGCTATGATTTTGAGACTTTCACAAAAGTTGCTCTATATATTTAGCTATTACACTATGCACATTATATTTTGATTGCATTCGCGCATGCGCAGTGAAACATATTTTAGTAAACCTGCTTATTTTTCATCCAATTTTTATTATTTTTTAATTCTGATTGCAGAGTATTGTGTACAATGTTGTTTGTCATATTTTCTGAAAATATTTTTTTTTTATATTAAGAACTCTGCAAATTATAAGTAATAAACTAGGCGAAATTCGGACTGTTTAAATAAAAACTTTAATTTCTCTACGAGTATACATGCTATCCTCATAAAAATGAACACAGTATATTACAATAAGCCACTTAATAATAATATCAAGTTTGAATACTTTTGCTACATTAGTTTTTACAGGGTTATCCAAAAGATATTCGTTCTTTTTCAATTTGTTGACGGTCCCCTATGGGGTTTTGGGAAAAAAATCTTTGCGGAAATATATGACTTACATTGTAGTTTCACCTTAATTCCTCATGTTTTAAATTTAAAAAGCAACGTTAAAAACGCCAGAAAAAGCAAACATTCAGCCGACTAGTTTTGATAGCGTTTAGCGTTCCGTCCTCAGGACCTATAACGCAAAGCCTGTTTAAGCTGGATAATTATTAAGATGCTACTCTGCGCAGAATGATATACATTTAAAAAGAAACTTTAAAAAGGTCAGAATAAGCAAACATTCAGCAGACTAGTTTCGATAGCGTTTAGCGTACCGTCCTCAGTGCCCTATAACGCAAAGCCCGTTTAAGCTGGATAAATAATTATTAAGATGCTACTTGGCGAAGAATGATATAAATTCAAAAAGCAACTTTAAAAACGCCAGAATAAGCAAACATTCAGCAGACTAGTTTCGGTAGGGTTTTGCGTACCGTCCTCAGTGCCCTATAACGCAAATCCCGTTTAAGCCGGATAGATAATTATTAAGATGCTACTTGGCGCAGAATGATATAAATTTAAAACCAACTTTAAAAACGCCAGAATAAGCAAACATTCAGCAGACTAGTTTCGATAGCGTTTAGCGTGCCTTCCTCAGTGCCTATAACGCAAAGCCCGTTTAAGCTGGATAATTAATTATTAAGATGCTACTTGGCGCAGAATGATATAAATTTAAAAAGCAACGTTAAAAACGCCCCACCAGTGGCCGAGAGGTTCTGCTCTCGAAGCTGGTAGACGGGAGGTGCTGGGTTCAATCCCAATGGCGCCCGTCGGCCTAATCGTTCGGAGTTTTCGGGGTTTTCTTCGAGCCGTGGATCTTCCATGCGTTAATACGGATTAGGTTCCCTTAGAAAGACCCCCACGTAGGGCACTCCCCCCGGGCCTATATCCCTCGTGTAGATAATTGGCCGTCAAAAATCAACCCAACCCAACGCAACGTTAAAAACGCCAGAATAAGCAAACATTCAGCAGACTAGTTCCGATAGCGTTTAGCGTACAGTCCTCAGTGCCTATAACGCAAAGCCCGTTTAAGCTGGAAACATTAATTATTAAGATGCTACTTGGCACAGAATGACATAAATTTAAAACGCGACGTTAAAAACGCCAGAATAAGCAAACATTCAGCAGACTAGTTTCGATAGCGTTTAGCGTGCCTTCCTCAGTGCCTATAACGCAAAGCCCATTTAAGCTGGATAATTAATTATTAAGATGCTACTTGGCGCAGAATGATATAAATTTAAAAAGCAACGTTAAAAACGCCAGAATAGGCAAACATTCAGCAGACTAGTTCCGATAGCGTTTAGCGCACGTCCTCAGTGCCTATAACGCAAAGCCCGTTTAAGCTGTACGCTAAACGCTATCGAAACTAGTCTGCTGAATGTTTGTTTATTGTGGCGTTTTTAACATTGCTTTTTAAATTGATATCATTCTGCGCCAAGTAGCATCTTAATAATTATTAATTCCTCATGTATTTTTCTAGATATTTAACAAAATGTCTAAAATCGCAAGTGACCGTTCACCTTCGGCCATATAGTGTATAGTAAGAAATTGAGATTTCTATTTAGAATAAAGAACAACATCGGAATCCATGGTATTCCATGTATAGTGATATTATCTACCAAAGAGATTTTTAAGTACCTGTAGAACGAACAGAAAGATAATTTGGGCCGAGTTGAATGAGTGAAATTTTGTAATTTTTGGTAAATGTTTTTCTCACCCTCAGTCATTCATAAAACTGAGGTTATGTTTGATGGACTGCATTTAAATTCTCCATTTCTTTGCTAATTGCCTGTTTACTTTTATAATTATATTGTTCTTTGTTAGATGATTCTATTTAACAGCTTTCTTTCTAGTGAACATCTCCGAAAAATATATCACAAAATTTCACAAGTCAGAGACAGTCAGTAAACATTTTTACAACTATATATTAAAACATTTTATCACATCTTATCATATCTTTTCTATTCTATATTGATGTTTAAACTCGTAACATGAAAACTACTTGACTACAAATATCCATCACATGAGAAACTGGAAATCTGTATACGCATTGAATTGTTTTAATACATTACAGAAATAATGTTTTTTGGTCAATTTTCCAAGCTTATTTTCATCAATCAAAGAAATTAACGACATATAGGGGCAAAAACACATAAAGGAAATATTTTCTTTTGTGGCGCTAAAGATTAAGATTGCTTGTAACTTACTTACGTAATTCATACTCTGTTTAAACAAGTAGCAATTAAAACATTTTTAAATATTAACTTTAAAAGGTATTTTATTTACGATTTGTGCAGAAAAATCTTTTAAATATATGACCATAGTGGATTATATGTGTCATTATTTAGTAATTCTTTTTATTTCTTTTCTTATACATGGTTTATTGAAAATAAATGATAAAGAAGAAACTTTTACTAACCATAAACATTATAAAGATGGACATTACATTGTTCGTTGATATACAAATTAAAATATAAGCAGTACATAATTGTAGGAGAAGACGGGTTACATGACGAATGGTGAATGATGACGAATTCAGTATTTCAGATAGTTAATCACAGATGCTAGCAGGTCGCGACCACAAAAATATTCCCTTAGAGGTGGGACATGCGTTTCACTATGATAAACATGCGTGTTCCCACTTTGAGGGAAGTTATTTCCATTGGTTCGTTTTCAGTGTGTTTCTCTAAACTATTTGACCATCATAACATAAGGAATCAACATTATACGGTAATTTTTTCAACTTTTTCACTAAAAGCTTTTGTAAGTAGAACTCAAGAATTGCAAATTCGTAGGAGATCATTTCTTTTTCAATAGTCTTGGTCACTGCTGAAAAAAGGTAATTTTCGTCATCTTACCCCATGGCTGGGGAAAGATGACAAAAATTACGTTTTTGGAAAACCCCGGGGTTTGCTCCTTTAAAGTTAAAATAGGCAATTGAAAATATTCATGTCAACAGGCAGGATATGGACGAAGTTCTCATGTAAATATCAGTTAAATATCAGTTCATAAATTTATTCACAATGGTTAGGAAAAATTGTAGAAGCTTAACTTCGTCATCTTTCCACACCTTCTCCTACTTGTACTTTGCTAAAAGCAGTGTAGAATGGAAACATCAAAGTCCAATTCTCCAATCTCTTTCGGTTAAAACTCTATGGCCATCCTTAAGGATATTCTAAGACATAACTGGTGATGTTTGCAATTTGAAGATAGGGAGGTTAGAAGAGAGGAGAGAACGCGAAGGGAAAAACCAAGACTTGAAGCGAAAATAACGCATAATATACTGAAGCCATCTACCAATGAAACTAAACAAATTAAACTGTTAAAGTGGATTTATTTTTAAAAGGTTTTTCCCGATATTCGGGATTTCAAATGAAAAATTATCATTACAGGTATCTTTACCGCTTAAAGTAATTTCGATTGACTCTCTAACCATAGCTTTAGGTGGGTTCTTATAATGGGAAATAATTTTAGTGTTGTTGAAACTTATTTTAATATCTTTATCGTTGGCGTAATCTCTCTAAGAGCGCAGTTATGAATCTCCCAAATTTAATGTCATTCATATCCTCCTTCAATTGCTCAAAAAAACTGCTTTTGGTAATTTCGATATAGAAAATTCTATGATTATTATTTAAAATGATGGCGATCTTCTACACTACTGCAAAATGATCTGGAGGGACGGAATCTAATTTATTTGAAAACAAGTCAATTTACGAGGAGGAATATAAATAAGATGGATATTAAATTTAATAAGAGCCTTTTAAATCATTTCAAAGAATATAGGGATATTTTGGAATTTGCGATAGATGGGAGTACCATTGCTTGGGACAGAATAACATGTAAAAGGGTTACCAAATTTCTCAATGATCTTGTGGATGTAATGGGATGACATCCATTATCAATGGCGATATCCATAATGTGGTTAAGTTCTGAGATGGAATCTTCGGAACAGACGAGAAATTCACGCTGAATAAAAGAGTTAAAGACAGTCTTCTTACAGTTCAAAGAAACTGAAGAGTTAAAAGGTAATACTGTGTTACTCTTTGGAGGTTTATGATAGACTACGTTTTAGAGTGTTGTTATCCTTAATTAGTTGAACATCTAGGAAGAGTAATGACAAGTTTACTTAAGTTTCCAGGGTAAAATTAATGTTGTGATCAAGTTCATTGACCTTTGAAAGAAAGGAGAAAAGCGCTTGTTATCCATTATTTATTGTATCCCAGACGGAGATAAAAAAAAAGCACGTATTTTTATATGTAGCTTAACTCAAAAATTTCCAATCCATTCTAACAGAACCCAGCGGGCCCCTACTACAACTATCTCTAAATTGAAAAAAAAAAAACCTCCAAATTATTTTTCTCAAAACTGATAAATCTTGCAAAAAACATGGTGTGTATAAAACAAACTACATTAATAAAATGAACTCCTGCATAAATGACATGAACTGTGGAATTCTGAAGAAATATCCAAATCTTTCATTTTTTACAAAAGCACAGGAACTTGTTAGGAGGGGGTCCTTGGTGGAAAATATGCAGAAATTTATCAAAATCAATAATACAGGCTTCACACCCAGATTGGTTGGTCAACTGTTAGACCACACACTAGGGCTCCCCATGAGACCTAATGTAGTCAGGTGATCTGTCCGAATGTATTTTATAGAGAAAGCTTTCGTCCAATTCCTGAAGTTAATCCTGCCACATTCAAATACGGCCGTATATTCAACAGAAGAATACATTCGAAATATTCAATGTATTCATATTTCCAAGGATACTATGTTAGCAATCTTTTTATCACCCTGTTGATACCAAAGAACTTGTGCATAATGTTAACCTTGAACTAAATATCCAAGAAAATTTAAATAGCAGCACAAAAGCCTCCTTATATGCATGACTTAATCTCCTCCTTTAGAGCAATGCATTTATGTTTGATAATAATTTTTACATACA
Organism: Maratus speciosus; assembly: GCA_963932465.1. Classification (NCBI taxonomy): domain Eukaryota; kingdom Metazoa; phylum Arthropoda; class Arachnida; order Araneae; family Salticidae; genus Maratus; species Maratus speciosus. The sequence continues at coordinate 2,255,443 of OZ010787.1, forward strand.
AATTAAGGGAGCACCTATTGTATTCCTTATCTCTGGCTTACTATCCGAATTTAAATTTCGACTCATGGAAGAAATTATTCTTATTAGTTTTGATTTAAAACCATCAGTTTGTCTGAGCTATGTCAACGACATTTTCATTACGCGGAATAATGAGCAACAAGTGCTTCCCTACTTCCTTTCAAGGATCGATGAACGTGATCGCAACTTTAAATTTATCAAAAAACTGAAGTAAACTCGTCATTACCATTCCTAGACGTTCAGTGAATTAAAGTTAAGAACACTCTGAAAACCACGGTCTATCGTAAACCTGTCAAGCTTAACACGGTAATCTCTTTTAAGGGTTCAGGTACCTTTGAAGCTGACAAATTGCATGAAAATGAGATCCTGATATCGATTGCTATAACTCCACATCTGATTAACTTTCGACTATAAAATTTTAAATACACATTAAAAGAGATATATGCTAATTGTTAATGTTCTGAAAAAAAAGTCTAGATGCATATAAAGTTTATAAATTTCATTCTAAATTTAATGTTTATTTAATAAACGAATTCACTCTATATGTCTTGCGAGCATGATTTCTCTTAATTGAATAGTCACAGTGCGCGATTTTTTTTTATTAAGTGAGATATAATCCGTGTTTTAAATGACCTACACTGGAAATAATATAATGATTAGTTCTTGAGAAAATAAATCTAAAATCTAAAATCTCAAAATTTTGAATCTTATAAAAATAGTCATAATTTCTAAGTTTCTTACTTGATGAATATAATAGCAGGTTATTTTGTGCATATACAAGGTTTATTACTTGTAAAAAATTCATTAAATTCTATCCAGCCATTTCTTAAAAATCATGCGCGCAATGACTAAAATCATCGTTTTGAGAAAATTGACTTTAATGAACGAATTACCCTAGATTATATAAATGAAGTTCAAACTGTTTTAGACATAACTTTCCTTCTGAGGCGGATTTTTGCATGGGGTTTCTTTTAAAAGGTTTGTTAAGAATAAAATTTTCATGTAAGTTATTAAATAAGAAATTGATTTTTGGACACTTTCAAAGGAACCTGACCCCTTAAAGCCCCAGTAACTTTTATTTAGAAGAAGGCTGCCTTTAACTCTATTATTAAGTGCGCAATTCTCATCTGTTCTGAAAATTTCTTTCAGGAAGAACTTAAACATATTATGGATATCGGGCATGGACCGATCATGCACCGGTATGGATCTTGACACCCCATAACATCCATAAGATCATTGATAAATTTGGTATTCAATTAACCCACTATTCTGTACCCAGCAATATTATTCTAATCTATAGAAAATTTCAATATATCCCTATATTCTTTCAAAGACTTAAAAAAAGATCTTATTAAATTTAATATCCATATAATTGCTACTCCACCAGGAAAATTGATTGACTTGTTTTCAAGTAAATTAGATCCCATTCTCCCAGATAATTTGCAAGAATGTATGAGAAACAGATCATTTTAAATAGTAGGCATGTGATTTTTTACATAGGAATGGAAAAAGAAGCTTTTTTGAGCAATTAAAGGAGCATATGAGTGACATTTAACTAGGGAAATTAAAAGCTCACTTCTCCATATTCTACGCAAAACATAAAGATATTAAAATATTAGGTTGTAACGAAAGTTTTCCTCCAAATCGCCATTATATAATGCTAATTATGATACACATAATTAACTGTAATATTATATATAACCACCATTCCGCCAAACCTTCACAGTGTCATATGATACAACACTAGTACCTAAAGCTGTACACTTTATTTGGTGACATTCTGTAGCTGACTTTTTGCAACAGAACTAGAAGTAAATGATGATTCTAATCTGGTAGCGTGATAGTTCAATTTCAGACACCTTGTACTTAATGATAACGATATTTTTTACAAATTTCACAACACAGTGTTATAAATCAAGTATCTTTCTTTCAAATGCCAAAAGTCGTTTGAAAAATATGACCAAACACGTAAACGCGAACTGTTTGCACAGACCGTATTTGCTGTGGGGGAAAACGTTCGTTACAACCTGATAAATTCCAACAACGCTCAAATTATTTCATGTTATAACAATCTACTTAAAGCTATGGTTAGAATATCAATCGAAATAGCTTTAATATATAAAGATACCTGCAATGAGAATTTTTCTTTTAACATGGCTTGTCTATGGATAAACCTATTGAAAATAACGTAATGCCCTTTTGAACCTATTAATTTGTTTAATGCCACTTTTCATCGGTTGATGACTCCAGTATATTAAGGGTATTTTGTTTGTTCGTTTCTTTCTTTGTATTCCGTCCACCATTCTAACCTCTTTATCGTCAAGCTGGAAACATCACCAGTTATGTCTTTGAATATCCCTGAGGATGCCTCTAGAGTTTTAGCCGAAACTGTTGAGAGAATTTGACTTTTTACTAAGTTTTTAATGTTTCTATTCTGCACTTCTTTTAGCAAAGTACAAGTACAATTATGTACTGTTTATATTTTTAATTTGTATACTAATCAGTGATGCAACGTCCATCTTTATATTTTTTATTTAGTAAATGTTTCTTCTTTATGTTTGATTTTTCTATAAACCATATATCTGAAAATAAAATTAAAAGATTAACTGGGCGATGACAGATATCATCCATTATGTTCATATATTTAAAAGATTTTTATATACAAACCTTAAATAAAATACCTTTTAAGGGAAAGCATTTTAAAGTCATTTTTCGCATAAAAATAAAGGATTCAAGGAAGGAAACGGAGCAATTGTTTTCCAAAAAAGCTATTTAATTATTTTTTAAACTAATTTTTACTAAGATTAGGACTAGAAAATGTGAAAAAAAGTAAAAAATATTTCATTCATTGATAAAATTTTGGTAAATGGAGGAATTTATAGTGAAATTTAGTGAAATTTGGCCCGAAACGCAAAACGCTCTAAAGGAAATTCTACTGTATGTATGTTAATTTCCTTTTTACACTTCATATTTATGACATTGGTGAAGGCAATGAACTAAAATCTAAGAGATTCTTTAAGTATTTCAAAACTTATAGCATATCACACCTGTTTAGATGCTAATTTTCATAAAATTCATCGATGTCATTCTACAAAAACATCCATAAAACATAAAATATTTATTCTAAATTTAAATCTTTAGTTTATTGCCTTCACAATAGTGTAAATAACACATATTTTAAATTTCATAGTGATATTCCAATAACTTTTTGAGAAATCATGTTTTGCGTATGGAATTTTCACCGAAAATTATATTTTCAAAAAAATGCATTTAAAGTTTAGATTTATGTTTTACTACAAGAATTTACAGTAATATACATATAAATTTCACTTTTTTTATAAACCATAACTATTTTTCAAAGTACGGACCCTTTTTTTATCTCTAGAAGGTCATATCCCCCCCCCCCCCCCCCAGTTTTTCAACAAAGCAAAAGATGACGTTTCGCATCGACGATGTACCCGTTACCGAACACATTACATTCTTCAGTTTTAAGTGACTTGGATTGTTTGTGGTTTATTCAATATCTTTTAACTTCATGTATAATCCAATATTATACAATTTTACAGGGAAATTATTAAAAAAATAGTGCTCGTCTTCTGTATCTAGGCCAGTCGGGGCCGATTTTGCACGCGATCACTTTCTAAGCCATATCATTCGATGTCATTCCACAAAAAGATACATAAAACAACAAATATTTATTATAAATTTAAACCTTTAGTTCATTGCCTTCACAATAGCGAAAACAACATATACTTTAAATTTCCTAGTGATATTCCAGTAACTTTTTGAGAAATCATGTTTTGCGTATGGAATTTTCACCCAAAATTACATTTTCTAAAAAATGTAAAAAGTTTAGATTTATGTTTTACTACAAGAATTTACAGTAATATACATCTAAATTTCCCTGTTCTTATAAACCATACTTATTTTTTTTTAAATTACTGACCCTTTCTTTATCTCTAGAGGGTCATATCCCCCCCCCCTCCAGTTTTTCAACAAAGCAAAAGATGACATTTCGCATCGACGATGTACCCGTTATCGAAAACACTATATTCTTCAGTCTTAAGTGACTTGGATTGTTTGTGGTTTATTCCATACCTTTAACTTCATGTATAATCCAATATTATACAATTTTACAGGTAAATTATGAAAAAAATAGAGCTCTTCTTCTGTATCTAGGCCTGTCGGTGCCAATTTTGCACGCAATCACTTTCTACGCCATATTTTTCGATGTCATTGCACAAAAACATTCATAAAACAAAAAAATATTTATTCTAAATTTAAACCTTCAGTTCATTGCCTTCACAATAGTGTAAATAACATATATTTTTAATTTCATAGTGATATTCCAGTAACTTTTTGAGAAATCATGTTTTGCGTGTGGATTCTTTACCGAAAATTACATTTTCCAAAAAATGCAAAAAGTTTAGATTTATGTTTTACTACAAGAATTTACAGTAATATACATATAAATTTCATGGAGCATATTATTTACATTTCTTATTATTAAAAAAATGCTTCCAAAACCGCGAAATTTCTCCAAACATACGGCCCTTTAAAAGCAATGCCGGCCCTTTAAACAGCACTTCCGGTTTGAGTGACAGCTGTTGAGTAGTTTAAAAACCACTATAAACCGGATCTATTTATAGTACAATACAAACAAATACAGTTTTGGAAAGTTGGTCTTTAATAAAATAAAATAAAATAAATTTGACAATTTTGGTCGAAAATTGCATTTTCAACGTAGTCAGATACCTTAAATGAAGTAAATTTTAAAATGTATCTTCTCGTACAATTTTGAACATTTTGAGCTAATTTTTTAAAAACTATTCTTAGAAGTGTGCTGTATAATTTTAAGCATCGGATTTACCATAAGTTAAATAGTTTGGGAGAAAAAATAAAATGTTCAATTACGTGTAAAATTACAGGAAAACTGAATTTATTTTACATTTTTACGGGTAAAGAAAAAAAAATTTATTTTATTGTAAATTCGATACTTAGATTTATCAAATAGAACAAACATATGGAACAACCACAACAAAAATTCAAGTCAATTTAAAAAAAATATATAAACATTTTATCACATTGAACATGCTAATTCGTAAACACAAACAGAGAAAAGTCACTTTCAAGTGAAGTGGGTGTGACATTTAAAGGGGCGACGATGTAATAAAATTGTTTTTAACTGTATTTATAATACTCGGATATTTATGAAATTTCATCAGAATTTACTAGGGATAATAAAGTATAATTTAAGCAAAGAATTAGAAAATGGATATTTTCGACATTTTTCGCCGAATGAAAGGTACCCTTAAAGTTAACATTTAAAAATATTTTAATTCTTGTTTGTTTAAATAGAGTGCAACCACCCAGTTCAAACCTTTATATATCTATCTGTCTACCTCTCTATCTATCTATGCATATACACATATAACTTTTTATGGACATGATAACTTCCATAATTCTGCACATATCTCTTCCAAACTGATACATAAAATCAAGAGGCAGAAAATCTCGGTCAGGTTATTTAATGCATAAAATCGGACCAAGGAGGTGGAAATAGGGAGGGGTTTTGTGAAAAATAATAAAACCCACAACTTCTTAATTATATTACACATTAAATCAGTTTAAAGTTATTGTTACTCCTAGAAAAGGGCCCAAAAATTTATCTATGACAGATTTTTGATAACATTAAGAATGGGTTCAAGAAGCGAAAAAATAGTTTTTTAGGGAGAAAAAAGTTCATAACTTCGTCAGTTCTTAAGATATCAAATCCAATTAACTTTATTATAAATCTATTTAATATTATGTACAACTTTTATATTCACAAGATTTTGATAGGACCAACTCTTATCGCAAAAAAAAAAAAAAAATAAATAAATAAAAACGAAAAGAAAAAGTGGGGGTTGAAGAAGGAAAAAATTCAAAACTTCGTCAATTCACAAGATATCTAATCCGCTTGAATTTATTATAAATCTTCCTTATATTTGTTAGAAAAACTAATCTCTTTCAGAATTAAGTAAACACTATCAATCATGTTAGACAAGCTAATCTGTTTCAAAATTATATAAACTCATCATTAATCAAGATAAACTGTTTTGTTCCTGTCATTCAAAAAACACTTTAGCTATCATAAATAAAGACTAAGATTACTTCCTGTTTGTGAATATGTGGATAAGAAACAAAACATTCAAATTAAATGACTATTATTGTGACACATGAAAGAACTATTTTCTTAATTTATGACTTTAAGTATTTTATTCATATCTATAATTAAGATTCATTTTATTTGTTATTTTAATCATTTATCAATAATCCTTTTGTGTATGTTATAATTTCTTCAATGTGTTTTCTGCAATGTAATGAGAAGGGAGCAAAAATGTACGCTCCAGTTTGTATTTATAAGCGTAGATAAAATATAGTTTAAAACCAGAATCTTCACAATGTTCCTGAAATATATATCACACAAAAAGGATACACAATCTTTTAATAAAATAAATTCACCAGTTCTTATAGGTGACACATCGCTGAATATTTCAGTTTTATCTTGGATTTAAACAACTTCTTTTCATTGGATTTGTTGAAGAAACTTACCTGCTTCGAAGTGGACGATCTACAATTAAAAGGTAAGGAGCTTTACCTTATCTTTATTTTGTGATTGCATGTGAATATTGTTATTTACCTTCAGTCTCATTTTTTTCATCTAACAATGATTATGAGACTAAAGCGCTGCCTTCCTTAAATATTAAATATTAGTATATGATAATTTAAAGGGTTTATTTGAAAATTAAAAGGTGGTAATAGAAGTCAAAAATGACATCAAAAGACGCACAGATAATAGAGAAGCTTAATTCTAATAATTACAATGTTTGGAAATTTAAAATCGAGATGCTTCTCATCAAAGAATATATCTTTGAGATATTTACTGATGAACCACCAAACCCAATTACGACCGATTGGTCCAAAAAGGACCGGAAGGCAAGGGCTATAATTAACCTCCGCATTGAGGACAGCCAGATCGTCCATGTAAAAAATATTAACAATGCTAGAGATACCTGGAACACATTAAAGGCAATTCATGAACGCAGCAATTTATCAAGTAAGCTATACCTTTTACGCAAGTTGTGTAGCACAAAATTACCTGAAGGTGGTGATATGGTAAAGCGTATCACAAACATACAAGAATTAATTGATAAATTATCTGCAATCGGAGAAACAATAAAGGGCAATCATATTTCAGCGCTGTTACTGTGTAGCTTACCAGCTTCGTATGATACATTAATTACCGCATTAGAGTCCCGTAATGAAGAAGAGTTTACACCTAGTTTCATTAAAAGTAAATTGATTGATGAACATAATCGCAGAAGCGATAGTTCAGAACCATCTGAAAACACCGCAAGAGCTTTCAAAACTACAAAGAAATTTAACAATGCGGGTTACAAATTCAATAATGCGGGATACAAGAAGGAACAAAAATACTGTTCAAATTGTAAATTAAAAAACCATAACACTAAAGATTGCTGGCATAATTACAACTATAAAAGTAAGCAAAACAATACTTCACATAATATGAACTATAAACAAAACTACAAAAGAAATTTTAATTCTTCGCTTGTTTCCAAAAGGATGATAAATCTGTAAGGAATGATTATGTATCAAATTCGGATAAAAATGCCGATTGCAATGAATCTGAAAGTCATCAAGGTAATAAACATTGTGCATTTATCATAAAACCGCGCAATAACAAAGCGTGGATAGTTGACAGTGGCAGTTCCAGTTATAACATATAATCAACATTTATTTACAGAAATTAAATCAAATGAATAAACTAATGTTGTAATTGCAAACGGAAACAAATTAGTTTCTTATGGATCAGGAAATACATTAATAAAAACTGTAACTTCAAACGGTGAAATACACAACATAACACTAAAAGATGTGTTATTTGTTTCAAATATTGAATCAAACTTATTTTCTGTTAGTAAAGCTACAGAAAATGGATGCGAGATTTTATTTAAAAATGATAAATGTAAGTTAACGTATAATGGAATAACTCGCCTGGAAGCGGTAAAGAAAAATAACTTATATGAAATTGAAACAGCAAATGAAAGCGCAAACATAAACTATGTAAATAAGACTTACATTTGTAAGGATAATAATTGCATAGAATTATGGCACAGAAGGTTTGGCCATAAAAATTTTGCATCAATCAAACAAATCGAAGAAAAACACCTAGCAATAGGAATACAAATAAATAAGTGTATACATGACACAACTTCTGAAACTTGTATCAAAACAAGGCTAGCAGATGCACCTTACCCAAAATTAGCAGATTATAGAGCCACTAAACGATTAGCGTTGATACACTCTGATGTATGTGGGCCTTTCCAAGTACCAACAATAGGGGGAAAAACATATTTCTTAACATTTATAGATGATTACTCAAGATTTACAATTCTGTATTTATTATCAAAGAAATCAGAAGTTTATGAAAAACTTAAGCAATTTGTTGCCTTAGTTAGTAATAAATTTGGCGAAAAGCCGAAAAGTATAAGAGCAGACAATGGAGGGGAATTTAACAATGATTTAGTGGATAACTATCTCATAAAAAACGGCATAAAGCACCAACACACTGTTCCGTACTCTCCGAGCCAAAATGGCGTAGCCGAACGCAAAAATAGAACTTTAATTGAAATGACGAGAGCTTTGCTTAGCGAAGCAAACTTGCCTCAAAAATTCTGCGGTGAAGCTATCTGTACGGCGAATCACCTGCAAAACCGCTTGCCAACGAAAGCTAATGAAAAGTCCCCGTTTGAGCTTTGGAATGAACGACCGCCAAATTTACATTATCTTAAAGTGTTCGGCTGTAAAGCCTTTGCATATATCAACAAAAATTAACGACAAAAATTAGATGATAAGGCAGTTGAAGGTATTTTTGTCAGTTACGACAATTACTCAAAGAGTACCGCATCTACACAAGTGGTAAAAAATAATAATCGCAAGAACTGTTAAATTTCTAGAAAACAAAAATACACAAGAAAAGGTAGAAACACAGTTAAATTTGAGAGATAAACAATCCGATGAAAATGATAAGTCACAGAACAAAAACTTAGTAGAAATTGAAGTGACAAACACTGAAGACACACCAAGTGAGTCAAAACAATTAACACCAGAACCAAGGCGGTCAGATAGATCAAATAAAGGAATCCCTCCAGACAGATTCGTTTACATGACAACACACGAACATATAAAAGAACCAGAAAATTTTAATGACATAATAAATATTGAAAACAAGGAAGAAAAACAACACTGGTTAAATGCGACACAAGAAGAAATAAATTCTCTTAATAAAAACAAAATATGGACACTAGTCGATCCCCCACTAGGTAAAAAAGTAATTGGATCCAGATGGATTTTTAAAACTAAATATGATGATCAAGGAAGAATACAGAAATACAAAGCGAGATTAGTGGCAAAGGGATATTATCAAAAATATGGCGTAGACTATGAAGAAACTTTTGCCCCTGTTGTTTCATATACGACACTTAGATCATTCATAGCAGCGGCAGCTTACCACAAATTAAAAATTAATCATGTCGATATCAAGACGGCTTTCTTGTATGGAAACATAGATGAGGAAATTTACATAACTCAGCCAGAAGGCTATATTATTCCAAATCAGGAAAACAAAGTATGCCGCTTAAATAAATCCATTTACGGGTTGAAACAAGCAGCCAGGGCATGGCACACTAAGATAACAAAATCATTAAATGATTTAAATTTTAAACAGTCTAATTCAGACACATGTTTATATATTAGAAATGAAGGAGAAAGCAAAACGTATATTATTGTTTACGTCGATGATATCCTGATTGCAGGACAAGATGACGAAATTAAAGATATAATAGAAAAACTTAAGGGAGAATATGAATTAAAAAATCTAGGAGAACTAAGCTATTATTTAGGAATCAAAATAGAAAAAAACAGCAGAAGGTTACGAATTAAATCAAAAGGCTAAAATCGAAGAACTAGTAAAAAAGTTTAATTTAGAGGATGCTAAACCAGTCGGTACACCGATGGAACCTAATTTTAATAGATTAGAAGATTATGACAATTTATTGCCAAATAATGTTAAATACAGACAGGCAATAGGTTCATTACTTTATATCGCATCTGTCAGTAGATCTGATATTTCTGCTGCTGTGAATATATTGAGTAGAAGAAATGAATCCCCAGGTCAAAAAGACTGGATGGTAGCTAAAAGAATAATACGATATTTAAACTGTACTAAAGAATTAAACTTGGGCATTGACACAAAAGCAGAACCGATTTTAAAGGTTTTTGCGGATGCTGACTGGGCAGGTGATACTTGTACAAGAAAATCAACCAGTGGCAAGCTTTTTACCTTGGGTAATAATCCAATTCAATGGATTACAAAAAAACAGTCATGCATTGCTCTTTCATCAGCAGAGGCTGAATATGTATCAGCCGCAAGTGCAGGGCAAGAAATTATTTATTTATTGAAACTCCTGGAAGATTTAGACTTAGCACAAACAAAACCTATTTGTTTATATGAAGACAATCAGAGTTGTATTAAAATGGTTGAAAGTGAGAAGTTTTCAAAAAAAAAAAAAAAACTAAACATATTGACATTCGTTTCCATGCCATAAAACAACTCAAAAAAGATGGAATAATTGAATTAAAGTACTGCCCATCGAAATATATGATTGCTGATGCACTAACTAAACCAGTCCCCAAACCTGAATTAGTGAATCACAGAAATTCAATGAACTTGTTTGACTCATCAATCTGAAGAGATTAAGGGGGCATGTTAGAAAAACCAATCTCTTTCAGAATTAAATAAACACTATCAATCATGTTAGACAAGCTAATCTGTTTCAAAATTATATAAACTCATCATTAATCAAGATAAACTGTTTTTTCCTGTCATTCAAAAAAACACTTTAGCTATCATAAATAAAGACTAAGATTACTTCCTGTTTGTAAATATGCGGATAAGAAACAAAATATTCAAATTAAATGACTATTATTGTGACACATGAAAGAACTATTTTCTTAATTTATGACTTTAAGTATTTTATTCATATCTATAATTAAGATTCATTTTATTTGTTATTTTAATCATTTATCAATAATCCTTTTGTGTATGTTATAATTTCTTCAGTGTGTTTTCTGCAATGTAAAGAGAAGGCAGCAAAAATGTATGCTCCAGTTTGTATTTATAAGCGTAGATAAAAAATAGTTTAAAACCAGAATCTTCACAATGTTCCTGAAATATATATCACACAAAAAGGATACACAATCTTTTAATAAAATAAATTCACCAGTTCTTATAGGTGACACATCGCTGAATATTTCAGTTTTATCTTGGATTTAATCAACTTCTTTTCATTGGATATGTTGAAGAAACTTACCTGCTTCGAAGTGGACGATCTACAATTAAAAGGTAAGGAGCTTTACCTTATCTTTATTTTGTGATTGAATGTGAATATTGTTATTTACCTTCAGTCTCATTTGTTTAATCTAACAATATTATCTACTAATTTTATATTGACAAGTTTTTGATAGGACCAAATCTTAGAGAAAAATAAATTAAAACTACATAGTGGCTGAAGAAAAAATTATCGTATTAAGGATGTAATCAAATCCAAACTGCTTATTTTCTGACTCATTTTTGTTCTCAAACGCATCCAGATGGCAGATTCTCTTATTCAGAACCTATATAATGTGCCATATTGGTCGATTTTTGATAAAGGCAGAATATATACATTTTTTAAATGCTGTCAAATTGGGCATTTTGAACCACATTTCCCGAAGCAATTGTGATGGAAACGATAAAAGTGGTCATTCTGAGAAAATAATTGTTTATAAATCAAGTTATAATTAATTGAATGAAAAATAATTTTACACAGGTCGCTCAGACATCTCTTCAAAAATAACGTCAGAAAGTTTCATCTTTTTACTTTTAAAAATGTGTTAGAAAATTTCGAGTTGTTGAGCGTGGAAATATATCTTTTTGAATACATGACTGTATTTATGCCGAATCTTGATTTAGTTTTTGTTGCTGAAATTAGTTCTTAACTTCGAAATATTCCGAGCCGGCAGGGATTTTTTTTTAATTTTACAAGTAACAGTTAATTAATATTTGGTTATTTTTGACAGCTCCGATGTCGGAGGATAAAGGTCTGATTTTGGAATTTGCTAATACGACTGAAACGTTGAAAAGTGCGTTGCCATCAATTAAAAGGAATATGAAAATTGTCATGGAGATCTCAAGAGAAGATAATGAAATACAGTCTTAGGATCACTTATAACAATAATAACTGTTTTTGTGGAAAATAATTGCTGTTATTTAAAGTTGCCAGACATTTTTTTATAGTGGCAGTAAAAAATTCTATTTACGTTAGGCGAATTCAACTTTATGTTAAAAATGTTTTATGAATACATTTTTAAAAAAATTTAATTGGAATTGTGATGAATGTATTTTCTTTCACTATATGACAATGCATAAGGTCTGAAAGCAATAGGAAATGTAATTTTTCTTTAGCTGTCGTATGAGACCTCCATTAGACTCTTGTTGGTTTTGCAAGGCAGGCGACTCGTTTTCCCAAAACTAAAGGATTTTCATTGTTTAACAATATTTTTGCAGTTATTGTAGGCTATTTAGAAATATACACTTATAACAGTGTCTATTATTTAGAGGCTAGTAAGATCAATTTCCCGTTATCGACCAGTACAAAAGCAGACAGGGATAGATCTGGGAAACTGGCCATTTTTCTTCAGGCTAAACTTACCTACGTTGAGAGAATGGTGAAAAGTTGCGTATAGACCAAATACCAAATAATTTTGAGTTACATTTGGTGCTTTCTTTTCCAAAGACTATGTGGTCAGTTGTGACCTTTTAGGCTGCACGCAGACGCGTGTTTTGCCATCCTTCTCCAGTTTTCATGGAAATATTTTGTTCAGGGCCGTTCTGCGGTTTATTCACAAAAGAATGAGGGCGATCAACAATGGGTCAGGAGATAAGGAGCTCAACAGTAGTGAAGGAAAAGTCCCTTTCCTTTTAAAGTCATTAAAATCAAAGACACCGCGTGGCCACAAGAAACGACGCCGACACTGATAACAGTTAGAAGGATGGTGCGTTCGCAGCCTTATAGGTTTAAAGATTTTGAAGAAAAGATCAAAAATTAGCAAAAGAAATTCTCTCAAGGCCATGTGATAAAGATCTCCCCCAACGACGGACGTTAGTTTGTCGGCCGACAACTGAATGACCACATGAGAAAAGCCGAAAAGTGTCTCCCAGTGCGCCGAGTTGTATTTTCACTACCTTTAGGGTAACAATACAGTTTTGAACTATTTTTAATTATTTGACTCTTTTTTATTATTTGATTGGTATATTAATAAATGGATTTAAAGACTTAATCAAGCAAAAATGGAATTTTTCTTATAAAACTTTACAAATTGATTTCAATTTTAATTAAAAATATTTAAAAACCGCAGGTCTGAAATCTTGACGTTGAAATAACTTTTGTAGCATACTTTTCTCAAAAGTCTACTCTAAAACTGTAAGATTCTGATTTCGAAAAGTTTAAGAAAAATAAAATATAACATTACAGTAAAAAGGACTATTTATTTAATTTTTTAATATTATAAAATAAACTATTTAAATTACTACAAATCCTATCCTGAATTTCATAAAATGCACCTTAAAGATCGGATAAAAAATGGCAATTGTATTGAAATATATTTATGGAAAATTTGTCAATTAGAATACATTGATATATTGGAAAAATACAAATTAAGAAAAATGAATTTAAAGATTGCAGATCTAAATCATTGAAAGAGAAATAGAGTAAAAACAATTTTTGCATATTATTTATTATCAGATCTTTAAACGGCACTTCGTGAAAATATACTATTTAATTAATTTTAAACACAAAGTTGCAAAATTAATATTTTCGTCATTTTTCGTAAAATGAAAGGTACCGAGTTACCTTAACTGCGTTCTTCAAAAAGGGCTAAACAGACTGTGAATTTGTACATTGAACCAGCATATTTATAGTAGGTCTTTCAAATTCTAATATTATTTAAAATTTAAAAATTTTTATTTACAACCGATTTAGTTGTACATATTTGATTTTCAGACAAATTATATATAGTGGATTATTTTAAATCAATCATATTGATTTGTTAAGATATAATACGAATTGACTTTTTTCCATCTGAGTGAAAAAGTGGCTAGACCAGTAGTCGAACCCAAGACCTTTAGCTTAAATTGCCAATACTTTTCCTATTGAGCTAACTGGACCGACAACTCGGCGACAGAATTCGCTTAGATAACTTTGCTATTGCCAATAAAGTTGCCCGACTCTTTGTGTCGGCACAACTAGCTCAGCAGGCAATGCGTTGGTAATTTAAGCTAAATCTCTTGGATACGGCTCTCGGCCTGCGCACATTTTTCCTCTTTTGGAAAAACGTCAGTTCGTATAAATAAGGTTTAATTAATGTATATATTAATTTTTAAAGCATTAGTCCTTAACCATGAATACAAGAAAAAATAGGGCTCGTATTTCCTTACTTTTCTCGCAGATTAAATCGTATTCCAGCTGCAATATATTTCAACTAATTAAATTTTTAAAATTATGAATTAATTGTTAATTTTTACAAGATCAGACGTAGAATTTTTTGTTATGAAGCAAAAACCACAATTTCATCTAATTACTAGCTGGTGTAGCAATCTGATTTGTTGCATGAGATCGTTCGATTTGTGTAGAAAAATAAATCCTATTTAACGCTACTCATAGAAAATATTTATACACATTAATTTTATTAAATTTCTTATTATAAGCAAGAAATCATATTTACAATGTAAATAAACTAAAAATTATGGAAATTACATTTTACGTGGAACAATTTACGTAGTTTTGACGGAATTACAGTAGAATGCTTTTTACAGAAAGTAAAATAAATAAAATTCCAGTGGTGTAGAGGATTTTGGATAAAAATTTGGAGAGCTTGCCATTATTGCCAGACTAATGTTTGCTTACTTGTATAGGCAAATTTTTCCAAGCGAATATTGCCATATTCTGTTGTGTGGGTTGCAACGGTCAAGACAAAATCTTTTAATCTGAGCTTATGTCACGTTCATACGTTCTGACTGCATGCTCAAAATTCCACTTTCTGACACAATTCATTCCTTTATATATCAAAGAAATTCGGAAAATATTATGGATCGATAATATTAAAATCTTTCAACTTTTTGATAATAATTTCAGTAATTGTAGAAGTAAGTCCTGTGAATATTCTTTACAGAACATTTTTTAGAGAGAATGTAAAGAAAAATAAAGATATTTGTTCACCATTTCGTAAAGCAGACGATATCTCATTGCTTACCTTTTTCTTTCGCTTTTTTACAAAAGTGCAGTAATTTAGTTGCCATCTTTACAGAAACTTCGTTAAAAGTTACAAAGGTAAATTAATGTCTTGAAAATTGATTCAAATTTAAAAAAATTGAGGGCTTATATGACATCCTTGGATCCACATGAGTAACTGGTATTAATTTCATTTCAGTGCGTTCGATATTCTAAAATGAGTAGCTGTGAAATACAAACATGCAGTCAAATTTCAATATAATAGTTTAAAAAATTGCTTGCGTATAAAAAGATAAAACTGTAGAAAAACGTAAGAAATGTAATTTTTTCATATACAAGTAAAAATTTACGAACACTAGTCAATATTTGCAAATCATATTTTCAGTAATTCTGTTCTAAAAAATGTTATCTCTCTTTTATCATCTGATAAAAATTCACTCGTACATGAAAGTATTTTACTAAACTTTAACGCCTTATACCTGAAAAACTGAGACCAACAGAAAAAATCCTTTGATCAAGACAATTTACACTATAAACTCTACAACGTATTTCAATTTCGTATAAATTCGATAACGTGGTCCCCTTATCTGTTCAAATGATGTGGATTGGTAATCTGGGCAAGAATTAGCACATGAGGATATAGGGTCCCGTATTTTATTCGAAATGACAGTTTGATATGCAACTTTTATAATGATGAGACATTCAGACATTATGTAATAACTTAAAATACAACCATTCTCTTATTTACTATTCTTACATTTCCATGGACGGTAATGTGTGATCTTAAAGAGTTCGTCTTGTGAACTGAAACAAAGACAATAAAGATGTAAGGAGTGGCCAGCATGCTCTTCTGATTTAATCCAATCAGGAAATTTCCGAAATCAATCTATTGTTGAGGATAAACGGGATACCTATGGTGACTATTCTTTGTACTTACTAAAGAATGCAGCCAAATTCTCCAAAATCTCTTCGATAACCTCACTGAATCCAAAGAAAACAGGTTTGTAGCAGTTCGAAGAAACCCCATGCTTTATTAAAGTTCCTTCAACAATTTGTTTTTTTACTTATAGATATTTGTCTTTAGTACCATATTTCTTCAAGAGAAATTTTTTTTATTAATTTCTTGCTTGCTGACTTAATTTCATTATTTTCTCTATTATTTTAATTATTTTAAGCGAAGAAAGAAAACAAACAAAACCCTATATTATTTTATTACAAAATTACGGCAGAGAGATGGGAGAGGTACCATTTGACAGGAAATTATGTTTTCTTTCAGAATTGGAATCGAACTTATGAAATGGGTGTTTTATCTACAGATTACAAATTGTATTAACTTTAAATTTCCAAATGGTAACACCTTGATTTTGATACCATATTTGAATTCCTAAGATTAAATTAGTCCGGAAAATGTATATTTATCTACTCTTAAATTTTCATAGAGTTATAAAAAAAATGTTATGGGTTTATCTATAAATTTCTGAAAATAAAATTAAAATTATACAAAGAATTGTACATTCTGAATTAGTTACAAGAAAATTTGTATAGAAATTTTAAATAGAAAATAAGCTCACTTTTTATGAAAGAAAATCCATAAACCTTTTTCTGGGTACATCCTAAGATTTTTTTGTGGAAACTTTGATAACAAGAGACGATTCCTTTAGACCAGTTTTCCCCCCATCAGTAAGCATGCCTGCAAGGAAAGCTCGATTTGATGTCAAAATTTTAAAAAAATTGTTTTTAATTTTTAAATTATAGTAAGATTTTTTCAATTAATCAGTTACCTATCTATTTTACCTATTAAAAGGCAACATAACTATGATACGCAATTAAATTATTTTTAATTTATATTATTAACAAATATTACAAATGTATTATTAAATAATTATAAGTTATTGTTAAATAATAATAATTATTATTATTATTACAACCATTTTTACCATTTATTCAATAATAACAGTTATCATTATTATTTTAAATATAATTATTTAGTAATTGTATTAAAATATTATTAATTTAAGAATATTTTTATTTTTTAATATTAATAAATATAAACATCCGAGTTTGAGCAAATTAGTTATTTTGGAATCATTTTCATGTCTTTTGAGTTCTGAAAACAAAAAAAGTAAAACTATTGTTAGTTACTTTTAGTAAGAAAACAATGAATTACAGGTTGCTAACCACTGGGCATAATGCAAAATTATGTGTAAACAAGTCATGTGGGATATCATTTTTCATATTTTCGGAATACTGAAATCCATAAAACTAATATCAGTACATTTTTAAAAAGTAAATAATTTTATTTAATTACTTTCTTCAAAAGTCAATTTAAGATAAAGGGTCTAGCCGGATAAGCATGGCAAAATGGCCCCCCACGGCCGATGTTTGAAATAACATGTGTGGTAATAAGGCTCACCAGGAGAATACAATATAGAGTGTTTTTAGCCTTTGACCTTGAACTGTCCTTGAGATAATCGGGGAAGTATGCGCCGGCGCTACTATTTTTCAAATACGTTTTTCTCAAAAAGTACAGAAGTTAAAAAAATGAAACCAACGCTAATTATTGAAGAATATATTAGGTCACATCATATATTTTTTTCACATTTTTACAAAAAATTAACATAGAAAAACAAATAAAAATATTATTTAAAAAAATTATTAACATAGTAATTTTATATTTACACCAACCAAAAAATTACAGAATAAGCCTCAAAGTATGTACTTTTAAGAAAAAAAATTTCGTTAAAATCGAAGATGTGCTTTTTGAGTTATAAAAAAAATAATGTTAGCAACTTGCTAAAATATTCCTAACTTTCCCTGTTTGCATTTGCAGAAACACGCTACTATCACTGCATTGGTCGATTCGTGACTTCCACTCGGGCAGGTGCGCTAAAATAAGAGAATGTTTCCATACATACCACTTCCCTATAGGTTTGTTTTGTGTTTGTAAACATTCTGTTGTTTTGGCGTACTGCGCATCCTTCTCGTATAATAATATCAAGAATTGTCAAACAAAATGGTAACATTTGCCTACGATGATTTTCACATAGAAGAAAGCTATGGGTCTGAACAGTGTACATATATAACGTATCAGTTTAGGGGGGGTGTCTGGCACTTGACATCGTAGGATATCTGTAGGGGAAGGGGTGTTATCATTTGATATCGTTATATATCGTTAACATTTTTGATCAAAACAAAATTTACTTTTTGGTATCTTTTTCTTTGGCCGTTATCTTATTTTTTTGTCTGTTTTCTTCTTTTTATGAAAATACAAAGTTGTAATTAAAACCATTGAATCATTATAAAACATTTAATTCCAAAATAGGGAATAACCCAACGTTCGCCATCAATATTCTCCTGCCATATGCGTATATAATTCGTTGTTAGAGAAACCAGATTCGTAATTATACTTGTTATTTTTGCTAGTAGAAGATAGGGAAGAATATTGTCCGCCTGTTTTATTTAGAAGAAGTTCTGTTTAGCCCCGTTCAAGGGCGAAGTACAAGAAGACAGTATTACTGTTCAATGAATTATGTCATAAAGAGTTATTATTAAAAAAATTTAAATAACATTTCTTTAAAATGTTATTTGGTATAAAGTTATTTCTTATATAACAGTGATAGATTATGAATTTCTTCTCTTTATTTAAATAAGTAAAATATGCAAATAAAAAATGTATATATCATTGCAAACGTATAAAAATAAAAATAAAAAAGGAAAACAATTGTAAAAAAAAATAATTTTTAAACACTGATAACAATATTATTAGGGGGAGGGGGATTCGAGTTTTGATGATAGCGTATGATATCGGAAGTTAGGGAGGGGGTCCAGAATTACCAAAAAGTTGATAACCTTGTATATTTACAACCCTTATAGCTTCACCTGCACAATGGACTTCACCATCGACTTGATATTATTATGAGAGAAGTATGCGCAGTACGCCAAAATAACAGAATGTTTACAAACACGAAACAAACCTATAGGGAAGTGGTATGTATGGAAAAATTCTCTTATTTTGGCGCATTGCGCATCCTGCCTGAGTGGAAATGTCACGAATCGACCAATGCACTGATAGTAGCGTATTTCTGAAAATGCAAACAGGGAAAGTTACGAATATTTTAGCAAGTCGCTAGCATTATTTTTTTTATAACTCAAAAAGCGTATCTTCGATTTTAACGAAATTTTTTTTCTTAAAAGTACATACTTTGAGCCTTATTCTGTAATTTTTCGGTTGGTGTAAATATAAAATTATTACATTAATAATTTTTTTTAATATTTCGTTTATTTTTCTATGTTAAAACTTTTGTAAAAATGTGAAAATATATATAAATAATGTGAAGTGATAAATTCTTCAATAATTAGCTTTGGTTTCACTTTTTTAACTTTTGTACTTTTTGAGAAAAACGTATTTGAAAAATAGTAGCGCCGGCGCATACTTCCCCGAATATCTCAAGGACAGTTCAAGGTCAGAGGCTAAAAATACTGTATATTGTATTCTCATGGTGAGCCTTATTATCACACATGTTATTTCAAACATCGGCCGTGGGGGCCATTTCGCTATGCTTATCTGGCTAGACCCTTTATATAAGAGGTCAACAGGGTGATTTTTGAGAAGAGAAAAATCGAGTTTGTGAAATGTTTTTAACATTTACATCTTCCTATTAGGTAGCTTTCTTTACAAAAAGCTACCTATTGCAGCCGTTCGGAGGAAAGCGATTTCAAAAAATTTTGGTATATTTTCATCGATCATGACCCCCAGACCCCGAAACCACCCTCCGTTCAAAATTGATATATATATATATATATATATATATCAATATATATATATATATATATATATATATATATATCTGACCTATGTCACACTGTAACTCTCGTATTTATGAACCGATTTGGATGTAATTCGGTATGTACATAGTACATACCAATGTCTCGACCGAGTTCGTTGGCCAGCTTCATCCGCCATTTTGTTTAAAAATGGCAGCCATTTAAAATTTTAAGAAAAATTTAAATTTGAAATGTAGTACCAAAAAAATGAAAATTGAAATATATTTTTTTCTTATGTGTTTGACCTCGATAAAAATATTCGGGAGCAGTTTTTGTTTCGTCTATATCTTAAAAAATGGCTGAGTTATAGCATTTTGAATTGCTAGTGTGGCTGACATTTTGAAACGCCCTGATTTTTGCCACGTGATAACAGACGTATTTATGAACCGATTTGGATGTTCCTTGGTGTGTACATAGTACATACAAATAACTCAACCGAGTTCGTTGGCCAGCTTCATCCGCCATCTTGTTTCAAAATGGCGGCCATTTAAAAAAAAATAATAATAAATTTAAAATGAGATACCAAAAAATTGGAAAATGAAAAAGAGTTTTTTCGTATGTGTTTGACCTTAATATAAAGATTCCGGAACAGGTTTTGTTTCGTCTATATCTAAAAAAATGGCTGAGTTATAACATTTTGAATTTCTATTGTGGCTGACATTTTAAAACGACCTGATTTTTGTCACGCGATAACAGGCGTATTTATGAACCGATTTGAATGTAACTTGGTCTGTACATAGTACATACCAATGTCTCGACCGAGTTCGTTGGCCAGCTTCATTCACCATCTTGTTTCAAAAGGGTTGTCATTTAAAAAAAAATGTAATTTAAAATTTAAAATGAGGTATTAAAAAACTGGAAAATGAAAATGATTTTTCTTATGTGTTTGGCCTTGATACAAAGATTCTGGAGCAGTTTTTGTTTCTGAAAATTTGTTCTTTTGTTTATATCTTAAAATGTGGTTGAATTATAGCACTTTGAATTTCTATCATGGTTAACACTTTGAAACGATCTTGTATTTGTCTCGCGATACCACAAGTATTCGCCTATTTCGATGGAAGAAGGCATGTGGATAGTATACATCAATATCTCGACCAAGTTCGCTGGCCAGCTTCATCATCCATCTTGTTTCAAAATGGCGGCCATTAAATTAAAAAATATATATATTTAAAGTGAGGTGCAAAAAAATTAGAAATTGAAAAAGGTTTCTTTCTTAAGTATTTGACCTTGATATAAGGATTCAGGAGCATTTTTTGTTTGTCTTTATCGTAAAAAATGGCTCAGATATAGCAGTTTCAATTTCTAACACGGTTGACATTTTGAAAAATCTGATTTTTTGCCTGCGACAGCACTCGTATATATCAACCGATTCCGATGTGAGTGAGCATGTGCACAGCAATTACTAAGATCTCGACCAAGTTCACTGGTTAGCCTCATCCACCATGTTGTCTTAAAATGGCAGGCATTTTAAGAAATCGCCGAATTTGGCAGCCAAATATAAGTTACTTTAAATAAAAGCAGCTTGGTTAAAGCTGACTAATTTCGCGAAATTCTCATTCATAATGATTTAGTATTGATAAAAATTAGTATTGAATCTCCTACATTCGGTTTCCACTTAATTGAGCTTCGTGTGTTTGAATAATATAAGTTAGCTTTTTTAAAATAAGGAATATGAAAGCTACCTCTTCCTCCCGGCACTGGCCGGAAGGACTTTTTTTATTTTCTTTAGTTCTCTACGAACAGAAATTACATAAACTGTATACTTTTCCGAGCTGATTTGGTCCAAAGTAACACAAGTAAACTGTCAAAAGTGTGAATTACAATTATGTACTATTATGTGCACTTTCATAAGTCCCAATTGAGGTTTTTTTGGAATTTCATCTTGTTCATTGCATTTTGACAAAAACATTTTATTTCTTTAATCGGTACCACTTTCCATTACGTGTAACATATATTATTATTATTATTTTATTGAACACATACATCAGACTTGTGTGTTTGACATTAAGGCCCGTTTATAAGTCACCGCCGCGGGTAACATGTATAAAATGACACAAAACTATAAACAAACACCATGCAATTGTCTAAATAATGAAACAGATTTTTGCTTTAATATTGAATATCATCTTTGTTTAAATGTTCATGAGTTGATTTAGTGTCATTCTGAATACTTTTCTGAGACTGAATAGCATCCCTAGGTACGTAACTCTACCAATAATTGAAAAAAAAAACTGTATCAATGAAAATTTTGAATATGTAACAAATAAAAGTAAGTTTTTAATGGAATGTTTTTGGATAGTTTTGGTGGAAACAATGCGTGTAAAACTATAAAATGTAGAGCAGTTCTTAACAAAAATGTGCCAGAGCCAGTCTGTTGTCTGAGTAATTTTTCCAAAGTAATATATTGTGCATTTCCATGCTTTAGTAGAAAACCATATAAAAGAGATATCCCATGGCATATTTTAAATACGTCAAGATAAAAACAAAAAAGAAAACTATATCTACCAAATTCTACTACTTTTATTATTCCTATGGTTCATCTAGTGTAGAATACTCGTTTTTAGCCCTAGAATGAACACAAATTATTAACGGAGTTTGTTTTGCTCAACAACATACGTCAACAAATGACTTGTTTAAAAATGTATACAACCGCATTAAAAATGACTACCTTTTCTAAAATTTATCTGAAACTATTCCAAAATATATCAGACTGCAAATGATTAGATCTTTGATGCTGTTAGAACTTTACACTGTTTTTCTGTTATCAGAAAAATCCGTTGTTTCAAAATACAGTTTTTCTTTTCAAAAAACTTTTAAAAAGTTTTTAAGAAGAAAATTTACCCTCAAAATATATTTTATCTACGGCAAAATCGGTGGACCAAGGCTCAATTTCTGCAAATAAAAGGGATGGAAAAGAAAAATAAATAATAAATTCTAAAGATCATTTTTCAATAGCTAGTTAAATTTTTGAGTTTTTTTTATTTATTTCATATTTAACTTTTAAAAATTATTTAAAAACATAATTGTATTTCTATGCTTCAGATATATTGATAAGTTCGTGATAAATCGAGTAATGCTGTACAATAAAATAGCAATATCATGATGCAAACATTTTTGCTATATGAATCCGATATTTAAATTATTTTTATTGTTAAGTAGTGTGTAACGGAGTTACTTACTACATAGTTGATATTGAGTTGTGTGCTACATTATGTAAAATCCATATTCAATCAAATGTTGAATTGCGTAAATAATAAATACTAGGTTGAATTACAATCAATATATAACACCTAAAAAATATTTCTCTCGCTTCGCTATTTTACTAATACTGAACATAAAGTTAGTTTGAAATTTTTATTGGAAAAAAAGAAAAAAGCTGACTCAAGAGAAAGAGGAAAACTATGACAATTGATTTAAACAGTAGCCCTGTCATTGTAATAATAATAATAAAAAAAACTATTCTTGAAGAGGAAATTTCATTTCGAGATCACACAGTATATTTAAAACACAATGTTAGTATAAATTTTTGATTTATTAAAAAATACGGTCATATCTGATATCCCAGTCATTCTGTAAATCTTTCTTTTATTTTCTGTCCGTTAATATAATATATTTTTATGGAGCCAGCGTTTCATTCGAAATTTCCTTATCGGGAAAGGACGTACTTTGGTAAATATAGAATCATTATAAAACAAAAGTATATAAGGTCGGCGTTTATATTTTCAGCGTGATAATATGTCGTGGGAGTTTTATTTTTGCCAGCCCGTAATTAAACTCAATTGACGTTTACGTTTTTACTTTATTCGATAAATACTGAGTTCAGCAACCGATAAATATAACAATCCAGCAATAAAATAACTAAAATGTGCGTCTATTGAACACCGAATCATCAATTTTATGAATTTCCTTTGTCACTATTTTATGTGCTGCCCAAATTAAAAGTGGACACGTGCGATTGCGGCAGAATGACTGTAGCAATAGCAGCGTCACCGAACAGGGATATATAAGGCGGTAGGGGGTACGCACCGCATACGGCGTTCAACAGTGAAACCCGTTCGCAGTTGAGGAAATTGATAGAAAGTAAAGTCGTGCCATATATGGATGCGTCCAGATCGGAACAATGTTAGTGGATGATAGTGTGAACCGTTCCTTTAATCAGGTTGAGTTCGTCACTGATCAAACTCTTTTATTATCTCTAGCTTTTTATCGATGGCGGCAATGCAGTCGTTGGTGATCACGATGTTTGCATGGCCCGGTCTTGGCAGATCCGTTATCGTTGGCCGCCCTTCACGAAAACTTTTACACCAATTGTGCACAACTGTTCAATCTAAACAGTGCTCGCCATAGACTGCCACAATTCGCCAAAAGATGTCCGCATTACACTCACCTTCCGCAATCAGAAACCGTACTACCGCGCGTTGTTCCGATCTGGACGCACCTATGTATGGCACAACTTTACTTTTGATCAATTCCCTCTACCGCAAAAAGGTTTCACTGTTAAACGCCGTATGCGGCGCACACCTCCTATCTCCCTTTATATCCCTATTTGGTGGCGCTGCTATAGCTGCAGTCATTTTGACGCAATCGCACTTGTCCATTTTTTATTTAGGCAATCCTTATAGTAACCATTTTCTAAAAAATGCACGGAGAAAAGATCAGTTAGAATTCTATCCTTCCTTTTATTTAAATGGGTATAGAAATATATAAACTCATTACAGTAAAATTAATTAAAGCTTATATTAACAATAAAGATTTCTTTCAAAGTCCCTGTAAAATAACTGGAATCATCATTTGAAACTTTACTTCAGTTTTCCATTCATCTCTAGAACAATAGTCTAACATTTCCAATAAGGTGTGAAGAAAATTTCGTGTGTTTTCCACTCTTCGCACTAGGACACAAATTGTTTGTCTTTAAAAGTCAAAGAAATAAAATACATGCAGAAATAAAATAAAAAATAACTTTAACCCTTAATTGTGCGATTTTTTATTTTGTTTTGAAAAAATTATGCATGAGTCTCTGAAAGGTTTATTACACACGGAAAATAATGAAAAGAATCAGAGATATATTTTTCATACAGTATGTCAATCTTTTCTTCTGTTGCACATCTGCAATATAAGTAAAAACTACTGTCGTTTTGCGCTAAATTAATGCAAATTAGTAAATACTTTAATAATTATGTCTCAAAATACCTTATTTTATATAATTATTTATTTTATAAAACTGTTGGGAAGATCCAGGTCCATTTACCGGAACCAACTTAACTATCCAAACATACCTTGAAAGTGGGGGAAAATAAGTATGGTAAATGGGGGAATATTACCAAAGAGTAAGAGAGTAATTAAGTAATTAAGTAATTGGAGGTTAACTACTCCTCAATTACTGAACCTGAAATACCTGAATTATTATAGTGGGTATTTAAACATTACAATTTATAGACAAAAATTTGTGATCGTAATTATATAATAATGGTCCTGGCTATTCCTGATAATTAAACTAACCTTAATTATCTTAAATTGAGGCGGGAGGAAACACATCTCCAAAACGCCCCAAGCTGCGTTGTGTAATTTTAGTGAAGAAATAGCGTATAGACCGCACAGTTGTATCTAAATAAAACCTATCTAAACTACGCATAAATAGCATCATAAAGCAGACTGTCATCTGAAATAAAACTTACATTAAAGTAAAACAATGGACTCATGTTGTATTAAAAACATAGCCAAAAGTTAACAATAAACAAAAGGTTTATTTACAACTAATTTACATATTTACAAGAAATAAAATAGACAAAATAGAATTGTGTCACAAGACACCCGCGTTCCAAAGAACAAAATTGAATTAGTAATTGCATTAAATCTACCTTTAAAATTATCATTACAATTATTAACTAACTGCTTGAATACCATAAATTGTACACCCCTAACACAAAATAAATTATTAAAACATTGGGAATACAAAAAAGTTAAAGAGAACAAACCTTCTGTAGAGAGGGATCACTTGTGGTTAAGGTCACACTTGAATATTGGCACATTGAGTGATCTTTGTTTTACACTCTCGGTAACGTTCACTAAATTAAAACACTTAATGATGAAGCAATGTCCGAGGACAGTTGATCATAGGGCCATCCCTTAACGGGAAAACACGACCCGAATAAGTCGTCATCGTCGTAGAATTTCCTTTAAAACACTTAGGACATTGAAGCTGAACTCAATCATTTAAAAACCATCCCGGTTGAGAGAGCTGGAACGCATCTCTGGAAAACATCATAGTCTGGGAGCTCGCCTTCATCTCTGTTCAGACATCATAGTGCAGGCACTCGCATCACTCTCTTCATTTTTAGCGCTCGAACTCATCTGCTTATTCTAAGTCATCATGGTTCAGGAACTTGAACTCATCTCTTTAATTTAAGATTTCATATTTTGAGAACTCGCATCGAGATATTTAATTTTAGTCTTCATGATATAGGAGTTTTCATCGTTCTCTTAAGTCATCCTGGTTTAAGGGCTTGAACCGAATATTAAGTCATTATAGTTTAGGGGTTTGGATCTCTTAATTCATCATAGTTTAGGAGTTTTCATCGATACGCTTGTAACTTCTTCCTTCAGTTACGACATCACCTCGTGATGACAATGTGGAGGAGGTTGCTCTGCCCCCATCGTCGAATGGTCGGTCAGCCTTGCTGACCCCCTCTTTTCCCTTCAACCTGCAAACCTCTGATTCGGTTTTGCACTTTTTCTGGGGTATACCATACTCCGCCCCTTGAGCTTCAGCGATCTTGGTTTCTGGACTCCGGGTCTCGCCTGTGTGGTCTGTTTTATTAGGTATCATAAATAAAGTAGTATCCCGTCATAAATACGACTTGGCATTTTATGTCAAGCTATTGTCCGGCTTGCAGACTCCGTGACTCGCTGAAAAGATCCCCTCTACAGATAGGACTCACTGTGTGGTCCTTCTCTTATTAAGACCTTATAGCATCAATACATATATGAGTATATTTATATTAAATAATAATAATAATAATCAAAATATCTACATGTAAGAACACACTCTAAATATATATATACATTTTATAAAATAATAATAATAATCAAAATATATAAATAATAGTATTTTTTATGACAATAAAATAAAATAATAACCTGCTGAAGTTGTATCAAGGGTATTTATGTGAGTTACATGATACACTTCCAGCAAAAACTTAACATTTAACCCTTTAATTACCATAATAGAATACGTTCTAGAAATTACGTAGTTCAGAGAATCTGACTTTACACCAGAAAGTTTCAATGGCTAATTTCGCTTTATTTAAATACGGAATGTCTGTTTTTTAATTAAAGCAAATATTGCTATTTAAATTTTCTGGTGTGAATTACATATATGCGAATAAAAAAATCTATTAAATTCAAAGCAGTGTTGTTTGCATAGATGCAAAACTGCGCACTAATGTGTTAAGCATCGCATCACATAAGGCGATGTTTTGAATGACATAGTTTAAATTATTTCTAGAACTTTAAAAGAACATGCCAGAATATATAATTTAGGTAATCTGACTGCATATTTTTATTAATTCTTAAGAAACGTCTTTGTGGAAATAAGTAAAATTTCTTACTAAAAGGTTTAATAACGCTTGTGAAAAGAATGCGTTAGAAAAGAGATGTATATAACAGAAAGCGAAATTTAGGGTAACACCGGGAGAGTCGCCACATCCGGGATAGATGCCGCAGCCCTTGTATTTCTTGTAATTATCGATAGATGGTCGTCAAACGCACAGTACACGTGCGCAATAAGATTATTTTAACCAGTGTATTGCGTGAATCTCATTTTGGTATTTACTTGTAGAAGTACAATCCTTATTTTGACGTAATTGCATGATTTCACTGTCCAAACTTTTATACACGTTATGTTTAAATACTTTTCATACACTAATCACTAAATGTATGCATGATTTCGAAGTCAAAACTAAGAGTAGCGTTTGTATAGAGTACTGTGTGTATGATTACGCCATTCTCCTTAGCGATGGCAGGTAACTGTGATGGCCGACGTCAGCATCATGCAAAATGAGATACAGGCCGCACTGCAATTCCGGTATACATGCCGCAGTTTCTTTTCTACGGGTTGATTACGGGTTGATCCTGAAAGGGTTAGCAAATAAATTATGTAAACACAATTTTACTTTTTTCTTTTCCCTTTCTAATAAATTGACGTTACGTTGTTGCTGAAATAACAATTAAAATTTAATGTAAAAAAAATATGTCGATAATTTTAATAGTGAAAGTAGGAAAACAATTATTAATTTGAATCTACTAATATGTTTCATTTTACTCATTTAGTTTCGTTTTGTATTGACATCGTTAATTATAGTCCAGATATGAATATTTTCTTTTAATATTTTTATTTAAAATTTCATTCTGTTCTTATTACAAGCGCGGTATAACTACCGCACAAGTGCGGCGTCTCAGCCTGAATGTACTGGTGCGCGCCGCAGTGTACTGTTTTAGAAAAAAATTGTTAACAAATATTAATTATTTACTTTGAATTTTTTGTCGCAGTACACGCGTTGCATATTTAACGTTAAATAGCACAGCATGATTTTTTTTATTTTATGTCCTCCATGGTACTTTATACTCAAATTCAAAACAATGTGCGGCCTAAATCCCGGAATTACCCTATGATATACGACATTCAGTGAAGTACCATCTAAACAATAACTAAGAGAAAAGAAAAAATACTGAAATTTTTGTAAACGATACGAAAACAAACAGAATCTTTTAGGAAGTGATTTTCTAAAGAATTTTCTTTTAGCGCACTATGAAGCGAGATACTATTTTTGAGAATAGATGAGTCTGCGACCATTAATTAAAATATAAATGCGTATATTATGCATATGCAAACGTGTTTGACAAATCAAGCCAAATTACTGGGAGTTGTATTTGAGGAGGGCTTTTTGAAGAGAAAGTAACATTTAAATCCATCTGAAGGAATGTACTCAATTCCCATTTAGTATATGTAAGACTGACAATTTTACTCTTTCACAGCATTCATTCACATTAGTCGAATGGAATCGATCGAAAATCGAACTTTTGATCTTGACTATATAACAAGGTTCAGTAAGCTGTTATAGAAAACTGGAATCATAATATTTCCATATAATATTGCCAATGATTAGTGAACCAGAACAAACATTTTCAGCATCATGATTCATAAAAAAAAAATTTGATTTAGAATAAGAAACAAATCATAGGAAGTTCGCATAGTATTTCACCTCAACCAAACTCGAATGACAATCTATTCCTATCATGTGGATTCTAAATTTGATGTTTCGTTGAAGTCTGCGGTCATAAACTGGAGATATAAGCATCCCGCTTCACGTCCCGCTTCCCGCAAAACACCGCTTTCGTGGTGTTTTGCCCAAAAACTAATCAACAACTATTCACATAAGGATAGAAATTCATATGAATTTTCATCTTATTCTACGCAGCCGTTTGTGAGTTAGAGTACCCACAAAATTTGTGTCATATATACATAGACAAACACACACATAGACTCACGGAGAGACATTTTCTAAAAGTATTCAATTCATGTTCAGGACTATCTAAAACGTATATATCCGTCGATAACTGGAAGTCAAAGATTTTTACGAATCCAATACTTTCTTCTTGTACAGATGAAAGAAAGTTAAAAAAAAAAAAAAAAAAAAAAAAAAAAAAAAAAATGCTAGCCTAATACAGATTAGGAAAAAGAAGTCCACGCCCGATTCATGAAAAAAAAGCCTTAGCCTTAGCCCATGTCGTACAGACATATAAAAAACTAGCTTTTCCTAAAGCGTAATTAAGGCTGTGCTATTGATCTTTAAAATACATATATTTAACGCGAACACTTTAAAACACTCACGACTTCATACCCCACTTATCACAAACACACGCATACACGCACACACTCAACCTATCACACCCGATTCGAGAGAAAACTTCCACAGAGAACGCGAATCTATTTTCTTATTTGATTTTTATTCGAAAAAAAAAGGAATATTTCATTCTTTTACACTGTAAAAAAAAGTATGTAATTTTACTAAAAAATACTTAGTATCATTACTGATATTACAGCAATTACTAGAAAATTGTCTGTAACCTCTTACCCCTAGTAATATTACAAAGATACCCCTAGTAAAATTACAAAGAAAATAACTGTAACTGAATGCTTATTGCGCATGCGTCCTTGCGTATTTCTTTTCTCTCCCCTTCCTTTCGCTTTAGTGTGCGTACTTCATGATCATGGCACAGCGTAATTACTCAACGACGAAACGAAAGCGGCCGCTTATTTCTTTTAGAATTGTAATTTCCGCCGGCCAGCTCAACGTATGAAAGCAGCAATCAAATTTCTTTTCTTGATTTTAAGGTAAGTTATATGTTTTATTTATTTAAGTTACAAATATTTGCAGATAATCATTTTAGGTAAAAGTTAATTTCACCACTATCTCTTTGCTTATTTCTATTAGGCCTTAGTTTAATTCTCCCTTATCGCGTAATTATTACTCATATTCTGTTCGTTAATTACTTAATTTCGACTGAAATCTCGATGGTCTCACGCCTAACTGTGCATTTTAGAGGCAAAGACTGCTGAAAGGTTAATGTTTAATATTGGACGGGATAATATAATTAAGATTAAAATCATTTAAGACTGGTGTGACGGTGACAAGGGACAACGCTGAAGGGGAAAAAATTGAAATTTATAGCATATTTTCTGTAAAGTTACAGTGGACAGCAGGGAAAATCTTTCGGCACTACAGTACAAAGTCTAAAGTTCGGACTTTCCAGCGGCAATATTCAAGAAAGTAGGGAAAAAGACAAATTGTTGAAACATACAAACAAACCAAAAAGGTGTAGAGCAAAGAAGCTTTATTATTGAATCAAAACTCATGTCTGTGTACAGTATAAAAGAAAAACTTCTTAACCCCTTGAGGGACGGTGGGATATATTTTATCCCACCTACAATTAATGAAGGTTTGCACCAGAAATTTTTTATTAAATTTTACTTTTCTAACTTTGGTACAAAAATGTTGCAAAATTATTTTTCCTTATTTTGCAATAAATTTTATTTTAAGATTCCGGTGTGAATTTGACATTACAGAAACACAATTACTTGCCACTCAAACAGTTAATGAGAATCTTAAGTTAATAAAACAGCACACATTAGCTGAAATGTTCAATAGTTACGTAAGTTACAATTTATTCTTAAATTGTATGTTCCCTTAAATAAATGTTTTTGTTTAACCTTTTATTTTGTTTCGATATATTTAATGAAAATGGTTGTTTAATTTAGTATTAATTTAGCTTTTATATGCAATTTTTAATATATGAACGTCGTATTTTGCATTTTAAATAATAAAATTTATTTAACTTTTTATTAGAAAAGCAATATTTATGATGACCCAAAATTCGGAAAAATCCAAAGTTCGGACTTGGTAAAGTCCCGAGGATTCCCGACTTTAGACTTTGTATTGTAATTGTTTTTGTTGCGGGTTGGCTTAACTCTTATTTATTTTCGGTTTTGAGTTGGTATCAGGTTAAGTTTAAATTACTGCTGATTGGGTTGGGTTTAACCCGATTTTTCAAAAGTTCGTTCGGTATATTTTTTCAGATTAAAAACAATATCTATACTAATAAACAGGGGTGGTGGAAATACATCATTTTACTCGCCACTGGCGAGTGAATGTTTAGATAGTCTTTGAAAACTGCAAACTATAGAGATATCCGTTTTTTGTAGTTAGCTATATTTTTTAACTTCCCTAATTACTGCAATGTAAACATGTCATTAATATAAGTTAGAATTTATATTAAACTTTCTATCTCTTGTTTCTATTTCTTAATTTTACAGGGATAAAAAAATATGAATTTACATTATAGTAATCAGTGACCCGGAGCCGAACAATTTTTGATACTCCAGCTCCGCTCCTAGATAAAATGCTGTGGCTCCAGATCCAGCTCCGGCTCGGCTCCGTGCTTTTGAGTTGCAGATTTTGATTTACACATTTAATTTTTTGCTCACAAATTCTTTCTTCCTTTACTTTTATTAAAGATCTGACAAAATGCATTTTTCTTCTCATCAAACTTGAAGTGCTTGTTCAGAAAATATGACACCTTTTAGCTTTTGCTTTTAAAATAGAAAGTTTGGTGGAATTTTAAACACAAAAATCTTAAATTTCTTCTACACTTTTCAAACAACCAAAACTGTACACCTACACATGTAAACAATATGCCGCCATATTTTTTTCAAATAGTGTTGTTACTTAGCTCAAGTAGAAAGTTGAAGTAAAGTAGTGTTACCATGTTTTGAGAAGTTTTCCATCTCTAATATAAAAAAAACCCCCTAAAAAATGACATAATTAAAATACTGAATAATGATGTAATTAAAATATTTTAAGCCTGGAAATTTAAAAGACTGAAAAAAAAAAAGATTTATAAAAGAATATTAAAAGCTAAAGGAGCCCTGGAGCAAGAGAAAATTTAGAGCTCCGGGTCTAGCTCCAGGGAAAACACAGCTCCGGAGCGCTCCGGCTCCGGGCTCCAGCTCCGGATCTCTGATAGTAATAGTTACCAACTATTTTTGAGCTGCGTAAATTTTGTCATACAAATTTTCAACTGTACGTTGCATTTTACTGGCTGGTGAAATAAATCCTTGGCTGGTAAGATTTTCTAGAAATTCCCCACCCCTGCTAATAAACATAGCTGTTTGGCTTGGCCAGGTGTATATGAGCTGTTTTCTAAAGAGAAGGTGCGGATAAAACTATAAGATTTGGCAAGAAGGTATCTGTATGTCTAGAATTATGCAATTCGAAGCCAGTTTTTAATTACAGTATGGAACCATTTATCTAAAAAAAACAGTTATCCAGAATAATATTTTCAATTTACTTATTTCAGAAAAATGTGCCATACAGTGCCAGTTTGACTTGTGTATTCTTTTAAACATTGCAACATGAGTGACATAACTTGATGACAAAAACTAACATGTAAAATGAAGGCATATTTAGTTCCGGGGTGAATCTGTTCCGAAAATTTTGAAAAATCGATCATCAATTCGGACATTCACTAATTTATCCAAAGGATCGTGGAATAAGCGCAAATTTTGTTGAATGATGGCGGGGAAAGTGTGCATTCTGTCAAGCAGAAAAAGCCTTAATTTCTTCAGAAGATTGCAGAAAAAGCTTGAATTTCTTCAGAAGATTGCAGAAAAAGCTTGAATTTCTTCAGAAGATTGCAGAAAAAGCTTGAATTTCTTCAGAAGATTGCAGAAAAAGCTTGAATTTCTTCAGAAGATTGCAGAAAAAGCTTGAATTTCTTCAGAAGATTGCAGAAAAAGCTTGAATTTCTTCAGAAGATTGCAGAAAAAGCTTGAATTTCTTCAGAAGATTGCAGAAAAGCGCAAATTTCGTCAAAAGATTGCAGAAAAGCGCAAATTTCGTCAAAAGATCACGAGAAAAAATGAGAATTTCGTTGAAAGATTGCGGAAAAAGTGGAAATTTTGTACAAAGATCGCGGTAAAAATGCAAATCTCCTCAAAGAATCTCAGGAAGACGGGAATTTCATCAAAGGATTGTGAAAGAAACGCAAATTTCGTTAAAGGATAGTGTAAAAAACGCAAATTTCATTAAAGGGTGTCTGAAAAAACTCTAATTTCACCACAGGATCGCGGTACAAAACACAAATTTCGCCGAAAGATCAATGAAAAAACTTGAATTTTGTCGAAGGGCTGCAGAAAAAACCCCTTAATTGGCGCCGGGAAGGAATCCCCCCCCCCCCCAAAAAAAAGGTGCACAAATTCTGTTGAATGATGGCAAAAAAGCGTGCAATCCGTCAAAAGATCTCGGGAAGAAACGTGAATTTTGTAAAGTTCGGGGGAGGGGGGGGGGGTTGTGAATTTCCTCATCAAATCTCAGGATGACGCAGATTTCGTAAAAGGATCTTGGAAGAAACGCAAATTTTGTTAGAGGATTGCTTAAAAATACTACTAATTTCGTTAAAGGATAGCGTAAAAAACGCAAATTTCTTTAAAGGTATCTGAAAAAACTCTAATTTCGCCACAGGATCGCAGAACAACACACAAGTTTCGTCAAAAGATCCATGAAAAAACACTAATTTAGTCGAACAGCTGCAGAAAAAACCTTCATTGGTGCGGGGAGGGGGGTTTCCTCCCCCCAAATAACAAAAAAATTCGCAAATTTTGTTGAATGATGGCAAAAAAAGTGTGCGTTCCGTCAAAAGATTGCAGAAAAAGTGCAAATTTCTTCAAAAGATCGCAGAAAAGCGCAAATTTCTTCAAAAGATCGCAGAAAAGCGCAAATTTCCTCAAAAGATCGCAGAAAATGCGAATTTCCTCAAAAGATCGCAGAAAATGCGAATTTCCTCAGAAAATCGCAGAAAATGCGAATTTCCTCAAAAGATCGCAGAAAATGCGAATTTCCTCAGAAAATCGCAGAAAATGCGAATTTCCTCAAAAAATCTCCGGAAGACGCGTATTTCATTAGATGATTGCGTAAAAATACTAATTTCGTTAAAGAATAGTGCAAAACATGCAAATTTCATTATAGGGTGTCTGAAAAACTAATTTCGCGATAGGATCGTGGAACAAAATGCAAATTTTGTCGAAAGATCGATGAAAAAAAGACTAATTTTGTCAAAGGGCTGCAGAAAATACCCTTAATTAACACCCCCCCCCCACAAAAAAAAATTGCGCTAATTTTCTTGAATGATGGCAGAAAAAGCGTGCGTTCCATCAAAAGATTGCAGAAAAAGCGCGAATTTCTTCAAAAAATCTCAGAAAAAACTAATTTCTTCAGAAGGTCACAGAAAAGGCACAAATTTCTTCAGAAGATCGCAGAAAAAGCACGAGTTTCTTCAGAAGATCGCAGAAAAAGCACGAATTTTGTCGATAGATCGCTGAAAAAGCACGAATTTTGTCTATAGATCGCAGAAAAAGCACGGATTTTGTCTATAGATCGCAGAAAAAGCACGGATTTTGTCACTAGATCGCAGAAAAAGCACGAATTTCGTCAAAAGATCGCAGAAAAAGCACGAGTTTCTTCAGAAGATCGCAGAAAAAGCTCGGATTTTGTCGATAGATCGCAGAAAAGGCACGAATTTTGTTGATAGATCGCAGAAAAAGCACGACTTTCGTCAGACGATCGCAGAAAAAGCACGACTTTCGTCAGACGATCGCAGAAAAAGCACGACTTTCGTCAGACGATCGCAGAAAAAGCATGACTTTCATCAGAAGATCGCAGAAAAAGCATGACTTTCGGCGATAAATCGCAGAAAAAGCACGAGTTTTGTCGATAGATTGCAGAAAAAGCACGAATTTAGTCGATAGATCGCAGAAAAAGAACGACTTTCGTCAGAAGATCGCAGAAAAAGCACGACTTTTGTCAGAAGATCGCAGAAAAAGCACGACTTTTGTCAGAAGATCGCAGAAAGAGCACGACTTTTGTCGATAGATCGCAGAAAAAGCACGAGTTTTGTCGATAGATCGCAGAAAAAGCACGAGTTTCGTCGATAGATCGCAGAAAAAGCACGAGTTTTGTCGATAGATCGCAGAAAAAGCACGAGTTTTGTCGATAGATCGCAGAAAAAGCACGAGTTTTGTCGATAGATCGCAGAAAAAGCACGAGTTTTGTCGATAGATCGCAGAAAAAGCACGAGTTTTGTCGATAGATCGCAGAAAAAGCACGAGTTTTGTCGATAGATCGCAGAAAAAGCACGAGTTTTGTCGATAGATCGCAGAAAAAGCACGAGTTTTGTCGATAGATCGCAGAAAAAGCACGAGTTTTGTCGATAGATCGCAGAAAAAGCACGAGTTTTGTCGATAGATCGCAGAAAAAGCACGAGTTTTGTCGATAGATCGCAGAAAAAGCACGAGTTTTGTCGATAGATCGCAGAAAAAGCACGAGTTTTGTCGATAGATCGCAGAAAAAGCACGAGTTTTGTCGATAGATCGCAGAAAAAGCACGAGTTTTGTCGATAGATCGCAGAAAAAGCACGACTTTTGTCGATAGATCGCAGAAAAAGCACGACTTTTGTCGATAGATCGCAGAAAAAGCACGAAATTTATCAATATATCGCAGAAAAAGAACGAATTGTGTCAAAAGTTAAAGTTTAACGAGTAATTTTCGTTTGTAAATTAAATAATGCATATATGTGAAGTAATAAGATATAAGAACCTTTAATAGAATTGCAAAGAATATTTTAATGTTTTTGAAACAAAAAATATTATGATAAAAATTGGAAATTGTGAAAAGACAAATCTAGGCACTTGTAAAAATTGTGCTTATAATTCCTGCAATGTGTCTGTAAAATTGTCTTTTATGCAATGTCACAATATTGCATTAAATTTTTGAAAGTTTTATTTTACAAATGGAAATGAAATTACAAACATTTTTGATATTATATATGTAAATATAAATTTAGCAGAATTTATAATTTTTTCCTTTAAATTTCCATAGGATTTACTCAACTTTGGGATACCAGCCCCAAGAAGCTGCATGTTTATCAGGACAGCCCGCTTGATTGGGTAATTAATGTAAGTACATATTATTTTTTTAATAATTGTTTCCCTCCTCCCCCCTGCCATTCTTAAAAATTTCTTATAACAATTGGTACAAGGCCATTACAGTTTCCCTACATTTAATAAAAGGGCAGGGTACTGGGAAAAAAAGCACCTTTTACATTCATAAGGTCTCTTTTTAGAGTTGTTGGAGTGCATTTTACATTCATTTTTAGGGTTCCGTACTTAAAAAGTAAAAACGGAAACATTATAAGATCACTCTTGTGTCTGTCTGTCTGTCACAGCCACTTTACTCGTTAACTATGGAACGTGGAAAGTTCAAATTCGGGGAAGTAATAAAGACTGTTGACCCACATATTTTCAGATTATTAAACATTTATAAATAAAGTTAGTAAAAATGTATAGGGGCAAATTCAGTTGCTTGAAAAAAAAAATATTTTTTTTCTATATCGTGTGAGGTATCGGGTGAAAGCTTCCGTAACGCTGAACTCAAAAATACATTTCTTTTAATTTTAGGTGTTAGATTTTCAAAAATGTAGTCGAAAATGTAGCGCAAAAATATGTTGCCCCCCCCCCCCCCCTCCATCTAATTCCAAATCTACTGAAACTAAAATTACGAAAAAATTAGAGGGAATAGACATTAATTTAAACCTTGCAGGAAAATTATAGCGATTACCTTAGGTCAGAGTTTTTGAGAAAAGCGCATTTTTCCGTTACACACAAATTTCGATTTACGGGCATTCAGCAAAACTGTTGATCAGAGCTGGAGATACCTATCGTAGCAGAAGTATAAAAGCATTGTTGATCATGATTTTCGAAAAAAATCGTTAGTAATTAGCCGAGATATGAACCCTTAAAGATGTGGACGGTTTGGATATACATAATGACAGGGGCGGCGTACATCATGTACCATTGGCTTTTAACGCCTAGATTACAACTTTAAATGATATATGAGTGTAATGAAATGGCCAGTAACAGTAAAAAAGCAATAAACGTCAAACTGTTATAAACAGACTAATTCAAGGGGCCTCAGGACTCTTAAAGTTTAAAAAAAAAAATTATTTTAATTTCTTTAGATGTTAATCTTCCTTTTTTTCTGAACATTTTAATATAATTGTTTCTTTCAAATTCTCATTAGAACAGAAGTGATGGCTTTTAGAATTATACCGGCTCAATAGCTTACGCGGCATTTTCGAAACTTTTAAGTCATTTTTCTCCAATTGACTTTTTTGGGTAACGCGCACGATATCTCAAAAACATTTGAATATTTTTTCAGGAAATTTTCCAAACATACGTTTTATGTTAATCTGTATAAACTGAACCTAAAATTTCCTTTTTATTGTTCAAAAAAATATATTTTTAAGTGATTATGCTGTTCAAATTTTCAAAATTTTCTATTAGCTAAATACAACTTTGTATTAAAAATATAAAAATGCTTTAAATACAAATTTATTTAGGTTCAGGGTAATTATTTTAATCTGAAGTATAAGTAGGCACCAAAATTTTTATTCTAGTTACAATATTTATTTTCTAATCGTGCGCGTAAGCTGTTATACCAATATTCCGTTTGTCAAATGTCTGACTATTTGGAGCACCCTGTAAATGCTAATTCTTCATCTTGCAAATTTTTTAATATATAAAATGAAACACCATACTTATATCTTTAATCTCGACAAAAATTGTGTTTTAAAATCATATACATTTTAAGATATTAAATGTTGAAAATAGTCTCTTTTTTTCATTTTTTCCAATTTTTGAGATCTCTGAGACCCCTTAACTAGAATGAATTACATAAATACTATTGGATTCGGGACAGTTTGCATTGAATGGCTCTTTCAATACGCCTCGAGTGCTTTAAAAGTTAATTATAAACCTATCTGGAAAACGCGGCAAAGACCAAGGCGGCGTTGCAAATTTGTAACCCCCTTTCGAAGCGCGCTTAGCTCAATGCCAAATGTAAACTTTGAATGAATGTTTTGTTTTAGCTGCACTGTAGAAAGAAAGGTTATTACTATGCTGAATTTAGTTTTATGAAATGCTAAATGAAGTTTAAATATGCATTTCTTTTATTGTCAGTGCCGAAATAAGATCATTATAAAGGGATTAAGATAATATTAAACTAGTTGGATGTGTCAATCCAAAAACTTTCTTCTATCTCATACATGTCAATACTTCCTGATAAATGTAGCACAGCAGCGCAACCGGTTAGGCGATTTATACCAAAATCTAATCAGGGACATCTTTCGTGAACTTCTAATTGAATTTGAAGTTTTGTGAAAATTCGTGCATTATTTTTTGAGATAGAGCTATTACGGAAATCGTGAAAAGTTCTGAGTTGCAGTGGAACCTCTTGGGCAATTTACACCAAAAACTTATCAGGATCAGTTTATATGAGGGACTAACTGAATCTAAAGTTCGATGAAAATTCATGCATTAGTTCTTCAGATACAGCTATAGCGGAAATCGGGAAAATTGCAGCATAATAGCGCCACCTGCTGGGCGATTTTACACAAAAAATTAATGAACACCAATCTATACCAGGGACTAACTGAATCTAAAGTTTTATTAAATTCCGTTCTATAGTTCTTAGAGCGCCTCAAAATTTGTGTCACACACAGATAGACAGACTCACTGGCAGACGTTTTGTAAAAACATGTTTTTCATTACTTCTGTACCCTAAAAGGTATAAATCCGTCGAAAACTGAAATTCGAAAATTTTCACGAATCCAATACTTTCTTCTTGTAAAGACAGAAGAAAGTAAAAATGAGTTATACAGAATGGCTGTATTTGATATTTTTTAGGTGTCATATCTCTTTGAACTTTCATGGTATATCCATTTACAATTTTCTAGTATATACTGTTATACCCAACCCTACTTTTCATAGTTTTTTACAAAGTGTTAGTATTCTTTTAGCAACGGTTTTTTAATAATCGAATTACTAATTCATATATTTATTGTACGGAACCCTCTGTGCGCGAGTAATACTCGCACTTGACCATTTTTTTTTTTTTAAAGGCAATTTTAATGTTCAAAAGTTGGGGCACTTTTTAGAGACAAGAATAAGCAACTTTTTAAATACAAAAGGCAGTAAGAGCACAATTTTTGTTTAAACTGCTGATGCGCCCTGCCCCTGCCTTGTTTCCCAGTAGCATATTTGTGTCGCCATTTTCTTTTTTCAAAATATTTGGCTTTTTCTTCTACTCTGCACCCTCTCCTCCCTGACTTTTGAAAACAGAAGTTCTGTTGCTCTGATTTATTCACGTGTTTTAAGTTCTAAATCAATGTAAAAAAACATGCAGCAGCTGCATATTGTATTGTTTTCAAATCCTAATGCATTTTCCATACATGTTTCCATACATGCACATGTTTCCATAAGTGGAATATTCGAAAAACGGAGTAATTTTAATTATTTTATGATATTCTTAAAAATACAGCACAATTTCAGTTTACCTTGATAGTATGTGTCAGTGAATCCAGAGTATGCCTTCTCTCTCCCCCCCCCCCTCCCTTCCCCCGATATAAGCACCCTTTTACCGGACGAAAAAGCCCTTTTCAGCAAATCTGCCCTGCTCTTTTTTAAAGAAAACTGAACACTATATCCGAGGATGTGAATTTCAAAACTTGCCTTATCCAGAAAACCGAATTTTGGGAAATTGTGTAAATCTTCTAATTACGTCCATTAATTTCCAATGTAAACCAAGATTTTACAATGTCAGAAATGTTGGGTAAAACTAGTTCTTTTGAAGATATTTTTTTTTTTTTTTGTGAAAACATCAGAAATAGGCTTAAAACGAAAGAGAAAAAACCCCCAAAATTTGCATTAATTATTCTCGCGGATAAAACTGCAATCATCCTTTTCATGAATCCGTCACCACATAAACTCGGTTAAATAGTAATCAAGGTGCTGGTGGTGTGCTGTTGCACGATGTTTATTTCTCCATTTAACAGAAACCCCAAAGCCTTATTTCGATGTTTTGAAAAAATGTGCTAGTATCTAGATTCACAAAATTATAATGATTTACTTTTGAAATGCTCAAAACCTGCAGTTTTAGTTCCCGAGTTTTATACGGCTTAAATGAATGATAATTTATTGGTTTCATGAAAATCTATAGTTTTCAAATGATCATTTTCATAACAGTTAATTTTTTTCAAAAGTTTCATGGGAATGCTTATTTTTTCCCCTCCCTCAAATGGTTTCTTTTTACTTGATAGACACTGTTAATTATTATTTACCGCCCTATGTTATAAAGGTTATAAAGCGACAAAGTGTCTTAATTAAAAAAATTTCGTGATCAGATGCCTATGTTTGTTTTTTCACCACTTATAATAAAAGAAATTTTACTCCCCCGAATAAAGTCAAGGAATATTATCACTCCTTGAAAACAATGCTTGCTGTATTAATCTGTGTTATATATACAAACGTAAACTGTCGATATATTCTTGCCAACTGAATTGGTTTACGTTGACTGTGTAAGAGAACCTAGAAGGGACACCCTGCCCCCCCCCCCCCACTCACACACACTCCTATGAAACTATATTTTTATCTGATTATAGGCCACATATCACCTGCCCGAAATGGAATTCTCTCTGTGTTACTGGTGTGACCCTCAACAACCTTGAAATTTTTTTAAGTGGCCCTTCTCTAAAAAACGTTGAGCATCCATATCATAGTGTATATGGGTGCGTTTTGCTTGCATTGATGCTAGATAACGACAAATGTATATGATTTATCAGTGTCATTGCAATAAATGGAAAAATGTTCTACATGTACAAATAATGTGACAAGGTAGTGAAATTTTTACTGTAATAATGGTTCAGTGTTATCTACAATAAGGTAATTTTAGTAATCGATTTTCATTCATGCATGGCCTGTTTGTAATTTACTTTGTAAATATGTGTGACAAAAGTTTTAAAAGTTTCCATCAAATCTTATACAGATTATTGCTGATGTACTGCATAAAATTCCAATATTTTTTCATAACATCGAAATGGACAG
Source organism: Maratus speciosus (assembly GCA_963932465.1). Classification (NCBI taxonomy): domain Eukaryota; kingdom Metazoa; phylum Arthropoda; class Arachnida; order Araneae; family Salticidae; genus Maratus; species Maratus speciosus. Next base: position 2,297,227 of record OZ010787.1, read on the forward strand.
AATTATCAGATTATATGTATTATGTATGTGTTATTTTTTTCATTTAGTGCCCCCTCCACCCCCCAATTTTTTTGCTGATTTTAGAAATGTACCTCATGGTACATAACTAACAAGGATTTATGGGTTTTGAATATCATTATTTCAGTTCAATAGTATTTTCTTTATATATTCAAAAATTTGAATGTAAAATTAAGGCAAATGTTATTTTTCTGAAATATAATGGTATTCAACTTTTGGATTTCTTGTGGGAAGCCGCTTTTTTCAGCATTTTACCTTTTTTTTTTTTTTATTGTTTTTCTTTTCAGTAGGCATGTTTGAATATTATGTGTATTTTTCTTTTGAAAATACATATTTAGTCCAGGCAATAGGGAATTTTACCTAGCAAAATTAATGGTAGTACTGGAAATCGGCTTTCTAGATGTCTTTTGGGTCGCTGAATCCGACTTTGTAACTTCCCACCAAAATTTCCCCCGGCAACCTCCCCAAAATTTGGTAAAAAGCCCCCCAAAAAAGGTTTTTATTAAAAAAATAATTTTTTTTATTGTTTTAGAGAAAAAGTATCCAGAAAGTAGACAATTTCCAACAAATTAGATATATGACATTATGACTTAGGATGAAGGGGAAGGGGGGATCTGCCTCGGAACATGCGCACGGTGCTGCGTAAACTAAGTTTCGGAATTCCACTTAACCACTTACACGTTTACATTCGCCCTTCCATCTCCCCTCCGAACTTTCTCTATAAGGTTTACTTTAAGATTTTTGGGTAGCTGAATCCGAATTTTTAACTTTCCCCAAAAAATCCCCCCCCCCCGAAACCCCCCCCCAAATAGTTGTTTTTAACTTAAATTTCTTATTGTTTTAGGGGAAAAGCATTACGAAATTCAGAAACTAAACAAAATTTGCAACAAATAGGATACATGACATTATGAATTAGGATGAACGGGGAGGTTGAGGACTGCCTCGGAACATGCACTGCGGCGCTACGTGCACTAAATGATGAAGTCCAGGCAATAGGGGATTTTATCTGGCAAAATTAATGGTAGTACTGGAAATTGGCTTTCTAGATGTTTTTTGAGTCGCTGAATCCGAAGTTGTAACTTCCCACCAAAATTTCACTCGGCAACCCCCCAAAAAATTGATTTTTTGAAAAAATTTGGTTTTTGAGAAAAGTGCGCGGGGAATGTTCCGAGGCAGCCCCCTCTCTCGCCGTTTATCCTACGTCATAATGTCATATATCCTATTTGTTGCAAATTTTGTCTAGTTTCTGAATTTCGTAATGCTTTTTCTCTAAAACAATAAAAAAATTAAGTTAAAAACAACTATTTGGGGGTGGAGTTTCGGGGAGAAAATTTTTGGGGGTAAGTTGAAAATTCGGATTCAGCGACCCAAAAATCTTAAAGTGAACCTTATAGAGAAAGTTTGGAGTGAAGATGGGAGGGCTAATGTAAACGTGCGAGTAGTTAAATGGAATTGCGCAACATAGTCCACGCAGCACTGCGGCGCATGTTCCGAGGCAGATCCCCCCTTCCCCTTCATCCTATGTCATAATGTCATATATCTAATTTGTTGCAAATTTTGTCAACTTTGTGAATTTCTAGCTAATTTTCCCCTAAAACAATAAAAAAATTGATTTTCTTTTAAGAAAAACCTTTTTTGGGGGACATTTTACCAAAATTTGGGGGGGGGGTTGCCGGGGGAAATTTTGGTGGGAAGTTACAAATTCGGATTCAGCGACCCAAAAAACATCTAGAAAGCCGATTTCCAGTACTGCCATTAATTTTGCTAGGTAGAGTCCCTATGCGGTCTGTATTGCCTGGACTAAATGTCTAATCTTTTAGAAAATAAAAAGTAGGTGTGCCAACGGAAAAATACCCAAAATTTTAGTAATATCAATTTGTGAGGATGATTAAGTTGATAACTTTATATAACTCTGTATTAGTTTAAAAGTTCGTTTATTTCCAATATTCTTTGTGCAATATATTAGGTAGCTTTCATTATAAAAAGTTACCTATTGCAGCCGTTCGGAGGAAAGCGATTTCAAAAAATTTTGGTATATTTTCATCGATCATGACCCCCAGACCCTGAAACCACCCTCCGTTCAAAAGTTGATATATATATATATATATATCCATATATATATATATATATATCTGACCTTTGTCATACTGTAACTCTCGAATTTATGAACCGATTTGGATGTAATTCGGTATGTACATAGTACATACCAATGTCTCGACCGAGTTCGTTGGCCAGCTTCATCCGCCATTTTGTTTCAAAATGGCGGCCATTTAAAATTTTCTTTGAAATTTGAAATTTGGTACCAAAGAATTGAAAATGGAAAAATATTTTTTTCTTATGTATTTGACCTTTATACAAAGATTCCGGAGCAGTTTTTGTTTCGTCTATATCTTAAAAAATGGCTGAGTTATAGCATTTTGAATTTCTAGCGTGGCTGACATTTTGAAACGTCCTGAATTTTATCACGCGATAAAAGGCGTATTTATGAACCGATTTGGATGTAACTTCGTTTGTACATAGTGCATACCAATGTCTCGACCGAGTTCGTTGGCCAGCTTCATCCGCCATCTTGTTTAAAAATGGCAGCCATTTAAATTTTTAAGAAAAATTTAAATTTGAAATGTGGTACCAAAGAATTGAAAATTGAAAAAATATTATTTTCGTATGTATTTGACCTTGATACAAAGATTCGGGAGCAGTTTTTGTTTCGTCTATATCTTAAAAAATGGCTGAGTTATAGCATTTTGAATTTCTAGCGTGGCTGACATTTTGAAACGTCCTGATATTTGTCACGTGATAACAGACGTATTTATGAACCGATTTGGATGTACCGTGGTGTGTGCATAGTACATACCAATGTCTCGACCGAGTTCGTTGGCCAGCTTCATTCGCTATCTTGTTTCAAAAGTGTTGCCATTTAAAAAAAATTAAATTTAAAATTTAAAATGAGGTATTAAAAAATTGGAAAATGAAAAAGATTTTTTTATGTGTTTGTCCTTGATACAAAGATTCCGGAGCAGATTTTGTTTCTGAAAATTTGTTCTTTTGTTTATATCTTAAAAAATGGTTGAATTATAATACTTTGAATTTCTGGTATGGCTAACATTTTGAAACGATCTTGTATTTGTTACGCGATAACACACGTATTCGCCTATTTCCGTGTAAGAAGGCATGTAGATAGTATACATCAACATCTCAGCCAAATATAAGTTACTTTAAATAAAAGCAGCTTCGATAAAGCTGACTAATTTCGCGAAATTCTCATTCATAATGATTTACTATTGATAAAAATTAGTATTGAATCTCCTATATTCGGTTTCCAATAATTGAGCTTCGTGTGTTTGAATAATATAAGTTGGCTTTTTTAAAATAAGGAATTTGAAAGCTACCTCTTCCTCCCGGCACTGGCCGGAAGGACTTTTTTACAAATGAATTATAATTAGAAAAAGTTGTTTAATTAAGCAAGAAAAACTTCTGTAAAAACTGATAGTCAGACTGAATTTTTTATAATTTTTTTTATATTTTTGGTAGCATATTCCTGTTAAGTGAAAGCAATTCTTTTAATGTGTAAAACCACTGTTTGTTTTACTTCCCCAAGAAAAATAATTGCAAGAAACTCTTATTTGTAAAAAATTCTCTTTTTTTCCAATTTTTCCAGGAAAAAAATTTGTTTTTCCAAAATTTTAAACGTATTTTCAAATAATTCGCGATATTGTTGCCATTTAAATCTATGCACAAATATCAGTATACATATATACAGGGTTCGTTGATATATATCAATGGATATATATCATGATATATATCTTGATATATATCCGATATTTATTTTTAAAATATAAAAATTTTTGATATTTTCGACATTTTCAAATTTTTATATTTATTTTCAAAATATCAAAATGTTTGATATTTTGTATATTTAATATTTATTTTCAAAATATCAATGGGCCAGATAATTTTGGTATTTTCTTCAGTCAAAACAAGTGTAAATGAAATTTTCAACTGTTATTGACTGTGCTATTCTGTAGATAAAGAACTTTTGTCTCTGGCAGTGACTTTTTTAGGCAAAGTAGAAAACAAATATCTTTTCAAAGCTTTATGTGTGAAACTTTTATTTTTAAATATAGATCTAATAATTCTTTGAGACAATTAATTCAGAACAGCCATTGAAATTTAAACTGTAATTTAGATAATCATTTATATACAGCATTTTTAGAAAAGAGCCTTCTGATTTTGGTTTAATTGAGTCTAAACTGTACAACAGGTTAGGGAATAAAAGAATAAGAGAAGCTTACATTTATGTAAAAATTCTCCAATTTAAAAAGCAATTTTATTTTATAAAATATAAAACTTTCTCGAAATTTAATACAAATCCTAAAGTTCATATACATATATAGGTGTATAAAGCAAATTGTATCCATTTTCAATTGGTATATCTTCAATTTTGTTCTAAGTAAAAAAAAAAAAAAAAGCATTTTTAGAATACTATTTTTTAAGTTTTTATGTTAATTGCAATATATTTTAGTTTCTAATTTATATTATGCTTGAAAATTTTCATTATCAGCACTAAGTTGACTATATTAAAATATCGGATATATATCAGACTATCGGATATTTTTGATATTTTCGAAAATATCATGATATTTACGAACCCTGCATATATATCAATAGTAAAAAATGAAATTTTAAATCATTCGTAACAGAAAATTTTTTGAAAAACTGTCAACTTTGCACGAACGTGCCTGCTGAAAAATTAAAAAAAAAGGTTAGTATTGGTGAATACAGGCACTCGACCTCCGGGGTGTACATGGAACTGAGTGCAACAGTGACAATAATTTTTGTCAGACTTCATGAATTACATGTTTACATATGAAATATATAAATTTTAAATATTGTACATGTTTGTCATTATTTGACATTAATGCAAATGCACACAGAATGTATTCTTATGCAATGCATGCTTTTCCACCTAACGATTCTGATGATGATTCTGTCATCATAGTGTATATGACTGCATTTTGTATGAAATTAGTAATGAATAATGACAGTAATTTATGATTTATCCATATCATGTCATATTGATGTTATTATGTCAGTAAATAGAAAAGTGTCAGATGAGAGAAATTCTATGATTGCTTGTGTGAATGCAACTCTGCCAATAGTGGGTCAATTTGCCTGGATTAATATTCAGTTTTTTTTTTTCATTTATTAAAATTGTTGCTAAAAATTAGTCTTTAAAAATTTCTTTAGTAGCTGTAAAATAGACATTTTTTTTTTCTTTAGTTCTTTCAAATTTTTGCCGTCAAGTTTTGACGGGTTTCATCTAGTTTCTTTTTATTATGTACTAAAATTTATTCTTTAACCTCCTTTGTACACTACATACAGTGGTCTGTTACTTTTTGATAGTGTCTGAACCTGTAAGTTCTCAAATGAAAGCACCCAAGACATTGCTACATCGTAAAGTGGCCACGTAGCTAAAAACACTCAAGAGTAAATAAATCTCTAGTTTTCCCATGTACTTTGTTGAATAATTACTGACATAATATCAATAAATTTGTGATTATTTAGTTATAATTTCATATAAAATACATTCATACATACTATGATCATAAAATCCTTATCAGAATCTGTAGATGATAAAGCATGTAGTGCATACAAATGCATTCTGTGTGCACTAATGTTAGATAATGACAAAAGCGTGCTGTACAGTATATATTGGTATCATGCTGATCGATGGAAAAGCGCTTTTAAGTTATTTGCATTGAAGTACATACAGATTTTGACCACAGAAAACAGCGAATGCTTACATGCATAAATATATAAATACAGTAGACTCCCTCAAATCCGCAGAGCTTGGGACCAGAGGTTGTGCGGATTTTAGAATTTTGCAGATTTCTGGTCATTGGTTTATTTACATTTTTGAAACATTAATTTGATTGGCAGTTAAGCAAGGAAAATTATAATGAATACTTACAATAAAGGCAAACATTAAAATAAGTAAAATATTAAAATAATTTATTAGTTTAAAAGTAAGTAATTATTAAAATAATTATGTAAAATAAAAATTTAGAAAAATATCAAATTATAACTGATGAAATCGATTCAATTCGATTCCAAACTTCCTGTGCTGCCATCTAGAGGTCAAGCGATCGTATGATCAATACGTAGCTTATTGCTCTCTCTGTAACTTTTTTCATTGTTATTTAGAGTCTTGAATGCTTTTCTTATACTGCTTTGTATACTTAGAAATAAATTTGTCTATAAAAGAAAAAAAAAAATCCGCGAACAATAATTTTAAAATAGCGTCCCGGTTCGTGGATTTTTCCATTTTAAACCCTGGAATTTTTTATATAGATATGCTAATTTATATCAAATGAAAAGTAATGTAAATTTATTTAGTAATAAATCAGCTGTAACAGCCAAAAGAGAATGATTAACAAAAAAATTTTGTAAAAAACACATAGCGGTAGTCGCCGATTTCGGCGATTTTGTTCCTGCAACTTAACTGTAAATTTAATTGTTTACATCTGAAAAAATACGCGGAATTTAGGATCGCGGATTTAAGGGAGTCTACTGTACACTAAATGTTTTTATTACACAATGTAAATCAAATATCTTTGTACTTATTGATTGCAATATTTAAAATGTATATATATATATTTAAAATATTTCTGAATTTTCAACTGAAAAATAGAAAATTTGTCAATCAGTCTCAGGGGGAAAATGTTAAAATCGACAGTCGGTCGTGGGAAAAAAGAATCCTGAAATTCTTCTATCAGTGCATGCAAAAATCGGCAGTAGGTAGAAGAAAAATCTCGCAAAATTCATCGATTGCGTGGGAGGGGGGTGGGGTGGAGTTGAAACATTCTTCCTTCATTCATCAGAAAAAATTACGAAATTTGTCAATCCATCAACTGAAAAATAGAAAATTCATCAATTAGTTGCATGGGAAAATGCTAAAATCGACTGTCAGTCGTGGGGGAGGAAAAAATACTGAAATTCTTCGATCGCTGCATGCAAAAAAAAAAAAAAAGGCAATAGGTAGAAGAAAAATCACAAAATTCATCAGTTGCGGGGGAAAAATTACGAAATTTGTCGATCCATCAACTGAAAAGTAGAAAATTCGTCAATCAGTCGCATGGGAAAATGCTAAAATCGACTGTCAGTCGTAGGAAAAAATATACTGAAATTCTTCGATTGGTGCACGCAAAAAACCCCCACAAAAATCGGCAATAGGTAAAAGAAAAATATCGCAAAATTCATAGATTGTGTGTGTGTGTGGGGGGGGGGGGGGGGTTGAAACATTCTTCCTTCGTTCATCAGAAAAAATCACAAAATTTTTCGATCCATCAACTGAAAAATAGAAAATTCGTCAATCAGTCACAGAGGAAAATGCTAAGATTGACATCATGGGGAAAACATCCGGAAATTCTTCAATCGGTGCATGCAAAAAAACCCCAACAAAAATAGTCAGTCAGTAAACGAAAATGTCGCAAAATTCATCGATTGCAGGGAAAAAATTGCAACATTCTTCCTGTATTCATCAGAAAAAAATGTGAAATTTGTCAGTTGACCATCGGGAAAAGATCACAAAATTCTTCGATCGATTGCTTTAAAATATCGTGAAATTCGTTTGTAAACTGTCGGAAAAATTATGGAAATTCTTCAAACAGTTGCTGCAAAAATCGTAAAATTTGTCAGTTGGTCATTTTGATTGATAGTTTTCTAAGTAAATGAGTATATTTATTTTCTAGCTGCAGCTTTAAAAAAATATTTTATTTAATAGGTGTCCAATTTGATATTTTATTATTTTGATAATTTTAGCGAGTCCTAGGCTTATTTAGTTGAGAAATATGGATTTAGCATGTTACACCGTTCGTGAAATTGTAGGAGACAGAAATTGCTTATTTAGGGTACTGTCCGTTTGTTTTTATATGATACATAACATCATTACTTGCACATGCACCGCGCAATTGTTAAACATGTTGTTGTAAATTGGAATTCTCGTATTTAATGCAGCAACCAGAATTTATATATTTTTTGTCAAAATGATAATATTACAAATATTGCCAGAGGCACAATAGAAGTCAATTTATTGTATGATGAAAATGAAGATCACAACACGGTATTTCTTAAAAGGAAAAGAAAAAAACTGTAAGAACAAAGTAAAAAGTGTTACGCAAAGATAAAAAAGCTTGTTACCCATCCAAAAAACAAAAAAGGCAAGAGTAAAATAAAAAGTTTATGCTCATAGAAAAAAGGTAGTCATTTTTAAAGCCATAAAATTCAGTACTACCGATGTGCTGTTTACCATAAGTCCATAACATTTCAAATTTTTCTCCGTTAGATTAATTCCATTAGAGGGGATATTCTTAATGTAATATATCTCAATTTAATTAAATGAAATATGCTATAAAATGATGCATAAAAAATATATGAGGAACATGAGTTAACTTTAAAACAAAACAGAGTACCGCACCCTAAATAAGCAATTTCAGTGTGCTATGATTTTATTAACATTGTAGGATGCTAAAATCCCTATTACTCAACTAAATAAGCCTAGGATTCTCTATATACATTAAAAGGAATAAAATAGTAAGAAATCGAAGTGGACACTGAATAAATAATAATAAATAACTTACTATTTCAAAGCAGCATCTACAGTAAATTAGATTTCAGAAAGCAACGCGCGTGCTACCAACGACCACAGTATACTGGCGGCTAAACACGGTGGTTAGCATGATTTGATTGGTTCTTCTAATGATGATTCTTTGTCTACGACGAATCCTTCATTTCACTGAATCAAATTGGACAGACTGGAAAAGTGTTGACGCATCTGTTTTCTGAGTCTTAAAATTTTACCTTTTTTTTTTTTTTTTTAATAAATATATATATATATATATATATATATATATATATAATTTTAATAGAAAATATTTATAAATGTAATAAAAGTAAACTAATTCAAATTTAAAATGAATAAGCTGTGAACTAACTTTTAAAAAATAAAACTAGCTTTTTTTAAGTGGTTAAAATTGGCCTGGCTAAAAGCCAGCAAACCTGGTTTCAGAACACATGCTAATTGGAAACTTGTAAATTTTTAACCTCAAGGAAACCGAATTTTATGCCAAAAATAGAATTCCCCCCCCCCCCCCTCTCAAACTGTTAACCGGAAGTAATGCAAACTGGTACATTTTCTTCAATTTGTTTATTATATTTCTGCATATTTCAGTAACATTATGTCTGCACAAGTATAAATTTTATATCTTAAAATTTTCATTCTTTCGTTATCCAAACAGGTGGAAAAATTAACCAGATGCTTGGAGCGATTCCATTTTGACGACTTGGATTCTTGTTGCAAAGCATATCAAGCCAAGCTTGTGAATAATCTGACAATGTTTTGAACCAAAGAGCAGACAGTGTTCAGCATCCTCCCAAAACTGTCTGGGGAAAACGTTCTATGTAAAATGCGATTATGTCATTGTCTTATATTTTTTAATATATATAATTTGTACTTTCAATAAATGAAGCGGCATACCGCAAACCAACTGAATTGTGTTGCTTTCTTATTGTGTATTTGACCATTTTTTTTTTAGCTAGCGCTGGGCTGCCATTGACAACTATTTTTTTTTTCCTACAACTATTTAAAAGTATTTGTATATTATTATTGTTTAGAAATAATGATTAAAAGAATATAAGCAAAATTTAGAAAAAAAAAATAGTTCACTGGGGCACCCCTGTTATAAGTAAAAAGATTTTATTTTTGTATTAAAATGTTCCAGAATTAGCTGTGAAAGTTTTTCTCAAATTCACAACTTTTAAAATTATTTATATGTAACATACAAAATCTCGATACTTGAAATTTTCGTTGATTTTTAAATGAAATGTGCTTGAAAATTATTTTAAAAATCAGCAAATTGAAATAGTTTTCAAATAACTTATTGCATTTCAAGTTGTATTTTTTGCCTTATTTGATGGTCAGCAGTTAAATTTAATGAAAAGGAGAAATGAATTGCTTAAATTGTTGTCTAAGAAACATTTTTTTTTTTTCACAATTTATTTTGGGGAATATTTTTTTAGCACAAATGATTTTTTTTTTCTTTGTGTTTAAACTATGGTATTTTGCATTCATGATAGTTTATTGGAAGTGAATACAAGTTTTAGCACAAATGTTGTAATTTGAAGAATATTTTGCAAATTTTGTATAAAAATATATAAATTATCTAAAGAAGACAAGAATCTCCTTGCAATACATTCTCGTAATCTCAGCATAAAAAATTCCACTAATGAGTTTAACAGTGTATTTAAAAATATTTTCAAACAAGACCAGTGAAGCAGGGCAGTGTCTTCTAACCTGAAAAATCTTAATAAATTGTTTGAAAAGGAGAAATATGTCAATTGATAAAGCCTTAAGTTTATATTTAACCTAACTTCATTGTCTTGCTTTTAATTGTCAAGGTACACTTGAAGAAATACCTTAGGTAATCTGGATGAATGTACACATTTGTTTTTTCAACAGATACATTGAGAATGCTACTTAGAGCGGTTGAAAAGAATAAGAAATATAGCAAACCAAATATTTCTTTGTCTTTTTTTAATATTTTATGCTACAAAAATAATTTAGTATTATAAATATAATCATTAACATTAAAATATTTGTATACTTAATATAGATGCACTTATTACAAATTTAGATCTTTATATTCCAAAATTTAAATTTAACAGAAAAAAAGCTCAAATGGAAGTGTTAAAGAGTGCCTCTATATTCGATGTAATTTTTTTTAAAATTATTGATATTACATATATATAATAATTTTGTAGCATAAAATATTATGAAAGACATACAGAAATTGTTACATAATATTGGCTTAATATTTATCGAATGTTTCTTATTCTTTTAAATTGCCTTAACAAGTATTAACTTACCTCTTGAAAGTTATAATTCTCATTTAAAAATCTAGTATAAATTACGGGAAAAGTACCTGTAACATTACTACAGTTTCTTAGTAGCGTTACAGATGTTTTCAGTGAATATACAAAAGAAGTTTTTGTAATGCTATTTAAGACTTTTTAGTAAACATACAAGAAAATTACATGTAGTGGTTACACATATTTTCTTAGTAAAAATACTAAAAAAGACCTGTAACGTCTGCTAACTATTTCTTAGTGAAGATACAAGAGAAATATCTGTTATAGTACTAACCATGTCTTAATAAAAATACTAAAAAAACACCTGTAACGGCTACTAACAATTTCTTAGTACTAACCATTTCTTAGTAAAGATACAGGAGAATTATCTGTAATACTACTAATCTTTTCTTAGTATACGTACTGGAAAAGCACCTGTAATAGCTACTAATGATTTCTTAGTATGTTCACTAAGGAAGTCGATGTATGTTTACTAAGATTAATGCAGTAATGTTACTTAAGAAGAAGCTGCATTGGTTACTAGAAAAGTTCGTGGAATCTCAGTTGCCTAGAGATTCTCTAGTAGTACTACAGATTTTTTTTTACAGTGTAGTCACAAAATTTTTCACAAACACGTACTTCTTCGTACATTCATAAGTAGATTGTGAAAAGAATTTCGAAAGACCATTATCTGTCTTTTTAATTAAACGAATCTGATTGTTTGAATAGCAACAACATGGTTTCAAAAAACACATTGACTAGGAATGAATTATCGAAAGTTAAAGAGTAGTTTATGTTACTTGAAACGCTTTGAACACATTTTACTGTGATGAACATGTGAAATTGCATGGAGAAGTTTACTTTTTTTACTTCCCAATGCGTGGATGGGAATAAAAACGCTCGTCAGTGGCATTTAAAATTTTTGACTCGTCATTTTTTTTCTTTTCTTGAGGGAAGGACTCAGATTTTTATTTGCAAAAATATACAATACAGTTTATTTAAATGTCCGCGAGTTTATATTCTCGGAAGTTCTGTTTTCTTTAAGGATATTTTTAAATACAAACTACCTACATTGTGAAATGTGAAACCTACCTGTTCGTAAACGCAAACATCTTGTAAGTGTTCTTCTTCAGAAATTATGAAATCGATTAGCCTTTTGAATTTTTTGATAAAGAAAAAGGTTATTTCAGAAAATTATTTCAAATTTGTGGTAACCGAATTTCTAGGTACGACAGCGACAGCCACGAGACCGTGCAGGGTCCTCTCTGTCAATTGTTATTTAATTAACAGAGACTTTCAAGTAACGTGTTAATACGGTAACAGGTTCTAACACAATAACAATGTCATTTATGATAATATGTTAAATAACTCTCATGCCTACCTTTTTGGCATATTATTAAATGATTTTATGAAAGAAAATAATTTAATAAAATGCAGTCATCTTGGATAAATTAAAAATAATTAAGTTTTAAAAGAATCTACTCCTACAATATTAAACTTTTAGTACTAATTATTTTGTAAATTTCTTACGCTTGTGTGCTATAACTGTAAGGACCAGATTTCCAAACAGTTATTAGATTTAATAAAAAATAAATAAAATACCCTGAAATATGTAAAATATAGTGAAAATACTATTGACAAAATATTTTTGTTTTATAAAAATGGAAACTTTTTAAATTTCCTAAAAATATTATTAGCCCAGTGGTAGGGGAGCAAAAAAAGGCCCAATTCGGAAATAATTAGGGGAAAGCTGAAAATTGTTTTCATCCCTTCAGTTTATGTCTAGAATGAATATGCTACGTCACCCCCCCCCCCCCCCCTCGTACTAGGTGAGCGTTAGGAATTATACATTGATTTATAGTCAAAAAACACGTTTTTTTAAATACCATAACACTATCTCGAAATCACTAACTTTTTCAAACACATTGTCAATACAAATGTTGTAGAGCTTAAAATTCTGAATAAATTAGTACCTACACTTAATACTTTAGTCGAGTATTAAGGTAACAATTCTACTTTAAAGTTTGAGCCCCGTGGTCAGAGGGTTGAACTCAGAATTAATTAGGGGAAAACTGGAAATCGTTCTAATCCCTTCAGATTAGGTCTAAAATGAAAATTCTATGTTTTCCCCTTCGTACTAAGTGAGCGTTAGGAAATATGTACACAATTACATTCGAAAAACACGTTTTTCTTTAATATTTTTAACGATATCTGAAATTTCGACCTTAATTTTGAACAGAAATATTAATGTGATTATTCATTTTATTCAGAATTTTATGCTCTACAACATTTGTACTGACAATCTTTTTGATAGACTTAGATGTTTTGAGATATTCTTAGGTAACTTGGTCTCTCCGAACTTCAAGCTCTTGATTAGCGATTAAGGCAAAATTTTGAAATTAGAATTGCGACCTTAATATTGAGCAAAAATACTAATGTGGGTGCTCATTTTATTCAGAATTTTAATCTCTACAACATTTAAATTGACAATGTTTTTGATAGAATTAACTATTTTGAGATATTGTTAAAAATATTAAGGAAAAACATGTTTTTCGAATGTAAATACGTACATATTTCCTAACGCTCACTTGGTACGAGGGGGAAAACATAGAATATTCATTTTAGAACTAATCTGAAGGGATTAAAATGATTTCCAGTTTTCCCCTAATTAATTCTGAGTTCAACTCTCTGACCACGGGGCTAAAATTTTAATGTAGAATTGTGACCTTAATATTCGACAAAAGTATTAAGTGTAGGTACTCATTTTATTCAGAATTTTAAGGTCTACAACATTTGTATTGACAATGTGTTTGAAAAAGTTAGTGATTTCAAGATAGTGTTATGGTATATAAAACAAAACGTGTTTTTTGACTATAAATCAATGTGTAATTCCTAACGCTCACCTAGTACGAAGAGGAAAACGTAGCATATTCATTCTAGATCTAAACTGAAGGGGTTAAAACAATTTTAAGCTTTACCCTAATTATTTCCGAATTCAGCTCCCTAACCACTGGGTCTATATCCTTCATTTTATGAAATACACCTTAAGTATTTTAAAATAAAAATAGCAAGTTAATTGGAAAATTCATGTCGAAGCTTTAGTCATTTGATCATAGTGATATATTGAAAAAAAACAAAAAGAAGATGAGAAAAATGAGCTTAAACAATGCAATTCCGAATCCTTTAAAGGGAAATGGATGCAGTCAAAAGCCTTAATGACATGCTTTAAATTATCAGATTGTTACGTTACCTATCTGATTTTTACTAATCAATCATGCCAAAATGTGACTAAATTCTTTTTAATCACAAACTTGGGAAATCGACATTTGTGTCATTTTTCGCAAAATGGAATGTACCGAGTCCCCTTAATAGAAAAAAAAAAGAAAATATATCAATACTTCCGGGGTACCTGTGGTGCCAACATGGATGGCGATGGTTGTTTGGTTATTCCATCTATCCTGTGAGGTCTCCTGGTTATATCTTTTTGCTTGTTTTAGAGCTGTATATTCTATTTTGTACGATCTATCTCGTGGATCAACTATAAGAAGAATCGTATAATGTATGAAATTAATGAAAATAAGCAAGGATCTTTAGAGACAACTGCTCTGGCAGCCATAGGTCTCAAGGAAACAACCCAAGTTCTAGTGAATTGGATTTATTAACTTCATAGCACGTATATTTGTCAGTTTTTGGGAAAATATTTATAATTATGCCCATGAAATAAATGTTAATAAATTTGTCACACGTGCATTTATTGCTTTCACACATGATTCTACAGATTACAGAGAATGTTGTTTGAAGGGCTACAAACATCTAAGCTAAAGTTTCATAGAATTATTGCAGAATTAAATATAGGGTAACTCCGGGAGAGTCACCGCATCCGGATGGATGCCGCACCCCTTATATTTCTTGTAATTATCGATAGATGGTCGTCAAACGCACAGTATATGTGCGCAATGAGATTATTTTAACCAGTGTATTGCGTGAATCTCATTTTGATGTTTACTTGTAGAAGTACAATCCTTATTTTGACGTAATTGCATGATTTCACTGTCCAAACTTTTATACACGTTATGTTTAAATACTTTTCATACACTAATCACTAAATGTATGCATGATTTCGAAGTCAAAACTAAGTGTAGCGTTTGTATAGAGTACTGTGTGTATGGTTACGCCATTCCCCTTAGCGATGGCAGGTAACTGTGATGACCGACGTCAGCATCATGCAAAATGGGATACATGCCTCACTGCAATTCCGGTATACATGCCGCAGTTTCTTTTCTACGAGTTGATTAAGTGTTATTAACTTTTCCTTTTCTTTTTGCGCAGACTAACCATGTTAGGTATGTTATCATGTTCATTAAAACCAAAGGAGAAAAAGGGAAAAATAAAAAGTAAGAAGGGCAATAAAGGTACACAGTCAAGATGATAATAATAAAAAATTGGATTACACGTAACGCAGATGTACTTTGCAAGGAATGTTTAGGAAACTACTTCAAAAAAGAGGAAGAGTAATTGTCTTCGTTGCGTCATGTGTCAAATGAAGTTACATTAAAACTGTACTTTTTCGACACTTTTTCTACAGATTGTAGTCTAAAAACAGGTGTCTTAACCCATTCGGGACCATAGGTGCATATAAGCACCTTCATAAAAAGCATACAAAAATTTTTTCTGGCACCAGTAAAAAAGAAAAGTCATTCTTTAATTAGTGCATTTTTATGATTATTTAAGTAAAGGTAACTTCTTTTTAAAAAGTGGTGCAAACCGAATAAAATTTGTGTAAAAGCCACCGGTCCTGAAAGGGTTAGCAAATAAATTATGTAAACACAATTTTACTTTTTTTTCTTTTCCCTTTCTAGTAAATTGACGTTACGTTGTTGCTGAAATAACAATTAAAATTTAATGTAAAAAAAATATGTCGATAATTTTAATAGTGAAAGTAGGAAAACAATTATTAATTTGAATCTACTAATATGTTTCATTTTACTCATTTAGTTTCGTTTTGTGTTGACATCGTTAATTATAGTCCAGATATGAATATTTTTTTTTAATATTTTTATTTATAATTTCATTCTGTTCTTATTACAAGCGCGGCATAACTACCGCACAAGTGCGGCGTCTCAGCCTGAATGTACGATTGACGCGCCGTAGTGTAATGTTTTAGAAAAAAATTGTAAAAAAATGTTAATTATTTGTTTTGAATTTTTTTGTCGCAGTACACGCGTTGCATATTTAACGTTAAATAGCGCAGCATGATTTTTTTTTATTTTATGTCCTCCATGGTACTTTATACTCAAATTCAAGAAAAATGTGCGACATAAATCCCGGAATTACCCTATAGTTGCATGTTATAATTTTTATTTGTTTTTTAGCATAATCATACTTAAAAGTAATACACCTTGAGCCATTTTGATATGCAATGATCAATTCTTATTATTTTCAAAACACAGTTTTGATAGTAAAAGTAATGCTATCGAATTTTATGATAGAAAACTTGAGTATATACGTTTTGTCATCCATTTCTGTTTGTAATGTTGCATTTATTTTCCTCCATACTTTATTTTCCTATCATTGAAGGTTTATTTTCCAAATGCAAATGTAAACTTGGACCAGTTATATTTACAGTCCAATTACACATTCTACGGTTTTATGTATTATCTTATCTATTTAAGTCTTAAAACTTCCCATTTGCTCGAATTTAAATATATATATACGTGTGTGTGTGTGTGTGTGTATGTATATATATATAATTTATTTCAAAATTAATGAAAAATTACCGCATAAATGGCGCTATAGCAGCACATATCAAATGCAATAAAAAATACTTAAGTATTTTAAGTATTTTTATTGCATTTGATATGTGCTGCTATAGCGCCATTCATGCGGTAATTTTTCTTTAATTTTGAAATAAATTATTGCTATATGTGACTCGGGTAGGCTGCATTATTGCGCTTCTGGCATATATATTTATTCAATTTCATTACGGCTTTGAAGTTTGGTGTATATCTTTGTTTATTTTGTTGTTTATTGGCATATTAAGCCTAAGTGCTTACAAAAAAATTTTGAATAAATATGTTGCGATATATATCTAGATAAAAATATGAGATATTATAAATGAAAAAACAAAAGATGAAAAACATGTGTAGTTGCTCATGCTGACAGTCCACCTCAAGCAAATGATTATATTCCTTTTTGTAAATATAATAATGTAATTTATAAAATTGATTGTTTAACCTGACAGCAGGGTTATGTAGGGCAGACGGAAGGTGAATTACATTGTAGAATTAATCAGCATAGATCGGATGTATATAATGATAATAAGAAATGCCCCACATTTGAAATTTTGCATTTTAGAATTCACAGTTTTAGTAATATTATTATTCAAATTTTGGATCATGTTGAAGCTAAAAATAATAGATTGGATAAAGAAAATGATTATATGTTGCAGTTTAAAACTATATATCCATTTGGTTTGAATACATTGGTTAATAAAGTTAACTTACTGAAGGTTAGAAATGTATATGATTTATTTTATAATTTTAATGATAAAGTTGTTATAAAAAGAGCAAAGAGGGGGGTTCGTAAATATAATAAAGTTATTAATCATATAATTCCTAATATATGGATTAAGGATTTGGAAATTGTTTTTGATAAAAATTATAGTGTTTAATATGCTAAAATGGAGGTTTTTAAATTGAAGATTAATGTGCTTAAGAAAATTAAAAAATGTTTGGATGTTTTTAAATTTAAAAATTCACAGTTTAAAGATTTATTATATGATTTAATTAATTTTAAGTTATTAAATAGAGATGAAGTTAATAAAGGAGTAATTTATTTTAATATAAAATTTCAACAAAAATGTTTTGATAATTTGAATTTAAATGCAATATGTAAACATATTTACGAACTTTTTCCTCTTAAAGAAATTATTATTTCAGTTGCATATAATTATCCTAAACCATTAAGTACTAAGATTTTCAATTATAGACAAATAGCTTTTTCAAATGTTAATACAGATTTAACTTGTTGTTGTAATAATATGGAATTTAAAGATTTTATAGATAAATATCATGGTCATATAATTACAGGTAATCTTAATATAATCAAGAAGAAAATGTAAAATATTTAATGAATTTTGGTACAAAATTTAGAATTAATAGTAAAATTAGCAGCAATAAAGTATTAAAGATTTTTAAGGATAATGTCAATAATTTTATAAAGAAACATAGTTATAAATTTAGTATGCCTTTGGAGGCATTTTTTGAATGGAAGTCTCAAATTTTGCGGCATTTCAATAATTTTTTAAAAGATTATTTAACACGTTCACGCCGGCGCCTATAATCATGTTTTTCACTGTTAGGCGGCTCTTGAATTCATCTTTTGCTTCATCTGGCGGCGCGGTACTTTCGCTTATTCAGACACTGTATGTAATGACACGCCCACCTCATATTTATTACATTGAACTCAAATATAACAAGCAGAGTTGATTGTGAATGTCTGAAAGTTCGTAAGGAGTAAGCAAATTAATTAGAGACATGATTTTATTGACTGCATATGTACGAATTTAGTATAAAATGTCTTAAAATCTAAAGAAATATGGACAACACCATATAAATGCATTTTCTATAAGGTAGAAGCCACGCCCTTAGTTAATGATATCTTTTCAATGAAAACGAGAATTCTCGTTTCCCGTCGTGAATGTATAAGATTTATAATATTGAATTGTTTTTACTACTGAATTTTCGAATATTCAAGTGTGACCCACCTGTAGTGCACGCCGTCTATGGCATAGTCGAGTGTGACCCACCTGTAGTACACGCCTCCTATGGAACATGTGGAGTGTGACCCACCGGTGATGCACGCCGGCGTGAATGTGTTAAATTCTGATAAGTATGAATATCAAAGTTTTAAAGATGAAGATGTAAAATTTATTGAAAGTTTACAGAATAATTTTGTTATAGTTCCTGTGGACAAAGCAGCTAATAATTATTCAATAATATGCAAGAAGTTTTATATTGATAAAATAGAGGGTGAATTAGGTAATGAAAATTTTTATTCAAAAGTTAATATTGACAAAAATCCTGTTGTTAAAAAATTTTTTGGATATAAAAAGAAAGTTAAAAGTATGTTTTCTTATAATTTTGATGTTTATGTTTCTAATCATTACTGTTTGCCATTTATTTTCTTAACGCCTAAATTTCATAAAGATCCGATTAAGTTTAGATTTATTTGTAGTACTTCTAAAAGCGATAATAAAAAAAATTAATATTGGTTTAGAGACTTTATTAAAAAAGATATATGATTTTTTAAAGTATAAATTTAAGAAGTATAGTTATTTCTGGTCAATTGATAATAGTGTTGGAATTCTGGACAAATTGCCTTTGACTCCTCTGAAAATGCAGGTATTCGACTTTGAAAATCTGTTCACCAATATACCTATTGATTCTCTTTATGACGTTTTAATGAATATTTTTGATGTTTTTAGTATAAATGATGAATTAAATATTAATAGAGATTTATTTTTAAGTTTATGTCATTTCTGTTTTTATAATAATTATGTAACCTTTAACAATAATACCTTTAATCAGATTTGTGGTATAGGGATGGGGACAAATTATTCTAGTACAGCAGCAAATTTATTTTTGTTTTATTATGAATTTAAGTATACTATAAAATATAATAAGTCTTTAAAGGTCTTTAGGTATATTGATGATATTTTGATTTTTAATTTTGATTTTTCTAATGAATAAAATATTATATATCCAAATTGTTTACAGTTGAATAGAGCAAACCGTGATGATTATAATGCAGAATTTTTGGATATTTTATTTGAAATTATTGATAATAAATTGATTTTAGACTTCTTTGATAAGAGAAATAGTTTTCAATTTTTTACTAGAAGCATGCCACATTGGTTTTCTAATTTGCATAAAAAAATTTACATAAATATTATAATTAATCAGTTAATACGCTTCAATAAAATTTGTGGCAGAGATAATATTTTTTATAAACAGATTTTTAAGTTATTGGCTAATTTATTTTATAACAACAACTACCCTATAAAGTTTTTGAAATATTATTTAAAGACAGTTTTAAAAAGTGAATGGCAACGATGTGGACTAGCGGCATGAACATGTGATTGCAGCCTTCCAGAACTTTCTATATGGCGTATGCATCCTAAAGTCTTGCTACAAGAACGGGTGTGTATTGATGAATTGAAATGAATGAAAGTTGCAGACTTGGAACTCTAGTATTTGACAATGGCTTCGGAAGAAAAATTATTTGTTTATTGTTGACGGGGGAGGAATATTATACAGGTATTACTGTTTTTCATGTATTGAGAAATTTTATTTTGCAGGTTTTGGGGGGCGCACGTTTCTTCTGCATTCATGCATGTCAAGTTAATTTCTTTTGTTTTTATTTTAATGACAATTTTTAAGTATTTTTATAAAAGACCTTTTTATTAAAGCTTCTTTGTTTTAGTATGTTAATTTTTGTATTGTTAATATTATGCTTTTTTTGTTTTAATTTGAGTTATTTTAGTTTTTTATGGAATTTGGATAATGAAATGACAATAGTTTTTCAGTATTGAATACGGGATGGACGTGTGTTCATAAACCTGCAAATTTTAAAAGTGGGGGTGGAGTTAGTTTTTTGTCTGTCCTCCCACTGAAGAAGAACAGACTGTTTTTGTTTTTTACCTGTCTTTCTTGTTTTTTTTAAGTATTTTATAGTTAAAATTTTTTTGCAGACATACACCTTCTTTTTGGAGTTATGGTGTTTTGGCATTTTAAAATGGTGAAGTATATATATATATATATATATATATATATATGTATGTATATATATATATATATGCATATATATATAGAGAGAGAGGAGGGAAGTTCGGATATTATGAAATACAACTTACAATTTGATTTGTAAGTCAACATACAAATTTTGGATACATTAAAATTTAGTAAGTTAGTAAGGTTACTTTAACTATTTCTTAACACATTTTAATGCGTTTAAAGTGGAAGAAAAAATACATATAAATATTTAGGCTAAGAAGAAGTACACTTTTTGTGTAATATGAACCTGTCGGGTAATGTAAAATAGGGTTATAAAGAATATTAAAATTGCAAGAAAAACCCTGTTTACAAGAATAATCAGGATTATTTAACGAGTAGCAGTAATGCATTATATAAAAATCATCAGAAAATTGTTTTAATTTTTACAAAACATCACAAATGTAAGTCTGCATTTTTGGCCCCATCACAATCCACATGGGCCCATATCGCACACATCATGAGCCTTATCCACTCCTCTCCTCTTGCATACTTTGAATATTTTCCATTGCAAAACAGGCACACTGAAACTTACTCATCTGGTGTACAACTTGGAAAAAGCCCATTTCAGATGATACGTGGAGTGGAATGATTGTTCGTTTTCAATAGTCTCGTTTTTAAACAATTGTTTAGCTGATATTCTACATTGCCTGACACGCCATCTTGGAAAAAATAACTTCTTCACTCGTCAACAAATTAGCATAGAGATAAGTTGACTAACACAGCAATAACTATAACTGGTCAACTTAATACTGTACTTGGTTAACATTACTGACGAAAAGGTCTTATAATTAATACAAATTTCATAAAAATTACCTTAAAAAAACTCCAATAATTATGAATAAGATTTTATTACACCGCGTCACTCCAACAACAGATATCCAAGCAGAATACACCGAAGTGCATCAAGGGGTACTTGGAAGTCATTTAGCAGTTTTACCCTAAAGCAGTTTTACGTTGCTTCAGCACCGTGCCGCCAGATATTGAAGTATTCCATAGTTTCTGAGCATTCTATAATACCCGAAATTCTTCTCTACTCTGTAAAAAAAATACGACCAGTTCTCCTGTAGGAATTGGAAAAATAGTTGCCCTTATCGTATCGGAAAAATTTCCGACCCAGCGCGGAAAAAATCCGTAAAATCGGAATAATATCCGTAAAATACCGTTTTATTTACTATTTCCTTTTTTTTTACGGATTTTATTCCGAGCTGGGTCGGAAAATTTTCCGTTACGATAAGGGCAACTATTTTTCCGATTCCTACAGGAAAACTGGTCGATTTTTTTTTTTTTTTTTTTTTTTTTTTTTTTTTTTTTTTTTTTTTTTTTTTTTTTTTTACAGTGTATATATGGAAATAGCATTACATTTCGGAAGTTAGCACTGATGAAGCGATATCCGTTTCCCATCATTCAAATATTATATTCGTTTGTTTAACATCAGTTACGGGAAATGTGATGTTTTTCAATGAATATCCCTTTAATTTCATTCTAAATTATCCAAATTTTAATGTAAATCAATATTATATCGCTACTATTATTCAAATTTGCGTAAATTTCCTTTCAGCTTACGTGAAGATTAAATTTTCAGAATGGATGCAATTCGCCATGGTTACTTTAAAAGAAAATTTTTGTTTAGTTAATGTAGAGCTTGTGCGTTACGGTAAATAATAATATTAATAACATTTATTAAAATAAGAGACATTATCACGATTATTATTGAGAAATGCATCGCTTTATAAACTAAAATTTTGAAATATTTAAATTGAAATATCGTCAATTTATTTGTTTAAGTCATGAATAAATATTTGGCAGGTAATTATGTGACCAATAAATTTCGCTGAAGAGGCTCTAGTTTGATATTAATGCCTGTGGCAATAGAGATATGAAAATTCATTTCCCGTTCTTTCCATCTAAATTATTTATGCAAACTTTATTCTTGTATTAATGTATAATTTAAGGTGAGTGAAAACGACAGTTTTACTGAAAATCTATTTGGCTTTGGAACTTTTTAAATCCTTGAGAGAAAATCATGGGCTCAATATCTCGAGAGATTTTACTGCGGTTTGCTTTCGCTTCTAATATGAATGCCTAGCATAAATTTAAAATATTTAAATTTTTGAATAGTTATAAACTGTAAGTAAGCAAATTTATACCAACTAATAATTTTATTTAAGTTTATAAGAACAGTTTAATATTTGAATACTTTAACAACTAATTTATCAAACGGAGTGCAAGTATCATGAGAAACAATCATTTTCATAAAAAATAAATTTTAGGAAATAAATGATAAAATATTTCTTCTCGGTTATAACTGGAACAGCTCAAGAAAGCTCCAGTATTATCTCAATATATTTTTTTAAACATTCCCATTTAAAGATGGTTTATTTACATTTCAAATGAACGCAATTTTTTCATTTTCTCTTAAATTTTAAATATGGCTGTTCCTTATACAATTATGCATGCAATAAACGAAAAATCTTTTATTCTAATTTATTTTGGCGATCTTAATATAGGATCCGTACAGTTTCACATTTTACCACATTTTTTAACAGAAATTTTTACCTTATTTAACCACAGTACCAAATTATAAATTCGGCCTGCGGTTTAAATATTAAATGGAAATTTTCTAATCTTATTTCGTGGTGATTCCCTGGAAATTCGTAGGAGTGCACGCAACTTGCTTAAAAGTCACCATCTCAGAATCATTTATAAAATAATATTATTTTGTTACGAATAACATGCTTTTTTTTGGCAATGTGTGACTATA
The DNA here is from genome assembly GCA_963932465.1 of Maratus speciosus. Taxonomy (NCBI): domain Eukaryota; kingdom Metazoa; phylum Arthropoda; class Arachnida; order Araneae; family Salticidae; genus Maratus; species Maratus speciosus. The sequence continues at coordinate 2,320,744 of OZ010787.1, forward strand.
TACTATATTCATGGATTATTCATTTATTTATAGCTCACATGAAAATAGAAATAAAAGCACCCATGACAGAATTAGTCATAGCAAACTATATAACCAACACAGAACTTTCTTTTATATCATTCTACTGTATTAATTTAAATAAGTAGCTACACCCGCAGTAATCTTGTTCTCAGCCAAATGCCAATAGCGCAGATATACACTCAGTAATCTAGTCCACAACCAAGTATGGCGTCAAAAATTGGGGGGAGGGGGGGGGGGGGGTTCTGGGAACAACTTAGTTGCAAGCTCATGAAAATTAAATCATTGAATGGAACAATAGAATTAACTATACAGCAAACCGCGCTAGCTAATAAAATCATTGATTGTGAGACCGATTGTAAAACATTCTAAAAAACAGTACAGCAATGTCTCTTGTTGAGTGAACTCAGCGAAAGCTGAGTTAGAAGTTTTTTCATAATAAGTATATTTCATAATTAGCATATTAACCCACAACTGGAGACATGAATTTTCTTACGCGTTCAGAGATATAATGTTATTTTTCTTTTTTGTCGTTTGTAAACAGCATTGGAATTTTTTTTAGAAACGCAATATATTCTGGAAATCATGAAATGATAAAAGAACTACTTCTCGGTACTGAGGAATGATTTTATTCAAGGACAAAAAAAAAAAAAAAAAAAAAAAAAAAACATATGATAATCAGAGCCAAAGAACAACGCGGAGTCATTCTGACTCCCGTTTCCAGTTACGGGTTAAATTTCGGGAAATTCCGTCCCGTAAATGCGAAATTGCTATTATATCATAACAATACCACATGTTGAATGATACACACCAACTTACAATAAGCACCAATTTATGTTAAGGTTTCACTGAATATGAAGCATAGCAGCGCCATTTGTTGGTCGATCAACACAAAAATGTAATCAGGACCACTTTATGTCAATGTCTAAAAGAATATAAAGTTTCGTGGAATACCGTGGATTTTTTTTTTTTTTTTTTTTTTTCGAAAATGTAATTCTGAGACGATTACCTCTTACAAGGAAGGTCTCCATACGGGCATATTCAGAAAAATCTGAAAAAATTACAGAGTGTTCTTCTCATGTGGATATATATGTTTATAAAATTTTTTTTGGCGGAACCTCGATAGAACGATCGTAAATAAAATAATGAAAATTTCGTTTACTTGGCGATTTATCATCGGTTGGCTATGAAATGGAATTTCGAAAATTACTTTTTTATGTCGAATACATTTTAAGATAAAAATGCTTCATATTGAACTTGTTTAAATAAATAAAATGTTAATAACTTTAGTTTTGTCAGTTTTAATTTGATTTAACTATACACTGTTAAAATTTTTGCAGCATTCTGGCAGGTCATTCGACCGTTTTTTGAAGAAACGGTTTCATAACCATAATTTAACTATATTCTGACCATAAAATGGCCAATAAAATGGTCAAAATAGTGTTAAAATTACTGTTGTGTAACCGTTTTCGGAAAAAACGGTCAAATGACCTGCCAGAATGCTGCAAATTTTTAACAGTGTAGTTTTGTCATACATACATATATATATCTATGTATATATATATAAATATATATAATAAATTTGAAATCACAAATATATGAAGAAATTGATAAAGTTCTAAAGATGATTTAGAAATGAACATGTGAAACTAGTATGTAAAATAAGAAACTATGAATGAGTCACAGAATCATCAGAGAAGCTTGTGAGTTCATTCATAGAAGATGCGTTATTTCATCCAATTTTGTCGGCATTAAGCCTAAAATGACAAAATTTAGCTCCTTATAACGCAAACATTACAGAAAATAGATAATAGAAAGCTATATATATATATATATATATATATATATATATATATATGTATATTTATAATGAAAGTTAAACACCAAATTTTATGAATTAAAACAAAATTACAATAAATTAAAATTGTTTCACTATCACAAAATTAAGCCCAATTGAGCACTGTTGATTCAGTTTTGTTGCTATGGAAACGACGAATTCTTTGATATTGAAACGAATAACTGGTAAATGAATCGTGCCTTTATTTTGGAATACTCTTAAACATATGATAGTATTTTTTATATCTGAAATTATTTTTAAAGTAATAAAATTAAATAACAAGCAACATAAATATGTAATACGAAAAAATGTATTTATTAAACTCTCTCATCTTTTATGTTTAAATTCATTAAATACTTTTTTACACGCATTCTAAAAATCAATTAACAAACAATTTTCAGGTGCATTAAAATCGTTTGCTTTTGGCGAGGAAAACTACTGCTCGCCAAATCGCGGGACGCTTTCGTCTTTTCGCGCCAAGTACTCGAAAGTATTTTATTTTTTTACAGACTTTCTACTGTACTTCCGCAGATAAATTTGACGGATCCTTTATTACATACATAAGTAGTTTAATTGGTATTTTTTTCAAAATATTCTGAGTATGCCCAGTAAGGAGACCTTCCTTGTTAGTGATACTGGACTTAGAGAAAATATTGTCAAATTACTATTCTTCAATTACTTTAAAATGTAATATGGAAGTCACCATTTACTAATCTCAATATCGCATACTTGAGGATTAAAATGAAAGAAACTCTTAACAAGTCGGAAATTGTACGTCAAACGCGGCAAATGAGGTGCATAGGTACTATAATTAGTTTTATAAATATTCAGATATTGGTGCAATAGTTGTTGCACTTTTATGCAACAATGCATGAATACAAACTTTATAACGATTACATATATTAAATTCAGTAATATGAAAATAGAAAATAATAGGACTCCATCTGAAATAGCACGTAATCATCATGGTAACCTAGAACCATTACCTATCATGGGATAACATTGAATTCATTACGTATGATAGGATTTAATAAAATGAAGAAAACTTATATTTTTATCTTTTTAAGTTTGGATTGGATTTTAATAAAATTTAAAATGACTCGACAAAATTATGCAATGATTCTATATATTAAATTTCAAACCATTCGGTTTGTTAGTTTTTTGCGAAGTTATATGCGGACAGACGGTCAGACAAACGAACGGACCAGGAGATGACCATTGGTGCTACGTATAGGGTAATTCTAGGATAGATGTCCATAGAGGAGAGATGGCCAGTCTAAATATTTCAAAAACTATATCATAGATTGCAGCATAAACTTTGTTCGTAAGAAATAGTTTAAAGAGTTCATTCATTGAGACGTGCAGCTGTGTTTTTCCATTATAGAAAGAAAGTGTAATTTTAATGTTTATTTATTTTAGTGGTTGGATATTTTTGTTGAGTTAGGTATCTGAATGTTTTGCAGTACCTATGTTACATTTATTTTTACAATGAGGAATTAAGGCACGCAAAATATCCAATCTTTGCTTTTAAGTCTAAAACAAAGACGTACAATGACGGAGTGATGTTTTAAATTGGGTGGCAATCTGTCCATCAATTTTAGGATAGATGGCCACATCAAATCGAGGAAAGATGGCCACCTATAATCAATATTTCAAATCAAACGCAGTGAGGATTTTAACTAAATATAATTATTTTTAAAATAATTATATAATATTTATGTTTATAATTATATTAATTGATATAATTATTTAATTTTTAACTAATATAAATATCTCAATAGCAATAATATAATATGGCCTAACGATATATTTTTGTTTCAGAAAATATTGGAAAACTTCGGAAACGTCCATCTTCACTTAAAACCGTGAAAAATCTAAAATAAACGCGAGAAAAAAACAAAAACATGACACTTCCAGTAGCGAAGAAGATGAAATACATTTGAAATTATGATATTCTACAGATTCCGAGAGAAGAGATTTGGATGAGGATCACTATGTTGGTTGTGGAAAGGAATAGAATACCACAACCGAAAAGAAATACTGGATACAATGCATAAGGCCAGAAATGGTTCCATGAAACGTGTCAAACTATCAAGATCTTTGCCGAAAATGTGGTACAATTTTACGAAAAGAGAAGGATTAAAATTATAATTCAAATTTTGTTTATTCAAATTTTATTTACTGATTTTCCGTGATATTATTGCACCCTTACAAATTTCTATGTGTTTTTAATCGTTAACTACATGAAATGTGTTATTTTTTGCTATTTTAACTTCATTTTTTTCTTTCTTTTATTGGGTGGCTATCTCTCCTCGGCTTGAAGGAGAGATGGCCATCTGATCTTTTAATTTCAGTTTTATTTCCCCTTTTTTGTTTTCGATATTTAATAATTTTTTTTTTGTCCAAAATATGATGAGTATATGTAAAGAATTTCAAGTATGTATAAATATTTCTTATATTTGCATTCTAAGAATTTTTATTTCAATCTTTAAAAACTATGGCCATTTATCCTAGAGTTACCCTATATTTAATTATGAACGCACCTGAAAACCCCAAAGGAGCAGTTGAAAGAAATGTCATCTTCAAGTTAGATTAAATGACTCGTTAGTAGGTAAATTGGTGTAAGTGAAAAAGCAGCTAATTGTAAATATTGGGTTTAAGAATGTACAATTTTTATATCAAAAACACAAAATCAAAACTTAAATAAAAATGTGGAGCACAAAACTCCATTTCTGCAATCCCTACAATGTCTAATGCAGATATTATTAAAATTAATGTCGAATAGTTTTAGTTTACAAACATTCTCTATCGAAATATAAGTGACTAATACAATGATGCTGATAATATTGAAGAAAATGCTTAACATTGTGTTCATGTAATAATTTGCACTTAAAAAGAAATCCTTTAAAGGCAGAAGATTATATTTTGATGGTACTAAGGTCTCTTATAGCAATAAAGTTAAATTATTCTACAAAAGTTATAAATCTACACAGACTGTGCAGTGTAAAATTGAATAGAACGATAAAATAGCAAAATTAATCAACACATTGAATAGATGGAGCTATTTTTGAATAATTCTTCAAAACATATGGCTCTTTATAATAAGATACGCAGTCAACGAGATAAGCAGGCCCTGATAATTCAACCCTTCTTGGTTGCAGCCTGATCGAGATATATAGGGTGAACCAAAAGTCTTGCCCTTATTATAAATATTTATTCTGCTCAAACTATTATAATTAGACCAGTGGCGTGGCGTCCGGTCATCGCTGGATGCGGCGATAACCAAGCAATATTTTAAAACTCTTAATAAGCTTTTAAAACTCTACGATCCAGTTTTAGCACAACATTTGGAGTTCATGTATAAGTGAAGGTAAGATTTAAAGTTTCTTTTTTGAACATTCAACCATTGAATTTTAGAGTTAATAATTTTTCACCACAAACTTAAATAATTGCGATGACCACCGAAAATTTTTACGCCACGCCACTGAATTAGACATATATTCGTTTGGATACATTGTATGTACTGTTATATATTTTTTTATAAGACCACGTACCTCAGTAAATTTCAACATGTGCCCCCTTGTCCTCTGTTACAGTACGCACAACAGCTTGTATTCTAGTCTTCAGTTCTTCGACGTCAGCAATTGGTGTGGCAAAAATTATGTTCTTTATATATCCCCAAAAGGAAAAATCCAGAAGATTAATATCTGGAGAGCGCGGAGTCCAGGATGTTGGCCCATCCCTTCCAATCCTCGGGTGCTGAAATGATTCGCTTAAAATCTACTAAAGACTACTAAAACTGACCTATCCAATGATAGAACAAGTTACATTATTATACAAACGGTTAATTTATAATGAATTATTATAATCAGGACAAGACTTTTGGTTCACCCTGTACTTCTTTCCACCAACTGTAGAACTGCCATTAAATCAAGGTAGGCTGAAGTGCAACCGCTATAGGTGGAGTGTCTGTCGTTGTCTCCAAATATTGCATTAAAAATATCTCATGAAAAATTCACAGAAATTAAAAAAATATTTTATCTGCGCACTTACAAACGATTATAGTATAGATGATACATATTCTGGTGATATAGAATAGTATTATTAACAAAATATTTTGAAAAAAAGAAATAGGATTATACCAAGAATTACTAAGAGAAAATTCACTCATGCCCTTCTAAAGGTCAAGAAAATAATAAAGTTGAAGCAAGTGATAATATGGACGCAAGATTAAATGAAACTCTTTTTCAAAACAAATGCGATCTAAAGTTTTTACTTTTTGATAAATGTTTATGTTGACATCACGTTTACTTCTGATTAAAAAGATAGATCCTAATAACCTGATAAATAATCGAAAAAAATTATCATGTATATCGAGGTTTCGAAAATCAAGCAAATGAACTTTAGCTATAAAAGTTAAATAAAGTAATACATTCATATTCGATTAATATAAAAGATTATACAAATTTGATATGTAATACAAAAACCATAGCTATTTATAAAGAAATTGAGTTCGTCCAAATACAACATAGCAGTTTTGTAAAAATTTTTACTCATGGTCAATCTGTCATAAATTATTTTAAAAAAATCATAGTAATAAGCTTGATACACAACTCAGTGATGGAAAGGTGGCGTAGCAGTTGGGTGTTTGACACCACTATATTTTTATAGTATTCTTCGCTTTTAAAAATGTCAGAACTTCTATCCTGAAGTAAGACGAAGAATACTATTAAAATTTAGCGGTGTCAATTGATTCTTTGCTGCTACACTGTTTCCATCACTGGCAACTATTAAATTATGTTATAACTAGCTGACCTTCTCCCCCACCCCACATTACTCAGACCAGATAATAGCCTTAAATATACCTAAAATAAGTGTTGAATGATTTTATGTTTTTAAACGAAATTCTGTGTAAAAAGGGATTGCAAGAAGCGAACTTCTATGTTTTTTCACCGACTACTATCGAATATATTTAGATAACAAGAAATCTTTTTTTCCAAGCTCTAAGAAATTTTTATGAATTAAAAATGTAATGTTTCCGAAGCCTATGTATATATTTTGTGCTAAATTATCGATATTTAGTTGTAAAAAGCAGTGTGTTTATTTTCGCTTTTTTTCACATCATAATCCTAAGTGAAAAAAGGAAAGGTGACTGTTGTAAATGAATCTTTTTCAAAGTGTTAATATCCTTAAATTTTGAAATGGAATGCACGGTTGAAAAAAATATAAACATACATGTAGTTCGTTATTTTTGTATTTTGATTTCCCAAGTCTATGCGTAATCTTGAATTATGTCGAAAAAAGGGAGGTATAGAGGTCGATGGGTGCATTAACCCTTTGAGGGGCAAAATACTTCTATTCCCAAAGCACTGAAATTAATGTATGACACCAGAATTTACAAGTAAATTTATTTATAAATAAGCATATCGCTTTTGTTCACGTACTTTTTTTTTTTGACACCCAGCCAGGACTCCAACCGTGAGGTATTGTTCACGTACTTAATAAAAGGAAATTTTTCATTCCAATATTCTGGTGTCAATGTGGTATTTAGGGATTAAAATTAGGTGGTCCAAAAATGAACTACCGCCCTTCAAGGGGTTAACGCTTTCAGGGGCAAGATACTTGTATTCGTAAAATGTTGAAATAATTGAATGATACCAGTATTTACAAGAAAACGTATTTGTAAACAAGTAAAAGTATATTTTCGCATACTTAATAAACGTGAAATTTTTATTAAAAAATTCGGTTGGCAATGTGGAAATTAGGTATTAAAATTATGTGATGCCATAGCGGCATCACCGCCCTTCAAGGGGATAAACGTTTAAAAAGTTGTCGTTATTGTCCTAACTCTTTGAAATTTTTATAAATAAAAAAATATAATGTTTCCGTAGTCTGTGTAAAACGTTCGTGAAAAATATTGATATTTAGGGGTAAAGGTGCTTTGAAGAAGACATTTTTTTCTCATCGGGTCATTTATTTGTTTAAGAAAAATAGTCCTTATAGTCCAAAATTTTTGAAATTTTTACCAGTTATAAGCAATGGTTTTGAAGCCTGTGAAAAACATTCGTGAAAACAATATTGATATTTAGTTGTAAGAGATCTGTGTTTTCTTCTCACTTTTTTTTTCATGTCGGATCTTCTACCGTTAAGAAAAAAAGGTCTTATAGTTCGTACTGCTTGAAAATTTTAACAGTTATAATTATAACGTTTCTGAAGACTGAATAAAGATATCTTGTAACAATATGGACATTTGGACATAAAAACGTGGGTCAAAGCCGTCCACGTGTTCATGTTCTGAGCAAAGATTTTGCAGATGTTATTTTTTAAAAATGCTTCTAATCATCTGAATGTTTCGAGATTTTTATAGGTGATGTAAATCAAATGTACTAAGAACGTGTGTAAAGTTTCTGTTAAAACACTGACGTTTTGTAACTATTAGCTTAGAAAAAAAGCGTCTTCGGAGACATAACGATTATTCGCAATGATGCAGAGGATACTCAATAGGCAGGGCCGAAAAAAAAAACTTTTTTTGGATTTTCGATGACGGGTAGTGCGGAAAAGTTGCCACTGGTGGCACTAAGGCTACGCAAAAAATTTGAGATTTTTTGGTTAATTCCTTCATTTACCGCAAATGGCTTGAAGTTTTGCTAAAATCCTAATTTTTGAACTTTTTTACCAAAAATATTAAAAATGTTAAATTAAATTTATTTTAGCTGAATTTACTTGGAATTTCATGTTTTGTGTACGAAATGTTTAAACAAGCTCTGATTATGTATTATTTAATAGTTATGTGTATTTTTAATTCCGCGATTTTTATAGCCTTTTCGCGTATAAGTGAGCAAAAATTGTAATTATTGTTTGGTTCGCTCGTCGGTTTTTCTCTTTTGTCTTTATTATGTCCTTCGCCCTTCCTTCTGTTTTTTCGATACGTTCAGAGTCACATATTTGGATGACGGACCACAGAATGTCTTGACAGCAACTCTGGAATGAGAGGAGAATGTGAAACAGAAACGCAATCAGTCATCATGAGAATCAGGAAGCAAATAGGAGAAGGGAGAAACTGCGAGATGAGATGTTAATTATTTTTCTGCTCTAAAATACAGATATTATCAGAAGATTCAAATAAAGAGAACTTTGAAGCATGCAGTTAGTCTGAATCAGAATTTGAACCAGGGGCTTCAAAAGAAGACATTCCCAAACGCATATCCCTTTCTCGTACAGCGTTCACCGCATTTAGAACTGGTATATCATATAAATAAATTGCGTTAAGAGCTTCATCTGTGCTTCAGAATGCAGGAATTTTGACAACAGGGAATAAGGATCTCGTAATCGATAAAGACAAGGTCAGGAGACCGAAAAAGAAAGTTGAAAAGAAACTACAGGAGGAGAAAGAAAAATTACAAGCATGTTTTTGATAGTAGAAAAAATAAAGCGATCTTCATAGAAAAAAGGGGAAAAGCGGCACCGTTGAGAAAAAGACTAAACAAATATCACCATGTTGTCTGAATGTGGTTCGGAATATTTTGGTCACTTGACACCTCCTTCTGGTCACTGCGGTGAGATAGCAAAATCATTATATAAATTTTGAAGCCAGAATAAAACCTGCTTTGGAAAAATTTAAGAAGAGAATTGCAACATTTGTTAGGTATTCTTCATACGAACGCGCTTCCACTCCAACAACGACATCAACTGTCTAAACTAGATGGTAGAACCATTTGATCTTAGACCTTTGCCAACCCAATCGGAGCTAGATTAATAGAGTACTCAAATCTTCAGCCTTTAGCATTTCTGATATCCATGAAACAGGAATAGGCTCATAGAATGCGACAGGTACATTTTCGTACGCCATTAGTGATATGTGCTTCATCTTTCTATTGGCGGTGCCGCTTGTCTCTTTTTTCTATGAAGATCATTTTACCTTTTCTACCACCAAACAATATGGTTGTAATTTTTCGTCCTCTTAGATATTCCTCCTCCTGTATGTCCTTTCAAAATTCTTTTTCTGCCACCTAACCTTGTCTATATCGATGACTAGATTTTTCTCTGCTTTCGCAATGAGGAATTTGCACACATGGGGAAATCAATCAACTATACATTTTTCTGATAATTTCAGACTCGTAGATTTCAAATATCTCCTCAAAAATGTAAAAAAATGAGTCAATAATTTAAAAATTAACTTTAAATTTAAGAGAAAAACACGTGACTCGAAAACGGCGCTCGATTGACTTGTGACGTCACTGTTCACAATATGCCAATGTTTACATTCTGTTAGCGAACGGCATTTCGTTTTCTAAAATCTTATTTCGGAAATCTTTTCAAATTTTCTTCAACAACTTCTTATTTTTGTTGTATTTATAAATATATTTACTTATTTATCTTCGTTAACAATGCCTTTTTTCCTGGATTTACAAAAGGACAGTCCGACAATCTCCCGAAAATTGACAGCATGTCAATGTTTGCTTTTCTAGCAAAAAACCCGGATTTCATGGGAGCGGAAATACGAGGAATTAAAACTCAAAAGTAAGTAAAAATATTTTTATGTTATTCAATTTATTTAAATCTAGTTCAACTTTATGAATATTTTCTTATTCTTCCGAACCAAAACTTTTATTTTGATTTCTGCTAAAATAAAGGGATGCACTGCACAAATAAGCTTTTCTTTTTTCAGGTTAATTAATAAATTTTCTGCAAAAAACTTTAATTAAACTGATAAGCATTTAAAATAAACAAATAGCTTAATAGCTGATTTTCTTTTCTGTTTGTAGAAAGCTATATTATAGGGGAGGGTGGGGTGGTATGGGACAGTAGGTTTTTCTCTTTGTGTATCAACATTCTAAACATTTAATCAATATTTATACTTTTGAAGTTATTTTCCACCAACTGAAAAATAATTTAAAGGTATTTTAATACTGGTGTTTGGAATATTATATATATATATATATATATATATATATATATATATATATATATATATATATAATTCTAAAATCAATACTGCATTTAAGTTATAAATAAATAATAATAACATTATCATGTGTGGAAACTTAATTTATCAATGAGTTATTGTTTTGTGTTAAATAACATTACTTTATATTTACATTCAAAAGTAATTCATCTTCTGAATTAATTTAATCAAAATAATTATGGGAATCTTACTTTATATTTTAAAGTTTCTTTATTAATTTATATAAATGAATGAAATAATTTTGTAAAATTAATATAAATTAATTTGTAAATAAATATGACAATGTAGGCTATGCAAATTTTGCTAAAAAAACAGTTAATATTTGAACTGGTAAAAGTTTGAATAAATAACTCATACTCAAAAGTTAAAATAAACAAGAAGCTTAATTGAAAGTAAATATATTACCTTCTATTTTATGTAAATTTTTTTCAGAGCAAAGTAAAATCATGTTGTATGCGCAATCAGAGTTAGAACCTTTGCTTTATGGGAGATGGGCAATAAGCTTTAAAAAATTTCTGAAAATTTTATACTCATATGCATTTTTGGTAAGGATAAGGACATCCCTCTTTATTCCTACTTATATCTGCAAATCACTGTCAAATGCTCAAATATCTGTGGCAGAGTGCCAGAAATGTTTTTTACTTCTATGTTAAATTCATTAATTTGTGAAAATCACATCCACATTTTATTTACTCTAAAAAAGTATTATTCTAAAATACTTATGTATAATTTATAACTAACTTGGCTATTTTGTATTGAAATAATTTATTTCTTTGAAAATTTAATAGCAAATATGGAAAATGAAACTTGTTTTGCCTGTTTTTGTAAAATACTATTTATTTTTTTAAAAAAATGACTTAATTGTACAGATAACTTTTTGGAGTTTATGAGTCTAAATTCTTAGTAAAATTTTTATTGGTGTATTTTTGTGTACTTAAAGGTTCTATTTACTTTTTATTCAGGTCTGGACGTGAAAGTTATGGAGACAATGCCATTGGATATGTCCAAGTGAGAAGAGAAGTGAACCTCTGCACTGTTAAAGCAAAACTGACAGTATACATAAGAAAGCATATAATGTTTTACTTTTGTGCAATGAAATTCAAGAACAAGTACTCTCGGTTTCCTGTGATGACTGTGCAGCATCACAAAGTGAGTTATTGTTTTGCATTCTCACACCCTATGATCAATCACCAAATCCAGTTTGTCACACAAATTGGTATTTGGGTATTATCTGGGCCAGGAATATACATTTCAAACAATAGCTCTGATAAGATAAATTAAGAGTAATCCTTAGAAATATTTGCCTAGCTACTATTGTTTTATGTAATGTAGTATGTATTACATATATTTGTAATATAGATTGTAAGGTAAAACTATCCAAATAGACACGGCATGCACCACAGCGCTTTTTCAAGTGTTTCTTGGTGCCAATTTGAATTTCTTCTTCTTATTATTATTATTTTGAGAGATATATCCATTGAAAAAGAAAAGATATTTTGCTTTAAAATGATCAATGCTTAGATGCCTTTTTATTACACGTGGTGGTATGAAAGTTTTTGGTCCATTGACTGATTTAAAAAAAAAAAAAATGATACAGCTTTATAATATTAAATTTACTATGATTTACATTTTTCTTGCAATTCATTTTTAGCCGGATACAGAAAATTATTTCAACAATGTAAAATGTATATACATATGATGTAGACATGTATAATGCATGTATTGCAAGATGCATGTCTGAACATATACCTATATATATATACACACAGACACACACACACACATATATAAACCCATAAAAAATGTTAATATATTCAGTTATTAATGTCAGTGTTGTACGATGCATGTAGTAAAATGTAACAAAGCATGTAAAATTTTTATGTATAATAGAGTAGTGTAATAAATATGAAATAACACATTAAGTTAATACAAATTATTTTAAATTTTTAAATTTGTAGACAATGTATCTTCCTGACCGTATAAAAAAGTATCCTTAATGATAGATGCATAGACCCACTGTATGGCAAGTGTTAAAAACTTTATATAATGTATACAGCTTTGATAATTTATTATAGTATGAGTGTGAATTCTCATTTATGAGATTTTCATAAATCCATTTTAGGTTAGATTCTTTATACACAGATTAGTTTTACTAGTTGTAATAAATAATCATTATAAAAATGCTTTTTTTCCCCCTAACAACTTGTTTTAATTTAAATTATTTATCTTGTATAGGATTGTAAGCATGCAATTGCACTTTTGACGTGGATTCATCGAAAGAGCGAGGAGGAATCCGCAACGTCTGTTTCCTGCTACTGGAAGAAATCAAGATTATCAGCTGTTGGTACCTCACTCAAATTTATATAGGTAAAAGACCTTTATAAAAATGATGTAGCTCCTTTGCCTTCAGGTGATGGTTCATTTTTAAAAGCCGTATTACAAAAATCCAAAAAGGAAGATATGACAGTGTTTTCCGAAAGTATTTTAAAGAAGCAACAGATGTTGAAAAAAGTTGTCGATGCATAAATTATTTACAAATTTTTTACAAGGCAAAAAGGGAATCACTGCGGAAGGATTTTCAGAATTTTGCAGCTCAGAGATGAGTGACACAGTCTGCATTTCTGCAGATAAACAGATTTTTCAACAATGTGAATGCACGTTATGGCATGAACTACGTTATGCTCGCATAATAGCATCCAAAGTTCATGAGGCTGCCCACTGCCGCACCTTAGAAGGATCTCTTGTGGAGACAATCTTGGGGGCAAGTAGACTTAAAGACACTGCTGTCATGATACGCGGTAGAAAGTTCGAAAAAAATGTCCGTAAGGAAGTTGAGAAGATAAAAGGAATAAAAATTTATCCGTCCGGATTAAACATTAAACCTGAACATCCAGTTATGGGAGACTCTTCTGACGGCATTTGTAATGATTATGTGGTTGAAATTAAATGTCCTTCAACCATAAAAGCCATCACAAATGACATCAAAAATGACAAAATAACTGATAAATATTATGCGCAGATACAAATGCAGATGTTCTTCTGTAATAAAAAACAAGGGCTATTTTGCATTGCAGAAGTAGATTTTGAAACTTCAAAAAACACTTCAATATTTACAGTTCAGTTTAATGAGCAATATTGCTTAGACATTTTGGAAAAAAGCGATATTTCCTGTATTGAGGAAAAGTTTAAATTAAAAAACAGCTGCTTTAGATTCTATTTTTCTTATGTTATTATTATTATTATTAACTGAAAACATAATTTCTCTGTACTTCTTTGTTTTATGGGTGTTTGCGCAAGAAATCGCCAAGGTTGAATTTGGCTAGAACAACAACAATTTCAATAGCACTTTATGATAACCATTATTTTTTACATATAAAATCTCATCAATTATTAGAGCGGGAGGCGACTGCACCAACCATCACTTCATCGAGTTTACAGATAAAATTAGAGGATTATTTTAAAAAAATTGACATATTAAATTGCAACTGGTCTGCCAAGTTCTATATTGGTGGAAAACACCTGAAATTCACATTTTAGTGCTTGACTCATAGGTTTATCATTGTGTTTTCCTCCTCCAAGTTTAATATCTTTGGGTGCAGAAAAGCGCAATGATAAACCTACCAGCCAACCACTAAAATCGGGTTTTCAGGCATTATCCACCAAGGTATGACTTGGCAGACCAGATGCATTTTAATATGCTAATAAAGTTTTAACTAATCTTAGAATTTCATCCGTGAACTCAATGTGGTGCAGCCGCCTCCTGGTCTATATCAGATTCTATAGATATTTATGAAAAAACTATTAATATATGAGTTGCACAAACAATTCCCTTTAATCACATCATTAAATACATACTTTGAGGAGTGTTTATTTAATATATTCATAAATAAGCCATATAATGCCATACAAAATATGTAACGTATCGCTCAGCAGCAAAAAAACTGACACATCTCGACAAAAGTAAATTTTACAGGAGAGGCAAAAAAAAGTTTGCATGATTTTACTGTAACATGAAATCATAGCACTTAGCTCTATGCAAAAATGCATTTTTGCGAGATGTGTCACTTTTCTTGCGGGTGAGCGATACGTTGATATAAATAAGCCACTCAAGATAGAAATATTTTCATTGGCTGTCATTTCATTCTTGTGACTGTTTAGAATATTTGGCCCAAACTGCTCTTTCTTAAGACAGTTCTGATAAAGCCCCTATAACAAACAAGTCCCAAATTCTCATTTTGAAATATTAGTTAATACTATTTAATGTTATATTCAAGAAAAATTATGAACCTCTGATAGAAATGTCCTCTAGAAATCCTAGTAGAAAGATTGATTAGAAATAGTGTTTTGTCAGTGAAATGCTTGTGGCAATACTGAATTCTAAGTATATCTTTGTAATGTTTATTTTGTATTTATTGAATATTGATCTATATCAAGTTTCTTGTTCTGAATTTATTTTTATGTATCCCAAACAGTGAAATTTCAAAATAAAATTTAAGAACATTTTTATACAAAACAAATTGGTGTCCATTCCCAGTAATTTTTGTATTGTCTTAATTTGTAAAACCAAACAAAGATTTACAAAAAGCCAAAGGTAAACAATACCAGAGGGAGGATAAGCGCAGGGTTCAACTATGACTTTTGGAATCTCTGTGCACATACTCGACACAGGACCCCCACCAACTACCTATCCCAGAAAGCAAAATAACAAATATGACAGAAGTTAATTGAGATTTTTATTTTTTTTAACCCTTTAATTCTCGCTCCCGTGATATTTACAGGCTGTGTCATTTATCCAGATTGTTTGATTCCCAAAAGTTTTATAAAATAGTGTAATTGGCTTTTTTTCTGGTATCATTTTACCTGTCATTAAATAAGGTGAATATTTCTTTTTCAAAAAAACTGGTGCCAATAAGCAATTTGAATTTTTAAACCATATACTGTTAAAACACTATTCTTAAAAATAAGTAAATTGTACTAATTATTGAGCACTTCCCGATCTTAAAATAGCTCCGAGTACTTAACTCTTAACTTTGAAAAACGCATGTACTCATTTTTTTGAGTACATACAGGACTCGAAAATAAGTATGTATAGAAACACACATACACTATAAGAAAAAAAAAACCGAAATTACAGAGAACCGACAAATCACCATTTTTAATTTGCAAAGTAGTAAAATTTTTGGAGAACTTTAATTCTTGAAATTTTGTGTATGAGCCGCACCGTGATTTGAACCCGAGTCCTCTAGGTGGGAGGTCAGTATTGTACTGACAGTGCTATAAGAGCAGTTATCAGCTACTTCCAAATGACACATTTTTTGAATCAGCGACGGAAGATCGCTAACAGCAGAGATGAATTTTGCCTTTCTTAAATATTCTAATTTCTAATAAAACAATTTTTAAACTAAATTTTCTTCTTTAACATTTCTGATGAAATTGTAAATAAATTTGAAAAGTGTGTATCATAAAGTAAAAATTATAACAAAGATAGACATATCTTTAAATAAAAGCTTGGAAATCCCTACTGTCAATTCGATATAAGAAAAGGGTTTATCAGAAAACTCATATTTTTGAGCACATAGGATTTAAACATGAATATTAAGACTTTGAAATACAAAATATATGTATTCATTTCTGCATACATTTATAAATCAAGTATAAGTATGCACAACTTCAAAATATCATGTACTCGTTTCTAAATTAATTGTACTTAAAAAAATCGAGTACAAAGAAATTTTCATTTTTAAGTAGATCAATGCTCCTTTTTGAAGCAGTTGTACTTAAAAAATATGAGTACATAGAAATGCTCATTTTTAAGTAGATTATTTTTAACAATGTACTTACTTCTTTTTGAAACAATTGTACTTAAAAAAAATACGAGTACATGGAAGTTCTCATTTTTAAGTATAAATTATTTTTGAAAGTGTAATTTAATGTGATCGTTAAGGGGTTAAGGATGTTATTCAAAAATACTTCAAAACTTCATGAAGCAATTTTGGCTCATTTCTATCATTTATTATCTGGCATGATATGGAGAGATACAATGATTAAAGTTTTTTTTTTCCACTTCCTGCTCTGTCACGTGCAGAAATTTGATTCAAAACACCATCTTTGAGCATTTATATAAAAAATTTCTGCTTTTACCAAAAAATTAAAAAGTGTTTGATGACATGTTTTCAGAATAACAGCACGTCATTATCATGAGTTTTTAAACAGATAAAAGAATAAATCTAAATTTAGAATAAATAATTTTCATGTTCTGTAAATTATAGCATCAGTTTCAAGTAAGACATTTAGTCTATGTTTTTAATTTGCACATTTTGATTAATAAATACACAGAATACAAAAACTACAAATATACTACAAATATTAACATTTATTTTTACTTATACTTTCAAAAGGTATACGTATGTAAATAAATTTATAAGTACCAATATTCTTACATGATTATTAATATTATTTATCATTAAATAGGGTATTCAATTTCTAAACCTTAATTTTAGAAGTGTACTTATAATAAGATAAATGCTTTAAATGTTTTCAGTCATGGTATTAAAAATAAAGCCATGTATGCCAAAATATTTAGAAAATCATTTCATATACTTTGAATTTTATAAATTTTCAGCATTTTCCAGCACTAAAAACAAAAAGATGTATTTATAGTACGTTAAAAAGTTGAAAATTCATGAAAATCAAAGTATCAAATTTTAGGGACTCTAAAATTTTAAATTTATACTTTTTACAAAAAACTATTTTGATATAAACTTTTTTAATATAATGAAAAACAACATTTGAAGCATTTTCCAACTGGAAGTCTATCTCTAAAACTATGATTTATGAATAAGCTATTCAACAACATTAAGAGCAGGAACCCTGTATATTATTAAACAAATTTATACAGTACACTCACTCAAATCCCCTTATCTTGGAACCAGAGGTTGCAAGGATTTCAGAATGTTGTGGTTTTCTGATCACTTTTTTTTACATTTGAATGCGATAATTAATATGAAATTTATAATGAATGCTTACAGTAGTAAAAAATATTAAAATAAAATAAAGAAAATTTTAAAAATGATTAAAATATTAAAAGTAAAGGTCAAGTAAATATTTATTAATGCATAATAATGAGAATGACGAGATAGATTTTTCTTAGATTATTGAAATTCGCCTCATAAAGGTACCCTACTATAAAATTAAAGCTGTTTTTTTATTAGATGATCTTGAATATTTATTATCCCACAGACTATAATAATTACATAGTCTAAAAATTGAACAAGGTGGATGTCTATGCATGCATGTGGCGTGAGCATAGAAAAATCCCTTAGCCTGCCAATAATGCGTTCCACATAAATACAAAGAGCTGTTATTCTTTTGGGCTGTTTCACTTCCTCTTTCGTGCTTACTTTTGAAGCAGAAATTGATGGTGGCCTAACTAAAGAGCAGCCTCTTTGCTCCAAGGAGCCCGATATATTTTAAATCCCCTGTCTGCCATGACAAGGGCGCCAGGACTTAAGGTATTCCGAATCCTGTACGATTGTCAGATCTGATGATCTGCCACCATATCCCTCAGAAAAGTAAGTGATCAAACCATCTGGTGTGCATGCTACTAAATATTTAATTGTATTACAATTATAATAGTTTGACCTCGTGAGAGCCTGGTGTACAGGATCGCTTGGCTTCTCTATCTCGATTTCTAAACAATCAACAATTGATTGCACTTTGGCATATCGTGCACGAAAAGGAATGGGTAAATGTGCACAAATATCTTTACTATCTGGCCACACAATCAGATCCTGCATTCTCTCTGATAGCACTGCCAGTGTGCTTGAGAAAATTCGGCTTATTTTACTAACACTCAAGCCAATGTCCAGTGCCATGATAGAAAATGGCATATTCAGTCGAAGTTTCTTTAACACAATATACATTTGATTAATAGGCAGTGGGACTTGTTCACTGAGCAATTTGATGAGAAAAAAGCTTTTTGGACGTAAACCCATAAAAAGTTTTCGATTTTTTTCAATTGACAGCAAAGTTCCTGCTATCATATGCTGCTTATAGCTTTCAGCAGCAAAAGATTCATCTTCTGAACTGGTTTCATCAGGGCATGGGCATCCGAATTTTTTAATAAATTTCGTAATAGTGTAATAAAGTTAATTCAAGAACCTTATTTAACTTCATAATTAAATATGAAAATTTTTAAATCATAAAAATTAGTAAAAAAATGTGATTTGCAATGTGTTATTGAAGAAAGCTTTATAAACCGAAAGAAAATAAAACCATTCATAAAAGATTCTTTTCTGACTCTCTAAAAAAGAAAAAACTACTATGTTAAAGATGAGGTTTGTATTTATTAATGTTTTTCATTACATTTTAGAACTGAAGTAATTTCATATCGTTAGCCTTCATTTCAGTTTTCAAATAAGGTTTTTCAAGATTATTAAATACAACAAATTTAATAAAAAGTTTAATTTAATTAAAAACTTAATTTTAAAGATCGATACTAAAGGTTGCGAAAATAAAGAAATATACAATTTGTGCATTTTGTGTGTGTGTGTGTGTGGGGGGGGGGTAACTATTTCCAAACATTCTTCTTGATGCATGCATTTGATGTAAAAATTTATTATGATAATTACTTTAAAGACACAATGGTGGCCAAAAAAAAAATGACAACTAAGAAACTGCATTTAAAAAGCTACAAGTAACAGACTTTCTTTGACAAAAAGAAATGAAACAGTGAATAGGTTTCTAGAAAATATGCTAATAATATAATCTCCCCCCCCCCCCCAAGCCCATTTCGTCTATCTCGTCAAGACCTTTTTACTGTAAAAGTACCGAATTAAATTTAGATACTTTCATATTCCCTCTACCATTGGCGAACTTTAGATCATATTACTATTAAGATTACATACACTATATACATATACCCAGTAGCAGAAAAGTCTAAGTGTCTGCGACAGATCTTTCAGGAGCAGAAAATAATCTGCAGGTAAAATTTCAATGTTACAAATGAACAGTTAATTTAACCGTCGATTACTTTTAATATATTTATGCATGTTATTCATTTTTATGAATGTGTGTGTGAGGACATTCATTTTATTTAGTACTTCATCAAACTATGTTCAAAATGTTATGAAATTAATGAATGAAAGGTCGTACATCAATATTAAAAAAGATCCATCCACCTCTGAACTTAAAAACATAAAATCTGCTGCGAATTCCTCCCACATTATTACTGATTCTAGCAAGTACTTTCTCATACCTTCTGTGGCAAATTGTGCCCGTTTATACGCTTTACCTAAGGTATTCCGTTTCGCCCCATCTGTTCCAATATTGGTACTGCCTCCTACAAGCTTGCAAAACATTTAGTTTCCAAGTTCCCCCCCCCCCCCCCCTCATGTTTAACAATATTTATACGTCAAAAAACTCAGATAAATTTGCTAATAGAATTCGTAATTTCCATCCAACAGGCAGCACTATGGTTTCGTTCGATGTCAAATCTCTTTTTACAAATGTTCCTGTACAAGGTGCTTTAGATTGTTTGAGAAAAATATTAAATACGTTTCATTATTTTCAATATGAAATTGAGAATCTTATTCCTTTAACCAGCATTTGTTTATCACAAAATACTTTTGTGTTTCAAGGGAATTTTTATAAAATGTCGGAAGGTTTAGCTATGGGTAATCCTTTAAGCCCTGTTTTGAGTGATATTTACATGTATTATTTTGAAGTTAAATTATTTCAATTAACCTTTAACTGATGTTACCGGTCTCACAGGCCGGTGCTTTTTTCCATTTTCATAGTTTAACTTGCAAATTTCAGTTTAACTACAAACACTACTGAAATTTTGCTTCGTTTGGAACATTAGTAGTAATACCAGAGGCTTTTGAATAGGTGAATTTTAATTATAACACTCCTGTACAAAAAGTTTAGTACAAAACAACATCCTATGAGTTAATCACGGCTTTTATTCATCTTTCGATGGAGCGGTCTCACAGACCGCTTCACACTAGTTATATGGCAATTTCTGTGACATCAGTTAAAGGTTAATGCAATCTCCATTTTATACACGTTACGTAGATGATTCCTTTGCTTTGCTTGATTTGTCTAAATATAATATTAACGCTGTTCTTGATTTATTTAATTCAATTGATACATGTATACAGTTTACTTTTGAAATTGAAACTCAACAACGTCTAGCTATTCTGGATGTCCTGGTAATTCGTAATGATTGTGAGTTTTTGACGACAGTTTACCGAAAAACTTTTGCTGTAAGTTTACCTCCTCATTATAAGTCCAGTCATCTCCCGCATCAAAAACTTGCAGCTTTCAATACTCTTATTTTCCGTGCATACAAAATTTGTTCAAATTCTGATTTATTTAATAGTGAAATTAACTATATAAAAGCAGTTGCCATCGATCGTGGATTTAGTTTGAATAAAATTAACCGAATTTTATCTAAACCTCTGATAATCACCGATTCTGTTCTAGCAAATAAAGAATTTAAAAATTTTATTGTCTTACCTTATTTTCCTGAAATCAGTACACAAATTTCTTGTATCCTCAATAGGTTTAGTTTTAAAGTTGTTTTCTCTCCAACCAATAAAATTTCTTTCTCCAATCTTAAAGATCCTATTGACGATCATAATACCTGGGACATTTACAGAATTTTTTGTGAGTGCAGCCTCCCTTACATTGGGCAGACGAAGCGTGTACATAGAATTAAGCTGATAGAACACAAGAATTAGGTTATAAAGCAGGAAATTTAGAAATCTACAATAGCGAAACATTGTTGGAATTCCAACTACCAGTTTAATTTTCCAGATGCAAAAAATTTCAAAAATGTAACTCAGTTTTTGATCCAGACTTTTACGAAGCTCACTATATTCATAAACATACTTCCACCTTAGTAAATGATATGACCAGCACCCCTTTTCTTTCACCTGTGTGGAGAGATCCTGCGCAGTGACCCTTTTTCAGTTAGTTTTGTTCAATTACGCCATTTGTTTGGGATAGAGTAGGTGGGGGCAAAGATACGCACTTTCCATACATTTTTATTTTTAACACACACATTGGTCTAAACTTATGTAATCAGTGATTAAAATGTTAGATTAGAACCTTAGTCAAGTGCTAACATCAACCGACATTCTATCAAATTAAAATTCTGAGAGAAATTGCAATTTTTAAAAAACATTGCTCAGCGTATCTTTGCCCCATCCGTTGGGGCAAAAGTACGCAGTCATGGGGCAAAGATACGCAGTGCGTATTTTTGCCCACTTACTGTGGGTTTTTGCCCCATTTCCAATAAAACCAATGAGTTATGCAAAAGCATTAGTAAATTTCACTAGTATTTATAGTTAAACTGAAAATTGTAAGTTAAACCACGAAAAAAAAAAAAAAAAAAAAAAAAACGTGAGATCTGTGGAGAGAGTGTTGGAGAGAGTTCTGTGAGATCGCAAATAGCAGTTAATCTCAAACTACTGTGACAAAAATTGTTGCATAAATACTGTGAGCGGTCTTAAAGACCCCTTGATCGTAGAATGAATAAAAGGGTTGGCTGAGTCATAAAATACTGTTTTTGCGTTAAACTTTGTTTAAAGGCCTATTATAATAAAAGTTCTCCTCATTTAGAAGTCTTTAGCGATACTATTAAGTTTCCAAACGAATCAAAATTAAACTAACATCAATAGTTAAATTGAAAATTACAAGTTAAGCTATGAAAAATGAATATAATAGCAGTCTGTGAGACCGTTAACAGGAGTTGAGGGTTAAGACTTTACAACAAAATCGTTTTATGAAACAAGAATATTGATTTTTAAAAGTAGGTAGGTAGATACCTACGTTCTATATTTAAAAAAAACTTAACTAGAAAAAGTAAAATGTAGTTAACTAGCTTATATTAGTTAACCCGCGAGAACTCGCTAGTGAGAATTTCTCTCACGGTGCCCAATTGGTTTTCTTTTACTTTACATTCGCTTAATATCATTTTTTTTTTTTTTTTTTTGCTTGGCTTAGTACTTTTATTTTCAAAACGGTAAAATAATATAAATAACATTTTAAAATTTTAATTAAAATGAAAAATTGTTTAAATAAGAGTCTTAGAAAAAGTACGACGGCGAGAGAGAATCTCATGCAGCGAGTTCTCCGGGGTTAAGTAGCTATTATATTTTATACAATATAAAAAATAAAACTTACCACAACGTAATTGGGTCATTCCACGTAAAATGAGCAAAAATTTTAAAAACGTCGTGGCCACATAGTAACAGATTTTAATAAAATTTGATTTACAGGGTCAATTCATATTCAAATAGAGCTCTGCAAAATATCTTCACAAAAAATAAATTATTTTAGCAGTTTTACACATTTAAAAAACTTGTGATAAAGAATGGCATGTGTGCAATCGTCCAAAGTTGCAAGTTTGAAGTTCTGTATCTTGAAAACTATTTAACTGAAATGAATATTTTTTTTTAATATGTAACCTCTGAAAAATTATCTTCTTATATATTGAGCAATAATAATCTGGTAACACCATGATTATTCTTTAATTGGTTGTAAAAATTGAAAATTTGCAAATTTTGAGAAAATTAAAAACGTAATAAAAATTAAAGGAATTCAAAAACATCTGAGAAATTAATGCCTGATGTAGTTTTACATATTAAGATAGAATTACTAAAATTTTTAAGTTGCCATGTATTTCCTTCACCTTTAAAAAAATTTAGAAACTTTTAAAAAAATGACAAAATCGTAATTTTTCCTCTTATTGATAGGTAAAAAAAATAATGAAGGACATGTCCCACATTACAGTTATTTCACAGACATAAAGATCAATAAGTCCATAATCTGCTAAAAAAATTTCAAGCATGCCTTTTTGATTCCTAACGTCACAAATTTGGGTTAAAAAAGGCAATATTAACTACATTCCATGAGCTATTTTTTTTATTTAAATTCTCGCGCGTTTCTTAAAATATTGCACGATTTCAAGATGAAAAAATTTAGTGCTGCCATTTATTTTCTGTATGTGGGTTTAGGTATTAATATATAATTTTCTGTTCAATTGAGCTTTTTTTTCTACTTTAATTAAAAATCTTCTTGAGGAAAAAATAAACTGAAAACAAGTATAAAAGTTTTTATATTTAAAATACACACTGTTATCTATAGTATCAAAAGAATTAAAAGTTTAAAAAAGCTTTCTTTCACGTCCAAACAAGTGATAGAAATATTGCATTTTATCCTCAACATTTTTTACTATTTATTTTTTTTCTCATTAAGGAATAAAAAAGGCAAGAATGAAAGTTTAAATATTTAATATATATACTTTTAGCTATAACGTCAAGCAATTTTGATATTGTAGGAGGTGTCCTTCATCTCAATAGAAACGTTGCATTTTTCCCTCAAATTTTTTCAAAAATAATTTTTTTCTCATTAAGGAATAAAAATACAATTAGTAACTTACGCCAATCTGTTACTTATTATTCATTCCTAATTATAAATAATGTTTAATATAGTCTTTGCATACTTAAGGCTAATAACCAAAATTGAAACTTCAAGCATGTAGCCAAAACCACGATTTTGCATTCACTTTTAATATAAATTTTAATACTTAAATAAACAATCCTAAAATCTATTATTTTACATTTACTCATAAATGGGTCATTCCATACAAAATGAGCAAATCACCTGTGGCAGACATGTCACAGATTTTAAAGAAAATCATTTTGTAAGTAGATCATATCTATTTATGAGTAAATGTTAAATAATAGATTTTAGGATTGTTTATTTGATTATTAAAATTTATATTAAAAGTTGATGCAAAATCGTGGTTTTGGCTACATGCTTGAAGTTTCAATTTTGGTTATTAGCCTTAAGTATGCAAAGACTATATTAAAAATTATTTATAATTAGGAATGAATAATAAGTAACAGATTGACGTAAGTTACTAATTGTATTTTTATTCCTTAATGAAAAAAAAATTATTTTTGAAAAAATTTGAGGGAAAAAAGCAACGTTTCTATTGAGATGAAGGACACCTCCTACAATATCAAAATTGCTTGACGTTATAGCTAAAAGTATATATATTAAATATTTAAACTTTCATTCTTGCCTTTTTTATTCCTTAATGAGAAAAAAAAATAAATAGTAAAAAATGTTGAGGATAAAATGCAATATTTCTATCACTTGTTTCGACGTGAAAGAAAGCTTTTTTAAACTTTTAATTCTTTTGATATTATAGATAACAGTGTGTATTTTATATATAAAAACTTTTATACTTGCTTTCAGTTTATTTTTTCCGCAAGAAAATTTTTAATTAAAGTAGAAAAAAAGCTCAATTGAACAGAAAATTATATATTAATACCTAAACCCACATACAGAAAATAGATGGCAGCACTAAATTTTTTCATATTGAAATCGTGCAATATTTTAAGAAACACGCGCGAATTTAAAAAAAAAGTAGCGCATGGAATGTAGTTAATATTGCCTTTTTTAACCCAATTTTGTGACGTTAGGAATCAAAAAGGCATGCTTGAAATTTTTTTAGCAGATTATGGACTTATTGATCTTTATGTCTGTGCAATAACTGTAATGTGGGATATTTCCTTCATTATTTTTTTTACCTATCAATAAGAGGAAAAATTACGATTTTGTCATTTTTTTAAAAGTTTCTAATTTTTTTTAAAGGTGAAGGAAATACATGGCAACTTAAAAACTTTAGTAATTCGATCTTAATATGTAAAACTACATCAGGCATTAATTTCTCAGATGTTTTTGAATTCCTTTAATTTTTATTACGTTTTTAATTTTCTCAAAATTTGCAAATTTTCAATTTTTACAACCAATTAAAGAATAATCATGGTGTTACCAGATTATTATTGCTCAATAAATAAGAAGATAATTTTTCAGAGGTTACATTATTAAAAAAAAAAAAAATTCATTTCAGTTAAATAGTTTTCAAGATACAGAACTTCAAACCTGCAACTTTGGACGATTGCACACATGCCATTCTTTCCACAAGTTTTTTAAATGTGTAAAACTTCTAAAATAATTTATTTTTTGTGAAGATATTTTGCAGAGCTCTATTTGAATATGAATTGACCCTGTATATCAAATTTTATTAAAATCTGTTACTATGTGGCCACGACTTTTTTTAAATTTTTGTTCATTTTACGTGGAATGACCCAAATAGATATGATCTACTTAGAAAATGATTTTCTTTAAAATCTGTGACATGTCTGCACAGGTGATTTGCTCATTTTGTATGGAATGACCCAATTGTGGAAAGCTTTGTATCTAGCTAAAACGATAAGGCAAAGCCCCGAATCTTAAACTTGTGCGTATCTTTGCCCCAAGACGGATGCGTACTTTTACCCCATTCTGCAGTATTTTACTTAACCGACTACCTACAAGTTTAAACAAATGCGATCGAGATAAACTATACGGCATTTAGAAGCTATAGAGCTTCCGTTCTCCACTGAATTTTTGAATTTATAAAAATTTGAAGTACTGTTAGCTAAACAATAAAGTGAAAATTTAAAAATATTAGATCAAAATTCGAAAATTTAAACTTACCTCATTTTCTTGGCACGAAGTGCTACTTTTTTCATAAGGTTTGAACACACAGCTACTAAACATGAGACCTAACTACTACCTAGTGGTCATGATTTTAGAAATGTTTCTTCATATTAAATCAGGTAGTGCGTATTTTTGCCCCCACGTGCTCTATATAAACTCTTGCTTCTGACTTTTCAATCAATCCATAAGCCAGTTCTCGAGGCTATAACCGAGGGGTTCTTCGAACCCATTTTATTTCTTTTTTTTTCTCTCTCACTGAGGAAGGGGATCCAGGAATAATCGAAACGATCGTATGGGTATTTTTTATCGTTCTGTACGTTATTTGTGCGTAAAATCGTTGTTTAAGATTTTTAGCTTTTTATTACAATTCGAACAAAGTTTAATCTATCCTTTTAAATTCTGTATGCTCTTTTTGAGGGTGCATATATCCCCCCATGGTCCCAAACGGGTTAAATAAGCTAGTTGAATAAGATCAGCGTTCTTCTTCCGTTCGATCCATTTCATAGCAGTTTCCAATCGTTCAAAGGCTTCGTTATTGTTTTGATTTTGATTTCACTCTTTTCCCCAAGCCCTTTATTCTCTTGTTACTACTACCAACGATACACTAATCGAGGATTCGATTTCGCATGCTAAATCTGAAAGGGAAAAAATGAGAGAAATAGGCTGTTTGGATAAATGGATGTTTGATTTTTTTTTTTTTAAATGAGAAAAATAGGCTGTTCGGATAGTTGGAAGTTCGGTTAATTTAGTTCCGATAATCGGCGCTATACTGTACTAAGGATTAATGTAAATAGAATTATACATGAAGAATATAGAAGCAATTTGTTTCTTGGGAAGGGGAGTGGAGGGAGGCAACTTTATTGATTTTAAACTTCAATTTAGGAAAGTATATGAATGGGCATAGTTCATCTTATTTGGGAAAGAATGGAATGCTTGACCTCCTACTCCCCCTACCACTAAGATCTTGTTATGTATATACTAGTGTTCACATTTCTTTTAAAAAGGGCAGTGCGGATTTTCTGAATAGGGCATTTTTGTCTTGTAAAAGGGTGCTTATATCGAGTAAAGGGGCACATTTTGTTGAGTGAAAGGACACTCTCATTGGATTATCATTTGTCAGTTCTGAGGAGTGGGAATTTCAACTGTAAACTTTTAATTAGTATTTATTAAGCCCTAAATTTCCTGAGGGCATTTCAAGGAGGGGGGGGGGGGCACTCTGGATTAACTCATTCACTGGCATTTATTATCAAGGTAAACTGAAATCGTGCTGTATTTTTAAGAATATCAAAAAATAATCTGATTAAAATAACTCCCTTTTTCGAATATACGACTTATGGAAACATGTGCCGTTCTTGGACGATTTTGAAATTGGAAACACACTATGATTTGAAAACATAACACAATACAATATGCAGCTGCTGCATGGTTTTGTTTTTTTTTTACATTGATTTAGAACTTAAAACACATAAGTCAATCAGAGCAAATGAACCTTTGTTTTCAAAAGTCAGGGAGGAGAGGGGAGGGGGCGAAGGAGAGAAAAAAGCGAAGTATTTTGAAAAAAATAGAGGACACAAAGAAGCTACTGCAAAACAGCGCTCGGGTGCAACACCCTTTGAAAAACATCAAATGGGAACACTAGTATATACATTACATGTACATACAACCATACATTTTTTAAGGATTGCTTTTAAACTTTAGGGATTGTTTACCCTTTAGTTGTAGCTGTAACAAAGTTTCTAACAGGGAATCACAAGAAACGGAAAAAATTCTATTTTAAACAGGTTTTATCATACCAGGTAATGCATCTATTATACAACCAAAGCTGCTAAGATGGAATCCCATGAGACTGGGATAAATTTCCTTTTAGGCAGGTTTTCATCTTTATAAGTATTATTCCATAGTTATATAACATTTTTTTAAACGGAATACTGAAAATTATCTACTAAAACGTATCTCAATAAACAGCAAATAAAACAGCCAATTTAAAATTATTTAAGAGCATTCTCACTCTACTCCCCCTCTCCCTCTCCACGCATGCATCTTCTTCAACATATTCTTGGATTCATTTTGGAGCATGCATGCATGACATTTGTAATACGTGTTGAACGTTTTTCATTTTCACATAAATTGGATACATTTGGAATAGCAGCTCCCTGATGATGACTTTTCCGAGACTGCCACAGCCCGAAAATTAGCTTAAACTGCCAAATTTGACAATATTTTCTGAATTCTTTTTAATGATAAATTGTGGCTGATAGGAAGCTTTTTGTGTATTCGAGATTCAGAGCCACTCAATAGATAAATTTAATTCAGTTACAATGAATCTCGAATACATGTGATGTAATTCAAATGTAAATAAAGCTTATTTCTAATCAAAAAGTTACACAAACATAGAACAACCTTTTTCGTCAATATTTTGTAATACAATGGAAATAAAATAACACATCACAGTGCTGTAACGAGCTGAATAACAAGTCTATAACATAACAAGCATTTACGTAAATAATATAAAAAAAGGTTCAAGGCTTTGCAGTTCATACTGAGAAGATGTCTCAATATATGCATTGCCTTAAATCACAGAATGTCAACTGATAAATACAAGTGTAAGTCTTTTATTAATATTTTTTAAAGTAATTAAAATTAATGCACTTTTAATCACCACATATGACAATTTACATAACAAAACATATGTAAAGTGACCCTGTTTATAACGGAAACTTTGTCAAAATGACTATTTCGTGGTCTCTGCAAAATAACACACTTTCTAAGATAAAAACCTGCCTAAAGCGGAATATTTTTCTAGTTTCTTTTGAATGTCATCTTAGCAGGTTTCATTACATTTTGTTAAACATTCATAATTAAACTTGATATTTTCTAGAATGTTCCGAGGGGGCTGGAGCCACATCATCCCACCCCCTGAATACACCACTGAGATCAAATGTACCAAAATCGGCACAGATGTCATATTGGTGCGATTTTTTTCGACGTCAATTTGGCGAAAACATCAACAGCATATACAACAACATCCGGGTTACCATATCAAGTAAAATAATGACACTTTGGCGCCAGTTAAGTACCCGTTGCGTATATGACATTGGTGTCAGAAAACAATTGCGCCAATATGGGGCCTATATGACATATGTGCCCCAAAATCTTATTAAATATATTGTTTACAGCAGAAAAAGATTCAAGTGAATAAGCTGTCAAATAGGATAAATTATAGCAAGCTATAACAATGTGTACTACTGCTATTTTCTTAAACTAGCTTTTCTGTTATGAATACAAGTACAAATATATATAAAGTGATACAAAAATTAAATTTGCAATATTTTTACACCCTTTTTTTTTTTTATAAATAGTCTTAAAAAGAAAATATGCAAAACCAAGGAAGGGGGGGGGGGATCAAATTTACCTAATCTATGAAAATAAAAATAATTAAATTGAGCATTTTGAGCAATTTTACGATGGGCAATTTTTTTTTCATGATTTTTAGATCTTTCAAGACATTACATGGAACATTTTTCAGAACATTAAAAGTCTTCTAGAATTCTAGAAAGTAAGACCATACTTTGTTTCAAACTATTCAGACGGTACTTTGTTTACTAGTCTTTTGTGTAACAGAAAAGAAAATATTTCAAATCTATACATTTACTCAAAATGTATCTGTATATGCCCCTTGTGAATCTATAACAAACTGGTTTTTGAGAATTATTTCTTTAATAATTATATACAGGGTGTCCGGTCTCAACGGTTTTCAATGGCAAATTCCTAAACCGTTAGTCATAGACATATAGTTCCAATTACAAAAATGTTTTAATTCAGGTAAAGAAATATTTTAAAAGCGATTTGGGTCAATAAAAACATTTCTTAAAATATTACGAAATTTAAATTTTTATACGGTCCCCCGGTCCTATAAGTTATATTTAGTAAAATTTTCCTTTTACACTGACAAGTAATACAAAAAAAAAAAAAACAGTCCCGTTGTTCTACGATTAAAATTGTCCGAGTAATACCTGTTTAACCCTTAAATGCTGGGTGTTGCTTTTCGGCAACATACACAATTTAGGCTCTAAAATACTATTAGAATACTATTAAAGCTATAATACCTAATGTTGCCAATAAAATACATTCTGAAAATATTATTAAATCGATTTTCAACATGCAGATGGCAACACTTATACTGTTTAAGAATAAAGATAGATTTATTTTTTAATTTTTTCTACTTGTTCTGTTTGTTTTGTTTGGAAGCTTGCGAAGCACTCTATTTTGTTCTGCAGTGAGCAAGTAAAATTTATTTCTTATTATAGTTCATAAAATTCTTGTGTTTAATATTATAGAATTTTATCAAGGAAAATTATTTTTTCAATTAAAGACCAGTATTGCCGATTAGTAACAAACTGTTTTTTAGCCGTAAACCATACTTAAAACAAAATACGATTTTATAAAGTATTTTTTCCAAGATTTATTTAAAAAATGAAAGCCAAAAAACATTATTACAATGATTTTTGAAAAGTCAGGCATTTAAGGGTTAAAGTTGGAGCATATGTTTTGCTGCAAATTGGGGGTCATTCACAAATTTAATCGAAATATAATTTCGTCAGATATATTAAAAAATGGTTGAGAGTAAAATTAACATTGCAATATAAATTTGAAATCTTTAGTCATTCTGACATATTAATGCAAAATATACAATTTGTAATACACATTTAAGAAGAAAGAAAAAAACAGAATTTTTGTTAAATAAAATGATGCTAAATTAATAGCCCTTTTCTTTACAAAATGATACGTATTTTAAAATATTATTAGATTACACTAGCCTGCAAAAGTTGGGTTATTTCATGTTTTTTAGCTTTTGATAATTGATTCTTATGTATTTTGTACCGCTGAATCCGGAATTGACCTTCATTTTTAGCCATCACATCAAGATTTTTCGCAAATTGTAAATTTCAAAGTTAAAAAGTTCAAAGTTAAAATTTAATCTCCTCCCCCATCTCATCATACCACCCATCTGTAAGAATCTCAAGATAAGCAAAAATATCGAATAAATTATTGAATCAAATAAAATTAAAAAAGTTTTACATATGTTTTATAGTATGAGATTTTAGCTATATTTTAACTTACACATTTGCAAAAAAATTCTAACGTGATGGTTAAAAATGAAAGTCATTTTCAGATTTAGTGCTAAAAAGTACGTAAAAATCAATTATCAAAAGTTAAAAAATACAACCATATCCTCTACTTTATAGTATCCGATTTTTGTTATTCTTTAAATTCGACAATTTATGATTTGCGAAATATCCTGACATGATGGTTAAAAATTAAGGCAATTTTCGGATTCAGTGCTAAAAAATACATAAAAGTTAAAAAACCCAACAATCTCAGTCTTGTATTATCTAATCTAAAACTTTTACATAAACTTCTTGGCGGTAATAATCTATCCGAAATTTTTTGTGTTATCCTATAAAATTAGTATAAATGGTAACCACCGAAAATCATAATAATATTAGATTGTTATCGGATTTGCGCCAGTATGTAAAATGTAATCTCGTTCGGATATTTGAAAGTGGGTTAAAGTTCGAATACAAAGTTTGAACTGGAAAAACATACCTAAGATCGTTGAAGTAACATAAAAACTTATAAAAATAACATAATTTTATTAAAAGAAATCATAAAATAAACCGTCTTAAATCATGACAAAATAAAACATATGTTATTTCAGCCAATCTGAAACTTAATAATTGTTAACTTAATCGTAATACTTGTACGATTTTTTTCAAAGCGCAAATACACATGAAATGAGATCTTCGAATACTTTAAGCACTTGGAATATGACCCCTCAAAGCCAAGTCGAACTCATTTGTTTTCAGAGCAGAAAAGTGGCATAAGTCATGCATTTTTAAAGTTTCATAACTCGCACAATTTTAGTGTCATATGAATGGGACTTTTTTTGTCTTACTTGTCAGTGTAATAGAAAAATTTTACTAAATATAACTTAGAGCACCGGGGGACCTTATAAAAATTTAAATTTCGTATTTTTTTAAGAAATGTTTTTATTGACCCAAATTTCTTTTAAAATATTTCTTTATCTGATTTAAAGCATTTTTCTAATTGGAACTATATGTCTATGACTAACGGTTTAGGAATCAGCCATTGGACACCGTTGAGACCGGACACCCTGTATATTTTATTTTGAATTTATTATAACATGTTTACACTTTTTCTAATGAAAATACTCGAAAACCTATGGTTTACCAAGAGCTGAACTGCACTTTAAAATGTATGAATGAGCCCCTTTATTTAGGGACGTGATATATATAACTATTCTTTGTACTAAATTAATAATATTAAAACAAAAAAAGATGTTTATTTACCGAAAAATGGTCTTCACAACACCACAGAGAAGATTTACTGGATAATTTAGGGTTCAGTTTGTCATCTCTCTTCATGACATTAGTCCAAGTTTTACGCATACTCGGGTTTTTGGGAACGCTGAAAAATATCTTATCCCTGCAATTTGCTGTAGTATTTGTGCAGAGGGGCACAATACAATACTTATAATATGATTGTGTACTATCAGTCATAGCAAATATTGTAACAAAGCAAAATTTAAAAGGAAAAAGAAACGACAGCAGGTGCGTCAAGCGCTTTTTCACAGTATCAACAAATCTTCCGTTTGTTGTCATGAACTATGACGTCACAAGATCGGCGTAGGAAAAATATCGTTTTCAGGACACGATAAATAGTGCGACATAAAAACCGTTAGAAATCAATATTTACAGCTAAGAATAAAAAAAATACATATGCAGACCTTTTTATCTTTTTGTTTTCTACTCTTTAAAAGAAAAATCAGAAAACGTGAAAATTTCTCATCCCTGCATCTTGAAGCACGGATGAAGCTCTTAACGTAATTTTCCTATCTCATATCCCAGTTCTAAATGCGACGAACGCTGTGTGAGAAACTTATATGCGTTTGGGAGTGTCTTCTTTTGAAGTCCCTGGTTCAAATTCTGATTCAGATGAACTGCTTGCTTCTAAGTTACCACTATTTGAATCTTCTGAGAGTATCTGTATTTTAGAGCAGACAAATAATTAACATCCCATCTCGCAATTTATCCCATCTCCTATTTGCCTCCTGATTCTCATGATAACTGATTACGTTTTCATTGGTTTCAGCTCTACATTCTCCTTTCCTTCCAGAATTGCTTTCAAGACCTGCTGTGTTCCGTCATCCAAATATGTGACTCTGAATGCATCGAAAAACAGAAGGAAGAGTGAGAAACATAATAAAAACAAAAAAGAGAAAACGACCAACGAACCAAACAATACTTACAATTTTTGCTCACTTATACGGGAAAAGGCTATAAAAATCGCCTAATTCAAAATACACATAACTATTAAATAATGCATATTGAAAGCTTATCTAAACTTTTCGTACACTAAACATAACATTTCAAGTAAATTCAGCTAAAATAAAATTAATTTAATATTTTTTAAATTTTTGGTAGAAAAGTTCAAAAATCAATATTTGAGCAAAACTTCAAGCCATTTGCGACAAATGAAGGAATTCCAAAAAAATCTCAATTTTTTTGTATGAACTAAGTGCCACCAGTGGCAACTTTTCCGCACTACCCATCATCGAAAATCGAAAAAAGTTTTCTTCGGACCACCCTAATACTTAACCACTATTACGAATTTATTTCACATAGGTTTTATTTTTTCTTCATTTAAATTTAAGTCATAGACAAAGTAATAATTGTTACAAAAGTGGGTCAAACCCCTCTGTATTTCATGTACACAAGCAATTTGTTTTAGATTTACACAATTTATTTAGTATGTAAAGTTAGACATAGAAACCATTTATCTAGTACATAAAAACACGAGTAATTTTATGTAATATGTAAAATCAGAATCTTATTTTAATACATGCATACAAAAGTATCAGGCATCAGTTTCAAATTTTCATCTGTTCTTTTCAAAGTTATTTATATAATTTGGAAACAAATCTCAAATTCTGAAGCCTGAAGTGTTCCAACGCTATTTTTAAAGGCAAAAAGGCTCCTATAAAACGCAAGTATCAATTAATCTTGTAGTAACTATTATCGAGGGTTGGGTTGGGTTGATTTTTGACGGCCAATTATCTACACAAGGGATATAGGCCCGGGGGGAGTGCCCTCCGTGGGGGTCTTTCTAAGGGAACCTAATCCGTATTAACGCATGGAAGATCCACGGCTCGAAGAAAACCACGAAAACTCCGAACGATTAGGCCGACGGGCGCGATTGGGATCGAACCCAGCACCTCCCATCTACCAGCTTCGAGAGCAGAACCTCTCGGTCACTGGTGGGGCCAACTATTATCGAGGATCCTGATATTATGGTATTATGGTTTATCATCTTTTACTACAATTCCAATACGATCCTTTCCCATAATTTCATATATTTTTATTAATGTTTTATTGGGCTCCATTTGTGGTTAATCACCTAATTTTTATTGTATATATTTTTTATTTTGAGCATTTTTGCTTCGTTTCCATATACAAATTTAATGTTTCACAAGAATCTCTGTACTTATAAACAAGTTTTGTGCGTTTTTATTGTGTTATTGTTATCCATATATAAACAGGGCTCATTTACTTTATATCATCAACATTTACTTAACTGTCAAAATCATGTTAAAGTTAAAATGAGTTGCTTCATTAATTGCCACAAACAGAGTAACAGTAAAATTAGGTTGCAAAACGTTTTGTTCACACGTATGTCCACCTGTGTAAATTGACTTCACTTTTGTAAGATTGTATATTGAAAAATACTTTCCAAGTGCAATCGATAAAAGGAAGATTTTTTAAATGAAAATTAGAAACGAATTATTTCTCCGTTTTGTTAGAGTAAAATATACGCAGAATAGAAAATAAGGGACATTTGCTCAATAAACCGATACTTTCCGATGCCTCAGACATGTTTAAGTAAATATTGCATTTCGGTCATTCGCGCTGTAATTATTTTTTAGAAATAGTTTGTTTCATTGGTTTAGACAAAATAGTATATTAATTTACAGAGTATAATCCAAGGACTAAATAAAGACGTTTTAGGTGAGACATTTTAATTAATGAATGAAATCTAACAAGTGCAAAATCGAATAAGTTACATTTTAATATATAAAATATCTGGTTTAAAACATGTTCATATGATCCGCGGATTATGGCCTAGAGGTTATGCATCACATTACGATTCTCACACATCACCTAAATTTCAAATTTAAGAAAGGTGTAAATTTTAAGTTGGATATAGAAAACTAAAATTTACTTTTGAAAATAACAAAAACGCTTTTTGTTTATAAATATACAGGGTGCAATATGTTATCTATCGCCGACCTTTAATTTCTCAACCGTTGGTCGTAGACCTATAGTTCCAATTACAAAAAAGTTTCAAATGAGGTAAATTTTAATTTTGTGGCATTATTTAAAGTAAAAAAAATCAATTTTATAAATTTACGAAATCTAACTATTTATACGGTCCCCCAGTCCCTATAGTTATATTTATTAAAACTTTACACATTTCATAACAGATATAACACAAAAAGTTTGACATCTGTACCACAAAAATTGACACAGTTATTAAATTTCAAAGTTTGCGATTTTCGCACATGATTTTGTTTTTCATTGAGGGATCGGTTAAAAGATGAATTAAAGTAATTCGAGATAAAAATCAAGGTGCAATGTTCTTTTTACGTCGAAACCACTTTTAGCCGGTATCTCCAAATCGGGGTATCACTAAAGGGGATTATTTCATCTAAAAATTTGAACTGACTTTTAGGGGTCGTATACAAAGTGAAGAATAAAATATTGAAATTAACCAGAAAAATAAATATAAATTTATTATAATATCAGAAAACGGTCTACTATATAAAAAAAAATACAATCAAACGCCAGAATCTATTAGAGATACTGCTCAAAGTGCTATTGGTGGCAATGCACAATTGAATGCGTGGCAATACTGAGTTCTGGACGCGTTAGAGCATAGCAGGTGTGCAAACTGTGCGTCAGTCAAGGATGATGTGCTGCTTCAGATAAATTAGAGAAGGGGTCTCAGTCACATAGACCTATGCCTTGATGTAACCCCAGATGTAAAAGTCAATCGGAGTCAAGTTAGACGAACGCGCTGGCCACTCTAACGGACCACCATATCCAAGGATCTGTTGACCGAATTCGGTGGCCAGATACGCCCGGAAGTTTGATGTTTTATGCGGAGAGGGCCCCATCATGTTGAAACAACATCCGACATGCATGTTAGAGAGGCAGCTCTTCATACCAGTCACGCTCCGTATTTTGTAGCAGATGCAGTTAACGATCGTCGGTTAAGTTCCCATCGTAGAAGATGGGTCAAACAATGTGGCTTCTCCATATACCGCACCACACGTGTCGTACTGTGTGGGCGATGTGGAGGTTTTCGAGAGACCAGTAATGCACATTGTGCATGTTCACAATGCCACCCCGTGTAAACATTGACTCATCTGTCCACAGAATGTCCCAAAGGAACGACGGATTTTCCTCTAAGGTATTGAGCATGAAATTACAATAATCAAATCATCGTGCGTGGTCACCCATCATCAATAATTGCACCAGTGTCGAATGGTATGGATAAGCATCATGTGCATGTAACAAATGCCAGACATGCTGACCACATGCCTTGTTTATTTCCGCCATGCTCAGTTGTGGAATTAAAAGGGCGAATGCCAGCACCTCCTCCGGTGTCACTCGCACATTACACCTTTTCCGTCTACTTGTTCTGGGTTGTGGTGAAACAGAACCGGTCTCTATCGGTAAGATGGTGGAATGCATCAGTTATAGTTTCATGCGTTGGATGTAGATCCTTAGGGAAACGTTCTGAATAAACACTTGCAGCCTCTGGCATTTCTTTGACATTCACCATAAATAAGTATCATTTCGGCATATTGAATGTATCCATAGCTTGTCATCACGATCTCAGAGCTGACTAGTATGTCCACTGCTAGATGGCTCGTATTTTATCCCGAACGTGTGGCTCTGCGGTACAATTGTAATTTGTATAATCCCAATTTCCATGCTCGTTATAGCTCAGCTGCTCGTTTGTATTCCGCTGCCATTTATCTAGTCCTTAGTGAGTATGTTTTATTTTCCGGTTGTCGATACTACCTACTTTGACGTTTGAATGTTGTTCGACCCATAAAAGTTAGCTCAAATTTTTAGATGAAAAAACCCCCTTTAGTGATTCCCGATTTAGCTATACTGGCTAAAGGTGGTTTTGCCGTAAAAAGGACATTGCACCCTGGTTTTGATCTCGAATTATTTTAATTCATCTTTTAACCGATCCCTCAATGAAAGACAAAATTGTGTGCGAAAATCTCAAACTTTGAAATTTAATAACTGTGTCAATTTTTGTAGTACAGATGACAAGCTTTTTGTGTTATATCTGTTATGATATGTGTCAACATTTACTCAATATAACTATAGGGACTGGGGGACCATATAAAAAGATAGATTTCATAATTTTATAAAATTGATATATTTTTTAAATAATGCCACAACATGAATATTTATCACATTTGAAACTTTTTATGTAGATTTCGTATGAAATACTACCTATTGGGATCGTTCCTATGTTGGAATTTCTGAAAAAATTTTGCAGATCTACACCGATCATGACCCCTAGAACCCAAAACCACCCCCAGTAAAAAACTTTATCTATCTATCTATCTATCTATCTATCTATCTATCTATCTATCTATCTATCTATATCTATATCTATATCTATATCTATATCTATCTATCTATCTATATATATATATATATATATGTATATATATATATCACTTTCTTTTGGACACGATAACTTTCGTAATTCTGCACCAATCTCTTCCAAACTGATACATAAAATCAATGGGAATAAAATCTCGGTCAAGTTCGTTAATGGGCAAAATCGGACCAAAGAGATGGAAATAGGGAGGGGTTTTGTGAAAACAGAAACCCCCCCCCCCATAACTTCTTAATTTTTGTACATTTAAAATCAGTTTAAAGTTTTTATTACTTCTAAAAATAGGGCCAAAAATTTATGTATCACAGATTTTTGATAAAGTTAAAAATGGGCTCAACGGGAGCAAAAAATAGGGTTTTTTGGGGGAAAAAATTCATAACTTCGTCAATTCTCAAGATATCAAATCCAATTAATTTTATTATAAATCTCCTTAACATTATCTACAACTTTTATATTCACAAGTTTTTGATAGGACCAATTCGTACCAAAAAAAAAAAATTAAAAACGAAAACGAAAAGGGTGTTTGAAGAAGAAAAAAATCCCTAACTCCGTCAATTCAAAAGATATAAAATCCCCATGAATTTATCATATATCTTCTTAATATTGTCTACAACATCTATATAGACAAGTTTTGGATAGGACCAATTCTTACAGCAAAAATAAATTAAAAATACATAACGGTTGAAGAAAAGAATAATCTTAGTAAGGGTGTATTCAAATCCAAACTGCTTATTTTCTGACTCATTTTACTATTCATTTTTGCTCTCAAAGGCTTCCAATTGGTACGTTTTCTTACCCAGAAACTATATAATGCACCGTAATGGTCAAGTTTTTGATAGAGGCAGATTATATTTTAAAAAATGCTGTTAAAAAGGGCATTTTGAACCGAATTTACCGAAGCAGATTGTGTTGGAAAAATCATTGTATTAAGGATGCACTCAAATCCAAACTGCTTATTTTCTGACTCATTTTTAAATTCATTTTTGCTTTCAAACGCATTTAATTGGTAGATTCGATTATTCAGAAACTATATAATGTACCGTAATGATCGATTTTTTTTATAGAGGCGGAATATATTTCAAAAAATGAAGTCAAAGTGGGAATTTTGAACGGAGTTTCCCAAAGCGATTGTGTTAGAAACGAAAAATATTGTCCTTCTGAGAAAATAATTGCTTATATATCAAGTTTTAATCAATTGAACAAAAAATAAAAACACAGGTCGCTTATAAATCTCTTATAAAATCACGTCAGCAAGTTTCATATTTTTTTTTAATTAAAAATGAATCTCGAATTATGCCAGAAAATTTCGAGTTGTTGAGCATGAAAAAGTATTTTTTTTAATATCGCCCTAACATGATTCTGATTAAAACCAGCTATTATATAAAAATGAAATAAAAACTAGTCAAAAGTGGCCAGATAAAATTCTTAAAGTGGATTTATCTGTTATCATGATTTAGTTTTTGCTTGTGAAATTAGTATATTTGACTTCGAAATCTGCCTCTGCCTGTAAGCCGGGCCGGCGGGGATTTTTTTTTTTTTTTTTTTTTTTTTTTTTTTGTAATTGGAACTATATGTTTACGACCAACGGCTGAGAAATTAAAGGTAGGCGATAGATAACATATTGCATCCTGTATACTCAAAACGTGTTTTTTCCCATTAAATTTTGCAATTACTATGTACTGGTTTGAACAGTGATTTTTTTCATTAGTTGCATGTGACTTTTAAACAACGAATAATGCTACCCATACTAATAGAAATGTGCTATGTGATGGGCTTTGAGTAATGAAATGAATTATTAGACATGTCTCTGAATTGTCAAAATCAATCTCAATATACCTGAAAAGAGTTATTTTATGCAAGTACTTGAAAAGGTTTTGGCAGACTGGCATAAAATATAAATTTTGGATATTTGAAATTGCTATTAGCTGTGTAAGCATGACTTTTTTCATTTATCTTATCGAAATGTTTGAAAAATACAACAAGCACTATTATTTTTTTAAATAATTGTAAGACGTTGTTGAAAAACTGTAGGGGAGGTAGGAGAGATATGATACACTTTTTTTTACTAATTTTTTATAACCCTTAGAAAGCTATTTTAAACAAATTTTTCGTGTTTTCTTATAAAGTGACCTTTTATTTCTTAAAAAAATAGTTAATTTAAAAAATAATTGTTCAAAAAATATATTCCAGTTTGTTTGAATGGTTACTATTGTATCAAATCTCCCCATTATCTGGGAGGATTGATACAATTGCAAGGGAGATTTGATACATTGTTATGTAAATTGAAAAAAAAAAAAATTGTAGACGATTCAATTTTTGTATTATGCAATTTTTAGGATAACTTTTGAAATAATTTAGGAAAATTTAAAAAGAAATGGCACACGCTAAATAAAAAGGATAAATAATTCACTCCAGAGGTGTGAATAGTCACTCTATCGCAGAGTCAAAATATGCCCAACCTGTTTAGAGTGACTATTCACTCTGAGCAAAAGTGAAATTTTTGACTCTCTGAAAGAATGAATAGTCACTTCTGGGAAGTGAATATTCACTCTAAACAGGGGTGGATAATCACTCTTTCGGAGGAGTGACTATTCACTCTTGCTAAAGGAGTGCGCTTTTTTACCCCTGGTAGGAGTGAATAATCACTCTTTCATAGAAGTGAATGTTCATTTTTTATGGAGTCAATTCTTTTTTTATTTTGCTTTTATGGGCATTTTAAAAGAATCACATCTTTTACAGCATGCAATGAAAATAGATAAAAGCGTGGTAAAGATTGGAATAAAATACTTTATCAGCAATATTTATTTAATTCATAGTTTGTAACACTAATTGAACTTTTAAGGGAAAAATCAGTTAAAGTTACATATGAATTTAATTTAGATTACTCACAGAAATAATCTAATATATTTTATTCCAATTTTATCCTTTGTGTTTGCTTTTATTGCATACCCTGTAAAAATATTACTTTTAAAGTTTTATAAATAACTTTTTAATAGGTTGATATTATATGTTTAACAACGTTTGATGTCATTTTAATTTTTGGTTTTAAATATAAATTCCCATCTTTTTACCGTACTTTTTCCGTAAATTATTGCTATTTTTGCAAAGTCCTATTGTTCTAAAATATTTTTCATTTTTTTACTTAAAACAATGCTTATAAACTTACATATTTTTTTAAAAAATGAGTTCTAAGTATGATTTAAATATTAAGAATGTGTATTTTTTTCCGCTGTGATTTGCTTTTGTTTTATTTAATATGATCATATAGTCTAAATTTTAAGTTCTCTGGAATATGTATATATATATGTCTTTTAAACATATTCCTTCATGATTTTTAATTTTGGCCCATTATTGTTGAAAACAATACTTATTAATGAAACGACAGGGTAAGTCATATTTAATTTAAATTTTTTATTCCCGTAGATATTGTATTTTGGGAATATGAGCAAAATAGATTTGATATGTTTTATAGGAAAAGATTGACCTAGGAAATAGAAAAAAATAAATATAAAAATAAACACATTACATTTATTTGTATCTGTATGAATTTTGATAAAAATAAAGTGAATGCATATAAAAGTTCTTATTGTTTGAAAAACATTTTAATGTAAAAAAGTAGTTATTAATCTTTTTAAAAAAATATTCAGTCCTAAATCATGTAAGAAAATATGAACTTTTTAAAAAAAATACTAAAGCTGTCTTATCGATAAACTTCAAAACAGGCATAAAAAACATTTTATTTCAATGCTTAAATATCATGTTTTATTTTTTAGTGCCAAAAATTACGTGCATCAAAAACGTAGAAAATGCGCTTAAATTGAAGGAAATTTAATAACTGATGCAGAATGTCTATAATTATTTTTTTTTATATTACTCAGTCTCGAAATTTTAAAATCATAACCCGCAGAAAAATGTTTAGATACAATTTTAAAAAATTAATATACAGTAAAACCTCCCTAAAACGACCACGTACTGTTCCAATAAAAATTCGTCTCTCCGAGAGGTGGTCTCTTAATGGAGGTCGTGTTTAAATCTAGATTTTAATTGTTGAAAAATGGTAACAATGTTACTTAAATTTATTTTTTACACTAGGAAAAAATATAAAAATTTAAATATCAAAATAAAAGTTAAGTACATAAGTTAATTACTGCAGAGTTTAAAAAATGAACACATTGAGCTTTGCTTTAATTTTACAGTTTTATATTTTATAATTTTTATTTCCAAGTCCTTTCGAAGTTCAGTAAATAAATGCTTTTTTTGTGGTCGGGAACAAATAATGACGATTTCATTACTTTATCTATTTCTCTGAGAGTTTTCCGACACAACAGGGCAGAGGATTTTATTAACCACCAGTCTTAATTTGTAATCAGAGTTAAATTCATTGCCTAAAAAGGCACAAAGGGGTTTAAACATTTAAAAGTTACCGGGATAAAAAAAAATCTAAACTTAGTTTAGAATTTTGATGAATAATGCACTCTCCGGAATTATTTTTTTAATAAAACCTTCTTCAAGCGACCAGGAAAAAACAGAATTTATTTCATTTTCTTCAAAGAAATCGGTCTCTCATGGAGGGGGTTCAACTGGGATGGTCTCTGAATGGAGGTCAAATTAGTATTGAGCCTATGGGAATAAATTTCGTTCCATGAAAAATGTTCGTTGAGGGAGGTGGTCGCCTAATAGAGTTGGTCGCACAGGGAGGTTTCACTGTACCAACCTTTTCGTAATATCATAAACATCAAATATCATATTTAACTGCGAAACAATAAT
Organism: Maratus speciosus; assembly: GCA_963932465.1. NCBI lineage: Eukaryota > Metazoa > Arthropoda > Arachnida > Araneae > Salticidae > Maratus > Maratus speciosus. The sequence goes on from OZ010787.1 coordinate 2,363,679, forward strand.
AAATACTCTTAACTGTATATAATCCGAAATTTAAAAAAAAAAAAAAAAAAAAAAAATCTCATAGAACGGCAAATTAATATTTTCGAATGACGTGTCTCCTACGATTGAGAAAATCTATCTTCTCTTATGAGTCAGTCACCCTTTCAAACGAAAGAGATAAAACTTCTTTGTTTTGGTCGTTTTTAAAAGTTTTATAATTTGCAAACACAGCATTGAAAGGAAATAAAGAAATATTTTCACTCATTTTTTTTTTATTATTCAGATTTCCCGAACTAATGAAGTTTGGATTATTTTTTTGCTAAGCATTGTGAGCTTAGAGGTCTGCACAGGCCGAAACTTCCAAGGACCCTGCCCGACTCATAGAAAAAAATTCGGCCCGGCCCGTAGAAAAAAATTTGGTCCGGTCCGGTAAAAACTTAAAATCTCGGCCCGAGTGAATTTCAACAAAACATTGATTTTTTATTTTTTTGAAGTGTTAAAAATCTGGAAAATGCTATACAGTAAGATGGAATTGTATAGGAAAGGGAAAAAATGCGTAATAGACAAGTTCCCTTCTTAGCGAGTGTAATTATATTATATATTCTTTTCTTACGTATCAGTATATTAATTATGCATGGATCAAAACGTTAGTGAGTTTAAAACTGGGTTCCGTCATATGCAGGTTCTTTTCACCCGTTTTACTATGTTTTAATTTAGCTATATTTTAATAAGCGCAGAAATCTAGTGTTCTTTAAAAATAATAAATTTTAATGTTTAAGGGTAGAGTAATGACGATTTAAAAATGTATGCATTTTTTGCAAACATTTTTGGGCCAGACCTAATTTTAATGACTTTTGAAAGACCAGGCCACGGTGAGACAATGATTTTCATAAGTCTGGGTCAAAATTAGGACTGAAAATTTTGGGTCGTGAAGACTCGAAATGAACCAGTCCCGGCTTTGTACAGAAAAAATAAGCTAGGCCCGGCCCGAGCCTTCAGAAAAAAGTGTGGCCCGGGACCGGCCCGAGTTCCGTGAGTGAAAATTGGCCCGAGCACGAGCCGGCCCGTGCAGATCTCTAGTGCGTATTCAATTGTTAAAAGAATTATATTTCAAACCGCTACATGAAGAAATATAACAGACAATCACTTTTGAACACTCTAACGATCAATCTTTTTCTATACAACATACAACTTTTTAGTGCATGATCTTAACATATCTACACGAATAAATGGTTAAAATTAAATAAGACTTACCTTTATTTTATATATTCCATTAAGAATAATTTTAATGATATCCTTATCTGTTAATTATAAGATGGCGGACCAGACGAAAATGTGATCATTTTTCTTATCTTACGAGGGCGCTGTCGCCTTGCTGTTCTGATTGGCTAATAAGCAATGCATACGCAAGCCACTCTTTCGGGAGTGACAACTTCACTCTCGATAACGGAGTGAGATATTGCACTCCTTTCTAGAGAGTGGGAAATTCCACTCTTTAAGGAGTGTATTTTTACAAAATTCACTCCAAAAAGAGTGAAAAGGCCTGTCACTCTTTCAAAGAGTGAGCTTTTCACTCCTCCCAGTTTTAGAGTGCATTGGCATATTTTTGTTTCAGAAATGTTTATAAAAAATTTAAACAATCCCATTAACACACTTTTTCGAAAATAAATCTCTAACTTTAAATTATTCATCAAGCTTTTTTTGACAATCATATCAATGAATATTAAAGATTTTACTTTACGTTTTCCACCCTTTGTGGTTGAAGCAGTTTTCTTGGGATAAGGTCTAATATCCTTGGGACCAAGGGGCCCCACCAGTGGCTGAGAGGTTCTGCTCTCGAACCTAGACGGGAGGTGCTGGGCTCGATCCCAATCGCGCCCGTCGGCCTAATCGTTCGGAGTTTTCGTGGTTTTCTTCGAACCATGGTTTTCCATGCGTAAATACGGGTTAGGTTCCCTTAGAAAGACCCCCACGACGGGCACTCCCCCCTCGGGCCTATATCCCTAGTGTAGATAATCGGCCGTCAAAAATCAACCAACCAACCATCCTTGCGACCCTGGGAGACTTGTAAATTTGGTACGTGACGGCCCTGTATTTTCATCTAAAGATATTTTATGTGCCGTGTCAGTAAATAACTTCATATTTAACTTACTGGTTTCGTGGAGATAATAACAAGAAGATGTTGAGGATAATAAAATAGGTATTGTCGAAACAATTAACATCGAAATGATAAATTTCAGTCTTTTTAAGGGGTCTCAGGACTCTTAAAGCCTTAAAATTTTCGAAATTTTAATTTTTTAGATGTTAAACTCCTATATTTTCTGAACATTTTTATATAATTGTTTCCTTGAAATTCCTATTAGAACTGAAGTTATGGCTTTTACATTTATACACGTTCAATAGCTGAAGCGTCGTTTCGGAAACTTTGAAGTCATTTTTCTCCAAATGACGTTTTTGCGCATAACGCACACGATATCTCAAAAACTTATGAAAATGTTTTCATAAAATTTTCAAAGCATATGTTTCATGTTAGTCTGTATAAACTGAACCTAAAATTTCCTTTTTATTGTTCAAAACAATATTTTTTAGGTGATTATACTGTTGAAAATTTCTTAATTTTGCATTAGCTAAATACAACTTTGTATTAAAAATATAAAAAAGCTTTAAATACAAATTTATTTAGGTTCAGGGTAATTATTGCAATCTGAAGTATAACTAGGCACCAAAATTTTCATTCTAGTTGCAGCACTTATTTTGTAATCGTGCGCGTAAGGTGTTATGCCGATTTTTTGCTCGTCAAATGTCTTACAGTTTGGAGCCACCTGTAAATGCTAACTCTGCATCTTATAATTTTTTAAATACATGAAATGGAAGAACATACTTATATATGTTATTCCAATTAAAATTGTGTCTTAAAATCAAATACATTTTAAGATATTAAATGTTGAAAATGGTCTTTTTCTTTTCATTTTTTCCAATTTTAAGAGTCCTGAGACCCCTTAAATCCAGATAAAATAAAATATTTGTTAGAGTAAAAGATTTCGGAAAAGCTTTACCAATTAATCCTGCTTACCAATTTCAGTAGCTTTTGCTGTAAAACAATAATGAATATTACAATCCTATATTAATTTGCAACCTTAAAAAAACTATTAAATTTCAATATATTGGGTCGATAGGAAAGTCGCGTTGTGTTGTGAAAATATATTCGTACCGGAAAATTCTGCCCGGTAATTATTAGACATTAGATATCGGTATCAATATCTAATAGTTATATGATAGAATGTTACGGTACGAATTGATTTTCCCAACACGACACACGACTTTCCGATCGACAAAATACAGATGTATCATTTCTCCCTATTATGCCTTATTGGATTTTCAAACACTTTGTATAAATGCAGTTGCAAAATGGCAATCTACTTTCTAGTAAAACTAATCCAAAAAACACTGCAAATAGGGGCGTCTTAAATTGAGACACATATGTGACTGAAAGAGAAATTCAGACACTTAAGTGTCTGAATATGAAATTTCAGACACCATAGATGTCTGAAATTAAGACACATAAGTGTCTTATTATGATCAAGGCATAAACACTGTAAATTGAAATGACTGAAATTGAGACATATAAGTGTCTTAAAATGGAGTGTTCAATTTTCAGACATTTTAAAGTGTCTTAATTTTTAAGACACTTATATGCGTCTGAATTTAAGGCACTTCAAGCGTCTAAAACGCATCCATGTTGGACTAACGTCTCATTTGTTGACAATAGGCAGACATTTGTTCACTTTTTTGTAAGCATTGTACACTGCAAAAAAAACAAACAAAAAAAAACAACAAAAAAACCCAATAAACTCTCTGTAATGTGGGCGCTGTCTAAGACGGAAATCTGTTTAACTCGAAGAGATTGTCAAGTTCCTTCGAATCCATAGACATAGAGTAAAATTCGTCTAAGGCGGAATATTGTCTACTACGGAAAATTTTCTCGGTCCCGATCGATTCCGCCTTTGACAGAGTTTACTGTTTATATATATATATATATATACCGTTAATTTAAGTAAATTGTATTCTCAATTTAGACGCTTGTGCTATTTAAATATTTTAATAAAAATTTTCTTCCGTAAATTACATTTTTTTTTCTTGCATATTTATGTATTTAAAAATTTCCGTTTAAAAGACAAAATATAATCTTTCAAATACAAACCCACATATTACAGCCTCACATTCCAGAACCAAGTGTATTAGACATGAAAACTGTTTATCGCTTATAACTCGATAGGTAATTTATTTATCCAAAAATGGAAGACCATTTCGATTACATTGTTTCTGAATAACATTATCCTCACCTGACAATTTCATGCGTTTCCGATACAAATGAAATAAAATTTGGGTCAGATTGAGTTTGAAAATAGATTCTAATATAATTTCTTTAAGGAAAATGGTGCCGCCGTCTATCAACAGAAAAAGTAAAGTCTGTTAAATTTATCAGTTTTATTTTACTTTTTCCTCTTTCAAGCGACTTTTCGCAAAACCAGCGGACAGGCATTTTACATAACACACCTAAATCATTAAGCATTGGGACAATAAAAGGATGGAAAATGTACGGCATGTCTGTGAAAAATAACATTGTGTAACGGACTCTAAAATCCTGCTACTCTAATGAAAAACGTAATTACGAACGTTTTTACTCGCGATTTTTTCATATAAAAATATAAATTAAGACAGAATCGAGTTAAAGATATGTAAATATATATATACACACTAGTATATGTACTCGTATATGTATTAAATTCACACAACACCAAGAAGCATCGGCAGTGGCGCCAACTTATATGGGCCCGTGGGGCGCGAGCCCACCCAGCAATTTGCTCTCTCCGCCCACCTGATTTCCATTGATTTATTTCGTTATTTATTTAATCTCTGAAATAAAATTTTGTTTTATTAACGTTCTCAGAATAATTTTGCTTGAAAAATAGTAAGGACATCACTTACAGGACATGTAGAATATAATAAGGCATCACTTACAGAAGCACTGAAACCCAGGTAGCACAGCAATATCGGCCAATATCGGGAACAGCGATTTCGCAATATCGGCCAATATCGGTAAACACCGGATCGGCCGATATTGCATGGCAAACTTTTTTCCAATATCGGCCTATATTGGGACCCAACGCCGACCGATATCTGGACCCAATACCTGCCGATATCGGCGAACGCCGGACCGGCCGATATCGGTGAGCACCGGACTGGCCGATATTGGGGAACGCCCGACTGGCCGATATCGGGGAACGCCTGACCAGCCGATATTGGTTAAAACTGGATTCGACACTATAAAATAGCAAAGCTTTTTTTTTTTTCAATATAGGAGATATTGATTACTCGTCTTGACATAGTATTGGTAATAAATATCTCTTTATATTAGGGAAAAAAAGTTTGCCATTTTATATTGGTGAATCCAGGTTTGAAAATATATGCATATAAATATATATTTTTTAACTATTTCAAATAATTTTTTTCTTTTTTGCTATTATAGAAATATATATTTATATATTGTTTATATCGAAAATCATAGCTAAGTTCACTGTTTGTAAGTTTCCTTAGATAATGTAAAAAATATTTAAAAGGAAAAATTTTATGATTATGTTGAAAGTGAAATTGCTCTGAAATAACACAAAAATTTTGGGGAATTTTTTTTCTTTTATCAAAAGGTGTATCTTCACGAAAATTCAAATACCATTAATAAAATAATTTATTCAAAATTTTATACATTCTGATGCTTTTTTAATTTTTTCTTTTCATGTTCAGTGTTCTACGTAAAAATATTAATGTGTAAAATTAATAATTAAATGATACTTCTCTCATTAAAAATGTCATATGCAAAATTATATCTATAATACCAATTTATGAAAATGGTAAGGTTGAAAAGTGTTATATTGTATTATTTGAATAAAACAACTTTTATTACCACATAAGCAATTTTGATAATTTTTAGGGTTTCGTTCATCTCACGAAACCCTATTCGTCTCGCTCCTTTGTCTGTCTGTCTGTCTGTCCGTCTGTCCGTCACAGAGCCCGTTCTCAGAAACTATACATGTTAGAGACTTGAAATTTTGGGTACTTATAGCTGAACATCTCACATCAAACAACAAATCATAAAATTTTGAAAAAGTTGGTAATTAACCGAATTACGGGCTAATTAACTTCTAAAATTAACCAATCTACCTTTTTAACGCAAATTCAAACGGACTTTATCGAAATCATCCGTGTTTCTCTTAAGGGTTGCCAGTAAAATCCACCGAATGCACGGTTACCACGGAGGAAATTAAGCCGAAAAATGAAGTGGAGATTTTAAAGCGAAATCGTATATCAGAAAATATTGGTCCGAGAAATTTGTAAATGGAATAGACAGACGCAGAAAAAAATCTACTTTCATTTGGTATAAAGTTCACATTTCTGCGATGTGTATAACTTAAAATATCCACTAAAAATCGATCGATAAAAATTTAATTTCTTTAATTGGAAAGACAAGGAAATAAAAAGATTTCAATTTGGCGGGAAAGCAGGTAGACATGAGGACGCTGCGGTTTTCCATAATAGCATATTTTAATACGAAATTTTAACTTTTTAAATATTAAATTTTTTGGCATCCCGATGTCAAATTTCTCGCTGATTTCATTGATACCCATATCTAAGTCCTATCTTAATTACAAGCTGAAATATTAATTATTATTTAATTAATCGGTTTATTGCTATCAAATGCGTCGATTAAAATGAAGAGACGCGCTTATTTAACCACGAATTAATTAAATTAGGAAATCTAATAATTTGCCTGGGCTTTTTGAACAGCGATATCAGATAAGTATAACTCATTCATCATCAGAAAGTTTACTTCATACCACTATTTTCTAATAGTAATTTCAGGAAATATTTTGAATTATTGGTTAAGACCGCCACTCAGTCTGTTTGAAACTTTAAGATAGTTTATAACACATAGAAAAAAGTGTAAAAAAGAATGGAGTGTGATATTTCGAGGAGGGGTGGGGGGGAGCTAGAATTATTTTTAAAATCTTAGCGTTTGTTACCGCAGCAAATATTTTAAATTCTTGTTTAAGACCGCCACCATCCCGACCCATCTATCTACGGAAAGATTGCGTAAAGGAGTTTCGTTCAGATATGCTTTTGTTAAGAATAGAGTGCATTCCCTGGTGGTGGAATGTGGAACTAACATAACGCGATTTTGTTAAAATTAGGAAATCTAACAAGTCGATCTGTTTGAAACTTTAAGATATTTTATAACACATAATATAAAGTGTAAGAAAGAATGACACGCGAAATTCCGGGGAGGAGGGGGGGCGCTAGATTTCTATTTAAAAAATTAGCATTTCTGACCGCTTTAGGTGACTTTTTGAGGGAGTCCTGAGATATATGCTACTTATTTAATATAAAATTGTCTAAAGTTTAGTTACCACTATTTCCTAATAGTAATTTCAGCAAATATCTTAATTTCTTATTAAGACCGCCACCACCTCGAGTAACATATCTACTTATAGGTTGTTTAACGGAGTTTCCTTCCGATACAGTTTTGTTAAGAATAGAGTGCGCTCCCTGGTGGTGGAATGTGGAACTAGCATTTTTGTTAAAATTAGGAAATATAATAAGGCGATCTGTTTGAAATTTTACGATAGTTTATAACACATTAGAAAAAGTTTATAAAAAATGGCGCGTGAAATTTCGGGAAGGTGGGGAGAGGGGAAGGGGCAAAATATTTCTTTTTTGTTTCATACCGTTTCAGGTGCGTTTTTTGATGGAGTCCTCAGATACATGCTACTTATACTTATTAAATATAAATATGTCAAAAGTTAAATTACCACTATTTCCGAATAGTAATTTCAACAATTATCTTAAATTCTTGCTGAAGACCGCCACCCCCTCGAGTAACATATCTACTAATGGGTTGTGTAAAGCAGTTTCGTTCAGATACGCTTTTGTTAAGAATACAGTGCGCTTCCTGGTGGTGGAATGTGGAATTAACAGACCGCGATTTCATTTAAAGTAGGAAATCTAACAATTCAATCTGTTTTAAACTTTAAGATACTTTATAACACACGATAATAAATTATAAAGAAGAAGGGCGCGTCGCATTTCGAGGAGGGGGGGGGTGAGGGAGGTGCGCGAACAAAATTAGGAAATATAACTGGACGATCTGTTTGAAACTTTAATATGGCTTATAAAACATAACATAAATTTTTAAAATCAGGCCGCGTCAAAAATCATGGTGACCATCTGCCCACTCCCCCCCAAGGGGGGTACTTTTCTAAATTTGGCAGATACCCATCATGTGATATATCGTAGAATTTTTTTTTTTTTTTGGGGGGGGGGGGGCGAACAAAATTAGGAAATATAACAAGGCGAATATGTTTGAAACTTTAACATAGTTTAAGATGTGTTTGCCAAAATTTAGAAGGTATTCCATGATGATAAATGTACTGGACGTTTTGAAAGAAAGTGTTTTGAAAGGAATATTAAACGAAACCCTTTGTGCGATGTATGATCACACTTACCCACTTGTTTTTTCATAAAATCAATAAAAATATTCAACATATATTAAAATAAAAAAAAATATTTAGCTGAAATGATTTATTTTTTTCTGCCTTTACCATAAATATAGATGTTCAGATTTGTTTAACTATTGATGTATAAACTTTGCAAGGGAAAAAAAAAACTAGTAAAAGTTAGTCAAAAACAATTTATGTTAAGGGGACACAGTACCCTTTAAACTACTATTTCAATTTTGAATAATACTGTAATATCTGTAGTGACATTATATTTAATACTATAAAGCAAATATAATTTCAAAAAAAAAAAAAAATATCTTGCTTATTTCTATTTAACTAAAATTTAATTAAAAAATATATTATTTTTTTTAAATCCCTACTGATTTTTTAAATATCAATATTTTCGTTTCAAACTTTTTTCCCACATTCCTTAGATTATACTACATAAAACTGTGCCATGGATTTTTAGATGTATGGGATATTACATTTAATATGAATCTTTTTCTCTTTTGTATAATAAAAAATCAAGGAAATTCAACAAACTCATAATTGAAATGCTTAAATAAATATATATATATATATAAAACCTTTAATGTTAAATCCATGCACAATTTTAATTAGTATGTTCCTAGTATTACGGAAAAAATTTCTGAAGCAAAAAATATTCATATTTAAAAATGTAGTAGGGATTTTTAAGTTAAAAATTATTCAAAAAATTTAAATTTTAGTTAAATAGGCATTTCTGTCAGATCTTTTTAAAAATTATATTTGCATTATAGTATTAAACATAATGCCACCACCGATATTACAATACTATTGAAACCTGAAAAATAGTTTAAAAGGTACTGTGTCCTCTTAAGTTACATATGCAAAATTCTACCTTTGTTGTTTTTTCAAACTTAACTATAATTATTCCTACCCAATTAACTCAGAGAAGAAAATTTATATTTTATCTGTATGGCCATCATCCTGAATCAGAGTATGAACTTAGCGATTCTATAGTGTTGGGAGATGAATACTCTCTTCCTTATGTTCACTCTACATTCTGGTGGTTTCTCTTTTTTTTTCCAATGTTCTACATCGAAACATTAACTTTTTGGAAAACTCATAAAAAAATGCTACTTTCCTCATTAAAAACAAAAATTCATATGTAAAATTATGTCGATAATACCAATTTGTGGTTATAGTAAGGTTGAAAAATTGAATATTTAAAAAATATCAATTTATCATAAGCATATTTCCATATTTTATTTTCACATAATCAATAAACACTTAACCATTATTAAAAAAATAATAATAAAAATAACATAGCTGAAATCATTTTTTTAATGTCTTTACAATAAATGTTAACCTTTAAACTTGCACATAGTATTTATATGCAGTAGAAGATCTTTATAATGCAAAACAAAACATGCAATATTTTACGTTATATAGGTCATTTCACACAACATTAAAACTTACCTTGTAAATACGGCAATGTACAAAACAATCGTAGTAGATCTTTATATTGCATTCCTTAGGACCAAAAGTTGAGCAGGTTAAAAAAAATTTGCATAATATCACATATTGTTAAATCGCCTATAAAAATTATCCAAACATGCTGGGACAAAATCATCACATTACTTACTCCCAAAATTTTATATTTAATAATAGCAATATTTTCATTTAAAAAAAAATCTGAATTAAGGAGATAAAGATGAAATAATGTTTGAAATTTAATCCTCTAAAGGGTGTCAATATTTTTGCAATATGGATTACAGGTGCTTCGTAAGTACAAAATTCATTGCTTACATCTCAGAAGCTGTCCATTATATAGGATTATAAAGATCTTCTACCGTATAAATAAAATGCTACCCTCTCTCTTCACCACACCTGAAAAAAAAAATTGGTACTTTTCGGTTAGCCGGGCGCTAGTGTTATATTTACATACATATATATATACACATATATGTGCGTGCGTGTGTGTGTACATATATATGTATGTAAATATAACACTGGTGCCCGGCTAACCGAAAAGTACCAAAAAAAAAAGGAGGCAAAATTTCGTTGAAAACAGTAAATCCACCTGTTGTTGTTTTTTTATTTATTTAACCAACTTAATTTTAGTTACTCTTATATTAAAAATTAGTAAAACATTAATTTATAATATTAGTTTCAAAATTTTTATATTATCTTTACACTCCCTTCATTCTGAATGAGAGTCTGAACTATACAATGGGGGGGGGGGTAAACACTCTTTGATAGAGTTTTTTCATTAAATAAACACAATTGCCAGCAAATATTGAGCAAAATTTATAAGTTTTAATGGCAGAGTAAAGTTGAAAGTGCAACTAAAATGACCATTTAAAAGAATAAAAAAAATATGTTACAAACAATGCCATTAAACTAAGCGAGAAAATCTATTCTGGAACTAAACTTTTAATAGTAAGTTTATTATTTCCATTTGTAATGTATTCATATGAAGTAAAAATAAAATCTTCCTAATAATAAAAATTAGTAAAAATAAAATTTTAATGTACATACGTATATTAAAAAAAAAATGTATATTATTTTATATTTTCAAAGAAAATTTAGCAACAAAAAAAATCTTATTTGTAAAAAAAAAAAAAAAAAATCAATTTTTTACAGAAAAATGTTTTTTTTTTTTTTTTTTTTTTTTTTTTCCCCAACATTTGAATCTTTCTAGAAATCATACAACCCTACAAAAAGAAGACTAACATGAAATTAAGGCTATCTAAATTCCATTTCAGAATTTACAATACCTACTTAGTTGATGTAAGCAGAAAGAAATTGCGACTGATAGAAGGTAGAAACTTTTTAAAACATATTTCAGGACATTTCCCACCCCTCAAAAAAATTAATGGATAAAAAATACTTTGAAAATATCAGAAATGATAAAAAGGACAAAATTGCTAATTTTCTTTATATGTTTTCTCTTTTGAGTCAGTGAGGGGGGGGGGGGTGAAGTTATAAAATACATTTTAGAAATTCAAATTGATAGATTCTCTCAATTGCACATAAGTAAGGCATTTGAAATAATTAGAAATCTAAAAACTTAGCATTTAAATATCATCATAATTTATATTTCGTTAAAAATTCTAATTTTAGATAGATTTTATATGAGTCAATTTTTATCAACTGTTTTTTCTCTAAGATAAGCTTTACAAGGTGATTTTAAAAGTTTGTAAATTGTATTTTATTGAAATATCTTAAACATTGGATACTAGTTTTAAAAATGATGATACAAAAATTAGAAGTCAATTCTTAGAATTTAAATAAAAACTTACCATGTATAACAAATAAAATTTATTAATCACAAAAAAGAATTAAATGTTTTTTTATTTATAAACTATTATTAATCATATTTATTATTTTAATTTTTTTTTCAACAAATCATCCATTTCTTGTTAGTCATCTTCTTCTCCTTTGAAAAGTGTTTGCATCCCTGTCGTCAAATTCCGCAAGCACCTTTCCAATGCAGCTAGAGATAGCAGTGGTTTCTGTTCCTTCAAACTTCATTTCCACACTAGCTAGAAAAGTACAATGAACCAAAATCACAATCCGACCAAGTACATTTTTACTATAACAATTTATAATTTGCTATAGCTTTTTTTTTTTTTTTTTTTTTTTTTTTAATTTTATAAACAAATTTTAAATGGGATATTTGAATTTATTCACCAAAGTTTCAGCTTTAAAATTAAATATTTTTACTTAAATATATTAATACAGTAGACTCCCTCAAATCGGCACAGCTTGGGACCAGAGGTTGTGCGGATTTATGGTCATTGCTTTCTTTGTTTGTATTTTTTAAACAGTAATTTGAATGTAATAATGCAATCGAAATTATAATGAATGCTTACTTATAGTAAAATATTAAAATAATTAAGTAAAATAATAAATTGAAATAATAAAAATTAAGATAATTTAAAAAATAATTAAATTATTAAAAGTAAACGTCAAGTAAATAATAATGCATAATAAAGATGATATACATTTTTCTTGAATTATTCAACGAAACTTGCCTCACAAAGGTACACTACTAATTCATAACAAAATCATAAAATAAGAAAGTTTTATTTCAGGTTTAGCCAGACTTAATAACAAAAAAAAGCTTGATTAATACATAAATACATTTGGTAAAAAGATTGCAATTACAAGCGATATCAGCAATATCTAGAATTTTTCAGAAATAAATTTATATTATTTCCTTCATCAACAAGCAAGAGTTTAGTCACATTAACAAGAATTACATATGGAATTATATAAAAATAAAAAAGTCTGTAATTTTGCCCCTACATCTGAACTGAAAGTTCCATTGTTTATATATTCGGTGATGTGCGGATTTGAGGGGGTCTTCTGTATCCAATAGTTAGTGCTAAAATCACACAGTACTCACAACTTATTGTTTAATGGGTTTTATAAATCAGAAAACAAAATTGTGAACCAACTACGTAACTTACAAACTGCAAAATGACAATATTAAAATTTCACCTCAGTTTTTTTTTCCACTTACAAAATATGAACATAATATTCAAAAAAGCATTTTCGAATTAAAGTGAATTTTCAAAACTAAAATTCTTTCTGAAAATAATAAAAGTAAAAATAGTTTCTAAATAAACGGTTAAGTGCGAGTATTACTCGCGCACAGAGGGTTCCGTAGAATAAATATATGAATTTGTAATGGTATTATAAAAAAACCGTTGCTAAAAGAATACTAAGATTTTGTAAAAAAAACTATACAACGTAGGGTTGGGTATAACTGTATATATTAGAAAAGTGTAAATGGTTATACCATGAAAATTCAAAGAGATAAGGAACCTAAATAATATCAAATATAGCTATTCGTATAACTCTTTTTTTAATATTATCCTAATCTGTTTATGATGAACTTAATTCGGTACTGACAATAAAAGCAGTGCATAGTTAAACTTCATTTGGCATTTCATGAAACTAAATTCAGCGTAGTAATAACCTTTATTTCTACAGTGTAGCTAAAACAAAAGCTTTGTTCAAAGTTTAAATTTGGCATTCAGCTAAGCGCGCTTCGAAAGGAGGTCTCAAAGTTGTAACGCCGCCTTGGTCAGTGCAGCGATTTTCCAGATAGGTGTTTAATTAACTTTTAAAGTCACTCGAGGCGTATTGAGAGATACACTCAATGTAAACAATCGCGAATACCATAGTATTTATGCGATTCATTCTAATTAAACCTTTCGAGGGCGGTGCCCTTAAAAAAAGGACACCTAATTTTAATTCCAAAACAGACAATCGGCACCAAGTATATTTAATTAAAATTTTCCATTTATCATGTACGTGAAAATAAACAAGCTCGGATTTTCTAATAAATTCGTTTATAAATTCTGGTGTCAGTTCTTTATTTCATAAGTTTATAAATAGAATTACTCGGCGCAAGAAACGGTTAAGTGGTTGCTGGAGTCTTAAAACTTCAAAATTTAAGAAATTTTAATTTTTTTAGATGTTAAACTCCTATTTTTTCTGAATATTTTGATATAATTGTTTCCTTAAAATTCCCGTTAGAACAGAAGTTATGGCTTTTAGAATTATACCCTCTCAATAACTGAAGCGGTGATTCCGAAACTTTGATGTCATTTTTCTCCAAATGGTGTTTTTTGGGCAGAACGCGCAGGATACCTCAAAAACTTCTGAATATTTTTTCATGAAATTGTCAAAACATATATTTCATGTTAGTCTGTATAAACTGAACCTAAAATTTCCTTTTTATTGTTCAAAGAAATTTTTTAAATGTGATTTTACTTATGATATTTTCAAAATTTTGTATTAGCTAAATGCAACATTGCATTAAAAATATAAAAATGCTTTAAATAGAAATTTATTTAAGTTCAGGGAAATTATTACAATTTGAAGTATAAGTGAACACCAAAATTTTCATTCTAGTTGCAATATTTATTTTGTCATCCGGCACGTAATCTGTTATCCCAATTTTTTGTTCGACAAAAGTCTAACAGTTTCGAGCCCCCTATAAATACTAATTCTGTATCTTGTAATTTTTTAAATAAATGAAATGAAAGAACATACTTATGTCTTTCATCCCAATTAAAATTGTGTTTTAAATTCATATACATTTTAAGACATCAAATGTTGAATAGGATCTTTTTTTCATTTTTTCCACTTTTTAGGGTCCTGAGACCCCTGACTGAGATTTAGTATCCTTTTAACAATTTGACGTTTATTACTTTTATACTATTACTGGACATTACATTACACATATATATCATTAAAAGTTGTTAACTAGGCATAGAGTACGCTGCCCCTGTCCTTATGTATGTCCAAACTGGCCTACCTTTAAGGGTTAATATCTCAGCTAATTACTGATGATTTTTTTCGAAAATCATTATCAACAATGCTTTTATACTTCTGCAACGATAGGTGTGTCCAGCGATGCTCAACATTTTTTCTAAATGCCCGTAAATCGAAATTTGTGTATAACAGAAAAATGCTAATTTCTCCAAAAGTATGTGACCTAGGATAATTGCTATAATTTTCCAGCAAAGTTTATGTTAACATCAACTACCTCTATTTTTTTCATAATTTTAGTTTCAGTAGTTCCGGAATTAGATGGGGGGGGGACATGTTTTTGCGTTACATTTTCGACATTATTTTTTAAAATATAATACCTAAAATTAAAAGAAATGTATTTTTGAGTTCAGCGTTACGAAAGCTTTCACAGGATATACAAAGTGATATACAAAGTGATATACCACGTGATATACAAAGAAAAGATTTTTTTTTCAAGTAGCATAATTTACCGCCCCCACTCCCCTATATTTTTACTAAATATATTTATGAATGTTTATTAATCTGAAAATATGTGGGTCAATGGTCTTTATTACTTCCCCGAATTTGAACTTTCCACGTTCCATAGTTTAAGAGTAAAATGGCTGTGACAGACAGACAGACAGACAGACAGACAGACGGACAGACACAGGAGTGATCTTATAATGGTTCCGTTTATGCTTTTTAAGTACGGAACCCTAAAAAGTACACTTTTATAAGCATTCAGTGTTTATCTTGAGAATCACACCTAATTTCACAACTACAATTTATGTCGTTAAAAAAAAAAAATCCGTTACAATGCATTAATTTTACAAAGACCCCAACTATTGAAAAATCACTGCTTTGATGTACTACTTGATAAATAGCATGAATACGTGAATTTATTTAAAATATAATATTTGTTCTAGTTATCTTTTAAAATATAGTAACAGGGGAAAAAATTACTATTTAAACTGTTATACAGGATTTCTAAACTATTTTTTTTAACATATAATCATAAATTAATTACTATATGTACTCACGTGTAAATAAACACCAAAATTTTAAAGGAATGAAAATAATTCCATTTTATTATCAGTATTTTGAAATAGTTTTCATTGCCCTATTTGATTGCAGAATTCATATTAATCTTCCTTTATTAAAATTAAATTAAGACCAAGATTACTATTGTTGTTGTCTATTATTAAATATTGTTATTCAAACGGATGGACATGTTATATCTCTCAAATTTTTGGGTTGACTAGTATGAGAGTATATACAGTAATAAATTATAAAGAAGAATTTTTTTAAAAGAAATATTAAAAGTAAATTAATAAAATAAATTATTATTATTAATTAAAAATAATTAATAAAAATTGGGAAACTTAAAAAATAAAAAGTTATTTTCTATTCATATTTTTTTAATTTTTATTGTTCCAAATATTTCACTGTTGAGTCTCACAGCCACTAAACATATTTTGAAGCAAATGATTTGGTGCATAATTAACTGCATTGTTTTTGTAACTCATATATAGTTGTAATAATAAAAATTATTTGGAGATTTATCACCTGTGGCTAGGTAGAACAAAAATGCCTTAAAATCAATTTATAATGAAGTTCTAAAAATATTAAAATGGCATATTGTCATTGGAAATACACAGGCATAATTTTTATAATTCTAGAATATCAAGAAAAGAGTGAAAAATCAATTACAAAATTCCTTCTTTACATATAAAAACCAAGTTAAATAAAAGAGTGTAAAAATACAACACTGACTGCAATATAGAAACCCATGCTGTGTGCTTTAACACTCAATCTTACACCATTTTTTAGGGCATCTCGGCCAGACATCACAGATTCAGAAACCCCTCTGTCCCTATGGACCCACACAAGCCAGGAAATATATGTATGAATGATTAAAAAACTGACATGTTTCAATATAATACAGTAGACTCCTTCAAATCCGCACAGCTTGGGACTAGAAGTTGTGCAGATTTCTAGCCACTGCTTTATTTACATTTTTTAAACAGTAATTTTAATGCAGTAATGCAATCAAAATTATAATGAATGATTGTGATATTGTAAAATATTAAAATAATTAAGTAAAGTAATAAACTAAAAGGATAAAAAGTAAGATAATTTAAAAACTGATTAAAATATTAAAAGTAAAGCTCAAGTAAATAATTAATAATGCATATTTGAATATGCACAAAAAATGAGATCATTTTCCTTCAATTATTCAATTTGAGGGTGTCTACTGTATTAACAAACTTTATTTTATACACAAAAAGCATCTTATACACTTTTAATTCTTCAATACCAGTTGACAAATTGTTTCTCCTTGTAATTATTACTTAATCACTAAAATTGGAGGTTGCATAAGAAAACAATTTCCGTGCCAAGGGTCAATGCAAGGTTTTTCTTCTTTTGGCCCGTTTAATGTGAAACAAAAGTTTCGTGAAAAATAACATTATATAATAGAAGACTAATTCAAATTAACCGAAATTCAAACCAAGCATTTATTAATAACTTATTTAAACCTTTCTGTTAGCTTTTATTTCTGATGAACTTATTACATTTAGTTTGAAACCTTACAAAATAAAAATAATTAATGAAGTGTATGCTTTTACTGAATGGAATTTTGTGAAGAGGTACTAAAGAAGGCCCAAATTTTGCCTGGGCCAACTCAGGTGTACTAAAATATTGGTTTTCAAATTTAAAAGTTTCATATGCTTTAAGTGGCAAGTAAACTTGTTGCTCAACATGATTAAGTTAAAGTGTCAACATGCATTTTATCAAAATGTTTGTTTTATTTACTGCTGAAGAAGTCCATGAATTATAACATTATTAAATAAGATACTGTTACAAAATCTGGAATAAGCAATAAAAAGATTAGACTGTATTTTACTCGGTAAATCAAAGATTTATGAAATGTTTTAAAACTTGTTGTTACAGCAACAAATATTCACTTCTGAAATATATTATATTGTCTTCAAATACTTTGTAAAATTATTTTAATGAAAATTTCAATAACGCATAACACTGGCAAATAAAAATCTATGTGTACCAGAAATATATTAGTAGTACACAAGTATCATTCCTTATGAAAGGTTGATAAATTATTAATCAATGATTTATCCAGCTCAACTATGCATTATATCGCCTCTCCAACCGCAGGGAAAAAATATACAAAAATAACTCACCGATGACTGTATTTAAGATATTGAAGTCACTGGACTTCTCCTGCCTGACTTCCAGACTATATATTCCATTCCAAAAACATAAGCTAATAAACCTGAAACAAATATAAAGAGCAGCGAAAATTTTTTTATTTAACTGAGGTTTAAGTTAAACTTGCGAGTTTAATTTTCATTACCATTTCACCCCTATAAGTTTTATTTTCTTCTAAATTTTTACTTATAATGAATTTGCATAGTACCCACAGCACATTCAAATAAGAAATAATAACAATATAGTACTTCTAATACAGAATTTTTCAATAACATTGTCTTAAAGGGGTGTTAAAGAAGGGACGGTAAGATAAAAAAAAAAAAGGGGGATGGTATTGGAAAAAAGGGACGAAATGGTAAAAAAAGGGACGGTAAGGATGGACCGGTAAGAATAATTACCACCTATTTTTAGGAAAAACATGTTAAGACTAAGTGATAGCCACAATGTTCATTGATTTTTAGAAACAGTTGTTAACATTGGATTAACTATATACATATTTTTTAATTTACCTCAAAAAGTGCGGGAATAAACCTTGGGGACGGTGAGACTACCAGATGTTATTGCCAATGATGTTATCTGAGTGAAATATGCCCGCCGGTTGTCAGACCGGTTTTTTCAAACGGTAGAGCATTGTCAATGTAAATGAAAGGTTCTGGATTCGAGTCCCAGCTTGGACATTTTTTTTCCCAGTTGGAAAAATTTAATTCGTATATTATTTATCGTTTATTATCGTTTAGAAATTGCAGAAATAAATCTTTATATTGTTGTATTTAAGTCGTTGCACAACGTAACAAATTATTTCTGAAAGAGATGGACTCTGTTCGAGCATTCAAGTAGTCTATTTGATTCTGCTATTCTTGCATTTCTTAGGCCACCTTTTTGGTGACTCCAATTAATGCAACCATTATCCAGTTACTTAGAAACGTATGAAGAACATTTGAATGAGTTATTCATCCCCCCCCCCCATAGTTTTGTTGCAGTATATTCCACTTATAAAACAAAAGTTACATTTTCAACACACAAGAATTTTCTTACAGATTTTCGTAATGTAGCAGTTTGAAATACTGAGATAACCTTTCGGATGCATTAACGCATCGCCAAGAAATACAAACTTAAAACTACGAAAAAAAAAGCGTTAAGTTTACATAGATATTTTAGTGGTATTCCTAATACTTTTAATCATATGGCGAACCTTTATTACGAACTGAACACTTCCTCTCCTAAAATTGTCCAATTTTTAGGTCAAGGAAACTCAGTCGACACTGCAGATTAATGAGACTATTCTAAGATAGTTATGGGCTGGTCCTAGTTATAACAAACGTATTTGGTGAAGTAAAAATGGCAGTATGGAGGTTTTCTCCACATACGGTTTTCAGCTTGCTAAGAGTGTCTTAATAGAGTTATCTACTTAATGTGAAACGTAGAGGTAAATAGAAAATTTGCCGCAAAAGGGTTTAGTTTAAAAAGATTAGCTGAGATTTGAAAAAAGAATAAATAAAGCATAACATTTCAAATTTTAAAGACACAGTTTTTATTTCTACAAGCGGTTTTTAATTACCAATAAAGAATTTAATAACCATTTTCCGTTGTAATACTGGTAGTAAGTTTAATTCATGACAGCAATATTTTAAATGTAATTGAACAGACGTTTACTGAATTTTATTATGAATTACAAGTTAATAATATTTTTACAATTTCTCACACACTTATTAGAAATTTTATGAATAATTTTAAAGCAGTAATGCTATTGAATGTAAATTAACCGTAAAACTTACTATTTCTTATACAAAAATTATAAGGCTTATATTTAAATCTTATAGATTTTTCTTTTAATAAAAATAAGTGAATGAAATTTTAAGTTACTCAATTCAACTAATTACGAAAAGTTCCAATAAATGAAGTTAATTTATTCAAGACTTTTACTTTCAAATTAACTTCTAAACTCAAAGGAACAAATTTCGATATTTTTTTGTTCTCCATAACCACGCATTGATTGACGAAATTCGGTCAAACGCTCCCTTCACGAGATAATTAATTCAATAATTTTTCCTAGAAGAAAAGAATTTATTTAAATGCAGATTTTTAACATCGTCTTTCTCTTCAAAATTAATAAACCATGAAATAAATTGATTGACTATAAGTTATTAAGTCTTCTTTCAACGATATCCTCACTTTTGCTCTTTTATTAAATGAAAACTTCGCAATAGATTTTAGAATTTACACTGCATTAAGACTATTGAGAAAGTTTTTTTTGCTTTTATTATACCTGAAGAATAAAGAGTTATTACATAAAAAAATATTCTGACTTAGTTTGCATCCTTTTCTTTTTTTTTTCTTAGTTATCCCATATTCATATTAAAATTGTATTATTCATACATAGCAGATTCATTAAGGGTAGGTTCTACACCTTTGAGGCAAAATTTTCGAATTCCTTTGTGTATGTTTACCTCCCTAAACTGTATAGATTGTTACCCTAAAGCGGTTTCGTGATATATCAATTTATTACAGTGTTTTTACCTCTTTGAATGTAATGCCGCTCGTTGAATGTAAAGCTATTTTAAACTTGTTCTCGAAATCCTCTTTTTCAGAATGGGCGACCATTTTTCTGGAGAAATATTGGACCAATTTCCTTCACTTTTTAGTTAAGCAAAGTTAATTGTTTATTCTGGATCTAATACCACCAAAAATATAATTTTCATTGATTAAATATTTTTTAAGCTCGCAAAAGATTTTAAAAAAGGGCAAAAAACTTTTTTCTTCAAATGTCATCAATTTTATCAAATATCAACTTTTTAAGCTAAATACTAGTATAAGCTTCAGAGAATGTAACGCCCTTTCATGATAGGTGACCCAATTTATTTGAGATGATTGTGATCGGAGAAAAACGGTCTCCCGATTGGAAGTCCATGGCACTCATCCGCAGTCGCACAAGACAAATAATTTCTTTTCATTTTTATACAAAAAAATGAAATAGATAAGTTAAATGTCAATTAATATAATGCAAAATGTTTGAAATTGATATCTCTGTTCTTTGTAAGGATCAATCCATTTCAAGTGGTCCAGAAAATCATTTATTGACCATTTTTAAAAATTCTGAACTTTTTTGTACCACAACCCTAACATGATGGAAATTCAAAATGACTATTATTTTAATTTTATTAATTTTTGTTTGTTCATGACGGCCATCTTTGTTTCATCGTCTGCAGGAATTTTCTCACATGAAGAGTTTACGGAATTGTAAATATCTCATCGTTTAAATCACGTAAAAACAACTTTTAAACACACAATAAAATACATAAATTAATGTGAATAGACGTATTCGTTTCGTGAGTTCCAGGACTCACATCATCAGTGTATAAAATCTATGAAAACGATATCTCTCGAACTACATGTACGGCGAAAACCCAAATGTCAGAAAAGACAATACCAAAAGACCATCAAGTTCCAACAGCCAATAAAATCAAAGCGGAAGTGAAGTTTCATGACACAACAAATCAACCTAGAAAGTTGAGATGTAAGGAGTAACACTAGACAAATCATTAACCAAAAAAGTCTAAATCTAGAGGAGTAGTGCATTTCTTGATAATGGTAGCTGAATCAAAATTGAAATTATGTCCCTCTCCCCCCAGCAATGAGAAGCAATAGAGGATTTTTGCAATTTTTTTTTTTTTTTTTTTTTTTTTTTTTTTTTTTACATAGTTTATGTGTTCTTTCACTCTGTAACGGAGTTTTCGTTTATTTTTGTCCAATATAGGACAAACCAAATTAGCACTGAATATCGTAAACACCACAATAATTTTGAGGAGGAATTTGATCCTTAAGCTGTGAAAAAGTTAATTTATTAACGGCTTTAAAAACCACATTTAAATCATAATATCGTAAGATATTAGCTAGTTTAAAGCTAATACTATTATAAAATGGTAAAATGATAAGGTTAAAAAATGAAACCGCTGTAATAGAAGAATCAGGATTATTAACACTATGAGAAATTAAATTATTGATATAAGACAAACTAAAACCACGATCAATAGCAACCGATCTAATATAATTTAATTCTGCAACAATGGTATTGTTATCTGAACAAATTAAGCGAGCTCTACTAATCAAATAAAGAAAAGCCGAAGCTTTTTGAGAAGGGGGTTACATAGATTGAAATGGGGAGGGTGGGTGGGGAGCTGGCAGCAAAAGATTTACGGTAAACGCAAGTGCCAAATGTGTTAAGCTGACGAATGACCATCACATCAAGAAATGACAGTTTATTATCAATTTCAACTTCATAAGTAAATTGAATAACTGGATCTATTGAGTTCAAAATAGTCAATACATTTTCAACAGAAAAAAGAGAAAGGTCCAAGAACGCAAAGGAATCATCTACATATCTACAATAAAATGGGAAGTTGATAAGGTTAAACATTTTAATGTCAAAGTAATGCCTTTATGAATCGGCTAGGAAAGGACTAAGGACTATTTCAAGCCAAATATCACCGAGGATCTTAAGGAAGCTTTATGTTCTATAAAATCTAATGGTGACATTATTATCTCTGAAGATGATAAGAGAGGTCAAATAGTGTTACAAGACGAAACATTTTATTTAGATAAAGTGCAGAATCTTTTACAATCCGGCCCATATGTTAAATTAAATCCCGATCCATCCGACAGTGATCTAATAAGTACTAGAAAACTTATAAAAACCTTTCCTTGTATTGATGACAATATTAAACTGTCATTCAATCCTTCTATTGCTAACTGTAGTCGCTTTTAGGCTCTTCCTAAAGTTCATAAAATTGATGTTCCCCTCCGTCCTATCGTATCCAAATCGGTTCTGCCTCATACCCTCTTGCTAAATATTTACTTAAACGATTTTCATTTCTTTCAAGTTCCAATATTTACACTATTAAGAATTCTAGTTCTTTTGTAAATCGTATTAATAACTTCACACCCTCCCCCTCTTTGCGTATGGTTTCGTTTGATGCTACTTCTCCGTTCACCCATGTTCCTGTTCAAGGTACATTATAAAGTCTCACTTTCAGATTAAAAGAGTTTCATTACATAGATTATGAAATCAATCACATTATTGAGTTATTCAGTACTTCTTTAAAACAAAATTCATTTCAATTTTCAAATCAATTTTATTCTATGTCAGATGGTTTAGCAATGGGTAATCCCCTTAGTCTTTTCCTAGCTGATTTATATATGCATTACTTTGGCGTTAAAATGTTTAACCTTATCAACTTCCCATTTTATTGTAGATATGTAGATGATTCTTTTGCGCTCTTGGACCTTTCTCTTTTTTCTGCCAAAAATGTATTGATTATTTTGAACGTAATAGATCCAGTTATTCAATTTACTTATGAAGTTGAAATTGATAATAAACTATCATTTCTTGATGTGTTGGTCATTCGTCAGCTTCACACATTTGACACTTGCGTTTACCGTAAACCTTTTGTTGTCATACCCCCGATTTCAATTCATATCACCTCCCTTCGCAAAAAGCTTCGGCTTTTCTTTATTTGATTAATAGAGCTCGCGTAATTTGTTCAGATAACAATACCCTTGTTGCAGAATTAAATTATATTAGATCTGTTGCTATCGATCGTGGTTTTAGTTTATCTTATACAATGTTGGGCATGCCCACAAAAAAAAAAAAAAAAAAAAAAAAAAAAAATTCAAACTCAAGTTCAATTTCTCAAAAGTGAGTCAAGTTCAAGCTCAAAATTTTTGAAATGAACTCGCTTAACTCAAACTCATCTATGAAAGTGAAAAAACTCTTTTTTTTTTCTTTTTAATATATTACAACTTAATTTTGTGAACTAATCTTTTGGTTATTCGAAGTAAAGGTATTCATGGGCGCGGCCCAATTTTCCTTCCCAACATCTTGGTTCAGGGATTACTAGGCCGAATCAAATAGCATTTTTCATTTTTTCATAAATGCGTTATAAGTGATTCTTGCCACGTGACGACAAGTTCTCCTTTAATTCGCTGCTGCGTGGAATTCGGTTCAAAATGCCCACTTTGACAGTATTTTGTGGAAGATATTCTGACTTTACAAAAAAATGGAAAATGCCATTCGATTACATAATTTCTGAACAAGTACACTAGCCAATTTCATGTATTTACGAACAAAAGTGAATTAAGAAATGTCACAAAAAGTAGTTCGTTTGGATTTGAAAACAGCCTTTAAAAATCAGAAGAAAAATTATATATTTTTCAATAAATTCACTTGCTCGTGCAATTTACCAAGCGCGTAAAATAAGCGTGAATTTTTCATAATTGAGTTCGGTGCCCACGCCAAATTAATGTATTATAAGGGAAATTTTTGGGAAAAAACATGAATTCCTGTCAAAAGCAGTGTTGCCAGATTGGGGAAATTTTTAATTCCAATTATTTGACTGTCACCAATTTTAAAAAATAGTATAATTCGCCTTATTTTTCCGAATTTTTAATATATTTCTAAACAGGCCGAATATTTCTATTTCAAAAAAGTGGTGACAGTCAACAATCTGGGGACAAAAAAATCCCCAATCTGGCAACAATGGTCAAAAGGTGCGGCTTAATTTTCAAGATGAGCATCATTTAATGATTATAAAAGAGTGTTTATAAAAAACTATTTTTCCTCTTATGCTTATTTGTTTAAGGGTGTACTCTAATCCAAACTGCTTATTTTCTGATTCATTTTTGCTCTCAAACGCATCAAACTAGGAAATTCTCTTATTTAGAAACTACACAATGTGTCGTGCTTCTCGATTTTTTTATAAAAGCAGAAAATATTGTAAAAAATGCCGTCAAAGTTGGCATTTTGAACCGAATTTTCCGAAGCGGAAGATCTGGGAATGAAAAAAAGGGTCATACTGAGAATATAATTGTTTAAAACTCAAATTCTAATTAATTGTGTGAAAAATTAAATCACACGGCCTCTTATACATCTCTTCAAAAATCACCTCAGCAAGTTTCATGTTTTTGGCTTTTAAAAATTAGTCTGAAAATGTCTCAGAAAATTTTGAGCTGTTGATGGTGGAAAAATATTTTTTCGAATACACCCTTAAAGTAGATTAATTTTAACACAATTATTCTAATTGGTAAATAAATCATATTAGATGTAAATTTCCAACTGGGCGAAAAATGTCCGGACCAGGATTCGAACCAGGGACCTCCTGGCTGAAGCCGCCAGTGCTTTGCCATCTGAGATATCCCGGGCGAATCTGGTGGAACTTTCTCATCCAGCTAACCTTAATGATTATAGCATCTGGTACGACCAGGCTTCAGCCAGGAGATCCCTGGTTCGGATCCTGGGCCGGACATTTTTCGCCCAGTAGGAAATTTACATCTAACACCCTTAAAGTGTATTTGTCAGCGAGATCTCAAATTATCCTCATTAACGTTAAATCTATTGACATGGAATGCATTTTTATTTTTAAAATATTTACCCAGAAAATGAATATCTTTAACTTTTTCTTTTCTTTTGGGTAATTTCCTGAAAGGATTTCACTTTTCTCTTTCTTTTTCTTTTTTTAGCTTGCAAACTTAAGCAACCAAAATTTTATTACAGAAATACACATATACGTAAATACAAGGTGGCCATAATTAAACTGACGGTACTCAGAGTATTCTGTAGCGCGATCTAATTGCGAGAATGGCGCCAAATTTTGTAGGAAGATTAATCAAGACGGGGGACGAAGGATTCCACGAAAAAAAAAATAGTTCCAAAAATGACCGCTAGGGGAATATGTGGCGCTGTGTATTCGAAAAAGAGAGTTTCAAAAAATGAAGAATCAATACTGAAATAAAATTACCGTTTTTGTTAACGAATTTAGTAATTTAATCCAAGCTCAAAATGGTAACAGTTTATAAAAAGCTAAAAATTTATACAAACACTGCTAAAGTTTCTTTATCTGCAATTTCACTTACAGAGCCCCAAAGAAAGCGACAGCAGAAGAAGAAGTTCTTTATTCAAATTTCACGTTACATCTTTTGGTCCAGTGCCAGCTTGTTCGGCTTTAAAAGGTAATGTGCTACTGTTAGAAGCAATTTCATCGAAAGTTATCTTTCATAATGTCTCCTTCTTTAGTCGAGCGAGCTCTACCAGTCAAATTCTTTTACCTCAACGAGTGCAATGCTCAAGCCGCTCTTCGTGGTTTTAGAAACCACAAAAAATGCGTAAAGGTAACCGTCCTTTGTCAGTTAATGGTTTAAAAGCAATCGTTGAGAAGTTTGCGAAAACAGGTTCTCAAAATGTTCAGTCAGGCAGAGGACGAAAACCCGTATCACAGGATACAATCGAAGAAGTGGCAACGGTGATTGTCGACAGAGCACCAGATAATATTGCTACCACTTCCAGCGCTCGTGGAATAGCTCGGAATCTGGATATGCCTTATTGTACGGTATGTAAAATCCTACAAAATATTATCCACTTCTATCCGTACAAGATCAGCCGTGTACAAAAGTTACGTCACATCGACCATGATAAGCGATTGACTTTTGCTCTCACTTTTCTTGCCAGAATGAAGTTGGTGATGCTTGGCCCAGGAAAATCTTATGGGGAGACGAGGCCCACTTTTACCTGAATGGAACTGTAAATACCCAGAACTGCCGAATTTGGGATAACAAGTCACCAAGAGCATTCAAAGAAATTCCTTTGCATTCACCAAAGATAACTGTTTGGTGTAGTTTCACAGCAGATATGATCATAGGTCCATTCTTCTATGAGAACAGTACTCGGACAGGACCTGTAACTTGTTCTGTTACCGGAGACAAATATCGCCAAATGCTAAACAACTTTGTTATTCCGACACTTGAGCAAAGACAGTGCCTGGATAAAATCATTTTCATGCAAGATGGAGACCCTCCACATATTGCTTTGCGGGTACAGCATCTGCTACGACAAAAATTCACAACAGAAAGAGTCATCAGCCGCTGTTTTCCAACTGCATGGCCACCTCGGTCCCCTGATCTTACACCCTGCGACTTTTGGCTATGGGGTTACCTAAAGTCCACGGTCTATCACGGAGGTGTCCAGGACCTGGCTACGTTGAAGGATAACATATCGCGAACTGTACGGGAGATTCCTGCAGACATGTTATTCTCTGCTGTTGTAAATACTGTGCACAGAATGCAATATGTGGTCCACAAAAACGGCGGCCAGATTGAACATTAATCGGATGTTCTAAATAAACGGTAATTTTATTTCAGTATTGATTCTTCTTTTTTGAAACTCTCTTTTTGGAATACACAGCGCATAAAAATACAAATGGAATACAAATATTTTTCACCTTCAACAGCTTGAATTTTTCTGAGACATTTTCAGACTCATTTTTAAAAGTAAAATCATGAAACTTGCTGAGGTGATTTTTGAAGTGATGTATAAGAGGACGTGTGAGTTCATTTTTCGCTCAGTTAGTTAGGATTTGAGTTTAAACAACTATTTTTTCAGAATGACTATTTTTTGCATTCCCATATTTCCCGCTTCGGAAAATTCGGTTGAAAATGATAACTTTGACAGCATTTTTTACAATATTTTCTGCATTTATCAAAAAATCGAGAAGTATGGCACATTATGTAGTTTCTAGATGAGAGAATTTCCCAATTTGATGCGTTTGAGAGCAAATGTGAATTTAAAAATGATTCAGAAAATAAGCAGTTTGGATTGGAATACGTCCTTAAAGTGTAAAATCCATGAGAATATACGGCACATTTTCAATTTCTTTGCTTTTACGTTTTAAATAAGGGGTACGCGGAATTGAAGGGATAGTGCTTTTGTCAAAAAACATAAAAGCTACCTTATCAGTGCACTGTCTCCTACCTCCGACTGCTAAAGAAATGGTTACGGTGTCTTTTTTATGATATCCATGTGTCGACGTAACGAGATAACAACAAGCAAAGCCAATTTCTAAAGGCCCGAAGATGACATACCTCGCGGCCATAACCGCCCTAAGTTTTGTTCTTTGGAAGAATTCACCGAAAATTATCAGAAAGAACGTAGACACTTTTCCTTCCCACAATGAAATAGTAAAAAATAACATCAGCTTGAAAGCCAGTAACATGAAGGATTTCCAGAATTGAAACAAAAAATACTTCATCCGTTTTGCTGTGTCATTGCGAAATTTGGCGATGAAGAAATGCATATATAGAGGAAAAGGTCCAAATACCGGCTACTAGTGTTCTGAGAAATGAGCGCAGCGCAGCCTAGCTGTGATAGGCAGAGTTTGTAACTTTAATTGAGAGAAGAAAATTACGAAAAGTACGTCGCTGAAGTCTGTGTCATTTACAAATAGTAAATGCAAAAGTGTCGAATCTACGTAATCTGGTACATCAAAAGTTTTTCAGATATGTGTTTCTCATTTTTTAACAGTGTACTGATCGTGTATTGGCTTGAATTGTTGATTAAGTTATTTTCTAGACATATTTAGCTCTCAATTGCCACGCGCACATTATTGGTATTTTTTTATATCAATGAGTAATACCGGTTTTAACTTAAACATAGCAGTGGTCCGAATACCGGCTACCTAGAGTGGTCTAAATACCGGCTAGCCGGTATTTGGAACTCTCTCGGTTGCTTTGCTTGAAGGGGAGGAAAATAAATTAATTTAAATAGTTCCATAATTAATAAATTAATTTAAATGGTTCAGAAATAGTCCCCGTCCCATTTCGAAATCTGAAAAATGCAACCATGGCCGTAACCAACCAGGGCCGACAATGGTTACCGGATCACTTTCCAAAAAAGAGCTGTTGGACACTACAAAATTGACTGTAATAAATGTGAAGAGAAAGAAAAAAAATGACGGAGTAAACCAGGCGAAAGGGGCAGAAATTTTATTTTAACCCTCTCGCTGCTCAACCCAAGATTTCCTTGGGCATCGTAAAAGTAGCAAAGTTTGCGCAACCCGAGATTTCCTCGGGGATGCATTTTTTCCATCTAATTAATCCTCCTTGATTATTCTCACCAATTATTTTTTTATTGTAAATTATGCCTTATTTAATCGGAGCATTTTCCCTGTTAAATTAGACAAAAACTTTTGTTTTGAAAAACCGGTGACAAAAGAATAAAAATTCTTAAAAGACGCTCGTCGCAAAGGGTTAAATAAGCAATTTTTGAAGCTATTTTGATAAAACAATTACGCAGCGAGAGGGCTAAAAAAGTGAAAAAGGAAAATATCGAACAAAGGAAGATGATAAATTTGTGTCTTCTGCATGGGTGCTTTCTCTGTGGACAAGAATGGGGGAGGGGATTCTGGGTTCAATGTTAAGAATGCGATATGTGGGTTGATAGGGACTATACCGACGCAGATAGTGATAGTATGCTTTTGATTTTTTCAGATAAAATAATTCTCATTTCAATCAGCAAGCTTTTTTTTTTTTGTTTTACGCGTTAAAAAACAAAATTAGAAACATAATGGGAAGAAGACTGTGAGATATAGTCGTAAAGAATTTTATAAATTTGACAAAAATACTTTTTATTAAAAATTGCGCATTTTTTCTGTGCATAAGAAATGTTATTAATCAATACAATTTATTAAAATAATATTCTTATTGCTTAATAATTGTCATTAGCCCTATTTGTGTGATCTTTTGGAAAAAAACTTAGGTAGCCGGTATTTAGACCCCATTTTAAAAACTCAAAATTTGAAGACTTTCGGAATTTTGCTTCTTATAAACAGAAAACGCCTTTTAAACTGATTTTTTTTTCTCTAAACAGGTGCAAGAAACATTGAAAACAAAAGTGGTAGTCGGTATTTGGACCTTTTCTTCTATATATATATATATATAAACATATAAAGAAATTATCCATCAAAATTTAAGCGTGACAGAAAGTAAGAATACAAAATGATCCTTTAAAAAAAATAAACATTACTTAAAGTTAAATAAATTCAGATAACTATTTTCCCATCAATTTTAAGATTTGCTTTTGCAGAATAAAATCTATGGCTCGATGGTATTTTAAATGAAATGAAAATAATTTTTTACCTAAATACGACCTAACTCGAGTATGAATATTTTGATTATATTCTTTGCAGAGTTTTTCACATTAAGTAATATACATCCAGATAATGATGAATATTGTGCAGATATTTGAAAAAATAATTCATTTATATTTAAACAAAAGAAACTAGTAAATAGGCTTTTTCTGTTAAGAATAAAAATTCGACGTAAAATATAGTTAAAACAAGCACAGACTAGATTATTAAAAATCTTTTATGTATTTTTATTGTTATTTGTCGATTACTGGATTAACAGAGATATGATTTTGTTTTAGGTAATCCGCTTCTGTCTCATCAACTATGTCCCATATTTCCTATGCAATTCCGTCTTAGAAGATTTTACAGTATAGCATTTTTCAGATATTTAAGTCTCCAATACTTGGAATATGGATTAACTATATTAATTATAATTGAAACATTCACATACAACAAATAGCAATTCATTAAAAAAATAAATATCGCAATAACTTCTATAAAAATGAAATCTATAATCATGACAATAAAAAGCAAAGGTCAGTATATTTGGTCAGAACTTCTCGCATGACACAAATTTTTAACCAATTCGACGTAAAAATCAATATCTTGTGGAAATTCATTCGGGCCGGCCGAACTTTTAGCTGTTATACCTGTCGGGTCGGACCAATAATTTCTTCTCTACGGGCCGGGCCAATATTTTTTTTGTACGGCTCGTGTCGAACTTTTAATGTTTATACCGGTCCCGGCCGAATTTTTCTTCTATGGATCGGACCGGGTCCAGGCCTTGAAATTTCGGCCCGCGCAAACCTCTAACCATAGACTGCATAGTACAGAGGGATCTCCGCTCTAAAATACTATTTCTACTACATTTCTTTCTATATATCCTATTGCAAACTATATTGATTTTTTAATGGACCTCTATTTGTATGTAAATATCTGAATTATTATTAATACCATTAATCCATTTACACGGCTTGAAGACTTAAAAATCTGAAAATTTCTATATCGAAAAACCTTCTAAAACGGAATCACATAGGAGAAAAAAAATCGTCTTAGTTAACCCATTAGCGCCCAGCGTCCTCATTTGATGACGCTGCAAAAAAAATGTTATTTCCTACATTAAATTTAAAAATGTTATTTTATTTACAAATTGGTATGATAGTTGAAAGCACCACACAATGTAATATAAGCGATTTCTTTGGAACTAAGTAAAAATGCGCGGGAAAAATGCAGAATAATTTCCCGGTTTTTTGGTAATCACGTTGTGTATTTTTTATACTGCTGTATGAAACTGTATTTATGAGCTAAATTCTTTCAAATTTGTATAAATGTAATCTATTTAGTCCATATTATGCCATTAGCATGTTTTTATATATTTATTGTTGTTAATGTATCCGTAATAAACAGGAAAAGTTATCCGTCATCGTTTGAGGACGCTGGGCGTTAGGGTATAGTTTTTATTCATATTCAGAATTGTTTCTTAAGAGTTTCTTAAGGTTTTTTTGCAGGTAAACTATAAAAGTAAATTGAAATATGAGTAAAGAAAATGTTTTTAAAAGCTTAGAAGAGACAACTGCTTACATTTTTTCTGAAGAAATAGAAGCAGATATTATATACTAATGCCCCCAGATGTAGATGATCTAACTGTTGAAGAGCAGTTCGATGATGATCATTTGGGCACTCCGGTTTTATCAGATGTTGCAGGCACGTTGGAAATTATAATACCAGATGATAATGATTACTGTATTATTTCGAATAAAAGAAAAAGTAAGAAAATTGCCGTAAACGTAAAAGAGAAATGTTAGTTGTATGACAAATGAAGTCTTGCACATTCGGAACTTTGGAAAGTTCTTCTAAGAGAAATTCGGATACATTGACAGCGGAAACCAATAATATGAGTCCAGTTGACCTGCTTGTAGAGATTTTTACTGAAAGGGTTATGATATGTTCGTAGAGGAAGCTAATCGATATGCTCAGGAAATGAAAAGTAAATTGAACTATAATGTAACTGTAAAGATGAAATAAAAACAATTATAGGATTTCTGATACTTTCGGGATGCCATACTTTACCAAGTGAACGGGACTACTGGGCTGGAGCAGATGATTGAAAATTAGCAATATTGAAGGATGCTATACCCAGAAGTTTCTCCTTAAAGCTCAAGCGATTATTACATTTCCAAGATAAGAAATTACATTAGTATGACAAACATGATAAATAATTTAAAATACGTCTCAAGTTAGGAATGCTTTCCAAGAATCTTCAGAAATGGGGCATTTTCCATGAAAATGTGTCTGTTGAAGAGATGAACGTTCGGTATTATGGTCACCATATGCTGAAACAGTTCATAATATCTAAACCTATTAGATTTGGCTATAAACACTGGGTTTTGTGTGGCAACTATGGGTACTGTTACAACTTTACACCTTATTGCGGAAAAGAATCAAATACTTCTGAATCTGACAAACTTCCTTTAGATACAAGAGTGGTGTTAAATTTATTATCTATCGTTGAAGATCCTATGAGCCATCGTGTTTAATCTGATAACTTCTTTACCAGTCATATGTTCCTAAAAAACTGAAAGAAATGTAGCTCAGGGCTAGTGAAACAATACAAGAAAATCATACTGAAAAATGCGGAATAATGGGTGATAAGAAAATGAGTAAAAAAGAGAGAGGGTTTTACGATAGTAAATTTGACAAAACAAATGAAATTCTTGTTGTTAAATAGAAGGAGAAAAAGTGTGTGTTTTTGGCTACTAATTTTGATACCATATTGCCGCTATCTCCACTACAAAGATGGAGTGTCGAAAAAAAAAAAAAAAGAAATGGTGAAAGTGAATTAGCCTCATGCTATAAGTTCCTATACCTAATTTATGAGAGGTGTCGACCTTCATGATTGGCTTCTTGAGAAACATTCTATACCCATACGAGGAAAGAAATGATATTTTTGCTTTATTAATAGGCTGATAAATACGGCTGTTGTATATGGCTATGTCATGTATAAAAAGATCCATGGTTCTAAGTGGTGCAATAACCTATTAAAAAAAAAAGGAGCCTTTCAAATGTAATTCTGGGAAGTTCCGTGTAAAGGCAGATAACATCCAGATCCAACGTGCTTCCAAACGTAAAATTTGACAAAATACAGCAAGTTATTGGCAAAAGGTAGAAACAAAGGCGTTGCCAATATGATATTTGTTGTTCAAAGCCAAGAACATATTGTATGAAATGCAATGCAACTTTATGCATACAATGTTTTCCTCTTTTTCACACTAAAAATCAATCTTAAAAATGTAAAAGAAAAAGTTTTCTTACATATTTAAAAAAAAAAAAATTGATTTTTATCATTATTTTACCCATTAGGTTGCTTATATATTAAAACGAAATAATTTTATATAAAAAATTTTCATTTTTAAAAATTTTAGGTTTTTTACATACAAACGTCCAGCGTCATCAAATGAGGGCGGCTTAAAAAATATGGTTGCAATTAAAATTTTTCAAAATGCTTTTGAAATACTCTTAATTTATGCATTTCTACCCATATCTATCAATTTCAAGAAAAAATTTCAGAATTTGTTAATTTGGGCGTTAATGGGTTAAGTTCTTTTTTTACTAGGACTGTCGTCTCTTACAAATGTATTATTTATTTTCAAATAGATTATTATATCCATTTTGAAGATCCAGATCCACCGATCAAGAGTTTATTTCCGTTTAAAACAGGATCTCGTCATGCACAGATTCTTATAACAGATTTATAGTACTGTATTCACCCCACGACCTAGAAATGTAATTGTACTACTATTCTTTAACGAAAATTTTAATTGTAGAATAATGGCAATTTAAAAAAAAAATATTTTTTCGGCAAGAATTGTTGACCCAAGGTAGGTTGTTCCTTAAACAGATTTTTCCACATGTCAGACTGGGACGGGGTAATATTTTTCATACAAGCAGGTTGACCGGGCCAGAAAATTTCTGTCAGTGCAGACTTCTAGGAAGAATAAATCACAGTCCCAGAAATAAGTCCGGTTCGACACGACCCGAGCCTCCAGAGAAAACAAGTCCCGGGCACGACCCAGGAAACTGATGATCAGACTCGACCCGTCCCGAGTCCGGTTAAGCCTCAAAATGACATTTGAATGGGAAAAACGTGGCTGAAAAAAAGGCTGGAAAAATTTGAAAATAAGTTATGAAAAAAATTGAGTTTGAATTGTAAATTTCGCTCAAACTCGCGGATTTTTTGAGCTTTTGTTCGGTTCACGTTCGTTTATCAAAAAGTGAGTCATGTTCAACTCAACGTTTACAGAAAGTAAACTAAGTTCACGAGTTTTCGTTCAATGAACGCGCTCATACCCAACACATCTTATATTAATAATTTAATTTCTCACAGTCTTAATAAATGTGTTAATAATCCTGATTCTTCTGTTATTGCGGTTTCTTTTTCTAACCTTATCATTTTACCATTTTATAATATAAGGCATGTTCAAATGAAAGTGATTAGAAGCGTCGCATGCGAGCAGTTTTCAATGTATTTTCGTGAAACAACTGCGATAGTGAAGGTGTACGTACCACACGTGCGCAAGTGCAAGCAGATTTGTGATAACTTCATTCGTAAGGACGTGGCATTCAGTTAAAAATGGTCGATGTGGATACAACTGCGTCCAAAACGGATCAGCGATCTGTAATTAAGTTTTTAACACTGGAAGGGTGCCAGCCGGTGGATTTTCATTGCAGAATGCTGGCTGTGTACGGTGACACATGTGTGTGAAAGCCCACGGTGGTGAGGTGGGCGAGAATGTTTAACGACGGTCGACAGGAGACAATGTATTTACCGCGGCCCGGTCAGGCGACAGAGTTGTGACAGAGAAGCTGATTACGCGCATTGACACTGCAATCAAGGGAAATCGAAGTCGAAACATTCGTGATTTCGCAACTGAGTTCACCGTTTCCATCGGTACTGTTCACTATATTGTCACTAACATTCTCAACCGCCATCGTTCTTCGCTGACCGAATTCGTAACATTCCTAATCGATGGGACGCCTGCCTAAACGCCATGGGGGAATTTTTTAAACAAACGTTGCATGCATTTCACTCATTAAATACTGTTGTTTCTAACTATGTATCTGACTCATTTCTGTCCCTACGCATGGATACACACCTCGAATCACTTTCATTTGAATACCCCTTGTAGTATTAGGCTTTAAACTAGCTAATATCTTACGACATTATGATTTTAATGTGGTTTTTAAACCAGTTAAAAATTAACTTTTTCACAGCTTAAGGATCAAATTCCACCTTAAAATAATTCGGGTGTTTACAATATTCAATGCCAATGTGGCTTGTACTATATTGGACAAACTAAACAAAAACTCCGTTGCAGAGTCAGCAAAAATCCTCTATTGCTTCTCATTGCTGGGGGAGGGACATAATTTCAATTTCGACTCAGCTACCATTATCAACAAATGCACTACTTCTCTAGATTTACAACTTTTTTGAAGCTGTTCATATCCATAGATTTAAAAACTCACTGGTTAATGATTTGTCTAGTGTATAGTCGTGGAAAAAAAGTAAACACCCCTTACTAACTCTGCAAAAAAATATCGTATACGAAAGTTACTAGTACCACACATTGGTAATAAAGTCTGCTTTTAAATAGTGTATATAAAATTTGCTTAGGGGTCCATCTACATATTAAAAAGAACCATAACTTTGGTTTTTTTTTTTCAGTAGAAGCATACAATTCTGACAGCATAAATGAATTCTACACCCTTCAATTAGACTAAAAAATTTTTATGCAATTCGTACGATACCAAGAAATTATTTTTTTTTTAAAAAC
The DNA here is from genome assembly GCA_963932465.1 of Maratus speciosus. Classification (NCBI taxonomy): domain Eukaryota; kingdom Metazoa; phylum Arthropoda; class Arachnida; order Araneae; family Salticidae; genus Maratus; species Maratus speciosus. Next base: position 2,399,511 of record OZ010787.1, read on the forward strand.
GAGCGTATTCTAGGGTCTGTATCCCAATTGAAGTTCGGTACTCGATTGTTGACCGAGAGAGCCCAGTTCTTGATCAAGGCATCTTAAGTGCTACTCAAGCAGTCATTAAAGACTGATAGATTACAGGATAGCCTAAGAAATTTCAAAATATCAAGTCACTTCTGGGTCATTCCACGTAAAATGAGCAAACATTTAAAAAAAGTCGTGGCCACATAGTAACAGATTTTAATAAAATTTGATATACAGGGTCAATTCATATTCAAATAGAGCTCTGCAAAATATCTTCACAAAAAATAAATTATTTTAGCAGTTTTACACATTTAAAAAACTTGTGATAAAGAATGGCATGTGTGCAATCGTCCAAAGTTGCAGGTTTGAAGTTCTGTATCTTGAAAACTATTTAACTGAAATGAATATTTTTTTAAAAATAATGTAACCTCTGAAAAATTATCTTCTTATTTATTGAGCAATAATAATCTGGTAACACCATGATTATTCTTTAATTGGTTGTAAAAATTGAAAATTTGCAAATTTTGAGAAAATTAAAAACGTAATAAAAATTAAAGGAATTCAAAAACATCTGAGAAATTAATGCCTGATGTAGTTTTACATATTAAGATCGAATTACTAAAGTTTTTAAGTTGCCATGTATTTCCTTCACCTTTAAAAATATTTAGAAACTTTTAAAAAAAATGACAAAATCGTAATTTTTCCTCTTATTGATAGGTAAAAAAAAAAATAATGAAGGATATGTCCCACATTACAGTTATTGCACAGACATAAAGATCAATAAGTCCATAATCTGCTAAAAAAATTTCAAGCATGCCTTTTTGATTCCTAACGTCACAAAATTCGGTTAAAAAAGGCAACATTAACTACATTCCATGAGCTATTTTTTTTTAAATTCGCGCGCGTTTCTTAAAATATCGCACGATTTCAATATGAAAAAATTTAGTGCTGCCATCTATTTTCTGTATGTGGGTTTAGGTATTAATATATAATTTTCTGTTCAATTGAGCTTTTTTTCTACTTTAATTAAAAATCTTCTTGAGGAAAAAATAAACTGAAAGCAAGTATAAAAGTTTTTATATTTAAAATACACACTGTTATCTATAATATCAAAGGAATTAAAAGTTTAAAAAAGCTTTCTTTCACGTCGAAACAAGTGATAGAAATATTGCATTTTATCCTCAACATTTTTTACTATTTATTTTTTTCTCATTAAGGAATAAAAAAGGCAAGAATGAAAGTTTAAATATTTAATATATATACTTTTAGCTATAACGTCAAGCAATTTTGATATTGTAGGAGGTGTCCTTCATCTCAATAGAAACGTTGCATTTTTCCCTCAAATTTTTTCAAAAATAATTTTTTTCTCTAAGGAATAAAAATACAATTAGTAACTTACGTCAATCTGTTACTTATTATTCATTCCTAATTATAAATAATTTTTAATATAGTCTTTGCACACTTAAGGCTAATAACCAAAATTGAAACTTCAAGCATGTAGCCAAAACCACAATTTTGCATCCACTTTTAATATAAATTTTAATACTTAAATAAACAATCCTAAAATCTATTATTTTACATTTACTCATAAATAGATATGATCTACTTACAAAATGATTTTCTTTAAAATCTGTGACATGTCTGCCACAGGTGATTTGCTCATTTTGTATGGAATGACCCTTCTATTACAGACGGCCCCTTAAACCATCCTTGTGCCGTTTTTTAAGCATAATTTGAAAACTGCTTCGAAGAAAAATGTGATATTTTGGATTTCCATACAACAGGACTTAATAAATCTAAATCCATCAAAAAAATTGTAGGGTGCAATTCATAATTTTTTCGAATAATAATTTCATAATTCATAATTCATATCATAAAATTATAAAAATTGCAAATTCAAAGCATTTATGTTTGGGTATTTTAGTATTATTACTACACAAAAAATTAGCACATTAAGAGCATAATTTCAGGAGATATTAATGAAAATATGAAAATGTAATTTAACATTAAAAGCACAAAATTTTGTATGTTTATAAATCAAAAACTTGTCATTCAAATGACTTGAAATTTGGTGTCTGGGCATAGTTTGAACCGAATATTTTAAATATCTGGTTAAAATTGCGTATTGCCATTAAAAAAATGAAGTTTGGGTGGGTTTTAATATGTAGATGGCCCCCTAAGCAAATTTTATATACGTCATTTCAAAGTAGATTTTATTTCCAATCGTTCGGTACAAGTAACTTTCTTCTACGATAATTTGATAAGGAATTAGTAGGGGTGTTTACTTTTTTGTTCCACGACTGTACCTTACATCTCAACTTTCAGGGTGGATTTGTTGTGTCATAACACTTCACTTCCGCTTTGATTTCATTGGCTGTTGGAACTTGATGGTCTTTTGTTATTGTATTTTCTGACATTTGGGTTTTCGCCGTACATGTGGTTGGGGGGATATTATTTTCGTAGATTTTATGCACTGATGATGTGAGTCCTGGAAATCACGAAAAGTATACGTCTGTTCTCATTACCTTATGTACTTTATTGTGTGTTTAAACGTTGTTTTTAGGTGATTTATATTTCCACACAAGTTTTCATTTGTTATTTCATAGATTATTTCGACAATTCAAGTGCGGTTTAATGCATTTTGTACAGAATAAAATTTTCTAAAAATTTGGTAATAGAGTCCGAAAATAGAACTCCGAAAATAAATCCTTATTGGTGAAATTTCAGCATAAAGTTTGAGTTTTATTTCCAAAATTTGTCCGTTTACAATAGGGAAGTTTTCTAGCAAGGAAAACTGCCAACAAGACATAATTTTGTATTTACAAATAGGCCGAAAGTACTTGTACTCAAATGCCAAGATCCAGATCTGGGACTTACTGTCTCTTTGCTAAAAAAATCTCAAAATTTTCAACATATTCAAAAATCGTGCTATTGAGGCTTTGATATCTCTGGCGGGGCACGAAATAAAAATCTAAAATTATGGCTTCTGATAGTATTTTATGGTACTATTATGCACAAAAAATTTAAAGATGGAGGTTTGATTGCAAGCTGAAATATAGCGAGGTAAAGATATGAATAAATGCTATTAAGAGTACGTTAGAATGAATTAGATTTATCTCTTTTATTACAAGATTTACACACGAAATATGGTTTGTTGAAAACCGTGACAATATATTTAATTTACTAAGAACACGAAAAACAAATATTTAATTTACTAAGAGACTATATATGTTCAACAAAGATCTGAGAAATATCTTTACAGAATTTAGGAGAGATGTTATGAGTTCTACCAGTTACTGTTCTCAGTTCCATATGGGTAATCTTTCTCAAAATTGTATTTGTAGGAACCAAGTCTTGTCATCTCTTGATAACTTCATTAAAGTTCTTGGTCCTTCTGGCTCATAGAAATGAACTTTGAAATCGCTACGTTCAAGTTTCACTTCATTAACAATTGCTAGCTTACTTCTTATCATACACGCATGCAACAATGTTATTTTTCTGCAGTATAAACTTTGAAAGGGCTTTAGATATATTTACTTTCTGAAAATTATTTGAGGCTGATGCATGGTAACATCGTATAAATGTTTCATTTACAAGAACATACTTATGGTAGGAACAAGTTTCAGGGACTGGGAAACAGCATTGAATTTGTGGTTTTTAAACCAACAAACAGGAATGTGTTTTGACACGTTTGATCATGTCTCAACAAATATATAAACATTAACCCGTTCAGGACCAGCATCTTTTACACGATTTTTTTACGTTTTGCACCACTTTTTGTTAATTATTTGACCTAACTTTATAAATCAAGAAAATGTCGCAATTAAATAAAATCAATTTTACTGTTCTTTTTTACTGGTATCAAACTCAAGCTTTTTAAGCACTTTTTGAGGGTGCATATATGCACCCATGGTACCGAACGGGTTAAAACCTTTTCTCATCCCATATTCTGTTTTTGTCTCATGTCTTGTATAAAAATATTATTTTCTTTATGTAAAATTACCGAGGTTTCTTTTAGTTACTAAAATTACTTAAAACAATAATTACTGCAACCATACAAAATGTAAGCCTTAGGCATAAATATATTTTTTTAATTAATTGCTAAGCTTTGCTAAAGGCTTTATTTTCTGTTACTATTATTTAAAGATAATAAAAAAATAAATTTAAATGACACTCTGAGATAAATACTTACCTGTGACTACAATGAAACAATAGTTTGGCAGTATTAATTTGACATATTGCCCCCTGCAATATCTCAGCTCTTAGTCAAATCGCCATCCTGAAATTTTTTGTGCATAACACTACCATAAATACTATCAGAAACCAGAACTTCAGATATTTATCTTGTGCCCCACCAGAGATATCAAAGCCTTAAAAGTGCAATTTTTGAAAATTTTAAAAAGTTTGGGAATTTTGTAACAAAGAGATATCATGTGCCAGATCTGGAACTTGGCGTGTGAGTACAAGTACTTTCGGCCTATATGTAAAAAAAAATTATGTCATGTTGACAGTTTTCTTTGCTAGAAAAATTTCCTCTTGTAAACGGTCAAATTTTGGAAAAAAAACTCAAACTTTATGCTGAAATTTCACCAATAAGGATTTATTTTCGGAAACTACTCTATTACCAAATCTTTAGCCCATTTCATTCTGTACAAATTGCTTTAAACCGCACTTGAATTGGTAACGATGAAGAAATAAACAATGAGATATTTACAACTCCGTAAACCCTTCATGTGAGAAAATTGCTGCACACCTTGAAACAAAGATGACCACAATGCACAAAAAAGATTAATAAAATTAAAAACTAGCCACTTAGAACTTCCATCCTGTTAGGGTTGTTGTACGAAAAATTTCAGATTTTTTAAAAATGATCAAGCAACCAGTGCTGGACCACTTGAAATGGATTGACCCATAGCTGAAACAAATCGTAAAAATTACATAAATCAGACCAAAGATGTAGAACTTCAGCTTAAATTAATTTAATTCATTGATGTATTCGTACTGTATTCTGCAAAAATTTAAAAAAGATCGAACAATTAAATAAAGTTAATGAAAGAAATACAAATGTATCATTGTGTAATAAAGCTGAATTTTATACTTAAATTAAACTGGCACAAAGAACTGAAAACAAAGAACATGCATCACGCAAAGAGAAAAAAACTGTTTCAAAATGAAAGGAATTTTGTTATGAAACTTAATTTTTTCGTACTGTGAAAGGCAAAATCTAAATAAACAATAACACACATAACACACTTTAACTACTTCCCAATGATCTTTGCGTATACGTGACGCATAAAGTGCTCAGAATCCTTGAACATAACTATCAATAATTCTTAAACGAAAAATTTCCCTCATTTAATTAAATTTCTCTAGTTTAATTAGACAAAAAATCCCATTTAAAAAAACCGCTGCTGAAAGATTAAAATTTCTGTAAAAGGACGCTCATCTCGAAGGAGTTAAACATATTATGAGAAATTACGACCCATAATAAATTCTAATGTATTCGAAATATTTTATACATCTCTGTATAGTTTTTATAGATTTTTATACATACCACTTGATTTACTAAAATATCACCTGCTGGAAAATGCATAACACTACTAAAAGCGCTTTTCCAGCAATTACCATCCATAGACGGCAATGTATCCTTATAATTTTGTGTATGTTAATAGCCATGCCTATGAATTTATTTATCTTACACTCATACCTCATAGCGTAGAAAAAATAATAGTTCAGCTGAAAAAAACTTTAACACAATTGAAAAACGCAATTTTAGCAATTATGGTAGAAATACTATAGTCATGTAAAAACGAACTTACAACAATTACTACAATATAATCTAATATTCTATTTGTCCCTGTAGTTAAACTAAAAATGCTACTCACACCATCTTCTATAAAAAACACCTTGTAGTATACATAAAAAACTGTAAATCATTTTACAAATGTATGATGTAGTGTGACATTATTAAAATGCACTTCAAGAGATTTTCGTTTATAAACAATAATGTACTCACGATGTAATGACAAAACTAATGATTTAATGACTGAATTATTTTGTGTACCTGTGTAAACTAACAATAAATGCTACCGTCACTTTTTTCTCTAGGTAACATACTGTACTGCGTTTCAATATTATACAGTGTGTCCTCGTATAACCTGACCAACCTTTATTTTCGTAACCGTTGGTCCTAGATGCATACTTCCAATTACAAAAATGATTTAAATAAGGTAAAGAATTATTTTTAAACCAATTTGGGTCACGAAAAACATTTATTAAAAAATTACGAAATTTAAATTTTTTTACGGTCCCCCGGTCCTACAAGTGATATTTAGTACAAATTCACTGTGACACTAACAAGTAAAACAAAAAAAAAGTCCCATTCATCTAACATTAAAATTGACCCAGTTATGAAACTTTGAGATGCATGACTTATACCACTTTTTTGCATCTCAAAACAGATGATTTCAGCCATGCTTTCAGGTGTCGTATATAAAGTACTTAAACTTATTTCAAGGTATCTGCGCTTTGAAAGAAATCGTACAACTATTACGATTTAGTTAACTTTTATTAGTTAAGTTTAAGATTAGTTAAAATAACTGTATTTTAACATATTTTTTGTTTTGCAAGGATTTGAGGCTATGATTTCTTTTAACAAAAATTATATTACTTTCATAAGGTCTTATTTAATTTGCAACTTTCCAGTTTAAAATTTGTACTCGAACTTTAACTTACATTCAAATGTCCGATCGAAGTTATATTTTGCATACTGACTCCGATGACAATGTAATATTATTAGGATTTTTGACGCTTACCATCTTATACAAACTTATATTAGAGGACAACACAAAAAATTCGGATAGATTACCGTCAACAAGTTTAAGAAAGAGTTTTAGATTAGATAACATAACCCTGCGATGGTTGTGATTTTTAACTTTTATAATTACGTTTCATGTATTGCGCTTTTGGTCCAAAAATCGAAATTGTGGGTAAATTTTGACTTTTTTTCAAAAAAAAATTAAAAAATTCCTATAGAGAGGGTTATTATTTAAATGTGTTATTTAAACCTTTATTATTATTGACTTAACATATTTAAACGGTAAAACGATAGCTTTATTCTGTATGATTGGAGCAAAATTGAAAACTTTTGGTAAAAAAAGGCGTTGAAACACTGCTGTGTCATACCACCAATTGTTGTTTAGAATACAGCTCTTATCTGGTTGCTTTCAAAACTACCCAAGAGGTACCACGTGGAGATGGCTGCATTTCATGTCACAACATAGCTCGAGCACCCTACTATCTGAACACAATGCTTTATTTATAGATTGAATTGTGATTTTTTTTTTTATCAAAGACTGAAATAATTCTTCTATGTATCAACATAGTCTATCTCTTCTTTATATCCACAGACGTTGGATGATGCTGCTGTGACAGTCGTTGACGTATATTTCTACTGCTTGTGTATAATAAGGGAAGCAGCGTAATGCATTGGAATTAAGGGAATCTATTCAGCCGTCTATTATCTTCACTAAAATTGCATCCAGTTAATCCATAGAGATTGGGAGTTCTGTTACTACAACATTCTACAACATTTAGCTATTTTTTCTTTGAGTATGCTATCATTTACTTCTACCTCTTGCATTTTTTATATGCTGAGAAGCTTGCTTTTTAATGTGATGGCGATCGTCAGAGAGCATTGTAATAAGAATTTGCTCTCGAGGTGAAAAATAACCATTGTCCTAAATAAATTTTTTAGTATTTGTTTTTTACCGTTTTCTGTGATGTTTAGCAGCCGAGTTATTTCTCATAAGTTTTTAGATCCATTTTTTAGATGTGGATTACATTTGGTATAAACCATCCTGTGATATAAACGGGGATTACACACTTTCTGAGTGAACTTACAGACTCTGATGCGTGATCAGTGCTTGCATAAAGGCGAAAATTTTTATTTGCCTTTGTGAGCCATCTTGCGTACAACAAGCGTCTTAGGTTCCTATTCGCTAGTTCTTCTGTGAAATATCTTCATGAAACAACTTTTCAAATGTCTAGCAGGTATTTCTAGTCTGTGCGGATAACCCTTTTCTCGATTTCTGGGAATAATATTTCAAAATTACTCTCTATGGCTTCAAAAATTTAAATAAGAAGGGAATGGCACATGGACAAAGATTTCCCTATTGGTCCGGCGAGTCCCTGTGGGTTGGAATCCAAATTTTGCCAACGATCTTATCTAATAAATGATGCAGAGAAAATTTACTGGACTTGGAGATAGCATATGATCCATTGTAATGGTTCATTATAAACATAACACACGCAGAATGAAAACAACGACGAACATAATTCTCCTCCTTTAAATGAACACTCGCTGCCCATCAGAGTCTCTACGTTCACTAAGAAAGTATTATGTAATGCAAGTTTGGCTCTAGGATGGTTTACCATCAAATGTAATCAACATCTAAAGAAGGGATCTAGAAACTCATGGGAAAATACTCGGCTACTAAACAACACACACAACGGAATAAAACAAATACTAAAAAAAGTTATTTAGGACAATGGTTACTTTGCATACGCAGAGGAAATTCTGATTTGATTGCTCTCTGACGATCGCCATCACATTAAAGAGCGAGCTGCTCAGCACATAATAGTTGAAAGATGAGAGTAAATGATGGCATACGCAAATCTGAAATGTCGACAATCAACCTTGAACGCTGATAATTATATAAATCTAAATGATTGGAAAATTGTTGTGGTAACAGAACCCCTAATCAATATGCATTTATTTGGTGCAATCATGGTGAAGATAATAGACGGCTGAATAGATTACGTTAATATCATCCACACTGCATTACATTGTTTACCTTCACTTACAAAAGCAATAGAAAAATACGTGAAGGAGAACACAGCAGCAGCATCCAAAGTCTGTGGATACAAAGATGAGATGGACTAGGTTGATACATAGAAAACTTATACCAGTCTTTGATTTAAAAAATCACAATTCATAGTACAAATAGAACATTGTGCTCAGATGGTATGGTGGTCGAACTATGTACTGATGTGACATCAAATGCAGCCACTTTGCCCCACCTTTCGTCCCCCCACCCTAATTTTGCACCTTTTTTTTGCATGTTGAGCTAGAGACTTTTTTTTCTTGTAAATAATCTCAATTAACATTATAAATTTGTCCCATCTTAAAATTTTCCCATTTATCTCATATCTTATATAATTTCCTTAACTTTTGACAATTTTTTTTTTTTTAATTTCCAAGCAATTTTCATGTAACTTTACAGTACTAGGTATTTTTAGACATCATCCCTGTTCCACTTCGATACTTGAACCTATCTTGAAAAATTTTAATTGAAAAGCTTAACATTTACAACTTTTTTTTTTACTTTTAATGTTGGAAACTTGTTCCTTGAATAGATTATTAAAACTACAAGTCATTAAACTGGCCCAATATAGACTTCTAAATTTTACCAAATATTTCCTTAACTTTTGGAACTTTTTAAATAATTGAGCTAAGGATCTGATTCTTTTAATAAACTTTAAACTATTGACTACTCAGGTGGTCCCACTGCAGTTTTGCAGATTCAAACTTTAGCTAGCCTAACTTTTGGAACTTTTTAATAATTAAGATAGGGTTTTGATTCTTTTTTCATTTCTTTATTCTCTGTTAGCTTAGGTGGTTCCAACGCGGTATTTTAAGTTTATAGCAATAATAGCTTAACATTTGTTACTTTCTTTAAAAAAAAAAAATTGGCTCTGTTTCTTTTTGTAACCTTTGTTCCATGGGTTTAATAGTTGGTCCCACTGCAATTTTCTAGATCTTTACCATTATTAGCCTAACTTTTGAAACTTTTTTAAAAATCATAGTTAGAGAACTATTTCTTTCTTCATCTATCAACCCATTGACTGCTTAGAATGTCCTAACTTCAATTTTACTTTATCTCGTACATTTTTGCTTATCTCAAATAACATTGCTTTTACTACATTTTTTAATTTGATGTGTTCATAACTAGATTAAGGTAACTTGGAGCAAATATTTGTCCATGTTAGTAAATAGGGGGACCTCTTTGAACTATATTTGGTAAGTAGATGTTTATTCTATTACTTTTTCTGCATCATAATATCCTGTACTTTTCGGTCCGGCAGTGGTTTCCTTTTGCATTACATTCAATTATTTTAGGTTTCTTCACCATTGCCATCTCATTTTTATTATGGGAGGGTGGAGAAGGATTCTAGTATCATAATGTAAATACTGTAAACTGTTTTATCCTGTACATATTCTGTTTATAATCGATTTAATTGCAATATTAAATATCAAATGTAACATTTTATTTTTCACTGTTATTGAATTAGTATTTTACGGTTGACTGTATTGTAAGTGAAGCTGAATAAGATTATTTGGAGTGAGAATAATGACATTATTTCTTAAACTGATTTATAACAGTACTGGAGTGTTTATTTGCGGGTGTTATGTAAATATTTATTTGTCTGTTTATAGCTATTTAAACAAATTGTATATGTCTTGTATTATATTGAATAACATGAGCATAGTATAATCAGTGTTCGAGGTATTTAGAAGGGTACTCAGTATCTCTTTAAATTTTAACAGGAAATTTAGCAACATTCCCATTTTTATTTATTTTGGCATTAAATTTTATCTATCATTTATTTTTTTTTTCTTTCTTAATAATTATTTAAAAATATCCTACTCTTCCAATTAAAAAAAAAGGATTTTTTTTTTTTTTTAGTCATTTCCAATAGTTTCAGCTATTGGTTTTTGCTTTCTTCTTTCTATATACCTTTCTTTCAAAGATGTATGGTGGGGGCCTAGTGATTCCCTATCCATCCTATCTCATTTAAAAAATTTCACATCTAGCAAATTCTTGAAGGAACTGATATTAGTAGCTTAAACATTTCTATCTAAGAAAATAAGTTAACTCTCTGATTTAATAATAGAAATATCCGTTGAAGTAGATATACAAAAATTAATCATTAATTATCTGTACATCCAAACATAATTATTAAATCATCTTCTAAATGGCGACACCATATAGAAGTAGAATAATCTACAATCAACAAAACCCAAACGACTAAGCTCGACCTAGATTGGAACATGGAATCATCTGGAAGTCCAATAAATGAGTCAGGAAATAAATCAGATTCATTGGAAACGAGTACGAGATCTTCAACAATTTCGGACACATCATGCATACACTCATTTCAGTATATATCACCATCCAGAGCAATTACCATGATAGCATGTGAAAAACTGATTGGTCTCGACGATTCAAATGATATAATGAAAAATATCTTGGAAAAAGAACTAAACACAGCTAAAGAGGAGGAGAAAAGAACAATAGAGGCAAGGAAGAAAGGGGTAGTGACCGAAGCAACTCAATTTACACCATTGCCTCTGAAACAAACACTGCAAATAATGAATTCCAATAAACATTCACAGAAAAATAATATAAATCCTAACCAAAGATTACAGAAAGAAATTCTAACAAACAACCAAAAAGTTAGTTTGGTCAGATTAGACCAAACACCAAAACAATTAAATTACAATACAACACCGAACTCAACAATGAATTCCTTGTTGAACTCAACAGTGGACTCTCCGGAAAGCATAAACATACAAAAGTCATATACGGAACAATATCCAAGACTTCCAGAGAGACCTATTGAAAAACAGGACCCACTGCAAGCCTACCGATAAGCCAATTGATTTCGGAATATGAAAGGATAGAAAGGAAAAGGGTGAGAGGAACTACAGAGGAAGCACAGAAACATCTTGAAGAACAAAAATATCTTAATGCAATATTTACAAGAGCAAAAAATGATGAATCTAGAATAATGAGATATAATAAAAATACAACAACGATTTAAAGAGACAGAAGAAAAATAAGCGAATTGGAAGAGGAAATTGATAAAATTACAGCTCAGTTGGAAGAAAGCTCCAAGATGGAACAAAGACTAGAAGGAAAACTGATAGAAAAAGAAAAAGAAAATACCATTTTCAAACACAAAGAAGAGGAATTGAGAGAAGAAATAAAAAAAATTAAAGAACTTAATCAAACAACAGCATTCAGCATCGGAAAAGGCAACACAAAGAAAGAAAAGGCAACACAAATACAAACAAAAACACAACAAATGTATACTCAGACAATCTTGACTGGTACAAAAATGGATAAGCAACAACAACAAACAACAGAATCAACCAAAGAAATAATAGCCAAATTGGAGCAGGAAATAGCTACAAGAGAAGAACAATTAAAAGCACAAGACAAAATAATAGAAGAGTGCATGAACAAGCTTAGAGATATAGAAAATAATATAGATACAGACATACCACAATTATCAAGAAGGATTCACAAAATTGAAAAATCTAATAATAGAAAATCTTATAGACAAAAATACAAAGAATTATGAAAGATCTCAAAATAATGAAGAACAAAAACAATTTAACTCTCAAGGAAAGTATTCAAACTCGGCAATAATTATAAAAAAATATCTCGAAGAAAATATCAACAAATAAATTCAAAGAACTGTTAAATACCGAATTGATTAAAGAAAAGGATCTACCAATATTCTGTAAACAAACAAGACAAATCAATACACTGACAATTCAATCAGATACAGATAACAACACAGAGAAGTTATTGAAAAGAATTGAAAAAATCCCAAACATTTCAGAAATAGTAGAACTAACTTACAACCTGCAAAAACACTCAAGGATAATAATTACAGGAATACCATCGATGATACCTACTGATGCCATAATTAACTACTTAAAGGATCGTTCAACAGACAAGAATTAAACAATATTAAAAATAATAAAAAGAGAAAAATCCACAAGCTATCATATAGTACTGAATTTAGAAGTAAATGCAGCTAAAAAACTTCTGGCTCAGAAAAGTATCTCAATTGGCCTCAATAATTGCAGTATAAGAATATATCGACCCATACTTAGATGTGAGAACTGTCGACTTTACGGGCATACAAAGACTAACTGTAGAAGGAACTCCATATGTGCCAAATGTGCCATGGGTCATCAAACTCTCAACTGTCCTTATATCACCGATCCATCACAGCATCGCTGTACTAATTGCTATTATCAAGGAAACTATAGGAAGCATACAGCAGACTCTAGTTTGTGTCCTATATTTCAGTCTCAATTGGTGGACAGGAGGTACAGATAAAGTATTTACATAAAAAAAATATATATTCATTCATCTTGAAAATATCTACAGTAATATCTCTTACAAAATACTTTCATTAACTCATCAGCAAAAGATTTTAATATGAGTATCAAAGGCTAATATCTTCAAAAATGGTGTCCTGCTTTTGTAAACTTGTATGTCGCTGTGATAACCAGTTGAACTTTTCGTGATATATAGCAACTTCAGATAAACTCTTAAAAACTTTAAATTCAGCTCTTAAAAACTTTAATCTTGCTCTAGTACGTTGTGGGTAACCGATAAACCCTCCCTATATGTTATGTACTTATATATAGCTCACAGTAATTAATCTCAAATCTAGCTTAAAACTATATTTATATCGTACAGAAGGTTTAATATGAACGTGGATCTTATAGATCAATATATCAGTTCAACGGTCCTCCTCCGAGTTATGGGCAGTGAGCAGGAGTGCTGGACATATAAATTCATTACTACAGCTATTGTTTTGGCCTTTAAGTTATATATTATTGTAATTTTATCTTTAAATTTAGATTATTTTATCTTTAAATATTTTTAGTAATTTTTACCTCATATTTCTAGAGGGGCCAGCAGCTGACTGAAAAAAAACTCATTTAATTTAATTTTTTTTAATTGTATTGTATTCTATTAAGTGTCTTAAATACTAGAGGGTTTTACAGGTAATACTACTTTTCCCTGCCCTGGGCTCGGGGTTCAAACCTAACCATAAGCCAAAAGCGGGTTCCCAGGTGGGTGCTTACTTACTTAATTACCCTACTGTCGAGTATGCATGATATATCCCTTATAACATCTCTCAAGGCTGGGCAAATTCACGCTGTTGTGTTGTGTTTCCTGGAGTTAGTTGTAAGCAAAAACGCTCTCCTATCACTTTGGGTGGCCCATTTAGCCGCTATAACACGGAAAGTAGGCTTTCCTTGAGTTTCGGAAAACTGAAGTTAAACTAAAGATTAGTCGATTTTACTTCGCATTAACGATGTAACTATTAACTCAAGAATGATCACTTGATTTAACCCAAAGACCACAATTATTTGAAGACGAAATCGCGTTTTGAATTTTCCCTATCCTTATTATGTCAAAGCAGTACGCAGTACTGCGGGATTTGTAGGTTTCTATGCAAATTTCACTCACTGCATACCGATTGGTAGAAAAAAAATGACGTAAACTCTTCATTGTTGAATAAAAGTGAGTTACACCAGATGTATTTAGTTGATTCGTAAATGCTTGTATTTAAAATATGCACCACGGAGCAGTACGTAGAAATGATATTACTTTATGGCCAGTATAATCAGAATGGACGAGAGGTTGCAAGGCAATACGCAATTAAATTTCCAAATGATAGACATTCGTCTAAAAACACGATTTTAAATGTTGTAAAGCGCTTACTAGAAACGGGTAGCGTTAAAAAATCTCCTCGATCTGGAAGCTCAAGTATGCATGTCTCTGACGAGGAGACTTTTGGCTATGCTCTTGTGTATCCACAGTGTAGTGTTAGGGATATTAGTGAATCTTGTGGCTGCTCAAAATCCCATGCATGGAACGTTTTAAATATACACGGAGCCACACCCTTATCAACCGCAATTGCTACAAGCGTTTTTGCCAGGAGATGAAGATAGACGGTGCAATTTTAGCAATTTCATTATGAACAAGTTACAAATAGACTAGTCGTTTCTGAATGACATTCTTTAGACAGATGAGTGCTCGTTTTCAAGAACAGGTGTTGTAAATAGGCAGAATACACACTTCTGGTCTGTGCAAAATCCGCATGTCATACGACCCAACAAGCATCAAGTACGATGGTCTGTTAACGGTTGGTGTGGCATCTGGAAAGGAGCGTTAGTGAGGCCCTTCTTTTTTATGACACTTTAACAGGTACAAAGTATGCAGATCTGTTACGTGGACCATTATCTGACTTCTTAGATGATTATGCTTTGTTAGCAGACCTCACCAAGATGTGGTTTCAACATGATGGGGCCCCATCCCACAAAACAGCTTCCTCCCAAACAAATCTACGTAGCGTGTTTCAAGATAACATCATAGGTAATGGAGGCTTTTTAGAATGGCCTCCTCGATCGCCGGATCTAAATCTCCTAGATTTCTTTCTTTGGTGTTATTTAAAATGCAAGGTTTACGAAGTATAATCAGTAAACCGAGTAGATTCGCAGAATCGCATTTATCCGCCATCAGATGTGTCACGCCTGTAATGCTAAAAAATGTTCAAGACGAATTTCTGTCACGTGTTCGTCTATGTATTGTAGTCCAGGGAAGACACTTGGAACACATGTAGTGAGAAAGTATGAAAGACGATATTTATCCACATTGTTTATTTCTATTTCGTTTTTATTTGAGTTTATCTGCGAGAAAGCGCTGCTTACTATGTTATTAGTTCAAATTACTTTATTGAATTCGTATGAATTTGTGTAGTGTGATTTTATGTATTATACAAAATATATATTTTTATTTTCAATACCAGTAATTAGACGAATATTATACTTTTTTTTTCACTTGAACAACAACTCTTTTGTCATGATCATTTCTAACTCTAAACCCTCCTTGTCTTTCTGATATGGGATATGTTCGAATCTCCATTTGTATACGGTCCCCATACTATGCATGATAACTTTGAACTCAAATTTCTCGGTGAATATTTGTAGTACAGATACGGAACTTTTTGTGTTTGCAATACTTTTGAATAGACAAAACGTCCCTAAATATAAGTATAGGGAGCAGGGAGCTGTATAAAAATTTAGATTCTGTAATTCTTCACTAAATTTTTTTTTTTTTTCGTTTCAAACTTTTTTATCTTAACTCTGCATATAATTTTGACCCCTTTTGTAACTCGAAGTATGCATCTAGGACCAACGGTTGCGAAAATAAAGATCGGTCAGGTTATACGTGGACACACTGTATAATCAATTTCGTGGCAATGCAAGTATATTTACCAAAGTTAGAGCGTGCAGAGATACATGGACGAATCGGAGTTATAAACACTTTTCAACTGTGTTAGAAAGAGTTAAAAAGAGAAACAGTGCCTTGCAAAATGATATGTCCACAACAAAATTTTAATATTAATATTGAATTATTATATTAGAATGTTAAATAATACTAAGCAGAAACTATAAAACTTTTATAACAGCAAATTTTCACAAACAAAATGTTATAGGGAATACGCTTACAAAAATAAAAACAATATATGAAAAATGGGTTTCGCGAAATGATACATCCACCATATTAAATACAGTTATAAAATTAGTTCTAATAGGAAATATTGAGTCCTTTCTTTAGAATCACTTGATAAATTTTTTTCTGGTCCGTCCTTGCGGTAGTTTAACTTAATGAGTAGCAGTTAGGTCTGTAGTGGTTTTAGCAACTATGTCGTAGTTTATTTTAATGTGTAGTAGTTTAGTGTATAGATAGGTTTTAGGACGAAGTCCAGATTAACATGCATGGTTCCATGGAGTGCATAACTTCTCATATAGAATGTGGGTCGTTATGCGGTGCGTAGGTTTCTATGAACAAACAATATCCTATGATCGCAGCTCGTGGTTTTGAATACATGTCTGTCTTTTTTGCAGTGAAGTATACCGTAAAGTCACTGAAACCAAATTTCTTGTTTTAGTTCACTTGTGGAATGGCATAGTTTCCCAGCAACATACGTAGCTCATGCTAGGTTTTCCCGATACGTTTCGTATTGAGTTTCAATCAAGGGGCAAACCAGGCAATAATGTGCACACCATTGGATAAAAACCATTCAGATATAGAATTTACCGTGTGAATCGGGACATTGTCTAGTTGAAACATAAAACCTGACCCTTTAGTGTCTTCCAAAAATTGTAAGAAGTGGTCATCTTGGTAAGAAGTACATCTTGGTAATCCCTAGCATTCATGTCATTATTCAAAATAAATATATGTTTCTACTTGCCTCTAAAGCTTGCCGAAACCATTATCGAACCACCTACTCAACTCTTTACAGATTGGAAAACGTATATGCTTCTTTTCGCAAGTCATCCCTGTAAAATTGTCAGCAATCTGGACTATCTAAATTAAACTTTTTATAATTAATAATTATTAGTTTGTTCCATTTTTTTCCGAAGCATTACTTATTGTGGAAATATTAATCTTTTTTCGTTTGTGTTTTTTAGTTATTTTAAAAAGGCCTTTCCCTTTTTATACTTCAAAAAAATACTTCAAATTTCTGGACAATGCAGATTTAGAAGCTCGAATGTTTTTTCTCTCTATTGAAGATCACTAAGAAGCTGAATCAGAATTACCTTTGAGATCGTTCTCATTTGATGAACAGAATAAATATTTTAACCTTTAAGCTGAATTTCTAGTCTTAGAAAAAAATATCGTATAAAATTTTCACTGCATTATTTCGTCGTTTAAAAATTCGTAATATTTCTCTATGTGTTTTACCACATTCCTTAAAAGCCCCATTTTAACCCTTAAATGTCGGGTGTTGCTTTTCGGCAACATACCCAATTTAGGCACTAAAACACTATTAGAATAATATTGAAGATATAATGCCTAATGTTGCCAAGAAAATACATTCTGAAAATATTATTAAATCAATTTTCAGCATGTAGATGGCAACACTTGTGCTGTTTAAGAATAAAGATAAATTTATTTTTTCAATTGTTGTTACTTGTTCTTTTTGTTTTCTTTGGAAGCTTGCGAAATAACCTATTTTGTTCTGCAGTGAGCAAGTAAAATTTATTTTTTATTATAGTTCCTAAAATTCTTATGTTTTTAATATTATAGAATTTTTACAAGGATTTTTTTTTCAATTAAAGACCAGTATTGCCGATTAGTAACAAACTCTTTTTTAGCCGTAAACCACACTTAAAACAAAATATAATTTTTTAAAGTATTTTTCCCATGATTTATTTAAAATATGAAAGCTGAAAAACATTATGAAAATGACTTTTGAAAAATCAGGCATTTAAGGTTTAACCTTTTTAGAATCCCGCTCATCTCACGACACCCTTATAGTTTCACTTCTCCGTCTGTACATCTGTCCGTCACAGCGCTCGCACTCGGAAACTATTTAAGTTACAGACTTGAATGTTTTTTTTTTTAAATTTAGAGCCAAATACCACCTGTCATACACAAAAACATAAAATTTGGAAAAAGTTATGTAATTTTAATTAAATAAATTAATGTACTGATAGCTCACTATTTTTGCGATTTCAAAACGCAATCTTAATTTCAGCCATATTTACCTGAACTCGGTAGTCCTGTGGTAGAGTGTGTTATTTCTAACAGAAATGTCCGGCGTTCGAAGCATGTCGGCTGAAATTGAAATTTTCAATTTTTTACATTACATTTTTTTTTTACATTTTTTTGCAACTGTCCGATGGATTTAATTAAAAGAAATTTCGTATTTTTTAGGCATTTTACGGGTATTTTGGAATTTTAATAAATGTGAACATCCTTTTGTAGTCCATCTAGTAAGTGTTTGGAAAGTGAAAGAATTAATTTGTTTTTTTTCAGAATTTTTTTCAGCATTTTAAATGTGTTTTAAACAATTTTTTCTTTAAAAAATATTTTATTTATAACTCCGCTCAATTTTTAAAATTTTTGAATTTATAAATATTTGGATTATTTAATTTTATTTAAATAATTTTACTCCAGTATTGTTAATTTCGACTAATTTTTTTAAAAATTATTTAAAAATTAATTATAATTGTGGTGCCATTTATGTATCGGTTATTAGTTATAAACTAACAATTTTGATTTATTAATTAAGGATAATGTGTTTTAAAAGATATATTAAACGAAACCATCTGTACGACCTGCGACCAAATTTACCCTGTTGTTGTTTTTTCTCAAGTTCATTTTTGCCACCCTTTACGTAATCAGTTTAAAATTTGTGTCAGAGGAAAGTACTCTGCGCATGTAATTGCGTTTTAAAGTCAGTGTCACAGACGATCTTGATTATAATAAAAATTTGCATAAATCAAGAGTAGCCGAGCTTAAAATTTAGAAAAAATATCGAAAATGGACTTATTTTTAGAACACCATTTTAAGAAACGCCAAATAAAATTCGAAATGTTGAAGTTTTCTATTAATGAAGGAACTGGTATGGGGTATTCTGACAATCTTTTGATTAAGTCCCTCAATAATAATTTTTATTTTAATACATATTCTTGTGGCGATTTTTTTTATTTCATATACTGGGGAACATCCCATTGCATGACTGCATAATAATATTAAAGAAATAAATAGGTTTTGGACGATGCTGGGGTTCCAAATATCCAGGAAACTCCTATACCATCCCGTGTCCCTGATGCTGATTTTTAAGTTTGGAGCTGGCTGTATAAAATTGTTTCAATAAAAGTAATTCGATGTAATTTTTTTCCGAAACTGGGACTATTGTTTTAAATAAATATGTAGCAAAAAATTAACCTGCACACATTTTTACGGTTGTTATTATTTTTTTTAACTCTGTCCCTGTGTTTTAGATTTCTTACCGTCCCTCTTCTAAAATTATACAGAAAATCACTTCAGATGCAGCCACAGAATTTTTTTCATGTTTTTTCTCATGCAGAAGTATGCTAGAGAAACAATGTCTAAAATTCATTGACAGGAAATTTACTGTAGAATTTAAATCAGCATTTAAATATGAATTTCAAGCATCGTGGCTTTATTGGTATTCTTACAGCCCCCATGGTTTATTCCTGCACTTTTCAAGATAAATTATTATTTTTGTTTTATTTAATCCAATGTAAATAACTGTTTCTAAAAATCAATGAACATTGTGGCTATCACTTACTAGGGAACGTTCCCAGGTGCAAGTTGTGGATTTGGACGAGAGTGGTATCAAACGAAAGGTCTCGTTATGTACATTAAAAAGTCCAATAGAACTACCCGTCAGAATCCAACCGTTTTCGAGATATCCTCACTTGAAGTGTGAATAAGTAAATAAATAAATTGGCAGGCAGGCATATAAATTGTTCGCAAGTTAAAAGTTTCTTTGCGTTGTTTTAATCCTCTATCTTTTCCTACGAGCAAAATCCTTTACACCCACACATTTGCCGAAAAATTTGCATAAAACAAGGTGCTGGAAATAACAAAAGCAGATGGAAAAACTCTCCGAATGCAGCCGTACGCGAAAACTTCGTAGAATGGGAAGTGCCTGTCTAAAAGAGGGGAAATAACCGGTAATGTGTGAGTGTAAAGGATTTTGCTCGTAGCTCGGGAAGAATATTAAAACAATGCAAAGAAACTTTTAACTTGCGAACAATTTATACGCCTGCCTGCCAATTTATTTATTTACTTATTCACACTTCAAGTGAGGATATCTCGAAAATGGTTGGATTCGGACGGGTAGTTCCATTGGACTTTTTAATGTACATGACGAGACCTTTTTTTTTGATACCACTCTCGTCCAAATCCACAACTTGCACCTGGGAACGTTCCCTAGTTAGTCTTAACATGAGTTACCTAAAAATAGGTGGTAATTTTCATCACCATCGCATCCTTACCATCCTTTTTTTCCCCTTACCTCCCTTCGGTTTCTATATTCTCCCTTTTTTCCTATACCTTCCCCCCTTTTTTATCTTACCGTCCCTTCTTTAACACCCCTTTAAGACAATTTTATACCAAAATTTTATACTAAAAATACTACACTGTTATTATTTCTTATTTCAATGTCCTGTGGGCACTATGGAAATTCATTATAACTAAAAATTTAGAAGAAAATAAAAAGTTATAGTGGTAAAATTGCAAGGAAAATTAATCTCGCAAGTTTAACTTAAACCTCCGTTAAATATAAAAAAAATTCGCTGCTGACCATTTTTTCTTTATTTTGAATCATTAAGGCATTCGTCTATCAGCACTCTTAAATTTGGACACATATGTGACTTAAAAAGAATTTCAGACCCTTAAGTGCCTTAACATGAAAATTCAGACATAATAGATGTCTTAATTTAAGATACATAAGTGTTTTACTATGATCATGGTATAAACAAACTGAGGAAACGTCTGAAAAATATTTTAACATCTTATTTTTAAGACACATTGCTGATTCCTTTCCACATTAGCCACTAGGGGGCACTCTCAGTTGCGCATGCGTTTTAGATTTATTTATTCGAACTTGTGTCTGTAATTCAAACTGAGCATTGTCTGTTATGTACGCGTAGTTTTTAATTAATAATTTATTTTGACTTCATTCATATTTTGTGGATTGTGAAGATCTGTGGTTTAATTCGTATCGACTTAGCGTTAATTCGTATTAATTTTGTCAATAATACAGTGTTATTAGTCTTCGTTTCGTCAAATCTGTGAAATAGAAACTTTTGTCTTGCGGATTATGTTTTGAGAGTGAAAATTTTTTACCCTTTTAAAATAGTTAGCCGGATGTATAAAGAAATTTTCGTTTTAAAAGATGCAAGTATTTCTCCCTCACGGACCATTGGATACCTTACACCTTTTTCCAGGTAAGTGGGATATAGATCATGTATCGCAAACTCTCCGTAAATGTTTTCTCTTTAAATGGAGCCCTAACACAAGTCCCTAGCTTTATTTGTTTCTGAGTTATGCCAAAATTTGTTTAAAGCATTTTGTCTGTTGGATTTCCATGTTAAAATTTTATCTTGTTAATGATTAAGTTTCTGTTCTTAAAAACATCTGCAATCATATTTCTATATTATTTTCTAACGAATGTTATCCTTAAAATCAGTTTTAATGAGTCTACAGGATGTTTTTGCGGTTATTAAATTTATTCACTTGCACAATACTAAGCCTTCTTCTCTGATAGCATTTGTTAATGTTTACTTCGGTTTCATTCGGCTTCTATATTTTTCAAAGGATTATTATGTGATATGTACTGGAATACCCATGTCTTTATAGCAACCATTTCCATTTAATAACTGTTTTTAATTATTATATTATATAGTCTTAATTATAAGTATTTAAAAGAATACAGTTTGAACATCCATTCAACGTCGTTATTCAACCATATCATTTGATTTTCCCTATCGTAAGCAAAACCGCCGATGAATCATCTGACGTCACTACACTGTAAGGAGAAAAATATGTATATAACGTCAATAAAACTGTAATGATTTAGAGAATGATTACACTTGATCTCTTTAGCTATTTCATTAGGCTTTACTGATTATGTGTACATTTAAGACAAACAAAGTGTAGAAACTGGAAATAATTTTTTCTTTTTCTTATTAAAATATATTATTTACTTATTGATAGTTAAATAGCGCTTGTGATTATAATCTGATCTATATTTTTTTTTTTATTTGCCCATGTGTAAAAGTAAATTTTAAAGAAAACTTACTTTTTTAAGAGGGCACAGGACTTTCAAAAAATCAGTTTTCGGTTTCGGTGTTATTTTGAATGTTTTAAAATTTCTCAACAACATGAAAAAAAAAAAAAAAAACATTCAAAAATCTGCATTATTTCTTGAGTTATAATCATTTATAGACGGTGAGTTGAAGATCCGTAGATATCGAAACTTTAAAAAAAGTTTTCTCAGATTAGTAAATTTGAAGTTTGTGCTTTTGTTGTTACTTTCAAACTATGTAAGTGCAGCTTTTAAAAAATAAACAAATGTGCGCTTCTTTATAGTCTAGATGCTAAAAAAAAAAAATAAAAAAAAAAAAAAAAAAATATTTATTTGTTTAAACTTGAAAAACTGGAAAATGTTTGCTTTTTTTTATTTTCTGCTAAAATTGAATTTTAAACAAAAGTTTTTGTATATATTTTTGATTTAATTTAGAAGTAGATGTGTTAAGATTCTATTTTGTTCAAAAATTGTTTTCTATATGCATAATTTAGAATTTTATCATGCTCGCAGCACTTAGATTTTAATTCACGCATTAGTGATATGGAGGTTTACATTTTAAATTTAGATATTAATTCTGTATATACAACATTTTTTTTTCTGGATAATATTATAGTTAAGAATATATATTTTAGGCAGAAAGGGGGAAAAAGGTCTTAATTGCATATTATTTGCGTTTTGGTACTTTGGATCGTTTCGGGATATTCAAAGGTCGTACATGCTATAATATGAATTTTTATTTATTTATTTTTCTGTGTGTGTTGGTAGGGGGGGGGGGGGGTTGGATTTGTCAGGCAATTTTCGTAAAGCAAATTTTTCGCAATTGTATGCAATTTTTGTAATTTAAAAAAAAAAAAATCTTTCGACGACATTGCACTGGTTATAATGAATATTTTGAACTTCTCGAGTAGGACATGATTAGAAACAATATATATATATATATATATATTTATCAAAATACTGTAAAAGTTCTCAACAGCGGACACTTGGAGGCTGCGGAATTTGTTCGATAATCAAATGTGTCTGCTTTCGTGAGTTAAAAATAAACAAATGTGTATGGGTTGCGGATTAAAAAAGGTTGTCGCTCAATAAAGGTGTCCCATATTAGGGAATGTCCATTAACCCTCATAACGGACACTCCCGAATACCGAACTATAATCCAGGGTTGGATTTTTTTACAGAAGGAGCATTTGATTAAATCATGGGAAAACTGGGCAGTATCCCCTCACATCCTCCTACGCTTTTAGGAGCCCCAAACTAAATATGCAATTTTTGTAAAGCTTTTATTTTAAATTTGTTTCGACATAGTATTGATTGTAATCAATATTTTGAACTTTTAAAGTAGAATAAGATTAAAAACTAAATAAATTTTTAAAAATCTAAATTCAGTAAAACCTGTCAATCACGGGCACCTCGGCATCGAATGGCAGACAAATTCCGTAGTAGCCCCCTACTGAGAAGTTTTATTGTATTTAGTTTTAAAAATAAATTATTTTTTAATCTTATTCTACTATAGAAGTTCAAAATATTGATTATAAACAGTACAATGTCGAAAAAGATTTAAATTATCAGCTTTACGAAAATTGCATACAAACTTTGAGAGCCCCTAAAAATGAGGCTGTATGGGGGTGGAAGGGCAGGACCATGGCCAAATATTTTTCTGGGATTCATTGTGGTCAAACATGGCTGTGTATCATGCTTACAAAAAGAAACGGCTGCGATTCAGACGCAAGAAGTGTCTGAAAAAATTAAGACATTTTATAAAGTCTGAAAATTGAACACCCCGTTTCAGACATTTCAATTTACAGTGAGATTAAATATTATTTTGGCAAGTTTAATTTCACCAGATTTTTATTCCTGAAAGTCAAAAGATTGTGAGAATGCCCCATATGCATTTCAGAAAAGGCAATTATAGAGAAAGGAAAACTTTAAAATTAAGATATGATAAAGTTCTAATTTTTAATCACGCATCGTTTCAAAATGATGAAAATTTCTTACTCTTTTTCTGCGTCAAAAAAATTTAACACTAATTAAATTTTGCTTCAAGATAATATTTTAAAAGCCCTTTTATTCGCGTTTAAGTACCATTTAAGTAAATAATAAGGTGTTTCGTTTAAAATAGCTTAATATTTGCAGCAAAGAGAAAGTTATTTGTGAAATAATCTCCCAAGTATACCGCCCCCACGGAGGGCACTTCCCCTCCGGGCCTATATCCCTCGTGTAGATAATCGGTCGTAAAAAATAAACCCAACTATACCTTTATTGCACCCTAATAGTGATCATGAAATATTGAAACATAGAAATATAATATAAAAACATTTCGCTGTATACCTAGAATGTATTCTGCATTTAATCTAGAAAATGAGAACTCACACGTCATAATATAATAGTCCGGATACTCCGGCGATATCGGTTTAATCATAGATATTTTTAGACTATCAGAACAAAAGTAATAATATCAATCTGCCTCAGGTTTTATATATCATCACTTTGATTGACTGCGACAATTTATATATATTGTAAAAAGGATAAAGAATTAGGATACAGTTAAAAGATTCTGAAGCGCATATAGAAGCATTGAAGTATTTTAGCATTATATCGCTTACAAACTGTAAAACATACTCCTGAATAAACTTATAAACAAAAGGTAAATTACACGAAATAATTTATTTTTATCAAAATTGAACATTGTTATCGCGGATGTTAAATAACGTAAATAGACATAAAAAGTCCGAAATTTGTTTAGAAACTAACACAGGTACGAGATAGCATCAAAATAAATCCTTTGACAAGTAACTGAAACTATCTTTTTTAGGTAGATTTCGTAAGAAATACTACTTATTACATTCTCTCCAATGTTGGAATTTCTGAAATATTTTTTAAGGTATACGCTGATCATGATCTCTTGAATCCAAAACCACCCGCAGTTGAAAACTTTATTTTCCTATCTATCTATCTATATCACTTTTTTATGGTCACGATAACTTCCATAATTCTGCACAAATATCTTCCAACCTGACACTTAAAATCAAGGGCCAGAAATCTCGGTCAAGTTCATTAATGGGCAAAATCGGACTAAGTGGGTAGAAATAGGGGGTGGGATGAAAACAGAAAAAAAACCCATAACTTTTTAATTATAATACATATGAAATCAGTTTAAAATTACTATTGCTTCTAGGAAAGGGCCAAAAATTTATGCATATCCGATTTTTGATATAATTAAAAATGGGCCCAAGGGGCGAAAAAAACAGGGTTTTAAGAAGAAAAAAATTCATAACTTCGTCAATTCACAAAATATCAAATCCACTTAAATTTATTATATAGCTTCTTAATATTATCTACAACTTTTATATTGACAAGTTTTTCATAGGATCAACGCTTACAGCAAAATAAATAAATAAAATAGGGGTTGTAAAAGAAAAAAAATCACATCTCCGTTAATCCACCACTAAGGCGATAAAGAGTATCTTTGGTGTGATGAAAATTTTTGACAACCCTCAGAGATGCTGTATAGAGAGGTTGCATTATTAAACGCGCATGTGTCTCAATAAAAAGAACGCCAGAATTTAAAATATAGTGTGTGGTTCATTTAATGAAACAATCACCATATGGTTTAACTTTATTATATAAATATTCCTAATATCATCTATAACTTTTCTTGTAACAAGATTTTGATAGGATGAACACTTACAGCAAAAAGTTTGGGTGGGGGGATTTATAGAAACATTAAAACCACCATATCAAACCCAAACATATGGAATCTGTTTCAAGAAGTTATTACTTCTCAGAACGGGACCAAAAAATATTTAACAAGGACAGGACCAACTATGGTAATCACAAATTTTGATTATTTTTTTTTTATATGTTGTAGGGTAGAGGCCCCTTAGTCTCAGGTTCAAGTTCAACGTCAGTTGAAGTCAGGATTTTATACAACGCTCCACAGTTCTCGAGAAACAGTGTGTCTAATACTATAACACAACTTAAATACTTACTTTATAACGAGAAGACTACGTTAGTCGTAGCTCAGTTGGTATGGCGTTCGCTACCAATCATTGGTCCGCGGATTTTGGGTTCGATTACGGAACGCGCTACATTTGTCTTTTCATTTTTACTTTCTTCTATCTTTACAAGAAGAAAGTATTGGATTCATGAAAATTTTCGAATTCCGGTTTTCGACGGATTTACACGTTCTAGAGGTCAGAGAACCCGAAAAACATGTTTTTACAAAATGTCTGTCTGTGAGTCTGTCTGTCTGTCTGTGTGTCTGTGTGTGACACAAATATTGTGGGCGCTCTATCTCAAGAACTAATGCACGGAATTTAATAAAAATTCATATCCAGTTAGTCCCTGATACAGATTGATGCTGATTAGTTTTTGGTGCAAATCGCTCAATAGGTGGCGCTGCTATGCTGCATTTTTTATGATTTCCGAAATAGCTGTATCTCAAGAACTAATGCACGGATTTTCATGAAACTTCAGATTCAGTTAGTCCTTGATATGCCTTGATGCTGATTAGGTGTTGGTGTAAATCTCACAACAGGTGGCGCTGCTGTGCTGCATTTTTTACGATTTCCGCAATGGCTCTATCTCAAGAGCTAATGCACGGATTTTCATCAAACTTCAGATTTAGTTAGTCCTTGATATGACCTGATGCGGATTACGTGTTGGTGTAAATCGCTCAACAGGTGGCGCTGCTGTGCTGCATTTTGCACGATTCCTGCAATAGCTCTATCTCAAAAACTAATGCACGAATTTTCATCTAACTTCAGATTTAGTTAGATGTTAACACAAGTTGTTGCTGATTAGGTTTTGGTGTTAATCGTCTAATAGGTGGCACTGCTATGCTGGCATTTTCATGATTTTCGCAATAACTCTATCTCAAAAACTAATGCACGGATTTTCCCCAAACTTCAGATACAGTTAGACTTTGACGTAAGTGGTTCCTTGGTAGTTTTGGTGTAAAGTACCCAATAGGTGGGGCATCTAGGCTGAATTTTGCTGTATTTACACGAACTAATGCACGGAATTTCATATCTATAGAATTCTCATGATGGGCATAGATTGCCGTTTAATTTTGGTAGTGGGATAGCTAATTTCCAAGTATTAACATGCATGAGATAGAAGAAAGTTTTGGGATTGGTATATCCGACTAGTTTGTTTTATAAATATACTTGTAATTAGAATTTAATAATTTCATTGTTAATTGAAAATTATAATATTGTTTATTAAGTATAATTTTAACCTATCTTTTTTTGTTTGTTTGTTTGTAACTAAATAGTTGTCTGAAACATCATAAAACTGTTAATTTTTCTTAAGCACTTTTAAAATGTATTTAATATATTCTTTATCGATGCAATGATGAACAATTGTGTCGATCCGCGATTTTAAAGAAACATGATTTATGTATTGCCTTAACAAGGGAAGTCAATACGATGTTAATATTAATCTGTTTTTAAAGTAAGAGGCATAATTTTATTTAAAATTAGCATAAGCATTTAATTTCAACCAATTTTTTGCATATTAAAGTTTTTTAAATTTGTAATACGTATGCTTGCGAATGAATTTTTTTGCTTTCGTATTTATCTTCTTTCTGCATTTATTTTTATTTTATTTGAATGTGTTTTATTTTATCATAACTGAAGGGCGCCATAATATATTTTTTAGCAATTTTCTAATTTTTATTAGTCAATAATAGATCCAATTTTTTTAAATCTCTTTAAATGATGAGAAATGTTTAATAACGGTTTAAAAATCAAAAATGCTAAATTAAAATTTAAATATGTTAACACTGTAATTAATGTACGATATTAAAATTTTTAATTGCGATTATTAAATTATAATTACAAGTATATTTATAAAACGAAAAAGGAGAAAAACAACTGTAACGCGTTCCGGTATCAAAACCGAGGATCAACGAGCAAACGCCGCACAGTGGATTATTTGAACCGAAATCCTGGCCAAAAATATTTTTCAAGTGTTAGTAAGTTAAAACCATTGCTGTTGATTTACTATTAGTAAATACTCTTAATTTATATTACCATAAATGTACGCGTTTATTTAAAAAATAAAATACATTATACAGAGTTTACTTAAGGCTGCTAGTCACTCAACTTTAGCATTCCATTCGCTATTATTAAGTCTATAGGCATATGGTGCATTTGTATATTTAAAATATCTACTCGGTAAATTAACATTTTTATCTCCTTACTTTTAACACTTTCCAACAAAGTTGAAAACTGTTTATGAATTTGGTTTGTCTACCAGTCTGTCTGTCCATCCGTGCTTTAACTCTCGTAATTATAGTCCGAATTCCTTGAAATTCTTAGATGTTATTGGGTATCACTCTGGCATGTTTGGTATTGTAAATGAAGTCTATAGCATTTAAGATTCATTCACAGAGACACTCAAAAGAATTCCGTTACATTTCGCTCTATGGGGAAAAATCGCTTCCGGTGTACTTTAATGATATCACACACTATTTTAAACGTACTGAAATTTATATACGTTTCTGAAGTGTGCTGCGGTACTTCCTATAGGATATGGTGTGCATAGAATATATCGTTCATTTACAGGGACACACACAAAAAAAAAATTGGCTGTAGAATAAATTTAACTATTGAAGTCTATGAACAATAATTGCTGGAAGTGCGTTTGTAGTTGTGATATGCGTTTTTAAATTGAACTATTTTTTTTTAAATATAACTTGGTGTGGATAAATTCTATAGATCATGATATAGCTGTACAAAAATTCCCAGGTATATTTCCCTTTATTTACAGAAGTGGCTGAATGGAAATTTTGAACTTTGCAATGCGTTTCACTGAACTAACTTTTAGCATACTATGCAGTATACATACAAATCCATAGATTACTTTAATATTTTATATTTTAAAATATGACGAAGTGTAAGTAAGATTTTACAACTTCACATAAAAGTAAGTATACATTTTATAAATATTTTGACAACTAAGAAAAGAAAATGAGACATCCTTTAAGATGAGTACAAAGAAAAAAGAAGTTAAAATATTAGTTTACTATGTAGATACTTTAAAAATACGAATACATCACATGCCCATAAACTTAACATTAGCGAAGAGAATTTGGAAGTTGAGTGACTAGCAGTCTTAAATGTTTACTGAGTACTTTTACCCCATTCTGCGGTATTTTACTTAACCGGCTATCTAGAAGTTTAAACAAATGCGATCGAGGTAAACTATACGGCATTTAGAAGCTAAAGAGCTTCTGTTCTCTACTGAATTTTTAGATTTGTAAAATTTCGAGGAATTGTCAGCTAAATAATAAAGTGAAAATTTAAAAATATTAGATCAAAATTCGAAAATTTAAACTTACCTCCTTTTTTGGCACGGAGTGCTTCTTTTTTCCCACAGGTTTGAACACAAAACTACTACATTTGAGACCAAACTGCCACCCAGCGGTCATGATTGTAGAAATTTTTCTGCATATTAAATCAGCCAGTGCGTATCTTTATCCCCACCTACTCTACTAGAGAGAGGTCTAACTTATGGCAATTAACGAACAGAATTATGCTATAATTTGCAAAAGTATTTGAAATGGTGGGGGAAAAAGTGCTGAAATTAATGAAGAAAGGGAAGATGAGGATGTGGGCCCAGGTAATCCTTTAAAATTTAAATCTTAGAAGCTGTGAAAGCTATGGACGATTTCCAACGGATTACCGTTGTAAAATGTGAACATCCTGATTTACATCGCCAAGCGATGTTATTTAAACTGAATAATCCCCCAAAATTGTGTTTGACATGGTTACGCAAAAAATGGGAAATAATTTCAGTCAGATCTTACGTTGTTTTATAAGTGGCACTGGTGGTACTGGAAAGAGCTTCTTAATTTAAAATTCCAAAGTCTGGGTCCAAACTCACTTAAATAGTTAAGTCACTGTTACTTCACCAACTGGAAGCGTTCAATGTGAACGGATGAACAATTTATAGACTGCTACATAACGTAAGAAAACCACGAAGTTTAAAACACTCTCCAATGAAGTACTTAACTTCTGGCATCTGATTTAAAAGACGTGGTGTTGTTCATCATAGAAGTATCGATGATTTCGAACGCCATTTTAATATCCATTCATCTATATCTGTCAGAGATATTCGATACCACTGATGGCTCGGCAAAAAAACTTACAAATTTCTCCTGTTAGAGAAAAATCTCCTCTCGAAAAGCTATCTAATGCAGAAGTCAACAAGTTCTTAGAACCACTAAATATGGCAAATCTACATGCTGAACAATTTACTTATGATGATCTTACCCAAAACATCAGGCATTTCCACGATTTCATATTTTTCAAATGCTGTAAAGATTAAGAGGTGGAGTAACAACACAAATCGATCGGAATGTATTGTCTAGTCGATTGATTCCTCTACATCCTAAGTCAAACGAAGGGACATTTCTCGAAATACACGCAACATCTCTCCGTACTTTCCGAAAATACAATTTGTTTACAGATGACAAAAATTATGTGCCAGCAGTTAAACAGTGCCATGATAAAAGCTATTCCTCACGCAGAAATAATACTTGCAGCTGTAAATAGTATAGAATACCCCAAGTGTCTTTCAAAAAGGAGACACGTGAATGTATGAAAAAATAAGAAGCTGACACTTCCATGACAGCAGGACTGGAGGAAAAAATAGTGATGAAAGTAGAAGAAAGAGTGATTTGAGAAGGAACATTGATGTGAGCTTGGGCTTAGTAAATGAATACATCGCCGTTGTACAAGGTATAAAACTGACTCCTGATGATAAGAAACAGTTAAAGGAATAGTATTAAATTCAGCAACGGTTTTGTTCTTGAACTCGCTCCAGTCAAGATAAAATTTGAATTAATTAATAGATAATATGTTCATAGCGAACAATACACAATATGTGTGTGTATGCCATACCTATACGTAAAAAGCAAGGCCTAGTTTCAACATCGCACTTACAGATATAGTCTCTCCTGTATTCTCACGTGGTCAAGCTTTCGTAGCGCTATTGAGAGTAACAAGTCTGAGTAGACTGCATGTAATTAATATTGATTACAGTTGTGTCAAAATTCAAGACTGCGCCATAACTGACGCCATAACTGAGTATAATCGACTCAGATGAACCTACCTTCCATATTTGTCAATTAAGATGTGAACTTTTCAGAGCACAAACAGTAATCAATTCACAAATGTCTCTTTGGATATTACTTTATTAGCTCTACGATATGCCCATAGATCACTGGTTGATAAAGTAACCGTCTTTAAAGCATACTGTGCAGTAGTTACAATTTTTTGACAAAAGAGAAAATTTAACCGTTTCCTGCGAGGTTGAAAAAGAGAGATTTATAGAAGCATCCCTGATTCCCAAATCG
Source organism: Maratus speciosus (assembly GCA_963932465.1). Classification (NCBI taxonomy): domain Eukaryota; kingdom Metazoa; phylum Arthropoda; class Arachnida; order Araneae; family Salticidae; genus Maratus; species Maratus speciosus. The sequence continues at coordinate 2,431,402 of OZ010787.1, forward strand.
TACTATATATGACTATGACAATTTGCAAATAGCCATCTTACATCCGTGTAATTTATTTCTTACATCAAAACAGAAGTGGTTCGAGAAGGGAATCCTAGGTAAGTTGCCATGGTATAACCCAAATGTCTCTTTAGCCCTTTCACGGCCCTTAGGTGTCCTTAAAAAAGGACACCTAATTTTTATTTTACTGGCACCCAGAATATTTAATTAAAATTTTCCTTTTATAACGTACTTGAAAATAAGCAAGTTCGTATTTTCTAATAAATTCTGGTGTCAGTCCATCACTTCATGAATTTATAAACAGAATTCTCCGCACCGAAAAGGGTTAAATCTTGGAAAACTATTGATTTTTAGGCTTGTGATGATAAAAAAACAATTTTCGGAATAATAGTTATCTCAGCAGTGTTTGTATTATACATTTCTAAACTGTCTTTTTTGACAATTTATTTTTTTATCCCCATTCATTTATCCTTTTAACAGTATACACTAGCACTCTCTGACGATTCCTTATATATTCACAGTGCAGCAATTTATATCTAAAACAAGTTATAATTCGTTATAATTGCTTAGCCATAAGAATCCATTAATGGTTCTTCACAAATATTAAGTATCGTAAGTTAAAATTACTACTAAATTACTAAGGTATTAAAAAAAATACACGTAGATTAGTGGAATATAAAAAGTGCATAAAATATTCGATTTTTCATCTGCTGAAACGTTTCATAAAATCCATTTTATACAAAAGTGAATCACTTGTAAAATAATACGAAAAACTATTTTATCTAGATAACATATTTAAAGAAATGGTGTATGCCATTTTCTATTTAAAGAAACACTATGAATTTGGTATAGCTAGAATAGAACTAGATGATGTTTGTGATTTTTAATCCCTCAGAATACCGACGCTGCGCTGTGTGGAAAAATGTAAGTTTTAAAATGGTTTTCAAACACTGATTTTTCTGAAAATTTATGTATGGGTGATTTAATAAAAAGTATGACGGTAGTACATGAAGCGTAACAATAATGCCAAGTGTAAAAGAGCCAGAATATTTTATTCATAAAGAAGGAAAATATTATGTCATATGCTGTAGAATAATTCCGAGATTTATGCCGCATATTATTTTTAATTTGTGTAAAAAGTCCCATGGTGGGACATAAAAAAAAAAAAAATCATGCTGTGCTATTTAATGTTAAATATACAACAGGTGTATTCCGACAAAAAATTCAAAACAAATAATTAATATTTTGTAACAATTCTTTTCTAAAACATTACACTGCGACGCGTCACTCGGACATTCAGTCTGAGACGCCGCACTTGTGCGGTAGTTATGCCGTGCTTTGTCATAAGAACAGAATGGAATTATAAATAAAAATATCAAAAAATATATTCATATCTGGACTATAATTAACAATGTAATAACAAAAAGAAATTAAATGAGTGCAATGAAATTTACTAGTAGAGCCAAATTAATAATTGTCTAGATTAATTTTAACACAATTATTCTAATTGGTAAATAAATCACATTAGATGTAAATTTCCAACTGGTCGAAAAATGTCCGGACCAGGATTCGAACCAGGGATCTCCTGGCTGAAGCCGCCAGTGCTCTACCATCTGAGCTATCCCGAACGAATCTGGTGGAGCTTTTTCACCCAGCTAACCTTGGGTGAAATTTTCCTTGGGTGTACATTTTTCGCCCAGTTGGAAATTTACATCTAATATAATAATTGTCTGCCTACTTTCACTATTAAAATTATCGACTTATTTTTTTACATTGAATTTTAATTGTTATTTCAGCAACAACGTAACATCAATGCATTAGAAAGGGAGAAGAAAAAAGTGAAATAGTGTTTACATAATTTATTTTTTAATAGACATGTTTTTTCGACCGCAAGCTACACAAAAAGTGTCGGAAAATTACAGACTTTATGTAACCACATTTGACACATGATGCATTGAAGCCAATTACACTTCCTCTTTTTTGAAGTATAGTTTCCTAAAAATTCTTACTTCTTTCTTTATTCTGTGCTTTACCTGGCCCCTGACTAAGTCTCGGAATAAGAGATATTTTATGTAGGTGGTTGGTAGGAGATAGTGGTTTTACACTGCTAGTTCCAAATTCTGCAGGCTTTAAACTGATTTGAAATGTGCTGATTAGCACTTTTTTGATGGATTTACCTCCTTTTACGTCGTATTTTCTGGTGAGGGCATTTCAGTATCCACTAAAGCAGAAAACAAATGATCTGGGAGAGCGTTGTTGTTGGAAGGGAAGATCCCATTGGCCTTAAAGTTACTAGTAGCGTTTCCAGCAGTTTCCGATTTGTTCCAAGCATCAGATTAAAGAGCCTACCTGATACAGAGTCAATCTACGCCCAACGTTCTGCATTAACCTTTACGGATACCATTGTCCTCTTAGGTTTATACCTTCTTTTCTTTTATAAAATGTGGGCATTTCTAATAAAATCTGTAAACAAGTTTAAAATTTATCTGGTTTTGAAAAACAATATTTCATTTAAACCCAGAATGCAAAATCATTACAATTATTATTAACGACTAATAACATGCCTAACTTGGTTAGTCTGCGCATAAAGAAAAGGAAAAGTTAATAAAGCTTTATCATCCCGTATACATCCGAAGCAAGCCGGCATGTATACCGGAATTGCAGTGCGGCATGTATCACATTCTGCAGGGTACACACGGCGCACAGTTACCTACCCTCGCTAAGTAAAATGGCGTAACCATACACACAGTACTCTATACAAACGCTACACTTAGTTTTGACTTAGAAATCATGCATGCATTTAGAAATTAGTGTATAAAAAGTATTTAAACGTAACGTGTTTAAAAGTTTGGACAGTGATATCATGCACTTACGTCAAAATAAGGATTGTACTTTTACAAGTAAACATCGAAATGGGATTCACGCTATGCACTGGTTAAATTAATTTCATTGTGCACCTATACTGTGCATTTGACGATCATCTATCGATAATTACAAGAAATACAAGGGGTGCGGCATCTATCCTGGATGCGGCGACCCTCCCGGAGTTACCCTACTAAAAAGACATGAAAGTCAAACGTTAACCAATTTCTTTTGTCTGCTTCTCAAAATTAGTGCAGAGCTGAGAAATGGATGCGATTTTTTCTTTCAAATTCGTGACGATTCCGCCGTTGTAATTTCATATTAAATATGATTTCATAATAATTAGAAGGAGCAAAGTGAGCCCTCTTGTATGAAACGATCAGTATTTCTTGCTATATCCGCTATCCCGGACGCGACGATTCTCCCGGAGTTACGCTATACGAAACATATAGTGGACTGCGAAACAGCACCGAAAACTGGCGATATGAAGCAATTAAAATAATAAAACTTTGTAAAAAATCACCATAAAATTAAAACAAAACACAGGACGCGTTTCGAGCTAAAAACATAACAGCTCGTCATCAGCTAAGCATACACGTGTCAGTAAACGAACAAGTTCAAAAATGAACTGAAGAAAAAGAATGTTGCGAAGAATGCGACAGATGGCGCTACCTGATAGAGGGATATGCAAAAGGGAAATGTGTTGAAAAAAGATAGAAGAGAAAATGAGATGGAAAAAATGGAAATAAAAGAAAAAATAAAAATAAAAGAAGTAAATTAAAAATATAAATAAAAATAATAAATAAAGAACTATAAAAGAACAAGAAAAAAATCCAAATTATTATTATTATTATTATTATTATTATTTATTTTTTTTTTTTTTTTTTTTTTTTTTTTTTTTTTTTTTTTTTACAAAATAAAAAGAAAAGAAACAAGAGAAAAGGGAAAATAATTACAAAATTAATTTCCACGCTGGAGATAGGAAAGGAGATGATGGGAGATCATTGACAAGATTAGCAGAATTTTTAGAAATAAAATATGCTTCATGAAAATCCAAGTGAGAGGGAGAGGCAGGGGAAGAAATAATTTTGGCCATGGAGAAATTGAAACAATGACTGGAAGACCAACAGTGAGAAGCAATCGAAGATTTAGAGATTTCTTGATTTGCAATATATCTCTGATGCTCGCCTAATCTGAATTTTAAAGCTCTCTTTGTTTGACCAATATAACCTAAATTGCAAGAGCAAGGAATGAAATAAACACCCCACCGGTTCTCAGTAGGAACAGGATCTTTTAGAGAAGAGAATTTAATTTTATTCATAGGTTTGAAGATAACTTTAAAGTTAAAACGAGAGAGTATTTTAGTAATTTTGAAACACAGAAGAGAATAAAAGGGCAGAACTATTATAGAATTAAAATTAGGAGGATTATTTGAATCAGAAAAAGGACGTTTAGGCTTATTAAATTTATACAAAGCTTTATCAATTAAAGAGGGATTATAACCACGAGCAAGGGCAAGAGATTTCAGATAATTAATTTCATTATTCAGAGCAGAAGAGTCAGAACAAATGCGTAACGCCCTAAAAACAAAAGTATAAAAGGACGCCACTTTTTGTTGAGGAGGATGATTTGAAAGGGCATGAGGAGGAAGGGAGACAGCGAAAGGTTTTCTATAAACGGAGGTAGAGAACCGATCTGGGAGTTTTGAAACCAAGACGTCAAGGAAAGGAAGAGAATTGTTCTCTTCGACTTCGAGAGTAAATTGAATACAAGGATCAACAGAATTAACAAGAGAAAGGAGATTAGAAAGATCAAGGTCAGATGGAATTAAAATGAAAGTGACTTTGTTGATAAAATTAAACGCCTTTCTCCTTGCAATTATATAATGGTTTCCTTAGATGTTAAATCCCTTTTCACTAATGTGCCTGTTCAAGGGGCAATTGATTGTTTGGAAAGAAGTTTGCGCGAATTTCATTACTCTTCCATTGAGATTGATGAAATCCTGCATTTAGTTAGTATTTGTGTCAGGCAAACTGCTTTTCAGTTTAACAATCCTTTCTATTCTCAAACTGAGGGTCTGGCCATGGGTAATCCATTGTCTCCTCTTTTATGTGATATTTATATGCATTTTGTTGAAGAAAAACTGTTCAGTTTATATAAATTTCCTTTCTGGTTTAGGTATGTTGATGACACTTTCATTTTAATTCCATCTGACCTTGATCTTTCTAATCTCCTTTCTCTTGTTAATTCTGTTGATCCTTGTATTCAATTTACTCTCGAAGTCGAAGAGAACAATTCTCTTCCTTTCCTTGACGTCTTGGTTTCAAAACTCCCAGATCGGTTCTCTACCTCCGTTTATAGAAAACCTTTCGCTGTCTCCCTTCCTCCTCATGCCCTTTCAAATCATCCTCCTCAACAAAAAGTGGCGTCCTTTTATACTTTTGTTTTTAGGGCGTTACGCATTTGTTCTGACTCTTCTGCTCTGAATAATGAAATTAATTATCTGAAATCTCTTGCCCTTGCTCGTGGTTATAATCCCTCTTTAATTGATAAAGCTTTGTATAAATTTAATAAGCCTAACCGTCCTTTTTCTGATTCAAATAATCCTCCTAATTTTAATTCTATAATAGTTCTGCCCTTTTATTCTCTTCTGTGTTTCAAAATTACTAAAATACTCTCTCGTTTTAACTTTAAAGTTATCTTCAAACCTATGAATAAAATTAAATTCTCTTCTCTAAAAGATCCTGTTCCTACTGAGAACCGGTGGGGTGTTTATTTCATTCCTTGCTCTTGCAATTTAGGTTATATTGGTCAAACAAAGAGAGCTTTAAAATTCAGATTAGGCGAGCATCAGAGATATATTGCAAATCAAGAAATCTCTAAATCTTCGATTGCTTCTCACTGTTGGTCTTCCAGTCATTGTTTCAATTTCTCCATGGCCAAAATTATTTCTTCCCCTGCCTCTCCCTCTCACTTGGATTTTCATGAAGCATATTTTATTTCTAAAAATTCTGCTAATCTTGTCAATGATCTCCCATCATCTCCTTTCCTATCTCCAGCGTGGAAATTAATTTTGTAATTATTTTCCCTTTTCTCTTGTTTCTTTTCTTTTTATTTTGTAAAAAAAAAAAAAAAAAAAAAAATAATAATAATAATAATAATAATAATAATAATAATAATTTGGATTTTTTTCTTGTTCTTTTATAGTTCTTTATTTATTATTTTTATTTATATTTTTAATTTACTTCTTTTATTTTTATTTTTTCTTTTATTTCCATTTTTTCCATCTCATTTTCTCTTCTATCTTTTTTCAACACATTTCCCTTTTGCATATCCCTCTATCAGGTAGCGCCATCTGTCGCATTCTTCGCAACATTCTTTTTCTTCAGTTCATTTTTGAACTTGTTCGTTTACTGACACGTGTATGCTTAGCTGATGACGAGCTGTTATGTTTTTAGCTCGAAACGCGTCCTGTGTTTTGTTTTAATTTTATGGTGATTTTTTACAAAGTTTTATTATTTTAATTAATCATATAGTGGACTGTTTAAGACATCAAAAATTACAAAACAAAAAAAGAAAAAAAATGAACCAGCTATTGTATATAATGTATTGCATAGTTGCCAAAGATGTACTGTCAGTATTGCATATAATGAGTTATTAGGACACAGTAGATAAATGTCATTACTATTTTTTGTTTCGATCGTAAAACTTCTTTTAAATTATTCTAAGTGATATTATAGTTAAGATGCATTCGATAAAGTTTTATCCTAAAACTGTCGCAAAAAATGAAATTTGCATTGTTGGATAACCTACTTTCTCTGTAAAAACATAAGAAAACAAAGTATATATTTGATATTATAGGTAAATATATACAAACACGCAATTTGTTTCAACATCTAAATAAATAAAAGAAAAGTGAAGTCATTTGAATTTTAAACTTAAATGTCGGCAATTCTTTCTTTCAGCCTTATTTACTTAAATAGCTTTTAATAAATGTTTCAGCTATGCATTAAAAATCTGTAGCATGGAAAATACTTAATGATGTAGAAATTTATTTTTAAAAAAATGATAGATTAGAAGATTGAAAGTGTTTGATACAAATAACGCCTCAACGGTTCATTGCTTCCATTAATTAGAGGGATTTTTTCTACATTCCAGGGATTTAAAGGTAATTGGCTTACGTTAGTAAACTATTCATAAAAAAATATGAAATCTGTTGATAGCGGAAACTTGCTTTTAATCCAATGCAAAAATGAAGTTCTGATTATTCGTTATATATTTTTAGAGTGGGTGCTGCTGAACTCTCAATAAATTAAAAGGAATTTTGTAGATTTTTGGAGAGACATGACAATTTATTTTTTAACGGAACTTCTCATTATACTAGAGAAATTTCAACAAACCGAAAAAGAAATACCCAGAAAAAATTAATGTGATCATCTGGGAGCTCAGAACAAGAAAATGATTCGTAGCATCTTTTCTGACTGGTGAGCGTTGCTGAATCGTAACTGTGGGGCTGGAAGGAACCATGAGAGCGAGAGGGTTTAAAAAATTAAATCGAAAGAAAAAAATCCGGCACACATTGATTTTCAGAGAAAAGTTATATTATTTTATTTTTTAATTTAAAATTAAAATTTTGTAAGAACAAATGGAAATTTTTTAAAGCCATTTTTATTAAAACAATTGGAAATATAAAAGCAAATTTAATATTTTACGAGATAAATACATGTCTAAACATCTCCAAACAACAGTCAACAGTTGGGGGTCAACAGTTTAAATAGTAAATTTCCTGCACTGCATACCTGTTCCAAAAACACAATTTTGTGAGAAACGTAAAATTGTTTAGGCTAATTTTATTTTTTAACATCAATTCCTCCTTAATATAAAATGCGACAGCGAGAAAAGTATAGGATGTGCTAGACGATCAAAATCTATACCATTCATATTTTCAAATATCATAAATCAAATAACAGCACTCTCAAGGAATTTCCTTAAAGGACTTATTTCATTTAATGACTTCGAGAAAGCTAGGATTATTTCGAAATAAAATGTTCTGCTTAAAGCTGTTATTCTCGAATCTTTGGAAATTCATTTAAGGAACCAAAACATTTGTAACGATAATGTTTCCTTTCTTATTCCTGAAATCTTATTTTGTTTGTTGAATGAACTATGAAATTTCCCCCTGTTTCCAGCCCTTCATTCTTCTTTTTTACTTTGGATAACAGATGGCGCCACTCAATTGTTTTTAAAGATTTTGGATGTTTCCGTTGAACTTTTCCCAATTTGAATTTAATTTTTAAGATGTAGCATATTGTTTGTTTCCTGCAGAATTGTATTTTAGAAAATTTTATTCCTTTTGATGGTTTTAAAGATTAAACCAAAACGTTGAGATTTATTTTATTCATGTGTTTATTTTATATCATCTTTTATTTATGAATAAATGTGTACGTTGGATAGAAACACCTGTTTTGTTTAGTATTAGATATTATAACGCCAAGTCCTTAATTATTATAATATTTCTTTTCAAAATTGTTAATTTTGTTCTTTTAATTACAGCTTCAAACATCTCTAACTTATAATGCCACCTTCTTAATCAGCCATGTGTAGGCACATAACTCACAGATAATATAAAATCTCAAATTTTGTGGAAGAATTTGAAATTCATGAACAGGGTTCAAGATACTGTATGAACAGGAACTTGGAAATATGAACAGGAAATCCTACTTTACAACGTACTTAAATTTGCTTCATAAATATTAGCTTTTTTTTTAATTTTTATTAAATGTGTAAAATCTTTATAATGATATTAGTTAGCTCTACGTTATGAATAAAAATTATAGATTTTTTTCAGCATTCTTAGAGTGCTGTGGATTACGAGACATTCATCCAGACATTTAATATTTCATGTATTGACATACGACATGTGTATCATCATATTGTTCTTCGCCACACTGACCTCATTCGCAACAGATCACCATATGATAATATAAAATAAAATTTCCATTTTATAAAAAAAATAAGCCGTTCGATGATGACCATGTGCAAATAATAATAGTTTTCAAAATGAAGCTAAAATAATTTAATAATTAAAAATATGCGAAAATTCTAAGGTTAACTTTTTAAAGTACAATCTTGCATTGAATCGAAAAAGTCTGTCTCCCGTCTACGTAACGACTAATAAACCTTCAGTAAAGGTAAATGTGCGAATGATTGTACAAATGTTATAATTGTGAAAGTACACAGCGAAAAAATAGACAGACTTGCGGCGCCAGGGAATTGAAGAAAATTGGATTTTTCGAACAATAGGAAAATATTTTAATTTAATGGTTATATTCATAATGTAAATCTTATGCAAAAAAATTATTCGATTGATACTGTGTCACAATTTATATTTGTGAGATATTCATCTTGAAACTTTTTAAACAAAATTTTAAATACAAAATAAAACATATGACATATTTAAATTTTATTTCATGCATTCATATTCATTACATTTAGCATATCAAAAGCTCATAAATATTTATTTATTTTTAAGTTTAACTTATTAAATATATGTGACATATTTATTTTAATACTAGCTGATCTGCGTGATCTTAACCTTAAATATATATACCTAAAGCAAGTGCTGAATGTTTTAATATATTTAAATGAAAATCTTTCTAAACGATCCTAATGCTGGGGCCCCTACCGCCTTCGACAGAGTACAAAGTGCATTCGTATAATTTTATAATTTAAAATGAAAATATACCCAAACGAAATTAGGTTTAAGGATCCAACTGCCTTCGGCAGCGTTCACTCATCCGTGCTACGCACTCTTCGTTCTGTGTAGATTTTACATGTTTTAATGAAATACGGCATAACGCGTGTCGGTGATAATCTTAAGTATATTTAAAATTAGTGTTGAATGATTTTATATATTTGAACGAAAATCTTTCCGACGAATCTAATGTTGGGGGACACACTGCCTTCGTTTGCGTACATCATCGAACGCGAAATGCATGAAAATTTTAACATTTAAAAATATATTTCTTTTGTCAAACACTTTGAAACTTTTATCACTTACTAGCACACCCATCCGTTGTTTCCCGGGCCATGATAATAACTTGAAATGTACCTAAAATCAGTGTTAACGAAAATCTTTTCAAAAGAACCTAATATTCGGAGCCCCACTACCTATTGCAGTGTACAACATCAAATTTCTGCCAGTTTATATTTTTTTATGATAATCTATCCGAACTAACCGTGTCCCCACTGCCTTCCGCAGCATACACGACGCATGATACACACGATCCGGCCTGATTGACTTTTATAATATTTAAACAAATACCGGCAAACCGAGCCGTTGTAATAACGTGTAAAAGAGTGATGAATGAATTTATATATTTATATGAAAATCTTTCCAAATAAACCTAATGCTGGGGGGGGGGGGAAGCCTTCGGCAGCGTACACCCTCGAATTTGCATGATTTTATATTTTTAAACGAATATACATCCAAACGAACTTAGTAGCTGTCGTTATAGCAATTTCCAAATTAATTTATGACGTTTAGATACATTAAACATTCAATTCTGACCAAGAGAGCCTGAGAAAATCAAATAATGTAAAATTACCGCTCACCTCCGTGCTCCCTCTTTTTAACTCAGAAAAGTACCTCTCGGTGTTGAAAATTTTATGATTCCCAGTGCATAAGCATAAACAGTACCGAAAAAATTCTAAAGAAGTCCGGGGATCTTCAAAGCCAGTCATACAGACAGAAACACGCATAAGTGCCCTTGGAAGAAGTATAACTGCAAAATTAACTTTAAAGAAAAAAACAACACTTATTCATGAAACTCTTTGAATTTTTTATGAATTATAAATATTACAAATCCGAATCCTGCGTGTAATTTTCGTGCAAGAATATGCAGGGTGTTCCATACATATTAACATCGGATTTTATTCCTTAACCCCTTAATTCTAGTGTCCGTGAGTTTCACGGGGCAGTGTAAGCTACCTTTTATTATTCGGCTTGCTTGATTCACACCAGTTTTTTTAAACAGTGTAATTGTCTTTATTATCGCATCCTTTTATCGGCCATTAAATAAAGTGAATATTCCTACTTCAATAAAGGGGTGGCAATCAAGTAACCCGAATTTTAAAATAAAAAAGAAAAGTGCCCAGTTAAACAGATGGCACTGAGCTCACAGGCTATTCACACTAATTGTATATTATACTATTATTTCAAAGAATAGTGCCCCTAAAAAAATTAATTAAGATGGAGATTTACCAACGTTTCCCCCCTTTAAACTTAAGTAATGAACCTCCAAATCTAATCAGGAAAGCGACATATCAGAATAAACCTGTATACCAAATGTGAACCAATCAGATAATTCTGCATGAAAAACCCATTTCGCTGAATTATGAGGGGTATTAGCTCCCCCATTTCCCTTTTTACACTTAACCAATGAACCTCCAAATCCAATCAGGAAAGCCCCTTATCGGAATAAACTGGTATATCAAATTAGATGCAAATCGAATAATTCTGCATGAAAAACCCATTTATCCAAATTAAGGGGGAAGGGACCCCGTCCCCCTCTTTATACTTAACTAATGAACCTGTAAATCTAATCAAGGAATCACCTTAACAGAATAAATCAGTATACCAAATTTGAAGCAAATCGGATAATTCTGCATGAAAAACTCAGTTATCTAAATTAAGGGGGTACCAGCCCCCATTCCCCCTTTTATATTCAGACAATGAACCTTCAAATCTAATCAGGGAAGTTCCTTATCAGAATAAACCGGCATATCAAATTTGAAGCAAATCGAATGATTCTGCATGAAAAACATATTTATCTAAATTAAGGGGGGGGGGGATTAGCCTCCGTTATCCCCTTTATACTTAACCAATGAGCCCTCAAAACTAATCACGGAAGCGCCTTATCAGAATGAAAATAGAAAAAAAATTTGAAGCATATCCGATATTTCTATCAAGAGTTATCGCGTTACGTACATAATTACATACATACAGAATCTACGGGCACATTAGCTCTCAGGCTTTGATAGTCTGTGAGATAAAAAAGTAGTCTACACTTATCGGGCTCGACGCTTAAGGGGTTAAATATTGATCATAGACATATATTACAAATAACAAAGTTACATAAAAAAAGGTACAGAATTTTATGAAATCGCTTAAAATTTTCCGGGGATTAAACTTGAAGTAATGCAAAATTTCAATTTTTACACGGCCCCTGTGCAAAAAATTTCCCAATGAGTACAATGTGCCTCATGCACTAATAAAGTCATCTACAAATTTCAGCATGTTATCTTAAAACGTCGCAGAGATTATTGCTCACATAAACCAATTTCCGATACTACATTGTTAAAATTTTTGCAGCATTCTGGCAGGTAATTCGACCGTTTTTTGAAAAAAAATGGTTTCATAACCATAATTTAACTATATTCTGACCATAAAATGGCCAATAATATGGTCAGAATAGTGATAAATTTACGGTTGTGTAACCGTTTTTTGAAAAAAACGGTCAAATGACCTGCCAGAACGCTGCAAATTTTTAACAGTGTAGATATGAGTTCGCAAAGGGGAAAACTCATGTCGTATGATCGCGTTTCAGTAGCCGTATACAAATTACGAAAGTAAACAATGATTGCATAAATAATAATTGTGGTTTATATTGGTAGAAAAGTTCATAAACTGTGTAGAAATAATAACTTTACGCAAATATAACAAAGATTTTTCAAATGTTTTCCATTCATGGCAATAGAGAGCTGCAATCGTCTGATTACATTTTTGTGCAATCGATCAAGTTCTTGTTCGGTGATGTCACGGCAATCATATTGAATGCATAGTTGCAATTCTGTTTTATTTAAGGAAGGTGACAAATAAACAACTGTGCGTAAACGACACAATAAAAAGAAAAGTGCCCAGTTAAACTGATGGCATTGAGTTCATAGGCTATTCACACTAATTATATATTATACTCTTATTTAAAAAAATAATGACCCTCAAAAAATAAATGAAAGGGGATTTGCCCCCCCCCCGTTTTCCCCCTTTATACTTAACCAATGAATTTCCAAATTTAATCAGGGAAGCTAATTAACATAATAAACCGGCATATCACATTTGAAGCAAGTCAGATAATTCTGCATGAAAGAACCATTTCGCTAAATTAAGGGGTGGGGGTCTAACCCCCCCCCCCTTCACCCCCTTTATACTTAACTAATGAACCTCCAAATCTAACAAGGAAAGCTCCTTATCAGAATGAACATAGAAAAAAAATTAAAGTAAATTGGATAATTCTGCATGAAAATCCATTATCTAAATTAAGGGGAGGGGGCTTGCCCCCCTTTCTACCCTTTATACTTAACCAATAAACCTCCAAATTTAATAAAGGCAGCTCTTTAACATAATAAACCGGTATACCAAATTATGAGCAAATCGAATAATTCTGCATGAAAAACCCATTTATCTAAATTAAGTGGGCGGGGGACTAGCCCCCCTTCCCCCCTTTATACTTAACTAATGAACCTCCAAATCTTATCAAGGCAGCGTCTTAATATAATAAACCGGTATACCAAATTTGGAGCAAATGGAATAATTCTGCATGAAAACCCCATTTATCTAAATTAAGATGGCTGGGGTTTAGCCCCCATTCCTCCCTTTATACTAAACTTATGAACCTCCAAATCTAATTAGGAAAGCAGCTCCTTAACATAATAAACCGCTATACCAAATTTGGAGCAAATCGAATAATTGTGCTTGAAAAACCATTTATCTAAATTAACAGGGCGGGGACTTGTCCCCCTTTCCTCCCTTTACACTTAACCAATGAACCCCCAAAACTAATCAGGGAAGCAACTTATCAGCATGAACGTAGAAAGAAAATTGAAGCAAATCGGATGATTCTATCAAGAGTTATCGCGTTACGTACATATGTACATACATACATACAGAACCGACGGGCGCATTAGCTCTCAGGCTTTGATAGCCTGTGAGCTAATAATAAAAAGCAAAGTGCCCAGTTATACTGATGGCATTGAGCGATGACAGCGATGACCACCTCGGGAACTCAGCTTTCGCTTTAGAGTGTTAGTGCAATCCCGAGGGGTAGACCACATCCACTCCTCCCGACTCTCAACCAGAGTCTGAGAGGGAGCGTCGGGTCCCTCATCAAGCTGCTGAGATTTATTTCGGTTACTGTGAGATTTACAATTAGAATCACAATTGGTTACCCAATTTTTCTGGTCGAACCAAAGATTTCACATCGAGATATATGACTGTATGTAGTGATTACATGAGGATCATTTCACCTAATGTTATTGCATAATTGTATACAATTTTCTTGGATGTATATACGTCACAGTACATTTAACACACAATATTTAACATGACAATTAGAAACACATTACAACACAATATCAAACACTTACTATTTACATGACTGTATGTAGTGATTACATGAGGTTCATTTTAATGTGATTTCATACTTATTTACATTTTTCATGGATTTATATACGTCACAGTACATTAAACACACAATATTGAACATCACAATTAGAAACACATTACAACACACCTACTATTTACAATTTGCACATACTAGAGTTTGGAGAGATGCACAAGATAAAAATTCAATAGTGATAGAAGTTTCTGGCACCCGCTAATAACCCGTTTCTCCCTCCATGCTACACCCTAGTGATGGAGTCGGACTAGAATGGCTCTGGCTTTGAAAAGATGTACTCGTTTGTTTCTATAAACTTCATGCATTGTATGATCTTTTTGAGTAGTTGTGGTTTCTCTTTTACATCCCGCCACCAACTTGCTAAATTCATACGTGTGTGTTTTTTGAGATGATAATGCGATGTTAATGTACAGTATAATACATAGTGTAACGATGTTGACGGCAAGCCACAAATGCATAGTGGGGAGTCTCTTTTGTTAATTTTGTATAAGTGTTCCTGAAAGGGGCCGTGATTTGTTAAAAATATGTGCAAGTATCTGTTGTTTACGAAATACTTGTGGTCAACCAATGGCAAGAACTCCTTCGTATATCGGCCTGTGTCTGAATCCGTCCAGCGTTTTTGCCAATTTTTTAACAGATTCTGCTTTGTCTGTGATTTTAGTGAAGAAGCTGGATATGGTAAAAATGTATGTATTAGTGTTTCATCCATTACTGCCGATTTTGCCAGTTGGTCAGCTGCCTCATTGCCCTCAACACCTGAATGTACTTTTGTCCAATTGAAGTATATGTCTTTTACTGTTGTTTGTAATTGTTGAAGAATTTTTAGTATTAAATAGTTTGTATTGTCAAAATTGTTTAATGCTTTTAAACTTGATAGGCTATCAGTTATGATTAAGTATTGAGAATGTTTGTCCGGCTCTATCCACTCTAATGCTGAAGAGATCGCGAAGAGTTCTGACTGGAAGACGGAATTATCCTGGGACAGTTTCGCTCTCCAAGTATAGATTTTCTCGTTTTTTTCGTACACACAAAATGCCGAGGCTGTGCCTTCGGACATTTTGGAATCGTCCGTGTATATTTTAATTTTGCCTACATAGTCGTTTATTTCACAAACTTGTATCTCACTTGTTAGTGGTGATGTTTTGTATTTTGAGCATTTTGGATAGTATAGTGGAGCAAAAGCCTTTTCTGTTGACTTGCCGAGACGAATCGTCCCCGAATACTCCGCCTCCGCCTCCAACTGCAAATCCAGTGGGGGGAGACCTGTGAGGACTTGCAGGGCATTTGTTGACGTATTGCGATATGCTCTCGTTATCAGCAACAAAGCTTTCCTTTGTGCCGAGAGCAAATGTCGACGACCGTGATATTGCGCCATACGCGGAAACCAGACAGTACACGCGTAGGCCAGTTTCCTTTGTAAGATCGCCGAGTACCAAATCTTAAAAAATTCCGGAGGGAGTCGACCTGAGATTGATGAAAATTTATAAAGATTTTGAGTTATTTTTCCGATTTCTACTCTCTTTTGTGCCACATGTGGGAGAAATGATAATTGTTTATCTAATATTACCCCCAGGTATTTTAGTGTTGTTTCTGATTTTATTGATTTATCTTGAAGTTTAAATGTGGGGCCCCGCTTAAGGTGTTTGGGTTTGCCAAAAGTTAATGATGAAGATTTTTCATGTGAAACTTCTATTTTGTTGGTTTCTGCCCAATTCTGAATAAATTTTAAAGCTTTCTGACCTTTTTGTTCAAGTTGCTGTCTCGACTGTGCCCAGATCAGTAAAATCACGTCATCCGCGTATGCCACCAGTTCACAGTCCTGTACATCAAAGGTCCCCAACAGAGTCTCCAACAGAACCAACCAAAGAAAAGGACCCAGACACGATCCCTGCGGACAACCCTTACTAAAGAAGTACAACAAAAATGGTGCCATCCAGTCCACATGAGCTCGCCTACCCGAAAGGAAGGAAACGACAAGATTAATGAGTTGTTTAGAAATACCTAGTCTTTGCAATGCTAGAATCACCTGGTCCCGAGGGAGGTTGTCAAATGCTCCCCTGAAATCCAGTGACACCAGTGATGTGTATTGTTTATTTTGTTGTGTTGTTCTACTAATGAAATCACTTTCTCCAAAGCCCTTTCCGTAGATTTATTTTACGTGTAGCCGTGTTGCTTACCCGATAAGAAATTCGTTTTGTCTAATGCGTGATGTATTCGACTTAGAATTAATTTCTCTAAGATTTTTCCGAATATTGGTAATAGAGTGATGGGGCGATATGAAGGGCTATCATTCAAGGGTTTTCCCTCCTTTCTAAAATACACGAGCTCTCCCAATTTCCAGTCATCAGGAAAATAGTTTAACTTTAAAAGACTGTTGTACATATCCAACAGAATATTAGGAATTTTTGAAAAGATGCACATGACCATCCTGTGATCAATTTGATCAGGTCCTGGCGCCTTGTTAATATTGAATGAGAAAATAACATTTCACAACTCTCTTTTCGTGAATTTTGCCTGGTCCTGCGAGTTTAGTCGCTGTGGTAGTTGCTTTGGAGTTTCATCGCCAAAAATATCCCTCGTTAGTTTTAAAAGGGTTGATGACCTGGAAGTGGGTGACAAAGAATCAAATTGGTAACTGATATGTGAGTTCTGGAATCGCTGGAAGGCTAACTTTTTCGTTAAACCAAAAGGATCCGTCTCTCTTCGACACAGGTTTGTCCAAGCTTTTTCCTTCTCCGATAAAATCTGTTTTTGATAAATTGCCCTTTCCCTTTTGTAATGCTGGTTTATATTTGACTCGTAGTTTGAATTTTTTGCTCTTTTTAAAAGAGCTGCTACTTTATTTCTTTGGGCCCTCAATTGTGGAGACCACCAGGAAATTTTAATTTCTTGAAAGGGGCTTTCTTTTTAAAGGATTTATTGGCTTGTAATAATATTTCTTGTTTAAAAGTTTCGTATTCTTCATTAAACTGGTCTATAGTTTCTATGTCATTAAAGTTAATCTGTGAGCATTTTCGAGTTAGTTGTTCGGAAAATTGTGTCAAAGGGATTCCCTTTGTTTTGTATCTTCTTCTTGGTAGTTTGGGTATTGTGAAATTTAGCTCTGTTTCTATTGGGTAGTGGTCTCCAAAAAGGGAAGGAATTACTTCCCAGTTTTTTATGTGTGAAAACATAGCCTGCGTGCAGATGGACAGATCCGGCCTCCCCAGGTTCTTCCCCGACTCATACGTTGGTGGGCTGGATGAAGAGTTTAGAATAACTCGTTGATACGCTATGACTCTATCGATAAGGACTTTCCCCCCCCCTGGTGTCTTCACTCCTATAGCCCCAAAGCTGACAGTGAGCCTTAAAATCACCGAGAACCAACTGCAATGGACTCTGATTTTTAGAACCCAGCCAGTTCTCAATATACTCATCAAAGTCGTCACTCGGGGGGCTATACAGGCTGCCAATGCTTATGGTTAAAGGCTTAAGGTCTAAATTTATAAAATCTGAGTTATAGTGTTTAGAAGAGAGATTATGCTTTAAGTTTTGGTCTAAGATTAAAAAATGGGCTTTTTTAGAGCTTGAACTATAGCATGGTGTTGTTCGAGGAAATGATAGAGGTCTGTATTCATAAAGGTATGCATCTTGAAGACAAGCCAGGGAATAGTCCGAGTCTGAGAGGAACTTCATAAAAGCAGCGGTTTGTGATCTGTTGTTCTGTAAATTTTGTTGAATTAATTTGAATTTTTACCTCTATAAGACAATGACGCTAGCGCTTCTTGTTTCTTTCGCTGGTACACACTGCAGGATGGATCGTAAGATGGATGTTTTTCATATAGTCCAGCTTTCCTATGGTCCCCCTTGTAGTCGTCGAGCACATTTTTGCAGTTAACACACTCTTCTTTTTCTGAGGCACAATCCTTGATGTTGTGGCCTTTGCCACATTTAGCGCTGGCCTCTGCATTCTGGCACACTCTTGCTATATGCCCTATTTCCTGACAGTGATAACACCTTTGAAGGAAGACATACCGTCTTACCGTGCACCGGTTAAATCCTATGCACAATTTTCCTGCCATTAGTTGCAGTGCATCTCTCTCCAGTAGCTGCAACACCAAGTGCGAGGTTTCCTCGCCCTCTCTTCCTTTCAATACTCTTATCAGCTTATATTGCACCTTCCTCCTCAGAGCTCTTTCTAAAGCCGGATAGAGTACTTGTTTTTCATATAGCTCTTGTTGCTCTTCTAAGTTGTTCTGTGGACTGTCTGCTTCTCTTTCGACGTTTTTCTGTGTAACTACTGGGGCTTCTGGGGCTCCAAAGACTATCACTCGGGCTGTTTTCGGGTTTGGTTCTTTAATATCCAGTTTTTCCGCCATATCTTCTGTAGTTCGGATTTTATCTTTCACCTGTTCTAGGTCAAATTTGTTATTACATGTTATTATTATTTTATTTTGTTTAGTTGTTTGTCAGTCTACTGGTGGTAATTCAGCCATATTCATAGAATTGAGAACTTTCTTTATTATTGGCATTTTTGTTTCCTTGTCTTTTGGTGTTAATATTAGTGTCGATCATTCTCTTGTGAGCAGTGGGGGCCTATATCCCTAGAGCAGATATTCGGCCGTCAAAAATCAACCAACCAACCAACCAACCTTGTGAGCGGTGGAAAATTTGTCATTTCTGCATAGGTTGGTCGGTCATTTTCTATTGCTGTTTCTCCCTCTCTATGATCAATTGAGTCCTTTCGGTTTTCTGCCTGAAGAGTGGTAACATGTTCGACGAGTCTTTTTTCCATTTGTTCATGGTTCTGTTGTATGATTTTGTTCACATCATTGATCAATTGATCTTCTCTTTCGATTTTATCTTGTTTTGTCTGGTTGATTAACTCTTCTTGGAATTTAATTCTTTCGCTAAGTTTCGTTATTAAGTGATCTTTTTCTTCTGTCTGTTGTTTGAGCTGCTTAAAGTTTTTGATTACTGATGACATGGTATTCTTTATCTTTACTTCTTTGTTTGACGCTAACTGCGTTTGTAGTTGGTGCATGAGTTCTAGTACCTGGTCTGCAATTTTCGACACCGTGTCTCGTTCTTGGTGTTCTTCCTTCTCATCCTTGTCGTGTTGTCTTACGCTTTCTTTCTCTATTTCCACCGCTTTCTCTTCCAAAAAATTTCTGTATTTTTGTGCATTTTTATTACTTCCTTTGTCGCGTTTCTTTTTATGTCTGACCATCTGATCTATTAAAACCAGTATCGTCATTCGTGATGCTGTTTCGGCGTCAAATGGCAGCAGTTCATCTCCCGGCTGATAATTTTTGTTTGCTCGCTGTGGTAGCTGTGTTTCTTTGTTGTTAGACTTCACCCCGTCTTCATCTGACTCTGTTATGACAGAGGAATGATTCCTTTGCGACTGCAACTCTTTTTCATTTCGCGGATCGCCCGGTTTCATTGTGAATATATATTTTTTAAATATCAGTAGATAAAAATACTCCTGATTTTCTCTATCAGCTTATGTCTTCTATTGTGACTTTTTCGGTCCTGATTATACTGTTTGCACAGCGTTTTCACTTAGTTTAATTAATTCACTTTTTCAATTATGGCCCAGGCATCACCAGGACCCAACCATGCTTTTTGAAGGAAAGGGAAAATAGAAGAGTTTAAAGTAAAAATCAGTGACCTAGATCACCGTAAATGACTAAGATAAAAAATTAATGATCGGACAGCGGGGGTTTTTAGTAATCTTAAGTAAAAAAAAGAAAAAAATAGAGGCTTTGGAAGATAAGTTTCAAAAACTAAGGGACATAATTTTGGAGAAAACTGACCAAAAAAATAAATAAATAACTAAATAAAAATAAATAAATAAATAAATAAAAAGAGTTTCAATGCTTATATACCTCATTGCTCTCGATATGCCATTTACAGACATTTTTCTCTTGGTTACTTTAAAGTTCTTTTCATTTAATCTTTATTTACATTTATGTACACATTGTTGCCAAGTTTATTCAAGTTTCCTGTTTCTCTCCACCATACCTTACCAATGATATGTGGTATGTCCTGTGAATGTTTTTCACATTTGATAATTACGCCTTTTGCCATAGGTAGTTGCACAAAATGTCTAATATTAACTGTAGAGCAGTCCTGCAGTTTTGAGGTTTTTCACTGAAGTAAAACCAGACAGGGAATATTAACAACTAAATGAACTTTTTAAGGCTTGCCTGTGATTGAAAGAAGTTCATGCTGCACTTGGTATGATAAAAAAAGTAATGGTGGGGGAAGTTGGGGGAGTAAATAACGTCAGGGATCATGAGTGTTCATATTTTAATTTGATATGTCACCTGCCATGTTTCAGAGCTTATTTAAAAGAAGTTGAAAAGCTAACCCTTTTAGAGTCCCCTTACAATACCAAAATGGCATGCAGCATATGCAATCACAGGCTATTTACACTAATTGTATATTATACTCTTATTTCAAAAAGTAATGCACCTCAAAAAATAAATGAAGGGGCATTAGCCCCCGTTTCCTCCCTTTATACTTAACCAATGAATCTCCAAATCTAATCAGGGAAGCTCCTTAACATAATAAACCGGTATACCACATTTGAAGCAAATCAGGTAATTCTGCATGAAAAAACCATTTTGCTAAATTAAGGGGGGTGGAGGGTCTAACCCCCTTCACCCCCTTTATACTTAACTAATGAACCTCCAAATCTAACCAGAAAAGCGCCTTATCAGAATAAACATAGAAAAAAAATTAAAGTAAATTGGATAATTCTGCATGAAAATCCATTATCTAAATTATGGGGAGGGGACTTGCCACACCTTTCTCCCCTTTATACTTAACCAATAAACCTCCAAATTTAATCAATTCAGCTCCTTAACATAATAAGCCGGTATACAAAATTTGGAGCAAATCGAATAATTCTGCATGAAAAACCCATTTATCTAAATTAAGGGGGCGGTGGGCTTGCTCTTTCCCCCCTTTATGCTTAACTAATGAATCTCCAAATCTAATCAGGAAAGCTCCTTAACATAATAAACCGCTATACCAGATTTGAAGCAAGTCAGATAATTCTGCATGAAAGAAACATTTCGCTAAATTAAGGGGTGGGGTGGTCTAACCCTCCCTTCACCCCCTTTATACTTAACTAATGAACCTCCAAATCTAACCAGGAAAGCTCCTTATCAGAATGAAAAAAATTCGGAGTAAAATTTGGAGCAAATCGAAGAATTCTGCATGAAAAACCCATTTATCTAAATTAAGGGGGGGGGGGAACTTGCCCCCCTTTCCCCCCATTAGATTTAACCAGTGAACCCCCAAAACTAATCAAGGAAGCGGCTTATCAGAATGAACCTAGAAAAATATTGAAGCAAATCGGATGTTTCTATCAAGAGATATCGCGTTAAGTACATACGTACATACAGAACCGCCGTGCACATTAGCTCTCATGCTTTGATAGCCTGTGAGCTAACAAATAAAAATCCATAGGCGTTACATTTTTGCGTTGCATCATCTGCCCTGTAGCTGTAAACATTTACATTTTAATTTATGATTTAGCCGTCACTAACTTAGTTTAAACATATCTCTGTGAGTTTTTATAATACGACTTTTAATGCTGAATTTTTGTACATGACCTTCTGTGTGGGGCATATTGAAGTTTTGTCTTGGATCAATATTTAAAGAATAAAAGCAGAAGTCAATGTTTTTAGGGCACCCTGTATATATTTAGATGTAAAATGATGAGCAAAAGCCACTCGCGTATTTACGTCGAGCGGATTTTTTTAATACTTTTAATAGTCCAAAAATTTCGAGATTTTTTGTCTGATAAAAATTATATGTCCCGAAAAAGTGTAAAACGTTTGTGTTAAAATACGAAATTTTTAATAATTTTTAGCCTACAAAATGAGTGTCTAGAGCAGTCTCGAAGTAACTTCCAGCCACGAATTTTTTTTCAAAGGGTAAATTGTCATATTTTTTAAAACCGAAGACGTCGTTTAAAAGCTAAACGTAAGCTTGTTACATGGGTGTAATTATTTCGTGCTTCGATTTACAAACATTACGCAGAACTTTTAAATTTACAGAAAAATCTAACGTTGGAAATGCAGGTTTTTGAAAGAAATGTTAGTGAAAGGGTTAATATTTATATCTTTTAAAACTGAGCACTTTTTTAACGTAAAATGTGCGCTCTTAAAGTCAGTGTTATCTGCTTGTCCGTATTTCGATGAAAAATGGCGGATTCAGAATTTTTAGCTGCAAATCAGCAAGTTTTTATTAATAAACATGCATCATATTAACTTCCAGTGCATGTATGTATGTTTAGATCTAATCTTGCAAGTCAAATTTAAATCCCTTTTAATTATCCTAAAGAGCCTAAACAACGAATATGTGTGTAATTTTAATGACAATACAATATTATTATGTTTTAAAGAACGTAGAAGTTTGTTTAGAATACTGTTTCTACAGGGCTTTACAAAAATTTACATTAAAACTTGCAAGTTAATTTTAAACCAATTTCAATAATCTGATTGAGCTGAAACTTTGCTCAGGATATGTAATTCTGATGACAATGCAATATTATTATGATTTATGGAACGTAGCAGTTACGCTTTTTTTACAGGGCCACATAAAAGATTAGTTCAAATTTTGCAAGACAATTTTAAACAACTTTCAATTATCTGATCGAGCTGAAACCTGGCCTACATGCGTTTTTCCGGCGACAATTCTATTAAATTATAATTTGACGAAAGTAGAAATTATGCATTTTTTACAGAGCCACTCAAAATATCACGGAAAGCTTGTTGCTTAAAAGCAGAAACTTTAATTAAATTTCTAAAAAATTACTATAGGTTACTGAGATACACAACAGCATTTTTTTATTGAAATCAAACTGCTAGAAATTGTATTTCTTTTACAGGGATGCACAAAAAATTCGAATACATTACCGTAATACATTACCGCAGAAATTTTATTTCATATTGAGTAAAATTTATATAGGTTATTTATTCGCACAACAGCATTTTTTCAACCGAAAATAATTTTGGTAGTATTTATATGTTTTACAGGGTACCACAAAACACTAAAGTTTTTTTAATATGATTTTATTTAAAAATTTTATTTTTCCGGATGACTACACAAACTTCTCGAGAAATTCCGAGTAGACAAAAATACAAAAAAGAAATGAATGTTAACTTACATGTGTGCATTAAATTGTTTTTTACTTAGTTGTAAATTAAGTATGTTTAACACATTATCTGTAATGCATTATACAGGGTGCCCACTAAAGTCCTTCCAACGCTCTTAATTGCCGAACAGATGCAGCTGTACTTGGAAAAGTGGTGTCTAGGTATAGTAAAGGGGCTATGCTCTACCAGATAACACCACTTACAGAGTCACCTGGTGTAAAACAGCTGAGTTAGTATTCCTATCTCGAAAACGAGATTCAAGCTCAGAACGAGATTCATTTAGCATTTATGTTCCCAAGGTGTCCTTTCGAACTAAATGGATGATGCTCTACAAATTTGTCATTAACTTTTACCCCATATTTCGAACCTTTTTCGCGATAGAAAAGCTAATGCCGCCATTTTGCACCAGGTGGTGCTGTAAGCGGTCTCATCTATTAGCGCATAGCCTCTTTACTATAGCCCTAGACACCACGTTTATGAATATATATGCAGTCGTTCGGCAGTTAAGAGGGTGGGAACGGTTTTTAGTGGGCACCCTATATTTTTATTTTAAGGCATTGTTGTTAAATAACCAAATATTTATCACTGTTTGAGTATTTTATTACTGATGTATTAAAAAAATCAGCAAAAAGTAATTAAGCTTCAACGAAATTATTTTGTCCACCTAAATCGTCAAAACGTCCCAATGGGCGCCGGTTTGGAAAGATTTTTTTTTGAAAGGAATTAAATTTTGAGCTAATTTCGATTTTAAAACAGATTGCGCTGTTTGAAAGTAAAAAGTAAGGAATTTACTAATATATTTTTAGCTTTTTCGTATTTCGATTAATTTCACCGATGCGCGCTTCGACACACACAGCAAATAAAAACAGCGCTTTCCACGTTCAGTTCTTCTCTGTTTCCAACATTTTTGATAAAAAAGCGTTTTTTATTCTTTAAATTTTTACAAATAGAACTAACTTTCAAAATGTGTGTGACAAAAACAAAAACAAAAAAAAAAAAAAAATGTTAATTGTATTTTAAACTGTTGAATAATTTAAAAAAATATTTTGCTTTATCGATAGTTACATTATCCCGGCAGTTCAGTTTTTAAGTAAAACTACAAAAATTCTCTGGGAAAAAAATCAAATTTAAGTGTTCATATAGGAAACTTTTATGAATTGTACACAAAAAAAATTTTCTGGATTATAATTTTATTTATTATGCAATTATTTTTTCGTAATTTATATTATATGTTAAAAATTATAAAAATATGCAAAATCAAATTTTTTGTGTTTGCAATTTTCCCCGTTGTAGTCATACCAAAGCAATTCAGTAAATGTAAATGAAAATAAATAATAATATTTTAACACTTAGACGTTTCATGATGAAATGATTTGAAAGTTTTTGTATTATGTAACTTCAAACTTGCATTAAAAATGTTTTCTCAAAATTGGCTTTCACATTTGAATGTTTATATGTTAATGACAACTTTAATTCGAAAAGACCCTCCAAAGTATAAATTATGCATAGATTTTAATGATAGAAGTCCCAAAATTGATTGCTGCCACTAAATAATTTTCAATATTTTGGAGCAGAATGAAAAGGGGATTTTACAGACTACACGAAGCAACCTTGTGATGATTTAATATTTTCCCTTTTGTTGAATGAGTTTCGAATGTTGATAAAATCTTCTTACTGTGATATTTTTGAAGGCTAAAAAATTAAATACCGTAATTTCTGGCCTATAATCCGTGGATCAAATAATCTTGTTTCAACCCAGAAATTTTATTTAATATTTGAAGTTAAACATTTACCGCGATTTGAAAGGTTACATTTTATGAAATAAGATTTCTGTGTCGGAACAGAAGTGTTTGATCCGCGGATTTTATGCCGGAAATTACGGTAGTAAAATAATTGAACACGGTAAAAAATCAAGCTTTAACCTAGAGAACGACAAGATTTTTTGCTCTTATAATGCTTAAAACATAATTATGTATATTTCCTTTAAATATAAAACAATTATGGTTAAACAGTTAAATAAGCCCAGCAATTTATTACCTAGGAAGATACTTTAATATACAAACCTGAAATAAAAGTGATCACCCCATTTTATTCTGCTGAATGTAATTGTATGAAAACCACATAGGTAGCAATAGACAAGGAATAATATCTACCATTAAATGCTGTGCTCAAATTATCCTTCAGTGGCCGTCTACATATTGAAACTTCCACGAACAATAATTTTAGAAATAATAACAGTCATATTGACACATATTTTAAGTTCCTTAGATCAAACCAGACCAGAAAAGTACATAGTTTATTCATTTTCTTAAATTTTCATAGAAGGGCTCAAATTTTGAGAATGTTGATGTTAAATCGACGTCACAAACTTTATTTTATATCTTCCTTAAAAATCTGCTGGTTGAATTTTTTTTCTAAACGAGGTACAATGAAGCAACCAAAACTAGGCAACACACATTTTTGATTGAAACATATATTTTTAATTATGGAATTTATTAATATAAAAATAATTAATTAAAAATTATGAATTATGACCTACATTAATTTTTACATAAAAGGAATCAACGTCATCGAAAATATGGATAGATTCTCTTACAGCTCATTCTGGACATTTGTTTTCGAGTTATAGAAACATTTTATTTTTCGAGTTCCTAAAGCAGTGGTACTCACTATTGTTTGATGAAAGTATTCTCACACCTGTATTTATGAAAAGTAATATTCAACTTATTTAATGACAGAAATTGTGTGATTAAGTAAGGGGAAGATTTATATTAATAAATCAATAAAATTAAATTTAAAAAATCAAAAAACCCGACAGCGTAAAAAGCGAACTAATTAATTATTTCTCATCAATGTGAAACTATTTTTTATATTACTTACCTATTTTTTTACTTACTTGTATTGGTGACTTTTAAGTTGTGTTTAATTGTTAGTTCCTATCTATAAACACTGTTTTGATGAGGCCTATGGATGTCTATGAAGGTTAGAATTGAAGGTTAGCTAGATTTTCTACCTACACAATTTCCAGGTTTTGTAATATTTAAACGGAGCTTCTGACTGTAAAATGGTCAATGAAACATCAACTTCATTTTGAAAGACCTATCCAATGATATGCCACTCAATAGGGTGAGTAAAATTTCTTTTTCGTCTCTACCGCCATTTTGTAATTTACAGCCGCCATTTTGAATTTATAATAACAAAATCTATCCTATAACCAGCGGACGGTTAAGACGAATCGATAGAGACCTCATTCATTAAAATCAATCCAGCCGTTGGGATGTTTCGAGGGTATAAAAAAATCTACATACCCAGATACGTGTGAAACACATAACCCTTCTTGGCAGTCGGGTAAAAAGACGTTAGCTCTGCAGTTCATGAGCTGCGTTATGGGCACTATTCTTGTTATCGTTGACACCACCGAAAAGGAAATCATAGAAAGTTACACGGACAAATATACAGGATTTCATTTAATATAGTATATTTTACATTTCTAAATAAATTTCTGATCATTAAATGAATGTTCCAGGTACGTTTCCCTGTAAGATCTTAATTTTACTCTTCTAAATACATGGATAAGTTACTAACACATTCACTTTCAAAAATCGCCGACTATTCATGTAAAAATTAAAAACTTTATACTTTTCCGGGCTGCTTTGTTCCAATGAACTCAAAGCGTCAAACATGGGTGTTATTATTTGAAAAATAAAAATGGGTGAATTTTTCAATGTAGACGTTTACGGCCTCATATTATAATTTATGTACCATATTTCCAGTCGATTGGTACCTATGGTCTTTCTTTACAATTATTTTCAGCAGAATTAGTAATGGAAGTATGAATAAAGAGAAGGAGACATACAGTGTACTGTCTACAGGTTGCGAGTGAAGTAAATGAGGAGGTTGTCACAAGATGGAGGCTGATTTTTTTAAAAATCGGATCTACATTTTTTTAATACCGCCAGTGCAAATTTCCCACCAGTCAAATTTAATAGGAAGTTTTACTTATTTAAGAGTCTTATGCTTGGAAATATTCTTTTTCACAAATATGGTAAAAACTTCTATTTCCTTTTACTGGTGTCAGTTTGCCTGGTAAAACAGTCAGTTTGTTTCATCGGTTGTGGCGAAAACGCAGGGCCTGACTACCGCAAAAGTAAACATCCACCAGTAAAAATGAAAATCTGTTTATGCCATTATTTATGACTGAAATTTTGCATTAATAAAGCTTTCCAACACGGAGAAAATATCTATATAAATTTACTGGTGGAAGTTTCCACCGGAGGTAATCAACCCTTGCGAAAGCGGTTACAGTTGAAGCTTCACTATCACTATTTTAAGGCTATATTAGTTCCTCTTTATTAATAGTTCCATAGAATTAGTAGGGCTAGTGACTTTTTTCAGGGACTGTACAAACACCGCATGTTACTTTTCAATTACAATCTTCTGAGAATTGATTACTGGCCCGAATTCATTCATTTAGAAAGCTATGATTTTGAACGGTATTACTTTTTTCTGAAATGTATGGATTCCATCAACATAGTTTTCCTTATAAAATAATCTAAAAAGAGTTTTTTAGAAGGTACTTTTCAAAATATTCTACATTAAAAATGTATTCAAAATATGTATTTAAAAATTTAAAATTGAAAAGTCGTCGAAAATTATATCATAACTTACCTGTCTCAAAAATTTTCTTTATTAATTCAACAAAATGTCCTTGCAATTTCTAGATAAAGCGGTTGAAATTTATTTTATTTTTAACTTTATTTTCATAACTTTAATAGCTTTTTGATGTAGGAATATTGAAGCATTTGAAAAGATTCTTAAAATAGTATTGAAACATAATACTTTTGAAAATGAAATATACGTAAAATATTATTTTTTATGGATCACAATACTATTTATTGCAATAAATTTTTTAATGCATGCAATATGTATATCCAATATATTTCAGGAAATAAGCAATGCAAACGATGTTATTAAAATATCAGAAGTTTCCTTTCACATATTCAATCAAAAGATATTTGAAAGGAAAATTATTTATAAATTTCTTTAAATTTTACTACTTGAAAGAAGTATTTTGGCAGATTGCACAAATATAAGAAGGCTCTTACATAAGTACGATGAAATAATTTTAAGTTAAAAAAATTTCTGGAACTTTCTTCACTCTTAAGTATATCTTTTGCACCAGTTTACAATAAATTTTTCTGTATGAGATTTCAACACTCTCACTGTATTTCTGCAATAGTTGAGTAATTATATTAAATGTAATAGTTGCGTAATCAGATTAAAAGTAATAGTTGCGCAACGTTAAATATGATTTTTTACGTAACATTATAGCATAAAAGCTATGCAGTTGCTTACCGACGATTAATTTTGATAGAATTTTTATAAGTATTTGAGTTATTGTTTTTAATTGCAACCAATTAGTGACAAATTTCATTTGGTTTTTTGTAAATCAAAGTACACTTCGCTTTTTTATTGTTATGTAGCTTATATCCCTCATAGCATGCATGGTCACAGTGACGTCATTGTGACGTCACTGTAAGTCACTGTGGTCACGTCACATCTGTGACCAAAATGCCACCACTCAGTGATGTCACATTGTGACTGAGATGTGAACTTCTTAGAAAACTTTAAAAAATTACAAAAATTATTAAAAACATGTTATTTACTGTAAAATATATTTTTCTGTCGGATTAACAAATTTTTTAAACCGTGGCCCAAGTTGCATCTGTGCCTCTAACAAAAACTTTTTATTTTCATATAACATAAAATGTAATTAATTCATCAGCAACACAAAACGATTTCCTAATTATGAGAATTTCATATTATTAAAAAAATGTTTTAGGTAAGCAGACCTCGACTTATCTTTTATAAAGATTTTTGTAAATGATCATCTGTTATACTAGAAGTTTCTCAAAGAGTAGTCGAAACATTTCTGTCGTTTCAAACTAAAAACTTTCTATTACAGTTAAGGCTGCAGCTTTTAATGAGCACGCAGAAAGCGTCTTCAAAGTTCAGTCATATATGCATTTCTTGCTTTATAATTTGCATTCAAGTCATTTTTTTTCCTCTTAGTGTTTCACTATTTTAAGTTTTTTTTTAAATTATTATTCTACTTCTTTCAAACGTTTAAAAAAGAATTGACATTTTCCGAATATAAAATTAATGTACAAAATTTAGGCAAAGCCCACGACATAATTAATTATTCATGTTTTATTTTTTGTTTTCAAAATATATCTTTAAAAATTATTTTACAATTTTTATTCTACAGAAAATTAATATTAAGAGAATGACAGATTGACAAAGAAAAACTCATCTCTTCTCGATAATCTTGTTGTATTTTTTAAGAAGATATTTTGTATATATTACCTGTGATACAAATTTTACTTTTAAAAAAAAGGAGGGAGTCATCATTATTACCATTAAATTAATTTGTATACATTTTGAAAATTTAAGCAATGTTTTATCTAGTAAACTCTAATTATGGATAATATTATTATTATAATTTACGTAAATGAAACTTTACAATTCAATAAAACCGATAAAAATAAAAGATGAAATACAATAAAACATTTTCAAACAGGAAATTGAATTAGAGACAATTTGACAAAATTATTACGCATTTAATTTCCTTCCGAAACTGTGGTATAGAAAAACAAATAAAACCAAAAAACATCTGCTTCGAACTTCGAAACTTACAAATCGTCTGCATCTGCACTATTTCAGTTGTTACCACTCGACCGCAGAATAACGGATAAAAGTAACAGTGAAACTTTTTAGAATAAACGCGGGACACTGGACAGTTCTGTGGACACTGTGGACACTGAAGTTCTGTGGACACTGGACAGCATAGATGTGTTGACACGGATTTAAAAACTGAAACAAGAACGTTCTCAGGATCCAAGTTAGTTCAGCTAACAAAATATAAACCCGAGAAAATTACGGTAGCTTTGACTTGTTGAAGATGATTCAAGTCATTGCTATCGTACTTATAATCGGATTTAATTGGTTCCCCAAAATCAAAGTATCACATACAACGTGAATGAAATTAGGTATGTAAAAATATTATTTTCCCTGTTTGCTTTTTTTTTTATTTTATTACAACAATTTTAGTTAGTTTCTCATTAACATGCTGTAGAACATAAATATTTCATTACATTTATTTTTTATTTTGCTGAAATATCTAAAATATTATTTTCCTTGTTTGCTTTTTTTTTTTTTTTTTTTAATTACAATGATTTCAGTTATCTTCTAATAAACATGTTATAGAACACAAATATTTCATTACATTTATTTTTTATTTTGTTAAAATATCTAACTTCCTTTTCAACAGCTTTGATCAGATTATTAAAATTAGTGATTTAAATTGCATTTTAATCTGGTTTATTTTCTTATTTAAATATTGGGTTAAAACCACATGGTGGCATAAATATAAAAGTATATGGACAAGTATTATCATCAATCATTAACATAATTAATAGACATTTAAAGATAATTAAATTATTTAAAATTTTTGGATGTTATTAACGTTTACCATAGCAAGACCCCTATTTGTAATGAAGTTTGTAGCATGTTATTTCATTTACAGGGACAGTCAATTGTATTCCATTACATTACGGCTTGTGGGAAAAAAATCGTTTCAAATGATTTTTAATGATTTTACACGCTTTCAAACAGAATAAAATTGATATGCATTTATGAAGCGCACTAAAATGTGCATTCCATAGAATATGCGATGCAAAGAATAGTTATTGTTCATTTACAGGGCTAAAAAAGGAATTCCAATACATAATGATATAGGGGTGGAGGGAATTGTTTGCGGCGTACTTTATTTATGTTAATCTATTTGATATGTAATGAAATTGATATACGTCGGTGAGGTTTACATACTATGAATTATTTCATGTATAATACGAAGTGTATATAGCATTTACAGGGACACACAAAATATTTCAGATACTATATTGTATCCGAAGTACTGTTCATTAGCGATGATTGCTGGAAATACATTTTTAATTATGATATACACTTTTATGATTCACTACATTTATGCATACTATATGGTGTATATATATATGCTATAATTCATATACAGGAATATACAAAAGTATTCGAAAGGGTTACTGGGTATTGCTTAAAGGAGGTTTTTAAATAAGTTATGCATTTTAACGCTGCACTGTATTTAATTTACTAAGAAATGTTTGTAGTATATAGATAAAATGATATAAAGGGTCACGCAAAGAATTGGATACGTTGCCATCTATGAATTATAATTTCTGGAAATGTAATTTCAGCAGTTTTAAGAGTGTTTTAGCTTGAATAAAATTTTAACTCAATAGTGGCGTGTAATAAAGGTTCTAGGTAAACTACAGGGTTGTACAAAATTATTTAAGTATGTTTCCATATATTAGTATAAATTGCTGAAAGAGAATTTCAACCTGTTATGCGTTTCCTTGATAAACTAAATTTTTCCATTATATAGTATATACATATCAATCTACAGATCAAATACAGGACTGTTTAAAAGAATTAGAAAACATATTTGGCTGTGGGTGGTAGGGTGTCAACGATTTTAATCGGTTGATTTAAATCAGCGATTAAATCATGATTTTAATCAACCGATTTTTAAAAAAAAATCATTGATTAAAATCAAAAATTTTCTAAATGTTTAAAATGTCAAAAAAAGTATTAAAATCTAACATGAACATAATTTGAAAGTTTCTACAGGTATTTTGACTTATTAATAAACAAAAAAAGAGCTTTAAATAATTGTTTCTAAGCTTAATTCATTAGTATTGTAAAAAAATTAAAAGCATTGTTTTTAAGTTTTTATCCAAATTAAAACAGTTTCATTTAAAAATGATATTTAAATCTAACATAATTTGCAATGTCATAATTTCCTTTAGGTAATCAATTTATGCATTATTTTATATAAAATACGCAGAGCAAGTATAATTACATTTCTACAAGTAACATAATAAATAGTAATTAATAGCAATCTCAAGTTAAAGAAGAATGAAAGAATGACATCTGCTCAGCAGCTAAATTGTAAATGAATGCATAAGAGAAAAAGAAATAATTGGTATAAAAATGCTAAGCACAGCAAGAGCTTCTTTGGTATAGGTTGAATAAATGTTTATTATTATTATTTTTTTTTTTTTTTGTAACTCATATATATTAAAAAATTGAACCATTGAAAGCTAATAGAGGTAATAATGCTGTTACTTAAATATTTTGAGGATTTCAAATATTAGTGGCTAACTTATATTTATTCTATATGAATGGGTTTAACTCATTTTCATTTTTTTCTTTTTGGTTAGCATACACGTACATGTGTGTAAGTATAGATTTTGGTGGTTTACAGAAATTTTCCTAAATACAAATGCAAAATGAGCTGCAAATAATATTTGTTAGTTTTGTTATTTGTGCTACTAACTAATGAATTTTACTTATTTGCAGTTTTTATTAATTCTGTAATTACTTATACTGCTTCTTCTAGGCCATTTTGTTTAATGGTGCCACACCATGCCCCTTTTGAAATTGGCAAAATGCACCCTGCCTTAAAAAAAGAAAAAAAAAGTTGAAATTTACCTGTAGTTGTAGCCAGAAATTTCTTGTAAAAAACTTCCCCATTCAACAGTATTCTAAATTCATGTGGAAAAAATCTTGCAAAAATATAGAACTTTATTTCTTTAGAAAAAACAGGATACTATTAAAATATGTTATTTAATTGTAATTTTCAATTTGTTATTCATAAAATTATTAAAAATTAAGGACACTTTACTTATAATGCTAAAAAATATTCTTTTTTTTTTTCTTACATCATTACTAAACACATTACTAATATATTTCCTCATGAAATAGTGCCCGTTTTTTGAACTAGCATCCTGTCCCTTTTTCTTTCTAAAATGAATTATTATCATTTTAATAATTAAGGCTTAAAAATGTATAATATGTTCCTAATTAGAGAGTTGATTGTTTAATAATTAATTTGAAGTAATGTTAGCTATTTAGTATAAAATGCAGTTAATAATTTTCATAAATGTTAAGTATCTCTAGTATTTATAAAGTTTTACATAATTATTACAATATTAATGTATATAACATTATTGTATAATACTACCTAATGAAACTACTAATTTGCAGTTTTTATTTCTGTAATTACAAACTAACAATTATAATTTTATCGATTAAAGTGTAAAAACATAGATTATGTTAGCAATTAGTGGTGTAATTGTTTTGGAAACCTAAAACTCATGATAGCTATTCAGTATTTGAACGCTGGGGAAAAAATCATACAAATCTGATTTAAATAAAAAAAAATCTGATTTAAATAAAAAAAAACGATTTTTTTTATTTTTTTTTTTAAATTATGATTTTTTTACACCTTAGTGGATGGTAACTGCGTAAATCAGTTTTTAAATGTTTTACGCGTTTTCATGTTTACTTAGTTATCTTATTTACGTTATTTCCCCCGATGTCTTGATAAAACATTTAGGAAGAGTTGGAAAGTGTTTTATAATCTATGCCTAACGCATGATATATCTTACTTGTTGTTTCTATTTCCCAGATCAGTCTTTTCATATAAAACATACCAAATCTAATTAGCTCATATTCACAAAATACAATATATACGGGAATAAAAAATTTAAATAAATAGGGCTTATCATGTAGTTCTATAAGTAACAGTTGTATTAATGTCCGTTAGACTCCATGTTCGTATTTAAAAAAGCAATGACAAATCATAACACATTAAAAAGCTTACACATTCTTAATATTAAGCTTGAATTCAAGATCAAGCTAACTTAATAAAAAAAGATGTCAGTTAATAAGCATTGTTTTTTAAATGGAAAATTAAAAATATTTTAGAAGAATAGGACTCCAAAATAGCGATATCTTGCTAAAAAGTACGGTAAAAAGATAAAATTTTATATTTCAAACAAAACTTTACTTTAAAATTATCGTAGTTTTTATGACAAGAATCATCACAGTATTAATACTTGGACATTTTTCCAGAGAGAAACATTCGCCTTGCATACAATATTTCAAATGAAAATCAAATTTCAAATAAATTGCTTAAAAGGCGCAAAGGCCAACATAGTGAAAAATATCCACGCCGGGTCTCGATCCCGGGTCATCAGTATAGCGCACTGACATTCTACCGACTAAACCACATGGAACGATACCCAGCCTGGAAATTTTCTCCTTATTACATGTTGGCAAGGCTACAAACGCCGCACAAGATGGAATATTTATCGTGAGCCACCGTCATGGGGCAAACACGAAACTTAATTAAACCAGCATCGATTAAATCTATATTAACACTTGGAAATTTTTCCAGAGAGAAACATTCGCCTTGCATACAGTATTTCAAATGAAAATCAAATTTCAAATTAAAATTGCCTTTTAAGCTATTAATTTGAAATTTGATTTTCATTTGAAATATTGTATGCAAGGCGAATGGTTCTCTCTGAAAACATTTCCAAGTATTAATATAGTTTCAATCGATGCTGGATTTAAGTTTCGTGCTTGCGCCATGTCGGTGGCTGACGATAAATATTGCATCTTGTGCTGCGTTTGTAGCCTTGCCAACATGTAATAGTGAGAAATTTTCCAGGCTGGGTATCGTTCCATGTGGTTTAGTCGGTAGAACGTAAGTGCGCTATACTGATGGCCCGGGTTCGAGTTCCAGCATGGAATCTTTTTCACTAGTTCGCCTTTGCGCCTTTTAAGCAATTAATTTGAAATTTGATTTTCATTTGAAATCATCACAGAGTTTATGACAAGTTCGTCACAAATGACACATATTTCACAAATTGGTCACAGTGTGACTTCAAAACATTGTCACTTTCGTCACAGGTTCGTCACAAAGTTAATGCCAAAATAGTCACAAATGACACACTTTTAACAAATTAGTCACACCGTGACTTCACAGAGTGGTCACAATGTGACGTCACAAACGACCTCTAAAACGGCCATAACGACCTCACATTCTAGTCACTGTGACGTCACATCCACGTCACGTGACGTCACATCGACGGTCACAAAATCACAGTGTGACTTCACAACGACGTCGCCGTGACGTCACCATGCCTTACGGGATATCCTTGTTCTCAAAGAGAAAATATTTTTATTTAATGAAATAAATGAACATTTTATAAGTAGGGGCAAGTGATGGAACAGTGTAGCAGCAGAGAATCAATTCACACCACAAAATTTTATTAGTATTCTTCATCTAACTTCAGGACGAAATTTCTGAGATATTTGAAGGCAAAGGATACTATAAAAATTTAGTGGTGATAATCGCTCAACTGCTGCGCCACTGTTCCATCATTGGTAGGGGTCAAAGAATAAAAAAGTTATTGCATTAACATAAAACGGCGGCGAGGGGTCATTTTGACCCTTGCCAAATCAATACATGTCGATTCCACCCAGAAAACTTTTATAATATAAGATTAATATATGCTGCACAAAAATAACTTAAATAAATAAATAAAATAAGTAAAAATTCTGATGTGAAACATTTTTATAAACCTTGAGTAAAATTTCCCGCCGTTCTAGTGTTAATGAACCGTGAAAGGTATGAATGTTTAATTTAAAAAAATCTGTTTTATTTGTACATAATTTCAGAAATTTTAATATATATTTATTACATTTAATGTTAAATTTTACAGTGAATGATTATCATACATAACTGCAATAAAATCTGGATTATTAAGTAGTAATTGAATCGCAATTTTCTCACACAGTTTAATGTAAGATCGAAAAATAGATAGATTTAAGCCATAAAACACCTTCATTCTGTTTCGTTAATCAAGACTAGAACTGAATTCATTAATGTGTCAACTTATCTGAAACTACATGATTCTATAAAAGATTTGAACATTTTCAGCGTGGTTTTTTTTTGTAATAATGACAAAACAAAGAAAACACTAATGGATACTTGTTTTTACTATTGTTAAAGGACTAAATAAATGATATACAGTTTAAGTATATCATCAACAATTTACCATTTAACCTAACAGCATCAAGTATTTTAAATTGAATTCAAAACTGCTTTGCTTACATCTTTAGCATTCTAACTCTAATCTGAATTAAATAGTTATGTTCATTCCACTTTTATACACAGTTCAGGCAGTTAGTCGTATTTCAAAAGTACAGAGTAAAACGTAACATTCTTGAATTAGTCCAGATAACTAATCATATATAAATTTAATTTAGAATTTAATAGAAAGTGCAAAGGATTATAAATAATATTTCAATCAATTGACTATATTTTTAAAAGGACAGAACATAACTTAAAATATTCACTTTAAAGAGATCTCGATATACCTCTGGTAAGAAAGTCACCAAAGATATCATTGTAATTTTTTTGAATTGGAAATTAAAAGTTTGAATTATAATTAGTAATTAATTATAGTTATTTTACAATCAAACAGGAAGTTTTTATGAGTTCTGCTTAAATATCGCAGTATATATTCGGTCACTGAAAATTTCCATGTACAGCAATACACTGTGTAAACGACACTTTTGTTTGGGTTTCCCAGTAACGAAAAATGTCTGAAATGCACTGCTGAAAACATAAAAGTAAATCCTGTTTCCATAACATTATTCTCATTTAATGTGTAAAATCTAATTCAAATTTGTTGATATTCTATGTATTGCTTCAAAGACATTAGAATAAGAAGATTCCTTGTGAAAACAGTATTAATGATTCTAAACTACGGAATTTTAAGATAAGGAAGACTGGGAAACCCGTATGATGTTGTTTGAGATCTGAAATATTAGGTATGCTAGAAGTCATTTTGGAGAAAGACTTCGAACAATATCTTAATACCATAATTTACTATAATCAAAATTTTGTCGAGATTGTGGCCAAATGGAAAGAGTGCATCATAGAAGCAAATCGAAAATTTATTTGGTATCGATTAAAGTCCAATTTTACGACTTTAGCACCAATTTTGAAGTACTGGAAATGCTTGTAGAAGGCCACGTAGAGGCCGCCCGCGTGCAACAACAGTATCCAAATCTTATTATCTGTAATTAAGGGCACATCAAAACAGAAAACGTGTCGTTGCAAACTGTATGAAATCGCCTCAGCATGATTTGGACGTAGATATATAAATTATGTTCCCTTTTCCGTAAAACATAGTAGGGCGATGCACAACTGAGAGGACGAACATAGCAGTAGGGACAGCATAGAATAGAGTCAAGTTCTCTTGATAGGTAAGCCAAATTTATTTCGTAGTCAGATAACCGTGGTATCTTCATATGAAATGAGCGTCGGATGAGAAAGAATCCCAACTCAATGCGCGCAGTCGGAATATGGAGGCGGTAAGCTAATGGTTGTACAGAAAGAAGTACAGGTGGACCTATGGAGAGCTATATAATCCATGATGGAAATTTGATGGGTAGAAGGCGCAGGGGCGAGACTATTGAACATTTTTGTTGTTTGAACTTTTTTTATTACACGAAGCCCAGGGAAGGACATGTTGCTATAGAGAAGCATTTGGAATAGGAAATAAAGCTCACGCAGTGGCCACTAAGATTACTGATTCCAATCGAGCATCCATAGAATGCACATTGGAGAACTTGCTGTTCAGGCAAAAGTTCTGCTAATACGAAAGCCAGAGATCGCCATCGTGTAGGAGTAGGAAAGATTGACTGAAATTTTACTTGATCACCCTTAAATTCTATGCCATTTTTGCAGTTAGAGGAAACCACACCTTCTATTAATGTTGCAGTAAATGTTAAGAAATACAATTCGTTTAAGTAGTTACTTTCATGTATTGAAACTTTTGGAATCATAAGACGTTCCTGAGACAGCATTTTTATCTATTAAATTGAATAATTTTTTTTATTACTCGCATTTTTTAGTTTTCTATGTTTGTAGGATTACGCAGACACACCCATTGCAATTTGATTCAAACTAATGACGGGAACTTATGTATTACTTAAAAAAAGACATTCTTTAATGTTTTTGCGCACCGAATTAAATTTCTTACACTAGACTATGTGTTCAGAAAACTCAACAATAGATCTAATCTCAGAACTGCAATATTAATTAGTTACTTCATATTGACAATATTACTTTTGTTTTAATTAGTATATAATTTTTAAATTTCGAAAGCATAGTATGTTTCCTACATTCTTATCTCTAATTTTTTAGTCTGTATGAATGAGATAGCTTTAACATTCTCTGAAAATCAGTACGATCTGAACTGTAGTACGATTTTGATCTTTGCTAACAAAAATGTGTTCAAAATTCTAGATGAAAAAATGGAAGGAAAAATGATACTTATTAAAACTTAAATATGTAATATATTTTTGTTTAATCGCTTCAAAAAATTGTTATTAATGAAAAACTAAAAACTCATTTAAGTCTAGAATATCTTATACGTGAATTATCGTGATGAAATATAGATGTGAATATCCACATTTCAGAGTGATATCTTAGGTTGTTTTGTTATCAAAGTTCATGATGACATAAAAAAACCATTATGTTAAAAGTAGATATGGTGTATAATGTATAAATACACTGTTTTTAAACGTACCATGCAAAGTCTTTGAAAACTTCCTACACTGTAAACTGAAATGTCTGAAATTCAAACACATAAGTGTCTGAAACGGAGTGTTCAATTTTCAGACATTTTAAAGTGTCTAAATTTTTAAGACGCTTGTATGTGTCTAAATTTAAGACACTTCAAACGTCTGAATTGCATCCATGTTTGACCGCCTGTAATTTCTCTGCAAAAGCAGCCGTTTTTCCGCCTTTTTTTAGGTAAGGTAAAGTCAATACAGAGAAAGAAAATACACAGAATACACAGAAAAAAATCCTTTAAAATATAAAAATTGTACCGCCAGTCAAAACGCCAGTACAATTTACGTATTTTAGTGAAAATTTTCTTCAATTTCCAGAAAAATTTAATTTTTTTGGAAATTTCTGTATTTAAAAAATAAATTTTTGGAAATTTCTGTACTTAAAAAATAAAAATTATGCTTTCAAGGAATGGTAAACACACACATTTCAGTAGAAGGTCTCAGACATTTTACATGATTTAATCATAATTCAATTTACAACATTAACAGTATTACACTTACCAGGCGCAGGATACGAACTCGGAACCTCATGGTTTCTAGACTAGCCGACATGCCCTCTCGTCCACGCCTTCACGGATAGAACTGTCAAATATTGTTACTTATTTATGACTCACAATTTATTTTACGGTAACGGTAAGTATTTTGTCAATCTGCTTATAATTCTGAAAGATTTTACACATCTTCTCTCTAGAATTTTGAATATTTCGCTTTTTAATTTAATGCGATGTAGAAGCAGCAGAAAGTGTTTTTACTGCTACCGAAGAAATTTTCAGAACACAAATATTATTGTTTATACAGTAGACACGTTATTTTTGAAATATTAAAATATTTAAAATGTTTTAACAGTGCGTAGGTATATATATTATGTATATATATTTAATTAATATATACATATATTTAATTCGGGCTTGTCCCGTTTCAGTTGTGTATGTGTGTGTGGGAGGGGGGGGGCAACCTTTAAAAATAAAATCAATTTTCATTTAAAAATAAATGCATTTCTTATTGCTAAAAGCCTGTGTTTAATTTTAATGCGAAGGTATGTGTATATGTAAGTGTGTGAAGGAGTATAGTGTTCTGTTTTCTTTGATTCTTTTTTTCTGATCGGGTGAATATATGGCAAAATTTTTGAAATTGGACTCATTACTTCCTCCTATATGCTAAATATTCTGAACAAAATTTCTCAGTTATAAATATTGTGTATAATTTGTCTGCAAAAATATTAAAAATCATTGTTTTACGCACAATTTTTTTCTTCCTTTTTCCCCGATCAAAATATAGGGTGAAATTTTTTGATGAAACTAATTTTCTCATGGTGAATTCCTGAAATCACGGTGAAATCATACCTCAAGTAGATCGATACTGAATCAATAGCTAAAAAGTTATACAGTAAATAAATTCAGAAATATTCCATAAATCAAAAAAATAATAATAATACGTTCGACTTCTCTTACTCAAACTAGATGGCGCCACTGCTTTTGGTTATTTTCAAATCATTTTTCTCTTGGGAAACTTTCGTAATTAAACTTGACATTTTCTATCCAGGATTGCGATTTGGAGGAGGACTAGCATATTTTAGAGGCCTATATGTGCTCAGATTTAGCCCGGTCTTTCTTTCATTTCATTTGATGGGACGTGCCAGATCAGGTCCTGGCTTTCATTTTTTCTGCTGACTTTCGTCAAGGTTTTTCTGCTGATTTTGCTGATTTTATGCTGATTTTTCTGCTGACTTTCGTCGCTAAGTCGTCAGTGTTGAATTCAGACACATTTCTCCGGGAGGGATTTCTGGGGGGGGGGGGGGATTGCACTTTTTGACCATTGAACACACAAAATCTCAAATTTTCCGGAGGGACATCTCTTTCATCCGGGGGATCTAACACTGAGAGTCGTAACCAGCCAGAGAAGCCAGAGGATGCTCTGGAAAGTTTTAGTGGATGTAATTCTGAATGCTTTTAAGATGTTAAATAATGAAATACTGTACTAAAATATACCTTAGTTTTTGCGATTTTTTTCGTGTGTTTCTGTATTTGGATAATTTTAAAGTGTGTTTGCAATCAAACAATTTAAAGTTTTGTTTTTAAATTAGCAAAATATTATGAAGGTTAAAGTAAACAAGAGGTTGCACTGGGTCTTAAATTTATAATTAAGTAAATTTTGAACATGCTATAATTTCGAATTTCGTAATAAAATTTATAAACAGAAAAAAATTGTGTGACAAAATTAATATCTTTTCAAAAATTCCGATTTTTTAAACCTATTAAATATCATAATAATAGTATTTCATGATAAAAAAAAATATCTAGTCTAGTCTGGGAGGGGCTTCAGCCTCCTTAGCTCCCCCCGTGGGTACGCAGTGCACTGGTTTGAATATAAATAAATAAATCATGCCTAATATACATGGGTTTAGAAAGTGCTGATTGCGAAATATGTGGATTTGTCCTTGAAAGATTATATTTTACCTTTTAAATGGAAATTTGTAAATACAGAAATATGCAAAAAATGGAAATTTTTCTGGAGTTTACGGAAGAAAAGTTACATTAAAATACGTAAATTGTCAGTATAATTTCCATATTTCAACGGATATTTTTTTACAGTGTATAAAGATTACAAAAAAAGATGTGAAAAATTGACTGCCTATTACCTAACTTGCAGATTGGTCAAAAATGGATGCGATTCAGACGTTTGAAATATCTTAAATTCAGACGCATAAAAGTGTCTTAAAAATTAAGACACTTTAAAATGTCTGAAAATTAAACACTCCAGTTTCAGACACTTATGTGTCTGAATTTCAGACATTTCAGTTTACAGTGTTTATACCATGATCATATAGTAAGACACTGAAGTGTCTTAATTTCAGACACCTATGATGTCTGAAATTCCATATTCAGACACTTAAGTGTTTGAATTAATTTTACAGTCACATATGTGTTTGAATTTAAGACGCTCTTATTTACAGTGTAGAGAACTTAAATTGACATTTAACTGTAATCAGAAAAATTTGATAAAGCTTTGAGTTTGACTCAAATTATACAATCTTTTATTAAGCAAAGAAAAATAATCTTTGGAATATTTTATGTTTAATTGCTTCCATTCTGTTCAATATATAGATCGACTGCTGCTATAACAGAATATCAACGTAAAAATGTGTATTAAATATGCAATATGAAAATGCATATTAAGTCGGATGTTTTTGATAGAGTTTTATAAACAATAAAAGAATTACTTGAAACAGAAATTGTATAAAACAAAAGGAGTTATGTTGTTTCATTCTATTGTAAATAACATTTTCTATGCGAAGCAGTCATTGCTGTTAGAAATGCTTTTCTAATACTTCGTTTTGGATTTTGTTTATTTTCGCAATTTGTTTACTTGAAATCTTACGCTGAGATTTTCATACCTCTTTAACCGTTCAGATTATTCTGATTTTCAATAGAATATCTTTTTTTTTCATTTTGCAAAAATAAAATATTATAGGGGCTACGTAAGTACCAAATATTTTAAATCATATTAAAAGACATTAAATATTTATTCAACTACAAGTTTTATAGGGTTTTTCTTTTTTGACAGTTTGTTGAAAAAAGGCTATTTAAAATTATTGCAAAGTGTTTGCTAATGCAGTGTTAGTAATACCATTTAGATATTTTATTCAAAATTAGGAGTTCGAATCACAGCAGAATACATTGATTATTTATCTTTCAATTTAAATCTGACTATCCTGAAATTTACTCGGTATTCATAAAACAATATTTATAATACAAGGTGTTTATAAAGTCCCGGACCCATTTTGATGTTTAATAACTCATAAAATAATAAAGATAGATTAAAATTAATAACATAAAGGGTTAGATAGACTCAAAAAGTTTCATGACCCTTGTCAATGAACTTCCACGTGTGCCCCCCTTCGTCGCACGGAGAACATCAAGTCGATAGTCAATTTCACGCCAGGTAGCGGCAAGCATGTCGGCATCCAGAGAGGCTATTGCGGTTGTAATTCTGGCTTTTAAGTCATCAATGTTCGACACTCTCCTTTTGTAAACATTGTCCTTTACAAATCCCCAAAGGAAAAGTCCAGCGGCGTTATATCAGGTGATCTGGGTGGCCAAGGAATTGGACCTCCTCACCCAATCCATCTTCCTGGAAAATGGTCATTCAAAGAAGTACGAACGATGGTACCCCAATGAGGTGGTGCACCATCTTGTTGGAAAATGACATGTGGAAATACGAAGTTTTCCAACATGTCTAAGTATACGACTGATGAGACCGTCTCTTCTGTAAAAAAGAAAGGCCCAATGCCTCGGTCGTGCATTAGTCCACACCACACTTTAATCTTTGGGAAATCTCTTACTGTCTCACGGTATTCATGGGGGTTTTCAGATCCCAATATGCGCACATTATGGCGATTAACAATGCCAGAAACATTAAAGGATGCTTCGTCGGAGAACATTATGTGCTTCAGAAAATCAGCAGCATCTTCTGTTCGCCTTAGCATATCTGTTGCAAAGGCCATCTTCCTAGGTCTATCGTCCGGTTCCAAAACTTGAACAATTTGAACTTTGTATGCATGCAGTCTTAATTTTTTCTTAATAACCTTGTACACCGTCGGAATTGGCATATCCAATTCTCTTGCCGCTGATCTCACAGATCTTCTAGGATTGTGTAAAAATGTCTCTGACACGCTCAACATCAAAATCACTTGTGCAGGGACGTCCGGAACGTTTCTGATCGGCGATACTTCCAGTTTCTAGAAAATTCTTTTTCCACCGCAAGATGCTGCTTTTGGATGG
Organism: Maratus speciosus; assembly: GCA_963932465.1. Lineage (NCBI taxonomy): Eukaryota > Metazoa > Arthropoda > Arachnida > Araneae > Salticidae > Maratus > Maratus speciosus. The sequence continues at coordinate 2,475,253 of OZ010787.1, forward strand.
AGGACCTTTTTGGTAAATTCTTCTGCAATTTCTCTCTGCTTGCACTATCGATTTTGTTTCTATGAACTACCATAAAATCTGTGCTTTCTCTTGTGGTGTATGCATTCTCCTTAATATCCGCTCGAATAAAACATCACATACAAAAGTAACATAGAACAAACACATCAAAAGTAAATATAACATTGCAATAGTTGCCAAAAACAAAAGACAGAAAAATGCAATTAATAAGCAGACGATATTTAGAAAAGTACAGATATTTAGAGTGGAAAATGAAATTATCTGAAAATAACCACACGCGCAGACGATATTTACAAAAGTATAGATATTCAAACCTGAAAAGGAAAATATACGAGTTATTCCATCAATAAATGCCATAAGTTTGTTTACACCTTCATTATTTTATGAGTTATTAAACATCAAAATGGGTCCGGGATTTTATAAACACCCTGTATAGTTGATATTTATTTCAGAGCATAAAACACACTATTGAATTGACAATGTTAGTTTATTTTATAATATAGATTATAAACATGATACATTCTTATTGATCGATTTACGGTATTCGCGCCATATAAGAGGAATCCCATTGTCGATAAAACTATTGCATGAGCGTTCGAATAATACTTTCTATTTCTCCTGTTGTAAAAATATATGTTTGTGTAACCCAAGAAAAAGAATAATAAAAAGCACTTGTCTTAATCTCAAATTACGATTTATATCTACTGTTCAATTGAATATTTATGAACCTAGCTGAAAAACAAATTACAGTTTTGACGAACTTGTATCGTGAAGTCCTTTAATGGAAAGTTTTATAAAACATTTTGAGCTTAACAAAATAAAAATTTAAATAAAAGATTTTGCGTGCATTTTGGTCCTTAATACCAGTACCGTCTAGACGGCTATCTGGGCTGAGGCCGAGGACTCAAACACTGCCAGGGTCTTTGTATTAACGAAACCCGAATTATAAAATAAACTTTAGCTTTTAAAATAAAATAATTAAATAAAGGCAGTCACAATGAACTGTAATAATTAAAAAAAAAAATATTACGTAGCATTATTTACATTATTATGTTTTAGTATTACAATCTAAATATGAGCATAATCTTATAATAATAATTTTCGCCACTAACGGAAATTTACGATTTTACCAACATTTCAGATGCAAGTAAATGAAATTAAAAATAGATATGAGCATAATATTATTCCATTTAAAAAAATCGCATAGTTCTCAGCCTTACTACACATAAGCAGTTCTATAAAAAAAAGTATGCACTGCCTAAAAATTAGAAAAATATGAATTACTACGAAATTAATAGAGGTTCTGATATAAATTAAAACGATGTAGGTTTTAACGCATAGCAAAGAATGATTGGTTTAAGATCAGAAGATCCTCCTCATCAATTTTCAACAGTTACGAAAAATGTTTGTTCTGTTCAAAATAAGAACCGAGTTCGTTAAGTATGCAGCGTGATCTCCTTGGATATTGATGCCCATTTGGCATCTTATGTGCATGGTGTCCACTAAACATTTAAGAAGATCTCGGGAAATTCTTTTCCATTCGTTTCTCATGGCAGTTTTGAGGTTCCTGTACGTTTCGAGGGGAGTTCAGTGTTTGAGCTATATGTCTATTCAGTGCATCCCAGGGGTTTTCTACAATATTTACTTACGGAGAATAAGAAGGGAATGACAATATGCAACTTACTACTGTGGGGGACATTTCAGCTCTCTTACGTGGATCGGCATCGTTATCCATGAACCTAAAATCTCGACTTACTGCACCATGGAAAGGACGGACATGGCCATGGAGAAAGTTTGGCAATACAACAGCAATGTCACTGTACTTCCTTCAACTATTTGAGGAAGAATTCTGCATTGTTCCTGATATCTGCATCCGTAATTACCCTTTGTGGTAGCAGTTTACCACATTCTGGTGATGCGAATGAGGTTCTCTCTGTTTCCTCACTTCCTTGGGTCCAGAGTCACTATTCATGGTGAAGCGGAATTAATTGCAGAATATGACTCTGACTCCTACGAATATGCTCCTTTCAGAAGCGTAAACTTTCTCTAAGATGATGGGCTTGTACTGGATACATGTGACAAGCATATAAGCCTCATTTTGTAATCACTGAGAAACGGTTTTCTATTATACACGGGTACAGATAACACTAGCTAGGTCTGATCTCATCTGATCTGCAGTAGTATTTCTATTTCTCTTTACCATTAGGCAGGCATGTCAATGCTCTTGAGTTTGTGATGATCCTACTATGACTCCAGCATACTTGTTCACAGTAGTTCCACATCTAGAAGTAATTTTTAACTATCAGGTAACACTCTTCGACATACTTTTTGTCAAAGGCACTTTTCCGTACCTCGAGACATCCAACTGCTCAACCATGATAGTCTGCACTCAAATGATGCATTACAGATATTTTGCAGCCAATACTTGTCGTAAAAAAACATGTTACAGCTTCTGCAACCGGGAGTGTAATACTTAAGTCAAGTGTTATTGCTTGCAATTATGAATAAGTAAACAACGGTGTTGCTCAGTCTTTAATAGAGTGAAATGGTGTTTCCCTACTGTGTTACTTACAGTTATTTTTTCTGTGATTGAGCGGATGCCTAAAGCGCAATATTGCATAAATTGGTTCTTCTGTAGCATTTTTCAAGCAGCATAGTTTATCCTCCAAAATCTGTCAAGCACATGGCCTCCAATCTTTTTAAGATGTCTTGCTTATTATCATTATTGTTTCATTATATAAGTATATGTTGTTTTATTTCTGAAATTTACAAGAAGTTTGTTTTTGCCTTGTAAATTTTAAGATCAAGTTTCACAAGATGAAAATTTGTGTCACATTTTTTTCTTTCTTTTCTTTACTTTTTTAACCTGCCAAATTTTAAATTCAGTTTTCACCAATTTGATATTAATCTTCGTTTTACCATTCACGTGTTAAAAGTACGTTATAACTTCGACATATATTTCAACAGTGGTCTACTTTCAACACAAATTCTTGCAATCTCGCATTTTTCATATGATTAGCAAGAGGAGATTTCGATGGCGTTAACACAGAATAAGATGGTTGTTTGTGTATCGATAGAGTACAGTTATTATATAATTATATGAAAGTCAAAAGGTGCAATACCCAGGAGGTCTTGAGAAAATAAGCCTCAAAGTTTACGTTACAGTTTAAAAACGGATAAGTTACTTCCTTGGGCAAGAGCCTTAGCAGCATGATTGTCAACGCCCTGGATTTTGAACCCCAGACAGACTCTTATTTTTCGCAGCGATAATAAAATATCATTTATTTTCGAACCACAATCGAAAAAATATGTCTAATCATTCATATTTACAAAAAATAAAAATTAAATAAATGCCTTGTCGGATATAACTACTGTTTTAGCTATAAAATTTTAACTATTTAAATATTTAATGAAAAGTAAGAGTAAAAAAATAGACAATTTGTATTTCTATAGACCAGAAAGTTCGGTTGCTGTTTAAAATTATCTACAGTTATTTAAATGAATAATAGCCTATATCACCAGAAATAAATAAATTAAAATGCATGATATAAATCGATAATATATTATTTTAATTTTGTTTCGATCTCCGAATATTTCAAATATTGCATGACTTTTTTTTTCTTTTAAATTTATAATATATATGGGATATTTACATTTGAATTTAACCATGATAAATATAAATGGCCGGCGGCATTCTGCTTTAAGACCAAGGTCCGCTGACCCAGTATTCGGTCGAACAGCAACGGTTCACACGTCCGTTCACGAGAGCAATCAACAGTCATCTCCCTTTCTCACAATAGTTTTTGTAAGTTCAGTAGTTTTTCGTAGACTCAGAGATTGGGATGGATCGTCCAGAGCATCATTTAAAGAATGTGTTAGTCTTTGCAGTGCAGAGTTCAAATTCTGTCACCACAATTCGGCCTACCTGACAGGGCTGGGTCCTCCCAGTCACCCATCTAACTTACATACCTGACTGGTACTGGACTACTTTTTCCAGAACGTATATTATATACACAAAAAAATTCACAAACAATATATAAAACAAAATAATAGTAAAATCAATCACTAAATACTGCTGTTTAAAAGTTTTCAGTCCTTGACCAATATTTTTAGAGTTAGAAAAATAATAAAGTTTTTCTGCTTGTCACTTGGAAGCAGTTCTTTTCACAGTTTATTCATAATAGTAATTAAAAAAAAGATATCAATAACACACAGTTTAAAAAAAAAATATATATAAATACAAAAATCACTTAAAGCATAAATATTTCGTCTTAGACAGTAGAAGTCAAAGGCTTCATGTGCTCTGCAGCCGTCGAGGTCGTACTTGGACCCTCATGGTATCTAACCTTGCTCACGTTGTAGCGATCGTTTCTTTTTACTGCAGTATTCTCAAAGGGACCAAGAAACTTAGACTTTAGTTTGGTAGCTGTACCAAACTGTGTTTCTTGAATGGCCACCAAATCACCGAGTTTATAGGAGTTGGTCTTTTTTCGCTTTTTGTTATACGTTTTCATGTTTTCCTGTTGTATTTATAATATGTTTTGCTTAGCTATTTCTCTATTCGAATTTCTTTCCGATATGAACGAATTTAATTCATCATCATCTAACAGTGTTTTGATATGCAGGTCAGTTTTCTGCCGCAGTTTCGTTCCTGTCAGTAGTTCGAAAGGTGTAAATTTTGTACTTATCGATACGGTACTATTCATGATACGTTGCACGGGCGAGACAAATTTGTACCATTTAGTGGGTTCTTCTACGCTACGTTATGCTAAAATTGGGATAAGAATTCTGTGCATTCGCTCTATTTGACCGTTTCCTCTAGGTATCCCTGTTGTTATGGGAATATGCTCTATGTTCTCTACCTTACAATATTTCTCAAAATCAGCACAGGTGAATGCCGGTCCTTTGTCGGTAATAATTCGCGATGGATTTCCAAACATATCATGTCGTCGGGTTAACTTATCGATGACTTCTTTAGCGGATGTAGTTTTAACGGGGTATAGCCAAACAAATTTAGTAAATGCGTCCACAACATTAAAAATATGATTGTAATTTTTATTTGTAGAAGGCATGGGGCCAATGTGATCTATGATATAGGTCTCGAGGGGCATATTTTGTTTGGGGATCGGGTTTAACAGACCTTCTCCTTTTCCTTGCTTTTTATTGCAAAGTATACACTCTATGCAGTTGGCAATGGCGCTTTCAATTTGCTTTCTTAATAGGGGTATAAAATAACTTTCTTTTAAAATAATTTCAGTTTTAGCCACTGCGTAATGACCTTTGTTATGAACATCGCGTATTATTTCCTTTTGCATATTGGTAGGAATCATCAGAAGTTCTCTGTCATTTTCATATTTGTATACGATGTCGTTTCTTATAAAATATTCTGAACTTTCATTTTTTTCAATTAACTTTTTTATCGCTTGTATGTGTTCTTCCTCTTGTTGTGCATTCTTTATTTTTAATGTTAATTCATCATGCGATCGGGTAACTATTAGAACTGTATTTCTACTCAATGCGTCTACATGTTTCATTCGGGATCCTGATCGGTGGGTAATTTCGTAATCAAATTCCTGTAAGAATAGGGCCCATCTGGCTACTTTTGGCGTAATGTCTTTTTTGTCCATTGTCTTTTGAAACGCGGAATAATCTGTCACAATTTTAAATTTCGTGCCTAATAAGTAGTTTCGGATTTTTTTAACCCTATTACCGCGAGAGTTTCCAATTCGTAACTCGAATATTTTGCTTGAGTATGTGTGGTTTTACGGCTCATGTAATGAATAGGTGGTAAGTTTTTGTTCTCATCTTCTTGTAGTAGGACACTACCAAAACCTATGGCGCTTGCATCGGTGTGCAATTCTAGTCTAGCGCCTCGTTGGAATGTATATAATACTGGGGGGTGAACTAATTTTTCTTTAAGAGTCTCAAAAGCTTGTTTTTCGGGGATTCCAAATTTAAATGTATTTCCCGCTTTTAATAAATCACTTAAAGGTCTCGCTATAGTTGCATAATGTGGGATGTATTTTCTGAAGTAAGAAGTTAAACCCAGAAAACTGTGTGATTGTTTAAGGGTGCGGGGTTCAGGAAAATTCTTTACTGCCAAAGTTTTGGCTTCCGAGGACCTAGTAGTTCCGTTTTCGATAATATAGCCTAAAAATTCAATTTTCCGTTTAAGGAATTGGCATTTTGCAATATTAAATTCAAGTCCGTATTCCGATGCAACTTCTAGGACGCGTTTCAGTTTTAAAAGCGCTTCTTCTTCAGTCTCCGCAAGTACTATGACAGCGTCTAAGTAAATTAATATTACTTTTTCTTTAATTAACTGTTTGAAAACAGCTTGAATATATCTCTGAAAATTCTGGGGCCCAATCGATAATCCGAACGGAAGCTTTAAATATTCGTACTGGGAGTTATACGTGACAAATGCTGTATATTTCCTACTCTCCTCTGCTACGTCTATATGAAAAAAAAACATTTTTTCAATCCAATGTAGTGAAAACCTTCGCTTCCTCAATGTTATCTAAAACGTCTTCTATTCTTGGCAAGGGAAAATTATCTCTAATTATTTTTTTATTAGCTCTATAGTCTACACACAATCTCCAACAATTATCTTTCTTTTTCGCTAATACTATAGGCGATGCATAATTAGAGTTACTTTCCGTTATAATTCCCATTTCCAAACATTCTTGTATTTGTTTATCCAAAACCTCCTGTTCTGGATATGCTAAACTACGAGGTCGTTGCGCAATCGGAATATCATCAGCTAATATTATATTTACTTTTAACTCTGTGTCCTTAACCTTGTTTGGTTTATAATTAGTGATCAGTTCCGTTAACTCTTTCTTAATTGTATTGTTTGTAATATGATTAAGCTCAACTTCCTGAGAATTAATAGAATTAGCTGTCTCAGCTAAATACATATCTGTGGTTTTCGCTAAGAGTAACTGTGGAACAGAACACTGTTCACTTTTCAACAAACAACTTTTATCAGAGTTTAATGGCATGTTTATTTTTTCACTAAAGTTGCAAGCTGTTTCATTTTGATTAGTTCACTCCTTTGTCACCAATCCAGCTGTCGAAATCATTTTTCCTATCGTGGGATTGTTTTACTTTTCTGACCGCAACATCGCATGAAATTTGGGTGTGACATAGATGACGCGTCTGGTTTTTGTCATGACTGTTTCTTTTGGGAAAGCAGTGACGTAAATCGCCCTAACTTCCTTCAATTTCCGTTTCCCTGTAATTTGCAATCCTTTTTCTGACATATTGAAATTTACCTGTTTCAAAAAGTTATTTCCTAAAATTATAGAATGGCTCAAATTTGTACGACGTATAAATCTGCATTCACTGTGTAACCATCTATTTGAATTTTTACGGTCGTAAATCCTATGGGTGTAATCTGACTACCACCAATACCTGACAATCCAAGTCATTTTCATGCAATTTAGGCATCACAGGGCTGTATAAGTATCGTTACTACACATATTGACATCACTTCCTGTATCGATTAAAGCATCCATATTTTTCCCTAAAATCCCCTCGCTTTTTATAATTTTATCAATCGGATTTGAGTTATTGCTTACGGCAGCGTTTGCATTTTTAGGAGAATCATTTGTACACTGGTCAGACCTGTGGCCAGGAAATTTACACTTCCAGTAGACCGGACTTTCTTTTTTTCGGGGGCAATCCCTCCAACGGTGGGAAAAGTCATTGCAATTGAAACAACGGATTTTTGTATTTAAATTCTTTTGGGGGGGTAGGTGTATAATTTTTTTCATGTGGTACGCGACTAATGTCATTTCGATGGAACGCTCTGTTATTTTCACTACCTTGACGTTTTCTAAATTCCGTGTTTGGGGGCTTAATTTCAATTTTCCGTAAGTTAACTCTGGCGGTTTCAAAATCATCCAATTTATTAGTCAATTCTTCTACACTCGTAATTTTTGGCAGTTCGCCACAAAACTGTTCCTTCATTTCTAGGGACAATTTCCGCGTAATCTGGTCAATAATTAAAATATTTTTTAATTCTTCAAACGTTGATATGTGTAATCCCGATAACCATTCATTCAGAAAATTTGCGATTTCAAAGGAGAAATCTTTCCATGACGCTGAATTTTGTTTCCTATGTAAAAAGAATTTTTGCCTGAATTGCTCTGGTTTAAGTTTGAAACGTCTTAAAAGTATTTTCTTCACACAGTCATAATCACTGGATAGTTCCTCACTTTCACGGTTTATTAGACTAACAAAGTCAAGCGGTAACAGTGCCAACAGATATGTAACCCATTCATTTTTTTCTATTACTAGACGCTTTGCTTGCCGTTCGAAAAGGGTTAAGTAAATGGTAATTTCTTCCTCATTATTATATCTATTTAACAATTTTAGAACACCGGAACCCTTTCCGGCGATTGTAAATACTGAATTATGCAATTGAGTATTTTGTGTCTTTTCCAATTGTAATTTTCTTAACTCAAAATCGCGATTTTCAATTTCTTTTTATAGCAACAATTTTTCATTCGCTTCACGTTCAATTACAATTCCCGCTAGCAAATTTTTTACTAGATCCTCATTATACCCTTCGTATTTTACAATTAATTCAGTCAGTTGACTTTTATTAGCGCCATCTATAGGATTTAAACCTATTTCGATTACCGCAGTAACCAAATCGATCTTTTTGGACCTTATTAAGTGTGCCATAATTATATCTGACCAATTAACACATAAATAAAATATCTCTATATAAATCAATAATATATAAACACCCGATTCAAATATATCTACATGTATAATAATATGTAACAGTTTTATAAAACACACTTACTTCGTACCAGATATTTCCACAAAAAAACAAATATGTATATTTTTTCTTTACTACACACGAATGCAAAAAAAATAATTATTGAATACCAATTTTATAAGAACTTACTTCCCTCTAAATATTCTCAACAGAATATATATTTTTTTTCATTTCACATAAAAAATAACAAGATAAAAAAATTATATCGTTAATACTTTTTTCTTTCAAAGAAGCAAAAAAAAAAACATGTATCTTTCTTAGGAAGCAAAAAAAAAAAAAACAACTTCCTATCTTTATCAGCAAAATCTGATATATTACTTATTCACTCTTACGTCTGCAAAAAAAAAAATCACCGCAGACACGTTGCATAAATCACTTTCCAAAAAAAAAAAACCTCACTACAAAACTTCACCAAAAAAATAATTTTCTTTTTCTTCTGGCCTACACACAAAAAAAACTCACTGTACATCTTTTATCAACACAATTCAAGCACTTTTGGGAAACAAAAAAAAGCACTTTCCCATTTAACACAAGAAAACAAGAAGCTGAAAATCTTGCGATGAATAAGTAGGTCACACTTTTTATCAGCAGAAATAAACGAAACTCTACGAGAAGATGCAGAACACTCCGTTGATTCATAACAGGGCAGCCTCACTTAGATGAAATACTCCGTTGAAATTACGAAGCGCCGAAAACACTTGACTCTTTCCAGCCATTCACGGAACATTCGATGAAACAGACTTTTCTTTTCTTTTTCAGAACATCATTCAACTTTAGAACATCAGAAAAATTTTCACACAAGTTAAATCCACACTTTGCATGTAAATATCCCGGACGAGATCGCCAATCTGTAGAAATTTTAATGCACATTCACTTTGTCGAATAAATGTACTTCTACTGGTCGGTGTCTAGAAGGAATTTTTAAAGAAATCTTAAACTTTAATGTTTTTGAATATATGGATGAGGAATTTACATATGGGGTATTTACATTTGAATTTAACCATTATAAATATGACTGGCCGGCGACATTCTGCTTTAAAACCGAGGTCCGCTGACCCGGTATTCGGTCGAACAGCGACGTTTCACACGTCCGTTCACGAGAGCAATCAACAGTCATCTCCCTTTCTCACAATAGTTTTTGTAAGTTCAGCAGTTTTTCGTAGACTCAGAGGTTGGGGTGGATCGTCCAGAGCATCATTTAAAGAATGTGCCAGTCTTTGCTGTGCAGAGTTAAAATTCTGTCGCCACATATATATATTTTTAGATCTCAGATTATAGGTTTTGCAGTTAGAATAACTGCGTACGTAATAACTATTTTTAGCAATTCAAAATATTTGCAGTATAACTATCTCTTGTTAAATACATAGACAGTTATTATAATAAGAAATTCAAAATTAAAAACAAAAAGCAAACTATAAAATTTAAAAACCAGTTGTTAAAAAATATATAGTATTTTGATAATGGAAAAAATTAAATTTAAAGATTAACTAAAGTAGCGTATTTTAATTTTAATATATGTGTTTTAAGTTATTTCACTGTGAAAAGTAGTATTTTTTATGAGCCATTATTTTGAAAATCAGACAAAGTGAGATAGTTGTATTATTTGTTTTAATTGATTTTTTTATGTTTAAGTAGATCATATTTAAAAATAATGTGCAATTTTGAAGCTCTGAAAATATTTCCTGTAGCCCGTAGAAAATGTCAAAGTTCCAGACCACGAATCCCATTTTTCATGAAAATTGAAACGCCTGTATGTTTGGATTCCTATATCTCTGGAAAACAACAACATCCCGAAATTCTTTTGTCAGAAACTGTTAGTATAACACACTACATGGTTAGTAAAATTTACTTGGTTCCATGGGGCATTGTTAATTTTCATTGTTATGTTGCCACAAAATGCAATCAAAATGGCGTTTTTGTCCGTTTTCTGCACTTATTATCTCAGTTAAGCAATAGTACCCCAAAATTTTTCTTATAGAATATGAAAGTTTACAATTAGGACAAGCTAAGTAATATGGAACTTTACCGGGATATCGATGCTGTTAGCAGATATGATCTGTAAAATATTAAAAAGTTTCAAAATCTGCAACTTTTGAATTAGTCCTATCTCAAAACAGCATCACAGTTGAATAAAACAAAATATATCACGTAGTAGATGAACATATGCACAAAAACATGGAAACGAAAAATCAGTGGGGTCTCATGCTATTTTCAGAAAAAAAAAAGACAAGCATTACAAAAAGGCAATGCAATAATCAGGCTTTTCCCCTAGAAGGAGAAAGAGAAAGGGGTGTTTCATTTCTTCAAAGGGGAAAAACATAGGAGAGAGAAAGAGAAACGGGATAAATCATTTTCTGATAGGGAGAAAGTCTGATATTGACACTGCCTTTTTGTAACCTTTGTCATTTTTTCTGAAAATAGCATAAGATCCCACTTACTTTTCGTTTCCATGTTTTTGTACATATGTTCAACTACTACCTGATATATTTTGTTTTATTAAACTGTGATGCTGTTTTGAGATAGGACTAATTCAAAAGTTGCAGATTTTGAAACTTTTGAATATTTAACAGATTATATCTGCTAACAGCATCGATATCCCGGTAAAGTTCTATATTACTTAGCTTGTCCTAATAGTAAACTTTCATATTCTATAAGAAAACATTTGGGGTACTATTGCTTAAATAAGATAATAAGTGCAGAAATTGGAAAAAAACGTCATTTTGATTGCATTTTGTGGCAACATAACAATGAAAATTAACAATGCCCCATGGAACCAAGTAAATTTTACTAAGCATATAGTGTTATACTAACAATTTATGACAAAAGAATTTTGGGATGTTATTGCTTTCCAGAGATATAACAATTCAAACATACTGGCATTTAAATTTTCAAGAAAAAGGGGATTCATGATCTTGAACTTTGGCATTTTTTACAGGAAACAGGAAATTTTTTCAGGGCTTCAAAATGGCACAATATTCATTAAATATGATCTACTTCAACATTAAAAAAATCAAGCCAATTAAAAATACAACTATCAAAATATCACTTTTTTGTCTGAATTTCAAAATAATAGCTCTTATGCAAATAGCAGTAAATAAATTAAAAGCAGCAAACTTTTGTGGTCAATCAATTACCGATTTATTTATTTATTTTGGCTTTACATTCAATTAAATATAAATCTAAATTAAAATTATAAAGCATACTAGTTGTTACCCGTGACTGCGTTCACGTAACATTTAATGAAGAAGAAATTCATCAATTAAGCAAAAAATTTCGATAATTAAAAGCATATATAATTAACCTTTTATCACATTTTATAGTAGAAACGCTTCTGATGATCCCACTTTGCTTATTTTTGTTTATATATATATAGGATCATTTAAATTTCTTTCGTGAGCATGAAATTTCGTACACGTTTTCTAAGATTAAATGAGGAATAAATTACATATCTGTTATTCTATTTTATTATTTATATTTAGTCTATTTTATATTTATTCCGTTCAAGGATATTAATTTAATTTATGTTTTCGAGAGAAAGAATATTATTTAAAGAAATATATTTGTAAATATTTTTAAAGGAAATTATGGTTATTAACAGGTCACTTCAGACGTGACTTTGATAAGATTAGAATAATCGAAAAATCAACATGCAACCTTATGTTTATATTCCAAAAAATCACATCTTGGATGAAAAAAAGATAAATGGTATTAAAAAATAATAATCAAACTTGGTGAAGCATCACAGTTAAAAAATACACTTTAATCAGCTGTAGACCTACCAATAATATCAAAATGTTTATCACGCTCTGAAGACTCTTGAGCCTAAATACTTATTATTTAAGCAATAGCTTTCGCGAAATAAATCTATTTATGAAAAACACCCCAATTATGAATAAACATTTTCATATCTAAAGCTGTGCTGTAATTTTGGCTTATGAAAGCTTTGAAATTTGCACGAATATGCTTCAATGGGGAGGCAGAGACTGTGTTTCAGAAAGATTTTAACTACAGATTTCGATATTTTAAAATGGAAAGAAAATTTCTCTTCTTCCTTTACTCATTTAGATAATCATGGTGCCTTTAAGAATTAGAGGGATCTGAGGTAAAAGACGAATTTATTGCTTAGTTAGTGGTTTTGGCTCTCCTTTACACGTGATTGATGCCACATGTAAAGCCTAATCTCAAATTAAAATTACTTGCTAAACTTTTAGAAGTCGACTTTCATGTGCCATTTATTAAATTTTATTGAAACCAGTGTTTCTGCAGATTGTACGGTAAAAGGATGTTAAACGTATGTATTTGCGATTGTTAAATTCTTTGCAAATCACGCCATTTTGTATAACTGCTATAAAATTGTAATATTTTCTGAAAGAAAAGCAGCTAATGATTTAAAATATGACGACGCTTTCACTGTTAGCTTTTCCTATGGAATGATACTTGTCGAAATAAAAAATATATATATTCTTTCACTTCATGAATCATTTAAAACTATGCAATGTAATTTATTTAAAAAATGAAATCGATTAATGAAATCCAATATTATTGTACATTTATAAAAACATCGAAATATTATTTTTATTAAATATACTAAATTTCAAGTATGAAAATGTATTTAAAATGTAAGCTAAAATTTCATTTTGAAATAATGCGACTTTTGGCACAAAATTTTATTTCTGAAAAGTATATTGTTATTTTAAGATTTCGTTTTCACTTTCGAATCTGGTGTAATGAAAACGACATCGCTTTGACAAAATTAAAATAAATATACGTTAATGTTTTCGTATTAACCCAATTTCGGCCAAAGGTGCGTAAACGCACCATTTCAATAAATATATTTTAATTAACACTGTGGCAAATATTTTTCACTAATTTTATTTTTCTGCTATTTTAAGGGTTCTGGAGTCATCTATAAAATATCAGTAATTCAATTGTGGTAAACACTTTCGGTTGAGAAATTTTCAAAATACGCTAGATTTTTAAAATTGAAACGATTATTGACAAATTTGACTTTTTGAAAATGTATAATTATTCCGCTTGAGATTAATCATATGTTTTTATAATGGATTGAAGTTGCAAGTTCTGTAAATAAAATAATAACAAAGCAAATGTCATAAAAAATTTAAAAAATATATTAATTTTAAATTTAATGGTGCGTTAGTGCATCATTGACCGAATGCATGAAAATGTAGAATGCATTTTATTTCTCAAATAAAATATTATTTTTCATGCACGAAATTTTTTTTTTTGGTCTTAATGAATGTAACTTAAGCACATTTCAAAGAAAATAATACCACATTTTTAAAAAATTTCTATGGTTGGCCTAAAATGTGTTAAATTGAATGCTTTCCATGAAAAAAAAAAATTACATCATTTTTATCCGATAAAAGCTTTTACTAAAAACGCCTTTGTAACATGTTTTAACTGCTATTTTTTTAAAATAATTAATTAAAATAGTATATGATTTAAAAAAAAATTAATTCGTATGAATAGTGGGCAATAACTATCCACTTAAATGTTCAGAAGTTATATTTACATCCTTGGTTCTAAATGTCAATATCTTCGCAGACGATTTTTCGCTTCTGTGGAATAAATTCATTCATGAAGCTTCGATGTGTGTAAATATGTTTATAGCGTCAAAAAATATTTTAATGCGTTTTTATTCCCCTTTCTTCCACCAAAAATATCTTCTCCTGATAATCATAACGTGAAGTTTGAAAGAACACTCTCATTTGTATTTTCAAAATTTTTAATCAGTATGGACAATATTCCTGTGACGTCACAATTAGTAAAATGGCGGTTTTTATAGCCTCGGACTGAAAGCGAGAATAGGGTCCATTATTAAAAAATATTTCTGTTATTCGTTTTAATATGACGTCATTATTTATCTATTTTCATTAGTTACTATGGTATCCATGCCCCTCGCATTTTTAACGAATACTTGGAAATACCTGTTTTATTTCAAATATGACATTCATATTTTTCCAAGCGAACAACTTTATTAATAATAAGATTCTTTTCCATTCTTTTTCCTTCTAATTAAGACTCCATTTTTGACAAAAAAACCCCCTATTAACGTAACCGATATTCATCCTTCATGTATAATAAAAAATACCCCATTTTTCGTTTCAAATATGACGTCATATATATTTTCTTTTGAATTCTTTTTATTTTAATTTTTAATTAATTATAGAAGAGAAATTATTATTCCCGATTTAGATTTTCTTGGCAACAAGAAAGAAAGATGGTTAAATTTATCGGGAAAATGTCAATTGATTCTGTATGAAAAAGAATGAAATTTTGAATTATTAAGAAAATTAGTTGAATAAATTAAATAAAATATAGCCTATGTTCATTTCCGTTTTATAATACACCTATATGCAAAGATACAAAAACATTACTTCATCCGTTTAGATGTTGACTCCATTCAAACTTTCGGACACTCTTTGGCATTTATAATATTATAAGGATTTTTTTTAAAAAGGTATTTTTTTTATTTCTTGGATCATGAAATGAAATTAAAATAATATGTATTTAAGATCTATATCACGCATTTTATTTTATTTCTCTGTGAAAAATATGAGATTATTCATTTAAACAACTGTAAATAATTTAAAATTGCAGCAAAAATTTCTTATCGGAAATTGCCTTTTCGTTTACTTTTCATTAAATTTTTTAATATGCAAAATTTCATAGCTAAAACTATACCGATATGCGACAAAATATATATTTAATTCATATTTTCATAAATTTCAATGAGTATACGAATTTTCCATATGGTGGTTCGAAAATAAACTAATGGTTACCTGGAAGAAAGGCCTATGTTACATATTTAAAATGTTATAGAAACGCGGAAAAAAATCTATTAACGTCATTGCTTATCAATGTTCCTGAAGACCTAGTTCAACAAAGGACCTTCATCCGATCTTAATTACCCCCCATTTTTGTCTACATGCTCAGAATTCACGAGTATTCGAAAACTCCCTGCCAGTTCGGCCTACAGGCGGTGGTAGATTTCGAAGTTAATTACTAATTTCACCAACTAAAACTAAATCAAGATTAGAGATAAACCCAGTTTAACAATTTTGTCTGGCCGCTTTTTTACAAGTTTTGAATTCAATTTTTAAGTAGAGCTGGTTTATCATAATCATGTTAATACGATAACTTTTTCTTCAACACCTATTTTTTTTTTTTTTTTTTGTTTTTGCCGCAAGAGTTGGTCCTATCAAAAAATTGTCAATATAAAAGTTGTAGATAATATTAAGATTTATAAAAAATGTAAGCGGATTTGACATCTTGTGAATTGACGAAGTTATGAATTTTTATCTTCTTCAACCCCCCCCCCTTTTTTTCATTTTTATTTATTTATTTATTTATATTGCGGTAAGAGTTGGACCTATCATTAAGTGAATTTGATATCTTCAAAACTGACGAAGTTATAAATTTTTGCTCCCTAAAATCCCATTTTTTCGCCCTTGAGGCTATTTTTAATTTTATCAAAAATCTGTGATACATAAATTTTTGGCCCTTTACCTAGAAGTAATAACTTTAAACTGATTTGATATGCATTATAATTAAGAAGTTATGTGGTTTTTCGGTTTTCTCAAAACCCCACCCCATTTCCACCCACTTGGTCCAATTTTGCCCATTTGCAATCCCCGCCGAGATATTGGCCATCTCAATGTTTTTGGTAAGTCTGAAGGTGAACCGTGCATAATTGTGACTTTTATCGTGCGGACAACATTTAGTACATTTATACACACACACACAGATACACATACATACATACATATTAGGGTGGAGCGTAGAATAAAAATTTTTGAATTCAAAATCGGCCCGGTGTGCGAAAGTTGCGTATTGTATTGCTTATTATGTAAAAAAATTTCCTCCCCCTGAATTGATATCTTCATGCGCCCTCCCTCTTACCAAGCATCTGTAATTTAAAGTCCTTAAAACTTTTTCGTTTATTATTTTTTTAACCTATTTGTAAATATTTTCTAAGGTAAATAAATAATAAGTCATCCAATAAACTTTCGCCCCCTCCCCCCCCCCCAAAAAAAAAAAAACTAATTCTGCTTATTCCTCTTTTTTCCCTCAGGTCACAAAATTTTAACCTTAAAAGTCATTGCTTTTTCTAAAACATTTTGTAGTCTATCTGTTAATTTATTGTAATCGTAAATAATCAATCATATAACTATACTCCTCCCCCACCAAAGTTGACGTTTGCTCTGACTCTCCCCTTACCAAGAACACAAAATTTAGTCTTTTTTGTCCTATTTGCTATTCTTTAGTGAGGTAAATAAATAAGTCATCAAATAAAATCCCCCCCCCCTTTTTCCTTCTTTCCCTTATCTAAGTTTAAAATCTTTCAAAATCTTTTTTCAATACATTTTCAGCTTTATCTGTTTCATATT
The DNA here is from genome assembly GCA_963932465.1 of Maratus speciosus. Lineage (NCBI taxonomy): Eukaryota > Metazoa > Arthropoda > Arachnida > Araneae > Salticidae > Maratus > Maratus speciosus. The sequence goes on from OZ010787.1 coordinate 2,492,476, forward strand.
GAACAATAAATAATTGATTATATAATTTCTTCCACCCGCATATAAAATTGACGTTTTCTTTTCTCTCCCCATTATTTCCATGCTCACAAAATTTAACCCGGGATTACACTCGCTGGGTATGACATGCCCAGGGTGAGCACTGTTATTACATTTCTCACCACTAATTTTCGAAAAGTAATCTGCAAATCATTTTAGCGCGGAAATTGTTAGCGATATCACCCATTGTATAAAATGACGACTTTAGTTTGAATTTATTGGTGTCAAAGTATAAATTGTATATAACCCGGTTTTGCACGAGCATTCCCGGGTTAAAGTCTCTAAAACTCCTAATTTCAATGTTTTTGCCCTATTTGTAAATCTTTAATAAGTTACATAATCAGTCATCTATTAAACTCCCCCCCCCCCTAAAAATATATCTGTTTCTTACCTTGTCTTACCCTCAATTCATGAAGTTAAAAAATCTAATTTAAAGTGTTCAACACTTTTTTATTTATACTTTTTTTGGTCCTAATTATAAATCTTTTCTATCTATAATATTAACTAAATCTTTTCAACTATGTACGGAAGTGTTAACAGTAAAGCGATAGGTATACATTTAATTGTGCAAAAAAAAAAAAAAAAAAAAAAAAAAAAAAAAAAAAAAAACATTTTAACTGTATTTTTCAAAGCAAAATGTCTTTAGAGAGATATTTCTAAGGGAAATATTGTGGTTTCTCGTCAAGTAAATTGTCAGAACCTTCCGAAATCATTTCATTCCGACTAGCTCAGAAAGAACCACCAAACTTAGATACCAAAGGTGCCTGAGTTATCAACTGAACCGAGTATATCCATAAACAAAAAAGAAAAATCATGCGTCAATGTCGACACTTTCCAACACTTCCAGAACACTGTAACAAAACTTCGCCGTTTAATAAAGTGCAGAAGATATCTAACTAAACATTTATAAAACATATGACACATTTGAAAAGCAGATTTCAACAATTGCGCCCATAACCCGGAAGGTACGCCACTTCTTTTGTGCAGCTCTGTATATGATATATTTGTACTGCATGTATTTGTACAGATTCTACATACTATGTTAAAATTTAATTTTGTAAGAAAATACATAAAACAGTTGAAAATTCACCCTCGGCAACTTAGACGGAAACATACTTGAATTCTTTTGTGTAGCCCTGTATATAGAATTCAGATTTTTATACACGTCAAATATTAAGCTGAAATCTAAATCAAGCAAAAACATGCTTAAAATTACTGAAATCACACTTCCAGGAATTATTTTCCATAGGCGGCAATGTATCAAGTTTTTTTAATATTCCTGTATAGGATTTTATTTGTATGATACAAACATCTCTTAGCATACTAAATGTAGTTGAGCTTGTACATTTATAACTAAAAAAACCAAGCATCTTTAAGCCATTCATACTCATTCTCAGTAATGGTTACGAATTCTTTTGTACAGTCCTGTATAGGGCCTGTAAAATTTATGCACACCATGTAGTACGCAAAAATTCAGTTAAACTTAAAAATGCATTCTATAAATGAAAATGCACTTTCAGCATTAATTTTTAATAGCTGACACGTCGGATACAGTATTGTATCAAAATATTTTATGTGTCCCTGTAAATGAACGCTAAATGAAATGCAAACCATATTCGAATGCAAGCATCTTGTAGTAAATCGAATTAATCTGTATCTATTTCGTCATGTTTGAAATAATGTAACGTAATCGAAATACGCTACCAACAGTTTTTCCTCGTAGACCTTATACAACTATGCTCTTTTGTCTGACCCCGTAAATAATTGTTAAATGCTCATGTTGTACAGAAAGTAGCCTTAGGACACCTCAGATATTCATATCAATTTCATTATCATTGTGACAGAGTAATATCAATGAAATACGCCGCAAACGATATTTCTTCATGGGCTATAACATAACGGAATACTTTTGAGTCCCCTATACTCGTACTTTAAGCGTTACACATAACATAGTCTATAGTAACCATTTTAAAGTGTATCTCAATGTACATAAATTTAACTATGTTTAAGATTGTAAAACACTATTAAAATGCACCCTAAATGATCCCCCCCCCCACATAGACCATAATGTAACGGAATACTTTTGAGTGCGTCTGTAAATGAACCATGAATGATACACTCTTCATTCAGAATATCGAACATATCATGATGATTTTGAATATCATCTATCAATTACATGGCAATCCGACTACATTTATGCTAGTTAGAGCACGGACAGACAAACTCAATTCATAAACACTTTTTAACTTTGTTGTAAAGTGTTATAAATGAAAAAATGTAAATGAAAACAGAAGTATTTTACTGTTATTTAGATTGCGAATCACTACAAAAAACATTCTTGACTGACTGCATCATTTAGTGTGCAGAAATACCCCCCCCCCCCACACCACACACACACACCTGAATTTGCTCCTATGCACTTAAAAATTTCAAATTGTTAAATGTCCTTTATGTTTAATAATATACTTGTATAAAAGATCTAAATTTTCTTCCACCTGAAAATGTCACTAAACTTTTTACCCTCCCCCTTTCTCCTAACATCACATAAAGTTTTCAATATTTGGGAAACTTTATTTTTTTCTGTCACATTTTTTAGTGCTAACAACAATAAATTGTGTACTATATCTATAAATGACTACGCTAAGATTTATATGCATACCCCTCTTCCCGAAATTTATGTTTCCCGTTCCCCCCCTCCACCCCTATAACGTACAAAATATACAATTCATTTGTTTAGCATTTTCTCTCCTAATTTTGTGACCATCTTATTTTTAACCTTTAATGTTATTTAGCTTATATAAGTCTCTTGATAAATTTCGTATTCTAAAAAGAATCCCCCCCTGAAAAGTTAGTTATTTTAAAACATTTGTACCTGATATCCCCCCCCCCCGCCATACACACACACGCACACCTCTTTTAATATACCTTTTTTTTTTTTTTTTTTTTTTTTTTTTGTAATTGCGTTACGTGAAACAAAATAGTTTTTATGCAGCACTAATATCAATTTTCTGTTTGTAAAAACTGTAAAACTAACCTGAAAACAGAAAAAGAAATATATCTAAGTAAAATATTCATTTATTTTCTGAAAGTTAAATGAAAGTTAAGCTAGTTTTAATTTTTGCACGCTAATCATTAACAGATTAAAATTCTTTTTACGGCTTTTATCGTTATCGAGAGTCTCCACAAAGCTTTGGTTTACACTAGTAAAGCGAAGACAGTTGAAAAAAATAAATCTTTAGACCTGAAACCAACTCTGAGCCGAAGGGGAGGAAATCGTCACGGATAACTGGCCATTTGGTAATTGGAAGAGTTCGCTTGTCAATCATTTGAATTTAGACCATCCCACAGACCATCCTTTCAATGTAGCTTAGAAGCGAGCGGCCATCTTGATTTATTTTTTCCCGTGACTAGGGTGGCCTCTTAAGGCAGGACATGTCATCATCACAGTAGAATTTTTTATTAACTGCAATGTTTTTTTTATGACCGTAAGGACAATACGTTTTTTCAAGAAAAAATAGAAAATTATTTCGAATCATCCTAAGAAAAGAAGAACACATATCACTGTTACAAGCGCCCGTTTCTGTTTACATTGAAGTTCTGTTTATATTAATTACATGTATCTGGAGTCGGATTTGGGGGATATTATTGACGTTCTGATCCAGAGAAACAACTATTTCGCTCATGAGGAAAACTCCTTGCTATGTTAGCAGATGATAGGAAGCACAGTAGGGAACTCGTGTTTAGACGAATAAAAGTAGAAAACAATGACAGCTAGCAGAGAAGATCGCTACAAAACAGGAATTAAAGGAAGTTTAGGGTTCCAAAAATAGATTTTGCAGAAGCAGACTATGTCGATTTAATTGATGGAAATCAAAGATTAGAGAGAGAAGTGAAAAAGCGAATGGAGACTCCAATTACCAGGAGATTGGGGTCAGAAGAATTTTAAAGTTTCAAGAATGGTGGACTAGGTGCGGGCACTAAAATTCTTTTAAACCTGTTCAAATTGCCGTGTCACACACAAGTAACTGAGAAAACTATTAAATTAGTAATATAGCCCTTTTAATCTGTATCTAGATATGAAAGAAGGGAAGGATAAATTGGGACTCAAATTGAGTCATGTTCTAGAATAAAGACTTTTGATACAAAATGCGATTACAAAGTACAAACTGAAAGTGTTTAAAAACTCGTATTACTCTTACCTATTATAATTATCATTTGCTTATTAAAACTGAGGAGTTAAATATAAACATGGAAAGACACATATATCATACTGTAGTCGAAATTAATAAAAATGTCAAACATTTATGTATAGATTGATTTTTTATTATTTAATAATAGAAGAAAATTTTCAAAGACAGTCGAACATCAACTCAAAGAAGGAGGTGCTTTCTGGGTTCTTTTCTTTAAATATTTAATGACTATTTACAGATCATGATTATATACATATATACAGCAAGAATTATCAAACACTTGGTCTGGTTTTTCGAAATAAGGGAGGCTTAGCCTCATCAACAAACTGTAAAATATTACAGCGATCATGCTTTTTTAAATCACAACATTGCTTCGTATCGTTCCAGCCACAACAAAACGCAATCGCATTCTAAAGTAGGATGCGCGCGCATCGCGCGACCTTCGTTTCCATGGAGAGCAGAGAAAAGTTTCTCTTCACACTCCCCACCTGAACTCTTAAAGAGTTCACAAATCAGAATTCCATCATAAAATCATAAAAATTCAATTTTTCGTATCAGTGGTTCAGTAATCTAATACAATTTTTAAAATTCGAATACAAAATACTAAATGTAAGAATTCAAACAATATCTAATTAATCAATTAGTCAAATTCAAAATATCAATAAATTTTAAATAAAACACTTTAAATTACACAGTAAAAATAATGACTGTTAAATAACACACACATTTTTTTTTTTTTTTTTTTTTTTTTTTTTGCAGTTAAATCATATACTTACTTATACCAAAATTCAAAAAGATTCTATATATAAATAACACTAAAAATTAAAAAAGAGAAAGAAAATATTTAGAGTCCTAAATGCAGAAAAAACAAACTAAATAAATGTCTGTAAAAGTTTATGAATGTTCATAAAAAGTCTGCAAAAAGTCACTTGTTAGTCGTTTTGTATTTCAAAGGGATACAAGTGCTGAATGGATCTTTTTAAGATTCCACTCGCTGTTTTTATTTCGTATGAACGAATATTGCCATCTCTTCCAGGAATGACAGTCTGAATCTTACCAAGTTTCCAAAGAAACTTATTTTTTGCGTCATCTTGAATTAAAAGAATATCGCCCACTTTCAGTGGCGTATGGGCATTAGGATTTTTCAAGGAATGGGCTGTTTTCAAATCCATCAAATATTGTTTTTTCCATTTGGTCCACAATTGTTTCAATAGTAAAGATTGATATTTTTTTCTTTTCAGGAGTGTTGATCTCTTCGAACAATCTTCAATTATTTCAAAAAAATTAATAGGAAATGAAAGTTCTTTTCCAAAATTTAAAAAGTGCATTGGAGTAAGAGGTTCTGGTTCATTGCTGTCGCTATATACATACGTCAATGGTCGCGTATTCAAAACTGCCTCCACTTCTGTCAACAGAGTCGCTAATTCATCATAACTTAAGAATGCTCTACCAATTACTTTTCTCAAACAGTCTTTGACTGACTTTACTAGTCGCTCATAAAAACCTCCCCACCATGCAGCTCTTTCTATAATATTCTTCCATACAATTCTCTCTTTTGTAATAAAATTTAAAAATACTTTGTCTGTCAGTATGTTGTATAAATTTTCGAGTTCACCTTTGGCCTTTTTGAAGGTTTTTGCGTTGTCAGAATAAATAATTTTGGGATTTCCTCGTCTAGCTGTGAATCTTCTGAATGCCATCAAAAAGGAATTTGTTGTCATATCAGACGCGAGTTCCAGGTGAATGGCTCTAGTCACACCGCAAGTAAACAGGACAATGTAAGATTTTTGCGTTTCTTTAAAATTTCTGATATAGATCGGACCGGCGAAGTCTAAACCGCAGATTGCGAATGGCGGTGCATCACTAGCTCTGTCTTTTGGTAATGGTGCGGTGATCTGGTCTGCTGGTTTGGAGAAATATTTTTTACATATTATACAATTCTTGATAACACTCTTGACCAACTGACGACCTTTAGGTATCCAAAAACGAGATCTAATTTTTGCCAAAGTACTGGCTGTCCCTCCATGCATAATTTTGTCGTGTTCTTGACGAACTATTAGAGTAGTTAACCAAGAATGTTTGGGGAGAATTATTGGGTTTTTCTCTTCTGCGGACAGGTTAGAAAATTCGAGCCTTCCGCCCAACCTAATGAACCCGTTTTTGTCAATAAAGGGCATGAAATTTGATAAGGATGACGTCTTATCCACTGATTTACTATTTTTTGGAGATTCTATTTCTTCCTTATAAAATTGTTTTTGTTCAGATTGTATCAAAAAATTTTCAGCTTCGAGTAATTCTTCGGTTGTTACTACGTCTTGCACTTCAATTGATTTTCTCAGCTTCATAATGAATTTCTTTACCCAAACGGTAATTCTCAAAAGTTTCTCTAAATTACTATATTTTGAAATGTTTATGGGATTTTCGAGTTTTTTGACTAAGCACTCGCTCTGAAAAACATCGTTAGGATTTTTTTTTTTGTATTCTAATTCATCTGAGTAAGCAATTTCTTTGTTTTCTGATATTGGCCAACACTCAGGAGGTAAACTTAGCCATTCTGGTCCCTGTAACCAAGTTGTATCATTGATTATCCTAGAGATTTTTGATCCTCGAGAAACTATATCAGCTGGATTGGCAGTACCAGGACAATGATACCAGTTATCAGGTGAGGTCAATTTATGGATCTCTTCAATTCTGTTTCTGACAAAGGGTTTAAACATTTTAGGGGATCCTTTTATCCAAAAATAGGATATTTTTGAATCTGTCCAGTAATAAGTCGGTACATTCAATTTTAAAGCTTTCAAAATGTTACTACTTAGCTTGGCCGACAACAATGCGGCCATCAAGTCAAGCCTTGGCAAGGTAAGCGCTTTCAGTGGAGCAACCCTGTTTTTCGAAGCAACAAAAACTGTTCGAACATTTTCGGTGGTTGTTGCTACACGTAAATAAGCAACCGTACCATAAGCCTTCATGCTCGAATCGGCAAAAATATGTAATTGTAGGTCATAATCATGCCAATTGGTGATGTCAGAAAAATAGTGTCTGGGTACTGAAAAGTTTTTCAAATGAGGGAGTTCGTTACACCAGCTACTCCAAACTATACGTAAATCTTCGGGTAAGGTGTCATCCCAATCTAGACCCAAATTCCAAATTTGTTGAATTATACATTTTAGTCTTAATGTAAATGGTCCTAGGAATCCAAGTGGATCAAAAATCCTACCTAAAACTTGTAGAATAAATCTTTTGGTGTCTATTCTTCTTGAAACGAAATCAACTAAACCTCGAACATCAAAATAAAGTAAATCTTATGAATTATTCCAAGCGATTCCTAAAACTTTATAAGGGAGATTTTGTTCTCCAAAAGCTTCAGAATTAACTTCTGAAGTTATGCCATTTTCTTTCCATAGTTCACTAAGTGGTAAAGAGTTCGTATGCCATTTGTGTAAATGCATACTTGCATTTTCAAATATATCAATACATTGTAAACTAGTGGATAGGGCTTGATCAATATTTTCATGACTTCCTATAACGTCATCGACATATATATTTTCATTTAAAAATTTTACTGTGTCTGGATATTTTTCGGTGTATTTTTGCAAGTGGTGTTTAATTGTTGCAGCCAATAAAAAGGGACTGCTACTAATTCCAAATAACACTCTGGTGAATCTATAAATTTCAAAGGGTTTAGAATTATCAAACAAATCTTGTGAAAATAAAAATCTTGTTACATCACGATCTTTTTCGTCTATAATTATTTGTAGAAAAGCTTGTTTTATATCAGTTGTAAAAGCTATGGGATTAAATCTAAACCGTAACAAAACATCAAATATTTCAGGATACAAATTTGGACCTACATGCAGGCAATTATTCAAAGACAGTGAGCCTGTGTCATGAGCAGAGGCATCGAAAACTATGCGTAATCTGCTCGTTGTCCTATCAGTTCTAATTATTTCTCGATGAGGTAAATAAAAAGTTACATTTTGTTTTCTTCAGGCTCTGTAACTAACTCAATAATACCTTGTTTCAAATAATCTGCTAACACCTCCTTATACTCAAAAAATAATTCAGGGTTTTTAAATCAATCTTTGTTTGAGTTTAAAAAATCTATATTCTGCAATTTTCCGATTGTTATTTAAACATTCCCTTTCAAGCTTCCACGGAAATCGAACTGTATATCGCTTATCATTGTATTTAATTTCCGACTCAAACTGCTTCATAACATTGTTTTCCGAAAAATCTGAATCCTGTTTAGTATTAAAAAGGCCAGATGATTCGATATTCCAGAATTTTTCGATCTGTTCAGAAATAAATTTTTTTTCTACTATTACATTAAATGCTAAGGGCGTATAACTGTCAGTTGTTTTTCCCTGTAGACACCAACCAAAAATGGTGTCGACAGCTACTAATTTTTTATTCAAATGTTTTATATTTCCAGTAACAATCTCATAATAATAGTCAGCACCTATAAGTAATGTAATGGGTTCTTTGGATGTGGGTGTGTCCGCAAGGGTTAAATTTTCAAATTGTTTACTTTTCATCAAATCATTGATTTCAGGTGGGGGGATTTCAGTAGCTGATATTTGATTGGTGACTAGCGCTTCTATATCTAATTTTGAATTAGGTACATTTTTATTTTCAATAGTTAGTTTAACTACTTCAAAGGTTTTTTCAATGGGGTTCTTATTTCCAAATGTAAAAACCGACAATTTTTCCTTTCTTATTGCCTGTAAATTCAATTTATTTGCTATTTCTTCAGATATAAAGGTTCGCATGCTCCCACAATCTAAAAGTAACCTAATTAGAGATTGTTTTCCGTTTGATTTTATTTTTACACAACAAGTTTGTAGAAGAATTTTATTATTTTCTGTAGAGGAAATAGCCGAAATCACTTTTTCCCTAGCTTCACTTTCGTTACCTTTTAATTCGGGTGTAGTTACTTCTTTTATTAATTTAGATTTTAGGCATATCGTTTGATTATGTCTGCCTGAACAGTTCTTGCAACTAGTTTTAGAGTTACAATTTTTGATAACGTGTTTCCTGCCTAAGCAAAGGTAACATCTTCCTTGAGATTTCAACAAATTTCTTTTAGTGTTTACATCAACAGCCTCACACAAATCAGATGAATGTTTACTATCGTTGCAAAAAATACAATGAGCCCGCTGCCTATCTGAAGTCGATTTATCATTCGAAATGTTCATAAATTCACAAGTAGATTTAAATTCAGATTTTGTTTGACTCTTGATTTTTGTTTTATTATTTTCAAATGCTTTCATTCTCGAAAAAAATGTATGTTCTCTGCTTTTTATTTCAGCGTGCAGAAAATCTAATAATTTATGTATATCTGAATGTGTTAAATTATCTACATTTTGTCTATTATATTCCAAAGCTAATTCTGCCGGTATTAATTTTAAAATTACGGCGATAAGCATGGAGCCATAATTTGCTGGTTCGAGTCCTAATGTGGACAAACATCGAACATTTATTTCTATATCACTGTGCAATTTTTTCAATTTTTGAATTTCGTTAGCCTTATAAACAGGGGATAAATTAAGAAGCTTGTTCAGGTGATGATTAATTATCACGTCTTTTTGACCATAACGCGATTCTAAAACTTTCAATGCTGCGTCATAATTAGCTTCTGATATTTCAAAACCTTCTACAGCATTAGCCGCAGCTCCAGACAAAGAACTCTTCAAATAATGAAATTTTTCAATTTTCGAAAGCGATTTGTTTTCGTGAATTGTATTTTTAAAGGTATTAAAAAATGAAATAAATTGCGTACAGTCGCCATAGAATTTTTGTATATTGAGTTTTGGCAATTTAACAACTGAGTTTTCATAATTAATCACATTCGATTTTAAATCTTGACTATTATTTAAATCAACATTAACAATTTTTTTGTTTTCGGTTAAATTTTTCTTCACCCGGAATTTTGCAACTGATATTTTATCCACGTAATCATAAATAGAATTGATTTCAGTTTCATTGTCGTCTAACCCTAAAAGGGGCTCAATTTTCTCGCCAACTGACTTCAATAATTCTGCTTTAGTATCTAACTGAATAAATAATTCTTCTAAATTATCAAAATTTATTGGACTATCCTTCATAACATTTTCTATATTATTAATCAGCTTTGTTACTGCTGTTCTCAAAACTGTACGGTTATTTTTCAACTTTTCTAAATCAGACATTTCGAAATAAATATGAAAAACTTAATCTTACCTTTGCCGTCTTCTTATCACTTACTATGCTCTATTTCCTTATTTGTGTTTTGAAGACATTAATAGGGTAACGAATACTTTTTTTTCTTCTTTCTTTCCGGCGTGATGCACCATGAAGAAATTTTTCAAAGACAGTCGAACATCAACTCAAAGAAGGAGGTGCTTTCTGGGTTCTTTTCTTTAAATATTTAAGGACTATTTACAGATCATGATTATATACATATATACAGCAAGAATTATCAAACCCTTGGTCTGGTTTTTCGAAATAAGGGAGGCTTAGCCTCATCAACAAACTGTAAAATATTACAGCGGTCATGCTTTTTTAAATCACAACATTGCTTCGTATCGTTCCAGCCACAACAAAACGCAATCGCATTCTAAAGTAGGATGCGCGCGCATCGCGCGACCTTCGTTTCCATGGAGAGCAGAGAAAAGTTTCTCTTCAGCTTCAAGTAAACCTGTAATAAGTAAAATTTTGTCAGATTTCATGTTTTAACCCTGCTGGGGTGCATGAAGATGGTGTTCAAGGGATTTGAAACATTTTACATATGGTAAAGGGACATAATAGCATTTTATCCACAATGGACCAATAACAAATTATTATTTTTTAAATAGCTATTAAAATTCAGGAAAATTAGCGTAATTTAGCTAAAATTCGGGGATTTTGTGCCCCTTGGGACGCATGAAGATGATGTTCAAAGGATTTGAAACTTTTTACATATGGTAAGGGGACATAATAGCATTGTATCCACAATGAGCCAATAGCAAATTAATTTTTTTTATAGCTACACTGCTCAAAACAATTAAAGGATATTGCAGTTTTAGGTGGATTTTGTATCTGGTAAACTGTTTAGCTGATTGATACATGGTCGACAGACATAGTAGGTTATATGAGAATAAATTACACATGTTTGGCAGAAAAAATGCATTTTATTGCGCATTTGTGTACTAAAGGAAAAAATCACAATTTGTGCATATGAGAAAAAAAGAATAAGAAAAGGTGTTTTCTTCAAAGAAAATCATTTTCAGTAGGGGGTATGGTTTCCACGGGCGGCCAGCAACGTTGAACACCTTTGAGGCATGGACTCAATGAGGCTATTAATGACGAGTTGGGGTATTCTGCCCCACTCTTCCAGAAGAGATCTTTCCAGTTCTTGGAGAGTTTGTGGGGGTTGTTGGCGGCCAGAAACTCGTCTTCCTAGAGCGTCCCAAACGTGCTCGATTGGATTCATGTCTGGAGAACACGTTGGCCATTCCATTCGAACGATTCCTTCCTCGAAAAGGAAATCCTCCACCAGGTTTGCACGATGTGGCCTGCAGTTATCGTCCATTAAAATGAAGTTATCTCCGATTGCTGCAGCGTAAGGGGCTACAATAGGTCTGAGGATCTCATCCCTATATCGGCGACCAGTCAGAGCTCCATCTCGAATGATGTAGAGGTCAGTGCGCCCGTCAATGGAGATGCCACCATACACCAACACTCCTCCACCGCCAAATCTGACACTTTCGTGCACGAACGCAGGATTATTCCTACTGCCACGGTCCCTCCAGATGAAAATACGCCTATTATCCGGATGCACAGAAAAACGGAACTCGTCAGAAAACAGAATATCGCTCCATTCATTTCTCCTCCAGTTGAAATGCTCGGTTGCCCACTCCCTGCGGTCGCGACGATGCCTTGATGTTAATCTAACACATACCATCGGTCGGCGAGCATACAGACCTACAGCATGGAACCGGTTTCGGACAGTCTGAGTTGAAATCGTGGTGCCTGTAGCCGAGCGAAGGTGTTGTTGGTGAAGAGTAGCGTTCTTGGTTCGGTGTCTCCGAGCTGTTAACGCTAAATACCGATCTTCATTGGGCGTTGTTGCCCGTCTACGACCTTGCCCTGGTCTTCGGCCTGCACATCCACTCTCCAAAAAACGGTTCCAGATCCTGGAAATGACACTTTGTGACACTCCAATGGCTTGCGTTACTTCGGCTTGAGTTTGGCCCCCTTCTAACCTACCAACAATTCTCAAAGCTTCTGAATCTGTCAAATGACTTCGCTGAGACATCGTACTCATCGAAACAAAGCAATCACTGAATGCCGATCATCCTTGTCTTCATTCTCTTTTATCCAGCTGAAAGTCAAATTTCATTCGCTGCCGCTGAAGCGACGTTTTTGACGTGGAACTCAAAATTTGCATACTCCACAGTTTGAAAACCAGAAAAATTTGCATTTGTGATTCTCTTCTTCTATTTTCTTCAAAAAAAAATTCGTTTATATCTTTATTTTATATAAAACTTCAAATATCCTTTAATTGTTTTGAGCAGTGTATTAAAATTCAAGAAAATTTGCGTAATTTAGCTAAAATTCGGAAATTTTGAGCCCCTTGGGGCGCATGAAGATATCAATTCCGGAGGCAGAATTTTTTTTTTACATAATACGCAATACAATACGCAACTTTCGCACACCGTTCCGATTTTGAATTCAAAAATTTTTATTCTACGCTCCATCCTAATACATATATATATATATATATATAAACATATATAATTTGTAGGTGGGGGTGGTTTTGGGTTCCAGGGGTCATATAATGAAAAGTTATGAAGGAATAATTAAAAATTCCTCTGATACTCATAAGCGTACACATAAATAAAAACTAGATTAAAAACACATTAAAAATTAATCCCAACGTTTCATGCTCTTTCTAATGAGCCATCATCAGGGGAGAGGGTTCTTGAACTCCACGAAGCAAAGTTGCAAACAGCACAGTCACTTTCACAACATCAAACTGAAAACATTTCAGTAACTGATCATTAAACATCAAAATCAATACTACATCGGATATAGCGCAATCTGTTGGTAGGCTATAACACTATTATCAGAAACTAGGAAAATCCGAAATTAACATTACAAATGTACTTTTTAAAAAATATTTAAAAAGTTTTTCTTATAGTTATGAAGGAATTTTTCAAAAGTCGCACCATGATAACGACAGCAATAGGTAGTATTTCTTATGAAATCTACTTAAAACTAGTTGACTAGGGAAAGTAACAATATTATATTCGGTTTATTCTTTGTTTTAGTTTTAAATTTAAAATCAACAATCTTGTATATAAGGCGTTCAGAGCCAGAGTAGACTATCCCACAATTTTTGTGAAAAATGAGTTTGAAGTGTCAAAACATTGTATGCCAAGCAATCTATTAGCTGTATAATGGATTTTATTAATTTCGAAAATATTCAAGTGATAGATCATTTTTACAGATGGTCCAACGCAACTTGGAAACCAAGTTTCCATTGCAAGAGTGGATCAAGTTGCTTGGTCCACTCTGTCACGACCAATCTTACTGCCAAATACTAAGAACTTCAGGATAAAATGTGACTTGTTCCATTCTAATTTTTTTAATTATGACAGAAACAACTTTTTAATAAAATACATCTTTATTTATTTTTATTGAACAATTCTATGCAGTTTTTTAAAGTAAAACCCAGGTAACGTAAATAGTTTTTTTTTTGAGAAAATTAGTAATAATAATAATAATAATAATAATAATAATAATATAAGTAAGATATTATTTTTCAGGTTCTCATGTACTGCTAACATAATCACCATATGGCATTGTCATGTTTTAATTTTTCTTCTTGACAATCATAGAGTACTAGGACTTTTACACAATTGGCTTTGAAGGAGGAAAATAGATCTCTTGTCTTAAATATGGGTGCCGATGTTGCGCGGTTCTAATTCATGCTTCTGCTTCCACCAATCATCTGCTTTTTCTTTGAGAGTCTGCCAATGATTTTCATTTTATTGAAAAAATAAAATACCACTTCAACCAATTTGTTTGTGCCACATGACTGCAAGTTATTGCTTCTGTAGAAAAAAATTGTTTTGAACTGATCTAGATGACAACGGCGGATTTCATTTTTGCATCTAAATTACTAAGATCACTTACTACAAATCGAAAAATACATACGGAAGGGGATAACGTTCAGTGGATGAAAACTCTACACGAAACTCTATACGAAAAGAAGAACTTTTTTGAAGTGTCTTACAAGTATGGTAATGCAGGAGTAAATGTTTGTCAAAAATTAGAACTAAGGAAAGTACAATTACAATTAAAATTAATAAGCATGACCGGTCCAATGCCTCTTCTCTACCCACAAGGGCAATGAATTATAGAAAATAAGAAGGATCTTCTATCTCTTTCGGATTATATGCCCCCTCACACTACGATTTGTAGAAAAATTTAAAACGTCGCAGAATAAATCAGGATATGCCTAACAGAAGAGGAAAGCAACGAAGAAGAATCTGAAAAATAATATTTTACTTCTATCATCATTATTATTATTATTATTATTATTACTTTAAACATTATTTTATACTTTCATTATTTTTTCTTCAAAGTAAAAAACAAAAATCATATTTACATTACCTGGGTTTTATTTAAAGTAATCTACATAGGATTGTTCAATAAAAATAAATAAACATGTGCTTTATTTGACAGTTTTTTGTCATACGCGGTATTTTTCAAAGATCCACAATGGACCAAGCCACATTTTCTCCCAAAGTTCTTAGTATTTGATAGTAAAAGTAGTGTATTTTTAAAACCTGTCTCTTCCAGAACATAAAAAGTCAGAAATGTAAGAAGCCACTTTCAAAACTGAATTAAAACAATCTGATAAAAGTTTTTTGAATATTGGAAAGCATTTTTCTGGAAATTCCAGTTGGTGATATTGGTTCACTCCAGTTCTCAACGGCTCATATTATAAAATTACAGTTTTCAACACACGGTAATCATGAATCAATCTGAATAGGCGCTTTTCAGAAAACCTCTACCTTCTCCAGTTTTCAAAAACTTGTAGCATAGGCTCTTCCAGACACCCATTCAATTGATAAACAGATTCACTACGAAAAATAACAGTATGACTGGGATTCGAACTCAAAGAAAAAAATCAAAAATCCAACGCGTTGCCAACCATGCTGCTGAGCCGCTTGCCAAAGAGAGTAATTTATCCGATTGTAATCTATAATGTAAACTTTGAGGCTTATTTTCTCAATACCCCCTGGGTATTGAACTTTTTCGGCTTTCGCATATTTATATACTATATAAACTCTATCCTTACACAAACATTTACCCCATTCTGTGTTCCCGACTTCGGAACCTCCTCTTATAAGATATGGTTCTTCGTCAGCCGGTATATAATTAATATATACATCAGGTTTACTTTTCTTTTTTAAATTCTGTTGATTGTATCACAAAAATAAATTTATTTAAATAGTTGTGAAAATATTTTTTTATTGTATGTTAAGTCCATGCTTTTATTCTTTATTTATGGTTTAACGTCTTTTTTTATAATCATAAAATTGCTCCTTAAAAACTGATTCTGCCACATTGCAGAAAACATTTTATTAAATTCATACAGAACTTATAAAATTCCCAATATTTTAAAAAAGCTTGAATGGGAAAATTGCTCTTTTACAGTTGTATCTTTCTGTTGATGCACAATCATACTTTTACATAGCTTTTAATTTTTTAAATGGAAACATCTAATTATTCTAGTGTAGGGCCGCCTAACCTTATTACCTTAAAGTCGTTTATTATAACAATATAGGAATAGTAATCTTCGTTTTATTTAATTGCAAAGTTTCTGACAAATTTTCTGTTTGAAAATAGTTCTAGCTAGGTGGCTCGTGGTCTGTCGGTTGGGTACTCCTAAACTAGAGATTAACCTTATAAGGAAAGTCATACTATTTTTAAGGAATTTGTATACGGTTTGATCACTAAGAATTATCAGTACCTTTCCGTGAAATTGAATTAAAAACCCCGTTGCTGTTCTAATTTTTTTATTTTATTTTTTATTTTTTGACATCGTGCAGTATTTCTCTTTCATATTTGTCACCCATCTATCGTATTAAACTGTTGCGTCAACGAGACAAACACATAGTAAATTATAAAAGTGGTTTTTTTTTTTTTTAATAACGCATAACGATACTTTGTTTTCCTACACCGGAAAAAAAACATCGATCTAATATGTTATGAAACATATTTACTCGGAAACATCCGTAATGTAGTATATTGTATAATGCAGAATATTTACATATTAGATTTTATGAATTCACAGGAACTTGCTAAAGGTATTTTCATTATATCAAACGCAGGATGATTTTTAATTTATATTACGTTATTCACCGATGTTGCATTATATTAATTTTTTTATTAAATTGAGAAAGCTTGAGCTTTTTAAAAATTTTCTCTCAAAATTTTTAGCATAATCACCTTTTTCAAAGTTGCCATAGTATTTTGAAATACTGCACGTCATTGAAAAATATCGTTGAAAGATTGAATTTTTAAATTTAAATAAAGCTAATTTTTATTGTCATTGTTAAAGTATGCATTTATTTTTATATTGTATTTTTTTAAATAGTGTAAAACTTAAATTAGTTGTAAAATTTAATTGATGGCTCTGTAATTCTTTTTGTAGAGGTTGTCTAAATTACTTTTAAACATCATGGTTATCGGTATCACATTAGTTTTTTTTAAATAGTTTGTTTTCAGGTAATTATAAAAAATGCGACTTTGTAAAAAAAGGGATTTTCATTCCTTTTTCTGAGAGTAGAAAGTTAACAATTTATCCTCGAGAAAATTTCAGTGATTAAAACAATTAAATAAAGATTAATAAAGATTAGAAAAATCAGAAGAAACTTTAATAAAACTTAGAAAAATCATTAAAGTATTGATGACGTTAAAAATTACTATAAATATTGCTAAGAAATTTTTAATATTTAAAAATAATTTTTTTATATAATATTTGGATGACGATTAACGATTACAAAATAAAAATGAATCAAAATTATTTAATATGTTTCAGAGTATTGTGGTTTAATATTGTTTTAACGGATAAACATCATATACTGATAATCGATATGTATGTGAAAACCAGTGAAAACAAAAGTAAAACAATAATATAAACAGAATTTATAATATTACGTATATTTTATATTACATGATTTTTAATCCACTATGTTCTCATTTATAAATTCAAATTTAATAGGCTGAACAGATAGTTTCAAATAAAAGACTTTAAAAAAGGGTTTTAAATTTAAACCTATGGTATTTTGGTCTATAGCCTAAAATTACCATTAAGAGCCTATGCTATCAACGCAAGCACATTTTTAACTACATGTTAAGCAGCGTTCAGTTTGAATTTCTCTTATGCTCGTCCATATTTTTAAATGATTTTTTTGTTGAATTATATATCTGAGTTCGATGTTTAATCCACTAATTAAATATTTATTGCGCGATTTACGGCATTCTAAATTTTTAATTACATATATTTCATGTAGATCTAAAATAATAATAATCAGACATTTTATTTATTTATAATCACAATATGAAAAAAAATATTTACAGCCGAATTTTAAAAAATGCCAAAACATCTTACTTATTTTTCTTTGTAACTTTCACATTAATGTACTGACAAAAAAAATTAGTTAAATTTTTAAAGATTAATTAAATGTATTGCACATGCTGAATTCCCCATTAGGGTAATTCCAGGATTTATGCAGCACATTTATTTGAAGTTGTGTATAAATTCCCATGAGGGACATAAAATGAAAAAAATCATGCTGTGCTATTTAATGTTAAATATACAACGCGTGTACTACAAAAAAATTCAAAAAAAATTATTAATATTTTTTAGCAATTTTTTTCCTAAACATTACACTGCGGCGCGTCACCCATACATTCAGGATGAGACGCCGCACTTGTGCCGTAGTTATGCCGCGCTTGTAATAAGAACAGAATGAAATCATAAATAAAAATATTTAAAAAAAATATTCATATCTGGACTATAATTAACGATGTAATAACAAAATTAAACTAAATGAGTACAATGAAACGTATTAGTAGATTCAAATTAATAATTGTTTCCTACTTTCACTATTAAAATTATCGACTTATTTTTTTACATTAAATTTTAATTGTTTTTTCAGCAACAACGTAACATCAATGTATTAGAAAGTGAAAAAAAAAGCAAACTTGTGTTTACATAATTTATTTGTTAACCCAATCGGAACCGGTGACTTTTACACAAATTTTATTCGGTTGGTACCACTTTTTTAAAAGAAGCTACCTTTACTTACATAATTATAAAAATGCTCTAATTAAACAAAGCAAATATTACTTTTCTTTTTTACTGGTGCCAGAAACAAATTTTGCAAGCTCTTTATGAAGGTGCATGTATGCACCTATGGTCCCGAACGGGTTAAGAGACCTGCTTTTTCGACTACAATCTACAGAAAAAGTGTCGAAAAAGTACAGTCTTTACGTAACTACATTTAAACACATGATGCAATGAAGCCAATTACGCATCCTCTGTTTTGGAGTAGTTTTCTAAACATTCCTTGCAAAGAACGTCTGCGTTACGCGTAATCCAATTTTTCATTATTGACTTCACTTGCATCTTTCTTGCCGTTCTTACTTTTTATTTTCCCCTTTTTCTCCTTTGGTTTTAGTAAACTTTATAACATGCCTAACATGGTTAGTCTGTGCAAAAATAAAAGGAAAAATTAATAACACTTAATCATCCCGTACAAAAGAAACTACGGCATGTATCCCATTTTGCATGGTGCTGACGTCAGCTATCACAGTTACCTGTCATCGCTAAGGGGAATGGCGTAACCATACGCACAGTACTCTATACAAACGCTACACTTAGTTTTGACTTCGAAATCATGCATGCATTTAGTAATTAGTGTATTAAAAATATTTAAACATAACGTGTTTAAAAGTTTGGACAGTGAAATCATGCACTTTCGTCAAATTAAGGATTGTACTTCTACAAGTAAGCATCGAAATGGGATTCACGCTATACACTGGTTAAAATAAACTGATTGCGCACCTATACTGTGCGTTTGACGACCATCTATTGATAATTACAAGAAATACAAGGGGTGCGGCATCTACCCCGTATGCGGCGACTCTCCTGGAGTTACCCTATAGTTTTTATTAAACTGTACCAACATATATTTGAAACGGGTTTTATAAAAGAATTAAAGGGTTTAGAAACTATATGACGCTGCCTTTGTTGAAATATTTTGCCTTAAAATTTCGAATTTTGATTACGATATAAATTAAGTTTGTTTGTTTTTTATACTGTCCCATTTTGCTCAATTTTAAAGATTAAAGCAAAATAATTGAATTTTACCCTAATTTTCTAACATGTGCTTTATAAATCATAAATAAAGTCATTGTGCCTAAATGTGATCAAATTTCTAATTTGTCACATTTAAGGTACATTTAGTCTTTTATTAAATTTAAAATTCAAAGTATAAGCAGAAAATTTTCTAATATTATACTTTTAAATATTTATTTTGGAGATATTGAATGATTATCTGTAATATAAACAAAAATATAGGCATTTTACAGTTCGATCATTTTGGCCACATTTATAGTATTTAAAGCCTAAATGAGATGTGCAAAGTACGCAAATGTGACAATAAATTTTATTCATGCCAGTTAAAATTACTTTTATTAATTAAATTGTTATCAGTTTTTGAAATACTTATTACTGTATTATAATCAAATAATAACTCATTTCGCATGCATACTTTAAGTATTTATATCGGTTAATAAACAATTAGTAGATAGATTAATAAGTTACTAATTTATGACAAACGCAATATTAGTTTTACTAAATCAATGTTTATTACGGTATGATTCACACAAATTTTTTATCAAAAAAATTTTAACATTTAACAATTTATTAAAGCACATAAATTAACGTCTGAATTCCATTTTTAATTATTAAAGGTACACATATATTAAGACAGACTTTAAATACAATTAAATACAATAAACCCAACTGGAGTGAAAAATTAGCCGGGGCCAGGAATAGAACCTGGGTCGACAGCATAACGTGCTGTTGCTCTACCGTTAAGCTACCCTGGCCGATGTCCTAGCCTGGCAATTTCTCACTAATAAACCAAGTTGGGGAACGTCACCGTCCATCTATCAGATCGCACAGGATGACATGACAACGATGAATAAATTTCTTTTTTCCATCGATCCACAATATATATTAAAGCACATAAATTAACGTCTGAATTCCATTTTTAATTATTAAAGGTACACATATATTAAGACAGACTTTAAATACAATTAAATACAATAAACCCAACTGGAGTGAAAAATTAGCCGGGGCCAGGAATCGAACCTGGGTCGAAAGCATAACGTGCTGTTGCTCTACCGTTAAGCTACCCTAACCGATGTCCTAGCCTGGCAATTTCTCACTAATAAACCAAGTTGGGGAACGTCACCGTCCATCTATCAGATAGCACAGGATGACGTGACAACGATGAATAAATTTCTTTTTCCATCGATTCACAATATATATTAAAGCACATAAATTAACGTCTGAATTCCATTTTAAATTATTAAAGGTACACATATATTAAGACAGATTTTAAACACAACTAAATACAATAAACCCAATTGGAGTGAAAAATTAGCCGGGGCCAGGAATCGAACCTGGGTCGACAGCATAACGTGCTGTTTTAACAATAACTCTAACATTGCAAATATTTCTGGAATTTAATAATTGTAGTAATGAAGCAAGGTCTTTAATTTAACCAATTCAAAAGTATTTCGTCATACATTTCTTGCCCCTTGCAATTTTGGGGGCTCTCATTATCATCGTGCTTACATACATTTCTTTATCTATCTTACTAGTAACCGTACCTGAAAGAATTCACTCTCCTACACAATGATTGCATAGCTGCTAACCTTAATATTATCATTAAACTCTTCAATTAGCATTTTATGCGATTAATTAGAGGGATAGCTTTCAGAAGAGAAATTTTCGTCCCGTAAATTAAAAGCCACTGTTATAAATGGAAAAAGCATTCTGAAAAGTACTTGTTTGGTTCTTATTTTTTACTTTTCACTTTCCTTGTATGCTTCAATGTTGCTGATTTTTTAGGTAGATTTCGTATGAAATACTACCTATTGGCGTCGTTCCTATGTTGGAATTTCTGAAAATTTTTTGCAGATCTACACCGATCATGACCCCTAGAACCCAAAACCACCCTCAGTAAAAAAACTTTCTCTCTCTATCTATCTATATATATATATATATATATATATGTATCTAAATAACCATTAATTAAACATTACCGACCATCATCAAAAACCGCAATATTGTGAATGAAATGACACTAAAAGTGGATACCACAAACCTATAATATACAACTGTATGTATAAAATAAAGTGCCTTATACTTAATTATAAGAATTAATATGGAAGAAAAAAAGAAGAATATGGATACCGAAAAAAAAAATTGAAAAACTTATATATTGAATTACGTTTTCAAGAGTACAGAATTAAATGATATAGATATATCACTTTCTTCTGGACACGATAACTTCCACAATTCTGCACAAATCTCTTCCAAACTGATACATAAAATCAAGGGGCATAAAATCTCGGTCAAGTTCGCTAATGGGCAAAATCGGACCAAGGGGATGGAAATAGGTAGGGGTTTTGTGAAAACCGAAAAAAACCCATAACTTCTTCATTTTTGTACATATCAAATCAGTTTCAAGTTTTTATTACTTCTAAAAATACGACCAAAAATTTATGTATCACAGATTTTTGATAAAATTAAAAATGGGCTCAAGGAGCGCAAAAAATAGGGTTTTTGGTAGAAAAAAATTCCTAACTTCGTCAATTCTCAAGATATCAAATCCAATTAATTTTATTATATATCTCCTTAATATTATCTACAACTTTTATATTCACAAGTTTTTGATAAGACCAATTCGTACCGCAAAAAAAAATATATATATATAAACGAAAATAAAAAAAGGGGGGTGAAGAAGAAAAATTTCCATAACTCCGTCAATTCACAAGATATAAAATTCCCATGAATTTATCATATATCTCCTTAATATTGTTTTCAACCTTTATATAGACAAGTTTTTGATAGGACCAATTCTTACAGCAAAAACAAATTAAAAATACATAGCGGTTGAAGAAAAAAATCATCTTATTAAGGATGTATTCAAATCCAAACTAATCAATTCCATTCAAATCCAAATATATTTCAAAAAATGATGTCAAAGTGGGCATTTTGAACCAAATTTCCCGAAGCGATTGTGTTAGAAACGAAAACTATTGCCCTACTGAGAAAATAATTGTTTAATAATCAAGTTTCAATTAATTGAAAGAAAA
The DNA here is from genome assembly GCA_963932465.1 of Maratus speciosus. Classification (NCBI taxonomy): domain Eukaryota; kingdom Metazoa; phylum Arthropoda; class Arachnida; order Araneae; family Salticidae; genus Maratus; species Maratus speciosus. The sequence goes on from OZ010787.1 coordinate 2,515,137, forward strand.
ATAAAAACACATGTCGCTTATAAATCTTTTCAAAAATCACGTCAGGAAGTTTCGTATTTTTTCTATTAAAAATAAATCTGAAAATGTGCCAGAAAATGTTGAGTTGTTGAGCATGGAAAAGTATTTTTTTGAATACCGCCTTAACATGATTCTGATAAAACCAGCTATTATATAAAAATGAAATAAAAAACTCGTGAAAAGCTGCCAGATAAAACATTTAAAGTGGATTTATATCTAATCATGATTTAGTTTTTATTGGTGCAATTAATATGCTTAACTTCGAAATCTACCCCCTCCTGTAGGCCGGGCCGGCAGGGATTTTTTAGAGGCGGTGTAACAGTAGGCATTTTTCAAGTTGCAATGTCACTTCTCTCTTCAATCTTTTCATTTTCATCTGATCTGAAATACCCAAGTTGAGCTACCTGACCTGATAGTAATTTGACTACGTTTAATGGTTTACAAGTTCATCTGTTTAATATGCGAAAATATAACATAAACGTATCTTAGTATATCTGCTGAAACCATTTCGTATTTGAAGAATCCAATTTGTGGCTTCTATTTAAAAAAAATCACGCACTAAAATGTGGCGAGTAATTTAGAACAACCTTAGTTCAGTATCCTGCTCTCACTTCTGGTTGATGAACCAGACATTCAGGCCTTGCGATTATTTCGAGGCTAACGAAAAAGGCAGGCTGCCATGGTGCGTTACACGTATGTCTTTGTTCAGACCTCTGCAGTCATGTGATACTCAAAAGCACTCACGTAGATACACAAAAAGAACATCAGATGAGTTTAGCTAAGTAATGTGAAAAGTAATGTGGCAGACTGTCTTTTTTGTTGGAATATTTAAGCTTCAAAGATAAAGCGAAATTGTGATCTCCATTTCGGGATTATTTCACGCATTTAGGCGCTATTATTCAAAGCTTTATAATTAGAGAAGCAATGGGAAATTGACATAGAAGAAGCTCTTTAAATCCGGTGATATCCTTTGCGTTTTGTTTCTGAAATGTGAATGTTCGATTACGTCATATTTATGTAGGATTATAGGGATAAAATTATAGGATCAAGAACATTGTCGCATTTATGCGTCATTACATGAAAGCAAAATTCAATTAATGGTTTCCATAAATGTTTTATGGTTTATATAAACTTCGGTCATCTGAATATTGCTTGTGGTCATATGAATGAATTACAAAATTTTATCCCAAATTAATTAGTCATAATAAATATCGAATGGAGGCAGACTCAACAAGAAGAAAATATACTGCTGAAACAGTATTCCCTTATTATGGTAACGGTATCAGATATATTAAAATATGCAATAAATTAAAAGAGTTAAAAGCACGATAAATGCAGATTTGAAAATGACCTCCAATAAATGTCTTCCTCCTGTATTTTATATACATTTTTTATCTCTTTCTTGCTCTCTCTCTCTACGTTGACAGAAATCTGATAACGAAATTTTTGCATTAAAGTATCACTTTCAACATATTTATTTAGAAATAAAGATAATTCAGTGAAAATATGTGCCAACAAACCACGTTTTTCTTTATAGAGCCGATTAATATGTATTTTAAAGTGTTATGTCACTGACGTATAAGTATTAATTATACAATGCATAGTTATATGCACTATAATTATTACAACAGAATACTATAGTGATTATACAATAGAATAAACGAAAATGTTCAAAATATATAAAAATAGAAAATCAATCCTAAAAAAAAGTTTAATCGGCAAATATTACACAAAGATATTTTCTAATCATTAAATGTACAGAATGCTACATTTTCAACTATAGTTTTCCATGTAAACATGCGCATAAAAAATACCTTAATACCTTAATAATAAATACCTTTAAGCTCTTTAAGAATACATGTTTACTGTTTATTTGTAAGCCATAACATCTAGGTTGGTCTTAAAAAACAATGCCTATGGATTTCTATTTCGCAAATGAATTCTTAGACTATCGATTAAAAGATATTTCCGGGAAAAGGCGTATAAAAAGGAGTTACTGAAGTCAACATCAATTAAGTCTATTGAAGCATAGAACTTTCAATGCCCTGGTACATCCTTCACCTTTTCTTTCTTTTCGCCCGCTTTTCAAAAGAGGATAAGCAAATATTCTAAAATACTGATTGAATGCAATCTAAAAGAAACGGAATACTTTTTAAGGAGACAGTAAAATAATTTTTTAAAAATATTTAAGACGGCGATCTATTTTTTTCTTATGATAACGAGACTAATAAATATCTTTCAGAAATAATTTAACTAAATATTTTGAACGAATGAACATATCATTTTCAATTAAATTATTTGAACATTATGGTTACTAAATGCTTTTCACAGCTTTTCAATTACAAAACATACAACGAGGTACTGTCCGACAAAATAAAGAAGCAAAAGACCTCATACATTATTATCATAAAATTCTCTAAGCTAAAGACGGAAACAGCCATTCGACTGGAATTGCTACATTACTTTTTACAATTTATGATTAACAAATAAGCTTAGGGGTCGTCTTTATACTGAAAGTTTACCAAGCTCTGAAGTTTTCAATACAAACTCCGAAATTTGACATCATATTTGGATATTTCGGTAAATATTACGTGATGATTCCAAACCGGAAAACAATCTGTCAAGTAAATAAATTGAAGGACTATTACGTTTTGAAATTAACAGCACAAATATAATTAGAAAGATTTGCTAAAAGACGTATACTACACATAAAAATTAACACTTTCAAAACATTAAATAAAATTTTGAAAGTCTAAAACCGACAAGTTTCAGCCAGACTGTGGCCATCAACAGGGTCTTACTTCAGTCCAATGATGGCCACAGGGTACCTGAAACTTGTCGGTTTTAGACGTTTAAAATTTTATTTAATGTTTTGAAAGTGATAATTTTTATGTGTAGTATACGTCTTTTAGTAAATCTTTTTAATTATAATTGTGCTATTCTGTCAAGTAGTTTACAAATTATAAAGATTTAAAGTTTGGAACTTCCAATGATGCATTTAATGTTGAGAAGCTGGTGTGATACGATAAGATCAAAAATCACTTCTTAAAAACACCATAAAATTAGAGAAATGTGCAATGCCTTTCAAAATATTTTAGTTTTTCTTCATCAGGCGCAAAGAACACGTGTTTCAACTCTGAAAGCAAGAGCAAGACTGCCTTGCTCCTGGATCATTCCTTGTGAAATCAACCAATTTAAGGAAAACTTGTTGCACCGTAGTGACGGATTTTTTTTTTAATTTTTATCATAAACAGACATGCAGTTAAACTCTCAAATCTGAAATTTAAGAATAATTTTTGCAATATTGGATGAGATATAGCCTTTTAAAAATTCGTCATTTTTTACCAAATGGCGACCATCTTGGAGTCTATCCCAATGTCTATATATGTCCATAACTCGACAACTAATGGCTCGGATTTTATACTTTTGGTACCAGTTTGAAGCTATTTGTACTACAAATGCATCTATGATATCAAAACGATATTAAATTTTCATTTTAATACTTTTATTGCATGGAAACTTAAAATATCACTCTCAAAAAATAGCTTACTGTAATGGGCCATTAAAAAAATAGACCATCATGAATTTTACTGAAACTTGGTAAAAACACTTCTACATGTGCGTGCTTTAAATAAAAAAAATTGGAGAGGTAAATTATTTGTTTTTAAATAAATGGCTTTTAAACATGGAATGTCACTTACCAAACAGTGACGGTCCAGTTTTGAACACGTAAGTATGCCTGATTTAAGAAATAATGGCCAAAACTAAAATTTTCTGACATATGGGTTAATATGTGTGTGTGTTTGTATACATATAATTAAATATACCAATACCAATTTGCGCAGCTATTTATGTGGTGCCCGGAATCACCTTAGATCAGATGCGAAGCAAAACTCCATTCGAAGAATCCAGGGCTGGCTGCAAATTAGTGCAATCTAAGGGTTATTTTTCTTGAAGCTAGCTGCAGTCAGGCAGAGGGTCCGAAACATTCGTCACAGAGATAATGTCTCTGTAGCCTGTTGATTTCATTGCATAATTGGGGAGTTGAGTTGTACCTTAATTTATTAATTGACTCAGAGTTTAAATATTAACCAACTTACCTGTTTATTGAAATATCATCATTTGTAAATATCTTCATAATATCATGTTTAATAAAGAAGTTACTTTAATTATTTAAAAGATCGAACTTTCTATGTCACCTTCGCCTTACTGCTGCAAATCCTATATTTATACTAGAAATTCATATACAGTAGATGATATTTATAACGCAATTCTCTATATAACACATAACTTTTCAGATGTAAACGATGAATTTTGCAGTTAAGAAGTACCTGTATTTCCATACTATAAAAAATTGCTACTTTTTAGGAAACTAAATTTGATACATTAGCTCAACTTTGTCCTTAATTCAGAACTTTTTAATGAAAAAATTGCTATTATTACAATAAACATTTTTGAAAATGAATAATATAACGAATGATTTGATACGGGTATATTTGGATTGGACCATGTTTCTAAAGTAAATTTAACAGAGTGTGGAATAATCTATATCATGCAAAAAATTTATTATCTGAATAACTCATGGTAACAGGAATGCCGTATATAGATACTCTAATATATTTTGATATGTTTCAGGCCTATTTGATGATGTTTACAAGGTAAATTTAATGGTGTGTGAAATGTGATCCATATAACGCAAAATTTTATGTAACGCACAACCTTGCGTTTTAGGATCTTCTACCGAACTATAATACAGTGGTGGAAAATTGGCGCAGAGGTGGAGCCTATTGACACCACTAAATTATAGTAGTATTTTACCTCTTATCTAATGATCAATTTCTGAGTTTTTATTAAACAAAATAATACCATAAAAATTTAGTGGTATCAATAGGCTCCGCCTCTGCGCCAATTTTCCACCACTGATAATAAAATAATAGTAAATTTTCATTTCAATACTACTTTTTATTTCATATGAAATGATAATATAATTTTTTTAAATATCTACATAAATATCAAATCCCTTACTATAATGAACTATACAAAATAAATTAGCCACATAATATTTTTTTTTTGAAATATGGAAGAAATACTAGAAGTAAATCACAACTGAATAATTTAAATAAAATATTAAAAAATAATATTAATGAGTTAATTGAGTTGCTGTTTGTTGTTTTTAGTTCACATTGAATTAAAATTTATATGAACAAATCTAGACAAAATGAGAACAAATAAAATTTGTATAATACAAATTTGAAAGTGAAGAAAAGTAAGTCTAAGTTAAAACTTACATGGAGAAATCTAGAACATAATGTTGAAAGGCAAGTTTAAACTGGGCCATTTCAGAGCGTTAAGTCACAGTTAGAATGCATTGTAAACATAAAAAGAACTTAATTTTGTATTTAAAAAAATAATGTATACAAATGTTTTGACTTTTGTCATTATAATTGCACTTCTTAACGCTGATTTTAAATTTTAGATTTTCTGTAGAGTTTTTTTATTCACAGTCTCAAATCTAAAACCACCAACCAAAGATTTAAGATGTCTTTAAGAATAACAGTTGAATTGCTCGATGCTCCTTGGGTGCAACAGCATACGTTCTTCCTATACCAGTCACGGGAGTAGGCAATACTTTCATTATGCATTCATATGGGATTTAACAAACATCTGAAGATTTTGGCCATGAATATAATGAACTAGGGCCATGAGGATGATGCATGAACATAATTTTATTTTCATTGAATTCCTTGCAGTAATCCAAAATCCCACCAATTAATACCACATACACAATATATTGATCACCTTTAAGTGGGGCTGCCAGATTTATTTCAGAAAAAAAAAAAAAAAGATTTTCATTGAGACTAGTTAGTTTTGGCTTTATCGCACTACCGCCATTCATGATTCTTAGTATGTAAATGTATTGAAATAAAAATTAAACTCACATATTTATATCTGAACATTTAATGCATCTTGAATGATTTAAACATATATACAGTAAAAATTTTCTAAAGGATCACACACGAATATAAAACATCTTAAATAAGAAATTTTTAGAGTAAGAAATATAAGTTTGGATATAAAAATTAGAATTTCTTGTATGGAAAAATGTCTTAAATGGGTTCCACTGTTGTATCTATACAGTAAAACCTCATTTATATGTCTTGCATTTATAGGTTTTCACAATTATACTTTATATTCTTTATTTTCTTATCTTCTTCTGTGTTAATTGTTTTCAATTATATATTTTTCATTTTTTTTGGCATTGGTGCGATGAAAAACAAATAAATGAGGTTTAATTATAGATTTATATTAATTCAGATGTTGGAAAAATTTAGTTTTGGTCATTGTTTAAATCAGGGATATTTACGTGTTCTAAATTAATCACAAATTGGTAAGTGACATTCTATGTGTAAAAAGCCATTTATTTAAAAACGAAAAAAAATTACCAGTCTATTTTTTTAATTTAAAGAACAGACAGGGAGCAATGTTTTTACCAACCCAGCAAAGAGGAAAATGCTGGCCAGCAGCAAGTTAGGTGCTGGCAATGAAGGAGAAATGCTGGCTTATGGTCTACCACTGCATGACCACTGCTGGACAGCTTCAGTTAACTTTGCTGTTGGAAATCATCAGATAAAATTCTGGTGGGCATCCATTTTATCTCATGCGCTGGCCCACCAGTACATGGAAATGCACGAACTTACAGGGAAACCTTACGCTAGGCGGCGCTGCGAATATCGAAGACACTGAGTATTTGAACACAAATCTGAAATGAATATCTTAACACAATTAAGCTGTGAAGCTATTTTTTTTTTTTTTTTTTTGAAACTGTAAAAAATATAGCACCACTGCCACCAACAAAATAAATAAGTAAATGAACAAATAAATAAATTCTTTATTTCAACGCACCTTTTTTTTCTCCTTAAATCTGGTTTTACTTTGTTACAAATGATTTCGGTTTTCATAATTTACGCAGTTCAGAATCAATAATAAAAAAAAGGCGTATAAAATACATAGGATTTCTATACAATAGAATAATTTCTATACCAGTTTAATGATTGGGAACGTAAATCACAAAAGAAACAAACTTGAAATAGTGTAATGAGAGGCTGAAAATGCGAAAAGTCGTAGCGTACGCTGAAAGCGCTTGTTCATGTTCGATCACGAAAACCAAACAGCATCGATCGCGGTTAGTACTTGGGAGGGTGACCACATGAAAACCGCTGAAAGTTTAAATATTTCTATTATAGACACTTCTACAGATATTTCTATAGCTCTTGGTGAAACTAGCTTATGGAAAAAAGAGCCATAATTATATAATACTTTGTTTTTTTTTATAGAATTCTATAAGAAATTTTTGTAATGGAAAGTGCTGGGCCAGCAAAGGAATAGCAGTGGGATAGGTGCTAACACTGCAGGAAAAGTGCCGGATTGAAGTATTGTGATGGCATACCAATGTTGGCCTGCTGTTGGCCATCACTGATGGGCCAGCTGCATTCGGCTCGGACACTTTTCGACCGGTTTAAGTAATGGCACCGTTGCACTTTACCGCTGATGGCACTGCTGGCAGCCATCTTTTTTCCAGCTGATGGCCTACTGTTTCTTTCTTTGCTGAGAAGTTTCAGAAAAATTCATGATGGTCCATTTTTTAATGGCCCATTAAAGTAAGCCATTTTTTGAGAGTGATATTTTCAGTATGCATGTAATGAAAATATTAAAATTAAACTTTCAATTCTTTTGATATCAAATATGCATTATTAGAACGAATAGCTTCAAATTGGTACCAGAAATATAGAATTTGAGTCGTTAGTTGCCGAGTTATGGACATATATAAACATTGGATAGAATCCAAGATGGCCGCCATTTGGAAAAAATGATCAATTTTTAAAAGGCTATATCTCAGCCAATATTTCAAAAATTATTTTATTTTTAAATTTCAGATTTGAGGGTTACAGTACTATGAGCGCGTTCATGGACCGCACTCTGGGTTACCCAGGTTTACACGTGGGAAACCTGAAGCGTTCAGAGTAGGCATCACGTGACTTTTTTCCTGGTTTCCCGTAGCGTTCAGGGCCGGAAATTGCCCAGACTTCGGGTGGGTGTACATCAATTGCGCCTACGGTAGGAGGAGATCATGAATTGCACCTACAGCTTCGTCCCCTTCTGTATGAACTGCGCTCGAAGGGGATGAGATAAGCAATCCATCATTGTATTGAGGGTTGCCTCAAAGAGTTTTTTTTTTTTTTTTTTCCAAAAAGTCTTCTGGATGCAGATCCAGCCATGGTAAATCTTGGCGACAATAATCACAATACTTAGCACGTGGTCTGCATTCATCTAGTATTGCATTGCATCTTATAAGATATTCAACTAATAAATACAAATAAAATATTAAAAGGAACCATAATTCCTCAAGTATACTTACTAATATTTACTACAAAAGAAAGGGGACTTTCGATTTAAATGGGCCCGGTGCAAACTGCCGCCCCAAATTTTGTTAGCTTTTTCAAGGTATTCCAAGAAATATCAAATGTTATCTTTTTAAAAAAACACCATTTTTAAGAAAATTTTTATTTTGACTTTTAACGTTTGGATAAAAAGCGTTTTTCCGTTTTTAATGACAAAAAATGCTGAAAATTCATAAAATTCAAGTTGTCATAACTCGGTAAGTTTTATTTGTACAAAAATGAAACTTTCATTGTTTTACTTATTAGTACACGAAGAAAGTTTTACTAAATATAATACTTGAATCACGTAAAAAAAAAAAAAAAAAAAAAAAAAAAAAAAATTCTGTAACTTTTAAAAATAACACTTTTTTTTATATAAACGGATTTAATAGGATGAAGAACAACTTTAAAACATGTTTGCTATTGAAACTATTTTTCTAAAGCTAATGGTTTCGGAAATTAGTCATTGGGCAACAAATAGAGCTGACACTCTTATATACTATTTGTCACGATTTTTATTATTTTATATTCAAAAGCTCGTTGATTTTCGCAAATTTTTTCCTCAAATAATACCAAATCTGTCAGTAGCATGTTTAAATTAACAAGATTATTACTATAAATTGTAGTATTATTATTTTTTAAATGAAGCAGAATGGAGAAGGTTCTAATTTAGGATTATTTTAAAAATCATTAATATGTTAAATTTTTCTATCACAACATAATTTTCATCCATTCATGCATTTATATTCTCTCTCAGATATCAAACAACTAATCCATCAGTTATACTTAAAAATTGGCTTTTAAAAGTCAGCAAAAATTTAATTTTAAAATATTTTGAGGATCAAAATCGAAGATACGTTAATTTAATACGATATTAGAAAATCATAATCTTATGTGTATGAAAGTTTTTTTTTTTTTTTTTTTAAAGATGTAAGGGTGTTGTAAGAGTTACTCTCAAATTTTTCTAACTTATAAACACATTTTTAAACGTAAAAGTATGTCACTTGCAGACATGACTATTGAATTGATTTAGAATCTAATAATCTTTCATTTTTTGATAACTGAATTAAATGTTGAATTATAAGCGTTTGTTGTATGATGAAAATTTTACCGCACTGTCACGTCTAGAAATTCAGTTTAGAACGCATTGTGGAAATTTAGTTCTAATGCTAAATTCTTTTAACAGAATTTTGTGAAAGATTGCCTTTAATGAAAATTGGAAAAACCATTCGATTTCATAGTTTTTAAATCAGCATCTGTCACTCTCATGCAAGTACAAACATATATAAATTCTGGAAAGTAATGAGTTTGGATTTGAAAACAGTCTTAAGGCTGCTTTTAAATTCAAAGAAGCTATTTTCTTGCACATTTTTTAATTCATTTTTGCTCGAAAACACATTAAATTAGGTGTTCTTATTCAGAAACTAAGTAATCGAATGACTTTTCCATTTTCTGGTCAAAGCAAAGGATTTTACAGAAAATACTGTAAAAGTTGGCGATTTGATCCAAATTCACGACGCAGCAGTGCGAGAAAGAAGAAAAACTTCACAGAAAAAAAATAAGACCTAAAATAGGTAAAAAAAAAAAAAACCAATTTGGGTTGAAAGATTCTTAGGTTGAGGTTACCCAATTTGGGTTTATACCAAATTGGGTCATGATCCATGCCTGTTTTGGTTATCACTATGTATCCATTTTAGACACCGTTAAATACCCATTTTGGGTATCTTAAGCCACATTTTAGACACCACTCAGAATCCATTTTAGGCAGTGTTTGATATCCAATTTGGATATCTTAACACCCAGTCTGAATATTACTAAGCACCCATTTTGGAGAATACTTAACACCCTATTTGGTCATGCTAACATCTATTTTGCACAATCCTAAATATATATTTTAGGACACATTAATACTCAATTTGGGTGCCTTTAAATACCTGTTTTAGGATAAATTCAACATCAAATTTGGATAAATTGAAATATTTTTCTTGGCATATTTAGTACCTATTATTTTGAACACACCCCAAATGATTGATACAATGTATATGAATTTATTTTAAATGTTAATTAACATACAACTCCATAGACTTTAGTGCTTTTATTAAGGGATAAGATTAAAATTTCAAAATTAAAATAATACCCCCCCCCCCCAAAAAAAAAAAAAATATTGATATTTAAAATATAAAACAATTAGCTCAATTTCGATTTTTGATGAGATTCCAATCATAAATAATTAAATAATTTTCTCGGCAACTTTGGAATTTTTTTTCTATCATATTTAGAATCTTTCTGCTGAAGATCTTGATTTGAAACAAAATTACGACTTTCTTATGAGATAACTTATCAAATTAAATGTGTTATGCCACCAGCTTTTATAATTTCTTTAATTTGTCACATTAAAAGAAAATTGAAACACTAATTTGTATTTTTTTTCTTTTTTTTTTTCATTTTAAAAGTTAAAAAATTTCTTTGATAGAATATAATTATCACCACAAGCAATAAATTTACTTTTAACATTAGAAAGACCAATTGGGGTGATTTTGACCGCTATATCGAATGCCGAAAGCATAATTGTTATTTATCTCATGCATGGTTTTGTGGCATTTTATATGTGAATTATAATATTTAGATATTCTGTCATTATCCATGCTTAACCCTTAAATGCGCGATTTTTTTATTTTGCTTCGAAAAAATTATATATGATTCTCTGAAAGGTTTATAATACGGGAAAAATAATGAAAAAAATCAGAGATACATTTTTCATATAATACGTCAATCTTTTCTTCTGTTGCACTTCTGATAAAATTACTGTCGTGTGGCTGTTTTACGCTAAAATATTGCAAATTAGTAAATATTTTAATAAGTATATCTCCAAATACGTTATTTTATATAATTATATATTTTATAAAAGTTAACCTTTAACCCTTTAATTCCCATGATATAATACGTTCTAGAAATTACGTAGTTCAGAGAATCTGACTTTACACCAGAAACTTTCAATGGTTAATTTCACTTTATTTAAATGCGGAATGTTTGTTATTAATTAAAATAAATTTTGCTACTTTAATTTTCTGGTGTGAATTAGGTGTATACGAATAAAAAAATGTATTAAATTCAAAACACTGGTGTTTGCATATATGTAAAGCTGCGTACTAAAGGGTTAAAATGGAACCGAGTTACAGTTAATCATACCTTAAAAAACTGTGGAGTTCTATAGTTTATTCTAGTCTTATTTTCATATAATTATATGTTTTAATCTTTTATGACACTTGCATGTAATCTTCAAATCTTTGTCTAAAAAACAGATTTTAATGATTTAATTATTATTCTTTAAAAATATGAAACAAAAATACATTCAAAATAATGTCAAATATATCATTTGGGTCATTTTTTGCTCTATAAAAAAAGGAAGAAAAAAAAAACACCACAAAATATGTTACAAATTATGAAAATTTATATATAGAACAGCATTAAAACATTCATTTTTAATATTTTATGGAGCAGGCAATTTTTTTTCACCTGTCTAAATTAAAAACTTCATAAAAAAGAAAGAAAAATCTGTAGCCAGTAAATTATAAGAAAATATACAATTTAGTAAACCAAAAATTTTTCATGATTAATCACAAAGAAAGAAGTCTTTGAGTTTTGTTATTCCTCTGTGCTATGTCACTTAAAGCAAAAATAAGAGTACACAGTTAATAAAAAATAAAAATATTTTTTTGAGATTATATTAGACTTTTTAATACTGTTTTATATTGTAAATGTTATATAATGTATCCCATCTGCCCCCTCCCCCTTAGTTTCGGCCCTGCTGACAATCAATAATGTTGCAGTGAACTCATAAAATCCACTTTCATTTATAGTAGAACGCGTGTAAATGGGAATGTAACAAAACAAATTTGTTAGGTCAACATTTATACAAATAACATTACAATAACATAAAGTAACAAACAATTCAATAAATACCCGAATAAATCCAGTAATGGTACAGCGAGGGTTCTGTAAATATCCAAAGAATTCGAACTCGTAAACACGACGCCACACAAACACAACACAGACGAAATGAAGAAATCAAACATGGCGCGCAGTGACGCTGCTATTTATCCGAATCAAGATAAATGGGTAGTAGTCGTTACCCAAATCAGCGCCCGCTGCTCAAACCAGCAGAGCTGTAATTCAATTTGGGTGTTCACTGTCCCCATACTGGGTATCGCAAAGCTGTGTCATGAATATGTAACCATTTTCACCCAATTTGGAGAGATCTAAGACCTGTTACGGGTCTCATACCCTTAAATAGGTATATTACAGCCCATATTGGAGTTTCGAAAGCTAATATGGGTGTTGTTTCATTTTGGGTGACATTCTAAAATAGGTTTAATTTTTTACTGTGTTATCGTCACTTAACAAGAATGGCTTTTAACTCTATAAGTAATTTATTTATCTGAAAATGGAAAAGGCTATTCAATTAAAAATGTTAATTTTATTTCTTGAAGTATAAAAATGAATCAGACAATGTGTCATAAAATTTTGTGTTGCGGCACACTTAAGAAATTAAGTTTCTTTATCCCCAATTGGATGCATGTTTTTCAAATTATAACGCAATTATAGTTTTGAATTCATGAGAATTTAATGCCCTTCTTCTTATTATTATTAATTTATAAGCGAGATAATAATATAGCATAAGCGAGATATATATATAATATAGCGAGATAGCATAAGAGAATCGTGCGTGATTATAAGAATTATATATGAAGTAAAAATTAAATTTTATCACGAAACATACTATTTATATTTCAGTTATAAAACATCGTACAACCGCTTTGAAATTTTAAAATTTACTTTAAAATTTGAAAAAAAAATTAAATTTTGAAAGAAAATAATAGATCAATATTTAAATACCATAGTTCCAAACAAGTTAATAATAATAATAGTAAAAACAATAATACTAAGGGCAATAAAAGAAGTACTAATTAGCGTTCATAGTAATATTTCAGCAGATATCTGTATATAAATGTTAATATTTCATTTGTTTGAGATTCTTGAAGAATCTTAGAATGAAACAACCAAAGGCACAGTCAACGAGAAATTAGTTTAAACCTGACGAAAATATTTGTTTACATCATAATTATACTATGTCAAATATTTAAAAAAATATATTTCTAAACGAAAAATAATATGTTTCGGTGTGTGTGTGCATGGGGGGGGGGGGGATAGCATTATTAGGTAACAAGTGTTATTTCTTCATAAAATTTTCTCTTCTAAAGTAGTTTAAAAAAATTCCCCAATGTTTAGATTTCTTGTGTAAATATACATTTATATGTGGATTTTTTTTTATCATCATACTTTTATTTATTTCCTTTTTTTAACAATTTATGTGTTTTAAAATTAACGGATATACATGTTTATATTGTCTATTTTTCTGTGCTTTAATAATTATTATCAAATTTTTTTATTATATCTACCCTATATATATAAAATCCTAATGAAGCGGATATTATGAAACGAGTTTATGTAACGATTCTACGAAACGACTGATTAAACAACTGATTATGTTTCACGGCGATTTCTCCTAAAATACGGAATACTTTGCGATGAAATTAACACCAAAAATCCGTATTGATCTGCAGATCTCAAAACTGGTATTAGAATTTTTAAATTCGAATTAGTTTTTGAAATATTAATTTTTTTTTCTAATTTTATATACTTTTCTCTAATGATGGCAAATCAAATTTTAATAATAACAATTTTTTTTTTCATATTTTAGAAAAGGTTACTATTTTAAATTAATTTGGCGACCAGTTTGGCTTCCCTTAAATGTATGCTAAGAAATGTATCATGTTACTTTTATGTTTTATTCATAATTCAATTTGTATTTCATTATCATTTTATTTAATACAAACTGAAACATTTAAAATAAATGGCCTTCACTTCTTTCTTTATTTTTAAACGAGACGAAAAGAAAAATATTAGGCATAGATGTCATATACGCACCGGGGTACCTAATTGGCACCAAAATGGCACTATTTTGGTTGACATGGTAACCCGGCTATTGTTGTTTATTTAATAATAAATGTTTATTTACTTTATTTTCTTTTTTTGAAATTACAAAAGTTGTTTTGTTCTATAGTTAATTATTTTTTTGGTTATTTTCTTTTAAAAATAATAGAAAATAATTAAAAAATACGGTACTACTTAGTTATTCCGCCGACCCATTTCGCCAAATTATATAAATCGCCAAACCACTCGCCAAATTATACAAATTGACATAAATTTTATTTCAAATAACGAAAGAACAAATAAAATAGTATAACATTAATAAATATACAAATAAAACGTCGAAATAAAAATCACTTGATGACGTAAAGACGTGTAACTTGCTTAAAGTCAAGTAAATGTGACATTTATCAACCATTATTGGCATTTAATCTTATAGTTTGGTGATAGATTTTTGGTCGACGGGATAACTAAGTAGTACCAAAAATACATATGTAACCGGTATTCGAAAACGAGGTTTTCGCAAAATTTTCGTAAAAAAAAAAAATAAAATAAAAAAAAAATAAAAAATCACGCCAAACCCAGTGCGTATATGACATCTGGCCAAATATTAAATGATGTAGCAAACCATGACATTTAATTTCAACTTCAAAGCAATGTTTTAATTTACCACTCGAAAAATAAAAAAAAAAATGCTAACTGGCGTGTTGAAAAAAGCTATTGGCGAGATTTGCACCCGACTAGCGTAACAGTACCAAGAACTCTTTGCGGTCATGACAACTTTTATGTATTTTATTCGAAAAAGAAATTTGATTTTTTAATTAAAATGGAAAACTTTCGGCACAGATGTCATATACGGACCCATGTTGGCGCGATTTTTTCCTGATGCCAATGTCATATACGCAACGGGTACTTAACTGGCACCATAGTATCGTTATTTTGCTTGATTTGGTAAGTTGGATGTTGTTGTTTATGCTGTTGATGTTTTCACCAAATTAGCGTCGGAAAAAAAATTGCGTCAATATGGGGCCGTATATGATATTTGGGCCAAACTTTCATATGAAAAGCGAAGGGATCAGAGCGTATTTATTTATGGTAGTAAGATGACTTGGACTATTATAATATAGATGAAATGATGGCGGTAGAATAATATTTGACGTACCTATCACCTGCGCCTGCCTAACATTAAAGTACCTAAATGGCACCCCCCAGCTAAAAATGAACTGCAGAAATTCTATAAAAAAACCTCAGTTGTAAAACTGCGGTGATTTGCCCAATTCCACTACAGATTTTTTGCGGTCAATACAACCACAAAATTACTGCAGTTTATTAACCGCAGTAATTTCGCAGTTGTATTGACCACAAAAATTCTACAGAAAATTTATAGTTATATCAATATTAAAAATTCTGCAGTAATTTCGCAGTTCCATTGACCGCAAAAATTCTGTAGTGGAATCGGACAAATCACCGCAGTTTTCCAACTGCAGATTTTTTGTAGTTATATCGACCTCAAAAATGTTGTAGTTTTTTTTACTGAGCATCGTTTCAAATATGGTTTCTATAACATTGTATGCTCTGGAGTGAAAAATTTGTTGAAATAGAAAAGTCCTAAGTAAAAAATCTCAAACATTTGTAGAATGCTTTAAGTTTATTGTGTGGCATGTTTACTTTATGAAAGCAATTGCATGTCGTTGGAACTGTGTAAGTAGAAAGTTGTCTGTCAAAGCACGCATTGCGATTGGGAGGGGGGGGGGGGGGAATTTTGAGGCTGCCGAATTCACAGTTGGCAAGTGTGGCTGCTTGATAGGGCTGGGCAATATGTCTAGAATTAATATAAATCGGCATCTTTATATCATGATATCCTGATATATCGATTTAGGAAAGTGCCCTCAGGGAGGCAAGTGGTGTGCGAGCAGCGGTAAGTGCATAAAATGATTAAGCGGTCACAGGCCTTTCCAACGATATGTCACATGACGACGTGTCGACAAAATGTAGAAAAGTGCCCCCCAGGGGGGCAAAGTAGTGGGCGGAGCACTGGAAATGCATAAAATGATTAAGCGGTCACAGGCCTTTCCAACGATATGTCACATGACGGGTGATGGCAAAATATAGGAAAATGCCCCCCAGGGAGGCAAAGTAGTGGGCGCAGCACTGGAAATGCATAAAATGATTAAGCGGTCACAGGCCTTTCCAACGATATGTCACATGACGGGTGTTGGCAAAATATAGGAAAATGCCCCCCAGGGGGGCAAAGTGGTGGGCGGAGTACCGAAAGTGCATAAATTGATTAAGCGGTCACAGGCCTTTCCAATGACATGTCACATGACGGGTGTCAGGAAAATGTAAGAAAGTGTCCCCCAGGGGGGCAAAGTAGTGGGCGGAGCACTGGAAATGCATAAAATGATTAAGCGGTCACAGGCCTTTGCAACGATGTCACATGACGGGGTGCCGGCAAAATTTAGGAAATTGCCCCCCATGGGGGGCAAAGTAGTGGGCGGAGTACCGGAAGTGCATAAAATGATTAAGCGGTCACAGGCCTTTCGAATGACATGTCACATGACGGGTGTCAGGAAAATGTAAGAAAGTGCCCCCCAGAGGGGCAAAGTAGTGGGCAGAGCACTGGAAATGCATAAAATGATTAAGCGGCCACAGGCCTTTGCAACCATATTTTACATGACGGGGTGCCGGCAAAATTTAGGAAATTGCCCCCCCCTGGGGCGGGGGAAAATTAGTGGGCGGAATACCGGAAGTGCATAAAATGATTAAGCGGTCACAGACCTTTGCAACGATATGTCACATGAGGGGTGAGGACAAAATTTAGAAAAATGCCCCCCTAGGTGTGGAAGTGGGGGGGGATGGTCATTGGAGGTGCATAACATGAATAAGTAGTAAGAAATATGCATATTACACGATCTATTGAGGAAATTCGCGTATTTCGCACGATCTTTTGAAGAAATTTGCTCATTTTACACAATCCTTTGGCGAAAATCATGCATTTTACATGACCCTTTGGCAAAAATCGCGCTTTTTCCACAACCTTTCAAAGAAATTCGCATATTACACGATCTTTCGATGAAATTTGCGTATTTCGCATGAGCTTTTGAAGAAATTCGTATATTTTACACGATCTTTCGATGAAATTTGCATATTTTGCACAATCTTTTGAAGAAATTCGTATATTTTACATGATCTTTTGGTGAAATTCACGTATTTTGCACGATCTTTCAAAGAAATTCACATATTTTACAAGATCGTTTGACGAAATACAAATTTTTTCGCGATCATTTGACAAAAATCATATCTTATCGCGATTCTTTGATAACATTCGTGCTTTTTCCACGACCTTTCAAAGAAATTCGCATATTACATGATCTTTTGCGAAATTTGCACGATCTTTTGAAGTGATTTGAATACTTTACACGGCACTTTGGCAAAAATCTCCAATTTTCCACGATCTTTTACCAAAAATCTCGCGTTTTCCATGATCTTTCGCCAAAATTCACTCATTTTTCACAATCTTTTAACAAAATTCACATTTATTTCGCGACCATTTGACAAAAATCACATTTCTTTGCAATTCTTTAACGAAATTCGCGATCCTTTGACAAAATTCTCGTTTTTTCCACGACCTTTCAAAGATATTTGCATATTACACGATCTTTCTATGAAATTCGCACGATCTTTCGAAGAAATTCGCATATTTTACACAAACGCTTGACAAAAATCACATTTTTTTTCGCGATTCTTTGACGAAATTCAAAATCCTTCGCCGAAATTCGCAGTCTTTCCACGACCCTTCAAAGAAATTTGCATATTACATGATCTTTTGATGAAATTCGTGTATTTCGCACAATCTTTTGCAGAAATTCGAATATTTTACACGATCCTTTGGCGAAAATCATGTTTTTTTGCAATTCTGCGATGAAAATAGTGTCTTTTTCGTGATCAACGAAAATCGCGTTTTTCCCGCAATCCTTTGCCAAAAATCGTGCATTTTCCATGATCTTTTGCCAAAAATCTCGCTTTTCTCCACGATTTTTAGCCAAAAATTTGGCGTTTTCCACGATCTTTCGCCAAAATTCGCCCATTTCCCACAATCTTTTAACAAAATTCATGTTTATTTCGCGATCATTTGACAAAAATCACATTTCTTTGCGATTCTTTAACGAAATTGTCGATCCTTCGACGAAATTCTCGTTTTTCCCACGACCTTTCAAAGAAGTTTGCATATTTTACACGATCGTTTGACGAAATACGCACCTTTTTTCATGATCATTTGACAAAAATCACATTTTTTTCGCGATTCTTTGACGAACTTCACAATCCTTCGCCGAAATTCGCAGTCTTTCCACACTGTTAAAAATACAGGTTCAGTTCTTCACCAATATTGCGGTTAATCAATGGACCTTCAAGAGAAATAACCACTAACTTGGATTTCTTAAAATGACTGTGATCTGCTGATTTCTGATTTCACGTACTCTCTGGTTCAATCTTTGTTATCGTCGTGTGGCAACGGCGAAAGACGGCTACCTAAAGTTTTAATGGCGGCGTCCATGCTTCCTTCTGGCTTCCTTCTGAATTCGTGGAATTTCGTAGCAAGAACCAATTTCTCTCAATATTCAAGGCAAGTTCATAATGATTATTGTTTATTTTACTTTTAAACATATTTTAATGATATAATGTTTCTTTCGCACACGAAATTTACCTAGAAATATTTATCTATATTTTCCCTAAGCCTAGACTTTTTAGCACCGATTCAGAAATTATTATGCATTGTGTCAGAAATATGTAACTATTATAAAGTTATTAATGTCAGTAATATATTTAATAAGTTAAGTATAGCTAGTTAATTCGTTTATAGCATTTATGCAAACGAAATTAGTTTCCAATTTTAATTTTTTCGCTTTGCTTGTGTTTACTTAATAATATGCAGTTAGCATAAGTTTTATACGCAAAAAAGCGCTTTTACTACTACGAAATCATGATATATTACTGCATAACTATATCTTTTACATTACATATAAGGATGTTTCAGGCATTTTATATAGCTAAATTAAATTAAAAAGGTTTAAATGATTTTTAAACCGATCAGTTAAAAAAAATAATAAATGATGTTGATAAAAAGAGGTTGACATTTTCCTTTTTTTCTGTGATATTTAAATTTACATTCATAAATACTTTTATTTTGTAAGTAATACATATATGCAACAATAATTGAATTGAAAAGAATATTTTAATGTTTTTAAAACTGTATCTAATAATGGAACGGTAATCTTTGTTTTTCTATAAATGATATTTTTTATTACAAACTCTTGATATATGTTTGTATGACTGTCTTTTAAAAAATATTTAAGCATGTTTATGGCATTTTATTTTATATAACCAGGGCCAAAACTAGCCTTTTTTTGCGCCAGGGACAAACATAGATTTTGCCCTCCCTCAGCAAAATAAATTTACAAAAAGAATTTTACCAAGTTTCTAATAGCCGACTGTTTTTAAAATAAGTAATACTGAATTGTGCAATCAGCTTTGTCAAATATTGATTTCATTAAAACATTGAAAACGGAATCGAAAGGAACTGAAAAAAAAAATCTGTTTTATACAAGGATCCTTAGATCCTTCTATGTCTTGACATGCCCCAGAAAGTACAGTTTTAATAACACAGTGCTGAACATAGAGGTGAGAAAAAACAACAAACAAAATCTTTGGTGTCATCTTCGTCTTCCGTTCTGGGGTCTGGGACGCTTACCCCTCTTCCCCCCTTTAGTTTCAGCCCTGTATATGACTAAATTAAATTTTAAAAAGATTTATTTGATTTTTAAACCTCTCATTTTTAAATAAAAGTAAAAAATGAAGTAGACAAAACTGCTTATAGCCTTTTTTAACATTTTATTCATGAAAAGTTTTATTTTATAAATAATGTAATGGATACATGAAGCAACCTTGGTTGGAAATCGCCAACTGTATTGAAAGTAAGGTTCATTGATATAGTCAAACATCATTGGATATATATCTGATGTTTATTTTAAAAATATCAAGATGTTTGACATTTTCATGTACAGTAAAAATCTTTATAAACAAAGCATTAAAACCTAATGCAACCTAAAAATGTGAGGTTTTGCATTGTATAGAACACATTTCACTGTACACAAATACATAATAACATAACGTTTTAAAACAATGTGTAGTAGTAATAATCATGGAACGATAATCTTGTTTTTTAAATGCTACTATTTATCACAAACTCTTCATGTATGTTTGTATGATTCTCTTTTTCAAATTATTTGAGCTTGTTTATAGCATATATAGCATCTTATGTAACCAGGGGTCAATGCAGGTTTTTATTCTTGGGGCCCATTTTCTGAAAAGCAAAAGTTATTTTTGTGAAAAATAACATTTTGTAACGAAAGTTGAAATCCAGTTATTCAAATTCGAACCAAGAATTTTTTAACAAAAACTTCTTTAAATTCCCTTGCTAAAGTTTTTGTTTTTTATGACCTGGTGTTATTTACAAATTACACATTTTAAAACAGTTTAATGTAATTAAGGGGCCTATTTTATTTAAAGGAATTTTGTGAAGGGGCCTGTTTATGAAGTTCATTTTTGTGAAGAGGCCCATTTTATTAAATTAATTTTTGTGAAGCCATTTTATTAAATTAATTTTTGTGAAGCCATTTTATTAAATTAATTTTTGTGAAGGGGCCTATTTTATTAAATAGATTTTTGTGAAAGGGCCCTAATTTAGCTCTAAATTTTGCCTGGTAACCAAATTAAAAAAAAAAAAGATTTGATTTTTAAACCAAAATATTTTTTTAAATGAAGTTGGCAAAAATTGTTTGTATTCTTTAAAAAAATTGTCTTTTAACATTTTATTCATGAATAGCTTTATTTTGTAAGTAAAGTATTGGATACATGAAGCAATGGGATTAGAAATTAGCAGTTGTTAGTCGTCAAATGCAACTAAATTATTGCATTTCAATACCACAAAATTATGCCTAGACGTCAGATTTGACGCCTAGCTTTCTTTCACTTTATTTTCTGTACAACGAACACTCTCATTTGTACTTTAACCTAACTTCCCACCCCTCTCCCGGTATAATTCAAGTTGAGTTAGGAGATCCGTTTTTAAAAACTCAATATCTTGATTTCAATTTTTCAAAGTGATTTTCTAAGATTACCTAAAATAAATATTGGATGACAACATTCTATTTTATGTGTTTTTAATATTTAAGATTTTTCCTTTCTTGTATGTTCCTAAAACAAGACACTGTATTGAGAATCTTAAATTTTAGTGCTACCCCCCTTCCAAAGAAAGTATAATGCCACACTATATCCAAAGGTTCATTTATTTGCTATTTTTTTTAATTTTCTGATGCATTTTCAGTCACAAGATATTTTCTAATCTAGGATTATCTCTGATTGTATGTAAAAGTTAAGATTTTCTTTCTATGGACATAATTGTTTGACAATCTGTTTGTTTTGTATGTATATTAGCTTTATATATATAAAAAAAGTTAAACCTTTTTGTAGAACCCAAATGTTGTTGTTCAATCATGTTTTACACTTTCATAGAAAAGTTTTCTCACCCTTAACATATAAAAATTGAAAGGATATTGTTAACATGTTTGCAAAAAGAAAGGAGAAAATATGATGCAACATAAATTGTAACCTTGAAATGCAGTTTGCACCCCCCCTCCCTCCCCCCCCAAAAAAAAATGCAGGTGACATTTTACGCCCTACACCTTATCAAGTATATGAAAATATCAAGATGTTTGGTATTTTCATATATTTGATATTTATTTTCAAATTATCACTATGCAAGATATTTTTGATATTTTCAATGCGAAACAAATACAAATGCAATTTTCAACTGTTGTTGGCAGTGTCATTCTGTAGATGAACTTCTGTGTCTCTGGAGTGACTTTTTTGCCAAAGAAAAAATTAGTATCTTTTTCAAGCTTTAAATTTGAAGTTTTATTTTTAAATTAGCTGACCCGCCCAGCGTATCAAAATTGATAGCAATATCAAAAACAAAACCCCCTTCCTCCTAAGCAGATAATATGCGTAAAAATAATACATATTATTTATATAAACATATTTATTGTTTTGACATGTATAATGTTTATTAAATAGTTATATATGTTTATAAATATTTAAAAACAATGTGTTCTGCCACCTTGAAAAATTTGGTAAGATGCTAAAACTATCTTTTGACACCATTTTTGTATTCCTTCGCCAATTTTCCGTGCACGTGTGTGTCTGATATTATAGAACTCTGATGTGAAGTAATAAGAAACTTTAACTAAATTGCAAAGAATATTTTAATGTTTTTGAAACAGGAAATTTTATAAAAATTGGAAATTGTGAAAACACAAATCTAGGCACTTGTAAAAATTGTGCTCATTAATTCAAATTCTTGCAATGTGTCTGTAAAATTGTATTTTATAAATAGTTTAAGAAAACAGATATTTTGTTGCATTAATTTTTTGAAAATTTTATTTTACAAATGGAAGTTTAAAACCGTTTTGAAATTATATATTTAAATATAAATTTAACAGAATTTATAATTTCTTCTTTTAAATTTCCATAGGCTTTACCCAACTGTGGGACACCAGCCACCTTAAGAACCTGCAGGTTTATGAGGACAGTCGGATTTCTGGATTGTGTAATTAATGTAAGTACATTTTATTATTTTTTAATTAGCAGTAGGATCAGATGGGGTAAAATAGTTATAAAAACAGCACATTTTTTAAAATTCCTAGTTTGTCAAAAATAATCTGCAAAAAATTGAACGTGCTAATGAATCAGTAGGTACTCCCAACATTTTAAGGACAATCTCAACAGTAAAAATGCAAATTATTACTGATCAGAGTTCATTCTAAGCGCTTTTCGCGGGAAGGGCCCTGCCTGCCCTTCTTTACAAAATTTGACACCCCAATGCCCCCACTGTCCGAAATCCCCGCCCTGCGAGCCCTATCACTCGGAAAATCGACCGAGGGAAAAATAGCACCCTTTAAGTTATTTTCATCGCTTATTTCAAGCAAACTGTAAACTATTTGTAAACATTATATAATGTCCTAGCCCCATTTTGCACCTAATCTGTTCCTTTTCACTCCCCCCCAACATCCTCATACAGACACCAATTATTTTCAGTAAAATTCCAGCACCGACGCAGTCATAAATTTCTCTCTGTCTCTTCATCCCATTTTTCGGCTACCGTGAAAACTCAGCCGAAATAAGAAAGAAAAAAATCCCCGGAAAGGTCTTTCGACGAAATTGGCATTTTTTCGCGATTCTCTTACGAAATTGGTTTTCTTAGGCGAACATTTCTCAAAATTAGCGATATAGTTTGTCCAAATTTTCGAATTTATGACCGATTTTTTTTTTTTTAATTTTTGGAAAAGAATCAACCCCTGCACTGCAAAGTGTCATGAATGTGGTAAAGGGGTAGTAGCAAAGACTTTTTGGGGGGTGTGGTCAGGCACGGATCCACGGGAGGAAGGGGGCGATCTCCCCCTCGCCCCCTATAAATTCACCGCTTATCACGAATTTCAACAAATGATCGCCGAAAAAAAATTCAATTTCGTCAATCGTTCACAGAAAAAATCATCAAATTCGTCAAAGAATCTCGAATTTCATCAAAGGATCGCGCAAAAACTGCCAATTTCATCAAAAAATCGCAGAAAAACACTAATTTCGTCAAAAAATCGCGAATTTCGTCCAAAATCGCTGAAAAAACGCACATTTCGTCAAAGGACCGGGGGAAAAAATCGCAACTTTCTACAAGGATCGTAGAAAAAAGCGAATTTCGTCAAAGGATCGCAGGAAAAAAGCAAATTTTGTCAAAAAATCGCACAAAAACACAAATTTCACTAAAGATCCACGGAAAAAATGCAAATTTCGCGAAAACAAACTTTAATTTCGTCAAGAGATCGCTGGGGAAAATGTGAATTTTGTCAAAGGGCCGCGAAAAAACGCATATTTAGCGCCAGGAGGAGATTCCTCAAGACGCTCGTCCCCTTCCCCCTCCCCTCCCCCCCAAAAAATATATATATATAAATCCACCGCTTATCGCGAATTCCAAAAAATGGTCGCCGAAAAAAAATGAATTTCGTCAATTATTCGCAGAAAAAATCATCAAAGAATAGGGAATTTCGTCAAAGAATCGTGCAAAAAACACCAATTTCGTCCAAAAATCGCGGAAAAATGTGAATTTCGTCCAAAATTGCAGAAAAAACGCGCATTTCGTCAAAGAACCAGGAAAAACCGCAACTTTCAACAAAGGATCATAGAAAAAAGCGAATTTCGTCAAAAGATCGCAGAAAAAAAAGCAAATTTTGTGAAAGAAACGCGAAAAAAGACTTTAATTTCGTCAAGAGATCTCTGAAAAAAATGCGAATTTCGCCAAACAATCAAGGGAAAAAACGTGAATTTTGTCAAAGGGCCACGATAAAACGCATATTTAGCGCCGGGAGGAGATTCCTCAAGGCGCTCGTCTCTCCCCCCCCCCCCCCAAATAAAAAATATAAATCCATTGCTTATCGCGAATTCCAACAAATGGTTGCCGAAAAAAATGAATTTCGTCAATCGCATAAAAAATCATTTCGTCAAAGAATCGTGCAAAAAACGGCAATTTCGTCAAAGAATCACGGAAAAACACCAATTTCGTCCAAAATCGCGGGAAAAACACGCATTTCGTCAAAAGACCGCAGGAAAAAAAGCAAATTTTGACAAAGGATCGCATGAAAAAGTGAATTTCTTCAAAGAATCGCAGAAAAAAACGCAAATTTCGTCAAAATATCGCAAAAACTCAAATTTCACTAAAGATTCTCGGAAAAAATGCAAATTTCACTAAAGAATCACGAAAAAAACTTTAATTTAGTCAAGAAATCTCAGAAAAAATGCGAATTTCGTCAAAGGATCGTGAAAAAAATAACGTGAATTTCGCCAAAGAATTGCTGAAAAAAATGCGAATTTTGTCGAAGGTCTGCCAAAAGAACGCATATTTAGCGCCAGGAGGAGATTCCTCGACGCGTGTATCCAAGGGGGGGGGGCGAACAGGGCGCTCGTCCACCCCAAAAAAATATAAATCCACCGCTTATCGCGAATTCCAACAAATGGTCGTCGAAAAAAAAATAAATTTCGTCAATCGTTCACAGAAAAAATCGTCAAATTCGTCAAAGAATCGCGAAAAAACGCGAATTTGGTCAAAAAAATCGCGGAAAACTCAAATTTCGTCAAAATATCGCAAAGAACACGAATTTCGCTAAAGAATCGCAGAAAAAAACGCAAATTTCGTCAAGCGATCTCGGAAAAAACTTCAATTTCGTCAAAGGATCGCGAAAAAATACACGAATTTCGCCAAAGAATCGCTGAAAAAAACGTGAAATTTGTCAAAGGGCTGCAAAAAAAAACCCGCATAATTAGTGCCACGAGGAGAATCCCGAGGCGCGGATCCAGGGGGTGCGATCGCGGCGCTCGTGCCCCCGCTCAAGATATAAATCCAACGCTTTTAACGGCTGTTTTCGCGGAACATGCAGGCAAGCAAACGAAAAACAAACACTTTTCGGGTGTCAATGGTAAACCTCACTGACGTTTCGTCAATTAATGAACAAAAAAGGATTATGTCCTGTCAAAAGGCATATGGTGCCATAATTTTTTACACTATGGGTTGAGGCATGGGACGATGCCACTTCGTGTACCTTTTGTTGAATTTCTACAACAGAAAATTGACACCTTATGCTGATTCCTTTAAAGTGTGAAAACTTTTTCATCTTTTCAAAGAAGTTGCACTTCTAATTTCTGTATAATATTTTTGCAGAGAGCTCTTTTGTTTGAGAAAAGAATGGGATTCATAGCAATTTCCAAAGCAAGAAAAAAACAGGAAAAAGAAAGGACCTTTTAAAACTCATTCAAGCATCTTAATGTTTTCTGAAAAAAGCTACTAATGTTTTTAAAAAATGTACTGCTATTGCCACCCACATTGGTGAATTCCAAGCGGTATTTGATGAATGAACAAAAAAGGATTATGTCTTAGTCAGTTAAAAGCTATAATGCATATGGTGTGTTAATTTCTTTAAAATCAACTTGGAAATCAGTTCTTCCTTTATGTATTTTATCAACAGCGCTCCCAAATGGTCCGCCAACTGAATACCAATAAATTTTAACAGAAAATTTTGTGGTAGGTTTGCGTTAGAATTAACTTTCAAAGGTGATTCCGGGGCGGTTTGTAAGAAAAATCTAAAGAAAATTTTTCTAAAAAAATATTGGTATTCAGTTGGCGGACCATTTGGGAGTCCTGAATTAATGAAAGGCTTTCTAGGTGATTTGAATAGAAAATGCCGCTCTACTGTCACCCACCGTTCGTTGTTTGGTTTACCATTTTTCTCTGTCTTTCTACCTCTTGTAGAGAAGTTATGGAAACAGACCTGGGTCTCGATAACAAATGTTAACCTTGATGGACTATGAGTAGATTATGAAGAAGTATACACACTGCTTAGATGACACATTTTGACTTTTGAAAGATTTTAAGCCCCCTTGAGATTTTTATTGTCCCTTTTTTGAATAAACCGATAAGATAAATAATTACCAGAGTAAAAGAGTAAACATGAAAAAAAAAAGACATTTAATAAATAAATTCTATGGTAACATTTTTAATTTTTCGACACAATAAGTAACAACAAGCCACATTTTGAGGAGAGGGGACTTATATAATAAGAGGGTTGGTTAACCAAGTGTGTCGGTTAATTGATCGTCGGATAATCAAGAGTCTATAGTAATTTTAAATAGTATTAATTATTTCATATTCATATAATAATTAACTGCGAGGAATGATTTAACCAATAGAAACTATGACTGTGTTGATTATATATAATTTGGTATCGCCCCCCCCCAAAAAAAAAAAAAACGAGTCTCTGGATCCGCCCCTGGGTGGGGTCAGGAGGGGAAGAGTTATTAGTTGATTATTTATCATTACATTAATGTGCCCTTTTTTTTTTTTCTCTAAAGTGCCCTTTTATTGCAAAGTGCACCCTGCCTGCCCTTGATCCTAGAATGAACTCTGATAAAAGCAGTAAGGGCACAATTTTTTTTACCGAAAGGCAAGAAGGATGTTCTACTATTTCTGGTCATTGCTTTGTTTACATTTTTAAAACAGTAATTTGAATGGAATAATGCAATAAAAATTATAATGAGTGCTTGCAATATAGTTAAATATAATAATTAAGTAAAGCAGTAAACTAAAATAATAATAAATAAGATAATTTAAAAAATGATTAAATTATTAAAAGAGGACAAGTAAATAATTAAATAAAATATGCATAATAAAGATAAAATACATTTTTTGTGAATTATTCAATGAAATTTTCCTCTTAAATGTAAAGTAAGGAAGTTTTATTTCCGGTTTAGCCAGTCTTAATAACCAAAAAAGCTTGATTAATACATAAATAAATTTGGTATAAAGATTGTGATTACCAGTGATAGCAGCAATATCTTGATTTTTTCAGAAATAAATTTATACTTCCTTCGTGGAAAAGCACGTGTTCAGTCATATTATCAAGAATTACATATTAAAATACACACAAAATGATATAAAACTAAAAAATTCTGTAATTTTGTCCTTACATCTGACCTGAAAGTTACATTGTTTACATCTGTGATGTGTGGATTTTAGGTGTTTGCGGATTTGAGGGAGTCTACTGTATTAATTTGATTAATAAAAATAATTTTCATTGATAATAGCAAATAACAAGTACAAAAATAATCAATTCATTATCAATTCATCATCAGACAATCAATCAATCAGATTGTATTATTTATTTAATTTAGTCTCTTCCTGACAAATAAATAATATATGATCCTGTACAATTTTTCTTCCATTTTTTTACAATTTCTCTTTGATTTTGAAATGTTTGTTTTAGAATTTAATAATTCATTTGTTTTAATTCACAGAAGAAGCCATGAAATTTAAAATTTTATTCATTAAAAAAGTTTTATAACTATCCTCCTCTTAAATAACTCAAGGTAGATTTTTTTTTTCAACATAAAGTTTACTTGAAAAAGCTCTTGATTATCAAAATGAAAGTTTCTGTTTTAAATATTATGTAAAATTGTTTTAAAATAACATTTTAATGCCTTTAAACTTTGAAATATAAAAGTATTCGACATGCCGAATATTCAGCCTAGCAGTTACTATTTGGCTAGCCGAATATTCGGTATTCGGCCAAAATCTGTATTCGGTACATCCCTAGAAACAATGTACTGAACTTACTTTTGAAAAATGGTTTAAACCGACCTGCAACAAAAATAATTAGCATCGGGAGAAGATTTCCCCACCACAGTCTGCCATAACATTTCAGAAAATTGGCTGTGGATTTCAGAATTTTTTGTTTTACACAGAATCACCCGTAGTACTTTGGTCTCCACACAACACAGACACGCACAAAAACTTCTATTTTTATTATTATAGATTCCTTCCAGGCAGGGGCGCCATTTCAAAACTTTCTTGGAAGGGCAAAGTTTTTTTTGCGGACAGTGGCATAGCCAAGAGTGAGGTTCGGGGGGGGGGGGGGGGGGGGGGGGGCGATTAAAAATTCCGTTTTAAGCAGGTTTTCATCTTAGCAGGTATAATTTCAAGATACTGACTCAGGTTTTCCATTTAAGACAGTATTCCGTTATAGACAGTTTCCATTTTTACAAGTATATCTAATGCTTTTAAAACATCTTTTAAACAAAAAGGTTTTAAATAAAACCTCTGAAGAGCTTAGGCACATAACATTTACTGCAAAACTTGTAAAAATGAAACCTGTCGGAAAAAAAAAATTCTTTCGGAAACGGAAAAAACCACGTTTCCATGAAAAAAAAAACCCGTATAATTATACTTGCTAAGACGGAAACCTGTCTAAAATGGAGCTTTTTTCCTGACCTTTCGACTTCTTTGCAGCTGCAGGGGTGGGGAGCCATTTCAAGAGGTCCTTGGAGAGGGGGGGGGGGTGAACAAGTGTGATTTTGCCCACTTAACGTCTATCAAAATCATGGGATTCTTCCAGGAATATTTTTCAATTTTCGTGGAAGACTGCAGTATTTTTTTTTCTTTTTTTTTTTTTTTTTTTTTTTTTTTTCCCGCGGAACTACGCGAACTCATTTCGCCAATCGACTGCGGAAAAAGTCGCAAATTTTGCCAATTGAACTTTGAAAAAATAGTCAATTTCACAAAGTAGTCGCAGAAAAAATATAATTTCCTAAAAGGACCGTGGAACAATATTGCAAAGATCGTAGAAACAAACAGCGATTATTGTTAATCGGTTGCGGGGGAAAAAATCGCTGATTTCAACATTCGGTCACAGAAAAAAAAATCAAATTTGCCCATCAGTCATGCAAAAAAAATTGTGAATTTCGAATATCTACCAAGGAATAAAACAAGAATTTCATCAAAGGTTTCAGATAAAAATCACAAATTTAGTCAAAGAATCGCGCAAAAAATTCAAAAATTTCGTCAAACGATCGTACAAAGCAATTGCAAATTTTGTCAGCCGGCTGCGGGGAAAAAAATGAATTTCAACAAATGATCATAGAAAAGAATCACGAATTTCGTCAAAATATCTCAGATAGAAATAGCGAATTTCGTAAATCGGTCACAAAAAATATTGTGAATTTTGACAAATGTTCACGGAAAACATTTCTGAATTCCGTGAAACAATCACGGGAAAAAAATGCGAATTTCGTCAAACGGTCGAGGAAAAAAATCGTGAAATTCAATCGGTCACGAGATAATCAGCACACAAACATGGTCAACACGTCAAGAAGTTTGCAAATTTTGTGATCCATAGGGATAAGAAATTTTCACGTGTGATTTCCTGCCAGTAAAAAATTTCCTTAACTGCCGAAGAAATCTTGCGCGATCTCCAGTGCCTTACTTAAATCGCATATTTCTGAAATTTTAGAAAGTGTATATTAGTTTTCTGAAATAACAGTAAGAAAATGCGCATGTTATACTGTTATATATAATGGCTCATGTGGTGAAAATTGCCTCGCTATAATTGGAATTCGCCATCCCTTTAATAGATACATGCATTTTCTAAAGACGCACATATACGTGCGGGGCAGTTAAGGGATTAATAAAAGACGAATCTCTTGAGACTATGATCTAAATCCCACACAATTCATAAATTTGCAAAATATTTGGTCTCAGGTAGAGTCTGCATTGGGTTGTCCAACCCGATTTTTCTCAAAACCGACACGATCCGATCCCCGACATATATCAAGGCGGATTGACGTTTCTTTTTTTGTTTTGGCAGAGGAGATTATTAAGAACGTACTGTATATAATATGATTTAATAAGCAAATGATTTGATAGCGTTGTAATGACTGCAATAAATATAATGTGACACTAATTATGCAAAATAAAAAATTCAAATAATTAAGAACTTGAATTAACCCTCTTTTTAAAAAAAAAAGAAAAATCCTCTGTAAATTTCTGGCTAAAGGGGAAATTCACAGCGAAAATTCTAGCCCTGAGGGGCACGAGTTTTCATTTGATCTATTTTGAAAACGGCTGGAAAGCAATAAATAGAATTTTTTCTCACATGCCTTTTTAAAAATTAGCCAAAATACGGATTAATAAGAAATGGTTCGCCTTGAGAATGTTGGAATAGCAAAGTCTGTAGAAAATATTTTTGATAACTATTAGTCTACATGCATAAAGTGTTTATTTATTGCATGTGTTTTTATTGTAATAAAATCTGAGAAGTTATTTTAGCTTTTGAGCAATTTATGAAAAAAAAAAATTGAGTCTGACCTATGATGACATATAGGGATGCATCGAATATTCGGTATCCATTCGGTATTCGGTCATGCTACCGAATATCGAACTATTCGTTCTGCCGAACATTCGGCTTAGCCAAATATCGAACTATTCGGCCTGCCGCATATTCGGTTTGGCTGAATATTGAACTATTCGGCCAAACCGAATACTTAAAAATATCTTTTAAAAAATATTTTTAAAAACCTTTAAACCTTTTAACTGTCGATTTATAAAGATATTCAGAATAATTGAAAACAGAATCATATTTAAATAAAACAGAATGATGCCGTTAAATTATTTGTTTGCGGTTTGATAAGTGTCACTTAAAAACAAATAACCATT
This sequence comes from Maratus speciosus, assembly GCA_963932465.1. Lineage (NCBI taxonomy): Eukaryota > Metazoa > Arthropoda > Arachnida > Araneae > Salticidae > Maratus > Maratus speciosus. Next base: position 2,546,727 of record OZ010787.1, read on the forward strand.
AGGATAATGTCAGACGGACGTCTTTTTATCACTACACAATGCTTGCGGCATTGTGTAGGGATAATACGCAAATAAAAAAGCATGCAAAAAGACGTCCGTCTGACATTAGCCTTAATGATGACCTTCATAGAAATAAATGATGCACAAATGGAAGTTTCTGAACAATGTCTTGTAAATAATCTGTCTTTTGCTTTTTCGCTAAAAGAGTGTTTCTAAAGAAAATTGGGAAACTTTCAGATGTGATAATAGACGTCAAGACAGACCATTTTCGCCCAAGAAACCAGTATCGCAATCCGCTTCATCAGTCAAAATAAAAAAATACAGTGTATCTCATCCACTTCATGTCAAACTTAGATTTTCATTTATTACTTTAACGATAATGAAGATATCGTTAACTATATTTTCAAAAGAATTACTTTGATTTCTGTGACACATGATATCATGAGAAGTGCCAGAAATTTTGTGTGTGTGTGTAAAGTTTACTTGTAAAGGTCTTGTTTCTCAAAATGGAAATATCTGTGTTAAACATTATGAAAATCTGTTTTAAAATTTAATTTTTTAATATCTTTCAACTTTGAATTCAGCCTAACGGTCAGTATTCGGCTACCCAAATATTCGGTATTCGGTTACCTGTAGGCCAAATATGCGGTTTTTCAGTTTACCTGTGGGCCGAATATTTGGTATTCGGCCAAAATCACTATTCGGTGCATCCCTAATGACAGATAAATTTTCTGAAATATCAAATTCCTTGGGGAGGTCCATGGCCCCCCTCAAATGGCGCCCCTGCTTCCAGGTTAAGTTGTCTGTTGTTCTACAACTCAATGCGTAATCAGACTTTGCACAAGACATTAAAAAATTTTTTGAAATAAGGGGAGGAAAAGAAGGTGGACTCCTCATGTGCAAACCAAACTCATAGGTATTCATAAATTGGGATTTAATTTTTTCTATGAGATTCTTAAAAATATAGCATGATTTTAGTGTACTTTGATAATATATTCAAGGGGTGGACCAGTGAAAAATCCCCCTTCTCAGTGCATTGAAATGTCTTCCACCTTCAGAAGATTTACGATTTTATGCCTGTTAATGATTTAGATGTGAATTTCCTTTCCAAGGAAAATGTCAGATTCCAACACAGATCTATGTTGACAAATAATTCAATGGGAAGTGTAATGAAAGCACCCATTCATTCAACAAAAAGTAACCCTTTACTTAATGAAAGTATTTTTTTCAACAAAAATGTCTTTTTAAAAAAAAAGTCTTGCCCCTTTTTAAAAGAAATCTGAATATTTGTGATACTTGTTATCTTCTACTCTCAAATAAGGATTATTTTACAATTAAATTTGTATCTTGAATTTTTACTTTTAAAAAAGTAAAGAAAATTTCTCTTTTTAATATCTTGTTTGAGTGCGAATAATATTGGTTTTAATTCATTATTTAATTATCATTAAAACAATAATTAATTCATTTCATTTACCTTTTCCAAATAAACAAGTTTCATTTATTCCTTTAAAATATGAATTATTATTGATGAGGACCAGCTTTTAAAGGAGCTTAAAAATGCCATTGGCGAGATTTGCATCCAGCTAACATAAAAGTTTCAAGAATTCTTTGTGATGCCTTTACAGTTAAAAATGTCAGAAAATTTCGTATTATTTAGCAGTGAATTTAAGACCTACTTTAATGTATATTTCCAAATATAGGTTATATATATTTCCAAATATTCTGTTAACAGAAGCTCATTATTGCTATTAATTTTTTTACAAAACATATTGCCTGCCCTACGCATCCCGAGAATGATAAGTCCAGTTTCAGACTATGTAGGGCAGGGTCGGCGAATCTTTTTGTTGCTGCATGCCAAATTTGATCAAAAAATATTTTGTGACCATGACGTGCCAACTAAAAAACAAATTTAGTAGGTGGAAAAATAATGGATTAAAATTGCTTAAAATTTTCTATTAAGATTTAAAAAATATGAGGAACATACATGTAGGTTACACTATGATAATTATGGCAACAAATATATTTTAGAAAGTAATTAAAAAAATTAATGCTATGTAATTTGATTTCTGTTGCTGCATCTTAATATCAGGTTAATTTTAATGCAAACTAAATGGCGGATTTATCTGACAAGTGCTTTCAGTATGAGTTTTGATAGTACTCATTTGTGAGAACAGTGGCTTGAAAGCATAGATAGACAGAAAAACTGTTAAAATGGCAAACACCAGTTTCTTTGAATAGCTTTGAAATAAATTCAAAGTTTCCATAAATTTATCATTAGAATTTAATAATGTCTAACAACCAATTCGTGTCGATAGTTTTCAGATATCGTCTTTGTTTGAAAATTTTTTGAGACCATAATTAATCAGATTGGAATATAATATGCCACAATATTTTTTTCAATTTCCATTTAATTGAATTTAGAAAAGATGTAATTTTATGTAATCTCATTTTATTTTGATTTAGAGCCACAAGCAATGTCGTGCCAAATTTATTCTTTCGCGTGCCATACGTTCACCGTCAGTGATATAGGGAAAAAAATCTAAGCCTGATCTCGGCCCGATACGAGCCTACTAAGAAAATTAAGCCCGGGATCAGATACCATGTAAAATGCTGATCTCTATGCTGGACATGTTACATTTCTGTATTGATGCTGTCAAACTCTCATCGGCTCATAATGCACATTTATACTTATTCTCGCAAAAGTCATATTAATTGAAAATGGCCCATATTTTATCGTTTTTGTCGAATTTTTTTATATCGGGCTGGTAGGCCCGCTCACAGCCCAGTAGCGTAGTGATCAGCACGCTGCAGGCCACGAGTTTTACTCCCGGCTGGGCAAGGTTTGCACAACCTTTCATCCCTTCGGGGTTGATAAAATGAGTACCGTGCTTGGGAACTAAACACCGAGGGTCTCTTGTTGGGTTGACCACCTGGCCGGGGCACATGCTGCATAGCACCTCAGGGTCAAGTAAACAAAGTTAGGCACTGTAGTCCCTGATCGTTCATGGATCGTACAGCCACAGGTTTAATTTTTTTTTTTTAGTTTAGTTTAGTAGGCCCCTTAATTTTTTTATCGGCCTGGCCCGTTTGAGAGTTCGCCATCATTTTGCCTGCATGGGTCTCGGGCTGTGCAAACCTTTAATGTCGACGGAGAGTATTTTGTCCGGTTTGGTTCAGATTGGTAGTGTTGCTTCTAGAAAACAGAATGTATTCTCAAAAAGAGCAATCTGCCATATTTTAAAAAAATTTCGAATTATCAGTAGAATTTTATAAAATTTTTGCGAGCAATTGACTTTCTTGACCCCTCCCCCCCCCACACACACACACGCGCGCACGCGATTGACTGATGAATTTCGTGATTATCTTCAGTGACCTATTAATGAAATTCGCAATAGTTTTCTTTTGACGTTTGGCGAATTTTGCGGACTTTTCTTGTGGCCAAATGGCGAAAATCAGTTTTTAATCATGATCGATTGTAAAATTTTACCCCTCAACCAACTTATGCTTTTCGCAATATTTTTCCACATATTTGGATTAAGAATTTCATACTATTTTCCGTCTACCTAATAGTTGAAGAATTTTACAGCTTTTTCTTAACACTGATTGGCAAAAATTGTGTGTATGCAGAGATATGTTTAGGAAAATTTTAGGTCCTTTAAAGGACCCTTCACAAAATACTTTATCTTAAAACAGGACTCTTCACAAAATTTTTTATCACCAAACAGAACCTTTCACAAAACATTTTATCCCAAAACAGGACCCATCACAAAATTATTTGTCTCTTAAATAGACCTTTCACAGAATTTTTTCACCTTCAAATTGAACTTTTCACAAATTTAGTCATTTAAAAATAAAACCTGGCCTGTAAGTAAGCAGTTGAAATCGCCAAAGGGCATATTACTTAGCTTTTTATGTATGAAGGATAGAACATGAAGACATCGATAATTTAAAATTCACAAAATTGTGACTAGAATTTTCACAAAAATAAAAAAAACTTCACAATTTCACAAAAACAGGACCCTGTGAGAAAAATCTGGACAGACCCCTGGTATGGGAAAGGGGTGTCTACAAGCAATCGACAAATTTTGCTCTTTTTTTTTTCACCAGATTGACTAAAGAATTTTTAGATTGTTTTTTTCTCACTTTTGCCATTTCCCTGTCGACTGATACACGATCGTTTGCTGCTGAACTGGGTATTCAGCATGAAATAGTGTGGAAGGTTTTGCGTGCAGAAAACATGCCTTCCTTCCATGTGCAGAATATCAAACTCCTCCTACTCAATGCTGATTACCCACTTTGGGTGAGTTCATATTTAGATGCTTGGTGTCATACAGAATAATTCAGTTTCCCACCCCTGTTTTACGAGCGATGTCATGGTCATTGTAGTGGTGATCATCATATGCAGTGGTGGTCATCATATGTAGTGGTGGTCATCATATGTAGTGGTCCAGAAATCCCCACTGCACTGTCTTGTCGAAGTGCACCGCAAGTTCGGTAACGCCTGAGGAGGGATTCTTGGAGATCATCTGTTGGGACGGTACCTTCTGCCCGAACACCTCAAGTAGTTCAAATTACCTTGTTTTCCTACAACACATCCTCCCAAATTTTATTTTGAATCAGAAATCTGTACCCAGTGAATTTAATCATTTTGCAATACATTGATTCAGTGGTAGAATTGATTATTTAAGCATGAGAATTTAATGGTCTGCATTCATCATCACTGGCCTGCTACATAAAATTCTATTAAGTCCCTTTAACCATTTGAGTGGCCCCTCTCTCCTAGAATAAACCAAACTTCCTTTGCAGTTATCCGAAATTTTCAGCATAATAAAATGTAAAATTATAATTTACTAAAAATTAAATAAACAGTACATAAAAAAAACTACAAAATTATCAATTAGATATTTTATTTCTGATTATTTCAATTTACTAAGGTTCAATGCAATTTTATTTTTTTAAATAAAATAAATTGTGTGATTTATGTTTGGTTGCGGTTTTCTCAGGGATGGGAAAATTTAAGTTTACCTGTGACCCTCTGAGAGAGGGGGGGGGGTGAAGTTACTGGTCCAATTGAATTTTTGGTGGTTTCAGACCAGCGGACTACAAAGGATTTCAAAAGCAGATTGGTTTTTCAAATGCTGAAACTTTTCCTTGTAAAAGACAATTTGATTGATATGCTGTTTTTGGATTATTTTCCCTGTGTGAAATTTTATTATTATGTCTGCACAAAAAACAATTTTATGTCTTAAAATATTTACCCTTTCATTTAAAACAGGTGGAGAAATTAACCTGATGCTTGGAGCTGCTAATACTTGGATACTAAGCTTCAAGAATTCTTTATATTTGATGACCTCGTCATATTTATGATCCTCATTTGGGGAAGAAAGAGGCTATTTTTTTAAATGAATGGTCAGAGACAGTACTGCACCCTCCTAAAACTGTCAGAGAGAAACTCTGCATGTAAAATGGCATTATATTTACAGTAAATATTAGTCTGACATACTATATATACGTATATACATATAATTTAATGATTATATAATTTGTATTTTCAATAAATGGAGCGGCATACCGCAAACCAACTTAATTGTGTTGTTATTTTATTGTCTGTGACCATTTCTTTTTTCAGCTATTGCAAGGCTGCTGTTGGTGAATATTTTCCTTTTCTACTACTATTATTTAAAAAAATAATAAAAAATCTTCATCATAGATTATCATTTAGGAATACTGAAAAAATACATATATAAGCAATAATAATTAATCACTTTTGGCGACAATGCTGTTATTAAATTAACCCTGTAAATTAAGTATTTAATATAATATGAAAGCACATTGTGTATTAAAAAAAAAAAAGCTTTAAAATTCATTTAAAGTAATACTTTTGTGTTAGCTGATATTAGAGATTAAATGAAGGATTCTGCTACTTATAGCTGCATTTTTTTATGCTGATTAATTCAGTGTTTACGCATATACAGTAAACTCTGTGTAAGACGGAAATCTGTCTAACTCAGAAAGATTTTAAAGTGCCTGCGAATACATAGATATAAAGTAAAATTTGTCTAAGGCGGAATATTGTCGACTACAGAAAATTGCCTCGATTCCACTTTAGACAGACTGTATTTTGATTATGTATCCGTTATGTTTGTGTTTTATTTATTTATTGAAAAATGTTATATTCATTATTGAGTGTTAAACAGAAACGAATGCTGAACTTTTTGTTGTTGTTTAATATTTAAATGAGTTAATTTTGCATAATCGAACTGTGTGCAATATAAATTTTTAAATGAACCGTGCTTGAAAATTAATTTAAAAAACATGAAAAATCAGTAAATTGAAATGCGGATTTAATTTAATTGCACTTGAAATTACAATTTTTCCCCTTTTAACGACATAAAAAAAATTGTGACGATAATTCAATTTGAGGAAAAGGGGAAATGGATTATTGTTACTGTTATTAAATTATTGTTACTGTCGATATGTGTCAGCAATAGTAAAAAAATCAAATTTTTATTTAATACTAATTTAAAAATAAATGTATTAGTAATAATTTTTCATAATTGGGATTTTGGAACAGAACATGTGTTTTATTGTCCAAAGGTTCAAAAATAGTACTATCAAAATGTATATAACTTAAAATAGTGATTGGTGAAATTTTCATATGTGTAACAATTGTACCTTTATATTAACGATATGAGGAAATGTCTAAAAATATTTTTTGCTAATTGAAATATTTTATTTTTTGTTTTGTGAAAAGAAGGTAAAAATTTGAAAACACTATAATATCAAAATTTCAGCATCTTTAGATTCACAACAATATAAAAACAAAAAAAATCTACAGATCATAAAAGTAGCGGGCCCCACCAGTGGCCGAGAGGTTCTGCTCTCGAAGCTGGTAGACGGGAGGTGCTGGGTTCTATCCCAATCGCGCCCGTCGGCCTAATCGTTCGGAGTTTTCGTGGTTTTCTTCGAACCTTGGTTCTCCAAGCGTTTATACGGGTTAGGTTCCCTTAGAAAGACCTCCACGGAAGGCACTTCCCCCCCTTAGGGCCTATATCCCACGTGCAGATGATTGGCCGACATAAATACAACCAACCATAAAAGTAGCAGCTAAGTGCATTATGAAAACAAACTTTTTTCAAACCTGTGCAAAAATTAATATTGTTTAAAGGAATCCAATTAGCATTGTTTAAAGTAATGTTTATTAAAAATATTTTTTATTTCCTGGATTTTAAATTAAAAATATAATAAAAACAGGATATGTATTTAAATCTAAGAAAATTATTTAAAAAAAAATCTTCATTATGAATGGTTTGTGAATAAGCAAACACTAAATGAATTATAAGTGTAACTGAGTGCAGAGAAATGTTCCAAAATGTACAAGGACAGAATGGTAATATTCGTGGAAGAGAAAGAAAAAAAAAAGCGATTATTTTGTGAAATTAGATCACTGGTTTACATTTCTTTTTTAAATATATTTCAAAGACAATAGAATCAATAATTAAAACTTTAATAATTTTCAGTTTAATGAAAACAAAAAAATCATGCTTTCGTACTGCAATATAATTTCTCATAATCTGAAATTTTGTTCATTATTACACCATAAAATGATAAATTGAAAACCAAAGTCCTGGTTAATCATTTCACTCCAAAGCGAGGGGGAAAAAAAGAAAACTACAATCCTGTGTAACCTTTTCCCATAAAGTTGAGAGAAACTTGAATCGTGGTTCAACCTTTTATCAAAAAATTGGAATACAGAAAACCTTGAATCATGGTTAAACCTTTCACCAGAAAATTTTATTAAAAAAAACCCTGATTCATGGTTCAACGTTTCATCAGAAAATTGGATTTAAAAAATACTGATTCATGGTTCAACCTTTCACCAGAAAATCGGATTTAAAAAAACCCTTGATTCATGGTTCAACCTTTCACCAGAAAATCGGATTTTAAAAAACCCTTGATTCATGGTTCAACTTTTCACCAGAAAATTGGATTTAAAAAAATCCTGAATTATGGTTCAACCTTTCACCAGAAAATTGGATTTATAAAAACCCCGAATCATGGTTCAACATTTCACCAATATAATGGTATTTGTGAAAGTGCCAATAAACTGGTGAAACATATCACCAATATCTCGGTTGCAGCTAAATTTCAGCTACTTTTCACCATTTTCTTGGTGAAACATCTAACTTCATTTTTAACAGTGCACGACCTTTCAAAGAAATTTGCATATTACATGATCTTTTGATGAAATTAGTGTATTTCGCACAATCTTTTGCAGAAATTCGAATATTTTACACGATTTTTTGGCGAAAATCATGTTTTTTTTTTTTTCAATTCTGCGATGAAAATCGTGTCTTTTTCGTGATCCTTTAACGAAAATTGCATTTTTCTTGCAATCCTTTGCCAAAAATTGTGCATTTTCCATGATCTTTTGCCAAAAATCTCACATTTTCTACGATCTTTTGCCAAAAATCTCACATTTTCCACGATCTTTCGCCAAAAATCTCACGTTTTCCGAAATCTTTTAACAAAATTCACGTTTTTTTTCACGATCATTTGACAAAAATCACATCTTTTGTGATTCTTTAACGAAATTCGCAATCCTTCAATGAAATTCACGGTTTTCCCACGACCTTTCAAAGAAATTAACATATTACACGATCTTTCGATGAAATTCGCAAGATCTTTCAAAGAAATTCGCATATTTTACATGATCGTTTGACGAAATACGAACCTTTTTTCGCAATCATTTGACAAAAATCAATTTTTTTTCACAATTCTTTGACAAATTTTGCGATCCTTTGCCGAAATTTGCAGTTTTTCCATGACCTTTCACAGAAATTTGCATATTACACGATCTTTTGACGAAATTCGTGTATTTTGCACAATCTTTTGAAGAAATTGGCATATTTTGCATGATCATTGGCGAAAATAGTGTTTTTTTTCGCAATTCTTTGATGAAAATCGTGTCTTTTTTATGATCCTTTAACGAAAATCGCATCTTTCGCCAAAAATCTCACATTTTCCATGATCTTTCGCCAAAATTTGCTCATCTTGCACGATATTTAGTAAAATTCACGTTTTTTTTTTTTGCGACCATTGATAAAAACCACATTTTTTCGCGATTCTTTGACGAAATTTGTGTTTTTTCCACGATCTTTCAGACAAATTCGCATATTACACGATCGCATCATGTTTAATTTTTTCTCCAACATTTTTTAGAAAATATTTGTAAATTCCCTGACTTTTCCTATATATTTTGAAATTTCCCTGACTGTCCATGACACTGGGAACACAGTAAATATAAAAAATATAATCATTGAAATAGCCCTTAGTCTCAGTACACAAAACAAAAGTAAAAACATTAAAAAAAAATCAGAAATATTAAGCAAATTACTTATAAATAAAAGAAATACTTCTTTGACGGGCATAAAGTAAACAAAAGAAAATTACATAAAATAAAATTTATATGCACTTAGCAAAACACACCAAGCTGCTATGCTTTATTAAACAATTATCGACCAATTATGTTCTTAAAAAGAAAATAAATCACTTACCGGTGAAATGGTAATCCAACTTTAAATCAATAAGCTGTAATACTACATCTTATAAATGTAATATATCTTTATTTGGCACAGATGTCATATACACTCTATATTGGCACGATTTTTTTCTGACGCCAATGTCATATAAGCACCGGGTACTTCACTGGCACCAAAGTGTCATTATTTTGCTTGATATGGTAAACCGGATATAGATGATATGGTAATGAGGTTTGGTAGGTGTTATGGTAACATCTGTGCCGAATATTTTTACGGGTGCAGTGACATGCTTTTTTTTAAATTGCCAAAATGCACTCCTACCAGAGTTTCCCTAGTCAGTTTAGGGCGGGGGTGGGGGGTGGAGGGTGTACTGCACACCACCTGCCCTTTGGTTGATTTGATTATCGGAGGCTACGCTCGACTATGAGGTTTTCAGCTTCGCTTCACTTGGTGTCTTTGGATCCAAAATTGCTAATACAGTTCTCTATAAACAGCTCTTTCAGTAGACGTTACATCCATAGATGAGAACTTGTTTTCATTGAGATTAAATTCCAGGAAGAACTCCCCTTCATCAGAATCTGTTGGTTCTCAGTAGAAAAGAAATAAGGTGCTTGGAAGCAGATTTGCCCGCTACAGCCAGGTCACATATATCATGGAAAGTCGTACTGTCAGCAGACAGATCTAATCGCTGATAGAGTTGAGCTTGCTCTGTGCGAAACTTTCGGCATTCTAGAAGGTAGTGGTCAGTGGTTTCGAGCCTTGACACTCTGAGCAGAGGTATGAATTCCATAGGCCAAAACGATGAAGTTGTGCCATGGTAGGCAACGAGCGGGTCTGTATGCCCTTTGGTTTAAAAAACAGCGTTCGAAATCCTTAGTGGTCCGCTGGTCCGAGACCACCAAAAATGCAATCGGACCACTAATTTGAAAAATTTAGTGGTCTGCAGGACCAGTAACTTTTCCCCCCCTTTCTCACAGGTAAACTTAATTTACCCGTCCCCTAGAAAACCACAATCAAACACATATCACACAATAATAATAAAAAAAAAAATTGCATTAAATTGCAGTCTTTTGAAATAAATAATCAGATAAATAAAATATCTAATTAATAATTTTATAGTTTTTCGTTATGTATACTGTTTATTTAATTTTTAGTAAATTATAATTTTACATTTTACTGTGCTGAAAATTTTGGATGGCTATAAAGGAAGTTTGGTTTATATTCTAAGAGGGGGGAGGGGGGGAGGTCACTCAAGGGTTAAAGGGACTTAACAGAATTTTATGTAGCGGGCCAGTGGCGATGACTGCGGACCAGTAAATTCTCATGCTTACTGGTCCTTGGGACCAGTGACTTTTTTTTTTTTTTATCAATTCTACCGCTGTAAAATATCACCCTTCTTGTCCCACATCCAAAAAATTTGCATGCACATTGTTTTAATTGTGGTTGTCATGCACATTGTTTTAAAGAAATTATATATCTAAGTTAAAAACATTTCATTGTTTAAAACCAGCAGCACTACTTGAAAATTTCGTGGAAACCCACGGTGCTCGCTCTCTCCCCTCAAATGTCAAGATGGGTGGTGTCGGGCTGTCAAGTGAAGGAACGGAGAGCTTTCCTCTTTGGATTAACGCATTCGATTAATCTGCAGGGATATATCAGGGCATCCATTTTGTAGCCTGGTGAAGTATAGAATTTTAAAAAAGGTTTTTTTTTCTCTGTTTTGTTGAGAACTGTTATCAAATACTACATTTCTTTAAAAATACTACATTATAATGGAATACAATAATTTAAAAAAGTTCTTGAAGTAAAAAAACTGTGTCTGTAATGTTTCGCTCTTTTTTAAACATATATTTTAGCCTTTTTTTTCGTTTCATTAAAACTCTGCCACAATGTTTTTACAGAAATTACGAAAAGAAGCTCTCATAGGTTTAAAATTAGCTATCACTCCTTGCTGTAGTGTTTCTTAAAAAAAAAAAAAAAAAAAAAAAAAAAAAAAAACGATATTTTAGCTTTTTGTTCCGTTTTATTTAAACTCTGCCACAAAGTTTTTGCAAAAATTACGATCCACGAAGTTTTTTTTTTTTTTTAACCATTTTGAAAAATGATTATTGTCCTCGTCAGGGTAGGAAATCAAAAGCACATCTGACGTTTTTTATTGGTTGAATCCGCATTTTATTCGTTTTCTGATTGGTATACACAGTAATCTGTAATTTGCCTTTACTTTCAACAGAGATGGATACTTCTGTTGCCACTATGACAAAAAAGTAAAAAACTACAAAAAGAAAATTAATAACTCAGAAACAAATTGAGATACAGCTTTCAAACAAATTGCATTTAAAAGTACATTTTTTTCTCTATACGACGGTGTAAAAAGTAATATTATGGGACGTTTAGAAGTTTAAGAATGAAATTTCATTTAAAATGGGTCGTCAGATTTCTTGGAAATCGGACGATGGAAAAGCATTTTCCCGAACAGCCAATGAAATGCTTGGATAATACGTAAGTTTCAGGTGGATAATACGTAAGTTTCACGAAATCTGACGAGTCGCAGGTGATTTTTGTCGCTTGCAATTTTTACGTGTAATAACACTATTAATGTTTAATTCATGGCGTACGTAATGTATGATCAACTCCGTGCGATTTTTTATGTCTTAAATTTTAGTCTTCGAAAAAATCATTTTCCAAATGGTCGTTGTAATTTGTTAAATTGCTTTTTTTTTTTTTTTTTTTTTTTTTTTGAGAGAGAGAGAGAGAGGTTTTATCAAGTACATTTCTTTAAAAAGACTTCGTTACAATGGAATATAAAAATTATATAATACAATTTTAATTAAAATATTGTTCTAAACAATCTGTGCTGATGTACATCTTTTTTTGGATGAAAAGGCATTTTTTCTTTTGGGAATTTATGTCATTTTCACCAACAGAATTGTCTGTGCGTTTAAGATTAGTGCATCATTTCCATCAATTATTTTTAAATGTTTCAGATTTTAGTTTATTGCTTAATTTTGATTTCAAGGGATAGAAGAAAAGAAATTTAGAAATAAACTAATAAATTTTGGGTACTTTAAATGCAAGCTAAAGTTTATTGAATATGACATTATACTGACGCAATCACACAGTCATATCATGACTTGTTCCATATATGAAAATGATCTTTTCTTTTGAAATTGGTGCCAGTTTCATCATCCGAACTAATCTGAAATCTAAGATTATGTCACCTTTTAAGGACTTTATCAAAGAAATATGTCCCTCCGACAACACGGAGTTTTTAAATATTTATAGACACATTTTTAAATGCAAAAGCATGACGTTTGCAGGCATGACTACTAAAGCGATTTGCCATCGAATAGTTTTTACCAATCGTTGATCAATGAGTTACTTATGTATTTATAAGCGATTTTTTCCACGTGACGACAGGTTTTCCTCTGACAGTATTTTATGAATGATCTTTTGCTTTTATTAAAAAATGGAAAACACTCGATCGCATAGTATCTGCATGAAAACACCTGCCAATTTCATGTGTTACAATATTCCTTTAAATATGACTACATTTTCATTTGTGGAATATCCTTCAATCTACTATAATCAGATTTTATTTTTTGAAACAACTCAAATTACCACGTTTAACAATCCGGCGAGATTTGGACAGGGTTTTGAGGATTTAACTCGTAACGGGCACAGCCTGAAGTTAAAAAAAAAAAAAAAAAAAAAAAAAAAAAAAAAAAAACCTTTGAATTATTATTTAAGAGAAAAACTTTTTTAAAACTTGTTCAATTAATAAAACTTTAAATTTTGTATTTTTTTCGGTGAATTAAAATAAATAAAGAAAATTTTCTTTTATTCTAAATATATATATATATATATATATATATATTTTAAATCTAAGGGAACTTTTATTTTTCTAAAACCATCATTGATTTTTAAGAATTAATTCCTCCTTTTCAAGGAGCTTATTAGAATTGGCTGGAAGGAATTACAGTTAACATTTGACAATTATTTAGTTATTTATTAGGAAGGGACCGAACCGATAGATACACACATGTTCAAATAATAACAATTGAAAAAGATATATATATATTTTTACATTTTACTTCAGTCGGTTTTTAGAGGTCTGCACGGGTCGGAATTTCCAGGCCCGCCCCGAACGAAAGCTATCTTTTCTCGGCCCGGTATAAAAATTGGAAGTTTGGCCCGACTCAGTTTCTACAAAAATGTCAGTTTTTTCTCGACATACAATTAAGATTCTTTTGTTGTATGTATAAATATGTATGTATGTATTAATGAATACTACATACATATTTATGGGAACATTTTACAGTATATTTTAGATTACTATGTGTTCGCAAAACAGAAAACAATTATAGTCATCGTCTCTACTGACATTTCAAAATTCAAATAAGGATTCATTAAAAGATTAATGTAGTTCAGAATAAAGGATTAAAAACATGATAATTTTTGAAGCTGTATAATAAAAAGTAGATTTGTGTAAATATTTCTCTCATTTTTAAGGCTTTTCTCAAATCCGAAGGAGCTACATTTCGACACATTTATGAATTCATTTCTTTTTGGAAACGCGTAAGATTGTCAGGTATTCTTATTCAGAAACTATGTAAATGTCGTTTTTTTCATAAATAAAAGCAATATATCTTTCTGAAAATACTGCCAAAGTTAGCATTTTGAAGCGAATTTCCGCAAGCGATAGCACAGGAAAAGAGAAAAACGTGACAGTCACGTGACAAGAATCTCCTTTATCGCTATAATTTATCAAGTTTATTTTTGAAATTTTGAAATTTATTTATTTATATATTATTTTTTTTATTTAAATCGGATTTTTTTTATTTAAATCAGATTTTTTTTTTATTAATATTATTTATGTACTTATTTATGTCTGTGCATATATTTATTTATTTTTCCTGCATAGATTCACACATTTCTATTAATTTCATTACATTTCCTAGATAAGAATTCAAGATATCTTAAATAAAAATTAAAAATTGTTGCAAACAAATTTAAAAGATCCACTTAAAATTTAAAATTTTATTATTCTACTATTAAATTTAAATTGTTATACATAAATCTATATATGTTCTGTGCATAAATTTCTAGTTAATTTAAAGTTATTTATTTTTCATTAATTTGTATAAATGTAACAAAGAATTTTAAATGTATACGTGCATTCCATTGTAGATTCAGAATTCATGAATGTTATCACATAGACTGCAAGTTAATTTGTGTTTTACATTCTTGCCATGATCCCCATCATTTTATCACTACACTTTTTTTCATATTACTATTACACATTTTCCAAAAATTGTATTTTTTTCCCCCGTAAAATAAAGCCTCATCGGATCTTTTTTTCTGTGAACCATTTTTCTTATGTATAAAAGAAATCCAAGAGCTCTCTGAAACCGTACTTAGTATTGGTAAATGACATTATTGTTTCAACTTTTGATTCACACAATACTATAGTAATCTAATAATTGACAAAATAGTTACCAGATGAAAAATAATCACATAGCTGAAAGCTTAAAACTATCATTTGTCAGTATTATTTCCTCATCCGTTGACAATTTCAACAATCAATCATGCTTACTGATAATAATGAATCAGTAGGAATCGCTGCTTAGCTTAGAAATAACAGGGATTTGTTTAAGAAAAATTTGGGTCCTTTAAAGGGCCTTTCATAATTTTTTAAATATTTAGACAGGACACTTCACGCAAATTTTCATCTTAAACAGGGCCCTTCACAAAATTCTTTGTCTTCAAAATAAACCTTTCCCTAAACTTTTCTTTCGCCAGACAAACTTTCACTAATTAATTATTTTAAAATAAAATTTAACCTGTCACAAAACAACTGAAGTCAACAAAGTATCTATTACATACTCCTTTATATATATATATATATATATATATATATATATATATATATATATATATATATATATATATATATATATATATATATATATATAAATGATTCTATGAAAATCAAACAAGAATCTATATATAATGATTTTTTTCAAATTCACAAAATTATAGTTAGATTTTTCAATAAAAAAAAACTTCACAAATCCTGGACAGACGCATGAATAAAGTACTAACTATAGCTTAAGCATTTAACTTGCAAAAATGAACTGATCATCTAAAAAAAGAAAACAAATTAAAAATGAGAGAGCATTTATCAATATTTTTGAGGAATACATTATGGATTGAAAATATTTTTAACACAATTGCATTTACTTTCATAAAATAATAGTATTTTGAACTTATAACAGTTTTATTTATTGTTATTACAAGGTAATTTTTAATCTGAAATGAATGATTACTTTTCTTATAACATAAATGATGAATTTGATTCTTATTTAACCTGTAAATATCAATGTTAAAAAAAATGATTTAAATCAACGATTTTTAAAAAAAAATAATTTGATTTAAATCATGATTTAAATCGAACAACCCTGGTGGCAAGCAATTGTGTTTCTGCAACGTTGAATTTTCACACCAGAATTTTAGTAATACTTTACTTCAAAATAGGGAGAAGCAATTTTACAACTTTTTTGCATGAAAGTTATAAAAGTAAAATTTAGTTAAATGTTTTTGGTGCAAATCTTGGTTAAAATTAGGTGAGATATAATATGTCCCACCGCCCCTCAAGGGGTTAAACTCACTTTCTTTTTCAACAGTTGAATATTAATCTCAAAAGTAAGTAGGCTATTATGAAAAGAAGTATGTAATATTATGATTTGAACTGAAATATGCTTTAAAAATTTACATTTCTTCTTTTTTAAACCAATTGCATATAAATAAATAACCATTAATTTTATGAAAAGGAAATTATATTAATATACTTATGTGTTATAGTTTTTATTTCGTATTTGTTAATTTATTACTTTTATAACTATCAAAATTCCAAAAATTAAATTTCCAAGATTCAATTCTGATTTTATATAAGATAATCTAGGCTTAGGAATGTTAGAAATTATAAAATTAAGCTTATTTTAAATATACTAGCAAAATGCTGCTACTAAATAAGTTGTTAAAGTGTTTACTTTAAGTATCAATAACTAGAAATATGGTATTATAACATAAAATTTACTTATCATAATTTACCTAACACAATCGTTCTTAAACAAATGAAAATGACATCATATTTAGAGAAATTTTGTAACGTGTAAAATTGCCAGATGCCGATATTTAGATACTATGTGATCGAAAGTTATTTTCAATTTTTTGATAAAGGTAAAGATGTTTCAGAAAATAGTATCAAAGTTGGCGTTTTGAACAAAATTTCGGATAACACGGTAAGGATGAATACCCGTCGTCAGATGAAAACAATCGCCTAAAAGAATATAAATAATTCATTTATATATTTTTTAAAAAAGAATGGTAAACATCAGTCGATTCAAAATAGTTTCAATAGTCGGATTTGCAAGTGTAATGCTTTTTCATTTAAAAATGAGTACGCAGATGTGTTAGGAACGTTCGTGTTGTTCATAGGATAATATATATATATATATATATAACCATTAATTAAACATCACCGACCATCATCAAAAATTGCAATATTGTGAATGATTGACTACACGCCATAAACCAACAATATAGAACTGCATGTGTAAAATAAAGTACCGTATACCTAATTACAAGAATTAACATGGAAGAAAAAAAGAAGAATATGGATTCCGAAAAAATTGAAAAACTTATATATTGAATTACGTTCTCAAGAGTACAGAATTCAATGATATAAGCAAATCGGTTGTTTTCTGTGGGAAAAAGCTATAAGCTGAAATTTTTTTTTTCCCCTGTACTCAAACAACCAATATAATCAAAATAATAGTTTCAAGATGAATACAGAACATTATCAAATGGCATGAAAGGGAAATATAAAACTACAACCCCTTAAATATCTAATTTATAGCAGTAGAAATCCCACAAAACATACCGTAATAATTCCCAGTAGATTTTCAAAATATATTCCCGCACATGGAATCCAAAAAGCATGATAAGATCAAGATGAATAAAACAGTTAAGTTAACACAAAAATTAAAAGCTATGGAGTCAGTTAATTCATGTTGAAATATTGTGATAAATATAATTAATATAATATAAATAAAAAATATTTACATTATTTATAATACCTAAAAACAATTTTAAATTGTATAATAACAATTTTACAACATTGCCAATATCCAACGTTAATTACCACCTAGTGTAAAAAATTATGACTATAAAGAGGCTATTTAAAAATACAAAATTTATGGTGCTGCCATCTATTATTATTTTATTCAAATGTCACAGTAAGTAGAACCTAATACATGCTAATGAATTAAAATGTATCAACAGCATTCCTACACGCATCCTAATATAAACAATACCATACTGTATTTCATTATTCAGAAATTTTTTAAATAAATTAAATGTTAATACAATATATTCTATTACCATACCATTAAATCTACACTGAGAAATTAAAAAACTTTTTTAACTTGATAATATATAGAATATAGGCTATATTCTATAAAATAAAATAAATTATATATTATAAAAATATAATAGTCGTAATATTTAGCTTTACATATAAAAAATGAACAGGAAAGAAAAAAAATAAAAAAATAAATTATTAAATTATAAAATAAATGAATAAAAATGGATGTTTATATAAAATTTTCAGATACTAAAATTCCAAATAGCCTAAAGATCAAATACATAGTGTGTTAATTATCCTTATATTAGTCATAAAAAAGCTAAAAAAAAATATGATTGTGCCAATCAAACATATAAACCTATAATTAATCATGGAATACAATGTTGAAAATAAAACACTATTAAATAGTATAGAGGAATAATAATAATACAAACTATTTACCCAATTTTAATACATGCAGTATAACATTAGTTAATCAAATAAACCATTATGCATAATAATCACTAAAAGTTGGTATACTATTATTAATTTATATGACATTGTCCTGAGTAGACTAAATTAAAAATAAGTTAATATTGAATTTGATTAAATAAGTTAAATTTAATGTGAAATAAAAAAGAGGAAAAATCACCAATTACATATAAAACATCAAATCAACATCCATATAAAATATGTATTAGAAATGTAGTTATAATACAAAAGCCCCTTTATATATATAAATTAACCATTGCGTATTATCCAGACAACACCACCCTCCTCCGTACTCTAACATCTACCCACCCAACCATCCTATAGTAATTGTTTATTTTTATTTTACAATTTTTAATTTTTTATAAATATTTTTTATTTTATAATTTTTTTGTAATTTTGTTTACGCATGTGTTAATTTATATATATATATATATATAGATCATGTAAGTACTAATTGTATATTAATGAATATATGAATTTTTTTGGAAAACCATGATTTAATGCATCATAAATTAGTTTTTTAATATTATTGTTAATTAGATGAGAAGAACATAAACATTTTATTCTATATAAATGATTAAGTAGTATATTTCGATATACAGAATGATGAAGACAAGATTTAAAATTTGTAAATGTATTAACTTTGAATTTAAATTCTTTACGTTTATCCTATAAATCAGTTATTGTTTTGTTGTCTTTTATTGTAATTTTAAGATCTAAGAAGTTAATAGTATTGTTAGATAAGGGGTTTTCCGTTAATTCCAAATTAGTGGGATAATCAACTGGAAATTGAGAAATTTTAGATTGATCAGTGGCAATTAAAATTATATATATATATATATATATATATATATATATGTATGTATGTATGTATTAAAATGAACAAAGTGAAATTGAACAGCTAAAACTAAGCTATAATAATTACATATATATATGTATACACACACATACATATATATATAGAGAGAGTGTGTGTTATTCATAATGTTCGGAACAATAGCTTATTTCCTTAAATATTGCCCCTAGACACAAACTTCCAATTGCAAAGTTTCATAAAAATAAGTTGTAAAATTTAATTACATAACTTGCAACTCTCTATTCAGGGATCTATTATGGATCTATATGGGATCTATTTCAGAAGGTACAAAAATTAAATTTTTATACGACCGCAGTAGAGTAAAATTTCCAATTAGGAAATTTTCTCCTATCCGTTCATAAACTAAACACAAACAAATTCATCTCGGTATCTTCAAAACTCGCAGAGATATTAAAATCCAAAATTCGTGACTTACACTATTTACCCATGTCTCTGAGCGACGAGTTATTGACTCATTTTGAATGCAAGATAGGGATTATCTACAAACTGTACGCTAATAAAAATCGATTTTAGACAGTGCCTCTCTTTTGGACATGAAATAGCAGTGTATAGATTTTATATTAAACTTGCTTTCAAAATATTCTGGAGATCCGTATGGCCGAAAAATACAGGTCCGGGTCCGGACCGAACCATAGAAAAAAAAATTCGGCCCGGCCTGGAAAAAGTTAAAATCGTAGCACCGGACATCATATTTCACATTTTTTTTTTGTAGATTTTACCTAAGAATATGAAGTGGAAAGTCAATAGGTTTAGTTGCTTAGAAAATATGAAGGTTTTCATTTTTTCAATTCATTCATTTGTAATCATTACAAAAGAGATTGCATTGCTGGTAATTTGTTTTACGCATAACTCAAGAACTACTTGGTGCAATGATCTGTAATTATTATATAAGTATAACTCTTGTGCTTTATATTAGCAAGCTTATAGAAAGCTATTTCCGTTAAAAAATCCATAGATTACAATTCACATATAAATCCCTTTGTTCCACAAATTTCCGTTTTTCATATGTTTACTGTGATTTCAAATCCATGCTGCACTTGTTATGGGGATTGTTTCATAGATTTACTGGTATATGATGGTTAATACAACATTTTTAATTTGAAGAAATTCCTTTATTATTTATACATTCACAATTTTTGTTGATAATTTGTTCTTATATATATATATATATATATATATATATATATATATATATATATATATTTTTTTTTTTTTTTTTTTTTTTTTTTTTAATTAATTACAAATATTTTTTTCGGAAGAAATTAGGACTTGTAATCTAAGTTCTTTGATAAAAAAAAAAAAAAAAAAAAAAAAAATCGATTTATAAATGCTTCAAGTATGTGAATTATAAAATCACAGCTTATTCTGAAAAATAGTTCTGGAGCTATGCTTAAAGAACTAACCGCATTGCAATCTGTGTTGTAATGATTAAAATACATTTAACATTTAGAGTTCAAAATTTTAAATATCTATAAATTGTACACTACTGGCACGATTGACTTCCAGTTTGCTACCCTACGTTGAAATTTAACGAGAAAACTAAATAATGTCAAAATAAGGCGCTCGTATTGAAAATTTCAAAGTTTAAAATTTGAAACAATTTTAGTATGAAGAAGACCCCTAAGCATTTTTTTAGTATATATATATATAGTCAAACCTCGTTAACACGAACACGCTTAACGAGAATTACTTTTAGTACGAAATGTTTCCGATTGCCCCGTCCTGTTGTATATGATGTATTTAAATTTGGATATCACGAACTACTTTTAACACAAATAAAAAAAGTTTGACTTTGAGTGTTCGCGTTAACGAGGTTCAACTGTATACATATATACAACATACATTGAAGAAAGACATATTTGCCTATTTCAAAAAAAAAAAAAAACAAAAAAAAACATAACTGCCTATTCTTTTTTTTTTTTTTTTTTATTGTACAATGGAGTGATTAAAATGTATCTCTTTCCTTCTTTCTTTCTTTTGTTCGACTGCACTTCAATATCTTCAGATTTACTTGATAGTGTACCATTTATTTATGAAATTTGTCACCATATGAAAATAGATAGCACTTAGTTAACGCATATAGTTATTTACAAAAGAAAAAAGTATCAGAAAAAAAAAAAATCTCTCAGAAAGATTACAGAATGCGTCCCTTTTATTAGAGAAGCCTACGTAGTACTAACACATTAGCTGAATTGGCGCATATTTCTTGAACATGTGCGGTGCCCATAAGTGTACCTGATACATAAATTAAAAAACCCAATTCCACTCCATCCAGGCAACAAAATGGATGCTTATATGGATCATCCCGAGGCAAATCCACTATTTCAAAGAAAGGATTAGTTTTTCTCCCGATGCGAGGTGGGAGAGAATGATTAATGGCTTTCTTATTGTTTGATTCGAACCGGGCCCCTTGGGCCGGAATCTGAAAATTTATATATTTAAAAAAAAAAAAAAAAACGAACAATACACAAAAACTGCAACTAATCAATAAAAAACTTAAATTGATTCTTGAACGCTTTTGTTTTGTAATAACAATGAGTTACTCAACTAGCTTCTAGTTCACTAGAAAAAAAAAAAAAACTGCACCTCTGTTATTCTTTTGAAAAAGCAAATAATAATAATGATAATACCTTGAAACTACAAAATTCTCCTCCGAAATATTTGTATTGGTAAAACTTCGTTTTATTTTCTATTGATGTCTCCATTCGATTTGTTTTAAAAAAAGGGGCCTGTTTTTTGGAAGTATACGGGTCCTTTGCTAAAATTATGTACTGAGCTAGATCTGTCTTTTTGAATCTGCAGGCATGGTCTCAGAGTCCTTTCAAAGAGACAAATCTAGCTCGGTACATAATTTTAGCAATCTTGTGGTTATGGATATTCATTTAAAAAACAATAATTAACGCGGAACTATTACAAGAACAAAAAGGGCTATAAAAGTTAAGAGGAACGATCAAGCGTAGCATAAGAAAAAGTGAGCGGGAATGGAGTCACATGTATTGTAAACAATCGCCGGATATCGACAGTTGAGTTGAGGAGTTCTTCTGCTGCCGGGATACAGATACATTTACGCTGTTAGCGAAATGAGATTGACCAATCAGAAAACTTGCTTCCTTAAAGCAGGGAAAAGTTCCCGAAATACAAGCTTCTGATTGGTCGATCTCGTTTCGCTAACAGCGCAAAATCTATCTGGATCCCGGAAAGAATTTAGAATAAAAAAAATTATTTAAATGATATTAATTATAATATATTATTAATAATTATTAATTATAAATATTTATTATTAATTATTTAAATTATATTATATTATTTATATTATGTAATATATAATTAATATTATATATTAATATTATATTATGCATTATTAATAATTATTAATTATAAATAATTATTATTAATTATTTAAATTATATTATATTATATTATTTATATTACGTAATATAAAATTAATATTATATATTAAAATTATATGATTTATATGTTAATAAATATCAATAATTATTAATTATAAATATTATTATTAATTATCTTATTAATTATTATATTAATAATTTAAATAATAAATAATTATTTAGAGTCAGAAATGCAGCCTCAGCTGCATAAACAATAATCAAATGTTCCAATGTAAATTTAAAATAAAATATTTAATAAGAATTACTATTTTTTCATTCGTTTTTATAAAGTAGAAGTGATTTTCATACAAACTGGAAGTCATGTCTTTTCGGGGAGAAGGGCAAATTGTGCATTTAGTAAATCCGGGTCCGGGTGTGCTATGAAAAAGAAGGGGGATGGGATGCCTTCTCCCTGAATTTTGAAATTAAAGTAAAAAAAAAAAAATTCTTCTTTTGAAAAACATAGTAGAATTTATTCTTTTCGAGTAAGTAAAAAAAAAAAAGGAAGCGTTTTTCCGTTTAGGGGAGGAGGATGACATAGGAGAGCAACTAACCCTCCCTAGATTTTCAATTCAGTAACTAATTTTATTTTCTTAATTTGAAAAACATAATAAAATAAATTCTTTGCCAGTGATTAAAAAAAAAATACCAGAAACCAATAATTTTCCGTTAGGAGGAGGGGGGGGGGATGTCATATGACAGACATTTGTTCCTCCCTGGATTAAAAAATATAAGTACCTAATTTTTTTTCACCGATTTTGAAATAGTGAAATTTTTTTTAATTCGAGTGACTTAAATTAAAAGAGGAATTAAAAAGTTTCGGTTGGGGGAGCAGTATAGGAGGCCCATTGCCCTTCCGTGAATTTTGAAATTGTACAAACTAAATTTCCTTTTTTTCCTATTTTGAAAACATAGTAGATTTTTTTTTTCGAGTAACTTAAAAAAAAAGGAACCAAGAAATTTCTGTTTAGGGGAAGGTGGCACAGGAGACCGACTGCCCCTCCCTAGATATTTCAATTTAAGTAACCCAATTTTTTTTTCTCCTGCTATGAAAATCATAGTATAATTTATTCTTTGCGAGTAACTTAAAAATTAAGGTAACCAAAAATTTTTCGTTAAAAGGGGGGAGCCTAGGGGAGTGTCATTACCGCTGGATTTTGAAATATATATATAAAACTGAATTTTCTTTTTCTCCGATTTTGTATATAG
This sequence comes from Maratus speciosus, assembly GCA_963932465.1. Taxonomy (NCBI): domain Eukaryota; kingdom Metazoa; phylum Arthropoda; class Arachnida; order Araneae; family Salticidae; genus Maratus; species Maratus speciosus. Next base: position 2,570,640 of record OZ010787.1, read on the forward strand.
TAAATTTTATTTATACGCAGAAACTTAAAATAATAGACGGACAGTATAGCAGAAATATCAGTTGCCCGGGGGTGGGGGAGGGGGATAAGAGAAAAGCCATTTCCCTTCCCTGGATTTTGAAATTTAAGTAATTAAATTTTCTTTTTTTCTTTCTTTTTTTTTATGAAATGCATAGTAAAATTCATTCTTTTTCAACATTTTAAAATAAAAGAAATAAAAAAATTCCGTTAAGGAGGGTGGGGGGGATGGAAGGCCCATGCCAATCCCTGAAGTCTGAAATTTAATTAACGGAATTATATTATTTTCTCCGATTTTGACAAATATAGTAAAATTTATTTATTCCGTATAGCTTAAAATTAAACAGAAACTAAGAATTTTTCTGTTGGGGGAGATATTCACCCCCCCCCCCCCCCTATATCTCACTCTTGGTAGTTAATTTCGGTCGAGTTTTTTTATGTTTATGTATTTAAACTTTATCGTAAAGTCAGGTTAAAAACAGTGTATTTTTTTTTTTTGAGGGGTGGGGGGTGGGGAGGGATATGTAGCCCGAGGTCATCGGCATTCCCCTCCTGGATTTTGACATTTAGTTTTAACGAAATATTTTCTTTTTCTCTGATTAACACATAATAAAATTTATCCCTTTCGGCCAAGTAAAATAATTAAACACTAAGAGAAAGACGGGAAACTGGTAAAATTAAAGAGATGAAATTACTTCAATACTGCTGTATTACTACAGACGCAAAATCTCATTAATTTGAAAGTTCATGATGACTTCACTTAAACTATAGTATTTTTGAGGTTAATAGCACAGAGAATTTTTGAAATAAAGGACCACAAAATTACGCCACATTAGCCGCAGAATTTCTAAAGTATTTTTATAGTCGAGATTGCACTACAGAAAATCTATAGTTGACTATAGAAAAACATCAAAAATACTCCACTTCTGTAGAAAAACTGCAGTTCATTTTTAGCTGGGCTGGAATATAAAAAGCGAAGTGATCCGCCAAGAACTGTTGATGATAGTCATATGAAATAGGCTATTGTTATAGAAATTGTTTTAAAATACCGGGAGACAAAGACTCTGTACACTTAAATCATTTTATTTTAGCTTCTTTTCAAATGTTTAACTGATCCTCTTTAATCAAACACGGAAACAAACATTGGATGTCTTAACAGCAACTGATTCGGCCTTAAATTTTTGCAATCAAAGGGAATTGAATGAAAAACCGTTTACAGGGAGATCTGCGCAGCTTTTTTCTGTATAATTCAATCTTCTCTAATATTTTTAAAAACCGGCCACATTAGCGTGTTTTTAGATTCTGCAATATCTGAACGGGGGGTTGGCGAGCGTAGCTTGCAGGGGGCAGGGCCTCCCTAGTACATATATAAAATGTAAGTGTATAAAATTTTTGTGAGTTTAAGTAAAAACATTATTGATAGCCTAAATTATCGATAAAGCGCCCAATTTAGCGAATTGACACCAACAGAAAAGTGTCTTTCTAACAAAAAAAGTTCTCACTTCGTGCCCATAAGTATAAGAGACGGGGGTGACAATGATATCCGTTCCCCGTGACGCCGAGCGCAGTTCATAGAGGGGGAGCCAAAGAAGGGTCAGCCTAGGCGCAGTTAGCCGGTCTCCCTTCGGGTAACCCACATTACCGGCAAAATTTTTTGGGGTAAAGTGATCACGTGGTTGGAAAATTTGACTTGTTTACCACTTTTTAGCTTAACTGTAAATATTAATCGGAATATCTCTGTTTTGATTAGTTTTATCGCACACTATTTTTGTTTTTTCATATTAAAAAAATAATAATAAAAACATTTCTGGTCTAAGTTTAGCTTTTAAATAAGTTAGAAGATGAATGTAAATTTTGCATATTACAAATCAGTTCAGGCTCAGAAGCAAGATATTTATTTACTCAATCAAAATACGTTTAACATGAATAAAAACCAAAGATAGAAAACAGAAATAATTCATTAAATATAAGGTTTGTTGGGGTAACTGGACCCACGAGGTAACTGGGCCATACACTGTTAAAAATTTGCAGCATTCTGTATAGTCATTTGACCGTTTTTTGAAAAAACGGATTCATAACCATAATTTAACTATATTCTGACCATAAAATGGCCAATAATATGGTCAGAATAGTGTTAAATTAAGGTTGTGTAACCCTTTTCTATAAAAACGGTCAAATGACTGGACATAATGCTGCAAATTTTTAACAATGTAGGGTATTTTATAAAAAACCGTTGATGTATTTTAAGTTTTAGCTTTTGTGAACGATGCCCCTTAACCTCTACTTCCTAAAACAACGTGTGTCAACTCAATCATGACTCTCTCTTTGCTGTGATAGGTTGTCAAAAATTTACATTTCTTTTTTTAAAAGCAACGTCAATTTGGTTGAACTTCCTCGGCTATTTATTAAAATACTGTAAGTACTTTTATTAAATAATTCTTTTTTTTTAAGATTAGACATATAACTAAGTTAATATTATTAGGTATCTATACACATTTACTTCATGTTTCAAATGTCAGCCCGATGTCCCTGTTACCCCATAAATTTTTCAAGAATGGGGTAACTGGGACATGTATCCGGGGTAACTGGACCATGCTGGATCCAGTTACCCCAATAGTTATAAATAATTTTATCAAGTTTTTCTTACAACGGGAAGTAAATTTCTCCATTGTTTTTTGCTCACAATAAAGAAAATTATAGAATACCTTATTAAAATTACGTAATAAAAATTAAAAAAAGCATTTTCGCATCACATAGTTTTAATTCCTAATTGCCACATTGCCAACGGAATTTTATAATGAAAATTTCATCTTTATTAAGTACACGAAAATGTACTTTTACTTGTTTTCAAATAGATTCTCTTGTAAATACTGGTGTCATTAAATTATTTCAACATTTTACTAATGAAAGCCTTGCCTCTGAAAGCGAGATAGCCAAACCTTCAAAATTGTACGATGATACAGATCAAGTACTTAAGTACTTACGTAGCCGTTTGTTCATAGATTTACCTTGCTATTTTTTCCCTTAAAATACCCATGTGATTTTTATACTTATTACCTATACTAAAGTACATAAGTACTTACTCAAGTTTTATGTTTTTGGTATAAATGAATCTAATATTTTCACTTTTAGTGCTTTTTTTAGACACATTGACAGCAAAGGTTTCCCTTACAACGCTCTTTATTGACATATAATTTGCATGATCTGCCTGGTTTAATTTTTTTAAGTTGTTTACACTTTTTCAAACAGGGCCTGATATCCCATATGAAAAAAAATAAACGCGTGTGGAACATAGACCCTCCTGGTCCACTTACCCCATTTTTATGGGGCAACTGGACCCATTAGGGAAGAAAGATGAAATGTGCATATTTTTATATTTTTAAATATTAAAATGTAATTTTGAGCACTTCTGTCTGATAGAGGAACCCTAACTGAACACATTTACAGAAGTTCAGACTTTAATTCAAATGAAAATTAGTTTTTTGAAGCTGAATTGGCAGAATCGCCAGAGTCACATTGTAAAATCATGGCCCAGTTGCCCCAACTAACCTTACTGCAATTACAATTGTGTGTGCCATTTATATGAACTTTTATTTTTCCATATTTCTTTAGTTGTCAAAATATTTTATTTTTGACAACTATTATTTTGATTATTTACTTGAATTATTTTGACAATTTTTTTTTCTAAATTATTCACAGATTATTCACATTATGATTTTAACACAAACCTATCAATAAAGTATAAATTTTAGAAATATTTTGATTAAAAAAAAAAAAAAAAAAAAAAAAAAAAAAAAAAAAAAAAAACAGAGGCATACTTAAAAAAAAAGAAGTTACTAATAATAATAATTTCCAATGGAGATATTTTAAAAATATGCATGCATTATGGACCTATAGGTTTAACATGAGCAAAGGAATTTGAGATTTTACTCACCAACTCCTTAAATATGCATGTTTTCATTATTTACCCACGGTGATATTTTGGTGCTGCAGAATGAAGAATACATTTTTTATCTAATATTTTTATGATGACATGCCTTGCATATATCCCCATCTTGTTTCTTACCAGTGCAATAACACTATTTGGTTTTATTTTAAAAGATGAAAAAAAGTGGGGGTTGTGGGGGGAGATATGATATTTTTAGATAATAAAAGTTTTTAATGTTTTTTTGAAAGTACAAAAGTGTTCTTAAAAGATGCAAAAAGGGTTTGTTGTTGCCATTCATACGAGAATAAGTGTTTTGGAAATTAAACTGAAAAAAAAAAAGCATTTTTAAAAGATGAATAGTTTATGTTGTTTTAAGATGACAATTTTTTTTTCTAATTTTCTTATACTTTTTTTATGTTAATTACATTTATTGTCCTCAGCGCAGTTATGCGATACAGTTGGTATGATTTAAAATTAAGTATCAACCAAAACAGGATGTTAAGACCGAAATTGAAATCTAAAACGAATTTCGGTAATCTTCTCTTTTTTTAAACGAAAATTTCTAAAAAAATTTAAAGTAATTAATACATACATAAATATGCATAGTTATTAATTAATTATATGTGTTTATTAAATATACATAGTTATTAATTAATTATACGTGTGGCCTAAGTTGGCTGCCTGTACCTCTGACCAAAACTTTTTTTTATTTTCATATAAAATAAAATGTAATTAATTCTTCAATGACACAAAATGATTTTCTAATTCTTCGAATCAAATTAAACTAGTATGTTGTGGCCATCACAAAATTTTCTTCTATATAAATCACGTCAATTAAACCATTTAAATAATACAAGAAATTACATCAATTTACCACCAATTCATATCAAAGTATATCTGAATTTGAAGTCTGATGCAAATTCGTGCATAGTTCTTGAGATAGAGCTATAGTGGAAATTCTGAAAAAATGCAGCATAGCAGCGCCACCCTTTGAGTGATTTGCACCAAAACATAAACACCAGTAATTCATATCAAGGTATATATGAATCTGAAGTTTGCTGAAAATCTAAGCATTAGTTCTTGAGTTAGAGCTATTGCGGAAATCGCAAAAAATGCAGCATAGCAGTGCCAGCTGTTGAGCGATTTACACCAAAATGTATAAAACGTCAATTCATGTCATGGAATAACAATCTGAAGTTTGATGAAGATCCGTGCATTAATTCTGGAGTTTCAGCTATTGTGATAATCGTGAAAAATGCTGCATAGCATCGCCACCTGTTGAGCAATTTACAGCAAAAACTATTCAGCACCAATTTATATCGGGGACTAACTCAATATAAATTTTTATTAAATTCCGTTCATTAGTTCTTGACATAGAGCGACCACAAAATTTGTGTCACACACACAGACATTTTGTAAAAACATGTTTTTCGGGTTCTCTCACCCCTAAAACGTGTAAATCCGTCGAAAACCGGAATTCGAAAATTTTCATGAATCCAATCGCTTCTTCCTGTAAAGATAGAAGAAAGTAAAAAGGTTTTAGGTATAAATACCTCTATTTAGCTTTTATAATGATTTTTGTAAATGATCATCTGTTGTACTAGAGATTTCTCAGAGAGTATTCGAAAGACTTCTGCGGTTTCAAATTTTTCTATTAATGTTGAGTCTACAGCTCTTAATGTGCACGTGAAAAGCGTCTTCAAAATTTAGTCCTATATGCATTGCTTGCTTTATAATTTGCACTCATGTCTTGAGTCAGTCATGAATGATAATTATATGCAGTGAAGTTCATATCAATAAATAATGAGTGTTTCATTGGAGATTGGAGCCGATACAGCTCAAATCAATGAGTAATGTTAAAAATTTCCGAAAGAACAAACGAGATTTTTAAAATAAAGATTGTTTCGGTCAGGCCGAATTTTTGGCAGCATTTTCGCCAAGAACGAGACGGAATTTTCAGTCTATCTCTATTTAAAATACAGTTGCTACCTGTTTTCTTTCTTGTACTTGTTCATATATTTTTTTTAATTTGTAAATATTGCAAAAGCAGGGGGAATTCCCCAAGTGAGTTGCCAGACAATATGTCAGGCGCTACCCGCTCTGGAAATTCTCCAGGCGTTTGCCTTTATGTACAATTTATATTTCATAGTGGGTGATTGTCAGCTAAACAGTCTTTACAAGAACGACAAGAAACATAAATGAGTTCCTTTTCACTCTTGAGATAGGTGTTGACAGATTAAATGCATATCTGGAGCTGGAGGTTGCCAGAGTTCTGGAGCTAGAAGTCGCTGGGGCTGTTAAACGGATTGGACTGGGTTGGAAAGATATCCTACCTTTCTTTTTTTTCATGGCTTTTGAACCGCTGACGAGGGCTGTTCGACAATCATCCCACGTACTGGTATCAAAGACAATTGAATCATCCCAAAATATTTGCGATGCAGGCTCTGAATAGTTTGTGGTTCCCTTTAAATCCTGAAATATAAAGAGTAGGAAAGTAATATCTAACATATACAGTGTGTCCACGTATAAGCTGACCGACCTTTATTTTCGCAACCGTTGGTCCTAGATGCATACTTCCAATTACAAAAATGGTAAAAATTAGATGCAGGTTTAAGATAAAAAAGTTTGAAGCGAAAAAACAATTTAGTGAAGAATTACAGAATCTAAATTTTTATACGGTCCCTCGGTCCTATAAGTTATATTTAGTAAAATTTCTCTGTTACACTGGAAAGTAAGACAAAAAAAGTACCGTTATTCTACGATTAAAATTGACCTAATAATAGCTGTTTAAAGTTGGAGTATACTTTTTGCTGCATATTAGGAGTCATTCATAAATTCAGTAGAAGTATAATTTCAACAGATATATTAAAGAAATGGTTGAGAGTAAAATTAGCATTGTAGTATAAATTTGAAATCATTAATTATTCTGACATATTACTGCAAAATGCACAATTTGTACTGAACATCATAAGAGGATAAAAATAACAGATTTTTTGTTAAATAAAAGGATGAAAAACAACAGCCACAATTCTTTACAAAATGATACATATTTTAAAATGCTGCCACTGTCTTTCAAATTTTGGGTTGTGGCATGTTTTTTAGCATTTGAAAATTGATTGTTATGTAATTTTTAGCACTGAATCCAAAAATGACCTTCATTTTAAACCATCACGTCAAGAATTTTCTCAAATCACAAATTTCAAAGTTAAAAAGCTAAAAGTCAAAATTGACCCCCCCCTCCCCTCCCAACCTCATTGGACCCCCGAGTTTTTTAGTTGTAAGAAACCCAGTATAAGCCAAAAAATCTAATAAATTATTGAATTAAATAAAATTAAACCGAATAAAAAAGTCTTACATCTGTTTTATAGTATCAGATTTTTCTCTATTTTTTAACCTTGAAATTTACGATTTGCGAAAGTTCCTTACATGATGGTTAAAAGTGAAGGTAATTTTTTTTATTCAGCGTTAAAAAAATACATAAAATGTAATTATAAAATTTAAAAAACACAACCATCACAGGTTTATTTTATCTAATCTAAAACTCTTTCTTAAACTTCTTGACGGTAATCTATCCGAATGTTTTTCTGTTATACTCTAATATAAGTATGTATAAGATGGTAAGAATCGAAAATCATAATAATATTGCATTGTCATCGGATTTAAGTCAGTTTGTAAAATTTCACTTCGATCGGACATTTGAAAGTAAGTTAAAATTCTAGTACAAATTTTAAACTGAAAAGACGATCATTGCAAGTTAAATAAAACCTTATGAAAATAACACACATTTAGTTAAAAGAAATCATAGCCTCAAATCCTTACAAAATAAACCATATGTTAAAATACAATTATTTTAACTATTCTGAAACTTAACTAATAAAACTTAATCGTAATATTTGTACGATTTCTTTCAAAGCGCAGATACCTTGAAATAAGTTGAAGTACTTTAAATACGATCCCTGAAAGCATGGCAGAAATCATCTGTTTTGAGATGCATAAAAGTGGTTTAAGTCGTGCATTTCAAAGTTTCATAACTCGGTCAATTTTACTGTTAGGTGAATGGGACTTTTTTTGTCTTACTTGTTAGTGTCACAAAAAAGTTTCACTAAATATCACTTATAGCACCGGGAGACCGTATAAAAATTTAAATTTCGTAATTTTTTATTAAATTTTTTTCTTGACCCAAATCGTTTTAAAAATAATTCTTTACCTTTTTTAAACCTTTTTTGTATTTGGAAGTATGCATCTAGGACCAACGGTTGCGAAAATAAAGGCCGGTCAGGTTATACGTGGACACACTGTATAAACAGAAAAAGCAGCCATATATGACATGCAGACTAAATGAATTTAGTAGTCTGATACAATTAATTTTTTGAGAGGGGGGGAAATTAAAATAAAAAACTTGAATATTTATAAAATAAATTTCAGAAGATGCTAAAATTACTACAGTACACAACTTTTTAAATGTAGGTACTCTTTTTAAAAATCTCAAATAAAAACCAATATAAAATAGGAAAAAACATTTCTTTCGATTTATTTTTCTTTTCAGAACACTTATATTAGCCACAGTAATTCACAGAATATTAAACTGGGACATAAAGTAATGATCTGTGAATAGGTTTTATTGAAGCATATAAAAAAAACTGAAATCCTTTTGACAGTTTAAGAGAAAAAGTACACTTAACACGTCCTATATAAATAAAAAGTTTAACATACTTGAAAATTTTAATCTAAAACATTACTGTAAATTCTGTTAAACGAGAATTAAGCTTTAACTGATGTCACAGAAATTGTCACATAACTAGTGTGAAGAGGTCTGTGAGACCGCTCCTTCAAAATATGGATAAAAGCCGCGATTAACTCATAAGATGTTGTTTTTGTACTAAACATTTTGTACAGGAGTGTTATAATTAAATATACTCTGGTGCTAGTACTAAAGTTCCAAATGAAACAAAATTTCAGTAATGCTTGTAGATAAACTGAAATTTGCAAGTTAAACTATAAAATTGAAATAAACACCGGTCTGTGAGACCGGTAACATCAGTTAAAGGTTAACATTAATACCAAGTATTATCACGATAAATTTAATTTGGCGCAAACTGATCCAGAGAAACACAGAGAAAAATAAAGACACAGAATATAATTACAAAAAAAATTAATAATAATAATTGCCTACGTACGATAACAGAGCAACAAGACAACAGTTTTATATTGCAAACAGCAACCACTGCTTTACTTTTTTTGTGTGTGTGTGTTCCGATGGAAGACCGCCATTGATAGTACTCGCTTGAAGGGAAACAGCTAAAATTTCGAGACGTTTTAAATTAAAATTCTTCTTGTTTGACCTTATTTCTCGAATTCGTGTAACATTAGCGCAAGAAAACACTCAGAAAAGATTCGCCGTCTCGTTTGAGTGCCGACTACTTGCCCTAACAAAAGTTCAGGTGCCACCATGTTTGTAAATGTAAATTAAAACAATCCGCAACTTTACCCGAAAGTGTTCAGAGCCGTTTAAACCCAACATTACACCGAGAAACCCGTGTGACGTCATTCCCCAATATTCCGAGGCTAAGGAGAAAGACAGGCTACCGCGGTGGGTCCGATTCTTCTTTTTTTACAGACCGCTGGAGTCACGTGATGCTCTTTTCGCACACCTTCATTGGTGCATTCGAGCATCACGTGACTCCAGCGGTCTGTAAAAAAAGAAGAATCGGACCCACCGCGGCAGCCTGTCTTTCTCGCTAGCCTCGCCAATTTTCCGAGTTACTCGTTTTTCGGTCTCTGAACGCGCTCTTTGTCAGCCAATGATAAAAAAAAAAATCTGTGACTATGTTGCAACACCCATTGTTTGAATGACCCTCCTGCTTTCAAAGCAAAAGCACGTGCTCTTTGCGCCGGGTGAATAAACGCACAAGGCCTTTCAAAAGAACTTATTTTAACTGATTTTTTATTTATGCACAGCAACTTAGATAACTTGGCATCTTCGTAAATTGCATTTATATTTAACAAATACCACCATAGCTTTATGCAATTACACTAAAATATGGGTAACTTCTCACCTTCAAAAAGTTTATATTTTCTTTTAAAGAAACATCCTTCTACATTTGCAGCAAATGTGTTCTGTATAGATTTAGAAAAAAAAAAAAAAAAAAAAAAAAACATGATAACTCGTCACCCTAATAGTCTGTGTTTTTTTGGAGGAAACTGGAAATATACATATGCATTAAATCTCAATAAACTGGGAATTTTATAAATCTACGTTTGCATAAATTCGAATATAATAAATTCCTTATAAATATGTGCTGAAACATCGATAACTCGTACACCCTTACCCTGTACTTAAAGTTATGTGTATGATTAATACATTGATGATATAATCTAAAACCTCGATACTTTGTTACGCTTACAAAATTGCAGTTTCAATCTAATAGATATCAGTAAATCGAGATATATTTTCACTAAAATCTCATTAATGTGTTATCCTCCTTAAATGTATGTCTTTACTTTATCGAATCAAATTAATTAATTATATATATATATAGGGTGTCCTTGAACTTGGAGGGGAGATAGAGAACATTATTGAGACCCATATTCACATAAGAAAACATGGGTGGAAATCGATGAGTGGTACTATACGAGAGATTTCCAGGTCGCCATGTTTGGCTTTCTCATTGTATATGCCGACAGCATGCAATCAACACGAATCATTTCACAAACACCGAATTGGGAGATATCCACTTTATCTATGCCTAGCCAACCGAAATCGATACCTGCTGTTCGGTTGTATCGGGAAAGATATTTAATGAGGTGCCAATAAAAATCTCAAATGTTCACTCGTGTACATCAGAATCTTGCGCAATGTGGATCCTTCGCAGCAACGATGCAGGATATCAGGTGGCCACGAACATCACGAAAACCCATATTGGAAGACGGTCTGTTGCATGCTGGGGACCGAAATCTTGGAATCAGTGTCCGTGTGCTTGCTGCAGCCATCGGAACGTCACAATCAACTGTCCATCGCATTCTGTAGGACGAAGCCTTCTATTCCTTTCATCGTCAGAGAGTTCAAATGGTACAGCCGGATAATTGCCCACGACGCAGTGCATTTTGCCGCAGCGGTTTCTTCACCAAAGTGCGTCCGACCCGCAATTTTCCTGTTCTGTTATTATCAGAGATGTAGCAACCTTTTTTCACGTCAAGGGGTGTTCATTACGCACAACGCGCTCATCTGAACTTTAGAAAATTCACACACGGAACCCGTTCATGAGCCGAACAATGACAGCTTAATGGTTATCTGGGGTGGTATTGTGACGGACAGTTGTGACGGTAGTGCCATACACCTTACCACCTCGACTGTATGCTCCAAAATATCTCACTTTTGTTTAGGAGGTTCTTCCGCAAATGCTTAAAGGTGTCTCCACACATTTTCGACATGAAATGTGGTTTCAACATGATTTGGCGCCATCTTATTACACAAGGTGCGTAAGTGACCATTTTCACCAGTCATTTAAAAACAATTAGATTGGGTATGGCGGTCTTGTCGCATGCCCCCCCCCCCACCCCAGATCATCGGATTTATCTTCTCTTGATTACTTTCTCTGGCCGAAGAATATTGTGTGCGCTGCACCCATAAATTCTGAAATGGACCTAGTAGCACGAAACTCCTTCGCTGCTGCTATAATGAGCGAAACGCCAGGTGTCTGCGATAATGTTCGGCCATGTTAAATCCATGTTGCATAGTTGTCACGCATGCATCCATGGCAATAGGCGCTATTTCGAACACCTCCTGTGATGCTTGTAAGCCATACAGTCTATCTTTTTGTTGTATAACAAAACGCTTTACACCGCTTCTGTATCTTTGCACCCTTACTGTGTCTTTGTGTCTCTTTATCATATAAGGGTAGCGTTTTCGCCTATGCTTTCCCGTGTAATTATGGTTCCTAACAATTTTCTCTATCTTTCCTCCAACTTCGTACACGAAGTTACAGGACACCCTGTATATATATATATATATATATATATATATATATATATATATAAACAAAAACTTTGATAATTTTTCATTCACATGAATTGTTTATACATCGAATATAATTAATACCAGTATAAGTCGTTACACTTTTACACTGTATTTATATTAATCAAACGCAATTATGCGACATATACTTAAAACTCGACACTTCGCAATCTAAAAATAGTTCATATTTTCATTCAATCAAGTATATATTCCGAATCGTTGTTCAATATAGCCTACATAGCTTGCCGCCGCACCGTTACAAATTTTTGTTTATCATTATTTTATTATAGATATGCTCCCACACTTTCACAACTCGTCCCACTCCTATATCAGAAATTTTATGGAATCGATTTTAGTCATGCACAGAAACGTCGAAAACACTCCATGTTCTTAAAATGCATTTATGTTTAGCAAATATACTCATTACTTTCATTATATACTCTAAAACCCCGATACCTCGTTACCCACAGAAATTTATAGTTTCATTTAATTGAAAAGTTGTCTGCCTTTGGAATAAATATGTTTTGTATGGATCTGAAAAAAAGAAAATTCCAGATAACTCGTCATTTTAATTGTCTGTGTTTTATGTAAAAAATTAGAACTATAACGTGTGCATTAAATCTCAATAAATCATAGATCTTTCAGAAATTTGCGTTTTATAAAATTGAATATATTAAATTCGTTTTAGATATGTAATAAAAAAATAAAACTTAATAACGCGTTAAACTATTAAACTGTATTTATACTTTAATCACATGCAATAAAATCTCGATATTTCGTCAAACTCATATAACTATAATTTTATGCAAACAAATATTATTAATTCCCTATGTATGTTCACTAAAATCTCTATAACTCTCATTTGCTTTTTTCATGCAATCGAAATAAATTAATTTAATTCATATCTGCAATAAAACCTTGATAATTCGTTATCCTCTCAGAATTTGATTATATTTGTCTAAAGTGATTATTACTTTGATAAGATACACTATTACTTTAAAAACTCGCCATTCTAAAAAAAAAAAGAAAAAAAAAGAAGCAAAAAACGAAAGAAATGTTTTTATTTAATCGAGTAAATTAATAAATCTGAGATTTTATGCAATAGAATATCATTAATTAATCATATATATGTTCTAAAACTTCAATAATTCGTCACATTAAAAAATCACTGTTCTTACGTAATCGTATGAGATTAAATTATTTTTATATGCACTACAACCTTGATAAATATTTTCCTTTGATAAATATGCATTTTATACAATGAAATATGATTAAATGATTATAGATATCGCTAAAACAAGCATTGCGCCTCTCATTCTTATGATTGCTTCATATTCATTCACTACCATTAATACTTTCACGATATAAACAAAACCTCTGTATTTCGACGCTTTAATGAACGCACATTTCTCATCAATTACGGATGAATACCATATTTTGCGTATTTCGCAATAAAACCTCGAAAGTTCGCAGCGCTTATAAATTTGGTGTATTGTGTTTTCGAATATCAAAATTTCATGATAGCTTATACCTATCATATCTTACTTATCATATGATACTTATCATAGCCTTAAACATTTGATAACCCAATTAGCACAGACAGTTGGTTCGTCGTCGACAGTTTGTAGAAAAAACTGAGAAATGCCAGGGATGGTATGCCATCAATAAGCCCACACTGTCCTCTCTAATTTGGAACATTTTTCGACCAACAAAAATAATTTCGCCTGGCCACATACAATTGTACATGTAGCTGAGTAACTGACGTTTGGGCTAATGTTGTGGCTGTATTTGCAAATAATTCGTCGATCAACGATATGTCGAAGTGAGCATTTTTTACTGTTGATTAACACGGAACTTCGCAATTAGCCACCTTAGATACAACAATTTTGTGATACTAGGGAATTCTTCATACTTATAAATCATAGTTTTTGTAAAATTTAATATAAATAATTCAACTTAGAAATACGCTAAAGCATCGATATCTGTCCATGCTTTTAAAATGTGTTACTTTTTATCGCATAGAATCATTATTTGGAGTATTCACACTAAAATCAGGATATCTTGTTACCCTCTATCAGGCAATCTAACGCATATTAATTTTTGCTGAATGTGTACTAAATGTATTAAGTAAGAATTTCCAATGAAAACTTGATAACTCATCCTCATAAAACATCCATATTATTAAAAGAAATATGTTTAACACGTTCCCGCCGGCGCGGTCGGTCACACTCGACTGTCTCAGAGTTGTTAAGTCTCCGGCTTTTTGCACACCACTGTTATTTTAGAGAAAATGTTGTTGCTTTAAATCGCCCAATTGCTCTAATTAAATAAAACAACATTTTCTGTATTAAAATACTGGTATCCAAAAGGCCGGAGACTTGCCAGCTCTGAGACAGTCGAGTGTGATCCACAGCGCCGGCGTGAACGTGTTAATATACACTAGTGGCTAAAATTAAGAAAACGTGTTAGAGAAAGACTTTTTTGAAGTTTCATGGTTCATAACACTAGAGTTATATTAGAAATACCATAAAACTATGTATCACTGTAAAGATAATTTAATCCTGAATATCATGCAATACAGTTTTCCCAAATATGAATATTTTATCAAAAGTTACAGATAAATAGTTTGAAAAAGTCAGTAAAAGTTTGGTTGATGTGATGTATTTTTCTTTCACTTGAATGTATCCAGTGTATATACGAATGTTTGGAGCGACAGACAGACTTAATTTTGTTTGAAAATGATTTAATCAGTCCTAAGGTATCATGTCAACTATTCATGTTGTCTATTGATATTGATAGGAGGGATATTTAAGAGCATTTTGATTGCTATCAAGTTGGCGAAATTTTGAGTTTCTTTTTAATTGTTAACAGGTATTTTTGATACTAAAGCATGATAATATTAAAGAACGTTGTAAAAACTTGATTGGTTATAAATAAAGTAACGTTTAATAATACCATAAAGTGTAGAAGGTTGGAATTATGAAAAAAGATCAATAAAAAATTGGAAGAAAAATACCCATGGTGTGTCTAAATCATATAACGAAGACTAGTAAAGGCAGGAAAGGGCGCACGAGAGCAACTGATGGCAGAAGAGTAAGGATCCTTTGTTTAGGTAACAGAATGATCTGGAATTAAAAATTGAAGCAGGTATTGTTGTGTGCAGGCTGCAATATTTTGTCCTAAATTTTAGAATTCTACGAGGAAACATTTTTATCAACCAAACAAAGATTAAAACGATTTTATTGGGCTAATTCACTAGGGAGAAGTAGTGAGGCCAAACTTGAAGAAATTGGAGAAGCAAATCACAAGAGTTACGTCGTGAGAATGTGTAGTTCGCATAAGCATAGTTTCATGGCAAGAAAGCGATTTATCAATTTTACGATTTTTAGCTAAATAGCGTAATTATTCATCGTTCAATGTACCCTTTTTAACATAATCAAAAATATTTCTTAGATAAAAACTCCCGCATCCTTTCGGTTTGTAATTATTCACCTTTTTTTTTTCAAAAATAGATAGGTTTCAGCCTTCAATGCCACTTTTAGCTTGCGGTGTAAAACTAAGTTGTGAAATCAACTAGCCAGCGTTTCATATCATTTGATTAACAATCTGAATTAAAGATTGAGGAATATAATATTAAACATAGAAGAAAAGCAAAATACCTAACTGGCATATGAAAATAAAAGACAATCAAATCTTAAAATATCCTGTTTTTATTTCTGATGGATGTCTGAAGCTATATGATAGAATGGTATTATTACAAACCCCAAGCACTGTTTTACATTAGTCGTTACAATTCCAAATTTTAAATACTAAAAATACTCACAATTTATTGCTGAATAAAGGCTATTCGAAATGTTGTGTGATGTATATTCTTTCGGGTTTTAATTTCTAAACTTTGAGAATATTCGTGATGGGTATAAGTAAATGGTGTATTGCTTACAAAATAATCACAAAGCCATTTTTATTAATATAAAAATTTTTAACCTTTTGTGTGTGTCTCATATTAGCCTCGATTGATCCTATATGAAAAGATAATTTTTGTATTTACTGTTTGTAAATGAGGAATAACTTATAGCTATTATGTAGATATATTCACTAAATGTTAAAATTTAAACTGCAGGACTTATTTAAAATTAGATACCATAGAGAAAGAATTATGGAATTAAAGTGCATTAGTTAATTTATAATAAATTGTTTATGTTATATTAATGTAAAGCACGAATGAATCACAGTAAAAAGAAACTGCGCATTTTTACTTTAAGCTTTATCATAAAAATTCTAAAAATAAATCGATAAAAAAAAACATAAATCGATAATCATTTTGCACCTTAGGAAGAATAGAATAACTTTTATAAGCATACATTTATTCAAAATATATATGAAATGTCTTATAGTCATACGATTTGTTTTTTTTTCTTTTTAATCAAGATTTACTTTGCGTGAACTACCTACCAGCTTGCTATTTTACTCATACCCAAAAAACAATTTATTTATATTTATTGACGGTATGATGATCTAAAAATAGAAAGATAATATAAAAGTGAAAATTATTTATGAGATAAGTACTTCCGCTGGTTTATGGAACAACCGAATATAATAAAACATTTGATGGCTCATAAAAGAGAGCATTAGGGGGAAAATTCGATGTCAGAAATACATTGAATCACCATTAGAGATTTCTCTACAGAAGAATTTCAAAAGGTTTCAGTCTTCCAATTAAACTTTTTAAAGCGATTTTAAAACTACTTTATCTGTTTAATACTATTTTTGCGATTCATTTAATTCAAGTAACTTTTAACTTGAAAATTAGAAAATTTGGGATGACATAGAATACAGAAAAATATACATATGACAGAAATTTCAGACTAATACAAACAATCTTGTATTTAATAATGACGTATGCACTGTAGAGAAGATAAATTATTTGTGAGACTCAAATTTTGTTAATATTAACCAGCGGAGAACACTGAGCTGTGCTCGGTCAAAATAATATTTGAATTCAACGCGATATAACAAGTAATTCTCGCTGTATTATTGCTATAAAGCATTTACTGTATAAAAGTGTTATTTGCAGATACAATCAATATTAAAACTATGTTACATATATCTAACTTTTGCATTACTTACATATTTACAACAAAAGGGCTTCCTTTTGGTAGAAGGACTTTTAAGCCTGAACGCCTTTTTACACGCGAGAAAGCAATGTACAGCATTCCGTGCTTAAAGACTGATTAAATGTCTGAATTGACTTATCATTCAACTATTTTCAACTATCGGCGTCTTTTTGTGGTCACGGGGTGCTTTTCACTTTTAATAGCTTTAGAAGAAAACGAACATACATTCTGAAGGAGGAAAATCTTTCGCTCAAGTCGATCTAATCTTCTTTACATTGTTGAATCTCCCGATCCTTTTGTGAGTAACCACAAACAGTTGGAGAAGTATAGGTATTTATAGCTTTTCTTGGTTAAGTTTTGAAGTAAGAAGTAAACGTAGAGTAAATCCACGCGTACGAATTCGAATATTTGTCCCTAAGCCTTGTAAATGATGGCGAACTACGGCTGCAGGAGAAACTGATGGCGCTGCATAAAAGTGTATTTTTCAAGGATTCTATTTTTATTGAATCTTGAAGCAACAGTTCTTTTCAGAACTTTTTTTTTTGGTATGTCTAAAAATGTCAAAGCATAAAACATCGGCTAAAAATTTTCATACTGAGTAAGAATATTTCTGAATTTTTCTGCGGTAGAGTGAAATATTTCGTATATTCTTACTTTATACCATTGTTTCATGTGACTGTAAATCCAATTATATCGTTTTTATTTAATATATAACATTCAAGGCGATTTTTTAGATTGTTTTTCGTTGCACATATATCGTTCACCCTTCATGTACGTAAAAAAATCTGCGTATGTTTCCTTTGAAAAAGTAAACATGTAACATTACAAAAAGAAAAACAACAAGATAGAAGCTCAACAACAAAATTATTACAAGGATAAGAAGTTTCTTCCCCATTGTCACTAAATTCGCTGCGAACGTAAAATCATTAACATTATGCTCTATGCGAGGCTAACGAAAAAGACAGGCTACCGCGGTGCACCCCAAGTGTCTTTTTTTACAGACCGCTAGAGTGACGTGTTGCTCTTTTAGTACACCTGCATTGGTGCATTCGAGCATCACGTGACTCCAGCGGTCTGTAAAAAAAGACACGCGAAATGCACCGCGGTAGCCTGTCTCTTTCGTTAGCCTCGTGCTCTATGAAAGTGACCTATCTTCTATATTTACATATGGCTGGTCTCTGCTTAATTCCAGTGTTATTCTCGGTATGTGAACCGCGTGACCGAAATACTTGCCGAGAATTATTTTTGCCTTGACGATGTTATTGCAAAGATCCGTCACAATAACAAGTGCACCGTGGCAAAGCCCTTCTGATACGTATCTAGGCTCCTATTGGAAATTTCTAGAAAATTCCTTCAGATTCTGAAAGCCAGTATTTTCACCAAAATACTGCCAAATATCGCCAAATTTGGCGGCTTTTTTTCATTTGGCGTCAGGCATGTGTTGAGAAAGTACTATGTACTCTGATTGGTTGAATTCTGTTTGGAGAACGTTCTATAGACTCTGACTGATTGAATCATGTATCTCAGATCCCATTGCGAATTTCAAGAAAACTCCTTCAGATTCTGAAAACCAATTTTTTTGTCAAATTTGGCGGCATTCTTTCATTTGGCGCCAAGCATGAGTTTTGGCATCCTGAAAGTCGATTTTTCCGCCAAATCCCAGCTAAAAATGAACTGCAGTTTTTCTACAGAAGTGGAGTATTTTTGATGTTTTTCTATAGTCAACTATAGATTTTCTGTAGTGCAATCTCGACTATAAAAATATTTTAGAAATTCTGCGGCCAATGTGGCGTAAATTTGTGGTCATTTATTTCAAAAATTCTCTGTGCTATTAACCTCAAAAATACTATGGTTTAAGTGAAGTCATCATAAACTTTTAAAATAATAATTTTTTGCGTCTGTAGTAATACAGCAGTACAGAAATAATTTTATCTCTTTAATTTTACCAGTTTCTCGTCTTTCTCTTAGTGTTTAATTATTTTAGTTGGCCGAAAGGAATAAATTTTATTATGTGTTTAATCAGAGAAAAAGAAAATTTAGTTAAAATTAAATTTCAAAATTCTGGAGGGGAATGCCGTCCTCGGGCTACAGCCCCCCCCCCCCCCCCCACACACACACACACAAAAAGAACACTGTTTTGGACCTGACTTTACGATAAAGTTTAAATACATAAACATAAAAAAAAAACTCGACCGAAATTAACTACTAAGAGTGAGACATGGGGGTGGGATGAATCTCTCCACCAATAGAAAATTCTTAGTTTCTGTTTAATTTTAAAGCTATTACGGAATAAATAAATTTTACCATATTTGTCAAAATCGGAGAAAATAATATAATTCCGTTAATTAAATTTCAGACTTCATGAATTGGTAATGGGCCTCCCCCCCCCCCCTCCTTAACGGATTTTTTTTATTTCTTTTATTTTAAAATGTTGAAAAAGAATGAATTCTTACTATGCATTTCATAAAAAAAAAGAAAGAAAAAAGAAAATTTAATTACTTAAATTTCAAAATCCAGGGGAGGTAAATGGCTTTTCTCCATCCCCCCCCCCACCCCCCGCGCGCGCAACTGATATTTCTGCTATCCTCTCCGTCTTTTATTTTAAGTTTCTGCGTATAAATAAAATTTACTGTATACAAAATCGGAGAAAAAGAAAATTCAGTTACATATATATGTTTCAAAATCCAGCGGCAATGACATTCCCCTAGGCTCCACCATTTTAATGGAAAATTTTTGGTTACCTTAATTTTTAAGTTACTTGCAAAGAATAAAATTTACTGTGTTTTTCAAAGCAGGAGAAAAAAAAATCGATTACTTAAATTGAAATACCTAGGGAGGGGTAGTAGGTCTCCTATGCCACCTCCGCTAAGCAGAAATTTCTTGGTTCCTTTTTTTTTAAGTTACTCGAAAAAAAAATAAATT
Source organism: Maratus speciosus (assembly GCA_963932465.1). Lineage (NCBI taxonomy): Eukaryota > Metazoa > Arthropoda > Arachnida > Araneae > Salticidae > Maratus > Maratus speciosus. The sequence goes on from OZ010787.1 coordinate 2,590,635, forward strand.
CTACTATGTTTCCAAAATAGAAAAAAAAAGAAAATTTAGTTTGTACAATTTCAAAATCCAGGGAAGGGCAATAGGCCTCCTATACCGCTCCCTCAGCTGAAACTTTTTAGTTCCTCTTTTAATTTAAGTTACTCGAATTAAATAAATTTCACTATTTCAAAATCGGTGGGAAAAAATAGTTACTTATATTTTAAAATCCAGTGAGGAACAAATGACTGTTCTATAACCTCCCCCCCCCCCCCCCCCCGCCTCCTCCTAACGGAAAATTCTTGGTTTTTTTTTTTAGTCACTGGCAAAGAATAAATTTTATTATGTTTTTCAAAATAAGAAAATAAAATTAGTTACTTACTTCAAAATTTAGGGAGAGGTAGTTGCTCTCCTATGTCCCCCTCCTCCCCTAAACGGAAAATTCCAGCTTCCTTTTTTTTTAACTTACTCGAAAGGAATAAATTCTACTATGTTTTTCAAAAGCAGATTTTTTTTTTTACTTTAATTTCAAAATCCAGCGAGGAGGCATCCCATCCCCCTTTTTTCTTTTTCATAGCACACCCGGAACCGGATTTACTAAATGCACAATTTGCCTTTCTCCCCGAAAAGGAATTACTCCCAGTTCGTATTAAAATTACATCTACTTTATAAAAACGAATGAAAAAAAAATTCATATTAAATATTTTATTTTAAATTTACATTGGTAAATTTGATTATTGCAGCTGAGGCTGCATTTCTGACTGTAAATAATTATTTATTATTTAAATTAATTATTAATGTAATAATTAATTTAATTATTATTAATAATATTTATAATTAATAATTATTGATATTTATTAACATATAAATTATATAATATTAATATATAATATTAATTATATATTTCATAACATAAATAATATAATTTAATTTAAATAATTAATAATTATTATTTATAATTACTAATTATTAATAATATATAATAAATTAATATCATTTAAATAATATTTTTTATTATAATTCTGTCCGGGATGCAGATAGATTTTGCGCTGTTAACGAAACGAGATTGACTAATCAGAAGCTTGCACTTCGTGAACTTTTCCCTGTTTTAAGGAAGCAAGTTTTCTGATTGGTCAATCTCGTTTCGCTAACAGCGTAGAATCTACCTGGATCCCGGCGAGTGAAAGTGCTCGTACAACTCAACTCTCGATCTAGGCGAAATGTTTTATTTACAATACATGTGACTCGCTGGCGTCGCGATTGGTCTTGCTTTCGTCTAATCGTCTTATTTTTTATATTATAACCCCTGTTGTTCGTATTATACTTTCACGTTAATTATTTTTTTTTTTTAAATGAATGTCAATAACCATAACATTCCAAATATTTTGTACCGAGCTCATCTTTGAAAGATCTGACATCATGTCCGTTCGGTTTTTGCGTTCGTATAGTATTTTTTGTAATCTGATTTGCCCATATATAATACTTTGATGATTCTTTTAAAATGGATATGTAAGATTGCTAAATTATGTACCGAGCTATATCTCTCATTTTGAAAGGACTATTATGCTTCCAAAAAACTGGGCCCTTTTTGAAAAATTCGGATATATTATTAAACAATAGAAAATAAAGTCGCACCAATAAAATATTTCTGAGGAGGATTTGTAGATTCAAGATACTGTTCATATTTTATTTTTTTTTTTTTGGCTTTACTTTAAAGAATAATAGAGATGTAGTTAATTAAAAGCTAGATAGTGTAAATTTAAAAAATTCATTATTACTACAAAAGAAAAGAGTTCAAAAATCAATTTAAGTTTTTTATCGGTTAGTTTTTTTGTGTGTGTATTATTCGGGTTATTTAATATAACTTTTCAAGTAGTGATGCTGGTTTTAAACATTTTAAAACAATGTGCATGACTTATTAAAGTTTGGAATAAAATAAAATTTTAAAAGTAAACAGAAAATGAATGTTTTCAGACAGTGCAAAAATCTTACATCTATTTTTATTTATTTATTTTTTTTATCTGCTCACCCCCAATTGCTGCTGAAGATTAAACTCGAAGCAACAATGGTCGCCCAATGGTCTGGAACTAACCCTTCCCACTTTTCAATGTTTTTAATTTAATCAATTACTGTTTTAAATTTGTCTGGGGACTTCTTTAAAAAAAATTCTGCCTCCCAGTCGAGTGGTCAGTATTGATTAGAGTGTGTGCATGAATGTTTCTTCCTTAGTATACGCTATTACTTGGTATTCGATGCGCAGCAATTCTGCAAAGCAGCGCTCAATAGACTACCGTTTTTACTCGTGTAATAGTTGCACCCCTGATTTGAAGCAGAAAAAATTTTCAAATTTTCTTTTCATAAATTGGATGGATGAAAAAATGATGAAAGATTGGGTTTGCAACGTTTGGAAGAAAAGGTCTGGAGCATTGCTCAAAAAACCAGCCATGCTGGTACTTGATAGCTTCGGAAGACATTTTGTTGATGATGTAAAGAAAGAACTTTCAGAAGGCAAAACAGATCTTGTGATAGTTCCCGCAGGAGTCACAGGGATTCTGCAAGACAATATAAGACGAGTATATTGATATTGAATAGTCAGTGGGAACAACGAGAAAATTCCCAGTGGAAAAGTAAGGCGTCCATCCCTGGAACTAAAGTGCAGTTTGATATTATAAAGCTTGACTTTAATGACAAACGATATAATTTCAAAAAATTTTTAAGAAGACGGGTATCTTCGACGCTTTAAACGGAAGCGAAGATGACATTTTATGGAATGACGGAGATTCTTCAGACACCGACTCACATTACAATAGTGATACTGAATCCTTTAGTAAAAAAAATATTATGAGAATTTTTTGTTCAAATTTTCACAAAGATTATTTGTAAATTTTACATCTATAAAAATATTACCATAAAAAGAAAAATGGTATTTAATAAACATCACATAATCTGGAAACAATTGGTAAGTTACTAATTTTATTATGTTTTTTATACCAGTAATGTTTCAGCATTTGAGTGTACAATATTATGCAGTAGATTTCTCCGCATAAAACTCGCACCTAGACTTTCACAATGAAAAATTGGCAAAAAAAGTATGACTTTTTTGCGAGTAAACACAGAACTATACAGTATGAAGCCTATTTTTGCAAAGACTCTTTACTACTTAAGAGTCACTCACATGAAAACGCCTGCCCTGCAATATTTATCCGCACAGATGTCATATACGCCCCATATTGGCGAGATTTTTTTCCGTTGCCAATTTGGCGAAAATATCAACAGCATGAATAACATCATCCAGGTTACCATATCAAGCAAAATAAAGACACTTTGGTGCCAGTTAAGTACTCGTTGAGTATATGACATTGGCATCATAAAAAATTGCGCCAATATGGGGCAATTGTATATGACATCTGTGCCAAATTAAATTATGTGACATTTATCGTATTTTATGAAATTTATATTTTCAAACTTGCATCGATTTCGATAATTTCCGTTCTGTTCAATTTAAAAAATTTGACATATTGTATCTATATTTTCTCTGTTTTTTTTTTTTTTTTTTTTTTTTTTTTTTTTTTTTTTTTTTTTTTTAAATTATAAATTTCATCCTTGAATTTAAATGTATACATCATTAGCATTATATATATACAGGTGTGAGGAATTTTCAGAAAATCTTACCAGCCAAGGATTTATTTTACCCACCAGCAAAATGCAATGTACAGTTGGAAATTGTTATACAGTAGACTCCCTCAAATAGGCATATCTTGGGACCAGAGGTTGTGCGGATTTTGGGTCATTGATTTGTTTACATTTTTGAAAAATTAATTTGATAGGTAGCTAAGCAAGGGAAATTATAATGAAGGCTTACAATAAAGTGAAACACTAAAATAAGTAAAATATTAAAATAATTTATTAGTTTAAACTTAAGTAATTATTAAAATAAATATGTAAAATAAAAATTTAGAAAAATATTAAATTATTACTGATGTAATCGATTCAATTCGATTCCAAAACTCATATGCTGCCATCTAGTGATAAAGCGATTGTAAGATCGATACGTTATCATATAGATACGTTAATTTATATCAAAATCAAAAGTAATGTAAATTTATTTAGTAATAAATCAGCTGTAATAGCCAAAAGAGAATGATTACAAAAATTTAGTGAAAAAAAAAAAAAAACATTGCAGTAGTTGCTGATTTCTTAACTGTAATTTTCATTGTTTACATCTGAAAAAAATACACGGATTTTAGGCGTTCGCGGCTTTAAGGGAGCCTACTGTAATAAAACATAGGCGATTGCAAAAATAGGTGATTACTATTGCTACAATACATTTTCACATATATATTGTTTCCCCTGAAAAATTAAGAAAAATATACACAAGAGAGAAAAGTTTAATAAAGAATAGATCTTAGTACCGAGTTTACATCGCAGTAAATTGGAAAGTTGTAAAATATAGCTAACTAGTAAAAAAAAAAAAAATAAATAAATTTCTTGGCATGGAGTTTTTTAAATACTGCCTACAAATTCACTCGCCCTGTCAGAAAATCCACTCGCCAGTAGCGAGTAAAATGATGTATTTCCCCACCCCTGTATATATATATATATATATGATGTGGGAACACTATCTCCTGACAGAATTTATCCTTGTGCAGTTGTTATGGTGAATTCTTTTCATTAGGGGTGTTCTCAAATCCAATGAGGCAACTTTATGGCATACGTTTTACATTATTTTTGTTCGGAAACGCATGAAACTGGCAGGTGTTTGTATTCAGAAACTATGTAATCTAAAAATGTTTTCAGACGTGTTACTTTAGGCAGAAACGCGGAATTCAGCTTTTTCGGCAGTGAATTTTATTATTCCTGGGATCGATGCAAATATGCATTAAAATTTGTTGACATTTTTAATGGGGAAGAGATGTCGTGGGAGTGAATGAAATATAACAAAAACGCAAGTACGAACTCCGTCAAATTGAGCATAATCGTCAAAGGATCATGGAAAAAATGAGATTTTCGTCAAAGAATTACAGGAAAAAATGAGACTTCCGTCAAAGGATTGCAAAAAACGCAATTTTTGACAAATGATCGCTGGAAAACGTAATTTTCGTCCAAAAATTGCAGGGAAAATTGCGATTTCCGTCAAAGGATCGCTGGGAAATGCAATTTTCGTCAAAAGATCACGGAAAAACACTATCTTTGTCAAAGGATTGCAGGAAAAATGAGATTTTCCTTTAAAGGATCACGAAAAAGACATGATTTTCATCAAGGAATTGTGAAAAAATGTCATTTTTGCCTAAGGATCCTGTAAAATATGCAAATTTCTTTGAAAGATCGTGGAAAAAACGCGATTTCCGCCAAAAGATTGTGTAAAGTATGCAAATTTATTCAAAAGACATGCGAAATGTGTGAATTTCATCGAAAGATCGTGTAATATTCGAATTTCTTCAAAAGGTCGTGGAAAAAACACAAATTTCGTTAAAGAATCGCAAAAAATGCGATTTTTATGAAACGATCGCGGAAAAAATGTGAATTTCTTCGAAAGATTGTGTGAAAAAACGTGATTTTTGCCAAAGGATTGTGTAAAATATGCGAATTTCTTTAAAAGAGCATGCAAATTTCGTCGAAAGATCATGTAATATGCAAATTTCTTTGAAAGGTCATGGAAAAAACATGAATTTCATCAAGGAATCACGAAAAAATGTGTTTTTTGTCAAATGATCGCGAAAAAAAAATGCGTATTTCGTCAAACGATTGAATAATTATGTGAATTTCTTCGAAAGATCGTGCGAAATATGTGAATTTCTTTGAAAGATCGTGTAAAATATACGAATTTCTTCAAAAGATCGCGTGAATTTCGACGAAAGATCGTGTAATATGCGAATTTCTGTGAAAGGTCGTGGAAAAAATGCGAATTTCCTCAAAAGATCGTGTAATATGCAAATTTCTTACCACTTATTCATGTTATGCACCTCCGATGACCCCCCACTTCCACACCTAAGGGGGGCACTTTTCTTAATTTCGCCTCCATCCGTCATGTGACATATCTTTGGAAAGGTCTGTGGCCGTTTATTCCTGTTATGCAATTTCGGTGTCCCTCTCCACACTTGCCCCTCCCCGCGGGAGGGCATTTTTCTAAATTTTCCCAACACCTGTCATGTAACATATTGTTGGAAAAGCCTGTGACCGCTTAATCATTTTATGCACTTCCGGTGCTCTGCCCACCACTTTGCCCCCCTGGGGGACACTTTCTTAAATTTTGCCGACACCTGTCATGTGACATATCGTTGGAAAGACCTGTGACCGCTTAATTATTTTATGCATTTCCGGTACTCCGCCCACTACTTTGCCCCTCTGGGTGGGCACTTTCCTACGTTTTACCGACACCCGTCATGTGACATATCGTTGGAAAGGCCTGTGACCGCTTAATCCTTTTATGCACATCCGGTACTCCGCCCACTACTTTGCCCCCCCCCCCCTGGGGGCACTTTTCTACGTTTTGCCGACACCCGTCATGTGACATATCGTTGGAAAGGCCTTTGGCCGCTTAATCATTTTATGCACTTCCGGTACTCCACCCACTACTTTGCCCCCCTGGGGGGCACTTTCCTAAGTTTTGCAAACACCCGTCATGTGGCATATCGTTGGAAAGGCCTTTGACCGCCCAACCAAAAAATGAACTGCAGAAATTCTACAAAAAAACCGCAGTTGGAAAACTGCGGTGATTTGGCCGATTCCACTACAGATTTTTTGCGGTCAATACAACTACAAAATTACCGCAGTTTACTAACTACAGTAATTTCGCAGTTGTATTGACCACAAAAATTCTACAGAAAATTTATAGTTATATCAATATTAAAAATTCTGCAGTAATTTCGCTGTTTTATTTACCGCAAAAATTCTGTAGTGGAATCGGCCAAATCACCGCAGTTCTCCAACTGCAGTTTTTTTGTAGTTATATCGACCTCAAAAATGTAGTTTTTTTTACTGAGTATCCACTTTGCCTCCCTGAGGAAAGTGCCCTCAGGGGCGCAAAGTAGTGCACGGAGCAGCGGAAGTATATAAAATGATTAAGCGGTCACAGGCTTGTGTGTCGGCAAAATGTAGGAAATTTCCCTCCAAAGGGGGGGGAGTAGTGGATGGAGCACCAGAAATGCATAAAATGATTAAGCGGTTACAGGACTTACCAACGATATGTCACATGACGGGTATCGGTAAAATTTCGTAAAGTGCCCCCCTGAGGGGCAAAGTGGTGGGCGGAGTACCGGAAGTGCATAAAATGATTAAGCGGTCACAGGCCTTTCCAACGATATGTCACATGATGGGTGTCAGAAAATTTTAGGAAAGTGCCCCCACAGGGGGGCAAAGCAGTGGGCAGAGTACCGAATGTACATAAAATGATTAAGCAGCCAAAGGCCTTTCCAACGATATGTTACATGACAGGCGACGGGAAAATTTAGTAAAGTACACCCTGGGGGGGGCAAAGTGGGGGGGAGGAGTACCGGAAGTGCATAAAATGATTAAGCGGTTACAGGCCTTTCCAACAATGTCACATGACAGGTGTTAGCAAAATTCAGGAAAGTAGCCTCCAGGGGGGGCAAAGTGGTGGGCAGAGCACCAGAAGTGCATAAAATGATTAAGCAGTCACAGGCCTTTCAATGATATGTCACATGAGGGGCTATGGCAAAATTTAGAAAAATGCCCTCCCAAGGGGAGGGGCAGGCGGGGAGAGGGACACGAAGGTGCTAATAAATATAAGCAGCCACACACCTTTCCAAAGATAAGTCACATGATGCATGTCGGCAAAATTTAGAAAAGTACCCCCCCCCCCTGGTGTGAATGTAAAGGGAGGGTCATCGTAGGTGCATAACATGAATAAGTGGTAAGAAATTTGCATATTACACAATCTTTCGAGGAAATTCACATATTTCGCACGACCTTTTGAAGAAATTAACTTATTTTACACGATCCTTTGAAAAAATCGCATTTTTTCCACGACCTTTCAAAGAAATTTGCATATTACACGATCTTTCAACAAAATTTGCATATTTTGCACGATCTTTCGAAGAAATTTGCATATTTTGCACGATCGTTCGAAGAAATTTGCATATTTCACACGATCATTTGACGAAATATGCATTTTTTTCGCGATCATTTGACAAAAATCACATTTTTTCGCGAATCTTTGACAAAATTCGTGTTTTTTCCGTGACCTTTCAAAGAAATTCGCATATTACATGGTCTTTCGACAAAATTCGCATATTTTGCACAATCCTTTGGCAAAAATCACATTTTTTCGCAAGATCCTTCGAAGAAATTCGCATATTTTCCACGACCTTTCAACGACATTTGCATTTTTTCTGCGATCATTTGACAAAAATCATATCTTTTTGTGATTCTTTGGCAAAATTCGCGTTTTTTCCACGACCTTTCAATGAAATTTGCATATTACACTATCTTTCGACAAAATTTGCATATTTCGCACGATCTTTCAAAGAAACTTGCATATTTCGCACGATCTTTCGAAGAAATTCACATATTTTACACGATCATTTGACGAAATATGCATTTTTTTCGCGATCATTTGACAAAAATCACATTTTTTCGCGATTCTTTGACAAAATTCGTGTTTTTTCCGTGACCTTTCAAAGAAATTCGCATATTACATGGTCTTTCGACAAAATTCGCATATTTTACACGATCCTTTGGCGAAAATCACACTTTTTTTCGCAAGATCCTTCGAAGAAATTCGCATGTTTTCCACGATCTTTTAACGACATTTGCATTTTTCTGCCATCATTCGACAAAAATCATATTTTTTGTGATTCTTTGGCGAAATTCGCGTTTTTTCCACGACCTCTCAAAGAAATTTGCATATTGCCCGATCTTTCGACAAAATTTGCATATTTCGCACGATCTTTCGAAGAAATTCACATATTTTACACGATCATTTGACGAAATACGCATTTTTTTGCGATCATTTGACAAAAATCACATTTTTTCGCGATTCTTTGACAAAATTAGTGTTTTTTCCATGACCTTTCAAAGAAATTCGCATATTACATGGTCTTTCGACGAAATTCGCATATTTTACACAATCCTTTGGCAAAAATCACATTTTTTCGCAAGATCTTTCGAAGAAATTTGCATATTTTCTACGATCTTTGAACGACATTTGCATTTTTTCTGCGATCATTTGACAAAAATCATATTTTTTTGTGATTCTTTGGCGAAATTCGCGTTTTTTCCACGACCTTTCAAAGAAATTTGCATTTTACACAATCTTGCGACAAAATTTGCATATTTCGCACGATCTTTCGAAGAAATTTGCATATTTCACACAATCTTTCAATGAAATTCACATTTTACACGATCATTTGACGAAATATGCATTTTTTTCGTGATCATTTGACAAAAATCGCATTTTTTCGCGATTCTTTGACAAAATTCGTGTTTTTTCCGTGACCTTTCAAAGAAATTCGCATATTACATGGTCTTTTGACGAAATTTGCATATTTTACACGATCCTTTTTTTCGCAAGATCCTTCGAAGAAATTCGCATATTTTCCACGATCTTTCAACGACGTTTGCATTTTTTCTGCGATTATTTGACAAAAATCATATATTTTTTTAATTCTTTGGCGAAATTCGCGTTTTTCCCATGACCCTTCAAAGAAATTTGCATATTACACGATCTTTTGATGAAATTCGAGCATTTCGCACGACCTTTTGAATAAACTATTTTTCTATCTCTTGGCGAATCTATCTTGATCTATTGGCGAAAATCACGTTTTTTTGCAATTCTTTGATGGAAATCGTGTCTTTTTCGTGATCCTTTAATGAAAATCTCATTTTTCCGGTAATCCTTTGATGAAAATCGCGTTCCCCAGCGATCCTTTGACGAAAATTGCGTTTCCCAGCGATCCTTTGACGGGAGTCGCATTTTTTCCTGTAATCCTTTGACGAAAATCGTATTTTTCCCATGATCCTTTGACATTAATTGCATTTTTTCCATGATCCTTTGACAATTGTGCTCAATTTGGTGCGGTTCGTAGTCGCGTTTTTGTTATAATTCCTACACTCCCACTACAACCCTTCCCTCATTAAAAATGTTAACAAATTTTAATGCATATTTGCATCGATCCCAGGAATAATAAAATTCAATGCTGAAAAAGCAGAATTCTGCGTTTCTGCAGTAAAGTAAAACGTCTGAAAACATCTTTCGATTACATAGTTTCTGAACACAAACACTTGCTAGTTTCGTGCGTTTCCAAACAAAAATAATTTAAAACGTATGTCATAAAGTTGCCTCTTTGGATTTGAGAACACCCATAATGAAAAGCATTCACCATAACAAATGCACAGGGATAAATTCAGTCAGGAGATGCAGCGTTCCCACATCATATATATATATATATATACATAGATATAATGCTAATAATGTATTATACTTAAATTGAAGGATGACATTTATAAAAATATTGTACTCAAATTTTTCCGATAGATTTCAGTACAATTAAAAAAAAAAAAAAAAAACATAGAGCAAACATAAATACGTCAAATTTTTTAAGTTGAACAGAACTGAAATTATCAATGCAAGTTTGAAAATATGAATTTCATAAAGTACGATAAATGTCACATATAATTTTTCTTTAAAAAAATCCCAAAACTTCCTTAAATAAAATTGCACATAACAAAACTTCTTCAAAGAAAATTACGTCATAAGAACAGTTATTACTTTGTTCATTCTGACACTATTTTCTAGGTGTGCCCACTTGAGGAGAAAAGTAATGTGAAGCTCCCTAATTTTTAGATAATTTCATATATAAACATCAAGCAAACACAATTCTATATTATTGATTGAAAAAATTCTAAAATGCCTATAAATTAGTGATTTGGGGACAAATCTACAACTAATGTCACAAATAATGGCTGTTTGTTTACATCAGATGAATCAGAGATTAAGGGTAATGTTTACATTAATGTCAAGATTATAAGTAATTTAAGGGGGAACAAATGTCATATCTTTCCGTCAAAAGAAAATTTGCAAAATTTGTCAGTCAGTTGTATGAAAATATCTCAAAATTCATCAATCAGTCGCAGATCAAAAGTTAATTATTTTTTTCAGTCAGACATGGGAAAAAATGCAAGTTTTGTGACTCTGTCACAGAATGAAAATACTAAATTCACAAATCAGTCATAAAAACTATTGCAAAATTTTAACAATTGAAGCGTTAATTAATCAATCACTTACCTGTAGTGTTTTTAGGTATTTTATGAATTGTTATTAATAATAATCTCAACTTTTTGTATTAAATAATAAAGAGCTAAAAATAATATGAAGCAAAGTAATGGCTTGATGAAAAAGAATATGCAAAAGAGAAAAGAAAATCTGTGACGACTGCTGCCAGTCTTGAACTTTCTGCAAACTGGCGTCGGAAAAAAACCCCGCCCGTATATGACATCTGTGCCCATGCAAGTACATGCCCTTTCTACTCTTAATCTTTTGGAGATTTTTTTTTTAAATATATTGTTTGCATTCCCATATTTTTACATGATTTTGTTTGCATTGGGTAACTAAAGACGATCTCTAAAATACACTTTTTTTTTTTTTTTTAATGATGACGTTAATCTTTTTCAGACAAAAATAGCCTCAGAAAAAAAAACCTGCAAACAAAATCAAAAAAGTAAAAAACGGCTGTTGTAAAGATCGACCTCAGCTGGCATGCTGACAAACAGAATATTTTCAAAATATGGAAATGCAAATGAGATACCTTAAAAAAAATTTCTTATAAGATTAATATTACAGGGCAGGCGTTTTCATGTGAGTGAAGTAACCTCTTAAGTAAGTAGTGGAGATTCTTTGCAAAAATCGACTTCATACTGAATAGTACTGTGTTTACTCTCATAATAGTCGCACTTTTTTTGCCAAATTTTTATTGTGAAAGTCTAGGTGCAACTATTATGCGGAGAAATCTACTGCATAATATTGTACACTGAAACGCTGAAACATTACTGGTATAAAAAACACATAATAAAATTAGTAACTTACCAAATGTTTCCAGATTATGTGTTGTTTATTAAATACCATTTTCTTTTTATGGTAATATTTTTATAGATGTAAAATTTACAAATAATCTTTGTGAAAATTTGAACAAAAAATTATCATAATAAATTTCTTTTACTAAAGGTTTCAGTATCACTATTGTAATGCGAGTCGGTGTCTGAAGAATCTGAGTCATTCCATAAAATGTCATCTTCGCTTCCGTCCAAAGCGTCGAAGATACCCATCTTCTTAAAATTTTTTTGAAATTATATTGCTTGTCATTAAAGTCAAGCTTTGTAATGTCCAACTACACCTTAGTTCCAGGGACGGGCGCCTTACTTTTCCACTGGGAATTTTCTCGTTGTTCCCATTGATTATCCAATATCCATATACTCGTCTTATATTGCGTTGCAGAATCTCTGTGACTCCTGCGGGAATTATCACAAGATCTGTTTTGCCTTCTGAAAGTTTTTTCTTTACATCATCAACAAAATGTCTTCGGAAACTATCAAGTACCAGCATGGCTGGTTTTTTGAGCAATGCTCAAGACTTTTTCTTCCAAACGTTGCGAACCCAATCTTTCATAATTTTTTCATCCATTCAGCTTATGAAAAGAAAATAGTTTGACGATTTTTTCTGCTTCAAATCAGGGGTGAGACTATTACACAAGTAAACACGACAGTCTATTGAGTGCTGCTTTGCAGAATTGCTGAGCATCGAATACCAAGTACTAGTGTATACTAAGGAAGAAACATTCATGCACACACTCTAATCAATACTGACCACTCGACTGGGGGCAGAATTTTTTTTAAAAGAAGTTACCGGACAAATTTAAAAGAAAAATTGCTTAAATTAAAAACATTGAAAAGTGGGAAGGGTTATTTCCAGGCCATTGGACGACCGCTGTGGCTTCAAGTTTAATCTTCAGCAGCAGTTGGGGGTAGGCAGATTAAAAAAAAAAAATAAAAAAAAAAATAAAAAAAAAATAGATGTAAGATTTTTGCACTGTCTGAAAACATACATTTTCTGTTTACTTTTAAAATTTAATTTTATTCCAAAATTTAATAAGTCATGCACATTGTTTTAAAATGTTTAAAACCAGCAGCACTACTTGAAAAGTTACATTAAATAACCCGAACAATACACACACACAAAAAAACTATTCAATAAAAAACTTAAATTGATTATTGAACTCTTTTCTTCTGTAGTAACAATAAATTACTTAAATTTACACTAACTAGCTTTTAATTAGTTACACCTCTATTATTCTTTAACGAAAAACCAAAAAATATACATATAAATAGTATCTTGCACCTACAAATCCTCCTCCGAAATATTTTATTGGTGCGACTTTTATTTTCTGTTGTTGAATAGTATATCCGAATTTTTTAAAAAGGGCCCACTTTTTTGGAAGTATAATAGTCCTTTTAAAAAGAGAGATCTAGCTCGGTACATAATTTAGCAATCTTACTTATCCATTCTAAAAGAATAATCAAAGTATTATACGGACAAATCAGATTTAAAAAATACTATACGAACGCAAAAACCGAACGGGCATGGTGTCAGTTCTTTAAAAAATTAGCTCGGTACATAATATTCGCAATGTTATGATTATTGACATTCATTTAAAAAATAATAATAATAATAATTAACGCGAAAGCATAATACGAACAAAAGGGGCTATGAAAAAAAAGACGAAAGAAGAATCGCGAGTCACATGTATTGTAAATAAAACATTCCGCCTAGATCGAACGTTGAGTTGTACGAGCACTACTGCTTCACCCACCGGAATCCAGATAGATTTTTCGCTGTTAGCGAAACGAGATCGACCAATCAGAAAGCTTGCTTCCTTAAAACAGGGAAAAGATCGCGAAATGTGAGCTTCTGATTGGTCAATCTCGTTTCGCTAACAGCGCAAAATGTATCTGCATCCCGGACAGAATTTAGAATAAAAAATATTATTTAAATAGTATTAATTTATTATATATTATTAATAATTATTAATAATAAATAATAATTATTAATTATTTAAATTATATTATTCATATTATGTAATATATAATTAATATTATATTAAATATCAATAATTATTAATTATAAATATTATTAATAATTATTAAATCAATTATAATTAAAAATTAATTTAAGTAATAAATATTTATTTACAGTCAGAAATGCAGCCTCAGCTGCGTGAACAATAATCAAATATTCCAATGTAAATTTAAAATAAAATATTTAATAAGAATTTTTTTTTTCATTCGTTTTTATAAAGTAGAAGTAATTTCCATACGAACTCGGAGTCATGTATTTTCGGGGAGAAGGGCAAATTGTGCATTTAGTAAATCCGGGTCCGGGTGTGATATGAAAAAGAAAAAAAAGGGTGGGGGTGGGATGCCTCTTCATTGGATTTTGAAATTAAAGTTAAAAAAAAAATTCTGCTTTTGAAAAACATAGTAGAATTTATTCCTTTCGAGTATGTTTAAAAAAAGAGAAGCTGGAATTTTCCATTTAGGGGAGGAGGGGGGCATAGGAGAGCAACTAGCCCTCCCTAGATTTTGAAGTAAGTAACTAATTTTATTTTCTTATTTTGAAAAAGATAATAAAATTTATTCTTTGCGAGTGACTAAAAAAAAGAAACCAAGAATTTTCCGTTAGGAGGAGGCGGGGGAGGGGGGGGGAGGTTATAGAACAGTCTTTTGTTCCTCCCAGGATTTTAAAATATAAGTAACTAATTTTTTTTTTCTACCGGTTTTGAAATAGTGAAATTTATTTAATTCGACTAACTTAAATTAAAAGAGGAACTAAAAAGTTTCAGTTGAGGGAAAGGTATAGGAGACCCATTGCCCTTCCCTGGATTTTGAAATTGTATAAACTAAATTTTCTTTTTTTCCTATTTTGAAAACATAGAAGAATTTATTTTTTTTTCGAGTAACTTAAAAAAAAAGGAAACAAGAATTTCCGTTTAGAGGAAGGTGGCATAGGAGACCAAAATACCCCTCCCTAGATATTTCAATTTAAGTAACCCAATTTTTTCTCTCCTGTTTTGAAAAACATAGTAAAATTTATTCTTTGCGAGTAACTTAAAAATTAAGGTAACCAAAATTTTCCGTTAAAAGAGGGGAGCCTAGGGGAGTCATTGTTGCTCCCTGGATTTTGAAACATATATGTAACTGAATTTTCTTTTTCTCCGATTTTGTACATAGTAAAATTTATTTATATGCAGAAACTTAAAATAAAAGAGAAGCAGTATATCAGAAATATCAGTTGCGCGGGGGAAGGGGAGAAAGGGGGATAGGAGAAAAAAGCCATTTCCCTTCCCTGGATTTTGAAATTTAAGTAATTAAATTTTCTTTTTTTATGAAATGCATAGTAAAATTCATTCTTTTTCAGTATTTTAAAATAAAAGAAATAAAAAAATTCCGTTAAGGAGGGGGGGGGGGGGTGGAAGGCCCATTGCCATCCCTGAAGTCTGAAATTTAATAAACGGAAATATCTTATTTTCTCCGATTTTGAAAAATATAGTAAAATTTATTTATTCCGAATAACTTAAAATTAATCAGAAACTAAGAAGTTTCTGTTGGGGGAGAGATTCACCCCCCTATATCTCACTCTTGTTAGTTAATTTTCGGTCGATTTTTTTATGTTTATATATTTAAACTTTATCTTAAAGTCAGGTTAAAAAGAGTTCATTTTTTTTTTTGGGGGGGGGGGGGGGAGGGCGGAGCTGTAACCCGAGGACGGCATTCACTTTCGGACTTTGAAATTTAATTTTAACTAAATTTTCTTTTTCTCTGATTAACACATAATAAAATTTATTCCTTTCGGACTACTAAAATAATTAAACACTAAGAGAAAAAGACGAACTGGTAAAATTATGAGATAAAATTACTTCAATACTGCAGCATTACTACAGACGCAAAATCTCATTATTTTAAAAGTTTATGATGACTTCAGATAAACTATAGTATTTTTGAAGTTGATAGCACAGAGTATTTTAAAACAAAGTACTAGAAAATTACGCCACATTAGCCGCAGAATTTCTAAAGTATTTTCACAGTCGAGATTGCACTACAGAAAATCTATAGTTGACTATAGAAAAGCCTCAAAAATACTGCACTTCTGTAGAAAAACTGCAGTTCATTTTTAGCTGGGAATCATTTTATGCATTTCTGGTACCCCGCTCACTACTTCCCCCCCTGGGGGCACTTTTCTACATTTTGTCGACACGTCGTCATGTGACATATCGTTGGAAAGGCCTGTGATCGCTTAATCATTTTATGCACTTACCACTGCTCGCACACCACTTTGCCTCCCTGAGGGCACTTTCCTAAATCGATATATCAGGATATCATGATATAAAGATGCCAATTTATCATATTAATTCTAGACATTGCCCAGCCCTATCAAGCAGCCACATTGCCAACCGTGAATTCGGCAGCCTCAAAATCCCCCCCCCCCCCCCAATCGCAATGCATGCTTTTTGACAGGCAACTTGCTTTCATAAAGTAAACATGCCACACAATAAACTTAAAGTATTCTACAAATGTTTGAGATTTTTTACTTAGGACTTTTCTATTTCAACAAATTTTTCACTCCAGAGCATATAATGTTATAGAAACCAGATTTGAAATGATAATCAGTAAAAAAACTACAACATTTTTAAGGTCGGTATAACTACACAAAATCTGCAGTTGGAAAACTGCGGTGATTTGGCCGATTCCACTACAGAATTTTTGCGGTCAATGGAACTGCGAAATTACTGCAGAATTTTTAATATTGATATAACTATAAATTTTCTGCAGAATTTTTGTGGTCAATACAACTGCGAAATTACTGCGGTTAATAAACTTCAGTAATTTTGTGATTGTATTGACCGCAAAAAATCTGTAGTGGAATTGGCCAAATCACCGCAGTTTTCCTAATGCGGTTTTTTTATAGAATTTCTGCAGTTCATTTTTAGCTGGGATGTCGCCAATATTTCGCCAAATTTGGCGAAATATTGCGAATTTAGCGATTTCGCTTACTGCCAACTGTTCAACAACTTAATTACTATTTCAAACTTCATCCCAATTGAAATGTATTGACCCGTAGTGACCCCAAACTGATCCCCCAAACAAATGTTCTCAATCATGTGACATAGCCCAACGGTCTTCTCATGCCCCAAAACTGTAGGTTACAAAATTTAGTCAAAATCGTTAGAGCCGTTTTTTAGATAAAATTTGTATAAAAACGCACACACACAAGACACAAGATTTGCTCGTATTATAATATATGATTTGATAATTACATTCGATCCGCAAAACAATTCTCTTCTCTTACCACAAAACTTAACTAGGTACGATGCTTTGAATTTTATAAATTTTCGGTATTTTCTGGGACTCAAATCGAGCATTTGGTGTAATCAAATACTGAAAATCCATTAAATTCAAAATATACCAGCTGGTTACATTTGTGTCGTACAAAAAGAAATGTTTACTAATTTACTATTTAGAACATGGAGAATATTTTGTAAAGTATACAGGGTGTCCCAGAACTTCGTGTAAAACTTGGAGGGCGGGTAGAAAACATCGTTAGGAACGATAATTACATAGGCAAGCATGGGCGGAAATCGCTAGGTGGAGCTGTATGCGAGCTCTAATGGTCGGCACGTGTGGCCTTCTGATTGTAGACGCCGACTGCGTGCGATCAACATGAATCACTTGGACAACAACTCACACGGATCCCGACCCTGAGCCGTACAACCACACTTCACTGATAATGTGTGGGCAGGTTTTGTGACGGACAGTTTAGTGGGGCATACATTTTTAATATATTGAATTAAAATTATGTTTAAAGAAGAAATCGTATTTAAGCTTTGTTCAGCTATTAAACTAGGAACTGCGACATGATCATGCAGTTGTGGTTTTCTTTAATATGCATACTTAAATATGTGTTTCAAATGATCAAAATAGAAAAATACGTATCTTTCAAAATTTTAATCAAACACGTGACGTATTAATAGTCTGTTTGACGTATATTTAAGCACATAAGATCATTTAAGATATATGATCAATGGATTATTCAATATCATTACATCACAGAAATTATTGTATAGATTGAAATCACTTAAATTTAAAATGGATTATAAAAATCTGGCTTTTCCCATTGAAGCGTTGAGTTGTTCCATAATGGTCTTTCGATTCAAATGCACTTCAGCTCCATAAAATATTATAAATATAGAAAGATAAATTAAATAAATACTTTTAGACGATACATGTCCACCAATGGCTGGTCTGATGAACTTTAGTTATTAGGGATTATTTGTGCTTTGACATGTTTCCTGCAAATAAATAAATTTTTACCGATGGTTTTCATGTTAATGTATCAATTATTAACACTTTGACAACGGGTCAAGACATGCGCGTCCAAGTGGACATTTTGTTATTCCATTCGCACCAGATTTGGAAAAACAAATCACGCCATATTAGTATATTCTCAAGTGAAGTGTGCGAGAATAAATACAAGTTCTCCAATAATGTGTGATTTGTCTGTCCAAACAAATTAAAAATTAGATAGGAATATAATTGATGAAGATTTTAAAGTATGGGAAACAATATATGAAAAATGAAATTAAAAACAACTTACAAACTTAGGAACCATGTAAAACAATTAAAATCGAAGTTTAAGTCATAGCCAAACCACGTACTCTGTAGAAACATGGTCAGCATCATTTACGACGGAACTAACTAATCTTGTGTACCAGTTCTCAAGAAAAATGCGGTTTACGTATATATTTCAATTCAGTTTAATTATCGTAATGATCTCAAAATCCGTGATGTGATCTGTATCGAGGGCGGGAAAAATTATAGACCCCATACGAATTCGCACAAGTTAGTAAAATATTATAAAATGATAAATAAATATAATACTTTTGAAATCAAAGAGAACAAACAAGTTCAAATAACAAAATGATCGAATCTCTAATTTGAATATGGTACGTAATAGTGGTACATAATCCTATTGGTAAGATATTAAATGAACTTGAAAGTAGATATCATGAAATATGCATATTGAATTTACAAAGGAATGAGTAATTGATGAACTGATATTTAAAACAATAACTATTTAATATATATATATAAATACACAGTAAAATGAGCAAATATCTATATTGACTATGCATTTCTAACAGAAGCTAATCAAATCATGCATATTAAATGAGCAAGCGATTTTCCCGATTATGAATCATATTGTAAACGCCTGGGAAGTTTTCACGAGACTTGCCTCTTATACTAAATCGAGCTCCAGAAAAAGATCTAGCTAGGTCCAGAATACAAGAAAACCAGTTTTCACTGGGCTAAAAATGCATTTTGCTATAAATGGAAAAATGCTCAAACGATTTACACGAAACATGTTGTCTATGCTAATGCAAGCATGAGAAACCCATCTAACTAGGTTTCAAATTCGCAATAACCTATTAAAACAAACTCAGCACTAAGAATACTGCTATATCGAAAACGGCTCTAACAGTTTTCACAAAACTTGACGTCTATACTAATTCGAGCACAAGAAATCGATCTAGCTAACTCACTAATTCGAGAAAACTCGTTTTCTGTGTTTAAAGCCAGCTCATTACTCAAAAAGGTGGAATCAATCGAAAAACATTCCGACGATTTTTATGAATTATGATTTATTTGATTATGAGAAAACTATCTAACCAAGTATCGATATGAGAAAAAAAAAATGGTAGGTTAAAGTATTTTTTTTCAACCATCTGTAATCGGAATTCTTGGCAATACTAATGGTCATTTATCATAAAAATTATCTAGAAGGCGGCACTAATGGCTTGCCTTCTGTACCAAATCGAGCACTAGATAACGACCTATATATAAGTCAAAAATATCGTAATTATTTTTTAACTGGTTAAAAAAATAAAATTAATTGATTTTACCAACTGTTGATTTCGTAAACTTAAGTGTTTCAGAAACTTTCTGTAAATATGCTAACATTTCTTCATAGATAACTGTGGTTATACTTTTGTTATGTTTAAAACCACTACCATCTTGTTACTAACATCGCTATACTCGTAGTTTGATGCAATGGCGATACACATCGGGGCAAAATTAGCAGCAGTTTTAAAAGCAAGACAATTTTTCTGCCAAATTTATGTACATTTTCCCGAAAAAGCTCATTTTTAGGGCCAACAAGTGACTTTAATAACGATTGTTGAAGATTAATCATTTAAATCATTATAAATCATTGAAAAATCACTCAGGGTAGGTCTGAGATTATCGCACTCATACAAAAACGTTTATTTTTTTAAATCGCAATTCAAATTTCTTGCTATATAGAAAGTTTTATATTTTTCATTAAAATCTGTTTTTTACGTACACCGATGAACGCTTCGGAATTCAATATCTGAGTTTTACACACACTCCCTCTCCTGGAATAAATGACATTATTTAAAGTGTATTTTTGTGTTTAAATGATATTATATTTAAAAGAAAACAAGCATTTTTATATTTAAAACTTAAATAAGTTATCCCTTTTGCACCACTATGACATCATTTTCACTGGCTTTCCATTTTCGACCGTGCTAATACTACGAACCGTAGATATAAATATATTCTTCATAATTTATTTGTTTTCTGCTTATAGTAACTTTCATTTTTCTATCTTTATTGTAGAATATAAGTAAAAATAGGGTACTTTTCATTTATCCCATTGACTACCCTCGGTAAAAAAAAAAAAAAAAAAAAAAAAAAAAAAAAAACTATCGCAAAATTTACGATATTATTGTCGAGTTTACGCCAGTATTGCGCGATCGTGGCATCACATTCACTTGACGTCAGATGCGTTACACGTGTTTGTTATGTATTTGATATTCAAATCGAAGCTCATCTGCATTTTTAATGATGTTTTACTGATTTGTTATTTCGTTATTTCAGTGTCTACTTTACTCACTCGAGAACAATCGCATGTTAATACTATGGGACATTATTTTTAGAAATATCTGGTTTCATTTCAATATTTTATTTATTTATTTTATTATAATTTTGTTTTTGCATTGGATTGCTGAGGTTGATCACTACGCCTCTCGTTATTTTATTTATTTATTTATTTTTTTGTTGCGGGTTTTTTTTTTTTTTTATATGGGAACACTTTCACTTTCAAACCCGATTCTGAAAGTTAAAGCATCTTTACAAAAATATCTGTGGACAAAATCGAAAAAGTAAAAAAGGGTCTTTGTCCAGATCGACATCAACTATCCAGTGAAAAATAAGAAATAACGCCCCCAAAAAATTTCATAAATATTGAAATGCAAACAAGATATTTTTAAAAGTATGTCCCATAGGACTAAAGTAAGCCAGCGGGTGTTTTTGCGTAAGTAAAGTAACACCTTTATATAACAATTGTGTTCTTATACGGCGACGACATAATTTTAAAAGAGAATATCCAAGATTATTTTTTTCTGTTTTCATTAATTTAAAAAAAATTAAAATTTATTTTATAAATATATTGATAGTTAACATTGGAGTAAATGGGACTTTTCTGAGTTTTTTGTTTTTTGAGATTCCAATGCCAACATTATCCGTTTGTTTATTTGGCGTTAAAGTCTGGCAGTTAGTTTGGCGATAGTTCATTTTACTGAAAGTAGTCGACAGAATAGTGGGAAGTGCCAACAATAGTTCTTTAAAAATACTCTTTTATAAGCCTAGTCTTTTATAACCAATGATCATCTACAAAATGCCGCTGAATTTTAGGTAGATTTCGTATGAAATACTACCTATTGGCGTCGTTCCTATGTTGGAATTTCTGAAACATTTTTGCAGATCTACACCGATCATGACCCCTAGAACCCAAAACCACCCTCAGTAAAAAACTTTATATCTATCTATCTATCTATCTATCTATCTATCTATATATATATATATATATATATATATATATATATATATATATCACTTTCTTCTGGACACAATAACTTCCACAATTCTGCGCAAATCTCTTCCAAACTGATACATAAAATCAAGGGGCATAAAATATCATTCAAGTTCGTTAATGGGCAAAATCGGGCCAAGGGGCTGGAAATAGGGAGGGGTTTTGTGAAAATAGAAAAAACCCCATAACTTCTTAAATTTTGTACATATCAAATCAGTTTAAAGTTTTTATTACTCCTAAATATAGGGCCAAAAATTTATGTATCACAGATTTTTGATAAAATTAAAAATGGGCTCAAGGAGCGCAAAAAATAGGGTTTTTGGGAGAAAAAAATTCCTAACTTCGTCAATTCTCAAGATATCAAATTCAATTAATTTTATTATACATCTCCTTAATATTATCTACAACTTTTATATTCACAAGTTTTTGATAGGCCCAATTCGTACCGCAAAAAATATTAAAAACGAAAACAAAAAAGGGGGGTGAAGAAGAAAAATTTCCATAACTCCGTCAATTCACAAGACATAAAATCCCCATGAATTTAACATATATCTTCTTAATATTGTCTTCAACATTTATACAGATAAGTTTTTGATAGGACCAATTCTTACAGCAAAATCAAATTAAAAATACATAGCGGTAGAAGAAAAAAATCATCTTATTAAGGGTGTATTCAAATCCAAACTGCTTATTTTCTGACTCATTTTTAAATTCATTTTTGCTCTCAAACGCATCCAATTGATAGATTCTCTTCTTCAAAAACTATATAATGTACCGTAATGATCGATTTTTTTATAGAGGCAGAATATATTTAAAAAAATGATGTCAAAGTGGGCATTTTGAACAGAAATTCCCGAAGCGATTGTATTAGAAAGAAAAATATTGCCGTACTGAGAAAATAATTGTTTATTATTCAAGTTTCAATTGATTGAAAGAAAAACAAGAACACATGCCGCTTATAAATCTTTTCAAAAATCACGTTAGCAAGTTTCGTATTTTTTCTATTAAAAATGAATCTGAAAATGTGCCAGATAATTTCGAGTTGTTGAGCATGGGAAAAGTATTTTTTTTTTTAATACCGCCTTAACATGATTTTGATAAAACCAGATATTATATAAAAATGAAAACTCGTCAAACGCGGCCAGATAAAACTGTTAAAGTGGATTTATATCTAATCATGATTTAGTTTTTGTTGGAGCAATTAATATACTTAACTTCGAAATCTACCTCCGCCTGTAGGCCGGGCCGGCAGGGATTTTTTTTAACTGCAATTCATATTTTCTCCGAAAAATATCTATTACAATACATTAATTTGGCCTGTGCAACGATCTCGATTATGAAAAATTCACTGTTTTATATTACGTTTGCTAGAAAGCAACAAGACAATTAATTTATTAAAAATAATACACTTTCTGCTTTGTTTATTTATCAAACAAGTTTCTAAGTGCGATATTCTTTCGCACAGAGGGTTTCATTTAATATTACTTTCAAAACACTTTCTTTCAAAACGCCCAGTACATTTATCGCCAGGGAACCCCTTCTAAATTATGGAAAACCCTCCCTAAACTATCTTAAAGTTGCAAACAGATCGCCTTCCCATATAGCACGAAAGCTCCCGAAAACGTCCCCAGGAGCTGCAAGTCATCCCGAATTCCTCCTGATACTAAAATGACAAAATTGGGACTTCCTGAGGAATGGACGTTTAAGATCTCCTCAGGAGTGAGCTCCCAGTGACGTCCTATGGAGTAACGTCCAAGGACGTCAGTCCTTGGGAAGTACCTGGGAAGCTATTCCTGGGGAAGTACCTGGGAAGCCATGCCTAGGGAGGTACCTAGGCAGTCGTTCTTGGGGAAGTACCTGGGAAATCATTCCTGGGGAAGTATTTAGGAAGCCTCAGTTCTGGCGCCATCTCATGAGTGATTCTGGAGCACAATACTCAATTGCTTTTTATTAAAATAAAGTGAATTCAATTTGATAGGGATCGATTTTTAATGAGTTTGTTTGATATTATTAATTATTCGATTTATTATTTTTTAACTAATTAGATAATTGTCAATAATTTGTAATTACTTTTAATTATTGCAACAGCTTTTAATCATTTTAGTTAAATTAAAATGTTTAATTCAATATTTCAGTTAATTCATATTTTAAATAATAATTACTATACGTCTTTTAAAGCACATTTTTTCCATTTATCATTATTTTATTAATTTTCAATAAATAACATAATACATTTTTCTTTTTTATTATTATTAATTTCATATTAATTAAGGACTTAATTTAATTTGTTTAAATTAACGAAATAATAAGTTTCCAAATCAATACACTAAAACCTCTAAATGAAAGACAGTTCTGGACCATATATTTTCCCAGTATTTAGAGGTGTGTTTGTGTGTTTGTTTGTAAACAGCCGGCTAAATTTTTTTTGTAAAAATAGTCTAAATCGAGTCCTGCTGCACCTGAGGTTAAGATTTTTCATATTTTGAAAATTAGCTAACATACTTATCAAACTCTGCATTAAAAAAAAAAAAAAAAAACAAAAACAAAAAAAAAAACAGACAAAACTGTCGCGATGAGAAAAGGGCATTTTTATTTCAGCATATATTACCAACTTAAAGTGAATACAATTCCCGTTAAAATAGCACATTTCATTTAAAAATATATAAATATTGAGCCGCAACCCCCCCCCCCCCTCCCGATACGAGTTTTTTTTTTTTTTTTCAAAGATTTTCTGTTATAAAAAAATACATTCTTACAAAATCGGTTAAAAGATATAAATTCATGCAAAATTAAGGTTTAATTCAGATTATTATCCCGGGCCTGGGCAGTACCGCTAAGCTAAGCTCATCTGGTATACTTTATACAGGTGTTGGGAATGATAAAATGTTAACTAAATAGAAGTGTCAATTTTAAGTGTCAGTTCTAGAGGTTTAACCATATTTTGTTTTATTTTAGCTTTAGTTTATTTTTTAAATATAAGTTTGACTTATTAATTAATCATTTTTCTATTATCTTTTTTAAATTACCATACATAATGTTATTTTTTTTCCCGTCAATAATAAAAGTGAAGTCTCCATTTAAAGAACTCCAGAAATATAAATAACATTATTAGATTGAGAAAATATAGATAAATATCCATCTGTTCTTCCTAAATAACAAATATTTCTGCAGAATTTTAAACTAAGCGGTATTTTGCGTTATTTATATATAGAGAGAGTTAAAACTTCTATTTAAGAAACATATTCCCTATTTAGCAAATTTTTAGTTTCGGATATTTATGAAACATTAATTTTGACGGAACTTCTTTTCTCTTTTAGCCATGGAACTAACTCCATTCTTTTAGCATGTATATGTCCAACAGACTTCTCATATCTCTTCAAGTACCTTTTCTCTGAGATAATCCATAGCTAGGGGTCAGGGAGAATATTATAACTGGATTACCAGTTGACTCTGAATAGAGCGGATCCGCCCCCTTTTGCCAGCTGAGAATGTGCGTGCATGCTTGCTGCAAGTACATAATACCTGCGAAACAAAGTTTTTGAAAGGAAAAAAAAAAAGTGTTATTCCAAGAATTTGAACAAAACCCATTTCTGAAATAACTAAGCGAAGGCGTTTGTCCATATTTGTGAGAATTTCTTAAAGAGGATTTTTTAATTCAAAGGTTTCTAAAACAAGAAAAAAAATTATTTATTTAGTTTGGGATTTATACAAAATAATTTGCCTATAAAATAAAGATCTGATATTTTAAATCAAAGCATTCGTACTTTTGGGCATTTTAAGCCTGAAATGTAAGTTTTATTAACTAAAATTAAATTGCATTTCAAGAAATCACTAAAATTATTTCACATCGTTAATTAAATGAAAAATGGTTCATAATGAATGTCTTATGCAGAGGAAGCTTTCACACGATTTTAAAGGTCGTTAAATAGAGGTTTAACTGCAAATTAGTTTTGTTTATTACAGTAAGAAAATAAAATAGTTTTGTAACAGGCATAAATTTCATTAATAATTTCTATTTTTATGTAACATTTTTTGTAACTATTTATGTAACTATTTTTATGTAACCTGTTTTTTCATTGTATTGATGGAATATTGCAATCTATTTTCATCCCAGATCCTGATATGATACAATTTTACAAGTTTGTACAAAAACAAAATGTGTTTTTGAAGACAATATAGCATTTAAAAATTTTTAAACGTTATTATAAAATAATAAATTGATTTTAAAGCATTTTTCAATTCGCATGCGACAGGTGGTAAATCACCAAACATCTGCAACTCCTACAATCGTATGGGAGTTTGAAAAACAATGAAATTAATGATGCGTCAATAAATGCTCACAAAAATATACCAAATCGCAATGAAACTGCAATAATGAAATATTTTAAAGAATAAAAAGTAGAAAAAAGATTATAAATAGAAAAATGAATTGTAAAATATAAATTTAAAATACGCCTTTAACATTTAATAGTTTCCTATTAATTGATTTGTCATTATACTTTCAGAAATAAGTGTAGAAATTCCAAAAACATGGTTTAAATAACGTTTAATCCCCCCCCCCCCCAATCTTAAAAAGAAACAGAGCAAAAAGTAATGTATTTTTTCATAAATTTACTTAATAAGTGCGCTTTTTACCAAGCGTAAAGTAAACTTTTCCTGTAAAAAAAAAAAAAAAAAAAAAGAGGGAGAAATAAAAAAGTACAGTCGAACCCCGTTAACGTGAACACGCTTAACGTGAATTACTTTTAACATGAACAGTTCCCACTGTCCCCGTCAAAATAAATATGGATTCTAGTGTATTTTCTCCTTTTAAGATGAACACGGTTAACGTGAAATTTCGCTTAATATGAACAATTCTCGGTGTCCCCATGACAGATTTTGACACTTAACGTGAACGAAAATTCCTAGAAAAGTGTGAAAGCTTCCATTTCCCTGGGGAACAATGAGTTATACTTTAGAGCTTCGTGAAAAGGATTATTCTTTAGAGCGATGGAAACGTGTATTATTGCCATTAGAATGTTCTCAAGTTTGGACAATACAATACGTGTCACCAACTACTTGTCACCAGTATCAGGGAAGGTTGCTACCTAAAGGGAGTATTTTTATGTATATTGTTTCATTCTTTACACGTGGAAAATTTACAGTTTAGTATTGCAACTTTCATATGAAATGTAGCATACGTTCTATTAATAAACAAAAAAATAAAATAGTGTAATTATTAAAATAGAAATAAGTCTCAATTCTAAAGCAAAGTTTTCTCCCATTAGATCCTATGTGAAATCCACATTTGTCCATGAATCCTTTACCACTGTAATTAAGCTTATTGGAAATTAACTGTTTATCTCTGGTACGAAATATGATTAAAAATGAACATTGTATAAAAGCTTCGTTATAAAAGGTATTATTAAAAACTGATTTAATCGTTGATCAAAACAAATATTTACTAAATGTAAAAAAAAAAAAAAAAAAAAAAAACTCATATTGAAACTTAAATATATCTTGTTTCCTGCTTTGCAAATAGCTAGTGAAAAAAAAAATCGTTCAATGCATGTTCTTGTATAATACTAAAAATGACATTTACTGATAAATTTTGACTGTTATATTTTACGAGAAAACTCTGTTGTCCCGTTAGCTCCCATGTCCCAAAAGCCCTTTTTGATCGGGAATTTTTGTTACTGATAGCATGAACTACGGATAACATGAACAAAAATTTCATTCCCCTTGAGGTTCATGTTAACGAGGTTTCACTGTATTTGCTTTGAACGGAATCTCTGAATTGGAATTTTAAAGTTTAGTAATCATAAAAAAAATTCATATTTTAAATCAAAGCATCCATATTTTGCATTTTAAATCTGTGGAAATATCATTTTTATTAACTAAAATTAAATTATGTCGCAAGATATCCTCAGAAACGTTTAGCATCATTAATTGTATGAAAAATAGTGCAGAATGAATTTTCTAAGTTCAGAATTATTTCAATGGATTTTAAATATGAAAAGCTAAGACAATATTATTGTCATTTTAAAATGTAATTTCATGTAGGAATTTGAAAATTATTTGATTATTTGAAAATAGGAAAAGATGTTTATGTTATCTTAAATAATTATTGATAAGCCTTTTTTTTACTTATGAATTTAAATTTATATTGAATATACAGTGGAGTCTCTCTATAACGAAGCTCCATACATCGAGTTTCCTATAATCCTATCGAGTTTCCTATAGGAAATATAACGAATTTTTAGTAGGAACGGTCCCTTTTTTCCATGATCTCATTAAAATCAATCTCCATATAGCAAAATATCTATCTCCATATAACGAATTTTTTCATAAAATGTTCTTTATTTATTGTTTTAAAAAAGCTTCTAAATCACATGGAATCAATTTTCCATCACTGATTAGTGATTTATCGTTCAGTGCTGATTTTTTTATCTTTCTTTTCTACCTTGAATCTCCTTGTTTTTTATGCTCAACAAATTCGTCCCCCCCCCTCCCACACACCTTCTAACATACTTCTTAAAACAGTGTCAGTTGGATTGTTACACATATAAGAGCGGGATCAGAGAGGTAAGTTTAAGAGGAATGAGAATTCAAATGGAGGAAAATGGTCCCGATACAATTTTTCATTCCTTGCTAAAGTGTGAACATTTTTTCGAGAATGTAACAATTTTGAAATCAAAACAAAGAAAAATTACAGATTTCTTCGTCTAAATTAATGTAAGTTTTCCTTATGTGATTTTTATTATGCTTTCAAATAAATGTCTGTTCTCTTTTTTGAAACTGTTTAAATAATTAAGAAATACAATATTAGGTTAATATTTATAGTTAAACATTTCAAATTCTTAATTAAACCACTCAAAAGTAATTTTTGTTCAAAATTTACACATTAAAAAGGAATTTTTACTCATTCTCTATATAGCGAATATCTCTATATAACGAATTTTTTACTGGAACAATGAATTTCGTTATATAGAGACTCGACTGTATACAAAAGGCTACGCATTTAAATTTGCAATAAAAGTTAGATAATTCCGGCTTATATGAAGCACATAAAATATGGATATTTTAAAAAGAGGGGAAAAATACATGAATACCTTAGAACATTTCTTATTCAACGGCACTGTAGCATAACGGATAGAGCGCGCGTCTCGTGTTCGTAAGTACCCTGGATCAAATCCGAAAGGTAGAATGAAGGTAAGAAATTTGTTCTCAACAGTCTTTCATATAATTCCGTGTGCGTGCTTGATAATTGTAATGTCAGTTACATGTGAAACTGACTGATAATTAGTTAAAAAGTGCCCAGCTAAACTGATGGCATTGAGCTCAAAGGCTATTCACACTAATTGTATATCATACTCTTATTTTAAAGAATAATGCCCCTCAAAAAATAAGTGAAGGGGAATTAGCCCCCGTTTCCCCCTTTATACTTAACCAGTGAACCTCCAAATCTAATCAGGGAAGCTCCTTATAATAATAAACCGGTATACCAAATTTAGAGCAAATCGAATAATCCTGCAAAAAAAACATTTATCTAAATTAAGGGGGTGGACTAGCCCCCCCTTTATCCTTAACCAATGAATCCCCAAAACGAATCAGGGAAGCTCCTTAACATAATAAACCGGTATACCAAATTTGGAGCAAAGCGAATAATTCTGCATGAAAAAGCCGTTTATGTAAATTAAGGAGGGTGGACTCGCCTCCCCTTCCCCCTTTATCCTTAACCAATGAACTCACAAAACTAATCAGGGAAGTTCCTTAACATAATAAACCGATATATCAACTTCGGAGCAAATCGAATCATTCTACATGAAAAACCCATTTATCTAATTTAAGAGGGGTGGACTAACCCCCTTTTCCCTCCTTTATCCTTAACCAATGAACCCTCAAAACTAATCAGGGAAGTTCCTTAACATAATAAACCGGTATACCAAATTCGGAGCAAATCGAATGATTCTGCATGAAAAACCCATTTATCTGAATTAAGGAGGTGGACTAACCCCCCTTTTTCCCCTTTATCCTTAACCAATGAACCCCCAAAACTAATCAGGGAAGTTCCTTAACATAATAAACCGGTATACCAACTTCGGAGCAAATCGAATCATTCTGCATGAAAAACCCATTTATCTAATTTAAGAGGGGCGGGCTAACCTCCCTTTACCCCTTTATCATTAACCAATGATCCCCCAAACCTAATCAGGGAAGTTCCTTAACAGAAATAAACCGGTATACCAAATTCGGAGCAAATCGAATGATTCTGCATGAAAAACCCTTTTATCTGAATTAAGGGGGGGATGGACTAACCCCGTTTTCCCCCTTTATCCTTAACAAATTAACCTCCAAAACTAGTCAGCGAAGTTCCTTAACATAATAAACCGGTATACCAAATTCGGAGCAAATTGAATCATTCTGCATGAAAAACCCATTTATCTGAATTAAGGGGTGGACTAACCCTCATTTCCCCCCTTTATCCTAAACCAATGAACCCCCAAAACTAATCAGGTAAGTTCCTTAACATAATAAACCGGTATATCAAATTCGGAGCAAATCGAATGATTCTGCATGAAAAACCCATTTATCTGAATTAAGGGGTTGGACTAACCACGTTTTCCCCCCTTTATCCTTAACCAATGAACTCCCAAAACTAATGAGGGAAGCGCCTTATCACAATGAACCTCGAAAAAAATTTTGAAGCAAATCGGATATTTCTATCAAGAGTTATCGCGTTACGTACATACATACGTACATGCGTACATACATACAGAACGGGCGGGCACATTAGCTCTCAGGCTTTGATAGCCTGTGAGCTAAAAAGGATTAAATTGTTTTACATCAAATACTTTAAACTATAGCTTCAAAATTTTTTGTGGCATATTAAGTGACCTTGAAGTTTCCCAAAGTCCTCCAGTATCACTTCCTAACATCTTCCCCAGAACCTCCCAGGGAGGATCCTAAAGGTGGTCCTGGGGAGCTCTCCAGGATGCTGCAAGGCGGACATTTTCCGTTCCTGAGGACCTCCTGGTGACAAATTTCTGCATCCTCAGGGATGCCCGGGGGATGATGGTGTTTTATTGTAAATCTTCCTGGGGAGGCAAATGTGCTATATGGGTTCTTATATTTACTAATTTTGTGCGCCCCCCCCCCCCCCGAAATGTGACATGCCATTCTTTTTTATAATTTTTTATCATGTGTTATGAATAATCTTAAACTTTAAAACAGATCGCCCTGTTATGTTTCCTAATTTTAACAGAATCACGTTAGTTCCACATTGCACCACTAGGGAGCACACTCTATTCGTAACAAAATTGTATCTGAACGAAATTCCGTTAAACAACCTATCAGTAGATATATTACATGAGGGGATGGCGGTCTTAAGCAAGAATTTAAAATATTTGCTGAAATTACTATTCAAAAATAGTGGTAACTAAACTTTTGACATTTTTATATTAAATAAGTAGCATTTATTCCAGGACTCCGTCAAAAAACCACACATAAAACGGTAAAAAATGCTAAGATTAAAATATAGTTTAGCGCTCCTCCCCCGCTCCCCCCGAAATTTCTCGCGCCATTCTTTTTAAAATTTTTTATTATGCGTTATAAACTATCTTAAAGTTTCAAACAGATCGTTGTGTTAGATTCCCTAATTTAAATAAAATCGCGTTCTGTTAGTTCCACATTCCACCACCAGGCAGAGCACTCTGTTCTTAACAAAACTGTATCTGAACGAAATGCCGTTAAAAAAAAACTATCCGTAGATATATTAGTCGACAGGGTGGCGGTCTCAAACAAGAATTTAAGATATTCACTGAAATTACTATTCGAAAACAGAGGTATCAACACTTGGGAAATTTTTATTTTGAATAAGTAGCATTTATCTCAGGACTTCGTAAAAAAAATCTCTCATAAAACGGTAAAAAACGCTAAGGTTTAAAAGAAAAAATTAACACCCCTCCACCCCCCTCGGAATTTCTCGCGGAATTCTTTTTAAAACTTTTTATTATGTGTTATAAACTAGCACTCTATTCTTAACAAACATGTACAGTCGTGGAAAAAAAAAAAAGTAAACACCCCCTACTAACTCATCAACAAATTATCGTAGAAGAAAGTTACTGGTACCAAACGATTGGAAATAAAGTCTACTTTTAAATGATACATATAAAATTTGCTTAGGGGGCCATCTACATATTAAAACGAACCATAACTTTGTTTTTTTTTCAATAGCAGTACCCAATTCTGACAGCATAAATAAACTCTACACCCTTCAATTAGCCAAAAAACGAATTTTTATGCAATTCGTACCATAAGTTTCTGCGAAATTAATTATTTTAAAACGAGCATATTTTAAGGGCTGTATCCAAATTGAAGTTCCGTACTGGATTGTTAACAGAGAGAGACCCTTCCTTGATCAAGGCACCTTAAGCGCCACCCAAGGAGTCAATGAAGCGTGTTAGATTACAGTACAGCAGAATAAATTTCAAAATGTCTACTCACTTCTATCATAGACGGCCCCTTAAACCATCATTCTGCCGTTTTTTAAGCATAATTTGAAAAGTACTTGGACGAAAAATGTGAAGTTTTTGAATTTCCATAAAGCAGGACTTAATAAATCTAAATCCATCAAAAAAATTGTAGGTTCCAATTCATAATTTTTTTCGAATATTAATTTCATAATTCATCATTAATATCATAAAATTATAAAAATTGCAAATTCAGCTTATTTATGTTTGGGTATATTAGTATTATTACTACAAAAAAATTTAGCACATTAGGAGCATAATTTCGAGAGATATAAATAAAAATATGAAAATGCAATTTAACATTAGAAGCACTAAATTTTGAATGTTTATAATTCAAAAACTTATCATTCAAATGACTTGGAATTTGGTGTCTAGGAATAGTTTGAACCGAAGATTTGAAATATCTCGTTAAAATTGGGTATTGCCATTGAAAAAAATGAAGTTTGGATTCGTTTTAATATGTAGATGACCCCTAAGAAAATTTTATATACATCATTTAAAAGTAGACTTTATTTCCAATCGTTCGGTACCAGTAACTTTCTTCTACAATGATTTGTTGAGGAGTTAGTAGGGGGTGTTTACTTTTTTTTTTCCCACGACTGTACATCAACAAAACTCCTTTCTACAACTTATCCGCAGATACATTAGTCGAGGGGGATGGCGGTCTTAAGCACAAATTCAACATATTTGCTGAAATTAATATTCTAAAATAGTGGTATCAACACATGAATTTTTTACGTTGAATAAATAATATTTATCTCATCATGTCGTCAACAAACCGCAAGCAAAAAGGTAGAGAACGCTACAGTTTAAAAATGGTCCTAAGCAAGAATTTAAAATATTTGCTGAAATTACTGTTCGAAAATTGTGGTATCAACGCTTATTAAATTTTTATATAGAATAAGTAACATTTATGCTGTATTGTTTTAATGTGACACTGTTCTGAACAATACTACTATAAAAAAATCACGTGACTGCCTTTAAAAATGAGCATTTAATAGAAATAAACCAATTATTGAAATAATAAATAATATCCGAACTTGTAATTGAGACACAAGAATAATTTTTAGAATTTCTGAAAGGGAATTTTTTTGGCTGTTTAAGGGCCGGCCTGTGCAAGTTTCGAGTTATTACGCCCCTTAGATTCTGAGATGGGGGCCCCCTTTAAAACCCCTTCTACACTTTATTGGTTAACTTCCGCACCTGGAAGCCCTGTCTTTCTCTTTCTGGAAACCCATGGGCATGTTATAACGGCAGTTAAAAGTAAATGATCATACTAATTAAACAATAATTAATATCTCCGCACCTAATTTAGACACAATCATGAAATTAACATATTTGAAATCAGCCAAATTGGATACCTAAAAATTTAATCTATTAATTTAATAATTTAAAAGTTTTACATTCGTTTTAAAACCTTCGCTTTTACCGAACGCACCGGAATAATTCATAGAATTTCTGAAAATAGACTTTTTTCTGCGTGTATCTGTGCAATTTTCGAGGTTTTTGGTCTGGTATTTTCTGAGATTTGACGCGATTTGAAAGCCCAGTTCTTTTTATTGGTGTGATTTCGCATCTGGATGCCCTGCTATTGTGGTAATCCGGACGAGAACTCGAAATAATCTTCGCTTTTGACAGCAAATCGTTGAGGTTTTATTAAAATCAAAGCTTTTGTTGAATTATGAGGATTTTCCATTCTTTTAATTGGGGGTTTAATTAACAGCGTGCATTAATGAAGACTTTTTCAAAATTTTATGGTTTTGGCAAGGTCAGAGGTATTCAACTCTATGTATAATAAAAATCAAGTATATAATACGAATAGCCTGCGAGCACGAGCGCTGTGACCGACGGACAGGGACACGAGACTATAAGGGTTTCGTGAGACGAACGAAACCGTAAAAAATAGAGCCAGAAAGAAAACATGAAACATTATTTAAATTACATTTTTAGTCTTTTAAATATTTTTTACATCGTGTAAACGTAAATTTATTGATATTTAATTATTAATTTATAAAAGCGTATTTTTTATATAACATTCTTTTTTATTTATTAATTTATTTTCAACATTTAACTTTTTAAAATATTTCACTGTTGCCGTGTGCAGCGCTTTGGCATATTTTGGCGAGCATTTATTTTCATATAATTAAAACCATTTTTTTTCGACTCCAATACACTATGACGCAAAAGTTTAGACAATGACGTCATTCAGCTTTAAAATGTAGAATTATGACGTCAGAATTACAAAAACCTGTAAATATATTCAAAAACCGATTTAAAATGCTATGTACAAAAGACAGTCGTTTTATTTGCTATAATACTAATTTTTTTCATAAAAATTCAAATGTGCTTGTCGCAAAAGTTTAGACACTATTCTAAATTTCTTTGAATATTCGCTGGCATATGCAAATTTAGAATCGATGATGTCACAAATTTGGAGTACTTAAGTTCTGCAAACGATTGCGCTTCATAGTCGACATGCCGAGAGCTAAAGAAATTCAAGTGAATGAGGTTTCAAGGATTTGGCAGTTGAAAGGTGAAGGGAAGAGCGTTTCTGAAATTTCTGCTATTATTAATAGGTCAAAAAAATCTATTTATCGAGTTTTATCGAGTGGTTCCGAATATAAAGCAAAATGTCGGTCTGGGAGGCCACGTGTGACAAATGTACGAGAGGATCGCCTGATACAAAGACTAGCGAGTACTCAACAAATGAGCGTACATGGAGTTCAAAGCACATCGGGACTCTCTGTATCAAAGGATACGATTCGTAGACGAATTTTGGAAAAAGGAACAATCGTTTATAGCAAAATGCAGAAGAAACCAGCTCTGAAACCACATCATAAGTTATAAAGACTTATGTGGGCTCGAAAGCATATGTCATATGGAGAGAAATGGCAGTCAGTCATATTTAGCGATGAAAAAAAGTGGAATCTGGATGGTCCAGATGGTTGTTTATCGTATTGGCATGACTTGCGGAAGGAACCTCGAAGTTTTTTTAGTCGCAGACAAGGAGGGGGCTCGGTGATGGTTTGGGCAGCCTTTTGCTATAATGGACTAGTATCTCTGACCTTCACCAGTGGTCGTCAAACTTCACAGCATTATACACAGACATTAGAAGAAAACCTACTGCCATTTTCTGAGCTTCTAGGGGGTCCTCAGTGGGAATTTCAGCAAAACAATGCTTCAATTCACACTGCAAAACATTCAAAGTCTTGGTTTAATTCCCATAATATAAGAGTTCTCGACTGGCCAGCATGTAGCCCAGATCTTAACCCTATAGAAAACCTTTGGAGCATCATGTGTCGCAAAGTTTATAGCAACGCTAGACAATACTCTTCTGAAAAGGAACTTAAGACATCTATTGAGAATGCATGGTACGATATCGATCCACAAACTATGCAAGATTTAGTTTCTTCCATGCAATCTCGTGTATATGACGTAATACATAAGCATGGATGCGCAACCAGGTTTTAAAAATTGTTTATTTCAATTTTATTTAATTTGTGTCTAAACTTTTGAGACAGCAGTTTATTTTTGTTACCATTTAATTTATTGCAATATGCACAATTCCACTTTTCTTTGTTATAAATATTGTTTATATGTACAGCACATCAATTTCAAGCAGTGATTTGAAAATTGAATAAATATTTTTCAAAGTATGTAAGAATTTCTTCATTGTCTAAACTTTTGCGTCATAGTGTACAATCGCCCGAGTAGAGAGAATATTTGGTGCTTTATCACCTGTGGCGGGCTAATTGAAAAATGCCTTTAAATTAATATATTAATTTATAATTAAGTTGTAAAAATATTATAATGTTGCATTCCTTCGAAAGACACTTTTCATGATCGGAAAAGTCATTGGAAAGACACTTTTGTACATAATTTATATTATTCTAGCCTATCAGGAAGTGGTTAAAAATCAATTGCAAATGTCCATGCATAAAAACGTTAAGTTAAAAAAAAAAAAAAAAAAAAAAAAAAAACTACCGAGCGACGCTCGGTCTACCGGTTACTAGATATTTAAGAGCCAAAATAGGCTATAAAGTATAATTTTTCTATTATTACTAATTTTAACTCAGTCATACAGATTGGTAAACATATCATAAGAAACTCAGTTGGAAAAATTAATCTCGCATAAACTATAGTATCAAATGTAAAACGAAAGGAAAATATTCATACACTTGTCTATCTACCTATGTATCTCCAGATATATACATGTAAGTAAATAAGTATATATATATATGGAGAGAGAGAGACTATTCTTTAAAAGATGAAAAAAAATGTCGATAACTGTTTCTTTATTTCATTTAGATTTTGTACTATTTTATTAAACTTAACTAGTTTTTTATATGTAAAAATATAATTTTTATAAATCGTTTGTCATCCATTTCCTGATATGCTAGAATTATAAAAATTACGTACAGAGGTGTGTTTTCTATGACAATTCAACATTTTGATATTTACAGTACTTAATTATAAATTAGTAAATCAATTTTAATCTAATTTTTCCGTTAGATGATCACAGGTGATAAACGTACCATTGTTTACGAATTACAAAACCGATCGAGTTGATTTTGCCATAAACCACTCTCGCCAAAATACAGCATATGTCTGTGAAGCCGCAAAAAAGAAATGTTTTAAACAATATAAAATAGAAAATATAAATCAAAAATAAGGTTAAAATAACAGGTTTTTCAAATACACGCGGTTCTTTGATTTTAGCCATACACGAATCTCGCCAATGGTATTTTTTGACCCTCGCCAATAGCATATTTATTTTTGCATGCATAAATTAAAAACTTTGCTTTGATATTGAAGTAAACTATTTTGGTTTATGGTATTATTTATAATTTATTTATTTATTTTGTGTTTTGAATAAAATAAGTCAAAAGGGACGTACTTTAAATGTATATATGTTTTTTAAATGTATGTAGTTTAAATGAAACTAAAGAAACCTTTATATTTTAATTAATGCAGTACGAATGATGCAGTACGAATGATGCAGTACGAATGATGCAGTACGAATGCAGTACGAATGATGGCGATGTAAACAATATTTGGCTATAAATCACCTGCGCTAGGCTAACATAAAAGTAACAATTTCTCTTTTACCATTTAATAGTTTAATAGCAATTGTATTACGATTATAAGTTGAGAAAACAATTTAGAAAACCGTAAACGTAGTTGAAAAGATTCTTTTTTACTTTCCTGTCACCATATCTTAAATAAACGGTCAAGTGCGAGCATTACTCGCGCACAGAGGGTTCCGTAGAATAAATATATGAATTTGCAATTGTATTATAAAAAAAAAAAGAAAAAAAAGTTGCTAAAAGAATACTAAGACTTTGTAAAAAACTATACAACGTAGGGTTGGGTATAACTGTATATATTAGAAAAGTGTAAATGGTTATACCATGAAAGTTCAAAGAGATATGGAACCTAAATAATATCAGATATAGCTATTCGTATAACTCTTTTTTTAATATTATCCTAATCTGTTTATGATGAACTTAATTCGGTACTGACAATAAAAGCAGGGCATAGATAAACTTCATTTGGCATTTCATGAAACTAAATTCAGCGTAGTAATAACCTTTATTTCTACAGTGTAGCTAAAACAAAACCTTTGTTCAAAGTTTAAATTTGGCATTGTGCTAAGCGCGCTTCGAATTGAGGTCTCAAAGTTACAACGCCGCCTTGGTCAGTGCCGCGTTTTTCCAGATAGGTGTTTAATTAAATTTTAAAGTCACTCGAGGCGTATTGAGAGATACAATCAATGCAAACTATCGCGAATCCCACAGTATTTATGCGATTCATTCTAATTAAATCTTTCGAAAAAACGGACACCTAATTTTAATTCCAAAACAGACAAACGGCACCAAGAATATTTAATTAAAATTTTCCTTTTATCATGTACGTGAAAATAAGCAAGTTCGCGTTTTCTAATAAATTCATTTATAAATTCTGGTGTCAGTTCATTTTTTCATAAGTTTATAAATAGAATTACTCCGTGCCGGAAAGGATTAATTGGTCGCAGGACTCTTAAAGCTTCAAAATGTAAGAAATTTTAATTTTTTTAGATGTTAAACTCCTATCTTTTCTGAATAGTTTGATATAACTGTTTCCTTGAAATTCCCATTAGAACAGGAGTTTTGGCTTCTAGAATTATACCCGCTCAATAGCTGAAGCGGCGTTTCCGATACTTTAAAGTCATTATTTTCCAAATGGCGTTTTTTGGGCATAACGCGCAGGATACCTCAAAAACTTCTAAATATTTTTGCATGAAATTTTCAAAACATATATTTCATGTTAGTCTGTATAAACTGAACCTAAAATTTCCTTTTTACTGTTCAAAAAACTATTTTTTTAGGTGATTTTACTGTTGAAATTTTCAAAATTTTGTATTAGCTAAATGCTACATTACATTAAAAATATAAAAATGCTTTAAATACAAATTTATTTAAGTTCAGGGACATTATTACAATCTGAAGTATAAGTAAGCACCAAAATTTTCATTCTAGTTGCAATATTTATTTTGTAATCTTGCGCGTAAACTGTTATGCCAATTTTTTGTTCGACAAATGTCTAACAGTTTCGAGCTCCCTATAAATACTAATTCGGTATCTTGCAATTTTTTAAATACATGAAACGAAAGAACATACTTATATCTTTCATCCCAATTAAAATTGCGTTTTAAAATCATATACATTTTAAGACATATAATGTTGAAAATGGTCTTTTTTTTTCATTTTTCCACTTTTTTAGAGTCCCGAACCCCTTAAATTAGTATGTTTTTAACAGTTTGACGTTTATTGCTTTTATACTGTTACTGGACATTGCATTACACATATTTATCATTAAAAGTTGTTAACTAGGCATAGAGTACGCCGCCCCTGTCCTTGTGTATGTCCAAACTGACATTATTTTTAAGGGTTAATATATCGGCTAATTACCGACGATTTTTTTCGAAAATCATCACCAACAATGCTTTTATTCTTCTGCAACGATAGGTATAGTCAGCGATGCTCAACAATTTTTCTGAATGCCCGTAAATCGAAATTTGTGTATAACAGAAAAATGCTAATTACTCAAAAGCTATGTGACCTAGAGTAATCGCTATAATTTTACGGCA
Source organism: Maratus speciosus (assembly GCA_963932465.1). Taxonomy (NCBI): domain Eukaryota; kingdom Metazoa; phylum Arthropoda; class Arachnida; order Araneae; family Salticidae; genus Maratus; species Maratus speciosus. The sequence goes on from OZ010787.1 coordinate 2,630,200, forward strand.
AGGTTTATATTAACGTCTACTACCTCTAATTTTTTCATAATTTTAGTTTCAGTAGATTCGGAATTAGATGGGGGGAACATATTTTTGCGCTACATTTTCAACAATATCTTTAAAATTATAATACCTAAAATTAAAAGGAATGTATTTTTGAGTTCAGCGTTACAAAAGCTTTCACAGGATACCCCACATGATATACAAAGAAAAGATTTTTTTTTTCAAGTAGCGTAATTAGCCCCTCTACTTTTTTACTAAATATATTTATGAATGTTTATTAATCTGAAAATATGTGGGTCAATGGTCTTTATTACTTCCCCGAATTTGAACTTTCCACGTTCCATAGTTTACGAGTAAAATGGCTGTGACAGACAGACAGACGGACAGACACAGGAGTGATCTTATAAGGGTTCCGTTTTTACTTTTTAAGTACGGAACCCTAAAAAAGAAAGAGACTAAAATTATAGTACATTTTATAAATTAAAAGTTTGCCCCCTTTATCAAGCATAAATCAAAGAGGTCCACGCTAACTTAGCGTATTATAAAGGGAAACATTTGGAAGGAATTAAAATCATGGAATTAAGCATGATTTTTAGGATAAACATTTAATGCTTATAAAAAAGAGCTTTTTTTATTGTTATGTAGACGTCACAGAACTTTTAGTCAGATGAAAAAAACTAAGAATGTAATAACAAATAACTAGAAAATAAAAAAAAAACATTACTTAATGCATTGTGTAAAATGAGTTGAGTAAGTTTACATTTGACTGACGCGAAGAAAATAGCGTGAAGCAAGTTGAATTGTAATAGCACTTCACAGAATTATGCTAAACTCTGATTGGCATACAGGCGCAAATTATTTTTATACGCCAGAGAGATCTGCAAAATTCATCTCTGGAGAACCTGATTTGAGTATGACTAACTCCCTGCTTTACTATTTTTGTCGCTCATAGAAAACGAATCGCCCGTGTTTACTTCTATGGAATGAGATATTGGGCTGCCAGCCGAATTCTGAAGTTATCTCAGATTATATTCATATTTGAATGCATGTTATCAAAATGTAACTTGTATGCAGTTTTATGTGAAAAAATATTTTTTTCGTAAAACGGCCGCTTGGCCTATGAAACACGAAACGGCCAGCCCTGTATCAGTTAAGGGCATTCACATAATTCGCACTATTATAATATAGATACTTATTAGCCCGGGGCCGGTGATATCAAAAGTCCCATCATCGCGGAATTGAAAAAATCTTATATAAATCGACAGTAAAAATCATACGAACAAAATGAGCTAGGTATGACTAGGTTTGATATACCGAAAATAAGCTTAATTTATTAATTATTAAAAAGCTGTAATGAATTACAGTTTTCGCGGAAAGTCGACACTTGGCCAACGTCTAGACGCGAAATAAAGTAGCCACCAGTAAAAATTCAAAGTAAAATCAACGTGTAATTTTATCACCGTCCGCCTCCTTAAAATAGGTACTACAGTCTTTTTCGGCAAAATAAAGTTTGTCATACCATTTTTTTTTTTTTTTTTTTTTTTTTTAGCACAAAATTTTCTATAAAATTCTCTAAGAGTGGTTCATATCCCCGATGACGGGAAAACATTACAGCTTTTTAATAATTATTAATTTAATTAAGCTTATTTTCGGCATGTCAAATCTAGTGACACCTAGCTCATTTTATTCGTATGAATTTTGACTGTCGATTTACATAATGTTTTTTCAATTCTGCGATGACGGGACTTTTGATGTCACCGGCTCCCCGACTATACGATATATATGTTTGTACGAGTGAGTCATATTTTATGTTGTCCACCTGATTTATACAAATATTATTCAAAATTATGGGTCAAACATTTAATAATTATCAAGGTTTGAAAATGCTTTTTCACACAGCCTAATTTTATACAAGAATATTTTAATTAATTGATAAATGAATGGATATAAAACAATTTTTTTTTAATTGTGATATTTCGTTGCATTGACATAGTCAAATTCAGATTTTATGAATAATACTAAATAATATTAATAAATATGCATTATAAGGAATAAACACATCACGGTGAAAATGAGGCGTTTATTTTCATTTAACGATTATTGTTTCCATAAAATAAAAATTAAGCCGAATCGGTAAACCAAAAGAAAAAATCCTATATCCGAAAAGGATCATGTTTACGACAGCTTCATTTATATTAATGAAGAGCTTGCTTTGTAAATAAGACAAACTCAGTAGTTCCCTGTTGTGTAAATCCGAAACCAAAAGTAATTTTTAAATAAGAAATAATGTGATTCTAAAAAGGTTTATTTTTCTGTAGTGAACAATGTTTTGTATTAAGACACTCTTAAAAGTGAACATCATGTTTAAGAATATTTAAAATAAAACTTTTACTCTTTCTGAATAGATATCACAGGTAGATTTTTACGAACTGCAATCGATATTTCGTTTACGCTTGGTATAATAAATACTTATTTGAAATCTATCTTGTTGTGTTCGTTGTTGTTTTAAATAATCAAGAATATAACATCTTAAAACGTTTAATGCAGTTGGAACTCTATTTAATGAAGTTGCTAAATTGTTTAATGAAGTTGCTAAGATTGTTAAATTGAAAATTCGTTATATAGGGATTAACATTTTGAAATTACATAAAAACAAATTTTAAACTATAAACACTGAATATCATATAAAAGAGGCAATTGTATATTTTTATAAATTATATCCATTAGTTTTAGATGTTTGATTCTTAAGCAAGTCGGAAATTGTACCTCAAACATGGCAAATGAGGTGTGTTTGTACTATAACTAAATTTATAAGTATTCAGATCTTGGTGCAATAACTATTGCACTCATGCAAAAACGCATAAATACAAAATTTATTACGATTATATATATTAAATTTAGTAATTCGGAAATAATATGATTACATATTAAAAAGGACGTAATCAACATGGCAACCTAGATTCATTATCTATCATGTGATATCATTGAATTAATTACGTATGATAGGATTTAATAGAATGAAGAAAACTTTTATTAATATCATTTTACGTTTAATTCAATTTTCATAAAAGTTAAAATGACTCGACAAAATTTTGCAACTATTAGGGAAACTCGGGGCACAACGGGGTACCGGGGAGGAATGAAGTATGAATTCTTCGGTGTCAAGGAGGTGCTGCCTGCGAGTGACAATAAGCAGAAGTAAGAAAACCTGTTCCGTTCAACTTCAGCAGCCATGTTATTCTAGTTTTCTCGAGCGTCGGTACGTATATTTTTCATTGTGTGATTGCTCGCTCCTATACTGTAATTTCTGATGATTTTTAACGAAGGTGAGGCATAGATGCTTGTTTACATTACAACTATAGTTACTTCATACTTGAAGTACTTTAATTGTTTTTAGCTTCGTGTAGTTAAACTTTTGTTTACGTATCTTTCTCGAGTCACCTTACCTCAAAAACCTAAATCGTGTCCCTGGCGCGGAATGGAGAAGTACTCCATTCTGCCCCGAAATGCTTTTAACAAACATGTTCTGACTGTGAATGTTTATATTGCGGTGAATTTTGCTCAAAGTCAGTTAAATGTTGGGTCGCTTGTTCCATGTGCAAAAAATGGGCGCACAATTCCCGTGCGGCAATAGATGATGAGACTGTCCTAGTGCGTGACTTTTGCTAATAGGCTTAAGAAAAGAACACAATCAATGAAAACTGTAGTTAAACATTTATAGTCACTTGAAACTAAATAAATATAGAGCAAACTTATTTTTTTCTTCATTTTCCATTAGTTTTATGTGTATTTATAAATACGTGTCCTTACCACCCAATTTTGCCCATACCCGGGGCAGAACGGGACAAATGACATAACGTTCTGTTTCTGAAAATAAAAATATTTTTTTTTTGTTTTCTGACAATATTATTACATTTTAGAAATTATTACATTATAATGTGTTCATAAAAAATTTTGCAGCTCTCTTAATTAACCCTCTTATATTTTTAAAACATATTTTCAACTTGGTACACCGTTCTGCCCCGGGCTCCCCTATATATATTAAATTTCAAAAATTTATTCGGTTGGGTAGTTAGATTTGCGCTGTTAAATTATTGACAGACGGACGGATCAGACGACGACTATATGTCCTACGTACTTATATAATTACGAACTCACCTAAAAAAAATCGAGAAAAAGAAACAAATTATGTTACTGCAAAACAAAACAATGTTTTTTTTTTTCGTTTCAGGAGATATTTTCAGAATTAAAGTATTTGGATTATTTTTTCACGTCTCGCATTTCTAAATTAGAGCCAAATCCAAAATGTGTCAATCCCAAAACTTTCTCCTATTTCATATATTTTAATATTTCAAAATGTTGTTACAAATGTCAATATTTCACTTTTATTAGTTCAATACTATATCAACTTTGACTTTCATCTTAAATTTCTGCTTCAATCAATTAATCGGAGTAAATACGAGTTACTGTCGATCATGATATTTATTAAAATCAATAGTTTTCCGTTATTCTGTTGTATATCAACTGTTCCCGAATAGTCGGCTTATAAAGATAGGAAGTTCCCGTCGCTTCACCAGCTGCCGGTGTACAACAGATGTGGTGACGATCTGACACCTGTTATTAGAATATATATATATATAATCGACAAATATTTAGGAGGGACCTCTAATTTTATGTCAAATCATATTTCACAGTAAAAATAAAGGTAAGGAAAATTATTTCTCTTACCTGATGTCCCGGTGTTGAGACAGGAACCGCCATACACTTCAGGATACATCCATGGTACGCCTTTATGACTTTGCCGACAGTTGCAGTGCTAAAATCTTTATTGAAAAAGAAATTGAAAAATGTGATTGAAGATGTAATTCAGGTGTGAGGTAAAGCATGGCTAGTTTCATTTAATAATGTGATTAAACTTTCATCTTGATTAATTGTTTTAATAAACTTTATCACATAATAGAACAGAAGACAGACATTTTATACGTCGTTAATTACAGACGCATAGAGCAGAAGTGAAAAAGTTCGTGTCGAAAAAAGAGGGAAAAAAAAGGGTGGCGAAGCATATACTTCTACATTAAAAACCACATTTAGGTGGAGAAACTGATGCATAAGCTATTATGCTCGCACATGACATTGAAAAGGAAGAAAAGAGTTTCAATAAGTCCGTGAATAAATGTAGCAGTTCTTTTTTTTCTGGAATATAATTTTGTTCAGAGGGGTTCGCACATATTAACACCCCCGCTGAAACCCTGGAACAAAAAGTTTTAAATGTTCAAAACAATATTTCTGTGAAGCTCAAATCGAGGCTTGGGAAGGGGTTTGGTTAGAAGGTCTGCAGTCATTGCTGCAGTTTCAAGGTACGTCATAGTTATTGTCCCTTCCTCGACAAGGTTTCTCAGAAGATGATACCGAAGGGATATGTGCTTGGTTCTTTGATGATGCTTTTCGCTTTCGGCAAGTTTGATGGAAGACTGGTTGTCCTCAAACAGAGTTACTGGTAGTTCTTGCTCGAGGTCCAGTTCCTTCAGTAGTTGTAAAATCCATATAGTTTCTTGTGCTGCGCAAGCGGCAGCCACGTACTCTGACTCAGCTGAAGACATGGCAATACAAGCCTGCTTTTTTGATGTCCACAGAAGTGGGTTATTTCCAATCATAAGTAGATTTCCTGACACTGACTTTCTGTTAGTAGGATCATTTGCCCAGTCTGAATCAGAATATGCCCTCAAGCCAGGTTTTTCTAAATTAGTGTATGTTAATTTTAAGTCAATTGTAGTTTTAAGATATCTGATTGTTCGCTTAACAGCTTCCCAATCCTTAGCCCTTGGATGCTCGTTTCTGCGACTTAAAATATTTACCGCGGCACTAATATCTGGCCTTGATACAGTCGTGATGTATAGTAGAGCTCCTACGGCTTGTCTGTAATTCGTATTATTCGGGAGGAGATTTTCATCATCCACTAACTTAACGTATCCTGGTTCCATTGGTATATTAGTTGGTTTCGAGTTTTCTAAGCCGAATTTAATTATTAAATCATTAATTTTATTAATTTGATCAAGCGTCATGGTATTTTTGTCAGGCCGATTAATATTTATCCCAAGATAATATTTCGCTTCACCTAAGTCAGTTACAGGGTATTCCTCGTTTAATTCGTTTATAAGTTTATTAATATTCTCATCTTTCGAAGCTATGAGGAGATCGTCTACATAAACGATTACGTAAGTAGTTGTTTCATTGGTTGTTTTCTTATATAAACATTTATCGATCCTACTTTGGTGAAAACCTAATTTAGATAATGATTTATGTAATGTCAGGTTCCACGCTCTGGCGGCCTGCTTCAAACCATAAATGGCCTTTTTGAGTCTGCATACCTTATGCTCCTCTCCCGGAACTGCATAGCCTTCAGGCTGATGCATATACACATTTTCTTGCAATTCCCCGTGAAGGAAAGCGGTCTTAATATCTACATGTCTTAAGTTCAGATCCTTATACAATGCCATTGCTAAAAAACTTCTAATTGTCGTATGAGACGCGACTGGCGCAAAGGTCTCATCATAATCTACCCCATACTTTTGGGAAAAACCCTTTGCGACCAGCCTAGCCCTAAACTTTTCCAGCAAACCCTGGCTATTGTATTTGGATTTGAACGCCCACTTGCAACCGATCACTTTCGTTCCTGGTGGGACTTCGACTAATTCCCATGTATTATTTTCGCGAAGAGAATTCATTTCTTCTAAAGTCGCTTCTATCCACTTTTCCTTTTCAATCGGGTTTTGCATATTTTTTATATCGTCCCAACTTTTCGGATCTTCTACTTTAACGTCATTTGTTAAGAAAGCAAATCTATCGGGAGGAACTCCCCTGTTCGGTCTGTTTGATCTACGCGGGACGTTTTGCGTTGTATCCGAATTTGCATTTTGATTTTGCGTTGTATCTTCGGCGCTGTCAATATTATCCTCGATTAATTGTAATTTCGGAACCGGATTTTCAATATTTGGTATTTCATTGTTTTTATTTGATATGCTATCCTCAGTTATGGTTGTACTTTTAGTCTCCAGAAATTTTACGGTTCTACTTATTACGATTTTCTTACCGTCCGTACAAATTCTGTAGCCCTTACTCCTATTGTCGTAACCTACGAATATCCCCTCTATGGTTGCATTATCCAATTTTCTTCTATGAGTCTTTTCCACATAAGCAAAGGCGCGACAACCGAAGGTTTTAATATTTGAAAGACCTGGTTTGCGACCAGTCCATTTTTCGTAGGGAGTGCAGTCGTTGGATGAAGTTGGGAGGCGATTTTGTATGTAAGTTGCGGTGCAGACGGCTTCGCCCCAGAATGAGTTAGGTAAATTACTGTCTTTAAGTAGGCAACGAGCCATCTCCATCAAGGTACGGTTCTTACGCTCCGCAACCCCATTTTGAGGCGCGGAATACGGAACAGTAAGTTGATGGTTAATTCCCTCATTTTTTAGATAATTTTCAATTTCCTTCCCTGTGTATTCCCCTCCGTTGTCGGTACGGATAGCACGCACCTTCCTGCCAAATTTATTCGCGGTCATTGCAACATATTCTTTAAATTTAGGGAAAACTTCATCTTTGGTTCTCAGTAAGTACGTTATGGTAAACCGGCTAAAATCACCTACAAAAGTCAAAAAATAGTATTTTCCGCCAACCGTCGCTGTTTGCATAGGTCCACATAAATCGGAGTGCACTAATTCTGTGGGCTTTGTAGCTCGAAAACTAGCGGCTTTGGGGTATGGATCACTAGTGAGTTTAGAAATTATGCATGTTTCGCATGTATCACCGTGTTTACATTTGTCAATTTTAATTCCTAACGCCATATCATTATTTACCAATTCCTTAATATGATTAACGTTTCTGTGGCCTAATCTCCTATGCCACTTGTGTAGACAATTTTTATTTTCGCATTCATTTATAATATTTACATTGTGAGACATATTTTGTTCTATTCTACATTCATATAAATTATTGTTTACATAGCCCTCGAGGTACGTAACACCTTCGTGAGTTATCTTGCAAGATTTTTTCTCAAATATGTCTTTACAACCATTTTCAGTAGCTCTTTTTATAGAAATTAAATTTGTTTCAATTTCGGGTACATACAATACATTCTTTAGTGTTATCGTTCTGTGTGCATTATCCGACATTAATGTATTCAATTTTATAGTCCCGTAACCCTCAGAGCAAAGCTCTTGACCGTTTGCGATTGTTACGCTAGAAGCACTGTTATGAAAATCATTAAACTTGTTTTTGTTATTACAAATATGAGTTGAAGACCCTGAATCAATTACCCAGAGATCTTTTACATTATCCCCAACAAAAAATGTAACATTTCTATCATTAGGTGTTTCCTTTTCAAAATTCCTATTTTTGTTAGTATTCGGGTATGCGCTGCCTTGAGAGCATATAGCCGATTTTTGTGACTGGTTGGGAAAACGATTGGGGTATTGGTACTGCTTAGGATTATTTTTATTTTTATTTTTCAAGCTCCAACAATCGTCGATATTGTGAGAATTCTTTTTACAGTACCGGCAGAATTTATTTTGTTTGTTTTTATGGAATTTCACCACCTTTAACGCGGAGTGACTGTTCTCACTTTCGCGGTTATTTTCAACTCTTTTCGTGTGCTCGTCTATTAATTTAGTGCGAATAAAACTAGCACTAAGGTCACGCTCGTCCCTTGCCTCCAAAGCGGTAATGAGACCGTCATAACTGGAAGGGAGAGAGCAGAGCATTAAAGCAGCAAGGTGTTGATCAGTTACAGTCTCGCCGATAGCGGCTAGCTTATCGCAAGTTTCATAAATTTTTGTAAGGTGATCCACCATATTGCCACCTTCTTTTAATTTGGTGGAGTAAAGTTTCCTTAAAAGAAATAGTTTACTACTTAAATTCGAACGTTCGTGAACTTCTTTTAAAGCAAGCCAACATTCTCGCGCACTTTCTAAATTCTTCACATTTGTTATTTGATCGTCATCGATCAATAAATTTATAATGGCACGCGCTTTCCTATTTTTATTTCTAAAATCATCTGTCATTGGATCGGGCGGGTCCTGACTGATAACACTATAGAGGTCCTCCTTCTGTAAATACATTTCTAACCTGAATTTCCATACATCATAATTGCTTGAGTTCAGTTTTTCTATTATTGAATCCCTTAGGATACTCATTTTAGTTTTAATTATATAGAATAAATATTTTCTTATACAATCAAATAATAATAATAATATAAATCAGTTATAACTTTGATAACTTTTGCTTACACTTAGAGTGTAGCGATATACCGGGTGTCCCAAAAAGGACTGACTGATTTTAAAATTCAATAACTTGCAAACGGTGACAGATATTTAAAAAATTCTTGCAGGAGGTTTATGCATAAGGTCAAAAGTTTTATTACAGTGATTTTCGATTTTAGTTCGAATTACAAACAATAGATGGCGCTGTAAGCAATAGTCGCTAAATACAGGCTCGATTTCTAGTCCTTTCTCTTGTTCCATGCTGAAAAAGGAGATGGAAATGTATTATCCGGGCCACGAAGTACCAAAAATCGAGCCTGAATTCAGCGTCTATTGATCGCAGCGCCATCTATTGTTTGTAATTCGAACTAAAATTGAAAATCACTGTAAAAAAACTTTTGACCTTATGCATAACCCTCCTGCAAGAATTTTTTAAATATCTGTCACTGTTTGCAAGTTATTGAATTTTAAAATCAGTCAGTCCTTTTTGGGACACCCGGTATATATTTGCAATGAAACAGTTCGTATTCTTTTCAAATAATAATAATATCAAATATCTTCTTATACAGTTAAATAATAACAATAGTATGTTTATTGTTTTTAGTTTTCTTCGCTTACATATAAAAATGTTGCAAATATTTATACGATGTCATTATAATTGTTAATACATTTCTTATAAAGAGCGCAATCTAGCTCATAATCTGTTATTAGAATATATATATATATAATCGACAAATATTTAGGAGGGACCTCTAATTTTATGTCAAATCATATTTCACAGTAAAAATAAAGGTAAGGAAAATTATTTCTCTTACCTGATGTCCCGGTGTTGAGACAGGAACCGCCATACACTTCAGGATACATCCATGGTACGCCTTTATGACTTTACCGACAGTTGCAGTGCTAAAATCTTTATTGAAAAAGAAATTGAAAAATGTGATTGAAGATGTAATTCAGGTGTGAGGTAAAGCATGGCTAGTTTCATTTAATAATGTGATTAAACTTTCATCTTGATTAATTGTTTTAATAAACTTTATCACATAATAGAACAGAAGACAGACATTTTATACGTCGTTAATTACAGACGCATAGAGCAGAAGTGAAAAAGTACGTGTCGAAAAAAGAGGGGAAAAAAGGGTGGCGAAGCATATACTTCTACATTAAAAACCACAATTAGGTGGAGAAACTGATGCATAAGCTATTATGTTCGCACATGACATTGAAAAGGAAGAAAAGAGTTTCAATAAGTCCGGGAATAAATGTAGCAGTTCTTTTTTTTCTGGAATATAATTTTGTTCAGAGGGGTTCGCACATATTAACAACACCTACACACAAGGTGACGTGACGGTGTAATGGTTAGTACATATATAGAAATAATTATCCCAATCCGCGTTGTGAAGGTTCATATGGGATAATATTAATTAATAAAATAGAAGGAGATGAATTCTGAATAAATTAAAGTTGTCAACAACTCAGGAACAACTTGTTTAATGTCCCGAATTGCAATCTAGGACTGAATATTTGCTCAGATAAATATCCAATTTAATATTTACTAAATTTAAATTCTTCAGACTCATAAATTTAATTAACATCTGAAAAGAAAAGAATAAGAAAATGATTCAAAGAAAAGACAGAAAATGTATATATATAATCAAATTTTATTTTCGAACACATAAATTTCATATTTCAAATATTATTTTTTTTATTACTTCAATATTAATTTCATATCATTATTCAGTTTCATTAAATCTCATAAAAGAATTTTGGTTTCAAAATCATTCTCAGTTAAAGCTCCCACAGCACAGATAAAAGAATGGGCTACTTAACCCAGATATTGACAAACTACAATGCTAACAGTTCTTATTATTATGCTTCTTTTAATCCTTAATAATGTTAATTTTCTATATCTGCTTGAATTTTTTTTTTATAAAATACTAGCCGATGAAATTGCTAAACTCACACATTATAAAGTACCAAAAAATAAATGGCCATATATTAGAAGTAACAAAAATTTACTCTCACCATATACTTCAGTCAAAAGGGGTGGATGCGCATCCTAACGATCATTATTAGTCCTTAAATGCACGTAATTTTAGCCCACTAGCACATCAAAGTCTTAAATTGTCTCTTTGGGCTTCCACATCACGTAATTTTAGTCAACTAGCACATCAAAGTCTTAAATTGTCTCTTTGGGCTTTCACATTTAATCAGTCACAGTGATAGCTGGATCTTTTCTTCTTCTGATATCAGTGAGCCTTTTCAGTTTAGCGTTCAATCTCAGCCGCTTATGGTCATCAGAATTGTTCACACGCTCATAGATGCTGGTCAACTCTGTTGCGTGTACTTTCGTCTTTCAGAATTAATTTTCGTCTTTCCATCAAAATATCTGACAACCTGTGGATTCCTTCGGACGGTCCTTCTGCACTTCTGCCTTTTCCGATTCGTGATGCCTTCTCATAATTTCTTTTCTCTTAGATGAACTTAATATTCATCCATTCAGGGTGATGAGATTATCACAAGTTTGGTCTACTTGAAGTAGTGTGATGAAGGTTTTCGCAAACTTCTTGAATTCTGCGGTCTAAATATTTTTATGAAGTTTCAAGGCTAGTACCGGAGCATCCTTCTGTAGAGAGAGTAAAAAGGGAATTCATTGTCTTTTTTTGAAAAACAAAATCTTCCTCAATAATGAAAGATGTGGGAGGATTTCATTTAGACAATATGATTTTTCCCATTCGTTGCTTGATGCTTCTTCCTTATTGGTACACTTGATCTCTTGAATCTGGTTCGTTTTTCTCAGTCTCCCTCTGGGCGTCTTCTTACTTTCCCGCCACATAGCTAATATTTTTGTTATGACTTCAGGGGTTATGACGTCGCGTGGGAGCGTGGGACACCTACCACACACGATGAGGACCAATACATTTTAGCCCTGTCGGTCATAAATTTTGTGCTAAGAGCGTCGTAAATATTTGTGAGTGATGCTATTTTTCGCTTGTATCGATATGGCGTCCATGTGCATTTCTTTGTGCTTAATTGTATTATTTTTGTCTGAAGTATTTGTGATATTTTATCACTCTGTTTACATACATATAAAATATTATAAAATTTTTAATTATTGGCTATATTACAAAATACATTCGATATTCGTAAACCTTATACTTTTACAAACGAAATGATACCAATAATTATATATATAAGTGTTTATATACCCATTATAAATTATGAATTTTAATATATACATGCTATTAAGATTTTTCCCAAATTAATTTTCTTTATTATTTCTTAAAGCAATATTGAGCAAAATACAACTAATTATTTGTTTTTGACTCACACTGGGTTGTGCCGTTTTGTGTAATTATTTTGAAATTAATTAACAAGCAATGTCGTATAGTTTTCACTGCGACATTGTTCTACCACTTTTTAAAAAGAAAAGAAAACGCGCTACAAGTAATTGCTATAATACATATATACATCTATTATTTACAAATGTTATCAAACCTGATAAGTACATATATTCTTCAATATTCACTGAGGGGATCTGTAATAACAACTGAGTAAAGTAATACAAAATGTAAAATAGTATATATAATAATATATGACGTATAGGTGAAAAAAATTACTCCAATATCTGGCCATTGAAAGTCAATAAACCCTCTTAATACACTATTTACATCCTTACAATATAGATACTACATAAAACAATGTTTTCCAAAAGTTATAAACTAAAGTGTGTAAAAATATATGTACATCCCTGCTAAATACCTTTGAAATAAGTGTGTAATTTCAAAAATATCCTGTAACTGGCGTGCGCTATGCAGGAAAGCACTCCCTAGAATAGGAGAGACGATTCATCTTGGGCCTCTGTAACCCTGGAAGACTCGCCGAAAATTCTCTCTAGCGGATAGAATGGGCCGAATATTCCCTCAAATCCCTAGGTGCGATTTCTCCATGCCTGTGTGCTTGACACTGATAATAACCTCACTACTAGCGGACGAGTCGGCTTTATCTCACCAAACAGGTTTGCACCTCTCATGTCGTTAGCACCTTCGCACCTCCTTAAAGTATTCGAATTGCTTTGGAGTACGCATGTTGTTAAAATTGTTTGTGCCATAGCATACTTATCGTGGATAAAAACACTTGTTAAGGTAAGTGAAGTGTTTTTTATTTTATGAGCCAAAATTTATCTGTAATTCTAAGCAATCAGTGGTTATTTTGTCACTAATGACTGTGTCCTGTCTTATTCGCTCAAACTAGGCCTCTGTCTGACCATTTTTTTTTTTTTTGTGTGTGCTGCATAACAGATGTCTTTTGGAGTCGCATCCAAAATATGGGTCAAATCCTAAGAATAACGCTATTTTGTACATTGATATTCTTTTTAATCTGTACCTTAATTGTTGATTAATATGACTTTCTTCTATAATACATTAATACAATATATATGTTTTATTTGTTTACTTATTAACGTTCTAGTTGTGTACTCGTGTAATCTTTTTATGATTTCCATCAGATCTACCCATTATACACTGCAAATAGAAGCGTCTTAAATTTAGACACATATGTGACTGAAAAAGAATTTTAGACACTTAAGTGTTTTAATCTGAAAATTAAGACACTATAGATGTCTTAATTTAAGATACATAAGCGTCTTACTATGACCATGGTGTAAACGAACTGAGAATAATGTCTAAAATATCCGCAAACGTCTTATTTTAAGACACTTCATTGCTTTAAACGTGTCTTAATTTAAGACGTTTTGATTCTTCCGACGCAATAACCACCAGGGGGCACTAGCACTCCCAGTTGCGCATGCGTTTTAGATGTCTTCGTTCGAAGTGGTATACGTTGTAATTCAAACAAAGTTTGTTTTTATGTACGCGTGTATTTTAATTCGTTTTTTGCAAAATGTGAAGTACTGTGATTTTAATTCGTATTAACTTGGAGTATTTATTTATTGAATACATACATCTGACGTGTGTGCTCGACATCAAATGTCTCTTAGAAGCTGTCGTCGATACAAGGGCGGGATAGACACAGAACAGAAGTAGACGACGGTTGAAGATTACACCCGGAAATTCTACAAAGCGTGTGCAATGGGCTTAGTGTTAACTCGTATCAATTTATATCAATAATATTGTGTTATTCATCTTCGTCCTGTCGAAGCTGGCAAAAAAAAAGAAACTTTTGTCTGGCGGGTCCTGTTTTTAGGATGAAACATCTCATTCTTTAAATATGGCTAGTCGGATGTATTATGGGATTACCTTTTAAACTGATGAAAGTCTTTCTCCCTCACTGTGGTTGTGGTAGTTTTTAAAATTTCAAATCGAGGAATATTTCTTACCTCTTGCAGCAACTCAAGTAAGTTTCTTTATAGTAGTAAAATTAGTGTATTTTATGATTTTATTTATTGTACTAAACAAAATCCTGCATGAAATTTAATTAGTTTTGAATCTGTTCGCAAAAAACCCCACTAATTCTAGAAGTATATATTTTTAAACTTATGACGTTCTTTTTTATTACGAATTATATATTCAATGTCAGTTCTTAGTTTCAATGGATAATTTTTATCCCGCAGTAAATGACGGCCACAAGGAAGTAAAGAAAAAAAAAAACTTTGAAAGATGACCTAATGCTTTCTTACTTCCTGGCATAAAACCGCAGATTAAAAAAAGATAAATAAAGTAAATGAGACTGGTCTATTATATGAAGCTGCCTGTAAAAATATACATATGTATTTGATTTGCAATCAACTCTAATACTGATTTTTTTATTATTTTTAATAAAAAAGTAATTTGAAATTTATAATGGGAAAAAGTAAAAACCTCTAACTAGATTTCGTATTTAAAATTGTGGTAACTTTATTTATATGCACTTATACGAAAAATACAAAAATGACAGATGTTACTGTATATATTTAAGACGAAAGAAGTTTGGAAATCATAAGTTATTTTTTCCTCATGTTTTTAATATAGAATATGTACTTATTTGTTTGTATTGATAGTTGAATAGCTTTTGTGAGTACCCTCTGATCTACATAAAAACTTGCCCATGTGGAAATATAAATTTTTTAAAAACATAATTTTTAAATAAGTATTTTCATTTTTTTTTTTGGGGGGGGGGATTTTGCATGAATTTTTGTAAAGCTGATATCTTAAATCTTGCACTGATTATAATGAAAGTTTTGAACTTTTAGAGTAGGACAAGTTTAAAAACGCAAATATATTTAACAAAATACCAAAGTCATTTTTTCCCCAATGTTATTAAAGTAGAATATTTATTTATTTATTTTCATTATTCATAGTTAAATGGCTGTTGTGACTATCAAGTGATGTATATGTAAAATTGCCTATGTGGCAATATATTTTTTTATATTTTCATTTTTTTTTTTGGGGGGGGGGGGATTTTTGCAATTTTCGTACATCTGATATTTTAAATCTTTTTCCACATTCAACCGAGTATAATAAATATTTTGAACTTTTAGAGTAGGACAAGATTATAAAATATATATATATATATTTATCTATGTACCTTAAAAGCCCTTAATAGCGAACACTTCGGGACCGCGGAATTTGTCCGATAATTGGAGATGTCTACTTTTTTGAGGTAAAAATATACAAATATGTATGTCTGCTGATTAAAAAAGTATTCGTTAAATAGAGGTGTTCGCTATTCGAGAATGTCCATTAACCTCCACAACGGATACTCCCGAATACCGGACATCTCAATTTAGACAACTATAATGCAGGGTTGCGTTTTTTGCAAAAGTACTTCTTGATTAAAGGAAGGGCAAACTGGGAAGTGCCCCGTCCCCCTACGACTGTAGTGCCCCCAAATTTGATGTGCAATATTTGTAAAGCTTATATTTTAAATCTGTTTCGAAATTGTACTGATTATAATCAATATTTTGAACTTTTAAAGTAAAATAAGGTTAAAAACAAAATAAATTTAAAAAAATCTAATATTTAGGTAAATATTTTTTGTTTTTTAATCTTGTTCTACTCCTGAAGTTCAAGATATTGATTATAATCAGTACAATGTCGTAAAAGATTTAAATTATCAACGTAACGAAAATTGTATACCAAAACTGAGAGCACCAAAAAAATCAGGCTGTATTGGGGGGGGGGGGGAGGGGCAGGACCACAGCCAAATATTTTTCCAGGATTCAACGTGGTCAAACATGGCTACGTATGATGCTTACAAAAAAATGGATGCGATTCAGACGTTTGAAGTGTCTGAAATTCAGACGCAAAAAGTGTCTGAAAAAATTCAGACATTTTAAAATGTCTGAAAATTGAACACTCCATTTCAGACACTTAAGTGTCTGAATTTCAGACATTTTAATTTAGAGTGTAGCTTATGTGACTTAATTTTTATCGAGTTTCCGCTATGTCACATACTAATTTACTTATTTATTCTTTCGTCATTATTTTTCAAAGATTAGTTTTATATTGTGTGTGCCCTGTGTATGACACTAGTGCTTCGTAAACATATCTTTTTTGTTTTTAGTTTACTTTTGTTTTTGTTATTTTCCTCTTTATATTAAAATTATCATGATATATACATAATGATTAGTGATGGGCGATAACGAGATGGGCGATTTTTCTCGATTTTCTCGATTGTATGGACATATTTTTCGATTGTGTAAATTTTTTCTCGATGACTACAGTTTGCAAATTTCTATTATAAATCATATATTATGTATTATGTACGTCATACATTTATCAAGAATCGTCTGCGGGTGAACTGGAATGAGTCGATGTTAATAAAGACTAGGTGACTTCGACCGCTAGCGGGCCCCTCCTTTAATCGGGGCCCCTAATTTATACGTAATCTTGTAATATGAAATCACGAACAGGTTACCCGCTATATACGGCACTGATATATGATAGCAGGCGGGTGTGGTGTGCACGCACTACAAAATCTTGTAAAAAATATAATATCGAAACGAATGAACCTCGGACCAGATCTCTTGGGGGAGGGGTCAAAGCGAGCGGAGGGGCACAGCAGCTGCATAATATGATTAAGTCGTTACATGTCTTTAGGCCTTTCCAACCTTATGTCACATGAGAAGTCTGGATCTGAATTTATAAAAATGTCCCCCCGTGGGGGAAAAGGGGGGAAGGGTGCGGGAGGTGGATAACATGAGTAAGTGGTCATAAGCCTTTCCAACAATATGTCACATGAGGGGTCTCGGCTAAATTTAGAAAAACACCCCCGTGGGGGAAAAGTGGGGGGGGTCACCGGAGGTGCATTACATGAATAAGTAGTCACAGACCTTTCCAACGATATCTCACATGTGTGGTCTTGGCTAAATTTGGAAAAGTGTCCCCCGGGGGGGGGGTGCAAAATGGGGGGATGGACACCGGAGGAGCATAACATCAATAAGTAGTCACAGACCTTTCCAATGATATCTCACATGAGGGGTCTTGGCTAAATTTGAAAAAGTGTCCCCCGGGAGGGGCAAATTGGGGGAGACTGTCACCGGATGTGCATAACATCAATAAATAGTCACAGACCTTTCCAACAATATGTCACATGAGGGGTCTCGGCTAAATTTAGAAAAACACCCCCGTGGGGGAAAAGTGGGGGGGGGTCACCGGAGGTGCATTACATGAATAAGTAGTCACAGACCTTTCCAACGATATCTCACATGTGTGGTCTTGGCTAAATTTGGAAAAGTGTCCCCCGGGGGGGGGTGCAAAATGGGGGGATGGACACCGGAGGAGCATAACATCAATAAGTAGTCACAGACCTTTCCAATGATATCTCACATGAGGGGTCTTGGCTAAATTTGAAAAAGTGTCCCCCGGGAGGGGCAAATTGGGGGAGACTGTCACCGGATGTGCATAACATCAATAAATAGTCACAGACCTTTCCAACGATATATCACATGAGGGGTCTTGGCTAAATTTGGAAAAGTGCCCCCGGGGGGGGCAAAGTGGTGGTGGGGACACCGTAGGTACATAACATCAATAAGTAGTCACAGACCTTTCTAACAATATCTCACACGAGGGGTCTTGACTAAATTTGAAAAAGTGTCCCCCGGGGGGGCAAAGAGGGGGGGACTGTCACCGGAAGTGCATAACATCAATAAGTAGTCACAGACCTTTTCAACGATATCTCACAAGAGGGGTATTGACTAAATTTGGAAAAGTGTCCTCCGGGGGGGCAAAGTGGGGGGGCGACCACCGGAAGTGCACAGCATCAATAAGTAGTCACAAACCTTTCCAACGATATGTCACATGAGGGGTCTTGGCTAAATTTGGAAAAGTGTCCTGAAATTTAATATGTTATAAATAATATTTAGCGGAGGACTCCATAAAAATATCCGATCTAAAATGATAAAAACGGAAAAAACTGCCCTCGCAGTGGGGGCCAAATTGGGGAGGGGAGAAAGAAAGTCTCATAATATGAAAGAGTCATCCGAGAGCTTACCGATGACATACCACATGACTGGTCCAAAAAAAAGTTTGAAAATTGCTCCCCCTCCGTACCCCCGTGGGCCCACTCTTTCGCCAAGGAATTCACACAGCCGCCACTTTAAAATTTTTATGTTCAATAAATAATATTTACCGAAGACTGCATAAAAAACCCACATCTAAAGTGATGTTTAAATTTATTATAGAAATCAGCTACGGTTTTAAAAATTTGTTCGCCCCTTCCCCATCCCCCTTTGGGCGAAGAAAGGTTCATAGTATGAAAGAGTGGTCAAAGGGCTTTCGATTATATGCCACAGGAACGGTTCGGTAAAATTTTTAAAATTGCACCCCGCATGAGCCCACTCTCACGCCCTCCTCCCTCGAAATCACCCGACCCACCTTCCTCTTTGAAATTTTTATATTTAATAAATAATTTTTATCGGTGGGCTCCAGGTATGTGACATCTTGGTAGGGCTAAAATAAGAGAAAATTAGGGCTTCATTTCACAGCTCACTGTCATGCCTCTTTCTCTGTCTCGTACTTTGGTACTCTCGATAAATTTTCTTACTTTTCTTCTCTGCCGAGGACGAGAGAAATCCTCGAAAAGCCTCTCATAGCGAAATGTTGAAAAGCGCGAGAGAAATCCTCGAAAGGCTTTTCATTGGGAGATTTCGAAAAGGACGAAAGAAACCAGCGAGAGGCTTCCCATCGGGAAAAGTTGAAAAGGGCGAGAGATACTCTCCAGAGACTTTCCATCCCGAAAGGTTTAAAACCGCGAGAGAGCCAACCATCGAGCAGCTTCCCATCTGGAAGCGTCGAAATGCTGGAAAAATCATCGAGATGAGATTTGCCGAAATGCGAGATGGAAATGAAGCTTTCAGAGTCAAACTTACCGCATTTCTGGTTTAAGTCATAATTTCTCAAAGGAGTCCATCTGCTTATCTAATCTCTTTTTAGCTCACAGGCTATCTAAGCCTCAGAGCTAATGTACCCGCCGGTTCTGTGTGTATGCATGTACGTACATACGTACGTATGTATGTACGTAACGCGATAATTCTTGATTAAAAAGTACGATTTGCTTCAATTTTTTTTATGTTCATTCTGATAAGGCGTTCCGCTCATTAGTTTTGACGGTTCATTGGTTAAGGATAAAGGGAGAGAGGGGGGCTGTTCCCCTCCCCTCCTTAATTCAGATAAATAGGTTTTTCATGCAGAATTATTCGATTTGCTCCAAATTTCGTATACCGGTTTATTATGTTAAGGAGCTTCCCTAATTAAACTTGGAGGTTCATTAGTTAAGTATGAAGGGGGGAAAGGGGGGTAGACCCCCCTCCTTAATTTAGATAAATGGGTTTTTCATGCAGAATTATTCGATTTGCTCCAAATTTGGTATACCGGTTCATTATGTTAAGAAGTTGCCTTGATTAGATTTGGAGGTTTACGGGTTAAGTATAAAGGGGGAGAAGGGGGCTGGACCCCCCCCCCCTTAATTTAGATAAATGGGCTTTTCATGCAGAATTATTCGATTTGCTCCAAATTTGGTATACCGGTTTATTATGTTAAGGAGCTTCCCTGATTAAACTTGGAAGTTCATTGGTTAAGGATAAAGGGAGAGAAGGGGGGCTGGTCCGCCCCCCCCCCCCTTAATTTAGATAAATGGGTTTTTCATGCAGAATTATTCGATTTGCTCCAAATTTGGTATACCGGTTTATTATGTTAAGGAGCTTCCCTGATTAAACTTGGAAGTTCATTAGTTAAGTATAAAGGGGGAAAGGGGGGCTGGTCCGCCCCCCCCCCCTTAATTTAGATAAATGGGCTTTTCATGCAGAATTATTCGATTTGCTCCAAATTTGGTATACCGGTTTATTATGTTAAGGAGCTTCCCTGATTAAACTTGGAAGTTCATTGGTTAAGGATAAAGGGAGAGATGGGGGCATGTCCGCCCCCCCCCCCTTAATTTAGATAAATGGGTTTTTCATGCAGAATTATTCGATTTGTTCCAAATTTGATATACCGGTTTATTATGTTAAGGAGCTTCCCTGATTAAACTTGGAAGTTCATTAGTTAAGTATAACGGGGGAAAGGGGGGGTAGACCCCCCTCCTTAATTTAGATGAATGGGTTTTTCATGCAGAATTATTCGATTTGCTCCAAATTTGGTATACCGGTTTATTATGTTAAGAAGTTGCCTTGATTAGATTTGGAGGTTTACGGGTTAAGTATAAAGGGGGAGAAGGGGGGCTGGTCCCTCCTTAATTTAGATAAATGTGCTTTCATGCAGAATTATTCGATTTGCTCCAAATTTGGTATACCGGTTTATTATGTTAAGGAACTTCCCTGATTAAACTATGAAGTACATTGGTTAAGGATAAAGGGGGAGAAGGGGGGCTGGTCCCCCACTTAATTTAGATAAATGGGTTTTTCATGCAGAATTACTCGATTTGTTCCATACTTGGTATACTGGTATATTATGTTAAGGAGCTTCCCTGATTAAACTTGGAGGCTCATTAGTTAAGTATAAAGGGGGAAAAGGGGGGTAGACCCCCCCCTTAATTTAGATAAATGGGTTTTTCATGCAGAATTATTTGATTTGCTCCAAATTTGGGATACCGGTTTATTATGTTAAGAAGCTGCCTTGATTAGATTTGGAGGTTTATGGGTTAAGTATAAATGGGAGGGGCTAGTCTCCCTCTTAATTTAGATAAAAGGGTTTTTCATGCAGAATTATTCGATTTGCTTCAAATTTAACATACCGATTTATTCCGATATGGCGCTTCCTTCATTAGATTTGGAGGTTCATTGGTTAAGTATGCAAGGGCGAAAAGGGGGCAAGTCCCCTCCCCTTAATTTAGATAAATGGATTTTCATGGAGAATTATTCATTTTACTTTAATTTTTTTTTCTATGTTCGTTCTGATAAGGAGCTTTCCTGATTAGATTTGGAGGCTCATTAGTTAAGTATAAAAGGGTTAAAAGGGTTAGACCACCCTTAATTTAGCGATATGTTTCTTTTTTTCATGCAGAATTATCTGATTTGCTTCAAATTTGATATACTGATTTATTATAGTTAAAGAGTTTCCCTGATTAGATTTGGAGGTTCATTGGTTAAGTATAAAAGGGGCAAACGGGGGATATTTCCCTTCATTTATTTTTTGAGGGACATTATTCTTTGAAATAAGAGTATAATATAGTGTGAGTAACCTGTGAGCTCAATGCCATCAGTTTAACTGGCACTTATCTTTTTATTGCTGTTAACCGATGTGGGTTATGAAGCATAGTGGTTTATGTATTCAGTTCTGTATAGTCCTAGTTTCAAACTTTACTGTTAAATTTAGTGTCATTTTGCCCCGAATTTTCAATGTTTCTCTTATTTTAGCTCTTCCAAGCTGCCCCATACCTGGAGACTCAGATAAATACTATTTATTAAATATAAAAAGTTCAAAGAGGAAGGTGAGTGAATTCTGGGGGCGCGAGAGTGGACAAAGGGGGGGGGGGGCGGGTAATTTTCAAACTTTTACCAAACCTCTCCTTGACATATCATCGGAAAGTCCTTTCACCCAGGGTCGTACTGGCATAACTGAGAGGGCGGTGGCAAAATGGAAAAAAAGGGCGCCGATTGCCTTACAAAAGGGCGCAAATGCTTATATATACATACATACACATACTATATAAATTATGTATAAAAAATCACTTTAAAAATATATACGAGTATATTGCTATAGCGAAAACTTTATTCCTAAAATAATTATGTCACTCAAATTAGTATTTTACACTATAGAAATGTAATATGCACAAAAATAGTTCCCCGCAAGGCATTGCAGTTAAAAAAAATCTGATGTTAGACCAGTGTTGCCAATTTAGAGGTATTTTTTTCCTCCGCACTTTTCTAAGAAAGCTATCTCTGTTTTCGGTTTTCGCTCACCTTATCTAATGAGTTAATTCAAACTTTACCCCGAATATTTGAATAAAAATCTCCATACAATTATCTCCAAATGGAAAATAAAATATTAAAATAAAACAAACAAAAACAATTTCGTTGGGTCAAAACTCAAAAGTGCAAAACATTATTTAATACAATTCAATAATATTTTATATAATACAATCTCTAGAATACAAATACTAATTATGGTGTATAAAATTTCAGGAAAGTTATTTTTGTTTAGTTCAAGAGTGACGTCTATTTTACGTGAATTATTTTTAAAATATGTTTTATTTCTTTATTTTTTCAACATTCAAAAGATATCATAGATTTTTTTTTTAAATTATGGCCATTTTTTTTTTTCCATTCTGATCAGAAACAAAATTATGGCCATTTTTTTTTTCATCCTGACCAGAAAAAAAAAAAAAATATGACCATTTTTTTTTTCCTTTTCTGACCAGAAAATCAGTGTTCTAACTTTTACGACAGCTGTTTCATCTTCACCTAACACTTCATTTATAACGGTTGTTTCAAAATAATGGATGGCATCAGTCCATCAGAAGAAAAGGATCCATTCCAAAGGTATAAGTTCGATTGAAAAAAACTATTTAATACTTTGAGCAGAAAGAAGAGGCTACACCTGCAATTTTTATGACACTGATAGAATCCCATAGCTGCCAATGTGTACGGTTTAGTTACCTCTAAAATTTAGCACAAATTTTTGCCATATTTAATCGTTGACAATTGTTAGACTTTTTAAACTGAAATTCCGGAAGAGACAGCCAATTGTTCCCTTGCGACGACATTCCTCTGGCTTCAACTCGTAAAACTTGGCTAAAAGTGCTATGTTTGACAACATTTTCTGAATGAATCTTTGCCTTTATAAGAAAATGGGAAACTAATTTCCTGGTATCTGAACAAAATGGGCAAATTTTATATTTTTACGAATATTAATGCAATTTTTTTTGTATTTACGAATGAAAATGACTTCGCGAAAGTATCAGAAAAGTAGTTAGTTTGGATTTGGGAATAGCTTTCAATATAAAAAATTCTCATAACGAGGATGTGATCGCCCCCCACCCCAAAAAAGGAAATCCATGACCCCCTCTAAATGATGAGCTGAATCCGTCCTTGGCTTCGTCGAATATTGATTGATTAAAATCTCGGAAACGGAATCGAAAAAAAATCCGCTTTATACAGGATCCTTATGCCATATCATCTTTAGATTCTTCTATGTTTTGTCATACGCCAGACAGAATGATTTTAACAATACCGTGCAAAACACAGATGCGAGAAAAATCGACAAACAAAATCTTCATTTGGCGCCCGGGGCACATGCCCCCTCTGCCCCCCTTAATTTCGGCCCTGCTTTCAAATCAGCAAACTTACAAAGGCTGTGCCCAATAATGCAGTTGTTTCTGTTTTTCAAAGATCTTGTTCTTTTTTACCGCGATTCATGTGTGTACGCAGAGTAGGGGGGGGGGAGGGCAGAAAATCTTTGGAAAAGTAATACATTCTTTAAAAGTATTACGCTGAATGTAATTATTTTGAAAAGTAGTATTACTTGAATTTTATTGCATGATAGTTTTGTTTTAAAGGTTTTCATTAAATTTCATTGTAACTGCTGGCTGCTTTACTTGGCTGAAAATACCAATTATTTTTTATTGCCCACCAGAAACTTTTTAATCGAACTGTCTTTTATATTTTTTGAGAAAAACAAAAGATCTTTCAGAAAAGGCTGCCAAATGTGGCGTTTTGAACAGAATTTCCGGACGCGACAGTGGAGGAAGAGAAAGAAAACTGTTGTCATGCGACAACAATAAATTTTAACTCAAGATGTAATTAATTTAAAGAACAGAATCTATTGTATTGCAAATCACTTCAATAACCAAGTCTCATTCTTTTATGTGGAGTTTGGTCGAATATTCGGTTTCATTTTCGTTTTCAGCCCAAAATCCTAGTTTCGGCGAAAATACTGCCGTATATTCGGTATTACTATAACTGCCCCTCCCTAGCCTCCCCCGAACGGCACTCCCATCCAAAGAGCCGTACATACTATATATTCACATACAAGGAGATAAATCTAGAAGGTATTACTAATATTGATTAAATTTGTTATTTTTAAATTAAATTATTTTTTAATATATTTTTTATGTTTATAGCACCTTATATTTAATTAATTTTATTTCAATCAAATTATTTTGTTAATTATGTACTGCCGTTTCTACGCAAAACATTATTCAGATAACATGCGTATATGTATGTTTATGTTACTTACTTTGAATTTATTTTTAAAACAATTTCGCTTTCGTTTTCAGTCGATACTAGGAATGTAACCGAAATTCAGTTTCTTTCGAACACTATTTTTATGTTTGTAAATGAGCAGAAATTTTCGCATTATTGAACGTTAATAAAATTTTTTTTTGAGAACCGCTTTAACCACTTCACCGGCTGCCCCGAGATAACTCGGGGGTAAAAGCACTGTTTCCCCATACCATTCGCCGGTGAAGTGGTTAAGGATTTACACGTAATCATAACTTAAAAATTTCGGAAAATCGAGTTTTTATTTTAGCGGCTTTATCAACGGAATTGAGACTTCTTTATGTGGTCAGAATATGGAATAGACAATTCTATGTAAGTAAAAAAAAATAAAAAAATACAATAAGCATTCTATTATAATTATAACATAAAATTGAAACTAGTTTTTTTCTCAAAATTACATTTTTTAATAGATGACCACGGCACGATTACTTTAATAATACTGAATTGTTTTTCACTTCTAATTTTGTCAGCTTTTTCCTTCTATATATAAAAAAAAGTTTCGAATTGGAAATGGACCAATGAAAATCTGCGTAGATATTCCCGGTAGATCGGCATCCAATTTGAATGCTTAAGCATGGCCTTTCTTCGTTAATATTAAAAAAAACTGTTGCAAGCAAAAATATGAAAATCAGTGGTATTACAGAGAAATGTTTGATAAACACGCTGATGCAGACAGTTTTCAAATCAAAGAATTATTTTAAGAGATATTTAATGCCGAAGTTGGAAAAAATCGTTCCATTAAAAAAGTTTTATTGGAGCAAAAACTATACTAGTGGTGTAGTCCTGGAAAAAAAGTGGGGTGACACTCATACTTTCGAATATTAGGGTCTTACATCACCCATAGGGCAAACTTTCTTGCTTTTCACATTTTCAACTGCATTGAAAAGTAAATCAAAAATTAAATTTAAAAATTTAAATTTAATTAAAATTAACTTAATTAAAAGGTTCTTTTTTTTTTGTTGTTGTTGGCTTACTGTAGAATTAAAAAAATTGAAACCTTTTTCATGTCTGAACAAAAGAAATGACACTTTCAGAATTTAGTGTCACCCCCGATAAAAAAAAAAAAAAATATATATGTATATATATATAGATAGATAGTAAAAAACATATTTCAGTTTTAAGACTTAAAATACACGCTTTTATTTTATATAAAATGACGTAATCCGCATCCGCTAGAGAATTCTTCATTTACTATCCAGTCTTAAACAACATCTACAGGATAAATTAACATAAAGATGGGACACTTCCATAGAGCGTAATGGTAATGCGATTGCGATCGTAGCGCCTTTAGTGACAATGGGGAAGAAACTCCCCATTCCTGTAGTATTTTATTATTGAGTATCTACCTCATTGGGATCTTTCTTTTTTTAATGTTGCATGTTTACGTTTTCAATAGAATCTTACACCGATACATGAATATAGAATAGATATTCTATTTTATATATCTAATATCTGTTCTATGTTCATGTACTGATATACGCATTTTTTTTATTTTATTTAACATGATGCGTGAACAATTTAAGTGCAACGAAAAACAAAGTAAACATTTAATCTTGAACGCTATATATCAAAAGCAATGGTGTAATATAAGACTATACGAAATATTGCACTCTACAAGTCCCAGAAAATTTCATAAATATTCCCATTTAATAGGAAAATTTTTATAGCCGATGTTTTATTAATTTATGAAGTTTAACGTATTAAACAATCGTTACAATCTTTTAAAATTTACGCATTTTCCCTTTCTTACTGATAAAGTAAAAATATTGCTTTTAATGTAAATAACGTTCAACCAATTGAATAATATTTATAATATTAACATATAAGAAATAATAATAAAATTACAGATTTTGAAAAATTTCTTTCGACAAATTTTTAGAATTATATAAATCTAAAAGTTAAAAATAAATAGCGGTACCGACATTACACTCAGTAAAATTTTATTCGATATGAATAAATTAACACAATGCCTGAAGTTGATTTTTTTACAATTTAATTTCATAAACTTACACATTTCCGTTCTTAACAGAATTTTCTAGGGTTTTTCTTTTATATCATTACTCTAATTATCGTTTTGTAAATTAAAAGTAACAACGATACAAACACGATATAAAAAAAAAAAAAGCAGCTAAATAAATAAAGCGTAAATACAATATCATCTGCCTCTTCTTCGTTTGGAAAGAATAGATATTCAAAACATAAAGCGTAAACATATTTCTTCAACATATGTAAATTTCGGTCCGTAGTAACGCTAGTACTGTTGTCATTACAGATTTCGCCATAAATGTCCCATCTCGTATGTTAATCTATGAGCTATAGTAAAGTACGCATATGACATCACTATCGCTGAATAATACACAAATCTCGAAAAAAGAGATGTCATTCAAGAAACTCGACAAAAAAAATCAGCTATCAAATTATTCATATGCCTTCATCTCTTTGTAATATTAATATAGATACTTAAAATTAAATTTGGTTTATAATAGCTCGATGTTTTATCAGAAATCATTCATCTATAGTTTTTCAAAATAGTACGTATTTTAATTACATTTTTTAAAAGTTGTTATGGGAAAACGGCAACAAAAAGATATAATTACTATTTTCCAACTATTTTTCCTTTACTTTCAACATAAATGGAGTATTTGAGCTGCCAAGATTAAACAAATGCGCTAAAAACTACAAAAGAATTAATATTTAAAAAATAAATTGTGATGCAGTTTACAAACAAATTGCGTTTAAAAGTACTTTTTTCCCAATACGGCGGTATAAAAATTGAAAATATGCGATGCTTAAAAGTTAAAAAAATTGCAGTAGAGTATTTAACCATACAATGATACATCTGCTTTGTTTTACGTCTGGCTTATACAACGGAAGTTAGTTTTTTGAGACGACACTTTAATAGCTGGGAGAAAGAAATAGCATACCGGGGACTAAAAAGTAATTTTCGAAAATTACTGCACTTTTTAAATGTGTTTAAAATTTAAAATGTGTTCATATTTGAACCAGACCACGTTATATAAAGCAGTTCCCTAATCGATTATTTTAACTATTATTATCTGAATAGAACTGGTAAATTTTATGCATTTACAAACAGAAAATGTAACTTTGATAACGTGTCATAAAACAGCCAGATTGGAATTGAGGACGAAGAAAAACCGTAAGATATAAAAATTGATATGACCCTTCCCTACAAAAAGAGGCACATGACACACAGACTCCATCCACCTCATCTACAAGGAAAGCTGGATCCACCCGCGGTGCAAATCACAAATGTCTAGACGCAACTTTAATAAACTATATTACTAAATAAAAGTTATACCATCTTTTTCGGTTTCAGTGTAATTAACAGTTTCAATAGTGTGTTCTGATTAATTAAAATATTTATTTTTTAATTTTGTGCAATTTAATTCAGCATTTGTAATAGAAAAATGTAAGATCTGTTACTACATTCCCACTTAATAAAATAAATAATTTTTGCGCCTCTTAGTACTAATAACATCTGTTACTTCAATCTTAGTTTTAAACATCGTACTATAGATAAGATTTTCTTTCAAATTTTTGAAAATGGTACATATTGTTTACATAAATAATTAATTTATTTTTTTGTACACAGTTATTCAACATGAAAAAGAAATTCATTAAACGTAATTTATGTTACAACGATTTTACATTTTTTATTCCAAATACAACTTTAACTAGAATAAAAATCATGCGCCATGCATAGAATATGAAATATTTTCTAATACTATCAAAAATATTTTATTAGAATTATTTTTTTCATACAAGGGACAGCGATGCGTTAATAGACATTTTAGAAAATACTTAACAAAGTTAAAAGCCTTATCTCAGTAATTACTGTCTAGACTGAAGTAGTCCCTAAAGACATTAAGGGACTACTTCACTCACAGGAACTGAATTCGCTTACTAATGTTAATCCTGTGGGAGATTTTTTTTTTAAAGATATATCGTTTACATGTCAAAATTTTTAAATGATATTTTTTTTTTGCATTGGATAGCCAAGGTCGATTTTCATAATGCCCGTTTTTTACTTTTTCGATTTTGTTCGCAGTCATTTTTTATGAGGATAGGTCGACTTTCGAAACCGGTTCCGAAAGTAAAATTATCTAAATTGGAAAAAAAAAAAAAACAAACAAAATCGAAAAGATTCGGCCTTTGTAGAGATTGGCCTCAGCTATCTAATGAAAAAAAATCTTTTACAAATATTGAAAGTCAAACAAGAAAAAAAAAAAATCGTCCATATGATTAACATTAGAAAGCGGGTGTGAAGAATTTGCGAGTGTTAACATGCAAAATCTTCAGTAATATAATCCTTGTATTTTATGCATACCACACAGTAAAACTAAAAGTCTAATTAAATAGAACAACGCTTTTCACAAAAAAAAGGGGTTTTTACCGTTCATTGACGACATTATTTGTGTATATGTCTTTTGTGCAGTCCTATGTATGAATTTATTTATATTATATTTACACAGTAAGACTTAGTTGTGCTAAAAAACAAATAACACTCTTGAAAATGCATTTTCATCAAATCCCGCCCACACAATTTAAATATTTTGAATTGTTGCACTGCATATAATTTGTAGAATTCATTCCACAGAATTTAATAAAAATTAGTTGAGATTGAAAAAGCACATCTTACAATGTTGCTTATAGACTGTTAAAGAAAATTGATATGATATATTCCCTATGCTTTCTGTGGATGACGTTATCTCCCTCCTCAATAACGTATATAAATTTCAAAAAACGCTTTTCAAACAATTACTGTCATTAGTGAATTCAAGAGGTGGCCCGGAGGGGACATTCCCCCGGAAGATTTGAGATTTCGTGTTTTGAATGGTCAAAAAGTGCAATCCCCCTCGGAACTCTATAATGTCACCCTCAGAGCCTCAGAAATCCCCCCCCCCCCCCATGAGGAAAGTGTCTGAATTCAACACTGATTATTGTAAACCGAGATTAATACAATGTAATTTATTTCTATATCCCTGTAAATAAACGAAAGAAGCTACACGATACGTATTCTATATTAAGCGTGTTGTTGTGCCCTTCTGTGATGTATATCAATTTCTTTATGTTTGAAGTAGTGTAACATCATTAAAATACAAAATAAAGAATTTTCTTTCCATAGGACATAATTTAACGGAATATTCTTTTATGTATACCTGCAAACGAACTATAAGTGCTAAACACTTCATTTTCATTAAAGAATCTTTGTAGTAAATAGTAAATCATAATAATGTATATAAATAGAGTGGCAATCAAAGTTTATTTACGGGCAATCGGAATGACGAACTAAAGTCATAAACTTTTCAAATATGTTAGAAAGTGTTAAAATGTTGTAGTTTAATTTTGTATTGTTTATGCTACTGCAAATTTTATTGAGATTGCAGACATTTTCAAACAATATTGCCGTTATTAAATAAAATCTATATTTTATTTTAAAACAAAGTATTTTAGAAATATAACAAATAAAACGCATATTAAAAACTCCTAAATTAAACTTCTATCAGTTTTTTTTTACAAAAGGAACTAGTGAAACATATTACTATTTTTTTCTGCACACCTGATATATTTTAATCGGTGGTTTAGAAAAAAAAATACACAAACATAAAAGAAAAACAGAACTAAAAATAGTCTTTTACGGGGGCTTCAGGAGGACAGACCCTCTCCCTGATGAATAATTCTTTGTATCCTTTCTTTTACTGTTCAATTACTTTAAATCCTATGCGAAGAACAAACTTTGTTATTTTTTGAAATTTTCGAGAGGGAAAGAAAATTTAGTTAATTAAATTTGAAAATATAAAGAGGGGCAATTCTGCTCAACTACCATTTCTGGCACCCATGTTTCCTTTCCATCCCATTGTACAAAAGATATAATTTTATACAAAAACATATTGATATTTGGAAAATATGAAACCCTTATCAAAGATTCATGGTATAACATAGCATATAATTAAAAATATTATTGATCAAAACTCAAAATATGCTTACGATTCTCTTGCATCGGACTTTTGATCCTCAATTCTGCTCGATAATTTCGTATCTATCATCACGGCATTGTTATACTATCATCGACGACCAACGTTTCGAAGAAATTATAAAACTTTCCAATTTTGGCTGCCTATATCGTTTCATTGTTATTTTTTCCTTTAAAAATTGAAATTTTGATGCAAAATACTTATGGCTAGAATTTAAAAAACAGATACTTCAGAGATATTAGCTGGAATTCAAAATAATCCAATGCTTGTAGTTTATTCCTGTCTAAAGAAGTAATCCCCGAATAGTAAACCAAGAAATAATTGTCCATGTGAATGATACAGGAAGATAGGAGAAAGGGGGATAATGATTTTGTGGGATTCTTGGCACTGCAATATATCAGGAGTTGTCGGTCTGCATTGGTGTCCCTTTTGTTGATTTATTCTGTATTCGATTGCAGACACCATACCAGTCATCTGAGGACCCCTACTAACCAACAGTATGTGACAGATATGACAATTACCCCGAACGTCTTTAAATACCTTATTTACTGACTAATGGAAACATGCTGTTGTTAATTACCATGTGAGAAAAACGTGACCAGTCTTTCAAAACTGAAACATCTGGATATTTTTTAAACGGAGACTGCGGTGTATAAAGATCTTTTTCAAAGAGCTTTTGGGGTCTTTATGTTAGGAAAAGGAGGAGAATAATAGTTTTCGATTAGAAAATTCCAAGTAAAACTAATGTATGCATCTGAAGGAACTAATGTTAGCGCGGTATTTCAGGTGTTTCACTACTGTTAATTATGGTGAAACGGCAAGTAAATATCCCTTTCTTCCCAATTCCTTTCAGTTTGTTTTCTGAATACTCAAAGAAAAGTCAAATAGTTTTAAAAATCAATTCATATTTATTTAAAAATCAATTTACTTCATAAAATTCTTAATTTATTAATGTGCTTTTTATTTTAAATATTTAATAAATCAGGAAGATCTGCGTCCCCTCGCGCCCTTAGCATCCCCCTTGAAAAAAAAAGTAAGGGGACGCTTGAAATAAAATAAAAAAGTGGGGGACGCCGTCCCCCTGCGTCCCCCCTCGACTACACCACTACTATACATGAGAATTTAATCATTTTTAGATCATTTTATACGTTATAAGTTCCCGGTGTGCAGATTGAATTTATTTTTTTTATTTGACTCATTTTTTGAGGTTTTATTTCTATTTTAAATTCAAATTTTCAGCTTTTCGAGAGATATTTTTTTATATATTTTAGAAAATGTTATTAATTTAAACTGTTGCCAATTGTATAAACAGCGAAACAATAATGTTTACTTCAAATTAAAAATTTATTTACTCGTGACTATTGTAAACAGAAATAAAAACTTTAAAATTAGAATTAAATGATAACATGTTAAAAGCAGGAAAATTACGTCCTAAGAACCATATTCACACTTGAATTTTAAAAGAGAAACAAAATGTTAAAATAAAAAAATTATTATGCGCTAAAACTTGTAAAGGGGAGAAATTACATTATTTAAAATGGCCAAAAAATATGGTAAAACATTTAAATTAAAAAATATATTTGCGCGAGATATTTTGAGATAATCTTTTCAACTATTATCGTGAATTCAAAGACAGCGCAAATAATATTTTCTTCTAACAACTAAAGTATTTTCACCTGAATATTAATTAGAGAAATAAAACTTTGGTGTAAATTACGTCAGATTTAAAACGATACATTTAAAATGAATTATTTAAAAGAACTATCTTATATCGCTGTTAAAAAATACCGGGAGACAAGGACACTGTTTACTTAATTCATTTTACATTAGCCTATTTTCAAATGTTTAACTAATTTTTTAATTAAATACGTAAACAGCCATTGAATATCTTAACAGCAGAAGATTTGGTCTTAAAAATCCCCAATCCAAGGAAAACGAATAGAAACCCGTTTACAGAAAAATCACTACTGTTTTTTTTTCTTTTTTTTTTCTCTTTTTTTTTTTTTAAATTCAATATTTTTAAAGCCGATCAAATTAGCGTGCTTTTTGGATTTTGGTGTGCCTGAACGGGGGTTGGCGAGCGTAGCTCGTAGGGGGCAGAGCCCCCAAGTTTCTTATATAATTATGCAGTGCATTAAGGATTTTTCTTTTTTTTTTTTGTCAATCATCAAAAATCAGCATTTTTCTACGATAAAAGTTGAATACCCTCTTCAAATAATCAGCATTAAAGAAAAAAAAAAGGAGAGAGAGAGCTTTTCATAATTTCCACCTTTTGTCTCGTCTAGTCACTAAAATAAGTCATATTTAATTAAAAATTACTGTTTATTTTAATTTCAGATAAGCCAATTTTAAACTACAATGGTTGTCGCAACTCACACGCACAAAAAACAAAAACAAAAACAAACAAAAAAAAACAAACACCAACAGCGCGTCGTGTCGCGCATGTGTCGTGTGTTAATTAGTATTTAATGGGAAAATAGCTCCACATCCGCCAATTTCTATTTTCTCCAGAAAGATAGAGAGCTCCAGAATACGGTATAATAATAAAAAAAAAGTGTCACACCTGGTATTACTACAGAAACCACTGGGTATCTATAGAACCGATTTGAAACCCCGCCGAAATGGTAATTTGTCTTCTTAGGAACTCCCACGTTACTGACTAACAGCATTGAAAACTGAACCCAAATACATCTGCACTTCTCTTTACTTATATTTATCCATTCTTTTGTAAAAGGACTTTTACAATTTTAGTGGTTTATCTATTTATTTTAATTACATATGTATTTTTCAATTTATATATTCGGGTGGTGTTTGAAGTTTAAAGAGGTTAAGCAGATCCGGTTTAAAAAAAAATAACGTTTTTACATATTGGCTTTTTCGGATGCTAAAAATATTATCGAATTTTTAAATAGATATGAAAAATTAACATTTTCTTCTTTCAAAAGCAAAATTTACATAAGTTTCCATTGTAAAATCTTGTGAAGAATTAGTCTTGGCGCCCTTGGCGGTCTAACACTTATATTATCATTAAGAAATTATGGAATGCTCCACTTTAGTAGAACTAAGGGCATCAATTTGTGTGTGTATTTGTGGGGAGTGTGCGTGTGTGTGGGAAGGAGGGGGGTTTGCTATTACAAAAACACGATACTACTTTTTTTCAAGTTATTTTTGCAGAGGCGCTGAAAAATATCTGGCCAAGTGACCAAGGGCGCCATGATTACAAAAACACGGTATTAGTTTTTTTTAACTTATTTTTACAGAGGCGCTAAAAAAAATCTGTCCAAGGGCGCCATGATTACAAAAACACGATGATAGTTTTTTGAAAGGGATTTTTACAGAGGCGCTGAAAAATATCTGACCAAGGGCGCCATGATTACAAAAACACGATATTAGTTTTTTAAAACTTATTTTTACAGAGGCGCTGAAAAAATCTGACTAAGGGCGCCGTAATTAAAAAACACGATATTAAGTTTTTGAAATTTATTTTTACAGATGCGCTGAAAAAAATCTCTCTAAGGGCGCCACACGATAATAGTTTCAAAATTATTTTTACAGAGGCGCTGAAAAAATCTGACCAAGGGCGCCATGATTACAAAAGCATGATATTAGTTTTCTGAAAGTTATTTTTACAGGGCGCTGAAAAAATCTCACCAAGAGCGCATTGATTACGGAAACACGATATTAGTTTTTTGAAAGTTATTTTTACAGAGAGGCGCTGAAAAAAAAAATCTGCCCAAGGGCGCCATGAGTACAAAAACGCGATAATAGCTTTTTGAAAGGCATTTTTACAGAGGCGCTGAAAAATATCTGACCAAGAGCGCAATGATTACAAAAACACGATATTAGTTTTTTTTAATTTATTTTTACAGAGGCGCTGAAAAAGACCAAGGGCGCCATTATTACGTAAACACGATATTAGTTTTTTAAACTTATTTTTACAGAAGCGTTAAAAAAATTGACCAAAGCCGCCTCTGACAAAGGGACCAAATGAAATTAAAATGAAAATCCCCTGTCTTAAATTGGCATTTTTTTTTTTGTTCTTTCACAAAAAACAGAAATACCAAACTACCGGGCAGCCCCTGTCTTAAATTGGCATTTTTTTTTTTTTTTTTTTTTTTTTTTTGTTCTTTCACAAAAAACAGAAATACCAAACTACCGGGCAGCCACCCAGGGCGCTGAATATTTGACAGAAAATATACTAAATACATCATTAATACCAATATTAATTTATGTAGAAGTTACTATTCTTCGGGGTACTGAATAAAATCTGGACCAGGGCGCCATGACTATCAAAGTCTCTGTGAATGAATCCATTTAAAATGAGAATATGTTTCTTATACAGTGTTTCGTCGTTTATACTTGCACAAAAGGCAGAAATACAAAAATACCTCACAACACCAGGGGCGCTAAATACTTAGACGCAGAAAATATGCAAACGTGTTAGACGCAGACTCATTAGACACTTATTAGAAGCATTCCTAGAACAGAAATTATTTAGGCGTACATCTAAATGAGTACTTAATATTATTTTTCTTAGAATTTATCATTAGTACAGGCTTTAAAACAAAGTCTGGTCCTGGATACAATGTGTAACAATGGCATATCTGATTGTCGATAACTTATGTTATCTCGAAATTGGTTTATCTAATTGTCTTTGATCGCACATAGTTTGCTTATGCTATACTTTAAAAAATAAAAAGCATTACTTTTTAATTTTCCAAATGAAAATCTTTGAAAATTTTATGCCTTTCAAAATGCGTGCTTAAAAAAAGATTTAAAAAAAAAAAAAAAGTGACGATGGGCGCACCGGGCATTTGCCTCGTTGCCCGGTGGGCCAGTACGACCCTGCTTTCACCACTCTTTCATATTATGAACCTTTCTCTTCCCAGAGTTGAATTCCGGAAGGGGGCGGGGGGGGAGTGGTGCGGGGGTGAATTTTTTTTTATTGTAGAGATTTCTACAATAAATATCATTAAATGAGGTTTTTTAATGGAGATCTCCGATAAATATTATTTATTAAATATAAAATTTTAAAAGTGGGGCTGCGTGATTTCCGGGTATATACTGGGATAAAAGAGGGAACCCACGTGGGAGGGGTAGATTTGAAACTTTTTTTGGACCAGTCATTTGATATATCATCGGAAAGTTACTCTTTCATGTTATGAACCTTTCTTCTTCCCTCCCTAGTTTGGCGCCCCGAGAGGGGCACTTTTCGAACTTTTTTGAAATCGTAGCGTTTTTAAACATTTTAGATCGGATTTTTTTACGGATCCCTCCGATAAATAATTTTTAATATATGGAAATTTCAAAGAGAAGGATGGGCAGGGTATATTTGGGGGGGGGGGGACGATAATTGGAATCCTGGGAGTTGGGATTCTTTTCTATCTTTTGCTGACACCCCTCATGTGATATATCATTGGAAAGCTCTGTGACTACTATTTAATTTTATATATCGCCCGCGCCCCTCCCCTTACTTTGCCCCCGCGCGGGGGCACATTTCTAAATTTAGCCGACACCCCTCATGTGACATATCGTTGGAAAGTCCTGTGACCACTTATTCACATTATGCACTTTCCTTGCCCCTCCCCCTACTTTGCTCCCCGCGGGGGTTCGTTTAATGTATTCCTGAAGAAGACTTTCTAAAAATGGGGAAATTAAAGATCCAATCTCAAATGACGTAGAAAAATTAAAAAAAATTTTGATCCTTTTATCATTCTTTAGTTCATGTTTTTGTCACTAGGGGGTGCTTTTGATTTTTATTTCTTTGGCCATTTTGGTGCTAATTGCCGAAAAATTCTAATTTTTGATACTTAAACTCCCCTTACCGCTTCATAGCTACTCGCGTTTTTTCAGCTTTTTTCAACCAGGGGGCACCCTTACAAGACTTTTCCAGTCTTATGGCTCCTTTATAGCCTCCTTTTGGTTTGTTGTTTTTTTATTCCATCTGTTTTCAGTTACCCTATATTTAATAAAATCTGCCTTATATATATGTAAAAACAATGATTTCAATAATCGATTCTAGAACATCTCCTTTGTAGATTCTCGAAAGTAATCGATGACTGTATCGATTGTGTATTTTACAATAACGATTTTTTTCGATTGGTAACTTTTCGAGAATCATTCATCACTAAGCTCTATCACTACTATGAAATTGTCGGCCAGAATAATAGCTAAGTTTTCCAATAACTGTTTTTAGCTTTTCTCGTTATAATCGATTGTAAAACATCTCGATTGTAGATTCTAGGAATTAATCGATGGCTGTATCGATTGTGATTTTTTACGATGACGATTTTTCTCGATTGTCGAATTCTCGAGAATCGCCCATCACTAATAATGATTGTCGTTTGTGTATTTCATCCATACTCTCCTATGAATATTTATCGTGAATTTATATAGTCAAACGTTTTGCGTCGTATGACTCAATTGTTATATCGCTTGACAAATCGTTTTTTTTTCTGTATACTAGAATTGCTGCTATCATAGGGTGAAAAATAGTACCTTATTTTCACATTATTCATTAGGGGTAAAATATAATTTTATATAAAATATGTTATTCCGTGATAATTTATCCGTTCTGTGTTTATCTAATTGTTTTATGAGTTCCTATACACTAAAATGCACCCATTTATTTACTAAAATGTGAAATTTCAATGTGTAATATTATATTTTATCTACAATGATTTTCTTTATGGTTTACTACTATGTTTTTTCTTTTTTTTTAGAATGAGGTTAATTAATCTTTATATATTATTTTTCGTTCCTTTTAGGTTTTGTCACTAATCTTTGTCATATATATTTAAAATGAAAGGTATAATATAGTTTATTACCATATAAATTAAAGTATACAGTGGCGGTCAAAAGTTTCCGGCCAGCATAACATTTTTGGTTAATTTGTAAGTATACCCATATGAAGAGGAATCTCAAAGTGATACTTATACACTTTATTGACATAACAGTTAAGAACTTATTTATGGAATAAGAAATAAATATTAATAAATTTAAATAACAAAATTAATTGCAAAAGAAAATGCATGTTCTCAAAAGTTTCCGGCCACCTTGGCAAGTTTGGAAAAATATGGTGTTATAACAGAAAATAACAGTGGTCAACAACATTTACAGTTAGTATTTTGCATTCATACGTTTAGTAGTAAGTACTGCGGCTCAGCAACGTGGAATCGATTCGATGAATGGTTGTATATAATCGATGTTAAGTTTTTTACAAGGTTCTTGCAATTTTTGGGGAAATGCTACTGAATTCGAATATTTATAATTCCACACACGTTTTCAAGTTAGTTTCAAAGATTTTCTATTGGACTCTGATTGGGCTGTCCATTTCAAAAGCGGAATTTTTTTTCTTGCGGAAGCCACTGCTTGACGAGCTTGCAGGTATGCTTTTGGTCGTTATGATGATGAAACAAATAGTTGCGACAACATTTTTTCCTCCAATAAGGCAGCAAATGATCTTGCAAGATATCCTTATGCATTGAACTATTCATCTTGCCGCGGATTTGAAATAACTGACCGGCATATTTTCCAAAAAATGATCCCCATAGCATAACGTGTGCACCGCTATGCTTCATTGTAGAAATCACATATCTTGAATTTTATCTTTTGTTTTTAGATCGTCGGTTGTAGTGTCTGTTATCACTTCCAAAAAGATTGAACGTCGATTCATCGGAAAATAGTACTTTTCCAGTTTTCACTTGACCAGTCTTTGTACTCCTTGGCAAACGCCAGTCGGACCCTCTGATTTTTTTTACTTACAAAAGGCTTTTATCCCCTATTGTTCCATAAAGTCCTACGTCTCGTAAGCGTCTTGACATGACATGGTAGACCGACTTATTTCAGCAATATATTAACACCGTCAATTGCGGGGAATTGCAGTGGCATTTTTATGCGGGTCATGAACTACTTGTTCCTGATAATCCTGTCCACAAGAATAGTCGTTTTCAGGGGTCCTCCGGACCGTCGCAAGTCCTGAAGTCCATGACCATCTTTATATATTTTTTAAATATCGTTCAGAGCAAATTTTCCGATCGACAACTTTGCCGCAATCCCACGACAGCATTGTCCCTTTAGCAACCAACGAATCACTCGTTAAGGAACAATAAATTGTTCAACTTTTCATTTTTGAATGTAAAATACGTTATTCACGTTGATTAATTAACAAACACGGCCAAAAAAACACTGTACTGATAGCAAAAACTAACAGAATGACGAATGGCCGGGAACTTTTGCACATGCAAATTTCGAATTCCTCCCGTTTTCATCAAGTATCTTCAGTATCCAATCAAAATGATCACGTGGTCAGAGGTAATTTACTTATTCTTAACTTTTGGAACAATTGTGCTTCTTCTTCGCTGAAACGTTCTGTCAAACAAATCAAAGAAACTAACTGGCCGGAAACTTTTGACCGCCACAGTATATGGCTATTCATATATTGTTTTGCTACTGAAAAGTGCTTGTTAATAATCCCATGAAAACATTTGTGCAATGCTAGTTTATCGTCCAGCGATAAAATCTGACATCCCGGGTAGTACAATATAATTCTATGTGATTATAACATAGTCTTTCATTTGTTATTCGCTTATACTTATTCTGTGGTTGTCAATTTTTAGGTTTTAATTAATATTTTTAGAATGGTTTCCTATTCTGGGGTTTACAAAACGGTGTGCCTTTTATTTGGGCCCCTTGTGTAATCATCCACTCTAATGTTTGCCTAATATGCATCTATAATGCTTATTTATATTTATATTTATATTTTTTCATAACCAGGTTTTCTTTTTCAGTCTGTGTATGTGAAATTTTTAAATGTTTAAATTTTTTTTTATATGTTTTCAGCAATTTTTCACAATATCGTTTTTGTTTACATTTTTCTAATTGCTACTTGTTTTTTCTATTAATGTGTCGAAAAATTTTATTTATTCTAACGAAATGACATACTAAATCTTTTTTATTTATGAAGGGTATAAAACTAAAAGTGTTGTATAAGGTTTTTTACATACAATTTTAAATTGTTGCTGTGTCATAAAGGTATGGTAATCAAAACAATTGCCATGTTTAAAATTGTCTACGTGACACTGCAATTTTAAATCATTTGTAGAAGGAAGATTCGAGTGATTTTATGTCCTTGTGCGTACAATTTTGTGTTTTACAATTCTTTTTTTTACTACAATGTAACATTTTTTTACATTTATTCATTTTTTTATATTATGCTAAGGTCTTATCGTTGTGGAATGTTTAAAATGTGTATATCAGAGGTATTTTCTTCGTACAATTTTTTTGCATATTTATTATTGTAATAAAATACATGTTCATCCCAATGATTGATACTTCGCAAATCATATTTATCTTCCAAGGCACCATTTTTTCTGTGTTTCAATTTTTTTTTTAAATTTTATAATAAAAATATTTTTTTCTAATATTTTATATATTTTTATTTCAAGTATCCTTGAAGTAAGTATTTTGTTTTTTCGCTAGCAATCAAAATATAGGTAACATGTTTTTCAAATAGGTAATCTTTTTACTTATAATACATATACAAAATAACCTGTTTTCTTATTTTTTTCTATATTTTATTAGTACATTTTCTGTTCATTTTATAATCCCAATCGCGCCTGTCGGCCTAATCGTTCGGAGTTTTCGTGGTTTTCTTCGAGCCGTGGATTTTCCATGCGTTAATACGGATTAGGTTCCCTTAGAAAGACCCCCACGGAGGGCACTCCCCCCGGGCCTATATCCCTCGTGAAGATAATCGGCCGTCAAAAATCAACCCAACCCTGTTCATTTTATAATTTTTATTTTTTAGGTTAATCGGCATTTCATATCTCTTCTGTATTCCAAGTTTACTCTCTTAATTTTCTAAATAATGATTTTAATTAATATGTAATTCGATATTAATTGTATTATTCAATTATTCAGCTGTGTTGTCACTGCAAATTCCATGTCCGTATCTAAGCTAGTAATCGTCCATGCCATGGAAAACTGTCATTTGTCAAAGCGTTTGTTGAGGAGAGCAAATAGACTTAAGGTCAAGATCGAGACTCAGAGACCACTGACCAGACCCTCCCTCCCGGGCTTGAGGACCCAGGTTTACGGGTTTGTTTTCTGGATCAGCGGGGCGCTGTAGAAGTACAGGCGCCAGATCGCCGCAGGCGTCCACCCACCAGCGGAGATCCCGACAAGTACGTGGGCCGACTGTTTGAGCTAAGCCGTTGTTTCTAGTTTGGGGAGTGCTCTATGTAAATCTTTATTTGGCGCCGCACACCACTTACTCGTCGTGCGAAGCGGAATAGGGCTGGAAAATTTTTGTGTCTAAATGTTGGCAGCTACCTAGCAGGGGGGGGGGGAATTTTGAGGGAAGATACACGACGTAAAAATGCTCTACTTGAGGAAAACACTGATTGAGAACTGTAATTAGAAGAACTAGGTTAAAAACATGCCGAGATGCTAGGGGCTGCCAGAGAAGGGAAAATTTTGGGCCTAAATGCAAGGCAGACGAAACGCTGCTGAGGGAGACGGGATTTCGCCTTTCTACCGTACCCCACCGGGGAAAAACTGGCTCCGTAGGCTGTCCTTTGGAGCGGGTCCGGTAGCTCGTGCGGACAATGTCCAATTGCACCTAATAATGAGGCGAACTGTCAAAAGAAATAAAAAAAAAACCATAAAAAAAAGGGGGGACTTGAGGCTCCCCCGGATGTGCGGCGAGCCGCTCATCCAGGGGGGCCGAGGGGGAACCTGTAAGAGAAACTATTGTTAGACATACATTATTCATTCATACATTTTAAAACTTTAATGAGTTCTAGATAATGTTTAAGATCCGGAAACCGAGGGTGGCTAATCCAAAAGGTACTGATTCCTAAGATTAAAACCTGATGCAAATCTATGGGGACTGATAGAAATTGTGCTGAGTAGAGGGCCATTCCCTTGACTAGGGAGACCAATGTCGGTAATACCCTCCGATTTACTAAATGCTGGGAGTGGCTGGCCTTAGCTTAGCTTATAACTGCGCGAAACTGAGATGAGGACATGGTGAAACTTATTTAAAAATACTTAGTGGGGGCCAGGCACTTATATGAGGGATTCTGTCGTGACCCGGGCTCGAACCCACAGCCTCTCACACTGTGGTATATTGTCTAACTCTCACTTAGGAATATAGAGCCCGTGGTTCGCGATGCTTGAGTTCTACGAAAAACTTGCCTCCTTACAGGGATAGTAGGATTGCTAACCTGGTCTAGGGCCTCTTAAGCGGAATTAACTGGAAAAAAAAAAAAAGGTTACCATTAGAAGGGGAGCCGAAAGAAAGACTGCGTTACCAGCGGATGCTCTAGATAATATTGCAATAGAGGGGTAGAGAAAGATGCGGCTGTGGACCCTGCCCAGAAGGGTAGCAGGCCGGGTTTCATTTCATACCCCCGTCCCTGGCTGATCGCTGTCCACCGCTGCTAGTAGAAAGATAGTAGTGCTTGCCCGCACACGTGTCCCCTGGAGAGAATTTC
The DNA here is from genome assembly GCA_963932465.1 of Maratus speciosus. Taxonomy (NCBI): domain Eukaryota; kingdom Metazoa; phylum Arthropoda; class Arachnida; order Araneae; family Salticidae; genus Maratus; species Maratus speciosus. The sequence goes on from OZ010787.1 coordinate 2,672,594, forward strand.
TTTCCGGGCGACCGGTCGTTGAGTCCCTTCTAGCTCACGCCCCTGGCTTGCGCCACGTGTGACCGGCCTAGAAGAAGAGAAGGATGGGAGAGGTTTAAATTTTTACAGATGGTTGGAGAATAGGCGTTGCGAGGGTGCCATTCCGTGTCTCCGTCCTTAGCCCACCCCACCTCACAAACCTCTTTCGAGGCTGCTTGGTACGGATGCTTGCCCGGTGTCCCGCAGTACCGGCGCGTGGCTTTCGCTGCTAAAGGACTAGATTCCCTTCCCTGCACCCCCTTCACGCTTGAAGGCGAAAAGGGATAGAAGTGTGGGGGTTGCCTCCCCCGGTAACGCAGGGGGAACTGAGCTGATAGCAAATATGCTTAAAAGTTAGATTTGGAAGGGGGATGCTAGAGCGCCCTAGGCCAAAATTTGACTAGATTGGAAATCTTGCTGCTGGGAAATGGCTTGCCTATCGCTGAGATTGGTTAGCTGAAAACTGGGTTTGTACTTACCTTGTTATTCTTTTTTATCTTTTGTGCACTTGACAACACACGGACGGACGGAGATGTGCCGGAGGCGGGTGCCGCTTCTTGATTTGCCATTGTGTGTAGCTTGCTCGGCCGGTAAAGTGGTTGCATTTCGTCTGATGCGGGGCTCCTGTTGAGGGCCGTGGCCAGCTGCTGCTACACGGCTACCGAACACACTCATAGGACGAAGACAAATTGTGCATTTTATAATTTTTATGTGGCAATAGGAAACCTAAGCCCTTTTTTTTTTTTTTTTTTTTTTTTTTTTAATATTTACATAAAAATACATAAAACATTTAATACATTAAATACTGTTTCTTACTTAAAGTTCTTGAGACCATTGACTGGGTGTTGTTGCTTTCTTGTTGTGTGCTGTTGTTCTGTGTGTGTGGTGTTAAGAGTGGAAGGGTGAGTGTGTACACTGGTGGTGCTCCTGGAGCGCCGTGTTGCTAACTGCGTCTAACTGTCTGCCATGAGCTGGTTTTGTTTGTCCTCTGTGAGTGGTCGTGGTTGGGTATCCAAGATACCCTTTCCACCCCTCTGATGCTTGTGATCCTCACCCTTCCTGAAATGACGTCCTGCCCTGACGCGAGTGCCATGCCCTTATCTGTTTGCAACTGCCTGATCCGAAAGAGAGTCTGGTAGATCGTGCAGTCCGGTGAGTTTGCCTGATGGTTGGTATTCTTGTAGGAGACTGCGTAGCCCTTGTTTGCTGCATTGTAACTGGAACATGCGTGGCATCTTCGATTTTTGCTCTTGCACTCCGTGTACAGATGCGATCCCGCGCAGATCGAGCACCGCTGGGCCCTGTCGCAGTTTGCCGCTAGATGATCGTATTCTAGGCATCTGTGACATCTCGTTACACTGATGTATGCCCGAATTGGGCATTCCCTGAGTCCCAGGCACACCGAGCCTGCTCTCAGCAGTCGGTCTGCCAAGGCCTCGGGGAGTAGGACCTGTTGGTTCTTCCACCCGCTCTGGGATCCCACCTGCCTAGCCAGAGTGACTGCTTCGCTTCCGCCATGCCCGTCCAGTCCTAGCATCGTCATCAGTCTCTCCTTTATTATATCTTCTTGTACATATCTTGGGATTTTGAATATTATGACACTCTTCTTCTTTATCTTCGCTGTTATGACTTGGACTTCGTTACTAACTTCTTCGTTACTTTTGATTTTCTCTGTTATTTTCCTTGCTTGATCCTCATTGTCGCAAAACATCTTGAGCCCTTTGTTAACTCTTCTTACTTTCTTCACTCCACTGTGCAATTCTGTTGTTACTTCGAATATCTTCTTCTCCAACTCTTCTTTGTTCGCTTCGCTCTTTGTTTGGATAATCAGGGTTGATTTAGCCACCTTGACCGCTTCCGCGTAGTCCCTGCTGGGTTTGGTTTGGGTCCCGGTGGCTACCTCCTCCCTGGTCATTCTGCCTCCTTCTTCTGTGCTCGTTCTTGGTCCCAGCTGATTATTTTCCATGGCTGATATCTGTACTTTGGCTATCTGGTATTGCAGCTCCATTTCCATTATCTGATTCATAAGTATTTCTGCGCAGTCGTCAAGTTCTTGTTTGGTTGTCTTTGCTAATCTTCCGCTGTCTTGTTGAATTCTTCTCAGTAGCCTCAGGGTTGAAATTGCTTTTTCTGCGGCTTTGCTTCTTATTACTTCTTCCTGTTCGTCCATGAACTGAAATACCTGTGTTTTCAGGGCTTGTAGTTCTTCCTTGTCCTTTTGTTTCTCTTCTTCACTTTTTCCTGAGCTTTTGTTCTTGTCTTCGTGTTCTTCGTCCACCTTGCTCTTTGGGCTTTCCGATTCTTCTGTAGTTATCGGTGGGTTTTCATCTATAGGTTTTCTCATCCCTTCTTCCTTTCTCTTTTCGTTTTTTTCCTTTGCTTCTTTGACTTCCTGTTCTGGTTCTTCACTTTTTCCTTCTCCTTTTTCCTTGTTTATCTCGGCTGTCTCTCTTCCTGCACCTTTTACTTGCTTACTTGCTTCCTTACTCTTCTTCTCCGCTCGCAATAGTCTCACCTTTTCGTTCCTTCGTTTTTTCTGTTCCTTCCTACGTATCCGCTTTTCGTCTCTTTGGACCTCCCATAATGCGTGATCCTGATCCCTATGATATTGTTTCTCTTCTTCCGTCAGACCTAGACTTTCGTCGAAGTCACTATCCGGTTCTGTGTCAGTGCTGCTGACTGGGCCGGTGCTGTATTCAAATTCGCTGTCGTCTTCTGTGGTGCTTTCCTCACTTCCACTGTCTGTTTCTTCTTTTCTTGTTTCCTTTGGGTGCGATTGCTCGTCCCAGTTTTTCGTCTTTGTTGACTGTTTGCTTGCTAATTCTCTTCCTTCTGCCTCCTGCTTCTTCTGTTTTCTTCTTGCTTCTTCCTGTTCTTGGATTCTTTCTCTCTCCAATCTTCTTTCCTCTTCCTGTTCTTGTGCTTTTTCCTGCTCCCTTCTTCTCTCTTCTTCTTCTTCTTGTCGCCTCTTCCTATCTCTTTCTCTTATTCTTTCTTCGTCTTCTCTCTGTGCCCTTTGGAACCAACTCTCTCTCGGAGGTCTGTTGCTGTTGTTGTGCCTACCATTACCGTATGGTGACTCGTTATACCTACCATCACCGTACGGTGACTCGTAGTATCTATTGTTGTCATTCCTTTTCCCTCGTTTACTGGGCATGGTGGGGATTACTAAGCCTTAGTAGCAATCCGCGTGGAGTGATGTAAAACTGTGATAGTGTAAAAGTGTAGTGTTACTGGGTGGTTACCTATGTGCCTGTGTTGATGTACTTCTGATTAGACTGGGAATCGAACCCCTAGCCCAGCGCCACCGGACTGACGCCCGGCACCTATAAGCTGCGAAAACCTAAAGCTACTAAACTGAAAAAAAAGGGGGGGGGGGAAGAGGCCTCTGCAAGAGGGGAATGGCTGTCACGTGGAGCCGAGGGTGAAAAGAATGGAGTGGTCAAAATGATGGCAAAATGGGGCTAAGGAATTAAAACGAGACTGATAGCTGAAGCTGGAGCTGAAATTGAGCTGCCCACACCGAACCCTATCCGGCGACATATGACAAGGCATGAATAAGAAAAAGTAAAGGAATTGACCCCCCTCCCCCCTACTAACTCCCCCCCTAATTAAAATTTTGAAAAACTGGGCGTTCCGATCGACTCAGCGTGCCCAGAAACCTACGAATAGGGAAGGCAAGCCAAAATACTCAATAGTTTAGGAGATACTTCGATTCTTGTAATCATTAATTAATAAACCTTAATTAAGCACGTAAAACTTAGTAGAGATGATGAACGCTGATAAAAGTAACATTTTCGTGATGCTTGCGACAGACCCTATCCGGCGACATATTACAAGGCATGTTTATGAAAGAACTAGAAATTGACCCCCCTCCCCCCTACTAACTCCCCCCCTAATTAAAATTTTGAAAAATTGGGCGTACCAATCGACTCAGCGTACCCAGAAACCTACGAATAGGGAAGGCAAGCCAAGATACTCAATAGTTTAGGAGATACTTCGATTCTTGTAATCATTAATTAATAAACCTTAATTAAGCACGTAAAACTTAGTAGAGATGATGAACGCTGATAAAAGTAACATTTTCGTGATGCTTGCGTCAAACCCTATCCGGCGGCATATTACATCTGAAACTGGGGGTGGAAAGATTTGACACTAGCAAGTCTTGCTACAATACCGTGTCTAGTAAGATAAATTTCTTTCTAATTTCTGATTTATTTGTGCTGCTATGAAGGCCAATTCTTGCCCCAAACCGGTTCTGCTGACGGAAGTGTAGTCGCTTTACTACTGTTCCAGCTTACCGTTGCTCCGTTCTCCGAGTTCATTGTTTGTAAGCGAGTTTTAACCAAAATTCCCTTTAACGTATTCGCTTTGCCTGCTCAAAGCTGTCGTGTTGTTTGGGGAGAAACTCGTTAAAATGGGAGTGGGTGTTCACTGCCTCTCGTAATCCTTTTAGTGGGGGGTATGGGGAGTTTGATCTCCGCGTTCTTTTTTCTTTTTTCTCCAAGCTAATTTGACCTTCCTCCTCCGCTGCTCTGCAATGATGCTACCTTTCGTGTCGCGTGTTTCGTGCGTTCTATTGATGTCTTCATTTGACTATATCTTGCTATTGTTGTGTATATTTTGATTAATCTTACTTTTATGTCATGTTTACTTGTGTATAATATAATAAAATCCAGTTTGTATATTTATATTATTTTTTTTTTGGGGGGGGGACGTTTAAAAAAAGTTTAATTTTTATATATTTGCGAAATTATTCTATTTAATTTTTGTACCAATATGTGATATGTTTATTTATTTATTCATTCATTTATTTATTTATTTTTTTTTAATGTATAATTGAGTTCACGATTTTAATGGGCTTCCTTTTGGAAACACTAAATTTTGTACAAAATATTTAAAAAATAATTGTATCGTTTTAATCAGTATTCGTCTAAACTTGTTTATTTTCGTGTTTTGAGGAAAACCTAATTTAAAAACACATTTCGTATTCTATTTTATATATATATATATATATATATATATATATTCCATGCGGGCATATTGTATCGCTTAATGAATACTTGTTTATTTATTTATTTTTTGTTTGCGATGTTAGGCGCGAATAATTTGGAGATATGAATTGTGACATGTTTCAACTCCGGTTTGTCCCTGTTTTTGATTAGATAACTGTCATTTCGAAAAATTCTTTCGACATAATATAGGCTTGAGAATTTCTGGTTTAATACCTTGGGTTTGATTAACAATTTTAAATAAACTACGTCTCCTAAGTTTAGCTCTCTGTGTTTTAATTTTGAGTTTTTGTTCAAGTCCTCGACCGCCTTTTGTTGATTTATGAGAGCTTGTCTCCCGATTTCGTGCATGTGTGATAACTTGCTTTGCACATAGGTGCTGTAAGAATCCATATTATGCACTGTAAAATTCGTACATGATGTTTTGATTTCTCTCGCAAAAAATAACATGCTGGGTGTGAAATCTATTATTCGATGTTTAGTTGTATTGTGCATAAGCACGAAATATTGGAATTTAACATCTCATTCGTATGTTTTCGCACACATAGATGCTATAGAATTTTTTTAATCGCGATGAGATCGTTCCAAAATTCCTTGAGAACTAGGGTGATAGACGCTTGACGGAATAAGCTCTATATTTAAATTTCCCATATACTTTTTGAAGTCTTTTGACCTGAAGTAGGGTCCATTATCACTTGCGAGAAATCTTGCCAATCCGTAGGCAGTAAAATATTGGTTCAAAGACTTAATTATGACCTTAGTGTCAATCGATCTAAGTCGGAATGCTTGTAGGAAACGTGTAGCTGAATCTATGACAGTTAGTATGTACTTGTTCCTATTTAAGGGTATAACTAAAGTTCCCACGATATCTACTGTTAATCTTTCTCCTGGCAAGTAATTCTTGTCCATTGTCTTCAATGGTATCTGTATTGTTTTCTCCTGCTTAAAAGTATTGCATGTTATACACTTCGTGCAGAATGTTTTTATCTCTTGATACATTCTATACCAGAAAAATCTCTCTTTTGTAATGTCATAAGTTTTTAGGTAAGCAATGTGTGGTACATGTGTATTTTTTAAAATATCTTCTTTCAGGCTTTGCGGTGCAATGTATAAGTCATCATTACTTGAATTTTGTGCATTTTTCAAAATTAGTATCCCATCTTCATTTAAACTGTACTTTTCGTAATTTTTTACTTTTTTTGTTGCTGTAAAGCTTCTATAATTTCTTTTAATTTAGGGTATTTCATTTGTTCTTTTCTTATATTATCCGCGTTTAAATTTTTATTCACCATGAAAAGGTGTTTTTTTAATTTATCTGCTATTGTCTACGACTATTTAATGGAACGAGAATTAAAGTCTGCCGGGTTGTTAGCTTCTGAGATGTGAGATATCTCGAAATCATAGTCTTGGAGTTTAAGTAGTCATCGTGCTACGATCACAGGTAGTTTTTCAAATTGTAAATGATATGTTAATGCATTTGAGTCCATTAATAAATAAAAAAAATTCCTAATAAAATACGTCTAAATTACGTGATTGTTTCGTATATAGCCAAAAGCTGGATTTGCAGACTTGAGTATTTTTTTCTGATTCTCTTAACTTTCTTCCTGTAAATTCAATTGGTATCATTTTATCGCTTTGCTTTTGTGCCAAGATACCTGAGGTTGCGATTTTTGATCCGTCCGTGATTACATAGAATTTTTTTGAGTAATCTGGAGGATCTATAGTTGGTTGTTCCATTATTATTCTTTGTATTTTTTCAAATGGTTCTTGTGCTTTGTAATTCCACTTGAATTTTTGGCTGGCTTTTGTAAGATCTGTCTGGGGTGCTATAATTTTCACATCATTTTTAATAGTTGATTTAAAATATGTGCATAGTCCAATGAATGCTCTCACCGTTTTTTGAGATGTAGGTCTTGCAAAATTATTAATTTTCTTAATATTTTTCGCTAATGGTGCGTAACCTTTCTCGCTGATTTTATATCCTAAAAATTCAATTTCCGGCATATATAATTTTAATTTCGTAGGTTCAATAGTCAAATTAAATTTTTCAAGTCTTTTTAGTACTTCTTTAAGTACTTGGTGCATTTGTTGTATATTTTGAGCACCGAGTAATATATCATCAATGAAATATTCAATATTGTATTTTTCTTTAAAGTAAGTAAGTAAGTAAGTAAGCACCCACCCTTAAAACTATATCCATTAAACGAGCGAATTGATTAGTCGAAAATTTTAATCCGAATGGTAGGCGTGTTATATGAAAATGATTAGGCTGTGTTATAAATGCTAGTTTATGCTTGTCTTTCTCTCTCAGCTTGATTTGAAAAAAACGTTGAGTGTAAATCTAACACCGTATAAATTTTTTTTCCTGACATACCTTGTAAAATCTTTTTAGTATTTGGCAGAGGATATGAGTCGCTTTCTAATATATCGTTTAAAGCTCAAAAATCTAACACTAATCTTATTTTAATAAATTTGCTATCGTTAGTCTTCGACGTCGAGTTCTTTTTTACGAAAATTACTGGAAATGCATAGCTAGAATTCGTAGGTTCTATAATACCGGCCTCTAATAGTTCTTTAATCTCCTTCTCCGCAATTTTCTTTATATCGTGTGCTAATTTAAAAGGTTTGGTTTGGATTGGGAAATCATGCTGTAGTTTAAAATTAGGTTTAATTACACCCGTCGCTCCTAACGTTTTATAAGATTTACTGAACGCTGCAGCATCTCTCATTACAATAACCAAAACTTCCTTTTGCACCTTCGGTGGTAAATGAACTACTTTGAAATCCTCTTTTTACAGTTCTTTTCTTCGCAATTCTCTAATTTGTGTTATGTTTAAATTATTAACTTCATAAATATTGTCAGCATTTATTTCGCTTTGTTTTTTAATAGAAAAATTAGTTGTACATTTTCCTATTTCCTGATCGTTAAATAATTTTTAATTTTTCTTGGAGAGGGTTTGTACTAGAATTTTAAATAAATTATTATCGGATTCTTTATTTTTATGAACCAAATGTTGTATAGCTAATTTACTGCTATTATATTTGGGCTGAAAAAGAAATTGTTGCTCTTGTTCTAAATCGCCTTCGAAAATTAAATTTACTAATTTCGATTCTCTAGGTCGTAGAGTAATTTTTTTTTCTACAAATGCTCTGATATTATTTTGTGAATTACCTTGTTGATCATTAGAAATAATTTGTTCAGGTGCAGTTTGAAAATTATCATTTTGTTGCGTTTCTTTAATTCTGTTAGCCTCTGTAAATTGATTTTCATTGGAATTTAATTTTATTATCGTATTGTTGAATTTTAAAGTGTTGTTTTCCAAGTCCATGATTATTTTGTTACCTTTTAAAAAGTCATATCCTAAAATTATCTTGCAATCGCGGTCAAATTCTTCTTTGATGACATAAAATGTCCCATTTAGGAAATTATTCTCATTTCTGAATTTAAATTTTACGCAGTTTTTGAAAGGAATTGTTTTATTTGACAAAGTTATAACTTTGATGGAATTGGCTCAATATTTAACTTTTATATCTGTGTGTTTAATTTTTTCAAAAATCCCTGGTGACAATAAACTTATACTTGCTCCTGTGTCCACGAGACTGGGTATAATCAGTTCTTTTTTTTTTATTTTGAAATTCCATATTGGTAATTCATTGTTTTTTCCTGAGTTGCAACTTGCTATCAATTTTTCCTTAACTTTTGAATTTTGATCTTCATTTTCATTAATCACTTTCTGTGTCTCTTGTTTATGTTTTGTTTTTCTTTGTATATTGCTAAATTTTGATTTTATATTATAACCCTGTTTTTTTTCTAAAATATGGGACCTACGGGTTTTCTCTTGTGCTAAATTTCTAGGCCCCGTTACCAGTTTAAATGATTGTGCCCTCTTTTTCCTCTGTTATTCTGTCTTCCCCTTCTTTGATGGTTTTCGCTTGGGAAAGTTACCGTGGGCTGCGGTTCTGTATTCCTATCATTATTTTGATAAAAATTATTTTGACTGTTTTGCATGTTTGTTCCACCTTGATGTTGCCCTGTATATTCTATTTGTAGATTATGCCCCTGTATAAAGTTAGTATTTTGGATTGGAGCAGTGTTCTGGGTATTATAATTCCCTGATACATTTGATTAGCTCCTATCTGTTGTTGGTATCCATTTTGACAATTGGGCATCTCATTGTTCATATAATTTGGTCTAAATTGATTATAATGCGGTCTTATAGAATTAAGAGCTTGTGGTGTTTGAAAGTTAGGCATATAATTTTGTGGAACTCTTTGAAAATTCCTATAACTGTAATTTTGATAATAATTCCTTTGAAATCTTGTCCTAACATTGTTTTGTTGCGCTTCCCTAGGCTGAACAAAATTTGCGCTTTTTTATTAAAATAACAATATTGTGCTAGGTGATGTGATTTATTGCATATATGGCAAAATTGTTGAGTAATATGATTAATTTCCACTTTACTTTGTTCAGTTTCATGTTTATCAAGTTTTAAATTGTTGATATGCTCCTTTAACTCTTTTATTTCGGCCTTCTGATCTTAGGACATAATGATTAATGCCTCATATAATATATTTTCGCATGTTTCTGTCAAATTATTAATTTCACCTGCGCATTTGCTGTTTATTACAATTTCAATGTTTTTAGCCCTTTTTACTGTGTCTTCGAATTTTGTCGGTGGATCTTTTTTAGTTCGAAGGAAATGTCTGGTCTTACAGCTTCAAGATACTTGGTTAATTTCATTGTTTCTAACAGATCCTTTGCACCGTTTTTTGTTGCGTGGCCTGATAAGGCTAGGTATTTTTGGGCTTCAATATTAAATTTCTTAGTGAACTCTTCAGTTGTTTGGTTCACTGTTAGTTTAGCATTTATAAATTGTAACTGTGCTTTAGCGAATGAATGTTTAATCGCTCTCTCTTTGAAGTCTCATATTCGTTTACCTTATGTAAATCCTGAGTGTTTTTGATCATTTGCCTTGCTTGTCCCTTAAATTTGGACTTCGCCAGGCCTAATTTTAAATCATCAGGAAATTGTGCGGCCTCAGCCAGTTCTTCAAATTCATCAAAAAAATGTGTTATTTCTTAATCTGGTTTATCCTCAAAATTATTTAGTGAATTTATTGGTGTGTCTATTCCGATTGTGAATTTTTCCCTTTCGGGAGATTGTTGTCTACCTCTACCGCCTCCTGTCATGTTGGTAAATTTCAGTTAGAGTTTTATGTTTACGAATATTTTGTAAAATATTGTAGAATTATTATTTATTTATTATTTTTTTATTTGCCTTTTTGTTCCTCAAATTTTTTTCTCACGATACAATTTCTTATTTCTACAAATTTCACATACTTTTTTTTCCTTTTTTGAAAAAACAAAACAAATTACACTCCGTAGAAAATTTTCCAAAGATTTAACTTACGCCACATAAATTTCTATCCGATGTACATATATAAATACAGAATAATAATATTTAAAAATATTTCTTTTTCATCATCCTTATTTATAAAAATTATGTAAGATATTTTCAGCAAACCAATGTGCTGTGAATCAACTACTTCTGTTTTTATTTTTGTTATACACATAAATATTTTTCATTTCTATTCTCATATATCACTCTTTTGTCATTCTATTGGAATGATCTGAAACATCTCATTTCATTATTGTTGTTGTATTTTTTATACATAATATAAGAAAATAATTTTGTTAGTAAGAGAGAAGAAGAAAGAAGAGGAAAAAAATAATAATTACCACAACCATTCAATTTTGACGCCTAAATTCAATTTCTAACACCTGGTATTAGCACCATTAATTTATTATGTGGTGACGATCTGACACCTACACACAAGGTCACGTGACGATGTAATGGTTAGTACATATACAGAAATAATTATCCCAATCCGCGTTGTGAAGGATCATATGGGATAATATTAATTAATAATATAGAAGGAGATGAGATTTTGAATAAATTAAAGTTCGTCAACAACTCAGGAACAACTTGTTTAACGTCCCGAATTGCAATCTAGGACTGAATAGTTGCTCAGATAAATATCCAATTTAATATTTACTAAATTAAAATTCTTAAGACTCATAAATTTAATTAACATCTGAAAAGAAAAGAATAAGAAAATGATTCAAAGAAAAGACAGAAAATGTATATATATAATCAAATCTTATTTTCGAACACATAAATTTCATATTTCAAATATCATTTTTTTATTGCCTCAATATTAATTTCATATCATTATTCAGTTTCATTAAATCTCATAAAACAATTCTGGTTTCAAAATCATTCTCAGTTAAAGCTCTCACAGCACAGATAAAAGAATGGGCTACTTGGCCAAGATATTGACAAACTACAATACTAACATTTCTTATTACACTGCTCAAAACAATTAAAGGATATTGCAGTTTTAGGTGGATTTTGTATCTGGTAAACTGTTTAGCTGATTGATACATGGTCAACAGACATAGTAGGTTATATGAGAATAAATTACACATGTTTGGCAGGAAAAAATGCATTTTATTGCGCATTTGTGTACTAAAGGAAAAAAACACAATTTGTGCATATGAGAAAAAAAGAATAAGAAAAGGTGTTTTCTTCAAAGAAAATCATTTTCAGTAGGGGGTATGGTTTCCACGGGCGGCCAGCAACGTTGAACACCTTTGAGGCATGGGCTCAATGAGGCTATTAATGACGAGTTGGGGTATTCTGCCCCACTCTTCCAGAAGAGCTCTTTCCAGTTCTTGGAGAGTTTGTGGGGGTTGTTGGCGGGCAGAAACTCGTCTTCCTAGAGAGTCCCAAACGTGCTCGATTGGATTCATGTCTGGAGAACACGCTGGCCATTCCATTCGAACGATTCCTTCCTCGAAAAGGAAATCCTCCACCATGTTTGCACGATGTGGCCTGCAGTTATCGTCCATTAAAATGAAGTTATCTCCGATTGCTGCAGCGTAAGGGACTACAATAGGTCAGAGGATCTCGTCCCTATATCGGCGACCAGTCAAAGCTCCATCTCGAATGATGTAGAGGTCAGTGCGCCCGTCAATAGAGATGCCACCATACACCAACACTCCTCCACCGCCAAATCTGACACTTTCGTGCACGAACGCAGGATTATTCCTACTGCCACGGTCCCTCCAGATGAAGATACGCCTATTATCCGGATGCACAGAAAAACGGGACTCATCAGAAAACAGAATATTGCTCCATTCATTTCTCCTCCAGTTAACATGCTCGGTTGCCCACTCCCTGCGGTCGCGACGATGCCTTGATGTTAATCTAACACATACCATCGGTCGGCGAGCATACAGACCTACAGCATGGAGCCGGTTTCGGACAGTCTGAGTTGAAATCGTGGTGCCTGTAGTCGAGCGAAGGTGTTGTTGGAGAAGAGTAGCGTTCATGGTTCGGTGTCTCCGAGCTGTTAACGCTAAATACCGATCTTCACTGGGCGTTGTTGGCAGTCTACGACCTTGCCCTGGTCTTCGGCCTGCACATCCACTCTCCAAAAAACGGTTCCAGATCCTGGAAATGACACTTTGTGACACTCCAATGGCTTGCACTACTTCGGCATGAGTTTGGCCCCCTTCTAACCTACCAAAAATTCTCAAAGCTTCTGAATCTGTCAAATGACTTCGCTGAGACATCGTACTCATCGAAACAAAGCAATCACTGAATGCCGATTATCCTTGTCTTCATTCTCTTTTATCCAGTTGAAAGTAAAATTTCATTCGCTGCCGCTGAAGCAACGTTTTTGACGTCGAACTCAAAATTTGCATACTCCACAGTTTGAAAACCAGAAAAATTTGCATGTGTGATTCTCTTCTTCTATTTTCGGCAAAAAAATTTCGTTTATATCTTTATTTTATATAAAACTTCAAATATCCTTTAATTGTTTTGAGCAGTGTATTATGATTCTTTTAATCCTTAACCCCTTAACCTACAATGACGGGCGTAGCCCGCGTACGATGATCGAGCCAAATGTAAATTCTTCTTGCCACTAAAATTTCACAGTAAATATAGTTTAATTTAATCGTCGAAATTCCATGATTAAACAAGGCGAAAATCTCTATTAAATTTTAGTGGTAGCTATGGATTTGCCAAACCGTGGAGCTGTTGATTTTAAATCGTAGTTTAAGGGGTTAATAATGTTAATTATCTATATCTGCTTTAAAATTTTCTTTATAAAATACTAGCCGATGAAATTGCTAAACTCACACATTATAAAGTACAAAAAAATAATGGGCATATGTTAAAAGTAACAAAAATTTACTCTCACCATATACTTCAGTCAAAAGGTGTGGAGGCTCATCCTGGTATTCACTATTAGTTCTTAAATGCACGTAATTTTAGTCCACTAGCACATCAAAGTCTTAAATTGTCCCTTTGGGCTTCCACATCACGTAATTTTAGTCAACTGGCACATCAAAGCCTTAAATTGTCTCTTTGGGCTTTCACATTTAATCAGTCACAGTGATAGCTGGATCTTTTCTTCTTCTGATATCAGTGAATCTTTTCAGTTTAGTGTTCAATCTCAGCCACTTATGGTCATCAGAAATGTTCACACGCTCTTTGATGGTAGTCAACTCTCTTAGGTGAACTTTCATCTTTCAGAATTAATTTTCGTATTTCCATCAAAATATCTGACAACATGCTTGTTAGATATTTGTCGGATATTGCTTGTTGGCCGTCCTTCGGACGGTCCTTCTGCACTTCTGCATTTTCCGATTCGTGAGGCCTTCTTATAATTTCTTTTCTCTTAGATGAACTTAATCTTCATCGATTCAGGGTGATGACTTGTTTAACGTCCCGAATTGCAATTTAGGACTGAATAGTTGCTCAGATAAATATCCAATTTAATATTTACTAAATTAAAATTATTAAGACTCATAAATTTAATTAACATCTGAAAAGAAAAGAATAAGAAAATGATTCAAAGAAAAGACAAAAAATGTATGTATATATAATGGAATTTTATTTTCGAACACATAAGTTTCATATTTCAAATATCATTTTTTTATTGCTTCAATATTAATTTCATATCATTATTCAGTTTCAGATTCAGAATTAATTTTCGTCTTTTCATCAAAATATCTGACAACCTGCTTGTTAGATATTTGTCGGATATTGTTTGTTGACCGTTCTTCGGACGGTCCTTCTGCACTTCTGCATTTTCCGATTCGCGAGGCCTTCTCATAATTTCTTTTCTCTTAGATGAACTTAATCTTCATCGATTCAGGGTGATGAGATTATCACAAGTTTGGTCTACTTGAAGCAGTGTGATGAAGGTTTTCGCAAACTTCTTGAATTCTGCGGTCTAACATATTTTTGCGAAGTTTCAAGACTAGTACCGGAGCATCCTTCTGTAGAGAGAATAAAAAAGGAATTCATTATCTTTTTTTGAAAAATAAAATCTTCCTCAATAATGAAAGATGTGGGAGGATTTCATTTAGACAATATCATTTTTCCCATTCGTTGCTTGATGCTTCTTCCTTATTGGTAAACTTGATCTCTTGAATCTCGTTCGTTTTTCTCAGCCACCCTGTGGGCGTCTTCTTAGTTTCCCGTCGCATAGCTAATTTGTTTTTGTTATGACTTCAGGGGTTATGACGTCGCGTGGGAGCGTGGGATACCTTCCACACACGTTGAGAACCAATAAATTTTAGGCCTGTCGGTCATAAATTTTGTGCTAAGAGCGTCGTAAATATTCGTGAATGATGTTATTCTTCGCTTGTCTCGATATGGCGTCCATGTGCATTTCATTGTGCTTAATTGCCTTATTTTTGTCTGAAGTATTTGTGGGTTTTTATCACTCTGTTTACATACATATAAAATATTATAAAATTTTTAATTATTGGCCATATTACAAAATACATTCGATATTCGTAAACCTTATATTTTTACAAACGAAATGATACCAATAAACATAAATATATTTGTTTATATACCCATTATAAATTATGAATTTTAATATATACATGCTATTAAGATTTTTCCCAAATTAATTTTCTTTATTATTTCGTAAAGCAACATTCAGCAAAATACAGTTAATTATTTGTTTTTGACTCACACTGGGTTGTGCCGTTTTGTGTAATTATTTTGAAATTTATTAACAAGCAATATCGTATAGTTTTCACTGCGACAACAGAACTAAGATAAATCAAGAAAATTACACAAAAATCGCTATTATAGTGCCCCCTTTCGGCAGAATATTTCCAAATTCAGGGAGGACTTCTTGCCATGGCCAAAAACATACACAAATATTTAGTTTAATTCTATGCATAATTTCATACACTGTTCGATGGTACAAGATTCAAAATGGCACAGAAATTGCTATTACAGCGCCCCCTTCCGTCGGAATTCTTCCAAATTAAGTTAGGTCCTGCTTTACAATAGCCAAAACTTAAAAACATTTTTGGTTTAATTCGATGCATAACTCCAGACACTTTTTGATGGTACAATGGTGACAGACACAGGGACACACGGACAGATAGACATTTTCTATAAATATGTTTTTTGTGATTTCTGACCTCTAAAACGTGTAAATCCGTCAAAAACCGGAAGTCGAAAAAAATTTCGATTACGATACTTTTTTTCTATTGAAGATAGAAAAAAGTAAATATGTTCCTTCGCATTTTCTGCAAACTAAAATCAACATGGGGTTTTTTCAAATGATTGTGTTTTACCGTGTCAATTGGATTAATTTTGATATGTTCCTTGATCAGTCCTTTTCAATTTTTATGTAATCTCTACTTGACATAGAAATAAGACTGAAGTGGACATCTATAAATTGTCAGAGTCAGAAATAATATTATTGTGGCACAAGGGATGCTTCATTAACTTTCACTATTTCACTATTGCGGGAAAAACGATCAAATCAACAAGTTTGCCATCAAACTGCTCATAATACAAAAAAACTTTACATATTGCAAATACCGGGTGTCCCAAAAAGGACTGACTGATTTTAAAATTCAATAACTTGCAATCGGTGACAGATATTAAAAAAATTCTTGCAGGAGGGTTATGCATAAGGTCAAAAGTTTTATTACAGTGATTTTCAATTTTAGTTCGATTTAAAAACAATAGATGGCGCCGTAAGCAATAGTCGCTAAATACAGGCTCGATTGTTGGTCCTTTATCTTTTTCCATGCAGAAAAAGGAGATGGAAATGTATTATCCGGGCCACGAAGGACCAAAAATCGAGCCTGAATTTAGTGACTATTGCTTACAGCGCCATCTATTGTTTGTAAATTGAACTAAAATTGAAAATCACTGTAATAAAACTTTTGACCTTATGCATAACCCTCCTGCAAGAATTTTTTTAATATCTGCCACCGTTTGCAAGTTATTGAATTTTAAAATCAGTCAGTCCTTTTTGGGACACCCGGTATGTAATCTAATATAACTGTTTGTCCTAATAAACTTAATCACAGTAGTAAAGGTCAGAAATCAGTACATTCATCACTACTTGACCTCATATTAACCCATACTGTTTATCACGATGAATCTGTCCCTTATTTTAACAAGCTGTAGCTACTAAACAATTTTTTTAATTTTACCAGTTAGTTAAATACCAAGCTGCCATAGAAATACTGCATTCGTTTTCAGCCTCCTTAACTATTTATTAATTTATTCTTCTTTGAAATTTCGCAAAAATTAAATTCTGATATTCAACCCCATTTTCAGAAACTTTCGAGCGCTGTCTTTTTTTTCAACCTCCAATAGGCGGTAAAATAAATAACAGTGTGAATATTAAATTTATTTTATAATCTGGAGTTAAGTACAATCAAAGCTACTTTTCGACATAGTCGCAATGAAGATTGATTCATTTGTCATACTGGTGGGGATACACTCTTCACAGACTGTTGCCGCCAACGTATTGAGATAGGTCTCCAAGGCGTATTGAAGATTTTTATTGGAATGGAAGTGGAATGGAGAGCTGTCGTTCCAGACCTGTTTTCAGATCTCGAAAAAGGTGACAATCACTCGGTGTCCGCCGAACTGGTAGCCCAACACTTTCCTTCACAAATTCGATGGGATGTGTTCGATTTGTGAAAGAAGCTGTTCGGCCATGAGTTAACTGGCAAAGGTATGGGAAGACACCACTCCATTCCACTTCCATTCCAACAAAAATCTTCAAGATACCTTGGAGAACTATCTCAATACGTTAGCGGGAACAGTCTGTGAAGAGTGTATTCCCCTCCTCTCCAACCACTATGACAAATGAGTCAATCTTTATTGCGATTGTGTTGTAAAGTAGCCTTAATTGTACTTGACTCCAGATTATAAAAGAATTTTATTATTCACACTAGTGTTTATTTTACGGCCCATCGGATGTTGAAAAACAAACAGCCCTCGTATATCTCATTTCAACCAAAAGATGAAACCGACTTCAAAAATTACTACAAAGTATTTTTAACTTAAATAATGTCGTTTCAATTTTGCGCAGCTCTTTCAACTAGGGGAGTAAGAAATTCGATATTTCCTCTGGTGCAAGCAATACACTTCTTTAGCAGCAGTTGCGAGCGTGACTTTTTTCTAATCTGATCCAATCACATAGACAGTTAAAAATTATTTATTAAATTGCCAGTTTTCTGAACCACAATCTTGTACGCTATATGCTCGATTTTATATTAAATCAAAAAATCTGTCAGGAATTTTTGGACCACCCTGTATTTATCAAGAATCCTAGAAACAAAACTGTATAAAGTAGGAGGAAAATCGCTGGGTAACGACTTTCTCGCCAAACAGATAGCGATACGGCACTTGATGAAAAGCGTTAAAAATGAAATTGTTTAAAGATCTTTTTTTTTGCTGATTTTTGTTGAATTTGTAAAAAAGTACTGAACCAATTTTGATGATATTTAAATGGGACGCATTCGTGACTAACCTCTGTCAATAAAAAGAAAACTCACATGGATCAGTCGCCTAAGTTCGGAGTAATCGGGGAACATACATAAAAAAATACATACGCGTCGAATTGAGAACGCTTACCTTTTTTGAAGTCGTTTAAAACGGAACACTTCTGATTTCATTATCATTAGCACCTTTGGAGATACAGTGCGTGTCAAAAGTTTAAGCACAACATAAAATTTTAAAATACAGTCTTATTATTGACTGAAAGTTACTTTCCTTTTCGTATGGCCTACAAATTGAAGATTTAAAAAGATATTTAACAGATTTATGCTTTAAAATTTATCTCAAATAATAGAATTTATCAAAAGAACAAAAATGAGTGTGTCAAAAGTTTAAGCACAGTAGTTCTTTAGCATTAATTCGAGCGATACTGTCGAGCGTAATTTCACTGCTGAAAATTAAATGAAAAATTAAAATTATATAAGGGGCAGTCAAATTAAAACCTGACATAATAAATAACGACCATGGCACGGAAGTTAGTAACGTAGGTAGGTGTGTCTATAGTAGTGCCCTCTATAGGGAATCAGGAAGGAACAGTGAGAGTTGTCAACGCTGTGACATTTGTCTGTTAGACGAGCTCAAAGTGAGGTGAGCCAGTCATGTATGCGTTTCACATAACTATGGAGGCCAGGAAAGAGGAACGGCGAAGAGTAGTGCGTTTTTTGACTGTGGCAGCATGCAGCGCAGCAGTCACAAAAGGAGTAGTGACACGATGAGCGTGTCCTGGCCGACCGCTGTTTTTAATGACACTCGACCTTCTCGAAATCGTTTATTCCACTCAAACACACGCGTACGTGACACAATTTTACAGGGTGCAATATGTCATCTATCGCCGACCTTTAATTTCTCAACCGTTGGTCGTAGACATATAGTTCCAATTACAAAAACGTTTCAAATGAACTACATATTCATGCTGTGGAATTATTTAAAGTAAAAAATCAATTTTATTAAAATTATGAAATCTAACTTTTTATACGGTCCCCCAGTCCCTATAGTTATATTTAGTAAAAGTTTACACATATCATAACACATATAACACAAAAAGTTTGACATATGTACTACAAAAGTTGACAGAGTTATTAAATTTCAAATTTTGAGATTTTTGCACATGATTTTGTCTTTCATTGAGGGATCAGTTAAAAGATGAATTAAAGTAATTCGAGATCAAAATCCGGGTGCTATGTCCTTTTTACGGCGAAACCACCTTTAGCCGGTATCGCCAAATCGGGGTATCACCGAAGAGGGTTATTTCATCTAAAAATTTGAGCTGACTTTTAGGGGTCGTATACAAAGCGAAGAACGAAATATTGAAATTAAACAGAAAAATAAATATCAATTTATTATAACATCGAAAATGGTCTACTATAAAAAATGAATAAATAAAGCGCCGGAAACTATTGGAGATATTGCTCAAAATGTTCTCTATTGGCGGCAATGCACAATGGATTGCGTGACAGTACTGAGTCCTGGACACGTCAGAGCATACCAGGTGTGCAAACTGGGCGACAATCAAGAATGATGCGCTGCTTCAGATAAACCATAGAAGTAGTCTCAGTCACATAGACTTATGCCTTGATGTAATCCCAGAGGTAGAAGTTCAGGGAAGTCAAGTCCGGTGAACGCAGTGGCCATTCTACCGGACCACCATATCCAAGGATCTGTTGACCGAATTCGGTGGCCAAATACTGCCGGACGTTTAATGTTTTATGCGGAGAGGGCTTCCTCATGTTGAAATCACACCATGCATGCATGTCGGAGAGCACCTCTTCAGTCACGTACCGTTTTTTGTAGCAGATCCAGGTAACGATCGCCCATTAAGGTCCCACCCATCGTAGAAAATGGGTGCAACAATCTATGTTCCCCGTATACCGCACCACTCGTGTCGTACTGTCCGGGCGATGTGGGAGTTTCCAGGTCGCATCATCCTTTTGATTGTCCCACAGTTTGCACACCTGCTATGCTTTAATGTGTCCAGGACGCTGTACTGTCACGCAATCCATTGTGCATTGCCGCCAATGATGAACACTTTGAGCAGTATCTAGTAGTTTCTGGCATTTTATGTATTCATTTTTTATAGTAGACCGTTTTTGATATTATAATAAATTGATACTTATTTTTCTGTTTAATTTCAATATTTCATTCTTCGCTTTGTATACGACCCCTAAAAGTCAGCTCAAATTTTTAGATGAAATAACCCTCTTCAGTGATACCCCTATTTTGGCGATATCGGCTAAAGTTGGTTTCGCCGTAAAAAGTATATAGCACCCAGATTTTTATTTCGACTTACTATAATTCATCTTTTAACTGATCCCTCAATAAAAGACAAAATCATGTACAAAAATCTCAAAATTTGAAATTTAATAACTCTATCAATTTTTGTAATACAGATGTCAAACTTTTTGTGTTATATGTGTTATAATATGTGTAAACTTTTACTAAATATAACTATAGGGACTGGGGGACCGTATAAAAAGTTAGATTTCGTAATTTTTATAAAAATGATTTTTTACTTTAAATAATGCCACAACATAAATATTTACCTCATTTGAAACGTTTTTGTAATTGGATATATGTCTACGACCAACGGTTAAGAAATTAAGGGTCGGCGATAGATAACATATTGCACCCTGTATAAATTCATTCAACACTGATTTTAGGACATTTAAGTCCCGGGCTACTCCGGTCTTCCGTTTAAAAATATAAAATCAGAATAGACCCGACATACGCTGCCGAAGTACGCGCGGGTTTGTTTGGGTAGATTTTCATTTGAAAATAAAAATTCATACAAAATGGAGGGTGTACGCTACTAAGAAACAATCCGGATCCCAGCATTAGGATCGTTTAGAAAGATTTTAGTTTGAATACATAAAATAATTCAACAGGGATTTTAGGTATATTTAAAGTTATTGTCACGGCCCCGGGCAAATCCAGCGGGTCAGCTAGTCTATAATAATAAGGAAAGAAATTTGACTGTGTAGCTGTCCGCTGTTTACTGAATACACTGTTGAACGCAGAGCTGCAAAATTTGGCAGGAAGATATCTCTATGTATGTAGTTATGCACCTCAAAGCGCGATTTTGGATTTTTACATACATTTTTTTGATTTTTAAAATGTGATTTCAGCATTTTTTCCCGTTATAAATTGCTGAGAATTTTTTTTCGAATATCTACAAATAAGTATACTAGCAGTTCTTTCTCGCTTTGCAAGTTTATTTTTTACTCAATTTTATAAGTAGTTTTTGACACATTAATTTACGTAATTTAGTTCATTAAATATTAACTAATTTAACAAATCTCTGAAATTTGAAAGCTCTGCTTTTATATGCGTCGGATTACAAAGAATCTATTCAATTTGTTCAACATAATTTATTTAAAAAAAAATGTTGAAATTTTAAACTGGGCAAAAGAATTTAATTACTATGATAAATAAATTTCTGTAGGTAGTATTATACTTTATATATAATACTTTATATATCACTCATCACATTTTTAATTATTCGGAGAAACAAATTTGGGAAATATATCTCCATAACTATAAAACTGTGAGTAATTCTTCTGATAAATATGGAAATCTTTATAAAACAAACAAAAAATAATAATAGCTGCAAGCTTTTATCTATATTTCGAAACAATATTAAAAAGCTGTTAAAACAAATTTACGCTTTTCCAAGCGTGCTTTTAAAAATATCTTTAGAGGATAAAAAAATGCGTTTTAAAGCAATAATATTTTCAAACACTTAAACAAAATGTTTCACTACAAATTACTGGGAAAAGAACGATGCATTTTTAAGTAATTTTAATTAAGTTTTCTCTCTCTCTTTTTTTTTTTTTTTTACTGAAAATTATTTAAAGTATTAAAATCTCTTGACGATAGCCGAATGAATTAAGACTCTTCTTTTTATTGTCGTAAATGTGGTTTGAAAAATAATAAAAAAGTTTCGTTAAATGTTTTAATGCCTTTAAAATGTGTCTTACTTTTTTAGAGAAAAATCCTGCTTTAATACATGAACGCAAAATATTAAATAATAAATTATACGAAACGTTTACATAATGAATGGTTTAAAGTTTTGAAATGAGGAAAAGCTTTACGTTCATGCAAAATAAATTAATAACTTTATTCTCATTTCATTTCATCAAGATATATTTATATAATTTTTACACTTCTCATATTTTTGGTAATTTGCTATTGATAGAAGAAAACTAGCCTTTTTTATAAAAAAATTTTTATAAACAATTTCTTTTAAATAGGATATTTACAGGGTGACAAGAAGAGTCCCGAGCATCTTTTAAATAGAAATTAAAATACACTTTTAAACCGGACCATCAAAATCTTATTATCGCTGCATGAGAAAAGCACCTTGATACAGATCATTTAAAATGTATGATAATGGTCTCCAGCCGAATTGCATTTCTTGAAGTAAGAATTAAAGGCATGAGCCAGTGTGACATAATTCGGGTTCTGACATTTCGAAGGCCGGCGGTATCAGATTTTAATTGGTTCGAAATTTTTTTCAATAGTGGGATTAGATCATACAATGTAGAGAGCGAACAGGAAACACCTCTAGAATTCGAAAAGTCGTCGTAAATAGAATCCTATACAGTCAGAATTTATCGACGAGAAAATTTGCAAAAGGAAACAACATCAACAAAGAGATGGTTCAAATGATTTTAATAAGAGGAACCTGGATACAAACCTTACAGAAAGATACAATAACATAAGCTTACAAAGGGTACAATAAAGATTCCATTGAAGCAAAGTGAAAATGAAGTCCCTGATGATTAGCGGGAAAAGTTTCTTTTTTGTGATAAGAAAAGTCTCACAGCCGAAATCACAGTCATACTCAACCGAATGATCGGACTTTTTCTTAACATTCGTTCGTTTAGTACGATCTGGTCTTAGTGAGAATGAGAAAGTAGTTTAAAGTTTTTTTAGTATAGCTATAACAAAGCTAATCAGGGTCTTATAGATTATCATATTAATAAAATGCTGTCAGATGACATAATTATGCCCATTTAGTTGCCTTTTGCGTCATCAGGGGTGTTGTCTAGGAAGAATAATGGTAAGAGTGCAGATGATCTAGGGGCGTGGAGGTTATCACTTCATTATAAAGATGTTGAATCCTATCACGCAGTATCCTCAGTATCCGATTCCAGTTTTAGATGAAATTTTGGTGAATATCTCTTGTACGAATTTTATGGATTTGATTAACTTTGCACTTGACCTCAGGGTATTTTCAGATAATGATTAAGCAGGAGGACATAGCAAAGACAGCGTTTATAACTATTTAGGGGTGTTTTGCTTTTAAGAGAATGTGTTTTGGTTTATCAGGACATCCATCCGAGATACATAAGGCCATGAACTACACCTTCAGAACTTTATTAGTTAAGGGTGTCTTGGTCTATCTAGATGATATTCTTGTAGTGGTGGCTACGTTCAAGGAACATTTGAAAATACTGAGGGAAGTATTTACGTTGTTAAGGATTGCAGGGTTGACTCTTACGTTCGAAATATATAAATCTTAAGAAATTAAATTAAATATTTGGTTGTGATCATTTTTTATCGTTGACTAGAACCCTATCTTCCGGCCTGAACTGTCTAGCTTAATGGGTTGAGTACCTGACCGCAGGACGAAATTCCTCTGATCGCCGAATGCTGGTGATCCATCGGTCAAGCACATTGTCGGTATTGCTGCAGCGCTCTGTAGTGACTTCATTTAGATTCGTTTTGTTTAATGAAAAGAATTCAATAAAACAAAAAATACTATTCTCATGTAGTGGTACTTAAGAGTCCAAAAGTTTGGCAGCTGTAAACTATATAAAAACACGGAAACACATTTAAAATGCTTCATTTAAACACATTACTATATAGGTGTGATAAAATATATGCAAATGTTTTTAAAATTTAAAAACACTAGATGTTAAAATGATAAAAAGATACTCCAAGCGCTTTTGGCTAACATTAAGCCTTTGTCAAGGAGAAGAAAATTGACTGAAAAAAACACTCGACGCTCGATGTTCACTGCTACACATTGACCGGAAACTTTCTTCAGGAAGCCCGCAGGTGGTCATATCCATTAAACTGAAGGAGGGGGAAGGTAGAGAAAGCTCAATCCTCCGAGAGATCGAACTCTCCAGTAATATGAAGTAAATTAAACCAGATACGCGGAATTTGGTATGATAATACGTCATTGTAACAATTTTCTGCTTGCGTTAAAATTTCCAAAGACTCTAAAATAGCACAACTATTAAAATCGGAAGCCTGCATAATGACTCTCGCTCTATTGAAAAGGATGTCAATATCTTTAGTTTGAAACAGCCTTGAGAGGGCGGTAGCCGGTCTATTTTTATTAATATCCTGCATATGCTCTTTAACTCTTGTTTGGAATTTTCTTGTGGTCTTAACAATGTAATTTAATATTTTATTTGTTTCTTTACTTCTGTATGGGATGATATAAACTCCTGACTTATTTTCCATACTAATAGGATCAACATTTTTTTGCACAAGATTAATTAATTTGGTGTTATCTCTAGCTATTAACGTTATACTATATATCCTTAGGATGTATTTTAAGTTTTCATATAAACGAGGAATGTAATCAACTGCCATAAATTTATCTTCTTTTTTACTAATACACTCTATTTTAGCTGGTTCTGCGTGCTTAAATTTATAAATCAATTTTTCAATAAATTTAGTGGAAAAACCATTACTATTAGCAATTGACTTAATTTTGTTCAGTTCTTCTTGCAGGTGGGTATCAGAGCAAACTTCAAATGCACGTCTAATATAAAACCGGTAAGCTGAAGCTTTATAATGAAATGGAGAGCGGCTATTATAAGGAATTGTATTGTTTGAACGACACGATTTTCTGTAAACTATCCTATCAATGCAATGAGTTAGTTCATTCCTAGTGAGGGAAACATCCAAAAACGGTAACGTTCTATTTGTTTCCACTTCCAAAGTGAATTTTATGTTATTGTCACTATTGGTAGATTTGTCGACGACGTATTAATTATATGGGATCATGGCCTTCCAGCGCTTATGAATTTTCTTGAACATGCCAACAATAGTGACTCTCCATTTCATTATAAAGCTACACGTTACCGGTTTTATATTAGACGTGCATTTGAAGTTTGCTCTGATACCCACCTGCAAAAAGAACTGAATAAAATTAAGTCAATTGCTAATAGTAATGGTTTTTCCACTAAATTTATTGAAAAATTGATTTATAAATTTAAGCACGCAGAACCAGCTAAAATAGAGTGTATTAGTAAAAAAGAAGTTAAATTTATGGCAGTTGATTACATTCCTCGTTTATATGAAAACTTAAAATACATCCTAAGGAAATATAGTATAACGTTAATAGCTAGAGATAACACCAAATTAATTAATCTTGTGCAAAAAAGAGTTGATCCTATTAGTATGAAAAATAAGTCAGGAGTTTATATCATCCCATACAGAAGTAAAGAAACAAATAAAATATTAAATTACATTGGTAAGACCACAAGAAAATTCCAAACAAGAGTTAAAGAGCATATGTAGGATATTAATAAAAATAGACCGGCTACCGCCCTCTCAAGGCTGTTTCAAACTAAAGATATTGACATCCTGTTCAATAGAGCGAGAGTCATTATGCAGGCTTCCGATTTTAATAGTTGTGCTCTTTTAGAGTCTTTGGAAATTTTAACGCAAGCAGAAAATTGTTGTAATGACGTATTATCAAACCAAATTCCACGTATCTGGTTTAATTTACTTCATATTACTGGAGAGTTTGGAATCTCGGAGGATTGAGCTTTCTCTACCTTCCCCCTTCTTCAGTTTAATGGATACGACCACCTGCGGGCTTCCTGGAGAGAGTTTCCGGTCAATGTGTAGCAGTGAACATCGAGCGTCGAGTGTTTTTATCAGTCAATTCTCTTCTCCTTGACAAAGGCTTAAGGTTAGCCGAAAGCGCTTGGAGTAGCTTTTTATCATTTTAACATCTAGTGTTATTAAGTTTTATAAAACATTTGTATGTATTTTATCACACCTATATGGTAAGTAATGTGTTTAAATGAAGCATTTTAAATATTTCCGTGTTTTTATATAATAAACAAAGGTGAATCTGGCGTTCAAGATTGGACTGTTTTATTAAGTCAATTTATTAATGTAAATTATGTAAAAAAAAAAAAAAAAAAAAAAAAAAAAAAAAAAAACGTTTAAAAGCAAAAATAAATAGCAATCCTAGTTTCAGGCTCGCGATGTAAACAGAACGAAGGGATATGCGTTGGAAATCGGTTTGTGAATTGTCGGAGAACTCTTTGCACGAGAGCATTTTTAGGAACGGGTCTTCTGTCTAATTAAGGGGAGCTTCCTCGGTACCGTATACATCCTTGAAGTCTTTCCCCGATCGTGAAATACCATGTTAAGATACGGGAAAAAGAATTAGATGATAACACATTACCTAAAATAATTATCAATATAAGAGTTTCACAATGAGACAGTAAATACCCGATGCTAACGTCGTAAAAAAGTTTTTTAAATTTTAAGTATTTAAAAAACCTATTAATTTGTCTACTGGATGAACATTTTCAAATCTTATCATCGTCTTAAATATACTTAAGTCTTACGGAGACAATTTTTAAAATCACACTACGTAGGCACCAGACTACTTTCTGATTGTGAAAACCGTATACTGATAATTATATTATTTAATGTGTTATCACCAATTTAAATTTTTTATTTGTTTAACACGAATTTTACGATCGGTAAAGAGAAAACCTGATTCCATGTGTAGCAGGATTATTCTGCTGGATTCAAAATATCTACTACCGCTAAACCGCTAATTCGTTGGAATATATTTATTTTCTTATAGAAAGTTATGTCAAATTTACAGTAAATCAAATATTAATTTCGATCCAATTATTCGCCATATATTAGCTCCTGAAATATTTTTAGAGCCTTAAAAGTCGGCACTAATTTCTCAAATAGATCAAACTTAGTCGATAAAATTAGTCTTTAAATTACATCTAGTGTTAGCCGCCCGTTCTGTATGAATGTATGTACGTATGTATGTATGTATGTATGTATGTATGTATGTATGTACGTAACGCGATAACTCTTGATAGAAACATCCGATTTGCTTCAGGATTTTTTTCTAGGTTCATTGTGATAAGGCGCTTCCCTGATTAGTTTTGGGAGTTCATTGGTTAAGGATAAAGGGGGAAAAACGGGGTTAGTCCAACCCCTTAATTCAGATAAATGGGTTTTTCATGCAGAATCATTCTATTTGCACCGAATTTGGTATACCGTCTTATTATGTTAAGGAACTTCCCTCATTAGATTTTGGTGTTCATTGGTTAAGGATAAAGAGGGAAAGGGGGGGTTAGTCCACCCTCTTAATTCAGATAAATGGGTTTTTCTTGCAGAATCATTCGATTTGCTCCGAATTTGGTATACCGGTTTATTATGTTAAGGAACTTCCCTGATTAGTTTTGAGGGTTCATTGGTTAAGGATAAAGGGGGAAAAGGGGGGTTAGTCCACCCCCTTAATTCAGATAAATGGGTTTTTCTTGCAGAATCATTCGATTTGCTCCGAATTTGGTATACCGGTTTATTATGTAAAGGAACTTCCCTGATTAGTTTTGAGGGTTCATTGGTTAAGGATAAAGGGGGAAAAGGGGGGTTAGTCCCCCCATTAATTCAGATAAATGGGTTTTTCATGCAGAATCATTCGATTTGCTCCGAATATGGTATACCGGTTTATTATGTTAAGGAACTTCCCTGATTAGTTTTGGGAGTTCATTGGCTAAGGATAAAGGGGGAAAAGGGGGTTTAGTCCAGCCCCCTTAATTCAGATAAATGGGTTTTTCATGCAGATTCATTCGATTTGCTCCGAATTTGGTATACCGGTTTATTATGTTAAGGAACTTCCCTGATTAGTTTTGGGAGTTCATTGGCTAAGGATAAAGGGGGAAAAGGGGGGTTAGTCCAGCCCCCTTAATTCAGATAAATGGGTTTTTCATGCAGATTCATTTTTTAATTCAGATAAATGGGTTTTTCATGCAGAATCATTCGATTTGTTCCGATTGGTATACCGGTTTATTATGTTAAGGAACTTCCCTGATTAGTTTTGTGAGTTCACTGGTTAAGGATAAAGGGGGAAAAGGGAGGTTAGCCCGCCCCTCTTAATTTAGATAAATGCGTTTTTCATGCAGAATGATTCGATTTGCTCCGAAGTTGGTATACCGGTTTATTGTGTTAAGGAACTTCCCTGATTAGTTTTGGGGGTTCATTGGTTAAGGATAAAGGGGGAAGGGGGGCTAGTCCACCTCCCTTAATTTATATAAACGGGTTTTTTATGCAGAATTATTCGCTTTGCTCCAAATTTGGTATACCGGTTTATTATGTTTAGGAGCTTCCCTGATTCGTTTTGCGGATTCATTGGTTAAGGATAAAGGGGGGCTAGTCCACCCCCTTAATTAAGATAAATGTGTTTTTTTTGTAGGATTATTCGATTTGCTCCAAATTTGGTATACCGGTTTATTATGATTAGGAGCTTCCCTGATTAGATTTGGAGGTTCACTGGTTAAGTATAAAGGGGGAAACGGGGGCTAATTCCCCTTCACTTATTTTTTTGAGGGGCATTATTCTTTAAAATAAGATTATAATATACAATTAGTGTGAATAGCCTGTGAGCTCAATGCCATCAGTTTAGCTGGGAACTTTTCCTTTTTTTATTTATGAATCAACCATTATTTTTATCGGGAATAATTACATATTTTAAATAATTCCGTAGTTCTTTCTTAGGTATCGATTTGGCATTACATTACAAAACTCAATTTATTGCTCAAATAAAATTTTTCTTCGGAGACTTTTCTGTCAAAATTCCTTTAAGCATTTCGTAAACTGAATTTATTTTTTAATGTAGAAGCAATTGTTTAAAAATGTGACAAATTATAATTATATACTATGCAATTAATTTATAGTTTGAAAATAAGTAAATATTAATTTTCAAGATAAGTATATATTTATTATTTATTCGTTATCCCCTGTATAATTAGGTAATTACGCTACTAATATATCACGTATGGAAATTGTTAAATGAAAATTATGAAAAAGTTTCAAGATTTTTCAGATAAATACGGTTTACCCTATGATAAAAAATAGTTTAAAACTATCATTGTTATAATAAAATATTTTGATTATGACAAGCATTTTTCATAGTATTTTTCCATATTATGGATAATATCCTAAAGCAAACTTAAAAAAAAAAATGAAATTATTGTTGTGAGTTCTATATTTGACTTTATAAACTAAGTATTAGAAATAACTTTTATTAAAAAATATAGAAAACCTAGGGGTAAATGTGTGAAAAGTATTTTATGATACACTTTAATGTTTGCTTATAACTGAGCTTTCCTTGTTGAAGTTTTTACACAAACCCTTTAATCGATTTATTTTTAAATTCCTTGCATAAAAATAGTGTTTCATTTCCTTTATGCAAAATATTCAACTAGGTTTGATACGATTTTTTTTTTTAATGAAGACGAATAAACGGTCAAGTACGATTATTACTCGCGCTTAGAGGATTCCGTACAATAAATGTATGAATTATTAACTGTGTTACTTAAAAAATAGTTTCTAAAAGAATAGTAAGACTTTGTAAAAACTATACAACGTAGGCTTGGGTGTAGGTGTATATTCTAGAAAAGTATAAATATGTATGCCATAAAAGTTCAATCAATATTGCTATTCTGTATAAGGATTTTTAATCTTGTGCTAATATGTTTATGATGAACTTAATTCGGTACTGACAATAAAAGTAGTGCATGTTTAAACTTCATTTGGCATTTCATAAAACTAAATTCAGCGTAGTAATAATCCTTTCTTTTTACAGTGTATCTAAAACAAAACCCTTGTTCAAAGTTTAAACTTGGCGTTGTGCTTAGCGCACTTCTAAAGGAGGTTGCAAAGTTGGAGCGCCGCCTTGGTCCGTGCCACGTTTTTACAGATAGGTTTTTAATAAACTTTTAAAGACACGGAGGATGACGTATTGAGTGATCCACTCAATGCAAACTAGTCGCGAAACCCAGTTTTTAACAATTTGACGTTTATTGCTTTTATACTTACTTCGAAGTATTATATTACACAAATATATCATTAAATGTTGTTACATGCGCTTTAAAAGACGATGATGCATAGAGTACGCCGCCCCTGTCATTACGTATGTCCAAATCGTCCGTGTCTTTAAGGTTTAATATCTCGGCTAATTACCGACGATTTTTTTTAAAAAATCATTATCAACAATGCTTTTATATTTCTGCTACGATAGGTACCTCCAGCATTCCTCAACAACTTTGCTGAATGCATGCAAATCGAAATTTGTGTGTAGCGGGAAAATGCGCTTTTCTCAAAAACTATGTGACCTAGGGTAATCGCTATAATTTTCCTGCAAGGTTTAAATTAACGTCTACAACCCCTAATTTTTTTTAGAATTTTAGTTTCAGTAGATTCGGAAATAGATGTGGGGGAACATATTTTTGCACCACATTTTCGACAATATCTCTGAAAATATAATATATAAAATTAAAAGAAATGTATTTTTGAGTTCAGCGTTACAAAATCTTTCACACGATATGCAAAGATAAGATTTTATTTTTTTTATGTAACTTAATGAGCCGCTCTACATTTTTTCTAAATATATATGTGAATGTTTAATAATCTCCAAATATGTGGGTCTATATAGTCTTTATTACTTCCCCCAATTTGAACTCTCCACGTTCCATAGTTTAAAAGTAAAATGGCGGTGACACACAAACAGACACAGGAGTGATCTTATAATGGTTCGGTTTTTACTTTTTAAGTACGAAACCCTAAAAATGAGTTTCATGTTGATTATTTGTTCAAAACGTATTTTGGATACAATTTCGTTTTTAAGTTTTACAAATTTAAAGCATTATTTAACATTTACCAAAAATTATGACTAATATTTTATGTTTAACAAAAATGCTATCACGACAAAAATAAGGATAGTTTAGAAAGAATGGTCCACAAACTGGCTACCTCTTTCACTTTAGTACCTATCGATTTACTTGCTACTCAAAATGGATACTTTGGTGTCAATTTAATTTTAAAAACTGCCCTGATGGTAATATGAGGGTTCAAAACTCTAAAACCTGGTCTTAGTCTTCAAGAACCATTTTATTTCAAAATAAAAATGCGAAAATGTTTTTGAAATGTGGTGCAAATACGGAATACTTGGTAATTAGCACGAAATAAATCAAATAAACGGTCAAGTGCAAGTATTACTCGCGCTCAGAGGGTTTCGTGCAATAAATATATAAAGTATTAACTGTATTATTTAAAAAAATCGTTGCTATAAGAATAATAAGACTTTGTAAAAAACTATACAACGTAGCGTTGGGTACAGCTGTATGTACTAGAAAAGTAGGAATAAGTATACCATAAAAGTTCAAAGAGATATAAAGACTAAATAATACCAAATATTACTATTCTATATAACTTTTTTTAATTTTATCCTAATCCGTTTACGATGAACTTATTTTGGTACTGACAATAAAAGTAGTGCCCATTTAAACGTCATTTGGCATTTCATAAAACGAAATTCGGCGTAGTAATAATCTTTCCTTTTTACAGTATAGCTAAAATAAAACCCTTCTTCAAAGTTTAAACTTGGGATTGTGCTAAGCGCGCTTCAAAAGTTGCAACGCCGCACGGTGGGGGATTTGCGGATTCTAGCTCGCTAAAAGTCGATTTTTAAAATTTTATCCTAGCTTAATTTATTTTTTGCATGTTATAGCCCAAAATTTAGGGCGTTGTACCCTGCTATTGGTTTTGATATAAATATAATTGTATAGTCCATTGACTAGAGCAAAATTGGTGCTTCTTAGTTGGGAATGAATCAATCAATTTGAGTATAGTTCTTTAATCTGTTACTTGAAGCTGAATAAAATATACTGTTCGATTATGGACGCTTCCAAACAAAATATGGAGTTTATTTTATCGGATTTATGTGAATAAATTTTGCACATATCAGCTGTTATTTCATATTTAATGTCGCAAAATACTCTGTATTTTTTTTTTTACAATTTTTTAGCTTTAGTATAGAAAAGGTTATGTGATAAAGCACGATTAAGCTAATTTTTTTATATGATTAAATAGTTTAGATTATTACCTTTTCGTTCCAATTTAATTTGTCTACCCTTAGGTGCCTCCCAAGTTTTTAAAATTGTTTTTAGCTTATTAAGTCTAAATAAAAAAATTTGAAATATTAGTTCAAGTACCATTTTCTTTTTATCAAAAAAAGAATAATTCAAGTTAGTCACATAAACTTTTGCATCATTATGCAACGGCAAAAAGATTTAAAATTTAACGAAAATGTGAATTTGGTTGAAAATGTTTTCTTTATAGAGGAAAATTACAATGAAGAGCACGTGAAGTTTTGGAAGCGCGAAATGTTAAAATTTATGTCCAAATTTGGACAAAAGTTGCCAGCTGTATGTAGATATCTCAAGACAAAATGATGTAAAATATATTACTTGGCTGCAAATTGCGAGTGGTTACAAAATCGATCCAGGCAAATTCTCCAAATTCAGACTCGATACAATGCAAAACATGATGTAGACATTTTCCATGGTATCTTATGATTCACATTATTTACATAGGGTTCCTCTATGCTGAGATAAATATAAATATACAACAGAATATACAGCACAGCAATTTTCATTAAGGCTGCCGAATGTTTGCCCGTATCTTAAATTTATAAAAAAAGAAATGTTAGGATATAATAATACAAAAATGGTTTTATCACTTTAGCTTCCATGCCATCAAGAATGTATCAATAAAATTATCAAGAAGAAGGTAAAATGATGCGTCAATCAGATTATGAAACATTTTTCAACTATAATAAAACTTCATAGCTTAGTAACGTGAAAAACAATGTCTAAGTAATAATTTGTAAAACATATAACAAGTTTAAAAACACAATTTCAACTAAAGTTGAAAAAGTAACTGAACATTTTGTACATCCCTGTATATGAACTATAGATTTATCATATAATTCACAATATGCTAAAATTTAGAACAGTTAGGGAATGCATAGCACAGTTGAAAATTCTCCGACAGCAATTTCCGCCAATAAACGGAAATGTACTTCAGATGTTTTGTACAGCCCTGTATATGATTTATAGAATTTATACAAACTAAATAGTATGCAATTTTTATAATTTAAAAAAGTGTTCCTCAACTGAAAACGCACTTCCATCAATTATTGTTCATAGGGAGAGAAATATAACTGATTTATTTTGTGTGCTCCTGTATATGAAATATGAATGTTATGCACATAATATTCAGTAGTAGCGCCACCTAATACAGCACCTCGGAGATATATATCAATTTAAATACTTTTGAAATAGTGTAACATGAACAAAATACACCACAAACAATTTTTCTCCATAGACCGTAATGTAAGATATTTCTTTTTAGTGCCCCTATAAATGACCGATAAATGCTATCCATACCATATTCTATAGCAAACATTTTGTAGTGCATTTCATAGAAATGTATATAAATTTTAAAGTGCTTGAAATTATGAAAATTCATTAGAAACCACTTAAAACGATTTTCCCCCATAGGCCTTAATGTAATGAAATAATTTTGAGAGCCCCTGTAACGAAATTATGAATGCTATACGCTACAGTTTGCAATACTTAACATTCCCTAATGGATGTCAATAACATTTTTCAATTTCATGGCGATGCGACTATACTGACGCCAAACATAATTTTGGCCAGCTAGAATCGTAAATCAGATACCGTGCGCCGCCTTGGTCCGTGCCACGTTTTTCCAGGTGCGTTTCTAACTTTTAAAGACACGGGAAGCTGCGTTTCTAACTTTTAAAGACACGGGAAGCGTATACAGAGATTCACTCAATGCAATCTAGTTGCGAATCCAATAGTATTTATGTGATTAATTCTAATTAAATTAGTCTGTTTTTAAGAATTTGGCGTTTATTGCTTTTATACTGCTACTGGACATTGCATTACACAAATATATCAATAAAAGTTACTATCCAGGCTTTAAAAGCCGACAGTAAATAGAATAGGCCGTCCTTGTCGTTGCATTATCAACAATGCTCTTCTGTTACGATATGTATCTCCAGCGCTCCTCAACACATTTGCTGAAAGCCCGTAAATCGAAACCTGTGCGTAACGGGAAAATGCGCTTTTATCAAAAACTATGCCATCTAGGGTCATCGCAATAATTTTCCTGCAACGTTTAAAGTAACGTCTACTACCTCTAATTTTCTCATAATTTTAGTTTCAGTAGATTCGGAAATAGATGGGGGGGGGGAGGAGAACATATTTTTGCACTACATTTTCGACTATATCTCTTTAAATATAAAACCTAAAATTAAAAGAAATGTATTTTTGAGTTCAGCATTACGTAACCTTTCACAGGATACGCCGCATGATATAAAAAAAAGACTTTTTTTCAAGTAAATTAATTAGCACCTGTACATTTTTCCTAAATATATTTGTGAACGTTTAATAATCTGTAAATATGTGGGTCAATAGCCTTTATTACATACCCAATTTGAACTTTCAACATTCCATAGTTTACGAGTAAAATGGTTGTGACAGACAGACACAGGAGTGATATTATAATAGTTCCCTTTTTACTTTTTAAGTACGGAACACTAAAAAGACCACATTTTATTGAAATCCCGATTAAACTACTGTTTTGAAACTTTATGTAAAATAAACTGTCAAGTGCGAGTATTACTCGTGCACAGAGGGTTCCGTACAATAAATATATGAATTAGAAACGGGGGATTGCTTTACACAAATACCGGGTGATCCAAAAGTCAGGACGAACTTTAAAAATGAATAATTCGAAAACGAATCAAGATACGAAGATACGGTTTGCACCAAACGGATGGAAAAGAAACTGGGTTTTGTGTGGCAGCGAAAAATAAATAGTTCTGTTGGCGACCAGCAGATGGCGCTGTCCGATTTCTGATGTATTCGAGGATTATGCAAACCAACAAACGATATAAAAAGGAGCAACTGCAACAGGTAACGGTAGCATGCATCGGCTTGTATGCATCGAAATGATGTCCATAGTTGAAAAACCCCTCTTAGTTAAACTGTATTATAAGAATTCGGAAAGTGCCATTGCGGCATTGCGAGCATATCTCTACACTGTTAAAAATTTGCAGCATTCTGGCAGGTCATTTGACCGTTTTTTCCGCAAACGGTTACACAACCGTAATTTTAACACTATTCTGACCATATTATTGGCCATTTTATGGTCAGAATATAGTTAAATTATGGTTATGAAACCGTTTTTTCAAAAAACGGTCGAATGACCTGCCAGAATGCTGCAAAATTTTTAACAGTGTACATGAAGGGTATGCGAAATAGCAAAGGACAAATAACGTCTTCTGCATTGAACAAAATGATGAAGACATTTGAAGCTACAGGTTCTTTGGCGCCACGTCAAAGAAGTGGGCGTCCCTCAACAGCCGGTGTTGTTCCTATGACAGTGGAGCAGACGGTGCAATCCATGTCGGCGGTTGCTGCACATGGGGAATGCAGTGCTTGAGAAATTTCGAGGCAGACAGGAGTGTCGTACGGAAGTATCTGGAGAGCACTGCGAATAACTTTGCAACGGTATCCCTACAAGTTGCAACATAACCAAGAACTGAAACCTCCTGACTTCGACTCTCGCCGAGATTTTGCGAATTTGGTATTCAATAAGATGGAAGAGCAGCACGACTGGCTTCACACTGTGCTTTGAACAGATGAAGCGCATTTCACACCTTCTGGCACTGTTAACACCCACAACTGTCGAGTGTGGACCACGGAAAATCCACATGCATTTGTTGAGGTACCCTTGCAACAGCTTAAAGTAACAGTATGGTGTGGCTTCACTGCTGATTTCATAATTGGTCCATTTTTTTCGAGGAAGTCACACAGGTGGGTTTCAAAACAGTTTCTTTCACTGGTCATCGATATGTAGCGATATGTTACAGAACATCATTATTCATGAACTGACAGGCACTCCAAACAGTCACCTTTATGCAAGATGGAGCACCACCTCATATTGGTCTGTCTGTGCAACGCCTTCTACGCTCAACATTTGGGGAGGATCGCATTATCAGTCGCTACTTTAATCACGCATGGCCTCCAAGATCTCCCGATCTGATACCCTGTGACTTTTGGCTGTAGGTATTCTTGAAGTCAAAAGTGTGCCGCGACCAAACGGCATCACTAGCAGCACTGAAAGATGCCATCCGCCAAAATGTGTCTGCCATAACGCAAGAAACGCTACTAAATGCTGTGAACGGTGTGATGCCTCGTCTCACAGCTGTACTTCTGAATGATGGACAGCACATTGAACATTTACCGTAGTACTAATTAACTGTAATTAAGCTGATTTGCAAGTTGTCAAAAACTTTTCATTTGTAAATCATCTTTTGGTGCATTAAAACACTATAGCGCCATCTGTTGGTCGCCAACAGAACTATTTTTTTCGTTGCCACACATAACCCGGCTTCTTTTCCTTCCGTTTGGTGCAAACCGTATCTTTCTATCTTGATTCGTTTTCGAATTATTCATTTTTAAATTTCGTCCTGAGTTTTGGATCACCCGGTATATCATTAAAAATTGTTTTTTAGGCTTTAAAAACCGATTGCGCATAGTGTACGTAGGCCGTACCTCCAAACTGTCCGTGTCTTTAAGGATTAATATCTCGGCTAATTACCGAATTTTTTTTTTTTAATCATTATTAACAATCTTTTTATACTTCTGCGACGATAGGTACATGCAGCGCTCTTCAACTCTTTTGCTGATCGCCCGCTAATTGAAATTTGTTTGTAACGGAAAAATGTGATTTTCTCAAAAACTAAGTGTCCTAGGTTAATCGCTATAGTTTTCCTGCAAGGTTTAAATTAACTTCTACTACTCCTAATTTTTTCATAGTTTAATTTCAGTAGATTCGGAAATAGAATAGGGGGAGACATATTTTTGCATTACATTTTCGACGATGTGTCTTGAAAATATAATACCTAAAATCTAATAAAATAAATAAATAAACTATAATTTTAGGGTATAAAACTTTTCCGTAAATGATTGTTTTGAAATTATGTTTTCAGGAAAAAAAAACATATTTTGTTTGAAAATCTATTAGAAATATTCATTTAAAGTTTCCAGGCTTATATTTTATATTTTCCTAAATATCAGTATTAGAAGATATTTTCTTTTTTATGTTTACTTAAATATGCATTTTTGATTACTTAAATACAGACTTACGGTTTCTGAAAAACATATGTATGTTTGCTTAAATATCCAATTTCTGTTTGAAAGCTGAAACAAAAACAGTCGCAACTTCACCTCTAATGCTTTTACGAAGAAAACAAAAACCGTTTTGCATATCTGTTTGCACGCTTTTTCAAATAAGATAATAAACAAAATTATGTGATATAAGTAAAAACTGGCCATTTAACACGTTCACGCCGCGCGGTGTGTCACATTCGACTGTCTCTGAGTTGTAAAGTCTCCGGCCTTTTGCACACCACTGTTATTTTAGAGAAAATGTTGTTCCTTTAAATCTCCCAATTGCTCTAATTGAATAAAACAACATTTTCTGTATTAAAATACTGCTATCCAAAAGGCTGGAGACTTTCCAGCTCTGAGACAGCCGAGTGTGACCCACCGCGCCGGCGTGAACGTGTTAAATGTAGTTCGATACCGTAAAGCGTTGGATTTAGAAATTACTTTGATACTGAGAGAAAAAAATACCTACTGAAAAAGATTAATAATTTTTTTCTGCAGAATAAAGAAACATTTGCCATTGTCACTACATAGTTTATAAGATTTTGTAAAGAATATTTTGATAGAAAATTATTTTCATTATAATAAATAATATGTAAAGTTTTTTAAGTGTACACTATAACATATATTTAAGTAAGGAATGTTATACGATGTGAATATTTCCAAATAGTTCGAAGTGAAAAAATGCCCAGCCCGGGAATCGAACGCAAATCCTTGGCTTACGGGACTAATGCTCTTCCGTCTTAAGCTAACTAGGCTGACAACCGGCGAGCATATTTGGCTCAGATAATCTTATCGGTAATAACATCTGGTCTGTCCTGGAGACAGCTCAACTGAATAAACCGCAGGTAAAGGAAACCCATATAAACGATAGGTACTTCGATAAACTATTATTTTAACACAATCACACTCATTGGTAAAGTTATCATACGAAGTTAATATTTCCAACTGAGCGAAAAAATGCCCAGCCAGGGAATCGAACCCAGATCCTTGGCTTACGGGGCCGTTTTTAAGCGACCTGGACTGACAACCGGCGAGCACATTTCACTCTGATAACTCTATTGGTAATAAATAACATATGGTCTGTTATGTAGACAGCTCAACAGAATAAACCGCAGGTAAAGGAACTCCATATAAACTATAGGTACTCAGTTAAACTATTATTATAACACAATCATACTCATTGGCAGAGTCGTACTGGCATAACGGAGAGGGCGGTGGCAAAATGGATAAAAAGGGCACCGAATGCCTTACAAAAGGGCTCAAATGCTTATATATACATACACATACACATACACACACACACATACTATATAAATTATGTATAAAAAATCACTTTAAAATATATATACGAGTATATTGCTATAGCGAAAACTTTATTACTAAAATAATTATGACACCCAAATTAGTATCTTATACTATAGAAATGTAATATGCACAAAAATAGTTCTCCACAAAACATTGAACTTAAAAAAATCTTATGTTAGACCAGTGTTGCCAATTTAGAGGTATTTTTCCCCCCACACTTTTCGAAAAAAGCTATCTCTATTTTCAAATTACGCTCACCTTATCTAATGAGTTAATTCAAACTTTACCCCGAATATCCGAATAACAATCTCCATACAATTATCTCAAAATGGAAAATAAAATATTAAAATAAAACAAACAAAAACAATTTCGTTGGGTCAAAACTCAAAAGTGCAAAACATTATTTTATACAATTCAATAATATTTTATATAATACAATCTCTAGGATACAAATACTAATTATAGTGTAAAAAATTTCAGAAAAGTTATTTTTGTTCAGGGCAAAATGGTATCTATTTTACGTGAATTATTTTTGAAAAATGTTTTATTTCTTTATTTTTCCAACATTAAAAAGATATAGAGAAGCGTTTGGTTTGAATCCCGCTATTTAAACAGTTTAAATATGTATATATATATATAGAGAGAGAGATAGATAGAGTCTGAAATTGCATAAAAGACAAATATTCTTTAACTTTATTACCACAGTTTTCGTTATTATTTAATTTAGTTCGTAACAACAAATAAATCACATTTCGGGAAATGTTAAAAATATCATTTAATTTTCATCCCAGATTTTTTTTTTTAAATCTTACCTTATGTTGGTTTTCCATGGACAATTCACAGTTCTTGTTAAGCAAGATGCAACATCAGCATATCTGAGCTGTGATGGTGATAATATTTTATAATACTGTACACTGTACACTATTTTTAAAAAAGTATGAAGCACAAGTTTACTATAAAAGTTTACTGTAAGAAAAAATGTTTAAGATTACACTAAAATGAGTAAATAACTAAGGACACAGGCAAATAATATAAAGACGGAGCAGCACACAAGACAAACGAAGCAGATTTCACATCAGGGACACTTCAGTTATACCGGCTATAGGTTGAAAATTAGAAACACATGCATTTCCAGTTTCTGCAAAGTGGACAATAGATGGCTGATATCGGTACTCTTTTCCCTGGGACATAATATATATTGGTTATTCGGTTTCCTTTCAAATGAGCAAACTTAAAAAGGCTCTGCCCAATAATGGAGTTGTTTCTGTTTTTCAAAGATCTTGTTCTTTTTTACCGCGATTCATGTGTGTACGCAGAGCAGGGGGGGGGGGAGGAATCCTCGGAAAAGTAATAATTCTTTAAAACTATTACGTTGAATATGTTTTTGAAAAGTAGTATTACTTGAATTTTATTGCATGATAGTTTTGTTTTAAAGGTTTTCGTTAAATTCCATTACAACTGCTGATTGCTTTACGTGGCCGAATATACCGGCTATATTTTATTGCCTAACAGAAACTTTGTAATCGAACTGTCTTTTATATTTTTTGAGAAAAGCAAAAGAACTTTCAGAAAGTGCTCTCAAAGGTGGTGTTTTGAACCGAATTTCCGGAAGCGACAGTGGGGGAAGAGGAAGAAAAACTGTTTTCACGAGACAACAATCAATTTTAACTCAAGATGTAATTAATTTAAAGAAAAGAATCTATTGTATTACAAATCACTCAAATAACCAAGCCTGGAAGTCTCATTCTTTTATGCAGAGTTTGGCCGAATATTCGGTTTCATTTTCGTTTTCTGCCCAAACTCTTAGTTTTGGCGAAAATACTGCCGAATATTCGGTGTTACTATAACTGCCCCTCCCAAGTCTCCCCCAAATGGCGCTCTCATCCAAAGAGCCGCACATACTACGAATTCACATACATTGGATAAATCTAGAAGATATTACTAATATTGATTAAATTCGTTATTTTTAAATGAAATTATTTTTTAATATTTTTTTTTATGTTTATAGCACCTTATATTTCATTAATTTTATTTCAATCAAATTATTTTTAAATTAATAATTATGTACTGCCGTTTCTACGCAAAACATTATTCCAGGTAACATGCATATAAGTATGTTTATGGTAATTACTTTGAATTTATTTTTATTTGAATTTATTTCGCTTTAGTTTTCGGTCGAAACTAGGAAGGTAACTGAAAATCGGTTTCTTTCGAACACTATTTTTATGTTTGTAAATAAGCAGAAATTTTCGCATTATTGAACGTTGAAAAATATTTTTTTGAGAACCGCTCTAAGGATTTACACATAATCATAAGTTATAAATTTCGGAAAATCGAGTTTTTATTTTAGCGGCTTTATCAACGGAATTAAGACTTCAATCTGGGATAGACGATTCTATGGTAGTAAAAAAAATACAATAAGAATTCTATTATAATTATAACATAAAAATGAAACTAGTTTTTCTCAAAATTGAATTTTTAAATAGATGACCACGACACGATATCTTTAATAAAACTGAATTGTTTCACTCTTAATTTGC
Source organism: Maratus speciosus (assembly GCA_963932465.1). Classification (NCBI taxonomy): domain Eukaryota; kingdom Metazoa; phylum Arthropoda; class Arachnida; order Araneae; family Salticidae; genus Maratus; species Maratus speciosus. The sequence continues at coordinate 2,713,713 of OZ010787.1, forward strand.
CAGCTTTTTTTCTTATATAATTACGCAGTGCATTAAGGATTTTTTTTTTTTTTTATCATCAAAAATCGGTATTTTTCTACGATAAAAGTTGAACACCCTCTTCAAATATTCAGCATAAAAAAAGAGCTTTTCATAATTTCCACCCTTTGTCTCGTCTAGTCACTAAACTAAGTCATTTTTAATTAAAAATTACTGTTTATTTTCATTTCAGATAAGCCAAAATTAAACTACAATGGTCGCCGCAACTCACACTCAAGAAAAAAATAAAAAATAAATAAAAAGCAATTTAACAAATTACAGGGTCATTCCGCGTAAAATGAGCAAAAATTTGAAAAATGTCGTGGCCACATAGTAACAGATTTTAATAAAATTTGATATACAGGGTCAATTCATATTCAAATAGAGCTTGGGTTGATTTTTGACGGCAAAACTCTTGAGTTTTGTGCAATCGAACAGTAAAATTCGCGATATCTTTTTGTGACTAATTAACAAAATTCACTATTCGTCGCGACCTTTTGACGAAATTTGTAATATTCTTCACCAAATAAGTTTATCGATATTAACGATTATTTTTTGCGCAATCTTTTGACGAAATTCGCAATTTCTTTCTGAACTCTTTACGAAATTAGCAATTTTATTCAACAACCAATTGAAGATAATTACCATTTGTTTCTGAGATATATGACAAAATATCTGGTATTTTTCCATGATCATTTGAAGAAATTCTCAATTTTTTTCCGCGACTGATTCATGAATTGATTTAGGGAAATTCGCCAAAGTGAAAGAAGAAAATTTTGTCAAAGGATAGCAGAAAAAAACACCAATTTTGCCAAAGGGTTGCAGAGAAAAAACACAAATTTTGCCAAAGGGTTGCAGACACAGTTGTATAATATAGACACACGCGCAGAAGATTTTCCAAAAATTCGGAACCTTGCAGAAAAATTTGTAGAAAAAAACTTATTTTTGTAGCTTTTTTTTTTTTTTTTTTTTTTTTTTTTTAATACCAAAAAATTAAAAATATTCTCTATATTATAATTTCGTCAAAGAATCGTAAAAAAAAAAAAAAAAAAAAAAAAAGAATTTCTTAAAAGCATTTCTAAAAAGCCCGAATTTGTCAAAGGATCGTGAAAAAAAAATCCCGCAAATTTCGTCAAAAAATCGCAGAAAAAACTTATTTCATCAATGGATTACGGGAAAAATATGAATATTGCTAAAGGCTGAGAAAAAAGCACGTATTTCGTCAAAAAATCGCAGGAAAAATGCAAATTTCGTAAAAATATCGCAGAAAAAACGTTAATTTCGTCAAAGGATCGCGAAAAAAAGCTAATTTCATCAAAGAATCTTAGAAAAATGCAAATTTCGGCAAAAGGGCTCAGGAAAAAAAAAATTTCTTAAAAGCATAGCGAAAAGCCCTAAATTTTGCCAAAAGATTCTGAAAAAATGCAAATTTCGTAAAAGAATCGTGTAAAAAACTACTTTCTTCAAAAAATCGAGAATTTCGTCAAAAGTGTTGTGAAAAAAGCGAGAATTTTGTTAAAAATGCATGAAAAAATACGAATTTCGTTAAAAGATCGTAGGAAAATGCAAATTTCGTCAAAAGATTGGGAAAAAACTGATTTCGTGAAAGAATCGAAGAAAAATGTGAATTTCATCAAAGAATCGAGAAAAAAAGAGAATTTTATCAAATGATCACAGAAAAAACGAGAATTTCGTCAAAGACAAAAGGAAAAAACATGATTTTTGTCAAAGGGGCGCGGTAAAAACTCACCAGTCTCTTTAATGATGATACCTATGAATGGATACCTCTTCCTAGAAAAGGTGATTTTGTTGTTTCAGTAGCAATGTCACATTATTTCTGCCCTTCTTATGCATTTTTAGCTGGGTTTTTTTTTTTTTGACCAAAATAATTATTCTTTGATTAATACTAATTATTTTTAATTTAAATGGTAATTATTTTAAAAATACTCTTTTTAATTCATATTGTTAAAATAACATAACATGGTATTTTACGTTATTAAACATTAAATTAATGTGCAGATAGTTTTTGACCCAATATTTATGCACATAGAAAGTTTTTGGTTTTATACAAGTCTGGTTGCAGAAAAAACAAACTTTGCCAAAGGGTTGCAGAAAAAACGGAAGTCTCTTTAGAAAACAACATATACACAAATATCTACGTTTATTATAACAGGGATAAACTTAAAAAAATATACCAAACTAACTTTTGAAAATTTGGGTTTAACCTGAACCCAACTTGCAGGAATTCACACTCAGCCTCAAATCGACCTGAACCAATTTTTCCACTTTTACTGTTTGATTTTAAAATGTTAATTCATAGAGGAAACCATTAAATTTAAAATTTCATTATTAATAAAAAGTCTTATTATCCTTTAAATAAACTCAAAGCAAGTTTTTTTTCCAATATGAAATTTACTTATAAAGAGCTTATTTATCAAAATGTAATTGTTTTATTAAATATTATGTAAAGTTGTTTTAAAAAATAACATTTTAATACCTTAAACCTTGAAATAAAAAGTATTCGGCCAAACAGTTACTATTCGGCTAGCTCAATATTCAGTATTCGGCCAAAATCACTATTCAGAGCATCTCTAAATCTGACTTGCTACTTTGAACAACATTCATAATCTTCAATTTTAATTTTTAGCTTAATTGTTTACATATCAAATACCTACATATATGAATTATGAATCACTGCAGGATTAGTATTAGTTTTTGCCACTTACTGAAAGAAACTAGTTTCTGCCCTGATGATATGAAAAAGTAAAATGTTTTAAAATTTTACTGTTGTATGATATATTTCTCAAATCATTTTCATTTATTAATTTTTTTAGAATATGAAATTATGGCTAAATTGATAAGCTGGGCAGGGAGGGGGGGGGGGGTGATTGTGGCTTCATCATGAAAAAATACCAAAAATTTTAGCGAAGACAGTGTTGACTAGGGATGCACCAAATAGTGATTTTGGCCGAATACCGAATATTCGGCCTAGAGGTGAACCGAATACCGAATATTCAGCCAGCCGAATAGTAACTGCTAGGCCGAATACCGAATATTCGGCCTAGCAGTTACTTTTATATTTCAAAGTTTAAAGGCATTAAAATATTAAATTTTAAAACAATTTTACATACTATTCAATACAGAAACTTATATTTTAATAAACAAGAGTTACAATTACAAGTAAACTTTATACTGAAAAAAATCTGCTTTGAGTTATTTAAGAAGAGGATAGTTATAAAACTTTTTAAATTAGTAAAATTTTAAATTTTGTGGCTTCTACTGAGAATTAATACAGATAAATAAAATTTTCTTAAATTCTAAAAGAAACATTTTAAAATCAAAGTTTAATAGTGAAAAAATTGGAAGAAAAATTGTACAGTATCATATATTATTTGTTTGTCAGGAAGAGACTGAAGTAAAAGTAAACAAATATTACAAATCAATTCAAATTTTATATGGTGGCAACTTAGCAAGAATAATTGTTCTACTCCCTTTAATTTAAGCAACGAAGTTTTTAAATACATCCTAGATAGGTGTCTGGAGTGGACAATCATTTTCAGAGATTCTAAAAATTGTTCTTAAAATCTTAGCAAGAAACAGATTATTTGCTAGACAAAATTTAGGAACTTGCATTTGTACATAATTAATTTCTATGAAAATCCTCGTGATTGGTTAATTTTCTTACATAATACTTAACAAACAGCAAATAAATAATGTAATAACATTCTCTTTTATTTAAATATGATTCTGTTTCTAATTATTCTGAATATCTTTGTAAGTTGATTGTTAAATGTAGAAGTTGTATAAAGTTTTTAAAAATATGTTTTAAAAATTTTCCTTAAGTATTCGGTTTGGCCGAGTATTTCAATATTCGGCCAAACCGAATATTCGGTAACATAGCCGAATACCGAATAGATACCAAATATTCGGTGCATCCCTAGTGTTGACTAGAATAAAAGGACTGTTTTTACTGCAAAAACTTTATGTCGTCGTCTCCCCCCCCCCCCCCCTCCCGAGATCCTTTGACAAAAATTTTTTTTCATGATTCTTTACTGAAATTTTTTTAAGTTCTCTGGCGATATTTGCATTTTAATAAAATTAGTGCTTTTTAACTTTTGACAAAATCTGTATTTTTTTCCTGCCCCGTTATGTGAAGATACTTGCGAGTTAAGGCTATTCATATTTTTATGGGAAGGTTTTTTTTGCTAGTCTTATTTGCATTTCGACATTTTGAATTTTTTTTTTGGTGGTGGTGGTCGCGCATTGTATATCTGAGCTTGATCCTCACGGCACCTGTTTACTTTTCCGATTTTCATTGCAGAATTTTTATTTTTTTGAGAAATTACTTTTACCTTTCAGAATCTGTTCTAAAAGGGAAAGTATTGTCTAAAAAATAAAATAAAATTCTGCAATCAAAGATTAAAGTAAACAACAAGGGGCACTGTGAAGATCAACTATACAATGCCGCAAACAAATTGCAAAATGCAAATGAGATATTAGAGAAAAACCTATACCTATTTTACCCCGTGCTTCAGAGTAAAATGGATATATGCTGGTTATAGTTGAATTACAATATAATTAATGTGTAAACCATTTAAGAGTTTTGTACTTCCATCCTCTGAATCATATATGTAAACTGGGGTGAGGTAGGAAGACAAAAACCAGTCCCTTTCAGTTTGTTTACATTTTTTTCTTTACAAATAAAAACACTTATGAAACTAATAGAAATAAGATGCAAGTACAGACAAATCCTATCCTAGCCCCCTCCCCACCCACCCAAAACTGCTCCCAATTTTCACAACATCAGTTTACGTCCATGCTCTGAATCATGTTCCTAATAGTGTTTCATTTTTAAAGTTTTTTTTTTTTTAAATTTAATGCAGTTCAAAAGCAGATAGATATCAGCATAAGTATCTGTAGGAAAAAATGAGAAATTAATTAAAAAATATTTTAAATCAAAAGCAATTTATAAAGTTAACTAGCTATAAGTGAATGAAAATTTATATACAAAATGTATACAGCAATGACCGGTGCAGCTTGGTTGAGAGACTTCCTAACAATTCAGGATGCCTGCACATCAGCAATGTCGTCTTTCTCAGGGAAGACATAAAATATTCCGGCAGATTACTTTGTTGCAAACTTTACAGTGTATTTATCTTCATCAGGGATATCAATAATAAGAACTGTAAATTCTTGAACAGACTTCTTTACACCGAATTTCACAAGGACCCAGCCACCAAACATTGGATTCACTACAGCAAGAACCTTTGGTTTAACTTCCATGGGTTGCTTCGATTCTTTTTACTATTTGTCCTCTTTTAATCCACCCAATTTAATAATTTAGTATAGTTAGAACATGTGTTTTAATTTAATTTATGGCTGAAAATATGATACTTTAACGTGATTTTTGAGAAATTGACAATAAACAGCGATTTTTAATGTTACTTACATTCCAACATGCAGCGCAGATAACAGATGTTCGCGACTAATTTATAGCATAATTTCACATTTAAGCATAGGATCAATAACAATTTGCTCTCAAAGGTCTTTCAATTTTGATCCATCTTCATACATTCATATCTTGACAAACTCTCATAAAAAAGATGGACTATAATACCTATTTTACCCTATGTGACAAGAAATCAAGGTTGGGTTTAAGCCATCAAAAACCAGTTTTTGACGTGACATATGTTTAAACTGCATTTTAAGCGTCAACACCAATATTTAAATATGCTCAGAACAACAAAAAAAATTGTTAGTATAGCTAGATACAGCACCGCTTTTATTTAATGATAGACACTTTAGTTTTAGTATTTCTTTTACTGATCAAATATTAAATTATAATTTTTTTCTTTGTTTATGACTAAATTGCCAAATTTTTTATGTGGATTTTTAGCATACTTGATTGCTTTTCTTATTTAATAAATATGTATATAGAGATAGACAAACTTTTTGTAATAATAAAGCATTTAACAAATGAAATCAAACAAGATTTTACAAAAATAGATTATATATCAGGGGTCAATCCAGGTGAAATTTGGGGCCTATTTAGGGCCCCTTTACAAAAATCTATTTAATAAAATAGGGCCCCTTCAGAAAAATAAATTTAATAAAATGGGTCTCTTCATAAAAATGAACTTAATAAAACAGGCCCCTTCGCAAAATTCCTTTTAATAAAATAGGCTCTTTTGTAAGATTCTTTTTCATAAAAAGTGTTTTAAAAATGTGTAATTTGTAAATAAGATCAGGTCACGAAAAACAAAAACTGTAGCAAGGGGATTTAAAGAATATTTTTATTCATAAATTCTTGGTTCGAATTTGATTCACTGGATTTCAACTTTCATTGCAAAATGTTATTTTACACAAAAATATTATAAAATTCACAAAATTAACTTACTTTTCACAAAATGGGCCCCAAGAATAAAAACCGGCACCGACCCCTGTATATATACAGTCTTTAACAGAAATATTTTCTTTGCAGCATAAATATTTTTTTTTTTTGGGGGGGGGGGAGAAAAAAGATACAGAAAAACAACAATAAAAATGATTTTATCATGTGTGCAAGAAGTCCATCCAAGCCAAGACTGAAAACTTTTCCGAATATTAGGTATAACCTACTGGCGATGGGCTAGACAATCTCAATGTCTTGATTTATGGCTGAAAATGGATTTTTTACAATAAAAAAGAGCAATTAAAAGTTTTTGCTAGTAAAATTGCTATTATTTCAATATAAAATATAATTTACAACCAGCCAAAAATCTTTCCGAGACTGAAGGTCTTGCACCCATGTTTATAATTGTGAAAAGAATTTAGTGATTGGTTATACCAAAATTATCTTATTTTTTATTTAAATCTTTTGAAATGAGGGACAAATGAATAATTCACCATACCAGTAAGAAAAGAAAAAAAATAGTATGCTGCTAGTTTGTTTTTACAAAGTTTAAATATTGCCAGATATGTGACCATTTCATTCACACTTTTAATTTTTCAAAAAATTTTGTGTGGTAAAATAATAATAAAAAATATACTCATTTTACCCCGGCTACCCCTATTGTCAGGAAGGTAAATTGGAAAATATAGCTCTCGGAAAATTGAAAGGGAATTGCTGAAAAGTGATGGTGAATGGATGCAGTAGAACACTGTTTATGTAATTATTTGAATTCTTTTACACAAATAGTATTGTATAGAAATAAACTATTGCACTTCTAAGGAATAAAATTGACTTTTGAAAATATAATTAGATTGAAAAAAATGTATAAGTGAATACCAACCTTGAATTAAAATTCTGTATTTGGAGAAAGAAACAATTCTCTGGAAAATTTTAGGGAGGAATTCTAGTAATTTTTCACAAAATTATTTACTACAAATTATAAAACGTATTTTTGTTTGATATGATTTATCTGAAAAATTATTTTTACAAAATACTTAGAACTGTTATATCTGACAAAAAGTTTCGTCACACGAAAAAGTAAACTTTTATTATTTTCACCTCCCCCGACCCTTGCTTTAACATGACGCTATGATCAGCTTATTTATTTATTTCTCAACAAAGTAATAAACAGGACATTTTAAACGAAAATAAATAAGTAAAAAATAAAAAGGCAGAATAATTTTAAAATATAGAAGCATTTCTAAAATTAGCTGCCTGCAGCGTGACGGAGGGAGAATGTGTTACAACGTGCATTAAAAATTATAAATTTAAATCATTACATGCAATTCCACTAAAAAGTAAGGATAAATTAAATGCTTTTATAAAACTTACCGAATAAAACAGACACATCCTTTCGTTCCTTCTTTAAGAAAACTTCTTGAATGTTTACATATTGATCTACACATCAGCGTCCATCTTGAAGCAGGCCAGAGACACGATAAGACGAGATGAACGAATCTGAGAACGACTCGCAAAAGAGCGGCAGGAAACTAGCTTGCTAATCAAGTTGAGCTGTTTTGCGGTCGCTCTCGTTGAGTAAAATAGAAGAATAAGAGCTTAAATCAAGTTGAGTGAAGCGTTTAAAAATCAACTCATTCACGATCCAATAAATTAGTGCTCATTCTTGAGTAGGCAAATCCACTCATTCGTTTTAAGAGAGTAGATAAACTATTATTTTAGCACAATCATTACTGATTGGTAAAGTTAGCATACGAAGTGAATATTTTCAACTGAGCGATAAAATGCCCAGCCCGGGAATCGAACGCAGATTCTTGGCTTACGGGGCCAATGCTCTACCGTTTTTAAGCTAACCGGGCGGACATAGGGCGAGCCTATTTCGTTCAGATAACCTTATTATTAATAACACCTTAAAAACTGTAGAGTATTGGCCCCGTAAGCCAAGGATCTGGGTTCGATTGCAAAGCTGGACATTTTTCGCTCTGTTGGAAATATTCACTTCGTATGATAGCATTACCAATCAGTATGGTTGTGTTAAAATAATAGTTTATCTACGTACCCATCGTTTATATGGAAATTCTTTACCTACGGTTTATTCTAGTGAGCTGTCTACATGACAGACCAGATGTTATTGAAGTTACCCCAGTTAGCTTAAAAACGGTAGAGCATTAGCCCCGTGAGCTAAGGATCTGGGTTCGATTACAAAGCTGGGCATTTTTCGCTCTGTTAGAAATATTCACTTCGTATGATGACTTTACCAATCAGTATGATTGTATTAAAATAATATTTTATCTACGTAGCCATCGTTTATATGGAAATCCTTTACCTACGGTTTATTCTGTTGAGCTGTCTACATGACAGACCAGATGTTATTAAACTAAAAACGGTAGAGCATTGGCCCCGTAATCCTGGGTTCGATTCCGGGCTGGGTTTTTTTTCGCTCAGTTGGAAATATTCACTTCGTATGATAACTTGTGTTAAAATAATAGTTTAAGGCATGTTAGCTATTTTGATTATAAATGATGTATAATTGGACTAAATACATGCAAATCCATTGTGACTGAACGAGAATAAAAAGAAGCGTTTATTGTGTCTAAAAAGTTGAGGGAAATCAATAGGAGATATTTCTAGCATATAATTCTTCCTAAATTAATAAAAAGGTTTTATCTTATGAAATAATAATGAAAATAAAACTCCTATCTGTGTGTTTCTGACATTATCTTCTGTTAAAAAAGAAATAAAAAAACCTTTTACCTTAATTATAAATATCTTAAATTTACATGGTTTTTCACCTTCTTTATTTTCTTTAATATAAAAAATAAAAATCTATTGGTTTGCATATAAATTTATATCGCAAATAAAGCAATTCTAGATGTTTAAGCCCACATATACATATATTTACTTCTTCAATAATTACTTCTCCGCTGGAAGTCACGAAGGAAATAATATGAGTATTGAGTAAAGAAAATAGCGTAGCACATCCTTTTTATGCTGATAAACACTAAAAATGTTTTGTAGTTGAAGGATGTTTATGCAAATAGAACAGTTATATAAAAACAGCTCCTGGAAATCAATTATTTTGCAAGGACTTGCAATAACCAACGTTTCTTTTAGTCATTGGAAGGGACAAGAGTTATTATGAGGCAATGCACTCTTGATTTCTGTTTCAGTATTTATTATTCATAATATTGTATCACTAAATCAAAATATTGAAATGCTTTTTCTGCCAAAGAACTGAATAAATCTAAGATGCTTTATATTTTATGAAACATTTTACAAATTATGTTTTTAAAATCATTTTAACGAACATAAACGCAACATAAAATTTAAATATTCATTTATTATTTCTGTAATTGAAACTTCATCTATTTTGTGGTTCAAAGTTATTTCGTTCCATATTTATTTTCTAACTGCATTATCTCAGCATAATTTAAGGTGTTTTTTTGTGAATTCTCAGATTATTTAAATGTTCAAATTAATTTGAATTAAATCCATCGATTCATATGCAATATATTGTACATGTGAAACATTTACAATCGTACTATATATATTTATTTGTCAGGACTTTAATATTATAAGCCTTTCATAAGTAATGCTACATCATTTTACTACATCGATTACACCAGAACAATGTCTCTGTAGAAAAGCTGATCTGTTAATTAGATATTATTTGAGGGTTATTATTGCATTAATTTCAGATAAAAATCAGCATTGGTTGGGATTCAAACAATCATGCAACAACTTCGTTAACAAAAATTTAAAATAAATTATTTATCATACCTTAAATGAAATTGACATGACTGCATTCTATTGAATAATTCAATAATTAATGTATTGTAATCAATGTATTGAAATGTTTAAAACATTTAAAATTAAATTGGTTGTATTCCATTTTTACTGAGCATAAAAATTAAGCTTATTTATGAGATTTAACGTTTCTTTACTTCACAACAGATATAATATTTTTTTTTTCAAATACACTTAAAAAATGACAAAAGGAGAAATATCGTTTAAAAAAAATCCATGCCGGCTCAGCCAACAGGCGCAGGTAGATTTCGAAGTTAAGTGCTAATTTCAACAACAAAAACTAAATCATGATTAGAGATAAACCCACTTTAACAATTTTATCTGACCGCTTTTGACAAGTTTTTATTTCATTTTTATATAAGTGCCGGTTTTATCAGAATCATGTTAAGGCGGTATTCAGAAAAATTCTTTTCCATGCTCAACAACTCGAAATTTTCTGGCATGTTTTCAGATTCATTTTTAAAAGAAAAAATATGGAACTTGCTGACGTGATTTTTGAAGAGATTTATAAGCGACCTGTGTTTTTATTTTTCGTTTAATTAATTAAAACTTTATTTATAAACAATTATTTTCATAGTAGGACAATATTTTTCATTTTACAACACAATCGCTTCGGGAAATTCGGTTCAAAATGTCCACTTTGACACCATTTTTTGAAATATATTCTGCCTCTATAAAAAAAAAAAATCGACCATTACGATACAATATATAGTTTCTGAATAAGAGTATCTACCAATTGGATGCATTTGACAGCAAAAATGAATTTAAAAATGAGTCAGAAAATAAGCAGTTTTGATTTGAAAACACCCTTAATAACATGATTTGTTTTCTTCAACCGCTATGTATTTTTAATTTCTTTTTGCTGTAAGAATTGGTCCTATCAAAAACTTGTCAATATAAAAATTGTAGATAATATTAAGAAGATTTATAATAAATGTAATTGGATTTGATATCTTGAGAACTGACGAAATTATGAATTTTTTTCTCCCTAAAACCCTGTTTTCTTGCGCCCCTTCAGCCCATTTTTAATTTAATCAAAAATCTGTGATACATAATATTTTGGCCGTATTTTTAGAAGTAATAAAAACTTTAAAATTTTTTGATATGTACAAAAATTAAAATGTTATGGGTTTTTTTAGGTTTTCACAAAACCCCTCCCTATTTCCATCCCCTTGGTCCGATTTTGCCCATTAACGAACTTGACCGAGATTTTATGTCCCTTAATTTTATGTATCAGTTTGGAAGAGATTTGTGCAGAATTACGGAATTTATCGTGTCCATAAAAAAGTGATATGTATATGTATATATATATATATATATAATATATATATATATATGAGCTGTTTAATACTCTCTGCTTATTAACCAGGAGAAGACCCTTTAATTGCCTTCAAGGAGGACTTAAAGGAATCGACTGGGAGCGGAGACTTAATGTCAAATCCGCACCTTCCATCGGTGCAGCCTGTTAGTAACCTTGCCTAGTGCATGGGGAACGAACGCGGATTGTCTGCCTTCAACCCGCTTGGCCAGCGTGGAGGAATTTGGCCACCTACCCCCCATATTTTACCATGAATTCACAAAATAAATTACGGCCATTAATTCCCGGCGGTCTGAATGTTCCTGGTCACGGCAGCGATCAGATAGACATGAAGACAGAGGGTGCTAAGAATAACCGGGCTCGGCTGGGCTGCCATAAATTGATGACCTTGGCTACGTATAATGGACGATCCCTATCTTCGGAAAATCGTTTACAGGAACTTGAAGAAGAATTAGAAAGAATCAACTGGGACATCCTAGGATTATGTGAAGTAAGAAGAAAAGGAGAAAAGAAGATAGATCTTGCCAGCGGACATGTATTATACTACAGAGGCACAGAAGATGGAAGAACAAGCGGTGTAGGTTTTCTGATTCATAAAAGGTGGAAGAATCGCATCGTAGAATATGATAGTGCATCAGATAGAGTTGCAAGGTTAGTAATACAGGTGTCCAGAAGATACAAGCTGCAAATTACCCAAGTTTATGCAACAACAGTAAGCTATACTGATGAAGAAGTTGAGGATTTCTATGAAGAAGTAGCTTCAATGCATCAAAAGGGAAAATGCTACATAAAATTAATAATGGGAGACTGGAATGCTAGAATTCGGGAAAAAGAGAAAGGTGAGTTATCAGTAGGAAATCATGGATATGGGGTGCGAAATGAAAGAGGAAACAGATTGATTGAGTTTGCAGAATGTGAACATTTGTATATCATGAATTCATTTTTCAAGAAAACGCCACAAAGAAAATGGACATGGCGTTGTGCAAATGGCTCAAGAAGTGAAATCGACTATATCTTAACAAACAAAAAGCATCTTATTCAGGATTGCAGCGTTCTCAATAACTTCAATACAGGAAGTGATCACAGGTTGGTTAGATGCAAACTGCTGTTAAATACTAAAGTGGAAAGAATGAAGCTTTTGCAACACTCAAAGAAATCAATCGATATAATAAATCTCCAGAAACATAAAGAAGAATTCCATTTGGAACTTAAAAACCGTTTCCAAGTACTTCAATCAACTTTAGAAGAAGTGCAAGATGTTACACTTGTGAACAACAAACTAACCAATACTCTACAAGATATTGCAAAGAAGATAGCCGGCGATGCACAAGTAAAGCAGACAAAGAAAATAACAGAAGAAACAAGAAGATTGATGAAGAAACGCAGAGAATTTAAAATGAAGAAAAACGATCCTAAATCAAGAGTTGAATATGCTGAATTATGTAAAACGGTAAGGAAATGTGTTACAGAAGGTATCAGAAAATTTAACTCTGATCTTGTCAAGAAAATTCTAGACGATAACAAAAGTTTAAAATCAGCTAGGCGTAAACTTTGTGTTGGAAGAAAAGGTATTTTTGCACTAAAGAGGGCAGATGGAACAATCACCAAAATCAATAAAGAAATAGTACACATTGTCGAAAAATTCTGTAACGATTTATATAAATGCGAATATCAGAGGGAAATAAACTTATGTGATCCACGAGAAAACTTAACAGAAACCGATGCCATAATCCCAGTGATGACAGACGAAGTTTTACAAGCCATTAAATTTATGAAAAAAGGTAAATGCCCCGGTGAAGATGAAATTACAATCGACCTTATCAAAGAAGAAGGAGAAGAATTTGCAAAAATGCTATGTTTACTGTTTTCCAAATGTCTCCAGAAGTCAGATGTACCAGAAGATTGGAATAATGCTGTGATGGTGCTACTTTACAAGAAAGGAGAGAAGGAAAACATTAAAAACTACCGTCCAATCAGCTTACTGTCAGTGATTTAGAAAATTTTCACCAAAGTTTTAACGACAAGACTTGAATCAGCTCTGGACTCAGCTCAACCTAGAGAACAAGCAGGATTCCGAAGTGGATTCAGCACAATGGATCATATCCAAACGGTAAGGGAACTCATAGGAAAACATAAGGAATATAATTTACCTCTTTGCCTTGCCTTTATTGATTATGAAAAAGCATTTGATTCGGAAAAGCATTTGGTCTACACATCAGCAGTAGTAGAATCTCTGGAGGACATTGGTATAGACAAACCTTACATCAATATTATAAAGAAGATTTACAAGAAAGCAACAGCAACCATTCGCTTGGACAAAGGAAAAGCAAAGATCAAGCTTGGAAGAGGGGTAAGACAAGGAGACACCATTTCGCCTAAGCTTTTTAGTGCTGTCTTAGGAAATATTTTCAAGAAGCTGGATTGGGAAAACAAAGGGATTAGAATAAATGGGGAATATTTAAGTCATCTCCGATTCGCTGACGACATTTTAATTTTCAGTAACAGTCCTGAAGAATTGGAAAATATGCTAAAAGTTTTGGCAAAAGCTAGCATTAATGTGGGATTAAAAATAAACTTGGAAAAGACTAAGGTGATGTTCAATTCATTTGCATCAAGAAGTGCAAAGTTATGTGTACCTTGGGCAAGAAATATCATCGGATAATACTATCATGAATGAAATCAATATAAGAATAAGAAATGGATGGAGTGCTTTAGGGAAGAACAATATTATTTTGAAGAGTAGCATGCCCCTTTGTTTGAAAAGAAAGGTATTTAACCAATGTGTTTTGCCTGTCCTAGCTTATGGAGCAGAAACATGGACGCTAACAAAACGGATGGTACAGAGATTACAAACAACACAGAGAAGTATGGAAAGATGTATGCTAGGTCTAACTAGAAGAGACAGAAAAAGAATAACATGGATAAGAAGTCAGACGAAAGTTTTTGACATCATTGAAAGAATAAAACGGCTAAAATGGAAATGGATTGCAAGAAGACAAGACAATAGATGGAGCACAAACACCCTACAATGGTATCCCAGAGATGTAAAACAGCCAAGAAGACGACCTCAAGTAAGATGGAGTGATGAAATCAGAAAAGTAGCCGGTGTAAATTGGATGACTAAAGCACTAGACAGGAAACATTGGAAAATTTTGGGGGAGACCTACATCCAGCAGTGGATTGAAAACGGTTGTTGTTGTTGATGATGATGATGATGATTTATATATATATATATATATATATATATAAAGTTTTTACTGAGGGTGGTTTTTAGTTCTAGGGGTCATGATCAGTGTAGATCTGCAAAACTTTTTCAGAAATTCCAACATAGGGAGAATGTAATAGGTAGTATTTCATACGAAATCTACCTAATAACTACTACAAAATACTCATTTTACAGCTGTTATTAAATGAAAAATAATAGCATTATGAAAATATAATATATCAGAATTTAGAAAATAAAACAAACATTGCATGAAAAGTCTACCAAAGAAATCTGTTTTCTCTTTCGTTTCGTTGATTCAATTTCATTTTCTATTTTTTTTATTACCATTGCTTAAATCCCCTTTTTCGTTTTTTCCAGTAAATATTCAACTACATAGTGTATAAATTGGAAGTTACAGTGTTTTGGAATTTGGGAGTTTTTAATCACTTAATTTCTAATCAAAATTTTTGTTTATTCTGTCATTTCGCCCTTATCAGATAAAATAATAAGAATAAAAAAATTTAAAAAATAGAAAAAGTGAAATCCTAAGTTGGAAATGGCGATATAACAAGGTCTAATATAACTATTTGATCAAAAGTATTCAGACACTTTCTGTGTTAGAG
Source organism: Maratus speciosus (assembly GCA_963932465.1). Taxonomy (NCBI): domain Eukaryota; kingdom Metazoa; phylum Arthropoda; class Arachnida; order Araneae; family Salticidae; genus Maratus; species Maratus speciosus. The sequence goes on from OZ010787.1 coordinate 2,729,072, forward strand.
GTTAAATCTAGAACACTACGTGACAAGATGTTCTAGAATTTCTAGGTGTAAAACATGTTTCACCTTAGATTTCGGAACGAAGATTTAGTCGGGAGAGTAATTAGGGACCCAACAACAAATTCAACAAATATAAATCATATAAATATAAAATCTTTAAAAACAATTACAAATGACCACAAATAAACATATAGTCCATGTAATAGAGACCGTATAGTGGCTCTACCTAGCAAAAGTTATGGTAGTTCTGGAAAAAGGCTTACTATATGTTTTTGGGGTCGCTGAATGCGAGTTTTTAACTTCCCAGCAAAATTTCCCCCAGCACCCCCCCCCCCCAATTTTGGAAAATGCCCCCCAAAAAGGTTTTTATAAAAAAATAATTTTTTTTATTGCTTTAGGAAAAAAGTGTCTAGAAATTCAGAAAGTAGACAAAATTTGCAACAAATAAGATATATGACATTATGACGTAGGATGAATAATGAGGGGGGGGATCTGCCTCGGAACATGCGCCGTGGTGCTGCGTGGACTAAGTTGCGCAAATCTACTTAACAACACACATCGCTTACATTCGCCCAACTGTCTCTCCTCCGAACTTTCCCTATAAGGTTTACTTTAAGTTTTTTGGGTCGCTGAATCCGAATTATTAACTTCCCACAAAATCCCCATCCCAACCCCCTTCCAAAATGGTTGTTTTTAAATTAGGGGAAAAGTATGTAGAAATTCAGAAAGTAGACAAAATTTGCAACAAATAGGATATATGACATTATGACGTAGGATGAACGGGGAGGGAGAGGGCTACCTCTGAACATGCACTAAGTTATGCAAAATCAGGAAATAGGCAATTTTACCTGGCAAAATTAATGCTAGTTCTGGATTTCGACTCCTTTTATGTTTTTTGGGTCGCTGAATCCTGATTTGTAACTTCCCACCAAAATTGATTTTTTTGAAAAAATTTGGTTTTTGAGAACAGTGCGCGGGAATCATCCGAAGCAGCCCACTCTCTCCCCGTTTATCCTACGTGATAATGTCATATATCCTATTTGTTGCAAATTTTGTCTACTTTCTGAATTTCTACATACTTTCCCCCTAAATCATTAAAAAATTTAATTAAAAAATAACTAATTTGGGGGGTTGCGGAGGGGAGAATTTTGGGGGGAAGTTAAAAATTCGGATTCAGCGACCCAAAAAAATTAAAGTAACACTTATAGGGAAAGTTCGGAGTTTATACGGGAGGGCGAATATAAACGATGTGAGTATTGAGAAACTTAGTCCACGTAGCACCGCGGCACATGCTCCGAGGCAGATCCCCCCCCCCCCCCCGCCCCATTCATCCTACGTCATAATGTCACATATCTTATTTGTTGCAAATTTTGTCTGCTTTCTCAATTTATAGATACTTTTTCCCTTAAACAATAAAAAAATGATTTTTTTTAATAAAAACCTTTTTTGGGGGGCATTTTACAAAAATTTGGCGGGTTGCCGGGGGAAATTCACTTTTTGGTGGGAAGTTACAAATTCCGATTCAGCGACACAAAAAATCTAAAGTAAGCCGATTTCCAGAACTACCATTAATTTTGCTAGGTAAAATCCCCTATTGCCTGGACAAATAGTAAATAATAGAATTAAAGGAATATAATGGAAATTTGTAGAACCAAGGTAGAATCCTCAGATATATATATATACATATATATATATATATATATATATATATATATATATGTAGAATAAATGTACACTCACTTTGTGGAATAAATGTACTTCTACTCTGGGTCGGTGTCTAGAAGTAAATAATCCAGGCAGATTTTTAACGAAATCTTGACACTTTAATATTCTTGGATGTGTGGATGAAAATATATACATATGGGGTATTTACATTTACGTTAAACGTGAAATATAGCTGGCCGGGGACATTCCGCTTACCCAGGTCCATCTGACCCGGTTTTCCGTCGAAGAACGACGTTTTATTACGTCTGCTCACAAGAGAAATCAACAGTCGTCCCCTTCTTTTCACAAATTTAATTGTAGGTTCAGCAGTTTTTCGTAGGCTTAGAGGTTGAGATTGATCGTCCACAGCCTCATACAGGAATTTGCTAGGCTTTGCAGTGCAGAGTTCAAATACTGTCACCACAAATTCGGCCTACCTGACAGGGCTGGGTCCTGCCAGTCACCATCTACTTTATATACCAGACTAGTACTGGACAACTTTTTCCAGAACATATAATATACACACAAAAAATTCACAAACAATATGAAACAAAATAATAGTAAAATCAATCACTAAATACTGATGATCAAAAGTTTTCAGTCCTTAACCAATATTTTTAGTTTCACAAATAGTAATGTTTTTCTGCCTGTCACTTTGAAGCAGTTTTTTTTCACAGTTTATTTATAATAGTAAAAAGATATTAATAACACACAGTTTAAAAATATATATTTATATAAAATCACCTAAAAGCACAAATATTTCGTCTTAAACAGTAGAAGTCCAAGGCTTCATGTGATCTGCAGCGCTTGAGGTCGTATTTGGACCCTCATGGTGTCCAACTTTGCGTACATTGTAGCGATCGTTTCTTTTTATTGCAGTAATCTCATAGGGACCAAGAAACTTAGGCTTTAGTTTGGTACCTGTCCCAAACTGTGTTTTCTGAATGGACACCAAATCACCGAGTTCATAGGTGTTGGCCTTTTTTCGCCTTTTGTTATATGTTTTCATGTTTTCCTGTTGTATTTTTAATATGTTTTGCTTAGCTATTTCTCTATTCGAATTTCTTTCCGATATGAACGAATTTAATTCCTCATCATCTAACAGTGTTTTGATTTGCAAGTCGGTTTTCTGCCGCAGTTTTGTTCCAGTCAGTAGTTCGAAGGGTGTAAATTTTGATCTCCTCGATACGGTACTATTCATGATACGTTGTACGGAAGCGAAAAATTTGTACCATTTAGAGGGGGTATTCTACGCTAAGTTTTGCTAAAATTGGGATAAGAATTCTGTGCATTTGCTCTATTTGACCGTTTCCTCTAGGTATCCCTGTTGTTATGGGAATATGCTCTATGTTCTCTTCCTTACAATATTTCTCAAAATCAGCAGAGGTGAAAACCGGTCCTTTGTCGGTAATGATTCACGATTGATTTTCGAAAATATCATGTTGTCGGGTTAACTTATCGATGACTTCTTTAGCGGCTGTAGTTTTAACGGGGTATAGCCAAACGAATTTGGTAAATGCGTCCACAACAGTAAAAATATGATTGTAATTTTTATTTGTAGAAGGCAGAAGACCAATGTGATCTATGTGATAGGTCTCAAGGGGCATATTTTGTTTGGGGATCGGGTTTAACAGACCTTTTCCTTTCCCTTGCTTTTTATTACAAAGTATGCACTCTATGCAGTTGGCAATGACTCTTTCAATTTGCTTTCGTAATTGGGGTATACAATAATTTTCTTTCAAAATAATTTCAGTTTTAGTCACTGAGTAATGACCTTTGTTATAAACGTCGCGTATTATTCCCTTTAGCACATTGGTAGGAATCATCAGAAGTTCTCTGTCATTTTCATATTTGTATACGATGTCGTTTCTTATAAAATATTCTGAACTTTAATTTTTTTCAATTAACTTTTTTTATCGCTTGTATGTGTTCGTCCTCTTGTTATGCATTCTTTATTTTTAATGTTAATTCATCATGCGATCGGATAAGTATTAGTACTGTATTTCTACTCAATGCGTCTACATGTTTCATTTGAGATCCTGATCGGTGAGCAATTTCATAATCAAATTCCTGTAAAAATAGGGCCCATCTGGCTACTTTTAGCGTAATGTCTCTTTTGTCCATTGTCTTTTGAAACGCGGAACGATCTGTCACAATTTATAAAAACTTTTCAAAATAACAGACATTACATTACATTACAAGATAAAAACACTCAAAACAATATAAAAGAGCGTTTCGGATTCATTCTGAATCTCTCATCAGCTAATTCCTAACGTAAAAGTCATACTAGATTTTAAAGTTCAACAAGTAGAAAAACATTACATCAAGTTGCCAAAAAATTATAGTTAAAACAAAACTGAATATTCAATTGGTAGAGATGCAGCCTCGTTAATTGCTAAATCAGCAGTTCTCGTATACCAAGCTTCCAAACACATACGACTTGCATAAATGCTGCAGCCTGATCTAATTATATAAGCATTCTCAAAACTTGGAAAATGATCAGTTTTCCGAGTTTTGATAACTGGTTTGAATCCCTGACAAAACCCAACTGAACTGACAAAACCCAACCGCCGCGGCGAGCGACCCATCTTCGTCCGCAGCCCTTTATTATTCTACTCTAATTCCACTCTTTTGCGGAAGCAAGATTCTTAGGTCCCCAGTCACGTCCAAATTGAAAGACTCTCTAGCGAAAGCCAGATTGAAAAAAAAAAAAATCAAAAATTGAAACCGGACAAATTTAAAAGAGAAATTACGTAAATTAAAGACACCGAAAAGCGGGAAGGGCTGGGCTCGGGGCGATGAAGCTACCGAACGACTCCTAGCTACTTCAATTATCAGTATCATTATCATCATTCTACTCATCTTCTTGTAGTAGGACACTACCAAAACCTATGGCGCCTGCATCGGTATGTAATTCTAGTCTAGCGCCTCGTCCGAATGTATGCAATACAGGGGGGTTAACTAATTTTTCTTTGAGAGTCACAAAAGCTTGTTTTTCGAGGATTCCAAATTTAAATGTATTTCCCGCTTTTAATAAATCACTTAAAGGTCTCGCTATAGCTTCACAATGCGGGATGTATTTTCTGAAATAAGAAGTTAGACCCAGAAAACTGTGTAATTGTTTAAGGGTGCGGGGTTCAGGAAAATTCTTTGCTGCCAAAGTTTTGGCTTCCGAGGGCGTAGTAGTTCCGTTTTCGATAATATAGCCTAAAAATTCACTTTTCCGTTTAAGGAATTGGCATTTTGCAAAATTAAATTCAAATCTGTAATCCGATGTAACTTGTAGGACACGTTTCAGTTTTAAAAGCGCTTCTTCCTCAGTCTCCGCCAGTACTATGACATCGTCTAAGTAAATTAATATTACTTTTTCTTTAATTAACTGTTTAAAAACAGCTTGAATATATCTCTGAAATTTTTGCGGGCCAATCGATAATCCAAATGGAAGCTTTAAATATTCGTACTGGGAGTTATGCGTGACAAATGCTGTATATTTCCTACTCTCCTGTGCTACGTCTATATGAAAAAAAACATTTTTTAAATCCAATGTAGTGAAAACCTTCGCTTCCTCAATGTTATCTAAAACGTCTTCTATTCTTGGCAAGGGAAAATTATCTCTAATTATTTTTTTATTTAAGGGTCTATAGTCTACACAGAGTCTCCAAGAGTTATATTTCTTTTTCGCTAACACTATGGGAGATGCATAATTAGAGTTACTCTTCGTTATAATACCCATTTCCAACCATTCTTGTACTTGTTTGTCCACAAATTCCGGTTCTGGATATGCTAATCTACGTCGTCGTTGTGAAATCGGAATATCATCAGTTAATATTATATTTACTTTTAACTCTGTGTCCTTAACCTTGTTTGGCTTATAATTAGTGATCAGTTCCGTTAACTCTTTCTTAATAGTTTTGTTTGTAATATGGTTTATCTCAACTTCCTGAAAATTAATAGATTCAGATGAGTCAGCTAAATAAATATATGTGGTTTTCGCTAAGTTCAACTGTGGGATGTAACACTGTTCACTTTCTAACAAACAACTTTTATCAGAGCTTAATTGCATGCTTATTTTTTCACTAAAGTTGAAAACTGTTTCATTTTGATTAGTTTGTTCCTTTCTCACATATTCAGCTGTCGAAATCTTTTTTCCTATCGTCGGATTGTTTTGCTTTCTGACCGCAATGCGTCTGATGCGTCTGATTTTCATCATGACTGTTTCTTGTGGGAAAGCAGTGACGCAATTTACCCTAACTTTCATCAATTTCCGTTTCCCCGTAATTTGCAATCCTTTTTCTGAAATAATGAAATTTACTTGTTTCAGAAAGTTATTTCCTAAATTATACAATGGTTCAAATTTTTTGCGATGTATAAATCTGCATTCACTGTGTAACCATCTATTTTAATTTTTACGGTCGTAAATCCTATGGGTGTTATTTGGCTACCACCAATACCTGACAAAACCAAGTCATTTTCATGCAATTTAGGGCATCCCAGGCCAATATAAATATCGTTACTACACATATAAACATCACTTCCTGTATCAATTAAAACATCCATATTTTTCCCTAAAGTCCCCTCGCTTTTTATTATTTTATCAGCCGGATTTGAGTTATCGCTTACGGCAGCGTTTGCATTCTTAGGAGAATTATTTGTACACTGGTCAGACCTGTGGCCAGGAATTTAACACTTCCAGCAGACCGGACTTTCTTTATTTCCTGGGCAATCCCTCCAACGGTGAGAAAATTTAGTGCAATTAAAACAACGGATTTTAGTATTTAAATTCTTTTGGGGATAGGTGTGTAATTTTTTTCATATGGTACGCGACTAATGTCATTTCGATGGAACGCTCTATTATTTTCACTACCTTGACGTTTTCTAAAATCCGTATTTGGGGGCTTAGTTTCAGTTTTCCGTAAGTTAATTCTGGCGGTTTCAAAATCGTCCAATTTATTTGTCAATTCTTCTACACTCGTAATTTTGGGTAGTTCGTCACAGAAGTGTTCCTTCATTTCTAGGGACAATTTTCGCCTAATCTGGTCAATAATTAAAATATTTTTTAATTATTCGAACGTTGATATGTGTAACCCCGTTAGCCATTCGTTCAGAAATTTTGCTATTTCAAATGAAAAATCTTTCCATGACGCTGAACTTTGTTTTCCATGTAAAAAGCATTTTTGTCTGAATTCTTCTGGTGCAAGTTTGAAACGTCTTAAAAGTATTTTCTTCACATATTCGTAATCACTGGACTGTTCTTCACTTTCGCGGCTTATCAAACTAAATACATCAAGCGGTAACAATGAGAGCAGATATGTAACCCATTCATTTTTTTCTATCCCCAGACACTTTGCCTGATGTTCCAAAAGGGTTAAATAAATGCTTTCTTCCTCCTCATTATTCTATCTATTTAGCAATTTTAGAACATTGGGACCCTTTTCGGTGATTGTAGATACTGAATTATGCATTGGGTATTTTGTGTATTTTCCAATTGTAACTTTTTAAATTCAAATTCATGACTTTAGATTTCTTTTTGTTGCAACAATTTCTCATTCTCTTCTCACCCGTTTACGATTCCCGCTAGCAAATTTTTTACTAGATCCTCATTATAAACTTCGAATTTAATATTATTTCAGTCAGTTTACTTTTATTAGCATCCTCCGGAGGATTTACACCTAACTCTATTACCGCAGTAATAAGATCGATCTTTTTCGACCTTATTAAGTGTGCCATAATTATATTGAACCAAATAACACATAAAAATAAAATATCTCAATATAAATCAACAATATATATATATATATATATACTAAAAAACAACTTTTCAAAAGTAAAAAAAAAAGCCAAGCAAAAAAAAGAAAAGAAAAAGGGGAAAGTTGTGGCTAAAAAATAGTGTGATATCAAATTTCCAAGCTTATATTAAGGTACTTATTTAACATTTTTTATTAAAAATTTACCATACGTATGTCGAGTACCTAAGTATGCGGTGATAGAAAGCCTTTTCTCCTTTACTAAATACATCATAACGTGTTTCTGAAAATTAATTTTTTTTTAAATTATGCATGATGGTCTTGGCGGCCATCTTTCCATATTTTACACAAATTTCTAAGCACACAAGTACATTGTTAAGATCGGAAATTCGAAATTGTTGCTAAAGCAAACATTTTATGCTTTTAATTTATGGAAATGAGTGACTAGAAATTTGTGTCTGAAAATAAAGTTGAAGTAACTTCAGGTTTCATCTTATGATTCTTTTTTTCGGAGGGGGTTAATTAATTAGTTAAAGCAGTAAAAATCAATTTCTTTTTTTCAAAATAAAAGACAATCTTAATTTATCTGTCTGTAGCCAAAACTAGAAGTTCAAAATTGTTAATAATGCAAACATATTACGAGCTTGTCTGCTTAGAAATTTGTGTAAAATATGGAAACATGGCCGCTAAGCCCATCATGCATAATTTAAAAAAAATTAATTTTCAGAGACACGTTATGATGTATTTAGTAAAGGAGAAAAGGCTTTCTATCAACGCATACTTAGGTACTCGACTTACGTATGGTAAATTTTTAATAAAAAATGTTAAATAATTACCATAATATAAGCTTGGAAATTTGATATCACACTATTTTTTAGCCACAACTTTCCCCGTTTTCTTTTCTTTTAATTTGCTTGGCTTTTTTTTTACTTTTGAAAAGTTGTTTTTTAGTAGATATCTGTCCTTTTTTTTAAACAGATTATATATAATTGAAATAATTGTACTCGCTAAAATTAGTCCTTGTATAGCCTTTATCAGCAGGGAACAAACGCAATAGTACACATTTTGTTTACCTATCATTCATTATTTAGAGTAATTAATAATTTAAATGTAAGGAAAGTCAATTTCTTCTTTCAAGGTATCAGTCTTTCTGAATTTATATCTCCTTAAAATTTACTATGAAGGATGAAAATTTAGTAAAAATCAAATAGAGTCAAAATAAAATATATATTTACAGTTAGTCTGTCAGTAATTGTTTGTTCTAACTTATTTTTGCTGACGGTTTTGCAAAATAAATTTACCTTTACAAATACCTACGGATAATCCGAGAATGAAGCCCCGCAGGCATCTAAAGAATCAAAGATCTGTCTAAAGAAGTAAATCAAGCAATTCTAGACATGATGAAAAAACATTTTTGATAAAAAAATCTAAAAATTTAAAGATATAAACTCTACATCTTCATTTAGATCGTGTTATAGAGAAGAAAGAATAAATATGTAATTTTACTCAAGTCTGTTTATCCATACCTATTTGCATAAATGTGAGAATATAATTTCGTATAAAAATTCCCGTAAATTGATTATCTTTAATAGTCTATTATTAAAGCCGCATAAACATTAGAATTAAATTTTTTCCAGTTAAAAATTGCCTGAAATCTATAGTCTTATCGTTCGTCAAATTTGTTTTATGTTTTTTTTAATACCCAGACACCTTTTCCAAACTCTGACAAAAGATCACAAAAATACTGAAGTTATCCAAATACTTATATCTTTCTATCGTATTTTTTTATGGGGGGGAGGGGTGAGGAAGAGCGCTTAAGAATTTCGTTTTGTTCTTAGAATTCTGAATTAATAATTGAAAAGATCTACCTACATAAGTCTTGTTGCAGAATTTGCATTAGCTAAGAGTTGCATCAACTTATACATCATGTGAATGTATTAAATTACTTTTGTAAAACACTAGATGGGAGACATTGATATTTTCAGAGAATTTGCCTACATTTTAAACTTAAGTCATTTACAAATATTCATTCATTTTTTATACGAATTAAAGAAGTCGTTGTTTCCATGGCAACTGTACCTTTCACTATTGCTTGTTTGTTTGTTTGTTTGTTTTATTGAACACATATATATCAGATCACGTGGGGATCACGGCGGGATTTGAACTCGCCCCCACCTACGCTCTCAAGCGTTTAGCGGCGTGGTGTCTTATCCACTCAGCCACTCTGGGCCACAATTGCTTTCTCTAATACCCAGATACTCAAATTTAACCAGCTGCGCTTATAATTATGCTCATAACAGTGTACATTTATATGTAAGAGTGGTGACATATGCACAAGTAGTGTACTCATATTCAAGTTTTTGTCCAAAGTACAGTAACTCAGTTTTCAGTAATAGACGTGGAAGATTTCGATTAAACTCACCAGAAAAGTTAAAAAACATTGGCTCTCTGATTTGATTTTATTCAAAATCGTCTCAACCAACCAAAGTTAATGTCCGGGATCCAGATAAATTTTTCTCTGTTAGTAAAATTATATTGACCGATCAGTAGCCTCCATCCTTGCAGGCTTTTAGGTGTTTACTGCAAACATAAAAAAGTTTTCAAAAATACAGGCTTCTGATTGATCAATCTCATCTCGCTAATAGCATAAAATCTATCTTGATCCGGGACTATTCAACGCCCTTTAAATATTCGAGAAAGCCTTGATACGCGTCAGGAAAATATCACACAAAGCAGGCAAAACAAAGAAGAAAAATCATTCAATGGCTTGTTCATATCCACGAACCAATGAATGATTTTGTTCCTTTGTTTTGCCTGCTTTGTGTGATGTTTTCCTGACGCGTGTCAAGACTTTCTCAAATATCTAGTTGGCGTTGGTTTATTTCACCATCATGAAGATATGAAGGGAGAGGAGCAGACATGTCAATCTTCCCGTGTAAAAAACTACATTAAAAAAACGAGTTCTTTCCCCCTCTTCTGCCCTTTTCTCTAAAGATTTTGACCGATAGCAGCTCATTTAGCAGTCTCCAGGGCAAGATGCCGCTATATATGGCGGACGCAAGGGGGAGTGTGTTAGCGTGACCAATGATATAATAGGCCAGTTCATGACGTTTAAAAGTCACACGGAGTTTGATCATCTTTACACGATGATTAGTACAAAGCGGTGCGCCAATTTTTTTTTTGTCCATTGCCGTATACAGATAATCAACTCCGTGTGACGTGATGAGCTGGCCACACTTTAGAACAGCTTCAAATGACGTCATCTATATCTACTTCGAGGCTAACGAAAAAGACAGGCTACCGCGGTGAGTCTGATTCTGCTTTTTTTATAGACCGCTGGAGTCACGTGATGCTCGATTGCACCAATGAAGGTGTGGGAAAAGAGCATCACGTGACTCCAGCGGTCTGTATAAAAAGAAGAATCGGACCCACCGCGGTAGCCTGTCTTTCTCGTTAGCCTCGATCTACTTCGAGGCAAACGAAAAAGACAGGCTACCGCGGTGCTACAGCATCTAGAATATATAGTGTGGAAATCCAATCAGTCGATCACAGCGATATCTGCAGGACATTTCCCAAAACTCCAAGACAATTTGGTCTAGATACTGTAATTTTTTTTTACGTCTTATTAATATACATCTGACCTGTGTGCTTGGCGTCAAACCCGCTGTAATAATACCACGTTTACTTTGAAATTTGATAATATATCGCAGATGTCGCTGCGATCATCTCCCTTGATTTCAGCGTCAGTGCACATTTAAGGGATACACTTCTTAGCGGTTCTTGGATAGCAAATTTCCACATTATGTATTCTAGACGCTGTAGCGGTGCATTACACATGTATCTTTCTTCGTTAAAAAATATCCTGCAGATGTCGATGCAAATGAGTGTTTGGAATTCAACATCGTTTTACATTTAAGGGATTCAATACTTCCGCGCTTTTTTAAGTATTGCTGGGATAGTCGATTTCTACAACATATAACCTAGACGCTATAACGGAGCTATAGTTTCTAGAAGATATAGTTTATAAATCGGCTTATTAAAAAGGTGCTAAAAATTGTATCCCATAAATGTTGAACGAGGCTGAACGACGAATGTCGATTACAGCGACATACGTTAATTCCAAAGTAACTATTTCAAAAGAAAACGTTTTGCTCAGAGAAGATCTAGAAAATGTTGCTCCTATCGATATTTGTCATTCAGTATTTTTCAATATTTATGGGATTCAATGTTTAGCACTTTTTAAAGCATTACTGGAATAGCCTGTTTCCACACTATGACCGTAATCTAGGTAGATTTTTCTCTGTTATCGTAACGAGATTGACCAATCAGAAGCCAGAATTTTTGCTAACTTTTCACTGTTTGCAAAAATGTACCTGGATCCCGGCCTATATTTCTAGCCGCTATAACTGAGCTCAGGAAAGCAGTGCAGAAAGCAAACTCCGTATTTTGATACATTAAGGCCGGGATCTAATTAGGAACAAGTGTGTCTCTATAACGAAGTAGCGACATACGGCCAATAAATGTTTATTGGTAAAAGTGATAAAAACAAATCGTTAAAGTTCTTTGTGAGCATGCCATTATCGTCAGGCTAATGCATGTTGAATTATTTCCCTAGTCTTATAGAGATCGTCCATGCGCGTATCTTCTAATGGAGGATATTCCAAGTATGGGTTCGAGGCTGAAAAAGTCACGTGGTACCGGTAATTTACCCAAAGAATTTCTAACTGATAAGAAGGGAATCAGGAAACTACACTGTTAAAAATATCGTGAAAAATTACCTCTTTTCTTAAAGGTTCTCTATTTTCTGCCCATAATGAGAATGCTATATAAACGCCTATGAAGCGTTCTCATTGATCATAATACAGATAGCCTTTAAAATGAGAGGTAATTTTTCACGATATTTTTAACAGTGTACTACTGCTTTCTCCCATGAACTGATTTAGCGGGGATTTACATTACGTAGACGGAGCCTTCCCTTCTTTACGCTAGACGTTCTTGCCTTGACCATGTGATCATAACGTAGATTGAATATCCTCTATTCAAGAAAGCGAATTGCCGTACTTTCGACAAAAACTTGAAATGAGCATGCCTCCTGTGCATATATCACCACTCTTATGTATAAAGGCTCTCTTTTATGGTGTTGTTTCTGATGCAGTGCCTAGAATACCTAGTGTGGAAATATGCTATCCAAACAGTTCTAAAAATTTGTATCACTTAAATGTGCGACGATACTGCTAAAATTTCAAGTGTCGATCGCAGCGACATCTGCGGGATTTTCGTATTACTATTATTACATTGTATCGACTAGCAATTTCTTGCAGTTGTAGAAAATATCCTGCAGATGTCGCTGCGATCTTCATATTGCAGCAGTATCATTGCACATTTAAGGGATACAATATTTTAGCGCTTTTTTATGTATTACAGGGTTTGCCGATTTCAACACTATATATTCTAGGCGCTATAGTTTCTGAGCGCTGTTGGTTAAATTTTGATATTTTTGTTTTAGAGTGAGCAATAGAGAAAAGTACTAAAACTATTGAAACAACAACTTCTTTAATATTGAAATGTATAGCAAAGGAGTTCAGAATCAATGCCTTAAATAGTTGGGCCCACCGTGGCTGAGTGGATAAGACACCACGCAGCTAATCGCTTGAGAGCGTAGGTGGGGGCGGGTTCGAATCCCGCCGGTTCCGTTGCACACTCTTTGTGGAGCCCCCAGGATGTAATTCTCTGGTGTTGTAAATTTCCTTGTGCTATCTCGTCCCTGTATATCGACGATAACTTATAAGCGGGCCCTGGTGTCAATCACACAAGTCTGATGTATGTGTTCAATAAAACAAACAAAACTTAAATAGTTTCGAATATGCACTGTTGTTATGACATCAATATCCTTCCTGGATGTGGAAATGCAAAATTGTGTTCAACATAATTGGCCGCAATCTAGATAGATTTTTCGCTGTTAGCGAAACGAGATTCATCAATCAGAAGCTTGCACTTTTGCGAACTTTTCGCTGTTTGCAGCAATGCAGGCTATTGATTGGTGAATCTCGTTTCGCTAACAGCGAAAAATCTATCTAGATCCCAGCCTAGATTTCTGTAAACACTGCACTTCCTCCATGGCACTAAGAAAATGACTCAAAACTTTTATGACTTAGGCCGGGATCCAGTAACAGCGAAAATTCTCAAACATTCTGGCTTCTGATTGTCTCAAATGAATTTCGCTAACAGCGGAAAATCTATCTGGATCTCGGCCATAGTTTTCTTCGATGAAATCAATGCAAAAGGATAATATAAAAGAATAGTATAAGACTTCTAAAATGGTTTGGCGGGTTTATCGCTGTTTGGCCTAATTTATAAACTTTAGAATTAATTAACAGTTTTTCGCTAATTAAGAATAGAAAATTTGTGTTTTTAAAGTTGAATTTTATAAAAGCACGTAGATTGAGTAAATATCTGTCCAAAAATGCAATCCTTACTTTTTTATGTCCATTATTTAAGTCTCTACCTCGATTGAAGCATAAGTTGTGACGAAGAAAATAAATTTGACATTTTCAGTATCTCGACGTTATTTAAAAAAATCTATATCTCTGTTTATAATTAATTTATGAGGATGCATTTGGTCTCAAATTGAAGATCTTTTCCATTAGGTCCTTTTGGTTGTGGTTTTATTTTTTCTGCGATGATTGGTTCTTTTGATATGGGAAATTTTACGCTGACATGTTTGGTCGTTTTAACATGGAGAAGCTGTCTTCAGTATAATAAGCTGTTACGGTGTCTTGCGTTTTATTCTTGGCGTTTGTTTGTTTGGCGAGGTTAGATTTTTTTTCAGCTTGGCTTGGCAGAACGACCGTCCTGCTTGATATATCCTCCTGAGACCTGGCATCCATTTAAATGGATGTTTTGCTTTCTCCTTCTATTGCGTTAAGTTTCATTGTAGAAATCTAAAACCAGTTTGGCATGGTAATTTATGAATCAAAAATCAACATTCAGCTTTTGGATTTTGGCAACGGTAACTACTTTGTTTACAAAATGGCGTAATAAATGAGTCAAGCTGGAATTCTACGTTCTTCTGGCAAGTTTCGTTTTTATGTTATTTTAATTTGTTTAAAATATTTTTTTTTTTTTTTTTTGGAATTTTAATAGCAGATGTTAAAACTCACCTTATGTTCTTTATAATAAATTCTATTCTTTCCCATACTTTTATCATTTTTTTTTAAGCGGGCTATGGACTGAACATCAATTTAGATGGATGTGCTGTAAAACAAAATTAAAAAATCGAAATTTATTAATTTCTTTAAAAACATCATTTTGGATGCCTATTTGTTGAAAAAAACTCATATTAAAAAAATATATGCGTTATATTTTGCTTGGGTCTCTGGAGGATATATGCACCCGATAAATCAAATATATCTATAACTATAATAATATGTAACAATTTTATAAACAAACTTACTTTGTACCAGATATTTCAATAAAAATATTTTTTCCACATAAAAAAACAAGAAAAAAATATCGTTAACACTTTTCTCTCTCAAAGAAGCAAAAAAGATCATGTATCTTTCTTAGGAAGCAAAAAAATAACACCTTCCTATATTTATCAGCAAAAGCTCATACGTCACTCATTCACTTTTCAGTCTGCAAAAAAAAAAAAAAAAAAAAAAAAAAAAAAAAACACAGCAGACACGTCTAAGCAAGTACGACGACCTGCCTAATTTCTTTTATTAAAAAAATGCAGAACAAATAAAAATCATCTTCTGAATAAATCACTAAATATATTTTTTCTTCTTGCGTACTAAAAAAACCCACTGTACGCTTTTCTCTGCACTATTCAAGTACTTTTGGGAAAAAACAAATAAAACACTTTCCCATTCACCAAATACAAGAAAAGTAAAGAAAAGAAAAAAAATTCGTCCTATAAGAAGGAAAAAAAAAACACTTTCACCGCTTTAATCTTGACTGATTTCCCGTGAATTATGTCAGCGTATATTCTTCTTCACCGAGACTCGAAAATAATGTACACACTTTTTATCAGCAGTGATTCCTCATATGAACAGAGAAACGAAACTTTACGAAAAGATGAACACGTAGTTTAAATTTCGACGCACAGAAAGCATTTGACTCTTTATTTTTCCTTCCCGCGATGAGAAAAATTTTCTTCTTTCTAGCTTTCACGGAACATTCGATGAAAGAAACTTTTCTTTTCTTTTTTAGAACAAGTTCCAATCCTTTCGGAGATCAGAATTTTTCACACAAGTTAAAGTCCATACTTTGCATGTACATCCCGGGCCGAGAGCCTCCATCTTGTAGAATAAATGTACACTCACTTTGTGGAGTAAATGTACTTCTACTCTGGGTCGGTGTCTAGAAGTAAATAATCCAGGTAGATTTTTAACAAAATCTTGACACTTTAATATTCTTGGATATGTGGATGAAAATATTTATATATGGGGTATTTATATTTAAGTGAAACATGAAATATAGCTGGTCACGGACATTCGGCTTCCCCAGGTCCATCTGACCCGGTTTTCCGTCGAACAACGACGTTTCAGCACGTCTGCTCACAAGAGCAATCAACAGTCGTCTCCTTCTTTTTCACAAATTTAATTGTAGGTTCAGCAGTTTTTCGTAGGCTCAGGGGTTGTGGTTGATCGTCCACAGCCTCATCCAGGAATTTGCTAGGCTTTGCAGTGCAGAGTCCAAATTCTGTCACCACATATATATATATAGATAGATAGATAGATAGCTATATGAGATTTCCCTGTATCACAATTTCTCGACATTATAGCTATAACAAGTGATTGTATAGGTGCTGTACAAAGTTTGTATGCATTTGTGTATTAATAGCGCATATATTTTTGAAGAAATAATAGTTTCCTTTAAAAATGAAAAATAATCCGAATATTTTTTTCTTTCTAACGAACGGATTTTTCAACCATGTTTAACTCCAATTTCAGGAAGCTTGACAATATGGTAGAGAAAATTTATATGGGATTAGAGAAAATGCATATATAGAAAATTTAATAAAATATAAGGATTTTTAAAAAATAATTTTAACTGCTCATGCGCACACAAAAGCACATTTTTTTTTGTTTTGTCATTTAGTAGTCAAATATATACAGTAATTTCCATAGAAATGCAAGTCAAATATCGTAAAAATACAGGAGATTATTGGTGATGTAGTGAACTGTATTTTAGTTATTTTTATAAAAATGACTAGAAGATAAGGGGCTGTTCACAGGAGGAAATTTATACGGAGTTCTTTTTCTTATCATTTGCTAATAGCTAATTCACAAACCATTAGATTTGGATGTATACCTCAATTGCAAAAATGTTTCAAGAATTGTCTTTGATCATATGAAAATCCATTTACATATAAGCAGTTATATATCTAGCAGTTACAAAATTGAAACTTGTTCCGGATTCTATAAATTATATTTACAAATAATCTCGCCATACACTCACAAGTAAAACAATAAATATTCAATTTTTGCACGAAAAAAACTGTCTGAGATACGATGCTTTAAATTTTATAAATTTTCAGCGTTTCTTCAAGAAAACGTGATTTCCATTTCTACTGCCAGAATGCGCCGAAAATTCAAAAACTTCACAATACCGCAACTTTATAATTTTCAGTTGTAGGAGAAAGGAATATCTGCTAATTTACTTATTATAGGATGGAAAGTCTTTTTATATATTATTTATGGGATCCAAGGCTTCATCCATCGTCAATTTTCATGATATTTCATTTGCATTTTATATAAGTTGCCCTATATAATTGACTACTTTTTCATGAAAAAAAAATTTCAATCGTTCGCTCATGCGCATTTGCAAACTATTTCATTGAAATACTCATATTTTATGAAATTTTCTTATTTTCTGATTGCAGCAGGATGTATTTGCCGCGCTTTGTCAAGTTTCCTGAAAGTGGGGTTAAATTTGGTTGATAACCCTGTATGTTATAACAAAAACCATGAGGAAATCGTTTGGAATTTTAAATGAAACATTGATATTTTCATTACTATATGTGTTATTATTACACAAACGTTGTACAGAGACTATACAAAGATTTCTTACAACTGTAGATCATTTCGAGCTTTTTATTATCCTGGCAAATACTATTTCTTTTATTCAGCTTCTTTTTGATCGTCTACTTGCAACTCTTGATTAAATCTTCACTGTAAAATTCGTAATCTAACATTTCTTTACACTCATGAAATTCAAAAGCAATTCGTCAATTAATTCTATAAATTTTGAATTTTTTTCCTTAATAATTTCCTTGGGTCTTCCGGCGGGACTGACGGTATATATGGGTGACGTTTTAAAGGAGTGCCGGTTTAATAAGGTCTTACTGTTTTTTCAACATCAAAAGCCATCTGACTCTAGACATTTAAATAATGCCTGCGTTGTTTTTGCTGATTCTTTACATTATGTTATTATGGTATTGTAAAGTTTAGCTATCACACTGAAAGGAAAAATATAACGCGTTTATTTAGAACGAATAGGTGTCATTTTCTAAATCCCTAAGCTAGAAATATAGATTTCCGAGTTATGCGAATAAAGTAAACAACTACACTGAATAGACGAAATGATCGACAATTTCTGGTTTGGCTATTTCCATGAAAACTTGTCATGTCTGTCACATACTACGATTTTTGGTTACCAGTACTTTAGAACGAAAAAATGTGACTTATTTTATCAGATATATCTCATCAATTGAATAAGCCTAAGCAAACTTTTCGAAAATAATGGTGCCCAACAAGCATGGCGATTTTCAGCTGTGTGACAGACATGACAAGTTTTCATGGAATTAGCCGTCTATAGTTTTCTATGTGATGAAACGATACATTATATTATGAATCGTTTGAATTGCGAGAAATTATCACTTAATTTCTAGAATTAATTCATAAACTAGAATTATAGTTACTAAAACTCACTTATTGTGTTCGCACTTATTTGCCGAGATTTTTAAATAAGTTTCACCACGATAATATAGGAAATCGCCCTTGAATTTTAATAGGGATAGCTAGAACTCTCATAACAAAGGGAACTAGAATTTATAAGGATGACATGGAACTATTTCTTCTAGAGGCTCAATCTATTCTATTGTTGCCAGTGGCAGAATATTTTTTCAGTGTACTTAATAAACCCACTAAACTTAGTATTTTAATTAGAATTACATTGTTAGATTAGACAATGAAATTAAACGCAAACAAAAAACGCTTTTGAAAATTTATTTTGTTATAAAAATCTGTGACGATTTCACGTGAACCACACTCTAAGAGACTAATAAATCAATGCGTTTTAAATGTAACAAAAACACGAAATGTTGCGTAATGATGTTGCATCCGAAATAACATCCAAATGAAACGAGAATACATTTGTGTTTTATAAGAAACATCCAAATTTCAGAATTCATTCATTATATTTCGATATAGTATATATTTCAATTTAATTAATATATATTTCAAAGATTGTACATGTGATGTCAAAATTAATCTGCGATGTATTATTCAAGTGTGATTAAAAACATTTAACGAAATACAGCGATTAATAATTCTTTTCTTTTTCAAAAGTACATTTTCTGAAATAAAATGTAATTGGCTGTTAATAATTAGAAAAAAAAATACTTTATAAAACACAAATTTATGTTAACCAATATTCCTTTTTATTATATATATGTCATTTTTCTGATTAAATTGTAAATTAAACTGTATTCTGTTTTTCGGTTGCTCTAATTTTTAAAAGTTTCGTTTAAGATGATTTGTTTCGAGAAACCGTTGCTTCTATAGGACATATACATTTGTCATAGTTTTTTTAAAGTTATCTACTATAAAGTATATGACTACTAAAAAAGAGACTTTTAACTATTGAAGAAAGAAACAAAAGGAATGACATATTATTGTCTTTTCTAAGCGTTTATGCCACGTATCCCACACGTTTAAAATCTGCTATACAAAATTATTTCATGCTGTATTATTTAATTAAAATTGTTTGTGAAACACAAATCTTAAACGTTTATTACTGCGATATCAAAAAATCACCATTAAATATTTTTATCTGCTTTTATAAAGGTATGTTTGGCATGGCAGTTATTTTTATATATTATTTTCATTTCAAAATTTGTAATTTACTCCTCGTATTTTCCTTGTTTTGTAATTATTTTATCGAACGATAACCTCAGCAGAAAATTTCAAAATCTGAATAGGAAGATTTCTTATCAATTTCGACGCATTGCTTTTATTTTTATTTTTATACAAAAAAAAAAAAAAAAAAAAAAAAAAAAATTAATGATACAGCATATTCCTCTGATACCGATTTATTATAAAATGCCTCGGGTCTTTTTTAAGAGATCTTTTGAAATTCACTTTTCCCTCTCAGATGTTAGTTTAAAAATAAATAAATTGGAGGGTTCTTTTATTTTCATTTTTTTTTTTCAAAAACTTTTTAAAATATTCTATTTCAAACAACAGGATTTTGTGACCTTCAAAAAATTTTAAATTGTTTCATACACGGTTTTATTAAATCAAAAATAAGAATAACCAAAAACGTTACATTTTTCATTTATTTAAAATTAAAAAAAATCAAAATCTGAAAGCTAAAAAACGAAAATAAAGTATTGCTTTACGAAAGAAAAAACTCTGTCAGGCAAAATAAATATTAAAATTATCCTTAATAAATGTTATATAGAATAGTTGTTTTCCTTAAAAAAAAAAAAAAAAATATATATATTAATTTTCCGTATCTCAAGATCCGTTTCCATTTTTATATCTGTTCAAAGGAAAATAAAATGATCTATGTACTCTGCGAAAGAAAGATTCCATAAAAAGCGGTAAATTCTAAAGGAAATGTTAAAACACATTAAATGTGGACTTTTCAAGAACTTTATTTATTTATATTCTTGATGGAATAAACTACTCTGTAATATTTTCTTCATTTTCTTTCAATGAAATAAAGGCACTAGAAGTAGTTGGTAGAAAACAAATACAGTCATTCAGGGTAACTTTGATCCGCATTTTCTATATTTTCATATGCCACACTCTTATTTTAAGAATATTGTTGCAACTGGGGGCATAAAAGAGAAGAAATGATCCTAAATAATTGTATTACTATCAAAAATTAGAGAATAATAATGATAAAAGCAATAAAAAATGAAATTTTAACCTGGTTCAAAGTTACCCAGCCATTTAGGGTAACTTTGCACCATATGATACATATTATCTAAAATAAGCAATTAAATTTAAAAAATAAAAAAAAACCCTACTGCGTAAAAAGCGAACTAATTAATTGTTTCTCATCAATGTGAAACTATTTTTTTTTCTCAATTCCTACTATTAGCCCACACTCTCGCTATACAGGGTGTCCGGTCTCAACGGTGTCCAATGGCTAATTCCTAAACCGTTAGTCACAGACATATAGTTCCAATTACAAAAATGTTTTAAATCATGTAAAGAAATATTTTAAAAGCGATTTGGGTCAATAAAAAGATTTCTTAAAAAAATACGAAATTTAATTTTTTATACGGTCCCCATGTCCTATAAGTTATATTTAATAAAATTTTCCTATTACAATGACAAGTAAGACAAAAAAAAAAGGCCCAATTCATATAACGCTAAAATTGAGCGAATTATGAAACTTTAAAAATGCACGACTTATGCAACTTTTCTGCTCTGAAAACAAATGAGTTCGGCTTGGCTTTGAGGGGTCACATACCAAGTGCTTAAAGTATTCGAAGATCTTATTTCATGTGTATCTGCGCTTTGAAAAGTATCGTACAAGTATTACGATTAAGTTAGCATTTATTAAGTTTCAGATTGGCTAAAATAACATATGTTTTATTTTGTCAGGATTTGAGACTATTTCTTTTATGATTTCTTTTAACAAAAGTGGTGTTATTTTTTATGCGTTTTTATTTAACTTCAATGATCGTATGTATGTTTTTCTAGTTCAAAATTTGTACTCGAACATTAACTCACTTTTAAATATCCGATCCAGATTAAGTTTTACATACTGACGCAAATCCGATAACAATCTAATATCATTATGATTTTCCGTGGTTACCATTTGTACTTATTTTACAGGATAACACAAAAAATTTCGGATAGATTACCGCCAAGAAGTTTAAGAAAAAGTTTTAGATTAGATAATACAAGACTGTGATTGTTGGGGTTTTTTAACTTTTATGTATTTTTTAGCAATGAATCCGAAAATTACCTTAATTTTTCACTATCATGTCAGGATATTTTGCAAATCATAAATTGTCAAATTTAAAGAATAAAAAAAATTGGGTACTATAAAGTAGAGGAGATGGTTGTGGTTTTTAACTTTTGATAATTGATTATTACGCAATTTTTATCACTGAATCTGAAAATGACCTTCATTTTTAATCATCACGTTAGAATATTTTTGCAAATCGTAAATGTGTAAGTTAAAATATAGCGAAAATCTCATATTGTAAAACGTACGTAAAACTTTATTTTATTTTATTTTATTCAACAATTTATTCGATATCTTTGCTTATCCTGGAATTCTTACCGCTAAACAGCTGAGTGGTCCGATGAGATGGAGGAGGAGATTTAATTTTAACTTTAAACTTTTTAACTTTGAAATTTGCAATTTGCAATTTGCGAAAAATCCTGATGTGATGGTTAAAATTGAAGGTGAATTTCGGATTCAGCGGTACAAAATACATAAGAATCAATTATAAAAAGCTAAAAAACATGACATAACCCAACTTTTGCAGACTAGTGCAATCTAATAATATTTTAAAATACGTATCATTTTGTAAAGAATTGAGACTGTTAATTTAGCATAATTTTATTTAACCAAACTTATGTTTTTTCTTTTTTCTTAAATGTTTATTACAAATTGTATATTTTGCATTAATATGTCAGAATGATTAAAGATTTCAAATATATCTTTCAGTGTTAATTTTACTCTCAACCATTTTTTAATGTATTTGACGAAATTATATTTCGACTAAATTTGTGAATGACCCCCAATTTGCAGCAAAAAATATGCTCCAACTTTAAACAGCTATTACTCGGTCAATTTTAATCGTAGAATAACGGGACATTTTTTGTATTACTTGTCAGTGTAAAAGGAAAATTTTACTAAATATAACTTATAGGACCGGAGGACCGTATAAAAATTTAAATTTCGCAATTTTTTAAGAAATGTTTTTATTGACCGAAATCGCTTTTAAAATATGATTTAAAACATTTTTGTAATTGGAAGAATATGTCTATGACTAACGGTTTGGGAATTAGCCATTGGACACCGTTGAGACCGGATACCCTGTATATATATTATTGAAATTTTCAATCGTTAATAAACTACTCATTATTCATTCAATCAAGTTCAAATAATTTTTTTAAACTTGTAGTCGTTGACACTTGATGATAACCTTTTTCAAAATATTAATTCATTAATTAAATTGAATTAATTAATTTTCAATAATCGAGAGAGCCCTCTTCTTGATCAAAGGGAGCTTTCTTATTTGGGAGAGAACCATGTTTTCTACACAATATCTAACAAATGATTGCTGATTTTATATATGCGGAATAATGTTACTCACTAGGATACTAATATGATAAAAATTAGAAGATGATATAAAGAAATTGAAAAGTAAGTAAATCTAAACTGTGTATGTATAGATGTGGGAGGACTGAATCTTAAATTGGACCAAATTTCTTTCGGAGATGTAGAGGGTGAATCAGAACTCATGGGTCAAACTTTGAGGAGTGATATAATATATCTAAACAAGATATTGTCGCTATGCAATGCCTTGGCATATTGCAAGCGACGAAACTCTACGCTGAGCTGTCTTTAAACACACAAAGCGCGGTTTTTTCACACACATCGTCATTTCTACCGTGGATTGCAAAAAGGTTTTCTGATTTCACCTAATTGACGCAGTCTCGCTCAATGTGTGTCATCTGACACGTACACCGCGACCTTCTTAACCGGCCACTGCCATTTCAGATCAAACCTCCGCAAATGTGGGTCTGCTGATGGAACACTCTACACTCCAATTAAGATCCTGGCCCCATGGGGCCCGGAACGGGACCATGAATTTTTTGTGCACCATGCCTCCCCCCTCCATCCGAATTGTGTCACCCTAACAATGCATAGTTTGGGTTTTGGACTCCTCTCTTCGGGCCTCTACCGCAATATTTATAAGGGCGTCCTGTGGCCCTTTCAAAGCATTTTACTCCATTTTTGGCAAATTTCTTTAAATTTCTTCCTTTAATTTTTTGCTTAAGGTTATGAACTAGCGCCTTTGAACGTTTATATCTTAGTGCCCTCCTCTCGAATATTATTAGGCCCCTTTAGTACCCTCTACTATAGTTTCCTTAAAAATGGTCCGACTCACCAACATTTTTTTAAACAACATCTAAGTTTCGCCAGCTACTATATGAACTACAAAAACTTTTCTTAGACTTCAGCTACCAATAGTTTTAAATATTAATCTCCTTCTTGGGCCCCTTAGTGTAGCTTCTTTAAAAAGGATCAGATTCTGTTGCAGTTTTCTTTAACATAGTTCTACGGTTCTCCGGCTACTTTATAAACTACTAAAAATATCTTTAAATCCCAGTTACCACCTTTTTGGAAAATAAATCTTCGTTTTCAGCTTCAATTTATGTTTATTCACTACATATATTACGAAGTACCTTGAAGATGTAAAGCGCTAAGCACTAGGGCCTTTTAACAACATTTTATCTTAGGGCCCTGCACTCAACTAACAGTTGGCTCCTGTAGAGCCCCATTCCATGGCTCCCTTAAAAATCGTCCGATTCTCGCGCTTTTTTTAAAAATAAATTCTTAGACCTCCGGCTACTATATAAATTATAAAATTATTTTAGGTATCAGATACCACCATTTTTTATTATTAACCTTCTTATTGGGACCATTCGCGCAGCTTCTTTAAGTATTATCCGATTTTCTTGAATTTTCTTTAACATAGATCTAGGGTCCTCCGGCTATTTTATAAACTAATAAAATTTTTCTTAGACCCAAGCTACATTTTTTTTTCAAATATTAATCTTCTTTTTTGGCTTCAACTAAGACTTACAGATTATAAATACTACACAACGAGTTACGAGTTCATCCACAAGCATTTCTCCCACATGGTTAATTTTATTTAGCCCACGATTCAGCTATTTTCTGCATTGTAAACTTTATCTTAGACTTCAGTTCCTACCGTTTTCAAACATTAACTACGCTTCTTTTCTCTTGTTCTATAGCCCGATTTTCAACGAAATTTGGTTCTTTCAATTCCGCTTACGGTTCTTTTCCTTTTTCCGGCGCCTGCGCAGTACGCCTGCTACACGGAGCCGTAGGCAGCTTTGATCCAAGTCTGAGGTTCGTTCGGAGAGATTTCTTTGGAACATACTGCGTAGCACGCCCGGTCTATGCTGACGAAGCAAGCAGGGACCCATTTTAAAGGTTAATTTTAAGACTTATTTATTTATTTATTTTTAATATAAATCGAGATTTTAAATATTCGCGATTCGTTTGGAAAAATCGACTGGCCAGTGCAACGCCGACGGATCAGGTAGTGTGTATATATATATATAATATATCCGGGCGAGGCAACGGGGTGCTCTAACTTGGGGGCAACTAAGGGGCGCTGTTGATCATAGCGGCCCGCTCCGGACGCCCGGTACTGTGCAGGGGCGCTTGTGAACCGTGGCTGGTTCGTCGAACGTCATTGCATTTCAGGTAGTCGTAGCATGTTCATTGTGGTTTGATATGAGTCCAAAAAAAAGGAGATAGATTTGGTTTGGATCTGGTTATATTGGGCCTTCCAATTACATGTGATCCTTTTGAAAAACCCAGGTCCAGATGACTTGAGAGTTGTCGCGGCCCATTTTCCCTAAATGCGCCGCCAAGGGGCGGTAGTTAATTTAGCACTTCATGGTGGTAAAAAGCCACGGGTTTTTTGCTTCCCGTCTTAAATATGGATTATTTCCGCTAGAGTACGACACTAAAGATATAGGAGGTGATCTCATTTAATAGGCTAAAAATTATCCAGGCATCGTGACGTTTTATGGGTTTGGCATCTGGACTCAAATTCGGCTCACGTGATGCCGAAAGAATTTACAATCGCGTTTACTCAGCATTTTTTATTCTAGAAAGAGGGATCAATTTTGAAGCATGAAAGTAATAAATGTTGGGTGAGAAAACCAAGTTGACAGGGGTAAAGGAAGTTTTAATCATTGAGAGACAATTACTAAAGCATTTAAAAAGTTTGAATTTGAATTTCTAAATTTAAAATTTTTAAAACGAGGATTTCAAATTTTAAAAGGGGCAAAAAGGGGCTTTTAAATTTTAAAAAGGGACTTAGATTTTAAGCCTGCAAGATCTGTGGGTCTTATCCCATTTAACTAAGTTAACCCAATTTTTAAATTAAAAGAGCATTTATTTTTCAATTTTTTGCCTCTTAAGCCAACTGGACACAGCAATAACATTGGTGATATCTTACACTTGATTATCTGTAGACCTGGAAATTGACAAATACATCACATCAAAACAAATATGTACCAACATAATAAAGTAGTTGCTAAATAACACATATACTCTTTTCTTGCAGTTTACGTAAAACAAATGTTAATATTAATGCAAACGCTAACTGCTAAATAACACGTACTAGACATTGTCGAGACGAAACATTAATAGAACTAAATATGGCATACAACATGAAAACATGTTCGAAAAAAATAAGTGTCCGGTTATTGTTTACTAAAAGTCTGTCTCATAACCACTCTTTAAGTCCTTGTGCGTATTGTACCCTGTAAACATTTTTTATAATATACAACTTCTAATTATTAAAATATATAACATACAAAAATTCAAGCTATAAAACACGAATTGTATACCGGACCAAATATTCAAAAGTAAAAATATTCAAAAATACAAAATATTCAAAAACGCCAAATCTTCAAAAATATCAATACAATTATCAATTTAATAAATGCGGCATTTTCAAAAATGGTTACTGAGATAAAATAAATGTAAAATACAATATAATAATAACAACAACAAATACGCTGGATTTCTTACTGTGCATTTCTGTTTTTGTAGGGACTTTGCTACTCACGTGAGGCAGCTTTAGGGTTATATTTATGATAATACAAAACTAAGTTGTATAAAAATGAAAACTAAAGCTGTGCTGAATTTCTGGTGAAAACAGTAGCATTCTGTAGACACCTGGGCGATACATATTCCTTTATTTATTTTTCTTGTCATCAAACTCCTCATAAATTTAAGTTGTATGGATCTCATCTGATTTGTGTGGTGTAAAAAATGAGTTGGGGAAAAACACAGACACACCAGAGCAAGCGAGCAGGTAAGTTGCTGTATGTAGACTGAAGATGGAAATTCTTCAGTGGCGTCAACAACTCACGATGACTCTTTCTAGATATATCCGTATTTTTGCTTTTCTTGACCCATCCCAAACAGCAAATAATCCTTGGTCGATCTTCCGCAGAAAGTACTAACTCGACTATATTTCGTCCTGGCGATCTCATTTTCCGAGGTCGGCAGATATGACCTCTTGTCCGCAAGGCAGATCACCTTTAGAACATCGCCTCTCGACTGCAATTGAATCGGTTTTGAAGCCTTTGCGTATTAGTTTTCGATAATTTGTTCACTTGGTAATCTTTTACCGAGTACATTGCAATATCATATGATCATTTACCGATTAGCTAATCATATCGAATGGAAGAATTTGTACGATGCAAAAATAGTATTTAGAACGTAAAAAGAAATTGTTTTAATTCAAAAAATAAATACTGTTAATTGGGAATCTTTTCCACTATAAGATGAAAAAATGTTTCCATATCGAGGATGTAACTAATTGAAATGTAATAAATCTTGTTTTGTTTAAAGTCAAAATATTGCTGTTAAATAATTTTACAAGGAAAATTACAATTAATTTTCTATTGTAAGATACAAATAGAATTAAATTTAATTTAAAAATTATATTCTTGTTTATAAGTAACTCGCATTGTTGATATACAAATATTATTGC
This sequence comes from Maratus speciosus, assembly GCA_963932465.1. Lineage (NCBI taxonomy): Eukaryota > Metazoa > Arthropoda > Arachnida > Araneae > Salticidae > Maratus > Maratus speciosus. The sequence continues at coordinate 2,756,549 of OZ010787.1, forward strand.
ATCTTACAAAGAATAATTAACTGTAATTTTCGTCCCAAGATCAGCAATATTTAGAATTTAAATTAAACAAAATGTCTTACTATTTAATAAATTACTCTCTCGATATGAAAACATTTTTGTACTTTATAGCGGAAAATATTTCCGTCTAACAATATTTACTGTTTGAATTAAAACGAACTTCAATACATTTTAATTTGATAATTTTCGCATCTTACAATGTAAAATATTTTCATTTAACATTGCGTCTTAGCTGTGAAAATTCTATCATTTAAAGCGTCTCATTAAATTTTGGTTATGTATGAAAAAAAATTCTTCTTTTCTTTTTTTCAATATCTAAATAATTATTTTAATTAAAAAAAAAAATCTGTCTTTTTTTTTTTTTTTTTTTTTTACTTTTAAAAGCTATAAAATGAAATTTATCACTATCTGGAGAAAAAAAAAAAAGAGGATCAACTTCTTTATAATTTAAACAATAACATTATCCTATTTTTTTTTCAAATAAATTAAATTTTTAATCAGAAATTTCTAATTCGTAACTAAGAAAATACATTTAGAGCAAATATTTTGTTGCTGTAATAGTCTAAATTTCAGATATTATCCTGATATAGTCAAATTTCAGATCTTATAATTTTAAATTTATTTATCCAATAATTATTTTAATTAAAAAAATTAACCAGTCATATTTTTTTTACCTTTAAAAAAGTATAAAATTAAATTTATCACTATTTGAGGGGAAAAAAATAATAAACTTATAATTTATAACTTATACCATACATTATCCGAATTATTTTTAAATAAATTAATTTTCAAATCAGAAATTTCTAATTCACAACTAAAAAAAAAAAAAAAGCATTTAGAGCAAATAGTTTGTTGTTGTAATAGTCTTATTTTCAGATATTATCCTGACATAATCTAAATTTCAGATCTCATAATTTTCAATTTATTCATCTAATAATTATTTTAATTTAAAAAATTGTTCAGTCATCTTTTTTAAACTTTTAAAATGTATAAAATTAAATTTATCACTATCTCGTGGGAGAAAAGAAGATAAACTTCTTTATAATTTATACAATAACATTATCTGAATTATTTCTAAATAAATTAATTTTGAAATCAGAAATTTCTAATTCATAATTAAAAAAATACATTCAGAAGAAATTGTTGTTGTAATAGTCTAAATTTCTGATATAATCTAAATTTTAGATCTTATAATTTTCAATGTATTTATCTAATAATGATTTGAATAAAAAAAATGTTCAGACATTTTTTAAAACTTTTAAAATGTATAAAATTAAATTTATTACTTTTTGGGGAAAGAAAAGGATGATCAACTTTATTATAATTTATACAATAAAATTACCTGAAGTATTTCTAAACAAATTAATTTTTAAATCAAAAAGTTCTAATTCATAACTAATTAAATACAATTAGAGCAAATAGATTGTTCTTGTAATAGTCTAAATTTCAGATATTATCCTGATATAATCTAAATTTCAGATCTTATAATTTCCAATTTATTTATCTAAATCAACAAAACAGCAAATATCTCTAACCATTTTATTAAGTATAATTTTAAGTATGACTGTCTATACGTAATTATTGAAAAAAAGAAATAAAGAACAAACAAACGCTTTTAAATTGTTAGTTTACTTTTACGCTAATTGACTTGATATCTGTAAGTTTTTTAGAGATTTATGTTTACTGATTTGCAAATAATAATGTATTCTCACCAAAGAACATTTCTTAGAAAGTATTATTTTCCCTTATATTCCTTCGACTGTTCATTTACAAATGATGTCCTTGAAACGTGAAAAAGTATTTTGAACGGGAGGTAGATAAGATAGTGCAGGACATTGGACAGCTTTACTCACGTGACACACACCCCCTATCATCACTGCAGAGGGTATCTATACAGCGGAAACAAACACTAACACCTGAGTAAAAAGTTTCATTTTTCATTACTTTCCGATTGCCGGCCGATTACATGCATAAGAATATTTTTCCGATTAATTGTCTTGCAATAATAATACAATTTCCTGCCGACGTTTTCCCACGACATTATCTAGATAAATCGCTAGATTTTGTTCAGACGATATTATGTGAAGCACTTCATTCGACTACTCATCATTTACCGACAATTCTGGTATTAGGCCGAAATTTAGCCGATATCTCTTGCTAATGGGAATTTTACTGAGAAAATTGTTCTAAGCTAAAGGCATTTTATTATCTGAGACCTAAAACAAGGCATCAATTCTTTTTTTTCTATAGCTAGCTTTTCTTTTATTATATGTCCGGACCTAAAAAATCGTCATTGGTAACTCATTAGTTTCATCATCACAAAAAAGAGAATTGCTACCGGTTTATGTATCCCTGTTGTGACATGGATCTGACTGAGCATGTCTTTCTATATGCTTAACTGGACTGTTATACATGACACATTATTACGATAAAAACTATAATATAAGGAGTAATAATATCAGTGATAATTAAACCCACATACTCTTGAAAAGTTGTTGAGTCTCTAACAAAAACAACTATCTCACGAGATTCCTTAAAACTTAAAAAGAGAAACAAACACTAAAATATACAACTTTTTACATGACCCCTGATTTTCCAGGAGGTTCCTACTTACCTAGATTACTATATTCAATAATAAAATATTTTTACATATGTACATTATAATGGGTCGAAAAAAGCGAAATTTTTCAGATCAACTTCTAATAGCGCAGAAAAGTTGCCTTTCGTAATTAGAATAATAACGCAAAAAATATTTTTGAAAACGGTTAATATCTTTAGGTCGCGCATTGCACTTGTATTTTGGAAAATATGACCAAAATTGACAATTTTTGAAATTACATGATGAAAAAAATATATATATATATTCAGACCTAGAATATTATGCAGACCGAAAGAGCGGGAACTGTGCGAGGTTTTGCGGCACCAAGTGAAATATAAGTGCTCATGATTACTCATAACTTAATGTCTGGTCTACCTGCAAGGTTAGTTCACCTCCCATATTGCACAGAACAAACTCAGAGAGCATTTTGTCTCTCATTGATTCAAAAACTCTCTCAGACAGTCACAGATTGCATTGCTTTCCAAATCCGTTTGATTCCCAATTCCCTTATTGTTCTCTTTCATCTTTGATCATTAACAATGACAGGTTTTTGGGATGAGCAAATGACTCCGTTACGCTCAGTAACAGAGTGTATCACCTCCTCCAATTATTTTTTATAATTGACGCGATATTGTTATTATCTTGAAGAGATGCATTTCTCCTAGAATAATAGAATGATTCCTATTAATGTCAAACAATATAGAGGAACATGTCTACATGGCGTATAAAACTAACTGTTTCAATTCATTGATAGGGTGTTTAATGGATCCATACAGTCTGAGAGTTCTGTTTGTGGTCGTTAGTGAGAAATCAGCCCTCGATTACGGACAGCAATATTCCCAGGGCGGAAGCCTGTCGCACAGCGTTGAATATTTACAGAAGATACATATTTTAAATCTTAATTGAAGTCATTTGGTTTATTAACAGGTATTGTTTGGATACTGCAATTGATTGATTGAAATTTGACGACACATATTGTTACAAAAGCAGGTAGTTGCTTACACTGTTAAAAATCGGCACCAAACTGTTTAATCATTTGACCTTTTTTGTAAATAATGGTTACTTGACCATATTGTTAACGTATTATGACCATATTATGGTCACGATCATAAAAAATACGGTTAATAACTGTTATCTGTAAAAACGATCGAATGACTGGGCAGTTTGCTGCAATTTCTTAACTGTGCACCTATAGGACCAGAAAACAATGCCGGTCTTGTGCTTTTTCCATCAATGTGTTGAAACAAGTGCCTAAAAGGTAATTCAATGAAAGGTAAAAGGAAAATAAACCAATGAGAGGGCTTACCTATCGGCATTTCTAAATTTCAAATAGCCCCTTATTTTCTATCTTGTATTGATAGAAGTGCCGTCACATCCAACAACAACGACTTCATCTAAGGATATGTTCTTTTCAGATAGAAATAAAACAACACTTCTAAAACTATCTCTACCGGTTCCAGCTGTAGTAGTTCTAAGACCAAAGTATTATGAACCAGGATCCTATATTGCATAAATGTGCCATTTTTGACAATGTTTTCCAAATTTCAAGAGCGATGAAGCGACCTAAAGATATTAATTCATTTTAAATAGTTTTTATGTTATTCTTCTAATTTCAAAATGGGATTTTACGCACTATTAGAAGTAGGTCTGAATATGTTTTTAAATTTTCATCATGTAATTTCAAAAATTGTCAATTTTGTTCGCATTTTCCAAAATACAAGTGCAATGCGCGAACTAAAGATATTAACCGATTTAAAATAATTTTTTTGTGTTATTCTTCTAATACCAAAAGGTGACAGTTACGCACTATTAGAAGTAGTCCTGACTATTTTTTAATTTTCATCATTAATTTCAAAAACGGCCACTTTTCATCATATTTTCAAAAATCCAAGCGCAATGCGCGACCTAAAGATATTAACCGATTTAAAAAATATTTTTTGCGTTATTCTTCTAATTACAAAAGGCAACTTTTCTGCGCTATTATAAATTGATCTAAAAAAATTCGCTTTTCTCAACCCACCCTAATGTACATGGGCTTTTCACTTCGATTGTTGCTATTGGGGGAAAACGGCGCGCGACACACTCACATATCCAACTGAACCTGACTGTTTATGGCGAAAATACAGACATATTTAGACAGGATAGCAGGCAAATGGCCGGGAAATTCACTGGACTTGGAGGTGGCATATGATCTATTGTAATGTTTCATTCTAAACATGTCCCTCGCAGAATGGATTGCAACGACGACCAGAAATCCCAGCCTTTAAATGAGCACTCACTGCTCATCAGAGTCTCTACGTTCACTCAAAAAGTACTATGTAATCCAAGTTTGCCCCAGGATAGTTTACCATCAAATGTAATCCACAGATAAAGAAGACATCTAAAAAATCATGGGAGATTAGTCGGTTAGTAAACAACACAGAAAACGGAATAAAACAAATACTAAAAAAGGTTATTTAGGACAATTGTTGCTTTGCATACGCAGAGGAAATTCTGATTTCAATTCTCTCTGATGATCACCATCACATTAAACAGCTAGCTGCTCAGCACATAATATTTGGAAGATGACAGTAAATGATGGCATACGCAAATCTAAAATATCGACAATCAACTTTGAAGCGGATAACTACATAAATGTAATTCATTGAAAAATAGTTGTGGTAACAGAACCCCTAACCAATATGCATTTATCGGGTGCAGTACTGGTGAAGATAATAGACGACTGAATAGATTACATTAATATCATCCCCACTGAATTACATTGTTTTCCTTCTATTACACAAGCAGTAGAAAAATACGTGAAGGAGATCACAGCAGCAGCATCCAAAGTTTGTGGATACAAAGAAGAGTGGATACTGTGGATACATAGAAAACTTATGCAAGTCTTTGATAAAATATCTTCAATATATAAATAAAACATTGTGTTCAGATGGTATGGTGGTCGAGCTATGCACTGTTGTGACATGAAATACAGCCACCTCAACGTGGTACCTGGGTAGATTTGAAAGCAACTAGGTAAGAGCTGTTTTCTAAACAACAATTAGTTGTATGACACAACAGAGTGACAACGCCTTTTTTTTACCAAATATTTTCAGTTTCGCTCCAGTTATACAGAATAAAGATATCGTTTTATCGTTTAAGTATGTTACGTATGTTAAGTCATTAATAATAAAGGTTTAAATAACACTTTTAAATAATAACCATCTCTAGGTGCATTTTTTAATTTTTCTGAAAAAGTCAAATTTTACACAAAATTTCAATTTTTGGACCAAAATCGCAGACTCAAGCCATTTTTTTTTCAGTGGTAAAATTGCACTCAGTTGATGTACTTGTATAAAGGAAACTTTTGGCATCTACCCGCTTTTGATATATAAAAAATATTTTTTTTCGCTCCACCCTAATTTACAATATCAGTAATATAAATATATGAATACCTAAATATAGTCTAAAACATCAAAAACATTTTAATTATAGTTACTTAAATCGTAATTCTGTACATAATAAACACAATATATAATATTAAATTTGTTAATAATAACTATATCTTTCTATCACAAAAATACACATTTGTAAAAAAAAAAAAAAAAAAAAAAAAAAAAAAAATTCAACAATAATTTTCAAATAACCCAAAATTCAAACTAGTTTAAAACGGATCGGATGCTTCGTGATACAATCATTCAAGAGTTGGCTGATAAATCGCTGCAAGAGCGATTAATTCGCGAAACTAGTAGAAAGAAGAAGACGTTGCAAGAAATTGTTGCTGAATGTAAAACGGCCGAGCATAGTAAATTGCAGTCCGCGGAAATGTGGGATAAAATCAGCAGATTGAATGTCGATGCAATGAAGTGGAAGGATGGCCGTGCACGATATCATAAAAGAGAAATATTTTGTAAGTACTCTGGTGGCATATCTCATGAATCAAAGAAATGTCCAGCCTTTGGTACAAAATACAGAAACTGTGAAGGAAAAATTCATTGGTCGAAAGTATTTCGGAATAAAGTAAACAACAGTCAACAGGTGCGTCGACTAAATGCAGTAGAACAGAATAATGACAGTGATAAAGAGTTTGTTTATTTGGGTGAACTGAAATATATAAATCAACTTGAGAGTAAAAAATCAAATTCTGTGTGGCTACAAAAATTAAAAGTAAATGGAAATGATGTTATATTTAAGCTAGATACAGGTTCTCGAGTCAATGTTATTTCAAAGAGTCCAATATTAAAATGGAGCGAAAAGCCAAAGGTGAGAAAATGCAAGCAACCTATAATGGATTACTGTGACAACGTTGTGCCAATTCTAGGTGAGTGTTTTCTTAATTGCAAAACTTTAAAGAAAGATATGAGATATAAATTTTTAGTAACCTCTTTAAATGCTAGTCCAATATTAGGGCTTGAAGCCTGTGAGAAATTAGAACTTATCCAAACACTTAATAATGTTATACAGCCCATGTATAATTTTTTCCATCAAACACCCGAAGATATTGTCCAGCAGTTTTCTGATGTATTTACAGGAATTGGTCGCTTGAACCGTGTTGTAAAAATAAAATTAGAACACCAGTATATTCCTCAAATAGCGGCCTCACGTAAGATACCACTAGCTCTACATGAAAAAGTAAAGAATGAGTTGCAAAATATGGTAGAATCTGGAATAATTGTTAAGGTGTGTGAATCAACAGAATGGGTAAATAATATGGTTGTCATTAACTCTCCTAAAAAATTGCGCATCTGTTTAGATCCAAGGCCACTAAATGAAGTAATTTGTCGACCTCACTACCCTATAACAACAGCTGATAGTCTTATTGTACGACTTCAAGGATGTAAAATATTTACTATCCTAGATGCAAATAATGGTTTTGGTAATTGCCATTAGATACAGAATCTTCATATTTAACTACATTTACAAAACCTTGGGGACGGTTCAGATATTTAGTTCTTCCTTTTGGACTTAATAATGCTGCAGAAGAGTTTCAGATGGCTATGGAGGACACGTTTGAACATATGCCTGAAGTTACTTTGATGATCTAGTTCTTGGAACATCCTCTATTGAAAATCACTGCCAGTTTCTGCATAAAGTTTTGACGCGTTCTAGAGAAGCAAATCTTAAATTTAACCTTGCCAAGACCCAGTTGTCAAAATCTTCTGTGAATTACTTAGGCCACATATTATCTGACAAAGGAATAGAACCAGATCCTAAAAAGATAATGGCTATAACTGAATTTCCTGCGCCGAAGAATCGAGAGGACTGGCAAAGGTTTCTTGGCATGGTAATATACTTAACTAAGTTTACGCCTCATCTCTCAAATCTAAGCCATTCATTGAGATAGCTTTTGAAACAGGATACACAGTGGTTGTGGGATGAAAATGTTCAACGGGACTTTGAACTAATAAAGGAACTTTAGTACAAGCTCCATGTTTACAGTATTTTGATAAAGACAAAGCTGTAACCGTTTCAGTGGATGCCAGCCATTATGGCTTGGGAGCTATTTTGCTGCAAGATAATAAACCAATTGCATATGGTTCTGCATCATTAACTGAAACACAGCAACGGTATGCTCAGATCGAAAGAGAGTTACTCGCTGTAATTTTTGGCCTTGAAAATTTCAATTATTATACATATGGAAGGCCAGTTGAAGTGCAGACAGACCACAAGCCATTGTTGGGATTAAGCAAAACGCAGTATGATGCCATATCACCGAGACTTTAACGTATGCTTCTCAGGCTTAATAGGTATGATTACAAGCTTGAATATGTCCCTGGAAAACTTCTTCTGATAGCCGATACACTTTCTCGTGCTCAGTTAGTCAAAGAATATTTTGCCGATGAGGAAGAATCGGACACAAGTGTTAAGATAAATCTACTATCTCACGCATCAGTAAACAAGTGGAAAGAATATGCAACATTTACGACCAATGACAATGAGATGCAAGATGTTTTATACCACATACAAAATGGTTGGCCTGAACGAAAAATACACGAAATTTCGCTAAGCCTTATTGGCATTGCAAAGAAGAATTGTACTGTACATATGAAGGTATAATTTGTCGCGGTAAAAGACTTGTTGTGCAAAAGGTCTCGAGAGCAGAAATACCACAAAAGTTGCATTTAACACATAGGGGTAGAATGGCTTGTAAAACGAAAGCAAGAGAATATTTTTATTGGCCATCAATGAACTGTGACATTCAAACTTTTATTGAGAAATGTAAAACTTGCCAGAAGCATCAGCGTAACAATCAAAAGGAATTTTTTTTTTTATCAAGATGTTCCAGAGAAGCCCTGGCAAAAGGTTGGTTGTGATTTTTTTTTATCTAAAAGGCCAGAAACATCTGTTATTAATTGATTATTTCTCAATATATGCTGAAGTTCAAATAGTTATGAATAATAATGCACCAAATGTCATAATTACCTTCAAATCTATTTTTGCAAGACATGGAATATCAGAAAAGTCAGCGATGGGGGACCACCATTCAATTCAAAGGATGTGAATTTTTTTTTCAAAGAATGGAATGTGGAACACAACCTCACATCACCATACTTTCCTAGAGCTAACGGTCAAGATGAAAGAGCCGTGCAAACAATAAAAAAAGCCCTAATTAAGGCATTACAGGATGGAAAAGATCTATATATGGTCTTATTAGACTATCGTATTCAACCATCTCAAGATCTCCCCTCTCCAGCTGAACTATTAATGTGCAGGCGACTGAGGTCTCTTTTGCCATGTCATCCTGAAAAACTTAGGCCAAATTTTCTGTTAGCTGAAGTAAAGGAGTCTTTAGAGAAGCGACAGATTATTCAAAATAAATATGCTAACAAGCATAGTACACAACTCTCAAATTTGAAAGATAAGGCAAGAGCTTGGTTTCGCCAAAAGATGAACGAACTATGAAAGCAAGGAACTGCAATTCAGGTTGGTCCTCAACCTTGATCCTACATTATTAAAGGGTTAGATAGTAATATTTACAGAAGAAACAGATTTTACATCCGCCCTGATAAATCGGAATTAAGTCAATCTGTGAGATCAAATAGAAGGTTTTCATCCAGCAACTACAGATTCAGCGAGTGTTCCTATGCAGATTTCAGATACAATAGATAAAAAAACAGTTAAGTTACAAACGGTGTTGCCTCAAGGGCCTGTACAGAAATCTTACAGAACAATTGTAAAACCTCAACGCTATAGAGACATTTAAACTATGTTAAATTTAGAACATTAAATTATTTATAATTTTTATACTTTTTAAATATTCATTGCCTTCATAACTATCTTTATTAAAAATAAAAAAGAAAAGTGCCCAGCTAAACTGATGGCATTGAGCTCACAGGCTATCCCACTAATTGTATATTATACACATATTTTAAAGAATAATGCCCCTCAAAAAATAAGTGAAGGGGAATTAGCCCCCGTTTCCCCCTTTATACTTAACCAGTGAACCTCCAAATGTCATCAGGGAAGCCCCTTATCATAATAAACCGGTATACTAAATTTGGAGCAAATCGAATAATCCTGCAAAAAAAAACATTTATCTAAATTAAGGGGGGTGGCCTAGCCCCTCCCTTCCCCCTTTATCTTTAACCAATAAACCCCCAAAACTAATCAAGGAAGTTCCTTAACATAATAAACCGGTATACCAACTTCGGAGCAAATCGAATCATTCTGCATGAAAAACACAATTATCTGAATTAAGGAGGTGGACTAGCCCCCCCTTTCCCCTTTATTCTTAACCAATGAACCCCCAAAACTAATCAGGGAAGTTCCTTAACATAATAAACCAGTATACCAAATTCGGAGCAAATCGAAAGATTCTGCATGAAATACCCATGTATCTGAATTAAAAGGGGTGGACTAACCCCCTTTCCCCCCTTTATTATTAACTAATGAACCCCCAAAACTAATCAGGGAAGTTTCTTAACATAATAAACCGGTATAACAAATTCGGATCAAATCGAACCATTCTGCATGAAAAAACCATTTCTCTGAATTAAAAGGGGTGAACGAACCCCGTTCATCCCCCTTTATCCTTAACCAATGAACTCCCAAAACTAATCAGGGAAGTTTCTTAACATAATAAACCGGTATAACAAATTCGGAGCAAATCGAACCATTCTGCATGAAAAACCCATTTCTCTGAATTAAAAGGGGTGAACGAACCCCGTTCGTCCCCCTTTATCCTTAACCAATGAACTCCCAAAACTAATCAGGGAAGTTCCTTAACATAATAAACCGGTATACCAAATTCGGAGCAAATCGAATGATTCTGCGTGAAAACCCCATTTATCAAAATTAAGAGGGGAGGGCTAACCTCCCTTTTCCCCCTTTATCCTTAATCAATGAACCCCCAAAACTAATCAGGGAAGTTCCTTAACATAATAAACCGGTATACTAAATTCGGAGCAAATCGAATAATTCTGCATGAAAAACCCATTTATCTGAATTAAGGGGTGGACTAGCCCCCCTTTTCCCCTTTTATCCTTAACCAATGAACCCCCAAAACTAATCAGTTAAGTTCCTTAACGTAATAAACCGGTATACCAAATTCGGAGCAAATCGAATGATTCCGCATGAAAAACCCATTTATCTGAATTAAGGGGGGTGGACTAACCCCGTTTTTCACCCTTTATCCTTAACCAATGAACTCCCAAAATTAATCAGGGAAGTTCCTTAACATAATAAACCGGTATAGCAAATTCGGAGCAAATCGAATAATTCTGCATGAAGTACCCATTTATCTGAATTAAGGGGGTCGACTAACCCCCCTCTACCCCCTTTATACTTAACAAGTGAACATCCAAATCTAATCAGGGAAGCTCCTTATCATAATAAACCGGTATACCAAATTTGGAGCAAATCGAATAATCTTGCAAAAAAAACATTTATCTAAATTAAGGGGGTGGACTACCCCCCCTTTATCCTTAACCAATGAATCGCCAAAACGAATCAGGGAAGCTCCTTAACATAATAAACCGGTATACCAACTTCGGAACAAATCGAAACATTCTGCATGAAAAACCCATTTATCTCAATTAAGAGGAGTGGACTAACCCCGTTTTTCTCCCTTTATCCTTATCCAATGATCTCCCAAAACTGATCAGGGAAGTTCCTTAACATAATAAACCAGTATACCAAATTCGGAGCAAATCGAATCATTCTGCATGAAAAACCCATTTATTTGAATTAAGTGGGGGGGGGGGGGGTGGACTAACCCAGTTTTTCTACCTTTATCCTTAACCTATGAACTTCCAAAACTGATCAGGGAAGTTCCTTAACATAATAAACCAGTATACCAAATTCGGAGCAAATCGAATCATTCTGCATGAAAAACCCATTTATTTGAATTAAGTGGGGGGGGGGGTGGACTAACACAGTTTTTCTACCTTTATCCTTAACCTATGAACCCCCAAAATTAATCAGGGATATTCCTTAACATAATAAACCGGTATACCAACTTCGGAGCAAATCGAAACATTCTGCATGAAAAACCCATTTATCTAAATTAAGATTGGCGGGCTAACCTCCCTTTTCCCCCTTTACCCTTAACCAATGAACCCCCAAAACTAATCAGGGAAGTTCCTTAACATAATAAACAGGTATACCAAATTCGGAGCAAATCGAATTTCTGTATGAAAAACACATTTATCTCAATTAAGAGGGGTGGACTAACCCCGTTTTTCCCCCTTTATCCTTATCCAATGATCCCCCAAAACTGATCAGGGAAGTTCCTTAACATAATAAACCGGTATACCAAATTCGGAGCAAATCGAATCATTCTGCATGAAAAACCCATTTATTTGAATTAAGTGGGGGGGGGGGGGTGGACTAACCCAGTTTCTCCACCTTTAACCTTAACCAATGAACTCCCAAAACTAATCAGGGAAGTTCCTTAACATAATAAACCGGTATACCAAATTCGGAGCAAATCGAATGATTCTGCATGAAAAACCCATTTATCTGAATTAAGGGGGTGGACTAACCCCCTTTTACCCCTTTACCCTTAACCAATGAACCCCCAAAATTAATCAGGGATATTCCTTAACATAATAAACCGGTATACCAAATTCGGAGCAAATCGAATGATTCTGCATGAAAAACCAATTTTTCTGAATTAAGGGGGGTGGACTAAACCCATTTTTCCCCCTTTATCCTTAACCAATGAACCCCCAAAACTAATCATGGATGTTCCTTAACATAATAAACCAGTATACCAAATTCGGAGCAAATCGAATGACTCTGCATGAAAAACCCATTTTTCTGAAGTAAGGGGTGTGACTAACCTCGTTTTTCCCCCTTTATCCTTAACCAATGAACTCCCAAAACTAATCAGGGAAGCGCCTTATCACAATGAACCTAGGAAAAATTTTTGAAGCAAATCGGATGTTTCTATCAAGAGTTATCGCGTTACGTACATACATACATACGTACGTACATACATACATACGTACGTACGTACATACATACATACATACATACATACAGAACGGGCGGGCACATTAGCTCTCAGGCTTTGATAGCCTGTGAGCTAAAAAGGGGGCATGCAATGTATTTAATATGTTTGCAACTAATGGCAGCACATACTATGTAGTACTGCTACTTTAACTTGGTGGTCTCGTGTATTCCAATAAAATTTATTAGTAAGATATTTCACAAGCAGGCGACGATCCTCAGTGGGCTTTTTGTGGGATTTCAAAGGCAGGAGACGAATTAGGCTTGGGATTTCCATGGCAGCTGGGATTAAAGGCTCGGGACTTCAAAGGCAGGTGAGCGGTATCTGTCTGGACCAAATTCTTTTTTTCTTGTGGAAATCCATTGGGATTTCTGCAGGTGAATCGTGCAGCCGACTCTTGTAATATATCCGGGCCAAGCAACAGGGTGATCTGACTTGGGGGCGACTACGGTTCGCTGTTGAGCATAGCGACCCGCTCCGGACGCCCGGCACTGCAGGGGCGCTTGTGAACCGTGGCTGGTTCGTCGAACGTCATTGCATTTCAGGTAGTTGTGGCATGTTGACTGTGGTTTGATATGAGTCCAATAAAAAAGAGATAGGTTTCGTTTGCACCTGGTTTTATTGGGCATTTTAATTACATGTGATCTTTTTGCAAAACCCAGGTCCAGATGACTTGAGATTTGTCCCGGCCCGTTTTCCCCAAATGCGCTGCCGACGGGCGGCAGATCATTTAGCACTTCAAGGTCGTAAAACGCCCCGGGTTTTTCGCTGTCGCGTCTTAAATATGGATTATTTCCGCTAGAGTGCGACAATAAAGAAATAGGTGGTGATCTCATATAACCCTTTCAAGGGCGGAAATATGTTTATGAAACCACTTAATTTTAATTCCCAAATGCCAGAATAGCACCAGAATATTGGTATAAATATTTTCGTTTATTATGTATGTTAAAAATAGCTTTTTCTTAGTTTCAAATAAATTTGTACATAAATTCCGATGTCATTCATTCATTTCAATATTTTCACAATGGATTTGCTTTGCCCCTGAAAGGGTTAATAGGCTAAAATTTATCCTGGCATCGTGACGTTTTATGGATTTGGCATCTGGGCTCAAATTCGGCTCACGAGCTGCCGATAGAATTTACAATCGCGTTTACCCAGCATTTTTTATTCTTAAAGAGGGATCAATTTTGAAGCATGAAAGTAATAAACGTTGGGTTCGAAAACCAAGTTAACAGGGGCAAAGGAAGTTTTAATCATTGAGAGACAATTGAAGAGCTGAGTGGATGAACATGTTAAGTTAAAAAGCTAAGATGCTTTACTGACACGCACAGTTTTATCGGTTAAAAAAAGAAAAAAAAATCGCCAAACTTTGCGAATATTCCCTTCAATGGTAACCTGGCTATTATGCTTGAATTAAGTTATTGCTGTTGAAATTTGATTTTGTAACCCTCGTTTGCGTGCTTCTGGAAAGAGGATAAGGAAAATTATCGCGAATGCATTTATTACTTCATCGATGATGAAATATAGAAAATTACAGAATTTCAAAGCATATCTTGAAGTAAGCAAACTTCAACGCGTCACTACGATGTTATACACTGTTCAAAATCATTAGCTTTTGCTGCAGACTCACTCCACCGCTTTCAGAGAATACGGTTACTTGACTATATTATGGATCATTCTCATTGGTGAGAATAGAGTTATTCTATAAAAGCGATGGAGTGACTTAAGCACCGAATGCTGCAAGATTTTTAACAGTGTAAAGTGCCCTTCTACATCAGAGATAATTTTTTTGTCCTTTAAAACTCCCCGTAAAAGAACTATTTACGTATTATGAATATTACAAAAAATGAATTTAAAAGCACATCACTCATATTTGAACGAAATTACTTTCATTTTAGGGTTTTTTATTCACGTATTTTACAAATATAGTTTATTTCAATAAACAGTAACGTACATTAACAAAATACTTGTGCTATAGCGCCTAGAATATAAAGTGTGGAAATCGACTATCTCTGTAATACTTAAAAAAGCGGTAAAATATTGTATCCCTTAAATGTGAAAAGATGCTGCTGAATTATTGAGATCGCAGCGACATCTGCAGGATATTTTCTAAAACTGCAAGATATTGCTACGCTATACAATGTAATACGAATATCCCGCAGATGTCGCTGTGATCGACTCTTTGGATTTCAGCAGTATCGTCCCACATTTAAGGATACAAATTTTTAGCATTTTTTGGATAGCAGATTTCCACACTATGTATTCTAGACACTGTAACTAAGCTACGTTACAGCTATAGGGTCAGGAATATATCGTATTGAAAACGGCTTTCCCAGTAATGCTTAATAAAGTACTTAAATATTGGATCCCTTAACTTTCAAACGAGGCTGAAATCCAAAGAGTCGATTGCAGCGACATCTGCAGAATATTTCTTAAAACTCCAAGACGATTTGGTCTACACCATGGAACTATTAATAAAGAGGAACTGACATATCCTTAAAATGGTGAAGCTTCAACTGTAACCGCTTTTACAAGCGCTGATTACCTCCGGTGGAAACTTTCACCAGTAAACCTATATAGATTTTTTTTCCCTATTTAAAAGTCTTTATTAACCCATTTTCGGCCAAAGGTGAGTAAACGCACCATTTCAATAAATATTTTTTTTATTAACACTATGAGGAATATTTTTCACTAATTTTATTTTTCTGCTATTTTTATGGTTTCTGGAGACATGTATAAAATATAAGTAATTCAATTGGAGTAAACACTTTCTGTTGAGAAATTTTCAAAATACGCGAGTCTTTAAAAATTGAAACGGTTAGTGACAAATTCGACTTTTTGAAAATGTATATTTATTCCACTTGAGATTAATCATACGTTTTTATAATGTATTGAAGTTCCAAGTTCTGTAAATAAAATAATAATAAAACAAATGTCATAAAAAATTAAAATAAACATATTAATTTTAAATTTAATGGCGCGTTAGCGCACCATTGACCGAATGCCTGAAAATGCCGAATGTATTTTATTTTTCAAATAAATTATTATTTTTCATGCACGAACCTTTTTTTTTTTTGTCTTAATGAATGTAATTTAAGCATATTTCAATGAAAATAATACCACATTTTATAATATTTATATGCTTGGCCTAAAATGAGTTAATACAAAATTTCAGTCATAAATAATCACAAAAATAGATTTTCATTTTTACAGGTAGGAGTTTACTTTTGCGGTCATCAGGCTCTGCGTTTCCGCCATATTGTGACAACCGGTAAAACAAACTGACTGTTTTACTAGGCAGGAGCAAGGCGCTTAAATAAGACAAATTTTTTTATTCAATTTTACTGGTTGGAAGTTTGGTCCGTCGGTATTCAGAAACTTTAGATCCGATTTTAAAAAAAGCAGCTGCCATCTTGTGACAACTCCTCAGTTACTTCACTCGCAACTCGTAGACAGTATACATTATGCCTCCTCCTCTTTATTCGTAACTCCATTGTCTACACTATTAAAAATCTGCTGCTGTAGCTGCATCGTCCCTCCACCAACTTTATATAAAACTACAACGTCTAGAATATATAGTGTGGAAATCTGCTATCCAAACAGCGCTAAAAAGTTGTATACCTTAAATGTGCAATGATGCTGAAATCCAGGGAGCCGATCGCAGCGACATCTGCAATATATTTTCAAATTTCAAAGTAAACATCGTATTATTACAGCGTCTAGACCAAATCGTCTTGGAGTTTTAGAAAATATCCTACATATGTCGCTGTGATCGACTCATTGGGTTTCAGTATAATTTGACATTTAAGGGTTCAATATTTTAGTGCTTTTTTATGTATTATTGGGATAGCCTATTTCCACACTATATATTCTAGACGCTGTAATAAAACGGTTACTTTATTATATTATAGAGCATTTATATTGGTAAAAAAAAAAAAAAAAAAAAGATATTCTATAAAAGCGGTGGAGTGACTACGCAGCAAATACTGCAAAATTTTTACAGCGTAATGTAACAGACCACTTTAAATCACCAAAATGACGTGATGATTTTATTTAAAAGCTTGCAAGAAATGGACCTTATGCACACGACCTGAGGTCGATGCTAAAATTCGTTTGCTGGCTGTATTTACTGTCGAGTATTATCATAGCAGTCTATGGAGTTTGAGTTATTAATGATTGTTTGTTAAAAATACCGAATAAAATTCTTTGTTGCAGCATTATTTACTTAATATATTGTTTTATTAATTCAAAATGTTGTTCTGTATGCGAGAAAATTCCCTAAATTTGCAAAATTTTGGTTAAAATTTATGCACTCAACCTGGATCGAGGCTAAAGTCGTCTGCTTGCGGTGTTTGCACTTGCGCGTACTGGCATTCTGGAGGTGCAGTGTTTAGAATAACAGATCAGCATACCGCCGGCTCTGGCGAGGCTAACGAAAAAGACAGGCTACCACGGTGCATCCCACGTGACATTTTTTACAAACTGCTAGAGTGACGTGATGCTCTTTTCTCACACCTTCACTGGTGCATTCGAGCATCACGTGATTCCAGCGGTCTGTAAAAAAAGATACGTGGAATGCACCGCGATAGCCTGTCTTTCTCGTTAGCCTCGCGACTTTGGCGTCTGACGTCACGTGCATACGGTCCATTAGAATTTGAACTATCTGATGTCTACTCTGATATAGAAGGGCATTTTAAAAGCACGAAATGATACAAGTAGCACATTTACCATAAGATTTATGTTGTAAAATATGTGTTTAAGCTTTATTTTGATTGTTTTGTAAAAATACATATTTTTGTGCTGTTTAATACGTCTTTATTTATAAGTAGTGAATATCTCATGATTCAAAGTTGTCGACGTATTAGAAAATAGCAGTTCGGCGTGGACTAGAAAAGCGCGCCAATCAAAAATTCGCCAACACCCGCGCAGTGTCAAAAACAGATAACATGTTCATCCACTCAGCTCTTCAATTATTAAAGCATTTAAAAAGTATGAATTTGAATTTCTAAATTTAAAATTCTATTTTTTAAAACAGGGGTTTCGAATTTAAAAGGGGCAAAAAGAGGCTTTTAAATTTTAAAAAGGGACTTAGCTTTTATCGTTTCATATATATATATATATATATTAGGGAACTCTGCCACCTATGAAATAGTTCAAACTTGAAAATTAATTAGGTAGTTTATATTACCGTAATTTAACAAGCTATGGAATAAATAAGTACTAAAAGTGATGCGCACTTGACATACCCACGAATGACAACAGCCGCGTTTCTACGGGTATATACCCTAAGACGAAGATCGTTTATTGGACGACGGGAAAGCGATATTGAAGTATTCTGCACGTTTATTGATGATTATTTCTACATACCAACATATGGCGGGAAATGGATAAAGTCCATCTTGCCCATAATTTAAAAGTAATTTATTGGGAGACCTTGAGACGGCAGTACAGTCAAATGAACAGAAAAAAAAAAAAAAAATCGACTGCAAAAAAAGTTCTTTTTTCGAGATTTGAATGTAGTGTTTACAAGTTGGAAATGAAGTAAGATATTGAAACATTTTAATCAATATATTTTTCAAAAAACGACAAGTAATAAAACACATCTAGAACTGACTACAAAGTTCTGTGTTGAAATTGATGTCTCAAATTCAGTAGTTTTTCATAAATTGTATTACAAAGTACTTATCCTTTCATACAAAAGGGCTAAATTTGCTCCTCCTAATTATTATGAAATCATATTTAATATGAAATTAAAACGGCGGAATCGCCATGAATTTGAAAGAAAAATCGCATCCATTTCTCAGCTCTGCACTAATTTTGAGAAGCAGACAAAGGAAATTGGTTAACGTTTGATTTTCATATCTTTTTAGTATAATTATGTATCATGATTCTGTATTGCAGTTATAAATTATATTTCTAAACATACGATTTTTTAGATTTAACTAATGCTGTGTTTAATCTGCCACGTGAATGATCATTTAACGCTTGATCTCAAGTTACTTGATCTTTTGCTCAACTAGTAATGTCATTCGGGTTGTTTTTTAATTAATACCATAAGACATTCACAAAAGAAAAATATTGCGCTAGTGCCAAATATGCAACTTAGTCAAATACATGTATCCTTCTGAAATACCGTGCGTGTAATATTTTTTCCATACGCCGCACGATTGTTTTTGTTCTATATTTCTGGACAAGAATACATAAAAATTTCTTCATCCGTTGTTTATAAAATGCTGATAGAAGTCAGAACTTAGAATTTCGCCCTCCACTTATCTAAAAGGGCTCATGCAAGAGAATATTCACATAAACTCGAAAAGACATTAGTCTTTAATAATTATAATTTTTTAACAAAACAAAACGACTTTAGTTACTTGATGGGTTTCTCTACAATAATCCTAGAAAAAAAATCTGACAAAGATGGACGAAAATCGACGGGACTGTTGATATTCTGTTGACTTTCTGGTCAAATAGATAGTGCTACGTGAGTTGCATGTAAAATCTGTCGTAGGATCCTTTGAATTATACCTCAAGAGGTGCCTTGACAGGTGAAGGTCTCGTCATCTGATCAAGGCTCTAAATTACGTGATCAACTTGAGTAGCAATGTGCAGGTGCGAAAAAACAGGATATGATGTTAAGTAATCGAAAAACAAAATATACACAAACGAGCAGTAGGCACTGCAGATAGGATGACGTTCGAGGCAAAGATGTCAGGTTTACTGTCGCTACGCGGTCACCAGCCCCCATACTATGTATCAAACCCGTTCAGCTGGGACAACCTGGAAGGTAGGGTCCTGGTCATCGGTTAGAAAGGAAAGAAAAGTGCTACGAGACTTGATGAAAATCTTTCAAAATGAAGCATTTTAACCCATTATCTACTGACGGTACTTATAAGTACCATTAAAATAAATTGTTATAAAATTCATTTAATACATCGATTCGTAGCAATACAGTTTAGAATGAGTTATAGATACATTACTTTATCTTGTTCCAAAAGCATTATTGGTTACACAAAACAAAAATATTTTTAAAAGGACAATTTCTTTTGCCTTTGTGTCTTTTCAGCTTTCTAGCGCTGAGGGGGAGGGGGCAGGAATTTTTCTATATTTCTATTGTAAGATCATTATATTTGTACATTTCCTAATTCTACAAAATACTAAGATAAATATTTAAAATAAAAGATTTGAGTAGGGTTATAAATATTTCACAAAATCCCTATAAATTAAAATTTAATTAATACTAAATCCATCAATACTTCTAAAATCCTTCTAAAATTTATTAAATGATTATGTAAATCTTCTAATTTTGTTTAAACAATTCACGAAAAAGGCTTTAGAAGATAAAATTTTCATGAATTCATAATTCAGTAGATAAAGGGTTAAAGATGTTCATTTTATGTATTTATTTTTCTCTAAAAGTGTACTGAACCAATTTTGATGAAATTTAATTGGGACCCATTCGAGAATATCCTCTTTCAAAAAAAAAAAAAAAAATGAAATGAATCAATAGCGTAGTTTCGGAACTAATCTATGAAATACTTAAAAAAAATCATTCGCGTCGAATTGTTAACCTCCTCCTTTTTTGAAGGCAGATAAAAAAAAAAAAAAAAAAAAAGTTGCTGCTTCTTCATTTTCTAAATACACTTAGCGTAACAGATTCTTCACCTACAAGGTCGTGTACGGTTTTCTGCACAAAACGAAATGATAAAGGGAAGGGACATCGAAAGGAGATTAAAAGTTGTACAATTCAAAAATTTCACCTTTTTTTGTAATTTTTTAGACAAAGTTTAGACTTTGCATTAATACAGGATGATCGAAAGGTCGAGCAATAAAGGAAAAATCGAAAATTCATAATAATAGGATTATTTTTTAATAGATTTTAGCTCTATATTATTGAAAGTCTTATACACTGTAAACTGAAATGTCTGAAATTCAGTCACTTAAGTGTCTGAAACGTAGTGTTCAATTTTCAGACGTTTTAAAATGTCTGAAAATTTTAAGACACTTCTTGCGTCTGAATTTCAGACACTTAAGTGTCTGAAACAGGAGTGTTCGATTTTCAGACGTTTTAAAACGTCTTAAAATTTTTAGACACTTCTTGTGTCTGAATTTCAGACATTTCAAATGTCTTAATTGCGGCCATCTTTGAGCCTTTTTTTTTCAACAATGGGAAGCCATCTTTGACCACTTTTCATTCTAAGCCATATACGCAGCCATATTTGACCACATTGAATCAATTTTTATAAATGGGAATAATCTGTTACCATAAGGCTAATGTCAAACGGACGTCTTTTTGCACGCTTTTTCCCTTGCGTATTATCCCTACACAATCCCGCTAGCATTGTGTAGGGATAATACGTAAGGATAAAAGCGTGTAAAAAGACGTCCGTCTGACATTAGCCTAAAGCAGAGCTGATTGCAGCGTGGTAAAACTGGGATGCTTCGGTACGAAGTTTTCATAAAGCTGATATTTCAAATCATTTTTGACCTTATGATGATTGCAATCAGTATTTTGTAGTTTTAGAATAGGCTAATATCTATATATTTTCACCTAAATATGTATCTATGTGATATCATATATGCCTTACGGCATCCAAAATGTTTATTACTTTTAGTGCGAACTTTCAAAGACCTAATATTCATTCGCGCCCGTCCCCACAGCTTTGATATACTGTTACAAAAAAAAAAAAAAAAAAAAAAAAAAAAAAAAAAAAAAAAAAAAAATTAAGCCTACTCGATGCTATCAATACATATTTGGATAAATATATCTTTTTCTTTAACCTAATCATGCTCTAAAAATACAAAATATTTATTAAAATAAGTATAAGATCAAAACAAATTTAAAATGTCAGATTTATGGATATTGCATACCAAATTTGGGGGCCCGTAAAGCTAAAGGCCCATAGAAACAGCCCAGTTTGCCCATGCTGCAATCAGCTCTGCTTTATGGTAACAAATTATTCCCATTTATAAAAAATGATTCATTTCTTCAGAAAGAATCCCATCCCTGTTTTGTTGTACAATTTTTTCCCATTGAAATTAGATATTCCCAGTGAATTATTTTAAGCAGTTTTTGCATTTTTATTTCAAAATTGAGTATGAAACTCTTACTTTTTTTTTTCTTCCTTCATTTTTATTATTATACTATTTACAGGGCTCGCAGTGTTCCTAAAATTTTCATCCTTGCTACCACTATTTTAAAAAGATAATCTTTATCGTATATTTCTATTATAAATGTTAAAGGAATGTAACACGAAGAAGTTTTACTTTAAATACTGGTAGCAAAATGCGAAAATTTTAGGAACACTGCGAGCCATGTATTTATCATTACCAAGAAATACTGAAAAATTTGACAATCACACATCGGCGGCTGAGATGAACAGTAGTTATAGGATTCTGGATGGACAGCATGTCTATTTGACACTTTTTAAACGATAAATAATATAGTAAATATAACTGGAAACAGAAATCCTTTATAATAAATATCTTTCATTTCTGCTCCCCACGAAATTTGTAATCACACAAGCAATGGCAGTCACTAAAGCCATTTCTTATCCACATGATTGGTATATTGTTAACTACATTGAGAAAGAAACCAAATTAAAATTGATATAAAGTAAATATCTTGTACTATTCTGTTCATTTCTTAGTAGAAAATACAAGTTTCTTTCCTTGAAGTGTGCTTTGAAATATTTTAACGTTTAAATATAATAATTCAAAAATAATACTATTAATGATAAATTAAAGGTTTTGCTTTCTCTGAATATTTTAAATTTGTCATACAAATATTAATATCTCAAAAAAAAAAAAAAAAAAAAAAAAAAAACAGGCTGGTGTTATGAACTCCCTTTTTTTAAATGAGAAAAAGAAAAAAAAGAAAAAGAAAGAATTTTGGGAAAATGTCCAAATATATTAAAATTTGCTAAGCAGTCTATGTATATATTGTACAGCATTTTTAAGCAGTCTAGTGTAAAAAGAAAAACAATGAAGAAAAAAATCATAGAACCAGTTAATTCTACTCTATATATAGCGGATACCAGCAAATAGCGGATTAATTACGTGCTCCCGAAGCGTCCGCTATTCAGAGGTTTTGCTATTATATTCATTTATAGGCGCATTCTAATTAAATAAAAAGTTTTTTTGTTACAGTGTAGGAATAATGCTCTAAATAAATTCTAGGTCCAGCGGTTGACATTAATCAATAATATTCGCAAAGTTACTTTAAAGTTTAAATCATATGAATCTAAATATCCATACATGCAAACCAACCAATTAATTACTTGATAAGTTACTCTATTTAATTTGTAGCATTACAATGTGCATTTATACTTTTTTTTTTTTTTTTTTAATCATATAAAAACAAAATTGAAATGCATCAAAGATAACTTGCGTTGAGATGCTACATTATCAAACACAAACATAAAAAATAGACTTAAAATCCTATTTCATTTTTTTTTTTTTTTTGAAAATTAGTTTCTTTTTATTCTTAATTTTCATGATTTTTTTTTTTTTTTTTTTTTTTTTTTTTTTTTTTTTTTTTTTACATTCAGATAAAAAAAAAAAATCTTTGAGGTGAAAAGAAACTTCTAAAAATATTTTCCCCTATAAACATCGTAATAAAAATACCGTATATACTCGCGTATAAGTCGACCCCCTAACTTTCGAATGCAAATTCTGTAAAAAATCAAAAACGCGCGTATAAGTCGACCCCCTAACTTTTTACTTCAATTTTGCACAAAATCAAACCATAGATTTCACTTGCCAATGAGAAGGTAGTAAGTAAATAAAAACAAATCATTGAATTTATTTAAATGATAAATTATTATCATTTATATATTTTATATAGTACTTTATTTTTTATTCTTACACATAAAAAGAACATAATTTTGCAGTATTCGATGTTTATGTTTTTGCTTTTTTAACTGACTCGCGTATAAGTCGACCCCCCAAATTTGCTTACCGAAAATTGTCAGAAATTTCTCGACTTATACGTGAGTATATACGGTAATTTATTTAGGCATAAATTAAAAAAATGAATAATATGAAAAAATATATACGTACACGGAGCAAACATAATCAAAAGAATAATCTTCAAAGCACATTCTTTCACAGAATCTTAAATATCAGCGAAGTTACATAACTCACCAATCAGATGGTAAACAATTAGAAAAGTATCTTCCCCTGTCATGGGCGAATGGGTCTTACTTATAACCATATAATTTTTTTTCTCATATTTTTTTTCATTTCTGTGTATGATACTCAACTTGATTTTTTAAATATTTTTTTAGCGCATATTGGATTAATTACACAGATTTTATTATTTGCTTAAAGCATCTTTTAAATATGGCTCCATTTTAAAATTTAACCCAGGAGGACGGGCGCATGCCCAGGGTGTGAATAGTTTTTGTCACCAATAAATACAAATAATAATCGTCACTTTATTTAGTCGCAGACAATTGTTACAAATTCTGCGATAAAATAATTAGAAGATTATTTAACAAAAAATAATGGTAACAATTGTAAAAACCATACGCACTCTGGGTCTGTCAGGCCTGGTGTTAATCTTTCCAGGTTAAATATGTTATGTAACACAGTAAATATACATAAATAATTTTCTATTTTTAAACAAGTTTTCATAAAGATAATTAAAAATAAATAAATAAAAATAGTCGTTCAGTTGAATACTATAGGAGAGATTTATTTCACATTGGAAAATTGAAACTTATAAACTATTCTGAAATTCATAAAAACTTTCATTCTTATGCTTTTGTGATTTCTTTTCATGCTCTTGTATCCACTGTATGAAGCGAAAAAAAAGATTGATAACATTTCTCAATATGAATTTCTAAATTTATCAATATGAAAAAAAAAAAAATATTTCAATGATAGGAGTACTGGTCCCAAGGGCCAGTAAGAATGAGAGTTCACTGGTCAACAGTCATCATCACTGGCCCGCTACATAAAATTCAACTAAGTACCTTTAACACTTTGAGTGACAACCACTCCCCCCCACCCCTCCTGTTAGACTATAAACAAACTTTCCTTTGCAGTTACCCAAAATTTGGCTTAGGGGGAGGGGGATGAAAAAGGTCTTAAGGCTACAAAAACTTAGAGAAATGCTGTTTCGTAAAAGAAATTCTGTTCTTTACTATATAATAATAATAATAATAATAAAAGAAAATTAATTTTAACACATGACAACATATATCCTTCCTCCCCGCCCCCGGCCAATACTCACATTCTGCGAGATAACAAGGACCATTATCGCCATATAAAAAACATATATTAATCGATATAGGATTAAAATCTTATGGAAAAGTTGAAGGAGTACATGAACTTCAAACACAAAATTCACTTAAAATTTAACACACGAAGCATGGTTATAGAAAAAAGTTTAATTCTTATTAAACGCGTGACTGAACGGGAATAAACAAGTATAAAAATAATCATTTGTTAATACACATTATTTACACTTAATTACTAATGCGAAAATTCTCACTAATAATCAAGATATAGGTATATACTACTTATTTGCAATCATAAAAAAAAAATTATCATTTAAGCAACACATAGGTAATTATAAAAAAAAGTAAAATTGACACACTAAACATACAATTGTAAAATTTTAAAAGATTTTATTAATTCTCAAGAGATTTTTTAAGAAGAGACAGCGTCAGCAATTTAAACAAATTAGCATGATAAACTTTAATATTAAGAGTGCAATATATTATTTTAATATACCTATTAAATAATTACGTTCATTCTAAAATAGAAAAATAAAAAACCAGTAAGGAGTTACCTGTAAATACAATAATCCAATAGAAGAATTTTTAACGCATATTTTTATGCATTATCATGTTTTATTTAAATTAAAACATTATTAATAAACACTGTGAATCTTTGATATTGATACCACAATATTAAATAATCAGGTAGAATAATGCCAAGCACAGTTAGTAATATTGTGGCGGTAGGGATCTTTACTTTATTATTGTATAGGAAAATGCTTGTCTTCAAAAACATTTACGCCTCACTACAAGTTTTAAATTATGAATCCACCGTAATAAAGTTGCATGAGAGAATGATTAATATTACTGTTTCTGGAGATTGATATTTAATTAAGAAATCGTTGATTTAGGCTACTAGGTCCGATTTGAGAACTGATGATGGTTCCATTGAGGTTTTCGATAAAAATGTTATATCCTTAATACAGTAGGTTTTTTCATGCTTAAGAATCTCGGAATTAATGCAGCCGGATGTGAACTTGATTCGACGGCCATGCTTGTAAAGCTGGGCACATGGTAGGCTTAGCGGTTTTAAAACGTTCGAAATTAGAAGAAATGAACAGTGCGAGACCACGCAACAACCACGAAAAACACTGACAGGATGCAGAAAGGGTACAACTCCACGATTAAAATGCGGGGAATAATTATTCGAACAGAAAAATGAATAAAAAACAAAGTGCTAAGGCTTGTAAATACTCAAAGAATTCTCGCTTCAACACTCCGCTGTTACATTCGACACTGTCTCAGTTACGCATGCGCGGCTAATTCTACGCTTCTTCTTCTTTTTTTTTTTTACCTATCTCTGTCTCTGCGATATGGAAAGATTTGCCATTTAGGAAAATTGTCGAATGTTCCACAATAGAAATTAGTAATAATAAAATTTGGGGTTTTTGTTTTTATGCGAAACACTTTTTTACGAACAATATTATTAATAAACCTTTTCATTTTTTTTCTATTTTACTATTTTAAGCAGGTACATCTGTATCAAAAACTTTATTTTTCTACAAGCTTTTGAGTAGTAATGTAGGTCCATGAGTGTGTGTGTGGGGGGGGGGGGGAGGGGGGGATTACGAAGGGAGATTTTGAAATTTAATGAAATTTTCTTTATATTTGATTATTAAGAAAATATTAAAATGCATTCGTCCCAGTGCCTTAGAGAATAATCAAACACCCCTAAAACCCACATAGAAGAGAAAATTTAACTCTGCTCGCCTTTTAACGTTCACGTGTTTCTATTTAAAACAGAGGTTTTCTATTTGTGGTGCTATATTTCAAGGATCAGGAAGACAGAACCCCCACCTCCCTTCCCCTCCAAATAAAAACTGCTTCAGTTCTTGATTTTGAAAAATGTTGTTACAAATTTATTTCCGAATATCTAATATTTCTTAATTGTAAATTTGTTCTATTGCTTTTATGTTTAAAAATTGTCTTGCATGGGGAGTTGTGACAAAATATTCTTAGTTTAGCTTATTTTATATTTGTGTTCTGCATTTTAAAAAGCGAATTAGGTAGTAGACTACAGGCATATCTGTTCTTCAGTCTTGCTCCTAGCTACATTTCTTGCCCCACCAGTGGCCGAGATGTTCTGCTCTCGAAACTGGTAGACGGGAGGTGCTGGGTTCAAAACCCATCACTCCTGTCGACGTAATCGTTTGGAGTTTTCCGTGGTTTTCTTCGAACCTTGGATTTCCTTGTGTAAATACGTGTTAGGTGTCCTTAGAAAGACCCCCACGGGGCACTCCCCCCCCCCTTAGGGCCTATATCCCTCGTGTTGATATTTGGCCGTCATAAACGCAACCAACCAACCAACCCTATATTTTTTTTTCTGCTCGCGTTCAAATCTTAGTATTTCAATTTTCAAGCTATATATATATTACTCTTTTAGTGGTAGTCTTCCGCATTCTCCGGCGTAGACCCATGAGTGTAAGTAATTTTTGAAAAACTTTATAATTTTGTGAAAAGTAATAATTTAATAACTTAATACATCATAAAATTAACTTAGTCCCAAAACTTGATAAATGGATTTGTACAATACTGACACACGTTCTATGTTCTAATCAAATTTTTTCTTTTATAAAGTAATACCAAATTTTGTGTGCAGAACTGTATTTTAAACATTTTTCATTTATCCAAAATATTCTCTGGTGCTGCTGAAAAATATAATGACACAATCGTCATAGTTATGATGCTATTATATCATATCCAGACACTTAAATGTCTGAATTTCTAAATGTCTTAATTTCAGACATATAATCACAATTAAGACATATTTTCCTGTTCATTTACATCATGATCATAGTAAGACACTTATGTGTCTTAAAGTAAGACATTTATTATGTCTGAATTTTCAGATTCAGACACTTAAGTGTCTGAAATTCTTTTTCAGTCACATATGTGTCTGAATTTAAGACGTCTCTATTTGCAGTGTAGCAGTCGGAATTTTAGTTAAAGTTTATGCTGTTGCAGGAAAGACCCATTAGTTTGGTTCAAGATGGAAGTAAAATTTTTCCAGGAGCCAACAAATTTTGTGATTAGCATTATTTCACAATAACACCTTTCGTTAATGTAATTGAAGCTTTTAAAGAAACATACCACACGGGTTACATTTTGAATACTTTCTGTGATATTGTTATTTATTCTTTCAAATTAGTGTCACAGATAGTTACTTTTTCAATTTAGTTTGTTTGGAATTTGAAAATGTTATTCGTAAATAAATATTTTTGATTGGTTGCGCGAATTTTGATCACATAACGCTTTTATCAAGATTTTAAATCTCTTTTTTTGTAGTTGCTCAGACAGATGACATTTTTAATTGTCTTTTGTTTTACAATATTATTTATTTTATTTTTAAAACAGAAATTTAAATTACACATTATGTTGGGTTTCAACTTATATACTTTTGAGAAGATGACTATAACGTAAACAAACGGAATTTCCTTTTAACTTCAGAATAAGTTTATATATATATTGTTTTTTATAAACAATTGAATTTTCAGTAAATTGACTTGTTTTTAAGGTTCCGTACTTAAAAAGTAAAAACGGAACCATTATAAGATCACTCCTGTGCCTGTCTGTCACAGCTATTTTACTCGTAAAAAATGGAACGTGGAAAGTTCAAATTGGCTGAAGTAATAAAGGCTATTGACTCACATATTTATCGATTATTAACCATTCAAAAATATATTTAGGGAAAATGTAGAGGGGCTAATTAAGTTACTTGAAAAAAAAAACTTTTCTTTGTTTATCGTTTTGTGTATCCTGTAAAAGCTTTCGTAACGCCGAATTCAAAAATACATTTCTTTTAATTTTAGGTATTATATTTTCAGCGATATCGAGAATGTGATGCAAACATATGTCTCCCCCCCCCTCTATTTCTGAATCTACTGAAACTAAAATTCTGAAAACACTAAGCGTAGTAGAAGTTAATTTAAACCTTCAGGAAAGCTATAAGCGATTACTCTAGGTCACATAGTTTTTGAGAAAATAGCATTTTTCCGTTACACACAAATTTCGATTTGCGGGCGTTCAGCAAAGGCGCTGGAGGTATCTATCATCGCAGAATTATAAAAGGATTATTGATAATTATTTTCGAAAAAATGTGTTGATAATTAGCCGAGATATTAACCCGTAAAGGCACGGACAGTTTGGACATACACAAAGACACGGGCGGCGTACTCTGCGCGCCATCGGCTTTTAAAGCCTAGATAACAACTTTTAATGATACATTTGTGTAATGCAATGTCCAGTTGTAGTATGAAAGCAATAAACGTCAAACTGTTGAAAACAGACTAATTTAATTAGATTTAATCAATCACATAATTACTATAGGATTTGCGACTAGTTTGCATTGAGTGTCTCTCTCAGTACGCCACCCGTGTCTTTAAAGGTTAATTAAAAACATTCCTGGAAAAACGCGGCATGGATTAAGGCGCCGGCTTTGCAACTTTTCGACATCCTTTTGAAGTGTGCGTAGCACAATGCTAAGTTTAAACTTTGAACAATGGTTTTG
Organism: Maratus speciosus; assembly: GCA_963932465.1. NCBI lineage: Eukaryota > Metazoa > Arthropoda > Arachnida > Araneae > Salticidae > Maratus > Maratus speciosus. The sequence goes on from OZ010787.1 coordinate 2,786,389, forward strand.
TTTTAGATACACTGTAAAAAGAAAATATTGCAACTACGCTGAATTTGGGTTTAGGAAATGCCAAATGAAGTTTAAATATTTACTATTTTTATTCTCAGCACCAAATAAGGTCAATCATAAACAGATTAGTTTAAGATTTAAAAAAAAGAATAGCAATATTTTATACTATTTAGGCTTCATATTTCTCTGAATTTTCATGGTATATCCATTTATACTTTTCTAATATGTACATCTATGCACAATTTTAGGTTGTATAGTTTTTTACAAAGTATTATTATTGTTTTAGCAACGCTTTTTGTAATAATAGAGTTACTAATTATTATATTCATTGTACGGAAACATCTGTGCGCGAGTAATACTCGCAGTTAACCATTTATTTTTTCTATATCTTATTAATACTCACATTCTCGAATATAATGTGCCAATAATCCTTCAAATATGTTATCGATAATTTCTTTCAGATCTAAATACACTCGAATAAAAGCAAATTTTAAAAGATATAGTACGAGTCTCTTTTTAAGATTAAAAAAAATTATCCACCCTTTATAAACTATAACATGCATACTGAACGATTTCGTTTAAATTACCTCCTTTTAAACAGTAGATAGCAATCAAAATTTAATTTATGAAATAATGAATGGTCTATGCATAAAATAGCATGTAAAATAAAATATAAACTTCTACAAACCTAGGAAAAATTGTCTATTTGAATTGGTTAATTGAAAAATTTAATTCTTATTGTTACCTAATCAAATATTCTTTTATTTGTAAATAGGGTAGGATAGTACACAGTGAGACGAAAAGTAATTCTTAACATATGGCGACCAGAGGTGTAGTCGTTAAAAAAGCAGAAGACATACGCTCTAAGCAGAGGATATACGCTCAAGGCAGAGGGTATACCCTACAGAGTATATACTACAGATTTTTTGAGAAACAGAGAGTATACGATGTTCTTTAAAGAAGTGCAGAAGGTATACGGCTTATACCACCGTATACCCTCCAATACATCCCTGATGGCGACTATTTATATTCTTTTGAAAAAAAAAATTGCTACATCTTAAAGCAACACAAATACTCTACACATTATTGTAGAAATAGTTTTAAAAAAGTTATTTATAAAAGCATAGAAGCATGAAAACGGAGCATCGGAAATTGTCACACTGTGTACCACTAGTACACAGTGAGACAATGTATATATTTTCATGAATCATAAAATTTTACACTTTATTCATAAGTTTATTCAGCGTAATAATGTCTTAACTACTGCCTGAAATCGTGTTTATCACTTGGAGTTTAATCTGAAATTTTTGGGGTCGGGTAGATTTAATAGAGCAATAGTAAAAATGCAAAGAAAACTTCTAGCTACAGGTACACACATTATTATCAATTCAACCACATTTTGAGCTTAACTGAACACGTATGGTGGATTGTGGTAATTAAACTATAGTTATCCCTCTTAAATAAAGGCTTAAGAATATGCCTAACAATGGCAGTGTACAGCTCAATGTACATCCAAATTTCCGAAGGAAATCGGAAACCGGTAGAATCCTGATAGTTACTTTGTTATCATAAATTGTAGTTCTGGCAGTAGCATTGAAATGTCTTATTCATTAACAGACACCATATTTGGAATCTGAGGCCCGAAGCCTGCCGCTTTCACAATCTTCGAAGATAAATTACTTCAAAATCACCATTTTCATCCTTACAGGTTAAGAATTTTCCTCCATAGAACACACTATTTAGAAACCGCACAAGTACATAATCACGAACGACAGGCTCCCGCTCTAGTTCCTGAAACCTAAATGATTCATCGTCGTCAGAAAAATCGCCTAGAACCATCTGTGTACCACAACTGTGTGTCTCATTGTGTACTTTCGTTACTTTGTAACAAAATGGATGCCAGATCTGTCTCATCAATTTCATCGCTTTAAAAATTCTGTGACGTTTTGTCGAAATAGTCTATTATTAGATATTTCTACGTTTGGTTAAGTAAATATATGCCATAATAGTGGTAATAAACTCTAAAATAGACGTTTATGTAACTTTAAGCACTATAAACTAAAGAATTATTTGCTATTTTGTCCGACGAGTAACCGAAGTGCCGAAACTACATCCACGTATTACATAAGATTAGGTGGTTATGTGTGAGTACCAGCTAGGAGGAAAAGTTATACCTATATGTCAAAATGACTGCTCTCTCACTGTGTACTACTCTCCCCTACCTTTTTTTTATAAAAAAATAAGAAGAATGCATCTGTGATAATAAATGTATTTATCATAACTTTTAAAGAAAGCTTAAAAAGATGTACCAAAATATACTCAAAATAATAAACATTTTAACCAAAAAATATTGACTTAAACTACTTGATTCTACATTAAATTCAAAAACTTGCGAGGCATTGTTGACCCACCCTGTATTAATCAACAATCCTAGAACCAAAACCATTTAAAGATGGAGAAAAATTGCCAGGTAGCGACTTTCTCGCCAAACAGATAGTACTACATCACTTGATGAAAATATTTAAAAATGAAATATTTTAAAGATATTTATATATTTGTTTTGAATTTCTAAAAAAGCACTCAACAAATTTTGATAAAATTTACATGGGATCCATTCGGGGTTATCCTCTTTCAATTAAAAAAAGTCCTTCCGGCCAGTGCCGGGAGGAAGAGGAAGCTTTCATATTCCTTATTTTTAAAAACCCATCTTATATTATTGAAACACACAAAGCTCAATTTAGTGGAAACCGATTATAGGAGATTCAATACTGATTTTTATTAATACTAAATCATTACGAATGAGAATTTTGCGAAATTAGTCAGCTTTATGCAAGCTGCTTTTATTTAAAGTAACTTATATTTGGTTGTCAAATTCGGCGATATCTTGAAGTGCCTGCCATTTTAAGACAACATGGTGGATGAGGCTAACCAGTGAACTTGGTCGAGACCTTAGTAATTCCTATGCACATGCTCATTCACATAGGAATCGGTTGATATATACGAGTGCTGTCGCAGGCAGAATATCAGATTTTTCAAGATGTCACCCACTCTAGAAATTCAAACTACTATATCTGTGCCATTCTTTAAGATAAATGCAAAACAAAAAATGTTCCGGAATCCTTATATCAAGGTCAAATACTTAAAAATGAAACCTTTTTCAATTTCTAATTTTTTTTTGTACCTTACTTTAAATATATATTTTTTTTTTTAATTTATTTACTGGCCACCATTTTGAAACAAGATTGGTGATAAAGCTGGCCAGCGAACTTGGGCAAGACATTGCTATATACTATCCACATGCCTTCTTACATCGAAATAGGTTAATAAATACGGGTTGTTATCGCGTGACAAATATCAGATCGTTTCAAAATGTCAGCCATGCTAGAAATTCAAAGAACTATAATTCAATCATTTTTTAAGATATAGACGAAACAAAAACTGCTCCGGAATCTTTGTATCAAAGTCAAACACATAAAAAAAGTCTTTTTCATTTTCCAATTTTTTGATACCTCATTTTAAATTTTAAATTTAATTTTTGTTTTAAATGGCAGCCCTTTTCAAACAAGATGGCGAATGAAGCTGGCCAACGAACTCGGTCGAGACATTGGTATGTACTATGTACACACCAAGGTACATCCAAATCGGTTAATAAATATGCCTGCTATCGCCTGACAAAAATCAGGTCGTTTCAAAATGCCAGCCATGCTAGAAAGTTCTATAACTCAGCCATTTTTTAAGATATAAACGAAACAAAAACTGCTCAGGAATCTTTGTATCAAGGTCAAACACATAAGAAAAAATATTTTTTAATTTTCAATTTTTTGGTACCACATTTCAAACTTAAATTTAAAAAAAAATGAAATGGCCGCCATTTTGAAACAAGATGGCGGATGAAGCTGGCCAACGAACTCGACCGAGACATTTGTATGTACTATGTATACACCAAGGTACATCCAAATCGGTTAATAAATATGCCTGCTATCTCCTGACAAAAATCAGGTCGTTTCAAAATGCCAGCCGTGCTAGAAAGTGCTAAAACTCAGCCATTTTTAAAGATATAAACAAAAAAAACTTGCTTCGGAATCTTTGTATCGAAGTCAAACACATAAGAAAAAAATATGTTTTGATTTTCAATTTTTTTGGTACCACATTTCAAATTTTATTTTTTTTTTAAATTTAAATGGCCGCCATTTTGAAACAAGATGGCAGATGAAGCTGGACAACGAACTCGGTCGAGACAGTGGTATGTACTATGTATACACGAAGTTACATCCAAATCGGTTCATAAATACGAGAGTTACAGTGTGACAAAGATCATATATATATATATATATATACATATATATCAACATTTGAACGGAGGGTGGTTTCGGGGTCTGGGGGTCATGATCGATGAAAATATACCAACATTTTTTGAAATCGCTTTCATCCGAACGGCTGCAATAGGTAGCTTTTTGTAATGAAAGCTACCTAAAAATCACATCAATTGGATGCGTAGTTTCAGAGCAATCGGTCATACAAAACAAAAATAAATACACTGGTGAAAACAATTAAAGGGACAAACGGTTTAAAAAAAAAACAAAAAAAAAATAAGTTATCCCCATACGCAAATAAGGTATCATATGATAGTTAAGCTCCTCGCGGACACACCTGCCACGCAGTGGTCTGTGTCGTCATAAGGCAGTGGCGCTGTGATCGCGTTTGTGAAGAGGTACCTCATTTGGCCGCCGAAGCTTGTAGCGTAAGGACGTTTTGAAACATCATAGCATAACCCAATCCTTGTTTTTTGAAGTTCTTTGTTTACCCATTGTTAGTATGGCTAATTGCCATCGTCTAGATGATGCCACAAGATGGCGAATTGTTGGAAGACTCGAGGACGGCCAATCACAGGCTACCTGTTGTAATGACCTCGGTGTTTCGAGAAATGTGGTGTCCACTCTGTGGAAACAGATCAGTGAGACTGGAACAGTGGTCCACCGACCTGGTCAAGGCCACAAAAGGGCAACAACGCTGGCTGAAGATCGTTATTTGAGACTTCTAGCCAAAAGGGATAGGTCCTTGACAGCGACACAACTGTCTCGTCACCTGTATAATGCAACAGGAACTTCCATTTCACAAATAACAGTCACCCAGAAACTTAATGCAGGTGACCAGTATGCCAGGTGTCCTGTAGTCTGCATCCTTTTGACTGTGAACCACAAAAAACGCCGTCTAACATGGTGCCGAGAATACCTGTCCTGGACAGAGGATAGTTGGGGGCGGGTTCTCTACAGTGATGAGTCTCTATTCAGTCTGGACAGTGACTCGAGACGTGTTCTCATCTGGAGAGAACCCGGGAGTCGATATCGGTCCTCTAAGAATGTCGAAAAGGATCACTATGGTACAGGTGGCCTGATGGTCAGGGTAGGTATCATTGCAGACGGGCATATCGACCTTCATGGGTTTGATAGAGGTACTCTGACAGGTCAGCGGTATAGGGACGAGATCCTTGCACCCTATGTGAGACTTTTCCACGGGCATATGAACCAAATTTCGTCTTTATGGGCGATAACGCCCGTCCATATAGGGCTCAGTTGGTGAGCGAATATCTCTAATCGGAGGATGTTCAACGAATGGAGTGGCCTGCGATATCCAATGACCTTAATCCTATCGAACACGTATGGGATGCCCTTGGACGATCAATTGCAGCTCGAACCCCAGCTCAAATGGCCATAGATGAGCTCTATGGTGCCTTGGTGCAAGAGTGGGTGCAGTTGCAACAGGGATTGATAAGGACCCTGGCAAACAGTATGAAACGCCGATGCGAGAGTTGTGTAGCTGTTACAGGCGATCATACACCCTATTAGACATGTTTTTCTCTGACTGACAGGGTGTCGGTCAGCTGCTGTGCTGGACACGTGACCAGTTTCCTTATTTAGGGTGCAGGTTGTGCCCATTTTTCTATTCCCATATATTGATCTTATATCGAAAGATATTTTGGCCAAGTTTGGTTTTATTTGCTTTGTTAGTTTTTTTTAATTGCAAAAAGAACATTTGTCCCTTTAATTGTTTTCACCAGTGTAAATAAATAAATAAATAAAATTAAATTAAATTAAATTAACAAAAACATACGCGTAGATTTGAGAACCTTCTCCTTTTTTTTTAAGTCGGTTAATGAAGTCCGTACATGAATGTAGATATAAGTTTCCAAATATTCATCTGTACTTTTCATATTTGTCTAGTTATACTATTGTTCTAACCATAACAGATTCTTAATTTCTCTGGAGCGATTATTTCCAATATTTAAAAATACATATATTGTCTCAAACACTTAATGAACAAAACAGATTTTGAGTTGTTAAACATAGTTACGATGAAACTATATGTTTTTTCCCATGCTGAAAATTATAAATTTTATCTGCTTATTTAAACGCATATTGAAATTGTATTACAATCGTCTTACTTTTTGACAAAAAGCATAAAAAATGCAACTTTAACAGCAAAATATTCTTTTATGTTCTTTGTAAGACGAATAATGCTTGGAATGTCTATAGATATTTTCGCTTACGCCACTTTGGCTGATGTGTGTCTAAAATCGAAATGTAAGAAAGTTGCAAAGATTTTAAGAAATGTAACATTTATACAGTGAGTTCAAAGCGTTTTTTCCTTCAAAACACACAAGGCTTATATCCCATGGCAAAGTAAGAATCGGTTTAATTCATATATTTGACACAGAAATCAATATTTGCTTATAATAAAATTGTTTTGATAAAAAACATAGAAAAATACAATATGTAAAAGAAGGCAAAATTTTGACTGTGTACCATTTTTAATTTATTTTTTATACTCCAAAAATATAAAACTTTTCTAAATACTAAGTCGTATCTTTATTTCTCATAATATCATGTTTTAGGTTTCATTTAATATTATTTAATATTCTGGTTTAAAGTAAAGTTTCAACTATGAATAACTTACCAGTTAAACAATCAATGGTAAAAGTTTGGTATTGTGTATATTTCATACACCAGTTATAAAGAATATTACCAATCCATAGGTTAATAGTTGAATTTTAGGATATTCCTATTAATCAAAATGTATAATTTCTGAATCTCAAAATAATCTCTATAGCTCACCTTATTTGATTCAAGAAAGTCATTCGATTCGCGTGATTTGCAAGTACTTTTACCTTTTAAGTTCTGTACTTCTATTTAGTGAGATTTATTTCCTAACTTACATATGGTATTCAGCCTAGATGAGAAAATTTGAGTTCGTTACAAGTTACATTTTGAAAAGAAAATCACATAACTTAAGTATTTGCTAAATAATTTTAAAAGATATATAAACACAAACATTGTAGCTTTAAACCTATCTCGTGTGCATGTAAAACTCATACTAATTCATTTATTTTTTATGCTAACCTTAAATTTTTGTAAAACGGAGGTTTTTATTACTTCTTTTTTAGAGAAATCAATCACTAACTACAATGCACTAACCATTGTTATACCTAATAATGTCAAATAACAGCAGGTTGTTTAATTAAAATTTCAGTTAAAATGAATAACGCCTAATCGGCGAAAACAACTACAGGTTTTCTTATATTAAATCTAAAACGCTGTTTTGCCGGGCTGTCAATATTTTATATTCTTAAGGGTGAATTTAACTATAATTGGTGTTGTTTTAATACTTTATAGAATATAAAAAAATTAGAATGTTTTTTGAAAAAATGATTTCTTTTGAAAATAATGGAAGGAATTTTATTTAAATTGAAAACTTTTTTTATGTAGCGATTGAAAAAATGGTTATTGCCAGTTAGTTTTAATTTGCATAAGCCCTGGACATGGTGTGCGGCGCGGTTATGTGTACTGTAAAAAAAAAAAAAAAAGTTTCGTAATCTGCAAAAATATAATATAACCGCGAACGAAAATATACAATAACCTCTTCCGAGTTACCCATGACTCCTAAAGACGTTCTTTAGCGTTAGAAACCAATATATTTTAATATTTAAATAATCATTCAAAAAGTTTTTGCGGCCACTGATTTTTTGAAACGTTTTCGAGTAGCGTTATAGACTATTAATATAGTTTCCTAAACCAAAATAAAGGCTTTTAGAATTCTATCAAACTCAACTAAATATTTTCATCTGAATATTTTAATTTATGCATGCAAGGATAAGAAATTAATATTGTTCTGAATTTTTATTACCGTTAATTTAGAATGTTGTCTATAAAATAAGTTTGTTGAACATGAAAATGTTTACCTGAGAATGGGTACACTCTAAATAAAAAGGAGTGACTATTCACCCCTCCGGAGTGAATAGTCACTCTATCTCAGAGTCAAAATATGCCCAACCTCTTTAGAGTGACTATTCACTCTGAGCAAAAGTGAAATTTTTGACTCTCTAAAAGAGTGAATAGTCACTCCTGGGAAGTGAATATTCACTCTAAACAAGGGTGGATAATCACACTTTCGGAGGAGTGACTATTCACTCTTGCTAAAAGAGTGCAGTTTTTCACACCTGGTAGGAGTGAATAGTCACTCTTTCATAGGAGTGAATGTTTTCTCTTTTTATTTTGCTTTTATGGGCATTTTAAAAGAATCACATCTTTTACAGTATGCAAAGAAAATATATACAAGCATGATAATGATTGGAATAAAATACTTTATTAGCAATATATATTTAATTCATAGTTTGTAGCACTAATTGAAGTTTTAAGGAAAAAATCAGTTAAATTTAGATATGAATTTATGTTAGATAACTGACAGAAACAAACTAATATATTTTATTCCAATCCTATCCTTTGTGTTTGCTTTTATTGCATACCCTATAAAGATATTACTTTTAAAGTTTTATAAATAACTTTTTAATAGGTGGATGTTATATGTTTAACAATATTTGATTTCATTTAAAATTTTTTTTAATATAAATTCCTATCTTTTTACAGCACTTTTTCGGTGAATAATTGCTGTTTTTGCAAAGTCCTATTGTTCTAAAATAATTTTCATTTTTTCACTTAGAAAACAACGCTTATAAACTCACATCTTTTTTTAAAATGAGTTCTAAGCTTGATTTAACTATTAAGAATGTGTATTTTTTTTTTATTCGCTGTGATTTGTTTTTGTTTTATTTAATATGATCATAAAGCATAAATTTTAAGTTCTCTGGAATATGTATATATTTTTCTTTTAAACATATTCCTTAACTTAATCATGATTTCTAATTTTCGCCCATCATTGCTGAAAACAATACTTATTAATGAAACGAGACGGTAAGCCTAATTTAATTTAAATTTTTTGTTCCCGTAGATATTGTATTTTGGGAATATGAGCTAAATAGATTTTATATGTTTTATAGGAAAGGATTGACCAAGGAAATAGAAAAAAAATAAATATAAAAATAAACACATTACATTTATCTGTATCTGTATGAATTTTTATAAAAATAAAGTAAATGACTGCATATGAAAAGTTCTTATTGTTTGAAAAAAATTTAATGTAAAAAAGTAATTAATCTCTTTAAAAAAATATTCAGTCCTATATAATTAAGTATATACGAACTTTTTTAAAATATACTAAAGCTATGGATAAACTTCAAAACAGGCATAAAAGACATTTTATTTCAATGCTTAAATATCGTGTTTTATTTTTTAGTGCCAAAAATTACGTGTATCAAAAACGTAGGAAATGCGTTTAAATTGAAGGAAATTTAATAACTGATGCAGAATGTTTATAATTATTTTTTTTTATTACTCAGTATCAAAATTTTAAAATCATAAACCGCAGAAAAATGCTATACATACAGTTTAAAAAAATTAATGTACCAACCTTTTCGTAATATCATATTTAACTCCGAAACAATAACAATGATAATAAATACTCTAAGCAAGGCCGTAGCAAATAGGGGGATCATCAGGGTTTGATCCCCTCCGAAATTATTGTTGAGATGACTATAACAGTGGTGGAAAATTGGCGCAGAGGAGGAGCCTATTGACACCACTAATATTTTATAGTAAGCTTCACCTTAATAAAAACTCAGAAATTATGTCATTAAATATGCCGAAAAATACTACTCAAATTTAGTGGTGTCAATAGGCTCCTCCTCTGCGCCAATTTTCCACCACTTCTATATATATGTCATTAACTATCACTTAAGACGACAAACATTCGAAATTCAACAACAGTCAAAATTCAAAAATCAAAATTCTATGCGAGCATATCTTTTTTGTTTGATTCTGTTAATAGATTGAAAAAATGAAAGCAATTTCTAAGAAATATTTAAAGTTCATACGATTTTTCAGAATCGGACGCTGTAAAAATAAAATTATTACAAAAGCCCGATACAAACTGTCACAATGGTTTAGCCAAAAATGGTTGAAAAATGCACTTGAAAGACATTTTTGGCAATAAAACTTTTGAAAACAAATGTGTAAAATGTCAAATATTAATTTAATTGGCACCAATTTCAATACGTCACTGAAGAAGCATCTTTCATTTGCAATGAAAAAGGCTTAAAGTATCTTTTGAAATTATATTACATTGAATTACTTGAATTCACAATAAAACTTAATTAAACTCTAACACTTGTCTCTACTCAATCAGTAAAAAAGAAATCTAAAATAAGTCAAGATTAAAATTCATCTCCGAAATGATTTTCTGGCTACGGCCTTGACTCATTGACAGAATCCAGATGTCATCGAGTTAGTCAGCTTTGCAAACGATTCAGATAATGAAAAAAATTATCTGTTTCGTTTGCAAAGCATTCGATCGTTGGCAAAAGTATTGAATGGGAAGAATTAAATATTTAGAATAATTTTTTTTTAAATTCACATTGGCCGAATTAATGAAGTTTTGATTATGTTTTGATAAGCATGTCTGCACGGGCCGAAATTTCCTGGCCCGCGCCCGGCCCGACTCATAGAAAAAAAATCGGCCCGGCACGGCCCGATACAAAAATTAAAAGTTCGGCCCTTGTAAAAAACTTAAATGTTCGACCCGAGACCGGCCCGGCCCGAGTGAATGTCTACAACGCATTAATTTTTACGTCGATTTGTTTATCTTAACATATATCTTAATTATAAAAGAGTAGTTCTAGCCAAAAATATTTATCTTAACTTTTTTTTTTTTAATGTTTATAATCTTCATGTTTATAGAAATGCATCAGGCTGCGATATATATTTTTTAATGAATCTCTATTTCTTGTATGTAAATAAATGTTTCAGTTATCCTTAATATTATTGTTAAACCATATTCCATGTATTGAAGTGCTAAAAATCTGAAAAATGCTATACAGTAAAATCTTCTAAGACGGAATTGAATAGAAAAAAAAATGCGTTATAGACAAGTTCCTTTCTTAGCAAGTATAAATGTATGATATATTCTTTTCTTACGTATTAGTGGATTATTTTTGCATGGATCAACACGTTTTTCAGTTTAAAACAGGGATCCGCCATAGGCAGGTTCTTTTTCACACCTTTTCTATATTTTAATTTAGCTATTTTTAATAAGCGCAAAAATCTACTGTTCTTTAAAAAGAATAAATTTTAATGTTTAAGTATAGGATAATGGCGATTAAAAAATGTTTGCATTGTTTGCAAAAATTTTTGGTCCAGGCCTAATTTAACTGACTTTTGAAAGGACCAGGTCACGCTGAGACAATGATTTTCATACAGGCTGGGTCAAAACTAAGACTGAAAATTTTGAGCCGTGAAAACTAGGAATGAAGCCAGTCCTGGCTCTGTACAGAAATAAATGAGTTAGGCCCGGTCCAGCTCGAGCCTTCCCAAAAAAGTATGGCCCGGGCCCGGTCCGAAAGGAGTGGAGACCAGGACCGTGAATGAAAATCGTGCCGCGGCCGGTTCGTGCAGATCTCTAATTCCACACCGCCTCATGAAGAAGTATAAGACAATCACTTGTCTAGGAAATCAATTTTCTAGGAATAGAAATCAGGATAACACACCTCGATCAATCTTTTTCTATACAACATACAACTATTTAGCTCAGAATCAGACATATCTACACGAATAAATGGTTAAAATTAAATAAGACTTACCTTATCTGTTAATGATATCCTAATCTGTTAATCCTAAGATGGCGGGCAAAAGTGATCATTTTTCTTATCTTACAAGGACGTTGTCGCCTTGCGGCTCTGATTGGTTAATAAGCAATGCATACGTAAGTCACTCTTTCAAGAGTGACTACTTCACTCTCGATAACGGAGTGAGAGATTTCACTCCTTTCTAGAGAGTGAAAAATTCCACTCTTTAAGGAGTGTATTTTTAGAAAATGCACTCCAAAAAGAGTGAAAATGCCTGTCACTCTTTCAAAGAGTGACCTTTTCACTCCTCCCAATTTTAGAGTGTAGCAACATAAAAACCGATATTTCGATTGGTCAAAGCTTATAAATACGCTATAAAAACTACTCGGAGACGATTACGAAAACCAGTGGCAGCAACAGAAACTGTTTTTTTTTTTTTATAAATTAACCTTTGGATCTTAAAAATACATATATTGGTTTGTGAGATTTCAAAGATAAAGAATGCTTTTCAGAACCCTTTGTAACTCGGAAGAGGCTATTGTATATTTTCTTTCGTGGTTGTATTATATTTTCCTATATTATAAAACATCTGTCCTTTTTTACAATGTACATGTAAACCTATATTCTTTTTTTATTTAACAGAAACGCTTTCAATCTTTTAAAGTTTAAGTTCATAAGTAAATTGGAATTAGCTGTATTGTCCAAATTCTAAGAATTGATTAAATGGAAAAACATTAATCCCTCCTTGAGAAATATTTTTTAGTTTTTGTTATATATATTTTTTTAATATTTTCTTTCAAATTTTAAGAGGACGCTTTTATTTAACTTGAAGAAAAATAACTAAATTAGCTAATGCAAATTTAAAACATTAAAGTAAATTTCTAATAGCAGAAAACGAATTTTTAAAAGAGTAATTTTTGAAAATTGCACTTCATGCTTCTGCTACGTTTAGTTTTACAAAGAGATCTACAAAAATATAAATCTCTGCCGATTTTACATTTAAACATTCCTCGATATCTTGTAAATTAGAAAAAAATCTAGATGAAAATTTGAAAATTTTATTATTAATGAGTACTCAAAAATATCTACATTAGAAAGAGATATACGCAGCGTTGCTTAATACACGCACACACATACATATCTATACATCTATATTTGTTTATATATTTAGTTATGTCAGAAACCCCCTTTTTTTAAATAATGTATTTATTTCTTCGAAACTTACATAAACTCTTCTTACCGCGGAGCTGAAGCCGTTTCCGTATTTTTATGTTATGTTTTATTGAATTTACATCAAACAGAGAATTCATTTAGTGCTTTTTATAGGAAAATGTATACTCTAAGTCTGAATCGTTTTCTAAAAGAAAATCAAAAATGTCCTTAGTCAAATATGTTTTATAATTTAAAATAAGGCAATACTTAACGAGGGTTATTTTATTTTTAGTTGAATAGCGTGGTTAAATTAAATTCGGGAAAAAGGAAAACATAAGGATGTTTAATTAAAGTTTTTCTTTCTGATTCAATCTTGTTCAATTAAAATTCAGAAGTTCTATCTGTTTCGACCATTTGTTAGAAGTTTTTTTTTATAGGTGATAGTTGTATCAACTATACATATACAGTGCGCCCCAAAATTTTATATACAACCATTTTTTAGATTTAAGAACTAACTAAACGAGTTGGAAAGACGAAATAAATTATACAAATATACAAAGATGAAATAAAAATAAATTAAATAAAATAAAATAAATAAAAATAAAAATAAAATAAAATAAATAAAATACTCAAACAACTTTTAACAGTTGTAGGTTTAATATTTTTAAAAATGCTGTCCCAAAAATATATAGACAGCCAGAGTTAAAAGCTGATTTAAGTACTAATATCCAAAATTTGCATATTTCAAGGTTATGTACTTGTGACGCAATAGTTTCCTGAGATAAAAGCTAATCTGTCTTTCCTTTTCCAACTGATTGCATCGCAATGTGCAGTTTTCCAAAAAGAAATGTTGCAAATCTATCATTTAAAGTCTCGTGGATGGAAAGTTGTGGACATTGCAAGAAAAAATGGACACAGCAGGGTCGGTATTTACCGAATTTAGTCAAACGGTAACAATTTTGAAACAAAATGCGTTCTGGACGACCAAAGAAAACAACTAAACGGCAAGACAGAGAGATTTAAAGTTAGCCGTTTAAAGTTGGAGCATATTTTTTGCTGCAAATTGGGGGTCATTCACAAATTTAGTAGAAATTTATTTTCGTCAGATATATTAAAAAAGTTGTTGAGAGTAAAATTAACATTGCAATAAAAATTTGGAATCTTTAATCCTTCTGACATATTAATGCAAAATATACAATTTGTAATAAACCTATAAGAAGGAAAAAAAAACCAATTTTTGTTAAATAAAATGTTGAAAATTAACAGCCTCAATTCTTAACAAAATGATACATATTTTAAAATGTTATTAGATTATACTAGCCTCCAAAAGTTCGGTTATGTTATGTTTTTTAGCTTCTGATAATTTATTTTTATATATTCTGTACCGCTGAATCCGAAAGCAACCTTCATTTTTTACATCACGTTAAAGATTTTTTGCTAATCGTAAATTTTAAAGTTGAAAAAAGACAAAATAGCGAAAATTTGATACTATAAAGATGTGATTGTTGTGATTTTAACTTTTGATAATATATTTCTATGTATTTTTTACCGCTGAATCCGAAAATTACCTTTATTTTTAACCATCACGTCAGGATTTTTTGCAAATTGTAAATTTCAAAGTTGAAAAGTTCAAAGTTAAAATTGAACCTTCTCCCCGACCTCATCGGACCACTCAGCTGCTTAGCTGTAAGAATCCCAGTATATGCCAAAAAATTAATAAATTATTGATTTAAATAAAATTAAATTAAATTAAAAAAGTGTTACATCTGTTTTGTAGTATCAGATTTTCGCTATATTTTAACTTTCGCACTTAAAATCTACAAAAAAAAAATTCAAACAGGGCGCTTAAAAATGAAGATCATTTTCAGATTCAGTGCTAAAAAGTACATAAAAATCAATTATTAAAAGTTAATGAACACTGTCATCTCCTCTATTTTATAGTATCCGATTTTTGTTAGGTTTTAACTTTGACAATTTATGATTTGCGAAAAATTCTTACATGATGGTTAAAAATTAATATAATTTTCGAAAGTTAAAAAACGCAACCATCACAGTCTTGTGTTATCTAATCTAAAACTGTTTCTTAAATTTCTTGGCGGTAATCTATCCGAAATTTTTTGTGTTATCATGTAAACTATGTATAAATGGTAACCACCGAAAATCATAATAATATTAGATTGTCATGGGATTTACGTCAGTATGTAAATTTTAATCTCGATCGGATATTTGAAATTGAATTAAAGTTCTAGTACAAATTTTGAACCGTAAAAATATACATACGATCGTTGAAGTAACATAAAAACTTAAAAAAATAACTTAATTTTTTTAAAAGAAGTCATGAAAAGAAAAAGTCTCAAATCCTTTCAAAATAAAACATGTGTTAAAATGCAATTATTTTAGCCAATCTGAAACTTAATAAAAGTTAACTCAATCTTAACACTTGTAATTTTCTTTTCAAAGCGCAGATACACATGAAGTAATTTCTTCGAATACTTTAAGCACTTGGTATATGACCCCTCAAAGCATGGCTGAACTCATTTGTGTTCAGATGTAGAAAACTGGTATAAGTCATGCATTTTTAAAGTTTCATAACTCGGACAATTTTAGTCTTATACGAACGGGACCTTTTTTTTTGTCTTAATTGTCAGTATAATAGGAAAATTTTAGTAAATATAACTTATAGGACCGGTGGACTGTATAAAATTTCAAATTTCGGAATTTTTTAAGAAATGTTTTTATTGACCCAAATCGCTTTTAAAATATTTCAATACTTCATTTAAAACATTTTTGTAATTGGAACTATATGTCTATGGCTAACGGTTTAGGATTCAGCCATTGGACACCGCTGAGAGAGCAATTATGCTACCCATGTTCGGGTCGTTCTTACGTCGTAAATATAAACCGCTAGATGTTAAATATTAGAACAGCTTGACGAAAATACAGGAAACAAAGCTCTCCAGGTGACAACGGGTTTGACGGGTTGACAATTGTAGAAATCTAACTCTTCAAGTGAATCTAAAAGCTTAAATACTTGCGAAAAACACACACGTAAGTATGCCGATGCCAAAGCAAGGCCAATCCAGTTAAGTGGAAGGGGGGAGGACAGGGGAGGCTATGCCCGCGATTGGACAACTCCGGACCAGGGGGTGGAGAAAATGTGACGTGTGAACAGGGACTTAAAAATTGACGTGTTAGCTTTATTGAGATAACAGAATGCTCGCAAGGCTTCGTGGAATATGGAACACACTAGAACAACTGATAATAAATACATTCGGAAAAAAAAGAATTTAGTCTCAGAATAAAATAAAATAAAGAAATTTAGTAGGTTTCTAAGAAGTAAGCTACGAATGGATTAAGGTTTTTAGAATAATAAAAGAGTACGCTGGATTTAAAGCATGGAAAAAAGATAAAAGATATTTAAGATATTATTAAAGCTAGGTGAAAAAGGTAGATGTTATAATAATTTGGAATAGTTTAACTAAAATAAAAGGGCGAAATTTTTTATTATTACATATTCCCCCAACCAAAATAACTGGATGAACTGGTAAGTCCTACGACCTGCAAGTTCATAGAAGGGAAAAGTTACATGGACTTACAATTTTGTCACTTGGATTAGGCTTAAAATAAACTTTCTAAAATATTATAAATGCCAATTAAATTTAAATTTTGAATGCGACCTAGTGGAATTGGTAATAAAAATACAAGGACAAGAGGTTAATCTTGTTTACAATTTACAAAGATAGTTTTAGTAATATGAATATAGAATAAAATAAATATGAAATTTAAGAGTAATCATTTAACAATCTTTAGGTTATTACAGAGGAATGTTTTTATGGAATATTCATGGTTCATATTCACGAGTAAGCATTAGATCATTGACTGTAGTTCGTTCATATTAGTTCAGTAAATAAAGTTTTACTGCCTGCCTCACTATGAGGAAGGAGTTGAATCGAGCTATTAGAATATGAGTTGGCTAGTGAAATTAAAAATAAAAAACCCCAAAAGTAAAGTTCAAATTGTGATACAAAAACATAATGTTCGTCTGAAAAAAACTTCTTCCTATACTATCAACTCAATCTTTAAGCCTGCTTTACCTTTCAGTTTATATAAATAAATTAAATATATCACAATAATAATAAAATATTAATAATACCAAATTTAACATTAATAATAAAAATAAAAATAAAGATACAAAACAATTATTTAAACAAACCTATTTACAGCATACATTATTGTATGACTTTAATGCTATGAAATTTCTGTCTGAAATGCCAGAAAAATCTTTGATATGATATATCATATAGTCATGCAGCATTGTTGTTATGATATTATTTACCATGTGGCCATCATAAGATTTCTAAAACTCTAAAACTCTAAACAATTCTGAAATTTCCAAAATCTGAGAATTGTAACTCGTAAACTAGTAACTCATCATTTAATAAAATTATTAAAACTAATCTCTATAATCTACATTTCCTTTCCTTCTTTCTTCTTCTCTCTCTCTCTCTCTCTCTTTTAGGTAGCTTTCTTTACAAAAAGCTACATATTGCAGCCGTTCGGAGGAAAGCGATTTCAAAAAATTTTGATATATTTCCATCGATCATGACCCCCAGACCCCGAAACCACCCTCCGTTCAAAATTGATATATATATATATATATATATATATATATATATATATCTGACGTATGTCACACTGTAACTCTCGTATTTATGAACCGATTTGGATGTAATTCGGTGTGTCCATAGTACATACCACTGTCTCGACCGAGTTCGTTGTCCAGCTTCATCCGCCCTCTTGTTTCAAAATGGCGGCCATTTAAAAAAATAAAAAAAAAATTAAATTTAAAATGAGATACCAAAAAATTAGAAAATGAAAAAGATTTTTTTCTTATGTGTTTGACCTTAATACAAAGATTCCAGAACAGGTTTTGTTTCATCTATATCTAAAAAAATGGCTGAGTTATAACATTTTGAATTTCTATTGTGGCTGACATTTTAAAACGACCTGATATTTGTCACGCGAAGACAGGCGTATTTATGAACCGATTTGAATGTAACTTGGTCTGTACATAGTACATACCAATGTCTCGACCGAGTTCGTTGGCCAGCTTAATTCGCCATCTTGTTTCAAAAGGCGAAAGTCAAAAGTCATTCACTTGTTTCAAAAGTCATTAAAAAAAATGTAATTTAAAATTTAAAATGAGGTATTAAAAAATTGGAAAATGAAAAAGATTTTTTTTGTGTGTTTGGCCTTGATACAAAGATTTTGGAGCAGTTTTTGTTTCTGAAAATTTGTTCTTTTTTTTTATATCTTAAAAAGTGGTTGAATTATAGCACTTTGAATTTCTATCATGGCTAACACTTTGAAACGATCTTGTATTTGTCACGCGATACCACACTTATTCGCCTTTTTCGATGGAAGAAGGCATGTGGATAGTATACATCAATATCTCGACCTAGTTCGCTGGCCAGCTTCAACAGCCATCTTGTTTCAAAATGGCGGCCATTAAATTAAAAAAAAAATTATATTTAAAGTGAGGTGCAAAAAAATTAGAAATTGAAAAAGTTTCTTTCTTAAGTATTTGACCTTGATATAAGGATTCAGGAGCATTTTTTGTTTGTCTTTACCTTAAAAAATGGCCCAGATATAGCAGTTTCAATTTTTAACGTGGGTGACATTTTGAAAAATCTGATTTTTTGCCTGCAGCACTCGTATATATCAACCGATTCCGATGCGAGTGAGCATGTGCACAGCAATTACTAAGGTCTCGACCAAGTTCACTGGTTAGCCTCATCTACCATGTTGTCTTAAAATGGCAGGCACTTTAAGAAATCGCCGAATTTAGCAGCCAAATATAAGTTACTTTAAATAAAAGCAGCTTGGATAAAGCTGACTAATTTCGCGAAATTCTCATTCATAATGATTTAGTATTGATAAAAATTAAAATTGAATCTCCTACATTCGGTTTCCACTTAATTGAGCTTCGTGTGTTTGAATAATATAAGTTTGCTTTTTTAAAATAAGGAATATGAAAGCTACCTCTTCCTCCCGGCACTGGCCGGAAGGACTTTTTTTTAGGTAGCTTTCTTTACAAAAAGCTACCTATTGCAGCCGTTCGGAGGAAAGCGATTTCAAAAAATTTTGGTACATTTTCATCGATCATGACCCCCAGACCCCGAAACCACCCTCCGTTCAAAATTGATATATATATATATATATATATATATATATATACATATATATATCAATATATATATATATATATATATATATATATATATATATATATATATATATATATATCTGACCTATGTCACACTGTAACTCTCGTATTTATGAACCGATTTGGATGTAATTCGGTGTGTATATAGTACATACCAATGTCTCGACCGAGTTCGTTGGCCAGCTTCATCCGCCATTTTGTTTCAAAATGGCGGTCATTTAAAAATTTAAAAAGAATTTAAAATTTGAAATGTGGTACCAAAAAATTGAAAATGGAAAAATATTTTTTTCTTATGTATTTGACCTTTATACAAAGACTCCGTAGCAGTTTTTGTTTTGTCTATATCTTAAAAAATGGCTGAGTTATAGCATTTTGAATTTCTAGCGAAGCTGACATTTTGAAACGTCCTGAATTTTGTTACGCGATAAAAGGCATATTTATAAACCTATTTGGATGTAACTTCGTTTATACATAGTACAGACCAATGTCTCGACCGAGTTCGTTGGCCAGCTTCATCCGCCATTTTGTTTAAAAATGGCGGCCCTTTAAAATTTTAAGAAAAATTTAAATTTGAAATGTGGTACCAAAAAACTGAAATTTGAAAAACTATTTTTTTCTTATGTGTTTGACCTCGATAAAAAGATTCGGGAGCAGTTTTTGTTTCGTCTATATCTTAAAAAATGGCTGAGTTATAGCATTTTGAATTTCTAGTGTGGCTGACATTTTGAAACGCCCTGATTTTTGCCACGTGATAACAGACGTATTTATGAACCGATTTGGATGTACCTTGGTGTGTACATTACATAGTACATACAAATAACTCAACCGAGTTCGTTGGCCAGCTTCATCAGCCATGTTGTTTCAAAATGGCGGTCATTTAAAAAATTTAAAAAAAAATTAAATTTAAAATGAGATACCAAAAAATTGGAAAATGAAAAAGAATTTTTTTGTATGTGTTTGACCTTAATACAAAGATTCCGGAACAGGTTTTGTTTCGTCTATATCTAAAAAAATGGCTGAGTTATAACATTTTGAATTTCTATTGTGGCTGATATTTTAAAACGACCTGATTTTTGTCACGCGATAACAGGCGTAATTAGGAACCGATTTGAATGTAACTTGGTCTGTACATAGTACATACCAATGTCTCGACCGAGTTCGTTGGCCAGCTTCATTCGCCATCTTGTTTCAAAAGGGTTGCCATTAAAAAAATGTAATTTAATATTTAAAATGAGATATTAAAAAATTGGAAAATGAAAAAGATTTTTTTATGTGTTTGGCCTTGATACAAAGATTCTGGAGCAGTTTTTGTTTCTGAAAATTTGTTGTTTTGTTTATATCTTAAAAAGTGGTTGAATTATAGCACTTTGAATTTCTATCATGTCTAACACTTTGAAACGATCTTGTATTTGTCTCGCGATACCACACGTATTCGGCTATTTCGATGGAAGAAGGCATGTGGATAGTATACATCAATATCTCGACAAAGTTCGCTGGCCAGCTTCATCAACCATCTTGTTTCAAAATGGTTTTAAATTAAAAAAAATATATATTTAAAGTGAGGTGCAAAAAAATTAGAAATGGAAAAAGGTTTCTTTCTTAAGTATTTGACCTTGATATAAGGATTCAGGAGCATTTTTTGTTTGTCTTTATCTTAAAAAATGGCTCAGATATAGCAGTTTCAATTTCTAACGTGGGTGACATTTTGAAAACCCTGATTTTTTGCCTGCGACAGCACTCGTATAAATCAACCGATTCCGATGTGAGTGAGCATTTGCACAGCAATTACTAACGTCTCGAATAAGTTCACTGGTTAGCCTCATTCACCATGTTGTCTTAAAATGGCAGGCACTTTAAGAAATCGCCGAATTTGGCAGCCAAATGTAAGTTACTTTAAATAAAAGCAGCTTGGATAAAGCTGACTAATTTTGCGAAATTCTCATTCATAATGATTTAGTATTGATAAAAATTAGTATTGAATCTCCTACATTCGGTTTTCACTTAATTGAGCTTCGTGTGTTTGAATAATATAAGTTGGCTTTTTTAAAATAAGGAATATGAAAGCTACCTCTTCCTCCCGGCACTGGCCGGAAGGACTTTTTTCTTTTCTTGTCATGTTATGTTTGTAGGATTTAGCTAGTTAAGCTGTAATTACCTTTCAATTACGTAATGATAGTCATAATCATATCACATTAAGTGGGTCTAGAAAACTCTATGCTATATCATAACTTTATGCTATGAGTTCTCTAACTCAAGTAATGTTCAAGGTTGCAATTTGATGTAGGGGAGATGGGGGATGAATGGGACATTTTCACAAAAATATTTTTTTTAATTTTTTTTATTTAAGTTATTATCAATGTTATATATCACATTTCATACATTAGGTATTTGACAACATATATACACAATATTTATTCTATATTATGATTTATTCAGAAAATATTATGAAATCAAAAAAAGTTCCTCCCTGTCCCAATCATCTCCAATGAAAAGATGAATAGAAGGGGATGGATGGGACACAAAGATCTTCCTCACTATATTCAATTTTACGAAATTAAAATTTATAATTATAACCTTATATGTAATTATATTCGTAAAATATGATTTTACAGCACGAATCGATACGTTTTTTTTTTCAATAACTTCTTTTATTGCAGTTTTAACTTTTAATGCTGACTTCGGCTATCAATTTGTTCTTTTTCCCCACTTATGAGGCATTTTAGATTTGAAATGAAAGTGCAAAATATCTGTTAAATATGTCATAGGTAATAATTTTCAATCATAACTTATTAATTAGTATTAAATAAATTTATCTTAGAAACATACAGAACGGAAATTATTGGGTCGATCGGAAAGTCGTGTCGGGAAAATCAATTCGTACCGGAAAATCCTGCCTGGTAATTATTAGACATCGGATATCGGTTTCAATGCCTAATAATTAAATGATAGAATTTTCCGGTCCGAATTGATTTTCCCAACACGACACGACTTTCCGATCGACCCAATATGTTAGGGGTGGGGATTTATTTGAGCAACATTTCAAAATTCAATATAATTTCCCCCATTTTATCAATAAACATATACTATTTTTAACAATTTTATCTATTTTGATTAAATTTTAGTACCAATTTTTTGATAATCCATTAATAATTATTACAATACAATAACTAACACTCAGAAATTTTAAACAATAATAACTCATATAATACTATTTAATACTATTAATTAACGTAAATTATTAATTTATCAACCTATTCAATACTAATTAGTTAATAAATCAAATTTTCAACATCTCTAGGGATGAATGAGAATGTCCCATTCATCCCCATTTGAAATGTCCCAATCTTCCCCATGATGCATATATTCCCTTCTCAGCCATTTTTCCTCAAAAATTATTTTGTCACAATGGTTACTATTCATTCATTTTAATTATCAATATTGAACCTTAAAATAAATAAAAAAACATAGCTTAATTTTTTTTTTATATTGTATAAGATATTTTACATCTTCAAATGTAAAAAAAAAAACTTACTTTTAAGCAGAGATTTCAGAAAATGCAACTTTGAAGGAAAATGAAACAACAATGTGGTCCTACTTTTAGTTCTGAAGCACACTGTGGTAGAGCCTGATATGGGGATAGGAAGCAATTTAAAATAAATGTTTATTGCCTGAAATATTGAGAATGTCCCATCTATCCCTTGTCCCATTCATCCCCTAGCTCCCCTATTGTATTATCACAGTAATCAATAAAATTTTTCATACTAAATTTGTTCTAAATATCACATAATAATATTATAAGTAATAATAATTATCAACAATAAATTCAAAATGAACAATCTATAATTTCAAAAATCCCAAAAAAATCTTCTTAAGGGGACAGTGGAGTTTAAAATCCTTAAAAATAATTTTTTTTTTTTTTTTGTAAATTTCACCTTAAATATTAATCAAGGTTACATTATATGCATTATGGCATGCATTTATCACAAAAAAATATAAAAAAAATTTATTTTTGAGAAAAAAATGGAATTTTACGTGTCGTCTCAGAAATCTTCGAAATGCCCCCTGCGTCTCCCATATCAACGAAAATCCCCAATATTTTTTATAAAAGTTTGGTTTATATATATAAACAAAATTGAGCATCGAATTTTATATATTTGAATTTAAAGGTAAAAAAAAAAAAAAAAAAAAAAAAAAAAAAAAAAAAAAAAAAAAAAAAAAAAATTCAAAACTTTTCAAAAAAATTTTTTTTTAACCTTTAAATTCAAATATATAAAATTCGATGCACTATTTTATTTCTATATATAAACCAAACTTTTCTAAAAAAATATTGGGGATTTTCATTGATATGGGAGACACAGGGGGCACTTCGAAGATTTCTATGACGACGCGTAAAATTCCATTTTTTTCTCAAAAATAAATTTTATTTTTTATTTTTTTGTGATAAATGCATGCTATAATGCATATAATGTACCCTTGAATAATATTTAAGATGAAATTTACTAAGAATAAAAAACAAATTGAAAAATTTTGAAAATTTGAAAATTTTTCGAAAAAATTTCAAAAATTTTCAATTTTTTTTTTTTTTACTTTTAAATTCAAATATATAAAATTCGATGATCTATTTTATTTCTATATATATAAACCAAACTTTTATAAAAAATATTGGGGATTTTCATTGATATGGGAGACACAGGGGGCATTTCGAAGACAACGCGTAAAATTCCATTTTTTTCTCAAAAAAAATTTTTTTTTGTGATAAATGCATGCCTTAATGCATATAATGTACCCTTGAATAATATTTAAGGTGAAATTTACAAAAATAAAAAAAATATATGTATTTTTAAGGATTTTAAACTTCACACTCCCCTTAATATAATTCTTCAAGCATCTACTTAATATCGCATCCATATGAGCGAATGGGGTCGGAAATTATATTCAAATACTAAATGTGAAAGAAGATAAAAAAATAAATAAAAGATACAAAATGTTTGTGAAACAACTATCATGAAACCAGCGTGTTACGCAATTTCTTGCTTTCGATGAAACAAGAAAAACATAGTTACTGAATGAAAAAGGAAACTCTTGGGAAATCATTTTATTTCAGATAATTTAAGCTAGCTATTTTTATGAATATTAATTGTGTTTTTATTTATTTTTTTATTTTATTTAAGTCTTCATAGTATTTTAAAAGGATTTTCTATCAACAATTATAGTTTTAAATATTTTTTATGTTTATAGATTAAGTTTAGATTCAACATTAATTAGAAACTCAAAATAAAAATAACTAATTTATCCCATATAAACGAATTAATCTGGCTAGAATTCCAAACAAATAAATTCTTGGGACGTCTCCCAACAACTCATCCGTAATGTTGAAAATAAATAATTTTACTTTAAGCTTTAATTGAAGAATTAATTACAGAAATTTAAATTAAAGGAAGTTAATATTAAGCTAGTGTTTGAGGCTGAGTCTGCTGCTGTTGTTAATATTAAAATAAATAAATAAATAAAAATAAAATAAAATATACAAAAATGTTTGTGAAACAACTGTCATGAAACCAGCGTGTTACGCAATTTCTTGCTTTCGATCAAACAAGAAAAACATAGTTACTGAATAAAAAAAAAAAAACTCTTGGGAAATCATTTTATTTCAGATATTTTAAGCTAGCTATTTTTATGAATATTAATTGTGTTTTTATTTATTTATTTATTTATTTTTGTATTTAAGTCTTCATAGTATTTTAAAAGGATTTTCTATCTACAATTATAGTTTTAAGTATTTTTTAAGTTTATAGATTAAGTTTAGATTTAACATTAATTAGAGACTCAAAATAAAAATAACTAATTTATCCCATATAAACGAATTAATCTAACTAGAATTCCAAACAAATAAATTCTTGGGACGTCTCCCAACAACTCATCCGTAATGTTGAAAATAAATAATTTTACTTTAAGCTTTAATTGAAGAATTAATTACAGAAATTTGAATTAAAGGAAGTTAAGATTAAGCTAGTGTTTTAAGCCGAGTCTGCTGCTGTTGTTAATATATATATATATATATATAAATATATATACAAAATGTTTGTGAAACAACTATCATGAAATCAGCGTGTTACGCAATTTCTTGCTTTCGATCAAACAAGAAAAACATAGTTACTGAATCAAAAAAAAAAAAAAAAACTCTTGGGAAATCATTTTATTTCAGATATTTTAAGCTAGCTATTTTTATGAATATTAATTGTGTTTTTATTTATTTATTTATTTATTTTTGTATTTAAGTCTTCATAGTATTTTAAAAGGATTTTCTATCTACAATTATAGTTTTAATTATTTTTTAAGTTTATAGATTAAGTTTAGATTTAACATTAATTAGAGACTCAAAATAAAAATAACTAATTTATCCCCTATAAACGAATTAATCTAACTAGAATTCCAAACAAATAAATTCTTGGGACGTCTACCAACAACTCATCCGTAATGTTGAAAATAAATAATTTTACTTTAAGCTTTAATTGAAGAATTAATTACAGAAATTTGAATTAAAGGAAGTTAAGATTAAGCTAGTGTTTTAAGCTGAGTCTGCTGCTGTTGTTAATATATATATATATATATATAAATATATATACAAAATGTTTGTGAAACAACTATCATGAAATCAGCGTGTTACGCAATTTCTTGCTTTCGATCAAACAAGAAAAACATAGTTACTGAATGAAAAAGAAAACTCTTGGGAAATCATTTTATTTCAGACAATTTAAGCTAGCCACTTTTATGAATATTAATTGTGTTTTTATTTATTTATTTATTTATTTTTGTATTTAAGTCTTCATAGTATTTTAAAAGGATTTTCTATCTACAATTATAGTTTTAAGTATTATTTAAGTTTATAGATTAAATTTAGATTCAACATTAATTAGAAACTCAAAATAAAAATAATTAATTTATCCCATATAAACGAATTAATCTAACTAGAATTCCAAACAAATATTTTTTTGGGACGTCTCCCAACAACTCATCCGTAATGTTGAAAATAAATAATTTTTAATAAATAAGCTAGTATTTTAAGCTGAGTCTGTTACTGTTGTTGTGATTATTCCTCATGAGATAATTTTATATTATTAGGAGGGCGTTATAAACGCAATTTTGAAACATGAATAATTTCCGTATCTTTAAATCGGGTTTTCCTATCAATTTCGAAATTTACATCTGATATTTTTTTAAGGATTTGGTAAGGTCCTGAAAGTACTTGGGAATATTTTCCAGTATTTGGATTATGAAACTCTTCATAAATAACAAGATCACACTTCAGATTTTGACTCAACATAATTTTGATCATAAAATTTATTACTTTTTAATTGGAATTCATCAGTTCGCGCTTTTGCAATTTTAAGGGCTTCATTAACAGGGGGGTAATAATTTTGTTGAAGGGGGGAATAATAGGGTAATTGGCCAAAGAGTAAATAAGCAGGAGGAAATTTTTCTATTGAATGGGGGGTAATATTGTAGCCATTTACGACTTCAGCCAGAAGTTTAGTCCAAGGAATTTTAGAGGTAGTAGAGTTAACCTTACATTTTAGTCTAGTTACTATCGTTTGATTTAAGCGTTAGCACTTCCCGTTCGTTTGGGGGGGGGGGGGGTGAGATGAGGTTAAACGATGCTTAATATTGTGGTTCCTCAAAAATATTTTGAACCTGGAAGAAATAAAGGCGGCATTTCTATCGCTTAAGATTTTTTGAGGAGTCCGAACATTAGAAATTTGATTAAAACAGAATAATTGTTGTGGGGTTTGAGTATTAAAATTTTGTTTTAAACAATTCGTATAGGTTTTGGTAGTGATAATCTTTGAGGGAAAGGCCCACACATGTCGGGCTGCATGATCGATGAACACATGAAGATATTTTTTAGTTGAATTATAGTAGTTGAATCCTCCCACAGTATCAACAGAAAGACATTCAAAAGGTTATTCTGTGGTAGGCATAACTTGTAATAAGCCAAATTTTTTCCTGTCTAGGCTTTTTGTTTGTCTGACAAATATAGCAATGCTTTACAAAGTTAGTTATATCCTGGGTCATGTCAGGCCAATAATAAATAGGGGAGATTAAATTTAACAGTTTTTGGATACCAGGGTGGCCAAATTTCTCATGAGCAATACAAAGCAACTTCCTTCTTAACGACATGCGGACTGCTATTTTCCTAAATCCTTTCTTTCTAACAATTATAATTCCATTTTCATTTAGATAGTTTTTGTCACAGACATCACCTTTCTCCTGCATCTCTGTAATTTTCTTTACATCTTGACAACATGTCAGCTTCGATATCTGTGGATCCCTTTTCGTACACTATATTGTAATCAAACATGCTTAACTTTAACGACCACCTAAATAACCTACCTCTCAAATGCTTAATATTTTTTAACCAAACAAGAGATGCATGATCAGTGTGAATGGTGAATGTTACACCATGGAAGTAGTGATAAAATTTGTCTAATGTGTCAATGATGGCAAGAGACTCTAATTCAGTTATAAAGTAATTCTGGTCATAAATTCTCAATCCTCTAGAGTAGTAAGCAATTGGATGTAAAAACCCATTAGTATCTGGTTGTTTAAGCACTGCACCTACTGCCACATGTGACGCATCAACAACCATATGCAGGGGTAATGCAGGGTGATAAATTCTTCAGACAGGTTTAATAATTAAGGCATCCTTTAATTTCTGAAAAGAATCTTGGCAATTTCAATTCCATTACCATATATTAATTTTCTTAAGTAGTTTATTGAGGGGGTGGGTCTTATTTTTGCATAATTATCTATAAATTTATTGTAAACATTAATGGATCCCAAAAATCCTTGAATTTCTTTTACAATAGAAGGATGTTTTAAATTTTTTATGACATCAATATTAGCATTAGCAGAAGCTAAGGTACCATTTTTGATTTCATATCCTAAGAAATTAATTTTATTTTGAACAAAATTGCATTTAGATAATTTAAATTTAATATTTTCAAGTCGTCATTATTCAAATATTTGGTTTAGATGTTGCAGGTGTTATTCTAAATCGGAGGAAGAAACATTTATGTCATCAAAATAATAACAAGCAAAATTAATTTTATGTTTAGTGAGAATTCTTCAAAGAGTTCTATTGAAAATTGGGGGACCAACTTTGACACCGAATGGAAGAACATTCCACTCAAAAAGTCCAGAATTGGTTGCAAAAGCCAATTTTTCAGTGTCTGCTGGGTAAATGGGGATTTGCCAGTAGCCAGAGGCTAAGTCCAAAGTGGAAAAATACTGAGCACGACTTAATTTATAATTTATTCCATCTATACGTGGTAGAGGTTCTGCATCATTTTTCATTATTGCATTTTATTTACGGTAATCTACACACATTCTAGTTTTTTAGTTTTATCACGTTTCATAACTAAAGTAACAGGGGCAGAATAAGGACACTATAACTCTTTTTAATTAAACCAGCAGCTAATAAAGATTGAACTTCATCTGAAATTTCTTTTTCATCCACTTCAGAAGTGCGATAAGCCCTCATAGCTATGGGTAGGTCAGAATTAAGAAAAACGCGCTGCTGCTCAATATTAATTTTTCCAACATCATATTTATTTTTTGAAAAAATGTCTAAATAATCCCTTATATTATCCCTTAACGTTTCATTTTTTATAGCATTTACCTCCCCAAGTATTTTAGAATTATTAGGATTAATTTGATCAAAGGATTGAGGAGCTATGGCATTTCCATAATCGGGTTGCACTCTTTGGTACTTTTCATTGACATTAAAATGAAATAACCTTAAATTATCACTGGATATGCTTTGAGATCGATTTAATACAAGGTTTCCTTGTAATACTTCACATTTATTACAATATATAGTCAAGTTAAACTTAGAACACACTGGCAATCCTAGTATGGCATAATTTAAATCATTTTTACATAATAGACTAATACATTTTTGTACATTACTTATTTTAAACAACAAATTACAAGATTGATTTATTGCAACAGCTTCTTTAGCTTGGCCAATAATAATAAGTGGAATATTTATAACTTTGGCATTTAACAACTTAACAAACTTAAAAAGTAAAATTGATATTGTAGAGCCAGAGTCGATTACACAAGGTAAATCCTGGTTATTTTCATATCCATGAACAATAAATGTCAAATGTGTTATGACTGGATTGTTGGGTTTGACTAGGAGGAGGAACATAAGATTGCATAGGTTCAACATTAAAAATACAAGTCCTCTCCCAGTGGAAAGCATTCTGTATACCCATATTCATACACATTAGACATGGTCAACTGGGATACTTATTCTGAAAATGAGAGCAGTAGGCAATCTAGGGCTAATAAATCTATAATTTTGAGCTTTAAGAGGGTTTTGTGGAGGAAAACTAGAATTTGGTCTTTGAAAATTCTGGTTTGGGCGAACCCAATGTCTACGTGCCTGTTTATATTGCTAGAATGATCCATGACTTTGAGAATTATTTCTAGCATTATGATTGTTTACATGAGAGGTGGGTATGACTACTAGTTGTTTAGCCATTCTCTACAAGTGTATGGTGCTCTCTGGAGGATTAATAATAATATAATTTTGGTACTCTAGCTTCAAACCATCCATCAAACCTTGGACTATGATGGTTTCACACAAATGAAGTTGTCTACCTATCTCAATCTTTTTTTCTGAAATAACTCTCTAATTCATTTAGATCATTTAATTTCATAGAAGCAAAATCTGAAAATCGAGAAACATGTACTTTAATAAACTTTTCAGAAAACATTTCAGCAATCTTACTGAAAGTAGTACATTCTAGACACTCGTTAATGAACACTTTTAAAGCTTCTCCCTTCAAAAATCTGGATATATTTTGCATTTTGCATTTTCCACTTTTCATCTTGTATACCAGAAATGCATGATTTATCAAAATGCGTCATCCAGGACTGTATATTAGGGTGGGTCGAAAAAAACAAAATATATATAATCGGAATGTAATAGAGCAGAAAAGTTGCCTTTTGTAATAAATAATAAATTCGTAAAATTTTACACCGATCGGTTAATATCTTTTACCGCCGCAAGGGGGGCAAAATTTGCAAAAATCGCAAAAATCGCATGTTTTTTCCAATATTTTTTTTAATTATCCAAACGTACGAATACAATTTCTAATAGGACGCAATAGCTACATGAAGATATAAGAAATGTCCCGGTAAATGTTCATTATGATAAAATCATATCTTTTACTGCCGCAAAAGCACCATATTTTTTAAAAAAATTGTAAATTTTAAAATTTTTATTTTTTCTAAATTTTTATAATTTCTATAAAATGCCTATAAATAAATAAATTTACTTCATATCTATTAATGTGTCATAAGTTTGTTAACTATTTGTTACAGACTGGAAAATAAAAACGATAATCATTCATTTTTCTTGACGATCACTTCATCCACTGCTGTTTTACTGCTTGTCAACAATTCATAAACCACAAATCACAAAAATGATATAAAATGAACAAAATATTTTAGTATTTTGTTAATTAAAATACAGAGATGTTTAACCGAAACGGATTAAATAAATTTAAAATGAAGAAGTATTTATGTTAATTGAATTTTACAATATGACTTGCTTACAAATAAAGCCATTGTTGCTCGAGAGGCCGAAATTGATCATATGCGATCCTACCTCTGTTCTGGTCCACAAAATTTACCAGCACTTCAGTGACTAATTTCAAGTATCTTTCTACTGATTGAGTGCGATAAGTAAAATTATAATAGCTGGTATCTTTAATCGAACATTCTAAAGTCCCCAGCGTCGTTAGATCGTCAGTCGATAGACAAACCGTAACAGGTGGTTTTGTTGGTTTACAGTTTTGCCACTCGAATAAATCCATACAATTTTAAGCTTCAAAGTTCAAGTCTGGAATGAGGAAGTGGCGGATGGCACAATTCGGGCCCACAGAACTTCGTGCCTTTGCAATTTTCTTTATGGCTGGGGTCCTGATGTCCTCTCCTTCATATGCTATCATTCCAATGATGCTATTTTCATGATTTGCGAAACAGGCATTTCGTGAAATTACAGGAACTATATGTTTTTGTAGATGATATGGCAAGTAACGGGGGTTACTAATTATAGTCCACAGAATCTGAAAAACATGATGGATTCATTTTAATTGTGAACCAACTGATGCAGTACACTTTCAGGATGTACTCATTGAATACATCCTGAAAGTGTACTGCATCGGCCGGTTGCCAAAATTGAAAATTTCCAAAGCACGAAGTTCTGTGGATACGAATAGTGCCATCCGTTATTTCGTCATTACAGACTTGAACTTTGAAGCTTAAAATTGTATGGCTTTAGACAAAAGGCAAAACTGTGAACTAACGAAACCACATGTTACGGTTTGTCTATAAACTGACGATCTAACAACGCTGGTGAATTTAGATTGTTCGATTAAAGATACCAGCTGTTATAAATTTCCTTGTCCAACTTAATTAGTAGAAAGATGCGTAAAAATTAGTCACTGAAGTGCAGGTAAAGTTTGTGGACTAGAACAGAGTGAGGACCACATATAACCAATTTCGGCCTCTCGAAGAACAATGGCTTTATTTGAAAGCAAGTCATATTATAAAATTCGTTTACTTTTAATATTTCTTCATTTTAAGTTTATTTAATCCTTTTTGGTTAAACATCTCTGTATTTTAATTAATAAAATACTAAAACATTTTGTTCATTTTATATCATTTTTGTGATTTGTGGCATATGAACTGCTGATATGCAGTAAAACAGCGGTAGATGAAACGATCGTCAAGAACAATGAATGATTACCGTTTTTATTTTCCAGTCTATGACAAATATTTAACAAAATTTATGACATATTAATAGATATAAAGTAAATTTATTTACTTCTAGACATATCATAAAAATTATAAAAATTTAGAAAAAATTAAAATTTGAAATTTTTACGATTTTATTTTAAATATGGTCCATTTGCGGCAGTAAAAGATATGATTTTATCATAATGAACATCTACCGGGACATTTCTTATATCTTCATGTAGGTATTGCGTCCTATTAGAAATTGTATTCGTACATTTGGATAATTAAAAAAAAATATATTGATAAAAACATGTTTTTTGCAATTTTTTGAAATGTTGGCCCCCTTGCGGCGGTAAAAGATATTAACCGATCGGTATAATATTTTACGAATTTATTCTTTATTACAAAAGGCAACTTTTCCGCTCTATTACATTTCGATTGTAAATATTTCGGTTTTTTCGACCCACCCTACTGTATATGCATCCCCCGACTCTGGGTCAAATCAGATGATATTTATTCACTATCCCTCAGAGACCACTGACCAGACCCTCCCTCCCGGGCTTGAGGACCCAGGTTTACGGGTTTGTATTCTGGATCAGCGGGGCGCTGTAGAAGTACAGGCGCCAGATCGCCGCAGGCGTCCACCCACCAGCGGAGATCCCGACAAGCACGTGGGCCGACTGTTTGAGCTAAGCCGTTGTTTCTAGTTTGAGGAGTGCTCTTTGTAAATCTTTATTTGGCGCCGTACACCACATACTCGTCGTGCGAAGCGGAATAGGGCTGGAAAATTTTGTGTCTAAAAGATGGCAGCTACCTAGCAGAGGGGGGAGAATTTTGAGGGAAGGTACACGACGTAAAAAAAAAAAAAAATCTCTACTTGAGAAGTACTCTTATTGAGATCTGTAATTTGAAGAACTAGGTTAAGAACATGCCGAGATGCTAGGGGCTGCCTGAGAAGGGAAAATTTTGGGCCAAAATGCAAGGCAGACGAATCGCTGCTGAGGGAGACGGGATTTCGCCTTTCTACCGTACCCCACCGGGGAAAAACTGGCTCCGTAGGCTATCCTTTGGAGCGGGTCCGGTAGCTCGTGCGGACAAAGTCCAATTGCACCTAATAAAGAGGCGAACTGTCAAAAAAAAAAAAAAAAAAAAAAAAAAAAAAAAAAAAAAAAAAAGGGGGGGACTTAAGGCTCCCCCGGATGTGCGGCGAGCCACTCATCCAGGGGGGCCGAGGGGGAACCTGTAAGAGAAACTATTGTTAGACATACATTATTCATTCATACATTTTAAAACTTTAATGGGTTCTAGATAATCTTTAAGATCCAGAAAATGAGGGTGGCTAATCTAAAAAGGTACTGGTTCCTAAGATTAAATCCTGAAGCTATTCTTTGGGGACTGATAAAAATGTGCTGAATAGTGGGCCATTCCCTTGACTAGGGAGGCCAATGTCGTTAATACCCTCCGAATTACTAAATGCTGGGAGTGGCTGGCCTTAACTTAGCTTATAACTGCGCGAAACTGAGATGAGGACGTGGTGAAACTTATTTAAAAATTCTTAGTGGGGGCCAGGCACTTATATGTGGGATTCTGTCGTGACCCGGGCTCGAACCCACAGCCTCTCACACTGTGGTATATTGACTAACTCTCACTTAGGAATATAGAGTCCGTGGTTCGCGATGCTTGAGTTCTGCTAGAAACTTGCCTCCTTACAGGAATAATAGGGTTGCTAACCTGGTCTAGGGCCTCTTAAGCGGAATTAACTGAAAAAAAAAAAAAAAAAAAAAAAAAAAAAAAAAAAAATTGAATGGACCTTTAGAAGGGGAGCCGAAAGAAAGACTGCGTTACCAGCGGATGCTCTAGATAATATTGCAATAGATGGGTAGAGAAAGATGCGGCTGTGGACCCTGCCCAGTAGGGTAGCAGGCCGGGTTTCATTTCATACCCCCATCCCTGGCTGATCGCTGTCCACCGCTGCTAGTAGAAAGATAGAAGTGCTTGCCCGCACACGTGTCCCCTGGAGAGAATTCTTTCCGGGCGACCGGTCGTTGAGTCCCTTCTAGCTCACGCCCCTGGCTTGCGCCACGTGTGACCGGCCTAGAAGAAGAGAAGGATGGGAGAGGTTTAAATTTTACATATGGTTGGAGAATAGGCGTTGCGAGGGTGCCATTCCGTGTCTCCGTCCTTAGCCCACCCCACCTCACAGACCTCTTTCGAGGCTGCTTGGTACGGATGCTTGCCCGGTGTCCCGCAGTACCGGCGCGTGGCTTTCGCTGCTAATGGACTAGATTCCCTTCCCTGCACCCCCTTCACGCTTGAAGGCGAAAAGGGATAGAAGTGTGGGGGTTGCCTCCCCCGGTAACGCAGGGGGAACTGAGCTGATAGCAAATATGCTTAAAAGTTAGATTTGGAAGGGGGATGCTAGAGCGCCCTAGACCAAAATTAAACTAGAGTGGAAATCTTGCTGCTGGGAAATGGCTTGCTTGTCGCTGAAATTGGTTAGCTGAAAACTGGGTTTGTACTTACCTTGTTATTCTTTTTTATCTTTTGTGCACTTGACAACACACGGACGGACGGAGATGTGCCGGAGGCGGGTGCCGCTTCTTGATTTGCCATTGTGTGTAGCTTGCTCGGCCGGTAAAGTTGTTGCATTTCGTCTGGTGCGGGGCTCCTGTTGAGGGCCGTGGCCAGCTGTTGCTACACGGCTACCGAACACACTCATAGGACAAAGACAAATTGTGCATTTTAAATTTTTTATGTGGCAATAGGAAACATAAGCCCTTTTTTTTTTTTTTTTTTTTTTTTTTTTTTTTTTTTTTACACAGATTACATATAATACATATATCAATACATTGTGAGGCGAGGTTCGTTGTCATGTTACTGAGTTGTGGTGTAGTTTTTCAGCTTAGTCCTGACAACCCCACAGGGGCTCTGTCATGCGGTCGTTATTTTAAGGATGATATTTCGTCGCAGTTGGCTTGGAGCCATCTCATGACTATCTTTGCTTTGTTTTGGACGTGCTTGTTGTTAGCTACTTGTTGATACCAAATTTTTCTATTCTCTTGGGTGATTTGTGCTAGATGGTTGGATTGAGTAAGGGGATATTCACTATCCCTCATTTTTACACTAGAGCGTTTCACAGATCTGTTTCTTAACAAAATAAAAGAGGGAGAACTCATTTATTTGCGAGTTCAAAAGAATAAACTTTAATTGTATAAACATAATAAACACAGATAAAATAACTCTTAAACAAATGTAAATATACAGGGTGATTCATAATGCATGGGCCAAAAAGAATAGCGCAGTGTGACTGCCGTAATGGATTTATTCAGCCGAAACAAATTTATTCTGCAATTACAATTATACAAGTTTTATTTGGCAACAGGGAAAAATCATCGAATGACGAACTCGCCGCTAGAGGCGCTGTTAAGCAAAATGTCGTCCATGCAGGAGAAAGCGTACTGCGTTTTCGAATATGCCAAAACCTCCTCGGTAACTGTTGTGCAAAGACATTTTCGCACGAAATTTCGTAAACAACCACCGCATCGGCATAACATAAGCATGTGGGTGAAGCAGTTCCAGGATACCGGCTGCTTATGCAAGAACAAAACCCCAGGACGAAAAGAAACAAAACCCGAAATGTTTGAAAGAATTCGTGAACGCCCTGTGATTTTTTTCTCTGGGGTTTCGTTAAAGACAAAGTGTTTGTGCCTTCACTTCCTCAGGACTTAGAAGAACTGAAGCAGCGGATAACTGCAGTGTTGAACTCCATCACTGGGGATATTCTATCACGAGTGTGGCAGGAGCTTGATTATCATGTAGACATTTGTCGTGTCACCGGAGGGGCACATATTGAACACCTGTAAGAAACTTGAATAAATGTAGTTTTGAGATAAATTTGAATTTTCTAAATACATTGATTACAACGTCCACAATCATGTTTTCGTTTTGTCCCATTCATTATGAATCACCCTGTACTTTATATGATAAATAATAATATAAAATAAACTATAAAATAATTCATTGCTATCAATTTATAATAATAACAATATTGTAAGGAGTGAACATAATCTTTCCACAGTAATAAAACAGTATATAAAATTGATTTACATATTGTAACAAAAATAATAGAACAAATATAAACTTACAGAGATGAAAATCCCAGCAATGTTGACATGTGATGACCTAAAACTTTATTAGTTCAAAATAAAAATAGAGATTTTTTTCGAGCATATACTTCCACATTACTCATTTATGATAGGTGTAACTTAGTAGATGTATCCGTAAAGTGTTCTAATTTGACGCCGGCAGGCGATAATAGATATGAGACTCAACATACTTCTGACGGCACTTCTGTATATGGGATCATACATGCACATAGTCGACAGAAATTACGCAGCATAATTCCATTCAGCCAGAATTTCACTGATTTTATTCTGACCTTGAAAACGCCACCGGCTCCAATTATTATTATATTTCCATAGACGTAAAGATCCTGTCCGGCTAATAGATATGCTTTCACTAGTATGATAGAAACATATCGGTATTAAGCAGCAATCATACACTCGTTATATAACTCCAACTGAGAAATCAAACTTTTGCAGTCGTGAAATCATCGTCAGAATGGAAGATCAGGCCTACATCCCTTGGTAGTTTTCCCGGAAATAACAACTGAAGCCGTTAGATTCATCAATTATTTATTAGATTACCATAAAATGCACCAACTGTACTAGAAATTATGCTACCCATGTTCGGGTCGTTGTTACGTCGTAAATGTAAACCGCTAGATGTTAAATTTTAGAGCAGCTTGACGAAAATATAGGAAACAAAGCTCTCCAGGTGACAACGGGTTTTTGCAGAAATACAATAATCGTAAAAATCTAGCTCTCAAGTGAATGTAAAAGCTTAAATACTTGCGAAAAACACCCGCCGTGAATGTCATCGGTATAATGAATATATACCGATGCCAAACCAAGGCCAATCCAGTTAATTGGAACGGGGAAGAGAGGGGAGGCTATGCCAGCGATTGGATAACTCCGGAGCAAGGGGTGAAGAAAACGTGACACGTTAACAGGAACTTAATAATGACGCGTTAGCTTTATTGAGAGAACAGGATGCTTGCAAGGCTTCATGGGATATGGAACACACTAGAACAACTGGTATTAAATACTACATTCGAAAAAAAAAGAATTTAGTCTCAGAATATAATGAAAAAAAGTAATTTAGTGAGTTTATAAGAAGTAAGCTACGAATGGATGAAGGTTTTTAGAATAATAAAAGAATAAGCTGGATTTAAAGCATGGAAAAAAGATAAAAGATATTTAAGATATCATTAAAGCTACGTAAAAAAGGTAGATATGATAATAATTTGGAATAGTTTAACTAAGATAAAAGGGCGAAAATATATATATATATATATATTATAAATATATATATATATATGTATATATAGGGGGGTTACTACCAGTCATGGTCAATTGGTGTCAATTTATTTATTTTCTGTTTAAAATGATGCATTTTAAACTTTCTAAGAGTGTGCATAGCGTGTAAACGTCTGCGCATAGCCTGATAACATTATTTCATTAAATTATCAGCGTTTCCACGCCCTACTTTTTTTACTTTATTCTTACCACTATTTTAACTAAAAAATTTCTTTGTGGTGGATTTTCTTGAAATTGTCCTAGAAGTATACTAAAAAGAATATATTTTTTAAAAAGTGGTACGAATTAAAAAAAATCGGTTTGCAGATATTTTTTGCAAGATCATATAAAATAAAACATGTATTTTTTACTATAATGGTACTTATGTTCTGCATTTTGCATGAATAAACATCATAATCTGTACCATATTTTTATTTTTTCATTTTATTTCCTATTTTTAAGGAATGAATTAAACTAAAAGAAGGGGCAATAAACTCAACTTTAAAATCAATACCGAACTTTGAATGCCTATACATAGCTTTTTAAAGCAGACGTACGTCTCTGACATCGAACATCTGCTTTTGAAAGTTTTAATGACGCCGGATATATGATCAGTTTAGCCATTCAATCTGTATACACAAAAAAAAAATCGCCAAGAAAGACTTCGCTTGTGATGATTTATAGGACATTTTTGGAAAGTATTACTTTATCGCCAATAAAACTAAAATGTTTTCCATTTTAAAGTCCATGTTTTCATTACTAAATATAAGTTTTAAAAATTTTTCAAAGTTAAAAAGAAAATTATACAATTTTATGTTTCACGAATTTATCAGTACACTTTGCCTTAATGTATTTTAAAAATTCTATTTAAAAGAATAATGTTTCTCGTTTGTTTTTAACACTCATGACCATGTAAGGCTTTATGGTTTAGGATTTTTAAGATAATCAAATTTCACAGAAGTATCTGGAATTTTAACACAATAAATTGCATAAAACATTACGGTTAAGTATTTACGAGTTCTGTTCAATAAAGAATGATAATATTTTTTATTAACATACTTTATTGCACTCAAATTTACTTTTATGTTCGATTGTTAGCTTAATGTGTAATGAATGCGTGGTTTTGTTTTTCATTTGTAACCAATACCACGTAAGCGGCAGGCCATGAAAGTTCAGATACTTTCAGTATCGTCTACGGAAACGATAGGGAAAACACGCAATGAGCAGTATGCCCATGCCTGCTAGAAATTTTTATTTCGCAGTATCAGTTGAAGGGTATGCTGTAGGAGACTTATGGAGTTCCTGTAGCACAGTTAGAGATGTTTAAGGAAGCGAAACACAATCATCTTCAAATGAAGATGGACCCGAAATTCTTGTAACTGCACTTACAGAAGTCAACATTAACACCGTAGATATTATTGTCAGAGATGATTGTCAGATATGAGAAAGGATAAAACTACTGCAATTATAATTGCGTGTCACCGCACGTTGATAACAGAAAAATGAACACGAGACGTGTTTTTGCGCGGGAAGTTCCGAGACACCTCATGCCCGAACAACAGGACGTTCGCGTGGAAGTTTGTTCAAAATTGACGCGGGTGTTACAGGAAGATGAGATGAATTTCGTATCTTGAAGAAACACCTTCTTGAAAGTATTTTTCCTGATTATCAGAATTGGAGAAGATGGAGGAGGCGATTTTAAGGCACCTATTTTTAAAAATGATGATTGCCAGCCTGTTTTTGAAGTGTGAGAAAATGTGGGACAAGTTGAATATGAACTACTTTGAACAGCACCATTAAAATTTAGACGATGAGCGAGGATACGTTGATATAAAAAAAAAATATGATCGTTCCCTACTGAGCAGCCCTCGTAGGTTAAAGTTTTATTTTAAAATGTCTTATTTCTGCTGCTTTATACGTAATGGTGTGAAACCTTTTTATAGTAAATATATACCTTTTATCATCGTAAATTTTATCGCTATTTTTTTACAATTCTTTTTTTTACTATTAATATTCGTAAAAATCTGTTTTATTGTTTTGAATTCTGTTAATATAATCCCTTACAGCCCACACTACAATTCCTTCGTTTCTTAGAAAGTATTTTTCATGATTATAAGAATTGGTGAAGATGGCGGAGGCATTTTAAGGCACTTTTCTACAGACACTTACATACAGTATTTGATACTGAAAATTATATTGATAAATGTATGATTTAAAATTTTTTATTTATATATATAGCGATCATATAATTGTCGAAAATTTCTCTTCATAGTTATATTTAAAAATTACATTTAGACTAAACATTTGTGGTGAAAAATCTAGCTTCTGAAAATTTTGTCTCAAGAAACGTTTTAAAGAGATTAAGCATTTAAATAAATTTTCAAAAACATAATTTTCAAATATTTTGTAATTACTATGATTGCCAATTGAAATAAGATTATTTAAAAAATATATCTATCTCATTATTCATATGTTTTTTCATGTGTATCAAATAATTAAATGCTATCACTTGAAAAATGACACCACCGCTCAAGTCATATAGCACTTATAGATTAATGATACGAAATATCTAGCCACTCAGAAATATTTTTCCAGTAGTATTGATTTAGCATAAAGAAAGGAAATTACCAAATGCTACATATATGAATGAAGGATCGGATTTTATCCGCAAGAAATTGTTCTGATACCCATTTATTACGCATGTTTGACACTTTGAAACAGTCATATAATCAAACAAAAATTTAAATGTTGATTAACTTAAAAAAAGGCATAGAAATATATTGTTTGTACACGTTTGTACTGTAAATTCTTTTTAGTATAAAAAAGGAAGCAAACGTTATTCTCGTTAATTCTTTTGATAAATCGTGTGTTAAGAAGATTAACTGTCATGATAGAACAGGAATTGTAAATAAACTTTTATTTATCTACATATTCACGATAATTCCGTATAAAACATCATTAATGCTGTATATTTCATTTTTTATATGAAAACTTGCAGATAATGCAAGACAACTGGATAAAATGCTCGTTTAAGTTTGTAAGAGTGAATTGTCTTCTGTTATAAATCATTCCGATTCACTCTTGAATTATGTTCTTTATGATTAATTATATTTTAAACCATGAATTAATTACACATAATTGACTAATTATTAATTGTAATTTGATTAATACATCAAGAACAACAAAGGATGTCGCGTTTTACAAACATATAATTTCCCATAGCTTAGAAAGTAATAATGCTAAAGCACATAATTAACTGCTGTAATTTTCTGTTTTAGTTTTTTTTTAAAGCGGCAAAACAATTATCGTAAAAAACGAGTTAGATATTTGTAACTGAACACAGTTTTCCTTGTGTTTTAGTCAAATAAAACAATCACCTTATTTTCTAAATGATTTCTTTTCAAATCATAATGTAAATTTTGAAGCAGCAGATAAAAAGAAAAACGATGATATAAAAAATGGAAATTAATATAAAATATACAAGTTGATTTGGAACTTTTGGACAAAACATTAAGGAGTGATAGAACACACCTAGACAAACTCAAAACACCGTAAAATGCATGGTCGTAACTCAACTCTACATGGCGCTTTTTGATTGTGGATAGAACCCTGCTTACTGCACAATTAGGACTTCCATTGCACTTACAACCACAGCACCATGCATGAAATGCATGTCCTCTTTTCCTGATTCACAGTCTAATTACAGCCTAAGTGGGACTGCTCAGACGAGGAGACCAAGTTTGTAGAGCATGTATGTCCTACCGTCGCCCCGTATTAAAGTTAATAATAAATTAATACAATTTTCAGCTAGAGCTGAACTCGCCAATCAGCACGGCAGCGTACGAGGGTAATATTAATTCGGACAATCGCCAAGAATTCACAGAACAAAACTCTAGCTACCAGAAAAGAGAACTCCCTCTCGAAATGGGGAATACAGTGAGTGAGCTAGAGGGTAGCGCACCAGAAACATGCTCTGTTGCGGCAAGTGGCACCCTGCCACCACCAGAAGACACTCTACTCACGACAAGAGACGATGCATACTATAAAATGAGAGTTGTTCTGGGTACTAACTATAGCGTGTCAGGTTGGAGATGTGTTAGGTGTTGGTGGATGTGTTCGAGTTTGCTTAGAAGGATGGGTCTTAAAATAATGTTTTGTAACCATCTTTTAGGCTGAGTGGCTGGACGTTTAATGTTCCAGTGTGCATTCGTGGTAAGCATGGGGTGAAAGATCCACCTAGTCGCACTCGGGGGATAAAATAAATGGAGAAAGGGCCCCAAAACGAAGAATATCGAATTAAAAGGGGACAAATTATTAATAATTTTATGGTTACAGGTATTCAGTTTTCTTTATTAATTCGGTCCGTTTTCAATATGCTTCCTCCCCCTTCCTTTCCCATTCTCACTTTTAAGTTTTATATACATATGTTTAACGATTTTCGAATCTAAATCTTAGTTATATTTATTTTTCTGATTAGTTTGCAATTATTTCCTTTCATTTACGGAAAGTAAATTGAGGGATAGACCGGACGAAAGGCTCTTTTTAGTTCAATTTTTATCGAATGCCGACCCTAGTTTAGATCATTTTTTAATTATCTCGTAAGTTTTTTGCAAATATTATGAAAAATTACCGACCAATTATGTCAAAAATTAGATATTCGGATGTAGAAAATTTTTCTACGATTGTGTACATAGCTTCAAAATGATACCTCAAATAGTTTTCTTAATTTTCGCAAATTAGTGAGTATTAGAAAATTTAATCGTCTGAATCAAATGAAAGCAGGTGCCTTATTTTCAGATTTAAAAAACTCTGCATCTAACTGGGCACGCGCAGACGTGTTTCCGATTTTTAGAGAAAGCTTAAAAAGAAAAGAATGCGTTTTCGATGAGTTTTTAATTAACCCTCTGAGTGGTTTTCCCATATTTTTTCATTTTCCAAAAACAACTTAAATATGTTATAGAAAAAATATTTTAAACAGAATTGTATTTTAAAATTTATGTCAAATAAAGGTGGATGAAGTATATTTTAGAAAAAGACAGGGAAAGAAAATTTAAATTAAGATTATTTTTATAAGTATTTTTATGAAATTGAGGAAAGACCTCAAGACGCTCGGAGGGTTAATAACGCGACTAATTATCACATATATAAAATTTTGAGTCTCAGAAGCACCAGAAGAGGCCTTGGTCTACCCTCTCCCAAATATTCAGCCTTGTACGTGCAGTAGATTTTACTAGCCATCGCACACAGGCACACACACACATACACACACAAACACACACAGAGAGAGAGAAACTTATTTCATTAGTATATATATCATATTTGTCCTGTTGTAGAACCCGTATTTATAAAGCAATTTGCATATGATTGAGCATGTGTTCAGGAAATACCAAGATTTTTACAGAACTTCGTTGGATACCTTCATCCCACTTGTATCAAAATGGCGTCTACTTAACAACTTCAAATTTAAAAAGATATATAAAAAAATAAACTTGAAAAAAATTCTTCAAGTTTCCGGCCTTGATACAAGAATTCCGGAGCATTTCTCGTTTTGCCTCTATCCTAAAAATGGCTGAGACATTGTTATTCTTCTACAGTTCTTCCGTGGCTGGAATTTTGAAACACTCTATAACCTATGTACTCTATAACCACTATAACACTCTATACACTCTATAACCACTCTATAACACTCTATAAACTATGCCATACACTCGTTTTGTTATGCTATACACTCGTATTTATTACAGATTTGGATTTGACTGAGCATGTGTACTGAACTTACCAAGGTCTCGATCGTGTTCTTTGTCCATCTTCATCCGCCATGTTCTATCAAAATCACAGAAACATAAATATTTCAAATTGAAAAAGATGTGCGAAAATAAATATATAAAATTTTATTATCCCCAAGTGCTTCGCCTTGGTACAAAGATTCTGAAGCATTTTTTGTTTTACCTACATCTTAAAAAATGTTTGAGATTTATCATTTTTATATTCTAGCGTGGCTGATTTTTTTCAACATCAGGTATCCATATTAATTTATGACCTTCAGAAAACGCGGTTTCTCTCAAATTTACTTTAATTATTGCAACCATTGTTGCTACTCTCATACGCTTAAAGCTACATTGTCATATCCGGCAGCGTCAAATTCTTGCCAAGCTTGGTGATACCTGGGAAATTATTACTAAGTTCGGTGACCAAAAATAAATTGCCAAAAATAAATTAAACTTGAATACAACTGACTAATATAGAGAAAGTTTCATTAAAATTCGGTATTGACGAAAACTGGGATGGAATCTTATATAATCCGGTTTTACGCATTTTAACTTCATGTGTGTGAGTAAAATTAGCTGAATTTTTAAAAACAAGGAATAGGGAAGCTACCTTTCTCTAACGGTATAGATCATATGGACTATTATAAATATATATTAGGAATAGTATACCGAATGTTCTAACGTTTGCCTCAAAGTAAGAAAAAAAAAAAAAAAAAAAAAAAAAAAAAAAAAAAAAAAAAAAAAGCAGGCTTGTATTCGTGCCGGTCAAAACATTTAATTAATAATATTTATTTTTTTTTTTGTCTTGTAATTATTTTTAATTCGTTAATAACTGAACAAGTAGGAATTTTCTTTATGCATTATAATTAAGTTGTAAGAGTCCCCCGTAAAGTCCTATTTTGAGCTAGCTATAAATAATGCTACTTACTCTAAGTATATTGTTTTTAAAGATATATAAACATACATTTATACTT
Source organism: Maratus speciosus (assembly GCA_963932465.1). Classification (NCBI taxonomy): domain Eukaryota; kingdom Metazoa; phylum Arthropoda; class Arachnida; order Araneae; family Salticidae; genus Maratus; species Maratus speciosus. The sequence continues at coordinate 2,830,749 of OZ010787.1, forward strand.
TCCAATGCAAATTTACTTAAATGTATTACAATTGCAGTGTAAATCTACATTAAACCTCTAAGTTATAGCTTTGTCTTTGTCAATATCATTAAGTACAATGAGTGTAATAGCTTAAGAAAAATTACAAGTTACTTATGCATAAGTGATTGAGAGGAATTTAAATTTATAGGAAGCTTAATAAAGCCTTTCGTGTAATTACTTATGGCGAAACAGCACCGAAAACTGGCGATATGAAGCAATTAAAATAATAAAACTTTGTAAAAAATCACCATAAAATTAAAACAAAACACAGGACGCGTTTCGAGCTAAAAACATAACAGCTCGTCCCTGTTATGTCGACGAGCTGTTATGTTTTTAGCTCGAAACGCGTCCTGTGTTTTGTTTTAATTTTATGGTGATTTTTTACAAAGTTTTATTATTTTAATTAATTACTTATGGTTCATAATTTTTGAAAATTAAGGCGTTATTCGTATGCGCGTGTTTTCATTATTTATGAATAGTGAATTTTCAAAGAAAGAAGAATCATAAAAAGTGATCTTGTATATTATAAATCGAAGCTCATAGGTAAGTTAGGATCCTTTTTTGTACTTAAAAACTCGTATTCAGGGTGTCTCTTCTTATCGTTGAGCATTAGTTAATTGTTTAAACCGTCAGTTTTAAAAGTATATTTTCAATTACAAAAATGTATCAAATGTTGTTTCTCATCACATGAAAATCCATTTACGCCAAAATAATAATTTTTTTTTAAGTTACGAATATTAAGTTTTTATATGATCCCTGAATATTACAAATTGTATTTAGAAGTACTTTCTACTTGCTCTAACAAGTAAAACAGTAAAATTTGAATCTTCAAAAACCAAACTTGATGATAAAAAATTTAACCTTAATAGCCTTTTAGAAGGAAAACTGGGATTTAATATGAAAGTATGCTCTTAATAATCAGCAAGTACTCTAGCAGGAAAGGTAGTATCTAATTATTGTAGAAAGGTAGTATCTAATTATTGTAGAAAGGTAGTATCTAATTACAGTACAAAGCTTCCTCTCTCTTTTTTGGGATTAGCATGACCATTTTCTTATTTAACTCAAATTTAATAAGATATTTCAATGATATGTAAAACTTTTGTAGCCTAAGAAAATTGAGAGCCAAAATCTAATTATTATTATAGTTGTTACTATACTTAAATATAAATGATAATGGAAAATATCAGAATGTTATGAATTTTAAGAGTATTTATGCATTATGAGTAAATATTACATAAGCAGATTATAAAGTGAATTAAATATGGAGCAAGTATATACAATAAAAAAAATGATACAGCACTTTATAAGAACTCTTTCTCTAAGTAAATACTTGCGACGGAAGGAAACTTGCATAGATTTATAAAAACTGTTATTACTAATAGAAACTGTTGTGCTTATAAAATGAGAAAAAAAATCTTCTATAGACAAACCAATTGACTCATCTTAGCATGAGAAAAAAAATGTTAATTGATATGTTATTAATATTATTATGCGTTATCGCATTAGTTTTATTATCATTTATTTTTTTACAATTGTATATGCTTGTTATTATTTTAAGTAGGTACTGTACTTTTAGAATATTCTTTTTCTTTCATAATCGTATTATATTGCATGTGACACGTTTTAAGACTTTTCGTTCCGTTTCCAGTATCTTGCAACATTTTGTTTTCACACGTCATTAAAATAGCAATAACGTTTGCCGATTGGCTGGCGTCCAGTCCTGCATTGCGGTTTTTCCTTATCTTTGTATCCCAACGCACCCATCAATGAAACAGAATGCACACTCTCAAAAGAGAATTATTTTCACTTTTTTCCTTCAGATTATCGTCATCCTCTGGAATATTTATGCTATGGAGTTCGATTTAATTAAACCCAATTTGACGGAGTTTTGAATATTTAATTTAATAGTGTCTTGGAATTTTGTAGCCAATAAGAATTTCCTGCATACAAAAAATGTTATTAGTTACTTATTCACAAGCATACATAGGGTAGGGTGGTGTAAGAGTGCGTGGTGTACAAGAGTACGAAGAGCGATTATCTAATCCCAACAGAATTTTGCAATTAGCTACTGTTTTAAAAGATGTAATGATATGATAGGTTTATAGTAAAAAAACTTGCGTATTTCGGTTAAAGTTGTAAATATTTAGAAGAGAAAAAATGATTTGGGACTTCTTGTTAAAATATTTATGGCCCTTAAAAACAGTATCAAAATAAGGATTACAAAGGTAATTCACTTTTTTTTTTTCGATTAGGTTATGATTGGACTACCTGCCACCTAAGTGATAGCGCACACACACTTGTACACTTTGCTTCTCACTTATAGCTAAATACTATAGTCACTTACTATATTCACCTATATAGCTAAGTGGACACTTTTAATTGTCACTTATATCTGTAAAATAGGTTTTAAATACATCCAGCTTAGTTTAATAGCTTTTTTTATTACAATTCAACTGTATCTATTCTTAGTAAAATCATTTCCCTATTTTTAAACGTAATATCGTTAGTTTCAATAGAATATGATATTTCGGAAAAAGTAGAAAAGCTATATAAAGGAAAGACGTTCGCTCACTGTGAAATAAACCCAACTTTTGTTTCGCAATCCAAAGCTTTAGTTTCAACAACTTGATCATACGTCAAATTTACCCTTTATAAGGCAGTGGAAAGTATTTATCCCACTTAACTCTAATCACCAAATGCCCTATTATTACCAACATATTTCAATAAAACTCTGATTTACAGTGTATCTTGAGAATAGCATTTAGTTACCTTCAAAGTTACTTGTTCTTAAATTCTGGTCACATTGTATCATTTCAAAATTTTAGCTACATAATTAAAATGCTTTATAAAAAGGTGTCAACGTATCCACAGTCATTCTTCTGTGTTGCCATCCTATAGTAAGAGGATAAGATGGTTTGAAATTTTAAGCAGTTCACCACAGAAAAAGCAGCTTGAAGATAACTCCTCAGAAAAAATCCAAAAATCTTCACCAAAAAAGAGTAAAGGTAAATACAAGAAGCGAGAAACTGCACCAATGAAAATAGAGCAGATATGTCGAGGCTGCTCATAAATCTATAGAAGTCTATAAAGAACCGATCGTAGAGGACTGTATCGAGTGCATTTTTTGCAGAGACTGGTGGTACGAAAAGAGCACTGATGAAGCAGGTCGGTGTCACTACAAATGTGGCATTTGTAAAGATATTGTGAAGATATTGTTTTCACTAAACGGTTTTTTTTTTTTTTTTTTTTTTTTTTTTTTGTCATCAATACTTTTCGATAATGATAACGTGAATGAAGAACATACGAAGGTACCAAGGGCTCTGGATGATTTTTCCTATAGTACTGTCTTTATAAACTTTGACTACAGTATCGGTGCGCACAAAAAGTTCCGTTGTTTATTCACCGAAATGCCAATATTTACCGAAATGCAGATTTTTGGCCGAAACTCGTTTAAAACATCAACAAAATACTTAACAGTGATTCCCTGATAAAATGTAAAGAAATTTCAGTTTAATTTAATGAGTTGTAAATTACAGTATTCAAATAAAAGAAATAAAACAAGACTTTTGAGACAAAATTTAATTGATGGCGGCATTATTGAAGAAAAAATGTTGTAGGAATTATTATAATTTGTGTCAGAATATAAGAATATATATATTGTTTTCAGAAAATATTAATAGTTCACTATAACAGTTTCAATTCTCCATCTCAGCAAATTTTTTATATAGATAATGTGAAATAAATGTTATGTGTCTGTTGAACTACTGAAGAATAAGTCCTAATATACAATATCTTGGTATGAAATAAGACTTTAATTATGAATCAGCGATCGTAAAATTTAGTTACTTGGGGAAGAATCTTTTCATTTACTCTTTAACATGGTTTTGAAATAGTTGAACGATTTTCTAAGTTCGTTGCTTTCATCAAAATTGATAGTAGTATTTAAAATTTTTACGTAATATTAAATTTTAAATATTTCATTTTCATGTTAGAGATTATGTTTACTGAAAAGTATATTTTACGCTATGTTGTGTCATCAACTCTATGTTGCGTCATCAACTCATTAAATCATAAACTAATGAATTAAAGTGAATTGTTCTCGTTTGCATGTTATAAAAACCTTGGACCATGTAGTTCTGATATTATTTTATAAGTGTGTTTACAGCGTCTGTTGTTCAAATGCTGTAAAATAAAAGTCCATTTGTGTGTTAAAACTAAATATCTATACTACTTAAAGGAGGATGTTTGTCCACGTGTGTGTGTCAGCGGTAGCTAGCCAAATATACTGAAAGAAGAAGTCTGAAAGTTTATACGAAAATAGTCAAAGGCACGTCAAAATGGGCCTGAGGCACAAATTTTTATAGAACAAATTTTGGATTTTAGAAAACTTTAAAGTTTATGAGTTATATATTTATAACGGTGCAGAATCAACATTTTGGCCTTTTTTCATAATTTATTTTTCTATGTTTTTATTAAAAACTTAAACAAATACTTGTATCTATGTTCAACATACGAATAAAATTTATTCTTTCTTTGTCACATGATATGTGTATTTTGAAGCGGAAAGTGCTTCGGATTCAAGAGGCAAATCTTGTATTACTTGAAAATTTTGAAGTTTTCTTACATTTCGATTTAAGACAGGCATCATCCAAAGTGGCGTAAGCGAAAATACTTATAGACATTATAAGCATTATGGGAAATAAAAAAAAAATACAAAAGAATATTTTTACGTTAAAGCTACATTTTTTACTCTTAAAAAAAAGAACGATTGCAATGAAATTCCATTACGTATTTCAAACGGAAGATCGAATTTATACTATTAGCATCAAAAAAACTTATAGTTTCAACTAAGTTAAAATATTCTAATTCTATTTTGTTTACTAAGTGCTAGACACAATATATGTATTTTAAATATTTGAAAGAAAGCTCCAAAGTAGGAAACAATCTGTAATGTTTAGAAAAAGAAATAACTAGACAACCTATGAAATTCCAAATAGATATTCAAAATCATTTTTTTTTTAAATTTATGTTTTTCCTTTATTTTTAGTACCTTTTTGGGCTTAATTTACGAACTACTTTAAAATCATTTACACTGTAAAAAAAATTTTGTAAGGTTACTAAGAATTTTGTAGGAAACTGGGATGCCTAGAACTTTTTATGTAACCACAACAAAAGATAATCATGTAAAATTACAAAAGTTTCTTCAGTAACTGTTACTAAATATTGCTTAGTAAACGTACTAGTGATTTTTTAGGGAGTTTCCCCAAAAAACTCTTGTAAATTTACTAAATATTGTTTAGTGAAGTTACTAATGCTTGTTTAGGGAGTTTACTAAATAAGTTCTAGTAAATTTATCAGTGAATATGTTGTAAATGTACTATCCATTTTTAGGGCGTTTTCTAAAAATTTGTTTGTAAATTTACTAAATATTGTTCTGTAAATTTACTAACGGTTTTTCAAGGGAGTTATTCCAATTAGTTTTTGTAAATTTACTAAATATTTCTTAGTAAACTTACTAGCGACTTTTTTGGGAGTTTACTAAAGAATTTGTGGTAATTTTTCCAAAGATAGTTTAGTAAACTTACTATGAATTTTTTAGAGAGTTTTCCAAAGAATTCCTTGTAAGTTTACTAAATATTGTTCAGTAAAATTACTAACGATTTTTTAGGAAGTTTACTAAAGAATTTTTCGTAAATTTACTTAGGATTATTTAGTCAAGGTACTAACGATTTTTTTAGGTAGTTTCCTAAGGAATACTTTGTGAATTTTCTAATGATTTTTTAGTACACTTGCAAAGGAATTTTTAGTACATTGACTAAGAATTTTTTTTGTAAATTTGCGAAAGATTTCATAGTACATTTACTATGAATTTTTTTAGTATTGCACCCAAAACTTTACATATACTTTAGCAAAAAAGTTTTGGTAACTTTATTAAAGTACCGTTAGAAAAATTACCAATGACTTTTTAGTATTGTATCTAAAGCAGTTTTTGTATTCTCGCCAGAAAGTTTTTTGTAACCGTGCAAGAGATATTGCAGTAAAGTCAAAAGCCTTCGATCAAAATAAGTAATATGGCCTGACGTGTTTTTCAGTAATACCACAGCAATAGCCAGAAATATTTGTATGTTATGCATTAAAAAACTGTCTGAAGCTTCACCGTAGATATTCAAATAGGTACAAAATCATTTCCATATTAAATGAGCATTATAACAACAGCAGTAAATAAGCAGATAAGCAGAAGCAGATCTTACGGATTTTAGTTAAATTAAAAAAGCGAATAGAAACAATAAAGAAAGTAAAGTATCATTACTGAGTTTATAAAGTATGCCTAAATTTTTAAAAAAATGTTATCGATACACTGTTAAAAATAAAGTGTTATGTTTCACCAAGAAAATGGTGAAATGTCGCTGAAATTTATCTGCAACCAAGATATTGGCGGTAAGTTTTACCAGTTTATTGGTGCTTTCTCAAATACCATTATATTAGTGAAATGTTAAACAATGATTCAGTTTTTTTTTTTTATAAATCCAATTTTCTGGTGAAAGTTTGAATCATAAATCAGGATTTTTTTTAAATCCAATTTTCTGATAAAAAGGTTTAACTATAAATCAGGGTTTTTTAAATCTAATTTTCTGGTAACAGTTTGAACCATAATTCAGTTTTTTTTAAATCAAATTTTCTGGTAAAAGGTTGGACCACAAATCAGGATTGTTTTTAAATCCAATTTTCTGGTGAAAGGTTAAATCATATTTCAAGGTTTTCTCTATTCCAATTTTTTGCTAAAAGTTTGAATCACGATTCAGGATTTTCTCTCATCTTCATGGGGAATGGTTACACCGGATTGTAGCTTTCTTTTTCCCCCCGTCACTTTGGTTTTCAATTTATCATTTTATGGTGTAATAATAAACAAAATTTCAGATTTTGCAAGATTATCTTGCAGTAGGAAAGCTTATTTCTTTTTGTTTTCATTAAAACCAAAAATTATTTAAGTTTTAATTATTGATTCTATTGTCTTTGAAATATATTTAAAAAACAAATGTAAACCAATTTGATCTAATTTCACAAAATAATTGCATTTTTTCCCCACAAATATTACCATTCTGTCCTTTTACATTTTGTAATATTTCTTCGCACTCAGTTACACTTATAGTCCATTTAATGTTTGCTTATTCACAAAGAAAATATAAAAAAAATAATAATTTTCTTTAGATTTAAATACATACCCTGTTTTTATTATAGTTTTAATTTAAACAATGGCTGAATAAATTTCTTCAACCAATATTAATTTTTGCACGAGTTTGAAAAGGTTTTTTTCATAATGCACTTAGCTACTACTTTCATGATGTTTTTTTTTTCTTTAATTGTTGTGAATCTATAGATGCTGAAATTTTCATATTATACAGTTTTCAAATTTTTACCTTCTTTTCACAAAACAAAAAATAAAATAGAAATATTTTTTAAATTTATATTGCAACACAGCTCAATTATGCAAAATTAATTGATTTGAATGTAAAACAATAACAAAAAAAGTTTAGTATTTGTTTCTGTTTAACATTCAATAATGAATATAACACTTGTGAATAAATGAAGCACAGACATAATGAATACATAATCAAAGTATATGGGTAAACACTGAAATAATCAGCATTAAAAAGGCAGCTATAAGTAGCAGAATCCATTTAACCTCTAATATCAGCTAATACAAAAGTATTACTTTAAACTTTAAAGTTTTTTTTAAATACAAAATGTATTTCTATAGTATATTAAATACTTACTTTGAAGGGTTAATTTAATAACAGCAGTGTCGCCACCAAGCGACTAATTATTCTTACATATATATTTTGTCAGTATTCCTAAATGATAATCTATAACGATTTATTTATTTTTTTACAATACTCGTAAAAAAAATATTCACCAGCAGCAGCTTTGCAATAGCGGAAAAAGAAATGGTTACAAACACTATTAAATAGCAACTCATTTAAGTTGGTTTGCGGTATGCCGCTCCATTTATTGAAAATACAAATTATATAATCATTGAATTATATGATCAATGAATCATATGAAGTATGTCAGACTAATATTTACTGTAATATAATGTCATTTTACATAGAGTTTCTCTCAGACAGTTTTAGGAGGGTGCTGCACCCTCTCTGACCATTCAGGTCATCAAATATAAAGAATTCTTGAAGCTTAGTATGTTCTGAATCAGGATTTCAAGTCAGGTAAAATGGAATAGATCCAAGGTTAATTTCTCCACCTGTTTTAAATGAAAGAGTAAATATTTTAAGACATAAAATATTTCTTGTGCAGACATAACAATAATCAAATTTCACACAGGGGAATTAATCAAAAAATTAAACAGTATATCAATTCAAATCTCTTCTACAAGGAAATCTTCAGCATTTAAAAAATCAATCAGTGTTCGAAATCATTGGTGGTCCGCTGGTCCGAGAACACCAAAAATTCATTTGGACCACTAATTTCAAAATTTTAGTGGTCAGCAGGAACAGTAACTCCCCCCCCCCCCCTCTCTCAGAGGGTCACAGGTAAACTTTAATTTTCCCGTCTCAGAGAAAACGGCAACCAAACACAAATCGCACAATTTTATTTATTTTGAAAAATAAATAAAACTGCATTAAGCCTTAGTCAATTGAAATATTGGAATTAACATATCTAAATTAATAATTTTATAGTTTTTCTTTATGTTCTGTTTATTTAATTTTTTGTTATAATTTTATATTTTATTAGACTGAAAATTTTGGATAACTGCAAAGAAAGTTTGTAAGAAAAAGCTGCAAAATTCTCCATTTGTTAGGTAGAAGGAAAATATTGTGAAATTCTTAAATCAAATGTAAAAAAATAGTGCAAAAAGCGTCAGTTGGTTGAGGGAAAAAATTTGTCAATCAATCGTGATTAACAAAAACTAATGCTCGCCATTTGGCTGCAATAGAGTGTTGACGATTTTTAATCAACGATTAAATCATGATTTTAATCAACTGATTTTTTTTTAGAAAATTTGTGACTTTAATCAATGATTTTTTATAGTCTATTTCAATGGTCTGTAGGGAAAAATCATTTGTAGTATATTGGAATGTTATTACACTATTTCAAACATATAGAAATTGATACACATCACTGAATTGTACAAAAAGATGCTTACTATAGAACATGATGAGCATAGCATTAAACGTTTATTTATGGGGGGGGGGAACAAAAGGATTTGCTTATAGTACTGTATAAATAAACAATAATTGCTGGAAGTTCGTTATCTGTTGTGGTACGAGTTTTTTTTTTAAATTTAACTAATTTAATTACTTCGTATGTATAAAATCTGTAAATCATATACAGGGCTGCAAAAAAGATGTATACATTTCCGTTTATTGACGAAATATGTTGAAGGGGAATTTTTCAACTGTGAAAATGAGTTTCTTAAATGAACTAATGTTTAGCATACTATTTGGTATATATTCAAATCTATAGATCATATATAGCGTTGCACAAAGGAATTCGGATACTTTACCGGTGACTGATAATAATTGCTGAACTTTAATTTTCAAATGTGTTACGTGTTTTGTAATTTGCTTACTTAGCCATCATATTTAACTTTATTAAACGTTGATTTTTTTTTTTTTTTTTACATAATTCTGAATGTGTTGGAAAATTATAATCTGTCGTTGAAGGTTGATTATTTTACGTTCTTGTTTAAAAAAAATATTTTTATTTTGCATGTGTGTGTGTATATATATATATATATATGGGCGTGTTGTAAAAAACAGGGTAGGTGGGTTAAACCGGGTAGCGCAGATCCCTCCTTCAGTTGTACTTCTGTCTATCAGCCAACACGAGAAATTACTTGTCGGTAACCATTATGGCATTTATAGCTGATTGAAACGTTACTGTGAGTGGTTTTTTTTAGTGTGAAAGAATTAGTTTCAATTACTCTTAAAATTTGTTTATTTGATTCTAGATTTTACGCGTATAACCACTTTTTTTTCAGCATATTAAATATTCCTGAGTACTATATCTAATTCTTTCCTTTCCTGATAATATTTTAAAATTTTTACTGAACTTTTGCTTACAAGATTAAGAGTAGTGACGCCATGTTTTAAACTGTCATGTTGGGGTAAAACCGGGTACTTAAGAGTGGGTCAAAACTGAGTATACCCGACTTTGTTCGACACTCATAGAATGTTGTTTTTTAGTATAGTTAATAAATTAGCGTGGAATTTTAAATTGCATTCTTAATGCTGTTAAGTTATAATATAATTCTAAATTTATCTAGTTATAATGAAAAAACTTTAATTTTGATTTTGTTTTATATTAAAAAGTGGGTCTAATTTTTTATTTACATTTATGAAATTAAATTATTTGCAATTATTAATGAAAAAAATAATGGTACTAATTAAGGCATAGTTTTATATTATGCTTATTACATTTTAATAAATAACTTCCTAATCTGAGGTGTAATAACTTGCGTTATAGGTCCACTTAAAATGCAAATATATTTCGTGACTTGTTTCTCTAAATAAAATAATCTGGCCAAATTGACAAATAATCCATAAAATCTCAATCCTATATAACTAAGCTATATAATCTATAACAGGATTTTTTTAATCAAATATTAAACAGGCAAGAAAAAAACCTCTTGATGAATGAAACTTTCCCAGACTCATTTGCTGTATATAATAGGAGTGGATGGATTACGAAAGAGGTCTTTATTTTATTTGGTTAAAAAATGTATAGATTTTTCCAATCCTTGTCCTGAAAAGCCCGTTATTTAAATCCTTAATAGGTGTTCAATTCATATAAAAGAATACAGTTAATCTAGTAAGAAAAATCAATGTATTTATATATGCTTATTTCCTTACGCAACGCATCGATTTCAACCCCTTGATGTGTCATTCATGCATCTCTAAGCTCATACTAAGAACAAGAGGTGAAGAAGTGGTTATATTCCAACTCTGCGCGATCTGCAACAATTTACCAAATCGGAAAATTATTTAAAACTGCATTTTCGAGAGCGTCAATTATAAATACTGCAATCAGAAGGTTCGAGAAAACAGGGATTTTTCCCTACAACAATGTTTTTTCAGATCATCTTTTTGCTCCTTCGGAAGTGACAGAGAAACCCATGAAAGTCATGATAACACACCTAGGTCTATGCAGCCACAGGTTTGCATAGCTGCAGAAATAAATATTTCTGAAACATCACAGGATAATTGAGCTCAACCTTCCGAAGATATTTTGATTTCTTCTCCCTATAAATTACAGATCGAAACAGATATTAAGTAGAAATAAGCCAAACAAACTGCAAGACGAAAAAAGAAGTTTCTTTAAAAGAAAAAAAAAGAAACCAAAAAAGATTGCGGACACATCTTCAGAAGAAGAGGATAATGAAACCTGTATGTTTTGCTATGAACTTTACTCAAATTCTAAATCCAAATACGATGTTTGAAATGCCACGGATAAGCACACGAAGCATGTAGTAATGCAGAAGAATATGATGACAAATTCATCTGTGATTTTTGAAGCTAAAAGAACTCTAAAACGTACAGTGTAAAGTAAGCAGGCCTATACAACGTAGAAAATTTACCAACGAATTATTTTTTTTACACGTGGAAGAACATATGTGCAATTTCGTTTTTTTTAAAATAATAATAATGTATATTTTTACTACATTAAGCAAGACCTTTTTGACCAAAATGAGTTTTCCAGTAGTTTTAAATGGATACCCAGTTTTACCCAACCAGCGAGGTAAAACCGGATTTTTGCATACGTTTGAAAAAAGCTATTTTTTTATATAAACAATTATATATATATTTTGTTTGAAAATAATGTTTTATTATAGCCAAGGATTCATTTTCCATTAAAAACAGTGTTCAAAGTTTGTTTTCCCATTTCACAGCATTTGAGACTAACAAACTTTTATGGTACCCGATTTTGCCCCACCTTCCCTAATATATATATACATGTATATTTAAAGGATGCTGTAGAAGAAAACAGCATGAAACATTTATTAGCTCCTTTTTACATCTGTTTCTAATAAAATTTTTGGTAACATACCATTTATCTTTTAAAATAAGCAATTTTTCTATTCGCATACACTTTACTGTAGTTATCGCGATATATCACCAATATTAACACGTTGATATATTCCGATATTAAATTTACGATATTCTCCCCACCTAACAGTTAAACTTTTGAAAAAAAGATGAAAAAAGGTTTTCCGAAAACTTGTAGCAATTTATTCCAGGATGATATTTTAGAAGTATCGGCAAATATATATATATATATATATATATGCTCTAAAAGTTAAAATCTTCTAACTGATGATGCAGTTGATTTTTAAAAACATGAGTTTTAACTCTTTCAAATACATTGGTGAGCGTAGGTCACTTCGCGCCTCACAAAGACTATATTTTTTCTACCATAAAACTAACTAAACGTCCGTATTTTAACACAATCTTTTTAGAGCAACTCAACAGGCCAGATTTACATTTACCTACGAAAATTTCGAAACATTCGGACAAATATAAGTATTTTTTACTAAATAAAATGTGCAAAAACTTCGACAAAATTAGCAAAAATCTGAGTTACATCGTGGTAAAAAATTTTACCAGCCTTTTCCCCACTAAATATTAATATTTTTCCCTCGGGCTACGAAAACATTATGTTTTTAACATCTAAAAATTTCAAAGAGTCTGGATGATAACGACAAACTTTAAGAATTTAAAATATTGGAAGAACCTTGTCCCTCCCCCACCTCCCTTTCCAGGCATATTTCAAAATTACACATAAGACTCCAAAAATCAAATTATGCAGAATATTAATACCAAATAATAATAACAATACCAAAAAGCATATACTTTCAATTCTCTTTGAAATACTGCAATACATTTAAAAAATACAAAATTAATCTTTTAAAAAAATTCATTGTCCGAAGTCACTTTTCTGTTTTTCTGCGCATTTTACTGTACGAATCACATTACGTATATATTATTTAAAAATACACACTTAATGTTATACAGTAGCTTTGAAATGATCGAGTATTGATTTTGTTCAGATACAAATGGATTTAAGGGGGAAAACATTAGTTTGAAAAGAAAAGAAAAAAAAAACACCAAGATTTTGATATGAAAATAAAATCTATATCTATCTGTATTGTAAAAAACAAATATATCTGTACGTAACGCTAACGTCATTTTGCAAATGGCAGCACTTTGAAATCTGGAATGAAATTTAGGTTTTGCAATTTCCGTGTTCAGCTCGTTGTCAGCTTAACATTCCGAGTAAAATGAGAACTACATTTAATATTTTTGTTGAACATTGTCACAATTCCATTTCAAAGACCAGTGATCGGGGGATGTAACTCACAATTATGTGGGTGGGAAACTGGAAATTGTTTTAATCCCTTCCGTTTAGGTCTAAAACGAAAGTACTAAGTTTTATCCCACGTACTAGGTGAACATTAGAAAATATGTACATATTTATAGTCGAAAAACACTTTAAAATTATCTTAACAATATCTCAGAACAATTAATTCTTTCAAAAACATTGTCTATACAAATGTTGTAGAATTTGAAATTCTGAATAAAATGAGTACCCATATTAATAATTTTCCTGAACATTAAGGTCGCAATTCTATTTCTAAATTTTGCCTTAACCGCTAATCAAGAGAGATACAGAGTTATCAATCCGCCCTGCCTTCGTTTATTACATACATGTATTTTCTTTAAGTTGTTGAGGCCCTCGCGATGTTTCTGTAAATATGTTAATGCTTTATTTTGTATATTTTGAGGATTATAATTTAGTAGTTATCGAGAAAGAGGTACATAATTGACAGCCGTTTTACATGCCATTTCTCAACTGATATCGTCAACCTTAAACCTTAGATTAAAAAGATGTAAAAGCTTTTAATACTTTTTTTCAATATTCCGAAGGTTTTAAAATTTTATGAATTTAACTTAAGATGCTAGTATACTAGTCGAAAATAATTTTTATTAAAAGCATCTTAGTCCTTTTCATAAAATATTGAAGTTTAAAATCGTGCTATTAGTTGACCTATAATTCCTCTAGCGACAAGAATCCTGCACACTCATTTGTTTCCTCGCTCCCCCCCCCACTATTTTCGACTTCCATAAATGTGATGCATACGGACTGTTATTCACTATGTATGCCAAATTAAATACGACGCATAATTCAAATACAATATCAGAGATCGTAAACAATATTTCCCATCATTTACAAATCCTTTTTGAAATATGCTAAAAATCATGAAATAATGCACTTTTTAAGTTATCTATTTGTTCGTAGCGGCAAGCCTAGTAGTAGCCTAGTAGGGCGGGAAAACTTAGTACGTTTATTTCTGACCTATGTCGAAGGGATTAAAACAATTTCCAGCTTTCCCGTATTTAATTCCGAATTCGGCCTTTTTTTTTTCCATTTCCTACCACTGGGCTATAATCCGTAATCAAGAGTTTAAGCCATAACTCTGAAAATATCCAAAATAAAGCCTAAAATAATTACAAAATCCTCAAATAGTACCCCAATAAATTAAAAAAATATATATAAATTAGAAACATGGTGAACTGATAACCTCGTCTGTTCTGGCTTCAATCACTTGATTAACGAATTAGGCAAAACTTTGCATTATAATTGTAAAAATTCAACAAAAATATTAGGTAGGGGAGACCGGGGGAATGCCGCCAACCCGGGTTATGCCGCCACCCCACCTAGTTTGAAAACTAAGGGCAGTTTGAGATAGTGAATGAGCCTGCACTATAGCGGCCAACAATATGAACAGTGCCTAAAGTGAGAGTGACTTTGCTGTACGTCGTTCGTTTGTTCTAGTGAAAAATGTAGTTTTCATCTAGTTACTTATTATTTTGGAGCTTCAAATGAGTAGAGATAAGCACCTTTTATTGTAACATTAGGTATTTAAGATAATATGACCCGTACTCTACATGTATTCGCCGACATTTTGATGCAATGTGTTGAACAAGTTCCGTTCTTCTTTCGGCTTTACTTGGGGATTTCCGCCATATTGTCCTCTCGGGGTAATGCCGCCGCCATGCAAATCGGGTGAGAAATGGCCTCATTTTAATGTAGTGGAGCCGATTCAGCAGAGTGACTTTTGCAATATGAAGTAAATTGTAAGCTTAACCCTTATTCTGCTCAATTACATTGATTTCTAACTATTTTCAGTAGGTTGTGTGTTTCCTAGTATCCATTTGATGCATGTACTAGGTCATTAAAGAGTGGCGGCATTACCCCGGTACGGTGGCGGAATTACCCCAGTGTCCTGGGTAATACCGCCATTGTGCAGAGGTTTAAAAAATATTTTTTTATGTATGCTTACCTTACAGTTATGATTACGGTTAAATTTATACAGATACTAAAGATGATGATTCAGCTTTAGAATTTTTACTATTAAAAAATAAAAAATTTTTCGAGGTGAAAAAATTTAAATTCCCTTAAGGTGTCGCCATTCCCCCGGTCTCCCCTATATAAGAAATGCGATAAATTCTTTTTATTTAAGGCACAGTTAAGAACCATTTATTCTTCTCTAGGAATAGGAAAAATATTACCAACGTTTCATTTTTCACATACAAGCAAACACATGTATAATATTTCTGATAGTTTTAAAACACATACCCATGATGCGTGTGTATAGATAGAGAAGTGCCCAATATTCAGAGTTAGAAGCATAGGAGAGAGTGTGGGGAAATGGGACAACTTTTACAAAAATATAAAAAGGAACTTTGTTTGACACAAAAACAATATTTCAGTTTATAGAATACAAAATGAAACACTTTCTAATGTTCTTGAACAATATAGAAACATAATTTTCAGAAACAATTTTATAATTAAAGAAATTGCAAGTTTCAAAATTTGTCCCATGCTTAGTTTAATCCATGCTTAGACCCATGCTTGAAGGCTGTTTATATTATGGATAATATACAGTATAATGTTCCATAAACAGGGAAACTATTACATCTATGCATAAACAAGTCATTAATATTCAGAAAGCATAAAAAAATATATGAAGCAAAATTACTTCTGATTCTTGAAATAATCTTTTACTTTATACAATTGAAATCTTATGCAACTTTTTTCAGCTGGAGATTGGGCTACCATTGCTTCATCTAGTGTGAGATTGATGAAATGTCTAGAATGATCACATTCAAAAATTTTTATTACTACCAAAACAAAACAAATTTTGCAGGAAATTTTGCAGGAAAGTAAAAGAATATATAAAATTTATTAAGTTAAACCAGCTCCTTGCATGTCACCAACATAAAGGAAAAACAGTGGAACTTCGAAAGATCCCTTTTTGCTTCCTAATTGGTTTGATTAAGAGTATCAACAATAACACAGATTATAAAACATGTCAGCGGGGTGGGGGTGTGTGTGGGGGGGGGGAGTTATGAAGAAAATTTTTAAAGTAAAATTTTTATTGTTTAAATTTTTTTTTAATAAATAAAAAACTTTGAATTTTATCCATTACTGGCACATCTGCCCTATACCTAGATTTTTAACTTGAAAAAAAATATTTTGGACATTCTTTTGAAAAATCAGTCAACCCGAACCCGACACACAAGATTCAAAACACAAACCGACCCGATCCGAACCAAAAAAGTAAAGTAAACCCGACCCGATGCTGGAATCTAGTACAATAAATACCGATTACACGGCACGGCTCTAATATTAAGAAAGATAAATTTGGTATACATTTTAAGTATTCTGCAGAAGAATAGTGGAATATTTGGCCTTCATTATCAGTCAAAGGGGGGGGGGGGTGGAGTACTATTCATTGCATCACTAATTAAAAATGAATTATTTAATCTGCTAACCATATTGCAATAAAATTTGATTTATTATATAAGACATTAGAAACTGCACGCATGTAATAAACACTGATGTAAAGAATAGTCATTTGACTGAATGATGAATATTTAACAATAAAATAATAGGATGATTACGCATTAATACCTGCTAAAATCATGTTACATTATAATTCGAAATCAAACGGTCTTACTGTGTCGTTCATTTTTACTTATTAGGAATCAAGGATAATGGAAATATAACAAAACTTAACTCATAAAGAAGAAATATTTATTTACATACTAATTTGAAATCATAATCAAGATGGATGCTGTGGCTGCGTGAATAGTCATTACGTCATCATTGAAGTTCTTTCTCATTGGTTGAAATGAGAGACTAAGATATTTCATGTATTTGTACTATGCGAGTGGTAAATATTATACCCGGTTACAGATAAAATTCTAGTAAACATGCAGATTTCTGTAGTTTTATGAAAACTAGTTTTGTAGGATTACAGATTTTTTTTTACAGTGTACTAAATCACATACTTTCTGTTTTAATTTTTGTACAAAAAAAGGCCTTCACAAAGCAAAAGATTTTTATCATTTAACCATAAGAATTTAAATTTTTAGTTAAACAATTCATATAAACAATTTTTTTTATCGATTTGTAGAAGTTTATTCAACTTATGTTTTACTTAACTTTCTATTTTATGCATAAATTGTTATTTATCATTATTTCATCAATTAAAGCTTGTTTGCTATCCACCGTTTAAAAAATTATAATCTATACAAAATCCTTAAGTACGCATGTCTTATGCTATATTTTATAAATTATTGATGAAAAATAACATTTTTTTTTTCAGAGACTAGTTCTACGTCTTTTAAAATTTGTATTTAATAAAGTGCAATAAAATATTTGGATCAGACAGAAATTATCGATAATAGATTCGACGTATTCTTGGAACATTATCTTCCAGAAAAGATAGTAATAAAATGTAAAGAAAAGACTAAGCCAATTGATATAAAATTCAATTGTTTTTAAAAATATATATAAACATATAGTGAAGTTACACATTCTAGTTTATATGAACCTCTTACAATAACGCCCCTTAACTTTTAAATGTCGACAGCTATAAAAAGGAGTCTAGATAGAGTAAAGGGGTCATGGTATCTTCGGTAATACTTCCTACAGTGCTCGCTAGCTGTGAAAATATAGGACTTAGCGTATCAGTCTCGAAAGCTTTGTTTTTAATTATAAAATGAAATATACTGTAACTTATTTAAATAAATACCCAATCTTTTTAAATGATAAAGGGTTTTACGTTAATCTGTTCGACATTTTTTCTCGAAATTCGAGAGTCACGGGGCAATAACTAGATTTACAATAAAACAGTGTAATCCTTAAATGAGTTCATTTTAATTCCAAAAAAGTATTAAAAATTGATTATAATATTTATTTTTCTAAATCTGAAGTAATTTTATATATCACGCAGAAATTGCTAAATTTTAAATAAAAGCCTTTTCTATAGGATATTCGAAAAGTTGCGTAACCCAACGAAAAATATTTTATTTAAAAGAATCATATATGATTTCCAAATTACGAACATGAACTAAATTGAAAGAGTAACTTTCTCTGAAACAAAACTAGAATAAAAGAATTAAATCAGTAGATGAACAAATTGGGAGACATTGGACGCCAAAACCTTTTGAAGCGGAATATTACAGATAATTTTTTCAGAAATGGCAATGTTGCATTAAAGGCCTATCTTTTTAAGTCTTTAATAATTTTACCAAAGATGATATTTTGAAATAATGCTGAATCATACAATTCTTTGCGCTTGGGAATATTTCACTTCCATCTTACATCATACAAAGGGTTATTTCAGGAAAACAGCATAAACTGAAACTAAAATTCCTACTGCTATACGACTTTAAATAATATAGAACTGCTATCTATTAAAAAATAATGTCATTATTATGATTTTTGGATTTTACACATTTTTTAAAAAATTGGGTTGCTGGAATTTTCGATCACCCTGTATTTTTACAAAGTAAAACGTGCAAAATATTTCTTTACCGTGCAAATCTATAATTATAAACCTTTTATCAGTAAAAGCTAACCCCTCATCTAATTCCTTTCCCTTTTTCATTTCACTCCGCGTAGAGAAAGGTGCACGAAAATTTAGTTAAAGTTTTCTGTTCCACTAAGTGTGTGCAATCTAAGAAAGGAATAGGCAGTAATCTTGTTTTTGATTACTTTTATCTTTTTTTAGAGGTCATGTAAAATAACTTGTAACTGGTACCATCATTTTATAGGAAACGGAAGCAGAATCCATGTATAGAAATAGGAGACACAAAAATATACTACAGATATTTAAAATAATTTAGAGAATTCATAGCAAATCATGAAACAATATCAATAACAAAAATTTAGGTGTGGCGTATGGGAATAAATGCACGAACGGTATTTGTGGATTTGACATGTTTTTGTCTAAGTTTTATGTTTAGGTTCTAAATTCTTTCTCATTTATATTTTTTATACAAGAAGAATCACAATAGCCGAGCAAAGGTTCAAGTAACTTCCCTTTGTGCGTTAAATATGTATGCATTTGATAGATTAAACGCTGTTAAATAAAAAAAATCGTATGTTTCGAAATATAATTTACAATTACATTGTACAATCATTGCATATAATTATACCAATAAGCTATGAAAGTCAAACACTGACTTATATGATATTAAATATGTTTCTTTTCTTGGGTCTACTTGTCAACTTTTAGTGCAAAGCTAAGAAATGGATGCGATTTTCCTTTAGAATTCTTGGCAATTCTACCTCATGAAATATGGTTTCGTAAATAGTTAGGAGGAGCAAATTGAGCCTTCTAGTTTGTCATACATTTTGATAACACACTTTACGAAAAACTACAGAACGTTTAACCTTCCAATTAACACAGTAAGTTGCAACCGCTAAGTTGCAATCCTCTCTAGAAGCGTAATCAATCACCATTGTTACAATATAGATTCAGATTAGAATGATTAAAATCTTATTTCAGAACTTCAACTTGTAAACTCTAAACTCAATTCTTACGAAAAGAACTTCATTTCTTTGTTCTTGGTTCTTGATACACATATATCACACTTGTGTACTTGACTCGAAGTCCGCTTTTAAGTCTAGAACTTCAATTGACAGTCGAAGTGGTTTTCTTTCGTTCGATTGTAGCACTATCACAAAGTCGTCTAATAAATTCATATTATTTTTAAATTATGAACAGTGTGAAAATCTGGAAACTGTAGATGGAGATTTGAAAACGGGAGATGAAGAAGAATTGTAAAAAAAAAAAAAAAAAAAAAAAAAAAAAAAAAAAAAAAAAAAAAAAAAAAAAAAAAAAAAAAAAAAACACCAATAAGTGAAAAGAATCTTTCAATATCGCTTTACTGTCGTCCGATAAACGATATTCCTCTGAGAGTATATACTGACAGAGACATGGCTGTTGTCACTCGTGGAGAATGTCTATTGTACTAATGCACGTAAGGAAAGTGCAATGTATTATAAGAGTTAATAAGAAGTTAATAAAAATTTCAGTTAAGTATGCCCATTGTGTCCACTGTCGGTTGTAATACGTATGCACCAACATGCATTTACATACATAGCTGCAGATGTTGGACACATTGAAAATAATTAACTTGAATTTATTATTACAGGAAATTTACTTAGGTGAGAGTAGCCGAATTTGGACCACTTCACTTATTTTCAGGTGTAACTGACTTAATTTTTGGAATATCTGCAAAAGATCATTACTCAGGGTCAATCTATTCATCTACTAACTAAATAAATATTTAGATCAATTTCTTTTGGAAAATCTTAAATTTTATTTTAATTTGAAAAATTTGTCAAAAGTGGTCCAAATTCAGCAACTGGTCGCCTAAGTTGGACCTCCACTCTCCTAAATTGGACCAAATAATATCAGGTTGTTTTAATGAATAGGGAATATAACTAATTTTATTAAAAGCAAAGTTTGTGATTAATGAAACAATCAAACAGAATAACAGCAATGAAATATAATGAAATCAAATATTTGAAAATAAGAGTGATTGTTTTAAATCAAAATGTATTCAAAATATAAATCAAAATTATAAGTAATTAAGAATAGAAATTATGGAACTAATTATCAGTTACTTGAATATCATGTAAGGAGTGATGCAAAGCTTATACAGGAATTTTGTTTATTGTTTTTGTTTTCCAGCGCACACAACATGGAACCGTATATGGCAATCTGAACACTGAATCATTTCTGCTATTTTATTTTTCTTACAAATTAGGCAAGACCAGTCATCACTGTCTAGATTTTTCTTTTTAGATTCTGAATTATCAGACTTTTTTTTTTTTTTTTTTTTTTTTTTTGCAACAGAAGTTTTCTTTACATTATGTTTGTAGTTCTTCTCTTCCATCATTTTCTTGCTAATTATATTACTCCTATTTTTTAAAACTCAATGTTCCAATTGCTTTTGTGCTGTGAAAGCTTCCTTTTTGTCTTTTTTTTTTTATCATTTTAGGTTTAGTTTATATGGCGATGATGTTAACGCAACTGTTTTTTGGCTTCCTCTGTACTTTGATTTAACTGAATTTAGCAAGGGAAATAACATTTCTAATTATTTTTTTGCTTTTGAGCAGGATTTGTAGCTGCAGCCTTGTTGCAGGTCAACTTCTTCACAAATTACTGTCTGCTTTTTGTTTCCTATATCTTTAACAGCTTTTACTGTCACGGGTATTTTTCTTTCAGACAGTTTGTCTATGTCTTTTTCAACCTTTTCATCAAGGTTTGAGATTTTATGCGTTTTAATGACAAAAAAGTATAATTCCACCCTCCAGAAACGTTAAAAGTCTTCCATCACAAATATCATGCAGGAAGAAAATGTTTGAATTCAACTCTGTAAAGCAAATATGCCGTAGGAATAAATAATTCAAAGAAAATAAATACAATTGAATACAAGATAAAAGGCATTGCAAACAAAATTTATTGCATAGACATGTAAAAATATTTTTATGTTTATATAGGCCTAAACTGTATACAAAAAAATTAATCCAGATATACAAAAAAACCCTTCCATGGAGATAGTAATCCATTATAAAATATAAATAGTGTAATAGTGTACAAAGCGTACCGTCCTCAAAATTCATTACTTACTTTTCAAATTTATCTGGTCCAGTTTAAGCAACTTAAATTGGCCCAATTACGACAACTGCGCCATTTTTAAAAAAAGTTAATTTCAAGACTAAGAACAAAAACGAAATCAAACAAAACCGCGTGAAAAATATGCGCAATAAACAGATGAATTCATATATGTGTATGAAAACATAACAACTTACCTTAGTTTTAAAATATTCACTTACGTTGAGTAGGAAAAAATTAGATCAAAACAGCTAACTTTAGGTTTTTTTAAATTATCTGAAAACAGCACGTGGTAGGCGGCTGCTTCTTCTAATCATGAGTGACGTCATTCTGATGAGTAGGATTTCAGCGGTAGATGGAGTCTCTTCCTGTAATTAACGGCAGAATGACAACGGTCCAATTAAAGCGGCGGTACAAATATGGCTAATCCCCCCTACATGTGTTAATAGAAAATATACATCTTATATATAATGTTTCTACCAGTGATTAATGTGGTATTCAAGACGGTGAAATTTTATTGAAAAACTATCATTTCCAAGTTTCTAATATACAATTACTTTTACCTGAAAAACTCAGTTCATACAAAATCAAAGATTCTCTGCTACTTTATATCTGACATTATTTCGCTATCTGTCATATTTTGCATGATATGGTAGATAATTTCCAAATTTCGCCACTAACAGAGTTGCGGTCACTAACATAATATAGCGCATATAGGTTTTATAGGTAGGCACTTGTATCACAATTCTAGATTTTTTCTTTCAAGAGAAATTTGAGTTTACCAGGACTACCCTTTGCATCCATGGATAGTTGCGAGTATTATACAAATTAGATGTTTTGAACTTTATTGTTTTTCATTTACTACAGGTGATGCCTAAAATTTCACAAAAGGTTTCTAGTCAATTATAGTGTGATGTGTTCGCGGTAATCAAATAGGCTTCTCATATAGGTCTCTCATATAAGCTTCTGACAATAGTGTTTAATTTAGGAATTTAATTTTTGAGAGGAGTTTAACAATCATTATACTATTTAATATTTAAGTAGGTAGGAAACGACTTCAGTAGTTTTATGCCATGTCCATATTTAGTTAACTAGTAAAGTGATAAACACTTAAAGTAATTTCTGCAGTAGTTACAATTTATTAAAGTAAAGACAAATCCATCGCGACAAACCGTATGGTTTAGCTCGAGACCAAGTGGTGATGAAAGTATTAATTTCTGGTCATTAATACTACAATTACGTTTTTTAGCACAATGGTTTTACTAAATCACGTGTTAGTAATATGTAAGGTTTCTGGCACCCCGAGCAGTAAGATGATAAACTTGGTGATTTGATCTTTTTGCTGCGATAGTAAAATACTGAACATTTCTGAAGCGACCCTTACGTCAAATTTGTCTGTCATCTTAGAGAAGAAACTTGGATAGACGAGTGAATATTGCGACATATGCACAATATACTGTGGATTTTTTAAACTTTTGGCAATTTTTCAACCTAAACCTTCTGAAATCTCTACAACCCTGTTCGTTTCATCATGTGTCACTGCAACCGAAGACAAAGAATTTTCAAGAATATTAAGATAATGGGTCTTAGGCCTAAGAGTAGGATAATAAATATTTTTTTCGAAATATGTACCATGCGAACCTAGAAAATGGTGGAAAATTTAAAATAATCTTCGTAAACTGAAAAGCATAGAGCAGATTATAAGACCTGAGGCATATGTAAGCTATAAATAGTACACACATATATATTTTAGTTGACCTCTATGTTTTCCCTCATTGGATCGAAAGCTTCCAAGCCTCGTTACATATCTTGGTTAGACATCGAAGATATTTTTTAGACACAGTTTCGGGGTATAGGAATAGGATGAAGAAAATTTATTAGAAAATCTCACATTTTTTCCCTCTCCCAGTCTGGACGTTATCATGTTTCTAAACTCTCATAATTATTCCGGCCGGGTCGTCTACTAATTTAAATAAATAATGCGCTGAATAAGAAAAAATGAAGAATGAAAAATTATATGCACATTGTATCTAAAATCTTGTGAAAAATAATGTAATATCGGAATGATATATAAAAAAAAAACACTGTTTAAATTAATAAACGGCTCTTGTAAAAACTATCTGAACAATTTTGTGTATATTTATTACGATATATATATTTTTTTTTATAAATGCAGTAAAGTGTATTGTTGACAGTGTAAATTAAATAAGAGGAGTTCTTTAGAATTATTTTACGAATTTGGTCTAAAAATTAACTTTCGTTCCATATAATTTATATTTGTTTAAAACCTACTTCTAGAATATATTAAAATCAATTTTGCCATTTTTTTTTGGATAAATTAAAAAACTTAATAACAAATTTTCTTCCGAATTATCATTTAAAAATTCAATATCTTTGAAAAGATTTCATTAATTTTTCGAGACTAAGCGCTGGATAAATTTATATGGGACATTTTAAAAACTCAAAGACGGTTTTTCAGTCATATAAACTTGAATTTAATATGAACTGCATCTGTTTTTATTCTGTGCATTTTTCTGTTTCCGTAAAAGTTTGTACTCTGCATTTTAACTTTATACGTGTTTCTTTACGCATAAAAGTTTGTACTTTTCATTTTAGCAGTGATGCATATAAACAACATCTTCAAGGGAATTGAATATTTCTCCTATTTATATTTCAAAGAAAAATATTAAAATTTCCTGTAGAAACATAAAAATATCCTACATAAAAGAAATTTTATTCAAAGTCATCGTGATGGAGGAAAAACACTTGTTATGTTTTAAATAATAGAATGTATAAAGGCTTTAAAAAAGTTATGAAAAGTATTTGAATTAGCGTACAAAGTTGTTTCCAAGAATAAGAATAAAATCAAAATGTAATAAAATATGAGTTACCACAATGAGCTTATTTCATGCAACAAATCGGATCAAGACCATATTTAAAAATAACATGGTGGTCACAATGTGAAATCATCTCCTGTTGATTTTGGAGTGACATTTATGACCTGACGTACGTGAGTTGCCACGGCGTCACGAACATTTAAAAATTCGTCAGAAAACATTCTTTATAAAATATAATGTGGTTTCAAATGTTCTTGTCTCATTTTAGGTAGCTTTCATTACAAAAAGCTACCTATAGCAGCCGTTCGGAGGAAAACGATTCCGAAAAATTTTGGTATATTTTCACCGATCATGACCCCCAGACCCCAAAACCAACTCCGTTCAAAAGTTGATATATATATATATATATATATATATACACTGCTCAAAACAATTAAAGGATATTTGAAGTTTTATATAAAATAAAGATATAAACGAAATTTTTTTTTGCCGAAAATAGAAGAAGAGAATCACAAATGCAAATTTTTCTGGTTTTCAAACTGTGGAGTATACAAATTTTGTGTTCGACGTCAAAAACGTCGCTTCAGCGGCAGCGAATGAAATTTGACTTTCAACTGGATAAAAGAGAATGAACACAAGGATGATCGGCATTCAGTGATTGCTTTGTTTCGATGAGTACGATGTCTCAGCGAAGTCATTTGACAGATTCAGAAGCTTTGAGAATTGTTGGTAGGTTAGAAGGGGGCCAAACTCAAGCCGAAGTAGCGCAAGCCATTGGAGTGTCACAAAGTGTCATTTCCAGGATCTGGAACCATTTTTTGGAGAGTGGATGTGGAGGGCGAAGACCAGGGCAAGGTCGTAGACGGGCAACAACGCCCAATGAAGATCGGTATTTAGCGTTAACAGCTCGGAGACACCGAACCATGAACGCTACTCTTCTCCAACAACACCTTCGCTCGGCTACAGGCACCACGATTTCAACTCAGACTGTCCGAAACCAGCTCCATGCTATAGGTCTGTATGCTCGCCGACCGATGGTATGTGTTAGATTAACATCAAGGCATCGTCGCGACCGCAGGGAGTGGGCAACCGAGCATGTCAACAGGAGGAGAAATGAATGGAGCAATATTCTGTTTTCTGACGAGTCCCGTTTTTCTGTGCATCCGGATAATAGGCGTATTTTCATCTGGAGGGACCGTGGCAGTAGGAATAATCCTGCGTTCGTGCACGAAAGTGTCAGATTTGGCGGTGGAGGAGTGTTGGTGTATCGTGGCATCTCCATTGACGGGCGCACTGACCTCTACATCATTCGAGATGGAGCTCTGACTGGTCGCCGATATAGGGATGAGATCCTCAGACCTATTGTAGTCCCTTACGCTGCAGCAATCGGAGATAACTTCATTTTAATGGACGATAACTGCAGGCCACATCGTGCAAACCTGGTGGAGGATTTCCTTTTCGAGGAAGGAATCGTTCGAATGGAATGGCCAGCGTGTTCTCCAGACATGAATCCAATCGAGCACGTTTGGGACGCTCTAGGAAGACGAGTTTCTGGCCGCCAACAACCCCTACAAATTCTCCAAGAACTGGAAAGAGCTCTTCTGGAAGAGTGGGGCAGAATACCCCAACTCGTCATTAATAGCCTCATTGAGTCCATGCCTCAAAGGTGTTCAACGTTGCTGGCCGCCCGTGGAAACCATACCCCTACTGAAAATGATTTTCTTTGAAGAAAACACCTTTTCTTATTCTTTTTTTCTCATATGCACAAATTGTGTTTTTTTCTTTTAGTACACAAATGCGCAATAAAATGCATTGTTTTCTGCCAAACATGTGTAATTTATTCTCATATAACCTACTATGTCTGTCGACCATATATCAATCAGCTAAACAGTTTACCAGATACAAAATCCACCTAAAACTGCAATATCCTTTAATTGTTTTGAGCAGTGTATATATATATATATATATATATATATATATATATATATATATATGTATGTATATATCATCTTTGTCACACTCACTGTAACCGTTTCTGAACCGATTTGGATGGAACTTGGTGTGTACATAGTACATACCAATGTCTCAACCGAGTTCGTTGGCCAGCTTCATCCGCCATTTTGTTTCGAATTGGCGGCCATTTAAAATGTTTAAAAAGTTTTAAAATTTAAAATGAGGTACAAAAAAATTAGAAATTAAAAAAGATTTTTTTCTTATGTATTTCACATTGATACAAAGATTCCGAAACATTTTTTGTTTCGTCTATATCTTAAAAGTGGCTGAGTTATAGCACTTTGAATTTCTAGTGTTGCTGATATTTTGAAACGATCTGAAATTTGTCTGAAATAACAGGCTTATTTATGAACCGATTTGGATGTAACTTAGTGTATACATAGTACATACCAATGTCTTGACCGAGTTTGTTGGTCAGCTTCATCCGCCATTTTGTTTCAAAATGACGGCCATTTAAATATTTAAAAAAAATTAAAATTCCAAATGAGGTACAAAAAATTAGAAATTGAAAAAGATTTTTTTTTAATGTATTTGATCTTGATACAAAGATTCCGAAGCATTTTTTGCTTCGTTTATATCTTAAAAAATGGCTGAGTTATAGCTCTTTGAATTTCTAGTGTTGCTGACATTTCGAAACGATCTGATTTCTGTCACGCGAAGGCATATTTATGAACCGATTTGAATGTAACTTTTTGTGTACATAGTACATACCGATGACTTGACTGAGTTGGTTGGCAAACTTCATCCGAAATCTTCTTTCAAAAGGGCGACCATTTAGAAAGTTTAAAATTTAAAGTCTGGTACAAAAAAAAAGTAGAAATTGGAAAAACATTGATACAAAGATTTCGGAGAATTTTTTGTTTTGCTTATATCTTAAAAAATGGCTGAGTTATAGCACTTTGAATTTCCAGCATGGCTGACATTTTGAAACGAATTGATTTTTGTCACGCGATAACACGCTTACTTATTAACCGATTTGCATGTGAGAAGGCATGTGCATGGTATAGGGGAGATGGGGGAACATGTGAACACGGGGTACATGTGAACATCGCAATTTTTCTATAGTTATTAAAAGTTTTTTCATTTGCAAAAATTTATTAAAGATGATAATACCTGCAGACATATGGTAAAAATATTTTGAAGCTCTATGGCATTTTGTTTGTCCTCTGTAGCCAAAACACTGTTTTTAGATCTCAAAAGTAAAATCTTTGTTCCATGTTGATAAGCTAATAACTTTATTTATTTATTCATTTATTTGAATTTGAGTGTTTTAACATATACTATGAATACTAATAAATATTTTTGATACAGATCTTTTTCTTCTAAAATTGAGAAATGTTAATGATTTATCAATTTAACAAAAGGAGTAATGTGGGGCACTTGTGAACAGACTACACTGTTAAAAATTTGCAGCATTCTGGCAGGTCATTTGACCGTTTTTTTTTCGAAAATGTTTACACAACCGTAATTTTACCACTATTCTGACCATATTATTGGCATTTTATGGTCAGAATAAAGTTAAATTATGGTTATGAAACCGTTTTTTCAAAAAACGGTCGAATGACATGCCAGAATGCTGCAAAATTTTTAACAGTGTAGTTGGGGCAGATATGAGCAGTTCATAAGTGCCCCAATACTCATTCTGTGATTCTGTTTCTTTCAGTTAACATAATGAGAAATGATGTAAGTTCCATTATCTAAAATGTTCCTGAAATAGAAGATATTTGCCTCACACAAAGTTTATTTTGTAATTAAACTTCCACAAACACATCTTTCAGCAAATACATAAAGAGCAACAAGCTCGTTTACGTTCAATTGTACTTTAAATAAATTTAATGTTTTCTAAAATGCAATAAGTGTTATATATTATTTTACTAAACGGTTTGCAACAATATTTTTTATGCATTGTTAATACAAATGTATTACCTTGAACAACTTTGCAAACTTTTCTGTTACATTTGTTCTAACCTTGCAATGATGGCTTACTTCCATCTCTAAAACATTTATGTATATGATGCTTTGAATGGAGCTATGCATTCAAAATACCATATCCATAAATACCAGTAATATTTTAAGAAAGTAAAATTTTTAAACTGATAACTACCGTAAAATCCCGATTGTAACCCCCCTCCCCCTTTTTTTCAAAAGCAAAAGAAGCTGGGGGGGGGGGGGTATAATAGATATTTTTTTTAATCATTAAAAAACCCTTCTTTATTTATAATTTACAAGTAGTAAATAAGGCAAATACAGGATTGAGAATCTTTCGTATTTCGGCAGATTTCCGATAAATAGTATATAAAGGCCCCCTCCCTAAAACTTCCCCCAAACAAAAACCCCTAAGCAAAATTTAAAAGTTTTAATTTCTTTTTTAAAATTGCTTCTTTATTTTTTTTATTTTATTGCAAAAATATTTAATGAATCATCTAAGCCTATCCCCTCCAAATCTACTTAATTTCATTTTATAATCTTTTGCTTAAAAGTACTCAGAACCTAGACTGCACTCAGAAACGAGAGAAATATGTGTATATATATTTCTTTATGGTGAATTTAGAAGGTAATATAACTAATGATTATGATGACAAATGAATAACAGAATAAAAAGCATGTTAAAGGATATTTTTTTTCCTTATGTTCACATGTGCCCCACGTGTGTTCACAACTACTCCGCTGATGGGGCACATGTGGACAATTTTTTGAATTTATAAAACTATAAAAAAATGCAAAAAAAAACTATACTGGTGATTTTTAAAAAATTACCATGTGTAAAAGAAAGTTCTGTTTACTATATTAAGTAGTTTTTGTTTACAGAAATTAGTCCAGTTATGAGAAAAAGCTATATTTATGCGAACTGTTCACATGTGTCCCCATCTCCCCTATAGCAATGTCTCGACCAAGTTAGCGGGCCAGATTTATACGCCATCTTGTTTTAAAATAGCGGCCATTATTTTTTTTTTTCTTAATTTAAATTTAAAATGAGGTACAAAAAAATTAGAAACTGAAAAAAATTTCTTTCTTAAGTATTTGACCTTGATATAGGGATTCCGGAGCAGTTTTGTTTTTCTTTATCTTTAAAAATGATTGAAATATAGCACTTTGAATTTCTAATGTGGGTGACATTTTGAAAAATCTGATTTTTTTTGCCAGCGACAGCACTCGTATATATCAACCGATTCCTATATGAGTGAGCATGTGCACAGGAATTACAAAGTTCTAGACAAAGTTCATTGGTTAGCTTCACCCATCATCTTGTTTTAAAATGGCGGGCACTTCAAGACAGCGCCGAATTTGGTGACCAAATATTAGTCACTTTAAATAAAACGAGTTTGGATACAGCTGACTAATTTCGCGAAATTCTGATTCACATTCAATATTGACAAAAATTAGTATTGAATTTTCTATATTCGGATTCCACTAATTTGAGCTTAATGTGTTTAAATAGTATAAGCTGTCTCTTTAAAAATAAGGAATATGAAAGCTACCTGTTCCTTCTGACACTGGCCGGAAGGACATTTATATTTTTAATGAGTTCTCATTATAATCAGAATGTGACGTTACAGAGTGGTGACAGTTTGATCACACATGTGACTGACCACTGTAACTTGCAGCTACGTGAATTCCGCTATGCTTGCTGCACGGTTAGCTCAGGCTCCAGATATCATTTTTGATCGGGAAAAACGCTGTAGCAAATAACAAACCAGAGGTGTCTAAATTTATTACCAGCGGGCCGTTTCCGAACAAAACACTGAACTTTCGCCGCATGCTGCAAATGTTTTGGACAAAGAACTTTGCGGCAATTTATATCCAACCATTCATGCATTTTAATTGACCCGTCACTAGATTCTCGTCTTTCGTCAAACTGATCAGGGCTGCCACAGGCGACTATTTTTATATTCTGTTCGCACCAGAATTTTCTAATATAAATTTTGATGTGAATTTTTGTAGCAAATGTTGTCGGAAAATTCGGAACAGAATCACCTCTGAACTTGCCAATTGGTCGCGGCAAATAACGCTAAGCTTCACAACAGATCTCGGGGAAAAAATAGCGAAATTTGTTTATCGGTCGCGGTAAAAAATCGGGACTTTCAACGATCTTTTGCGGTAAAAACTCGTAAAATGTGTCAATCTGTCGCGCGAAAATATCATGAAATTCGCAAAGCGTTCGCAAGAGTTGATCGTAGTTTCAAAATGCAAAATTTTTCTGAAAAAGGTAAAATTTTTTGGAAGGGAGCCTCCCGCCCACGGTATTCTTTTGGGCGGGATTTCAAAATTTTGGGCGCGAATCCCGCCATCCCGCCCTGAAATTCAATCCCTGAAATATTTTATAAATGTGTATGGAATAATGTGTTTGTGATAGATTTTTATTCACTTTTTTATACATTTATTTGCAAGTCTTTTACCAATATTTTATGTTTAATCATTAAAGTATTATTCAGTTATTTTATTATAATTCATTTTTCACATATTTTGATTTTATTTTGTAAGAAATGCTGAAACGCTTTCATTTCGGCAAATATAAAATAATGTTTACTTTGCATTGCGTGATTCACCGATATTCTAATAGATTAAAATTTTCTTTAACTTACAAAATTGTTAAAGCTTTTTTTAATAAAGTTTTATGCCACAGCTTATCAGTCGAAGATACTATATATATATTATAAAATTTTATTAAATTCAATTTTATTCTGATTTTCTAAATTTTATTAATCTTTATTCAATTATTTTAGTATATAAACTATACTATTAAATTTCTTCACTCAAAAAAAGAAAAAAAGTTTTTTCTCAAAGTCGCATTTTCTTATAATTCCACTAAAACAAAATATTTTGAAGAATGACAAATGATACCGATAAATATAACATTTAAACATAATGTAGTCAGTCCCCAACAAAAAGAAAACAAAGCATAAAACAAATATCTATTGAATTAAACTTTACAATATTTTACACTATATGAAATTTCACACTATTTAAAGAAATAGAGTGGGAACACAAAGTACTTTTCACCAATAAGAATAAACTTTATTTAAATTAAACTATCCAAGCTTTCGCGATGTAATCAAAACTTTGAGAGTTGATGAAGTTCCAAACTTTGAGAGAAAACTTACATAAAAAAGGCCTCATTATTTCCTAATTTAAACCAAATTTTAATGTAACAGTAGATCGGTAAATCCGTAATTTAAAGTAAACATTACCTAACATTTGCCGAAATGAAAATGCTAAAAAATTCTTAAATCTAATATATAAATATCGTATATTACACAAAGTAAAATCAAAATATACAAAAAAACACAGATTAATTTAAATTAATAACTCTTTAATGGTTAAACGAAAATTAATAAGACTTACTGAGATTTTTTATGTGCACGTACATGTCAATAGATGCTTTCAGTCGTGACGTCAGATATGACGTTTTGCTTGGAAACTAACTCCAAACAAACCGTTGCTATGCTGCGTTTTTTATTTATATTATATTTTATAGCTATATTTTGAAGTGATATCGCATAGATATATGTTTATATACTTTATATGCAGTGGTAACATTTTCTACAATTTATATTTAATAAGATATGAAACATAGCAACCGTTTGTTTGGAGTCAGTTTCCAAGCAAAACGTCATGATTGACGTCGCACTGAAAGCGTCTATATAAAGGTTACTCTATCTAAAGGTTGCGCCATTTCACCCCGTAGCCAATAGGGAGCGACTCGCTGCATGACGTCACCCCGCGTGCTTAGATCCGTTTTCCAATTGACTTTGCATTAGAAACGGGCTATATTTAATTGAAAAATATCAGTAGAAATTTTCGTGTGAAAAGAATTTTAACGATTAAAAAATATTCCTTATACATTGGACAAACACCACATCTAAAATTTAAACTATTATCTCTTTTTAACTCTTTGAAATTTAATTGTTAAATCTGCTGTCTTTTTTCATTAAGTTTCGTTTACGATTCAATATAAAAACGTTAATTTACATTAAAAGAATGTAAAATAGTAATTTTTATAAGTAAAAAGACCTACAAAAGAAGCAAATTTGATTTTTATATGACTGCAGTTAATATTTTGTTAATATTTTTTAATATACTAGTATATTTATAATATTTCATCGGTAATCAATTTGAAAACTAATATAATTCTAATGTTATTATTTCGCTATGTTTTTAGTAAAGAGCTATTTCATAAAAAATTAAAAAAAAAATAATAATAACTTAGGTTTCGCCCTCCCTCACACCCCAGTTTGAGTTTTGCGTAATTAGATTACACAAGCAAATTAAATAGAAACTTTCATAAGTAAATATTAATATTATTAAACTAAGATATTTATACTATATATAATTATATCAATTGTTGAAAATAAAATTTGAAATTCAGAGTAATACATTTTTTAAACACATTTCAAAAAGGTTATTTAGAATAATACTTTAATGTTGCATAATAACAATTAATGTACATGTACATCCATAAGGGAGAGAAATTAAAGCAAATTTTTGCGCAAAAGAGTCTTTAACATTTAAACAATATTTTTCACATCCAAATAAAGTGCCATATTTAAATTTTAAAATTATATATCTTTTCAGCTTTTTAGAATTTATTGTTGTTTCTTTCAGGTTCCATTTATGCGTCTGATGTCATTTAATATCACACTGAAATTTTTTATAGAAGAAAAATTAAGGCAAGCAGTATTTAAAAAAAAGAGATTTAAAATACAAATAAAAATAAAAACTATAATTATTAAATTGCCGAATTCCTAAAACAAAGATTTATATGCTATAAAAAATTTAAATTTTAAATTCAGAAGAATATAAATACCTTCCGAAAAGGTTATTTAAAATTAATTATAGTTTAATGATGTATTATCATAAAATTATACAAAACATTTAATAATTAATGTATTTTAGGTTTTTACCCTCAGAATATGCTTTAATTTCAAGCATATGATTTCATCACAAAATGCGTTTTGTATGTACTTCAGATGCGCGCTCCATTATTTGATATTTTATCATGCAATCACAGTTGATTTACTTCCGTTTTTTTCCTTTTTTGGCAGAGTATCTCTTTTTTATTTCTGATGAATATATTTCGCTAAGGAGCTATTTCACTCACATGAAAACACCCGATCGCTAATGTTAAACCTATGGGAGAATTTTTTTTTAAATATTTCGTTTGAATTCGAACGTTTTAATTTTTTTTTTCTGCATTGGATAGTCTATGTCGATCTGTACAAAGGCCGTTTATTACATTTAGATTTTCTTTGCAATTTTTTTTATTAAGATACTTCACTTTCGAAACCGGTTCCGAAAGTAAAAATTTCATAATTAAAAAAAACTGCAAACAAAATAATAAAAGTAAAAAACAATCTTTGTAGACATCGTCCTAAGCTGTCCAGTGCAAAGAATATATATATATATATATATATAACCATAATATAATTACAAATCATGATGTATTTCCAATTACGATAATTAAATCAATAAATTAATAAATTTAGTATCAAATCATAACTGTGACAGTGTACGAAATACTGATGGAACCCTATACAAGTAATACAAATTAAGCAAAATCCACTAATTCACTAGCACATTGCATACGATTAATCCATATAAACATATGAAAAACCACCAAATTTTATATATATATAACCATTATTATATATATTGAAATGCAAACGAGATATTTTTAAAAATTCTCCCATAGGATGCGATTTTTTGCGTAGAATGAAAGTTCTGATTTTCACAAATGATTTTATTATATTTCTGTGCCTGTTTGGAAAACCAATTTAATTTTTTGCAAGCATTTTCAATAATATTAAATTCTTTCGAAAGTGAGCTGACGTCAATTTCATTAAGAATATTTTTTAACAGTTTACATCTTCAATGGATTTATCACATTGAAAGTATATCGATTCGTCCGAAGGAATTGGCTGTAACGTATTTAATTGATTCACCTAATAAATTGTCAAACTGTCATGCAATTTATAAAATTTTGTTTTTCTGTATAACCAGCAATATACCTAAGTTTTTGAAAAGAGCAATTTACAGAAGGTATGGTGAATGAAAATTCTTTGCCTTCAATGTTATTTTCATGCTGCTTGAGATTTCCCGAATTTTTAGATGCATGGTAATTATTATTTTCACTAGTGTTATATACATGTTATTATTTATTTTAAAATGATCTGCATTGCTACCATTTTCAATGACTTTATTTACAATATTCACTCGATTGAAAGTGATAGGAATAAATTCGGAAATTTCAGCATTGTGCACGTTTACATGAAATAATCCATAAAAAAAAAAAAAAAAAAAAAACAGATTTCTTCAGTTATGTATAAGGCGAAACATATTTTTGTTTTATCTTTTGTTTAAAACATGTTGAAACAGCATAAGTACTAGGCATTTTAAGCAAAGCACTAAAAATAATACGTTATTTTAAAACTTTTCCAACTGATGTTTCATTAACGAAATCTGAGAAATAGCTACCGCGTAATATTTAGGAAAAGTGATTGGAAATAGCTCTTTCGGAGAAGCAGTTTAAGCTTCGTGTGTGGGCAAACGGTCCTGAGTGTCAAAGGAAATCACAATACATGTTTATTCCCCTCCCCCCACCCCCACCCCCACCCCCCCACCCCCCGCCCACACACACACACATCCAATTCCAATGATCGACTAAAGATAAAAAGCAATAAAAACGTCAACTTAGCACAATAATAATGATGATAATAACACACAACTGTTTCATTTGAAGGGAAAAAATCCTCTATAATCGCTTTATTCTTCGAAAAAAATATTTTCGCTAGTAAAAAATGTTTTGTCTTGAAGAAATATGCTCTCCTTTGATCAAAAACAAAAAGTTTTTTGAGCAGATATTCAATTTTAAATGCAAAAATAGTCTCTTTTCTGTTGCGAGAATTCTCCTTAGCACGCACAGTGACGTCATACGTACGGAAACCTTGATACCGAAACTAGAGGGAAATGGCACCCCCGGTCAATATATACGTGTTAGTGATACAATCCTTATAATCTATAAGCAACAATCCCTTCGCTTCGTACGATGTGAAATGAATGAAGGTGGGAGACGATCACTGTCACTACGCAAGTTAAAAGGGGACGGAATCGACACAAAGCCGAATTCTTAGAACTTTTCCTGAACCCCTCTGACCTTGACGAGGATCGCGGGATGTTTTTATCACTGATCATGGAAGACGGTAGTATTCCGAGTGACGCAGCCTTAAGCCTAAAATCGTATCGTATCGTATCGTAGAATTCGTAGATGGCGGAACTCATATATACAGCTAACTCGACATCAAAGAAAATGCGAAAAGCCGCCTGTTAATAACTCATCAAATATAGGTCCTATTGTTCTGATTTTTTTAAAACAGTCTTATATCTGCAGTCTAATCCTATTCTGAATTTTTTATAATTCTACGTGCAGTATATTTTCAGATCTGTAAACCCATTTTGAAAGCAATTTCGATGGTGTAAGTTTGTCTTTTTTTTTTCTCCGAAACGGTCTAGATTTTTTTTAAAACATTAATATATAAAATGAATCTGTTTTTGACGAAGTGGATAAGACTAACCTAGTATCTAGGAAAATTCTTAATTTTTATATAATCCGCATGAAAAAATGGACTTCTTAGGATCGCGGATTACATGTTATTCTATGGGCTAGCAGACAGAACGTTGCACATCGGTTTTGCGCGGTTTAGGTCACAGTTAAAGATCTGAATATTGGCAATAAATCTTTTTTTAAACTACGAAAACAGTTTATTATGTGCTTTAAAATACTTAGACTGATTTTATAAAATGGAGCAGTATTTTGTAATTATAGATATTTTATTTCATTGTTATTCATAGTAAATAAACATTTTTTAAGGAGAAAATATTTCACATTTTAAAAAAAATTCTCGTATCGAAATGAAAATTCATCGCGTTCGCCATAAGACTTCGCCATGTATCACTACGCGATACGCGAAGTTGACTGAAGAAATAAGAAATATCAAAGATCTTGAAATGGTATTCCAAGGGGAGAAAGTGAGTACAATTTCTAATTATCCAGACAGCATTCTTTGCAACCGATCCTTTCTAATTAGTATAATGTTCTGAATTGTTTTTATTTTCAACAATACTTATAACTGTTTTCCTTACAAAATAACGTTCATGTGTGGCATAGGTATTTCTTGTGATACGTGAGTGTAATACAGATAGATTACTAATTTAATTTTGAGTTTTCTTTTAAAGAAATTAAACAAAATCTTTCATTTTTAAAGAACGCACAATTTAAATAAAAGGTATGACGAAATCAAAATTAAGATTTCCAATCCCGTTTATAAAATGATTCATTTGCGAATCGTTTCTAATAATATTATAAACGAAAATTGACTTAAAATGACATCTTTCGTTTATTTATTTTTTTTATATATAACTCTTTTCAGCTTCAAAAATCAAAATCAAAGCATCGTAGTATTTTATTTTTATAAAATTTAACCTAAAGGGGAAAAAATTCTTATTGCCGTTTATCTCAGTAACAAAAGAAAAACAGAAAAAAAAAACAAAAATAAAAACACCTGAAGCATTTCTTTTAGGCTAATTGATTACAGCCATGGGTGCAAGACCTTCAGTCTCAGGACTGATTTCAGTCTTGGACATATTTTTGACTGATAGTAAATTCTACTTTATATACTTAAATTATCACGATTAGCTGAAAATGAACCATTTTATCCTGACTGGTTGTTTTGAGCTCCTAAAAGTAAAAATTTTCATCATGACACTTTTCCTTATTTAGTAATTAAAGTTTATAGATAAATAAGATAAAACAGCTTTTTTGCAAAAGTAAGATACTTGTTTTTATTTAATTTTAAAGTTAATATGCTTAAAAGAAAGCTTTAAATAATTTACTTTTAAAAAATATAAAAGTAGCCAGCTCCCTTATATGGTATTTGTGGTAATGAAGTATTATTGTAAATAAGAACAATTCAGAACATGTTACTATTTAGAAAAGATTGGTTTCACAAAATTTCATTAGCAGCTGCATTGTAGCTGTCATGATAATTAGACTTTGTATAAACTAATAAAATGATTACTGAGTAACCATTTCAATTAATATATTAATCTGACTCGCATCTTAAATTAAATATTAAGTTTTTATTCTGCTTTCATTAAACCATTCACTATTCTGTAACATTCCGCATATTCCGACTACAAAAATTCTTTTTATCAATTCCACCTGTACACTGGAGGGTTGCCGTGCCACTTACAGAGTAGCGCGTTTATCGCCTCGTTGTGCAATAGCATTTGAAAGATCACCACACTAACATAAAAAAGTAGCAATAAAAGAAAAACAAAATTAATCAGTTGATTGTAAAAAAACCCGCTCCATTCTCGGTCGGGGGAGGAACATCACAAGAAAAAAAAAAACCTCGCGAAATTTGACAGTATGTCAGGGGGGGGGGGGGGGGGAATCCAAAACTTCATGAAAATAGTTGTAACTTTTCTAATAAATACAGGGCTTGAAATTCAATTTTTCATAGGAGGGGAGTCTCCCTGCCAACATTTATAAATGGAGGGGAGTTGACCTATTTGGGAGGGAGAAAAATAATCTAAACCCCACTGTTATTTTACGTGCTTTTTAAAGATTTATATTAATTATTTTGTCATGTCTGCATTAATACAGGCATGACAAAATACCATTGAAGCAATTTAAATCAACAACTCAGAATAATGATGCAAAATGTTTTTTTTTATTATTATTTTTAAAAAAGTAAGAAATCAGGGGTGATTCTGAGTAAAAAAAAAAATTTCTGAAACTGACAGCAAATTTTATGAAAGGTTACAACAGAGGGGATGAAGGTGGGGGGGGGATTACTCCCAACACTAGCTATATTTTTTTTTTCGTGCCCCTTTGACGAAATTTGCGAGTTTTTTTACGAATTTGCCGTTATTTCGTAATCTTTTGACGAAATTTGCCGTTTTCCCGCGATCTTTTAACGAAATTTGCTGTTTTTCCGCTATCCTTTAATGAAATTAGAGTTTTTTGCGCGATTCTTTGACGAAATTCGCGTGGTTTTTCTCGTGATCCCTGGACGAAATTCGTGTTTTTTCGCGATCCTTTGACAAAATGTACGTTTTTTCGCGATCCTTTGACAAAATGTACGTTTTTTTTCGCGATCCTTTGATGAAATGCGCGTTTTTTTCGCGATCCTTTGATGAAATGCGCGTTTTTTTTTCGCGTTTCTTTGATGAAATCCGCGAGTTTTTTTCAGCGGCCGTTTGACTAAACACTAAATTCGTGTTTTTTCCTTGATCCTTTAACGAAATTAGCTTTTTTCCGCGATCCTTTGACGAAATTCTCTTTTTTCACGATCCTTTGCCAAAACTTGCATTTTCCGGCGTTCCTTTGCCGAAATTTACGATTTTTTTTGCTATCCTTTGATGTAATTTGCGCTTTTTTGCGATCCTTTGTTGAATTTCGAGTTTTTTCCCGCGATCTGACAAAATTCACGTTTTTCCGCAATCCCTTGACAAAATTTGTGTTTTATTCTGAATACTTTGCGACGAAATTGGCGATTTTTTCCTCGATCGATTGACGAAATTGATTTTTTCGGCGATCATTTGTCGAAATTCGCGATATTTTTCTGTTGAACTGATGACCGACTTTTCCTAATTTTCGGAAAATTTGTAACAGAATCATCCCTGAATTCGCCAATCGGTCACGGACACTTGTCAACCGATCTCGAGAAAAAAATAATGAAATTTGTCTATCGGTCGCATGGAAAATTTGTGAATTTCAACGATCTTTCATGGTAAAAAAAAAACGCAAAATGTGTCAATCAGTCGCGCGAAAATATTGGGAAATTTGCAAAGCGTTCGCGGGAGTTGATCGTAATTTCAAAATGCAAAATTTTCAGGAAAATGGTGAGATTTTTTGGACGGGAGCCTCCCGCCCACGATATTATTTTGGGCGGGACTTCAAAATTTTGGGCGCGAATCCCGCCATCCCGCCCTGAAATTCAAACCCTGAAATATGTTACATATAACATATGGTAGTAATAATCAGTATGATGAAAATACAAGTATTTTTTAAAAATAAACTATTTAATGATTTTTTTATCCCTATTACTGTATTTGATTAATAGTAGTTCAAGAGCCATCATTTTATATTGTAAAATCCTTAAAAGCATTCTGCAAACAGTCCTTGTTCAATCACAAAAGCCTGCCACTAAAAAATTTTAATGCAGAAGATGTAATGTATTTCTCAGATATAAACAATGAATTTTTCAGTTAAGAAGCACATGTATTTTACAAATATTGCTATTTCTTGGAACGCTAAATATGATACATTATCGCCTTTAACACATTATTTTGGAGTAATGAAAACATTGTTATTATATTAAATTTTTTTGTAAATGAGTGTTATAATCAGAGCAGCTCATGACAGGTTTTTCTTGCAGCACTAAAATGCATGCTTTCCAAAAGTTTTTTTTTTTTTTTTTTTTTTTTTTTTTTTTTTTTTAATATATATATATAAATTTTTGCCTTATTTAATGGAAGAAAATTCTGCTAAAAATAAGGCAAAGATTTCATTATTAAAAATAGTGAAAAAGAATAAATTGACCAGCCATGCATTTAGTGTTCCCAAAACTGTTAGTCATGAGTTACCACTGTTTATAATGATTTTGCCCAGGCATATTTGGATGTTATATTTCAAGGTAATATCTTTAAGGTAATAATGTGTGATCTATACCTATTATGTGAAATTTCATAATTTGCACATTTTCTGGTTCCAATGAATGTAATTTAAAGCATGTATACGAAGTAAATTTAATGATGTATGAAATATGATCTATATAATGCAAAATTCTATAATACGCACAACTTCTCATACCAAGGTGTGCATTATAAAGATCTTCTACTGTATTTATATGTAGTTCACACATAAAAAACCTTAAAGATGTAGTATCTGTAAGAGGACATTATTACAACTTTATATTTTTTTCATTCTGTAGCACAAATTACTCAGCTTAGAATTTGCCAATCAAAACATTGCCATCTTTATTTTTTTCCACTGTCTTTATTTAGCTCAGAAGTGATTAAGATTTTTTTATATTGTAAATCCTAAAGGTTATAATAGCAAAAAGGCATCTTTAAGCCCTTGGGGATGAGCGACCGGTATACTTGGCCACTTAAGGTGTTCAGAATCCTTCATTATTCTCACCACTTATTTTTAATTGTAAAGTTTACCTTCTTTAATGGGAGCATTTCTGTGATTCAATTACAGAAAATTTTCTGTTTTTAAAAACCTGTAGTAAAAGGTTAAAAATTAACCAAAGGGCTCTTGTCGCGAAGGGGTTAAACATCTTGAATTACAGTGAACTTTAATAACCCTTGGCTTTAATTGCCAGTACTCTTCCAATTGAGCTATCTGTACGACAGACCAGCCAACACAATATTCGCTCAGAACAACTATTATCATGACACCAATTGATTGCGTGAAAAATAATTAAAAGTGTACATGATTATATATTTTATTATTAAGCAACAGACTTTGCAGATCCGATTTTCTAAAAAGCTTTAAAGATTGAAATCTCTAGGCTGGAGTGGGAAAGTGGTAATTTTGAGGAATAGGAGGATAATTTATATAGAAGAATTTTCTGTATAAAAATAAAGATTTAAATTTTTTTTAATGTTGGGAAGTAGGGGGAGGGAGAAGAGGTGAAATGTACAGTCACAATGTACACAATGTACAATGGAAAAAAAAAAGTAAACACCCTCTACTAACTCCTTAACAAACTATTATCGTAGACAAAAGTTATTGGTACCGAACGATTGGAAATAAAGTCTATTTTTAAATTATGTATATAAAATTTGCTTAGGGGGGCATCTACATATTAAAACAAATCCAAACTTCATTTTTTTCAATGGCAATACCCAATTTTAACGAGATATTTCAAATCTTCGGTTCAAACTATGCCTAGGCACCAAATTTCAAGTAATTTGAATAATAAGTTTTTGAATTATAAACATTCAAAATTTAGTGCTTCTAATGTTAAATTATATTTTCATATTTTTATTCATATCTCCGGAAATTATGCTCCTAATGTGCTTTTTTTTGTGTAGCAGTAATACTAACATACCCAAACATAAATACGTTGAATTTGCAATTTTTATAATTTTATGATATGAATTATGAAATTAATATTCGAAAAAATTATGAATTGTAACCTAAAATTTTTTTGATGGATTTAGATTTATTAAGTCCTGCTTTATGGAAATCCAAAATTTCACATTTTTCTTCCAAATAGTTTTCAAATTAGGCTTAAAAAACGGCAAAATTATGGTTTAAGGGGCCGTCTATGATAGAAGTGACTAGATATTTTGAAATGTCTTACGCTGTCCTGTAATCTAGCAGACTTCATTGACTGCTTGAGTGACGCTTAAGGTGCCTTGATCAAGAAGGGGGCTCTCTCGGTTAACAATCGAGTACCGAACTTCAATTTGGATACAGCCCTTAAAATAAGCTTGTTTTAAAATAATTAATTTCTCGGGAACTTATAGTACGAATTGCATAAAAATTTGTTTTTAGGCTAATTAAATGGTGTAGAATTCATTTATGCTGTAAAAATTGTGTACTGCTATTGAAAAAAACAAAGTTATGGTTCGTTTTAATATGTAGATAACCCCTTAAGCAAATTTTATATACATCATTTAAAAGTAGACTTTATTTCCAATCGTTCGGTACCAGTAACTTTCTTCTACGGTAATTTGTTGAGGAGTTAGTAGGGGGTGTTTACTTTTTTTTTTTCCATGACTGTACATTAAGGAAGTTAGTGCTTACTTATTTATTTAAGTTAGTGAGCAACAAATGTTGCAGATTTTTTTTTTTTTTTCGAACTAATTTTTGAAAGATTTTATTATTTAGGTAAGCTGGAGAGGTGGGTGCAAAAGCAGAAGTGGAATCTTCGGAGCTCAGGGGATTATTTTATTTGATTTATTATTATTGTTAATAAAGAATTTTAAATAGGGATGGTGAAAGATTATTTTATATAAAATTAAAGAATGTTTAATTTTTTTGCACTAGGAATGAGAAAAGGGAGAAGCAGAAATTTGTAGTTTTGGATTTAATATAAATGTATGGAATTACTTTTATAAGTGAGCGATGATTGTTATATATATATATATATATATATATATATATATATATATATATATATATATATATATATATATATATATATATATATATAAAGGTTTAAAGAGTAATATTTCTTGCTATTTTGCTTAACAAAGTAATTTTTTTATATAGTAAAATTTAACATAGCTTTTTATATCTCTGAAGCAAACCAACAGAAATACCCCCTAAACATGCATGTTGTACATTACTTCCATATCTTACCAAAGAGTTCTTATAAAAATCTCATTGCACGGTGCTCTTTAAAATTGAAGTATGGTCATCCTTTTTTGCGGGGAGGGAGGGGGGAGAGATTGAAGGTGAATTGAAATCCTGACTATGAATTCTTTGTATTGGTCTTTAATTTTTGTGTGTGTGTGTTTATTGTTTTATTTATTTTTTTCAATAACCTCAAAAAAGTAATGATATCAATACAAAAACCCTTAACGGGTTAAAAGTTTGTGACGCAGCACTTTATCTTATGCTCTAAGAATTTTAAATATGGAACTTAAAAATAATGATATCAAATTTTGAGTGACGCTATGCTATTAATTATAATCTCTCTATATATTATTTATTTCATCTTTTTATTTTTTATAATCGCATGTGCAAAAATCAT
This sequence comes from Maratus speciosus, assembly GCA_963932465.1. Taxonomy (NCBI): domain Eukaryota; kingdom Metazoa; phylum Arthropoda; class Arachnida; order Araneae; family Salticidae; genus Maratus; species Maratus speciosus. Next base: position 2,874,392 of record OZ010787.1, read on the forward strand.
GTTCAATTTAAAAAAAATGTATAAAAGTTTATTCATTGATGCTTTAACATTTACGCCTCTCATAAATTCCAAGTATGAGTTTTGAAAGATATGATATCAAAATTTTAGTGACGCTTTGATGTGGCTTTAAACGATTTGTTTTAAAATTAAATTTAAATTATTTTTGTTTTGGCTAAGATATAGTCACACATCTAATTAATAGTTTTAATTTTCCAATATACTTTAAATATGTCACTTTCACTGAATTTATATAATGCATTTAAATGTATTTATTTGAATAAATTGATTTATCCTTTGTCCAATGCTATTAAAAATTTAAAATAAGATTTGCGTAAATAATTTTTTGCGTCATTGTATCCAAACTAAGGGAAATGTATTCAAATGGATACTATGAGGCAAAAAAATTATTTACGTAAATCTTATCAATACAAAAACCCTTAACGGGTTAAAAGTTTGTGACGCAGCACTTTATCTTATGCTCTAAGAATTTTAAATATGGAACTTAAAAATAATGATATCAAATTTTGAGTGACGCTATGCTATTAATTATAATCTCTCTATATATTATTTATTTCATCTTTTTATTTTTTATAATCGCATGTGCAAAAATTATGTTCAATTTAAAAAAATGTATAAAAGTTTATTCATTGATGCTTTAACATTTACGCCTCTCATAAATTCCAAGTATGCGTTTTAAAAGATATGATATCAAAATTTTAGTGACGCTTTGATGTGGCTTTAAACGATTTGTTTTAAAATTAAATTTAAATTATTTTTGTTTTGGCTAAGATATAGTCACACATCTAATTAATGGTTTTAATTTTCCAATATACTTTAAATATGTCACTTTCACTGAATTTATATAATGCATTTAAATGTATTTATTTGAATAAATTGATTTATCCTTTGTCCAATGCTATTAAAAATTTAAAATAAGATTTACGTAAATAATTTTTTTGCCTCATAGTATCCATTTGAATACATTTCCCTTAGTTTGAATACAATGACGCAAAAAATTATTTACGCAAATCTTATTTTAAATTTTTAATAGCATTGGACAAAGGATAAATCAATTTATTCAAATAAATACATTTAAATGCATTATATAAATTCAGTGAAAGTGACATATTTAAAGTATATTGGAAAATTAAAACTATTAATTAGATGTGTGACTATATCTTAGCCAAAACAAAAATAATTTAAATTTAATTTTAAAACAAATCGTTTAAAGCCACATCAAAGCGTCACTAAAATTTTGATATCATATCTTTTAAAACTCATACTTGGAATTTATGAGAGGCGTAAATGTTAAAGCATCAATGAATAAACTTTTATACATTTTTTTAAATTGAACATCATTTTTGCACATGCGATTATAAAAAATAAAAAGATGAAATAAATAATATATAGAGAGATTATAATTAATAGCATAGCGTCACTCAAAATTTGATATCATTATTTTTAAGTTCCATATTTAAAATTCTTAGAGCATAAGATAAAGTGCTGCGTCACAAACTTTTAACCCGTTAAGGGTTTTTGTATTGATAAGATTTACGTAAATAATTTTTTTGCCTCATAGTATCCATTTGAATACATTTCCCTTAGTTTGGATACAATGACGCAAAAAATTATTTACGCAAATCTTATTTTAAATTTTTAATAGCATTGGACAAAGGATAAATCAATTTATTCAAATAAATACATTTAAATGCATTATATAAATTCAGTGAAAGTGACATATTTAAAGTATATTGGAAAATTAAAACTATTAATTAGATGTGTGACTATATCTTAGCCAAAACAAAAATAATTTAAATTTAATTTTAAAACAAATCGTTTAAAGCCACATCAAAGCGTCACTAAAATTTTGATATCATATCTTTTAAAACTCATACTTGGAATTTATGAGAGGCGTAAGTGTTAAAGCATCAATGAATAAACTTTTATACATTTTTTTAAATTGAACATAATTTTTGCACATGCGATTATAAAAAATAAAAAGATGAAATAAATAATATATAGAGAGATTATAATTAATAGCATAGCGTCACTCAAAATTTGATATCATTATTTTTAAGTTCCATATTTAAAATTCTTAGAGCATAAGATAAAGTGCTGCGTCACAAACTTTTAACCCGTTAAGGGTTTTTGTATTGATAACAGATATACAAAGAACTATACTTATAATTCTTTAGATTTCTGAAGAAAAGCATAATTCTAATAAATAAAAAACGCTCTTTTTCCGAAATCATATATTTTTTCTTTTAATGTTTATTTATTTATAACATTTTGTTTCTTGTTTTCTGCAAGAGGAAAAAAATCGATAAAATTTCAACAAGGGGAAAGGGGCAGAAAGATTTTCGAGTACATTTTCTCAAGAAATTTGTTGATATTGGATCTGTCTTTTGTTTTAGTTTTTCTTTATTTGTAAACCATGATTCCTCATATTTATAACTTATAACCAATGTATCAAATAAATTATGTTTGCCCTTTTCTTTCTATTTGATAAATCAATATTCTGGCAATTAGAAATTATATAAAAGTAGCCATTAAATATATTAATTTTTATTCCGATGTGCTCACAAAAATATATTTATTTAAAATATTAATGCATATTTTAAAAGCAAGAACATTTTTTTGGTTTTTTCCATATAAAATCTTTCATTTAAAATAGGGAATAAATATATATAATATATATATATATATATATATATATATATACATATATATACATATATTACTACATAAAATATAAATCGTGCAACATACTAATGTTTTCAATCAAATCCAGGTTTTTGCTTTGCTAACGCCAGGTATATGACTTTAACTGTATTTTTTATTAATAAAATAATAATAAAAAAACAAATAAATATACACAATTGCTAGGAATTTAATAAAAGCATGTTTATTTATTTTTTTCTTTACACTGAATTCAGAACTTTAAATTTTATAGTATTTTATTTTTCATGAAAATATATTTCAAATAGTATTAAAAAATTATGCTTTAGAAACATCTTAATCCCCCCCACACACTTTTTTTCTCTTTCCTTTTTCTCTGTCATGTTCAACAATAAATGACTTTTTTCTTATGAAAAATATTTTTTCATGGAACTTTAAAAAAAAAATCACTTTTATTATGAAACCCCTAGTAATATTTTCTATAATATGCATTCCCAATCCCCATTATATTTTTGCCGGAAACCGGCCATATACGTTTTGGGGACAATTTTTGATTTTTATAAAATATTTTCAAACTAAATTAAAATATGTAATCTATTTTACTGCTTTAAATATAAATCTCACGACATATTTATATTTTTACTAAAACCCAGATTTAAAATAATTAATCTTACTTTGAAAGAAATGAAGAGAAAAATACATTTCCTCTCTTTAATTAAGTATTCGGGTTAGGCGATATCAGCCATCTACTTTCTTTCCTTTCTTTCTTTCTTTCTAACCGATGACCAGGCCCCTACCTGCTGGGATGCCCCAGCTTAACGGGTTTAGTACCTGGCATCGGGGCGAAAGACCGCCTAACCGCCGCGAAGCGGCAATAAACCTGACATCATTGCCTCGATCGTCATCCTATTTGCAGTGCCTACTGCTCGTTTGTGTATACTATGTTTTGCCGGTTACTTAACATTATAACCGGTTGTTCGGCACCTGCACATTGCTACTCATGTTGGTCTCGTAATTTAGAACCTTGATCAGATGACGAGACCTTCACCTGGCCAGGCACCTCCAGAGGTATAATTCACAGGTAACTTGGAGGACTTTGCACCCACGACGGATTTTACATGCACCAGGCGCCATTAGCGTACATGGCGGATTATAGCCAGCAGTATGCCTCGATCCCGCGGCCTTAGCTGCGGATTCGATGCTCTGCCAACTGGGCCACCGCTGCCCGAACTACTTCTGAATGACCTGTGGTTTAGAAGCCGAATTGTTGGTGCAGACTTGTCATAAGAAAAAGGATTGGAGGGGGTGAGGAAGCAAAAAAAAAATAAAATAAAATAAAATAAAATAAAATAAAATAAAATAAATAAAAAAGAATTAAAAAAAAAGAAATTAAAAAAAATGGAGCGCCGCAGATAGACAAGTTGCACCAAATATTAATTTTGGGCCGAAATGCTAGACAAACATAACGATGCAAGGGGATGGGACTCCGCCTATCTACCGTACCCCACCGCGTAGAAACTGACTCCGTAGACTTCCCACTGGAGAGGGTCCGGTAGCTTGTGCAGGCTATAGCCTATGTGCAACTAAGAATAATAAAGAGGCGGTAGTCAAAGAAAAAAAAAACTGAACGGGAAAGGGGTTAGCTTGTACATGTTATTACACTTAAAACTTACTTATAGCTATTTACTTAACTATCATTTATTACATATATTGTTTTAATATTATCCTATAGCACTAGGTGATACTAAACGAACTCGAGTAATTTACTTTAGATTACTTAAATACTGCCTGGCTATTTAAAATGAATTTATATTTTAATCATTTCTAATATTAGAATCGGGATTTTATTTATTAATAATTATTATTTTTTTTATATTATCTTATGACAAGTTAACTATGAATTGGCATACTATTACTTAGCTGGGAGGGAATTGATAAGAGACTAACGAGCTGACCTAGTGAGATTAATATACTAATTTCTAATTGAACTAGCTGCTTGAGGTTGTAACTTAGACATAAGCTATGGGGGTTGGGTTTGACCTAAATTAACATTTAATTTAATAATTCATTATATTTGTCTAGTATAATATACTTATCTCACCCAGTGGACTTGTTCTTCTGAGGAGGTTTCCTTGTCTTGGTATTTGGTCAGTGTCGTGGTGGTTGTCTTTTTAATATTTTGACATATTCTTGTGGGTCTTTTCTTTATCCTTGATTAGATATATGCTTCTCACATACCGTGAGATGCTTGTCTCTATCGTAGGTTGTTTTCCTTTATGACTATTAATGGTGGATGTCTAAATTTGAGGTTTTGTCACTTTGCGAACTTGCCGATGATGGTTTGACGACTTGTGGTCTTTAATTGTGACCCTTTGAGTTGGCTTTGATCACTTAACAGGTTCATTTTCCTTTGTTTGTATGTTACCTTGATACGTGAATGCGCACATAGCGATCAGTCCATTGGAACCTAATGGCTGTTATCACGATTTATGCAACATTGTTGCGAGCTATTTGAAAAGGCTTGTGCACTACTGGAGTGGGGCTTGTTCCATGGCCGTTAGTCCGTCATTTTTTTTTTATGATGACTGTTTTCACAAGATGTATCGTTATAATTTCTCCTTTGTTGTAGTTGGCTTGGTTTAGCATGTAGTTGGCTTCTCTGTTTCATATTTAAAACACATCTTTTCCTTATCCACTTAACTATCTTCCAATGTTCGTATCATCCCTGTACTTTCTAGACGATGACGGACAGTTACATTTTTGCCGGAAACCGCCCATGTACATTTTGGGGACAATTTTTGATTTTTACTAAATAAAAATATGTAATCTATTTTACTGCTTTAAATATAAATCTCAAGACATATTTATATTTTTACTAAAACCCAGATTTAAAGTAATTAAACTTACTTTGAAAGAAATGAAGAGAAAAATACATTTCCTCTCTTTAATTAAATATTCGGGTTAGGTGATATTAGCCCTCTACTTTCTAGACAATGACGTACCATTACATTTTTGCCGGAAACCGCCCCTTAAGAGTTGCTGGGCAAAGTAAATGCAACAGTTCTCTGAACGCCGAAACATTAGCGGTTCGGCAATATCTGCCGCAACTAGCGGCGGGCCATTTACGGTACGAGATTGTTTGGTTACAATGGCCTTAACTGTTTTTGGCCGCGGCATATACGTCATTCGGCCATAAGTCGTGTGTTTGTTGGGAATTAATTAGGTCATTTTTTTATTATACTCTTTTAAAATTTATCTGAATTGCAACTGTTTTAAAATGGTATTGCGTAGAAATTTTAAAAATATATAATCGAATAAATAGATTCTCTATGACCAGCATTGTATTTTGGAAATTTGCGAATAAGCTCAAGGTAAATAAACCTATAATTTTACTGAAAAGTGTACCAAGCAAAAACATTTTATGTCAATAATTGTGTTTTTGGATCATTTTAGGAAAGTTCAAGGTAAGTGAACTTATAATTTTCCTGAAAACGTATACCTGAATGATTATTAGCCCCCGGTACGGTATGCTATTTCTTTCTCCCAGCTTTTTTTGTGTCCAAAAAATAACGTTACCTTACAGAAGCCAGAAATAAACAAAGCAGATGTATCATTGTACAATTAAATACTCTATAGCACTTTCTTTAATTTCTAAGCATTGCATATTTTCATACCGTCGTATTGAAAAAAAAGTACTTTTAAATGCAATTTGTTTGAAAACTGTATCTCCATTGATTTTTGAAATATTAATTTTTTTGTGGTTATTAGCACCATTTGTTTAATTTTGGCAACTCAAGTACTCCATTTATTTAGAAAGTAAAGGAAAATAGCAGAAAAATAGCAATTATATCTTTTTGTTGCCATTTTCTCATAACAACCGAAAGAAAATGTAATTAAAATACGTGCTATTTTGAAAAAATATAAATGTAATTTCTGTTAAAACATGGAGCTATTATAAACTATATTTAATATTAAGTTATCTATATTAATTTTACGAACAAACGAAGGCCTATGAATCATTAGATAGCCTTTTTTGTCGAGTTTCTTTAATGACGGCATCTTTTTTGCTGCATTTGTGTTTTATTTTGCGATAATGACATCGTACGCATGCTTTACTGTAGTTGTTTAAGAGTGGATCGTAAATGTGGAATTCTTAAGCAGATGCGAATGACGTCATTTTACATAAAATAAAAGTGTGTGTTTTAAGTCTTAAAACTGAAATATGTTTTGTACTATTTATAAATACATATATTTTTTTTTTCATCGGGGTGACACTAAATTCTGAAAAAGCAGAATTCCTGTTTTCTAGTTTATAATTTTTTCATTCCAAATTATTTTATCATTTAATTAACCTTCAAAAAGTATTTTCTTTTATACAATAAAATTCTATTAATGCTTGAATAATCTTTATGGAATGTCTGTAGCGGGCTTTAGGCTAGTTTGCATTTATAATAACCATAAAATGTTTTTTGTGGGCAGCTTTGGTCTAAATTTAGTTCTTCAGAACCAAAAATGGCATGGATACGGAGAGCTTTTCTCTAGCTTTTATTCATGATGACAGTAGTTAATGGCATAGCTGTGGCTAGCTTTCATTCATAATGTACATTAAAATAATAAGTCTGGCCAGTTTTAAGCTATCTTTATTTATAATAAACCGTAAGTGGCATGATTTTGGGCATTTTGACGTATTTACATTGTGTTATGTGGCCTCATTTCACCCGGCGTGACATTTTTCTGACGGAGGCATTACGGCCAATCAAAGTGGGCCCTTATCAAGCACTTTGAGGCACCCTATCAAGCACCTTATTTAAGCCAAGGATAATATATCCGTTAGAGTCCCACACGTTTTGTGTTTCTTGGATTTTCACCACTATGCCCAAATAGTAATTTTTTATTCATTCAATGGGATAATTTTTGTCATTAAAAAGGTGAATATTACTACTAGGAAATAGTGAAGGATCGGCATTGGATACCCTTCTGTAGATCCTTATAGATATTTTCTACCTTTTTTAATATATGTACTTTATTATTAATCTAAGCAGACAAATGTTCATTTTATATGCACATCAAGAGTAAACATTGTCTCTTTACAGGGAAGATTAGAGTGAAATATTTTTATATTTCAGTTGTATTTTTATTTTATGCATTTCGATCAGTAATTACAGAAAAGCATACAAATAAAGACAATAAAGAAAAATGTATACATTTTGGGCATATTATTTTTGCAATTCTTTATCATTAAAATATAATCAACTTATTTTATATCCAGAATATTTGAAATGGAAATATTTCTTCAATATACATACTCTCTCTTCTTCTACTTTGCGAAATAAAAGTAGTTCATTTTCTCTTGAATTATCTTATGCAGAGCAGTCTTGCTAAAAATGCAAATGTATTTTTGCTTTCCTTTACGTGAAGATTTCGTTTTTTATTTTCTTAGAGTAAAGAATTGTTAACTCATTATATTTGGCTTTAAAGAAGATTTTTTTCTCCTATTTGCCACAGCAGTATCTGTTTGTTGAATAAGCAATTTAATAAAACATTGTGAAAATATTAATGCTATTATCTTCTTTAAAATGGGAAAATGAAGATTTTTTTAAAAATCTGTGACTTATACAAGGATAGTTGAGGTAAAATAACCCCTATTTTCGCACACTTCCATTTTAGAAAACACAATAAAACTAAGATGTATTGCTTCAAAATGTTTAAAACCAATTATTTAAATATTTTAATTTCACTAAAAAATTTAACATTCGTAATATTTCTGAATTCATATAAATAAAATCAGAATTTATGAATTATTTTTCTATAAATATTCAAAAGTTTTTAATAACTTTCTTTCAAACTCTTTCTTTAATTTTTTATTTTTTAGAAGTAACATATATTTTCTGACAGAGGAAAGAGAATCACACTTCCAATAATTCAACGAAGCTCATCTTTTGGAAATAAATATTATTTTTATGAAGTTTCAAAATGGGGAAAAAATAATCACATAATAAAGTATAAAACGTTTACAAGCGTTTCTGGATATTTACAGCATTTTTCTGTACTGTAAAAAAAGCTCAGGTTTCCTACATTTAAGACATCAACAACAAAATATATAAGCGAATGTCGATCTAGAGCCAATGAATCTATCAAACACTATGAAAATTTCTTAAACAGTATCAATAAATATTTTTGTTAGTAAAAGAAGACATTCTTTTAGTTAAATTAAATTATTTTTTCCTAAGGAAAAAACCATTACACTGTATTATTTCAGTATTTGTGCTACAATATAAATGCAAAAGTATTTTACTAATTTTTATATAAACATACTCATAAGATATTATAACGGAAATACAATTTTAAAAAATTCAAAATCACTGATATAAACATTGTATATTTACAAAATAGTCTTTGAAAATTTATGTTAGAAGTTTGATCACTTTTAATATAGGCTGTAAATGTATTTTGCATATTAAAAATATCTTTAGAATATATTACTACTTTCATATATAAGCTGCTCGTTCATTGTTAGTAGCGTCCATTGACGGCCAACCTCCAATGAATCCTCATACAGTACGTATAATTTTAAAAAAATTGAAAAAAAAAATGAACGATACTCATAACTACAATTCTAAAATAGGCAGAATAAAGCTGTTTTTACCAGTGATTCTTGTTTATAATTTCCTACAATCTTGTTATGATTAAATGTTCTCGTGAGCCTTAGATTTATATTTTTATACTATTTTTGAAAATCTCAATGCGAAGGCCTCTATTTCTTTATTTTAATTGATTTGTCAAGCTTCATTAACCTTTATTGAAAATTTGCATTACTCTATCTTCAAAAACATGCGGAATGTGAGTTAAATTTTGTTCGGAGAATTTGTCAATCTAGAGAAAGTCATTTTAAAAATTACCAGATATTGCAATTAAATATGTTAAAAATATATACAAGAGTAATTTGTTAACGAAAGTAACAATACGTATCAGAAAATTATATCATTTATTTGCTATTTTTAGCGTGTATGCTACAGCAGAAAAAAATACTTTCTACTTTAATCTTTAATATGGCCTCTTAAGGCATCAGGTTTTAACATATCTATTGGTAACTTGGCAACTAATGTCCAGTAGTGAAAAAATGATATAGGGGTGTTTTCGACCATGGGGAGTCTAATGGTGACGAAATAAAAATATATGTTAATATTTGTGCATTTTTAGTAATCCAATTATTAATTTAAAAATTAATATTAAAAAAACGTATTTAGAAATAATAAGCATGCACTTTATGTTTGGGCTTTAACAATTTATTGTATAAAATGATACTTAAATATATCTATAATTGTTCGAGTTATGACGAAATGAAGAATGTTAGTCTTTAACATTGATTGGTTCTTTTTTCAATAATTTCTCTCTCACTAAATAATCATTCAAAAATGATACGTATTCACATTATTTTCTTCCACACTTTTTTGGCATGTGTAACTTAAACTTCTAATAAAATTATCTGACATTTTGTGCCAGATAATATAAATAATCGCGAAAATGAAACTGCAACCAATGAAAAAAAGGAGGGCCTAGTAAAATCGTGAAAATTGACAAATCACTCTTCGTAAAATGAGAAAACAATGCTGGGAGAATGCTACTACAAAACTGTATATTAGGTGGTATTTTTGTGAAATTTATATATGTATGCACTGCATCCTTTACGACTTTACAAAAATTTATCATAAAAAAAAAAGATTTTTAAAAGTGATAACATAATTTTACTCTTTTAAAGCTAAAGAAATGTGGAATTATTATCCGGTTGCCAAAACGCGATTTATAAACATGTCTCCATTTCCAATAAACTTCGAGCTTCCTCCAATGAGCTTCGAGTTTCATATTCTTAATTTTGATATTAGCAGAGGGAGAATTATATTACTTTGACGCAATCATATTAAATCTTTATGTTTTATGACCGGAAATGCAATTTTCTTTTAAAAAATAAAGTAATTTTTATTCATATATTCTGAACCGAACGGTTTTAAGAATTAACATTCTTAACTTTTCAGGCAGCCGAGTTAATTTTTTACTTTTTAAAAATGAAAAAAACTATTTTCGCTAATCATGGCTTAATTGACATTTACTATCCATTTTCTTTGTAGCCTTTCTTTTTTAACTTATTTCAATATTAAATTTAAAATTAAATCTTTATGTTAATCGTGCGCAGACGATAAACCGTTAAGTACTGATACCTTTTTTTAAATAATAAGAATTGATACCAGAACGCAATCCCATTTTATTTCAACATCAAAGCATATCCGTTTTATTTTCCATATATGACGTCATATTCGCCTCCTTTCCTTACTTACTCAAAATTCATGCACCTTCTACTATTATAAATACTTGAAAATATCTGTTTTATCCAATATTATGTCACATTCTTATATATTTTTAATTCTTAATTTTTTTATTTCATTTTCCTTTTGAGCCTGAAAACCTTTCCATTGAAAAATTGAAGAAAAATTATAATTCCGGGTTTTAATTTTTTGGCTACGAAAACGGAAAAGATGGTTAAATTTTATAGGAAAATTGTAAAAATTATAAATATAAGTATGTGAATGAAGTAATAAAATTCATGAATATTTGAATATATACTGAAATTTTGAATTATAAAGAAAAATATTTGAATAAAATAAATAAAACAGCCTATGTTCATTTCTGTCATAACCTATCTATATCTCAAAGATACAAAGACATTAATTCGTTCGTTTTAACGTTGACTTCATTCAAACATTCACACTTAATTTCGAATTTATAATATTATAAGGATTGCATTGTTATTTTATGATTACGTTAAAGTAGATATGTTCTAGAATTAATTCAATTTTAAAAACGTAAAAAGGAGCTGCGTTTTCTCAGTAAATAGCTATAATAATAAAATATTAAATTGGTACTTTTCCAAAAATGTTTCTTCCTGAACTGGCTGTAAGCAACAATGTGTCTGAAATAAATTTATAGCGTCCATAAAATTCTGAATCAGTGTAAAAAGTTTGCGGGTGATTTCTGAAAGTTTTAAAGCACGTAAACTAAAATCACGACAAAAATTACATCACGATTGCTTGTTAAAATTTTATCGATAAAAATCAATGTTTATCCCCCCCTTTCTTATTTGCACGTATCTGATGCTTCAGCGGTAGTCAATAAACTGTTTTGGAGTCATCAATAAATATCATAGATGAATATTGGGAGTTATACCACTCAGGTTAATGATAATTGAATTACAAATACTATTAAAATATTAGTTTTATTTTATGAATTAGTTTTCCTAAATTAAGTATAGATACCTTCTTCATAAACCTCAACAGAAATGCTTATACGACTTAATTATTAACGACTTAACCTTTAAGAGTTGTTGTGTGTCCATTAGCGCCATGTATTCACCAAGTATATTTTTTAACTCGGTAACTGCATGTGAAAAAAAATAGCCTGATCTTTTCGTTATCAGTAACTTTCGGACGGAACATTTCCATGGACTGGGCGAATTAATAACGTTATGCTATTTTTAGCTCTTTTATTTGTTGGTCAAAATTTCTGCGGGTCACAAATGCACCACAACATCACTTGGGTTACGAAATTTTTGTCTATCTTCTCTGCTCTGTGAAGAAAACTTTTGTCCTCTTATATTGCCTTAGAGGAGACAACACTTAGATCGCAATGAAAGAAAAATAGGTGATTCACTGCAATATTGGGATTATTTAATATTATAGTACTAAACAGACGTGCTTGTTCCATAGTTGGTAAATAAACATACATTGTAACATGAAATGAATATAGGTTTTTGCGGACGATGCAAATTTAAAAACTACATGAATTTCTAACCTAACGTATCGTATTCAAATTTTCTAACCCCTTTTTCCAGCATGTCTAGCTATTATTTGAAGAGATAGAGTTACTTAGTTCGTATAAAATCATTCGTTGCTCTTTGTAAAAATGCTTTAAGGTCAATCCATTTCGAATCATCAAGTAGGTGCTGCTCGACATTATTAATTTTCCTAATTTTTTTTAACCAAGTTTTCTTCATAGTTTTCTGAGTTTAAAAACACGATTAAATTTTTTTGATCATATAGTTTTATGTGGTGGACATTTTTAAAAATCTACACATCTGTTTTTTTTTTTGGTGAAAAACGTATTTTACGGAAAATGCTCTAGCTGCTTTATTTTTATAACTGTTAAGATCAATCAAAAACTAAAATGTTCAGCATAAAATTGTCTACGTTTTAGGTGATTATAGAATTTCCATTAGACTTAAGGATCTAGGTCAAAAATATGTTTAAAAACAAGAGAATTAAAAGATCAAACACCCCATTTCACTACCATTATTTTTCATGAAGTAAATCAGATTCACCTTAAAAAAATTTTTCTTACACAGATCTGTTATAGGGCTACTTTCTTTTACAAATTTCAACATTGGAAACCTACAGATTGTCAAAAACTGTATTAAGTCTGTTTTTTACAGTTATCACTAATTAATATCTGAAAAGGACCTAAGTAATAAATTCTGAAAACTTAACATCTGTGTAATATAAAGTTACGATGTAAATTTTATAAGTGAGACTTAACTGGTTTTTGAATAACTGTTCACTAAAAATGCTGTAAAACTCTGTACCTTTCCTATCGGCCCAGAGAAAGGAAGTTTTTTTTTTTTTTTTTTTTTTTTTTTTTTTTTTTTATGATGGTTTCTATTTCTTGAAAAATGATCCAAGGTTGTTCTTTGATCTTAAAATACTAAAACCTTAAGTTTTATTGAAACTATAAGAACATCAGCATAGAAAGTATTACAAATAGTAGTACAATTTTATTTTGATATTAATCACATAAAAAATTGTGAAAAAATATTGTCTTTCTTTTATTAATTTACTTCTTCGCAATATTTTGAAATCTATTTACAGTATTAAACAGTGCTGAAATTTCAATGCATGTCTGTTCTGAGATAGTCAGCGTTTGTCCAGAAGTAGTTTTCACTTCAATCAGTTTCAATTTGCGTAGGACTTTAGTGGCAGGAACACAATCAGTCTAATTTTTGATAATTTAAATGCATTTGCTGGATCTGATGGATGAAAAAAGTGCAGTGAAATGACATTGACCTCATAACTTGAACCTTTCGCTTTATTTATCCGCTTTTATCATCATAAATGCATGCTGTGTTATAATTATTAGTAGTATATATACAGGGTGTCCGGTCTCAACGGTGTCCAATGGCTAATTCCTAAACCGTTAGTCGTAGACATATAGTTCCAATTACAAAAATGTTTTAAATCAGGTAAAGAAATGTTTTAAAAGCGATTTGGGTCAATATAAATATTTCATAAAAAATTACGAAATTTAAATTTTTATACGATACCCCGGTCCTATAAGTTATATTGAGTAGAATTTTCCTATTACACTGACAAGTAAGACTAAAAAAGTCCCGTTATTCTACGATTAAAATTGACCGAGTAATAGCTGTTTAAAGTTGGAGCATAATTTTTGCTGCAAATTGGGGGTCTTTCACAAATTTAGTCGAAATTATAATTTCGTCAGATATAAAAAAAAAAAAATGGTTGAGAGTAAAATTAACATTGCAATATAAATTTCAAATCTTTAATCATTCTGACATATTAATGCAAAATATACAATTTGTAATAAACATTTAAGAAAAAAGAAAAAACAGAAATTTTGTTAAAAAATAAAATGATGCTAAATTAACAGCCTCAATTCTTCACTAAATGATACGTATTATAAAATATTATTAGACTAGACTAGCATGCAAAAAGTGGGTTATGTTATGTTTTTCAGCTTTTGATAATTGATTCTTATGTATTTTGTGCCACTAAATCCGAAATTGACCTTCTTTTTTAACCATCACATCAGGATTTTTCGCAAATTTCAAAGTTCAAAAGTTCAAAGTTAAAATGAACCTCCTCCCCCATCTCATCGGACCACTCAGCAGTATAGCTGTAAGAATCCCAGGATAAGCAAAAACATTGAATAAATTATTGAATAAAATAAAATAAAATAAAATAAAATAAAATAAAAAAGTTTTACATATGTTTTATAGTATGAGAATTTCGCTATATTTTAACTTACACATTTAGGATTTTCAAAAATATTCTAAAATGATGGTTAAATGTGAAGGTCATTTTCAGATTCAGTGCTAAAAAGTACGTAAAAATCAATTATCAAAAGTTAAAAAAACAACCATCTCCTCTACTTTATAGTATCCGATTTTTGTTATTATTCAACCTTGGCAATTTATGATTTACGAAATATCCTGACATGATGGTTAAAAATTAAGGTAATTTTCGTATTCAGTGCTAAAAAATACATAAAAGTTAAAAAACCCAACAATCGCAGTCTTGTATTATCTAATCTAAAACTTTTTCTTAAACTTCTTGGCGGTAATCTATCCGAAATTTTTTATGTTATCCTGTAAAATATGTATAAATGGTAACCACCGAAATTCATAATAATATTACATTGTTATCGGATTTGCGCCAGTATGTAAAATGTAATCTTGATCGGATATTTGAAAGTTAGTTAAAGTACGAGTACAAATTTTGAACTGGAAAAACATACATGTGATCGTTGAAGTAACATAAAAACTTATAAAAATAACATAATTTTTGTTAAAAGATATCATAAAAAAACAGTCTCAAGTCCTGACAAAATAAAACATGTTATTTTAGCCAATCTGAAACTTAATAAATGTTAACTTAATCCTAATACTTGTACGATTTTTTTCAAACCGCAGATACACATGAAATAAGATCTTTGAATACTTTAAGCACTTGATATGTGACCCCTTAAAACCAAGCCGAACTCATTTGTTTTCAGAGCAGAAGTGGCATAAGTCATGCATTTTTAAAGTTTCATAACTCGCTCAATTTTAGTGTTATATGAATGGGACTTTTTTTTTGTATTACTTGTCAATGTAAAAGGAAAATTTTACTAAATATAACTTATAGGACCGGGGGACAGTATAAAAATTTAAATTTCGTAATTTTTTAAGAAATGTTTTTATTGACGCAAATCGCTTTTAAAATATTTCTTTACCTGATTTAAAACATTTTTGTAATTGGAACTATATGTCTACGAGCAACGTTTAGGAATTAGCCATTGGACACTGTTGAGACCGGACACCCTGTATAATATTTCTAGCGCACCAATTAAATTTTCAAAAAATATACACATTTTAAACATTTGAATATCTTTTTTACATCAATCAATCAAATTTAAACAACAAAATATTCTTAATAAAAGCGAAAAGTATTCTTTTTATATCGAAAAATGCCATCCTTTAAAAATATCCTCAATTCCCAATTCTCTTATTTTTAACAAATATCCCATTCATTTTTTTTCTTAAGACAGAAATTTGTTTACTTTTTTAAGATAAGAAAAAGCATTGAAAAATGTATAAATTTCAAGACTAGCGCAACTAATATCTTTAAAAAGGTATTTCCATATGGATCTTACGAGCGCAGTTATTATTTTTTCAAAAACATTGTTTTTTATGTCAAATTTAAATATCACCATACGTTTAAAATATTCCCCATCCTCATATTTTTAACAATTTTAAACAGATGCATAAATTTATTAAACAATTAATTATTTTTACAAGCATTAAAAGAATGAAAACTTATTATTTTTTTAAGATAACCATTATATGAAACAAATATCTTTTAGAGCAGCTGTTTTTATCTCAAGAGGGAAAAAAGGTGACGCATTGATAAACGTATTTATCGCCACCCAAATCGGCCTGAAACTTCCGGGATTACTCGGCGTAATGCAGTATCAAATAATTATAATCCAACTTCCGCGTTGAACAACTGAGAAGGAAAATGATATCATAGTGCAGTTTTCCGAGATCAGGTGTGAATTCTGTGGCCAAAAGCACGATTCGCGACAATGTGAACTGAGGGATCATGCCGACAAGCATCGTTGCTTTAATTGTATTACATATAACCAAACCCATGGAAGAGACATAAACATAAAACATAAAGCATCAAGTAGTGACTGTTCTAACTACCGAAAGAAGTTGTCTGAAAAACGTTCTTCAGTATACAATTCAAAATAGCTCAGATAAATCCAAAAATTCTCCATTCAAATAATTGTTCTCCAAAAAATTAGAACAGCCACTGCTTCACTATTCAACTATCTTATACAAAATCAATATAAAATATCTTGCATCCAGGACTGTCCATTAACAAATAACCGCCCTCATGGGCTTCCCACATCAGTGCCCTGCTACTCCTCATCGTCAAAAAACTGCTTCATCGTTATTCCCGACCCTTCAGTTCAACATATTCGTATGCAACAGTATGAAAAATCTGTATTTGTGAACATCCTAACCTCAGACGGGTATATCACCATCGGAAGTCAGTACTCCCAACCGTCGCCAATCTACATGATGATCTACAAGACTGGTCGGAAATGAAAGGAATGACGTCAAAAATTCTCCTGTTGGGGGATTTAAATGCCAATAGCCCGCTTTGGGGATACTCCACAGAGGATGAAAGAGGACAACACCTCATAAATTTCATGAGCACTCACCGCCTACTGGTCATTAACAACCCCCATAGCATCTCAACATTTGAGTCCAAACATCTCAAGGGATGGCCAAACGTCTCGTTAGCATCTTTTCAACTTTTCTCATCGATTTCATTGTGGGAAGTTAAGGAGGAGATGGATTACGGGGACCATAGACTAATAACTATTACCTTATCAACAGACATCCCAAGCCTTCCAAAAAGGCGCTACAGAACAAAAGATGTTTCTTTCAAGCGTTTCAACAAAGCACTATCAGACAAAATTGAAGAGCAGTCGTTTACTTTCCAAAACACCTATTCAAAAAAAAGTTTTGATACAAAATACGCCATGTTCATATCAATAATCAAGGATCTGTGCGAAACACATTTCAAGAAAAGAAAAAGCACACACAGACCAACTATAACATGTTGGACCGAAGAGCTCCGTAAACAAAGAAACTACGTAAGAGCCCTACGGAAAAAGGCCAAACTTCCGGAAGCGACACCTGAAATTTATATAAGGTTCAAAGAAGAAAGGGCCAAATATAGAGGACTAATCCAAAATGCAAAGAAGGAAGGTTGGAGCATATTTTGTAGAAACTCCAAGGATCCTTACGGAAAAATTAAAAAGTTGCTTTCCAAGACTTTTACAGTAAAGAAGCATGTGCCCTCTCGACATCCACTAACCTTACCCAAACAAAACAATCCTTCTTCCAAGAACTAAATAATTCAATATTTGGCCCATCTCATACCCCTCCACCATTCAACTTTTCTCCAGATCCACAAGCACCCCCTTTCACGACCCAAGAAGTATCAGAGGCAGTATTTTCATTTAACAAGAATAAAGCTCCAGGAATTGATGAAGTGGATCACTACATATTACGCAATATATTTAAATCGCAAGGCAACCTGCCTCATAGCAAGCATGGTCACGGTGACGTCGTTGTGACGTCACTGTAAGTCACTGTGGTCACGTCACATCTGTGACCAAAATGCCACCACTCAGTGATGTCACATTGTGACTGAGATGTGAACTTCTTAGAAAACTTTAAAAAATTACGAAAATTCTTCAAAACATGTTATTTACTGTAAGATTATATTTTTCTGGCAATTAAAAAAAATTGTGACGTCACTGTTATGTCACTGCTATGTAACGCACGTCACGTCACATATGTGACAAAAATCCACCGTATTGTAAGTCACAGTGTGACAAAAATATGAACTTCAAAAATCTTTGAAAATGAAGAGAAATATTTTAAACAATCACGAGTTACAGCGGCATAAGGAATGAAAATATATTAGTGGATAGCAAATGGTAAATTCTGTCACTAAAAGGGAGGGAGGGGGGCATAATAAATAAAGTGTACGATACAAGCATTAATAAACTAAATTTTCAGGCTATATTTTATCAATTTGATATCTAAGACGGTGA
This sequence comes from Maratus speciosus, assembly GCA_963932465.1. NCBI lineage: Eukaryota > Metazoa > Arthropoda > Arachnida > Araneae > Salticidae > Maratus > Maratus speciosus. Next base: position 2,893,031 of record OZ010787.1, read on the forward strand.
ATGTATACTTTTTCATGATTTCAATTTTATCTAGCATTTGGATAATATATTTAGAATTAGGAATATTAAATTTATACACTTTACATATTTAGTTTGCTGGGAGGAAATCTATTTATTTATTTCTTTTTTTAACGACCAGGATTATTCGAAACACTTCTTTCGTTTCAAACTAAAAATTTTCTATTATAGTTAAATCTGCACCTTTTAATGAGCACGTAGAAAGAGTCTTCAGAGTTTAGTCATCTATGCATTTCTTGCTTTAGAATATTTTTATAATTTGTATTCAAGTCATAAATTCTACTTCTTTCAGACTTTTTAAATAAAATTAGCATTTTCCAAAAATAAAAGAAATATACAAAATTTGTGCAAAACAATCTTTACTTTAAAAAAAAAAAGAAAAAAAAGGGGGGGTGGTCGTTATTACCATTAAATTTATTTTTACACCTTTTAAAAATTTAAACATCTAATAAACTCTGTTTTATCTAATAAACTCTAATTATGAATATTATTATAATAATTATTTAGAAAAAAGGAAATTTACAATACATTAACTTGAATTATTTGGTACGGATAAAAAGAAAAGGTTAAATACATTGGACATTTCTTCAAATACAAAATTTTAATTAACGATACTTTCAGAAAATTACTACGCGTTCATGTTCCAAATCTCTTGTATAGAAAAACAAATAATCTGTAACAGACCATCTGTTTGAAAATCGTCTGCCCATAGAAAAATAAATATGAGAAGGCGCGGGAAATAGTTCACTGTTTTTTAGAGCATCACCACGTCTACAACACTTTAAGATAAGGAAATGACCATTTTAGGATACACGTATATTAATGGAACGTATATGTAAGTGTTATTTAATTTAAATTTTTTATTCTTGATTTGTATATTATTAGTTAAATAGTTTTATGTTATATTTTTAAGAGTCTGATCTTTAACTGTCAGAAGCGATATTTTCCAATTCGATAACTGTAAAGAAAAATACCTTAATCTGCCATCGCTTGAAAAAAAAACTGCGCAGAGATTCATGCCTACATTCATACTGGAATTAATATAAACATTAATTTACTCTTACTTGAGATTGAAAATGTATGGAACGACAATGATTTGGAATTATTTTAACGGCTTCTTACTATTTTTTTATTACTAACACTTATAGTTATTATTATTTTAAGGTTAAATATGATGTTCGATTATCATGAGATTACGAAACTGTTTCAGATTAGAAATTAACATTATGCTGGGAAAATGTATTTTTACATATTACAGTAGTGAAACATTTGAAAGAATTTTCTTTTAGTGCTAATAATATTTTAAATTATCTTTTAAAATCCTAAATCTTCAAACCAATGTTTTCAGATTTAACATTTTCCAAAATTATAAAATAATAGGAATTCCTTATACCATATGGAAATATTTTTGAGATATTGTTAAATCTAATAATGCATTTAATTTATCTATTGTAGTTTGCTGTTGTTTAATAGTATAATTATAAATACTAATTATTATTTTTAGTGTTTTTCAAATTGGTATATTTATTTTTTGAAATTGTATGTAAGCATTTTTTCTGTTTGTGATTTTAATCAAACATTTAATTATAGACATTCTGAATCGGTTATTAAATTTTCTTCTACTGTAAATTCATTTTCTACGTTTATGATACGCGTAATTATTGGCACTAAAAAGTAAAATATGATATTTAAGCATTGAAATAAAGTGCTTTTCATGCCTGATAGGAAGTTATAGATTAAACTGCTTTAGTATATATTTTTTAAATGTTCATATAATACAGGATACATAATATAGGACACAAGTTGAAAAGTGCTTATGACTTCAGTTTGTCTCCCCGTCTGTCCGTCTAGCAGTCTGTCCGCACTCTAACTCTTGAAAATATACTCGGATTGCCCTGAAATTTTTGGATGTTATTGACGTTTACCATAGCACGGTACCTATTTGTAATGAAATTTGTAGTATGCTTTGTTCATTTACAGGGACAGCCAAAAGTTTTACGTTACATTACGGCCTATGGGAAAAAACCGTTTCAAATGATTTTTAATGATTTTACGCATGCTTTCAAACAGAATAAAATTTATATGCATTTATGAAGTGCACTAAAATATGCATTCTGTTGACTATGCGATGCAAAGAATAGTTATTGTTCATTTACAGGGCTAAAAAAGGTACGAATTGAATATTTCCAACTGAGCGAAAAAATGCCCAGGCCGGGAATCGAACCCAGATCCTTGGCTTACAAGGCCAATGCTTTTCCATTTAAGCTAACTGGGCCGACAACCAGCCAGCATATTTCGCTCAGATAACCTTATTGGTAGTAACATCTGGTCTGTCATGTAGACAGCTCAACAGAATAAACCGCAGGTAAAGGAACTCCATATAAACGATGGATACGTAGATGAACTATTAATTTAACACAATCAAACTGATTGGTAAAGTTATCATACGAATTGAATATTTCCAACTGAGCGAAATAATGCCCAGGCCGGGAATCGAACCCAGATCCTTGGCTTACAAGGCCAATGCTTTTCCATTTAAGCTAACTGGGCCGACAACCAGCCAGCATATTTCGCTCAGATAACCTTATTGGTAGTAACATCTGGTCTGTCATGTAGACAGCTCAACAGAATAAACCGCAGGTAAAGGAACTCCATATAAACGATGGATACGTAGATGAACTATTAATTTAACACAATCAAACTGATTGGTAAAGTTATCATACGAATTCGTATGATAACTTTACCAATCAGTTTGATCGTGTTAAATTAATAGTTCATCTACGTATCCATCGTTTATATGGAGTTCCTTTACCTGCGGTTTATTCTGTTGAGCTGTCTACATGACAGACCAGATGTTACTACCAATAAGGTTATCTGAGCGAAATATGCTGGCTGGTTGTCGGCCCAGTTAGCTTAAATGGAAAAGCATTGGCCTTGTAAGCCAAGGATCTGGGTTCGATTCCCGGCCTGGGCATTTTTTCGCTCAGTTGGAAATATTCAATTCGTATGATAACTTTACCAATCAGTTTGATTGTGTTAAATTAATAGTTCATCTACGTATCCATCGTTTATATGGAGTTCCTTTACCTGCGGTTTATTCTGTTGAGCTGTCTACATGACAGACCAGATGTTGCTACCAATAAGGTTATCTGAGCGAAATATGCTGGCTGGTTGTCGGCCCAGTTAGCTTAAATGGAAAAGCATTGGCCTTGTAAGCCAAGGATCTGTGTTCGATTCCCGGCCTGGGCATTTTTTCGCTCAGTTGGAAATATTCAATTCGTATGATAACTTTACCAATCAGTTTGATTGTGTTAAATTAATAGTTCTAAAAAAGGTATTCAAATACATAATGATATAGGGGTGGAGGGAATTGTTTGCGGCATACTTTAATTATGTTGATCTATTTCATATATAATGAAAATGATATATGTCGCTGAGGTTTACATACTATAAATTATTTCATATATAATATGAATAATACGTATATAGCATTTACAGGGACACACAAAATATTTCAGATACTATATTGTATCTAGAGTACTGTTCATTAGCGATGATTGCTGGAAATGTATTTTTAATTATGATATGCGCTTTTATGATTCACTACATTTATGTATAGTATATGGTGCATATAAATGCTATAATTCCTATACAAGACTACACAAAAGCATTCGTAAGGATTACTGGGTATGGGCGCAAATTGCTTAAAGGTGGTTTTTAAATGAGTTATGCTTTTTTTCGCTGAACTGTATTTAATTTACCAAGAAATGTTTGTAGAATATAGATAAAATGATATACAGGTTCACGTAAAGAATTGGATACATGGCCGTCTATATATTATAATTTCTGGAAATGTGATTTCAGCAGTTTTAAGAGTGTCTTAGTTTGAATTAAAATTTAACTAAATAGTCGCGTGTAATAAAGATTCTAGGTAAACTACAGGGTTGTACAAAAGTATTCAGGTATGTTTCCATACATTAGTATAAATTGCTGAAAAAGAATTTCAACCTGTTAGGCGTTTTCTTGCTAAACTAAATTTTCCCATTATATAGTACATATACACTTAAAAAAATGGGTACTCAAAATTGAGTAAAAAGTACTCAATTTTAAATGCGTCACATACTCAAAATACCTCCAATCCAAATGTACTCAAAGTTGAGAAACACATGTATTCATTTTTTATTCCATGGTTGTGATCAAATATGAATCGTTATGCACTGCCCCCCTCCCCCCCCAAAAAAAATCCCCCTAAAATTTAAAGTAAAAATGCACTGACATTTATTTCTCGTTCAAAGTTCTTAACAAGAAATGTTTATTTCAAATGAAAATCAAATTTCGAAGTAATTGCTTAAAAGGTGCAAAGGCCAACATAGTGAAAAAGATTCCAAGCTGGGACTCGAACCTGGGCCATCAATATAGCGCACTGACGTTCTACCGACTAAACCACTTGGAACGATACACAGCTCGGAAAATTGCTCACTATTATATGTTGGCAAGGCTACAAACGCAGCACAAGGTGGAATATTTATCGTGAGCCACCGACCTTGGGCTAATTCGAAACATATTTAAATCCAGCATCGATAGAAACTATATTAATACATGGAAATTATACCAGAGAGAAACAATAAAGAGAACAAATGTTTCTCTCTGGAATAATTTCCATGTATTAATATAAGAAATGTTTAATTGATTATTTATTAAGAAAAATAGCAAAATTCTTAACAAGATACTCAAATCGAATATTTTTGTGACAAGAGCATTATTTCCAAGCACTTTTAAATTATTTTTAAAATACTGTGCATAATTTAATATTTACATTAATAAACATCATTTATGCCGCCATAAATGAAATGAACCATTACAGCGTACAAAACTATTCGTTTGTTTGGGTTTGATAACACGTGATGTTTCAAAATAGAGAAAGCATAGGTTCATTTTTGATCCAAAAATATTCAATTCGATATGAGTACATCGGTTTACTCATTTTTGAGTACTTCATTTTTTTCAGTGTATCAACCTACAGATCAAATACAGGGCTGTTCAAAATAATTGGAAAACATATTTGTCTATGGACGGTAACTGCTGAAATCAGTTTTTCAAATGTTTTATGCGTTTTCTAAAATGTTTACTTAGTTATCTTATTTACTTCATTTCCCTAAATTACGATGTCTTGTTAAAGCATTCAGAAAGTGTTGGAAAGTATTTTATAATCTATGCTTAACGCATGATTTTTCTTACTCGTTTTTTTTCTATTTCCCAGATCAGTCTTTTCGTATAAAACATACCAAATCTATTTAGCTCATATTCACAAAATACAATATACACAGGAATAAAAAATTTAAATAAATATCGCTTATCATGCCGCTCTATAAATAATAGTTGTATTAATATCCGTTAGTCTCCATGTTCGTATTTAATAAAGCAATGACAAATCACAACAAATTAAAAAACTTACACAATCTAAATATCAAGATTGAACTCAATATCAAGCATAGAACTTAACAAAAAAATATGTCAGTTGATAAGCATTGTTTTTTAAGTGGAAAAATTTTAAATGTTTTAGAAGAATAGGACTACAAAATAACGATATTTTGCTAAAAAGTACGGTAAAAAGATAACATTTTATATTTACAGCAAAAGTTTATTTTAAAATTCATCGCTGTATTAATACATAGAAATTTTTCCAGAGAGAATCATTCGCCTTATATACAATATTTCAAATGAAAATCAAATATTAAATTAATTGCTTAAAAGGCGCAAAGGCCAACATAGTGAAAAAGATTTCATGCCGGGACTCGAACCCGGCCATCATTATAGCACACTGACATTATACCGACTAAACCACATGGAACGACGCCCAGCCTGTAAAATTTCTCACTATTACATGTTGGCAAGGCTACAAACGCAGCACAAGATGGAATATTTATTGTGAGCCACTGACATGGGGTAAACACGAAACTTAATTAAATCCAGCATCGATTGAAACTATATTAATAATTGGAAATTTTTCCAGGGAGAAACATTCGCCATGCATACAACAATTCAAATTAAAATTGCCTTTTATGCATTTAATGTGAAATTTGATTTTCATTTGAAATATTGTATGCAAAGCGAATGGTTTTCTCTGGAAAAATTTCCAAGTATTAATATAATTTCAATCGATGCTGGATTTAATTAAGTTTCGTGTTTGCATCATGTTGGTGGCTCACGCTGAATATTCCATCTTGTGCTGCGTTTGTAGCCTTGCCAAGAGATTTTTCCAGCCTGGGTATCGTTCCATGTGATTTAGTTGGTAGAGTGTCAGTGCGCTGTACTGATGGCCCGGGTTCGAGTCCCAGCATGGAATCTTTATCACTATTTGCGTCTTTTAAGCAATTAATTTGAAATTTGATTTTCATTTGAAATCACAGTGTTTATGACAAGTTCGTCACAAATGACACATATTTCACAAATTGGACACAGTGTGACTTCAAAGCATTGTCGCTTTCGTCACAGGTTCCTCACAAAATTAATGCCAAAATAGTCCCAAATGACACACTTTTCACAAATTTATCACACCGTGACTTCACAGAGTGGTCACAATGTGACGTCACAAACGACCTCTAAAACGGCCACAACGACCTCGCATTCTAGTCACTATGACGTCACATCGACGGTCACAAAATCACAGTTTGACTTCACAACGACGTCGCCGTGACGTCACCATGCCTTACGGGCTTTTATTAGATATGTATAATGCCCTCTTAAAAATTAACTACTCTCCAGATCCGTGGAAAATTGGTGAAATTGTATATTTTCAGAAAGTTGGAAACCACCCACAGATAGCAGTTCATACCGACCCATATCACTCTTATCGGTATTTGGGAAAGTATTTGAAAAATTAATTCTCGAGAAGAATTAATTACTTACTTCACATCAACAAAGACAACTTTCAATCTCAACATGGCTTCAAAGAAGGAAGATCCACAGAGACAGCCCTACAAGAGCTCTTCTCAGAATTAGATCTTCTTAAACAAGAAAATGTTTATATTTCATTAATTTCAATAGACTTTCAAAACGCATTCGATTGCATACCATGGACGGCGACCCTACAGGCCCTTGAAGACTTGGACATAGAAACACCTTACATAAATACACTAAAATAATTCCTCTCTAACAGAGGTGCCTATCCAAATTGGTTAGCCGATGCGATCCATTGGTTTTCAAAAGGTTTTCCACAGGGTTCCTGCCTAGGCCCATTCTTCTGGCGCGTTTTCATACAGTGCCTCCTCTTGGTCACGGGTGCATACAGGAAATCTCCAACAGCGGCTCTTTGTGTGCTCTCAGGTATACCACAACTTGCCAATCGCCTGCAACAAATTTCAACAACTGGAAAAGTCCTACGCCTGGGCATTCCATCAGAAGATTACTTACCAGCCCTATTCCAACCCAAGTCCTTAAAATCAGCTTCTTGCCCCTACGAGTATCACTTCGCTTGGGCAGAAGAATCAAAAATTAAATCCGACATAGATCTATTTACTGATGGATCAAAAACAGAGTACGGGACAGGTTTCGCCTTCTGTGCCTACTCAGAAAACTAAATGATTTTCTCCTTACAACAGCAACTCAATATAGAAAACTCAGTATTTCAAGCTGAGCTAGAAGCAATTAAAGAAGCAATATACTGATCAAACAATAGCAAATTCCATACCTTCACAATCCACTCCGACACCCTCTCTGGGCTCAAGGCTCTAGAAAACAACTCAACAACAGATTTCCATGTGCAGTCTATCATTCGAGAACTTCAGTTGTCATCCAAAATTTTCATCTTCAATTGGGTTCGAGGACACACTAGGATATACGGTAACGAAACTGCTGACAAATTGGCAAGAGCGGCAACTTTTCCATCCGACACGATACCAAAGAAATTTGTTCCTTTTCCATCTCCATTTCTAAAAAGAAAATTGAAATTGCAGCTCCTTTCCAACTGGCAAACCGCATGGAACACAGGCACCACGTGGAGATTCTCTTACGCACTTTGTCCAAAGGTCACAGAAGATTTCATACTTCATCACAGGAATCTATACATTTTTGCAAGCGTACATGGTCCGTTTCCTTCCTATCTTTCCAAATTTGGAAAGTCAGCCTCATCGCGCTGCACATGCGGGCAGAGGGGCACGTCATTACACTATATAACAGATTGTACCTTAACATCAGCCTTTCATATAAAAAGAGCACCCTTCATTAATCTAGTATCATGGTTTAAAATTATCCTTAAACAACCATGTCTACTTAATAAAATAATAGATTATATATCCCTATTAGAAAAAAATCAACTCTTATTTCAACTTCCTCCTTTGGACGGACTCTCTGATGAAGAAAACAAATAAATGTTGCCACTTCAGTAGACTGATTTCACTTTTTGAACTTGCTGCTAGCAGTGTATTCTATTTTTTTCTTAAAGCAGCTCATTTGACAGTGCAATTAGTTTCACTCCTGCTCAACAGCCTAAAACATCTGTTAGGCATCATTTACCTACCTCTGTATCATTGTGTATTCTAATTCTATTTCATTTTATTATTCTACTAAGTATTCGCATTGCTTATTGTTATTGGTACCTCTATCGTGTATTATTATTATTATTTGCATCGTGTTTGTCTTATTTGACATTCTTATTGTTGGCATCACTACAGTATTCATTAGCGCCAAATTTAATCTGCATAGAGTTAAAGTCTTCTCTTGCACCGTGTTTCACTTGTAAATAATGGTCTATTGCATCAATTTTAATTTGTAAAATATAAACTTATTAATATTATTTTTTTTTATTTCTATTATTTTTTTATTTTCTTTTTATTAGCATTTGAATATAATTCTTGGTTCATTCTTACTTGCATATGGGTTTTGGCATCAAAATAGGAATTAAAACTCTCTTCAAAAAGAGCCCTATCATTGAAAACGAAGTATTGCTTCGAACATTGTTATTTGTTTTCTAGCATCGTGCTTTTCTGTAATTAGTCTTCTGTGTCAGTTCTTATATATTGTTTTATTTTTTTTTATGTGTAACAGTATAATCCAGCATTGTATCCTGTATCGTATCCTATATGAAAAAATGGGAAAAAATTCTTTTAACTCCCATTGTTTTTATTGTATCTGTAAGTCCTATTAAGTGGATTTTCCACATTTGGTTCACATCTGGACTTCTTTTGTTTAGTGTATTTTTATTGTTTTTTACTTGTCCACCAATGTATAATACTGCATTATGAGGTTTTTTTGTTTTGTTTTTCCTTCAAAATCTGTAATGTACATAAGCTTGTATAATGATAAGTCCAGCACGCCTGGGATATAACTGAGCTACCACTTGTAACATTTCTGTATAATTTTGTAAGTTTTAATATATAGGGTCTTTTTCAACGAAGGTATTTCCGGACCCTGCCTCCGGCAACGGCCCGTTATCATGGTAGTTATTCTGCTGGGCGGGGCTTGTTGAGCTAAAACTATATTGGTAGGCCTCCCCGCCTGGCCTGAAACTGAATAGGAAAGATGTCAGTATTATGCAGAAACTTTCGGTAAAGCTTCCTATTAACGACAAACAAATTAAATATACGTGCATTTTAAATCGTTTTTAATTGTAATATTTGATTTAATAGGCAGTATTTGATTATTTATATGATTTTACAAACATATTAGCAGATAATATGTAGTTTTTACAGACTTTTAAATATAAGCAATTAAATATATAAATAAGATTCCATACATGCTTTTAAAAGCCTGAAAAATTGAGAAATTAATTAAATTAATTTTTAAAAGGTTTAAAACGTGTTTTTTAAATGGAATAAGTATTAAATATCTATAATAATGATAATTTTTACCTTTAATGTCAGTAATTATGCATTATTAACTTGATTTAAAGTAATAGAAAACGTTATAAATGTGTTGAAAAGATTCTTTCTGTCATCATAGAAGGCGGTACTTCATAATTAAGAAAAATGTATGAAATCAATTTTTAAAAAGTTTAAAACGTGTTTTTTAAATGAAATAAATATTAAATATGCATAATAATGATAATCCTTACCTGTTATGTCAGTAATTATGCATTATTAACTTGATTTAAAGTAATAGAAAACTTATATTAAAGATAAGAGTAGGACAGTTAAGCAAATGATTGCGTGGTGGCTAGAGCTTTGGATTCGGGATCCAATAATCTCGGGTTCGATTCCCAGCCAAACTTTTGCGTAAAAATGTACTCTGAAAAGGGCCATTGCGGTGGCTGTATTGTACAATATTTGATGAATAATCAGCGATTATTCAAATTAGCAGCCATCGCGGTGGCTGTATTGCGCAATATTTGATGAATAATAAGCGATTATTCAAATTAGCAGCCACCAAAATGTCCGTAGAGCCATTTGTGATGGCTAATGTAGCTAATATATAACATATAATACACTTAAATATATATCTATATATATAGATATAGATATAGGTAACTTAACATGGAGCGTTAAAAATGAAATTCACTTATAAAATGTTCTGATCATGTTTGTTATATTACAGCCCTTTCAGCTCTAAAATATTAAAAAACCATTAAAAATATCCCTATTACTTTTCAACTTCTTTAATTAAATTAAACTACTTAAATTTCTTTTTTTCTTATAAAAGAACGAGTGATGAAGAAAGTCAGATTTGAAGATAGTATTACGGTATATAAAATACCTTATGAAGATAGAAGAAATTATGAATTTATTGACAAACAGAGTTTTAAGGATAGAATAAAAGAATTTGAAAAAATATTTTAAAAAATGGGAATATTTACACGCATAAGCAGCGACACTAAATATCATATGAGTAGTAAAATCGAAGTACTTTGAAATATTTGAAACAACTAAAAAGTTCTAAAAAATTGATTTAATTAGATTATTAATCAAATATATAAAAAAGTTACTTTTTCGGACTATAAAACTTTGATATTCAGATATTAAATCCCAATTATCTTTATCTTGAAATTCCCTTATAAAATTTTCAGATAACTCTTGAAATATACATATAAAATCCCAATTAACTTTATCTTGAAATTCCCTTATAAAATTCTCCGATAACATTATATTATCAGATATAAAATCCCAATTAACCCTGCGTCTACCAGACGGGTCCATTGGACCCGACAGGTACATACAAAATATTCATTCAAACCAGAAATTTCTTTAAAATAAACTAAGTATATAAACCAGACAAAAATAAGGTAAATAAACAAGTTAAATAGTTTTAAATAAAAATTCTGGTGTAGAACGTTTTATTAAAACTTGAATAAAATTCCCGGTAGATCTAGGGTTAACTTTATCTTGAAATTCCCTTATAAAATTTTCAGATAACCCTTGACATTTAGAAATTAAATCCCAATTAACTTTATCTTGAAATTCCCTTATAAAATTTTCAGACAACTTTATATTTTCAGATATTAAATCCCAATTAACTTTATCATGAAATTATCTTATAAAATCTTCTGATAACTCTTAAAACTGAGATATTTCTTCCCAATTAACTACATCATGAAATTTACTTATAAAATCTTCAGATAATGTTTGATATTATGATAATTTTTTCCAATTAACTTTATGAGTTATTCTTAAAAAAAATTCTTTAAGGGCATTTTTCTTATTATTTTCACATCCATTTATATAGATTTATTTTTTAATAGTTTTGTAGTTTATAATCATAATATAAATCAGTAAGTTTATCTTTAAAATGGAATATATAATTACCGTTGTTTATTTCTTTGATATTATCATCTGCAAGTTTTTTTGCATGACTTTTTTTAAGATAAAAATCTTTTTCTCCATCATTATCATCTAATCTCACTATCACTGTATCTCCAATTTTTGTTTCAATTTTTTACAACGATATCAAATTATTGTTTCCTGGTTCTAAATCTTTCAATTTATAAGTTACAGGACTAATGCTGTTAAACATTTCCATTTATATAGATTTATTTTTTTAAACCTTCAACAGCAGATAATTTTTGTAGAATAAACATCTATACATTAAAAAAATGGGTCCTAATAGTCTAACACATCTAGGTACATCTAATATTTGTATAGGGATATCCCATTCTTCAAACATGCTTTTTGGAATAACTCCACTTAAAAGCAAATGTATCACCATAAATTTGATGCAATTGTAATAAAAAATCCTTTACTTTGTCATTATCAATCCATAAAATTGTATTATCTGATTTTTTTTTTTAAATTTTAAACCATGTATATCGGTAATACATCTTCGAACTATTTCCTCTTCATGTTCACTTAACTCGTAATTGGGTGTAAAAACAGAGATAGTTTCACCAATTCACTGCTTTAAATGCACCCAACTTATTTCCCTCGCAATGGATTTCGAGGGAAATATGAAACCTTGAATATTAACGATAAGTGAAATATCCTCCATTTATTTATATTTATATTTATTAATGTAATGCCCTAATGCTCTCGTATTCATTCCAAATATAAATCTTTTATCATCTTTTGCCGATAAAGCTATCTTTTTCATTTGAACAGAGTAAATTTCATGTTTATAACTTCTAATTAAATTCATTGTTTGATACTGCTCAATTTCATCAAATGAACATTTTTTGTAATCATCAAATGAAATTTTATTCTTAACAACACTTTTTTAACACCCTTTGATTTCTTTGAAATAACTTCTATACGTTTGTTATTTTTATTGTAGTCTTCAACACTCTTTTCATCAAGTTTAATCGCATATTTTTTAGACCTTAATCCAACAAATTCTTCCATAATCACACCATTGTTTTCACCTTTCATCTTACCTATAACTTTTTTATTAACTTTTGGATAGTTTTCTGGATAATTTGAAGTATCAAAATAATCAATCATACCTTTCATATCTTCGTAAAAATCCACGGTTTTTATATCATATATAAAACTATCCGTATTCATGTATAATAATTTAATTTTATCATCATATTTCGTTTTCATAACATTATAATGGAAATCATACATTTAATATTTAGATAAATCTAATGTACCCATTCCTATATAAATGGGTTTATTGAAAACGATTTTAGTTTTATTCATATGAACAGCTGTAAAATTCTCGCTGAAAATAGTTCTATGTTTAAAATTAGGTTTAACAATGAATTATTTAACTTGTTCATAATTACAACATAATCTTACATCTATTCTTTTTCTAATATTTTCCATAGTTTTTCCAAAAACAGAGTTATTTATCTGTTTATAAAATTCCGATTCAAATTCATTACTAGCTTTAGTTCTCATTTCAGTGTTTAAATCTATATATTTCCTTAAGCAATCTGACTGTTTAAATTTCAATACTCTATAAACATTTGTCAATTTCAATCCCATTTTCAAACATTGTTTTAAATTGCTATAATGTATGACATATCGTTCTTTATCATATAAAGCTGTTAATAATTTACATTGTTTAGATCCATCTGGTATTCTATTTTCAGGACATAATGGTAAGACGGTGGGTGCCCCCAAAAAGGGGATCGTCCTCCGGTCCCAGGCTCTTATCAAGCCCATTTGTCCACGACGGGAACCGCCCGCGAGAAAAGCCCCGCGGCGGGTTCCGAAGGTCGCCGCCAGACAAGCCCCAGCAAGACGGAGACCCCACGCAACTCCGGCCAGGTCGACGCGCTGCCCAGCGCACGCAACGACGGCTGCTCCCAAGCAAGAGACGAATGACCGCATGCGACAATCCTCACCACCCAGCTAGAAAAACCAAGTGGTCCCTAAACTTGGTTACCCGATCCGGTAGACCCCGCAAGCCCGCAGGAACCAGACGCCTATAAAGACGCTGGGCCCACGAAACTGAACCGAGGCTTCCCGAACCGCAGTTGCTTTACGGAAGACCCACAAAATTAAATACCATTTTCCGACAAAGACATTTATGCGGGCCAGCCGATAGGAAAGTTATTTAGAACCCCTTAACTTAAAAACCCGGGAGGACGGGGAAAGTCCCTCCGGCCGTAAAGCGACCCATCTCCGGGCTTTTCGCCCAGACACCCCGGCTCGACCGACGGAACCCCTCGCGGATCACGCCGGGAACCAGAGGGCACTGACTAGGTGCCGTTAGCGACCCCAGGCGGGCACGGAAAGCTCCTAGACGGAATAGGCTCCGCCTCGCTAGGGGGTTGGATGGAACGGAGTCCCGCCCGCCCCCGGCGATTCGACTCTGCCCGAAGACGGAGAAGCCACCGGAGGCCGGCAGAAGCCCGCCCGCCACTACCTTACCTCGCGGTCATCGAGGGTACCCAGGCACGAATGCCCCTGACCCCGTGCAGTGACCGGCCGCTACCTTTGTTAGTGCGTTCGAAAGTTAGGTGGAGACACCTCTAGGTCCTCATCACTGGGCGAGGCAAACTCCAGTATCGCATAGACAACAAGAACCTAGATCGGATCAAGAGTTCCTCCGAGGTTCGAAGCGCCGCCGCGTTACCGGCGAGCCTCTGGCCCGTTTCCCTGCGGGAATAGCATTCGAGGGTGGATCTGCCGGCCGACACCCTCCCAAGGGAGCAACCAGAGCCATACTGGCCTCCCCACGCGACCGCTGCTATGTCAACGGGGGCACCGCCAAACCCTACCCAACTTAGGGTCGGCTCCCAAGTGCTTGAACTGCGGTCCTTGGCGGGATGAGCCACCCAAGTCAAAAAGTAACCTGGGCGCTGTCCGAAACCCTCGCCATTCGTTTGCTCCGGGAGTCCCTGCATGGCGTTCCCGCGAGCCCCGTCGTCACTAGCGAGCACCAAGGACTTTCCACTACAAAGCCCGTTCTCTCACCTCAGGCTCCCTCTTAGTCTATTGGTGGATGGGGTCCTATCGCTTTGGCTACCCTTTGCCCAGAGTCACCACCCGGTCTATGACCGGCTCTGGGATCAGGCTATGGAACCTCGCTATCCGGCTTGCCCAGAGAACCCGAGTGCCGGTGGTTTGTTGAGTACACGGACCCGAAGGCCTACGACCCATGAACATCGTCCGTTACCCGCGGCCACCGGACTCTTGGCCTGTCGACCGTAAGTCTCTCGAGGAGGTAGCGACTCGTCCCCATCCGGCCCCTAATTCGTACACAACGAACTCGGCCGGGCTTCCGGTCTCCTCTCCCACTCAAGGGCTCGGTTCGAAACCCCCCGGAGGGGCGGCCACAGGACATAATGGTAAATCAGAATGATAATCATGTACTTCTTTTGGATATTCCAAATCAACTTCAAGTATATATCCCTCGGGTGCATTATCAGGTGTATTTTCAATTAATTCTTCAATATTATTGCAATTTTCCCATTTAAATCCACCATATGGTAAATATTGGGACATAGTACATCCATACAGGTTATTTTCATCTAAATATATTAAATAACTAGATTCTTTACTTTTATCGTAGTTGTTCATACATTTATTGTTTCCATTTCCATATCTATTACAACACTGAGAAACACCTACTCTCAATCCTTTTTGTAACATGAGAATCATATCATAATTATTTAATAAATCTAATTTAATTTCAGTTTTTTTAAGCATAGCATCCCAAGATAAACAAGGAGCTGTAAAATACCAATCTCTAAAATTTTAAAATATATTTGTTGAAATTAATACATCTGTTTTGACATATAATTCTGCACATTCACCTAAATTCTTGATATTAAATGCTTTCCAAACATCTTGAGCATGTTTATATCCCTCATCTATACTCCTATTATAAAGAGGAAAAAATTGTTTATTTGTCGGAGGTAAGCTCTGGAACTACCGAACCGATTCCAAAAGTAATGGTATCAAAATGATGGTGTCAGTCTAACTTAGAACATAGGCTATATCTTGTGTCGGTGCCACTACCCCAAAGGGGGTGTAGGAGCAAAAAACGCTCTAAAAATGCGATTTTAGCGTACTGAAGGGCCTAGAAATATGAAATTTTGAGTATTAGTTACTTATAAGATACAAATGATGTCTAAGAACAGTTCTTAAACAATTCGAAATTTAAAAAGGGTGAAAATGCACAAAAAGCGTTCTAAAAAACGTTCTAAATGGTAGTTTCTACACAATCTCAGGAAATACCAAACCGATTTAAAAATATTGGTGTCTTAATGATAGTGACAACGCTTGCTCCAAGATAGGCTATGTTTTATGTCGGTGTCACTACCCCAAAAGTGGCGCAGGAGCAAAAAACGTTCTAAAAATGCGATTTATGTGTTACTGAAGGGCTTAGAAATGTGAAATTTGAAATATTAGCTACTTATTAGATATAAAGGATTTCTAAGAACAGTTCTTAAACAATTCGAAATTTGAGAGGGGTGAAAATGCGCGAAAATCGTTCTAAAAAACGTTCTAAATGGTGGTTTCTACACAATCTCAGGAAATACCAAACCGATTTAAAAAATAATGGTGTCAAAATAAGGGTGTCAAAATGACGGTGACAACCCTTGCTCCAACATAGGCTATGTTTTATATCGGTGCCACTACCCGAAATGGGGTGCAGGAGCAAAAAACGTTCTAAAAATGCGATTTTTGCGTTACCGAAGGGCCTAAAAATATGAAATTTGAAACATTAACTACTTATTAGTTATAAAGGATTTCTAAGAACACTTCTGAAACAATTCGAAATTTAAAAGGGGTGAAAATGCGCGAAAAGCGTTCTAAGAAACGTTCTAATGGTGGTTTTCTACACAATCTCAGGAAATACCAAACCGATCTAAAAAATAATGGCGCAAAATGATGCTGACAACCTTTGCTCCAACATAGGCGATGTTTTATGTCGGTGCCACTACCCCAAAGAGGGTGCAGGAGAAAAACATTCTAAATTGCGGCTTTTGCGTTAAGGAAGGGCCTAGAATCGTGAAATTTGGAATGGTAGTTAGTTATAAGATATCAATGATCTCTAAGGACATTTCCTAAAAAAATCGAAATTTAAAAGGGAGTCAAAATGCGCAAAAAGCGTTGTAAAAAACTTTCTAAATTGCGATTTCTGTGCAATCTCAGGAAGTACTGAACCGATTTCAAATATAATGGTGTAAAATTGATGGTGACAGATCTTGCTCCAAGATAGGCTATATTTTATATCTGTTTCCACTACCCCAGAGGAGATGCAGGAGCAAAATGCGCGAAAAGCGTTCTAAAAACGTTCTAAATGCCGATTTGTCGGCAATATCTCAGGAAGAATGAATCTGATTTCAAACGTAATAGTAGGAAATTGATGCTGACAGCCTCTGCTTTAACATAGACACTATTTTATGTCGTTATCACTATCACCAAGACGTTGCAGGAGCAAAAAAGCGTTCTAAATTTCGATTTTTGTGATCGGTAGGGGCTAGCAACTTAAAATTAGGCAAGGTACATATTTATTAGATATAAATGATCTTTAAGAACAGTTTCGAAAAAAATGGAAATTTAAAAAGGGGTGAAAATGCGCGAAAAGCGTCCTAAAAACGTTCTAAATTCCGATTTCTACTCAATCTAAGGAAATACCAAAGCTATTTCAAAAGTAATGGTAGCAAATAAATGGTGACAGTCCCTGCTATAACATAGGTTATATTTTATGTTGCTGTCACTACCATCTGAGGCTGAGGGTTGCAAAAGCAAAACATGTTCTAATTTGCGTTTTCTGCTCAACTGAGGGGTCTAACACTTTGAAGTATGGCATGGTATTTACTTACAAGATGCAACTGCTTTCTAAGAACAGTCGAAAGAAAATTCCAAATTAAAAAAAATGAAGTGAGGGAAAAGCGTTATAAATTACAATTTTTAAGCAAACTTATAAATTACCAAACCGATTAAAAAAATAATGATGACAAATTTTGGTGATAGAATCTGCTCAAACATAAGCTATATTTTATGTCTTTTCCACTACCACCAGAGGGTTGCAGGAGCTAAAAACTTTCTAAATTGCGATTCCTGTGATACTGAAAAGGCTAGAAACTTTAAATATGATATGGTAGTTACTTATAAAATATAAATGTCCTCGAAGGAACGTCGAAAATAAATTCGAATTAAAAAGGGGTGAAGCGAAGGGGAGGTGCGAAAAGCATTTTCAAAAAGTTCTAAATTACGATTCTATGCAATTTCAGGGAATATAAACCGATTATAAAAGTAATAGTTGCGAATCAATGGTAACAGTCTCTGATCCTACAAAGGCTATATTTTATGCCGATAATTCTACCATTTGGGGTTCACAGGAACAACAAACGTTCTAAAAAAGGGCTTTAAAAGCTTTTTAAATTATGTTTCTGTGGAATATTAGGAAATAACAAACCGATTTAAAAATTAATGTTGGCAAATTAATAGCGACAGTTCCTGTTTCAACATAGCCCTTTATGTTGGGAGAGGTGGTAGGACTTGGAATTTGACATGATGGTTAATTTTAAGATGTAAGAAGATGGTTTCTAAAAAATTCAACACTTCAAACGAATACTGAAATGAGCGTATTAATTGAGCATAAAAGTTTCAAAATATTTTTTAAATTATTAGTAAAAAATTTAGTTTTACTTCATTTTATTAATTTAGGTCTCATTTCTGCCTAATGCAGTGTAATAATGATGTTTAATCAAACTGTGTTTTAAATAGTAATTTTTGAATTATTCCTAAAAGTAATAAGTACCTTTTAATAAAAAAAACTTTTAATAAAATAAAATATTACCTTTTAATAAAATAAAAATTTAGTTAGTACCTTTTAATAAACATTAGACATATAAATATCACTTGGCATATTTCAAATATTACGCGAGCAAAGCCGCGGGGTTTGCTAGTCAGTTATATAACATTCATTCGATTTATTATAAAATTTATCCTTTGGAGGTAATTGTGTTTCATTGTATTTATCTTCAGAAACTATATAATCGTAACAATATATATGCCTTTTTTGTAATAAGATCTAATTTATCATCAGGAAAATGTAATGATGGCTCTCTAAACTTTGATTTTAAGTAATTAATATATTTCATCTTACGTATTTTTGGAGTATATTTGTCTAAATCCTCTGGTTATTTTCTCAAGTCTTTGCATATTTTATTTAAACTAGAAGGCATAAATTTAAATTAATCTATAAATCTCAATTTCATACCTTCTATAATTATAGTAAAATATATATATTTTTCTTCAGTGTTAGTCATAGCATCTATTCTAGATTCTGAAACTCCAAGTTCTTTTATAAACAAATGAGCATCATAACCTGATAAATTATGGATTTTTACTGGAATAAATTTTGGAATTCTATAATTAAAATTGCAATTAACATGAGAAGGATCCCTGTATTTTCCATCTAAACGTGAATGATTTTGACCTTTTTATCAAGAGGTTTCTCACATATATGATAAATATTAGTTCTTTTATAATGATTTTCATCAAAATAGATACAAGACTTTCATATTTATTAGTCTTTTCTTTAATAAATTCTTTAACTTTTATAGTATCTTCTGTTTACATTGATACAAACTTTTAACTGCATCAGCTCCTCTATAATCGACTGGAGGCTTATAATATTCATTTTCATATTTGACATTAATTTGATATACAGGGTGTACGGTCTCAACGGTGTCCAATGGCTAATTCCTAAACCGTTAGTCATAGACATATAGTTCCAATTACAAAAATGTTTTAAATCAGGTAAAGAAATATTTTAAAAGCGATTTGGGTCAATAAAAACATTTCTTAAAAAATTACGAAATTTAAATTTTTATACGGTCCCCCGGTCCTATAAGTTATATTTAGTGAAATTTTCCTTTTACACTGACAAGTAATACAAAAAAAGTCCCGTTATTCTACGATTAAAATTGACCGAGTAATAGCCGTTTAAAGTTGGAGCATATTTTATGCTGCAAATTGGGGGTCATTCACAAATTTAGTCGAAATATAATTTCGTCAGATATAAAAAATGTCTGGGAGTAAAATTAACATTGCGATATAAATTTGAAATCTTTAATCATTCTGGCATATTAATGAAAATTATACAATTTGTAATAAACATTTAAGAAGAAAGAAAAACCGAATTTTTGTTAAATAAAATGATTCTAAATTAACAGCCTCAATACTTTACAAAATGATACGTATTTTAAAATATTATTAGATTGCACAAGCCTGCAAAAGTTGGGCTATGTCATGTTTTTTAGCTTTTGATAATTGATTCTTATATATTATGTACCGCTAAATCCGAAATTGAAATTCATTTTTAACTATCGCATCAGGATGTTTCGCAAACTGCAAATTTCAAAGTTAAGAAGTTCAATGTTAAAATTGAATTTCCTCTCCCATCTCATCGGACCACTCAGCTGTTTAGCTGTAAGAATCCCAGGATAAGCAAAAATATCGAATAAATTTTTTAATCAAATCAAATCAAATCAAATAAAAAATGTTTTACATATGTTTTATAGTATGAGATTTTCGCTATATTTTAACTTACACATTTGCGATTTGCAAAAAAATTCTAACGTAATGGTTAAAAATGAAGGTCATTTTCAGATTCAGCACTAAAAAGTGCGTAAAAATCAATTATCAAAAGTTAAAAAAACACAACCATCTCCTCTACTTTATAGTATTCGATTTTTGTTATTCTTTAAATTTGAAAATTTATGATTTGCGAAATATCCTGACATGATGGTTAAAAATTAAGGTAATTTTCGGATTCAGTGCTAAAAAATACTTAACAGTTAAAAAACCCAACAATCGCAGTCTTGTATTATCTAATCTAAAACTTTTTCTTAAACCCCTTGGCAGAAATCTATCCGAAATTTTTTGTGTTATCCTGTAAAATAAGTATAAATGTTAACCACCGAAAATCTTAATAATATTAGATTGTTATCGGATTTGTGCCAGTATGTAAAATGCAATCACTATCGGATATTTAAAAGTGGGTTAAAGTTCGAGTACAAATTTTGAACTAGAAAAACATACATACGATTGTTGAAATAACATAAAAACTTATACAAAAACATAATTTTTGTTAAAAGAAATCATAAGAGAAACAGTCTCAAATCCTGACAAAATAAAACATATGTTATTTTAGCCAATTTAAGACTTAATCATAATACTTGTAGGATTTTTTTTCAAAGCGCAGATACACATGAAGTAAGATCTTCGAATACTTTAAACACTTGGTATATGATCCCTCAAAGCCAAGCCGAACTCATTTGTTTTCAGAGTAGAAAAGTGGCATAAGTCATGCATTTTTAAAGTTTCATAACTCACTCAATTTTAGCGTTATATGAATTTGACTTTTTTTGTCTGACTTGTCAGTGTAATAGGAAAAAATTACGAAATATAACTCATAGGACCGGGGGACCGCATAAAAATTTAAATTTCGTAATCTTTTAAGAAATGTTTTTATTGACCCAAATCGCTTTTAAAATGTTTCTTTACCTGATTTTAAACATTTTTGTAATTGGAACTGTATGCCTATGACTGACGGTTTAGGAATTAGCCATTGGACACCATTGAGACCGGACACCCTGTATAATAACAAAACATATCAGGTACATGTTTTTGATATTTCATAGTACATGATATCTTTTCATCATCTATTTTAGATAAACTACATTCAAAATCTGCATATATAGTAAATGGTACTCTCTGTTTCTTTTCATAATTTTTAAATTGAATGATTTCATATTTTTTCGGCATTATAATCCTAACAGTAGTTTTACAATCCTCCTCATGTATCTTTAATTTTTCTTTAGAATAAAAGAAAATTAAGCATGTATCACATAAAAATATCTGATTAGTAGTAATTTGTCATCTAAGTAAATTATTCATGTTTTTAATCCAACAATAATGATCTTTCATATAAAATAAGTTTACATGTTTTTCCAGTTTATTTTCAGTTAATCTAAGCGGATAAATTAATTTTTAATAACCATATACATTTACCGATATATTATTCAAATTTCTTAATTTTATCCAGTGAAACGGGAAATTCAATTCCTTTAAAATTTAATTCGTCTTTATATTTTTCATATTTTGTCAATTTTTGTGGATCCTTTTTCTACACTATGGATAGCTGATAAAATAGACCACATAAAACATTCATTATCTTTATTTTTGACATTTATTATCGCATTAGATGTAAATTTCCAACTGGCTGAAAAATGTCCGGACCAGGATTCGAACCCGGGACCTCCTGGCTGAAGCCGCCAGTGCTCTGCCATCTGAGCTATCCCGGACGATTCTGATCGAACTTTTTCACCCAGCTAACCTTGATGATTACAGCATCTGGTCTGAAACCTGGTTCAGCTCAATGAGTTCAGCCTTGTTCAGCCAAC
The DNA here is from genome assembly GCA_963932465.1 of Maratus speciosus. Lineage (NCBI taxonomy): Eukaryota > Metazoa > Arthropoda > Arachnida > Araneae > Salticidae > Maratus > Maratus speciosus. The sequence continues at coordinate 2,915,292 of OZ010787.1, forward strand.
CTCTTTGAGCTGAACCAGGTTTCAGACCAGATGCTGTAATCATCAAGGTTAGCTAGGTGAAAAAGTTCGACCAGAATCGTCCGGGATAGCTCAGATGGCAGAGCACTGGCGGCTTCAGCCAGGAGGTCCCGGGTTCGAATCCTGTTCCGGACATTTTTCACCCAGTTGGAAATTTACATCTAATATGATTTGTTTACCAATTTGAATAATTGTGTTAACATTAATCTAGTGATTTATTATCGCTTTTTTATTTTTAATTATTTCAGGTAAATCTATATAAGATGCTCCTACTAATGGTTCATATTTATTTATTCTCAATTCCAAAAACCCAATTTCATCAAGAGTCTATCCAGATCCTTTTGATATAAAGTCATCAGATTCATTTATTAATTTTTCAATAACAAAATCATAAAAAGTATCTAAATCATTATAGGCTAATATAAATTTGATTTCAGTTTTGAATGTAAATTCTTGAATATCATCTTCATTTCGTTTATACAAACAAAATATTTTTAAATTTAACTTTAACGCATTAAAATTTTCTAAACTTTCTCTTATTTTTCTTATCACAATACTTCTTTTTTCTTCTAAAAAATCTAATGGGATTTTGATATTGTAATTAAGGAATATGTAGGATTTTAATCTAGATTTAAAAGCTGTTTCATATTCATCATTTCCTTCATTTAGTATCGGTTTCTTATGAATCAGACTATTTATATGATTTTGTACATGTTTGTAATATTTACCACAAATAATAAATTTCACAAAAGATGCTGCTGATAGAAAAAAATATACTATTCAAAGTGTCGGAACAATTACAGCAACTACTCCCGTAAATGAATTAACAAATAAGTTAGAAGTCATCGAAAATGTAAATTATAATGAAGGATTTGATAAACGATATCAGTTAACAAAAAATAGTCAAAGAGTTACAGTGTGGATACCTTTAAAAGAAATTTTTGATTTTGTTAAAGAATATCCGAAATTATTAACAGGTTTTGATATAAGAATAGAATTTGAAAGAAATAACAGCGAAAGTATGCTATATACAGACGTGGCAAATCCTGATTATAAGGTAACACGTGGCAAAGATTGCCAAGTTATTTTTTATGACATTATTTTACATGCCTAAAAAACTTACAATCTCGCTGCGATCATTATGGTATGAATCTAAAAACTCTGTCCATATTATTTCATATTTCTTTTCAAATTTCACTGATAATTCATGAGGAATATTAAAATATCCACAATTTTTTTAAATAAAAAACAAATAATGTATAGATTTTTTATAATTGACAAAATCTACAATTTTGTCAATCATTTCTTCTGATTCCGGTGTAAAATTTAGATTGTATTTCCTTTTCAATAAGTTAAATCTACTTAAAAGCGAGTTATACCATTGTTTTAAAAATCTATTCTAATTCTTATAGATATAAACCTATCCGTCAGAATCATACTCTATTTCAAAGGTTTTAATTTGATTATATACATCTGGTATCGGTTCTGGAGAAATTAGTTTGTTTTCCAATAAAAGAAATCCATCAACTTTCTCAAAGAAATTTATGTCCATTTATTAACAAAAAACTCTCTTTTTTATTAATATATCTGAAGATTTTATAAGTTGGTCAGCTCCGCTATTTATAATAAATTTAATTGGAATCTGAATTTTATTTTTAACACTTTATGTTAATAAAGTATCATTACATTCTCAGAGAAATTTACGTTCATTTATAAACTAAAAACTCTATGCTTTTTTTTTCTTTTATTTCTATATATATAAGTGTATTATATGTTATATATTAGCTACATTTGAAATTTTACCTCATGAAAAGGACTTTTGGAAGATTTGAATCAACAGCTATGGTTGTTTTGTTAATATGTCTTATGATATAAAATCAATGTCATCTATTTTATTCTTTAACAAATTTAAATAAAAATTGATTTTTAATTCTGTTATCAAATATGCATATTTTTTATGCTTAAAACTGTTTTATTATTTTTAGAAATGATTTTGTTAAAAATGTGATAATATTTTTAATGCTTTTTCTTATCTTAAAAAGTAAATAAATTTCTGACTTAAGAAAAAATAAATGGGATATCTGTTAAAAATATGAGAATTGGAAATTGAGGAAATTTTAAAAGATGGTATTTTTCGATATAAAAAGAATATTTTGTTGTTTAAATTTGATTGATTGATATAAAAAACATATTCAAATGCTTTGAATGTGTATATTTTTCAAAATTTAATAGGTGTGCCAGATAGATTATATATATACACTACTATTATTTTTACAGGATGAGGATTTTCTAGACTCCATTGAGTTTCTGAAATCTTGACTTGTCTGGCATTTCGAAGTAATATAGTACCTAATTTGATTATCCCTTAAAGGTACATACCGGTGACGAACTCGACTTCTTGGGATTTGCACGCAACATTCAAATCTTTTATTAAGTAAAGGTTCATTTTGCATAATTTCCTCTGTCGAGAAAAACATATAATTTATACCTAATATATTCTCCGAATAAAACTTTCACATATTTTGTGGTTTGAATATTTGATCATTATAGGGTCTTTTTACTTCCGATTTTGTGGTTCTCTCTATACCATCGCTTCCGTTTGATGCAAAAAATTCCATTTAGCTGCTATATCAAAATTGTATTTGTGTCGGAAAATAGTGATGAAGTTCTTTTTGTTCTTGTACTGACTGCTTGTACCACCAATACAGTAAATAAACTTCTGCATTCAAGACACAACATTCTTCACTCATTTACAACATGTTGTTGAAATGTGGTTGTATCGGTTATATCTCAGTGGTTGTAGCGTGTATAAGGTGGTCACTAGTAATACAAATATTTTTACAACAGATTTGATTGCGTTAATTAAAATAAAAACAAACTGATGTAGTGTAACCTATGTATTTGCCTAATTGAAAGCTCAGAATTTCATCTTGGAATATAAAAGTATAATTCTTTGAGAACTCTACAATAACTATACGTTCAAAATATGTAAGATTCGCTTCAAGTTTTTTTGAGCTTGGTCTTTTGATATAAAATGATGTGATTTTTAATAAAATTAGTTTTTTTTTATTGTAAAAACTCATCAGAAGGTAAAATATGTGCGATTAGATCAGCTTTGTCTTCACTCACTGTTTGAAACTTATTTCATCAGACAAGTTAAGAATTTAAGAAGTGCTTCTGGTTCCGGACATTTCAAGTATTTATGCAGCCAACAGGATTCACTCTTGATGTCACACAGGAGAATGTGTAACAATGTCCGGTAAGTGGTGTTCAGTTTTCCATTTCTGTCATCAATTTAAAATTCTATTGATATTTACATGAATAAACACTGTAAGTGCCAGATGTTACACAAAGAACACATACTAATTTTTAAATCTCACTATTGCTACATGGAATTAAACATAGTTAATTCGAATGATATTTTTAATGAAATACATATTTTTTTAAAAATTAAAATGCTTATATCTTTGTAGTGTTTATTGTTATTGATGACATTATGGATTAATTTCACTTCATTATAAGTTCAAATTATTGTAAAGAAGTAAATTGATGAAAAGAAGATATTCACATATTTTTTATAAATGTTTATGCGATTAATAGAAAAATAAAGTTAAACCAATATTTTTAGTACTTTCTAAGTTATTGTTCTTTTAATAACTTTAGGGTTAAATTTATTTATGTAGGTTTTAGTATTTTAAGATTAAAGAACAATCTTGCAAGAAATAGAAAGCATCATAAAAAGAAAAGTAAAAACTTCCTTTCTGTGGCACGACGGGAAATAAACAGAGTTTTAGTGTATTTTTAGGAAGTGTTATTCAAAATACAGTTACGTCTGACTTATAAAATTTACATAATAACTTTACATTACAATGATGTATATTATCCTAAGTTTTCAGAAATTTTTACCTAGTTCCTTTTGAGTATTAGTAAAAACTGCGAAAAACAGACTTAAAATTTTTGATGCGCTGTACAAAAAAAGGAAAAGCTTTTCAAAATTGAAACTTGTAAAAAAATAGTCCTATAAGAGGTCCGTGTAAGAAAAAAATATCTGACTTCTTCATAAAAAATAATGGTAGCGAAATATGGTGTTTGACCTTTTAATTTTCCAGTTTTGAAACATGTTTTTACCTAGATCTTAAAGCCTAATGAAAATTCTATAATTACCTAAAATATAGATAATTTTATGCTGAACATTTTAGTTTTTGATTCATCTTCACTGGTGTAAAAACAAAGCAGCTGCAGCATTTTCCTATAAAGCGTTTTTCACCAAATAACACGGCTATGTTCTTGTAGGCGTTGCATTGTACAGGGAAAATTTTATTGTTCCTGCCACTATTTTGAAAATAATATCTTCATCATACCTTTCTATAGTATATATTAAATAAAATGATCATGAAGATTACAGATTAAGGATTCTGGTGGGAAAAATAATTGGGATCCGGCGTGCAACTAGGACACCGGGGCGAAGCAACAAACGAGGAAGTCAGAAACTTTTTTAAAGATTTTAAACTTTGTTTGTTTGAGGGGGCAAAGAAGAAGAAGTAGACATTTCACAGTGGATTTAAATAAATGATTACCTATGCATCCTGCAAAGTAATAAATCAGACAAAGTTTTAAAAATTCATGAATTTTAAGTACCGTACATTCCAGTATTTAACACGCACCCTTGATTTGAAGTTATATATTTTTCATTTTTAGCTATATTAATCGTGTTACACGCACATCCATCTTTTCAAGGAAACCGCCATGAATCATTTAGTAAGAAAATGTAATACAGAACCTTCAAAAGTATAATAACTAATGCAAACTAAAAGAAACTTTGACAAATTCGAACCGAAAACACAAGATAAAGTCCGTTTGTCTACCTGAATCATCACAAAGTATATGGGATCGTTCAATAAAACATTGTATTGAACATATCTTTACTCATTAGTGTCAAATTCTAAATTCTTATATTTGTCTTTTCTTACTTATTAATATTTATTCTTATACTCGGTGTACAACCTGTTCCTGTAAATTTTTGTAACATTTTTAGCTTCAAAAGGTCGCGTTATATGCAGGAATATACTATATTTTAAAATTGGTCTATTGTGTGGCAAAAAAAAAAAAAAAAAAAAAAAACAGAAGCTTCAGGAGGGGACACTAACTTGGGTGATTCATGATTACGTTTACGTAAAGTAATATATAGGGCAGAGAAATGGAAAAAATATTACTTTAAACATTTTAAATTATGTACAGACGGAGCAGAGGCAGGATAGTAAATTTCTCAGGAGGGCGTGGATTTGGGTGGTTAATTATATGTTGCTTTAAAGTGACAAATGAAAAAATTAAATCAGATGTGCAGAGTCCCACTAAAGAAATTTACTTTTTCTTCTAAAATATAAGATAAAAATAATCAGTTTAAGAACATTATTGCATGAAATGATGTTTACTGTAACATTTCCTAAAAGTAAGATTTCATGAAAATTTTCGAAATCTAATATTATCATAAATATACAAACTATTCTTTCTTAACGTTGACCAATATCTAATTATTTAACCATTAATTTTAGAGGAATTACTTCCATTTCCAAAAATGTTTCAAATTTTGTTCTCTATCCTCTTTGAACCCATTTTAAGGCAAAATAACAAATTTTACTTTAAGATTTATGGAATTTTAATTTTAAAACAATCCTTGGGTACTCAAATCCCATTTAGAGAAACTTTATGCATACTCTAACATGTAAAACTGCAAAAGTTCCATTCTTCTACGACTAAAACTTATGTAGTTATGATACTTAGATTTTTATGAATTTGCGGCGTTTTCTTAGATTAAAAATGAATAAAAAACGAGTTTTTATTGCAAGAAATTGATGAAAGTCATAATATCCGATGTCTCATACGAGTCGGTAAATTATGGTCATGCATCAATGGAATTAATACTATTTTACTTATTAGAACATGGAAGAAAAGTTTTAAAGCACAACTTATAGGATCCAGGGACCAAATAAAAATTAAGGTTTGTATTTCTAAAAAAGAATAACTATTTTGATTGAAATGAATTTTCATATAATTAAGAAAACTATATGAAACACTTTTAAAACTGGAATTATGCCTCTAACTAGCGGTTCGAGAATTAATTATTAATAAACGATAAGTGACACCTATCTAAAAATTCTAAATTTTAGATTTTAGGAAATTAAATACTGTGTAAACTGAAATGAAAACAAAAAATTTGTACAAGTGGCATTAAGGCCCTTGATCAGCAGATTTACTAATGAAACTCTGTATTGTAGGCGTCTAAATTTTTAAATAATTTTTCTTTATTGTATGTTCCCTTAGACTGAAAAATAAACTATACCTTGTGTAGTAAACACTACGCTGCAGACTTTGGTGGCTCACGTTTGGGGGCGCACGATGAGTACATCAAAATTTTAGTAGGGGAAACTGTCCTGAAATGACATACACTAAGGAATAAATGCTTCTATTCATACAAATTTTTTCTCATGACTTTTATTTTTTACAAAGCTTGCGATGTATGCGAAATGCAATGGTGCTTTTTAAAAAGTAATAAATAAATTTACAACGTCACAATAGCGATTTATGTAAAAAGCTGAACTGTGTCATTTTATCTATAGTGCTGTCCTAAAACGACACACCCATAAGTTGCTATTAATTTTACTTGCATACATTACAAATAAATTTTTTGCACACTAAGAAACACCGAGAAACTCATTATGTGCCACTTTGAATACTTAACACATTATACCCACTTCTCCTTCGCTTTTGTGTGTCAAAATAAATCATTGAATAAAGACAGGCTTCATCATCATCGTCGTCAAAAAGATCCATGTCTTTGTCGTCTTCATTCGATGTAACAAAGCTAATTTTTTTCTTAGCCTTGACGTGTGAATTATGTTTCTCAGCAGCTTTTTCCTTTGCTTCGACAATACTAGGACTGATAGTCAGAACTTTTGCACCCACCTGCTTCCTTTTTTTTTGAGGATGATCTAACATGAAGGACACAAGGAAGTGGAGATACATCAAGGATCTGATTAATAAAGATGATGAACTTGAAGATGCTCATGCTACGTGTTGAAAATATACTCATGTCTTTGTTGTATAGGAAACAGATGTTGTTGGCACTGGAATTGGAGGAGGTGACATTGCAACTGTGAAAATGGAAGGATTAGGTCTAGATAGACTGTTATCTGCAGAACTTGTGTTGCTGTCGTTACTTTCTGTATTTTCCATTGGTCTTTTTGTTACAACTGAAGCACAGAAAACATGATTGGGACAGATGTCAGGGTTTATCTGATAGATTCCATTTTCAAAAACCGGCATGTCATTTTACCTACAATTGCTATATTGTATATACAGAGGCATTCTTCAAGTACACATGCATTTATAAATTTTTGCATATACAGAAAATAATGTAAAAAGAAATAAGTACACATCTTGTACTTCAGCTATGTAATCACTGAAATGAAACAGACGTAAATTACCACCAAAAATAGTCCCAAGAAATTTCTATCGAAGGTGTAAACAGTTTCTTCGTAAACAATGAAAAATACAAACTTAAAACCTTCGCCATTAAATGCTTATCGTTGCCCATCGATTTCACAACATAACGGCGTATCGTTAAGTGTTGGCCTCTAGCGGCAATATTAAACAAATAAGGCATGTCATTTGACCAAAGTATGTAATTTTGGGACAGTTTCCGCTATGTCTCCCTCTGATGCTGGGAGAAAGATAACGGTTTTTATTTTTCATTTTTCCTAAGGCACAGATTTTGAAACATTTAATGTTCATTCTGATAGTTGGATGTAAAATAATACTATATTTTTTGGAGTTCACTAAAGTTTGAATGGTAGTTAAATAAATGGCCGTACGCGGAGCTTAACATGTTGGAATTTTATCACCATAATCACAATTGTGATAATTATGTGCGTGTATTTTTCTTGTATCAACTACATTTAGCACAGATTATTTTTTCAGTTGGCGATCTTTTTAGTATAAGCAAATTTTAAGAAAGCTATTTTATTCTGGATTTTAATGCTAAAATGGAGACTAATTCTAATGTATGCTAGCAGTCGTTTTAATATGAATCTTGGAGTCTTTCGATTTTTAATTATGAGAACAAAATTGATTTTTGATTGTTTTGAAAGTTATATTAATATATTCTCTCATTTTTACCTAAATAAAGGATAAATTTGAAAAAGTGAGTTTCTCCAAAGCAATACTTTTGTTTTTATTAAAGAGTAGAGTTTTATTTAATTTGAAAGAAAACATTTTCTTTTTTTCAAACTAAAATAGGTCTCATATTTTTATTATCTCAAGAAACATTTAAACCGGTGGAATGTTTTGGAAATGAGCCTTTAAAAACATATATTTGACCATAAAAAATGAATCGTGTTTATTGTTTATAGCTTTAATATTCATAAGTTACTATTTGCTTTTAATTAAATATTCTAAAAATCATTTACTTTCTTTTTAAGTTTCAATGGTACTTTGTTTAGTCAAATATTTATTTTAATTTCCATATGTACGTTTGCGAATTATATTTCCTGCCATTAAAAAATCTCTGGTAAGACGTTAGAAAATATTTGCCCACTCTTAAATGTGAGTTAATTAATTTATGCTTACTGAAACATTTTTTTCTTTGTTTCTGTATGCAGAGCCTTAAAAATATACTTTTAAGTTTTTAAAAATGCTTGTGTTAATTTAAGACAATTTTACAGAGTTCTCCAAAATTTTAAATGATATTTAATATTAAAATCCTCATCGATTTACATTGATGTCCATAAGGAATTGATTGTAGAACGTTGTTTAAAAAAAAAAACAAAATTTAATTGTGTGTAATCAAAATAAACTGGTATAAATGGGAGGTGTAGGAAATAGATTCTAGTCTAGTCTCAAAGCCAGACGATGTGATGCCATCGTGAAATCACAAATGGTCACAGGTGTCACTGTTACTATACTGAATCAAAACGTGATGTCTTTTACTTGTCTGATTGGACTGCAATATGAATTCTCTTTGACTGTTGATTTCTGACGAGTCACAAGGTGACGTTACAGTGATGTCATCTACTGATTCATATGTGACCTTTATTTGGAGCCTCCACTGTGAAGTGACTAACATTTGAATTGTGACGAATCTTCCAGAAGATATTTAATCACATGTTACAAAGCAACGGACAACTCCAAATGATGGTCGCCTTAAACTGATCGCTAGGACGGCCAGTTAGCCCTTTATTAGTCACCAGGCAACTTCATTGTGACGTCAGTTGGTGACTCGTGAACAAATTAACGGTGATGATTATTTTACAGTGGAGTTTTCAAAAGCCGGTCACATGAGAGCAACTCAATGAATTTATTGTAACGCTACCTGGTTACTTATCACAAAGCAAACGTCAAGGTGAACTCACAGTAGAGTCAACTAGTGATGGTCACTTCATAGTAATAATCTGATGAATAAAAAATAACACCAGTGACTATGACACTTTTCCCCATTGTGGCATGATGATGATAATAACGTTACATTAAGGCTACACAATACCCTAAAAATGACAAAAATATCGAATATTTTTTATTGAATTTTTCAGTGGTCCATACGGTTGTGAATCATGACTCCAAATTGTAGATCTGAAATAAAAATAGTTTTAAAGATATTCGAACTTTTCTGAGTGTTCCTTTACAAACTTTAAACGCATTTTCTCAGACTTTTATTTTTGTTGATGTTAGTGTTTGCTAATCCCTAAGGCTTTTTTTCTGTTGCAGATAGAGTCTTGAAATTTTTTGCAGACACTTACATGTATATGTACTACAATAATTAGTATGGATTTAGGTCTGAGCGTTATAGTTATTTTTTTTTTAATCTCAAAGTTAGTATTTCCAAAATTTTTGTGTTTTTTTCAGGTTTCACACTACAAAAATAAATAAAACTTTATATAAAAGTTACATCTTTAATTCCATACTAACTTTTGTTCCCAATAATCCAATGAATATAAGTCACTTAAAATAACTACAGAATATTAAAAATTAAAAATGTTTTAAGGGGACGAGAGACCTTAAAAAACCTTAAAATTCAATTCTTTATTTTTTGAAATTTTGACTTTAAATATTATTCAGGGGTACATTATATGCATTATGACAACCATTTATCAAAAAAAAAAATTTTTTTAAATTATTTTTGAGAAAAAAATGGAGTTTTACGCGTCGTCTTAGAAATCTTCGAAATGCCCCATGCGCATTCCAAATCAATGAAAATCCCCAATATTTTTTATAAAAGTTTGGTTTATATATATAAATAAAACTGTGCATCGAATTTTATATATTTGAATAAAAAGGTAAGAAAAAAAATTAAAAATTTCAAAATTTTTTCGAAAAAATTTCAAAAATTTTGATTTTTTTTTTTTTACACCTTTATATTCAAATATATAAAATTCGATGCACAGAATTATTTATATATATAATCCAAACTTTTATAAAAAATATTGGGGATTTTCATTGATATGGAATGCGCAGGGGGCATTTCGAAGATTTCTACGATGACGCGTAAAATGCCATTTTTTTTCTCAAAAATAATTTTTTTTTTTTTGTGATAAATGCATGCCACAATGCATATAATGTACCCTTGAGTAATATTTAAATTAAAATTTACAAAAAAAGAAAAAATTTGAAAAATTTTGAAATTTTGAAATTTTTTCGAAATTTTTCAATTTTTTTTTTTTTTTTTTTTTTTTTTTTTTTTACCTTTATATTCAAATATATAAAATTCGATGCACAGTTTTAATTATATATATAAACCAAATGTTTATAAAAAAATATTGGTGATTTTTATTGATATGGAATGCGCAGGGGGCATTTCAAAGATTTCTATGACGACATGTAAAATGCCATTTTTTTCTCAAAAATAAATTTTTTTTTAAATTTTTTTTGTGATAAATGCATGCCGTAATGCATATAATGTACCCTTTAGTAATATTTAAAGTTAAATTTGCAAAAAAAAAAATGAAAAAAATGAAAAATTCTGAAATTTTTAAATTTTTTCGAAAAATTTCAAACTTTTTCAAAAAAAAAAAATTTTTTAACCTTTATATTCAAATATATAAAATTCGATGCACAGATTTTTTTATATATATAAACCAAACTTTTATAAAAAATATTGGGGATTTTCATTGATATGGAACGCGCATGGGGCATTTCGGAGATTTCTAAAACAACGCGTAAAATTCCACTTTTTTCTCAAAAATGACTTAATTTTTTTTTTTTTGTAATAAATGCATGCCATAATGCATATAATGTACCTTTGAGTAATATTTAAGGTGAAATTTACAAAAAATAAAAAATTTATTTTTAAGGTCCCTCGTCCCCTTAAATGTTTTTAAAAACTTCAAATTTTTCAAAGTTTTTTTAATTAAAAAAAATGGTGATTGTTAAAATGATTTTTTTTTTTTTTTTACCAGAATCAGTTTAATTTTATAATCTCAAACAAAGTCATTAATTATTTTTAATGTAACTGTTACCAACATTTTTTTTTTAAGAAAAGGGTAATAAAATGGCCCTAAATGGCTGTAGTATTAAGAGTAGTACGTAGTTGCTACACCTTCTGTTTATATCATTTTCTTTTGATCCCACACATTTAACATTTGTGTACATACAATTACCATCTGAGATTTATAAAGGCTATAGATCCAGATATTTATAGATTATTAGCCATTAACAAATGTTTCTAGGAACAAATTAGGTGGGCTAACAGGGCCGGCCCAAGGGGTGTACGAAGTGAGCCACCGCACGGGGCGCCAACCGGCGGTAGAAGTAAAGAGCGGCGATAAATAATTTTAAATTCTTGTTTTTTTTTTTTTTTTTTTTTTTTTTAAACATTTTTTATAACCAGGTGTGAATCATCTGTTGGGTCTAGGTATATCTGCTGAGAAAGGGACCTTCTTTGTGCTTAAAGGCGCTAAACTTTCACATGCAGCGACTTCTGTATTCTTTATTTGAGCAAAATACAAAGAACTTGTGATGAACATATCAGAGGAATGTAGTATGTTAAGAAGCGTTCTTTAAAGAAATCCCTTTAAGCTAAAGGCTCAGATTACCTTCCTTGAAACTGGAAAAGTACCACCACCTATTCAACTCTTCCGCTTCCTTATGGAGTGCTAATTTCTTTTGACTAATTAATTGTGGCGTAGCTGAGGAGCACCAAATTTAGGAAAGCTTTAAATCGAAATTATCTCACATATTTTGACGATAAACAAAAATTGCAGACTTCCCCCCCCCCCCTTGTGTATGTCTGAATGCTTTCTTTAGTAAAATATTCTATTATGTCCGAAAAATGAAGAAAGAAAAATTTCTTTAAATGTTACTAGACATTGCTCAAACCCATTTGGTACTTTACATAATTACGTACCTGACAGAACCCTCAAAATGATTAAATGGAGGAGAGGACGCGCCATATTTAGAGAGGCTTTAAATCAAAATTATCTCACATATTTTGAAGATAAACAAGAATTGTAGACCTTTTTTTCCCCTTGTGTGTGGTGTGTGAATGCATTCTTTAGTAAAATATTTTATCATATCCAGAAAATGAAGAAAGAAAAAGTTTTTCTAAACCCAATTTGTTCTTTACATGATTTTGATTACGTACCTGAAAGGAGGATCCAAATCATTAAATGGAAAGGGGGGGGGGGGTGCGCCATATTTAGGAAGGCTTTAAATCTGAATTATCTCACATATTTTGAAGATAAACAAGAATTGTAGACCATTTTTTTCCCTTGTGTGTTGTGTGTGAATGCATTCATTAGTAAAATATTTCATTATATCCTAAAAATGAAGAAATAAAAAGTTTCTCAAAACCCATTTTGTTCTTTACATGATTACGTCATGTTTAGGGAAGCTTTAAATCGAAATTATCTCTCGCATATTTTGAAGATAAACAACAATTGTATAGACCTTTTTTTTCCCTTTATGTGTGTGTGTGATCACTACTTGACCGGAATGTATACTATATACTATGCTTCGGAATCTGTGTTCATATCTTATTTATTTTAAAGACAAGACTTTTTTTCTTTTTTTCAAAGGAATTTTTCGAGAGATTAATGACTTTTGTAATTCATCAAAATTTGTTATTATGATAAGAGAATCCTTTTCAGAATTCAACATTTTATTGTAATGATCACGATCAGTTTTAAACCTTAAAAAAAATCGATTTTCTTGTTTTCGATATATTTTAAAATTTTTGAATCTATAAAAAGAGATTGCATGAAAATATTCAAATTAGAACCGGGTAAATTTGAAGTTAACTGATAACGTATACTTTAACACAGATTCAAATTGAATTTCAACCTTACGTGGGTTTTTACTACTCGAACACATTGTAAGAAAAAAAAAAAAAACATTTTGAAAGATAGGTAATTTATTTTCAACATATATGTATAAAATGATTATAGTAAATTTTCTACCTACTTTTTTGACTACTTAAAAGGCGTAAAATTTATTTGTTGCAATTCTACGTATTTTCTGTATGTGATACACCTTTAAAAAGCACATTCTACACCACCACCACCAACAACAACAAAAAAAAAAAAACGCGTCGTTTAGCTGACACAAACATTGTTAGAGTATGTAGGTATAATCATTTTATATACACCCATATTCAAAAGAAATTATCTATCTGCAAACAAAACTATTATTATTATTATTATTATCATCATTATTATTATTATTATTATTATTTTCAATGTATATAAGTAGCAAAAACACAGTTTTGTGGAAAGCATACCCAAAGATATCAATCGGAGTCTGTGTTAAAGTACTCATTTTTAATTTCAAATTTATCCGTTTGTAATTCGAATATTCTTACGCGGTTTTTGTTTTGCTTGATCCAGAATTATGTAATTTTTTAAAGAGTATAAAAAAACAATAAATCATTTTTTTAAAAGATTTTAAAACTCACTACTCACCAAATATAAAATTAATATATGCTTCCTTGAAAGTAAATAACAAGACAGAGTTACAGATTTCATCTTGCATAATTGATACTTATTAGCACTACTCTATTGAGTACCTACATTCCAAGTAATAAACATAACTATTCTAATAAAACGTCTTCTTTCAATAAATTAATTATTGTTATTTTTGTCCTATACATGGCACAATGAATGGCGTTTAATTTTTGGATCATAATGTTACATATTGAGATTGATATCTAACCTATATATAATGCTAATGAAACGAATTTATGAAACGATTTCATGAAACGACTGAAATGAAACTAATTTATGAAACGACTTAATAGACAACTGATTATATTTCACGGCGATTTTCCTAAAATAAGGAATATTTTGCGATGTAATAACACCAAAAATCCATATTGATCCGCAGATCTCAAAACTGGTATTAGAATTTTTAAATTCGAATTAGTTTTCGAAATATTAATTTTTTTCTAAATTTAAATACTTTTATCTAATGATGGCAACTTAAATTTTAATCATAACAAATATTTTTTTCATGTTTTAGAAAAGGTTATTATTTTAAACTAATTTGGCAACCAGTTTGACCTCCCATTAATGTATGTTAAAAAATGTATCATGTTACTTTATTCATAATTCAATTTGTCGCTTTTTTTTTATTATCATTTTATTTAATACAAAACTTTCATTTAAAACTGAAAGATTTGAAATTAATGGCTTTCACTTCTTTCTTTTTTTAAACAAAAGGAAAAGAAAAATATTAGTCACAGATTAGTGATGGGCGATTCTTGAAAATTCGACAATCGAGAAAAATCGTCATCGTAAAAAATCACAATCGATACAGCCATCGATTAATTCCTAGAATCTACAATCGAGATGTTTTACAATCGATTATAACGAGAGAGCTAAAAACAATTGTTGGAAAACTTAGCTATTATTCTGGCCGAAATTTTCATAGTAGTGATAGGGTTTGCTCGATAATTCTGCTATCGTAATTATTTTCTCCTGATTTAGGCTTAAGGGGTTACTTCAGTCAATTGAAAAGACCTGCTCGCTAATGCTAATCTTATGGAAGAAATTTATAAAGATATCTCATTTGAATTTCAGTATTTTAAAATGATTTTCTTTGCATTGGAATAAATTCCCCTTTCTTCTTTATGAAACTGCAATGTCCAAATCGCGTAACTATGGCGCATTTGATGAATCAAATAACCTTTTTACTGTTTAGATAACTCCAAAAAGTTTGATACAGTTTAAAGTTCCCCTAAATGTCAAATACTGTGGAATTTCTCCATTGATCGAAAACAAAAGTTTCTTTCGAAAAACGTAAGGATAGTAAGATACCTGCCAAGAGGGAACCTGCCTAACACGGAAACTGTTTTCCAGTACCTAGCGATTCCAACATGACTCTTTAAGTCTGTATCGAAATCCAAAGTAGCTACTTTATGACACATTTAAAAATTCATTTTTTATTTTAGACGCATTAGCTAGAATCGATTAGCATTTTCTTCTTTTCGATAAAGGCAGAAGGTTTGATACAAAATAAAGTTCCCTAAATGTCTAAAGTGTGTCAAATGCTGTGGAATTTCTCCGTTTATCGAAAACAAGACAGCTTTATCGAAAAACGTAAGGATAACCAGACATATATAACTACTGAGAGGGAACCTGCCTAACACGGAAATTGTTTTCCAGTGCCTAGCGATTCCAACATGATTCTTCAAGTCTGTATCGAAATCCAATGTAGCTAGTTTCTGACACATTTACTAGCTCATTTTTTTCTTTCAGGCGCATTAGCTAGAATCGATTAGCATTTTCTTCTTTTCGATAAAGGCAGAAGGTTTGATATAAGTTAAAGTTCCCTAAATGTCTAAAATGTGTCTAATGCTGTGGAATTTCTCCGTTTATCGAGAAAAATAAGGGCAACCAGACAAATATAACTGCTAAGAGAGAACCTGTCTAACACGGAAATTGTTTTCCGGTGCCTAGGGATTCCAACATGACTCTTCAAGTCTGTATCAAAATCCAAAGTAGCTAGTTTCTAACACATTTACTAGCTCATTTTTTATTTTAGGCGCATTAGCTAGAATCGATTAGCATTTTCTTCTTTTCGATAAAGGCAGAAGGTTTGATACAAGTTAAAGTTCCCTAAATGTCTAAAGTGTGTCTAATGCTGTTGAATTTCTCCGTTTATCGAAAACAAAGGAGTGTTATCGAAAAATAGAAAAGTAAACAAACAAATATATCCGCTAATAGGGAATTCTGTAACTAAAATAAAACATCAATGGACTTCATTTTTGGTATTTTGGATAATTTTAATTTTCCAAGCCTTACCAACGTGGTATTAGATGATGGGTCTGGAAAAGGTAGAAGAAACGCCCCCCCCCCCAAAAAAAAGGGACATTAGGCCCCAAATTGACAGGGCAGACCAAGGATGAAAGTTAACTTCATGTAAGAGAGGACTAGGGGAAGTTGAGAATGATAAAAAAAACTAAACCATTGAATAAGAAAAAAATTGAAGAAAAGAAAAATGGTAAAAGAACAACTGAAGCGTGTGATTAGAGCCAGACAAATGAAGAGGGGCCCGATGGGCCACAGCCGGTCCAGAATAAGTGCCCAAGTAGTCAGAATAGGTCAAGAACTTGGAGAATAGTATCTACAATGAAGAAAAACAATGAGACAAAACATTATGAAAAACAGATGAAAAATACCAATAGCCTGAGGCTAAAAGTAAAATGTTTCACTGGGCGGCGTCCCCTGGTGGTAGTAAAAATAAAATTGATACGAGAAGATAGGGGAGAGTGAAAAGACTTTATTTTGTGAATTTTATAATTTTTGGACAAACAGTATACTAAAGGGTTGAAGAAACAAAACTTTAAAGCGCCCTCTTGAGGCGAAGAAGGGAGTTAAAATTAAGAAACATATGTCCATATTTTTTATTCGATTTTAGACACAATTTGATGTTAGTCCTTATAATTTTCCTATGAGTGAAAGATACCATGCCACAGTACGAAAAAAACCGCTGCTAAGTATATTCCTTTAGAGCATTTTAAGCCCAGGGGTCTAAAATTAACGGTGGATTGACAAAAGGAAGGTAGATTTAGAAACGTTATGAGATTACCCTTATTTTAATATGTTACATGAGTGGGGTAAAATAATTTTGAAAAATCCTCTTTCTTGAGGCGACACTTAAAATCTTGAAAACACATAATTGCAGTGCCGTTTTGTTTTAACAATAGCATTCTAATATTAAGAGATATGGGACAGCTTAGGAGGGCTAAAATAAGAGAAACATTGAAAATCAAAGACAAACTGGCGCCGCAAAATTCACTAGAAATCTTCTATATCAACAACTGAAACCCGAACTGATAACTTAAACCACTATGCCTCCTAACCAATATCAGTTAATAGCAAAAGCGAATGGAAAAGAACATGTACTCCTTTGGGAAATCATGACTTACACCAGAAGCGCGGTAAGTTTGACTCTTCTGAAAGCTTCCTTTCTCTCGCCCTCTCTCTCGCACTTCGAGATATATTTTCTGCTGCTGCAAACTCCTCGTTTACCTCGAGGAGAGAAGTCTCTCGAGGGCAAACCTCTCGCTTGCTTCGAGATATCTCACCGATTGTAACTCATCGCTTCCCATTGCCATTCTCGTTTCTCGCTCTCGGTCTCTGTTCAACATTTCATATGACATTGTCGAGAATGAGAAATCAGTTTTCGTCCTCCCTCGAAATGTTAGTCTCGATGATTGTCATTTCACGCTCGGCCAAGAAGGGCCGAGATGAGATATCGAGGGGTGAGCTGGACAGAGAAATAAGCATGACAATGATCTGTGAAGTGAAGCTTTAATTTTCAATGTTTTTCTTATTTTAGCCCTACCAAGCTGTCACATACCCGGAGCCCTCTGATAAATATTATTTATTAAATATAAAGATCTCAAAGAGGAAGGTGGGTCGGGTGAATTCCGAGGACGTGAGAGTGGGCGGGGCGCAATTTAAAAAAAAAAATTACCGAACTATTCCTGTGACATTATCGAAAAGCCCTTTGACAACTTTTTCATATTATGAAACTTTCTTCCCCCGAAGGTGAAATTCAGGGGGTGGGGAGGGGGTGAACAAATTTTTAAAACCGTAGCCGATTTCTATAATAAATTTAAATATCATTTTAGATGTCTTCCGGTAAATATTATTTATTGAACATAAAAATTTTAAAGTGGGGGCTGCGTAAATTCCGGGGCGAAAGAGTGGGCCCAAGGGGGGGGGGGGAGCAATTTTCAAACTTTTTTTGGACCGGTCATGTGATATATTATCGGAAAGCCCTCGAATGACTCTTTCATATTATGAGACTTTCTTCCTCCCCTCCCCAATTTGGCTCCCACTGCGGGGGGTAGTTTTTTCCGTTTTTATCATTTTAGATCGGAATTTTTTATGGAGCCCTCCGATAAATATTATTTATAATATATGAAATTTCAGGACACTTTTCTAAATTTAGCCAAGACCCCTCATGTGACATATCGTTGGAAAGGTTTGTGACAACTTATTGATGTTATGCATTTCCGGTGGCCGTCCCCCCAATTTGCCCCCCGGGGGACACTTTTCCAAGTATAGCCAAGGCCCCTCATGTGAGATATCATTGGAAAGGTCAGTGACTACTTATTGATGTTATGCACCTCCGGTGACAGGGCCCCCATTTCCCCCCGGGGGACATTTTTCCAAATTCAGCAAAGACCCTTCGTGTGAGATATCGTTGGAAAGGTCTGTGACTACTCATTGGTGTTATGCACCTATGGTGTCCATCCCAACCACTTTGCCCCCCGGGGGGCACTTTTCCCAAATTTAGCCACTCTCATGTGAGATATCGTTGGAAAGGTCTGTGACTACATATTGATGTTATGCACCTCCGGTGACAGTCCCCCCCCACTTTGCCCCCCGGGAGACACTTTTTCAAATTTAGCCAAGACCCCTCATGTGGGATATCGTTGGAAAGGTCTGTGACTGCTTATTTATGTTATGCTCCTCCGGTGACAGTCCCCCCACACTTTGCCCCCCCGGGGGACACTTTTTCAAATTTAGCAGAGACCCCTCATGTGAGATATCGTTGGAAAGGTCTGTGACGACTTATTGATGTTATGCTCCTCCGGTGTCCGGCCCCCCACTTTGCCCCCCCCCGGGAGACACTTTTCCAAAAATATATCCAAGACCTCACAAGTGAGATATCGTTGGAAAGGTCTGTGACTACTTATTGGTGTTATGCTCCTCCGGTGTCCGTCCCCCCACTTTGCCCCCCCGGAAGACACTTTTTCAAATTTAGCCAAGACCCCACATGTGAGATATTGTTGGAAAGGTCTGTGACTACTTATTGATGTTCTGCATTTCCGGTGACCGCCCCCCACTTTTCCCCCACGGGGGACACATTTCTAAATTTAGCCGAGACTCCTCATGTAACATATTGTTGGAAAGGCCTATGACCACTTACTCATGTTATCCACCTCCCGCACCCCTCACCCCTCTTTGCCCCCACGGGAAAGGCATTTTTATAAATTCAGATCCAGACCACTCATGTGACATATGGTTCGAAAGGCCTAAAGAGCTGTGACGACTTATTCATATTATGCAGCTACTGTGTCCCTCCGCTCCCTTTGACGCCCTCCCCCAAGAGATCTGGTCCGAGGTTCGTTCGTTTCGAGATTATATTTTTTTACAAGATTTTGTAGTGCGTGCACACCATGCCTGCTATACGGTGTCGTATATAGCGGGTAACATGTTCGTGATTTCATATTACAAGATTACGTATAACTTAGGGGCCCCGACTAAAGGAGGGACCCACTAGCGGGCGCCGACTCATTCCATTTATTAACGCCGACTCATTCCAGTTCACCCGCAGACGATTCTTGATAAATGTATCACGTATATAATATATAATATATGATGTATAAAAGCAATTGGCAAACTGGAGTCATCGAGAAAAAAATTACACAATCGAAAAATATCGAGATGTCCATACAATCGAGAAAATCGAGAAAATCATCTCGTTATCGCCCATCACTAGCACAGATGTCATATAAGCATTGGGGTACCTAATTGGCGCCAAAATGGCGTTATTTTGCCTGACATGGTAACTCGGCTGTTGTTGCTTATTTATTAATAAATGTTTATTTACATTTATTTTCTTTTTATTTAAAAAAAAATATAAATTGTTTTGTTCTATAGTTATTAATTAAACTTTTTTTTATTTATTGTTATTTCATTTTAAAAATAATAGAAAATAATTTAAAAATACCTATGTAACTGGTATTCGAAAACGAGGTTTTCGCCAAATTGTGGGGGGAAAAAATCACGCCAAACCACACAAATAATGACATTTAATTTCAACTTCAAAGCAATGTTTTAATGTTACTACTTAGTTATCCCGTCGATCAATTTTTCCAAATTATATAAAACTCCAAACCACTCGCCAAATTATACAAATTGACATAATTTTTATTTTAAATAACGAAAGAACAAATAAATTAGTATAACATTAATAAAAAATACAAATAAAACGTCGAAATAAAACTCACTTGATGGCGTAAACACGTGTAACTTCTTTAAAGTCAAGTGAATGTGACATTTACGATCAACCATTATTGGCATTTAATCTTATAATTTAGCGATAGATTTTTGGTCGATGGGATAACCAAGTAGTACCGTTAAAATTTACCACTCGAAAAATAAAAAAATGCTAACTGGCGAGTTAAAAAAAAGCTATTGGCGAGATTTGCACCCAGCTAACATAAAAGTAGCAAGAATTCTTTGCGATCATGGCAACTTTTATGTAGTTTTATTCGAAAAAATAATTTTGATTCTTTATTCTTTAATCAAAATTGAAACCTTTCTTATGAAAAGCGAAGTGATCAGCCCATAATTATTTATGGCGGTTACATGACTTGGACTATTATAATAAAAGGGAAAAAATGGCGATAGAATAATATTTGGCGACTTATCACACCTGTGGCTGGCTAACATTAAAGTACCAAAATGGCCGCCTGGAATATAAAAAGCGAAGGGATCAGCCCGTAATTGTTTATGGCAGTTACATGACTTGGACTATTATAATATAGGTGAAATGATGGCGATAGAATAATATTTGGCGACTTATTACGTGTGGCTGGGTGACATTAAAGTCCCAAAATGGCCACATGGAATATAAAAAGCGAAGAGACTGTTAACGATAGTCACGTGACTTACGCTATTATTATAGAGATTCAGTTCTAAAAACAGCGCAAAGAATAATATTCCCTTACGATTAAAAATTTATTTACACGTGACTATTAAAAACAGAAAAAAACTTTAAAATTACTATTAAATGAGTACGTGTTACAAGCAGGAAAATATTGAAAATTATGTCTTGAAAATTGTATTTACACGTGAATATTAAAAGAGAATGAAACTTTAAAATAACAAATACATTAATATGCGTTTAACCCTTTCAGTGGCAAGGGACTTCTCTTCGTAAAATGCTGAAATCAGTGAATGGCATCAGAATTCACAAACAAATTTCGAAATACGAAAATGCTTTCGTTCCCTTACTTAATAAAAGTAAAAATTCCATTCCAATATTCTGGTGCCAATGTGGCATTTAAGAATTAAAATTAAGTGGTCCAAAAATGAACCACTGCCCTTGAAGAGGTTAAAACAGTAAATTGTAGTAATTGTAGTAATTTAATAAAAGGAAAAATTTCATTCCAATATTCCTGTGCCAATGTGGCATTTAAGAATTAAAATTAAGTGGTCCAAAAATGAACCACTGCACTTGAAGGGGTTAAAGCAGTAAATTGTATTAATTATGGTACATTATATTATATAAATCGTTTTATAACGCTGTTAAAAAATAACGGGAGGCAAAGACTCTGTTTTCTTAATTCATTTTATTTTAGTTTCTTATCAAATGTTTAACTGATGTTCTTTAATCAAACAAAAAAACAACCATTGGATGTCTTAACAGCAACTGATTCAGCCTTAAATTTTCGCAATCAAAGAGAATTGAATGGAAACCCGTTTACAGGGAGATCGCTACATGTTTTTTCAGTATAACTCAATCTTCTCTAATCTTTTTAAAACGGATCAGATTAGAGTGCTTTTTGATTCTGCGGTGTCTGAATGGGGCTTGGCGAACGTAGCTTTTGGGGCGCAGAGCCCCTAGTTTATTATAAAATTCAGATCTCAAAGATAGGATTAAATATGGATACGTTTATCTATTTTATAGCCTTTTTAAATAATATCTTAAATAATTAAGAATAGCATGTGTAAGAATTTATGAACGAATAATTTACGAATATTTTAAAAATTGTGTGAAAAAAACGGCTAAATATTTTAACACGTATGGTGAGGGGGGGGGGGGCGCCCAAGAGAATGCTCGCACGGGTGCCAAAATTGTCTTGACCCGGCCCTGTGGGCTAATTAATTTGCTTGAAAAAAATTATTTTTTTTATATCATATGCGGTATCGTTGAAAAAATCTCGTAAAACCGAACTCGAAAATATATTTGCTTTAAATTTAGGTATATATTTTCAGATATATCGTGGAAAGAGTATTGCAAAATTATCCCCACCCTCTCTATTTCCTAATCTACTGAAACTAAATATATGAAAAATTTAGGGATATTAGGAGTTTATTGAAGATTTTTAGGAAAACTATAGTGATTATCCTAGGTGATAGAATTTATAATAAAATTGCATTTTTTGATTACACCTAAAGCATACTTTGTGGACGTTCAGCGGGAGAATTGAGTGGTGATGTAAGTACCTATCGAATCGGAATCGTCCTAGAATTGATGATAATGATTTGGAAAAAAAATGTCGGTAATTGACAGATATATCAATTAAAAACCTATCTAGAAAACACGGCGGGCGTTGCAACTTTGCCACTTCGTTTCAAAAGCGTTTGGAACAATACCAAGTCAAAACTTTGTTGTACGGAACCCTTTCAGCGCGAGTAAATCTAGCGCTTGGCCGATTTTATTTCATATTTTTTCCTGTGATCTTCTCGATACTTCAGTCTTCCATAAACATTTGTAGAATCAATTTCTATGGCGGATATAGTTGCGAATCTCACACAAAAAAGACATTTTGAAACTTGCTTTATTTACTTTGTAGTAAGTGTCCTCTCTGAGATGGTCTATGATGATTCTAAAAATGGAGTTCAATTTATGAATTTTTTTTTGAAGGGATTTCAAATATGAATAAATTAATTAATCTGGATGCAAGAGTGAAACAACTGTAGTTGCCCCATGAAATCTTCATAGGTAATTAATTTGTAAAGTAACAAATTTTAAAAATACCTTTTTTAGGTAGATTTCGTATGAAATACTACCTATTAACGTCGTTCCTATGTTGGAATTTCTGAAAAATTTTTGCAGATCTACACCGATCATGACCCCTAGAGCCCAAAACCACCCTCAGTAAAAAACTTTATCTATCTATCTATCTATATATATATATATATATATATATATATATATATGTATGTTTCTATCTATGTATATATATCACTTTCTTCTGGACACGATAACTTCCACAATTCTGCACCAATCTCTTCCAAACTGATGCACAAAATCAAGGGGCATAAAATCTCTGTCAAGTTTGTTAATGGGCAAGATCGGACCAAGGGGATGGAAATAGGGAGTGGTTTTGTGGAAACCGAAAACCCCCCATAACTTCTTAATTTTTGTACATATCAAATCAGTTTAAAGTTTTTATTACTTCTAAAAATAGGGCCAAAAATTTATGTATCACATATTTTTTATAAAGTTAAAAATGGGCTCAAGGGGCGCAAAAATAGGGTTTTTGGGACAAAAAAATTCATAACTTCGTCAATTCTCAAGATATTAAATCCAATTAATTTTATCATGAATTTCCTTAACATTATCTACAACTTTTATATTCAGAAGTTTTTGATAGGACCAATTCGTACCGCAAAAAAATTAAAAACGAAAACGAAAAGGGCGTTTGAAGAGAAAAAAATCCATAACTCCGTCAATTCAAAAGATATAAAATCCCCATGAATTTATCATATATCTTCTTAATATTGTCTACAACATCTATATAGACAAGTTTTGGATAGGACCAATTCTTACAGCAAAAACAAATTAAAAATACATAGCGGTTGAAGAAAAAAATCATCTTAAGAAGGGTGTATTTAAATCCAAACTGCTTTTTTTCTGAATCATTTTTTAATTCATTTTTGCTCTGAAAGGCTTCCAATTGGTACCTTTTCTTACCCAGAAACTATATAATGTACCGTAATGGTCAATTTTTTGATAGAGGCGGAATATATTTCAAAAAATGATGTCAAAGTGGGCATTTTGAACGGAATTTCCCGAAGCGATTGTGTTAGAAACGAAAAATATTGTCTTACTGAGAAAATAATTGTTTATATATCAAGTTTTAATTAATTGAACGAAAATTAAAAACACAGGTCGCTTATAAATCTCTTCAAAAATCACGTCAATAAGTTTCATATTTTTCCTATTAAAAACGAATCTGGAGTTATGCCAGAAAATTTCGAGTTGTTGAGCATGGAAAAGTATTTTTTTGAATACCGCCCTAACATGATTCTGATAAAACCAGTTACTATATAAAAAATGAAATAAAAACTCGTCAAAAGCGGCCAGATAAAATTGTTAAAGTGGGTTTATCTCTAATCATGATTTGGTTTTTGTTTGTGAAATTAGTATACTTAATTTCGAAATCTACCTCCGCCTGTAGGCCGGGCCGGCAGGGATTTTTTAGTAGTTACAGTTCGTTTAAGTAACGGTAAAATTCATCGCGACGGGTCGTATGACCTAATTTCAGGCCCGGTGATGACGAAGGTATTGATTTGTAATCTTTAATACTGAAATTATATTATTTAGCTGAAAAAAGTTGTACTAGATCACATATTTTCAATAAGAAACGTTTATTGTATCATGAGCAATAACATGAAAAACTTAGTGATTTCCTCGCTTACCGGCGACTGTCAAATAGTGAAATTTACAGAAGGACCCCTGGTGACCGAACTATACTACTTCTCACTCTGACAGTTTGCACAAGACCATGTTAGACGTATATGTACGTTGGCGATTACATCATAATTGAAGGTGGTCGAGCAGGAACCGTATCCAAATTTTGGCCACTTGACATGGAATGTGCCATTTTCGGTCTTTTATAACATACAAAAATTAACTCTAAAAGTATATTTAATGTATATGCTTTAGGAGCTACATAAAGAAAAATCTTTCGAAAATTTAAGAACATTTAAAAAAGTAAAACTAAAGTGCAAAGTTAAATCCCAATTTTTTTTTTTTTTGAAATACTAAAATAAGTTTTAGATAAAAACAAATATTTGTTAAAAGTCTTAGAATAATTCTTTGAATTTGAGAAATTTTACTTAAAACACAATTTAATGAAGGTCAGTATATCTCAAAACAATCTGTAAAAAATAATCTAAGCTAAAAAATATACCTGCAGCGTTACAATCCATTTAAGATTCTGGCCTACCGTGGTCCAGCTATGTTTTCTTGACCATGGATCATGAGGTGCTATGGAGCATATGTCCCGGTAACGCGGTCAGCCTAACGCGGCAACCTCAGTGTTTCGTTCCCAAGAAATCACGGCCCCACCAGTGGCCGAGAGGCTCTGCTCTCGAAGCTGGTAGACGGGAGGTGCTGGGTTCGATTCCAATCGCGCCCGTCGGCCTAATCGTTCGGGGTTTTCGTGGTTTTCTTCGAACCTTGGTTTTCCAAGCGTTAATACGGATTAGGTTCCCTTAGAAAGACCTCCACGGAAGGCACTCCTCCCCCCCTTAGGGCCTATATCCCACGTGCAGATAATTGGCCGACATAAATACAACCAACCAACCAACCCAAGAAATCACGGTACTCAATTTATCGACTCGGAAGGAATGAAATGTTAAGTAAACCTCTGCCAATCCGCAGACCGGAATCGAATTTAAAAATTAATTATTCATTTAGAATTTTTAGTATCCTTTAAACCATCCGCATCAGAGCATGTAACAGTTCTTCCGCACATAACAGCGCAAAAACTACCCAACGGAATGGTTTGAAATTTAATATATATCTGTACCTTGGAACAAAAAGGGTACTATTATTTTTCAAAGTTGTACCTTTCAATTCAGTAATGTTTTTCTCTCTACAATCTAATGTTACATTGATTTAGTTTTTTTTTTTTTTTTTTTTTTTTTTTTTTTTTTTTTTTTACATTTTAAATTGGCCATTTTTACATTAACAGTAAATAACATTGGTCTTGACAAAATATTTTGTTTTCAATGATCTAATATTGGGAGGGCTTTGGCCCTTTTAACAATTACTTTATATCGCATCCTGAATTCATTCGTGCATTTAACTCAAATTTCTCAATTTTGCACATTGGCCCTTTTTGTTCCAAGTTACAGATATAATAGTTGCAAAATTTACTCGAGTCACTTCAAATTTTAAGAAAATTGAATCAAAACTTAAAAATATATCAATAAAAGTTTTCTTCATTTTATTTAATCCTATCATACGTATTTGATTCTATAATAGCCCATGATAGGTAATTATTCTAGGTTGCCATGGTGATTACGTCCTTCTTAAGATGGAGTCCTATTATTTTCGTATTACTGAATTTAATATAAATAATAGTAATAAATTTTGTATTCGTGCCTTTTTGCATAAGAGATCAACAGCTATTGCACCAAGATCTGAATATTTTTAAATATAGTTATAGGACGAACGTACCTCATTTGCCACGTTTGACCGTCAATTTCAAACTTGTCTGTAATATCAATATCCATTTTTCTGTGCGCATACAAAACGCACAACAATGAATGTGGTATCACACGTAACGTTTTTGAACAGGGTTTGAAATAGTATACACCCACATTGTTAAAGCAAGTTGTCTGATTAAAAATTTTTAGTTAATTAAAAATTAATTATAAAAAATGTCACCCAATAATCTTAAAGATTGCAGTGGAAATGCCTTGTACAGGTCCACTTGTTAAAATAAAATTCTATAAAAACAACAAAATGTTGATTTATTAGAAGTTCACAGACGAAAATATTTTGCATGATACGACTTTCTAGATTAAATTCGTAAGTTTTTATAACTACACTAAATGCTTTACCTAAAAATGCAATATGCTATACTAATAGATAGACATCCGTAGCCGTCCTGAAGTGTGTGTTAAATAAAAAAAACAATATCCTAGAGATCGATGATTTTTTTGTCTTCATTTCTCTGGAAACCTGTTTCAGGGCTTGTACGCTTAAGGTATTTTTTTCAGGACAACTATCACTATTTGTTTATAGAAAAATAAATCTAGGTTAAACGCGCGAAATTTCGCCTTATTTAACCCTCCGAGCGTCTTGCAAAAGGGTAAAATTGTAATGCTGTTTTCTTTGCATTTTGATTTAAATGCTAATAAAATATGATTCTTTCAACATTATAAAAAAAACTCAATTACAAATATGAATGTAATCCTTAAGAGTATTAATAATTCTTCAATGTATTTAAAATTCCATAAATCAATAGAATTATATTATCCTAAATATTGCTTGTATTGCTGTGAAACCTGGAGCTTAGTGAACGGAATAATACGCCCCAAACACTTAGAGGGTTAAGAGATTTTTCCATAAGAAAATGCTGGTACCGAAGAATTTCCTGGTGGTGAAATTTCAGGACAAGTACGACCCCTACTCTTTAAAATAAAAATGTGACAAAGGCCTGCAGTTGAATTTCTAAAAAAAAAAATTAAATAACAATGTTGGAACTTACTCTTTATTCTCGCATAAAAATATAATGTTTTAATGTTTAATTTTCTTTTCTTTTAAAAATAATAGAGAAAGAATTGTCTATACGTGGGTGGTTCAATAATTATTGTCCCTAGTGTATGTAAAATATTTGTACTGCAATGGTTGTTGAGGAAAATCGAACCCTAATGTCTTAGAATGCCTAGATGTTCAATTTCAGAACCGTAGTTTCTATATTCACATAGTTTTTGAGGTAGGAGTAAAGGGTGGTGTGTGTGAGAGAAAGGCTGGTTTTTAGCTTATGGGGCTAGATTTGAGACAGTGGATCAGGCGTAACTACTGTCGTTTGGATTCGGGATCATAGTGATGTAGCCACATCTCATCCACTGTCAGAAATGTAGCCTCATAAGCTCCAAATCAGTATTTCACCCTCATCCCCCTCCTTAAAAACTCCCTCAAAAATAGGTCTTTAAAACTTCACCCCTCCCTCCAAAACTATGTTAATATAGCAGCTACGGTTCTGAAATTGAGCATATAGGCATTTAAGACATTAGTCTTCGATTTTCCACATCAACCATCGCAGTATAAATACGTGGTGTGTTCACAAAGTTTCAAGACTGGTCTGAGAATACAAAATTTATAAAACATTTTTGTACAGCGAACTGAAATTCTTCGAAATATGGCCCTTGAACATCAACACACTGCTGCCAGCGTTTTTTCCTTTATTCATAGGCCTCCTGGTAGTCTTCGCGCGCAAGGCTGTTAAGGGATCTCGTCGAAGTTAGAATCGTGGATCGCTGGAAATGTGTCAAATTGCTTCTCTTTCAGGTCTTTTTTTGATCCGGAGGAGCAAAAAAGTGTCGCTGGGAGCGAGATCGGGGCTGTAGGGGGCCTTGTGGCAGGATTGTCACGTTAAACTTAGTACTTGCGAGCGACGTGTGAGAATGACGTGTGTGAAACTTTGGCGGCTGCGAGAGACGTGGCGCATTGTTGTGGTGAACAATGCAATCGTCTCTGATGTCTGGGCGGACGCGTCGTGTCAGGTCAGTTTTACGCTGGAATGCACCACCATTTGAAGGATCGAGTCCGGCGCGTCTGCCCAGGCATCAGAAATGATTGGATTGTTCCACACGACAATGCGCCCTCTCAAACGCCGATTGCCGCCGCCGAAGTTTAACGTGGCAATACGGCCCTACAGCCCAGACCTTGCTCCCGGCGACTTTTTTGTTCCCAGGATCAAGAAAGACCTGAAAGGGAAACGATTAGACACTATTCCATCGATCCAGGCAGCTTCGACAAGGTCCATCAACAGGCTTGCGGGCGAAGACTTCCAGGGAGCCTATGAATAATGGAAAAAACGCTGGCAGCGGTGTATTGATGCCCAAGGGTCATATTTCGAAGAATTTTAGTTCGCTGTACAAAAATGTTTAATAAATTTTGTATTCTCAGACTAGTCTTTAAACTTTATGAACACACCCTGTATTTTATATACACCAGGGACAATAATTATTGAATCCCCCACTTATTTCAAAGTTTCACTTATTTTTCTTTTACAAAAAATAATTGCCTGTGTTAAGATTTTTCAGGTAATTCTCATTCTGATTGCTAAGATCTTTCTTTTAGAAAACGTAAAACTTGTATTAAATCTTTTGTTGTTCAGGCATCAAGCAATTTTTACTGCATGGTTACTAATGTGATATTTACTAGAATGACGCTTAATGTGCAGTTTATACAATAGGTTATTTTTGTGTAATTTGGTGCTAATTTGAGAAGGCAGAATAGAAGAGCCAAAGTATTTTCCACTCTTTTTGATAAAAAATAATTATTTCAAGTTTCAATCTAATAGGCGATATTTTTTAAAAGATTAATATGAAGTCAGTTTGATGCAATTGTTAAAATATGTTGGCCTTTTATAAATCAAAAGGAAATATATATATATATATATATTTTAACTTGATATAATATAAAAAAAATAAAGGCATATTTTCGATCAAACTTCTGAAAATTTACATTACTGTGATTCTTTCACAGCATTATAAAAGAAAATTTCGAAATCTTATTGTCATTACCGTTGGTATGAAACATTAATGAAACATTGAAAATGACATAATTTTTATCTAAATAGTAGGAAATCTGTTAAAATTGACGCTTTCTTTTAAATTAGACGTCATTTTCATACGCGTTGAGGGCTGTTAAGAGAAAAAAATGTACTTTTTTTTAAACATAACGTCATTTTCATAAGCTGAGAATTCTTGTTACCTGCATGCGTGAGTATTTTTCATTAAAGTAAATAACAAGGACGTATTAAAATTCATCTGCAATTGTATATGTGTAAAGACACAAACAACAGATATTAAAATTGCATATTTAAAGAAACATTTTATCGCTTTATTACTCTTCTATCAGTCTTACATGTACTATCACTAACAATGTAATTTTCACTTCATGTTAGTGTGAGCATAACTGCTACTTGGTACATTTTAACAATGTTATGTATTTTTCTAGTTAAATTATATTTCTAAAAAATTATTAATAATGAACATTATTTGTTTTCATTTCTTTAAAAGTTTGAGACAGACGTGAAAAATTAATTTATCAGTGCTGAAGTGTTTCATAAATTCATTTATAATTACAAAATTAAAATTACGTAACGAATCTCAGTGAATGAAAACAAAAAATATGTTCAAATTACTTTAAAAATTATCAATCTTTTGAGTGATAAAAACGCCATAAAATTTAGAGCAAAAATAACTATGATAAATGTAATTTTTTTTATAGAAAATTCCTCTTTCGGATATTAAATAAGACAGACAAGATAAAAATTTCTTATTATCTTTAAGATTATTGCAATCAAATACATGAAAGATTGAAATTAAGGGACTCCAAGGTCATTACTAAGCACGAACCTGAAATCTCATGAATATTTGAAATGTATCTTGTAACACATAACGAAGATCAATAAAAGATAACACATGCAGGGTGACTTAGAAGATAATTATTTTGAAATAAAGTCTTATAGGGACTACTGTATACAAGCGATATAAATCACACATGGTGCACTCGATGCTCATAGTGTGCAGTTGTTGATACATGCGTTATTTTAGTGAGCGTCGATCTGAAGTTTTTAGCTGGACCAAAATTGCTATCGCTACTGTGGCAGGGAAAGGTTTGAAATCACTGCAGTTTGAAGCCTCCATATGAGAAGATTTCTCATATGGCATACAATATTATTGCATGGTACATTTGGCTTACTTTTTATCGAATATGTGATGATATTGTATGCCGTATGAGAAGTTTTCTCAGATAGATGCGTGATTTTAGACGCTCCTTTTACAAAGTAGCAATAAATTTTTGTTCATGCAACAAACTTAATCCTGTCACTCACAACAACATCATATGCAATAGCAATTGCCTACTATTAAGATCATGTGCGCCACGTGTGAATTATCTCGCTCATACTTAACAGCACCTAAAAGGTTTTTCATTTCCAACAGTCTCTTTTGAACCAACCTGTATCTTTTCTTTAGAAAACAGGAGTTTCGTCTGTATAAAGGAAGAAAATAGAAGATATTATTTTACTGGAGAAAAAAATAAATGCTTTTCTCAAAATCCAAGGCAATTTCCTTTTATTTCATTTTTCAGGCCTGACAAAGACAAAACAGTTTGAGTAACATATTAAGAATGTGAGAAGTTGATAATCTAATGCATCATTTGCTACATATTGCACCGAAAGAAAAAATATACTGCAATTCATCTAGAACGAATAGGTAGTCATTTTCTAAATCGCTAAACTAAAAATACAGATTTCCGAGTTATGCTAATAAGGTAAACAAATAAATTGAATACACGAAATAATCGAGAATTTCAAGTCTATAGTTTTCTAGGTGATGAAACGTACATTATATCGCTCAAGCTCAAGAAAAGTGACACATTTCGCAAAAATTCATTTTGCGTTTTATTCACTAATAGGTCTGTCATAGGTGTATCTTGCTACACAAATTGTTTCATATGTGTAGTTATACGGAAAATCCATTTGCTACTCTATATGTCCATTTGTGACCACAGAAGAGAGGTGGATTGTGTGGTGAGGTAAAAGTATCCAATCCACCAAGTCTAATCCTACGTCTTCATTCTTAAGGGTTTTATGCTTTTATGCACGTTTTTATTTCTGCATGCAGAACTAAATGCTAAAATTCCATCTTATAGTAAAATGATGCAAATTTTCTTTTGCCTCTCCTGTGAAATTTCCTTTTGTCGAGATGTGTCACTTTTCTTGCGGGTAAGCGATATTATGAATCGTTTGAATTGCGAGAAATGATCACTTGATTTCTAGAATTAATTGATAAACTAGAATTATAGTTACTAAAACTCACTTCTTGTGTTCGCATTTATTTGCAGAGATTTTAAAATGAGTTTGACCATGATAATATAGGAAAACGCCCTTGAATTTTAATAGGGATAACTAGAACTCTCTAGCTAAGGGAGCTAGAATATATAAGGATGACATGAAACTATTTTTTCTAGAGCCACAATTTATTTTCTAGATGCCAGTGGCAAAAAAAAAAAAAATAGTGTGTAATATCCACTAGATTGATGAAAAGGACTTATAGATTAAGTATTGAAATAGTCGTCCACCCCGTATATTATACAGGGCGATTCTGAATTCATCATCAATATTTGGTGGGCAGGTAGGGAATAGGAAAAGAACACTATTTCACATAGGAAAGCATAGGCACAAACGAACGCATGACGGTGTAGAGGGCGCTTTGTGTCCGCATCTCCCATGAACGCGCATAGCTGTCTGCCGTGTGCAGCCAGTCGTCATTCGACAAGGTGACTTCGCAGAAGTAACATGAACCGGTATACGTTTCAAGAACTTCCAGATATACATCTAACTTACGGTGCCGCAGGAGAAATCTGTCTTAGAGCTAGGCAAATGTATGCAGAGCGCTACCCCAACCGGCGCGTGCCACAGCATCAAATGTTTTCACGTGTTCATCGACAACTGTGCGAAATTGGATCATTTGCTGGTATTAATGTTGATCGAGGCAGCCGCCAATCAACACGGACAGTTTCAGTCGAGGAAGATGTCCTACAGTCTATCGAAGAACAGCCAAGTTCTAGCACACGAGGTATTGCTCGCCAGTTTGGAGTTTCACAATCAACAGTGTGGCGGATACTAAACGAGGAACGTTTACATCCTTTTCATTTGCAAAGAGTGCAGTTACTGGAAGCAGAGGACTATCCCAAGCGTGTTACTTTTTGTCAGTGGTTCATGCAGAGAACAGCCGTTGATCCCAGTTTCCCAACGTATGTTCTTTTCACAGATGAAGCGTCCTTCACTCGTGAAGGTGTCTTCAACACACACAATTCGCATGTGTGGGCTAATCAGAATCCACATGGTACGAGAGTTAGAGCTGCGCAACAACGCTTTGCCGTCAATGTGTGGACTGGGATCGTCGGCGACTGTTTGCTGGGACCGTATTTACTACCATCCCGTTTAGATTGCGCAAACTACCTCATATTTCTTCAGACTGTGTTACCGGGTCTTATGAACGAGGTTCCTGCTGTTATTCTCCGGCGAATGTGGTTCCAGCATGACGGCGCTCCAGCACATTTCGCAAATGATGTGCGTTGTTACCTGACCAGAAAATTTGGAGCTCAATGGATTGGTCGCGGTGGACCGGTTTGTTGGCCACCACGGTCACCGGATTTATCTCCAATAGACTTCTTTGTATGGGGTGCCATGAAAAACATGGTGTACGAGACCCCTGTTGCCAGTGCTATGGACCTTGTAGCGCGCATATCGGTTGCCGCCGCAAACATCCGGGAAACGCCAGGCATATTCCAGAAAGTTCGGTTGTCCATGCAACGACGTTGTGAGGCATGTACTCTAGCAAATGGTCATAATTTCGAGCACCTCTTGTAAGTCTGTACAAAAGATGCACAAATAAATGTTTTTTTCTCTTACCACTTTCTTGTTATGTTTTCTTTCCATCATTTAACCGGATTCATATTACCCTACTACATGACGTCTGCGTCCATACTTTCCTATGTGAAATAGTGTTCTTTTCCTATTCCCTACCTGCCCACCAAATATTGATGATGAATTCACAATCACCCTGTATAAAAAAGACAAATGTTTATAAATCTCGGAAAATATAGTATAAACACGAACGAAAATATGCAAAAGTCTTCTTCGGAATTACCCAGTATGCTATCAATTCTCAAATAAGCATTTTCATTTTCAACAAACATGTTTCACAGACAAACATCATAAATCAACAGCATTAACGGTAATATTAAAATTAATATTATTTTGTTACTTTTGCATGTATAAATTCAATTAACATACCGAAATGTTTAATGGAGAGTTGATATTATTATAAAAACCAACATTCCCGTTTGAGAAAACTGATTAATACACTATAAACACCACTCGGAAACGTTTCCGAATATCGGTTGCAGCAAAAGAAACTCTATTTTTATTCATGCTTCTTTAAATCTTGAAAATATATTGGTTTCTAATGTTTCTAAAGACAAGGAACGCTTTTCTGAATCATTGGTATCTCGGACTGGTTTTTGTATATTTTTTTCTCGTAGTTTTGTTATATTTTCATAGATTAAGAAACATTGTATTTTGTATCGTCTATTAGTTGGACACAAAGAGATAAAATACTTTCTAACTAATTTATGTTTGGATCCAAGTGAATTATTAGCCATTTTCTATGTGTATCTTTCAAAAGTCATCGGCCACCTATTAAAATTAAAGAGCCGACTATTCGTGCTTTCAGCGTATAAAACGTAAAATGTATGTTGATGTAAAATAAAGTATATATCAGAAAGCTAAAATACCTGTTAATAATACAATATAAAATTAGTCATATGATGCGATTCACTACCTAAAATATGATTAAAATAGTTCAGAAGGCGTTAAAAAATAACATTAAAATCAAGTGCTTTTGGATATGTCCCTAGTCTTCTTCAGGATTCAGGATTTAAAATCCTGATGTGTCCCTGAAATCAGTTTTAAATCCTGAATCCTAAAGAAGGCTAGGTGCATAGCCAAAGTACTTGATTTTAATGTAATTTTTTAACATTTTAAACAGTTTTAATCATCTTTTAGGTGACTCACATCATTTCTGTAATCTTATAATTTATGTTGATTCACACTCTTTAACCATATTTTCTCTTAAGACAGTTACAGCCATTATAATTTGGTTGTTATTGATTAAAAAAAATACTTGTTCAATAATTTACCTTTTTCTGTTCCTCAATTCATCATTGTTCTAATGGATAAATTCATGAACAGACATCACATATTTTAAAGGACAAGGATCCTTTAATACTATTTATGTGATACTTATTGGAAAATAGAAAATTGTAATAAAACAATTCCTAAAAAAAAGTATTTTATTTGAATATTCAGTTGAAGCCCCGACATTTTTCTAAAAAATATATATAATTCTCCTCTGAATAAATATATTTCAACTGATTTCTTCCAGGAAAAATTTTGGAAGATCTTACATTTTTTTGTAAATATCAGGAAACAAATTTTAGAGATATACTTAAGAAATCTGAAACAGAATATTTTATTGATGTGAAACACTTATCGTATTTAACAAGGCACCAATAATTTATCAGCTCCTTAAAAACTTGGGTGTAATCTAAAACTACGTAATATTTTTCATAAACCGTACAAACAAACCACTCAAGGAGAATTATCGTAAAATTTATGACTGGAATAAAATATTTAATTAAATTTTTCGAGATAACGCTGCTCGGATGCATATTGAGTAAATATTATTGGATTTTTTTCTCTGCAGCATTATGTTTCCATATAAGTAAAAAATTGGGATAAGAAGAATGCTTCAGTCTTTTCTAAATTTCAGGTAACTTTATTGTTAAAGTTGTTTTCTTTTTAGAGGAAAAACATTTTTTACTGAGTACTTTTTACCATAATGAAATACGGCACATTTACAAGGAAATAGATTAGACAACAGAAATTAGGAAATTACAAGGGTTTAAATTTTTAATTACTGTTATAATTAAACAAATGCAACAAAGTCAAAAAATAAAATAATAAGCTCTTATTATCTGTTGTTTCATTTAAGATCTTTATTGTTAAGGGTTGCTTTCAGTATTTTAAAAATTTTAATATAAATTACAAGAAAATTTTATTTAAGATTCGGTTATTAAAGTAAAATTTCATTAATATTTTCTTTGCCATCTTTGACTTGGAGTATTAAAACACAATAAATTTCTGGAAAAAAGATCTTTTAAGGGGACCAGAAAGGTTTGAAATAATGAAAAATGTATTTTTTGTTATTATTATTTTTATAACATTAGAACCTTTAAGAATGTCGCGCAGTTGCTCCTATAGGAAAATTCTTAAAATTACGGTATAACCAGCCGTAAATGTTGATCCACGAACAGGCGATACCTGCAAAAGATAAAACTTAATCTCAATTATCTTGAAACACTGTTAGATAGCTTTCATTATAAAAAGTAAAAAGCTACCGATTGCAGCCGTCCAAAGGAAAGCAATTCCGGAAAAGTTTGATATATTTTCACCGATCATGACATCCAGACCTCAAAATCACCCTCCGCTGAAATGTTGATATATATATGTATATCCTAGTGATTTAATAATTGTTGTTTCAGTTTTATAATGTATAGTGTCTGTATTATCTTCTAATACTCAAATTATAAATCATATTTGAAATAGATGATGATTTGTAATATTCTACAATGGCTATATACCCATATATATATATATACATATATATATGAAATGATAAAGATTAAACCTTTTTTTAAACTTAAACATTTTAAAAATTTAAAGTTAAAAGTAAAAGTTCAAAAACTTAAATCTCTCAAATTTTACCTAAATTTTGAAAGGCCGTAGTCATTTGTCACTGTTAACTTGGTTTTCCAACCCAACATTTATTACTTTCATGCTTCAAAATTGATCTATCTTTAAGAATAAAAATGCTGAGGTAAACGCAATTCTCCGTTTTTGTGGTGAGGCTAAAGATCCCAGATGCCGAACCCATAAAACGTCATAATGCCTGGATAATTGTTAGCCTATGAAATTAGATCACCTCCTATTTCTGTAGTACCGCACTCTAGCGGAAATATTCCATATTTAAGACGGGACAACGAAAAACCCGTGGCTTTTTACTAAAATGAAGTGCTAAAATAACTGTCGCCCCC
The DNA here is from genome assembly GCA_963932465.1 of Maratus speciosus. Classification (NCBI taxonomy): domain Eukaryota; kingdom Metazoa; phylum Arthropoda; class Arachnida; order Araneae; family Salticidae; genus Maratus; species Maratus speciosus. The sequence goes on from OZ010787.1 coordinate 2,952,243, forward strand.
CGGCAGCGCACTTGGGGGAAAATCGGGCCGCGTCAACAATCAAGTCATCTGGACCTGGGCTTTGAAGGATCATATGTAATTGGAATAAGGCCCAATAAAAACCAGGTACAAACGAACTCAATCTCCTTTACTTGGGCTCATATTTACTCACTAGGTCATATTTACTCATATTACTCACTAGGTCATATTTACTCACATAAGGGTCTAGGTCTCGTCTAGGGTCTAGGGTCTAGGGTCCAGTCATCAGGTCTAGGTCTTACTAGGTCATATTTACTCACTAGCTCATATTTACTCACATAATATTTACTCACTTTTACCACGACTACCAGAAAACCATGCCGTTCGACGAACCAGCCCGGTTCGCCCCTGCACAGTACCGGCCGTCCGGAGCTGGCCGCGATGCTCGAAAGTGCCCGTAGTCACCTCCGAGTCAGACCCCCGATGACGGGTCCCGCGATATATTACAGGAAGTCGGTAGCACAGTCCTGCCAGGGAAATCCCAAGCCTAAGTGAAATATGTCCGAAAACTTTCCATCATCCATTGTTTCGTTATTGTGGTGATAAAGTGTGTATTTTGTTTATATTTTTTTTGCATGTTTTTGTTTGGATAAGCTAACTTACAGGTATGAAGCTTCTTTTTATTTCATTGTTTGGAGACCGATGTTTGTCTTTGAAAAATTACGTAAAAAAAAAAAAAAAAAAAAATGTATTTTTAGTTGGTGGATTATTTTAATAATAAGGATAGAGTAAAAAATGTGTTATTTAAGGTTTTATTTTATACTTTAGTGATAAAAAAGAATACTTTGCTAAAAAAAATTGGACATTATGTCAACCTTTTGAATTTTGAACTTTTTTATTTTAAAGTTCGTTTATTTTAAAGGCACTTTTTAATTAATTAAAAAAATGTATTTTTGTTTGATTAATTCCGTTTTTGAACATAATCCACAGTTTTAAAACTAGTTTGAATTTTGGGTTGCATGAAAGTTATTATTTACAATATTCTTTTTTATTTTATTTTTTTTACAAATGTGTATTTTTGTTATAAAAAGATATAGATCTTCTTAACAATTTTTAATTTTATATATTGTGTTTATTATGTTAAGTCTAGAATTACGATTTAAGTAACTATAATTTAAATGTTTTTGATGTTTTAGACTATATTTAGGATTTTTCTAAAGCATATTTATATTTTTTATACAGGGTGTCCGGACTCAACGGTGTCCAATGGCTAATTCCTAAACCGTTAGTCATAGACATATAGTTCCAATTAGAAAAATGCTTTAAATCAGGCAAAGAAATATTTTAAAAGCGATTTGAGTAAATAAAAACATTTCTTAAAAAATTACGAAATTTAAATTTTTATACGGACCCCCGGTCCTATAAGTTATATTTAGTAAAATTTTCCTTTTACACTGACAAGTAATGCAAAAAAAGTCCCATTCATATAACCCTAAAATTGAGCGAGTTATGAAACTTTAAAAATGCATGACTTATGCCACTTTTCTGCTCTGAAAACAAATGAGTTCGGCTGGTCTTTGAGGGGTCACATACTAAGTGCTTAAAGTATTCGAAGATCTTATTTCATGTGTATCTGCGCTTTGAAAAAAATCGTAAAAGTATTACGATTAAGTTAACATTTATTAAGTTTCAGATTAGCTGAAATAACATATGTTTTATTTTGTCAAGAATTGAGACTGTTTCTTTTATGTTTTCTTTTAACAAAATTATGTTATTTTTATAAGTTTTTATGTTACTTCAACGATCTTATGTATGTTTTTCCAGTTTAAAATTTGTACTCTAACTTTAACCCACTTTCAAACATCCGATCGAGATTACATTTTACATACTGATGCAAATCCAATAACAATCTAATATTATTATGATTTTCAGTGGTTACCATTTATACTTATTTTACAGGATAACACAAAAAATTTCGGATAGATTACGGCCAAGAAGTTTAAGAAAAAGTTTTAGATTAGATAATAAAAGACTGAGGTTGTTGGGTTTTTTAACTTTTATGCATTTTTTTGCACTGAATCCGAAAATTACCTTAATTTTTAACCATCATGTCAGGATAATTCGCAAATCATAAATTGTCGAAATTAAAGATTAACAAAAATCGGATACTATAAAGTAGAAGAGATGGTTGTGTTTTTTAACTTCTGATAATTGATTTTTACGTACTTTTTAGCTCTGTATCTGAAAATGACCTTCATTTTTAACCATCACATTAGAATTTTTTTGCAAATGTGTAAGTTAAAATATAGCGAAAATCTCATACTATAAAACATATGTAAAACTTTTTCTATTTTATTTTATTTATTTTATTCGATATTTTTGCTTATCTTGGGATTCTTACAGCTGGGTGGGGCGAGGAGATTAAATTTTAACTTTGAACTTTTTAGCTTTGAAATTTACAATTTGCGAAAAATCCTGATGTGATGGTTAAAAATGAAGGTCAATTTCGGATTCAGCGGTACAGAATACATAAGAATCAATTATCAAAAGTTAAAAAATATGAAATAAACGAACTTTTGCAGGCCAGTGTAATCTAATAATATTTTAAAATACGTATCATTTTATAAAGAATTGAGGCTGTTAATTTAGCATCATTTTATTTTTAAAAAATTCTGTTTTTTCTTTCTTCTTAAATGTTTATTGCAAATTGTATATTTTGCATTAATATGTCAGAATGACTAAAGATTTCAAATTTATATTGCAATGTTAATTTTACTCTCAACCATTTTTTAATATATCTGACGAACTTATATTTCGACTAAATTTGTGAATGACCCCCAATTTGCAGCAAAAAATATTCTCCAACTTTAAACAGCTATTACTCGGTCAATTTTAATCGTAGACCAACGGGACTTTTTTTGTATTACTTGTCAGTGTAAAAGGAAAATTTCACTAAATATAACTTATAGGACCGGGGGACCGTATAAAAATTTAAATTTCGTAATTTTTTAAGAAATGTTTTTATTGACCCAAATCGCTTTTAAAATATTTCTTTACCTGATTTAAAACATTTTTGTAATTGGAACTATATGTCTATGACTAACGGTTTTGGAATTAGCCATTGGACACCGTTGAGACCGGACACCCTGTATATTCCTGATATTGTAAGGTTTATGATCCAGAAAATGATCATCTATAAGAGTATTTGACAAAGTACGAGCTGAAATTTGTTGGAGCCACTGAAAATATGCAAGAGTTTTCAGTTTGCCAAAGATAGATTGCCTGCTCTTGTCTAAATATGTCTGTGTTTTCACCAAAAAGAGTCAGGTTCAGTTGAATATGAGAGAGGTCGCGTGCCGTTTTTTCCCCATAGCACCAATAGAAGTGAAGAGCCAATGTTGTAAATATGTAAAAATAGTTTGTTTTAAATATAATAATCCAGGTAAGTATGAGACTCCTGGAAACTCAGGAGACATAAAAAAAAAATGTTTATTTTAGTGTTTGTTTCTCTTTTTAAGTTTTAAGGAATCTCTTGACAATTGTTTTTGTCAGCGACTCAACAATTTTGCTAGAGTTATAATAATATATATTTTTTTTGTGTGTCTGTTTAATTATCACTACTCTTATTATTCATTAGATTATTACACTGTTACTATGAGGAAGTATACCTTTATTATTTTGAAGATACAATGATAATGTCCAAACATTTATATTTACCGTAATTTTTTACCATTTAGTTACCATTTTCCGAACATTTGAATATTTTATGAACCAAGTCATATTAGATTATGAAGTTTTTAGCGTAATCAAATGTTATGTATAACAGTCCAGATAAGAATATAGAAAGACATGCTCAGTCAAATCCATGCCAAAATAGGGATAGCAATTCTCTTTTTTCGTGCTGAATGAACCCATGAGTAACAAATGACGATTTTTTAGAAGTCCGGACATATAATAAATAAATAAAGCTACTATAGAAGAAAAAAAATAATTGTTGCCTTGTTTCATGTCTCAGTAAAATCCCTTTGGCTTGGAACAATTTTCTCAGTAAACTGGGTCAAAAAAGGCAAAGATGCAGATAGAACTAGGGAGAGTCACCGTGGGTTGTTGACGCCACTGAAGAAGTCCATCTTGAGTCTGCACACAGCAACTTACCTGCTCTTTTGTCCTGGTATATCTGTATTTTTCCCCAGTTCATTTTTTACAGCACACAAATTCAGCACCTTAGCTGTAGTTTTCATTTTTATACCATTTAGTTTTGTTCTATCATGAATGTAACTCTAAGGCTGCACCACATAAGCAGTTAAGACCCTGCAAAAACAGAAAAGCAGAATAATACGAAAGCTTCATTGTTTGTTGTTGTTGTTGTTATTGTATTATATTTTATAGTGATTTTTATCTCAATAACAATTTTTGAAAATGCTGCATTTATTAAATTCATATTTTTATTGATATTTTTTGAAGATTTGGTGTATTTGAATAATGTGTATTTTTAAATATTTTACTCTTAAATATTTTGTCCGTTATGCAGTTTGTGCTTTATATCTTGAATTTTTGTATGTTATATATTTTAATAATTATAAGTTAAATATGATACAAAAAATGTTTACAGGCTACAATATGAGCAAGAACTTAAAGAGTGGTTGTGAGATGAACTTTAGTAAACAATCACCGGACATTTTATTTTCTTCGAACATTTTTTCATATTGTGTGCCATCTTTATTTCTATTAATAATGTGTCTCGAGATTATCCAGTATGTGTTATTTAGCAATTAGCATTTGCATCAAGAAAGCAGCATATGTATTATTTAGTAACTTCTTTATTATTTTAGTAAGTATTTTTTTTTTTTTTTGATGTTATATATTTGTGAATTTCCAGATCTACAGATAATCACCTGTGTAATATAATTTCTGTAAATGGGTCCAGTTGGCTTGAGAGGCAAAAAATTAAAAAAAAAACGCTCTTTTAATTTTAAAATTGGGTTAACTTAGCTAACACACAGGTCTTGCAGGCGAGCACTGTGGATCTTTGTTTTAGCGGGGGGGATATGAAATGATAAAGATTAAACCTTTTTTTTAAACTTAAGCATTTTTAAAATTTAAAGTTAAAAGTAAAAGTTCAAAAACTTAAAACTCTCAAATTTTATCTAACTTTTGAAAGGCCGTAGTCATTTGCCCCTATTAACTTGGTTTTCCAACTCAACATTTATTACTTTCATGCTTCAAAATTGATCTATCTTTAAGAATAAAAATGCTGAGGTAAACGCAATTCTCCGTTTTTGTGGTGAGGCTAAAGATCCCAGATGCCGAACCCATAAAACGTCATAATGCCTGGATAAATGTTAGCCTATGAAATTAGATCACCTCCTATTTCTGTAGTACCGCACTCTAGCGGAAATATTCCATATTTAAGACGGGACAACGAAAAACCCGTGGCTTTTTACTAAAATGAAGTGCTAAAATAACTGCCGCCCCCCGGCAGCGCACTTGGGGAAAATCGGGCCGCGTCAACTCTCAAGTCATCTGGACCTGGGCTTTGAAGGATCATATGTAATTGGAATAAGGCCCAATAAAAACCAGGTCCAAACGAACCCAATCTCCTTTACTTGGACTCATATTTACTCACCAGGAAATGGCCACGACTACCAGAAAACCATGCCGTTCGACGAACCAGCTACGGTTCGCCCCTGCACAGTACCGGCCGTTCGGAGCGGGCCGCAATGCTCGAAAGTGCCCGTAGTCACTCCCGAGTCTGAGCATCCCCTGATGACGGGTCCCCGCTATATATTACATATATATGATTTTTGTCATGCTGTATCTCTCGTATTTATGAACCGATTTGGATGTGACTTATAGTGTGCATAGTAGATACCAATATCTAGATCGATTTCGTTGGCCAGCTTCATCCGTCATCTTCTTTCAAAATGGCAGCCTTTTATTTTTTTTAAATGTACAAGGATTCCGGAACATGTTTTTGTTTTGTCTTTATCTCAAAAAATAGCTGAGATATAGCAGTTTGAATTTCTTGCATTTCACGATTTCGTCAAATTTGGCGAGCAAACATAAATTCCTCTAAATTAAGCGAACTTTGATATAGCTGACTTATTTGTGAAATTCTCCCTGATAGTCATTATTGACGAAAGCAGGTGTTGAATCTTCTATAACCGAATTCCACAAATTTTATTTTTGTGTATTTGAATACATTAAGCTGGATTCTAAAGAACTTGGAGTATGAAAGCTACCTTTTCCTCCTGGCCCTGGTCGGAAGGACCAGTTTTAATCGCTTTTTACAGCGGTGTTGCCACAAAAATGTTTTGGCAAGTTAACGGATTTACGTGTTTCTTTTTTTAAAGGCAATTAAATTCTTTACAAACTATACCTGGAAAACAAACAATTTTTTCCAGTTTTTAGCCAAAAAGTATGATCAATTTTATGAAGTTCGAAATTTATGTTGTAATTTTTTACATTTATACACACACACACATACATATACAGGGTGTCCATAATTAAACGACCCTACTTTAAAGTTCTCTACAGTCAAAACTATTGTTCATAAAGTCGTGAAATTTGGTGAAAATTATAATAAAGGAATGGAAATTTGTTTAAGCAAAAAAAAAAAAAAAAAAAAAAAAAGTTCAAAATTTCGCCCTCAGAGGGCGATTAATATAAATTGCACATTTAGCATTACGATAGTTTAGAAAATTTATTTACAGGGTGTTCATAATTAAACGACCCTATTTTAAATTTGCCTACAGACGAAACTATTGTTTAAAATGTTGTGAAAATTTGTAGAGGACATAATAAAGGTATGAGGACTTGTTTGAGCGAAAAAAAAATTAGGAGGCCGTTTTTAAACAAATTGCACATTTGGTATACATTTACGATAGTTTAACAAATTTTGTTATAACCGAAAATGCTCCACATGACCATTAATCATTTTCAGATACCCTCTACAATCGTGAGATAGTATGTTCCACAGTTGACGGCAGTGTGTTCTGGAAAATGCTAGGAACACGTCGTGAAATGTTGTCTTTAGAATCAGGTTAAGTTAATAAATGAAATTTCTAAACTATCGTAATGCTAAACGCATAATTTATTAAAAATCGTCCTCTGGTGGCGAAATTTGATTTTTTTTTTTCTTTTTTGCTTAAACAAATTCCCATCCCTCTATTATGTCTTTCACGAAATTTCACAACTTTATGAACAATAGTTTTTTGTCTGTAGACAACTTTAAAGTAGGGCCGTTTAATTATAGACACCCTGTATGTATATATATATGTTTCTTGTTCAATCAAAAGACAACATAATAAGCAGTATAAAAAGTAATGGTGATTTAAAAATACGGATACTGGACTTCAAAATCGTGGCAAAACTAGTTTTCTCAAGATTAATTTTGTCGTACATTATTAATTGATACTGTCAAGCAATATTATTGTTTTTTACAATTTAACCATTTTTTTCCATAAAACATAAATATACTAATGCGAAAATAGGTATAAGCTTAATTAATTACAAGCTTTATAATCCAGGATCAAACTTCAGTCAATTTTCGTAATTTCTTATCTTTCCGGTCTCCTAAGTACAGAAAATCTAAAGTTGGAATATTTTTTTCGTGTCATTCTTTGCAAAAAAAAAACAAAATGAATTCTTATATTGTTCTGTAGAATAAAAATAGTACACGTTCATATATTACATTATCACTTTGCAACTTTCTAATGTACCACAATTGAATAGCAATTTTTAATTACTTTGTGCTTTAGATTTCTTTAATTTCTTACGGGAAGATTTGATCAAGAAGAATTATGCATGATAAAAGCATTAAATATTCATAAAGAATTTATGCATCATTTTAGGATTAATAAACTTTGATAATTAAAAGTATGTTGTATCCCTCGAAATGTAAAAGTATGTTGGTTGAAACTGTCGGGGATTTTAATATCATTTCAATGTTTTAATGTCATGCATTTTAATATCATGTAAATTTTAAATGTGTTGTAAAGTTTCCCATTGTACACTGTTTAGAAAATATATTAATATTTTTCATGTAGTTATCATACAATGTAAAGTCTAATCTTAAATATTGATAAATCATCGATGCTGGAATAATATGGACTTTTTAAAGTACTTCAAGGATTTTAAACTGGCAAGACTTAGGTTGGACAGAGAGACTCTGAACCTTAGTTTCCTTCAATCATATAAACATATGAGCTTGATTCCTAATTTTCTCAAGATCAAGAATAGGCTGGTGTTGCGTAACCTTTCATCCGCTAAACACAGATTTGAATTGCAGTGTCTCAATTTATGCATTCGAAGGAAATATTCAACTGTTGAAGCTCTCTCCAATCTCACTTTAGGATTGTATTTTGCATTCGCCAATTCAGCGCCTGGGTCAGCGTTCGACCGACTTATGTACTCTCTAGAAGGTTACCGTATCATCTAACGTCACCTTATCATTTTTAGACAACGGAAGAAATTAAATAATTTATTGTCAGCTAAAGAACAGCCTGTAAAACAATAGAATATTAAACCAGTTCTATTTATAAATATTTCTAGTAGAGTTTTAACTGAAGAAGATAATTGTATTTTGTCATTGGGTCCTAAATATATCTTTCGCCAAAAAATGAATATCAAAGAGGTTATCCCTAGCATTGAATCCGTGGTTCAATTGATCCCCAATACTAATAAAGACGACATTCGTCATACTACGTATGATTTAATCAAGAAATTCCCAGTTCAACTCGCATTGGCACGGGACTCACATTCAAAAGTTATTTCCGCGCTGAAACGTGACTCCAAGATCACGATTATTAAAACAGATAAATCCAGCAAATTAGCAGTTATGGATAAAGCAGAGAGATGGAGGTATTAAGAAAATAGAGGAATGTATAGGGAGCATGGCATGTAAAGAATTACAGAAGGACCCAAATGCTGCCATATATGGAAAAACTCATGACCTCATAAGAGGTGGAAAGTGGCCTAGCATAATGAATAACCTCATAAAGATCAATCATACAGGTGTAACCACACGTTTAAATTGTAGGCTTAAAGATCACAAAGCTGACTTACCAATGAGACCGATTGTATCGCGCTGCACGGGCTCTGTATATTTTATCGAAAAAGCTTTTGTACAATTATTTAAGTCAATATTACCACCTCCAATTTATTCGGTAAGCTCATCTGAACTTCATTAATAAAGTTAAAAATATTTCTATAAACCACAATACCACGCTTGCAGTTGTGTAGTCCTAAAAAAAAGTGGGGGGACGCTCATAGTCTCGAACATTAGGCTCTGTAGCACACCCATAGGGGTAACTTGATTTTAAATCTTACTTTTCATTTTGAATTGAAGAGAAAATTAATTAAAAAATTAAATTTATTTAAATTTAAAAATTTAAATTAAAAAATTTAACTTTAATTAAAATTAAAAATTACAATTTAATTCAAATTTTAAAATTCAAATTTCATTTAAATTAATTTAAAGAAAGTTTCGTTAAAGTTCGTCGTTAAACAGTTTTCTATAGAATCAAATATTGAAAACATTATTTCATACCCGAACATATTTGACCGGTTATAAAAATTAAAATTTCGACCCGAGCCCAGCCTGGTCCGTACAAAATAAACTTTGGCCTTGCCCGGCATAAAATTTAAAATTTCGACCCGAAAACGGCCCAGCCCGTAGAAAAAAATTATTGGCCCCACCCAGCCCGGTGTAACAGCTAAAATTTCGACCCGAGACAAACCCGCCCAGGAAAAAAGGTGAAATCTCGCCCCGAGCCCCGCCTGAGTGAATTTCTATAGAACATGGATTTTTACGTCGATTTGGTTAAAAATTTGTCTCGTACGATGAGTTCTGGCTAAAAATACTTAGCTTTTTTTTATGTTTATGATCTTCATTCTTACAGAAAAATCGTAATAGTGTTGCTTTCAGGGGGGGGGGGGGGGCGCGGTGGGGGAACTTTTCCTCCCGGAGCAATGAGATGTCCTCTCGGAAGATTTGAGATTGTGTTTTCAAGGGTCAAAAAGTGAAATTCCCCACCCCGGAACTTTATAATATCCCCCCCTCCCCCGGAGCCACAGAAGTCCCTCCATGAGAAAAGCGTCTGAATTCAACATTGTATCGTAGGCTGCAATATTTATTTTTTCAACGAATCTGTATTTGTTGTATGTAAATGTTTTAGTTATCATTAATATTGTTAATACATATTCCATGTATTGAAGACTAAAAATCTGAAAAATGCTATACAGTAAAATCCTCTAAGACGGAATCGCACAGGAAAGAAAAAAAAATGTGTTATTGACAAGTTTCCTTCTTAGCTGGTGTAAATGTATTTATACATTTTTTCTCACGTATTATTAAATTCATTTTGTATGGATCAACAAATATTTCAGTTTAAGACATAATTCCGTCATAGGCAATTCTTTTTCACACGTTTTACTATATTTTAATAAGCCTAGAAATCTACTATTCTTTAAAAAGAATAAATATTAAAGATTAATTGTAAAATAATGGCGATTTAAAAATGTATGCTGGCCAGGGCAAATTTTACTGATCTTTGAATGGATTATGCCAAGCCGAGACAATGATTTTCATATTAGCTGGGTTAAAATCAGGTCTGAAAATTTTGGCCTGTGAAGACTAGGAAGAATGAAAGCAGTCCCCAGCTCGGTACGGAAAAAAATTTTAGGTCCAGCCACATCCTTCAGGAAAAAGGCACCAGCCCGGACGGAAAAGGTGTTGACTAGGTCCGGACCGAGCCTTCAGAAAAAGTATTGCCCGGGTACCGTGAATGAAAATAGGCCCTGTCCGGCCCGTGCAGTTCTCTGACATGCCCTATGTTTTCCAATGCCTCCATAAAAATGGCGGTTGCGGAAGGCGGATTTTTTTTTTCAGAGTGTGTACGGTTCTTTGAATTTTGGTACCAATAATTTTTAAAAGTTGCTTCCGTTTTAATTATCTGAGATTAAACAAGATAAAGAAATATTTTATAAAATACTGTTGTCTAAATTTAGGGGAACGTACATATGTTTAAAAAAGTCCGCCTGCGGCAGCTACCATTTTTGTGTGAGCTCTCAGTCTTCGTATTCAGAGGACGGTGTGGTTTTCTGTGGGCGACGTTATCTCCCTCCTCAGAAATGTATATCATTTTTACAAAGCGCTTTTCAAATAACTACTGTATACCGAGAGTAATGCAATGGAATTTCTTTGTGTACCTCTGTAAATAAACGATAGAAGCTACACAATCGGTATTCTATATTAAGCGTATTGTTGTGCACTACAGTGATATATATCAATTGCATTATGTTTGAAGCAGTGTAACATCATTAAAATACAATGTAAAGAACTTCCTCCCCGTGGGGTATAATTCAACGGAATAGTTTAATGTATATCTGTAAACAAACTCCAAGTGCTATACACTTCCTTTTCATAAAAAAAAATATTTTTAGTAAATCATAATAACGTATATAAATAGCGTGGCAATCCCAGTTTATTTACAGGCAGTCGGAATGACTAACCGAAGTCGTAACACTTTTCAACTATGTTAGAAAGTGTTAAAATATTATATTTTTTTATACTGGTGCAAATTTTATAGAGATTGCAGACATTTTAAAACAATATTGCCGTTGTTCAATAAAATCTGTATTCTATTTTATTTTTAAAAATTAGAAATATAACAAATAAGAGATATTAAACCCCCCAAATTAAGCTCCTATCAGACTTTTTTACAAAATGAAAAAGTGAAACAGATTACGATTCTTTTTTTCTGAACACTCGATTATGTTAATGTGTTTTACTCGGCGGTTTAGAAAAAGTATATATAAATGTAAAAGAAACACAGAACTAAAAATAGTCTTTTACGGTATCTTAAGGGAGAAGACTCCTTCCCTGATGAATAATTCTTAGTTATCCTTTCTTTTACTGTTTAATTACTTTAAATCTTTTGAGAAAAAGAAACTTTATTACTTTTTAAAATTTCGCGAGAGAAAGAAAATTTACTTAATTACATTTGAAAATCCAGAGAGGAGCAATCAGAATTACTATTGCTGGCGCCCATGTTTCCTTTCCACCCCGTTATACAAAATACATAGTGTTATACAATGTTGGGCAAGCTCACAAAAAAAAAAAAAAAAAAAAAAAAAAAAAAAAAAACCGAACTAGTTCAAATTCGAATTCCATTTCTCAAAAATGATTCAAGTTCACGCTCAAATTCAAAAATTTTCAAACGAACTCGTTCAACTCAAACTCATTTATGAAAGTGAACAGAGTTCCACTAAAAACTAGTTTTTTTTTTTTTTTTTTTTTTTTTTTTTTTTTTTTTTTTAATAAACATACACTATGACGCAAAAGTTTAGACAATGACGTCATTCAGCTTTAAAATGTAGAATTATGACGTCAGAATTACAAAAACCTGTAAATATATTCAAAAACTCATTTAAAATGCTATGTACAAAAGACAGTCGTTTTATTTGCTATAATACTAATTTTTTTCATAAAAATTCAAATGTGCTTGTCGCAAAAGTTTAGACACTATTCTAAATTTCTTTGAATATTCGCTGGCATATGCAAATTTAGAATCGATGATGTCACAAATTTGGAGTACTTAAGTTCTGCAAACGATTGCGCTTCATAGTCGACATGCCGAGAGCTAAAGAAATTCAAGTGAATGAGGTTTCAAGGATTTGGCAGTTGAAAGGTGAAGGGAAGAGCGTTTCTGAAATTTCTGCTATTATTAATAGGTCAAAAAAATCTATTTATCGAGTTTTATCGAGTGGTTCCGAATATAAAGCAAAATGTCGGTCTGGGAGGCCACGTGTGACAAATGTACGAGAGGATCGCCTGATACAAAGACTAGCGAGTACTCAACAAATGAGCGTACGTGGAGTTCAAAGTTCATCGGGACTCTCTGTATCAAAGGATACGATTCGTAGACGAATTTTGGAAAAAGGAACAATCGTTTATAGCAAAATGCAGAAGAAACCAGCTCTGAAACCACATCATAATTTACAAAGACTTATGTGGGCTCGAAAGCATATGTCATATGGAGAGAAATGGCAGTCAGTCATATTTAGCGATGAAAAAAAGTGGAATCTGGATGGTCCAGATGGTTGTTTATCGTTTTGGCATGACTTGCGGAAGGAACCTCGACGTTTTTTTAGTCGCAGACAAGGAGGGGGCTCGGTGATGGTTTGGGCAGCCTTTTGCTATAATGGACAAGTATCTCTGACCTTCACCAGTGGTCGTCAAACTTCACAGCATTATACACAGACATTAGAAGAAAACCTACTGCCATTTGCTGAGCTTCTAGGGGGTCCTCAGTGGGAATTTCAGCAAGACAATGCTTCCATTCACACTGCAAAACATTCAAAATCTTGGTTTAATTCCCATAATATAAGAGTTCTCGACTGGCCAGCATGTAGCCCAGATCTTAGCCCTATAGAAAACCTTTGGAGCATCATGTGTCGCAAAGTTTATAGCAACGCTAGACAATACTCTTCTGAAAAGGAACTTAAGACATCTATTGAGAATGCATGGTACGATATCGATCCACAAACTATGCAAGATTTAGTTTCTTCCATGCAATCTCGTGTATATGACGTAATACATAAGCATGGATGCGCAACCAGGTTTTAAAAATTGTTTATTTCGATTTTATTTAATTTGTGTCTAAACTTTTGAGACAGCAGTTTATTTTTGTTACCATTTAATTTATTGCAATATGCACAATTCCACTTTTCTTTGTTATAAATATTGTTTATATGTACAGCACATTAATTTCAAGCAGTGATTTGAAAATTGAATAAATATTTTTCAAAGTATGTAAGAATTTCTTCATTGTCTAAACTTTTGCGTCATAGTGTATTAGAATTTTACCGTCCAAATTAAAAAATTTTTGGGAATTAATCTTTTGGTTATTCAATGTAAGTGACTTCTTGGGCCCGACCCAATTTTCCTTCCCGACACTCGGTCCGTACTTAGTTTGGGGATTAATTTCTTTTCTAGAGGTTCAGACCGAGATGGACCGGGGCTGGATTTATTTTCAGGCCTAAGTGGGGGCTGGACTGCATTCTTCTTGAGATATGAACAGGCAGAAATTTTCAATCCCAGTTCCAACCCAGCTCATGTGAAAATCATTGGCTTTGGCCTGTCCGGTAAAAATATCAGCAAAATTTAGCCCGGCCCAATTTTTTTTCAAAAAATGCACGTATTTTTAAGTCGCTATTATTCCACAATTAAAATTGATGTATTTAATTTTATTTTTTTAACATGGGTAGATGCATTTCTAGGCAATAAAATTAAAATACGGTAAAACCCGAGAAAAAGAACCTGCCTATGAAGGACTGCCATGTTTAATAAAACACCCAATAGCAGAAAACTCTCCAAGTGTCTGCAACAGATACTTCAGGGGCAGAAAATAATCTACAGGTAAAATATTTTACAATTGAAGCGTTAATTAATCAAACGATCACTTACCTATGATGTTATTATGAATTTTATTAATTTTACTAATAATAATCTTAAGTTTTTGTATTAAGTAATAAAGAGTTAAACATAATATAAAGCGAAATAAAGGTTCAATGGAAAAATAATCTGAAAAAGAGAAAAGAAAATCTGCGACGTCCGTTTCCCGTCTCAAACTTTCTGCTATCGGGACAAAACAAAACAAAATAAAAAAAAATATTGATCTATGTAAAATGAGGTAAACAGTACTCGTGAAAAGAATGCAATTCATTTACAACAGACGACGAACTTGCTCATAGGGGAACCAGCCCATAATGGATTTTTCTGTATTTCCTATGCAATTCAGTCTCAGAAGATTTTATTGTATAGATTTTCTTTTAATTTTAAATCTCCAAGCCATTGAATGTGGATTAACGATATTAATGGGTAATTGTGATATTTATATATAATCAGATTTATTTAAAAAATAAATACCACAGCTCCGAAGACTTTTTTTAAAATGAAGAATATAAACATTATATAAAAAGATAAAATAAGTATTTTAGTTAGAACTTCTTGTACAAGACAATTTTAACCTTATAGGAGTAAAAATCTATGTTCTGCCTGGTCGGGCCTAGCCGAGCCAATTAATTTTTTTAGCCAATTAAGTTTTAGTTTTTATGCCGGATTTCTTTTTCAATAATTTTTTGAAAGGCCCGAATTGTTCTCGGAGCAGTTCTGACCAAACTTAGAACTGTCTTACTGGGCCAAGTCTTGATCACTCTCTGCCTGAAAATTTCCTCCTGTGCATACCTGTAATTCAATGTATTTTTTTAATACATTGCATCTGCATGATAAGTTGGCGTGTTTTTTCTTGAAAAAATTATATTTTTTAATGAAATAATTGTATATACAACGAAATAAAAATCAAGTTTAAATCTAACGAGCATGGAAGATATATTTTCATTCGTTCAATGGTATTAAAAATTTATTTTTTTTTATTTTGTTTGTTATACTTTTTCATTTATACAAAAAGGTGATTGTGTAATAATTAGAAATTCATATCATATATTCATATTAAAGTCTCTTTTTAATTTCATAGAGAAAATTGAATGCATTAAAGATATAATAGTCCTTATTAACCTCCCACCCCTTAAAATAAAAGAAAACTGATGCCCCCTTTTTATTTTATTAAACAATGTCATTAATAAAGATTCGGAAATCACTAGTAATGTTGGAAATAAATTTAAATATATATATTTATATTTATAAATACATAATAGTTTAAATAGATGTTTGCTTAGAATCGCAATTCATTCTAGTCTCTTTTATACTCAGAGAGGTTTCCATGCTTAAGGCTGTTCTTAACTGCTCTGCTCAAAAAGTGCAAAACGTTTTCACAAATTTAAAAATTCCTTTTTTAACGGAAAGGTATAAAATTGAAAAGCCTGACTATGGAAGCAATTTGAAATCGAACTGTGTTTTCCATTTGTTGATCAATAAATTACTTATTGAGTTATAAGCAAGTCTGATCACGTGACAATCACGTTTTTCAGCCATTCTTGAGCGAGTTTTCTTCTTTCGCGCGCATATTCGGTTCAAAACGTCCACTTTGATACTATTTTCTAAAAAATCCATTGGGTTTCCAAAAAAAAAAAAAAAAAAAAAAAAAAAAAAAAAAAAAAAAAACGGAAAAAACAGTTCGATTACATAGTTTCTAAATAACAACCCCTGCTAGTTTCATATATTTCCGAACAAAAATAAATTAAAACTTATGTCACAAAGTTGCCCTTTTGGATTTGAGAACAGCCTTAAGTAATTTAAGCTACATTGCTCAAAAACAAATATTTTAAATCGCTCAAATTTATTGTGAAATATTGGAGTTTGTACTTATTAAAAGAAGTTATACATTTTTTTGGAGGAAACTAAAGTATCGTAAGCTAGCAAACAATATATAATATCTTTAGAATTATTACATGTGCATCATATCTCATATCCTATACGAAATGCATGTTTTTTATTATTATTATTGTCCTTTATTCTCAAATAGTAGTGTATAAAGATTAATCAAACAAAACAAAGTTAAAAATTCATTTAATAATACTTAATGTTTTATCAATATATGCATTCACGTCAAATATACAACTGTACTATAGAGTATATTTTAAGTATGTATTTCACTGAAACACTTCATGTTATTTCAATTTCAATATACTGTTTTCAGATTTTGTTAATTTATATTAGCTAAAATTTATCTAATAATAAATTTAACTTTAGAAATCATAGCTGTTTTTATTTCAATGAATGATATATTCCAATAAAATAAATTATTACTTTTTATGAGTTTCTTTAGAGTAGCTATTTTTATTTTAATGAATGATTTGTTCTAATAGAAAAAAAAACAATTTTTACGAGTTTATTTTTATGTTTTGTGTGTAATATTTTAAAATATCATTTTTCTTTCCTCCCAGATTATGAACTATGTTAATTTTTTAAAACGAATTTCTATAAAATATATTATAAATAACTTGTAATCTTTAGCTTCTTCAATGCATTTTTATGAAGCCACTGGTATTCTTCATGTAGCACTTCACGCATATAAATTTTGACTAACAATTTACGCATCCATATAACAACAACAACAAAAAAAACATTTCTGATATATATATATATATGTATATATTTAAAGGAATTTCTAATAGATTTGGGATTTTTATCCGTTCGATTACGACATGTTGAATATATATTTGGCTTTCACATTCACAAAAATTCACAGAGAAATCCGGATTCGAGAAAAGCTATTAGAAAACACTAAAAAACACTTCCTGTGATATTAGCTGCGTGGGGTCAAAAGGGAAAAAAGAAAAAAGAAAAAACAAGCTATCGCTCCGAGTCAAATACGTTTTCTGATCTAATGTGGGAAAAAGCATCACAGGATTTTGTTTGAAGCATGATTTGTGAATGATCCCAAATGGTACTTCAAAGCAGCCGTAGGCTTTTTCTTTCTTTTTTTAACTACGCTTTGAAAATGGATATAATAAGAAATTCACAATTACTTATATCCTGTGCAACAAAGTACGAAACAAACATCTTTGGCGCCCCGTCCTGTTGTCTTGTAACAGTGCCGTATCGACGCGGTATTTCTTGTAACCTAAGCGAACTTGGCTTTTTGTCTATGCACTCATTCAACATGATGTGGGGTGTTTCCTTTATATGTCTTCTCTATCCTTTTACGATATAATCTGGGATCTGGGACAAAGATATTATCTCTTCCACAAATTCTCCCGTTTCTTCAAAAGAGACTTTTGCATCCTATTTCATCCTATTTTATCATGGAGATATTTCTGTGGGTTGCAAAAATTTTGAAATCCCAATTTTATAAGTGTTTGCGGTTATCGAGCTTTTACATTATCACTTTTTCAAACTGATTATTATATCCATTTTGCACCCATCAAGAAATTTTCCCGTTTAAAATAGGATTTCATCATACATATCCTTATAACAGGTTTTACAGTACTTTATATACCCCAACCTCCCCTAGAAATGTATATGTATTATTCTTTAAAGGGAATTTTAATTGAAGAATAATGGTAATTTAAAAATATATGTATTTTTGGCAAATAGGTTGTTCCTTTAACGGATTTTTGCACGAATGAGACAGGAACAGGTCAATGATTTTCAAACAAGCAGGGTTGTTACCATGCCAGAAAATTTCTTTCGGTGCAGACTTCTAGGAAGAATAAAACACAGGCCCAGAATAAACTCGGTTCGTTCCGGCCCTTAGCCTCCAGAGAAAGAGAAACCCGGGCACGACCCATAATAAAAAAGAAAAATGCCCAGCTAAACTGATGGCATTGAGCTCACAGGCTATTCACACTAATTGTATATCATACTCTTATTTTAAAGAATAATGTCCCTCAAAAAAATAAGTGAAGGGGAATTAGCCCCTGTTCCACCCTTTATACTTAACCAGTGAACCTCCAAATCTAATCAGGGAAGCTCCTTATCATAATAAACCGGTATACCGAATTTGGATTAAATCGAATAATCCTGCAAAAAAAAAGACCATTTATCTAAATTAAGGGGGTGGACTAGCCCCCCCCCCCCTTTATCCTTAACCAATGAATCCCCAAAACGAATCAGGGAAGCTCCTTACATAATAAACAGGTATACCAAATTTGGAACAAAGCGAATAATTCTGCATGAAAAAACCGTTTATATAAATTAAGGGGGGGGGGGGACTAGCCACCCTTCCCCCTTTATTCTTAACCAATGAACCCAGAAAACTAATCAGGGAAGTTCCTTAACATAAAAAACCGGTATACCAACTTCGGAGCAAATCGAATCATTCTGCATGAAAAACCCATTTATCTAATTTAAGAGGGGCGGGGTAACCTCCCTTTTCCCCCTTTATATTTAACCAATGAACCCCCAAAACTAATCAGAGAAGTTCCTTAACCTAATAAACCGGTATACCAAATTCGGAGCAAATCGAATCATTCTGCATGAAAAACCCATTTATCTGAATAAAAAGGGGTGGACTAACCCCCCTTTTCCACCATTTATCCGTAACCAATGAACCCCCAAAACTAATCAGGGAAGTTCCTTAACCTAATAAACTGGTATACCAAATTTGGAGCAAATCGAATCATTCTGCATGACAAACCCATTTAGCTGAATAAAAAGGGGTGGACTAACCCCCCTTTATCCTTAACCAATGAACCCCCAAAACTAATCAGGGAAGTTCCTTAACATAATAAACCGGTATACCAAATTCGGGGCAAATCGAATGATTCTGCATGAAAAACCCAATTATCTGAATTAAGGGGGTGGACTAACCCCCCTTTTCCCCCTTTATCCTTAACCAATGAACCTCCAAAACTATTCAGGGAAGTTCCTTAACATAATAAACCGGTATACCAAATTCGGAGAAAATCGAATCATTCTGCATGGAAAACCCATTTATCTGAATAAAAAGGGGTGGACTAACCCCCCCTTTCCCCCATTTATCCGTAACCAATGAACCCCCAAAACTAATCAGGGAAGTTCCTTAACATAATAAACCGGTATACCAAATACGGAACAAATCGAATGATTCTGCATGAAAAACCCATTTATCTGAATTAAGGGGGGTGGACTAACCCCGTTTTTCCCCCTTTATCCTGAACCAATGAACTCCCAAAACTAATCAGGGAAGTTCCTTAACATAATAAACCGGTATACCAAATTCGGGGCAAATCGAATGATTTTGCATGAAAAACCCAATTATCTGAATTAAGGGGGTGGACTAACCCCCCTTTTCCCCCTTTATCCTTAACCAAAGAACCTCCAAAACTATTCAGGGAAGTTCCTTAACATAATAAACCGGTATACCAAATTCGGAGCAAATCGAATCATTCTGCATGAAAAACCCATTTATCTGAATAAAAAGGGGTGGACTAACCCCCCTTTTCCCCCATTTATCCGTAACCAATGAACCCCCAAAACTAATCAGGGAAGTTCCTTAACATAATAAACCGGTATACCAAATACGGAGCAAATCGAATGATTCTGCATGAAAAACCCATTTATCTGAATTAAGGGGGGTGGACTAACCCCGTTTTTCCCCCTTTATCCTTAACCAATGAACTCCCAAAACTAATCAGGGAAGTTCCTTAACATAATAAACCGGTATACCAAATACGGAGCAAATCGAATGATTCTGCATGAAAAACCCATTTATCTGAATTAAGGGGGGTGGACTAACCCCGTTTTTCCCCCTTTATCCTTAACCAATGAACTCCCAAAACTAATCAGGGAAGCGCCTTATCACAATAAACCTAGGAAAAAATTTTGAAACAAATCGGAT
Source organism: Maratus speciosus (assembly GCA_963932465.1). Taxonomy (NCBI): domain Eukaryota; kingdom Metazoa; phylum Arthropoda; class Arachnida; order Araneae; family Salticidae; genus Maratus; species Maratus speciosus. The sequence continues at coordinate 2,972,486 of OZ010787.1, forward strand.
GTTTCTATCAAGAGTTATCGCGTTACGTACATACATACGTACGTACGTACATACATACATACATACAGAGCGGGCGGGCACATTAGCTCTCAGGCTTTGATAGCCTGTGAGCTAAAAACTGATGATCAGACTCAATCCGTCGCGAATCCGTGTAGGTCTCTAAATGGCATTTGAATGGGGAAACGTGTTCTTAACGGCTGGGAAAATTTTAAATAAATTATTTAAAAAAATGAGTTTGAGCAATCGTATCTCTTTGTATTGAGGGAACGGCCTATGAGTGGGACTATGAGCATATCTATGAGTGGAAGTAGTTTTTGAGAAACATTATATTTCGGGAAAAGTTTCTTTAGCTTGTACTTTTGCACTAAAAATAATTTAGTTCAAAATTAATAAACGGGCATTTACAATTTTGGCAGACGTCTCAATGGTCAAATCAAGTTGCTTATTTTATACACTAATAGCAAATTTAGTGGATGGCAAAGCATTTCATCCTTTCGAAAACATTTTCTGATGGTGCTGCCAGATATATTGTGATACAATTGCATATGAGGACACCAGAAGCGAAGGGGTATAAGTGACAAAATTGAAAAAACTTAGATCAGTACACAGGCTATCTGGAAAAAAGGCTATTTGTTTTATGATTGCTCTAAGAAGAAAAATGTAAGGAGGGGAAACGTTGGACAGATGTGCCTGAAGTCCCCTGCCTAGTTCGCCAAACTAAAACGCAAAATGTAAGAGATTTTCTATTTATGTGTTGCATTCTAGAGGTCAACTACTTAAGCTCTATAAACTACTTAACCTCTTTAATCTCTACTTAAAATTTAAAAAATATATTGTACTCCACTTTCCTTCCACAGTTATTGAAATAAGACTTCAAAGACCGCTTTGAAATTAGCAACAGTTTAATATTTTAATTCAGTCACTTACTATTGATGTAATAAATAATCTTCATGATATTCACGAAATTTCACGTTATCACAATTCAAGATATTCTTATTGGGAGAGCATAGTTGTAGAATTCACGATTCGTGTTAAATCACATTAAAGTAATCAAGCATATTTCACGATTGAAAGTGGCGCAGGTGTTGTTCAATAAATAAGCACATGATGATTAAAAACTTGAAAATTCTATTTACACTTTTAAATATGTACAAACTATATACAGCGAAAACATTTGAATAATTTTTTTAAATAAATTCCACTCTGGGAATCGAAGATGATCATATTAAAATTTCAGTAATTATGTTCTTCTATAAAGAAGCCAAGAAAATAGCACGATTTCATATTTGAAAATAAATTTCCCTTTTTTAAAATCAAAACATCATTTCTTCTATAAAAGAGACCAAGACAAAAATCATATACGCAGTCGACCTGCTGCATTCAACTTTTTTCATTACTACTTAAAAACTAAACTAAAAAGGAACAAGAAAGAAAAAATGTTTTTTAAATATCAATTCTCTCGAAGGTCATGTGATCCTTCGCGGCGCCCGCCGTCTGGCTAAGAGAGGCCAGCTCAAAGGGTCTGCAAAATATTCCACAAACTCCCCCCCCCCCCCCCCCGATGAACAAGGGTTCATAAAAATGGGGATTCAAATAATTAAAGTAGAAATAAAACTATTCTAAAAAATCATGAATTACACTATACAAAAATACAATACAAATCAAAATATACACTTACATACTGAACTTCAATAAAATAATAAAACAATTAAAAAATTTTGCGAATAGGTTTCTGCTACTAAAAATAGAAAGAACAATTTAAATCTACACAACTTTTTCTGCAATGTTCAATACAAAAAATTAAACTAAAAATTTGAAATATTAATAAACAAAAAGCACATTTTTTTTTTTTTTTTTTTTTTTTTTTTTTTTTTTTTTTTTTTTTTTATTTTAAGAAAAGTCAAATAAGAGTTTTTTGAGTCTATTAATAAAAAAGTTCAGAGTTTTTTCAGTTCTAAATTATACACAAAAATTAATAGGTCTTTTAATGATAGATGTTCATATGCATAAGAACCACATCACCTAGTTTAACGTCAGAAGTCTTATTCTGGTCCGTGTAATGAGCAGATTGTAAGTTGAGAAGGCACTCATTTTTCAAACGCTTCCAAAAATGATTCAGAAGAGTCTCGCGCAAACGGAAGCGTTTCACTAAGGATTCCTTGGTTGCAGGTAAACACAAGATGTGCTTTAGAGTTGCTATAACTAGTTGACCAGGTTGAACGCTAAATTTCTTGGAGATTGCACGTTTGTTTAGGACTGATTTTATGCACTGTCTAGATTTTAAAATCCAAAACTTTTCACGAGTCTGTACTAATATACTGGACACTCCTGAATGAAAAACCTTTCCATATGCACATTTTACAATTAGATCAATAATCTTATGTTTTGCAGGAATCACAACAGGGTGATTTTCATAAAATGAGGAATCAGACTTTTGTAACCGTCCTCGTACCAACAGCAAACCTTCATATGACAACATAGGATTTAACTGTAGAAGATTCAATTCTTTAGAGATACTCTTGTTACAGTTCAAGGATTTGATAACTTCAGGAAAACTTTCTTCCTGCACTAGTTTTAACCAAAAATTTTCAGCATTTAACATTTCCTCAGCTGATAATTCTGAAAAATCTCTTTTTTCTACCTTTAATTTTATATTAGAAATATATCTAAATACCCATGCAGTTATTCGATACAATTTCTTTAGGGAGCTATACTTTTCAAGATTAAAAATGGGAATTTCATCAGCATTATTTGTTTGAACAACGCCAACGCAAGAAAAGGTTGCTGCTTTACGAAATTTCTCTTCAGAAGCATCAGGTAATCGTGTTGCAGCACTTTTAACCCTAGACTATTGATCTTCGGGCAGGGAAAGAAATTCAGGAACATACATATTAGGGTTAGTATCAGGAAATATATGCAGTTGGAGATGCTCCTTTTCCATGATCAGGTTGTTGAAATAGTGTCGGGGAATTTTTAAGTGTGTGAGATCAGGGATTTCTGAAAGCGAATTTTGCCAATTATTTTCTAGTTCACCACAAAAACTTTCATCCGATGATATTCTCATTACCAATAAATATTTTAAGGGGCATTTGAAGCAAATAACAAAAGGGGGAATGAATCCGGCTGGATCAAACAACATGGCTGAAATTTTCAAAACATTGCGTATAGTAGAAGAATCATTATTTAATTTTTCTAACAAGAATTCTAATTCTAGTTCAAATTTATCTTCTGTATTGTTCCAGATCAATCCTAAAATTTTCAAGGAAGTATTTGTGGGTTCGGAACTCGAAACAGGAATGTTTTCATCATCTGAAACATTAGAATTCAAGTTAGGGATATGATACAAACATTCGTTTAATGATAGAGAATCACCATATTTGGAAGAAGCATCATAGACTATGCGCATTTTTGTTGTAGTTTTGTCGTCACGGATAACAGGTCTGTGTGGCATGTAATAGGAATTATTGGAAGCTTTCTCGGTGCACAATTCTATTACGCCCTCATTAAACTGCTCTAGCAAAATAGAGTTATATTTCTTAAATAAGGATTCATTTTTCATGAATTTATTTTCTAAACTGGAAAACCGCTGTTTTGCTACTTCAAGATTATTTCTAAGCAATTCACGAGACTTTTTCCCCAATAATTTTGTTTCATAACGCCCATTTACGAATTTTAAACTTTCTTTAAATTCTTTTCTTACCTCATGATCGGTAATGTTCTTTTCATTGCTTTAAGCAATGCCAATTACTTCCAAATCCCAAAATGCTTTCAGTTGAGTATTTATATTTTCAACTGAAACACGCCAACAAGCTACTTCTTTTTTATTCGACTCTATCTGCCCTTGCGCCGTATGACTGAAAATAGATTCTGCAACGTATAATTCTTTTGTCAATTTTCCCTCGATTCCCTTTAATATTTTCCACAAAAAGTCAGACTCTAGCAAAATATTTATTTCCTGTTCAAAACCTGTATCAGCAGACTTAAAGCCTCTTGTTCTCATTATGTCTAGAATTTCTGGTTCTAGGGTTTTTACAGAAGCTCCAGTTATATTATCAACCACAAGAGCTTCGATCTTTATCGAGTTGATAGGTTGCACAACACTGGATAATTCAAGAGCAACAACTTCATAACAAGATTCATAAGGGCGTCTCCGCCCAAAATGATAAACTCATAAATTTTCTCTTCGCAATGGATTCAATTTAAATTTATGTACTAAAGATCTCTTCACGAAGCATTTTTCTGAACCACTATCACATAAAACGCGAGCCAACAAGCATTGTTTACCAGCAGATAGAGAAACTGTACAAGTCTGCAATAATGTTGCTTTATTTTGTTTATATTTTTGTTCTGACATCATAGATACAATTGCACTTTTCATTTCTTTTTCAGGATTTTCTTTTGTTGTTTCTTTAAAACAGAACAAATAACTATGGGTATTGTTACCACATTTGGAACAAGGGTTAATTTTTGTTCTACAATTAATGGATAAATGCGACTTATAAAAGAATTTGTAACAGCGACCTTCTTTCTTTAATTTATATCGTTTTTGTTCATCAGTGAATTTCGAACAATTTAATCCTGCATGATCAGAAGACTTGCAAAGTATGCAAAACTGTATTTAAAGCAGCAGCCGAAGGTATATTTTTCTTTTCAGGAAAATTTTGATATTTACTTGAAGAATTTTCATATTTGGTTTTAGAATTTTCATAAGCTTTGCTTTGGGAATTATTTACTAAATTAGTAGCTTCCCGGCATCTTAGTTCCGTTTTAATAAAATTTATTAAATCGGTGACTTCACAGTCCTTATCGGGGTCACGTTTTCGATGGATACCTAGTATCGAAGTTTCGGGTAATAACCTTAATAATATGGGTAGTAATAAATGGCCGTAGGAGCCTGATGTTACTCCTAACGCATCAAGATTTCTCATACTAGTTTCAATATTATCGTAGAGCTTTCTTAAAGAAGTAACATTGTTAGAGGATTTTACTGGCTCAAGATTCAGAATTTTGTTCATGTAACAGTTTATGATATTTTCCCGCTTACCATACCTTTCTTTTAACATCTTTAAACACGTAGAATAATTTTGATCTGTCAGTTCAAACCCAGCTACAATATTATATGCAGGTCCAGACAACAAGCATTTAAGATATTGGAATTTTTCAATTTTTGACAACGATTCGTTTGAATCTATCGCACTAGTAAATAAATTTAAAAATTCTAAGAACTCGCTTGCATCACCAGAAAATTTTTCTATGTTAAGTTTAGGCAGCTTTACTGCCGAAACTGATTTACTACAGATTTTTGAGCCGCTACTTGATTCTAGTAAAACTTTTGGTTCAGTTTCGAATTTACATTTTTTAAGCCTCATCTTAATTTTAAATTTCAAACTTGATATTTTTTCAGGATATTCTTCTACCAATTTTAGTTCTTTTTCATATTCAGTTTTTTCCTGAATTAGCTCATCTATTTCGGAATCTAATTCCTTGCGTAGAGCTTCCTTTTCATTTACGAGCTCTAATAATTCCATTAAAGAATCGCAATCAGTCTTATCAATATCAACAGATAACAATGTATCACATTTTTTGATTAATTTTTTAACTGCTGCGCGAACAGTAGCTCTTTTACTTTTAAGCTTATAAGGATTATCCATGTTTAAAATTTATTTCAATTTTCAAAATAAATTATCATCAAATATTTATTTTCATGACATCAACAGTCATGCAGAATAATAAAGGTATTTCTTACCTTTTTTCCGTGTTCTTGAGGCACCAAAGAATAATAATAATCTTCATGATATTCACGAAATTTCACGTTATCACAATTCAAGATATTCTTATTGGGAGAGCATAGTTGTAGAATTCACGATTCATGTTAAATCACATTAAAGTAATCAAGCATATTTCACGACTGAAGTGGCGCAGGTGTTGTTCAATAAATTAGCACATGATGATTAAAAACTTGAATATTCTATATACACTTTTAAATATGTACAAACTATATACAACGAAAACATTTCGATAATTTTTGTTAAATAAATTCCACACTTGGAATCCAAGATGATCATATTAAAATTTCAGCAATTATGTTCTTCTATAAAGAAACCAAGAAAATAGCATGATTTCATATTCGAAAATAAATTTCCCTTTTTTAAAATCAAAACATCATTTCTTCTATAAAGAAGACCAAGACAAAAATCATATACGCAGTTGACCTGCTGCATTCAACTTTTTTCATTGCTACTTAAAAACTAAACTAAAAAGGAACAAGAAAGAAAAAATGTTTTTTAAATATCAATTCTCTCGAAGGTCACGTGATCCTTCGCGGCGCCCGCCGGTTGGCTGAGAGAGGCCCGCTCAAAGGATCTGCAAAATATTCCACATGATGTTCATCGTTAAATTCAATTTATTCCAAATCAAAATTTTGTCACTTGTGTCCCTTGGCCGCTGAAGTCCTCATATGCAATCGTCGTTTCATCATACATATGATACAATTGTATTACATTCAGACATATAAGTGTCTGAATTTCTATGCCTTAATTTTAGACACAGGATCATTATTCAGACATTTTTCTCAGTTCATATATAGCAGATCACAGTAAGACAATTAAGTGTCTTAAATTCGGGCACCTATGATGTCTGAAATTTCATATTCTGACACTTAGTGTCTGAATTTCTTTTTCAGTCACATATGTGTCTGAATTTAAGACGCCTCTATTTGCAGTGTAGGGGTTTGATTTAAGTTGTCCAAAAATGAACCACCGCCCTTGAATGGGTTAAAAGTGGATTGCGATTTACAACGAACATCCATGTCTGAGTCTGACCCGGCATCCTTTGAGCAGTAGCCTGCGCCGTAAGAACTAGACAACAAATAATAAATTATAAAGCAAATATAGCTAATAGTTTTCAAGTTTATGTGTCATTTTTCAAAAGATTCTGGTAGTTGAAAAAAAATTTGCTTATTTATCTTGCCATGGTACATTGCCTCGTGTTACTTCTATATTTGATCTCACACGACACTATTTAGTTAGTTTTCTTTTTTTATGAATTGCAAGAATATGTTTTATAAAATGACCCCGACTTTTGGATTTCATTTTAGTTGATGTGTCAGTATGTGAGGGACGTCTCTGAGTTTATTATTCAATAGTGTAAATTTTTGTAGAGTTTGCTCTACTATGTCTGATCGTCAGATCTTAGTTCTGTTTTTGTTTGTAAATTTCATTTTATTTATAAGGAATATGAATTGTAGAGTGCAGTCTCAAAAGTCTATGAAATAATTGGGTTTTTTTCTCTCTCACAAAAAAATTATGCGGGATCTGAAAATATGAACTTAAAAACTGTACAATTTCATTTGGCATGAAAAACGCACGAAGTTCTAGACTCGTCATTTCATTACAAGTTGTAAGTATGTTCTTACAGTCCAAATAACATTAAAAATGATTTCAATGTATTGGAAACAATAATATGTTACATGCAGCCTTGCAACTTCATTTTTCTTTAGAATTCAGTCATTATAATTCAAAAATATTTTCGGTTATATAATTTGCCTTTTTGCATATAAAGAAGTAACTATCTATATTTGGGAATAGATTTACTTTTCAAAGTGAATAATGTTCATTTACAATTGAAACCGTAACACAGCCATTTATATTTTTCTATGAATCACAGACATATACAAGGCTCATTCAATAAATAAGAAAAGGGCTGTAAAATGAATTCTAAATATGACAGTAATTTTTCTATGTTTGTTATTTCGTGGTGGAATCATAAAGCTATTAATAGCTTGGATGGCATGACTGCCTTCTACACAGGATGGTCAGAAGCAATACCACAAGATGTCGGCTTACATACAGGATTACTATAAGCTGGTGTCGCAAAGTCACATTATATTTTTGTTGATTGAAATCGTAAGACGATAGAAATGGGTCGCCTTCTGACAACTGAGTGGGCCGAAGATAAGTTAATAAGCCGGCTGAAAAGTTCAAAAAAAGAAAGACAAATAGCATATTTTCTTATTAAATCATTGAAGATAAGGCATAGCATTCGTTTTAAAATATGATTCTTTTTATATTAAAATATATATGTCTGTCTCACATTTCATACGTGCATTGAGTAATGTTCTTCATAGTAATTCACTGGGATAAATAAGAATTAACTATAATATTTGTCTTGTCTTTTCTTTCCACATAAACCTCATCTAAATTCGTTTATATATTTTTAAAAGAATAAACTATGCATATTCTGTAAAACTAAATTGATGCAACGAATTAAAGGTAAACATATTTTTCTTTATAAATTACAGGAATATATATGACAGAAAAGTATTCAAAGCTAGTATACCATGGGTAGTATTTTAATTTAAAAAATATTACTTCAAATTAATCACTTTGATTAGACTAGTTGTTAGATGCACCGTAGAATAACTTGTGCATACTTATTAGTCCATGGACGTGTTTATGTAAGAAAATAAAATTCGCGAGTAAAAGTTTTCTCTGACGTATTTCAGATTATTTTCATCTAGATTAACAGTTTCTATCGTAAACCGGCTCTAAATAAGACTAAATATTTCTTTATATTGTCTCATATGTCAATTATAACAAACTAGCAAACCCCGCGACTTTGCTCGTGTAATAGTTGAAATGTGCCAAGTGATATTTATATGTCTAATTTTTATTAGAAGAAAGTCTACTTATAGGAATAATTCAAAAATTACTAATTAAAAAACAGTTTGACTAAACTTCATTATCACACAGCATTAGACAGAAATGAGACTTAAATTAATAAGACAAACTAAAACTAATTCTAGATAAATGATAATCTAGAAATTATCTTCATTTCATACACTCATTTCAGTATTCATTTGAAGTTTCGAATTTTTTAGAAAATATCATCTTAGTACGCATTTACATCTTAAAATTAACCATCGTGTCAAATTCCAAGCTTCTTGTCTAACTGTCTGCTAACTCTCTGGTGGTAGTGGCACTAACATAGAATGCCTATATTGAAACAGAGACTGTCACCATAAATTTGCCAACATTAATTTTGAAATTGGTTTGGTATTTCCTAATATTCCATAGAAAACGTAATTTAGAAAGTTTTTAAATGCTGTTTTAGAGCGTTTTTTGTTCCTGTCAATCTCAAGTGGTAGTGGCACCGGCATAAAATATTGATTCGCAATTTTACTTTTGTAATCGGTTTATTATTTCCTGAGATTGCATAGAAATTGTAATTTAGGACATTTTTAGAACGCTTTTCGCTTCTTCCCTTCGCTTCACCCGTTTTAAATTTCGAATTTATTTTCGACTGTTCTTAGAAGGCATTGATATTTTATAAGTAACTACCATCTCATATTTAAAAATTCTAGCCTCTTCAGAATAACAGAAATCGCAATTTAGAGCGTTGTTTGCTCCTGCAACCCTCTGGTGGTAGTGACACCGACATAAAATATAGTTATGTTTAAATAGGTTCTATAACCAACAATTTGCGATCATTATTTTTTAACTCGGTTTGTCATTTTATAAGACTGCATAAAAATCGTAATTTAGAACGTTTTTAGAACGCTTTTGGCGTACCACAAAAATCGCTGTTGGAGGGCTGTCACCATCTTTTTGACAGAATTATTTTTTAAATAGGTTCGGTACTTCCTGAGATTGCGTGGAACGTTTTTAGAACACTTTTCACGCATTTTCTTTCTTTTTAAATTTAGAATTTTTTAAGAAATGCCCTTAGAGATTATTTATATCTTATAAGTAACTACCATGCTAAATTTCATGTTTCTAGGCCCTTCAGTAACACAAAAATCGCATTTTTAGAACGTTTTTTGCTCTTGCACCCTTTTGGGTTAGTGGCATGGACATAATATGTAGCCTATGTTGAAACTGGGAGTAACACCATCATTTTGATACCATTACTTTTGAAATCGGATGGGTAGTTCAAGAGATTACTTCCTAGAAGTAAACAGATAAACAAATAAACTTTACTTCTTTATAATATTAGCACAGATAGTAATTCTACATATCTTTTTTTACATATAGCTGTCAAACTTCCAAGTTTTCTCAAGTCAAAAATCAATCCTGGAATCAGAGAATTTATTTAATGAAATTATTTATTAATGTGTTTTATAATTTATTTGGTTTTAAATCCATTTCTTTTATTTATTAAAATTTCTGGTTCAATTTGCATGTCTTAAAGTAGTCGAAAATGGGCTTGTATGTTTAGATAACGTTTCTATTAAAAATATCCATTCAAATACCATTTATTTATTTTCAATTAAAATTATTTCGAATTATTTTAAGTAAAAATATTTTTATTAAAATCTGTATTTTATTGATTTTGATTCATAAATTTAAAAAAAAAATATTTTTTCACCAGTAATTTGTAAGAAATATATCAAAAATTTAATTTGAGTAGGAAGAAGTATATTTATATGTATTTCGTATAATTTAACGTATTAAAAGTATTAGTTTTTTATTAGCTTACTTAAAAATTGTTTTATTAAAATTTTTTTAGCATATTTATTTTTAAAATATCATGTTATAGCTCCTTCTTTTTTTTCTGTTAATTGATGTGCCTCAATTTAGTATTTTGATCACCTCTTTTTCTTAAAACAAAAAGTTAAAAGTAATTAATATTATGATAAATCACGTTAACTATTTTGAGGCCTCCTTTAAGTAACGAAATAGGAAATTTCTGGTTTTGTAAGTGATAGTTTCATCCTTTAGGGATTTCCAGTTTCAACTTGGATTATCTGAGAGGAAATACAGCACCATACAATAATACGTGAAAGTTTATTGCTCGCTAATTACTTTTAATGATCAACAAACATGTTCTATCGATGATATTTTCCAAACATATTTTGTGTTCCATTTTTGCATATAGCGTATACATATAGTGTTATGTATTTTAAGAATTTTGAATTCTCCAAAAATGCCTTCAGACATAAAATTACATTGTCTTTTTGAATAATTATATGGTATTATCATACGGTGTTCTGTTTTCAGAAGCATATATTTTCAATATTAAATTTTCTTTACAAAAAATGGAAATTAAGGATATAACAACATATTTTTATATTGCTGTGGACAACACCATTCCAGTATTTTCCCAGATCTTGAAAAAGATTTTAATTGCACTTTTTCATTACCTGAATGCTATGTTATAGTAACCATGATATCTACAGACCTGACGCGTTTTTATATTTTTTTAAAACACTAAATATGCTATTTAACAGAATGGTGAGGCATAATTCAAGTTTCTGCAGTTAATAATACATGTTATTCTGTCTAATTTTAATCTTTTATATTCCTCACTGCTTTTTATCTTGTTGTCGGAACTGATGGTGTGATATTTAAATTCATGAATTTTCACAGTTATTTCAAGAAAAATAAAATACTTTACGCAGACAATAATTGGAACGAATTGATATGTTAAAAATGACTAACATACTTCTCTTTCGTAATAAAGTAATTAGGAGCATTAAATAATTTCTCTTCATTTGCTTGACTCAGTATCTTGCGGCACTAATTATCTATCAAATAAAAGTATAAATAAAAAAGATCGCCTTTTGAAACTGAAGCTAAGATTAGTTTAATAAAGCACTGAATTAATAGATAATTCATCGTACAAAAAAAGAATACATCTGTTTTATAGACCTAAATGGCACAAACTAGGGTTGTGACAATCCGAATACATTATTTTTCAAACTCTCTAAATGCACATTTTTTAGGTAAAACTAATATTTTTAAATATTTAATTAATTACATGTATTGTGTGGTTACGCTATACCAATTTTACTATAGGACATTTCCAATTGCAACTACATTTTTAATAAATATTTTGTGACATCGGTGTATATGTATCTAGAAGAGTGATCCCTATGGAAGACATTAATGTCTTTAATTTGATAACCTTGTTAGATAGATTTCGTATGAAATACTACCTATTACGTTCTCCCCTATGTTGCAATTTCTGAAAAACATTTGCAGATCTTTTGCAGATCTACACCGATCATGACCCCTAGAACCCATAAAAACACCCTCAGTAAAAAACTTTATATATATGTTATATAAACAATTTTACTTTTACTATTCATTTAAATTATTCTAAATTGCCGGCATATTCATTATTTCCTTTTTTTTAATACGGTCTATTATTTATTTCTAGTTAAATTCCTATAAATTTAAAACGCGTATCTTAATAATAGATTTATTCCAAAACGTAATCTAAACTTTTAATCCCTTCATTAATTTTTATAGTCTACCAAACTGTAAAGTTCTGAACGCAGTTACGTATTTTTCGAATGTTTATCAAAGTCATTTTTACATTTTTATTCCATTTCATCTCATTTTCCCGCCCGCTAGGCGACAGCATTTTCACATCGAAATCCTTCTATTAGCGGCGCCGGGATTCTTTTCTGTGACGTTTCTCGGTCGCTCTCCATTGGCTGAGTGACGAATCGCAGTTTCACTTCGAGTCTCGTTCGTGATTTGGTTTGGCTAGCCTGAAGTTTTCATTTCAATCGGAATTCTTCCGCGCATTCTAATAAATAGCTAGAGCATGAGCTCAGTAGTAGATTTTTTGTTCTGTTGGATTGTTTACATAATTTGTTACCCGGAGTCCTAAGCCATGTAGAATATTCATTTCGTGAATTAACATCTATTTCGCATGAGTAACTAGTTCATGCTCGAATGGAATGCTCTGATTTCTCATCCTGTGGGAATTGTTTAATGTTGGTATGTTCTGATGGAATAAACAGTTTCCTATAACTACGTTTCCATGTTTTTAATTGGGAAAACCCCACACTCTCAGAAATAGAATTCTCACTTTTGACGATTTAGCAATCCTCAAGCTGTATTTCGTCGTTTTTGACGATCATTTCCTATCACCATCACGTGACTTTTAAGGAAAGGTAAACTCTCAGATATTTGACGAAAGTTTTTCCTCAATCACGGTCAGACTCAATGTATTTTAAGGAAACCGTTGCTGTACCTCCTCAAATCCTGCGATTTTAGCAAGCAGATATTTGCTTGTTTGTATTAGTCCCGTAATAATTTATTTTTAAAACAGCACTTTTTAGTGCTTTTCAGAAAATACTGAAATATAGGTAGTTATTGTTTCTTCATAAGTTATTTTTTTAGCTGTTAAAATTTTTAGGAATGCTTATTATTATTATTATTATTATTATTACTTATGTTGTTGTTCGTTATGTTTTAATTCGAAAAGAATATATTTCCTGTGTTCAAAAACATCCAAAAAGTAAATTTAATCAATAAAATTTCAAAGATCCGGGATATCTTTTTTAAAAATTTATTTAAGAAGTATATTCTGTTTTCAATCCGATTAAAAATAAACATAATTGATCCCTCTCCCTTTTATAAACAGTAAAGTGTTAAAATCTTATCCATCTATTCAACGTGATAAAATTTCACACAATATGCACTTCACAGTTCGTTATTTGTGTGCAACAAATTAACCAGACCATATTCTAATCATTCATTGAGCAAAGAAAATTTCACTAATAAATGATTTAATCAAGTCATATTATAATTATTCATTGACCATGAGAAAAACATAATAATAAATTAGCCTTCCTTAAAACTTTCAGCACCGATAAAATTACAATCTATCTTATAAAAATATAATCACGCGGCAGCTTTCATTAGATCAGTCTAAAAGCACATTCATATAAGTCCCCAATAGCCTGATCGGTAGAGCAAGTGTCTCCCACCCCAAAGCCCTCGGGTTCAAATCACGCCGAGGAAAACGAGAAGTGACTTTTTTCTTCCCTTGATAGAGGAGCTTCCAAACTGTTCAATAGATGGCGCTACCAGCTCTTTTTTGACGAAACTTTTGAGGAAATTTATATCGTCAAACAAGTGAAGAAAGTAATTTCATCAATTTGAGGAAATGTTCGCGCGGAGCATATTCCAGGAAACCGTTTCGTCAAAAACAAAGAAAATTTCGTGAAATCTGAGTATTCATTTCTGAGTGTGCAGATTTCTTCATACACTGTTAAAAATTTGCAGCATTCTGGCAGGTCATTTGACCGTTTTTTTCCAAAAACGGTTACACAACCGTAATTTAATACTATTCTGACCATATTATTGGCCATTTAATGGTCAGAATATAGTTAAATTATGGTTATAAAACTGTTTTTTCAAAAAACGGTTGAATGACCTGCCAGAATGCTGCAAAAGTTTTAACAGTGTACGCCTTTTTTCACCACTCACGCAGCCTAATCTGCCTTGTCTTCATCATGAATAAATAAGAGTTTGATTGTACTCTACCAATATTATCATCGCTCTACAGCTGCTAAATTTTCACAGAGTTGATACCTCCACTAGCGATGCTTGTGCTAAGTGGTATGATTGCTATACAACATCACCAGCGGCTGCTTAATATGTGGTACTAATCCAGTAATATGAAATAAAAAACACGATGTGATTGTTCCACTTAACCCATTAAATTGTTTCGTAATATATATATATATATACAGGGTGTATCTAAAAAATGCAACGGAACAAAAAAATGCAGTGGAACATTGGGTCGCAAATGACGCCCAAAGGATGAAAATCGAGAAAATGCTTCTGGAAATGGACAAACTGAGACAAGAAAGAAACACTCCAGAAAATTGTGTATTGCACAGAATAGATACAACACAGCTCGTGATGTCCAGAGAAAACAAATATTTTACAACAATTGTTCAAAGTGTCGACCGCGGACATTATTACACAGAGTACATCTACGGAGGAATGACTGGCGGACACGCTCAAATTTGAATACTTGGATTCCTGCTCACAGATTTGTTTGGCTTTTTCCAAATTTTTGTTACCTCTTTCTGACCGGATATGCACAAAGTGAAAGGAAAATCAGCTTCGTGCTACTAGCCAGTTCTCCAGAAAGCCTGCATGCGAGGTTTCGATATTTTTATTAGTTTTGCATTTGTACTCTTTAAACGTCATTTGCGACCCCATGTTCCATTGCATTTTTTTTTCGTCTTGATGAGTACTATCTTACCCATAAGTTCGTTGAAGTATTTCAGATACACCCTGTATATATGTATATATATATATGTAAGAAAATTATAAAGATTGGACCTATTGATTAGTTTTTGTAATGAATCGTCCCTCAATTTGGATACGGGCCCAATGACTGATAATCACGGGTTTGGCGGGGTAGCCAACTAATCCATTTTATCGTTAAATTAATAGAAACACATGGCCCTTTTAACTGGTAACCCTAGGAGATGAGCAATTTCAGAGATATACCTCTACGCCACTTGGTATCTGAAGTCTAACCTGTAAGCAGCTATGGAAATTGATTGCCACCTTTTTGATTATTTAAATAAAACTTAATAAAGTTAATTTCAGTGAATACTGTCATTTCGTTAAAATGTGACAGTATTATGAGTCGTCTGGATTATACTACCTGCTCAGCGGGAAAACATGAGAAGTAAAGAAAAGAAAAAAAAAAGAATTCTTGGTGCTACACGATACGGATAAGCTCCGATTGAACATTCAAAGAGGCCCCAATTGGGTGCTGGGAAAGTGTTCACTCTGCCCCTTCAAATAGTGTAAATACAAGAAGTTCGCCTCATCAAAGAATCTGTAAGCAGTTATATCAGTATTCGTATGAAATGTGCTTTTAACTCTTCAATTCTATTATAGAAAGTGTCTTCCCATTTCTTCTACTATATTTTGAAGAAAATCATCTTAATTAAAATCGATCAAAATGTAGATCATTTTCAACATATTCTGCGTTTTAAAAGTCAAGTATTGCAGCAGTGATATCCGCATTTTGTTTCAACGGTGCAGTGAAAGTTTCACAACATGAAAACTGCAATCTCTAAGTGGAATTCATCTTCTTCAGTTGTGTTGATGATTTTATAGTGATTTTCTTCAGAGCATCTCTTAAAGTAAATTTCATGCAGTGAAAGATAGCATCGTTGCTGTCATTGCTTTTTATTTCATGATAAGTGCGCACTACAGTTCTTTAATACAGAGATATATATTTTTTTTTCCTTCTCCGTTTTTGCGGAATGTTTTTTCCTTTTATTTTGTGTGTGTCTGTATGAGCTCATGGGGTACCCTAGTGTTATTTATTTTTATATAATATTATTATCCATATAATTTTTTATTTTTATTCTGATTACATAATTTAAGGTAAGTGATTTAATAAGTAGTATATCTCCAGTGATGTTTTCATTTTTGGTATTTATGAAAACCATGGTTTTAAAGCATTGCAATCTTTTGAATTGGAAAAAAAAAAATGATTCATATTTTCTATATTTATTTCTTTAATTATTTTTAACTATTTTATTCTTTTTATCAATTTTATGCACATGCTTATATTATGTTGAGAATGTTTAGACATTTTGACGGATATTAAGAGTGTTATAATATTTAGATTATTAAAAAGTTATCTTAAAATTAATTCAAAATGGAAAATATTAAGAAACAAAAAACTGTTCTCAAAGCAAAAATTACCCGTATAAAAAACATCATAAATCCCAAAATTGATGATCAGACGATAACTCTAGAAGAGTTAGATTTGTATCATGGTCAGGTGCAAGATATTAGTACAGAATTAGGTAAAAATCAGGAAAACGCCGTTCTTGAGAGCGATACAACAGAAACGGAAGCTATAATTGAGGAATACAATGAAATTGCCCTTAAATTGGATGCGTTAACTATCGCAATAAATACATCACGTAATAAATTAACTAAGAGTTTAAGCATTAACGAGGGTGGTTCAGAGAATAACAATAAAAATACAAGTAATGTTTTTGAAAAAACAGTCAATCTTCCCAAATTTGAATTAAAACACTTTTACGGAGAAGCTGATCAGTGGCTCTCTTTTAAGGAGATTTTTACCACAACTGTAGATCGAAATCCAGATTTGGGAGCCGTTTCTAAATTGCAATATCTCTTAGCTAGTGTAAAGGGTCCTGCCCATAAATTGATTTCCGGATTTCCTCTTTTGGAGGTCAATTATAAAAATGCATGGGACACCCTTTGCGCTCGCTACGATAAGATTAGGGATTTGGCCATAGCACAAATAGGCAAGTTATACAATTTAAAAAATATGAAAAATTGTTCCACTTCCTCTAAAGCTATTTTCGATATAATAGATACCTGCAATGAATCACTTCGAATTCTAGATTCTTTAAAACTTACTCAAAATGCTTTAGTGGATAACATGATAATTTATACCATAGTTCAAAAATTAAGCGATAATCTCAAAGAGCGATGGGAACTATCCCTTACCCATAATAATATGCCTAATCTCACGGAATTTCTAAAATTTTTAGAGATTCAAGCTAAAAGCTTGTTAACTTTAGAGAACCCAACTAAAACAGATGTAAGAAATATAACTTATCTCAGAGATTCTTCCGATAGATCGAAAGGCCACAAAAATTTAGAAAATACTAAATGCGGTGTTTGCTTTGATTCGCATGCCACCCACACTTGCAGAAAATTAATAACTATGCCTGTAGATAGCAGATGGAGAACCATCCAATTGAATAAGTTGTGTATAAATTGTTTGCGTAGTGGCCATTTTGCAAGTAAATGTGCATCCAAGATGAGTTGTAAAAATTGCCAACGAAAGCATCATACATTACTACATAAATATGATGTTCAGGGAAATGCAGGAGCAACAATTTCATCCAACTTAGCAACCCACAGTAATGAGACTCAACCCCTAAACGCCCATGGGTATTCCCCTGATCAAGGAATACACATGAATTCTTTATGACGGTTTATTGTGCCCGGGTACCTCAAATGCAAAAATTACGAAAACCGTAGAAACCCAAACACTTGTCATAATGAGGTTCAAATACCCTTTTTATTGGATAGCGGAAGTACCCTGTCCCTCATTCCAGAAAATCTAGCTACAGCTTTGGATATGACGTCTATTCAAAGTTGCCATCCTCTTAATGTTAACCAAACCCAGGGACAGGTCCAGATTTCCGAAAAAGTTCAAGTACTCCTCCAAATAGGGAATATCAGGCAAAATAGCACCTTATATCTAGTAAGGTCATACTTGCCATATGCGATACTGGGAACCCCAGAATTACAAAAATTCCATATCTCGATGGATTTTTGCTCAAATACTCTGACTCAAGATGGAGTCATATTTATGAATGACCAAAACGTTTCCGGTCAAATTTCTCATGAAAGTTCACTCAACCACACCTTAACGTTAACAGGTGATATGAATTGCCAGAAGCCGCTTAGTTTTCCTTCCAAATCAAATCAAGCAAGTTTGTCTCAAGAGGGACATTGTTGCCTTGATACTCAAACTCTCTCGGATTATGATGATATAACTTTTAATCATTATACTACTGAAGAGAACCTACAATTGGAAGGGCTTCTGAGCGACTTCAAAGATATTTTTGCACGCAATCGGTACGACGTAGGTAGAGTCAGATGGGAACCCTAAGCGAGTAACCCTCACCTCGGAACTTCCTATCTCGCTTAGGCCTTACCGTACATCACCTAAAGATAATGCAGAAATTCAAAAACAAGTACAGGAGTTGCTGGATGCTAAACTCATTAAGGAATCCTGTAGTCCCTATTCCTCTCCCGTAACAATGGCACATAAAAAAGGAGAAGGTAAAACGCGTCTCTGTATTGATTACAGAAAAATTAATGCCATTACGAAGACAGATTCAGAGCCTTTGCCGCGAATAGACTGGCTTTTAGACAGACTTGTCAATGCCAAATATTTTTCCACGCTAGATTTAGCCTCTGGCTACTGGCACGTCCCCCTCCATCCTTCAGACACAGAAAAACTTGCCTTTGTAACCAATCAGGGACTTTACGAGTGGTTGGTCCTCCCATTCGGATACAAAAATGCTCCGGCTCAATTCGCAAGAGCTCTCAGAAGGATCCTAAATAAACATAAGGTCAACTTCGTTACCAATTATTTCGATGACTTTATAGTTTATTCGGACTCCTATGCCGAGCATTTGGTTCACCTTAAAACTATATTCAACATTTGCCGTCAAGAAAATCTAAAACTAAAACTTTCCAAATGTAATTTTGCCAAATCTCAAATTGACTTCCTTGGCTATGAAATTAGTAATGGCCAAATAAAACCAGACAATGCTAATACCGAAACCATTAAAAATTTAATTCCTCCAAAAAATGTTAAAGAATTACAAAGATTCCTTGGATCCATAAACGTATACCATAAATTCATTGACAAGTATGCTAAAATTAGGGCCCCTCTAAATAAATTATTAAAGAAAGACACTCCGTGGGAATGGTCAGAAATCTGTCAGCAATCATTTGAACTACTTAAAAATGCATTAATTTCTAGACCTATTTTGAGATTATTTAATCCTAATCTCCCATGCCATGTTTTTACTGATGCCTCGAAGGAAGCTTTAGGTGCTGTATTGAAACAAATGGATGAAAATGGAGATTTACATCTCATTGCATTCCACTCAAGGCAACTAAGGCCCTACGAGCGAAATTACGCTATCACAGAATTGGAGTGTCTAGCCATAATCGATGCTCTTGACAAATTCCATTATTATCTTCATGGAAAACCTTTCACAATACATACCGATCATGCTGCTTTAGTATGGCTTAAAAAGATAAAACATTTAACCGGTAGATTATTCAGATGGTCACTAAAATTAAGCATGTACGATTATACCGTAAAATACAATAAAGGGTCTACAAATTTTGAAGCCGACATGCTCTCAAGAAATCCCATTTTATCAAACGTAAATCCCCACATTCATTTATTAACCTTAGATGAAATTAAAGAACACCAAGAGTTAGATAATGTAACAGGACCTAAATTTCAAAAATTTAATGACATTTTGGTAATTCACAAAAAGGGTTTTCAAAAAATTGTCGTACCTTTCTCCTTAAGAGAAAAATTATTAATAACAACCCATAATCAATTTGGCCATCCAGGAATTCAAAAAATGCTAAATTTAATTTCACCACAGTACTACTGGAGCAGCATGACACAAGATATTACGCAATTTGTCAAACATTCTGAAGTCTGCCAACTAAACAAGAAATCCCACCAACCTAAATTTGGCCTTCTTGAAGCCTTACCTCCTGCAGAACAACCCTTTGATATAATATCATTAGACACAGTAGGGGGCTTCAATTATTACAATTCAACAAAAAAATACATGCACTTAGCTATTGATCACGCTACTCGTTATGTTTGGGGTTTTACCTCTAAAAATTTTACAACAGAAGTTTATATTAATATTCTAAAACAGATTTTTAGCATTCAACTTCCCAAGAAAAATTTAACGGACAGAAACCCTGCTTTTACAGCGTCTAAACTGCGTAAATGGGTACATAAACATAATGTAAAAAAATTACTTACTTCATCTCACAGGCCCCAGTGTAATGGGAAAAATGAACGCGTAAATCAGTCCATTTGCACTCGACTAAGACTTAAAATCAATGCTACACCTTCAAACATTCCATGGCCCAAAATTCTGGAGGAGGTGATTAACGAGTACAATAATACACCGCATTCAGTAACCAAATACCCCCCGGCATACTTAATGTTTGGCCAATTTCCTTATCCATCAGTATTAGGCAATGAAAACTGTTACCCTACGGTTGAGGAAGCCAGGAAAGAGGCTTTCCAAAGAACTGGTGAGCACCATTTAAAAAACAAAGTCAGATATGACCTAAAATTTGTGGAAGCACCTTTCAAACCTGGTGATCTCGTAATTGCAGAAGAATTTCATTATCCGAACACCAGGAAGTTAAGCCCGCCTTTTTCTGGTCCTTATCAAATTATTGAAAAGTTGTCTAATGTAAGTTTTAAAATAAATAAACCAAACTGGTTGACAAAGAAGGACTATGAAGTAATACATGCCTCCAAACTAAGGTACTTTTTGCCCAACGATCAATTTAAGTTAACACCATCTATGTAAAGTATCAGATATCATATGAACTGTTATTGGATGATATTTGATAGTTGAATTTACATCTTTATGAGTATAGTATAATTGTATTTTGAGAGTCTACACTCTACTGAATGAAGTCAAGACATTTTCATTCAAGTTTGTATTTTATATGTAATGTTGGACTTAGCAATTCTAGAATATATTTCCTATTTTGATTATTTTATTTGGCATATAATATTACCAGTGTCTTGCATTTATTAATATAACTAGTTTTTATCATGTTCAATTGTTTATGGTATTGAAAATTTTAGTGGTATTATTCTTATTATTTGTATTATTTTTACTATTTTTATTATTGTTGTGATATCACATGTTAACTATACGAAAGAAATAACTCATCTCCAGGCAGCTCGATTAAAAGTAATTCACTTCCAAAATTTTAACATCCCTTTAATAAAGAATGCTTTATACTTTCCAGGCGACCCTCGTGTATGGAAGCCGGCCCATCCACGGGGACTTGTCTGGAAAGGGGGGAAATTGTAAGAAAATTATAAAGATTGGACCTATTGATTAGTTTTTGTAATGAATCGTCCCTCAATTTGGATATGGGCCCAATGACTGATAATCACGGGTTTGGCGGGGTAGCCAACTAATCCATTTTATCGTTAAATTAATAGAAACACATGGCCCTTTTTAACTGGTAACCCTAGGAGATGAGCAATTTCAGAGATATACCTCTACGCCACTTGGTATCTGAAGTCTAACCTGTAAGCAGCTATGGAAATTGATTGCCACCTTTTTGATTATTTAAATAAAACTTAATAAAGTTAATTTCAGTGAATACTGTCATTTCGTTAAAATGTGACATATATATAGCACATTATGTATTAAATGCATTCGTCAGACCCAGAATCTTACACCATAATTAAAATAAGAATAACCAACAAACATCTAAGTAATTTCAAGAAATATAACCTGAACAAGCAAAAACCAAGAAAAAACAACCAAAAAGCTGTGGCCTCGTCAGCAGTGGGCATTTTAAAAAAGCACAGGAGTGTTTCGGACTAATTACAATTCACAACAACTATTATTCAGTAGTGGCGGTGGGTTTTGGCCAGAGTGTCGCAAATCATAAATCAAATGTATAGAAGCAATTGAAAGCATATCGCGAGCACTCCTCCACCGGACCCGACGCCACAATAAACAGCACATCTCGAAGATACAACTGATTCAAAACGTATGTGTGATATACACTTAAACAGCAATAAAATAATTTTAAGCAAATCCGAGCCACACAGACACAAAAACAAAAACCAACTTCCAGTGATCCAAAATCTGTCCGTGCTCGTTCCATGTCTGTTGCCACACAATTGCAGACATCCTTGTAAAACCGTCCAAAAAGGCTTTAAGTAATAGAAATCATTAACTGTCAATCGCATAGCAACTACTCAAAAATGAAGACTGTCTGTAAAAATAGTATATCTATTAATGAAATTCAAAATGCTCACCATTTAAAATGGGTTCAAAGGGCGCAAAAGACAGGGTTTAAGGGAGAAAAAATTCATAACTTCGTGAATTCTCATGATATCAAATCCAATTAAATTTATTATAAATCTTCTTAATATTATCTACAACTTTGATACTGACAAGTTTTTGATAAGACCAATTCGTACAAAAAAAAATTAAAACGAAAACAAAAACGGGATTGAAGAAGAAAAAAAATCTTCTTAATATTATCTACAACATTTATATTGACAAGTTTTTGATAGGACCAATTATTACAGCAAAAACAAATTAAAAATACATAGCGGTTGAAGAAAAAAATCATCGTATTAAGGGTGTATTCAAATCCAAACTGCTTATTTTCGGACTCATTTTTAAATTTATTTTTGCACTCAAATGCGTCCAATTGGTAGATTCTCTTATTCAAAAACTATACAACGTACCGTAATGGTCGATTTTTTGATAGAGGCAGAATATAGTTCAAAAAATAATGTCAAAGTGGGCATTTTGAACCGAATTTCGCGAAACGATTGTATTGAAAACGAAAAATATTGTCCTACTCAGATAACAATTGTTTATAAACAAGGATGAGATTTCCGCTTATTTGCACACCAGTATTTTGTTAGAGAAAATGTTATTTTATTTAATCGGAACATTTTTGCGATTTAAGGGAACAACATTTTCTCTAACAAAATACTGGTGTGCAAAAAAGCGGAAATCTCATCCCTGATAAATCAAGATTTAATTAATTGAACGGAAAATAAAAACACAGGTCTGATATAAATTTCTTCAAAAATAACGTCAGCAAGTTTCATATTTTTTTAAAAAAATTAATCTGAAAATGTACCAGAAAATTTCGAGTTGTTAAGCATGGAAAAGTATTTTTTTTAATACCGCCATAACATGATTCTGATAAAACCAGCTCTTATATAAAAATGAAATAAAAACTCGACAAAAACGGCCAAATAAAATTGCTAGAGCGGGTTTATCTCAAATCATAATTTAGTTTTTGTTGCAGAAATTCAATTAAATTCGAAATCTACCTGCGCCTGTAGGCCGAGCCGGCAAGGATTTTTAATATTTAAAAATGTAACAACTCAGTTTTTACGCAATTGTTTTAAATAAAACTTTTTCACAACCCGCTTATTCAAAATTCAAAATATTCCACAAATAAAAAGAGATTTAAAGAAATACGTTTTGGGGAACTGTGTTTAAATTTCTTGTGTACTGTTAAATTCGGAAAAATACGGAACCCTAAAGATCTGGGTGCGTGCATTAAAAGAAGGAAATTACCCTCTTTACCCTCTCAGTGAAACCACCAATGATAACTCATCCACTTAAACCTCCGTGATTAGAGAAAAGGGAGCACCTACAGAAAAAAAAAAAATCCTTCCGGCCAGCGCCGGGAGGAAGAGGTAGCTTTCATATTCCTTATTTTTTAAAAGCCAGCTTGTATTATTCAAACACACGGAGCTCAAGTTAGTGGAACCCGATTCTAGAAGATTAAATACTAATTTTTGTTAATACTGAATATGAATGAGAATTTCGCGAAATTAGTCAGCGTTATCAAAGCTGGTTTTATTTAAAGTGATTTATATTTGGTCGTCAAATTCGCGATATCTTGAAGTGCCCGACATTTTAAAACAACATAATGGGTGCAACAAAGCTAACCAATGAACTTGGTCGAGACCTTAGTAATTCCTGTGAACATGCTCACTCACATCTAAATCGGTTGATATATACGAGCGCTGTTGCATGCAAAAAATCAGATTTTTCAAAATGTCACCAACATTAGAAATTCAATCTGGTATATCTCAGCCATTTTTTAAGATAAATACAAATGAGCAAACGCTCCGGAATCTTTGTATCAAGCTCTAACACATAAGAAAAAAAAACCTTTTTCAATTTCTAATTTTTTTGTACCTCATTTTAAATTAAAATGTTTTTTTTTATTATTTAAATGGCCGCCATTTTGAAACAAGATGTCAGATGAAGTTGGCAAACGAACTCGGCCGAGAGATTGCTATGAACTATGCACATTGCTTCCCTCATAGCATGCATGGTCACGGTGACGTCGTTGTGACGTCACTGTAAGTCACTGTGGTCACGTCACATCTGTGACCAAAATGCCACCACTCAGTGATATCACATTGTGACTGAGATGTGAACTTCTTAGAAAACTTTTAAAAATTACAAAAAATATTCAAAACATGTTATTTATGTAAAATTATATTTTCTTGGCAATAAAAAAAAATTGTGACGTCACTGTTATGTCACTGTATGTAACGTACGTCACGTCACATATGTGACGAAAAAACCCACCATATTGTAAGTACACTTTACATATTTAGTTTGCAGGGAGGAAGTTTTTTTTCTCTTTCTTTTGTCGACCAATGGTATTTGAAACACTTCTGTGGTTTCAAAGTAAAAATTTCTATTACAGTTAAGTCTTTAGCTTTTAATGAGCACGTAGAAAGAGGGTTCAGAGTTTAGTCATATATGCATATCTTGCTTTAGAATTTGCATTCAAGTCTTATTTTTTCCTGTTATTGTTTAACTATTTTAAATAACTATTTTTTTAAAAAAATTCTACTTATTTCAGACTTTTTAAATAAAATTAGCATTTTCCGAAAAAATATGTATACAAATTTTATAGAAAACCCATGATATAATTATTCGTATTTCAAATTCGTGTTTTAGAGATATGACTGTAAAAAAAGTTATTTTACAAATTGTTTTATTCTACAGAAAATGAATATGGAAAAAAATGACAGATTGACAAAGAAAATTTTTTTATCCTGTATACTCTCGTTTCATTTATTAAGAAGATACGTATTTTGTTATTTATTACGTGTAAAACAAACTTTACTTTTTAAAAAAAAGAAAGAAAAAAGGCAGGTGTTTCATTCAAATAGAAAATTTTCATAGATACTCTCATAAAGATAAAATAATTGTGCATTTAAACTCTAAATCTGTTGTATACAAAAAAAAAAAAAAATTATAATAATACAGTACAAGCACCCGCTTGCTCAATATCATCTGCGCTCGATTAAACCGCAGAATAAAATAAGGATCAGAGAACTTTGACGCGGGAAGTCAGTCTTTTTAAGCTAACAGAAATATGTCTGACAATTTAGGATAAAACACGGATATTATTAAAATATTTATGGAACTTAAAAGGTGTGTCTTATTTAATTTAAATTTTTTATTCCTGTATGATAGATTACTAACATGAGTTAAATAGTTGTATGTTATATGCAATGAGACTGATCTAGAATTCTTTTCAGAAGCGATATTTTCCGATTCCAGGCTGTAAAATATCTTAATCTGCCATAGCTAGGAAAAAAAAAAAAAAAAAAAAAAAAAAAAAAAAAAGGCTGATGCAGAGACTGATTCTAACAGAGTATTTATCTTCATTAATATTTTGGAATTAAATATGATATTCGATTATAATGATATTACGAAACTGTTTCAATTTTGAAATTAACATTATACTGGGAAAATGTATTTTTACATATTATAGCAGTGAAACTTTTAAAAGATTTTTTTTTTCATTGCTAATAACATTTTAAATTAGTATTTAAAATCCTAAATCTTCATACGAATGTTTTTAGATTTAACATTTGCCAAAATTATAAAATAATAGGAATTCCTTATAACATGTGGAAAGATTTTTGAGAAATTGTTAAATGCATTTAATTCATCTATTGTAGGTTGTTGTTGTTTAATAGTACAATTATAAATACTAATTATTTAGTGTTTTTCAAATTGATATATTTATTTTTTTAATTGTATTTAAGCATTTTTTTTTTTTTTTTTTTTTTTTTTTTTTTTTTCTGTTTGTGATTTTAATCAAACATTTAATTGTAGACATTCAGAATTAGTTATTAAATTTTCTTTGATTGTAAACTCATATTCTACGTTTTCGATACATTTATTTTATTGGCATTAAAAAATAAAATATAATATTTAAGCATTGAAATAAAATGTTTTTCATGCCCGATAAAGTTGAAAAGTGTTTATGACTTCGGTTTGTCTGTCCGTCTGTCCGTGCTCTAATTCGCGTAAATATACTCGGATTGACCTGGAATTTTTGGATGTTATTAACGTTTACCATAGCAAGGTCCCTATTTGTAATGAAGTTTGTAGCATGTTTAGTTCATTTACAGGGACAGTCAAAAGTATTCCATTCCATTACGACCTTTGGGAAAAAAAAATCGTTTCAAATGATTTTTAATGATTTTACACGCTTTCAAACAGAATAAAATTGATATGCATTTATGAAGCGCACTAGAATGTGCATTCCGTAAAATATGCGATGCAAAGAATAGCTATTGCTCATTTACAGGGCTAAAAAAGGAATTCCAATACATAATGATATAGGGGTGGAGGGAATTGTTTGCCGCGTATATTATTTATGTTAATCTATTTGATATGTAATGAAATTGACATATGTCGTTGAGGTTTACATACTATGAATTATTTCATGTATAATACGAAGTGTATATAGCATTTACAGGGACACACAAAATATTTCAGATACTATATTGTATCCGAAGTACTGTTCATTAGCGATGATTGCTGGAAATGCATTTTTAATTATGATATGCGCTTTTATGATTCACTACATTTATGCATAGTATATGGTGTATATATATATGCTATAATTCATATACAGGACTATACAAAAGTATTCGTAAGGGTTACTGGGTATTGATTAAAGGTGGTTTTTAAATAAGTTATGCATTTTTATGCTGCACTGTAATTATTTTACTAAGAAATGTTTGTAGAATATGGATAAAATGATATACAGGGTCACGCAAAGAATTGGATACGTTGCCGTCTATAAATTATAATTTCTGGAAAAGTGATTTCAGCAGTTTTAAAAGTGTTTTAGTTTGAATTAAATTTTAACTAAACAGCGGCGTGTAATAAAGGTTCTAGGTAAACTACAGGATTGTACAAATGTATTCAAGTATGTTTCCATATATTAGTATAAATTGCTGAAAGAGAATTTCAACCTGTTATTTGTTTTCTTGCTAAACTAAATTTAACCATTATATAGTATATGCTATATTAACCTACAGATCAAATACAGGGCTGTTCAAAAGAATTGGAAAACATATATGGCTATGGACGGTAACTGCGGAAATCAGTTTTTCAATGTTTTATGCGTTTTCTAAAATGTTTACTTAGTTATGTTATTTACGTTATTTCCCTAAATTACGATTTCTTGTTAAGACATTCAGGAAGCACTGGAAAGTGTTTCATTATCTGAGTTTAACGCATGATTTTTCTTACTTGTTTTTTCTATTTCCTAGATCAGCCTTATCCTATAAAACATACCAAATATATTTAGCTCATATTCACAAAATACAATGTACACGGGAATAAAAATTTAAATAAATATGGCTTATCATGTCATGCAGTAAATAAGAGTTGTATTAATATCCGTTAGACTCCATGTTCGTATTTAACAAAGCAATGACAAATCACAACATATTAGAAAACTTACACATTCAACCTTTGCACTGCCGCGAACTGATATATCCGTTCACTGAGCTGCAGGTTTCACTGCAACAGAAGCAGTATTTAATTTAATATAATTGTACAGATAAAACCCAGTTTTAAAAAAAAAATCTGTCATGATTAATACTCTCAAGCCTTATATGCCTATACGTAATAAAATTGTTTTATATCATATTGAAAAGAACATCTGTTTTTAGCATTGTTAATAAATTTCAGTGAAAAAAACATTACAATTTTGCCTTTTTGCTCGCCGGTCAGGGAGTTAATATCAAGCTTGAACTCAAGATCAAGCTTAGAACTTAATAAAAAAAGATGTCAGTTGATAAGCATTGCTTTTTAAGTGAAAAAATTAAAAATATTTTAGAAGAATAGGACTCCAACATAGCTATTCTTTTGCTAAAAAGGACGGTAAAAAGATAAGATGTTATATTTCAAACAATACTGTATTTTAAAATTGTGCATTTTGATATTCATCACAGTGTTTATGAGAAGAAACATCACAGTATTAATACTTAGAAACTTTTCTAGAGAGAAACATTCTCCTTGCATATAATATTTCAAATTAAAAATGAAATTTCAAATTAATTGCTTAAAAGGCGCAAAAACAAACATCGTGAAAAAGATTCCATGCCGGGACTCGAACCCGGGCCATCAGTACAGCGCACCGACATTCTACCGAGTAAACCACATGGAACGATACCCAGCCTGGAAAATGTTTCACTATTACATGTTGGCAAGGCTACAAATGCAGCACAAGATGGAATATTTATCGTGGTATATTAATCTTGTGCTGCGTTTGTAGCCTTGCCAACATGTAATAGTGAGAAATTTTCCAGGCTTGGTATCGTTCCATGTGGTTTATTCGGTAGAATGTCAGTGCGCTATACTGATGGCCCGGGTTCGAGTCCCGGCAGGGAATATGTTGTCGTTGGCGCCTTTTAAGCAATTAATTTGAAATTTGATTTTCATTTGAAATCATCACAGTATTTATGACAAGTTCGTCACAAATTGGTCACAATATGACTTCAAAGCATTGTCGCTTCCGTCACACGTTCTTCACAAAGTTACTGCCCTAATAGTCACAAATGACACACTTTTCACAAATTTGCCACACCGTGACTTCACAGAGTGGTCACAATGTAACGTCACAAACGACCTCTAAAACGGCCATAACGACTTCGCATTCTAGTCACTATGAGGTCATATCGACGGTCACAAAGTCAAGATGTGACTTCACAACGACGATGCCGTGACGTCACCAGGCCTTACGGGTACATCATGTTCGAAGCCAACTGAATTCGAACCTCTCACAAATGTATAACAATATTCTTGAGCCCATTTGACATATTTTCCCCATAGTGTTCGTCCTTCTATTCGTGAAAGTTTTGAGCTCAAGTACTGAAAACCCATTTAAAAGAAACGATGTTGGTGAGCGGTATAAGGAAGATTTTAATGTTCATTTCAAAGAATTGGCGCTACTTAAATGATGCAGAATATTAGCTGATATACGTTTTATTTACTATGTTTTATTTATGTTTTATGTATGTTATATTTAAGAAGAAATCTGGTAAAGAAAAAAATAATTAAATAAATTATTCTTTGAAAGAATAGACTGCGTATTTTTTGAATTGGTACAATAATTCTGCACTATTTCTTTTCTTATGCAAAGAACTCTGAAAATACAAATTTGAGCAAGGTAACTATTTAAAAAATTCCAAATTCCATTCATATTTTGATACAGATTTGAAGTGCAATCTTCGTGTTAAAAAATAAGTTTAGGTGAAATAAAACAGAAACGTTTAGGAATGTGTGGAAACAAGAGAATATTGAATTTATGACAGCAGAATTTTAAATAATTTAAAAGGATAATTTAGCCTAAATGATTATCAAATAATTCTAAATGCTATTTCGTACATAATCCATTTAAATATTTTCTGCATAGAGTTAAATAATGTATTACTAATTTTATGAAAAAATAATTCCCAGAAAGCTGCTTTTATAGAGCATAAGATAACACAAAACAGAGTGGAGAAAAATTCCAGAATGTCACTCACTGTTTTCTGGTACGTGTAAAATGCAATTTCAAAAACAGCATGCAAAAACAGTGGTTTAACAATTTTCCTTCTCCTTATGGAATATGCGGTACTTCCCTTATAGGGTCCATGGCGAGATAGAGAAATGGCCTTGCCAAGAGAAGGAAATTTTTTACACATATTTTTTGGCAACCTATTCACTGTTTCATACACATGTGCGATTTTTTCTAAATTTACTCATTTTATTCACTATATAGAAGTTATTTATCTGTTGTTATATACAAACGGAAATCATTTATATAATATATTTAAGTACAAGCAATTTTTTTATACGTACATGGAGAAGCATAATATTTGATCAATTTTGTTTTCGTAGCTTTTTACAAAATTTGGCAACAAATCTCTCTTTTTAAATGCCCATACAGCGTTAAAACTTTTTAAAAAGTGCCAAAGGCTCTGTGGTAGGGAAATGCCGTATTTGCAAACATTTTAAAATTTAGTCTTGTTATGCACTGACTGTATCATAAACACAATGAAGAGTTTTAATTTTCTTGTAACATTTTGCAAATGCATACACGAATCCTAAACTATTATCTAGCTTATATGGTTGTAAAAAAAGGGGACTGTTTGTTTTCGTAAAAAGTCTCATTTTTATTATTTAATCGCTAGTTTCTAAATCGACAAACTTTTCTTTCTAGATAAAATTTCCAAGTTTTCAGAATATATTACTAAACTTTCACTTAGGCATTAGGGTTCCATTACAGTTGTATAGTTATACATCGATTCCTAGAAAAAAAAAATACATAGTTATTCGCAAATCATCGACAATGAAATCACGGCACTGTATCGTTAAATTTGAAATAATATCGTCTTTCGGAGAACTGGCGTATTTTCCGCTAAAATGTTTTCCTTGATATAAAAACTTTACAAACTCTTTTTTAAACCTATTTATGTGCTTATGTATTCTTTGAGATTAATTTAGGATGAACGTAACAGTTTTATCTTGTCGGAGGCAGGTTTTTATACCTATGAAATCTGTGATTTCATATGAAAGAGGCCTGTAAACAATTGTAAAAGGAGGGGAAAAATACCTAAAGTAAATTTTCATTCGCTATTCTGTTCCATGTTTTTAGGGTTCCGTACTTAAAAAGTAAAAACGGAACCATTATAAGATCACTCTTGTGTCTGTCTGTCCGTCTGTCACAGCCCCTTTACTCGTAAACAATGGAACGTGGAAAGTTCAAATTGGGGGAAATAATAAAGACTATTGACTCACATATTTACTGACTATTAAACATTTACAAATATATCTAGGAAAAATGTAGAGGGGCTAATTAAATTACCTGAAAAAAAAAATCATTTCTTTGTATATCCTCTTGGGTATCTTGTGAAAGCTTTCGTAACGCGAAACTCAAAAATACATTTCTTTTAATTTTAAGTATTATATTTTCAGAGATATCGTCGAAAATGTAGTGCAAAAATATGTCCCCACACCATCTATTTCCGAATCTACTTAAACTAAAATTCTGAAAAAAAAGTAGAGGTAGTAGACGTCATATTAAACATTGCGGGAAAATTATAACGATTAATCTAGGACGCATATTTTTTTTAAAAGCACATTTTCCCGTTACACACAAATTTCGATTTGCGGGCATTCAGCAAAGGTATAGAGGAGCGCTGTAGGTACCTATCGTAGCAGAAATATAAAAGCATTCTTGATAATGCTTTTCAAAAAAAATTGTCTGTAATTAGCCGAGATATTAACCCTTAAAGACACGGGCGGTTTGGACATACATAATGACATGGGCGGCGTACTCAATGTGCCATTAGATTTTAAAGCCTAGATAACAACTTTTAATGATATATTTGCGTAATGCAATGGACAGTAGCAGTATAAAAGCATTAAACTTCAAATTGTTAAAAACAGACATATTTAATTAGAATTAATCACAAACATACTATGGAATTCGCGACTAGTTTTTATTGAGTGGATCTTTCAATGAGCCTCCCGTGTCTTTAAAAGTTTATTAAAAATCTATCTGGAAAAACGCGGCACGGACCAAGGCGGCGTTGCATCTATGCGACCTCTTTTCGAGGCGCGCTTAGCGCAATGCCTAATTTAAACATTGAATAAGGGTTTTGTTTTAGGTACACTGTGAAAAGAAAACATTATTACTGCGCTGAATTTGGGTTTATAAAATGACAAAGGAAGTTTGACACTACTTTTATGCACTACTTTTATTTTCATTATGCACTACTTTCATTTTCATTAACGAACTAAGTTCATTATAAACAGATTAGGATACGACTAAAAAAGAGTTATACAGAATAGCAATATTTGATATTATTTAGTCTTCATATCTCTTTGAACTTGAATGGTACATCCAGTCACACTTTTCTAGTATATACAGCTATAATTAACCCTACTTTGTATAGTTTTTTACAAAGTGTTATTATTCTTTTAGTAACGATTTTTTTAACAATACAGTTAATACTTCATATATTATTGTACGGAACCCTCTGAGCGAGAGTACTACTCGCACTTGACCGTTTATTTTTTTCATTTTGAAAGAAAAAATAAATAAATTTTGTGAAACCATATTCCTGAAAATTCCAATGCAGAATTTCACCAACAGGATTTCTTCATATTTAACGAATTTCACGTTTTCCAAGGAACATTTTAAAATCTTTATCCACTCCTCTCTACCTCAGATATGTCACTGAAATCATCTTCGGTATTTCATAAGCAAATAAAACAGATTGTGACTAAATTTTGAAAACTTTTGGTAATTTCTTTTTTTTTCATACCTTCTAAAAATATTAAAACAGAAAAATTTCAAAGTTATTTAAATAATAACAAGACACAAAAATAGAGTGGCAGAAAACCAACAGCATTAAGTAAAATAAAGATGACAATATTTGTAATTCATTATGAATTTACAGAATTATGTGCAATTTGTTCTTAATATCCCTTAATTGCTACCACTTATTTGAAATAGCATAATCCACCTCATTTATCCAGTCATTAAGCGAATATTGCTATTTTAAAATGTGGTGGCAATATGAATTTAATAAAGACTATAAGAATGGCAACACTACACAGATATCCTATGTTTAATCTTCTTCTTTAATTAGAGAAAACCTGGTGTATATGCCAGATGAAATAAACATAATGAACTTGAAATTTTAATAAAATGTAACATTTTCTTATGTGGTATTCATTTAATTTTTTATTTAATGTAAAATTTCTGGTTTGAAACATTTTGTTACGCGCGAAATTTAGATCGGAAATTACTTGGAGTGCTTTCGTAAGTATAAATAACTCTAAATGTTCTGAAAACCATTTCTACAATTGTCGAATATATATAATGAGTCCTAAAAATATATATTACTTATACTATCGATTTATAGAGACAAAACTTCTTTTTTGATTTTCCCACGAAACAGCAAAACTTGAGAAAGCACCATCTGTTGCTTGAAGGTGTCGATATACAAGATTTGATAAAGAAAAAATAACCTCAGAAAACTAAATATTAAACTACCTTTGTCAACTTTTATTTAAACAGAAAGCAGATGTTAATAAATAATTCAGATATAATTAAATGAGCAATACCAAATGTCGTTCCTTCATATGGGAACGTCCACTGTTACTCTTGTGACCACCAGAGCAAATTTCCATATATATTTCCAATTCTTTTATTACAAAATATATTTAAGATAAATTTGATGCAACTTCTTAAAAATACATGTACTCTACTTTCATAAACCATATACAATTTGTAACAGAAAGCATTTTACTTGGCTAGATAATAAATGAAAATTTTGTTACCCTTGTGACCACAAAAAAATGCAATTTTCAAAAATTGTGTTTGACGCATAAATTCTATGAATTATATGAGACTATAGAAATAAAATTTACAGAACATATCAGAGTTATTATATCTTTTTAAAAAGCATTAATCATTGAACACATCTGATAACACATGAATAGTTACGTTTGATTTTGCAAAATTCTAAGCATTACTCTTGTGACATTTTGTCCATAATGTAATTTTAGCAAAAATTCAGATTAAATACTAAACAAAATAATTAAAATAAGTTTAAAAATTTATTTTCCATACATAACAACTATTAATGATGGCTTAATTTTAAAATAACATAAAATAATATAAAAAATTCTAAAATTAACAAACACTATAACCACATAGCAACCTCTCAGTTTCTGCTACTTAACAGAATAAGTCATTGCTTCATTATCAATAATATCACTTGCAACTTCTCCGGTATCATGATTTACTTAATGAAACACAAATTCTTTGTACGAATCATGTTAGTGCAAGGTTTGTAGTAGATAGTATCATTTTTCATGGTTTTAACAAATTGTATTTGTTGAATGCCCTTCGCTGTTGGTATTTTCTCGCAAAGTAATGAAACTTTATTGTTTTATTTCTTTTGACAAAATAAGCAGTATATCTTAGAATTGCTTTTTTAGCACGCACTTCATTCCATATATATCATTATACAACAACACAAAATAAATCTACAGCATCTATAGTAGTAAATGAAGAAGTAGTATAGAAGTATTTGAAAAAAAAACTATGCCCAATTAAGTTAATTGAGAAAGGATTCTGATTCATTTCACGCATATTTTCATAGTTATATTTTTGTTTAAATTGGAAAGCACAACCATCATATAAAAAGTAAATCAGGTACATTTTAGGAAAATACAAATTCCCTTAAAGATGCAATGTTGAAATTTTACATTTACAAAAAATTGATTATGAGTTACATTGTCTAAAATAATAGCATAAGATTTTACTTTATTGGGATCATACTAAATAAAAAGCTGAAAATACAGTCGCTTGGGAATTTGACCAGCAATGTAGTATTTCGTACTAAAATTTCGTCTTGGACTGAAAATAAAACAGTTTCCAGAAAATCCACTGGCATAACTATTCTTTGAGAAATGGTTATTTTTTTGGCATTACGAAAATAATCCCTTGTACAAGTTTCAATGAATGTGTGCCACAGAAATGGATTTAGTTGCTTTTGAAAAATTTTAAACAATCAGAAATGATTTCTTCAACTGTTACTTTGTCAAAACGTTGATAAACGTTTTGAAAAAATAACAGTATTGAAAAGATGTTGATAAAAGTTTTGTCAGTAGCAAAACGTCTATCAGCGCTTTGCTATTTACAATAACTTGTGAGAAGTTCTGTATTATGGACTTCCGTTTCAAATAATTTTTCGATATTATCTCCGCAAATGTAGACATTCTGATTTCTTAAATTCTATTTATCATGTATCTTGGCAGACAAAGTCATTAAATCCATCACAGGAATGTTTAATGTAGGAAATACATCAGTTACTGCATTATGAATTACTTGAATGCTTTCGTGACAGCAACAAATGGAGATATTCTGATCTCCTCATTTTCTATTGTTTTATAAACTAGGTTTTAAAGCTGCAAAGGAATCTCCAATTTTTCAATTTAGGAAAGCTTCTTTAAACAAAAAACGTATTCTCTATTAAACGTCCCCTAGAATTGATGAAATTATGTGACCTTTTTCACGCTTAGCTAACGTGTATTTAGCTAAAGAATGACCTCTTCTTAAATCTTCATCGACATAAAATTCTCCAAAGCTGTGGAGTTAGATTTTTTCCGTTACAGTATCTGAGGTTAGCTAGTTCTTTACTTTTTCCTTTTCTTAATATTTCCATTTTCTTGCTGAAGTTTTTGATGGTTCTAACACTTTTCTTCACCTTATCGTAATATATTTTGTTTTGTTTCTTTCTCGCAACAACATGTTCAATTTCATTATTATTTTTTCTCTACAATTTTTGGCGCTTAGCGGAATTTTTCCTGCTCTTTAAAACAATGTCGTGTATAAGAAGCAATATTAAAATCTTTCCTTTAAAATATACTACCAGGATCCTTCCCATAAGAGTTACTATAAGAATCTCTGCATGTTACACAGCAGAATTTAGTAAACGAAGCTTTACAAAGCTTATAAAATATCCAATTAAATACCATGTGCTTCAAACCAAAAGAAAGCACACAAAAATTACACGAGATGAGTTGTTTTATTGTATCTTTAATTATTTATCATGATTATTTTATAATCTTAAGTAATACCAAAAATGAATAAAAATAAATACACCCATTAAAAAAACACTAATAAAGATAATTTATCTTCCTTAAAATTTAAAAAATAACTTTAGTTATAGCTAAAATTATTTCAAGAACTGCTCTAATAACAGAGAAAAATCAACAAAACTTTAAGCATTCTGTTTGTTTTGGTTGTAACGCAGTTTTATATCAAACTACCGACAAAAGTATTATGTGTTACTCTTGTGACACAGACGTTTGTTACTCTAGTGACAACTCCCCAGAGCCTATTAAATGCATAGCATAAACAAAATTTTTAATGTAAAATATGTCTTATACCTCGAAATGAGAGAATTAGAAGTTTTGGGTAAAAATTTTAAGTAGTTTTTTTTTTAATTAAAACTTTTGTATGTTTTCCGTTACTCTTGTGACATTTTAGTATTAACGTTTAAATACAGCCAAACATATATTAAAGACATTATCTAAAAGATGTTATCTATGTACATCTTAAAGATATGATTACAGTTTGTTGATTTGAACGCGTAGTAATTTTATTGAATTCTTAAAAGTAAACAAACATACATTTCAATAAGTTGTATTTCAAGCTCAAATGTAAATGTAGTTTTATACTGTTACTATCCAGCTCATTTTCAGTAAACACTTGCTCTTATGAAATTAAAGCATACAAATTCATATACTTCAACTCTTTAGCTTTAAATTGATGTATCACACTTATATTTCCGTTTAAAAAAATAAAAAATCAGCAAAAATTTTTTTCTGCCGTGGACGTTCCCATATTTCGTTAAATATGAAGAAATCCTCTTCGTGAAATTCTACACTTTAGAGAATTGTAAATAAATTCCACTATTTATATAACTTTTTTTGTGAAGGACAAAGATTCAAACAGACCAATTTTTCATGTATTAGATTTATATGTGAGTGATTTAAAAATAAAGTTATACATGACGCTAGTGTTCGATATAATGTAATAAGTGCAAAATCTTCTGGTAAGGATCACATATATATTATAGGTATTTTAAAAGAAGCGCAGTTATTTGCGTGGTCCCTTCGTACATGTTTGGCGAGCCATTGATAAGGCCATCGTCAACTGGATTAATGCTGTTAGTCGGAGGTTTGAGAAACTGCACGTTTTTGTGTGCAAGGAGCCTGCGCAAGTAACACGGAAAAATTCGGAAGCCAATGCTAATTATACGGGTGCTTTTTTAAAACTTTCTCATTTGCATTTCAATATATTTCAATATTTTTTAATAGGATAGCTGAGGTCAATCTCTAACCGAACACATTTTTACTTTTAATAAAGATATAAAATCATAATTACATGAAAAATCTGCATCAAATGCAGATTTTTTATGAAGGTCCTTTCACTTTAGTGATCTGCAATGAATCTCAAAAGAGTAAAAAAAAAAGCCCGGTTACAGGCCGACCTAACCTGTGCAAAAAAAAAAAAAAAAAAAAAAAAAAAAAAAAAAAAAAAAAAAAGAATATTTGAATGCAGACTACAAATTTTAAAATAACGCTCTCATATGTTTTAAATTAGCTAAAGTCGGTTCTTAAACGCTTACATTAAAAACCTTTTCCGAATTAATTAACCCTGTTTTCGTCGAGCATGCAATATCTTACCTTACCACTCGCCTGTACAAAATTTGAAAAAGACCGCACTAGTCTGCCTGACGAATTATCTAAAGAGATAAAATAATATTTACGGTAAATATCTACATCCATTAAGCGTTTAACGCGCAAATACAGTACAGTCCCTTAAATTTCGATTTTGGAGCATGGATTATTTCAAGCGCCATACTAAACATAGGTACATTATACAGGGTGTTCACTCTCAACGGTGTCCAGTGGCTAATTCCTAAACCGTTAATCATAGATATATAGTTCCAATCACAAAAACGTTTTAAATGAGGTAAATAAATATTTTAAAAATCAATTTGTGTCAATAAAAACAATTCTTAAAAAATTACGAAATTTAAATTTTACACGGTCTCCCGTTCCTATAAGTTATACACTGGTTATCAAAAATTAAGGAAAAGTCACAAAATGCTAATTTTCAAATACGCGAACACTCAAAAGGAAATAATATAATTCGAGTAATTACTATCTCTACAACACAGCTAGCCCATATAACATCTCATTCATGTCACACATGGTCACAAGTGTCACAGTCACTACGGTGAAGCAAAAAAATAGGAAATTCCATACATCTCATTATGAGTCTCAAATGATCACTATATGTGACTCCACTGAGAAGTCAATGTGACTGCTGCTTTGTGACCCTTGCTTGCTAAAGTCACCAGGTGACTTTACAATGTAGTTAAATTGTGACTCTCATGTGACTGTCATTTTTAGACTCAGTTTCATAGTCATCATGGACGTTGCATTATGATAAGTCACCAAATAATACCATATTATAGTCACATGGAGACTTTTCCCAAAGGAGCACAATGGTGACTTCACAGAAGTCTCTCTATCACCTGAAAGTCATCATGTGACTTTAATGTGACATTATTTGGTAACTTATCACAATGCAGCGTTCACGATGAGTTTGAAATTGAGTCTACAAATGACAGTCACATGAGAGTCACAATGTAACTACATTGTAAAGTCACATGGTGACTCGTCACAAAGCAGCAGTCCCAGTGACGTCTCAGTGGAGTCACATATAGTGATCATTTGAGACTCATAATGAGATGTGTGGAATTTCCTATTTTTTGCTTTACCGTAGCGACTGCGACGCTTGTGACCATTTGTGACATGAATGAGATGTTATATGGACTCGCTGTGTTTTAGAGATAGTAATTACTCCAATTATATTATTTCTTTTTGAGTGTTCGCGTATTTGAAAATTAGAATTTTGTGACTTAATTTTTGATAACCAGTGTATTTAGTAAAATTTCCCTATTACACTGACAAGTAAGACAAAAAAGTCCCGTTCATATAATCTAAAATTGACCGAGTTATGAAACTTTAAAAATGCCTGACTTATACCAGTTTTCTGAAGCTGAACACACATGAGTTTCGCCATGCTTTGAGGGGTCATATACCAAGTGCTTAAAGTATTCGAAGAACTTATTTCATCTGTATCTGCGTTTTGAAAAAAAATCGTGGAAACATTATGATTGCGATAAATTTTATTAAGTTTCAGATTGACTAAAATAATTGTATTTTAACATGCGTTTTATTTTCTAAGGATTTGAGACTGTTTCTTTCAATAATTTCTTTTAACAAAAATTATGTTATTTTTATAAGTTTTTATATAATTTCAACGATTGCATGTATGTTTTTCCAGTTCAAAATTTGTACTCGAACTTTAACTCACTTTCAAATATCCGATCGAGATTAAATTTTAAATACTGACGTAAACCCGATGACAATCTAATATTATGATTTTCGGTGGATACCTTTATACTTATTTTACAGGATAACACAAAAAATTTCGGATGGATTACCGCCAAGAAGTTTAAGAACAAGTTTTAGATTAGATAACACCAGACTGCGATGGTTGTGTTTTTTTAACTTTTATGTATTTTTTATCACTGAATCCGAAAATTACCTGAATTTTTAACCATCATGTCAGGATTTTTCGCAAATCATAAACTGTCAAAGTTAAAAAAATAACAAAATAACAAAGTTAAAAAAAAAACAAAAATCGGATACTATAATATAGAGGAGATGTCTGTTTTTTTTTTAAACTTTTGATAATTGATTTTTATGCACTTTTTAGCTCTGAATCTGAAAATGACCTTCATTTTTAACCATCACGTTAGAATTTTTTTGCAAATCGTAAATGTCAAAGTTAAAATATAGCGAAAATCTGATACTATAAAACAGATGCAAAATTATTTTTATTCTATTTTATTTTATTCAATAAGCTATTCAATTTTTTGGCTTATACTGGGATTCTTACAGCTAAATAGTTGAGGGGTCCGATAAGGTGGGGGAGGAGGTTCAATTTTATCTTTGAAATTTAACTTTGAAATTTAGAATTTATAAAATATCCTGACACGATGGCTAAAAATGAAGGTCATTTACATATTCAGCGGTAAAAAATGCATAAAAATCAATTATCAAAAGTTAACAATACAACAATGACATCTATTTTATAGTATCAAAATTTCGCTTTTTTTACTTTTTTTAACTTTAAAATTTACGATTTGCAAAAAATGAAGGTCAATGTCGGATTCAGCGGTGCAGAATACACAAGAATGAATTATAAAAAGCTAAAACTGTTAATTTTCATCATTTTATTTACTAAAAATTCTGTTTGTTTTTTCTTCTTATATGTTTATTAAAAATTTTATATTATAAATTTGCATTAATAAGTCAGAATTATTAAGGATTCCATATTTATATTGCAATGTTAATTTTACTTTCAACCTTTTTTTTAATATAGGGCAATTCCATCGTAACTGACGTAACATTTTATCATCGAATTTTGTTTTCAAATCTATGTAGAAAATTTACTAATAAAGCTAGAACAAATTTTTTCAATTTAAAATATTTCTTACTAAGGTCTTAATACCCAAATATCTGCAGATTATTGCAATCTCTCTTTGAGTCCCAAAAATTGCAATTCAAAATTCTGTAACTGACGTAACATAAAATATACAAACATTTTTTCTGCATTCATTGAAGTGTAAAAATTATCAAAACTATCCAGTTTAAAAAAGTGATTTAATGTTCTCAACAACACTAAGTAATGCCAAATTATAACAGTAACTTGTTTAGTTAATTTCTGAATAATAAAAATGAAAAAAATGACATTTACACGCGTAACTGTCGTAACTTTTATTGTGTAACTGACGTAACATTATGACTTTACAAAGACAATAATAGTACCTAACTTAGATTGTAAACAGTAATTTACAATGCCTTTTTATTAGGATTTTTCTATAGAATATAATAAATATCAAGTTTTCTAATCGTACCCTTAAATTAAACATATTATAAATTTGACCCCCCCCCTAAAAAAATGATGATTTTCTGTGGAATTGCCCTATACCTGACGAAATTATATTTCTACTAAATTTGTGAATGACCCCTAATTTGCAGCAAAAAATATGCTCCAACTTTAAACAGTTATTACTCGGACAATTTTAATCGTAGAATAACAAGACTTTTTTTATCTTATTTGTCAGTGTAACATGAAAATTTTACTAAATATAACTTATAGGACCGGGGTACCGTACAAAAATTGAAATTTCTTAATTTTTTTAGAAATGTTTTTATTAACCCAAATCGCTTTTAAAATATTTCTTTACTTCATTTAAAGCATTTTTGTAATTGGAACTAAATGTCTATGACTAACGGTTTAGGAATTAGACATTGGATACCGTTAAGAGTGGACACCCTGTATGTACACTGGCCTCTAAAAGTTAAGGTACAGGGACTGGATACTTTCGATTTTACACGATTTGTCGAATATCTACCAACATTATTGGCGAATTGTTCTTGAACTTCTAGGATGTAAAGAACATGTTTGATTTTATATTTCTCGGTGAAGATTTATCGGGGGTACAATTTGGGAGCTAATAATAAATTTAATAATAAAATAATATTTGCGATAACCTAGCACTCATATTCGTGAAGATGTCAACGTTTTTGTGAAAAATTCAAAAGTTTTTTATTTATAGCATACAGAGTTTCCAACCAAATTTAACACAACTTTTCGAAAACTTGCCAAGGAATAGTAGCAACAGTATACTGCACTTAAAACATGAATATATTGAATATTTGATGAGATATGGGCACTTGTATGAAATAATTTTTAACTGCGCATGCGTGTAAGATTTCAAAATTTTTATTTCATAATTTGGTAGCCAGCAATTTTGAGTAACTTCTGTAAAAAGTCCAATCAAATACTGTGAAAACTCAGAAAGATATAGAGAGTTGATTGAAAAGTTGTGGAAAAACCATTATAATAAAGCTATTTTTAGAAAGCAACTCACTATATCGCCCCTATCTTTGTGAAATTTCTCAATATTTGACTGGACATTTTAGATAAGTTGCCCTAAATAGCTCACTACCAAATTATGAAATAAAAATTTTGAAATCTTCCACGCATGCGCAGTTTTAAAAAAGTTCATACAAGTGCCCATATCTCATCAAATATTCAATATACTCATATTTTAATTGAAGTGTACTGTTGCTACTGTTCTTTGTCAGGTTTTTGGAAAGTTGTGTTAAATTTCGTTGAAAACTCTGTATGCTATAAACAAAAAACTTTTGAATTTTCCACAAAAACGTTAACATCTTTACGAATATGAGTGATATGCTTACACAAATGCACACAAATGTTGAACAGAACCCAAATAGTCATTTAACGCAGTGACAAACCATTTCTAGCATTTTATGTTGCATAGCTGATCGCAAATATTATTTTATTATTAAATTTATTATTAGCCCCCTAATTGTCGGCCCGACTAAATCTTCATCGAAAAATGTGAAATAAATCATGTTCTTTACATCCCAGATGTTCAAGAACAATTCGTCAATAATGTTGGTAGATATTCGACAAACCGTGTGCAATCGAAAGCATCCAGTCCCTGTACCTTAACTTTTGGAGGCCAGTGTATATACCACACGGAGTCAAAAGTCCCGAGAATAGCAATGAAAAACAATTATTTTGTCAAAAATCGATTTTATTCTGTAATATCGTTTCCTTCAAGAGAGACATATCTAAAATGTCCCGTAATGTTTATATAACTTTCATATAGTACGATAAGTTAAGGGTTCCAAATTATGTGTCAGTTTCGCATTCGACTCCTCATTTGACACAAATTTCTTCTATAGAGGTTTCTCTTTAAGATTTAAAACAAATAATAGTACAAATAATAGACAAACAATATTTGAAGAATATGGGCTTTAGTGGACCAATCCGTACTTAAATTCATTAAATTTCTCACGACGTTTATGGGTATATGAGCCAGCATTGTCTTGTTAAAAGAGTATAGTTTTTTTCGCCATATGTGGTTTTTTTTCTTTATTCTATCGTTCAAACGACTAATATACTATCTTGTGGTTGTTTTTCCCTTCTCAAGGCAGGCAATGAATATTGCATAACATGCACTGAGAAAAATGACACTTTCAAATCCGAGCAA
This sequence comes from Maratus speciosus, assembly GCA_963932465.1. Classification (NCBI taxonomy): domain Eukaryota; kingdom Metazoa; phylum Arthropoda; class Arachnida; order Araneae; family Salticidae; genus Maratus; species Maratus speciosus. The sequence continues at coordinate 3,015,677 of OZ010787.1, forward strand.
ATCGATGTTTTCATTTTGTTGAAACTTTTTGTTTCAAATATGACGACCCAATGCCTTCAATTCTGAAATACTGGAAATACTCAATTTCATCAAAATTACTTTTTATTCGTTTAATGTAGTAAAGTTCACCAGTGTAGTTCAATTTATTAATATTATTTCATTTGATATGTTTTCGAACGAAACGCTCTTTTCAAGAATATTTTATTACATGAAATGTGGCGAACTACATTTTTATCGTAATCGCGGAAACTTAAAAGCCTTCGTAATGAGATCACAGAAGGGTACACTTTGTTCTTCAACCTTCGAAACCGAAGAATGGATGAATTCGTGAAAGAAAGGCTTCGCAGGTGGAATTTACAAGATTTCATTGGCAATTTTGAAGGTAATTTCATTTATTTTGTTGTTTCGATATATTTATCCCCATTTTTATTGTATGCACAATTAATTTCTATAAGTTATGTTAAGATTGGGGTTAGCTATGCACTATGTTGCTAAAACTGGGCAAAAAGTACTCAAATTTGTGTATTTCGCATAGTCAAAATGGCTCCCAATCAAAATTACTCAAGCTTGAAACGTGCATATACATATTTCTGAAAACGTGCACACACTCAAGAATAAGGCATCGTGCACTCATATTTGAGTATGTGCGTGGTTTCAGAAATGAGTATATACGATTTTCAAACATGAGTAATTTTGCTTCGGAGCCATTTTGACTATGCGACATACTCAGATTTGAGTAGTTTTTGCTCAGTTTTGAAAATGTCGTTTTTAGAGTGTGCACTACAAAAAAAACCTAGACAAAACATTTCCATCTTTTTTCAATTTGTCGGTTTTTTGCTCAGTTTCAATCCCTCTGCAGACTGCCTATAGCATTCAAGTGCGTAGAATAATGTAGATGGATTAGAGTTTTATCCATTATAACGAATCGGCGAAAAAGCAGATTTTGATTACAATGAAACAGCCCCAAACCGCACTCTGAATCAAAGACGCGCTGCTGCGTTTGGTAGATTGTTGCGAAACGTGGCATCCATCTTACACGAAACTTTTTCATACGCAAATGTTTATGGAAAATATTCCTCACACATTCTATTGGTACACTGTAAACTGAAATGTCTGAAATTCAGACACATAAGTGTCTGAAACGGAGTGTTCAATTTTCAGACATTTTAAAGTGTCTAAATTTTTAAGACGCTTGTATGTGTCTAAATTTAAGACACTTCAAACGTCTGAATTGCATCCATGTTTGACCACCTTTAATTTCTCTGCAAAAGCATTTTTCCACCTTTTTTTTCGGTAAGCCTTAATACACAGAAAAAAAAAATCCTTTAAAATATAAAAACTGTACCACCAATCAAAACGCCAGTACAATTTACGTATTTTAGTGGAAATTTTCTTGAATTACCAGAAATATTTAAAATTTTTTTTTGGAAATTTCTATATTTAAAAAATAAAAATTATGCTCTCAAAGGAAGGGACATTTTCACCCACATTTCAGTAGGTCTCAGAGATTTTACACGTTTACTCATCTAATTCATTTTACAACATTAGCAATATTACACTTACCCATCGCGGGATACGAACTCATGACCCTATGGTCCGTAGACTATGCGATAATCCCTCTCGGCCACGCTTTCACAGCTAGGAAGTTCAAATATTGTTAGTCATTTGTGACTCACAATTTATTTTATGGAAATGGTAAATATTTTGTCAATCTGCTTATAATTCTGAAAGATTTCACACATCTTCTCTCTAGAATTTTGAATATTTTGCTTTTTAATTTCATGCGATGTAGAACCAGTAGAAAATTTTTTTACTTCTATCGAAGAAATTTTCAGAGCACAAATATTATTGTTTATCAGAAGACACGTTATTTTTGAAATATTAAAATATTTAAAATGTTTTAACAGTGCGTATGTATATATATATTATATATATATATATATATATATATTTAATTCGGGCTTGTCCTGTTTCAGTTGTGTGTGTGTGGGGGGGGGGGGGTAACCTTTAAAAATAAAATCAATTTTTCATTCAAAAATAAATGCATTTCTTATTGCCAAAAGCCTGTGTTTAATTTTAATGCGAAGGTATGTGTATATGAAAGTGTGTGAAGGAATATAGTGTTCTGTTTTCTTTGATTATTTCTTCTTTTTTTTTCTTTTGATCAGGTGAATATATGGCAAAATTTTTGAAATTGGACTCATTACTTCTATCCTATATGCTAAATATTCTGAACAAAATTTCTCAGTTATAAATATTGTGTATAATTTTTCTGCAAAAATAATAAAAATCATTGGTTTACGCACAAATTTTTTGTCTTCCTTTTTTCCCCCGATCAAAATACAGAGTGAAATCATACCTGGAGTAGATCGATACTGAATCATTAGCTAAAAAGTTACATAGTAAGAATTTTCAGAAATATTCCATAAATCCAAAAAAAAAAAATATTAATACGTCCGACTTCTCAAAACACGTTCTAATAATAATATGTTCGACTAATAATAATACGTTCGACTCAAACTAGATGGCGCTACTGATTAAGGTGTATTCAAGTCATTTTTCTCTTGGGAAATTTTCGTAATTACTAAACTTGACATTTTCTATCCAGGATTGCGATTTGGAGGGGCATATTTTAGAGGAGTATATGTGCTCAGATCTGGCCCGGTCTTTCTTTCATTTGATTTGATGGAACATGCCAGATCAGGTCCTGACTTTTATTTTTCTGCAGACTGGAGCAAAGTCGTCAGTGTTGAATTCAGACACATTTCTTCGGGAGGGATTTCTGAGGCTCCGGGGGGGGGCATTATTGAGTTCCGGGGGGGATTGCATTTTTTGACCATTGAAAACACAAAATCTTAAATTTTTCGGAGGGACATCTCTTTGCTCCGGGGGAAATTTCTCTCCCCCGGGCCACCCCCTGAATTCAACACTGATAAGTCGTAACCAGCAAGAGAAGCCAGAGGAAGCTCTGGAAAGTTTTAGTGGTGTAATTCTGAATACTTTTAAGATGTTAAATAATGAAATACTGTGCTAAAATATATCTTAGTTTTTGCGATTTTTTTGGTGTGTTTCTGTATTTGGATAATTTTAAAGTGTGTTTGCAATCAAACAATTTAAAGTTTTAATATTAAATTAGCAAAATATTATGAAGGTTAAAGTGAACAAGAGGTTACACTGGGTCTTAAATTTATAATTAAGTAAATTTCAAACATGCTATAATTTCGAATTTCATTATAAAATTTAGAAAAGAGAAAAAAAAAATGTGTGACAAAATTAATATCTTTTCAAAAATTCCGATTTTTAAACCTATTAAAAATAATAATAATATTCTTTCATAATTAAAAAAAATAACAATATCTAGTCTAGTCTGGGAGGGGGTTCAGCCTTCTTAGCTCCCCCCCCCCGTGGGTGCGCAATGCACTGGTTTGAATATAAATAAATAAATCATGTCTAATGTACATGGGTTTAGAAAATGCTGATTACGAAATATATGGATTTGTCCTTGAAAGAGTATATTTTACCTTTTAAATGGAAATTTTTAAATACAGAAATATGTAAAAAATGGAAAATTTTCTGGAATTTAAGGAAGAAAATTTGCATTAAAATACGTAAATTGCCAGTATAATTTCCATATTTTAACGGATATTTTTTTACATTGTATAAAGCTTACAAAAAAAAAGTGAAAAATTGACTGCCTATTACCGAAGTTCCAGATTGGTCAAAAATGGATGCGATTCAGACGTTTGAAATGTCTTAAATTCAGACGCATACACGTGTCTTAAAAAATAAGACACTTTAAAATGTCTGAAAATTGAACACTCCAGTTTCAGACACTTATGTGTCTGAATTTCAGACATTTTAGTTTACAGTGTTTATGCCATGATCATATAGTAAGACACTTAAGTGTCTAAATTTCAGACACCTATGATGTCTGAAATTCCATATTCAGACACTTAACTGTTTGAATTACTTTTTCAGTCACATATGAGTCTGAATTTAAGACGCCCTTATTTGCAGTGTATCTTTATGATGTCCAAAATCTCCCCCACTTTCACGTTTCAGTCATTCAAAACAATAGAGTAGATTTTGTTGGTGTTTTCTGGGGTTGATGCTTCAGGTTGGACGTCCAGAATATACCGTGTCAGTAGTACTTGTACGGCCACATTTAAATCCACTATATTAGCGACAAAAGGTCATTTTAGATAGATCAGGTGTGTCGTAATGCTCTGACAGTCACTATTGAATATGTACGGTGTTTTGTTCAATAAAAACCAACGTTTAATCAAAACATGAAATACTTGTTGGCTCATTGTTTTCCCAGTTGTAAAAGTAGCGTCACTTTGACGACTGCAACTCATAAAGAAATGTCCGAAATATCAGGAGAATTTTACACTTATTTTTTGAAGGCTGATACTTTCTCAAACGTACATGGATATTTGGTAGATGCTGACATTTAGTGTCGAGTACCAGGAATTTTTATTCCATGTGGTAATTGCACCTCCTGCCGAAGTCGCATAATGCATTCATCATTCTCGCCAAACGAATTTGCGCTCGTTACAATATAATGCCAACTAGTGCCAAGAGTAAATTATTTTTTGGATCCTCTACGAATATTTATCTTGTAAACTTTATGTAACGATGGAAAGAATGTTTTTTTTCTTTTAAGGAGTACACCAATATGTTTTAAGACATTCGAAACAACTCACATTTCTTTGTTAAATTACATTAATTTTTATTTGAAAATTCAAGAATCATTATACAACATAAAATTCGCTGCAGTATGTCCACTTGTAAAATTCAAAGAAAAATGCGATTAGTTGGCTTTTAATGAATTTAAAAGTTTAATAAGCTCCGTAAGAAACACCGAAGACTCTGTGAACAATTAACAACGGAATTACACATAAAGAGACTAATCTCTTTATTTTCTTTATTTACTTACTTCACAATTTTAAATGCTATTTTTATAAATAAAAAACACAGATCTAAATCCTGAATAAATCGTATAATAAGTAACTTATTGAATGTCATATTTGTATCATATCACACATTCTTTAGTCCGTGTTTTACGTAATCTGTAAAATTTTAAATTCTTTATTAATTAACATTAAGCAGTCATTTTAACCAGAACCATATACATATATTTCGATTCGAACCAGAAATTACTTCATAAAATAAGTTAAAACTATAAATTAATTGGTAAATAGAAATTCTTGTGAAACTACTTCTAGAATAAAATTTTTAACCTTTCTAATGTTAAACGATTTACATTACATCATCAAATATGAATAGAGAGATTTTTCTTATTTCATTACCCATCCTCCATTTCACATGGGATATTTCCAAGCAACCTCAGAAAAAAATTGTAATTTTAGTGAACTGCGAATCCTAAAAGCAGTCACTATAAAATTAACTATATGGGTTCATCTGTAGAATTCTTTCCATGAGTGGCAGTGCAGAATACGAATACCTTCATTATGTTTGAAAGAGTTTTTATTTTTATCTTCATGTAAGTTTGTGTAGCATTATCAATATTTACGAATATTTTCATTATGTTAGAAGAAGGAAAATTTTTTACTTGCTCGTGACCGTTTCATTGCAGTACCAATGGGGCTAATACCGGGTGTCCCAAAAATGACTGATGGATTTTAAAATTCAATAACTTGCAAACGGTGACAGATATTTAAAAATTCTTGTAGGAGTGTTATGTAGGATGTCAGGAGTTTTTATGCTGCGATTCTCAGTTTTAGTTACAAACAGCACCGATAGATGGCGCTGCAAGCAATAACCGCTAAATCCAGGCTCGATTTTTCGGCCTTTCTCTTTTTCCATGCGAAAAAAAGAGATTAAATTGCATTGAATGGATCCCGAATAACCAAACATCGGGTCTGGACTGAACACCTATTGCTCTCAGCGCCATCTATTGTTTGAAATTCGAACTAAAATCAAGGATCACTGTAAAAAAAAAAAACTCCTGACATCAGACATAATACTCCTCCAAGAATGTTTTTAATATCTATCACCGTCTGCAAGTTATTGAATTTTAAAATCCATCAGTCATTTTTGGGACACTCGGTATATGATTGTTAGAGAATTATATTCACGTGCTTTTCACGTGCTTATTTTAGTGACATTTATATTTATTGTCGTTGTCCATCCAAACAGTTTATTCAAGGTGAGGTTTCTGAATGCGTCTGGAGTACCATTCGATATAGCTGAGCTTGACTGAACTGCGCATCGATATCGACCAATTAGAAAAACAATATGACTTTTCTATTTTTTTATGTCTAGTCATGCCACGTTGTATTACCGATTCTTATTTCTGGTGTAACACAAAAATGAAAGGAAACGTTAGATTTTTTGCTAGTGAAAACTACAACTTTATTGGAGGAAGAAATTGACCCACGATGTAAGACCGAAATATCTCTTTTAAAATGGACTAAAACATAAATAGTGAACAATTTTAGTATCAGCTATTTAAAAAAATATTTTTTCTGTTTAAGTTTTACTGTTGCTACTATGAGGGCCTTATTAACGCAGGGCAAACTTCTACCTGCAATTATGAAAAGATGTTTTCGTCTTATGACTAAAATTCTGAGTTTTAAAAAAATAACGATTGTATTTAAAAAGTGATGATGGAAGTTTTCCTCTACGATAATCAGGCCCTTGTTACTATCATTATAATTATATTTATTATAATTCATAGTTTGATGCAACATAACACTACATACAATATTTAATTAGTCTCATTTATTGAAATGACAATTATAAATTTCAGTTTTATAATATATTTTACCAGTTATAGAATGAAAAGAACACAAATTAAATAAAATAATTTTAAGCTTAAAGGAATATTTTGTTGTTAACATTTTTCATATTAATTCATCCTATTTTATTTAAAATTTAATGATGCTGATCATTTTTTTTTTAGAATTGGTATCATTATTTTATTTTAATATAACTATTAACCTAAAAAAATAAACAAATATAACAACAATTCTTTCTAAATGTGGAATAAGTAAGGTCCTTAAAAAAGAAAGATATTTCACTTGAAAAATATTCTTCAGTGTCTTGCATTTGTAGATCCCAAAAAATAACAGTTATTCTTTTCTGCCAAAATAAAGAAAAATGTGAAATAAATTTCAACTTGCAAAAATAGAAAAAAAAGAGTAAGAACATAAATATGAATGCTGCTAAGCTTACGATTTGTAAACTGATTTATTCTCCCATAGTTTATTACAATATGGGAAGCTTTGTTACAGGAGAGTGTTTGTATTTTTTTTTTTTTTTTTTTTTTTTTTTTATATACTAAACAAATTAATGGATTTTTTCAAAATATAAAGAAAATACGGATAAAATATATTTCAACTGAAAAGAAAACCGTGTGATTAAAAAAGAATGAAAAATCATGTGTCAAGCATAGTTCATCAAACGCTTTCTAAACTCTAATTGAATACTTAAAAAAATTTCGCCGTTTCCTAAAGTGAAAGAAAATTTTTAAGTTAAGATATTTGAAAACGTATAATTAACGTCCATAATCGGAAAGGATGTCTCGAATTCTTTTCTGAAACACTGTATAGGAGCTATAGGTTTGTATGTGTACTACAAAGAATGGTAAAATTTAGTTCAGTTAGAAAATGCATTCAAAATTCACATTCAAAAATTTTTGCCAACAGACAGAAATATAACTCGAATTCTTTTGTACAGCCCGTTATATTGTGCCAAAGATTGGGAAACAGCTCATACATTTTATTCAAATAATTGGCCCAGTAAAAAATGTATAGCCATTCGAATAAAAAATAGTCTTTTTTCAATGCATGTTATAAAATATGCTTAAGAGCTCATCTTCCTACTGAAATATCATTAAACTGTGAAATTTGTAATGCAAAAGCTTAATTTTGACATATTAGGCTATTTTGGTAAATCTTACGTTTGGATACCAAAGAGGAAGAAATTCGTTATTATAGTTTAGAAAATATTAAGTTAAAAGTTTGGAACTCCCAATATTAAATTCATTCTTTTAGGTAGCTTTCTTTACAAAAAGCTACCTATTGCAGCCGTTCGGAGGAAAGCGATTTCAAAATATTTTGGTATATTTTTATCGATCATGACCCCTAGACCCCGAAACCACCCTCCGTTCAAAATTGATATATATATATATATATATATATATATATATATATATATATATATATATATATATATATATATATGTCAATATAATTCATTAATATTATAATTAGCCTCATTATTGATTAATCTAATTTATAATTATTTGTTATTAAATTTTAATTTTACTAAGGACAATATCATATTAATTACTAATAGTATGCCATTCTTATAGTGAATAATATACATATAAGTATGTTTAATATAAATATAGTTATACTGTATGCATTAAAATTGTGTAATTATTTTTATTATTATTACTCTATTCTTTTTAATATTTATTATCGGTTTAATGTTTTTGAATGTCCCACATTCATACTTTATGGTTTTTTATGGATGTCTGAAAATAATCCACACTCTATATTTGTGCTTTTTAAGTAATGGGTATTTAAGTATCTTTTAACCTTCTATTTACTTCCACATGTTTTTTATTTCCTGTTCATTTTATAAATATCTGATATATAATTCATTAAAAAATAATTTTTATATTCAATAATTATTTATATTAATTATTACTGAATTTATTTTGTTTTATAGCATATAGCTATATGCTATATATTATCAATGTTCTAGAATTATTTAAATTCTTAGTTTAGTTTAAATAAGTTAGCTAATAGAATATATTGTATGCTTTTAAATTTTATTTACAATAGTTTTTAAATACATTGTGTGGTTTATATTCGGTTTATAATTCTCTCTATATAAAATGATATGTTTGGTTTTGCTGTTTATACAGTTATCTACATTCAAATGCTTACAATTATTTATACAGTTATTTACATTCAAATGCTTAAATATTTATCTTGCGTTAGTTGTTTAATAGAAGTAATACTAGATGGCAGCACTAAATTTGTCTCTTTAAGATGGCTCCTATTTTTAATTTTTCTAGCTCCATTTCAGTTATAATTTAATACACCAGGGGGTATTTTTAGCTAAATTTTGACGATATTGTTAAACTGTTATTAATTAATTTAATAGTGCATTTTAAATAATGTAATTAATATCTATTTATTTTATATTAGATTAAATGTGTTTAACAAGGTATTTCAAATTTTATTTCAAATTGTATTAACTGCATCCTTTGGTATCATTTACTGTGATTTCTTAACTGTTTTATTCACCTTAATCTTTTTGTTATACTGGCAGCCATGTGCGCGTGGGTTTTTTGTAAAATACTGAAATATTAATCGGTATGGTGTTTATTATTTATATTTTATATCCTATAAATATTTAAATACGTTTTATTGATTCTTCCATTTCATATTATTTGTTTCTATTCTGCTTTCATTTTTAATCAATTCACTTGATTTTATGGTTGTTTGGGCACAGGGGAAAATAACTTTTAGCTTTAGCTTATTTTTCCCACAGAAAACAACCATTTTGCTTATATCATTGAATTCTGTGCCCTTGATAACGTAATTCAATGTATAAGCTTTTCAATTTTTGTCGGTTTCCACTTTTTTCTTTTTCTTCCATAATAATTCTTATATTGATTTTTTTTTTAATACTTACAGCTTTAATTCATAATAATTGTCGGTGGATGGTTATGTTTAATTAATGGTTATATATATATATATATATATATATATATATATATATATATATATATATATATATATATCTGACCTATGTCACACTGTAACTCTCGTATTTATGAACCGATTTGGATGTAATTCGGTGTGTACATAGTACATACCAATGTCTCGACCGAGTTCGTTGGCCAGCTTCATCCGCCATTTTGAAACAAAATGGCGGCCATTTAAAAATTTTAAAAAATTTTAAAATTTAAAATGTGGTACCAAAACATTGAAAATGGAAAAATATTTTTTTCTTATGTATTTGACCTTTATACAAAGACTCCGTAGCAGTTTTTGTTTGGTCTATATCTTAAAAAATGGCTGAGTTATAGCATTTTGAATTTCTAGCGAAGCTGACATTTTGAAACGTCCTGAATTTTGTAACGCGATAAAAGGCGTATTTATGAACCGATTTAGATGTAACTTCGTTTATACATAGTACAGACCAATGTCTCGACCGAGTTCGTTGGCCAGCTTCATCCGCCCCGCCATTTTGTTTAAAAATGGCGGCCATTTAAAGTATTAAGAAAAATTTAAATTTGAAATGTGGTACCAAAAAATTGAAAATTGAAAAAAATATTTTTTCGTTTGTGTTTGACCTCGATAAAAAGATTCGGGAGCAGTTTTTGTTTCGTCTATATCTTAAAAAATGGCTGAGTTATAGCATTTTGAATTTCTAGCGTGGCTGACATTTTGAAACGCCCTGATTTTTGTCACGCGATAACAGGCGTATTTATGAACCGATTTGAATGTAACTTGGCCTGTACATAGTACATACCAATGTTTCGACCGAGTTTGTTGGCCAGCTTCATTCGCCATCTTGTTTCAAAAGGGTTGCCATTTTTAAAAAAAAATGTAATTTAAAATTTAAAATGAGGTATTAAAAAATTGGAAAATGAAAAAGATTTTTTTTTTTATGTGTTTGGCCTTGATACAAAGATTCTGGAGCAGTTTTTGTTTCTGAAAATTTGTTCTTTTGTTTATATCTTAAAAAGTGGTTGAATTATAGCCCTTTGAATTTCTATCATGGCTAACACTTTGAAACGATCTTGTATTTGTCTCGCGATACCACACGTATTCGCCTATTTCGATGGAAGAAGGCATGTGCATAGTATACATCAATATCTCGACCAAGTTCGCTGGCCAGCTTCATCAGCCATCTTGCTTCAAAATGGCGGCCATTAAATTAAAAAAATATATATTTAAAGTGAGGTGCAAAAAAATTAGAAATTGAAAAAGGTTTCTTTCTTAAGTATTTGACCTTGATATAAGGATTCAGGAGCATTTTTTGTTTGTCTTTATCTTAAAAAATGGCTCAGATATAGCAGTTTCAATTTCGAACGTGGGTGACATTTTGAAAAATCTGATTTTTTGCCTGCGACAGCACTCGTATGTATCAACCGATTCCGATGTTGAGTTATGCTTTTAAAAACTACCAGCCTTGCAATCTGTTTTGCGATGTTTATAATTTGCAATTCCAAAATTTAAGCTATCTTAAGTCCTAAACTGCCTGAGAGAATTATTTTTCGTTCGGTATCCCAAGGTAACATTTACTGAAAAGGGAAAATAATATGTCAAAATTAGCTCTTTATATAGAAACTTTTACAGTTTGCTACGATTTCAGAAGGAATGCGATCCCCTAAGCTTAAGTTTTTAACATTCATTGAATTATCAATTTTATCACTGTGTCAGTGTTATCAATATCATTAATTATCATTACAGACATCTATACTAATAAAAGTCCTTCCGGCCAGTGCCGGGAGGAAGAGGTAGCTTTCATATTCCTTATTTTTTAAAAGCCAGCTTATATTATTCAAACACGCGGAGGATTCCGATTATAGAAGATTAAATACAAATTTTTTGTCAATACTGAATATGAATGAGAATTTCGCGAAATTAGTCAGCGTTATCAAAGCTGGTTTTATTTAAAGTGATTTACATTTGATCGCCAAATTCGGCGATATCTTGAAGTGCCCGTATTTTAAAACAACATAATGGGTGGAACAAAGCTAACCAATGAACTTGGTCGAGACCTTAGTAATTCCTGTGCACATGCTCACTCACATCTAAATCGGTTGATATATACGAGTGTTGTTGCAGGCAAAAATCGGATTTTTCAAAATGCCTCCAACATTAGAAATTCAAACTGCTATATCTCAGCCATTTCTTAAGATAAAGACAAAAAAAAGTGCTCCGTAATCTTTGTATCAAGATCAAACACATAAGAAAAAAAAAATCTTTTTCAATTTCTAATTTTTATTGTACCTCACTTTAAATTTCAAAATTTTTTAAATATTTAAATGGCTGTCATTTTTAAACAAGATGGGACCAAACGCATTCTTTTCTCGCCTCAAATATTTCTACGTCGCAATCTAACTGTGGTATACCACTGCTGTCGCATTCATTTGCAGCGCACATTAAACGTCATTTTCTTCCGGATTGTGCAGATATCACAGTTTTCTAGAAGAAAACAATAAATTTACGATTCCGCGGAAATGTGGTGACCATGTTTAATCATATTTTTTAATTACTGACAATGAGGAAAAGAGAAAAGTGGTAAATATAGCGGGGTTATGGAGGAGTCATAATCCCGCGATTGATAAGGAAAAAAAAACGAAAATAATTCCGCAAAATCCCTATAAGAAGCATGGCGACTTAGACGCCGAAAGTTAGTCGCCACGTGGCGACTGGTGACCGTGAATCTGCACCTATACTTAAGAAGAACTCCAGTAGGCATCCCCACAACACTGTTGAAGAGTTCAGGGCAGCCGTTTGTATTGAACGGCAAATGTTCCCAACTCAACATCCGATTATTGCCTGCAGTTGGTTTCGACAGCATGTAGAGGCTATTATTGCGGTTGACGGTGGTGTGAGTGCATGATGCCATCCATTGCGCATGTGGTCACCTGTTATGAACGTTAAAAATGTAAAAAATGCGCCATCCATAGTGTGTATTAAGGTTTGTAAGACAAGTGTTACTTTGTTCTCAAATACCTACCGCAACCTGTATATGAAGTTTGGTTCAATTCCATGCATAACTTCGTACACTTTTCAATGATACAATAAGTAAAATGGCACAAAAATGTACATCACGGTGTCCGCTTTAGGCAGAATATTCTCAACTTCAACTGGGACCTGAGAGATTAACAAAAACATATATATTAAGTTTGGTTTAGTTCTATGCATAACTTCATTCACATTTCGATGATAAAAAGTGGACACATAGATAAACTGACAGACAAACAGTTAGTAAGAACAACCCTTGAAACGTGTAAATCCGTCGGAAAAAATTTCGATTGCAATGCTTTCTTCTATTAGATGTAGATGAAAATAAACATTCAAATGGCAAATTCATACATGAATATATTTTTTTGTTTCATTGTCTTTAAAGTTTGTATTTTTTCCAATATATCATTGCTGTATTGACAAATGTTTACGAAAAAACAGGAAACGTATTTTTAGTGCAAAAAAACGCTGGATTTATTTTAATTCAAAGTATCATGACTAAGTAATTTTTAATAGAATTTTTACCGTTTAAATCGGTAGATAATGGAGAGAGTATTCCTAGATACAACTTACATTAACCAGTGACCATACAGGAATTTAAATTTCGAAACTTGAAAAAAATAACTATTTTGACGTATAGGGCTTTAGATAAGATGAAGAACAACATTTAAAATTACATACTTCTAAACTAACAGATTAGAAATTATATACTAGATAACGATTAGAGAGTATGAATTTCTGAGTCTATGCACAGTAACTCCTCACAAGGTTTCTTTAGCTGTTAAAAGAGTTTGCGTATGTGATTATCATGTTGTCTTGGGTCGCAACAACTGCCGTTTCCTCGTACATTGTGCGACAAAAATCACGGTTTAGAAACAAGAATGTAGAAAAAGTTTTGTTTAAATCTTTTTTAATTGGATTTTACAATAAGTTGGACATCCAGAAATAGCGTAAAAAAGAATAAGTATACATATTTCGACGTCGAAAACCCCTGTTACCTCCATACCAACAATTTTCTAATATATTGATTTACTAAAATTTATCGTGTCAGCATAAATCATTATTGAAAGTTTAGACAACACCATAAAAATTTTCCGTACATATACGGATGTTTTCATGTTAAACCTTTGTCTTTTAACGGAAACTTTCTATTCTGAAATTCGTAAAGATTTCCAGAATAAAGGGAAAACTTTCATTTACTTTTATATTATAGATGTAATAACGAAAACGCGCCTTCCAAGACTGTTAAATCGAAATGTTCCTTTCTAATTGATAGGAAACGGAAAAATTGCAGACAATTTTTAGCATATAACCAAGTTGTTCGGTGTGTAAGGGACATACCATCCACTCACGAATGTAGAGCACCCAAGCTCGAATCCGGAAGAAGTCAGGTTGATAAGAAAAGCGTGTAATTCCAAGTAACTTTTTCGTATAAATAGGCATCAAACGGAAATTTATCGTCTTTAATAACGGAAAGTTTCCACGGGGATTATGGAGGAATACAGAAACAAAAATTTGTAATTATATAAAAAAAAGAATAACAGAGAATAGACGACAACTTTGTCGTCTGTGCATTTTCCATTTCTCGTTGAATTAATTTTTTCATTGAAGACCAATATAATAATCAATGGATATTAGTAATGACTTTAAATCAGAATATCATGGAAATTTCTATGGAAATGATGAGGGAATACAGAAACAAAAGTTTGCAATTATAAAAAAAATAATAATAACAGAGAATAGACGACAACTTTGTCGTCTGTGCATTTTCCGTTTTTCGTTGAATTAATTTTTTCATTGAAGACTAATATAATAATCAATGGATATTAGTAATTACTTTAAATCAAAATATCATGGATGAGTTATCCGTCAGCATGTTTTCAACAGATCGTGTGGGATACTATTTATCGCGTTCATTCTTTCCTCTTTCTTTATTCCATTGATTGTATTTGGAAAGGACCTGCAACTAACAAAATTTAAATTCACACCCATTCAATAACTAGTCTTCTAGGTATTTTCAGAGCTTTACTGAAAATTAAATGTCATTTTCAAACACTTAACTCGAAAATTAAATTTTCTATAATTTATGCATTGGGCTATTAGGGTAAGATCAATATCTTCATAATTTTATATATTACCTTTTCTTGAAATATCCATGATCTTGTTAATATAGAGATAAAAACAGAAATTAAGTTTAAATTAATTTAATACCATTTTTTTTCAAGTTTCCAAACAGCATTTCTCTATAAATCCCTCTGTCAATACCTAGAATAGATCAAAGCTCTTCTGTAAAAATTACTCATATCGGTCGACTTCTATGAAAGTCGGATACTTTTATGGAAGACATAATTAATTTAATTGATGTAAATGTATTCTGAGAACTTTTGACTTAAAAAGTCTTTTTATCAATTACATTTTCTTAAAATCAATTACTTAAGTATACAAAAATAATAATTTCCATACATTTACTTAAAATACTTCTTAATTGAAAAAATTCTAAATGTATACATTTAATAAGATAATCTCCCTTCAAATGTATATAAAGATGTTTCCCAAAAATATATTATTAATTCGTTAACTGAGTTTCTTAAGATGACACTACATTCAAATACTTTTGACAAATAAAAAAATCAATTTGTGTTTGACTTGGTCAAGAAAGGTAGTGAATTATAATTTACTCCATTTTTTTGTATAAAATTATTGACAAGTTGTGTTTCTAAAATGGCAAACATTTAAATTTACTTATATGGACACAATTAACAATAGAAACAAGAAATATCAGTTTCAGACTTCTGAGTTTTACATGAGCTATTTTCAGAAAGCTGGTTACTTTGCATATATAAGAATTTATTCGTCAGATTTTTTCTGCGTGGGGCATCAAAAAATGGCAGTTATATTTTTAAAATATTGAATTAGAATTTACAACCATTTGTCATGTTCATTATTTAAGCTTTTGATTATGGGGTTAGGACAACGTATGTTCCAGCGACTATTATTTTTAATCCATTCCTTCCAATTTTTGGAAAATAATCTCTTTCTGAAACGTTAACTAGGATAGTTACAGGAGAAGTCTACCAGATAGAAAAATTTTGTAAGTTGTCGTACTATTGAATATAAAAATAGTCGCCAGTCCTTTATCGTAATCGAAATGCTAATTAACTCTAAGCCGATCTGTACGTCAAGGAGTTTTCCTGTATAACCGGTATTCTGTGGTAAGAATTTACCATGTTACAAAATTTCAGCTGTTTTCTTTTGATACATTATTAGGATGATTCGGTCCTTCAAGAGCGCAAGTGTGTCAGGGTAGAATTTGAAAACATGCTTATTATTTCTTGTCTGCTTCTTTAAATCTATTATTGTACAAAATTTCCTCTCACAGCCCGATACGTTTGAAGATGTCACTTATCTTCTCTCCCCATCCATCAGTGGAGCAGGGATATTTTGAAATAATCCTTACTCCGATTTCAGTATTTATGTTCAATACAGTAATTTGTCCTAATTTTAACTACAATTTATTTGGAAGTCATAAAGGGAATTTAAATATTTTATTTGCCTAATGTTTGTGTTCGAGAAGGAGGGAAGAGTTTTGAAAATTCTTATTATTTCTAGTCTGTGTTGATAGATTCATCATTGTGCAAAATGTTTCCACTGGTTCTGAGCTACGGTTTTTCTTACCCCGCCCAGTTCATTATTTAGAAATAGTATAACGATTTTTTCACCTTTTATGATTTTTTCTAACACCTTATCTGACCACAAATAAAACTGTTCTATTATCTTCATTATAAAGTTATTCTGATTTAGACTTTAAATTTGGATCACATACGGAATGAAACTTTCGCCATCTTTAAAAGGAAGACATTTCAAAACCCTATTCTGTAAGTGAATTTTTATGATTTTAAAAATCCTAAAACAAATAAAAATGCTTCTTACACTTGCATAATGACCTTGAGTGAAACGATGTCATTGGACAAAATTTGATATTTTCATAGGACAGCAATTTCGTTTCCTTTTTCTCGGTCACGACATAAAATGTCTTTGTGATGATTTATAGAAAAAAATCATAAAAAATCGGCTAATGAATATTTTGATAAAAATCGTTTTTTTAAAGTTCGCGGAAAAGGCATATGCTATACGTTCTAAATTTTAAGTCTGGGTGATAAGATTTAAATTGAAATCGCTTAATATAACAGAACGCTGTTATTTTTTGTAAGATAAGGGATTATAAAAAAAAATCATAAAAATCTAAGAAATTATTTATGACTTCCAAACAATATCACTGTGCTAGGGTCGGAAGACCCTAGCACAGTGTCTGCGTGGTCTGAATCCTAGGGAATCCCAAACTTCAGTTAAGCTGGTTGGTGGCACCGTCTGCACCCCATGCACCACAGAATTAGAGAAATTTGATTGCCATACCGAAAACCCCGGCTACATAGATTTTGTTGCATAACACAGGAACTTACTGTGTGACCTCGGGATTAGCCGGTATTCGTACCCTGTAGGGAAACACTGCTGTGTTCATTGCCTAACTCTTCATCTTTATCGCTTAACAGGCGGAATGGGGACTAGCAGGGGGGATTCCCCACAACTGTATTGGGTATCAAAATTAAAATCGAATCTTTAATATTATTTTTTTACACTAATTTTATCGCCAGAAAACACGAAAAGGAATAAAAATACAAAAAAGGTCAAAATAATTATAAAACTTTTAAAATCGAACTTTGAGGAGCTGAGGGACATGTCTCTGACAGTGTTGCTGAATGTGGTGGATTTTTTATTCAGAAATTCCGAATTCTCACCAGAAAGTTAGATTAGTTGATAAGTAATTTTGCGTAATACAATGATAGACATACCGTGAATAAAAAAAAAGTTAATATTAAAAATTTTCTTGTTTGAATTCGAAATTTTTTAATAAAAAATCCGCTTGATTTGAGAACACTGTTTTTCGTTTTATGGAAAACAAAATTCAGACTTCTACGTACAATAGATTCTTTAGGCGGTTACATACAATCGTGCAAATATTTTAATTTATTAGCTTACGTTAACCAGTAAACACTTGTTATAATCATTTGTTTAGTTACAATTATTAAACTACTTCGGGCGCAAAAATAAAATTTTGTATAAGGTAAGCTGGGGTAACTGGACCCACGAGGTAACTGGGCCATAGGCTGTTTCATAAAAAACCGTTGATGTTTTTTAAGTTTTAGCTTTTGTCAACATTGCACCCCCATCTCTACTTTTTGAAACAACGTGTGTCAACTCAATCATAACTCTGCCTTTGCTGTGATAGGTTGCCGAAAATTTAGGTTTCTTTTTTCAAAAACAACGTCCATTTGGTTGAACTTTGTCGGCTTTTTATTATAATACGGTAAGTACTTTTATTAAACAATCTTTTTATTTAAAGAGCAAACACATAAATACATTAATATTATTAGGTATCTATACATATTTACTTCATGTTTCAAGTGTAAGGCCGGAGTTCCAGTTACCCCATAACTTTTTCAAGAATGGAGAAACTGGGACATGTATCAGGGGTAACTAGACCACATGGGATCCAGTTACCCCAACAGTTATAAATATCTTTTTGAGTTTTACTTACTACGGGAAAGTAATTTCTCCATTGATATTTTGCTTGCAATAAAGACAATTACATAATACCTTATGACAATTACATAATAAAATAAAAAAAAGCATCTTGGGGGTATCAAAACAAATTTTTTAAGTGTGATAGCTATAGCTCTAAATTTTACGATACGGCGAAGAGGCGTACATAAGGCAAAGTGATATTATTAGAAAATTATCGAAACGAATAAAAAATAGTTCTGTTCGATATAAAAATATGGTTACATTCTCCAGAGGTTTATTGGACATATAGAACTTCCATTGTGGTAAATAAAAAAAGAGAATGAGATACTGTTTCATATCATGAGATATTGTTCATAGATTTATCTTGTTATTTTTTTTTCCTTAAAAAACTCATGTAACTTATATACTTATTACCTATACTAAAGTACATAAGTACTTACATAATTTTTATGTTTTTTGTATAAATAAATCTAATATTTTCACTTTTAGTGCTTTATTTAGACACCTTGACATTACAGGTTTCCCTTACAACGCCCTTTGGTTGATATATAATGTAAATGATCTGCCTGGTTTAATTTTTTTAATTGTTTAAACTTTTTCAAACAGGGCCTGATACCCATTATTGAAAAAAAAAACGCGTGTGGAACATAGACCCTCCTGCTCCACTTGCCCCATTTTTATGGGGCAACTGGACTCCTGAGGAAAGAAAGATGAAATATATATATATATTTATTTTTAGATATTAAAATGTAATTTTAAACATTTCTGTCTGATAGGGGGAACCTAACTGAACACATTTAGAAAAATTCAGACTTTAATTCAATTGAATATTAGCCTTTTAAAGGTGAATTGCCGAATCTCCAGAGTCACATTGCAAAATCATGGCCCAATTGCCCCACGTAACCTTATTTTTATAAGATAGATAAAAAATTAAAGGAAATTAAAAACAATATATAGTAATCATTTTTAGTGTAATATTTATTTAACATTAGAATTTCAATACGTTGTATGAGTATAATTACGAAAATTCTCCTCCAAATGATTTAAGAGTTAACAATTGTGACCCTTTATACACGTAAAATAAGTAGTTGCAATAAAAATGCTTATTGCTACGGAAAATTAAAAAAAAAATTGGGAAGATTAGAATATTTGGCAAAATTTTTAGTTATGCATAAGCTTGATTTATGACAATCGTTTTGTAATAAACACCGTACCTAATTGATTAGTATCCAAGTCATACGAAACTTTTAGAAATATTTCGCTTATTAATAAACTAAATTGACATTTACATTTTTTTTTGTAGAATATTTACTACTTTACATAAATAATTCTTTACAATATTGTTTTTAATATTTTATAGAAGTTCTACAATTATAGAAAACATTGAAATATATACCTTACATATGAATGTAGAATTTCTTTAGAAGTGAAACTCTTCACTTCATGTCTTTTTGCATCAAGAAATATGTACATATAATTGGAAAAGAAATTATCCAATAAAAATATATTTGCTTTGTATAACGAATAATACTTTATAAACCTGATAAAGTAAAGTATTTAAAATGGAATACTAAATTGTATTTTTGACAATTGATCTGTTAAAGGAATTTTTAATGAAGGTTTTTGTCGTAAAGTACTGTCGAAGCATAAACGGTTAAAATTCAATAATTTCTTAACTATAGTAAATATAAATTAAGTGATACGTTTATAAGGGTACTTCATAAATTTTCTTTACAGGAATTTTGCAATATTGTATCTTTCTATTGTGTGCAAGAAATATTGTATATTTCTATTGGGAGACCTTAATGCAAGAGTAGGTAAAAGACTGGGAAATAATGTAATTTGAAGATTTGGAGAGGCAGTTTGCAATGACAATAGAAAACGGTTGATTGAAATTTGTGAGCAATCAAACCTTAAGATACAGAATACGTTTTTCCAACATAAGGACATCCATCGTTATACATGGCACCAAGAACAGAAAAATCAGCAATTGATTATTGATTTGATTATTACTAGGCAGAACACTTCAACCATAATAAAGGATGTTAGAGTTTTCCGAATGGGCAGATTGTCGTTCAGATCATTATTTAGTAAAAGCAAAAATGGGAGGGATTTTGTTATAGAGTAAAGCTAAAATTTCTTGTGAACAAACAGAAGGGAAATATCGTAACCCTATTTTTAAAGTGGAATTGCTACAATATGACAGCATTAAAGGCATATATGAGAAAAAAAATCAGTGATGGGTTACCCATAGATTTTGAAGGTACGGCAGAAGATCTGTATAACCACTTTAAACAAAATATTAATGTTATTGCTCGAGAGATTTTGGGAACAAGGTGTAGTAATGAACATAACAATAAAAGCTGGCTAAATGAAGAAATTCTTAAAGGAATTCAGGACAAGAAAGAACCATATTTGAACTGGTTAAATACAAATATGACGATGTTTAGATGCATATAAAAGTAAGAAAAAAGAGATATTCCATGAAGTTAGACTATACAAAAATGAGGCTTGGGAAAGAGCATGTGCTAACTTAAACAAGGATTTAAAAAATCCTCGGAAGCTCGGAAGGTTTTTAAAGGATTGAGAACTGATGCTCATCATAAAACGAAAATTGAAATGAATAAGATTGATGCTTGGTGGTTATGTTTTGAGGAACTTCTCAGGGAGAATAGAGACGCTTTTAAGGGGACAGAAGTGTTTGAACGTCTAAATGTTGGATTTCAAATCACAAGCGCAGATGTCGATAAAGCACTCAGAGAGGGAAAAATGGTAGATCAACAGTACCTTGTGGAGTAAATCTCAAAATGCTAAAATATGGTGGAAAAATTATTGTAAGGATATTAACCCAATTGTACAATAGGATCTTGGCAGGAGATCCCATACCGCGCGAACAAAAAGAGGGGATATTTAATACATATTTTTAAGAAAGGGGACAAGAAACAATCTGGCAACTATAGAGGAATATGTGTTACAAGCACAATAATAAAAATATTCGGAAAAATTTTAAGAAATAAACTGGAAGAAGAATTTGAAGGAATTGAAGAACAAAGTGGCTTATCAGCAGGTAGATCTTGCGCTGACCACATTTTTACTCTGAGACATAGTCTGAAAAAGTAGATATATAAGGGAAAAACTGCAGATCTTATATTTGTAGATCTTGAAAAAGCTTATGACAGTGTAAAGCGGAGTTTTCTTTGAAAAGTACTAAAAATAGCTAATATAAGTGTAATGCTAATCAATATCATTAAAGCAATTTATTATGGTAACAGCTGTAGAGTTAAACTTCGAAATAAATTGTCTGAACCTTTCATCACTAGTAAAGGCCTTTTGGAAGGTCGTTGTCTTTCACCAATGTTATGTAAAATATACATTGATGTCTGCGTCAGAGAATGGACGAAGAAATGTCATAAAATGGGTCTGAAACTGTATGATGTTAAATATATCCATCATTTATCGTTTTCGGATGATCAAGACATCATTGCAGAAGATGAAGAAGATGACACGTACATTCATCGTAAATTAAAGGAAACTTATGAAGAATGGGGATTAAAGATAAATATGAGTAAAACGGAGCATTTAACTACAGGTCAGAAAAAGGACATTTTATTGAATGAGAATAATATTAAAAGAGGATATTGTAGAGGAATTCAAATACCTTGGATCTACCATTCATCAAGATGGATCAAGGCAGAGAGATGTTGAAAGGAGAATTGGTGAAGGCAGAAACGCAATAGCAATGTTGAATTTTGTTCTGTGGAGTAGTAACATTCTACCTGAAACTAAGCGATTAATTTATAATGCTATTGTGCAAAACATTTTGCTGTATGGCGCAGAGACATGGACATTAAATCTCCAGCTAAAAAGGAAACTCCTCTCTACCGAAATGGACTTTTGGCGAAGATCAGCGAGAAAGTCTAGGCTGGAAAAAATTAAAAACTCAAAAATACGTGAAATTATGCAACTCAAACAAAATGTTGTTTAGATGGTAAGGTCATGTCCTCAGAATGAAAGAGGAATGCCTTCCTAAAATTCTCTTTTAATGATGTCCGGAAGGCAAACGTAGAAGGGTCAGACCTAGGGTGACGTAGGAAAGGTATATTTGAGAGACAATGAATATTTATAAATTAAACGATGAGATTACTATGGACAGAGAGATATGGAAAGGATCTCCCAGAACTATTTTTATGGGTCAAGGAAACCCAGTGTTTAGTAAAAACTCCTGAAGAAGAAGAATTTTGCTATTTCGAATTTTCTCCAATGTATGATATTCTGCTGTGTAAACCTATAATAATACTAAAATTAACATGTAAAGGTAAAAATATAGATTACACTCAAAGATGATTCATATTTTGCATTTTATTCTGTATAGTTGTTGAATGAGTGGGATGACAGATGAGTGGGTGTTTTGAAACTTGGTCACATGATTTTTTTTCGTATATAAATTTTATGGGCTATCAAATTATATGTCGTTTATTTCATCTTTGACCCGTCGGCAAACGCACCCCTTTCCATTACGTTAGTACACGCGTGGGATAAATCTCACCCCATTTTTTCTCCCATTATAGTTTTGGCTCAATGCGTTTTAAAAACAAATCTCTCGTTTTATAATGTAAAATGCATCGGTACTACTTCTTTTAGGGGAAAAAAATCAGTCTTTTCATATTCATTTTCAGATTTGGTAGCAGTTTCTGTAAAAAGCACGTTTTTTATAGAAAATATGCAAACGATTTGTTTTACACGTTAAAAGATGAAATATTTCTCAAAATTGAAATTAATTTCATTTAATACCCTTTCACCAATATATACAAGTAGCTTTCATGTTAGTTTTTCATTAAAATTACTTTAGTGTGTGTTATCACGTAAAAAATGAATGTACTGAAATGAAACGTTTGTACATTCGCGGGATTATTTAATCCCAACAGGTATATTTCTCCCTTCCTAGAGATCAAAGAAAAGACATTGCTTCACCCACCCTTTTCTTGACCTTGACCTTAAAAGGTACAAGGCAGGTCAGAAGCGTCCTAAAAAAAGAAAAACTCTAATTGGGGTGAGATATATCCCAGCGCATGCGATTACGGGTTAAATTTTATTTAGCTAATGAGCTTTTAAATTTTAAAATTTGGATGTCCCTTTTTGGGCCCAAATATATTAACCCATTTTAGGCCAAGCATAGAAATTTTATAAAATGCTGTATTATTTTCATTGAAATATGCTTGATTTACATTCATTAAAACAAAAAAAAGTTTCGTGCATGAAAAATAATATTTTATTTGAGAAATAAAATTCATTCGGTTAATGGTGCGCTAACGCACCATTAAATTTAAAGTTAATAATTTTTTTAAATTTTTTATGACATTTGTTTTATTATTATTTTATTTACAGAACTTGCAACTTTAATCCATTATAAAAACATATGATTAATCTCAATAGGAGTAATTATACATTTTCAAAAAGTCGAATTTGTCAATAACCGTTTCAATTTTAAAAGACTAGCGTATTTTGAAAATTTCTCAACAGACAGTGTTTACTCCAATTGAATTACTGATATTTTATAGATGTCTCAAGAACCCTTAAAAATAGCAGAAAAATAAAATTAGTAAAAAATATTCGCCACAGTGTTAATAAAAAAATATTTATTGAAATGGTGCGTTCACGCACCTTTGGCCGAAAATGGGTTAAGAAATGAATCGACAACGTGCAAATATCACAAATGTAAATGCGTGTAGAAAAGCGCATGCAGCTGTTTTGAATCTTCTAAAGCTCCTTTATCACTAGAGAAAGTTAAAATTACCAGAGTTAACTGTTTGAAACATAGAAGTTTGTAAGCAACGCAGCTCGCGGCCAAGGGCGAAACGGCGCACAGTGGTCCCAAATCGCGATTATGTGGCCAAAAATCATAAAATCGATGTTTCATATTTCGAAATGAAATAAATTCCACAGTATTTAGAAATATCTGAAGATTTATATTCTTTAATATTTTGGTTTTAAAAGATCACATGAATTCGCATTGCTTATGTGAAGTTCGGAGTTTTGAGCGTTTTCTGATGTTGCGTGAATTTCAGTCGAATTCGCTGCATTCACACCCTAACTAAGACCTTTTTAGATAGTTTGTCGTTTTTTCTTTGACCTTCTCTGAAACAACATTAAGTTACATATTTAATTTGATTTTTCGATTGCAAAAATCTCAAAAACTAAAAAAAGAGGATTTTTTTTAAAAATACATAGCTTTAAGGAATTTTTGTTAATGTCGGCGGTAAATGTTGAAAAACAAACCACAGATCCAGGAGAGTTCCTGCATAACAGAAGAGACGAACGAGATGTGAATATCCAATCGTCCCACTTTAATACCAAATATATACACACATGCATACTGTACAATTCTGGATGAAAAAAAAAGAGATCACATCCTACTAATTCAAATCATCGGATGAAAATGCAACCAAACTGCAAAATTTTCTATAGGAACATCAAAATTTGTCATAATAGGGGAAGGTGTTGTACCTCTGATCATATTGTTCCTTTGACCACCTAGGCTGTAGCGCCATCTAGCAGCATTTTATGAATTTTGGTGTAATTAGTGCATAGTTCCTTCACTAGAGGGCTTGTGAAACTTACTGTGGATTATTGAAGTCAAAGAGGATTCCTGTAAATAATACTTCTCCATTTCCGTCTAAAAAATGTAAGTTTTTGTTCATTAATGTTTTGCCTAATAACATTTTTTGTCCTATGTCTTTGTTAAAAAAAATAATTTGGCATGTTAGCTATAGACTTTTAAAAATATGGCGCGGGTTGTGAAAATGATTATCCTAACACTAAAATTGTAGCATGCATTGTAATTTGCACTAGCATGGGGTGTTGTACATCTGACCATGATCAGTTATTGTTCCTTTGACCAGGTCAATGGTACAACACTTTTGAAAGATTTTCTAAACATTTCAACTTTTATGACTTACTTACTACAACTGTCTGGAAATTAGTTAACGGTATTCTTTTACTTTAGCTGTTCATAAATAATAAAAAATATGTAGACTGGGACCTCCTAAAGTCATAGCCCCCAGAAGGAAAAAAACATGTTGGAGGGATATCGTCTGACGAAAGAGGAACAACTATCACAATGATTACTGCTGTTAGTGCATCCGGAAAAATCATTCCTCCTTTGTTTTTTCTCCGGGTCAACTTTAAACCATTTATGCTTCACAGAACACCTCCTGGACTAATGACGTGTCATCCACATTCTAGCAATAAAATGCAACCCCTTGATAAGGGTGTCTATAGTCCTTTTAAAGCCTTTTTATCATCAAGCTGTAAATAATTATATTGTTTCTTCAGGAAATGTTAGAAAGCCTCGTACAATCTACAACATTGCTGAACTTGCGGGCATAGCAGATTCTAAAGTCTTAGTTCCAAACAGTATTATAACAGGTTTTAAGGTCACAGGGTTTGTGACTTTCAATGATAACGCTTTCTCTGATGACGAATTTCTTGAAGCTACACTGTTAAAAATTTGCAGCATTCTGGCAGGTCATTTGACCGTTTTTTCCGAAAACGGTTACACAACCGTAATTTAACACTATTCTGACCATATTATTGGTCATTTTATGGTCAGAATATAGTTAAATTATGGTTACGAAACCGTTTTTTCAAAAAACGGTCGAATGACCTGCCAGAATGCTGCAAAATTTTTAACAGTGTACTGTAACAGACAGACCGATGCTGCATGAAACTGATTTTGATGAACCATCAGCGAGTGGCGCAGCTCAAACTGACAATATCATTCCTCAATGTAGCAGTTCAAATCTATCGCAACTTATCATAATACTTGAAACTGTGAGACTTCATCTAAAAGTGCAAGCAAGAAAAATGTTAAATAGGTCGGCGTAAAGGAAAACCTCGTAACATGGCTGAAACTCCTGAAAAGGTAATTATTACAGCTGAAAATAACAAAAGCAACATTCTAAACGCAATAAACAATGATACTGAATAAAATGATTTTTTTTCTTCATGGCTGTGTTGTCTAATTGCCTGGTCAGAGGTACATAAACCCGTGGTCAAAGGTACAACTAACTATTGTACCTTTGACCACATTGTTATTATTTTTAAAAAATGAAATTAAACATAATAAAAGTAAAATTAGAATCTTGAAAAAATTACGTATCATAAACCAGATGATACTTGTTATAATAAAACAAAGAAATTGATTTTAGCCTTATAGTTAAGTTACGAAAATTGAAATTTTACAAAGTGGTCAAAGGAACACACCTTCCCCTGTATGATTTTTTCGGTACATTTGACTTTCGGATAGTGAACAGGAAATCATTCACTGAAGTAATTTAGGAATTAGGCAGGTTTAAATTATGGAACTTCTAGTGTTAAAACCGTTTATAATCGTTGCGAAACAGATTGCATTTCTGGTATGTTTTCAAACATAACTAAAAAACTACTTGGTAGGATGAGTTGTAATTTTGGATTCGTATACTTGAAGCTTTTAGAAATCGATTTCAATTAAAACTTTTATAGGTTACAATTCATATTTGTTTTCGAAATTACTTTCAAAAATAATATATCTTAGAAGTCAATTTCGAAAAAATATTTAAATTTTAATCTGTAAATTATTTGCAATAAATCAGTTTCTAAAAACTTCAGCTATGTGAATCCAAAATTACCGCTCATTACGACAGGTACGCTTTGAGTTATCCTTTAAAAACTACTCGCACTGCAACGATTAAAAATGAATTTAACAATAAGTGTTTCAAGCATTAAATATGCATAGTTCCTGAAACCCCGACCAAATGACTTTCCGTTTGGTTTCCGAAGCTACAATTTACCAAAGAATCCAAATACGATGTCAAATTTTGGTATTAGTATTAAAAAAATTAAGTTTGTTGCAATTTCTACATGTAGATGACCCCCTACGTAAAATTAAGTATAAAATTAATTACTAGACGTTGTTACTTATCGATTACAACCTGTCACATTTTCGTAAGAGTTTGTTGGGAGCTGATCACATTTTTTTTCCTAGGTTGATACATGTATATTTGATATGATTTTTCAAAGAGGAAGAAAAAACTATAATATTTTCTGTCCCTGTAAATTTGTTAAAATCTTCAACAGAAAATAAGTAAAAAAATTCCCGTTGCATTATCACAGAAAAGCAAAATTTTATGCATTACTTTCCCATAAAATATCGGCTCCAGAAATAGTATTCCGTTACGAAATGTTTCAAAAGTTTCCAGCAAATTGATATTTCAAGGTTATCAAAATAGTTAGTTACAAATTCATGTGAAAAGTTGATTGACTTGAATTACATTTAATTAAATATGTAACGAAAGATACACCATTAAATCTTTTCTGATATTTCTTTTAATTCTAGATTATATACATGCGTGTATACATACATACATATACAGGGAATAGTTTCCTATCTCGTTGACCAATAGCAATTTCCTAAACCAATAATTTTACAGATATAGTTTCATTTGCAAATATGTTTGAATACTGCTGTTAATTATAGGAAAATCCATTTACGACAAAAGAGTTATTTTTAAAAGACACGAAATTTAAAGTTTTACGCGGTTGTTGGAATTTATAAATTTTATTTCGTAAAAGTTTCTCCCTTTTATAACCAATAAGAAATGCCATTCTTTTTCGACCAAAATTTCTAGAGTCGTAAATTTTATGAATCTTTGGCGTTTTCTGGCACTAAGATTGCGTTTTTATAGGGAAAAACGCTGAAAGTTCTTAAAATTAAAAGTAATATAATTCGGTAAGTTTTGGTCATAAACGAATTAAATTTTTACTGATTTACTTAATAGAACATGGTTAAAGAGTTTCTAAATGTAATTTATAGAACACAGGTACATATAAAAATTTAAAGTAGATAACATTTTAATTAATAACTATTTTGATGTAAATGCATTTTCATATGTCGAAGAACAACATTTGAACTATTTTTGAACCGGGAAATATACCTCCAAAATTTAATTTAAAAAAACTGAATCAAACCTGTGGCTGCACATTCCACGATGGATCAGGACCTACAGTGCCTTATTTACTTGACCTTGGGCCCCGAGGTGCTGTACAGTATATGACCAGGTCAGGTGTTCAGCCTAACGCGGGACCCTCGGTGTTGAGTACCTAAGACTGCTTGGCACTCATTTTATCAATACCGAAGGGGTGAAAGTTTAAGTGAACCTTGCCCAACCGGGAGTACAATTCTCGACCTGTAGCGTGACAGTCAGACATGTTGACCACTGCGCCATTGCGCTTAACATTTAATAAAGCGGCTTTTAAATTAGAGATCTGCCAACGATAGGAAGGGACACCCTGTATATCTAAATATAAATATGCATATATTTATATTTATTTATTCATGCAATATTATAGGTTTATCAGCGTACGATTTTGAAGTTTCATATAATTGTATATATTTAACAATCAAGGCATTGACAAAGATAAATTTTTTAATTTTTCCATTTCATAGCACAGAAATTTACTTGAATGATGACAGTAAAATATAAAAACACCCGGAATTCATATGGAAGCAGTTAAAGTTCAAATTCGGCACATATTTCTTTCTCTATGTATAATAAAACAAAATTTATGCAACGATATTAGATGTTATAGATATGTACATGGTGTATTGTTGGTACAGCTTAACGGTACAGATGCTGTTATAATTTTCAGGAAAAATCCGGATGTATTTAAATTAAAGCCTTCTGAGAACAGAGTAACTCATATTGATTTTTTGGACATGAACATGGGCATTAAAGAAAGTAAATTAGTTAATTCTAAAAATTAGGTTTCAATTTTTAGAATTAAATTTTTGAATGGTATTTAAAGGAATTAAAATGCTGAGTTCAGCTACATCGGATAAAATAATGGATATAATTAATATGTATAATCAATAATCTAGTGTTTGGGGAGTTGTCTCAAAATTATGTCGCTCAACCGCAAGAAAAGTGACACATCTCGACAAAAGCAAATTTCACAGGAGAGGCAAAAGAAAGTGTGCATGATTTTACTGTAACATGAAATTACAGCACTTATCTCTGTAATGCGGGAATAAAGACGCGCATAAAAGCGTAAAGCCCTTAAAAATGAAGATGTGGTATGATGTTTGTAGGGTTGGGTAATTTTACCTCCTCACATATTGCACCCCTCTTCTGCGGACATATAGTGTAGTAAAGCGATTTTCCGTTTAACTACACTTATGAAACTGTTTATGTAGCAAGACGCACTTATGATAGACCTATTAGTGCAATAAAGCGTAAAATGAATTTTTGCGAGATGTGTCACTTATCTTGCGGGTGAGCGATATGTCTTTTATGAAATAAGATTTGTTTTACAGTCCTAATTACTGCCTGTTTTACTGTTTTGACAAATAATAGACACGAAAACATGATTTTTTTATGTAAGAGTATATTTTTTTTTATAGATTTGGTGTCGAAATGTTTTTCATAAGTTGGTACTGGTTCATCAGAGTAAAATATTTAAAATCCATCCATAACCTAAAGTCTTCCATCTTTTTATCTTTTGCAGATATTGCTATTAAAAGAAGCTGGAAACGAAACCCAAATCAGGCATGGGTATTTGTAGTGGGTCGGATTCCACTTTATTTCGAATTCATGTTCTATTTAATCCTCGAGTGCAAAAGATGATGTATCGCCCGCAAAAAACTAAACCAAACAAACCATATGTATAATTCAGCTTTACACCAAAGTTATCTAACTTACTTTTTGATCAATTCACTCCATGGCTTTATCAAAAACAAAAAGTATCGAAATGATATGAGTTTATTTACCAATTAGAATAACTGTGTTAATATTAATCTATCGAAAAACTATCCTATTTTTATAATCGAATGATTGTTTGACCTTGAGGAATTAACAAGTATATGATATTGATCATTAACTACACACATTATTTTGACGTTTGAAGTATATTGATTTATGAGGTTTATGACAGACCTGGGAAGTATTACCGACGAAAAAGCATGTTTAAACCAGCTTGAATCTCACAAGCTATGCACCTGTTTCCGTATTCATATTTTGAAGCTTTCTTGCTTGTTAGTATTAACCACGTAACCCCTTGAAGGGCGGTGGGATATATTTTATCCCACCTACGATTAATAAAAATTTTCAGAAGAAAAATTCTATTATATTTTACTTTTCCAACGTTGGTGGAAAAAAGTCGTAAAATTGCTTTTCCTTATTTTACAATAAATCTTTTTTGCAGATTTCGGTGTGAATGCGACATTACAGAAACATAATTACTTGACCCTCAAAGGGGTAACAGTTCCTTTTTTCTTGACACAATAGAATAAAAATATGGCTTAACAACACTTTTTTAAACTGAAATATTCTCCTTATTTAATCTAAAATTTTCTGCCTTTAAATAGAGCGAAGATTATAATTAAAAATTAGTGTCATCCAAAACTTTAAGTAATGGAGCAATCAAACTCTTCTTGCCCATAGACCGTAAAGGCAAAACTGTAAAGTGGTTAAGACAGCAGTTTCCATTTAAGGTACATTATATCTGTATGATTATTAGTTCATATTTCCGTTTTATGTATTAGTTTATTAGGATTCATATTATAATTTTTCATTTAAATTCTACACAGTTATTCCATATATATAAGGTCATTGTGCCGAAATGTACGGACTCCTAAATGCGATAATGTTCATTTACTTAAAATATTAATCAAGAATCGTATATAAATACTATATAATGAGACATCCGAACTTCAGGAACAAAACGCGAAATATTTCTATGCATTTAGAACGTTTTATTTAAAAAAGTTTCCATTTCAATACACATCGTTCATTATAAAGCGCCCCCATATTCCCTAAATGCGGCAAAAATCCCGAAAATGTTCAGGGCTTTTCTTTTTTAACTTTGAACATCAAATAATCCTATGGACGTCAAAGACTACAACGCCTCTTTCATTTACCTGAAGTGTAAGCTCAGTAAAAAGCGAGAAGTTTTGAAATTAGAGTTCTAAAATATTCTACGTATTTCGGAGACAGATTTTCTTCCAAAAACCTGTTAGTGACGAACTGAAGGCAATAAATGCGGAGAGACTTTAAGGAGATTAACTGGGGTAAGTTTATAAGGAATTTTCATATATTGTATTAAAATTATGTTGAAAGCAGATATTATTTTTAAATAAGCGTTTAATATATAAGAAATTTTAAAGTGATCTTTCAATATTTTTTTTCTTTGACTGGTATTTAAATACCTGTTTCAATGAATAATAGAAAAATACATGTCTTTAATAATTGTAAATAAAAAAATGGCATTTTACCATACAATCGGTGCACTGATCGGTTTCAAAATAGAGAAATAAATGAGTATTGGAATCGAAAGATGTTCCAGAATCATCTTTTGGTCCGAATGCCATTGAACGCTAAAAAAATTTACAAAAGTAGAAATATGAATAAAATTAATTAAATACTTCTATAACAGTCATACACACAAAAGACATGGCTGATAAGAATTTAGCTGTTAGCAATGTGTTGTGAACTGGCCTCTGTTTCCTGCCAATAATTATCAATTTTTACTGATGATTTTCATGTTACTAAATCGAATATTAAAGATTCTGTAAATACAAGTTTTCAAGTTGAGCACCATGAAGGTAATAGTACAACTTCTCGAATAGTGTGTGATGTGTCTGTTCAAAGAAATTTAATATTGCATTGAAATATAAGTAATGAGGATTTTGAATTTTCGCAAACAATGAATGCATATTCGAAAAAGATAAGGTGAGAAACCGGATCAGATTCTATTCAAGAACAGTCTGAAGTGCAACCAGAATCACACTCACAAATATCTCTTCCTGAATCTAATCCATATCATGCTTTTAAAAACTGTTTCTTAAAAACAGTTTCGCCAAAAAAATGAAAATCCAGCCAAAAAGCAAAAAGGAGTAGGGTCAAACTTTGCTGAATGCTTAACAACTTAAGCATATATGAAAAAATTAAAGATGACAATGAATTGAAAGAGCAAAATCAAATACAAAAAACGGAAAAGCAAAAGCAATTAAAGCTTAAAAAAAGCAAAAAAAAAAAAAAAAAAAAAAAAAAATTAAAAAACAAAATTCGGTAAAAACTTAAGGCCAGTAGCTAAAACAATCTGGAAGTAAAGATGCAGCAGAAACAGAAGTTACGAAAAAGCCCAAGTATCAAACTTTTCAAGATGCTTACAATTCAGAAACCAAACAGAAATAATTGAGGCCTATACGGAAGATAAAAAGAAACCAGTGGGTATGTGTGACCGAAGATAGCACAGTGGGTTTCGTTTAACACCCCTTTAAAAACACTTTATCCTTTAATTAATAAATCCAAATCGTTAATTTATAATTATTAAATCCTTGACTCTTTCAATAAGAACATAGATGGCAGCACCATTAAATGTAATTTTAAAGTTATTACAATTGGAAGATATATATATATATATATATATATATATTAAAATGAAATTAAAAATATTCAAGAACTGCTTTGCAGACAATTGTAACAGCATTTGTTTGTATATCTGAAAAGCATATTTAATTACATGGTTTAATTTTATAGTCCAAGAGCTGTTAAACATTTTAGGGAAGGTATTTGAGGCACCCTGAAAATTTGTGCAACACTTCTTTTGTAATGCCTGAATACAAAATCGAATGTCTGGTTGAAGGATCGTGGCCCAAAACCTGTGCCAGACAAAAAATGGCACTTGACACGTGTCTGGCACAGTTTTTGGGCCAACTAAAGTGTCTGTAATTTTCAAAATATTTTTTTCTAAGCATAAATATTATTGTGCCTCAATCTCAGCGTGCCTCAAATACCTTTTTAGGGTAGTCAAAAAATGGCACTTGACACGTGTCTGGCACAGTGTTTGGGCCGACTAAAGTGTCTGTCATTTTCAAAATATTTTTTTCTAAGTATAAATATTATTCTGTTTCAATCTCAGCGTACCTCAAATACCTTTTTTGGGTAGTGTCAAAAAATGGCACTTGACACGTGTCTGGCACAGGTTTTGGGCCACGATCCTTCAGCCAGACATTCGATTTTGTATTCAGGCATTACAAAAGAAGTGTTGCGCAAATTTTCAGGGTGCCTCAAATACCTACTCAAAAATGTTCAACAGCTCTCCTACTATTAGCTAAGCAAAAAATGAAATAACAAATACGAAAGTTCTTTTAATTAAATCCACCATACAATGAAATGTAGTCAATTTAAAATTCGCAAATGTTCAAAAAAATATTTTTTGAATTAAAAAATAAATGATAAATTATTCTTCAAATTTTGGCCTTAAAATGGGAAACAAAATACAAAAATTTTGTAAAAGTGCATCTATTGGATAATGAAGTCTATTCCTCAAAAAACAATTTCAAACCCCGATGCCGGTGTTTTAAACAGGAAGCATTTAATTAGGAGGCAGATACTTTACCACTGATCCATCTAGCTCACGAGCTAAAGAGACTGAAATTAAAGTTTTCTTTTACAACCTAAATCGCAAAAATGGTCGCATGCCATTAAATTGGTAGATTTAATTAAAATAATATAAGCCTTTTTCGAAATTTTATGATTTGTCGTGTGATGGAAGGTATTGAGCTATAAGTTAAAAAAAAAATTCAAGTCTCTAACTTATACAGTTTCTAAGAACGAACTCTGTGACAGACAGACAAAAGAGTGAGACTAATAGTGTTATGCCAGATGATCGATCAAATGAGATTGATCTTCCATTTAGCAAATATGTTATAGACTACTGTCGGAAGAACTGCATACACGGTGCCCACTAAAGTCCGTTCCCACTCTCTTAACTACAAAACGGCTACAGCTATAGTCATAATAAAGGTGTCTAATTATAGTAAAGTGGCTATGCACTACTAGATGAGACCGCTTACAGCGACACCAGGTGCATAACGGCGGAGTTAACGTTCCTATCTCGAAGACAGTACGAACTAAAACAGAATGCTAAAAACAGAACGCTTAAAACGGGCATTTGTTCGTGATTTCCGAATCTGTAACGTCCCAAAAATTGAAAAAAAGGAGAAAAGATTTTTCTGTGGAGATGCCTGAAACAGCATGTGCATGTGACCTCTGTGAAAGTCGCTTATACTCCGTGGTCCAAAGACTCTTTTGGAAACTCGGAATGGCAACAGCCAGAGAGAGAGATGTGGATAATTTTTTGGATGTGTTCGAAAGGACGCTGTTTTAAGATATGTAATCCTGCAGAGTAGTATTATGTGCCAATATTATGTGTGTGTTGTTGTTGTAAATGCGTTCGTCTAATGTAGATTAAACTTATTTAATCATATCACTGCTTAGATCTCACTGCTTTAATCAGATCTTCTATTCTTTCCTCATCAATATCATGGAGTCCAGAATCGACCATGAGATTGGCGCAGTCGGAAAGATGCCAGGGAGGAAAGGGGTGAAATTCGTTCGGAATTTACGGCGTCCAAATCGGCGATTCTCCTGAACGTAAGAAAAGAAAGTAGCAGTAATGATTCTGTCTCGAATTTTCCGAAAATTTAAGGCACTCGGTTCCGAAAAAAAAAAAAAAAACGGTCATCAGTCCGAAAATTCGGACATAAAAGTATCGCTAATTTCGATATAGTCGTCGAAAAAAATCAATTCCGTCAATCGCTCGTAGAAAAAAAATCACCAATTTCGTCAAAGAATCGCAGAAAAATGTGAATTTCGCCCAAGGACCACGTAAAAAACATGAATTACGTGAAAACATCGCAGAAAAAAAGCAAATTTTGTGAAAAGACCGCGGAGGAAATGAAACTTTCGTGACAAGATTGTGGAAAAACGCAAATTTCGTCAAAAAATCGTGAAAAAAACACAAATTTCGTGCAAAGACCGTGGAAAAAACGCAAATTTCGACAAAGAATCGCGAAAAAAACGACAAAATTCTTCAAAGTATCGCAGAAAACGCAAATTTCGCGAAAAGATCGTCTAAAAACGCAAATTTCGTCAAAAAAACTTGAAAAAAAAATGCAGATTTTTTTCAAAGAATGGTGGAACCCCCCCCCCCCCCCCCACAAATTTCGTTAGAAAATTACAAAAAAAAAACCAAACGAAGGTTTTGTGAAAAGATCGCGGTAAAAACGCAGATTTCGTCAAAAGATCGCAAAAAAACGCAGATTTTGCAAAAGGTCACGAAAACACGTGAATTTCGTCAAAAGATCGTGAAATTCGTTAAATGGTCGCAGAAAAATGCATATTAGTTATTGCCACCTTTCTGCAAATTTCCTGTGAATTTATTTCATTGCAATTATTTGTAAAAATAAATTTTTTTTCAGTTGAGTGTAATCATATCGAATGGTAAGTAATATATATTAGTAAATTACAAAGTTGATAGTTAGAAAAAACACAATTTTGTATGGAGCGTACATAATTTTGTTACTGGTCAGAGGTTAAAAAAACTGGCCAGTGAAAAAAATCAGTGTACTGGCCAATGGGTAAAAATCTTAATTTTGACCTATAGAATCTAACTGTGTTTTCCATTTTTTGGTCAATCAATTACCTATTGAGTTATAAGCGATTTTGATCATGTGACAAAGACGTTTTTTCCCCTTTCTCGAGCGGTTTTTCTCCTTTCAAACGGAAATTCAGTTCAAAACGTCCACTTTGACACTATTTTCTGAAAGATCTATTGCATTTGCAAAAAAAAAAAAAAAAGGAAAACAAAAGCTTGATGACATGGTTTCTGAACAACAACACCTGCTAGTTTCATGCATTTCCAAACAAAAATGAATTAAAACTTAAAAAGTAGCCCTTTTGGATTTGAGAACAGTCTCAAGACGGTCGCAGAAAAAATCCGTGACATTTTTCAATTGGATGCAATAAAAAATCCTGAATTTCGTCAGTCGCTCGAGGGAGAATATGGAATTCGTCAGTCATTCGGAAAGAAAAATCACAAAATTTTTCAGTTGGACACAATGACAACAATTGCTAATTTCGTCAATATGTCGTAAGCAGTTAAATTCGCCAATCGCCCGTGGAAAAAAAAAAAAAATGTCAATTGTTCACGGAGAAAAATCACGAAAATTTTCCGTCAAATGCAGAAAAATTATGGTGGATTTTGACAATTTGTAGTAACAAGAAATGTTAAATTTGCTGATTGATCGCGGTAAATGTCACGAAATTTGTGTCAGTCGGCAGTCTTATCGTCATTCAAATCCTGCCATTTTTGGGCGATAATCCAGCCATCCCAGTTTGTACCATAAAGTACTGGTACCAAATGATTGGAAAAAAAGTACTTTTAAATGATGTATATAAAATTTGATTAGGGGTTGTTCATCTACATATCAAAACGAACCCAAACTTAGCTTTTTTTCAATAACAATTCCCAAGTTTGACACAATAAATAGATTCTGCACATCTGCACCCTTCAATTTTCAACAGAAATCCGCGTTCAAAACATTTGTATAAAAGAGAGATTCAAGGGAGGTGGGTAGGTGGGGGGGGGGATTCATAATGAGCAAACGGTAAATACATAAATAGAGATTAAATTTTTTCAAACGGTAAAGCAAAAATTCATTTTTAAAAATATAAGTAAATTGCGAAAGTACAGCCATAAAAAAAAAAAAAAAAAATAGCCATAAATGTATAAAAATACTGAGATTAAAAAATCAAAATAATGAAAATATTTGTTTTTTAAAATATAAATTGTAAATTATTTCAAAAATAAGGCTTGGTTTTTAATCAAATACATAAAAATATTGGAAATATCAAAATGAATAAATAAATCAAATTTTAAAAGATAAATTACTAGTTTTAAAAATGGGTTTTTTAAAGCATACAAAATTTTACAAAATGCTAATTTAACACCAAAAAAAAAAAAAAAAATAGTATACATAAAAATTCTAACAAAAAAAAAAAAAAAAAATGTTGAACTATCAAAATAAAGCAACAATTTATTTTTTTATATAAATTGTTAAATTATTTTCAAAAATAGTGTTATAAAAGCATGACAATTTAATAAAAAATTCTTCCACAATAATTTAGCACTAGTAAAAAAAAGATGAACATAAACATTCTAACAAAAATATATTGAAAATATCAAAATAAAGCAAATAAAATCAAAATAATAAAAGTTGGTACAATCTGGTATAAAAACATGTGCAGCTCAATCTTTTTATATTTTTATTTTATTTTATTTTATTTTTTTTTTTTTTTTACAAATAACATTTGGAATGCCGATTTCTATTGAAAATTCCTTTAATAGGATTTTCTTTCTTTCTTTGTTTAATCTCTGTATTTTCAAAAAAATTTAATCCTAAAGTTGCAATAAATGACCAATTAGTAATTTAGTTCATATCACAATTCACCGAACAGCGTCACGAGGACACTTCGTTCTCGGAAAGTCGCCGACCCGGAAGACCCGTGGTTGCCAGAACACTACAGTCGTCAGAATTGAGTATCGCCCACAAAAATTGGCAAAAAAAAAAAAAAAAAGCAGTCATCTCAGGACATACTCAAGGATAGCCAAAACTTACAAAATACATTTGCTGATAGAGCAGAAAAAAATTGTAAATTCCATCCTTTGGTTGCGGGTGAGTATCACGAAGTTTGTCAACTGGTCATATGAAAAAAGTATTAATAAATTGACTTAATAAAATAGTCCAATCTTGAACGCCAGATTCACCTTTGTTTATTATATAAAAACATGGAAACATTCAAATGCTTCATTTAAAACTCATTACTAAATAGGTGTGATAAAATATGTACAAATGTTTTTTAAAATTAAAAACACTAGATGTTAAAATGATAAAAAGCTACTCCGAGCGCTTTCGGCTAACCTTAAGCCACTGTCAAGGAGAAGAGGATTGACTGAT
The DNA here is from genome assembly GCA_963932465.1 of Maratus speciosus. Taxonomy (NCBI): domain Eukaryota; kingdom Metazoa; phylum Arthropoda; class Arachnida; order Araneae; family Salticidae; genus Maratus; species Maratus speciosus. The sequence continues at coordinate 3,053,846 of OZ010787.1, forward strand.
AAAAACACTCGACGCTCGATGTTTACTGCTACAGATTGACCGGAAACTCACTTCAGGAAACCCGCAGGTGGTCGTATCCATTAAACTGAAGGAGGGGGAAGGTAGAGAAAGTTCAATCCTCCGAGAGACCGAACTTTCCAGTAATATTAAGTAAATTAAACCAGATACGCGGAATTTGGTATGATAATACGTCATTACAACAATTTTCTGCTTGGGTTAAAATTTCCAAAGACTCTAAAATAGCACAACTATAAAAATCAGAAGCCTGGATAATGACTTTTGCTCGATTGAAAAGGATGTCAATATCTTTAGTTTGAAACAACCTTGAGAGGGCGGTAGCCGGTCTATTTTTATTAATATCCTGCATATGCTCTTTAACTCTTGTTTGGAATTTTCTTGTGGTCATACCAATGTAATTGAATATCTTATTTGTTTCTTTACTTCTGTATGAGATGATATAAACTCCTGACTTACTTTCCATACTAATAGGATCAACTCTTTTTTTGCACAAGATTAATTAATTTGGTGTTATCTCTAGCTATAGTATAACGTTAATAGCTAGAGATAACACCAAATTAATTAATCTTGTGCAAAAAAGAGTTGATCCTATTAGTATGGAAAGTAAGTCAGGAGTTTATATCATCCCATACAGAAGTAAAGAAACAAATAAGATATTCAATTACATTGGTATGACCACAAGAAAATTCCAAACAAGAGTTAAAGAGCATATGCAGGATATTAATAAAAATAGACCGGCTACCGCCCTCTCAAGGTTGTTTCAAACTAAAGATATTGACATCCTTTTCAATCGAGCAAAAGTCATTATCCAGGCTTCTGATTTTTATAGTTGTGCTATTTTAGAGTCTTTGGAAATTTTAACCCAAGCAGAAAATTGTTGTAATGACGTATTATCATACCAAATTCCGCGTATCTGGTTTAATTTACTTAATATTACTGGAAAGTTCGGTCTCTCGGAGGATTGAACTTTCTCTACCTTCCCCCTCCTTCAGTTTAATGGATACGACCACCTGCGGGCTTCCTGAAGTGAGTTTCCGGTCAATCTGTAGCAGTAAACATCGAGCGTCGAGTGTTTTTATCAGTCAATCCTCTTCTCCTTGACAATGGCTTAAGGTTAGCCGAAAGCGCTCGGAGTAGCTTTTTATCATTTTAACATCTAGTGTTTTTAATTTTAAAAAACATTTGTACATATTTTATCACACCTATTTAGTAATGTGTTTTAAATGAAGCATTTGAATGTTTCCATGTTTTTATGAAAAGAGTATTTTTAAGAAATCTTCAATCAGTTGGGGAAAAAAAGCTCGAAATTTTGGTTGTACAGAAAACACAGGGAAATTCATCCACCGAGTGTACATAAAATAAAGGTTGCGGCAGCAAGAGAAAAAAAAAAAAAAAGTTCATTTCACCAATCAGTAGAAATAAAATATCACAAAATTTGTCAGTCGATTACAGAAATAAAGTTCTGAAAATCATCTTTCAGTCGTTGAAAAAAATAGTGAAATTCGCCAGTCAATCGTTTGAAAAAAAAACGAGAAATCCATGTTAGCTGGCTTAAAATACTGCAAAATTTGTCAGTCGTTGAATGAAAAAATTGAAATTTGCGAGTCAATCATGAGAAAAAAAGTAAAAAATTCTTCTGTCTGTTGCAGGGGGGAGGGGGGGGGGAGTGAAATTCTCAATTAGTAGCAGGAAAAATAACGTGAAATTTGTCAGTCGATTGGGATGAGGAAGGAGGGGGGGGGGGGGAATCCTGAAATTCAAACAGTCACAAAATTCTATTGATAAAGGTGACAAACAAATATGTTCAGAATATTTTTTTAAACAAGGTACAAGAATGCCCTTTTTGAGATCAGTGTGTCCTTTTTATAAAACATTCTACCTGGCGGCCTACCTCTAGAATTAACACTATATAACATACGGTAATTTTCGATTAGCCGGACGCCAGTGTTATATATACATATATATATTGTATATATACATACATATGTATATATATATACACATATATGTATATATATAGACATATACATACATGTATATATACTTATATGTATATATAACACTGGCGAACGGCTGTATCTAATATACATATAGTATAGGTAAAAATATAATATATTCAATGATACAGTGTATATGCATTGCATATTGTTTATTACATTTTAGTGGACAAACTGCAGTAAATAAAACTATCAATGTTAAAAAATATTAATATCAATTATTGCTGAAAGCAGCCTATTTGATATTATTTACTTAATAAATGTTTACTAAATGACTTTTCTATTATTTGGGTTTGCTGTTATATTTTTAATGATTTTATGAATTTATTAAATAATCATTTTTAACATGATTGGCGACTGACAATAATATAAACAAAATCGGCGATTGACAACCATTTTTGGAAATCTATTTACTTGGCCCAGTTAACAGCTAAGTCCCTGCATTTTAACAAATTATTTAAACATCTATAAACAGGGGACAGGAATCACATCATTCTACTCGCCACTGGCGAATGGATTTTCTGACTAGGCAAGTGAATTTTTAGGCAAATTTATAAATTGCAGGGTAGAGTTTGGTAGAACAAAAAATTGTTTATATTTTGTTAGCCATATTTTGCATTTCTGCCAATTTCCAAAATGTAAATATAGTATTAAGTTCTACTCCACACTAAACTTTTGTCTGTTGCTTAAATTTCTTAGGTTTATATGAAAGGAAAAAAGAAAGAAGAAACATAGAAAAAAAATAAAGAAAATTTTAGTATGAAACTTCATTGTAGTAATGAATTATATTTGTAATTCTGAAATTTTGTCCTAACTTTTTTTAACTGTACATTCATCTAGCTGGCTGGTAAAATAAATCCGTTACTGGTAAGAGATGTGTTTGTCGTTTGCAAAATGAATTAGCTTTTTTTTTTTTTTTTTTTTTCCGAAGCGTGCTAAAATGCCATTTTTGAAAATGATCGCTATTCTGAAACTCAGCGATAAACCTTATCGTGGTTACTTTTAAAACTAAAGTGATTTTATTAAACAACATTTCTTCGCAGTTTTGTAGTACTCATGATCGATTTCAATAACAACATTTCCAGTGCATTACATACAAAAACAATTGAAAATTTAAAACATGTTATCAATAAAACAGGCCCCTTCACAAAATCGCCGATAAAAAAATACTTTTCATTGATTATTTCTATTAAAATGTTTAATATTTAAACAAAATAAACTCACCATAAAGGAAAATTTTAATAGAAGGATTTAAAGAAATTATTGGCGATTTGTTTCGACTTTGAGAAACTGCACTTCATTTTTCGTGACAAAATGTTTCCAATAAATAAATAAATTATAAATTTCATAAAAATAACTTTTACTTTTCACAAAATGGTCCTCAAGAAAAAAACTTGTATCAACACATGATTACAAATTTATCCGACTATTGTTTTGAGGATTGCTTGTTTGTTTACATAATATTTTCAAAACGTGTAACATGCGTGTCATGTTGGCATTTTTGCCACTGACATCTACGAATTATTTAAAATTTCTATTCAATGACAAATAGTAAAAAAATAGAGTACTAGTAAAGCACTTACCTTTCACATTTACAGCGAGAAAACCACATGCTTTCCAGGTGCCGTTCGATTCAAAACACAGCGGCCGCCGCCATTGAAATTTCACCGATTTCATCTTACCGTTGCCACGCTTCACTATGATAAAGTTATACGAGTAACATGACATAAAAGAGATAGGAAACCAGTGGCGCATTAGCAAATCATAATATTCTGGTGTCAAATGGGCGCATATATTAGTAGCATTTGAACAATCATCATATGTCGGATAGTTCATGGATAACATTATTTAACGCTTTTGCAGGGCCACGGTTTTCTATCGTCTGTCATACATTCTACTGGCACCACTTATACGATATAACTTTATTTTGCCATTAAATACATATCGCGATGTTACATAAAAATTGATGTACTTGACAATCATGATAAATTTGTCATCCGTTGGTGACTTTCCTGGCAAATCTGTGTTTGCTGGGGGACCATTAGCTATTTTAATATCAAGTTGGGAAGATGAATTCCCCAAAGAATTGGAGAGTCGGTAGCAGATTATATGCAGAACGTTTAAAAGATGCGGCAGAATACTCAACGACCGTTACTGAAACCCAATAACAGCGATACATTCATCATCACAATTTAAGGTCGAAAGATACAACATTCTCCGTCGGAGGTGAAGTAGTAGTACTAATCCCTGATTCCACTAATATACTGTGTTCAAAATGGAAGGGACCAGGAGAGATAGTTCAACAAAAATCGGTGCATTCTTATGCAGTCAAACTACCTGACGGAAGTATTCGACATCTACATCAGAACAAATTAAGAAAGTATATTTAACCGATTAGGGCTATTGGTGTTATTTACGAAGTGGATGAAGAGTTCGGAGAAGTACAACACGCTCCGATAGAACAGCACAGAGTTGTTGACGAAGAACTGCAGAAAAATATTAATTTAAGCAATTTATCTCCAGAACAACAAAACGAACTAGTAGCACTTATCTAAGAATATAGAGTAGTTTTTGATGGGGAATTGAAGAGAGCCAAAGCTGGTTTACATAGCATACATTTAAAACCTGGTGTTGTAAGAAAACAACCACATCTTTATAAAGTACCAGAACCTTTGAAAGCTACTGTAGAAAACCAAATACGGGAATTACTAAGGAAAGATCTTATAGAACCTTCTTCTGCGGAGATATTGCACCCATTTGTGTGCGTAGCTAAAAAGGACGGAACAATCATACTGTGTGTAGATTATAGAGAGTTAAACTCTGCCACCAAGATCTCCCCTTTTCCAGTGCAGAATTCCAACAACCTACAATTTAAAGCTGGTTCAGCGGAATATTTGACCTCTAGATATTTTTAAATGATATTGGGAAATCCCGCTCAAAGAGAATAGTCGAGAATTGACCAGTTTTATGCCACCAAATGGCCAGTACCAATGGAAAGTAATGCCCTTTCAGATTGTCTGGAAGTACAGCTACTTTTCAAAGAACAATGAATCATACCTTGAGACCGCATAGTGATTATGCAGAAAGTTTTCTTGATGATATTATAATTTTCTCTTCTAACTGGGAAGACGATTTGCAACAAATAAGAGAAATTTTTGAAACTTTAAAATCTCTGAATTTTTCCGCTAGCTTGACAAAATGCTGCTTTGCAGCATCTGAAGTCAGATGTTTAGGACATATCGTGGGTTAAGGCAAACATGGACATATTCTCGAGAAGCTTTATAACGAAGAAAGGACTGAGATCCATATTAGGTCTATTTAACTACTATAGAGAATATGTTCCACATTATGCTAACCTTGCAAATCCCTTGACAGATCTTACCAGAAAAACTGTTCCAAATTATATTCCATGGTCGGAAGATGCTGAAAAGTCGTTCGATATGTTAAAAGAAAGCTTATGTGAAGTTACAAACCTTTATACCCAGACATGTCAAAACCGTTCGAAATAAACATCGATGCTTCCATATCGATTATTGGTGCCTGTTTAATGCAAAGAAACAAAGAAGGCATGCTAAAGCCCATAACCTTTGCCAGTCAAAAGCTTACTCCAACTCAATCAAAGTAGAGCAGTAATTGAAAGAGAAGCATATGCTGTAATCTGGGCACTTGGGAGATTCGAAATGTGGCCTTACGGAACTACCATAATATTGCATACGGATCATAATCCTCTAAAATACATAACAGAGGGACCTCCTAAGAACGCTCGATTACAGAGACGGTCGTTGGCACTTTCTCGCTATCAGGTATCTATTGCTCATTAAACAGAAAGTGCTAATGCAGTGGCAGATGCTTTATCTCGAATTTATGAGTAGGGAAAAAATCTATATGGGAATATATTTTGTATTAGTTCATTATTATATATTGTATAATGTGTATTTGTAATATGTATATTTTTAGTATAGGGTAACTCCGGGAGAGTCGGTGGATAAGGGATAGATGCCGCACTCCTTGTATTTCTTGTAATTATCGATAGATAGTCGTCAGACGCACAGTATATGTGCGCAATGAGATTATTTTAACCAGTGTATAGAGTGAATCCAATTTCGATGTTTACTTATAGAAGTACAATCCTTAATTTGACGTAAGTGCATGATTTCACGGTACAAACTTTTAAGCACGTTATGTTTAAATACTTTTCATACACTAATTACTAAATGCATGCATGATTTCGAAGTCAAAACTAAGTGTAGCATTTGTATAGAGTATTGTGTGTATGGTTACGCCATTCCCCTTAGCGATGGCAGGTAACTGTGATGGCCGACATCTGAACCATGCAAAATGGGATACATGCTGCACTGCTATTCCGGTATACATGCCGCAGTTTCTTTTGTACGGCATGATTAAGGGTTATTAACTTTTCCTTTTTTTGCACAGACTAACCATGTTAGGTATGTTATCAAGTTTACTAAAACCAAAGGAGAAAAAGTGGAAAATAAAAAGTAAGAAGGGCAAAAAAGATCCAATTTAAGAAGATAATAATGAAAAATTGGGTTACGCGTAACGCAGACGTTCTTTGCAAGGAATGTTTAGAAAACTACTCCAAAAAAGAGGATGTGTAATTGGCTTTGTTGCATCATGTTGTTAAATGTAGTTACGTAAAGATTGTACTTTTTCGACACTTTTTCTGTAGATTGTAGTCGAAAAAACAGGTCTCCTAACCCATTCGGGACCATAGGTGCATATAAGCACCTTCATGAAGAGCTTACAAAACTTGTGTCTGGCACCAGTAAAAAAGAAAAGTAATATTTGTCTTGTTTAATTAGAGCATTTTAATGATTATTTAAGTAAAAGTAACTTCTTTTAAAAAAGTGGTACCAACCGAATAAAATTTGTGTAAAAGCCACCGGTTCCTATTGGGTTAATAAATAAATTATGTAAACACAATTTTACTTTTTTTTACTTTCTAATACATTTATGTTACTTTGTTGCTGAAATAACAATTAAAATTTAATGTAAAAAAATAAATCGATAATTTTAATAGTGAAAGTAGTCAACAATTATTAATTTGAATCTACTAATACGTTTCATTGTACTCATTTAGTTTCATTCTGTCATTACACCGTTAATTATAGCCCAGATATGATTATTTTTTTTAATATTTTTATTTATAATCTCATTTTGTTCTTATTACAAGAGCGGCATAACTACCGCACAAGTGCGGCGTCTCAGCCTGAATGTACGGGTGACGCGCCGCAGTGTAATGTTTTAGAAAAAAAATTGTTTAAAAATATTAATAATTTGTTTTGAAATTTTTTGTCGCAGTACACGCGTTGTATATTTAACATTAAATAGCACAGCATGATTTTTTTCATTTTATGTCCACCATGGCACTTTATACACAAATTCAAAAAAATGTGCGGCATAAATACCGGAATCACCCTATAGTGTATAAGAAATTACATGTATAAGTAGTTTAAGTAAATGCTTTCGATGAGACGGGTAAAGAACTATGACTTTTGATAGGACTTTTAAATAGGACTTTGTTTTAAGTAAGACTTTTTAAGTAGGACTTTTAAGAGAAGTTTCACGGTGTGGGAAACCGTCCTACATGTAGAAACTTGAGTAATGGTGTGAAAGTCGCCTATACTCCGTGGTCCAAAGACTCTTTAGGAAACTCGGAATGGCAGCAGGCAGAGAGAGAGACGAGGATGATTTTTTGGATGTGTTCGAAAGGACGCTGGTGAAGATATGTAATCCTGCAGCGTAGTATTATTTGCTAATATTATGTGTGTGTATTGTTGTAAATGTGTTCATCTAATGCACACAGATTAAACTTATTTAATCATATAACTGCTTAGATCTCGCTGCTTTAATCAGATCTTCTATTCTTTCCTCATTAATATCATGGAGTCCAGAACCGGCCATGAGAAATTGGAAAAAAGGAGAAAAGATTTTTCTGTGGAGATACCTGAAACAGCAGGTGCATGTGACCTCTTCGCCAACATTGTAGGACGTTCAACGACGCATTATGGATGCTTGTTCTAACTTTCCACCCGCTATGCTACAACGTGTTCAACGTGAAGTTCAGACAGGTGTCCAGATGTGCATTGTACCTGACGGAGAGAAGTTTGAGCATCGAAAATAAAGGTGTCTTGTAATAACTAGCTGTTGTTTTCTTTCTAAGATCGTTTAGTCATATCACAGTGTAGGAAATCGCTATCAAACAAACGAGCGTTTAAAGCCTTCTATTTTTAGCATTCATGTTCATATGGTGTCTTTTCTTACTAAATAGATGATGCTGTACAACTTTGTAATTCACTTCCCCCCCCCCTATATAGTACCGTTTTCGAGATAGGAACGCTAACTCTGCCGTTGTGCGCTTGGTGGCATGGTACGAAGTCCCATCTAGTAGCACATAGCTACTTTGCTATACCTAGACCACTTTTATGACTATAGCTGCAACCGTTCGGCATTGAAGAGGGTGGGAACGGACTTTACTGGGCACTTGTATATGATTATTCTGCAAACCGTCCCACGGATTAGGGAGTTAATCTTTCTTAAAACCATTTCGCGACCGGATTCTATAAAGGAGATGTGCCAAATCATAAGTTATAAATATTGTAGAGATGCATGAGTGGCTCTGGGGTAACGTCCCAGTTTCGAAATGGGAGGCCCAGCGTTCAAATCTTGCTGATTCCATCGTGTCAGAAATTTATCTGAATCAACAATATTCTGTAAAATGTTCGGAAAGTCCTGTTGAGCCACTTCTATTTAAAAAAGGGATTTTGTATAATAAGGCTCTTTCAAAATATTTTTTGATGCAGCGGAAAACTTTTCTTTTAATATTTGAAATGACATGGCGGACCACTAAAATACTCTAGACGAGACACTCGTGGCCCGTGAGATTTGAGTTGAAGACCCCAACTCTAAAGGATAAGTTTTCTTAAGAAATATTCAATTTAATTTTAATTTCTATTTTTTAATCCGTTACAATTTTACTTTAATTTTTACAGAAATGCGAATTAAAAAAGTATCAAAGGCATTGTAAGTAAAGTGACACATCCTGACTTAATTAAGTCTGAAAAGGCAAATTTCATAAACATTTACATTAGCTCAAAGTAAAGTGTTCGGCGTAATTTCAGAAGTTTGACGATAATAATAAACTTACGTCACAACAAATTGTTCTTTTCTGTTCAGTATTTCTTAGGTATTCTGTAACATTATCAATAATTTATTTGACTCATTTGTTTATGGGTGTTTCTTGGGTTAGAAATAACAATAAAGGAATAAACATTCAATGTATAGAATTTTAGTTTATTTGGCGGTTGCTAAAGGATGAAAAGATTTTTTGATGTTGGCATTGCACATTTTTATTTTTTAAATATTTTCTTTAATTTTAAAGTTTTTACCATTTTTTAATAATTTTGTTTCGCCAGTCTCATTGTAAATACAAAACTACTATCTGTTCAGAAAAACACATTATCTAAATTTGTTTTTTAAGGTAAATAAGAGAACAATCATTGTATAAAATGCTGTTGTGCCAACGTAAATAAAACAAATAATATACACCTAATTCTGGTTTCATTCAAAAGAAGGGTTCTCGTAAATTGCCTGTAAAAAATTTTCGTGTAAAAATTGCCTTGTATATATGGGAAAATAAAAGATTGTTTCCAGGCCAAAAATATCTATACAAAATTAATACGACAAACCACACGATTTTTTTTTTAAGTGTTACCTTTTTGCTTGCTTCAGTTTAGCGTAGACGCATTAAAGAACGATTCCGCTGAATTGAGTCCAAAAATCGATTTTTTAAATATTTTATCTATCGCTGATGTGTATAGACTATGTCTGAAGCGATTTTGGATTATTCAAGTTACTTATGAATGTATGTCGGACTCGTGTGCTACATACCTGGTAAGGTTAGTAGGGTAACTGGAACAACGAGGTAACTGGGCCATAGGCTATTTTATAAAAAACTGTTGGTGTTTTTTAAGTTTTAGCTTTTGTGAACAATGCCCCTTAATCTCTACTTCCTAAAACAACGTGTATCAACTCAATCATAACTCTCACTTTGCTGTGATAGGTGGTCAAAAATTTACGTTTCTTTTTTTAAAAACAACGTCTATATGGTTGAACTTCCTCGGCTGATTATCAAAATACTGTAAGTACTTTTATTAAACAATCATTTTTTTTAAAGATTAGATAACTACATTAATATTATTAGGTATCTATACATATTTACTTCAAGTTTCAAATGTAAGCCCGGTGTCCCAGTTACTCCATAATTTTTTCAAGAATGGGGTAACTGGGACATATATCCGGGGTAACTGGACCATGCTGGATCCAGTTACCGCAATAGTTATAAATAATTTTTTTTGTGTTTCCCTTACAACGGGAAATAAATTTCTTCATTTTTTTTTTTGCTCACAATAAAGAAAATGATAGAATACCTTATTACAATTATGTAATGAAATTTAAAAAAAACATATTGAGTGGTATCAAACCAAATTTCTTGGCCCCTTGAGAGGCGGTGATGCCGTTATGACATCACTTAATTTTAATTCCTAATTGCCACATTGGCACCTGAATTTTATAATGAAAATTTCACCTTTATTTAGTACGCGAAAATATACTTGTACTTGTTTTCAGATAGATTCTCTTGTAAATATTGGTGTCAGTAAATTATTTCAACATTTTACGAATGCAAGTACCTTGCCCCGGAAAGCGAGATAGAATTGAAATCTTGAAATTGTACTATACACAGGGGTCGCATTCTATAGGGAAACTTTTATCGTTCCTACCACTATTTTGAAAATAATATCTTCATCGCACCATTCTGCAAGGGTTCTGGTTGGAACAATAATATTTTCCCTATATAATGCGACCCCTGGATAAAGTACTTAAGTACTTACGTAGCCGTTTACCTTGCTATTTTTTCCCCTTAAAACACCCATGTGACTTTTGTACTTATTATCTATACTAAAGTACATAAGTACTTACTTAAGTTTTATGTTTTTGGTATAAATAAATCTAATATTTTCACTTTTTCAAGTTTTTTACACTTTTTCAAACAGGACCTGATATCCGATATGAAAGAATATGAACGCGTGTGGAACATAGACCCCCCTGGTCCAGTTACCCCATTTTTGGGTGCAACTGGACCCATGAGGAAAGAAAGATGAAATATGCATATTTTTATGTTTTTAAATATTAAAATGTAATTTTGAGCATTTCTGTCTGATAGAGGGAACCTAACTGAACACATTTACAGAAGTTCAGACTTTAATTCAAATGAACATTAGTTTTTTGAAGCTGAATTGTCAGAAGCTCCAGAGTCACATTGTAAAATTATGTCCCACGCTCCCCAACTAACTTTAGTTCGTTTTCTTCACGCGTTTTCTCAAAACCATGTTTTTCAACATACGGTGCAGCATAGCGTTTGAAGCTTACAACCAATTAAAAAAAAACATTAGCTATGTTTGAAACATAATCATTTTTTGTTATCCATAAATCTATTCGATGTTTAAAAAAAAATTGTTAAATATTTTTTTATAAGACAATCGCCATTTTTTTTTCTGTTGATCAGTTTAATTGAAAAGAGGTTCATGACCTGTGAAGGAGATTCTAACGTCACATATTATGTTCTAAATAAATTAATTATCATCATTTCATAACATTAAATAACATTAATTATTACTAATTTTTTTTTAATAATATTAACTTATTTTTCCGTTAGCTAAAAGTATTTTTTTCTTTACTTTAAATACACATATTATTTCGCTTATTTCACTACCCTTGTAATCTGCGTAGCCGCAAGTTCTCAGTTCACACTTTCTCCTTTTTCACTGATAATAAAATATGAACGAAAAATTTAAATCTTCCACCCACTTAGTATAGCATATACAGAATGCAATATGTCATCTATCACCGACCTTTAATTTCTCAACCGTTGGTTGTTAGACATATAGTTCCAATTACAATAACGTTTCAAATGAGTTAAATATTCATCTTGTGGCATTGTTTAAAGTAAAAATTCTATTTTATAAAAATTACGAAATCTACCCTTTTATACCGTCTCCCAATCCCTATAGTTATATTTAGTAAATGTTTACACATATCATAACAGATATAATACAAAACGTTTGACTTCTGTACTAGAAAAGTTGACACAGTTATTAAATTTCAATGTTTGAGATTTTTGCGCATGATTTTTTTCTTTTATTGAGGAATCAGTTAAAAAATGAATTAAAATAATTCAAGATCGAAATCATGGTGCAATATGCTTTTTTACGGCTAAACCACCTTTAGCCGGTATCTCTAAATCGGGGTATTACCAAAGAGGGTTATTTCATCTGAACATTTGAGCTAACTAGAGGTCGAACAACATTCAAAAGTCAAAGTTGGTAGAATCGATACCAGGAAAATAAAACTTACTCACTAAAAACTTGATAAATGGCAGCGGAACGCAAACGACCAGACGATCCATAACGAGCATGAAAATACGGATTATGCAAATTACAGTCGTACCGCAGCGCCACATGTTCGGGATAAAACACGAGCCATCTACCAGTGGAAATGCTAGTCAGCGCTGAGATCGTGATGGCAGGCTACACATAGACGAAATATTCTGAAATGATGCTTATTTACGGTGAATGTCAAAGGGATGACAGAGCGGCTGCGAGGGTTTATTGTAAACATTTCCCTAGGGACATCCAATACGTGAAATTATAACTGATGAACTGCACCGTCTTGGAGAGATTGGCTCTGTTGCACCACGACCCAGAACAAGTAGACGGGAAATGTGTAATTTTCGAGTGTCACCGGAAGAGGTGTTGGCATTCTTCTTCTTAAATCCGCAATTGAGCATGGCGGAAATAAGCGAGGAAAGTGGATACACGCGTCAGCATGTCTGGCGTTTGTTATATGCACATGGTGCGCATCCATACCATCCGACACTGGTGCAATCATTGATGATGGGTAACCACGCACGACGATTTGATTAATGTAATTTCATGCTCAACACCTTACACTGTAAAAAAAAATTTGTAAAGTTACTAACATTTTTCTCGGAAACTGGGATTCCAGGAACTTTTTATGTAACGGCAACAAGAAAAATTCCTGTAACAGATGCTGTTACAGAAATTTTTGCTGTTGCCGTTACATAAATTGTTCCTGGAATCCCAGTTTACGAGAAATATGTTAGTAACTTCACAGATTTTTTTTTTACAGTGTACAGGATAATCCTTCGTTCCTTTGGGACATTCTTTGGATAGATGACATATTGCACCCTGTATATATTTCATACTTCTCCTGACTTTGTGTAATAGGGCAGCTGCATTTACCATATTTTACCTTCTTTTGAACTCATTTTAAAAAGCTGCGTTTATGCGTGCACAGATGTGCCCGTTAGAACAACTAATGGCGCGAATATTCCTTCAACTAATAAAATTAAAGTGCTGTCAGATACCCTTATTATTTTTTATTAAGTGAAAAATAACTGCTTGATTTCATCCTTAATTCAGCTGTGTACTGACTTCTCACATGCATCCACCGTGACATTTAGACCCCCACTTTGTCGAAACCCATGTCTGCCTTTCGATCCTTGCGGTATTGAAAATTAAAGTAGGCTGTTTTTAACCCCTTGAAGGGCGGGGGTTCAATTTTGGACCACTTAAATTTAATCATTATATACCCCATTGGCACCAGAATTTGAAATGAAAATTTTCCTTTTATTATGTACGTGAAGAAGTATGTTGGCCAAGAGGGCTATTGAAGCTCCTCAACATGCCGCAACTATAGAGGTACCGTTTCCGAGATTAGTTTTCAACGTATATTTCCGAAAAGAACGTGGTAATTTGTTACAAACAGCATGTAGTGAATCTGATAAGAGTACAGACACTTTTGAAGTGATAAATAAAATTTCACGAGACTTTATTCTTCACAGGTAATTCAATACTACATCAGCGGGCACGGAAGTTTCCCAGTGTATCTACACAAAAATGGAAAAATACAAAGTGAGTTGTGCAACTGTGGCAATAAAGGTTCAGTCTTTCATTACATCTTTGAACGTTGTCCTCTTCCGAACCATTACTGTTTATTTGAAAAGAACAAGACGGTAATGTGGAATCTACATAATGTCTTATTTTCCGAAGGAAACTGTGGAGGATTCTGTGGCAATTACAATATACTTAATGAGTTGTACTTCTTCATCCTTTACAAGTTTTAACTTTTGTTATAAAGAGTTTTAAGATTACTGTGCATTGTTATGGCAAAATTTCTCAATGTCTTTCTGCTTTTGTTGCCTAAAACTTACGAGTGTTAAGTGATACATTGGCACAGTTCAGACTACTTATAAGTTTGATTTATCAGCGTGATTCTGCATTTTGTGTGTTTATGTTTAGTATCATGATGCCAGCAGTTTTGCACCAGTCGTCTTACACTATATGCATTTATTCTCTTTTGAAGGGTATTACTTGGTTACATCTTTATATTTGCTCATATGTGTGCTATACATTCATTCTGACATCTTACCATTGCGTGTTGATTTATAACACGTCTTTACAGCAGAGTGGTTGTGTTTATATCTACAGTGCATAATTGCGAAAATTTATAAAGTATAACATCATCCCTTAAATCTCTTCATTTAGTGTTATTTAATGAAATATCTAAAGTGCGCACTCCTGTATGACCTTAACGTACTCTAATTATGAATAACCATAGATATGTCCAATGAAGACCACAGTAGGCTGCCTCTATTTCACATACTATTCTAACACTGATTCAATCTATTATTGAAAATATTTTCCACAACTCTATGTGTGGTTGTATCACGAGTGTAGTATTAGGTGTGAGAAAATAAAATTGTGCATTTGGGTGTTCCAATATACGATGGCTGGAGAACATTAAATTCGAGACCTAACATTCGAGAAGCGAGTGACCAACCAAGCGAGTATTTCTAAGTGTACTGTTGCGTGTGAGTCTCGTACTGTAGTCGTCCGCTCTAGGTCTCCGGTTCCTGGCTGTTCCCATTGGCCCGTATCTGAGGGTCCATGTGAGAATGATGACAGCGAGGACGACTTTTTGCCTAGCCCAAAGCGAACCAAATAGCTTGGAGATGTTCGCCCAGTGCTTGCACGTAAATATACCAGTTATTTTACAAAGCCTGCTTTTTTCTAGAAAAAAAAATATGTAAATACTTTAATTTCCTCTACATAGTAATCTAATATTGTAATATTTATATATATATCTGTGACATTTATTTCAAATAAATGTGTGCAGTAGCACTTTTAAAACTTAAAATTTGTTTGTTTCTTATTTAATTAACAAAAATTTTAATTTTCAGATATTTTTTAGTTAAAAAACTTGAGTTTTTCATGCGTAGATGATCTTTGGACATCCGCCATCTTGGATTTTATATCCCCCGGACGACCAATGTGTTAGATGGCCGCCATCTTGGACGTCCGCCATATTAGATTGCATAATCCCTGCACGTCCGCCATTTTGAACGGCCGCCATCTTGAACGTCTAGCAAATCTGATAAGCGGCTTGGACCCCTTCTTCCAACTAAGATTAGTATTACCTTAGTTGGAAGACGTCCAACGTCCAAGTGACCTTTGCACCGTCCAGATTCTGACATCACGCCTGCGTATCCCGTCCAATTTTCAGCCTGTTGATCACGTGACCAGACTGGACTTCAGTTTTTTTCAGATTTATTTGTGACGTAGGCTGCTGCTATTACGTAATCGCGATAAAGGGCGGGAGGTCTGCGGGATAGTCTTGCTCTGTGATTAAATTGATCTGGCACTTGTAATTAGCTGACTGTGCGTGTTTCGAATGTTTCTGGAATGTAGTTCTGCTTAGTCAGGCGCAATCGAACCTGTGCTGATAGTACACTTAAGCATACTTTAGCATACATTTGATTCGCTTGCATAAAAACTGCTGAGCGCCTGCGTAATGTTAGACTGAGGTCTCGAATGTTAGACCTAACATGTCTGGTTAATAGTGATTTTACTACCGCCTACAGAAAAAGCTTTGAAATCAATCTAGTTTAAAGCAAAAATTGCATCAGAGTAAAATGTCGTCAATAATAGATAGGCATCGCTTAATTTTTATCTTCAAAATTGTAATGTTGATTTCTCAATATATATATTTTTTTTATTCTAAAAAAGATGATTTTTCCAACATGATATAAAAAAATTAATTACGTATCTGAATATATTCCTTGAGAGTATTAATCATTACTCATGTTTTAAAACTGGATTACATCACTAGAATTATATTAATTTGAATAATGCTTTTATTGCAGTGAAACATGCAGCTTAGTGAACGGATACACACTCAGAAATGAATACTCAGATTTCACGAAATTTTCTTTGTTTTTGACGAAACGGTTTCCTGGAATATGCTCCGAGCGAATATTTCGTCAAATTGATGAAATTACTTTCTTCACTTGTTTGACGATATAAATTTCCTCAAAAGTTTCGTCAAAAAAGGGCTGGTGGCGCCATCTATTGAACAGTTTGGAAGCTCCTCTACCAAGGGAAGAAAAATATCACTTCTTGTTTTCCTAGGGCGTGATTTGAACCCGCGGGCTTTGGGGTGAGAGACACTTGCTCTACCGATCAGGCTATTGGGGACTTATATGAATGTGCTTTTAGACTGATCTAATGAAAGCTGCCGCGTGATATATTTTTATAAGATAGATTGTAATTTTATCGGTGCTGAAACTTTTAAGGAAGGCTAATTTATTATTATGTTTTTCTCATGGTCAATGAATAATTATAATATGGCTTGATTAAATCATTTATTAGTGAAATTTTCTTTGCTCAATGAATGGTTAGAATATGGTCTGGTTAATTTGTTGCACACAAATAACGAACTGTGAAGTGCATATTGCGTGAGATTTTATCACGTTGAATAGATGGATAAGATTTTAACACTTTACTGTTTATAAAAGGGAGAGGGATCAATTATGTTTATTTTTAATCTGATTGAAAACAGAATATACTTCATAAATAAATTTAAAAAAAAGATATCCCGGATCTTTGAAATTTTATTGATTAAATTTTCTTTTTGGATGTTTTTGAACACAGGAAATATATTCTTTTCGAATTAAAACATAACGAACAACAACATAAGTAATAATAATAATAATAATAAGCATTCCTAAAAATTTTAACAGCTAAAAAAATAACTTATGAAGAAACAATAACTACCTATATTTCAGTATTTTCTGAAAAGCACTAAAAAGTGCTGTTTTAAAAATAAATTATTACGGGACTAATACAAACAAGCAAATATCTGCTTGCTAAAATCGCAGGATTTGAGGAGGTACAGCAACGGTTTCCTTAAAATGCATTGAGTCTGACCGTGATTGAGGAAAAACTTTCGTCAAATATCTGAGAGTTTACCTTTCCTTAAAAGTCACGTGATGGTGATAGGAAATGATCGTCAAAAACGACGAAATACAGCTTGAGGATTGCTAAATCGTCAAAAGTGAGAATTCTATTTCTGACAGTGTATATCAGTTCACGGCGGTGAGAAATTTACAGAGAAAGTAGTTTTATGAACTAAAAAACTTAAAAAATACACCTTTTTGAAAACGTTTCCGCAATTTTGGGCACTGCTGTACGTATATTAATTATTACGTAAATGCATGCATTGAGACCTACGTATAAAGCAATAAAGTAGAAAAATTCTTGCGCTCAAAATTTAATTTGCCATTTACACAATTTCGTTGACATTTATCTATTATTACACAAATTCGTTATAATTATATATTAGATAATAAAATGATTATATATTAAAGCTATAGTGGTACTTAATGGGATTTTACACAGATACTCCTATAATGAAACACTTCATAATGCCAACACTGGAAAAATTCCGCATGTAAATAAAATTTTACATATCTTATTTTTTATCTCCTCAAAATAAAATCATGTTTGAGGCTATTTGTTTTTTCATTAGAAAGCGAAGAGTAATATTGTATTTTGCATATTAGTTTTCACAAAGGGATTTAAGTACACTTTCGCATTAAAATAAAACAGAACAATGAGTTGTTTTTAATAATATGATTATAACGTAGTTATGTTTTATTTCGTTTTTCATATCGAAAAATAGTTTTTCCATTGTAAGGACTTTTCATTTTCTACCTATTTCCTTAATATTATGCACTGCTAAGTCATAAATTTAATTTTACAACATTCGTATTTACCTAGATTAAAGACAACCCTGTTATTTTAATTTTCGTGTTGTGATTTAGCTGTAGATTTATGCGGGTATGTTAAACAACTTTATTGAAAATAAAATGAGTAAACAAAGTAATTCGAATCCTCTTCAATGTATATCTCAAATATGTTTTTAGATACGGATGATTATTTCACAAATATAGTTTCAGTGACGATTCTATTAGCCATTGTATTAAATATTTAAATTCATACATCTGTTTCATACACATTTTAAGTATTTGCCTACTTCGGAAAGAAAAATATATTTATGCTAATATTCATTCAAAGAAAACGAATTGGAGTAGAAAAGGAAATAAGTTTCTTCTAAAATATTGTATAATAATTGCTTATAATACATGAATTACATCAAAAAATAATTAATGAATAAAATAAAAGTCTTCTACTTGAAGAAAATGTATCACATAGCACTCTAATTTATAAAGTACCAACTTGGTATATCTACCTTTAACAGTACCACACAGAGACAGACATGTTAATCAGTCGAGAGAGCCATTGCATTATCACATTTTTATTTTTATTTAAATAGATGCATCCATATTCAGTGTGACCGAACGAAAGATATAGCCACACACCCAGCGCATATTCTTTATTACGATTTGTTATGTTAGGATCTTCTGCACTTAAAAATGATAAACATAAAATAAATGAACACGAAACTATTCTTGAATATTCTATAATCTTTGTTTTCTAACAAATTAACTATGCTAGTTTTATTACGGCTTAAAAAATCATTTATCACAGTTCGTATTTTGAAAATCGTAAAAATATTTTAATCAGTTTTCTTATACAAAATATATGATTTCAGGCTGCGTCGGTGTATGCACCAGTTGAGAAACGTTAAATTCGATATAAGTAATTTTTACATAAAATGTAATATGTGTTCAATATAAATGAATTTCCTATTAGACCGGGAGCCGGCAGCACCGACAATTACTTCATCGAGTTCACGGAGGAAATTCTAGGATTAGTTAAATCTTGATTCGCATATTAAAACGTAATCGGTCTGCCAATTCATATCTTGGTTGAAAACACCTGAAAACCCGATTTCAGCGGCTGACTGGTAGGTTTACCATTGTGTTTTTCTGCACAAAAAAGTATGAAAACATGGAGGACTGGGAGCAGGAAAACACAATTGTAAACCAACGAGTCAGCCGCTAAAATCGGATTTTCAGATGTTTTCCACCAATATATGATTTGGCAGACCGATTACGTTTTAATATGCGAATCAAGATTTAACTAATCCTAGAATTTCATCCATGAACTCGATGAGGTGATTGTCAGTGCTGCTGACTCCCGGTCTATATATTTCAGCATTAAGAAAACAAAACGAAAAAGAGGCTTGAATTATAAAATGATTTATTCCTAAATTAATTGGCAATTGTTATAATCAATCCTTTAATGATATTGAATGAACTCCTCTTTTTGATGTTTGATGGTAAGTTAAATTATTTAAAAATTTCTTCGTTTATTTACTTTTTTAAAACTATCTTGAAGTACCAAGCTTGTAAATTTTTAATAGTCAGGTTGCTCCAAAAAGATTTCATAAAGTCTATATAGAAATAATTTTTGAACGCCAGACCTGCACGATCCTTGGTATTTAAAGGAAAATACGATAAAAATAGCTTGATTAAAAATCTGGTTCGCACAAAGTGAACCAGAAATATGAATATAAGTTATACATATCAGAAGTATCCTGATACTTACTCAAGATGATGGTCGAAATGATCTCCAAGCATATCGAAGCATGAGTAAGCGTGATTTAAAATGTCTATTGATGGCAAAAAGTTTCAAAATATCGATTTTTCGATATGTTCTTTTAAAGAAATCGATATCAGAGAAATACAGGACAGACAATATCGATATATTGGAATATTTTAATATCATAGAAACTCGAGAGAGGGTCTCACCGAGCAAAAGAAACAACAATGCAATGAACCATAAATGAAAGGAATTTTCGCTAAATGGTACCAAACGATCTTACAAAAAATTTTTAGTACTCCGTCTAGTTTATATTTTGCGAACTGGCCAAAAAAGAATTTTGAAACCTCTATAGATCGCGTTGTATTTAACATAGAAAAAATTCTTGTTTCAGGCAATGGGGTATGCCAGGTGACTAAAAAAAAACAAACAAAAGTGAAGCGGAATCCGACGAATAGGTTTTTAATAAATGAGATTTTAAAAGTGCTGATTTTTACCATTTTTAAATTCTTGTTCCGTCCCAGAGCTACAAAGATGTGCAATTATCAGATATTTACGCTTGTTTGCTGAAATTTGAATTGCTTTTATGAATAGTTCAAACATTTAAAGTTCCATGTAAAAATATTAATTAGTTTTTGATTTATACCAGTTTAAAGTAATTTCTTCCTATACTTAACATAGAGCAAAAAAATATTACATGGTCTGACTCGTACCAAAATGGTCGTATACACATGATATTAAAATATGTTACTTATTGTAAAACATAAATGTAGCATTTACGTTTTGCTTACGGGGTTACTCAAAAGATCTTTTGAAATGGCCACAGAGTGTACTTATTGGATTTTTACACCGTTTGCTGTACTTTATCTCTCTTTATAAACCGTTCGAAACTTTATAGTTTCATATTAAAATATCGCTTATTATTTGATTTGCATCAGTTTAAATTACTGGATTCTTATACTCACAGAGGAAAAATAATACTAAATATCCTAACTTTTGTCAAAGTGGTTATGTACACACGATATTTAGATAAACCACTGGATTCGACCCAATTTAGATCTCTATTGTAAACCGGCATTGAAGCATTTACGGTTCATTTACAGGATCACTTAAAGGATGATTAAATTACAACCGATGGATATATACTGAGTGACTTGCACTTTAATGATTTTATACTATTTCAATCTCTGAAAAGTTTTATTATGGTGTTTGAAAAATGAATATGAATTCAGTTTGTTCGTCTGAAAGCTCGTCGATCCAGGTTCCCATTTTATGAAAGATGTTTCTATTATCCACTTTATTAAAGATTCTTCTAGATTTCAGCAGACACACTTTTGCGAGTCCAATACTTTATTAATTTTAGTAAAATATGTTCAAACATTAATGTTAGGAGCTATATGACTTTTGTAAATTTTCTTGTTGAATATTAATAAAAAAATTCACGATTCAAACAAAATTACCACACATTCGTGAAAGGTACAATAATCAACCTATCAGATGGGATTCCGAAACAAATAGACGAAACACAAAGCACGAATATGTATCTTTGACAAGGTCGCAGAAAAATAGACATTCAGATCATAGACATTACCCAAGAGTGTCAATAGCCTTGTCATAGCGGTGTCTATACCATCCGAAGAAGACTGTTTATTGGACGACATTATAACATTAAATTAATCTAAAAAATAATTTGTTTGGGCCTATGCGTACAGAATACATCATCAATATTTTTTCAATCCACTATATCACAATTCCAGCTTCATCACGATTAGATTTGCTCGCATGCATGTAGAAGGTAGTTTTATTGGGTACAAAATGTTGACAAAAAAATTTCTGAATTTTTCTTTCCCCCGTAGCTGAGATTATAGAATGTTTCAAGTGATTTGAGGTAAAATGGACGAATCACTATGAAAACGAAAAATGGTGGTAAAAAATCTAATACGTCGATTCACAGATTTTTTTAGAGTGTAGACATAATATTTTTATTTAAAAAATTAAAGCTCGACATAATAAAGTGAATTTTATATGTTCTATAAGTTTTTATATTAAAAAAACCCTCATAATTTTATCTTCGCATTCATAATAAATAAAGTATATTTCAATTTGAACGACAGAATCACCTTAATAAAATAAATGAGAAAATTAATATTAAATTCACAATATATATGTTTAATTACGGATGTTTTTAATGCTAAAAATATGTTTAATGCTAAAATACAAAATGTTAAAACATTTTAAAAACAATCAAGATGTTAAAACATTGGAGTCATTTTGATGTTAAAATCCGAGCGCTTTCGACTAAACCATTAGTCGTCATCAGGGAACCCAGGTCGTCATCCCTGATGACGACTAATGGTTTAGTCGAAAGCGCTCGGATTTTAACATCAAAATGACTCCAATGTTTTAACATCTTGATATTTTTTTAAATGTTTTAACATTTTGTATTTTAGCACCTATTAAGTAAAAATTAAAGATATATATTGAGAATTTAATATTCATTTTCTCATTTATCGGTATTCAGATTAGAGTTTTTAAATAAAAAACAACTTAACTGAAAAATATGAATGTTTTCAAGTACTTTTTGCAACATATCTCTGAGTTTCTGAAGATGGAAAAATTATTTTTTCTCTTTTTTATATTTATATTTATTTTTTTCTCTTTGCTATTGAAATCGATAAATCTGATGTATTGCGAAAGAAAGAAAAATGGTCTGTTTTCTTTTTTTATTTATGTTTGCTCTTTATAAAAATGTAACATATAAATTTTGAAGTTAGTTGTACCATATAATTAAGAAGCATCAGAACATCCGATTTAATTTATTCAAGACATTTTTATTAAAATTAGCTGTTGAATTCAAAGAAACAAATTGTCTTTTTCCAATTTTCTTACACAAGAAGACAAACAAAAATCATTTACACTCCCTTACTATGAGAAAATTAATGCTATAAAGTTTCTTAAAAATTCTTTCGAATGTAGATTTTCCTCAAGATGTTTTTTTTCATATTTAATGAAATGTGAAATAAAATAGATTTGCTATCGGTTATTTAGTCTTACATGAATTATTTATTAACTTTTGTTTCCCGAATAAATAAAAACTGACAAGTCTGATTTGAGATTTACTTTTATTTTATTACTTTTTTCAGTGCATTTCTTTTCAAAGTAGTATGGATGCTTTCACTGAAAAGGACATTTTTGTACAATTTGCATTGTCTGTTGTTTACGTTTAGCTATTGCATAATAATATAAGTAAAAAATCATGTTAATAATTAATCTTTGTAATATCGATTAACAAATTTAATTTTGCTATTGGCATATTTATTAAATTAATTGAAATATTTTAAAATGATTACCGAGAATTATTTTATGCAAAAGATTAATGAATAGTACGTATTTTTTAAGAATATTTTTCAGTATATACCAAAAGAGTATTTCTCATTGATTTATTTAGAATTAAAAATGTGTATTTCTGCAATTTCATGCCAAATATATCATTCCTTTTTCAATTTGCTTCATTAGTCAGATTAAAAAATATTCATGGGAATAAAATGAAAGTTTTTTATTTGTTCAAAATCCGAAGAATAATTAAGGTGAACAGGAAGTCGCATATTTTTGTTATTATAAAAAAGAATCAGGGGCTAACGATAAGAATTTGAAAGCACTGTATCTGATGTATGCCTGTTAAAGACTAGTATATTACTTAAAACTGAAGTTTGCTTTTAACCGTATACATATTTCTACTTTCTTTATGAAAAATGGCCATTAAAAAAAATGAAATATATTCAGTTGTTTTCAAAGCCCTATTTCTCATTTTAATGTTTTTTCTAAAACCTTAATCGATTTATTTTAACATAATTACATTAAATATATTTAACGTTTTGTTAAATTATATTTAAGCGAGGATAGTGTTCGAAAATTAATAAAATATTTTTTGATATTTGATAAGAGTTGCAGTTTCGTTTTACTGATCAGTCGTGGTTATAACTGGTCCATTTCTCTTTGAGACTTACTTTGCTCGTTCCTATGGATTCTAGGGCTTCTATTAAACTTCTCCCTTTCAAATATGCATTACGTACATACAACAACATGATAAACCATTACCAGCTAAATTGTAATCATAGAGAATTTTATGTATTTAAGTAAAATTACACATATACATTAATTAGAACTATAATAATTATTAATTACAGTAATTAGAAGATTATCATTATCATAAAGATTATCTGTATATACAGAGTGTTCAGATACTCATTCGACAAAATTTAGAGGGTTGTTAGTGGAGATCAAGACAAAAGTTTGGGAAAACAGATGTTATTTAATGCTTTCGTGCGATCTCTCACTATCTGCAATGCAACCAGATTTGCTGAACGTATGCCCTGGTGTAGGAGCATGGCCTGCGGTCCACATAGGTCCATTGCAGTGTAACTACCAGAAGCAGTTAGCTGCCTGTTTCATTAGAGATAGGGATGGCTGGCTACAGAGCACACAGTGCAGCGAAGAATATGGCTCATGCGTGATGGTGACCCAGCATATTTTTCACACGAGGTACGTAACCACCTCAATATCACATATCTAGTGAGATGGATTGGACGTGGCTTACCCGCAGCTTGGCCTCCACGTTCGCGGGATTTAAATACCTTAGACGCTTTCCTTTGGGGTCACCTAGAATACGTCGTTCATGTGACGCCTATAGGACAAACAATAAGATCTTATAGCGCCGATCGTCTGCGCTCCGGCAGAAATCAACGCCAGAGTCGACATCTTCGAACTCGCCTGAAATTATATTTTACGTCGTTGTAGACTCTGTAATGACGTCTGCAATCGTCACTTCGAACAACACTTATAATAATTTCCATCTGTGTTGTAAATTGATCTGAAAGATTTTTTAAAAATTATTATTGATCCTTTTTATCGTTCCTGTGTAACGTCACAACCTGAATACGTATTTTCACGATTTTCTTCTATTAAACATGGTTTGCGACATCATGTTCCATCGAATTTTTATTCATCTTGATGTCCAGTAACAACCCTCTGAGTTTTTGGATGAATATCTGAATACCCTGTATAGTGAATGCTTTAAACTTTTGATTACGGGATTGGAAAACAATATGTCCGAACGGCTATTTTTTTATTATATTCCAACAACTTTTACAAAAATAATATCTGTCATAGGATATTTTCAAGAGATCGCCAGAAATAAAATCTTCCACAAAGAATCTACCGCTTATCTACCCCAAAGAAACATTTTCGTGAATTGTGGTATGATTGAATATAAAAATAGTCGGCGGTTCTGGCCCGTACTAGAAAGTTTTTCCTCGCTATATAATAGAAGCTGGGATAATTTACAGATTTAATACTTGAACACTATAGACCGGTTGTTCCCAACCTGCGGCTTAAGCCCCACCGGGCGGCAATTCGACATTTTAGGGGGGCAATTTCAAATTTATAACTCACCTATTTGCTGTCAGGTTTTTTGGAAAAATAATCTTCTAGACTGAAAATAAAAGTAATACATGCAAAATTATCAATAAATAAATAATTAAAATAAGTTTTTTGTTTAATTTTAAAGAAAATTCCAAATTAAAAGTTTAAAATAAGTTCTACACCAGAATAATTATATTAGCCACCTTTAAAAATGTTATAACGTCTTTGATAAATTAAAAAAATTATAATTTTTCTAGTTACTTATCTATTTTACAAATTTTCTCAACTTGTTCGATTATTTATTAAATGAGTTTTGAATTTATTTTTGCTCTGCCGTATGTGACACGAAGAAACTTTTGTACGTGAAACTACTTAAGTGCATATCTAAATTTTACTGCCTTGAACATATTTAAAGAAAAAAATATTGGGAATATCTAAACGTGGTACTAACAACTTTATAAAATTTATAAAATTTAAATAGCATTATAAAAGGAAATGTCTAACTAATTACGGATGTAGTGTAGGCCCCACTAGACGGTAAATAAATATAAAACATACACAATTTAAAATTTAAAATCGGATAATACATGACAGTCAATTAATGACAACCGGGAAAGAAAAAAAAGATAAATGTATTTTGATTGGAATAATGATAAGTTAAATTTAATGAAAGTCAGAATCTTGAAATGCTTCTTGTGTGTTTTGTTATTCCATTAAAAAAATCGCCTAATTATTAAAAGTTATATAAAGGTACTAAGAATTATAAAATGCTTCAACGTTATTAATTTTAATGCTAAATGTAAGACTCTGTTCAAGCATTTTGTTAAGATAAGAATTCATGTATTCGGGTAAATTAAAAAGACACATTAAAACACTTTTTGGCATAAAAATGAAAATGTATCGCCCCAATTACAGAATTATATTAAAATCATATATGTGGCAGAAAATTAATTTTTTTAATAAGGTAAAAAAATGCAAATTGAATAGTTATTGTTAAGGTTCTGCCAGACTTCCTTCAGGTGAATTGAGTTAACTTTTTAAATAATAAGAGACATGTGTTGCAGAATGGGTTTTTGGAAAAGAGGGGGGAGGGGGAATCAGGATTTTACTGATGCTTCGGTGGGACGTGGCTAAAAAAAGTTTGCGTACCACTGCTATGGACAAAATTGGTAAGGTAGAGTGCTGTTACAAATTCACAGTACTTACATCTTCGCCGAGCACATTACCGTTAGAAAGTCCATCATGACAGCTCTATACATAAGGACGGCTCAAGAAGCTTCATATTAGTTACATACATATCTGCATTATTGTACAAAACAATACATATAACTAAATAAAGTTTAATTTTCTGTACCGAGAGTATCATTCTATTGTGAATGTTTATTTTTAGGTCGGATAGGTACTGGCGGAGATTAAACGAGGGACCTCTTGCACAGTAGGACAGCGACATAACGTCGAGTAAAAGACCAGACCAGTTACTCTAAGTTAGTAACTCGCATTACACTGTTCAGGTTAGATGACATCACTACGCACTCCATCCCCAGTGAAGAAGATATCTTGTTGACGTTAGACGAGCGACGTGTACTGGTAAGCGATGCTGTCGTGCGCATATGTGATGCTCAGCCTGACAGGATTTGTGCTGTGAGTATTTCAGCGGCTTTTTGTGCTGGGGGTGATTTATTTGGTGCTGCCGTTTGTTAATGTTTGAGAGGCGGTGATTGTGATTGTTGAAGTTTGCATGTTTATACGGATTAACAATGTGGAAGTCGGATAGACGCTGGCGAGGATTAAACCAGGGATCCCCTGTACAGTAAACGAGGGACATAGAGTCGAGCAAAAAACCAAGCCAGTTACTGTAAGCTAGTAACTTGTTTTATAGTGTTCAGATTAGATGACATCGCTAGAGGTAAATATTTTTTAACACGTTGAATACCAAGTCCATTTTGTCTGTCTTTCCGTTTGGGCCATGAAATAAGATTCCCATTACGCAATCGATAAGTGTCAGTCACCGATGACTGACAATGCACTTAACCTGTTAACTAAAAAGGATATGACGTTTGAATCTCAGATTTTCCTAGCGCACTGTTGGTATGAACAAAGATAGAAAAAACCTTGAAGCAATTAGGCGCAAAACCTCAAAAACTCTAAAATAATACAAATACAGTTACGTACTTATAATGTCTTGTGTTGCATTATACAGCCGAGTCTGGACGGTATGGATACAAAGTTTAAGTTCTCCTTTTATTTCATTTTTTTTTCAAATTGTATTTATTTAAAAATATTTATCAGTTCCTTTTTACTTTTCGTGGTAAGTACAATATTGTTAATAAACCAAGATTGTGATATCAACAAGTTATGCCATTTATTTGTAATAGTAAAATAAAATCTTTGTTAAAATTTAATAAAAAGAGCTATTAACCCTTTCGTGGTCACGCACGCGTATCCGCGGTCGCACTTTGGTACTTGTAAGTGGTCGTGAACGCATATAGGCGGTCAGACTTTTGTACTTGTAGATGGTCACAAGCGCGTGTAGGCGGTCAAAATATTCTACTTGTAGATGGTTATGAACGCGTTTGCGCGTTTGTGCTTCCCCCCACTTCTCGAGACTGGGAGTTAAAGAAGGCGTTTATCAATCACCCCCTCTTTCCAAGCACACAATAGGCGTTAGGCAGACTATTTGTCAACTGGATTACCGTATTTTAAGTCGAATGCCTTAGGGGATTTCGTTTTCTGTTAATGCTTAAGAATGGCATTGTATTTCGAACCATATACTAGGCAATTTTATAGAATATCATCGTTTACTTATTTTACTTTATTATTTCTGTCCATAAGATTCTAATTCATTACTATAATAATTATTATTTTATATCATTTTCCATATAATATTTATTTATTTTGCATGTTCATTATTTATTATGTAATATTTATTTATTTTGCTCTTTTAATGAATATACACGTTCTTTTCTTTCCTTTTTACTTCCAAATGTATGTCATTTTTTTCATTTAACTATAATACTAAATAACTAAACTGTTTTTTTTTCTTTACTTCAGCACTTTTGTTGTGTAATAATAATAAAAATCTCAAATATCCAATTTAACATTACACTTCAAAAATAATATTTTTATTTATTATTGTTGCGCAAATTTTATTCAAATTCTAGCATAATTTAAAACTAGCACCGTGAAACCTGTCTATAATGACGCTGAATGGGCCAGAAAAAGCATCGATGTAGATAGGTTTTAAATTTCATTATAGGTAGATTGGTAAACGGAAAAAAGGTGACCGGAATAAACGGGACCGGAAAAAACGTGACAAGGAAAAAAGGTGACCGGAAAAAACGTGACAAGGAAAAAAGGTGACCGGAAAAAACGTGACAAGGAAGTGTTAAATATTGAATTTGGAAACAATGAACCTGGAAAAAAAATTAAAGCAAATCGGATGTTTCTGTCAAGAGTTATCGCGTTACGTACATACAGACGTAAGTGCATACATACATACATACAGAACCTGCGTGCACATTAATCCTTGGGCTTTGATAGCCTGCGAGCAAAAAGCAGGATAATGAAAAAATTCCTCTAAAGAAAATGCCTCCTCTCTTCGTCTTTATTTTGTTCCCTTTACAGGCTGTGTATGCAATTTTTTCCCTCCCCCTCCGCCTTATAAAACATCTTTACTCATATATAAACTATCAATAGCGAATTGAAAGAATCAATAAATTGTATTTCCTTAATACCCCCCCCCCCTCCGTGGATAGCACTAACTTGTCTTTTGTAGAAGTCATAATAAACTTCTCTTAATGAAATGTTAAAATTGTATTTTCTTGGACCAAATCTTAGAGTTGTCAAACTCACCCATTAACTCTGCCCCCCCCCCCCCTACGCTGTAAGAAACTGACAGTGGAAAAACTTTACTTTAGTTTTTAGCATTTATTTATCGACAAGTTCAATATTTAACACTTCCTTGTCACGTTTTTTCCGGTCACCTTTTTTTCCTTGTCACGTTTTTTCCGGTCTCGTTTTTTCCTTATCCCGTTTTTTCCGCTCTTGTTTTTTCGGTCACCTTTTTTCCTAGATTCAATATTATTCCTAAGGAAGAATTTTTTAAAGATAGCGTGCTTGCATTTCAGTATTTTTAAACGATTTTCTTTGATTTGAGTAGCTGAGGTCGATCTGTACAAAGGACTTTTTTACTCCTTCTATTTTATTTGCAAGGTTTTTTAATGGGGATACTTTTACTTTCGAAACCGGTTCCGAAAGTAAATGTATCCTAAATAAATAAAAAAAAACTTTAAACAAAATCGAAAAAGAAAAAAACGGTCTTTCTATAGATCGATCTTAGATAGCCAATGCAAAAGATTCGTTTAAAAAAATGGAAATAAAAACGAGGTATCTTAAAAAAATTCTTCCACCAAATAAACATTAGCGAGCGGGTGCTTTCGCGTGAGTGAAGTAGCCTATTAATTGTTGGAAGTAGATCAAAAACTCCACGCAATTAAACATCATAGACGGCTTTATTAAGTGCAATTGCTCGCAGTAATCTGCAATGCTTTTTTAATATTTTAGAGCAAAAGTAAAGTAATTTTATTTTTCAATTTGAAACTTTTCCTTTATCATATGAGACAAAGTTAATGATAATTCTACCGTGAAGGCTGTATTTCAAAATCTCTACAAACGTATCATATATATATTTTTTTTTTTCCTGTTCTATCTCGATTTTCCTTTTGTTTATATGGCAGTTTACATACAAAGAGATTTGCCATGAAAGAATTATTTCAATCAATAAAATGATGTTTACACAGTACTTCTCAGGTTGGGAGATATAACCTATCATCTCACCAATATGATTAAGCAAAGTAAACAATAATAATCATTTTAAGATAAGTAATGCATTCATATGCATTAAAGACAGATAATCTTAACAAAAGTTACTCTTCCTTGTTTTTACTTGCATTAAAAAATAAATAAAGGTGTATTTTTACACATATTTATATGTGTGGTTTTCATTATATTCGACCTACTTATATTTTTGAATAACTGGATACTTGATTTCTTTTTAAAGTTGAGGGGGGGGGGGGGGGAGAATCCAAAAACCATTCTTATGTTTATATCACTGGCTGTGTCCGCTTGGAAAATTAAAAACATTGTGTATTATTTGTGCTTTCTTTATATAACGAGTCCCGATATAGCGACTCTTACATTAAAACTGCCATATTAAAAAGCCCTAAATCTTATTTATTCTCACAGTTGTGTTTCACAGAGAAGAACCAGAGGTGTAGCCAGAAAAATGCTTATGAGACTACACTTCCCTGAACGATATCTACAATTATCATTATTATTTACCTAATCATTCTACTAAATACAACAGAGTTGACCAAATATTCCAGTGTAATTAATTTCAATGATACTTTAAAAGTTTCTATGAGTTTTCTTTGAAGTAAGGTTTGAAAGAGAGTAAATATCTCCCATTGTTATCTAATCCAAACTCTTGCAACCCATGAATGACATCGAAATACTACCTGTAAGTGACGCTTTGAGCTTTGAGAAAACTATGATTGACAGCCCCACCCCTTCCCTTGTAAAGATGATTTCTAAAGAAAACAGTTCACAGGAACAGTAAAATTCCAAATAGTGGTAGCTTGCTACATATTTTTTTCATTGTCGCTTATTTAATAAAAGGATTATGAAATGTTTATGTTTTAAACTAGTTCTTTTAAAATTAGTATTAATCAATAATTATTAAATCATGAATATTGCACAATGTAACATAAAAGATTGTTGATATAAAAATAAAGTAGGGCATCATTAAAAAAAAAATCTTTTCTGACATCACAGCAGAAATCTTAGAATAACTCCCCCCCCCCTCCCCAACGGAAAATAAAAACTGATAGCCGAAGAGTTATCTTTATTGTAGCCTAAGAATTATTATTAAACTTATGGTTATTTTTAATAATAAAAACTTTGTTGCACATTTTCTGTATGTTAATATTCTGTAATTTAATTTTAAACATTTGACACCATTTAAATAAAAATCCTGACTACTCTCATGGGAGTCCCCTAAAAAGGGGGACCCGGGGAAGCTTCCCCGCATGCACCTACATAAGTCGGGCCCTGACAATATATATGTAATATACATATATATATATATGTATTTAATGGACCACCATAACCAATAATTTTATATATTAAACTTTATTTTCAAAGATCTTTGTAAAACATTTTTATTTATGCAATGTATTGCCTAAATTGTGTTTCCTTGCGCTAAATACTGAATTTTTTACTCATACTTTGTTACCCCCCGACCCCTTTAACTCTGCCCTCTCCTACATTGTAAAGATCAAGATGATAAAATTTCCGTTTGTTAGTCAACATGTTTATTTCAACCCCTTTAAAATATCTGTATGTAAAGTTTTTTTATGTTCCCCCACTCTCTTCCTTCTCACCCCAAAGACTATCCTTGGTCAAAGATTCCATAAATATATAAAACTCGCTGTTCTTATACATAAGCTATCAAAGTAGCGCGTTGAAAGAACAGATACACCTGCTTTACTTGAAACGCAGAAAAAAAAATATAAGTATTACTGACTATGGAAGTTGCTTAGAGAATAGTTTTAATTGTGTGATGCATTTTCTCGCTGAACTATATTTGTATGCCAATAGAAGTTTGTGGAACATAAAAAAATTTATACAGGGATACGCAAACCAACAAGATACATGGCCGTTTGGGTGCGTAATTGATTATTTTTTTTAAATTATTATAGAAGGTAATTGATAAAACTGGATTTCTAAATGTGTTATATGTTTACCATACTGTTTACTCACATATCTTCCTGCCACATATCTTGCGCCTTATTTACCGGTAAAATTTCAGTACAGTTTTATAGATAGATAAATGTGTTGGAAAGTATTTCACAATCTATTCTTGAAATCTATTCTCACAATCTATTCTTCGTTCTTATTTTTATGAGCTTTTATTTTTTATGCTGGAGAAAGTTTTCAAAGTTTCCATACATACAAATACGCAGAGATAATAATTACTACTATTTGTTTATTAATATTATTTGTTTAAAAATTAAATGAAAAAAATAAAAATATCTTGAGAAGGAAAATTAAAACTGGTTTCATCCAAATCCTAAAACTTAAAAAAAGGATAAATCTTAAAAAGTGATAAAAAGTGTCATTTGATTTTTTTTAAACTCTTTCCAGTATAGTTGAAAAGAGTTTATAAATTCGGTTTGTCTGTCTTTCCTTCTGTCCGTGCTCTAATTCACATAAATTTAGTCCAATTGCCATAAAATTGATATATGCTATTTTTGTTTAATTTGGCATGTTCATTATTGAAAATGAAATGTGTAGCATGTAAGATTCGTTTACAGGGACACGCAAAAGAATGCCGTCACATTACGGTGAATTAGAAAAATCGTGTATGGTGTAGTTTAATGATATTACACTATTTTAAACATACTGGAATTTTTATATTTCACTAAGGAGTTGTACACTACAAGTAGGCGATTACTGTAGAATATGATGTGCATACAATTTATATTTCATTTTCAGGGACACACAAAAAAATTTGGCCTATGACCAATAATTGCTATAAGTTCGTTATCAGTTGCGGTATACGTTTTTAAATTTGACTGTTGTTATTATTATTTTTTTTTTTATATTATGTGGTGTTTATAAATTCAATAGGTCATATACTGGGAATCACTATCGCAAGTACAATTCCGTTTATTGACAGAAATTGCTGAATGGGAATTTTCCTGCGGAACTAAATTTTTGCATACATACATACAAAGTTCTAGAGCATATACAGGGCTGCACAAAAAGTAGATATTTTTCCAACTAACTGACAGCAATTGCAGAAATTGGGTTTTCAAATGCGTTATGTGTTTTCTAATTATTTATTTAGACACCACCTTTCTCCGTAATAAGTTGTAAAGTTTTGTTTCAATATTCTGAATGTATTGGAAAGTGTTTCATAATTTATACTAGACACATGATTTTTAGCTCATGTTTCTTTTTACAAATATTCTTTTTCAATTTCTCCAAAGAATGTTTGAAAAAAATACGGAGTCTTACTGTACTAAATATAAGAAAAAATACATGAATGCATTTCGAAATTATTAAAAATAGTGCTTAGTTTCCATCTGGTCTAAGAATGTTCAACTTGTGTCCCGCGGAGTTGCGAACTTATTGTTGTAAAGTTTAAATCCTTTTTATCTCTTTATGGCCGATGGACGCTGGAAGTTTTATGGGAGATAAAGTGAGGGGGGGGGGGAGGTATTACTCTTCACAGATATTTGAAATGGATTGTATTTTTCTCATTTTCAATAGGAGAATATATTAGGTACCTAAAATAATTCCTGTTATTGGAAAATTTTAAATGTAATTATTTTTCCTAGGTGGTGAGAAGGAGAAAAATGACACCCGAAAAAAAAGGGCACTTTTATTACAATGGAACTTACAAAAAGCACATTTATTTTGTATATTACTATGCAGACTCTCCATTGACCTATTTATACATAGTAATACCTGCACTAAGCGGAATCTTGCCTTAAAAAAATCCAAAGTTCTTTGGAAAATTTCTAATTCAAAATTATTATATTGCCCCTTATCATTTCGTTTTAAAGGGTTTCATTGTTAAAATTAAAACTTGCATTTAATCAGTAATACAGTCGTTCCCGTTTAAACGATTATTTTTAGTTCCAGAAATAATATTCGATTAAGCGGGGTTTTTGATTAAACGGGGAATCATAACTGTAATATGCGTAATAAAAAGGGAAAATACCCATCTACGGTATGTTTAATTAACAAAATAATAAATCGTTAATAGAATAACATAAACTAAAATAAATACGAATGCTAATATAAAGTAAATACTTATTAATTTAACGTCAGTATATTCATTTATATGGTTTACATCACACTTAATGCAGCTCGTTTGAGTTTGGTCAAAACTTTGCTACTTCTAATTTATGTTACTTATACTGCCTTTAAAAAATCGTTTAAAGTTGTTTGTTTAAGTGAAATTTTAAAGGAGTAAATATAGAGTTGTTTTTCGAATGAGTGCAATATATCACAACGACCATCTCGAGTCTCGAAGTGACGACGCATTGCCATTAAAGCCTGATTAACAGCAAGAAGCGATGGTGGTGAGATCAAGGTGGGGAAATCATTTGACCTGTCCATTATATACCTGCCGACCAAAATCATTGCAGGAAGAACTGAAAATTTGTTTTCAGCGTAAAGGAACCGGAAATGACAAAAGGTGGAAGAAAATTCTAGCTGAAACGGGCTTTCTGCGCCTATTTTCAAACATCGGTCACACAGTTCTTATTCGATTAAGCGGGGAGGTTCGTAAAAGTTATTTGGTTTAAGCGGGGGAAAATAACATAGAACCAATAGGAATAAATTCGGTTCCGGAGAATTCTATTCGAATAAGCGGGGTATTCGATTATCCGTGACCCGATTAAGTGGGGAGGACTATTATACATATGCACAAGTATTACACCTATAATTCGTTAATGATGCAATACTATGATCACTAATTAATTACACTAAAACCTGTAAAAATGAAATCCATGTATAACATAATCCTGCCTTAAACGGAGAATTTTATATTCCCAAATACAAAATATTACACAATTACACCTAGTAAAACCTGTCTAAAACAGAATTTGTTTTCGTACCTAGTGATCTCGTATTAACCGGTTTTATTGTAATATACAGTGGTACTGTACAGTGTTACTGATTAATTAATTCTGTAAAACTTAAATAATATATCTTTACTATCTCTAAACATGATTTAAGTATAAGAAATAGTGTACTTTATAAAAAAGAAACGCCTTAACATGTTTGGTTTTACTGTACTAAAACAATTGCCTGCCGAGACGAAAGGAAAGGTTGAAATAATTACTGCCACTTTGATTACATCAATAAATGTTTTTCTTTTAATGTTCTACATTTATCAGTAAAATAATAGGAATTAATAAAAATTCAAATTTGTTATCTGGAAGCTAAATTATAAGATCCAAAAATCCGCCTGTTTTTTTTTTTTTTTTTATGTATGGCTGGAAAAAAGGTTGTCAGTTTGTATTTTCTTCTTCTTTTTTTAAACAGGAATTTGCACATTTTGAAAATCTTATTAAAATTTGTTTTAATTCTTTTATTGCTCACAAAAAAAAAAAAATAAGTTAGAAGAATTATCATTTAGAAGAAGTTTTTTCCATTTATTTTGAATGCGCATTTGAAATACTTTATAATAAATCACTTTTTTTTTTGTGGTGGTGGTGGTGGGGGGGGGGGTGTTAGAATATTTTAATGTATTTTCAACTGGTATATTCATCAGGATAATGTACAATATATCAGCTATCTCAGATTTATATCATAGAAAATCAAAGAAAGCAGATGTTACACTAATTTGCATAATGAGAAATTACTATTATTATTATTATTATTTATAAAAGAAAAAATAATAATATTAGCATTAACTGAAATTGAGATGCGATGAATAACCCTATCTAAAAGTGTAACTAAAGTGTACTAAACGTTTAATTGAGATTCGTTGTATAGTGAGATCTATCGCTATGCGTGCGTTTTATAAAATGTAAATTTATTTAAAAAATCGATTACTTCCAGTTTAATTTTGTAATTAAATCATTACAAATTAATAAAATTTACAAGTTTATGTAACAGAAACTGTTTAGAAAAAAAGAATGCATTTAGAGGAAATGAAACATGCTTGTTATTACGAAGATATAAATTCTTTTCAAATTTAGATAAAATTTAATAGCATATAAAGCAAATTATACTACATTAACAGTTTGCAAACATTATTCTAAGCAACACGGAACACACACCTGTATTCCTGAAAACTGCTATTTCGTTACATACTTTCAGATGTTGTCTGGGATTAACTAGACAATCGTTTTCGAAAGCTATTAGTCAACTAGTTTTAAACGCCCATTCACGCCTCATAAAAGACAGTGGACAGACGTTTCAATCATTCAGTGTCAGAAAGAAGGGGAAAGAACTAAATCCCTTAGCACTTTTCAACTACAAAATCACATAACCCCTTCTACCTTTTCGAACAAGTTTTTTTTCCTATTCAAGGCCTTTTTAAGGTACATTTTTATAATCTAGTGAAACGCTCAATGGGTTAAACAATTCATTAAATTATTTTTTTTATAACAACACTGGTGAAACATAAATATCTAATTCGCAAAATTAATTTTTTTATTATATTTTTCTTTAAATTAATTTTAAATGTAAATTTCATTATTTACTAAATTTCTTTTTTTTATTTTTTATGGTTGCATATTTTAATAACGCGCGGAGGATACTCCAATCGCGGAGAACACACAACAAACAAATGGCACCCAAACTGATGTTACTATATGCAAAATACTTATAAATTCAGTAGAAAATGCATAAACATTCTAACCATATTTTATTTATTACAAAACTAGACTAAAAACCACAGGTATTTTGCTTCTTTAGAAAATATGTGCTGATACTTCTAGTTAAAATAATGTATATATGTTACATTTATTTTTATATTATTTCCCACACTGCTTTTTACAGCGTAAAATATGCTTTGCATTCTATTCTTAGTAAAATTTCACTGCTGAAGCACTCCATATAAAAAACCTGGAGAAATTATCCTACGCACAAACGAATATTTTCCCAGAAACTTACTTTTTATATGCTATAAAAATTAACGTATTTGATAATACTGCATTGAAATGAAGCTTTAAATATTAAAAGTCGCTTTAAAGTATTTTATTTTCATAATAGAAATGTATCTGTAAATTTTATTAGGGGAAGTTGGCTTAAAATGATCCTAGCGGGAAAAACGATCCACATAGGTTTTCTCCCAGACAGGTCGCGCTATCTACAGGTTAACACATAAACTACACTGTAAAAAAATTTTTGTAAGGTTACTAAGAATTTTGTAGGAAACTGGGATGCCTAGAACTTTTTATGTAACCACAACAAAAGATAATCATGTAAAATTACAAAAGTTTCTTCTGTAAGTGTTACTAAATATTGCTTAGTAAACATACTAGTGATTTTTTAGAGAGTTTCTCAAAAAAAAAAACTCTTGTAAATTTACTAAATATTGTTTAGTGAAGTTACTAATGCTTGTTTAGGAAGTTTACTAAATAAGTTTTAGTAAATTTATCAGTGAATATGTTGTAAACGTACTATCCATTTTTAGGGCGTTTTCTAAAAATTTTTCTGTAAATTTACTAAATATTGTGCTGTAAATTTACTAACAGTTTTTCAAGGGAGTTTCTCTAATTAGCTTTTGTAAATTTACTAAATATTTCTTAGTAAACTTACTAGCGATTTTTTAGGGAGTTTACTAAAGAATTTGTGGTAATTTTTCCAAAGATAGTTTAGTAAACGTACTAAGGATTGTTTAGAGAGTTTTCCAAAGAATTCCTTGTAAGTTTACTAAATATTGTTCAGTAAACTTACTAACGATTTCTAGGGAGTTTACTAAAGAATTTTTCGTAAATTTACGTAGGATTATTTAGTCAAGGTACTAACGTTTTTTTTAGGTAGTTTCCTAAAGAATACTTTGTGAATTTTCTAATGATTTTTTAGTACACTTACAAAGGAATTTTTAGTACATTGACTAAGAATTTTTTTTGTAAATTTGCGAAGGATTTCATAGTACATTTACTATGAATTTTTTTAGTATTGCACCCAAAACTTTACATATACTTTAGCAAAAAATTGTTGGTAACTTTATTAAAGTACCGTCAGAAAAATTGCCAATGATTTTTTAGTATTGTATCTAAAACAGTTTTTGTATTCTCGCCAGAAAGTTTTTGTAACCGTGCAAGAGGTATTGCAGTAAAGTCAAAATCATTCGACCAAAATAAGTAATATGGCCTAACGTGCTTTTCAGTAATACCATAGCAATTGCCAGAAATATTTGTATGTTATGCATTAAAAAACTGACTGAAGCTTCACTGTAGATATTCAAATAGGTACAATATCATTTCCATATTAAATGAGCATTATAACAACAGCAGTAAATAAGCAGATAAGCAGAAGCAGATCTTATGGTTTTTAGATAAATTATAAAAGCGAATAGAAACAATAATGAAAGTAAAGTATCATTACTGAGTTTATAAAATATGCCTAAATTTTTAAAAAATGTTATCGATACACTGTTAAAAATAAAGTATGATGTTTCACCAAGAAAATGGTGAAAAGTCGCTGAAATTTAGCTGCAACCAAGATATTGGCGATAAGTTTTACCAGTTTATTGGTGCTTTCTCAAATACCATTATATTAGTGAAATGTTAAACAATGATTCAGGTTTTTTTTATAAATCCAATTTTCTGGTGAAAGGTTGAACCATAAATCAAGATTTTTTTAAAATCCAATTTTCTGATAAAAGGTTTAACTATAAATCAAGTTTTTTTAAATCCAATTTTCTGGTAACAATTTGAACCATAATTTAGTTTTTTTTAATCAAATTTTCTGGTAAAAGGTTGGAGCACGAATCAGGATTGTTTTTAAATCCAATTTTCTGGTGAAAGGTTAAATCATAATTCAAGGTTTTCTCTATTCCAATTTTTTGCTAAAAGTGTGAATCACGATTCAGGATTTTCTCTCATCTTTATGGGGAATGGTTACACCGGATTGTAGCTTTCTTTTTTCCCCTCACTTTGGTTTTCAATTTATCATTTTATGGTGTAATAATAAACAAAATTTCAGATTATGCGAGATTATCTTGCAGTAGGAAAGCTTTTTTTTATTTTCATTAAACCGAAAATTTTTTAAGTTTTAATTATTGATTCTATTGTCTTTGAAATATATTTAAAAAACAACCATGTAAACCATTTTGATCTAATTTCACAAAATAATTACTTTTTTTTTTCCCACAAATATTACCATTCTGTTCTTTTACATTTTGGAATATTTCTTCGCACTCAGTTACACTTATAGTCCATTTAGTGTTTGCTTATTCACAAAGAAAAAAAAAATTCTTTAGATTTAAATACATACCCTGTTTTTATTATTGTTTTAATTAAAAAGCAACTATAAGTAGCAGAATCCATTTAACCTCTAATATCAGCTAGTACAAAAGTATTACTTTAAACTTTAAAAAGTTTTTTTTAATACACAATGTATTTCTACAGTATATTAAATACTTACTTTGAAGGGTTAATTTAATAACAGCAGCGTCGCCACCAAGCGACTAATTATTCTTACATATATAAGTATTTTTTCAGTATTCCTAAATGAATCTATGACGACGATTTATTTATTTTTTAACTGTACTCGTAAAAAAGAAAAATATTCACCAGCAGCAGCCTTACAATAGCTGAAAAAGAAATGGTTACAGACACTATTAAATAGCAACATATTTAAGTTTGTTTGCGGTATGCCGCTCCATTTATTGAAAATACAAATTATACAATCATTAAATTATATGTATAGTATGTCAGACTAATATTTACTGTAATATAATATCATTTTACATAGAGTTTCTCTCAGACAGTTTTAAGAGGGTGCTGCACTCTCTCTGACCATTCAGGTCATCAAATATAAAGAATTCTTGAAGCTTAGTATGTGCTAAATCAGGATTTCAAGTCTGGTAAAATGGAATAGATCCAAGCATCAGGTTAAATTCTCCATCTGTTTTAAATGAAAGAGTAAATATTTTAAGACATAAAATATTTCTTGTGCAAACATAACAATAATCAAATTTCACACAGGGGAATTAATCAAAAAATTAAACAGTATATCAATTCAAATCTCTTTTACAAGGAAATCTTCAGCATATAAAAAATCAATCAGTGTTCGAAATCATTGGTGATTCGCTGGTCCGAGAACACCAAAAATTCATTTGGACCAGTAATTTGAAAATTTTAGTGGTCAGCAGGAACAGTAACCCCCCCCCCCCCCTCTCTCTCACAGGGTGTCATAGGTAAACTTAAATTTTCCCGTCTCGGAGAAAACGGGAACCAAACACAAATCACACAATTTTATTTATTTTAAAAAATAAATAAAACTGCATTAAACCTTAGTCAATTGAAATATTGGAATTAAAATATCTAAATAATTTTATAGTTTTTCTTTATGTGCTGCTTATTTAATTTTTAGTTATAATTTTATATTTTATTAGGCTAAAAATTTTGGATAACTGCAAAGAAAGATTGTAAGAAAAAGCTGCAAAATTCTCCATTTGTTAGGTAAAAGGAAAATGTTGTGAAATTCTTAAATGTAGAAAAATATTGCAAAAAGCGTCAGTTGGTTGAGGGAAAAAAATCGTCAATCAATCGTGATTAACAAAAACTAATGCTTGCCATTTGGCAGCAATAGGGTGTTAACGATTTTAATCAACGATTAAATCATGATTTTAATTAACTGATTTTTTTTGGAAAATTTGTGATTTTAATCAATGATTTTTTATGGTCTATTTCAATGGTATGTAGGGAAAAATCATTTGTAATATTTTGGAATGATATGACACTATTTCAAGCATATAGAAATTGATACACATCACTGAAATGTACAAAAAGATGCTTACTATAGAACATGATGAGCATAGCATTAATCGTTTATTTATGGGGGGAAACAAAAGGATTCGCTTATAGGGAAGCAGGACGTTTCGGTTCCGACACTTCGGTCCCGCCGTTTCAGTCCCAAGACATTTCGGTCCCGAGACATTTCGGTCCCAAGATATTTCGGTCCCGGGACATTTCGGTCCCAAGACATTTCGGTCCCGAGGCATTTCGGTCCCGAGTCATTTCGGTCCCGAGACATTTAGGTCCCGAGTCATTTCGGTCCCGAGACATTTCGGTCCCTTCTCCAGGAAGCTGAAAAATTTTGTGCATTTGAAATGGGTGACATAATTTTATAGGGGACAATGTAGAGTTTTTTAAATAAAGGCCTTAAAATTTTAGTAACAGCTCAAACAAATTTCGTATGGTAATCATTTTAAAAAGTATGGGAGGGGGATTGACATTTTCTATATTTTAATGTATTATAAGTATAAGCTCCTGATAAATTAAAACATTTATAACTCGATCTATAATTATCGCAAAACACTCATATTTTGTATGGTAAACGTAATCTTTATAAAAGGAGGGACATTATCGGGTTTTTTAACTGAACTCCCTAAATTTTAGTATAACCCGAATATAAGGACTCGAAAACGCAAGCACTTGTAACACAGATCAAAACTGTCGCAACCCACACAAATTTCCTATGATAATCGTAATCGTTTTAAAAAGCAGGGGGGGGGGCTCTGTTGACTTTTTCTATATTTTAGTGTGCCTTAAGTATAAGGTCCTGATAAATTAAAACATTTATAACCCAATCTATAATTATCGCAAAACACTCATATTTTGTATGGTAAACGTAATCTTTATAAAAGGAGGGACATTATCGGATTTTTTAACTGAACTCCCTAAATTTTAATATAACCCGAATATAAGGACTCGAAAACGCAAACACTTATAACACAGATCAAAATTGTCGCAGCCCACACAAATATCCTATGATAATCGTAATCGTG
The DNA here is from genome assembly GCA_963932465.1 of Maratus speciosus. Taxonomy (NCBI): domain Eukaryota; kingdom Metazoa; phylum Arthropoda; class Arachnida; order Araneae; family Salticidae; genus Maratus; species Maratus speciosus. The sequence continues at coordinate 3,095,776 of OZ010787.1, forward strand.
TTAAAAAGCAGGGGTGTGGGAGTCTGTTGACTTTTTCTTTATTTTTAGCGTATCTTAAGTATAAGGTCCTGATAAATTAAAACATTCATAACTCGAACTATAATTATCGCAAAATACTCATATTTTGTACGGGAAACGTAATATTTATAAAAGGAGGGACATTATCGGATTTTTTAACTGAACACCCTAAATTTTAGTATAACCCGAATATAAGAACTCGAAAACGCAAACACTTATAACACAGATCAAACTTGTCGCAGCCCACACAAATTGCGTATGATAATCGTAATCGTTTTAAAAAACTGGGGGGGGGGGGCTCTATTGACTTTTTCTACATTTTAGTGTATCATAAGTATAAGGTCCGGATAAATTAAAACATTTATAACCCGATCTATAATTATCGCAAAACACTCATATTTTGTATGGTAAACGTAATCTTTATAAAAGGAGGGACATTATCGGATTTTTTAACTGAACTCCTAAATTTTAGTATAACCCGAATATAGGGACTCGAAAACGCAAACACTTATAACACAGATCAAAATTGTCGCAGCTCACACAAATTTCTTATGATAAGCGTAATCGTTTTAAAAAGCAGAGGGAAGGGGAGTCTGTTGACTTTTTCTTTATTTTTAGCGTATCTTAAGTATAATGTCCTGATAAATTAAAACATTTATAACTCGATCTATAATTATCGCAAAATACTCATATTTTGTACGGTAAACGTAATATTTATAAAAGGAGAGACATTATCGGATTTTTTAACTGACCGCCCTAAATTTTAGTATAACCCGAATATAAGGACTCGAAAACGCAAACACTTATAACACAGATCAAACTTGTCGCAGCCCACACAAATTGCGTATGATAATCGTAATCGTTTTAAACAAGTTGGAAATTGCTCATCAAACGTGGCAAATGAGGTGCGTTCGTACTATAACTAGTTTTATAATTATTTTTTGCACTCCATATTGCACTGAATGTGTATTTATTTGCAATTCATAAGTGCATAGTCTGTAACATCATTAAAATGCACTTGCAATAATTTTTTCCCATTCCCCTTATTGTAACGGAAAACTTTTGACTGTCCCTGTAATTAAGCTATACATCCGATTTTCATGAAATTTGAAATGGCTCGACAAAATTTTGCAGCAATTATATATTTAAAATTTCAGCCCATTCGGAAAGCTGTAACATCATTAAAATGCACTTGCAATAATTTTTTCCATTGGCTTTAATGTAAAGAAAAACTTTTGACTGTCCCTGTAATTAAACTATACATCCGATATTCATAAAATTTGAAATGGCTCGACAAAATTTTACAACAATCATATATTTAAAATTTCAGACCATTCAGTTGGATAGTTTTTGCTCTATTATATGCGGACGGACGGACAGACAGACGGACGGACAGACGGACTGAACGACGACTATAGGTGCTACGTATTTATATAATTACGAACGCACCTAAAAACCGGGGGGGGGTCTCTGTTGATTTTCTCTATATTTTAGTGTATCATAAGTATAAGGTCCTGATAAATTAAAACATTTATAACTCTCTATAATTATCGCAAAACACTCATATTTTGTACGGTAAACGCAATCTTTATAAAAGGAGGGTTATTATCGGATTTTTTAACTGAACCCTCGAAATTTTAGTATAACCCGAATATAAGGGCCCGAAAATCGCAAACACGTATAACTCGGATACAAATTGTAGCACACCATGCAAATTTCATATGGTAGAAGGAATCGGTTTTAGGAGTGAGTGGAAGTGGAGTTCTGTGGATACTTTATAGAAGCTCCTCATATTTTAGCCTATAATAAATATAAAGTCCAGAGAATTTAAAAACATTTATAAGTTGAGCTTTAATTTTCATATGCAAATGCCCATACACTGCACATATTTAATTGCGTATAATTTGGACACTATGTGATTAATAAAGGAAAAAAATCTGCAAATATTTTTACAAATCTTTATTTGATTCTATTATTTAACGGCCCATGAATTTTAGATGTATTGCATTTTACACATTTTTTAAAAGGGCTTCTTAACATGGAATTGTGATAAAGACACATTATTTTTAAAATTTGGCATCAGAACAGACAACTTTTTATTTCATTTAAATAATTATTTTAATTTACTATTTAAAAAAACTATTTAAAATTTTGCATTAATCTATTTACATGTAATATTGGCTGTATATTGATTGACTGTTTTTTTTAATATATAGTAGTAATATTAATTGTTTTTAAAATTGATACAAAACTATTAATTCATTCTTGTAGTTAATCTTTTCTTTTATAAGGTGTTAGAAATATGCATGGTAATACAACATTATTTTAAAGCCTGTCAATAAATAAAATTTTTGTGGGAAAAAAATTATATGGTATGAATATTACGTAAAAAAAAAATAATTTTATCATCATCCTTTATAAGTTGACCACTCCTCTAAGTTGACCACTGAAGTGCGGCACCGCAAGTGGTCTACTTACACAGGTTTTACTGTATTATACATGGAATTATACTAAAGACACAAATATATAGGTGCTGTGTATTAAAAAATTATTCTATGCCGAAGACGTCGACTGTTCGTTAAGTGGTACCTGGAATGGGGGGGGGGGGTAAACAGAAAATATACTCTGTTGATTCTTTCAACGCGCTGTATGGATAGCTTATGTATAAGGACATCAACTTTTATATATTTATGGAAACTTTGACCAAAGCTAGTTTTTCGGGGGACGAGAATGGGAAAAGACATGAAAAGAAAAGAAAAAATACTTTACATACAGAGATTTTAAAAGAGTTGAAATAATGACAAACAAATGAAAATTTTTAAATTAAATTGTTTTTTAAATGTATTCAAGTCTGCCTGATGTTTCATATTTAGTTTAAATAATATTTTAATTCAAACTTTAAAATGTGTTTGTATCCTAAGAAATATAAATATTAATCACATAACTTATGACTTCTTATTTTCACATCAAGAGGGGGGGGGGGGGCTGAAGAATTATATTATAAAAACAACTCTTTCGTTACCGAGGCTGAAATTATGCAGGTTCTTCATAGAACCAAAACGTCCGAAAACCAGTTGAAAAATTTCATACCCCCCCCCCCCTTCGTAGGAGTAATGTCAATGTAGAAGACATCAATCCTAGGAGTGGGAGGAAAAGAACGTAGAAAAGGATTAGCATTTCCCACTGCATGGGGGAAAAAGGGTAGAATTCCGACTGAATAGTACCTTTTTTACAAGGCACGAAATTCCCAGACAGTTTTAGAACAAAAATGTAAACATCTATTGTTACAAGTTATCCAGATAAAGGGAAATACCTTTACGATATGAACGTAACACATTATTCATACCGCTTTGTATTCAGGGCGACTTAAATTTTATACTTTTTTAAATATTTTGATACACAGCCATTCTTCAAAATTGTCATTATAGCATGAAATTAGAGATGTTCAAATGTTGCTGTAATGTGTTTCAAAATATTTCGGAATTCATCGAATCTGGAAATGCAATCACTATTGAAAAAAATTTAAAACCTCGTTGATTTGTCTCAAAATTTGAAGAATTAAAGAATGTTTTCCTTTAGAATTTTGAAAGACGAACTAAGCACACATTACATAAAAAACCGTGCCAACCTAACATAGGTTTTTAGATAAAAAATAATTTTCTGTGTAATGGAAAAAAGATGCAATATAGAATATTTCTAACTTGATATAAATCCGAATATTAATAAACATCTTACAAAAATAAATAAATAACCATTCTTTTTTTTTCTCTGTACAGACTTTTTTTCTGTAATCTTACAACATATATTATTATTATTATTACTATTATTATTATTTAACATTTTAAAAGTGGTTACTGTTAGCCATACATCTGGCGCGCCCATAACGGCTCATAAATATTTAAAAATATTGACATACAAAATAGTTCATATATTTAAATTAATAACATTATTAATATACATTACAAATTTCTACTTTAAAAAAGTCCTTCCGGCCAGTGTCGGGAGGAAGAGGTAGCTTTCATAATCCTTATTTTAAAAAAGCCAATTTATATCATGCAAACACACGAAGCTCAATTTAGTGGAAACCGAATATAGGAGATTCAATACTAATTTTTATCAATATAATGAATGAGAATTTCGCGAAATTAGTCAGATTTATCCAAGCTGCTTTTCTTTAAAGTAACTTATATTTGGCTGACAAATTCGGCAATTTCTTAAAGTGCCTGTCATTTTAAGACAACATGGTGGATGAGGCTAAGCGGTGAACTTGGTCGAGACCTTAGTAATTGCTGTGCACATGCTCACTCATATCGGAATCGGTTAATATATAGGAGTGCTGTCGCATGCAAAAAATCAGATTTTTCAAAATGTCACCCACAATAGAAATTGAAACTGCTATATCTGAGCCATTTTTTAAGGTAAAGACAAACAAAAAATGCTCCTGAATCCTTATATCAAGATCAAATACTTAAGAAAGAAACCTTTTTCAATTTCTAATTTTTTTGCACCTCACTTTAAATATATATATATATTTTAATTTAATGGCCGCCATTTTGAAACAAGATGGCTGATGAATCTGGCCAGCGAACTTGGTCGAGGTGTTGATGTATACTATCCACATGCCTTCTTACATCGAAATAAGCGAATACGTGTGTTATCGCGTGACAAATACAAGATCGTTTCAAAATGTTAGCCATGCTAGAAATTCAAAGTGCTATAAATCAACCATTTTTTAAGATATCAACAAAAGAACAAATTTTCAGAAACAAAAACTGCTCCGGAATCTTTGTATCAAGGCCAAACACATAAAAAAAATCTTTTTCATTTTCCAATTTTTTAATACCTCATTTTGAATTTTAAATTTAATTTTTTTTAAATGGCAACCCTTTTCAAACAAGATGACGAATGAAGCTGGCCAACGAACTCGGTCGAGACATTGGTATGTACTATGTACAGACCAAGTTACATCCAAATAGGTTCATAAATACGCCTGCTATCGCGTGACAAAAATCAGGTCGTTTTAAAATGTCAGCCACAAGAGAAATTCAAAATGCTATTACTCAGCCATTTTTTTTTTTAGATATAGACGAAAGAAAAACTGTTCCGGAATCTTTGTATTAAAGTCAAACACATACAAAAAAAAAATCTTTTTCATTTTCCAATTTTTTGGTATCTCATTTAAATTTTTTTATTTTTTAATTTTTTTTAAATGGCCGCCATTTTGAAACAAGATGGCGGATGAAGCTGGCCAACGAACTCGGTCGAGATATTTGTATGTACTATGTACACACCAAGGTACATCCAAGTCGGTTCATAAATACGCCTGTTATTACGTGAGAAAAATCAGGACGTTTCAAAATGTCAGCCACGCTAGAAATTCAAAATGGTATAACTCAGCCATTTCTTAAGATATAGACGAAACAAAAACTGCTCCCGAATCTTTTTATCAAGGTCAAACACATAAGAAGAAAATATTTTTTCAATTTTCAATTTTTGGTACCACATTTCAAATTTAAATTTTTCTTAAAAATTTAAATGGCCGCCATTTTTAAACAAGATGGCGGGTGAAGCTGGCCAACGAACCCGGTCGAGACATTGGTATGTACTATGTATAAACGAAGTTACATCCAAATCGGTTCATAAATACGCCTTTTATCGCGTGACAAAATTCAGGACGTTTCAAAATGTCAGCCACGCTAGAAATTCAAAATGCTATAACTCAGCCATTTTTTAAGATATAGACGAAACAAAAACTGCTCCGAAAGCTTTGTATAAAGGTCAAATACATAAGAAAAAAATATTTTTCCATTTTCAATTTTTTGGTACCACATTTCAAATTTTAAATTTTTAAAAAAATTTTAAATGGCCGCCATTTTGAAACAAAATGGCGGATGAAGCTGGCCAACGAACTCGGTCGAGATATTGGTATGCACTATGTACACACCGAATTACATCCAAATCGGTTCATAAATACGCCTTTTATCGCATTACAAACTTTAGGACGTTTCAAAATGTCAGCCACGCTAGAAATTCAAAATGCTATAACTCAGCCATTTTTTAAGATATAGACGAAACAAAAACTGCTCCGAAATCTTTGTATAAAGGTCAAATACATAAGAAAAAAATATTTTTCCATTTTGAATTTTTTGGTACCACATTTCAAGTTTTAATTTTTTTTAAAAATTTTAAATGGCCGCCATTTTGAAACAAAACGGCGGATGAAGCTGGCCAACGAACTCGGTCGAGACATTGGTATGTACTATGTACACACCGAATTACATCGAAATCGGTTCATAATTCCGGGAGTTACAGTGTGACATAGGTCAGATATATATATATATATATATATATATATATATATATCAATTTTGAACGGAGGTTGGTTTCGGGGTCTGGGGGTCATGATCGATGAAAATATACCAAAATTTTTTGAAATCGCTTTCCTCCGAACGGCTGCAATAGGTAGCTTTTTTGTAAAGAAAGCTACCTAATAAAATCGATACATAATATATTTTATATTCAATTTATCATTATATTTTATAGTAGTTAACTGAAACTTATCCTTTACCTGTTTATTTTTATATTTAAAGTTACCGAAATGTAAAACTATTAATATAATTATTAATAAAAGTAAAATAAAAATATATTATTATTTTTCTGGGAAAGTGGGAGGAAAAGGGTAGTATAAAAAAAAGTCCTTCCGGCCAGTGCCGGGAGGAAGAGGTAGCTTTCAAATACCTTATTTTAAATAAGCCAACTTATATTATTCAAACACACGAAGCTCAATTTAGTGGAAACCGAATATAGGAGATTCAATACTAATTTTTATCAATACTAATCATTATGAATGAGAATTTCACGAAATTAGTCAGCTTTATCCAAGCTGCTTTTATTTAAAGTAACTTATATTTGGCTGAGATGTTGATGTATACTATCCACATGCCTTCTTACATGGAAATAGGCGAATACGTGTGTTATCGCGTGAAAAATACAAGATCGTTTCAAAATGTTAGCCATACTAGAAATTCAAAGTGCTATAATTCAACCATTTTTTAAGATATAAACAAAAGAACAAATTTTCAGAAACAAAATCTGTTCCGGAATCTTTGTATCAAGTCCAAACACATAAAAAAAACTTTTTCATTTTCCAATTTTTTAATACCTCATTTTAAATTTTAAATTTAATTTTTTTTAAATGGCAACCCTTTTGAAACAAGATGGCGAATGAAGCTGGCCAACGAACTCGGTCAAGACATTGGTATGTACTATGTACAGACCAAGTAACATCCAAATCGGTTCATAAATACGCTTGTTATCGTGTGACAAAAATCAGGTCGTTTTAAAATGTCAGCCACAATAGAAATTCAAAACGCTATAACTCAGCCATTTTTTTAGATATAGACGAAACAAAAACTGTTCCGGGATCTTTGTATTAAGGTCAAACACATACAAAAAAAATCTTTTTCATTTTCCAATATTTTGGTATCTTATTTTAAATTTTAAATTTTTAAAAATTTTTTAAATGGCCGCCATTTTGAAACAAGATGGCGGATGAAGCTGGCCAACGAACTCGGTCGAGATATTTGTATGTACTATGTACACACCAAAGTACATCCAAATCGGTTCATAAATACGCCTGTTATCACGTGACAAATATCAGGACGTTTCAAAATGTCAGCCACGCTAGAAATTCAAAATGCTATAACTCAGCCATGTTTTGAGATATAGACGAAACAAAAACTGCTCCCGAATCTTTGTATTAAGATCAAATACATAAGAAAAAAATATTTTTTCAATTTTCAATTTTTTTGTACCACATTTCAAATTTAAATTTTTCTTAAAAATTTAAATGGCTGCCATTTTTAAACAAGATGGCGGATGAAGCTGGCCAACGAACTCGGTCGAGACATTGGTATGTACTATGTACAAACGAAGTTACATTCAAATCGGTTCATAAATACGCCTTTTATCGCGTGACAAAATTCAGGACGTTTCAAAATGTCAGCCACGCTAGAAATTCAAAACGCTATAACTCAGCCATTTTTTAAGATATAGACGAAACAAAAACTGCTCCGGAATCTTTGTATAAAGGTCAAATGCATAAGAAAAAAATATTTTTCCATTTTCAATTCTTTGGTACCACATTTCAAATTTAAAATTTTTAAGAAAATTTTAAATGGCCGCCATTTTGAAACAAAATGGCGGATGAAGCTGGCCAACGAACTCGGTCGAGACATTGGTATGTACTATGTACATACCGAATTACATCCAAATCGGTTCATAAATTCGAGAGTTACAGTATGACAAATGTCAGATATATATATATATATATGGATATATATATATATATATATATATATATATATATATATCAACTTTTGAACGGAGGGTGGTTTCGGGGTCTGGGGGTCATGATCGATGAAAATATACCATAATTTTTTGAAATCGCTTTCCTCCGAACGGCTGCAATAGGTAGCTTTTTGTAATGAAAGCTACCTAATAAATAAATAAAAGACAAATATAAAAAAGCTTAGTTTTGTCAGTTAAAATTTACAAATGAAATTAATTAAAGTAATAGCTACATTATTATATAAAATAAAAATAATAATCTTATTACAAAGAAATAGGCCCAGATTCAATAAAGTTAGCTCACAAAAATCGTCTTCAAAGGGTGAGAAGACTTAAAAAAATGCAATAATTATTTTAAAAAAAAATGAAGTGGTGGGTGGAGTTTTCTGAAAACAAAATATTTTTCATAGCACGCCTAGTTACCAAATCACTATTGTTTTCCCAATGTTTATAATGGTAAAGTAACTTACGAAAACAAATTTATACGATGCAACTTTGTATTATAAAAATAATAAGAAAAATTAAATTTGTGCTTCAATAAATATATCTTATTTCTGAATTATTAAAGGAGAGGGTGTAGAGGGGTGATTTAAGGGAATATTTGCATATAATATCTTATAAGTGTCTAATTGTATTATTGAAGACATTTATGATTAATCTAATTGGAAAAAGAAAAAAATAAGCACAGTTTAATTATTTAATTAATGATAATTTAAACGTTCTAAAAATGTATGAAAACAGCCAAAAAACATTGTACAGCAGTTGTATATATAAAATACCTAATAGTAATAATAAATAATAAAGCTTAAAAAATCCATTCTGTTAAATAATAATAGTTAAAAAAAAAAAAAAAAAAGACAATGTCCCCTGTAAAATTATATCACGTTGTTCAAACAAACAAAGTTTCAGCTCGCTGTGATTTCATAATCACGAGTTATAAAAGTTTAAATTTATCGGACTGTTATATTCAGCTTTTTATAAAATTTGAGGGGAGGGGATACTTTAAGGGCCCAAATAATGTTCAAATTGCAGCGTTTGGCGGACCCACGACAATTAGAATCCGAGTTATAAGGTGGTGAGTACCAAAATTGCAAGGGACCGAAATGGCCAGGGACCGAAATGGCCAGGGACCGAAATGTCTCGGGACCGAAATGGCCAGGGACCAAAATGGCCATGGACCGAAATGTCTCGGGACCGAAATGGACAGGGATCGAAATGTCTCAGGACCGAAATGTCTCGTGACCGAAATGTCTCGTGACCGAAATGACCAGGGACCGAAATGGACAGGGACCGAAATGGCCAGGGACCGAAATGTCTCGGGACCAAAATGGCCAGGGACCGAAATGTCTCCTGACCGAAATGGCCAGGGACCGAAATGTCTCGGGACCGAAATGGCGGGACCGAAACGGCGGCACCGAAGTGTCGGGACCGAAATGTCGTGTACCCGGTTTTCGCTATGTATATGCGTTGATACACATAGCAGCAACGAAATCGGGAATAATTTTTTTTTTTTTTACAAATCTTGTTGTTAAAACTGTGTTTATTTTTATACAGGGTATCTCTTCTTATCGTTTACCAAAAGCTAATTTCTAAATCGTTAGTTTTAGTGGTATTGTTCCAATTGCAAAAATGTTTCAGATTTTGTTATGCATCATTTAAAATCTAATTTGCGTTAAAATAAGTGCTTTTTAAATAGTTAAGAAATTAAAATTTTTTCACAACGTCTGGGTCCTATAAGCTTCATTCAGAAAAATTTCTCCATGTTCTAACTACTAAAGCAGCAAAAATTTTATTTTCATACAGCTAAAACTTATTGAGTTATGATACTTAGAACTTCGACGTTTTTGTCACCATAAACAAAAACGTGTTTTTAGTGCCAGAAAAGCTGAAAATGCATAAAGTTAAACGTATCATAACTAGGTAAGTTTTGTCCTGTAAAAATTAAGTTTTTAAACAAAAACTGATTTTAATGGTGTGGATTCACCCTAACAAAAAACAGTGTCTATACGTACGTCCCAAAATTATTTCAAACATTTTGTTTAAAGGCCTTCTAATTAAAACACCCGTTGGCATCATACACAACCATTAGTTATACGTTCAAAAAATAACAGGTTGTTGGAACCTGTTACTTGTGCAAGCGTGGGACGATGCAACCTGTTAACCAAAAGTAACTCAATTTCCCATCTCTACTGGGGACAAAATTTATAAATTAATTATTCAGTAAAAATAAATCCACTTTTAAAAAGTATTAAGTTAGAACTTAACTAAAGACATTTAATTAGTCTTTATTAAAAAAATACTGCAAAAATTTTAAATTGTTTAAATATCAGTGAAATGAACGCTTTGTTTTAGATGTAGATACGTCCAAGGAGAGGATGTTCGTCATAAATTCATTAAAAGGTTATAGTTAAATATTAAAATAATTTTGTCTAAAATGTATTGAATAGCATTCTTAGAACTTAAATATACATATGAATGAAAATATTAGGAAATTTGCTACATTTCCTATCATGTATCCCTTCTGGACCGTAAAATGTGCCTTTTTGTGAGAATTACCCTAATATTAAAAAGGCAGAAAAACCAACGTTTAAAAATGCACAAATAATACATGAAAAGCAGCAAACAGCTGTTTCGAATCTACTAGCGAGATTCTTCTTCAGTGCAAGATAGGGAAAAGGGAACAGCGTGCTAGAAAAAGCAAGGCTGAGCAAAGTTATAGACATAGACGCGCTGGCTTATATACCCTATGTGGCTAGCGAAGGCGTCAAAAACAACCAATGAGAGAGAATCAGTGGAAACGACTGGGTGGACAAGTAGCGACATCTACTGGAGAAGGAGAGAAAAAGAAACCAAAAGAGGGGAAATTAAATTAATGCTTTCCAAATACTTGGAAAATTAGGAGTACTAGATAAGTCATTGACTAAAGAGTGAGAGTTTTTAATGATGTGGTAAGCCTCCCAAAAATCAAGATCAAGGTTAGAAGAACATTTTTGGATAATGATGGCTGAGGAAAATCGAACATATGTTGAGAAGACCAGGAATGTTGAGCAATAGAAGAACATTTGAGCTCCTGATTTTTTACATAAACTTCATGCTCTTTTAAACGAAATCTAAGTGCACGTTTAGTCTGGCCAATATAAGAAAGGCCACACTGGCAAGAGATTTGGTAAATACCTCAGTTATCTAGGCGATCAACGGGGTGTTTGAGATTTGAAAAAGTAATTTTATTAACAGGAGAAAAAATAACATTAAAATCAAACCTTCTTAAGATTTTAGCAACTTGCTGACTGATTTTTTGAAAAAAATGATAACACAACTGAAGTATTAGAGTTGGAATTAGAATGATTTTCCGAATGGACGGATTTCGTCAATTTCTTATAAAAAGAAAGACAGTTATTGATCTCAATTTCAGAAGTAAATTCAATGCAGGGATCAATGAAATTCATAATAGAGAGAATATGATTAATATCCGAATTCATTTCAACCAGGACATAAACATCATCAACATAACGAACATAGAACGGAAATTTTAAAATTTCTAAAAGTTTGACCTCAAAATAGAACATATAAATATCGCATAAAAATGTACTAAGAGGATTACCCATAGCCAAACCGTCAATCATACGAAAGAAATTACCATTGAAAACAAAAGTATTTTGCGACAAGCAAGCGCGAGTGAGAAGGATAAGCTCCTCGATTTCAAAATAAGAGAAATGGAATTCACAAAGCCTTTTCTTGAAGCAATTTAAAGCCCTCTAAACCGGAACGTTTGTAAATAATGATTTAACATAAAAAAACCATCATGTGACCCTGCGGCTTAAAATTATGAAGTTTTTTAACAAAATCAAAAGTATTCTTAACAGTGAAACAGTTACTGCTTAAAAGTGGGGAAAAACAGAAACTAAATATTTGGCAAGCTTATAAGAAACTGTACCGATGCTAGAGACAATAGGTCTAAAAGGAATGTCAGGTTTATGGATCTTAGGTAAAGCATAAAACCTGGCACAATGCGCAATAGACGGAATAAGAGACTTCTTAAAGTTAGCAGGAATAATTGAAGAAGACTTGATGGCAGACTTAATAGAGTTAATTTCACTAGTGGAAGGGTCTTTGCGGATATCCACATACGGACCATCATTAATTAATTTATGGGATTTTTCCAAATACGTAGATTTGTCGAGACGCACAATCTGACCACCTTTGTTGGCCTTAGTAATAATTAAGTTTGGATCAGAACGCAAATTTTTCAGACATTGTTTAACAGGATGTTTAAGATTGGGTTGGGTTGGGTTGATTGTTGACGGCCGATTATCTACTCGAGGGATATAGGCCCTTAAGACTGGGTTTATAATCATTAGAATTGAGATCAACAGTATTGGCAATAAGATGACTAATGGGCACTTTTTGAGAACAAGATAGAGCGCTATGCTTAAAGGCTCTTTCAATAGGAGCAATAAGATTAGGTAAGAAGTAATAGCAGAGACAGAAAAATTGTTATTCAATTTGAGAGCATCGAGCTGATTATTACTTAAAGGAACACTAGAAAGATCGACAACAGCATTTTGGTTAACAAGAGGCAAGTTCCTGGAGTTATTAGCGACAGAACGTTTTTTGCTATTCGCTATTTTTACCCTCATAGGTTTTAAAAAAGAAAAAGGGAATAATATCGTACACATTTATATGAACTGGAAGTAGTTTATAGAATAATGATGTGGTAGTAGATGATTTGGAAGTAGGGTAAAATGAATTATTGGAATAATTTTAAAAGACAGATGACAAATTAATGTTATCGTATGAGTATTTAATAAAGTAGGTTTTGTAAATTATATTAGATGGGGGAAAATTATAGAATACTTTTAAGTTAGGGCGGAATTTTCAATTTAGTTATATATATATTATTTTTTTGCATTAAGAAAATGGTAGTAGTATTTATATGCTTTAAAAGTTCAAGTGTATAAAAAATTATTTTACTTTTTCTTCATTGTTTTCCTTGTTATGTAGTTACAGTGAAACCTCGATCTATCGTTCCCGCAACCATCATTTTTCCGCATTCACCGTTTTATTTCGATGGTCCCTGCACAAATTATATTTAAATAATGTTAATGAAACCCTCATGCATCGTTCTTCAAAAAGTCGTTTTTCTCCTCACCGAAAGGAAATTGAAGGTTAAGCGGATCTATATGACATACAAACTGGAATTACTTCTTTTATTCTAAAATAACTCATTTGTGCTCTTTTAGGAGGGAAAACAAGGATTAGCGCTGATATTGAGGAGTGTATGTATGTGTAACTGTGTAAATAACTGAATGCGGAACAGGTATTCTTGTTTGGAGAATGGGTTATTCTATTCTGTGTAAGGGATAGGACGGAATCATCCACTTCGGCCAACTGACACATTCTTTTACATTCCTGGCAAATCTGTTGTGTGCAGTACACGTGTTTAGTTTCCAGAGTGTGGACTTTCAATTTAATGCGGTTCTGCGCTAAATTTCATGTGTTCTGTGAATTTTAAGAACGCAAACAAATCTGAACCTTAGAAGAAAGGCTTCACATGATAGATGAGGTGGAAAAGAATCATTTAGAGAAAAAAAAATTAACATCGCTAAACGTTTAGGTATACCGCCGTCAACCCTGAATTCGATAATTTAGAAAAAGATAGAAACTAGGGAGCAGGCTGATAAGTATGGAACTTCTGCAAAAAAAGAGACAAACTAGCAAAATGTCTACTTACAGGGAGTTGGAAAGACTTCTCTTTGCTTGGTACAAGCAGGCTCGTGCGTCAAATATTCCTCGGATGGGAACATTCTTCGAGAGAAGACACTTGAAATAGCTGCCTCATATGGCATGGATACTTTTCTGCATCAAATGGGTGGATTTAACGTTTTAAAATTAGCCAAAGATTGGTGGTATCCAGGAAAGTACGCGGCGAAAGTGCCGCAGTCGTAAGTACTGATGCCTTAGAAATGTGGTTCGCAAAACTTCCGAAGTTGCTAGAGGGATACAAGGATTGTGACATCTTTAATGCAGACGAAGCAGGCCTGTTTTAAAATGCTTGCCAGAGAGAATGCTAGTGTTAAAAGGAAAGTCTTGTCATGGTGATAAACATTTCAAAAAAGACTTACAGTGCTATTATGCACGAATAAGGACGCTTCTGATAAACGAGTACCCCTCGTTATTGGTAAATCTGATAGACCTCGATGCTTTAAGAATGTAAAGAAACTGCCAGTAGTCTAACATTCGAATGTCAAAGCATGGACGATATTTTTACAAAATTTCTTCATGACTTTGTTAGAACAATCGGTGCTCAAAAAAGGAAAATCATTCTATTTATTGACAATTGTTCAGCTCATTCACCAGGTGCGTCGTCTTTGAAAAATATAAAATTCAGTTTCTTCCTAGCTAATTGTACATCTGTCGTACAATCTCTTGATACCGGGATAATCAACTGTTTTAAGCAATTTTACAGGAGAACGCTAGTGAAAATATCTTTAGTTGGAAAAAGCAAAAGAACCTACTCCAAAAATAGACCTTTTGCAGGCTGTTCAATATTTTGTACTTTCAGCATGACATGAAATAATCTTTTCTGTCATACAGAATTGTTTCGTGAAATGCGGTTTTGTGCGAAAAATTGATGAAGAATACTCAACAGAAGGGAAAGAAAATAATGATGATGATGAGGATAATGCAGATGAAGAGTGGTTGCATGTAGCAGAGGATGTATCTGGTGTGACATTTAGCGATTACACTGGGCAACAATTTTTAACTTAATTTCTGTTGACTTCGAGTTTTCAGATGTTTTTAAGTCAAAAAAGCGTGCTGATTTCAAAACTGTAATTAGTTTTCTTCTATAACGTCAAGTTTTTTCTCTACAGCTTATATTAATGTGACCACTCAACGCTGAATCGGTCGTGAGTGATAGGAAGAAAAAAGCTTCAGAAGACTTAGAATCAAGACTGCACGAGAAACGTTGGCTTGAAAAGGGGGCTAAGGTATCCTACTTCCGATCAAGAGAAAGTATATTTCTTCAATACTTTCGAAATGACGGTGGATTTGTAACTGACTGGCGACTGTTCATCGATAGCTCAAAGTGAACTTTGAAGTGCGTGCTCCTTCACAATGGAAATTTATTTGGAGCATTCCCAATATGACCAATTCAGTTTATTTGTGCGAAGAATATGAGGATATAAAGAGAGCCATTGATTTATTGCAATATCACATGCACTAATCGATCATCTGTGTTGACCTAAAAATGGTCTGCTTCTTTCTTGGCCAGCAACGTGGATATACCAAGTATCCCCGTTTTTGTGTATGTGAGACAGCAGAGCTCGTGAGAAGCATTGGTTCCAGTTGAACTGGCCTCCAAGATCTGACCTCAAACTTGGTGATCCAAACATTTTGAATCAGCCACTTGTCGACACAAATAACATCATATTTCCATCTCTGCATATAAAACTGGGTCTAATGAAGCAGTTCATGAAAGCTTTGTCAATCGAAAGAGACTGTTTCAAGTATATCATTTCGAAATATCGAAACATGTCTTTTGAAAAGATAAAGGCAGTGGTATTTGATTCGGCAGATTCGGCAGCTCATTAAAGATGAACATTTCATCGGAACAATGACAGATCTCCAAAAGAATGCTTGTTTGACATTCAAAATCCTTGCAAAGACTTTCTGTTAGAAATATGCGAGTAGAAAATTACACTGAAATTGTCCAGAAACTTTTAGAGAGCTTCAGAATGCTTGATTGCAACATGAGTTTCAAACTTCATTTTCTCCATAGCCATCTTGATGATTTGCCAGAAAATATTGGTGCAGTCATTGATGAGCAAGTGTGAGCGATTCCACCAAGATTTAACCTCATGGAAGAACGGTATCAAGGTAGATGAGATAAACATATGATTCTGACTATTTTCCAAGCATTAAGAGAGATTGTACACAAATTGAACACTCTAGTAAAAACTAAAAGCGAACATTTTTATCTTAATATGTACTTTTTTCGTTTTGTAAAAGGTTTTTACTACTTGACTGAACACAATGTAGGTTATAGTAAGTATATCTAGCCATTGAAGGAATAATATATTTGGTATTTTTTCTCTCTTTATTTTCTTTTGCATTCACATTATGAATGATTTTGGTGGTATCCTGTAGCTTAAAAAGTTGACATGATAGAAAATAACTGGGGTCATTTTTGGATTTAGATGCGAATAATTAGCCAATAACAAGCACCAGATTTAAGTCAACAAAATATGTGTTCCCCAGTGTTATATTTCCATTGATCAAGATGTTTTGACATGTGGTGTCCTAAGCATAGAAGAAATGTGCGTTGATGCAAAAAATGAAAATGTTGGCAAAGAAGCAGAGGATAATGTTCATGCCGATGATGCTGAGCCTACATCAGTGTCAAGTCTCTCTGATGCAATTAAGGCATTACAAATTGTACGAACTTTTATACATGCACATGCAATTACAGAAAAGAACCATAAAAATGTTGTACATCTTGAAAATTTAATGTTTAATTTTAAAAATGAACGAAAAACCCAACATAAAATTACTGACTTTTAAAAATAATTATCAATTTTCTACTACTTCGATTTATTTCTTTTACTGTTTGGTAAGTAATAAATTAGTATTTATTAGTATATATTAGTAATGCATCAACATTTTTTTTTTCGTGTTTTGACGTTAACACCCATTCATCGTTTTTTTTCGTGTTTTGACGTTAACCCGCATTCATCGTTTTTTTTTTTTTTTTTTTTTTTTTTTTTCACGCACCCCTCGAAAAACGATGGATCGATGTTCTACTGCATATGATTTTTATTAAAATTATAGTAATGTAATTATATATATTTATGTTGTGATGAAATATTTATTGCGTTTTGAGGGGGTAAAAATGTTGGCCGAAAAATTGATCGAATTTGGAAAATTTTGTCTAAGCAACCTCCAAGCAAAGTTTAAAATAAACTTTTGGAACTTTTGGTTCCACTGTAAAAGGGAATCAAATATTGCATTTTAGGTTAAACAATTTGAATATCTGGCAGCTTATACTTAGTTAATTGATGGATTAAAATTTATAATTCGGAAATAAAAATTTGAGGGTTTAGCAAAGGACCAACTAGTGAGTTAATAATTATCAAAACGTTTAAAATAAACTTTTGGAAAATTTTGCAACAACACTTACTTTCAAAGAGCACAAAATAAATTATCTATCTTAAAACAGGAGTCCATGCAAAGTATAGATGAGTTCGCGAAGTTATTTTATGTTGTTGCAGCGAAATATGTACAAATTTCAGGACATGCGGATAAAAACGGAGCACAGGAATTTAAGAAAATGGTTAAAATTACGACATTTCTGGATTCAATAAGGCCAGTCATCGCCTTGGAGCCTAGGAAATTAGCACCGAATTCGAAAAAGCTTTTATAGTAGCGAAACATATTGAACATATAATTTATCAAATAAATATGTTATAAATAATGTTTTTGCGTTTTAAAGTAACGATTTGTTTTCAAACAAACAGTCGCAAGAAATCGAGATTTTAAAATGCTTATAAATCCTTTAAATTCTTAAACAAGTTTTATTTAACGATACTTGATGACATCGCCCTCTCCATACACTGCACACATTTAATAGACACTTAAATAAAAAACTAAAGGATAAAATTATTTCATATTGCATTTTAACTACTTTGACTTTTATCTACTTGAATGCACATAAATGTAACGCAATGCATTTATCAGAAAGACACTTTACATAAATCCACAAACTTCGACTTTCTGTCAATGTTTTAAAAAGCGTCTAAAACTTACATATGCATGACAATTTAAATAATCAGATGAATCTGAGATTTAAAAAATCTACTTAGAAATTTAAGAGAAAAGAAAATACATTGGAGGATATTCCAAATATGGGTTTGAGGCTGAAAAAAGTCACGTGATACCGGTAATTTACCCTAGGAACTTCTAAATGATGAGAAAGGAAGATACTACTGCTTTGCCTCATGAACTGTTTCATTGGCTAGCGGGGATTTACATTACACGTCTACGGAGCCTTCCCTTCTTTACGCTAGAAGTTTTTACCTTGACCACCCCAGGTAAAAAAATCAGAGAAAAACCTTTAAAATTTTTGAGATGTTGCAGCCATTTTGAAGGTTTCAGCGGGTATCTTTAAGGAAAATGAAAACTAAAAGTTTTCTTAAGAGAAGTATACCGCTTTTTAAAAGATTTCATACAGGTTTATTTCTGTAAGTCATCACCTCCAAATTATCTTCAATGACTTAGAAAATTTTCGTGAAATCGCTTGAAATATTTTCAGGGAAAAAGAAAACTTTTTCTCATGCAGGTAATATGAAGGTTTTACTTGAAAGTTTTATAAAGTTTTATTATTGCACATTATGGTATCTAAGATTTTGATATGCCTGTGTTTCCTCATTAATAATTTTAATAAATTTCTAAATTAATATTTTAGATAATACACGGAAATCTAACGTCTTCCATCGGTACAATAAAAATTTTTTAACTTCTGAAATTATTACAAGTAACATTATTACCTCTAACACGCTCAAAAATTTTAATCTCAGAAAATTCCCCCTAAAAAGAAAAACAAATCACGAAGTTATTTAGAAGCCCTTTTTGACCTTAAATTTGTCACAATTTTTTCTAAAATTATAACCAGGAACAATAATTCACCCCAACTCTAACACGCTAAAAAATTTCAATCTCAGAAAATCCCCCTCTATAAAGAAAATAATAATCACGAAATTATTTCAAAGTCTCCTTTTTATCCTAAAATTTTGCATAAATTTCTCTTAAATTACCACTA
The DNA here is from genome assembly GCA_963932465.1 of Maratus speciosus. Lineage (NCBI taxonomy): Eukaryota > Metazoa > Arthropoda > Arachnida > Araneae > Salticidae > Maratus > Maratus speciosus. Next base: position 3,114,959 of record OZ010787.1, read on the forward strand.
GTAAAAATATTCCCTCAAACTCTAACGCATACAAAAATTTCAATCAACAAAAATTGCCCCCTAAAAAAAATCTCCAAATTATTTCAAAACCCCTTTCATTAATATTTAAAATCTTATTCAAACACGCACAAAAATATATTTTAGTTAAATTTTAGTATCTAACGATGGGCAATGGGCCCCCAGTTTCCCCACCCCTTTTCTGAAAATGCCTTATTTAGTTTTTCATTTTAAGTTTTCTGAAAAGAATAAATTTTACTGTGTTTTTCTAAATCTGTCAAAAAAAAAGAAATTTTAGTTAATTAAATTTCAAATACAGAAGGGACAATGGCACTCACACCTCCCACCATGCCGCTCTTTCGTCCAAGCGCGACATTCATAGTTCCTCTTTAAAACCGCCCCACCAGTGGCCGAGAGGTTCTGTTCTCAAAGCTCGTAGACGAGAGGTGCTGGTTTCGATTCCAATCACGCCTGTCAGCCTAATCGTTCGGAGTTTTCCGTGGTTTTCTTCGAACCTTGGATTTCCTTGCTTTCTCTTAGAAAGACGCCAGAGCCCCCCTCCCCTCCCCTTTGGGTTCATATCCCAAGTGTAGATAATTGACTGTCATAAAACACACCAACAACAGCTCTTTAAAAAAGAGCAACTAAGAATTTTGCACATACTAACATAAAAGAGGCTCTTTTAATTTAGTTACTCGAAAATAATAAATTTTATATTGTTTTTGAAAACATAACAAAATATGTACAGTAAAACCTCCCTAAAGCGACCACGCTCCGTTCCAATAAATATTGGTCGCTCTGAGAGTTGGACTCTTAATGTATGTTATGTTTAAATCTAGATTTTAATTGTTGAAAAAAGGTAACGATTAATGTCAATAAAATTTATTTTTCACATTAAGAAAAAATATAAAAATTTAAGTATCAAAACAAAAGTTAATTATAGTAAAACCTCCTTAAAGCGACCACGATCCGTTCCAATAAAAATTGGTCACTCCGAGAGGTGGTCTCTTAATGGAGGTTATGTTTAAATCTAGATTTTAATTGTTGAAAAAAGATAACAATGTTACTAACATTTATCTTTCACATTAAGAAAAAATATAAAAATTTAAGTATCAAAACATAAGTTAATTACGTAAGTTAATTACTACAAAGTTTAAAAAATGAATACGGTTTTATCTTTTATAACTTATATTTCCATGTCCTTTCGAAGTTCAGTAAATAAATGCTTTTTTTGGGGGGGGGGGAGCAATAAATTATGAAGATTTCATTAATTTGTATCTATTATTATCTATTTCTTTGAGAGTTTCCTGACAGAATAGGGCAAGAGAGTTTATTGACCGTCATTCTTAATTTGTCATCAGAATTAAATTCATTGCCTAAAAAAGGCATAAAGGGGTTTAAACACTTAAAAGTTACCGGAATAATTAAAAAAAAAATATCTAAATTTAGTTTAGAAGTTTGATGAATAATGCGCTCTCCGGAATTATTTTTCTAATAAAACCTTCAAGCGACCAGGAGAAAGCGGAATTTGTTTCATTTTCTTCAAACAAATTGGTCGCTCATGGAGGGAGTTCAACTGGGATGGTCTCTGAATGGAGGTAAAATTAGTATTGATCCTAAAGGAATAAATTTCGTTCCATGAAAAAATGGTCGTTCTGAGAGGTGGTCGGTTAATGGAGGTGGTCACACAGGGAGGTTTCACTGTAGTCACTTAAATTTCAAAATCAATGGAGGGGAAGGGACCCTCCCATCCCCCCTCTCCTCATTTTGGTGGCGTCCACGATTAAAGCTGAAAAATATAGGTGGGGTTATTGGATGCATAATTTGCCCTTATCCTCTATCAGGCGTGACTTCCAGTTTTTATAAAAATTACTTCTTCAAAAACAAATGAAAAATGTATAATTCGTATTAATTTATTTATTTCAAATTTTCGTTGGAACATTTGATTTTTGATCACGCAGCTGTATTTCTGACTCCATGTCACGGAGAATGAGAAGGAAGTACCCAACTCAACTCTGAGACAGTGTGTTTACGTTTTAACGCCATTCGGAAAATTAGCGGGACTAATCGTCACGTTGTCGTGTTGTTATTGTATCTTTTTCTTTTTGCAGGGAGTTTTTCATCAGTATAGTAGTCAAATTTTAATTAATTTTTAAGTTGATATATATATATAGCGTAAGAGGGCTGTATTACACTTCTTTTTAATATTATAGCTTGATATTCGGCACTTTGTATTCACCATGCATTCGACAAGAATCATGTTCGGTAAAAAATATCGCCACATTAATTTAGAAATGCTGTGGTATGGGGAAAACTTTTTATAAGAAATTTTCGTGTACAACTAAAGATAAATTTCACTATTTTTTTAAATAATAGCGAAAAATATATTCATATATTTCCATTATGTTTAAAAGTGAAAGACAGATTTTACTCCTAAATAATTAAACTTGTAAAAAGTTCAGTTTGGAGGTGGGAAAGTTTTGTGAAGGATCCTGTTTGCAGGTGAAAAGTTTTGTGAAGGTTCCTTGTTTTGAGGTGATAAAATTTTGTGACGGGTCCTTTAAAGGACCCAAGTTAATAGATCCATGTATTGGAATACAAATTTTACTAGTAAGTACCTAATTTAGTTTTCTTTATAAATTGAGCAGCTATAATCTTTTTAGGAGCATGGCTGCTTGATTAATAATGCACAGTGAAGGTGTAGTGTCTCTTGCAAATCATTTAGCAGGGCTCAATGTCTTTGGTTGCAGTATTCGACTCATAAAAATAATTGGTACTTTTCGGTTAGCCGTTTGCCAGTGTTATATATACATACATATATTGCATATATTAATGCATATATGTGTATATATATATACACACATATATGTATATATAACACTGGCACCCAGCTAACCGAAAAGTACCAAATAATTAAAAGAATTTTGATATATTGTAGATTAATTTATTATGTAGAATATGAAATATAGAAAAAATAAGGTACTTTTCAGTTAGCCGGGCGCTAGTGTTATATATTACAATATATATATATAACACTGGTGCCCGGCTAACCAAAAAGTACCAAAAATAATTTTACATGTGTATAATTATTTTAAATAAAGTAATTTTTTCACGAAAAAACTGTTAAAGACAGTTAAACATTTAAAACAATATTTTTTTTCAGATGACTGAATGAGAATTTTTGCAATTTTTTCCCGCAACCAACTGATGAATTTTGCAATATTGTATTTCAACCAATTTGCATTTAAATGTTGCATTTTTTCTTGCACCCGATTGGTAAACTTGTTGAGTGAATTAAGCAATTTTTTCCCTGCTACAACTGAAGAACAATGTGATTTTTTCATTGTAACTGACTGGTGAATTTCTCGTTTTTTTGTTCACATGACCGATTGACAAATTTACTGTGCCTCTCCATGACCTAATGGTGAAATTTACGTTTTTAAAAAATAGCAAAATTCTTCATTTGATCACGGGAAAATATTGCAAACGTCTGTAGAGAAAAAGGGACGGCTGAACAAGCCAGTTCAAAGTATTTTTTTTTTCTTTTACAAAGTACAAGTGTGCCCTTTTAAAAAAAATTACCACCCTGTGGCCTTTTTTTTTAGAGTCAACTTCTAGGAAGAAAGGGCTGCTGGGTGGGAATTTTTACATAAATGGCGTTCATGTACCTTGTTCTCAAAAAATATTTTAAATTGGTTATATAGGATCTTTTTTTTTATCATCAGTAGAATTTTGTGATGTTTTCCGGTGACGGTTTGAATTTTGTGATTTTTTCCAATTTATATAATTATGCATTATTTTTTGTTTACATTGATGTTCAATAATTATTATTCAACGATAATATTCAATTGTCACTTAATGTGATTAAGTTAGCGATTTTTCGCTAATTTTCTGCATTCCATTTTTTTCTGCAACCGAATGAAGAATCTCACGATTGATTGTCCGCTACATTTCATTATTTTTTCCATAGCAGGTTGACAAATTTCACAATATTTTAAAGCAACACACTGAGGAATTTCTCTTTTTTTTCCCAATGATTACTGGTGAATTTCTCAGATTTTTTTTTTCCCCTGATGACTGAATGAAGAATTATGCAATTTTGTCTTGTAACCAATTGACAAATTTTGGGGTATTTTACTTGCACTGATTGGTAAATATTGCATTTCTTCTTGCGAGCAACTAGCGGAACTGAATATTTATTTTTTTGTTTATGCAGTCGGTTTATGAATTTTGCCGACCTTCCCCCCCCCTCTCCCTTACCTAAGCTTATCAACGGATCTCGTTTTTTCTGATAAAAAGTCGATAAATTTCCATATTTTTCCCCCACAACTTACAAACAAAACATTTTTTTTCCTGCGATCAATGGATGAATTAAATAATTCCCCCCCCCCCCCCCCCGTGACAATCAAAGAACTGTGTGATTTTTTTTAACCCTTTACCGACTGATAAATTTCTTGGGTTTTTTCTTTTTCATATGACCAGTTGACAAGTTTATGATGCTTCCTCGGGGCCTTATGATGAAATTTACATGTTTAAAAGATAGCAAAATTCTTCGTTTGATTACGGGAGAAAGAAATCGTGACATTCGTCTGTTGCTTGAGAGGGCAATTGACAAATTTCAATAAGTCGTGGGAAAATATCAAAGAATTCTGTTGAGAAATGGGAACATTAAACAAGCCAGTTCCAAATATTGTTTTTCTTTCTTTCCTTTACAAGGTACAGTCGTGTAAAAAAAAGTAAACACCCCCTACTAACTCCTCAACAAATTATCGTAGACGAAAGTTACTGGTACCGAACGATTGGAAATAAAGTCTACTTTTAAATGGTGTGTATAAAATTTGCTTAGAGGGCCATATACATATTAAAACTAATCAAAACTTAATTTTTTCAATAGCAGTACCCAAATTTAACGAGATATTTCAAATCTTTGGTTCAAAATATGCCTAGAAACCAAATTTCAAGTCATTCGAATGATAAGTTGTTGAATTATAGACATTCAAAATTTAATACTTCTAATGTTAAATTACATTTTCATATTTTTATTTATATCTCCTGAAATTATGCTCCTAATGAGCTAATTTTTTGTGTGGCAATAATACTAATATTCCCAAACATTAATACGTTGAATTTGCAATTTTTATAATTTTATGATATGAATTATGAATTATGAAATTAATATTCGAAAAAATTATGAATTGCAACATACAATTTTTTTGATGGAATTAGATTTATTAAGTCCTGCTTTATGGAAATCCGAAATTTCACATTTTTCTTCCAAGTAGTTTTCAAATTATGCTTAAAAAACGGCAAAATGATGGTTTAAGGGGCCGTCTATGATAGAAGTGAGTAAATTTTTGAAATTTATTCTGCTAACCTGTAATCAAACAGGTTTCATTGACGCTTAAACGTGTCTTGATCAAGAAGGCGGCTCCCTCGGTTAAGAATCGAGTTCGGAACTTCAATTTGGATACAGCCCTTAAAATACGCTCGTTTTAAAATAATTAATTTCTCGGAAACTTATGGCACGAATTGCATAAAAATTTGTTTATAGGCTAATTGAAAGGTGTAGAGTTCATTTGTGCTGTCAAAATTGTGTACTGCTATTGAAAAAACAAAGTTATGGTTCGTTTTAATATGTAGATGGCTCCTTAAACAAATTTTATATACATCATTTAAAAGTAGACTTTATTTCCAATCGTTCGGTACCAGTAACTTTCTTCTACGATAGTTTGTTGAGAAGTTAGTAGGGGGTGTTTACTTTGTTTTTTCCACGACTGTACAAGTGTGTCCTTTATTAAAAAAATCTGTGCCTGATGGGCACTGACCCGTTTTTTCTACAGTAATCTTCTAGATAAAAGGGCACTCGTATGCAGCGATGTAGACAAAAAAAAAAAAAAAAAAAAAAACAGAGGGTATATTCAGAGTTTCCCCCATGTTTAAAAAAGGGCATGGTGCTTCTTGTAGGAAAAGGGCACTTTTGGATTCCGAAAGGCATGTTTGGATTTTTAAGGACACATTTTTTAATTTTTAAAGGCATCCTTTTGATTTTTAAAATTACTTTTAATATTTAATAGACAGGACGCTATTTTAAAGACAGCAATGAGGCAATTTTTACTATGCAAGTAAATTTTTTAATAAACAAAGGAGTAAAGGCACTTTTTTCAGCTGGGGTCAACAAGGATGCTAATGTTTTCCATCAGGGATAAGAGGGCTGCTGTTTTCTAAACCTAAAGGCAGGCAGGGTGCACTGCAGGGTGGTGTCACTGGCACTCCTGACACTGTCTTGGGGAAACTCTGGTATACCTTAGAGTGTACATACAATAGCTTTTTTGAGAAACGGAAGGTATGCAGTGTTACTGAAAAAGAACCAGAAGGTATACGACATTTACCTCTGTATATCCTCCACTTCTGATGGCAAATTTTTTCTCTTTTTTTTGCGAACGATCATATTTTTTTCTGCTACCGATCGACTAATTTCGCATTTTACTCGTGACAGATCAGTAAAAATTGTGATATTTTTTCACAATCGACTGGTAAACTGTGTCTTTTTTTCAACTGATTGGCCAAATCTCGAGGGGTTTTTTTGCACGGCTGATCGAAGAATTTCCATTTTTTCTCTGATCTACTGACAAATTTCGCTTTTTTTTACCGGTGACTGATTTTTAAATTTTGCTATATTTCTCTGGAACCAGTAAGTATATCTTGAGGCCGATTGGAGAAAACCGAGTTTTTTTCCGCTACTGATCTACGAATTTCGCAGTTTCTTCCGTCGATCTACTGACGAATTCCGCGATTTTTTTTTAGCCACGACCGATTTGCAATTTTCTCGATTTTTTCTTTTACAACATAGGTGAATTTTGAGACTTTTTCTTGCGACCAATTAGAGAAGATCGTGCGTTTTTTTTGCTGTTTCTTCTGGCGGTGCACTGACGAAGTTTTTTACCTGCAACTGATTAGCAAAAATCATGGATTTTTTCTAGCAACTGTTCGTCGAATTTTGTATGTTTTTCCACAACAGGCTGAAGAATTTCATGATTTGTTCTCCATGACTGATGAACTGTACGAGTTTTTCTCGCGACCCATTGATGAATTTCACAATCTTTTCAATAAAGATGAAAATAAGGAATTTTGCTTAGTAGCCACTGGCCGGTAGGTTGATTTTATTTAGTAGCCAGTTACTAGCGAGTGAGAATAATTTCTTTAGTAGCCAGTAAGTACATTTATGTCACTGAATATTTAATTTATGGGTATATTTTAGGTATGTTTATCCACTGAGTAGCAGGTATGATTCAAAATTGAAAAAAAATAGGTTTAAAAAATCTGAAATTTGCAGCAAATTTTGTGAAATGTAAAGGGGGGTTGGTAGGGGATCCCCCTGGTACTAATTATGCATTTTTTCCAGATACTTTAACGAAATTCGCGTTTTTTCGGGATCTATTGGCAATGTTTTCGTTTCTTTGGTGTTCCTTTGACAAAATGTGCGTTTTTTTCACGATCTTTTGACAAAATTCGCATTCGTTTTCGCAATTCTTTGGCAAAATTCTTGGTTTTTTTTTCGAAATTCTCATTTTCCCCCCGCGATTCTTTAACAAAGTTTGTGTTTTTTGACGATCTATTGACGAATTTTGTGTTTTTGCCATGATCCATTGACGATATTTGCGTTGTTTCTTTGCTCTATTGATGATGACTACGTTTTTTCGCGATTCTTTGACGAAATTTTGGATTTTCAGCGATCGTTTAACGAAATGTGTGGTGTTTTTGCGATTCTTTGACGAAATTTTTTTTTCTGCGATCTATTGACGATATTTCTGTTTTTTTTCCGCAATCCACTGACCATATTTGCATTTATTCCACAATCCTTTGACGAAATTTCGGATTCTTTGCGATCCTTTGATGAAATTCGGGTTTTTCCACGATCCTTTGACGAAATGTGCTGTTTTTATTGTGATTTTATGACAAAATTCTCGCTTTTTTGCGATTCTTTGATATAATTCACTTTTTTGGTGATCCTTTGATGAAATTTACATTTTTTTTCGTAATCCTTTGACGAAATGTGTGTTTTTTCGCGATCTTTTGACAAAATTCATGTTTTTTTCTTCCCCAATTCTTTGACGAAATCCCTTTTGGAAAATCTTGCGTTTGGCTGGTACTTTCCATATTTTTAATCGTCAGTTTTTCACATTTACTCGCCAAGTGGCGACTGGCAATTGCTTATTTTCATCTTTACTTTTTAAATGAACGATTAAAGAATTTGGTGATTTTTTTTCTAGCCTATGAGTGACAAATTTTGCGATTTTTCCTACATTGAATTGTGAATTTTCTTGAAAATGAAAATTTGAAATGTTCTGCAGTGAAATCAGTTGTTCTGCGATGTACCTCTCATATATAAGCGTATTCTGCTTTGGGGGATTTCATTATCTCTTACTTTTCAGACTTTTTTTTTAAATTGCAGCATTTTCATCGGAGGTTTCCGATAAATATTATTTGTAATATATAAAAATTTCAAAGGGTGGGGGAGAGGCACAATACAAGGCCCAAAGTGTGGCACTTTTCTAACTTTTACCAACACCTGTTCCTCTCGTTTAACACACTGTTGGAACGGCCTGCGACCACTTATTCATGTTATACACATCTGATATACATGCTGCTACTTTGCTCCCCCCTGGGGGGGCACTTTTCTAAATTTTGCTGACACCCCTCATGTGACATATCATTCAAAAGGCCTGTGACCATTTATTCCTGTTATGCACCTCTAATGTCACTCCCCCCTCTTTGCCCCACGAAGGGGGGGGGCGACTTCTAAATTTTGCTGACACCCCTCATGTGACATATCGTTCAAAAGGCCTATGACCACTTATTCATGTTATGCACCTCTAATGCCCCTCCCCCCCACTTTGCCCCCCGGGGGCACTTTTCTAAATTTTGCTGACACCCCTCATGTGACATATCGTTCAAATGGCCTGTGACCACTTATTCCTGTTATGCACCTCTAATGTCACTCCCCCCACTTTGCCCCACGGGGGAGACTTCTAAATTTTGCTGACACCCCTCATGTGACATATCGTTCAAAAGGCCTGTGACCACTTATTCATGTTATGCACCTCTAATGTCACTCCCCCCACTTTGCCCCACCGGGGGGGCACTTTTCTAAATTTTGCTGACATCACTGATGTGACATATCGTTCAAAAGCCCTATGACCACTTATTCATGTTATGCACCTCAAATGCCCCTCCCCCTTTTGCCCCCCTGGGGTCACTTTTCTAAATTTTGCTGACACCCCTCATGTGACATATCGTTCGAAAGGCCTGTGACCACTTATTCATGTTATGCACCTCTATTGCCCCTCCCCCCCACTTTGCCCCATCCGGTGGAATTTTTCTAAATTTTGCCGACACCCCTCATGTGACATATCTTTCAAAAGGTCTGTGACCCCTTATTCATGTTATGCACTTCTAATGCTCCTGCCCCAATTTGCCTCCTCCGGGGGCATTTTTCTAAATTTTGCCGACACACCTCATGTGACATACCGTTCAAAAGGTCTGTGACCCCTTATACATGTTATGCACTTCTAATGCTCCTCCCCCCACTTTGACCCCCGGGGGGGGCACTTTTCTAAATTTTGCTGACACCCCTCATGTGACATATCGTTCAAAAGGCCTGTGACCACTTATTCCTGTTATGCACCTCTAATGTCACTCCCCCCAATTTGCCCCACGGGGGGACTTCAAAATTTTGCTGACACCCCTCATGTGACATATCGTTCATAAGGCCTATGACCACTTATTCATGTTATGCACCTCGAATGCCCTTCCCTCCTTTGCCCCCCTGGGGTCAATTTTCTAAATTTTGCTGACACCCCTCATGTGACATATCGTTGGAAAGGCCTGTGACCACTTATTCGTGTTATGCACCTCTATTGCCCCCCCCACTTTGCCCCCTCCGGGGGCATTTTTCTAAATTTTGCCGACACCCCTCATGTGACATATCGTTCAAAAGGTCTGTGACCCCTTATTCATGTTATGCACCTCTAATGCCCCTCCCCCCACTTTGCCATTCCGGGGGCACTTTTCTAAATTTTGCTGACACCCCTCATGTGACATATCGTTCGAAAGTCCTGTGACCACTTATTCATGTTACACACCTCTAGTGCCTTTGCCTCCCCCACCCCCGGGGGACACTTTTCTAAATTTTGCTGACACCCCTCATGTGACATATCGTTCAAATGGCCTGTGACCACTTATTCCTGTTATGCACCTCTAATGTAACTTCCCCCACTTTGCTCCACGGGTGGGGGACTTCTAAATTTTGCTGACACCCCTCATGTGACATATCGATCAAAAGGCCTGTGACCACTTATTCATGTTATGCATCTCTAATGCCCTTCCCCCACTTTGCCCCCCTGGGGTCAATTTTCTAAATTTTTCTGACACCCCTCATGTGACATATCGTTGGAAAGGCCTGTGACCACTTATTCGTGTTATGCACCTCTGTTGCCCCTCCCCCCATTTTTCCCCCTCCGGGGGCATTTTTCTAAATTTTGCCGACACCCCTCATGTGACATATCGTTCAAAAGGTCTGTGACCCCTTATTCATGTTATGCACTTCTAATGCTCCTCCCCAACTTTGCCCCCCGGGGGGCAATTTTCTAAATTTTACTGACATCCCTGATGTGACATATCGTTCAAAAGGCCTTTGACCACTTATTCATATTATGCACCTCTAATGCCCTCCCCCCACTTTGCCACCCCGGGGGCACTTTTCTAAATTTTGCTGACACCCCTCATGTGACATATCGTTCGAAAGTCCTGTGACCACTTATTCATGTTACACACCTCCAGTGCCTTTGCCTCCCCCACCCCCCGGGGGACACTTTTCTAAATTTTGCTGACACCCCTCATGTGACATATCGTTCAAATGGCCTGTGGCCACTTATTCCTGTTATGCACCTCTAATGTAACTCCCCCCACTTTGCCCCACGGGTGGGGGACTTCGAAATTTTGCTGACACCCCTCATGTGACATATCGTTCAAAAGGCCTGTGAGCACTTATTCATGTTATGGACCTCTAATGTCACTCCCCCCCTTTGCCCCACCGGGGGGGCTCTTTTCTAAATTTTGCTGACATCCCTGATGTGACATATCGTTCAAAAGGCCTATGACCACTTATTCATGTTATGCACCTCTAATGCCCCTCCCCCTTTGCCCCCTGGGGTCACTTTTCTAAATTTTGCTGACACCCCTCATGTGACATATCGTTGGAAAGTCATGTGACAACTTATTCGTGTTATGCACCTCTATTGCCCCTCCCCCCCACTTTTCCCCCTCCGGGGGCATTTTTCTAAATTTTGCCGACACCCCTCATGTGACATATTGTTCAAAAGGTCTGTGACCCCTTATTCATGTTATGCACTTCTAATGCTCCTCACCCACTTTGCCCCCCCGGTGGCACTTTTCTAAATTTTACTGACATCCCTGATGTGACATATCGTTCAAAAGGCCTTTGACCACTTATTCATATTATGCACCTCTAATGCCCCTACCCCCCACTTTGCCACTCCGGGGGCACTTTTCTAAATTTTGCTGACACCCCTCATGTGACATATCCTTCGAAAGTCCTGTGACCACTTATTCATGTTACGCACCTCCGGTGCCTTTGCCCCCCACCCCCCGGGGGACACTTTTCTAAATTTTGCTGACACCCCTCATGTGACATATCGTTCAAAAGGCATGTGACCACTTATTCATGTTATGCACCTCCAATGCCCCCCCACTTTGCCCCACCGGGGGGGGCACTTTTCTAAATTTTGCTGACATCCCTGATGTGACGTATCGTTCAAAAGGCCTGTGACCACTTGTTCATGTTACACACCTATGGTGCCCCTCCAGGGGGCACATTTCTAAATTTTTCCAACACTGTTCATGCAATTTATTATAAGCATAGCTGTTTTCCAGAAACGAGCCTATACAAATCTATGACATGATACCCCCAAAAGCTAATGTTAAATCAACCAACTTCACAAATTTTGTAATTCCATTTGAGTATTTGATGTTTATTTTATGCATAATATATATCAAATCAATGTCGAACTGGATATGTAATCATTATTATGTATTGATCTAATGCGAATTTGCACAGAAGGCTGTCCGCATGCAGGTGCAGCGATATAATGTAAAGAGAAGATACAGATTTCATACCTAAAGAAAAACTGCAGATATTTCTGCAAAAATCGGTGAAGGGAAATAACAGGTTTTTAACCTAAAGGAAAACAGCAGGTATTTCGAACTAAGAAGGTTAAAGGAAAATACATGTTTTTTACCTAAATGTAAGCTGAAGGTAATTTTAGTTCCAAATACCTTCAGATTCCCTGAAGTTTTTTTTAATTTTTTTTGCTGACTTTTTTACCTGGGACGTGATCAAAACGGAGATGGAATATCCTCCATTGGCTGAACATCAATCACATAGTGACGTAAAACTCTAACGAAATGGCAGTACAATTCAATAGTTATTTCAACATCTTCACTATGGCGGCATATCGCTGTTTTCGATTTCTTGAGCTTCGGTACATTGCCGCTACAACTCAACTCGTGGTTTACATGTAAGTGAAACTGAAAAACTGTTGGAAATTTGGACAAAGTCTTGTCCCCCAAGATTTGTCGTGTGGTTTGTTCGGAAGTTATATCTTTCCGAACCGGTTTTTCTTTCTCCATTTCGGTCGTAAAGGCACTCTCTTTTAACTGTAACTGTATGCATATTTTTATTCCAGTTTGATGTGCTGAGTAAGTATATCTTGGTTGAAAAAATTCCATGGAGTGTGATGTGGTGTGAGGTGGTGTAATGGAAGGACGATGGAACTGGAGTTTAAACTTACTCCTTGCTACGGTTATTATATGTCAATATAACAAATCTCCCAGCAAAAGCTGGATGTACATGTATATGTCTTTATCATTTAAGTTTTAAAATTCAAGCTGAATTAATAAATTAACTGTTATTTTTAATTGAACTGTTTCATAGATGTACTTTATACTTAACGCTACACCAAATGACCTTAAATCCTGCGTTTTTACAACTCTGCTCTATTTATATAAAAAACTATTGAGTCAACCGAACTTGAACGACGGAATGAAAAGCGAAAATTAATTTTTAAAGGTAACTTTGCGAGCTGCTTTGAATTCCAAGAAAATCTAACATATTTTAAATTCAGTTGTAGTTTTTTCTTTTTATTCCGACATTTTACAATGAATCATTAACAGAGTCGTCATTAGATTTTTAATAATGGTTTCTTTGGGAATATTAAACTTTTTGGGCATAGAAAGTTGTGGTAATAAACAAAAAGAAACAAACTCTTTAATTTTCAAATGCTAATACCTACTTCCGTTTAATACTTCCAATTAAATGGGTCAGGAAAAAGACATATTTTGTGACTCGTTTTTTAAATCCTTTTGGATTTAGTGATAAATATTGTAGGAGCACTTGGACACCTCAGTCAAGGGCAGGCACGCATATAAGCAAATTCCTAAAGTTTCTCTCACTCTATATAACCTAACACCCTACACCACCAGCTTCTTAACACGGCAGGGTCCTTTCATGGCATATCTGAACCGCTTCAAGATAAGATCCACTGCAACTTGCGAATGCGGTGAACTTGGCACTGCAAGCCACCCGTACTACAGTTTTACTCTCACGCAATGCTGGCACTTGTGGCGTCCAGACATACTTCCAGTGAATTGGCTCCAAAATGTCCTTTCACGCACACTCCTACTCAACAAATTTAAGCACATTCACAATTTCCTTACTTACCTAACAAACTTAACGTAAGTGTTGGTTCTGCTTATCCAGTCTCACTGCCACCACATCAAGCTTCAAACAGCACCAGCATCCAGTCCTCTTTGTAGGCTTGAGTAAATTCCCCTATCCTTCAAGTGTGTCGTCTCCTACGAACACAAGAGCTTCTGCTCGTACTTCTCACCATTCCATCTTGTGATACATCTCCAATGGACGTTTGAGTATTTGCTCGTGCCATTTTTTCTACTTTCGAAATGGACGCTTGAGTGTCTGCTCGAGCCATCTTACTTGTGCCACTCAAATCATTCTTTTCCCTTCCTGTCGCCCCTTGTCATGAGGGGTGTTCGTCCCCTGGCGGCCAGGAGCAGTGATGGTCGTGGTACGTGACCGCCCTTGGTGTGTGTGCGTCGCCCCGTGCACCTCTTGTGCATGTGCGTCTGCATTCGGCCGGACATTGCTGGACTCATCTAACTAGCCAAAACGTGTCAGGGAACATACCGGGAGAGACGTTAAGCTCGAAGAGGCAGGCTTAGCCGGCCCTGTGCAGTCTCTCTTAGGCTGCCTAACCCTATCTAGACACTGTTGAGATTTAAGAATATGGCTTTAATTACGATAAGTAGTCTTTATTTCGTAGTCACTTTTTTAATGAGATATGAAATACATGCATATCATGCCGAAAAGGATCAATATTGTCAAATACATATACTAGAAAATTTACAGATCATTCCTTCTTTAAAATATAGAGTTTTTATCTCCTAGAGGTAGAACGGTCATTTTCCGTGTAGGAAAAGATGCAATCTGGCAAATGCGTTGTAATTTCCGCTTTTGTACAGCGTATTTAGAAAGTCAATTTCATTGCAGTAAATGATTATGATCAAATGAGGAAGCATATACGGGCGATTGTGCAAAACGTAAATGGACACATGTCTCTTTTCTGAAAGTTATCAACTGAAATTAATAAGCCTACAGTACAGTACAAATATCTGGTTCATGCAAAAGATTAATTGAAGTAGAATTATGCTATATTATTGTACACTTCAAATTTATGTATGGCTTTAAAATTTCAGGCAAAACTCGTCTGATTATCATTATGTGTAAAAGTCATTTTGTATTCTGGATACAGACAATGAGTCAAAGCATTTTAAAGTTTAAAAATCGCGTTTTTGTGATTGAAAATATAAATTTTGATACCGAAAGAAAAATAGAATCTCCTCATTTACTAAGAAAATATTTATATTAAAAAAGAAGACATAAAATTAAATGGTATCTTTCATTTGTTCTACCTTAAATCTTTTTTGAATGGTGACTCTTGGACGATAGAAACTAAGGGAATCAGTAATATTTTAAAATAGCACAGTAAATATGAAACAAGTGAAAAAATTTTAATATGCTTATGCAATTTAAGCTTTTTATTTTAGGAATAAAAGAAACGATACATTCACATTTATAGGAGTAAATTTTTAAGAAATTATAATTTGTAATTAATTCGTATTTTGGTAATTTTAATAGTTTGCACAGTAAAATTCATTTTTTTTTTTTTGCAAGCATAAATATGAGTACTGTAATTAAATAATAATAATATAAAAATTAAAGCTTGCAATTCCTAAAGCCTATTGCAAAATTATGCAATACTTAATTCGCTAAACTTTCATATAAATAAATACCGAAATGGAACATCATACATGGTTAAAAAATAATATTGGTAAAATATGTTTTGATAATCATTGAGAATATTTTAAAAACCGCATGTAAATAAACATATTTTTTTATTGGTTATTGAAATATGCCATTTTCGGTAATCTATATTGTAACAGGAACTCCTTTGAGACAAAAATATCATGAAAAATATGATAAAATAATGATTTGTTCTCGTAATGAATGTCGTGAAAAAATAATTAGCGTGATTTATCTTAACATAATTACTTTTAACTTTTTGTTTTGCGAAACTGGGGGGATCAATATAACTTTAGATGCATCCATTAACGGTAGAAAAGAAGGTTTAATAAATTAATGATCTATTAATAAATATTCGGATCCAAATTGAAATTAAATATTTCCTTTAAAAAAACAGATAAAAATGTGTGTTGTTTTAAAATGTAAAAATAATGCATATAAATTCAGATTTTAAATTAAATTCTTGGACTTATTCTCTATGAAAGATTAGTAAAAATAATGCTTTCAGCTTTTACGAATGTCATTAAAATAATTAATATAAATTTTCTGATAAAACTTCCTATATTTAAAAGTAAGCAGAATTAGAAATTAATTTTAATTGGAATTAAGTAAATAAAACAAAATCACATATTTTTTAAAAACTTTATTTAAAAAATGTATATGAAAGGATTATTGAGCATTATGAATGTCATTTGAGTCATTGTAGTTAAATATTTGGTGTTACTTATAGAAAGTTCACTGCAGAAACTGAAAGAATGGTTTTAAAATTAGTTTGATTCCGTTTACTCTATGTCAGAAATATGAAAATGGACAACTATAATAATTTTGGAAAACGAATTTTTAATGCTTTCTGTAAACTCATATTTCGTCTGTTTTATTTGCCCAAAATGTTTTTATTGTTCCTTCAAGTGGGGATGCAGATTCGGATTTTCACAAATCTCAGGTAGCTAAAAAGCAAACCAAACTATCTAACAAACTAACCTCCCCACCCCCCCACCAAAAAAATTAAACATTCTTGTTTCTGCCATAAGAAGAGAGATTTGTTTTATTAATACAACTAGCTGAACCGTTTGGCGTTTCCCGGGCTTGTGATAATAACCTTAATTAAATATCAAGTTTGTGTGGTTTATGTCTTTAACACGATTTTGTATGAATTTATATCTCAAAATGAAAAATTCGCAATGGTAAAAACTCTCGTAAGAAGACATTATGTTGTTTTTTACGTTTCATAGTAGAAAAAAAGGTTATTTTTTTCCCGAACTCTTATCGGTTGTAAATATAAGGTTTTGCAGCTCATGCAAAAATTTGGTGAAAACATATTGATATCTTGATAGCTAGTTGTATAAATGAAAATATATGTTTCCTTCTCGCTTCTTTTTGTTGTTGTTGTTATCTTCGCGTCAATACTTTAAAATAAAAAAAATCTTATCGTCCGAACTCTCTTTAACATTTCGTGAAAGAATATGCATATCTAGTAGTAAAAACATGAGCCGAAGCTGCGCGGAAACAGTCCGCGTTTTAGCGTTTTCATCAAAAATTTTCAGATTTTATTATTTTTTAAATACTTCTATTCACTGGGCGTTTCGAATTTTTTTAGTTTTTGTAAAATCGGTATGCCGAGATGCTCTAAACAGATTGTGTCGAAATACGGGCGTTACTTTTCGCGTAGAGAACAGATTGTCTCGAGTAGAAGCTAAGTGACCTGCAGTCGTGAATTTCTTCCAAGGAATAAAATTCCTGTTTTTAAAAATCAATTGCACCTTCAAAAAGAAGAAGGTCTCAGCTTTAAACACGCATTTTATTTTCAATCGGTACCTCTGAAATTGAACCCTCGTGGAGAGTTGCCGAAAGGGAGAAAATGTCAAACGCAAAAACGACACTTTTTGAAAAAACAATTTCAAAGGGTTACATTTTTTTTTTCAAACTGATTGCGGCGTTTAAGACGTAAGAGTACGATAAGAATATTTCTTCCGTATCCCGAACGGTTCTGCCATAGTGTGTTCAGATAAGCAGCCAAAAAATACGGAATTGGTTATTCCTTTTTACGCGCTCGAAAAATAAGAGACAGAAACTGGAGGAGCTTGCTTCCTCCGATTTAAAAAAAAAAAAATCGCTTTTTTGATGAGTTTTTAATTAATATATCGACTAATTATTGAAAATTTAAAACTCTGAGCCTCAGGTGCATTCGGGCTTCTCTTGGACAATAGTCATCCAAATTTTCAAATTTCTACATTCGCTATATTTCGCTGGCCGTTGTAAACACACACAGACAGAGCTATCTTTATTAGTATAGATCAATTTTCTAATAGAAACAGGTATATATAGGAAAACAAATACGCACTCACTTCACTTCAATTTAAATGCTATTCTATAGAGCTTTTAACAAATAATTTGAAACGAGATTAATTTGAATTAATATTTAAATTATTAATATTCGCATACTTACACGTGAATAGGGTTCAAACATATTGTTGTTATTATTAATTTATGAAGCCACAAATGTCTTTGGAGCTGTAATAACAGTTACTAACTTTGACAACAGTTGTACTTATTTAGACTTTTGAACAAAGCAGAATTTAGTTGTTGAATTATTATAGAGTAATTTCAAGGACATTTATATTTGTAAATTTATTAAGGTTACCGCAAGAAAAATATTAAGCTTAATATTTTATTATATTGAAGTAAAATATTCAAATCCTTTCTTAATTCACTTAATTAATTTTAAACAGATATTTTATTGTAATGAAACGTTCATCTTATTTAACAGTAAATTTTCGAGATAACACAGTTTTGATTTATATTTATTGTTAATGTATATTTATATTATAATATATTTAATGTTATATTTAATTTACAGTTTTTTATAATCGTTTTCTTAATGTCTAAAAAAATTATCAATCGACATTAAATTTTCCAGTCTCTACTATTAATACTCAAATCTTCGCTTCATTATCAAGATGCAATGATTGTATTTTTAATTAAATAATTATCTTAAAATGAATAAAATAATCTTTGAATTCTGAAAAAAATTTCTTCATTTATATGCTAATTAAATATTGCAATTAAACTTTAACATACTAATAATTTATAAAAGAAAATTATTTATGGAAGAGAAATCCGTTACATGTAATCAAAGTTAAAACTAATCAAATGGAGAGTACTTTATAATTTAATTGTGCTTTCTTTATAAATGATATATTTAGAAATTTTGCGAGTGACATGTATTTATATATTTTTCATTATACTTCAAAAATGGCAAATATTTAATATTTCTCTTTTCTCATCACTGAAGGTCTTTTATTTATATGTATTCGTAATCCAAAAAAATAAAATAGATGTCATAAATGATGTAATGAAAGGTGAGAAGAATGATTTATACAAAAAGATTTATACACTTGGTCCTGAAGTATCACATCCACATATACCTTCGAATCGAGGAGGTAAAAACTAAACTATATGATTTTTCGAGGAGGAAAAAAACTAAACTATATGATTTTTTTTTTCATTTTCATATTACTTCTGTATAACTGAATGTTCTTGACTTTGGATCAAAACGAATAAATGGCACTACCGATGCTTATTTCCTCATAAAATAAGTGTTATTTTCATCCGAGTTTGCAAAATGCATTCCGAACAGTGTGTCCAAGAAAGCCAGAAATTTTCAAAATTAATTAACTTAAACGCATTACAAAAATAAATAAATAAATAAGTAAATAAATAAAATTGAGGATTTGTAGATCATTCAATTAATTAAATTACTTCAATTTGTTATTCCGTAATTATATCATTGATAATTAAATTGATATTTTAAGGATGTTAGTAATTATAGATCCGTATTTTTGAACCTAAATTATCAGCCCGCTAAAATATCAATTTCAGAAAATGAACTTCTTCTGTCATCTATGGTGTCTTTTTGTTTTTGCAAAATCGATGAATGTGTATTCGCAGTGTTACTTTACATTCAGGTCTGAAGAGGTTAAGTTACTTTGAAAGTGCATTAATATTTTAATAATTTCAAAATTCCATAAAAAAATTTTGTAAATGTAAAAATAAAAAAAGAACATGGACGAAAGATAGTTCTATCGAATATAACATATCAGTTTTATGTGGTGATAGAATATCTATAAAGCTAAGATTAAGTTATGGAAATATAATAAATAAAAAAATTGCACGATAAGTCATTTATAAATGCAGTTTATGATATATATTATGAAATGTTTCTAACAACATATAAATAAGAAAAAAAATCCCTTTTTATCAAAAAATAGGCATTTATCTACATAAAAAGAAAATAATATTACTCTCTGGTTAGTGGAGATTAAAGTGTTTATAAAGTTTTTTTACAAACTTATCTCTTCTTATTTTTAGGCCTTATAAGGGAAAAAGAAATTAACTTACAAACAAGAACATGACAGTTACAATATCGAAAATACCATTTCACACAAATTCTGATATCAAATCGAATTTATGTTACCTCAAATTCGAAAATGTCCGTTAAGAATTAGTACTTATTTTTTATTTTTTTCTATTAAAAGACAAATTCTTCAGTCTCATAATTTTGGGTATGTAGTTAATGGATCTGTAAGCGAGTTGTATGTTAATAGAAAAGTACAAACCTACATTTTTTAACTACCCGCCCCCTTTTTTATGCTCATATTAATATCCTTATCCTTATAATCTATAAACTCTTGATTAGTTATCAAATCAAAAAGGTTAAAGGTCTCATTTATTTTTTTAACTCGCAGAATATAAAAGACAAGAAACGTATCTGGATAATAAATAGCTTACAAAATGGTACTATTTTCCAAAATCAATTGGAACAATGTCATTTATATAGATAAAATAAATTAAGGGGGTCCGGGGATAAAAATTCTAAAAAAAAAATGCAATTTTTTTTATTGGCTTAAAAAAAAATACTGCGTTTTTAGCGTTAAATACCGCAAACTGCATGCTTATATCTTCATTAGATCCAACGCTATAACACCTTTTGCCCTGAGAAGCGATGCATCAGCTGCCCTCTGACGAGAACTTTAGCTCCATTTATCTCCGAATGAATTTTTTCACGATTTGTCAACTTTAAAAGAATATATCTGAAGTTCCTTGCAAGATATATGTATGAAATTTTTAAGAGAGATTTTATGCTATATTTCCAACAAATTGTCTTCAAGATTTTTAATGTGTAGTGATAATTGTGAAAATATGCTAATTGATGTAAACTCCCTCATAAAAAAACTTCATTTTTTTACTTATTTTTTTTTTATAAAATTCCTAATCAATATTTTAAGAAATCCTCAAGACAAATTAAAATGACACATTTTCTGTACACAAAAGTGTAAAAATTTTGTAAATCGAGTAAGTACTTCCAGAGTTATATCAAAAATTAAATATGTTTAAAATTTTACAATTTAAATTAAAAGAAAATATTTAAAATTTTTCAGATTTTTTTACATGCAATATTCTTATTATATTAAAAGATATTTCAGGAAAAAAATGCATAACAAAATTTCTATAAATAAAAAAATAGAATTTCGAGCCCCGAATCTCCTTAAAATGTTTCTTTCATAAATTCACTTGTAATTGGTTAATTTTCACATACATTTCTGTAGGTGTTATAATACCTATGAATATTAGGGGGAAATCGCTTTAGCTGTATATATTTTGGTAACGTATATAAATCCTAATTAACAAAGTATTTATTAAATACTTAAATATATGGATCTAAATTAAAACTATGTAACATTTTTTAGAACCTGTGCAAACAAAACACTTAAGCAGAATTATCATCAAATTTATGACTGAAATAAAATATTTAATTAAATTTTTCGAGATAACGCAGCTCGATTGCATTTTGTGTCAACATTATTCTCTTCGTAGTATTCAACGTAGTGTTTTCATACAAGATAAATATTGAAATAGGAGGAAAGTTTTATTCTTTCTTAATTTTGAGGAGAACTTTTATTGTTAAAGTAATTTTATTTTTATTTTATAGAGATAAAGATATTTTACTGAATAATTTTACAACAACGAAACACAGCAAAAACACAAAGGGAAGGATTAGACCACAACTTATATGAAGTACTTTAATAAGATAGGATCACATTATTACATTTTAAAATGCGGAGCACAAAGTTTTCATCGAGGTCCAGTGTTTGCAATAGTGTGCGGGATTGCGCGAATCGCGTGCAAAATGGGAAAATCTCGCGTACAAAATGGGAAAATATAGAAAAAATACTGTGTGTTATAATGAAGAAAGGGATTTTTTTTTTTTCAATTGGGTAAATCATATTCATGGTTGGAGTATCACAGTTGAGGTGACACAGTGATACTCCAACCATGAATATGCTGTGTGTCATTTCCCCCCTTTAATTCTTTCACAGGCATATGATTCTTCCGCGATTATTTTAATTTTCGAGGAAATCCGCGATTTTTTCTTTTTGCGCGATTTCGCAAAATCAATCCCAGAATTTCTACAAACGATGGTGGAAAAATATCGTGAATTTCGGCAAAGATCTCAGAGGCAAATACCGATTTTCTTCAATTGGCTGCTGAAAAAAATTACAATGTTCAGTAGATTGCTGTGTAAAAAATCGCAATTTTCGACAAATTTGCGCGTGTAAAAAACAAATTTCGTCAGTCGGTTTCTGAAAAAAATCACGATCAATTGAGAATGTCGCAAATTTTTTCAAAAAACCACAGAAAAAAATAACAAATTTTTTCAGCTGGTCACGGAAAAAATTTCGGATTTTGTCAACAAGTGGCGAAAAAAAATCAATTTTGTCAATCGATCTTAAAAAGAAAAGGAATTTCGTCAAAGGAGCATGGAAAAAAACGCGAATTTCGTCAAACGATCGTAGGAAATTATCGTAAATTTAGTGAAACGAATCGCATCCGCTCATATATGCGGATTTTTTTACGGGCCGTGTTTCTTTTTTTCTTATTTTCATAAGTGCGTTTGTGATCATCTTTACTTTTAATTTATAATTATCCTTGAATTGAATAAAAATATTTAAAGTAGAGTCCTGCAACGGGTCGGGTAACTAGATTTTACCAAAGGTATTAGGTAGCTTTCATTACAAAAAGCTACCTATTGCAGCCGTTTGGAGGAAAGCGATTTCAAAAAATTTTGGTATATTTTCACCGATAATGACCCCCAGACCCCGAAAGCACTCTCCGTTCAAATGTTGATTATACCTGATCTTTGTCACACTGTAACTCAGTTATTTATGAACCGATTTAGATGTAACTTCGTGTGTACATAGTACATACCAATTTCTCGACCGAGTTCGTTGGCCAGCTTCATCCGCCATTTTGTTTCAAAATGGCGGACATTTAAAATTTTTAAAAAAATTCAAAATTTGAAATGTGGTACCAAAAAACTGAAAATTGAAAAAGATTTTTTCCTTATGAGTTTGAACTTGATACAAAGATTCAGGAGCAGTTTTTGTTTTGTCTATATCTTAAAAAGTGGCTGAGTTATAGAACTTTGAATTTCTAGCGTGGCTCACATTTTGAAACGACCTCATTTTTGTCACGCGATAACAGGAGTATTTATGAACCGATTTGGATGTAGCTTAATGCGTACATAGCTCATACCAATGTCTCGACTGAGTTCGTTGGCCAGCTTGATCCGCCATCTTGTTTCAAAATGGCGGTCATTTAAAAAAATTTAAAAATTTAAAATTTAAATTCAGGTACCAAAACATTGTAAAATGAAAAATATTTTTTTCTTATGTGTTTGACCTTAATACAAAGGTTTCTGAGCAGTTTTTGTTTTGCCTATAGCTAAAAAAAAATGGCTGAGTTATAGCATTTTGAATTTCTATTGTGGCTGACATTTTGAAACGACCTGATTTTTGTCACGCGATAACAGGCGTATTTATGAACCGATTTGGATGTAACTTAGTGTGTATATAGTACATACCAATATCTTGACCGAGTTTGTTGGCCAGCTTTATTCGCCATCTTGTGTCAAAAGGGCTGCCATTTAAAAAAAAATTTAAATTTAAAAAGAGGTATCAAAAAATTGTAAAATGAAAAATATTTTTTTTATGTGTTTGACCTTGATACAAAGATTCCGGAGCAGTATTTGTTTTGTCTATATCTTAAAAAATGGTTGAGTTATAGTACTTTGAATTTCTAGCATGGCTGACATTTTGAAACGATCTGATATTTGTCAAGCGATAACACGCGTATTTATTAACCTATTTGGATGTAAGAAGGCATGTGGATAGTATATAGCAATATCTCGACCAAGTTCGTTGGTTAGCTTTATCCGCCATCTTGTTTTAAAATGGCAGCCATTACATTAAAAAATATATATTTAAAGTGAGGTGCAAAAAAATTAGAAATTGAAAAAGGTTATTTTCTTACGTATTTGGCCTTGATATAAGGATTCCGGAGCATTTTTTGTTTTGGCTTTATCTTAAAAAATGGCTCAGATATAGTAGTTTGACTTTCTAATGTGGGTGACATTTTGAAAAATCTGAGTTTTGCCTGCGACATCACTCGTATATATCAACCGATTCCGATGTGAGTAAGCATGTGCACAGGAATTACTTAGGTCTCGGCCAAGTTCACAGTTTAGCTTCATCCACCATGTTGTCTTAAAATTGCAGGCACTTCAAGATATCGCCGGATTTTTCCAACCAAGTATAAGTTACTTTAAATAAAAACAGCTTGGATAAAGCTGACTACTTTCGCGAAATTCTCATTCATAATGATTTAGTATTGATAAAAATTAGTTTGGCATCTACTATAATCGGTTTCCACTAAATTGAGCTTCGTGTGTTTGAATAATATAAGCTGACTTTTTAAAAATAAGGAATATGAAAGCTACCTCTTCCTCCCGGCACTGGCTGGAAAGACTTTTTTTTGCGTGTGTTTGTGTGTGTGGGGGAGGGGGGGGGGGAGTTAAGTACATTTTGCGATAGTGCAAAAGCGTTTGCAATATTGTTTAGATGAATTTGTTTAGCATTATTCAAGCTATCTTTTTCTTCAATGTCCTTTTTTATGTCTCAAGATTATTGTTTTCTTCTCCTTCATGCTATTTTTCTTCTCCGCGTGCTATTTTTTCCTCCGCTGTGCCATTTTTTTCCGCGCCGTGCTGCATTTTTTTTTTCTAGAATAAACTCTACTTTAATATAACTAAAAATAGGGACTCCAAACCATCCTTCTAGGTTCGACTTCCTTACAATTAATTTAATTTTTATTTAAATCTTTTCTATGTCAATTAGTATTCAGAATTTTAATGTATGGACATCATGAACCATTTTAACATTTTTAACCATTTTAACCCTTACCATGCATCCAACATAATGAGAGGATGAACTAAAAAGGATGAACTAAACAATTATCCAAATAAAAAATTTAATTCCTATTTAATTATGTTATTTCAGAAAGATGATCGCTGCTTATATAATATAGATTGCGTTCTCTAGATAAATTTTTCTCAAACTGCATCCCCTGCTCTATAAACATCAATAACTTGCAGAAACCTCTGTTTAGTATCTTTCACGGACATCTTTTCACAAGTTTTTCGTAATTCGTTCATATTTCTAAAACAACAAGGCAACGATAAATAGAAAAATAAAGTCTTGAGAAACATCTCTCTCGCTCTCTTTCCCATCTCTAAAGAGTGAAAAGTAATTCCCCAGATTTATTTTTAAAAGGTTTCCTTCAAAAAACAAATCTTTAAAAATCTTTAATACTCAGTTTTGGAAATTCACTTTTGTTTTTCTTTCATCCATCAAAACATTAGACAGATTTATGGCTATAGGCACAAAGATGTTTAGATAGTTTAAACTTGAGAATGGATGCAGTAGAATTAACATTACGTAAGGTATACAGCTGAACAAATAAACGTTTTGGTAGTGTTAAATGATCCAATCCTTTTATGGTACTTCAGTAATGAAAATTTACGTCAGAATGTCTTAGATATATGGCGTTTTATATATGAAATCATCGAAAGAAAACTCAAGCAAATTCTTTTTAACCTAAAAGTCTTTTTAAAAGCAAAATAAAGTTAGATTTATAATTAGAGCACGGGAAGAAATGTGAAAAAAGTGCAATTTTTATTCGTGGAATGCTCTTTAACCGCTTTCCTGATTATCCCGAGTAATCTCGGGTTAGTATATATTGTAATTAATTATTATACAGACAAAAATCGGGCGTGGCGTAATTTTTACTATGATTTTTTTATCACGTTTTTACTCGTCCTGAAGCTTAAAAAGAAAGAAAAAATTCTTATAGGGAATTCCGGGATTTATGCCGCACATTTTTTTTTAAATTTGTGTATAAAGTGCCATGGTGGACATAAAATTAAAAAAAAAAAAAAAAAAAAAAAAAAAACATGCTGTGCTATTTAATGCTAAATATACAACGCGTGTACTGCGACAAAACATTTCAAAACAAATTATTAATATTTTTTAACAATTTTTTTTCTAAAACATTACACTACGACGCGTCACCCGTACATTCATGCTGAGACACTGAACTTGTGCGGTAGTTATGCCGCGCTTGTAATAAGAACAAAATGAAATTATAAATAAAAATACAAAAAAAAAAAATAATCATATCTGGACTATAATTAATGATGTAATAACAAAATGAAACTAAATGAGTACAATGAAACGTATTAGTAGATTCAAATTAATAATTGTTGCCTTACGTTCAATATTAAAATTATCGACTTATTTTTTTACATTAAATTTTAATTGTTATTTTAGCAACAAAGATTAAACTCTAGCTCGATGCAAATTGAAGTAAAATTCAGTAGTTTGATAAATGTTTATAAAACTTTTGCAAATCAATTTATATTTACGCTGTAATTTTGTTTCTATTAAAAGTTGCATCCAAATAAATTACGTCTGCGTTAAGATCAATGTATTAGAAAGTGAAAAAAAAAAGTAAAATTGTATTTACATAATTTATTTGTTAACCCAATAGGAACCGGTGGCTTTTACACAAATTTTATTCGGTTGGTATCACTTTTTTAAAAGAAGTTACCTTTACTTAAACAATCATGAAAATGCTCTAATTAAACAAAACAAATATTACTTTTCTTTTTTACTGGTGCCAGAAACAAGTTTTGTAAGCTCTTCATGAAGGTGCTTATATGCACCTATGGTCTCGAATGGGTTAAGAGACCTGTTTTTTCGACTACAATCTACAGAAAAAGTGTCGGAAAAGTACAATCTTTACGTAACTACATTTAAACACGTGATGCAACAAAGCCAATTACACATCCTCTTTAGTGGAGTAGTTTTCTAAACATTCCTCGCATAGAACGTCTGCGTTACGCGTAATCCAATTTTTCATTATTATCTTCTTGACTTGCATCTTTCTTGCCCTTCTTACTTTTTATTTTCCCCTTTTTCTTCTTTGGTTTTAGTAAACTTGATAACATACCTAACATGGTTAGTCTGGCAAAAAAAAGGAAAAGTTAATAACACTTAATCATGCCGTACAAAAGAAACTGCGGCATGTATACCGGAATACAAGTACGGCATCTATCCCTTTTTGCATGGTGCAGACTTCGGCCATCACAGTTACCTGCCATCGCTAAGGGGAATGGCATAACCATACACACAGTACTCTATACAAACGCTACAGTTAGTTTTGACTTTGAAATCATGCATGCATTTAGTAATTAGTGTATGAAAAGTATTTAAACATAACGTGCTTAAAAGTTTGTACCGTGAAATCATGAACTTACGTCAAATTAAGGATTGTACTTCTATAAGTAAACATCGAAATGGGATTCACGCTATACACTGATTAAAATAATCTTATGGCGCACATATACTGTGCGTCTGACGACCATCTGTCGATAATTACAAGAAATACAAGGGGTGCGGCATCTATCCCGTATGCGCCGACTCTCCCTGAGTTACGCTATAATATAACAAATTATTTATAGTTAAATTTTATATAATATTTCAGTGGCTGTTTTACAAGTTTTGTTATATGAAATGCAAATGATGAAATGCAATGATGTAATTGCAAAAAAATACGAAGATTTTTTGCAGATTTTTTTTTTTTTAATTAACAAGGAAAGCTGTTAAAAATGTATATAGTGCTGATTAAAAAATGAAAGAATGCGATTGGACTTAGGCCATCTAATTTTAGGGCTCCAAATTTGGTATGCATTTTAAAATGTTTAAAAATCTAAAATAATATACTTATAATTCTGATTAGTTATGAAATACTTTTATCTCACGAAACTTTTACTTCTAAAAGCAAAGAAAAATAATTACTAAGCTGATTATTTTACTCAATATACATTTATAATTTCTGTATTTACATTATCGCAGTTCACTTATTTACTATACAGCACTTGCTTATAGTATAGCTACTCTTCCTCCACCAGCATAAGTAATAAAAAATCATTTGCTATAGAATTATTTTTTATCCTGTAGCACCGATTGTAATACATTTTCCGCACATTTATGGAAGAAAAGATTTAAATACAAAAGATTGGTACATTTATTTATCTAAGTTAGTACTTATATGATCAATATAGGGCAAAATAAGGTAAAACCGTATAGTCGGGTGAAAACGGATATTACATCGCCACAGTCTTATTATTACTATTTACTAAGCAAAGAGGCATAACTATGAGATTACTTCTAGTTTGTTTACATATTTACAAGAGCTGTCAAAGTGCAGCTATTCAAAACAAATCATTTCTTACAACTGTATCGATATCACTGGGCTACATGCAAAGCCTTACAAGTTCAGACTCTCGGTGTATGGTGCTGCCATCTATTAACACACATCTCAACTATTGTTGGATTCTTATTGGGATATGACACCCCTCCTTTCATAGTTCAAACGAATTACAGGCAATCTTGCTCTTTGACTTCTTCGAACTGGAGCACTTTTGTTTGAGTCCTCGTCATTAGTTTTAGTGTATATTTCACAGATTTATCTGTTGTATCATCATTTTTATTACTCACAACTGTACGTGTTACAATATCATGCGAAGGCTGAGTTTGGATTGGTTATATAGTATTATCATTATTAAGCTGTTCTTTAATTTTTCCATTAACTCCAGGAACACGGTTTTGGTTAACCCTTTCATACCTATCATAATCATTGTAATTTTTACCACTATGTCCCATATTTTCAACTTTGTCTGACATTAGTTTATCATTTCGATTCATCTCTACAATTCTCTCTGGTATTTCATAACTTATCTCTTTATTACGTCTCAACTGATTAACGTGACGCTTACACATTACTCCGTCACATTTATTTACTAATTTTTTATTAATTATTTACTCCCCAATAATTTCATAATTTTCCCTTTTACCCAATTCTCCCGTTTTCCAAAATTTTTAACAAAAACAAAATCATGAAGTTTATATTTGTGCAGGGGTTGCTTTATTTTAGGTTTTGATGGTAATACCAAGTGAAGGGCTGTTCGAACTGGCCTTCCAAACATTAATTCAGCAGGAGTTTTACCAGTCACCGTATGCGGAGTGGAATGATTTTCTAACAAAAATCATGAAATTGACAATGTTATGTCACTTTTATCTAGCTTTTTAAGACAACTTTTCACAGTTTGCACATATCTTTCCGCTTGTCCGTTCGAAGATGGATGTGGAATAGGCGTATGCTTAATTCCATTATTTTTAAGAAATTCCTCAAATTCATCACTTGTGAACGCGGGACCATTATCACTGACAAATTCAACAGGTAATTCAAATGTAACAAAAATTCTCCTTAATACCTTAATTGTAGTTTTACTATCAGACCTGGGTACTACCTCTACCTCCAACCATTTAGTATAAGAATCGACTACTATTAAAAATATTTTACCTTCGAAAGGACCGGCATGATCTATATCGATTATTTCCTAGCGCAGTTCAGATTTCCATTTCAAAGGTTCCATTTTGGGACAATCCCTCGCAAACATCTGACATCTATTACAAGAATTTACCATTTGTTCAATTTCTTTATCCATATTTGGCCACCAAACTACCCCTAGCTTTCGCTTTCATGCTCGATATACCCCTGATGAACGGAATGCAGTAATTTTAATATATATTCACGGCCTTCCTCTGGCAAGATCACTCTATGTCCCCACAATAGACAATTTTCTAGGCAGGAAATTTCCTCCCTTCTACGAAAATAGGGTTGATATTCTTCTGGTTTAACCTTTCGCGGCCACCCATGTAACACCCACTCTAAAATTTGTTTAGTTACAGGATTTTCAGTTCTCCACTTTGCAATAGTTTTAGAAGTAACAGGCTAATTATCATTATTTGAAACGAGCATTATATCCACAGGAATACTTACTATATTTACAGTTTCTGGGAGAGGTAATCTACTTAATGTGTCAGCATTTTTATTATTTTTACCTTCGCGATACTCAATTGTATAATCATACCCAGCTAACATTAACGACCATCTCCGCATTCTAGGTGATAATGTATCAGGTACCTTTTTAACAGGATCAAACAATCTAATTAAAGGTTTATGATCTGTTATAATTTTAAATTGTTTTCCAGCTAAATATTGGTCAAATTTAGTGACACCAAACATCACAGATAAAGCTTCTTTTTTTTATCATTGCATAATTTCTTTCAGTTTTATTTAAAGTTCTAGAAGCATAAGCAATAGGTTTCTCTTTACCTTCAACAATGTGGCTTAAAACTGACCCTATACCATTTTCAAAAGCATCACAGTTTTAAACTATATCTTTGTTAACATCATATAATTCTAAAACAAGAGATGTACATAATAATTTTTTAACTTTTTGAAACATTTTTCATGCGTTTCTGACCATGTCCACTTTACATTATTATCTAATAATCTATGTAAAGGTTCCAAAACATCTGAAATATTCGGCAGGAAGTTTCTATAATAAGAAATTAAGCCTAAAAATGAATGCAATTGTGACACATTATTTGGAATAGGAGCATTCAAAATAGCATCAACTTTTTCTGGAATAGGTCGAATTCCTTCCTGAGATATTTTATGTCCTAAATAAGAATCTTCCGAAACCATAAATTTTAATTTTTCCTTATTTAATCTTATACCATGCTCAGAAAAACATTTCAGAACACTTTCAACTCTTTCAGAATGTTCTTATTCATTGCTAGCACTTATGATTACATCATCTAAAAATACACCAACATATTCATATTTTTAAAAATATTCTCAATTTTTCTTTGGATCATTCCAGGAGCACATTTTACCCCAAATGCTAATCGTATTACATTAAATAATCCTTTATGTGTATTTATAGCAAAAGTTTTACTACTTTCGTTATCTACAGGTTGTTGTAAATACGCATCTTTTAAATCAAAAACAGTAAAAAAATTTCCACCTGATAATTTAGAAAATAATTCTTCCATTCTAGGAAGAGAATAATTATCATTTTCAGTATTAGCATTAACTGTTGCTCTATAATCACCACATATTCTAATAGACCCATTAGGTTTAGGAACAATTACTATAGGACTAGCCCATTCTGAATGATCAACAGGTTTCAAAATACCCTGATTTGTTAATCGTTCCAATTCTAAACCAGTAGCTTTTCTTAAAGCAAAAGGAACAGGTCGAGACTTAAGAAAACTAGTTTTGCATCTTTTTTCAACTTTATTGACACGGGAGGACCCTTGATTGTCCCGATCCCCTCAGCAAAAACATTAGGCAAATTTCTAATTAAATCATCTTTCGAAATGATTTTTATCATATTTACATTGGGCCAAAATAATTTTGATGCTTTTAACCAAGTTTTTCCAATTAGACTCGGACCCTCTTCTTTAATAACTAATATTTTAAAATCAGGAATACAATATTTATCAACAACAGCATTTACTTTTAATCCCTCCAAAATAGTTAAAGAATCCTTAGTATAAGTTTGTAACTTTATTTTAGATTTAATTAAAGGCAGCTTACCTGAGAACAATTTGTGAGCAACACTTTTACTTACAATAGTATGAGCCGCACCTGTGTCTATTTCAAATTTTATATTTACTCCATTTATTTTAACCGATTTTACCCACGACATATTATTGGAGTTGTCGTCCATGAAGTTTAAAGTATATTCTTCCTGAACAGTTTTAATTTTTCTGTTCTTACACTGTTTCTCATTTTTCATTCCAAATTTTCGATTTCGACAACAAAATTTTAGGTGACCTAATCTATGGCAAAAATGGCATTCTGTAGATTTAAAAGGGCAAAACTTGGAATTATGGTTTTTAGAACATCTGTAACAAGGTTTCTCAGGCGTGAATTTATCTTCTTTAGGCTTAGGTGCATAAGCGAACTTCTCTAGTTTTGGTTTCTTCATTTTCGAAACACGCACTTGATTGACAGTCGTACTTTCTCGGATATGTTGGGATTTTACACCGGCCTCGGCTGATTCAAACGGCTCAGCTATTTCCACCGCTGTTTGGAACGTTAAGTCTTTAGAATGCAGTAATTTCTGTTGTATCGTCTCATCCTTTATCCCAAACACCAATTGATCACGCAGGCGGTCATTAAGAGTATTTGCGAAGTTGCAACATTCGGATAACCGACGTAAGTCTCTTATGAAATCTGCTACATTCTCTCCTTGCTTCCTTAGTCGTTTCTGGAACTTAAATCGTTCTATTATTTCACTAAGGCGTGGTGAAAAGTGCTCCTTTGCTTTCTTTAAGAGATCTTCGTAACTGATCTCTTTCAGAGTATTCGGAACAATAATATCTCGTAAAATGGCAAACGTAGATGTTCCAACAGAACTCAGCAAAATATTTTTCTTCATCTCATCATTTTTTATGCTATTCGCTGAGAAATAAAAGTAATTTTTTTCACATATATTGTCGAAGGAACATTTGAATTATATTCTTCTATGCATCTCAGAGAAATTATTTCTTTATCGGTCATTTTTCCTTCTCTTTTTCTTTTATTTTCAAATATTTCTCATTACATTTTAATTTGTGTTAAATCCCATCACGTCGCCACTATTAAATCGCCGCAGTCTTATTATTACTATTTGCTAAGCAAGGAGGCATAACTATAAGATTACTTATAGTTTATTTACATATTTACAAGAGCTGTCAAAGTGCAGCTATTCAAAACAAGTCATTTCTTACAACTATATCGATATGACTGGGATACATGCAAAGCCTTGCAATCTCAGACTCTCTGTGTATGGTGCTGCCATCTATTAACACATTTCTTAACAATTGTTGGATTTTTATTGGGATATGTCAACGGATATCTCAATTTTGACTCAATTTGAGCAAACCTCTGCGGGTAATGGTTGAAATACGTAGCTTTAGGGAAGGAGGTGAGTCCGCCATTACAATATCTCCATACTGTAGTTTATGTGTTTAAAAGTTTATTTATAAATTTTATGTTTTAATTTTATCCCAGTTTTCAAAAATATGAGCGCAGTTGAAGTTACTGAAACTGTTTATGTTATTATGTGAAGCATATTTAATAAGGATTGGTTTCCCACAATGAAACTTTTGTAAGCATTTAAAATAGGCATTTTTACGGCTTGCTTTCAGATACAAATTCTCTTGTGGTAA
Source organism: Maratus speciosus (assembly GCA_963932465.1). Classification (NCBI taxonomy): domain Eukaryota; kingdom Metazoa; phylum Arthropoda; class Arachnida; order Araneae; family Salticidae; genus Maratus; species Maratus speciosus. The sequence goes on from OZ010787.1 coordinate 3,147,941, forward strand.
AACCGGATATTTTACATGGGATTAAGAAAAGACCTTGGAAAACAATATTTGAATCACTTGTATGTAATGTCTGAAATAAAAGAAGACAAAATTACATGGGCAAAAGGATGATGATTTTTATAAGGCTGATAAGACGATGGGTGCACCCAAAAAAGGGGACCACCTTCCGGTTCCAGGCTCTTATCAAGCCCATTTGCCTACGCAGGGAACCACCCACAAGACAAGCCCCGCGGCGCGTCCCGAAGGTCGCCGCCAGACAAGACCCGACAGAGCGGAACCACACGCAAACTCCGGCCAAGCCGCCGCGCTGCCCAGCGCACGCAACAACGGCTATTCCCATGAAGAGACGAACGGCCGCATGAGACAGTCCTCACCACCCAGCTAGAAAAACCATGTGGTCCCTAAACTTGGTTACCCGAGCCGGTAGACCCCGCAAGCCTGCAGAAACCAGACGCCTATAATGACGCTGGGCCCACGAAACCGAACCGAGGCTTCCCGACCCGGAGTTGCTTTACGGAAGGCCCACAACATCAGATACCATTTTCCGGCAGAGACATTTATGCGGGCCAGCCGATAAGAAAGTTATTTAGAGACCCCTAGCTTGAAAACCCGGGAGGACGGGGAAACTCCCTCCGGCCGTAAAGCGACCCAGCTCCGGGCTTTTCGCCCAGACTCCCCGGCTCGACCGACGGAACCCCTCGCGGATCACGCCGGAAACCAGAGAGCCCAGACTAGGTACCGTTAGCGACCCCAGGCGGTCACGGAAAGCTTCACCTAGACGGAATAGACTCCGCCTCGCTAGGGGTTGGATGGAACGGAGTCCCGCCCGCCCCCGCCTACCCGACTCCGCCCGAAAACGGAGAAGCCAGCGGAGGCCGACAGAAGCCCGCCCACAACTACCTTACCTCACGGCCGTCGAGGGTACACAGGCCCGAAGGCCCCTGACCCCGTGCAGTGACCGGCCGCTACCTTTGTTAGTGCGTTCGAAAGTTAGGTGGAGACACCTCTAGGTCCTCATCACTGGGCGAGGCAAACTCCAGTATCGCATAGACACGAAGGACCTGGATCGGACCAAGAGTTCCTCTGAGGTTCGAAGCGCCGCCGCGTTACCGGCCCGTTTCCCCGCGGGGACAGTGTTCGATGCTGGACCTGCCGGCCGACCCGCTCCCAAGGGTAACGGCACGAAATGGAGCAACCAGAGCCATACTAGCCACGTGACCGCTCCTTGGTCAACGGGGGCACCGCCAAACACTACCCACATTAGGGTTGGCTCACAACTGCTACAGCATCGGTCCTTGGAGGGATGAGCCACCCGAGTCAAAAAGTAACTCGAGCGCTGTCCGAAACCCTCGCCCTTCGGTTGCTCCGGGAGTCCCTGCATGGCGTTCCTGCGAGCCCCGTCATCACTAGCGAGCACCAAGGACTTTCCACTACATAGCCCGCTCTCTCGCCTCACGCTCCCTCTTAGTCTATTCGTGGATGGGGTCCATTCGCCTTAGCTAGTCTTTGCCCGGCGACTCCGTCCGGCCCTGAGACCGGCATCGGGATCGACCTATGGATCGTCGCTATCCGGCATTACCCAGAGAACCTGGGCGCCGGAGGCCAAGTTTTAAAACAAAGAAGGCCCATGACCCATACACAACGTCCGTTACTCGTGGCCACCGGACTCTTGGCCTGTCGACCGCAAGTCTCTCGAGTAAGTGGCGATTCGTCCCCATCCGGCCCCCTCGCATTCGTGCACAACGAACTCGGCCGAGCTTCCGGTCACCTCCCCCACTCAAGGGGTCGGGTCGGAACCACCCGGAGGGGCGGCCAATTATAAGGCTGATAAAGAAGATGAACTACTCTTCTACAATTTCTCAAACTGTAATGGAAATAATTGTCGTTTCACTTTAAAATATGAAATCATTAGACATATAATTGAAATTTTGTGACTTTACTTCCTAAATTAAAGTTATAAAATAAAATATATAAGACTAAAATTTTTCATTACCTGTAAGATTGACATATCCATGCGATTTTACACCCCGGTTGTGTAAGACGGGATGATTTGACTTGTTATACATAATCATTTATTAATAAAATTTATTATAAACGAACCCCATGTTAAAATTTATATTATGGTACAAAGATAAGTGCATAATATTCAAACAAACTTACATTAAATTTGGAAATTCGGATTTCAAGAAGTAACTAATTATGTGTACGATTTTACCCTACTTTCCCCTATAGTAAAGCTTTTTCATTCACTACTGTATAGGAAGAGGGAACAAATAAACACAAGGACCCACTATGGGTTCACCGGGGTTTAAATTTATAGGATTTATTTTGTCGTCTCCTATTGGGAATTTCTAGCAAATTTCTTCAGATTCTGAAAGCCAAATTTTTCGCAAAATTTCGTCAAATTTAGCGAGATTCTTTCATTTGACACCAAGCATGTGTTTTGGCGTTAGTAATCTTGAAACTAGATTTTCCCTACACATTTCACCAATCTCACTAATATTTCGCAAATTTTATTTTCCAAATTTGGCGAAATGGTGCGAACTTTGCGACTTTGTTTACTGCCAACTGTTCAACAACTTAATAACTGTTCCAACATTCATTCCCATTGAAATACATTCGCCCCGGAAAATATTGACCCAAAAATGACCCATTAATCGAATTGTTTGGAACATATGACCTACCCCAATGGTCTTCTCGTACCCCGAGACTGTATGATAGGAAATTTAGTCAAAATTGTCAGAGCCTATTTTAAGATAAAATTTGTTTTTATATATACATCACACAAACATAAACACAAGATTTGTTCGTATTATAATATATGATAATCTTAGAAATGCGATTTGTTTGAAAACTGTTTCTTATTTTACTGCTGCTTTTATGATTTTTAAAAAAGTTTGAAGCATGATTTTTTTTAAAACTCTATCTTGAAAGTACTCTAAGTACTCTATCTTAAACTGCTTGCATTTAAAACAATATAAATAGTTAAGCATTTGTTTCCAACTAATATTTCACAACAGAATTAAAACTTTAACAAAAAATAAATAAAATAATAAAACAACACAATTAAAACACAAATTTAACAGCCATGTAGTCGAAATACGCGCTTAAACCACTGGAATTATCAGAATAATAACAGCTGTTGGAAATAACAACCTCTAGCGATTTTCTCGGCTATTAACTACTGGCATACGGCTAATACAGAATCATCTCTTTAAGTAAATCTCAGAATTTTGCTTGAATGCACTACTGATATTTTTCATCTAAAATCGCTTTTCATGTTGTTAGTGGGCAATCTAAAAAAAGCATATTAAATGTAAAACATCTATATTAAAGATTCAATAAAAAAATAATTTTCACCTATGTTCTATAACCAGGAAAGGACGGTTTGGATCCCCTAGTCTATGTATATTATAAAGGACAAACCTGTCCGTGTGTAACGCTCACGTCATTCTGACGGTGGCAACAGCAGATGATAAAATTAAACTTTATTAACTTTTATTGCAATTTTTTTTTTACTTCTACATACCACACTTTTTCAATTTTTGCACCGTTGAATACTGAAAAAAAAAGTTTTCAAATGCAATTAGTTGGAAAATTATATCGCAAGTTGTTTGAAAACTATATTGCAATTACGCAATTTTTATTGTTTTAAAAATAATTTTCAAGCATGAGTTTTTTTTTCAAATCTATCACTATCGCGTGCAAGCGATTACAAAAAAAAAATCCTTTTGCACTTAAATTAAATAAATAGCTCATCATCTGCCTCCGGCTCATATTCCATAACGGAATTAAAACATTCATCAACAAATAAGTAAAACAATAAAATATAATAAAACAATAAAATATAAGTAAAACACAAATTAAATTTAAGACGTGTAATTGAATTTCGCACATAAACCACTGAAATGAGCAGAATCAAACACGCTGATTGTAAATAGAGATATTTGGCGATTTTTTCGACTGTTAACTCATAACACGAAGATAATATGAAAATATCGCTTTGAATACATTTGAAAACTTTATATGAACGCATTTTTCTATTTTTCATATAAATATGATTTTTGGTATTGTTAGTGGGCATTCTAAAAATATATATCAAATGTAAAAAGTCTATTACAATTATCAATTAAAAAAACAGTAGACCCGTGCGAGCCTTTCTCACCACAATCTTTGAGATTATTCGCTGATACGTTGTTTTATTAATTTATGATTAACTGTATTTTTTTTAATCAAACAAAGTTTTTTCGCAATATATAACTATATTACGTCAAAAACCGCTTACAGAACTTTTCAAAAAATACGTCATTCATCGATGTGGCTTTAGTATGTGCAGCGATAAAAAGATGTTAACATCAGAAATAATATAGGGGAGACTAGGGAGGGTTGACCATAGGGAGGCTTAACCCACACATCAGGTTTCATATTTAAAAGAATTTTAGAGTTTTATCAATAGGTGTCAACCAAAGCTACTGGAATGCTCAAACAACAGTCTTTGGTTCATACAGATAATCGAAATAGGTGTGGAAAAAATCAATTGTGAGGCGTTTTCAACCTAAAAGTTGTGTTTTGTAGAAAAATTTTGTAAGTTTTTTCAGATAAAATATATCATAGAAATTTATGTAAGTAGGTTTTAAGTAATGCAGAAATATCGAGCTTTCGTTCCAGACATAAAGATTGTACAGTAAGTTAGGCTTAACATAACACTGTGCTTTTCTTTAAAAAAGGGCTATGTGAGGAGGCTTGACCCAGTCAATGTGAGGGAGGGTTGACCAGATGCTCAAGGCTCTCTTAATTAAGTGGTTTCGGAAATCTTTTTATTATAACACTGTGCATAATGAAAACTTAATGGTTATACATATAAAAGAATGTAAATTTATTCGGTAAAGCTACAGAAAAATGGGACGGTGGAAAAGAAAATGTTTAAAACTGATTAAAGAAAGATGTGAAAAATTGTTATAGTATTCACTGAAAAAAAAAATAATGAAATATAAATGGGAAATTTGATAGGAACTTTTTTTCCCATTTAAATATTACTTACAATTGGTAAATAGAAACAGTGGAAAAGACTAGAAAGGACTAGAATGAATGAAAACAGCAGTATTAACCCTTCCACGGACAGTGGTATGTTTATAAAACAACTTTAATTCCCAAACGCCACAATGGCACCAGAATTTTGCTAAAAACTTCTCCATTTAATATGTATGTGAAATATAGCCTTTTTCTTATTTCAAAATAAATTTGTTCGCAAATCCCGGTGCCAGTCATTTATTTCAACATTTTATTATTGAAAGCACTTTGCCCCTGAAAGGGTTAAAATATGTTAATAATAAGTTAAGTGTTCATGCGGCTGCAAAAGAAGAAATCATTGATCGATAAATTTTGGGAAGGTATGTAGACAAATTTCACCAGGATGAATATAGTGAAATGAAGCCAAACTATGTAAAAACTAGAGTTTTCAGGTCGAGTGTCACAAAAAGTAGTACAAGGAGACAAAAAAATCGGGACAGTGGCTCCTAAATAATAATACATGAAACCCTATGAAAACGGAAACTGTCTCTAACGGAATAGTGTCTTAAATATTAAAATTTCATTTTCCCTGCTGTACAATTATACCTCCTCAGACAAAATCCTGTTTAACACGTTGAGTGCCACGGTGACTGATACTGAAGCTGAAAGATTTTAAATGTTTTAAGTAATTTTTAAGAAAGTATAATCCTGTAATAAATAAAAGGTAAGTAAATTTTAAATAAATTTTTCAGTAACTACTTAAAACAATATATATTTTTTAAGTTTTATATCATATTTTAGACCGTCAGTCATCGGTGAATGACGCCGTCTAAACGAAAAGTTCAGTGTCAGTCACCGGAGACTGACGGGGCGCTTAAAGTGTTAAAACAAAATTTTTCTCTTTTGACTTGCGATTGCATCTAAACAGGTTTGTTTAAGCATCATATTTCTAAAAATATTTTTTTATAATAATTAAACCATGTAGCATAAAGTTATTTTGCTTTTTTTAAGCTGATTTTATTTCTCTTGACACATATTTCAATATAAAACAAAGTGGGTCAAGCCTCCCATATAGTGGATCAATTCTCCCATATGTGGGGAGCCTGACCCATTATTTTTTCATGATTAAAATCAATCATTTTTCAAATTTCTTATATATTACACATATGTAGCAATTTTGTTTTGATAACTGATTGTATAACGAATAAAATGATATATAAAACTTTATTCTATGTTCAATATTTAAAAAATAAAAAGTCATTTTGTAAAAAGTGGGCCAACTCTCCCTAGTCTCCCCTATATGGTGGTTTTTACCTATATTCTGAAAACCGGGAAGCCCGGGTTCATCCCCTTGTTTCACTGAATGCTTTAAACAATTTCGTTTTCACCTGCGAAAGAATTCCACATTTAGCGTCCTTCTGAAAAGTTCTAAACGAAATCTTCCCCAAATAATTAGTGGGAAATTTACTTTTTATATGTAAATTTAATCAATACAAAAACCCTTAACGGGTTAAAAGTTTGTGACGCAGCACTTTATCTTATGCTCTAAGAATTTTAAATATGGAACTTAAAAATAATGATATCAAATTTTGAGTGACGCTATGCTATTAATTATAATCTCTATATATATTATTTATTTCATCTTTTTATTTTTTTATAATCGGATGTGCAAAAATTGTGTTCAATTTAAAAAAATGTATAAAAGTTTATTCATTGATGCTTTAACATTTACACCTCTCATAAATTCCAAGTGTGAGTTTTAAAAGATATGATATCAAAATTTTAGTGACGCTTTGATGTGGCTTTAAACTTTTTTGTTTTAAAATTAAATTTAAATTATTTTTGTTTTGGCTAAGATATAGTCACACATCTAAATAATAGTTTTAATTTTCCAATATACTTTAAATATGTCACTTTCACTGAATGCATTTAAATGTATTTATTTGAATAGATTTATCCTTTGTCCAATGCTATTAAAAATTTAAAATAAGATTTGCGCAAATAATTTTTTTGCCTCATAGTATCCATTTGAATACATTTCACTTAGAACCGCTTTGCGGACGATGACATCTAACTTATTAAGTGCACTAGCTGTTAAACGGGAAAAGATAAAACTGTGATAATACTTTGGAATCAGAAAATGTACCAACATAAACAACTTCTGCTGTGGCTTGCATGCGGTCTTCAACAGAATTTTGATATCGTTTTGGAATTTAATGGAATTTATCTTTTTCATTCCACATGTGCTAAAATCTGCTCCAAGGTAGATGAAAGTGTCATCAACGGATATGGTTTTGATTGGTTGATTTAAAACCTTGACCTGTCCTGACTATTGTAAATGAGTTTCTTACGCTTATGGTCTTTTACCCAATTAAGAGTAAAAGATTTGTCAATATTTACTTTAAGTCCCACGGCAGCTAAGGCTGTGGTGAGTATATTCATTAATTCTTGGAGCTGTGATAAACTATTTGCTATGAGAACCAAGTCATCAGCATACGCTAGATGATTCAAGATAAGGTCTTTAAACTTTACCCCCAACTCTTTCGGCAAAAATTCCAGCACCTTGTTGAATACAACCAGGAAAAGCAAGGGGGACAATGGATCGCCTTGCCTCACCCCTCTTTCCGGATGCAAGGGACTATTTGTATTTCCCTTAAATGATAGGATTGTTCTTGAACGATAGTAAACGTACTTCAAGTACTCCACAATCCCTGACGGAATATTTAGTTCGTCAAGACATCTGACAATAAATGGATGTAAAACATTATCAAATGCCTTCTCAAGGTCTAATATGGCGATGGCGAAGGGACGCAGTTCCTTCATACATGATGACATCACCGCGTCAAGGATATCAATTCCCCTCGCCACCCCATCGAGAGGACGAAAACCATATTGATATTCATCTGGTGTAAAACTTGGAGTTATTCTATTTACTAATATTTTATGAAAGAGGCGAGTAAGATTAGATGATATTGATAAGGGACGAAGAGATGCCGGGCTATTAGTATCATTCTTCTTAGGTATGAAAATTGTTATGGAGTCCAACAGTATGTCGGGGATCCAATGTAGCTGCAGAAATAAGGTGAAAAGCTTACATTTGATTCTTAATGGTATATTATTTATGTCTTTTATAGTCAGTCCATCAGGACCGGCTGCGGACTTCTTCTTTTTCCCCTGGCAACCCTCGATTTCTCTCGGGTATATCAGGAGAGTCGGGTCGAAGCATACTTTGTCAGACATCGGAATAGGTAATTCAGAGAATTTCACACTCTTCTTACAGAGCAGGCTTGACCAAAAGTCAAAAACTTGCTCGTGGTTTAAAGTTTCTGCTATATTGGCCAAGTATAAGTGGCCAAGTATACCGGTCGCTCATCCCCAAGGGCTTAAAGATGCTTTTTTGCTATTATAACCTTTAGGATTTACAATATAAAAAAATCTTAATCACTTCTGAGGTAAATAAAGACAGTGGAAAAAAAGTCAAGATGGCAATGTTTTGATTGGCAAATTCTAAGCTGAGTAATTTGTGCTACAGAATGAAAAAAAATATAAAATTGTAATAATGTCCTCTTACAGATGCTAAATCTTTAAGGTTTTTGATGTGTGAACTACATATGAATACAGTAGAAGATCTTTATAATGCACACCTTGGTATGAGAAGTTGTGCGTATTATAGAATTTTGCATTATATAGATCATATTTCATACATCATTAAATTTACTTCGTATACATGCTTTAAATTACATTCCTTGGAACCAGAAAATGTGCAAATTATGAAATTTTACATAATAGGTATAGATCACACATTATTAAATTACCTTAAAGATATTACCTTAAAGATATTACCTTGAAATATAACATCCAAATATGCCTGGGCAAAATCATTATAAACAGTGGTAATTCATGACTGACAGTTCTGGGAACACTAAATGCATGGCTGGCCAATTTATTCTTTTTCACTATTTTTAATAATGAAATCTTTGCCTTATTTTTGGCAGAACTTTCTTCCATTAAATAAGGCAAAAATTTAGTAAGAAAAAAAAAACTTTTGGAAGGCATGCATTTTAGTGCTGCAAGAAACACCTGTCATGAGCTACTACTGATTATAACACCCATTTACAAAAAAAATTTAATGTAATAACAATGTTTTCATTACTCCAAAATAATGTGTTAAAGACGATAATGCATCAAATTTAGTGTTCCAAGAAATAGCAATATTTGTGAAATACATGTGCTTCTTAACTGCAAAATTCATTGTTTACATATAAGAAATACATTACATTTTCTGCATTAAAATGTTTATGTGGCAGGCTTTTGTGATTGAACAAGAACTGATTGCAGAGTACTTTTAATGATTTTAGAATATAAAATTATGGCTCTTAAACTACTAATAATCTAATACAGTAATAGGGATAAAAAACAATCATTAAATAGTTCATTTAAAAAAAAAAAAAATATTTGTATTTTCATCAGATATACCGATTATTACTACCATATGTTATATGTATCATATTTATTAGAAAAGTTACAACTATTTTGATGAAGTTTTGGATCCCCCCCCCCCCTGACATACTGTCAAATTTCGCGAGTTTTTTTTCCTTGTGATGTTCCTCCCCGACGCGATTTTACAAACCATCATGCGTAAAGCGATTGAAGGCGATATCGAATGATGATTGGTCGGTTACCTCGTTGTAGGAGGAGCTTAATTCGCTTGAAGAGGATATTTTTCACTTCGTTGATCTAAAATCGTCAGAACTCGCATATTCATATTTGCTTTATTTTTAACGATGCTTAGAAAAAAAAAGTGTACAAGATTTATCATCTTATTTATGTAAAAGAAAAGAATTCATATATACAACTATCGTTTAATATGAAGCAGATCGAATAAGCAATCAAGTACAACAATTCTTGTATTATTTTATTGTATTTATTATTATTTTTTTTTTTTTTTAAGAAAAAGAAAACAAAATTTTAACTGAAAAGGTGAATGAAAAATAATTAATTTCTATCATCTCATCTTTTGTAATTTTTTAAAGGGTGGGGGGGACTATATGTTTTGCATAATTTAGTGATGTATAACAAAACTTTACATAAAGTTTAAAAATAATCATTAATATTCTTCTACCAATTTTGTTTATAACTTATTATATCCGCTACTATCTGTAAACAAATATTTCCGATTGTTAAGTAAAATTTAAATAACTACTTTTTCAGTAGAAGCAACTCATATTTTGAAGTTTATTTATTAATTGTAATTACCTGGAACTAAAGAATGAAACTTAAATCGACCTATTAAACTAGTATTTTACAAGCATAATTAAGTAAAGCACAAAAAAAAAAAAAAAAAAAAAAATATTTATTGTATTGTCATAATTGAATTGAAGTATCATATTGAAATTGAGAGCATTACTAACAGACATATTTTTGCTTTATATAATAGACAACAACTTAATAAGTAACTTCCTTAAAACTACCTTCTAAATTATACCTCGCCTAAAAAATTCTTAATCTTCAGCCCCTTGAATAATGCTTATTATTATTAATTATATATTTAAATAAAAATAATAATTGCCGAAACGTCAGTGAAGGCTTACTGTGGAGACACGAAAAGTTTTGGTTTCTGTTAGTCTGTCTGTCTGTTAGTCTGTCTGTCTGTTCCGCGATAACTGCCGCAAAAAGCATCCGATAGGCTTGAAATTCACTGGGCATGTTGATGAGGTACCCGGACTTAGCTGTATAGTTTTTGGTTAAATTTGGTTCATTCGTTCGGGAAATATGGAACATTTTATTTTGCTCTATAATGCTTTTCAATGGCAAGTCAGACGATTTTCAGATTTTCATTTGTTGAAAGAAATGGCTCATATGAAAAATGGATTTAAATGGTAAATTTTTGATGCTGAAATTTTTAAATAACATTATTAAATTATTCCAATAAATTATGTCAGTATATTTGCGAGATTTCTTTAATTAGGTTTATAATATTGGGGGGAAATTTATGCATGTTTTCCAATAATATAAAGGATTTTGTTTCATCAAATTGACATAATGCATATTTCATTTTTTTTCCTTTTCTTTCTGTGTTGCCAATCAACGTATTTGGTCCTAATAATATTAGTATAATTGCGTGCATAATGCTTGAGTAAAGCCAACGTCAAAACAGATGAATTAATGCATTTGTATCTTTGCATATAGAAGGATTTTAGCCCAGAAATAAAAATAGGCAATATTTCATTTATTTTATTTATTTTATTCAAATATTTTGCTTAAAAATACAAAAGTTCATTATTTTCATAGAGAATAACGTAACAGTTTCAAATAACATTTACCAATATTTCTTTAATTGTTGCCAAGAAAATCAAAACCCGGAATAATATTTTCTTTTAAACAATTTTCAACTGAAATGTTTTGTCGTGAAACAGGAAAATGAAAAAATAAAATTAAGAATAGAAAAATTAATATGGCGGCATATTGGAAATAAAAAGAAAACTCTCGAGTATTTTTTAATATAACAAGATGAAAAGTTTTGAGTAAGTACGCATAGCAGGTGAATTGGACGTCATTTATCGAAAACAAAGATGCTGGAATAAAAAGATCTTGGGTAAAATAAAATTAACTATTATTCACGGAGGAAAGAGATAGATGGAGATGCAGTATGCCGTAAAAACAGTTTGCAATACGATGTGCGTTATCGCTCAGATTTAAATGCCCTCATTCGGCTCAAACAAAACAAGCACGTGGAACAGGGACCAAATTCTTTGACTTCATCCGTTTATTTTATTTTATTTATTTTTTTTTTAAGCACATCGTTGTGTTGCGCCGAATGTAGCGGATTTTAGGGTTACATTTTTGGCGTCACTTCAAGATTTATTGTCTGTGTACGGTTAACATGAATATTTTATTTTAAATTTAAATTTTATTAATTTATAAGAAAACTTATGCTTATCCTTATAAATCACAGCGTAAATAAATCTAAGATATAATATAACCATCCGCACAATCAATAAAAAATTACGAATGTAAATTTAAATAGACTACGGGGGGTTCAGGGGGGGCAGAGCCCCCCTGAAGAAATGCAATTTTTGATTTAAAAAGTTAACAGTATAAGTAGCTCATCAGAATTTCAGAACATCAATGTACAACCACTTATTTAACACTTTTAATTTCTGAAACTTTACGAAGTATCTTGTATCCTCATAAATATTTATGTAATTTGAAAACTTTAAAAAGCGATTTGTAGGAAGTTGAATATTATGCAATGAGTGTTAAAAAAAATGACTTGCAAAGATGACGTTGAGGCTTCTGATCTGCAGATTTACTAGTTAATATAATTATATATATTAAAATATTAATATTAATTATATATTTAAATAAAACTATTTAAAAAAAGGAAAATCTTTAGTTAATGGTAATTCCCCACTACTTTATAACTACAGATGAATCAGTAATTGTTGAATACTAGTTAATGAATATAAATGTTGAAGGCTAATGCTTAATTTTAAAAGATTAATTCTGTTAATTTGATATTTATCTGTTATTAAAGTTTCAACAAAAAAGTATTTTTAATGTAAGTTTAAAAGTTATAACATTTTAATGAGCGTTCATTTAATTATTAAAAAAATAGCTTATATGAATTAAAAAAAAATAATTATTGAAATATATTAAAAATTAAATTTTATTGTATATAATAAAAAATTATTTAACTTAATTGTAATTATAATTTAATTTAATTATCTAATTGACAATTAAAAATTACAAAGTAGATCTAAACAAAACTCTAAAAAAAACAACAACACATTAACAAGGACACAACTTAAAAACCCTAAGGTTATTACTTTTGGTAAAACTAATAAATTGATTCTGTTAATTTGATAGCTATCTGTTACTAAAGTTCCAATATAAAAGTTATTTTAATGTAAGTTTAGGAGTTACAGTACTTTAATAAACTTTCATTTAATTATTAAAAATAGCTTATGTGAATTTACAAATTTATTTAAAATTAAATTTTATTTTATGATATAAAAAAATAATTAAATTTTATTTAACTTAATTGTAATTATAATTTAATTGACTAATTGACAATTAAAAATTACAAAGCAACTGATAATAAGTAATCTTTCTTATCAGTTAATAAATACTATTTATTAATTTAACTAATTCAATAAAGATCTGAACAATTCTAAAAATAAAGAAAACAACAAGGGCACAACTTCAAACCTTTATATTATTAGTTTAATGCTGCTTTAACAACTATACTGTTCACAAACAAATTCAGTTTTCAACCTTTAAACAAAGTCGCTCATTGCATTGATACATTTAACTCCTCCCACAGAAACTTCGTAATCATCTTTCTGCCAATCATCATTCGTTATTGCACTCAATCGCGCTACGCGTGATGGTTTGTAAAATCGCCTCCCGACCGAGAATGGAGCGGGTTTTTTACAATCAACTGATTAATTTTGTTTTTCTTTTATTGCTACTTTTTTATGTTAGAGTGGTGATCTTTCAAATGCTATTGCACAACGAGGCGATAAACGCGCTACTCTGTAAGTGGCACGGCAACCCTCCAGTGTACAGGTGGAATTGATAAAAAGAGTTTTTATAGTCAGAATATGCGGAATGTTAAAGAATAGTGAATGGTTTAATGAAAGCAGAATAAAAACTTAATATTTAAGATGCGAGTCAGATTAATATATTAATTGAAATGGTTACTGGGTAATCACTTTATTAGTTTATACAAAGTCTAATTATCATGACAGCTACAGTGCAGCTGCTAATAAAATTTTGTGAAACCAATCTTTTCTAAATAGTAACATGTTCTGAATTGTTCTTATTTACAATAATACTTCATTACCACAAATACCATATAAGGGAGCTGGCTACTTTTATATTTTTTAAAAGTAAATTATTTAAGGCTTTCTTTTAAGCATATTAACTTTAAAATTAAATAAAAACAAGTATCTTAATTTTGCAAAAAAGCTGTTTTATCTTATTTATCTATAAACTTTAATTACTAAATAAGGAAAAGTATCATGATGAAAATTTTTACTTTTAGGAGCTCAAAACAACCAGTCAGGATAAAATGGTTCATTTTGAGCTAATCGTGATAATTTAAGTATATAAAGTAGAATTTACTATCAGTCAAAAATATGTCCAAGACTGAAATCAGTCCTGAGACTGAAGGTCTTGCACCCATGGCTGTAATCAATTAGCCTAAAAGAAATGCTTCAGGTTTTTTTTTTCTTTTCTTCTGTTTTTCTTTTGTTACAGAGATAAACGGCAATAAGAATTTTTTTCCCCTTTAGGTTAAATTTTATAAAAATAAAATACTACGATGCTTTAATTTTTGAAGCTGAAAAGAGTTATATAAAAAAAAAATAAACGAAAGATACCCATATTTCGAAAAAGATGTCATTTTAAGTCAATTTTCGTTTATAATATTATTAGAAACGATTCGCAAATGAATCATTTTATAAACGGGATTAGAAATCTTAATTTTGATTTCGTCATACCTTTTATTTAACTTGTGCGTTCTTTAAAAGTGAAAGATTTTGTTTAATTTCTTTAAAAGAAAACTCAAAACACACTCACATATCACAAGAAATACCTATGCCACACATGAACGTTATTTTGTAAGGTAAACAGTTATAAGTATTGTTGAAAATAAAAACAATTCAGAACATTATACTAATTAGAAAGGATCGGTTGCAAAAAATGTTGTCTGGATAATTAGAAATTGTACTCACTTTCTCCCCTTGGAATACCATTTCAAGATCTTTGATATTTCTTATTTCTTCAGTGAACTTCGCGTATCGCGTAGTGATACATGGCGAAGTCTTATGGCGAACGCGATGAATTTTCATTTCGATACGAGAATTTTCGATAAATATCGAATTTCGATACGAGAATTTTTTTAAAAATGTGAAATATTTTCTCCTTAAAAAATGTTTACTTACTATGAATAACAATGAAATAAAATACATATAATTACAAAATACTGCTCCATTTAAAAAAATCAGTCTAAGTATTTTAAAGCACATAATAAACTGTTTTTATAGTTAAAAAAAAGATTTATTGCCACTATTCAGATTTTTAACTGTGACCTAAACCGCGCAAAACCGATGTGCAACGTTCTGTCTGCTAGCCCATAGAATAACATGTAATCCGCGATCCTAAGAAGTCCAATTTTTCATGCGGATTATATAAAAATTAAGAGTTTTCCTAGATACTAGGTTAGTCTTATCCACTTCGTCAAAAACAGATTCATTTTATATATTAATGTTTTTAAAAAAATCTAGACCGTTTCGGAGAAAAAAAAAAGACAAACTTACACCATCGAAATTGCTTTCAAAATGAGTTTACAGATCTGAAAATATACTGCACGTAAAATTGTAAAAAAATCAGAATAGGATTAGACTGCAGATACAAGACTGTTTTAAAAAATCAGAACAATAGGACCTATATTTGATGAGTTATTAACAGGCGGCTTTTCGCATTTTCTTTGATGTCGAGTTAGCTGTATATATGAGTTCCGCCATCTACGAATTCTACGATACGATACGATACGATTTTAGGCTTAAGGCTGCGTCACTCGGAATACTACCGTCTTCCATGATTCTTCTGAATACAGGGCACTCATTTTCCAGTTGGATGTAGAAAGATTGAATTTATTTAACCTCTTTAATTGAATGTAAAAAAATGTAAAGAAACAGCGTGCTAGAAAAAGCAAGGCTGAGCGAAGCCTTGCTTTTTCTAGCACGCTGTTCCTTTTTCCCTATCTTGCACTGAAGAAGAATCTCGCTAGTAGATTCGAAACAGCTGTTTGCTGTTTTTCATGTATTATTTGTGCATTTTAAACGTTCGTTTTTCTGATTTTTAATATTGTTGCACAAAGGCTTTATTTGCTATTTTTATAATAATATTGTATTTATATTATGTTCAAGATTAACTCGATTTTACTTTGAAACTCGATTAACTCGATTTTCTAATGAAAGTTAACGTTTATGTAGTGTTTAAGTAATAACATTAAAGTATTACTAAGCCTAACAATTTTTTGAAATATTAACACGTATGAGATGGAAGAAAGTTTTAGGATAGGCGGATCCGACTAGTTATTAGTTAGTATAATTTGAAAGTAAATTCCTGAGGTAGCCATCTTTTATGAATGAGTTTTGTATAATAACAAACATTGAACATCATTTTTAACACTTTCCAACATAGTTGAAGAGTGTTTATGAATTGGGTTTTTCTTCCCGTCTGTCCGTGCTTTATCTCGCGTAAATATACGCGGATTATCATGTAATGGATATACATCATTGTGGTTGAACATGGCATGCTCGGTATTGAAAATGAAGTACGTAGCATTCATAGCTCATTCACAAGGGAACTCAAAAGTATTCCGTTACATTATGGTCTATAGGGGGAAATTCTTTGTGGTGTATTTAAACAGTGTTACAATATTTTAAACATAATGAAATTTATAGAAATTATTGAGGGATACTAGAAAAGTGTTGCTTTAAAATATGTTATGTGCAGCATTTACTGTACTCGTAGAGGGGAACTCAAAATTATTCCGTTATATTATGGCCTAGGAAGAAAAATCGTTTGCGGCGTATTTTAAAAACATTACTCGATTACAAATATAAGGAAATTGATATAAATGTCTGAGGTGCACTAACAGATGCTTGCTATAGAATATGGCGAATAAAACATCTCTCATTCATTTACAGGGCTACACGAAAGAGTTCAGTTATGAAATGTTCTAATGCGAAAAACTTTTCGCAGCGTATTTCAATTATGTTGCACTACTTAAAACGTGATGAAATTGCTACGGACTACTGAGGTTCACTACAAGATGCTTGCAGTAGAATAGGATGTGCATTGCATATATCGTTCATTTACAGAGACACATAAATGATTTCAGATACAATACTGTATACCAAGTATTAGCTAATAGGATGATTGCTGAAAGTGCGTTTTTAATTATGATAAGCCATTTTAAGATCAATTAAATTTTTGTATACAAAGAGGTGTGCATAAATTCTATCGACTATATACAGGGCTACACAAAGAATTCGTTAGCATTACTAGCGAGAGTGTACAATTTAAAGGTGCCTTTATTTAATTTCAGTTATTTAATTGAATTTTCAAGCTCAACTATATTTAGCATACTAAGAGATGTTTGTAGCTTATAAATAAAATCATATACAGGGCTGTACAAAAAAACTAGATGCACCACCCCATATGAATAATAATTACTGGAAGTGTGATTTCAGATGTTTTAATCGTGTTTGGGTCTGAATTAAATTTCAGCTTAATATGTGGCGTGTCTAAAAATTTGTATGTAATATACAGGGATATAAAAATAATTCAAGTGCGTTTTCCTGCATTGGCACAAATTACTGAAGGTGAATTTCAACTGCGCTACGCATTATTACTAAACTAAATTTTTGCATGCTATGTCAAATCTGTGCAAATCTATAGATCAGGGTCGGCGAACGTTTTCAGATCCGCGTGCCAATTTTTCGCAAAAATATTTTACATGAACATGACGTGCCAACAAATTTAGTGGATCAAAGTAGCAAAATTAATTAAAATACTTATTTTAGGATTTAAAATATATGGGTAACATTTTGTAATATACACAGGTATTTAAAAAAAAATCCTATTTCACTTATTGCGTCTTAGATGCAAAATAATTCAGATCAGCTTCGTATTTCAGTTTTTCCAGAGAATGTCAGCTGAATTGGAGACACCTGACAACAGGTTTCTACTTGAGTTTTTCATGCTTTTCATGCCCCCCTCCCACCCCCACCCCCCACCCCCCCCAAAAAATTAAATATAATAATAAAAATAACTATCGGAAAAAAATGCCAAAATGGCTTCTTTAAAAAATCTTCAATGGAAATGAATTCGAAATTCCAACTTATCATAATTTCACCATCCTAATATTTGCTTATGATCGTTATTTCCCGATAATCTCCTTATTCTCTCAATATCAAAAATTTTTGATCCAATATTGAGCTAGATTGTGATTTATAAATTTGCATTTCAGTTTATTTAATCTGTATGACAGCGAAGAACAACCTAATTTAGAAAAACTCAGCAAGTCTAAATTCAAAATAGTGCAATTTGTGCATTTTCATTATATGAAAGGCTGTTTTGTAAAGCTTGGCAACTGACATTTTTAAAATTCTTTCTGACTGATTTTTTTTTTTTTTTGTAAAATTTTATAACTGCATCGTAACACTTTCAAGAAGTACAGAGATTTTACACAATACATATTATATTTATTCAATAATGTTTACATCTGAATTTACAAAATGAAAATTATTTACACGTAAGTCCTAAAACAAAGCCTATCAGGGAAAAAATTCTGCACATATGCTAACAGAATTTCCATTCTTAACAAATCCGCTGTTTTGCAGGAAGCAATCATAATAGCTTTGTGTGTATTTTCTTTAAAAAATTTGAAAATTGAATGTATCAAAAATTCCATTTTGTTAATTACTTTGCTTTACACGCGAACCCTGCAATATTTTAATTTAGAATATGAGTATATGCCGTGCCAAAAATAATTTCCCCCGTGCCATAGGTTCGCCGTCCCTGCTATAGATCCTATACAGAGCTGTACAAAATAATTGAAATACTTTTCTGGCTATGGACGGTAATTTTTCAAATGTGTCATACGTTTTCTAAAATTTTTAGTTACGTATCTTTTTCATCTTATTAAACTGAGAAATTTTGTTAAAGTATTCTGGAAGTATTGCAAAATCTAATCTTGACGCATGATTTTTCTTTCTTGTTCTAAATTTGTGATGATAACAATAAAATATGACAATCAAATAAATTTTATCATAGAATCATCAATAAATAGTTTCTTGTGCTTTTAAACTAACAAGAAAGAAAAATCATGCGTCAAGCATGGATTACTCCACCGTTTAATAAGGTGAAAGACGATATCTAAGTAAACAATGTGGAAGACGCATAACACATTTAATTTCCAATTTCAGACATTTCCATCGACAGTCGAAAAAGTATTAGAATTATTTTGTGAAGCGCATGATCCAAAGATTTATATAAATTCTACATATTGGGTTGATCGGAAAGTCGTGTCGTGTTGGGAAAATCGATTCGAACCGGAAAATTCTGCCCGGTAATTATTAGACATTAGATATCGGAATCAATGTCTAATAATTAAATGATAGAATTTTCCGGTACGAATTGATTTTCCCAACACGATACGACTTTCCGATCGTCCCAATAATGTGCTAAAATTTAGTTCAGTTATGAAACGTATAACATAGTTGAAAATTCCTCTTCGGCAGTTTCCATCATTAAAAGGAAATGCACTTAAATTTTTATGTGACCCTGTATATTATCTGTAGAATTTATACACATCAAGGTACATGCAATAAATTAATCAAATTTAAAAACGCATACCGTAACTGAAAACGCAATTGTAGCAGTTATCGCTCATAGACAGTACTGTAACCGAATTCTTTTTTTTTGTACCTGGAAATAAACAATAACTGCTGTGCACAACACACTCTACAGTAAGCATGTTATGTATGTCAGTTGTGATTAGTTGCGTATGTGAGTTATGTATATCAGTTTCAATATGTTTGAAAGAGTATAAGATCAATAAAATGCATTATAATAAATTTTCCCCCATTAACCATAATGTAAGAAATTCTTTTGAAAGTCCGTGTAAGCGAACTATAAACTCTATATATTCCCTTTACAATACTGAACATACTATAGTAAAACTCAATAACATATATCATTTACGAGTATATTAACTTGAAATGGATCACAAACAGACAGACTGACAGACGGCCAGACAAACCGAAGTTATAAACACTTTTCCACTAGGTTAGAAAGTGTTAAAAAGGTCGAATTTCGTAACTGTTAGCGCCTTTATTTATACAGCGGATATTAACACAATGATGTGCGAATAAAATAAGAAAATTTAACTTTGTACATGATGCCTTGTACTTAACTTTGTACATGATACCTTGTGAAAAAGAACACCCAATTTCAAGCATCTAAAAACTACATTATGACGGCCATAAAATTTTTTAAATATGTCACAGATTAGTAGAAAACAAACACTTTTGTATGCGGTTTTAACAACGCATGAATGTATAATCTCTCACATCGGAGTTTTCAGGATTAAAAAGTTTGCCGAGAAAGGAAATTCTTCTAACATTGAGGTTTCTATGAAAAAAGAACTTGGGAGATATGTTACTTGGAGAATTTTATTGTCACTCTTACGGGCATTCAATACGTTAAATTATACTCCATTTCTTTAAAAAAGAAAATATGCATCAGGAAAATCTTTTATCCCTTTTGCGTCTGGCTTTCTAATAACCATATGTCTATAATTTTGCAGTTATTTTGTCTTCACAATTACTTTTGTTATTATCTGCATGTAGTAATGATAGTATATGTCTTTACATTTATCACTTCGTTTACTTTTCAGCATTTAATAAGAGAAAACACACACAAATTTTCTCTATATTCCGCTATATACCGATGCTGAGATTTTAATTTTAAACCTGTGTTAAGTTTAAAAATAGAGCTACTTGTCCAAACAAGTAATTTATAATTTAAAAAAATATATTATATACTGGAAATTGTTTGTCTTTCTAATCCTTTTATAATACAACGTTTACCAAACCTCTAGGAAAATTCTGCCATAGACTATTGTGATATTAATAATAAAAAGAAAATTGGCATATTCGTCAAATTTTTGTAAACATTAATTGTTGCCAATTAAATAGTTACTTTTAGATTTTTAAGCTCAAAAGTAATTTTCTCCCAAATAAAATAAAATTAAAAAAAAATAATCGAACTCGAAAGGGTTAAGTTGTGTTTATGTTATTGGTTAAAATGTGTTAAAATGCTATTCAGATTTAATATCTACAAATACCGAAAATACAGTAATTCTAAATCGGATGAACTAAAATTTATAGAAAATTATTGGATGTAATTACTTTTTCATTTTTGAAGCAATAAATTGATACACTGAATAACTCAATTGAAAGTGAGGTTAAAGAAAACCAAATAAATTCAGCCAAGCGTTTCCCTAAACGTTCTTATCTTGCCACAAATTCAATGATTTAAAAATTTATATTGGGAAAGTAGGAAATACCAAATATATATGAAATACAAATATATTTTTAAAGCAGTTTCTGAGAGTCTCTGGTGGAAATATTTCACATGTTTCTTCGGTTACTGGAGAACTTTATACTTGTTTAAAATTCACATTCAACGACACTTACAGTTATATTTTCGGTGAAAAGTATATACATTTTAATATCTTCAAAGGTATATCGTATAAGCGTGAAACAAAACATAATAATTCATGTAAGTTCCTTGAAATAGAAATAAACGAATATTCAAGTAGAACAGTATTTTAAATATATGTTAGATTTAAAGCGCAACAACTTACTGTCAGGGAGGTAAACTTTTGAAAAAAGAGGGAAGGCGTAAATTTTGCAAACAGCTTCATAAAAATTGATACTTTAAAAATTCCAACCAATTATTTTTTTTATATTTGTTGAAGACAAGGTAAGACAGAGTCACACTATTTTATAATCTTCAGAAAAGACAGCGTGTGATGGGGTTTATACAAAATACTTTAGAGGATTCATTTTGAGATACAGAATAAAACAAGACTGCGAGGAAAACTTGAAAAGATGGTAGAGTATAGTTCATAATTTTTATTTAAAAACTACAAATTTAAATACGTTGGTATCATTATTGTTGTTGAAAGCAATTAAACACATATTTTGAATAATTATAAATGGATGCAGGAGTAAACATTGTGCGAGTGTTTCACATTCTGACACTTTAAAATCAATTAAAAACTATATTTTTAGTTGAATTGTAAGTGCCATTAAATATATATATATCTCATTATAAATATTTACGTGTTGAAAAGGTCTTCCTCGATTTTCAAGGAGGTTAAGTCACCTGAATTAATATTATACATTGAGGCACAATACTTGTAATCTTAAATCAACTCAATTGCTTAATGCCAAATATAGAGTTTTCAATAGGGATAGCAAGAATATCCTTATATCATAGTAGCTTTTTGATGTTTATTTATTTTTTCAAGATAATGTTCTATATCTTTCACAATGACCTTTTCTGTCAATTTCAAAAAATAGTAGTTCAGTTTTGGACGATTGCTAAATACCAGTAGCTATTTCTGGAAATATATAGCGATGGTGAAAACGATCGGCGTTATAACTTTCGCTTTATTACTCTTATATAATTCCTCAACAAATTAGAGCTTTTAAAAAATTATATAATCTTCTGTAATCGGGTTCGCTACAGAAGTGTGTCGGGTTATTCCAATTGACGTATTTCAGCCCATGTGATTTGATGCAATATGTTGTTTTTTGTAACAGTTGTTTAATGAAATCTACATTCATTTAAAACCACATTAATGCTAGCATTCTTTATGATTGATGTGAATTTTCTCAATATTGAATGTGGGCCTCATTGCTGAAGATTATCTAACCTGTTTTGATTGTTACCTAAACTCTCTTGGTAATCTTCCATAATTAGACTGAAACCAATCGGCGTATTTTAGTAAGTATGGCTTGGCAAAATATATACTGTATGAAAACCATTTAATGATTTCAAATCAACTTCTAATACATACAGCTTCTAATACTTCCAATGCTCGCAACCACATTATTGTCACTATCGCTCAAGTTTCACGCTAATCCTTGACGTGCAGTACGGTAAATGTTCACCGATTCTCTATCTGATCATTATCTTTTTCATTCGGGAATTTAAATAGCATTTAATGTTTGTTTCCAGTATTTCTATGAATATTCGGATGATCCGTTTTTATATTACATGCGGATTTAATCACAGACTCTCAAAGTTAAGTAGTAATTTAGTTCACGTTTATTTACATATAATTGTTACCATTCGACAACGGTCAAACAACGCCGTTTGATTGCCAAGTACGGTAGTGTAATATACATATATATGTCTATACATTTCTGGTTTCCACTGTTCATATTTTGCTCATCTTTTTTGTACATGTCATTTAATAATTTGTTGGTCCTAATTTAAAATTCATGGCGTTTGAATCTTGTCTCAAAACTTAATTTATAATTTATATATTTAATATAGATAATAATTTGTAATATTTTATATTGGTTATGTATATAAATATATATAGATAGATAGATAATGCATACATACAAACTAAAAAGAACAAAAAGGAAGTTGTATATTTTATAGAGACAGTTTAAACCATGGCAAACAAGTATTAGCCTCATTAGATTGATATGACCGGTCTGTACTCATCATTCTACTCTATCGGGGCCCTGTGTAGCTCTTAAGAATTCCAGGGGGTCAGAATTTTCAAAAAAAAAAAAATATTTTACTTGCTAATAAAATATTACAAACTTAAATAAAATTAAATAAAGCAAACCGCGTATTTCTACAATGATTACACTAGCAGATATAACAATTTTTGTATTCTTGTAACAGTTTTGCCCTGCCATGAAATAAAACATAAGGTCCATTTATATCAGAACAGAATTTGTTATAGTTTGTCATATTTAAAGAATATATCTAAACTGTCTTGTAAGATATACTTGTGAGATTTTGTGTCGAATTTTTATGTTATGTTTTTAATAAATTGTTTTCAGGAT
This sequence comes from Maratus speciosus, assembly GCA_963932465.1. NCBI lineage: Eukaryota > Metazoa > Arthropoda > Arachnida > Araneae > Salticidae > Maratus > Maratus speciosus. Next base: position 3,171,631 of record OZ010787.1, read on the forward strand.
TTTAAATTTCATGCGAAAGTTTTTAAAATATGATCTTCAAACTAAAAATCACTCTCAAAAGTACTCTTTTTTTTTAATTTTAAATTTATTATAAATTTTGCAAGCAATTATTTTCATAAATCCTGAAAATAAAATAACAAGAAACCTTTTAGTCACAAAATGGTGTAAAAAGTAGTCAAATCGGGCAAATGGTTCATGAGTTGTATAAAAAATTAAATAACCTAAAAAAAAAAAAAATTCACTTTTCAAAAAATAAAATTTCAAAGTTTTCAAAAAAATATCTGAAAAGCAATCGGTATATAAATATAGAAAGATAAATTCAAAAAAAGAAAGAAAATCATTAAAATCTGCCTGTAAATAAAGAAAATAAAATTTTGTCGCTTGGACCCCCCTTGAGCTACTCTTAATAAAATTAGCATAGTATATCAAAGTGTGCTAGTCCCAGCTGTGAGTTATGGCTTATGGAATGTTGAAATCGTACTTTTTTGTGAAGTTTAAGGTAATTTGAGCCTGAGGATTCTGCCTAGGTTCCTCAAAATCTTTCATTTTTCGCAATATTTTCCAATCTTTCTGTGATATTCAGTGCTTTACTGTTTTTTTCAATTCCTTATCTTGCTTGTATTTTTAATATTTTCGATATTTTTTATAAAGTAAAAAACTTTCATTGATTTTCATGTTTACATTTGTACATAATATGCGTTTTATAATGGTTATACACACACACACATATATACAGAGTGGTCATAAAAAAACTTTTCCGATATATGGACCTCTAGCGGTCGTTCCGTCCAACCGATCGAGATGAAATTTCAGATATAGTAATTCAAAAGTATGAGCTCGGTATTCTGTGAATGGCGACAAAGTTGCGCTCACGGTTAAGGTTATAGGTACAGAAACTCGAAATTTTCGAATGGCAACACACATTTTTTGCCCGTCGCAAAATGCTCAGCGCTTGCTAAAACCCTAAAGAGTGTTGGAACGGTACGCGCATCACAAGAAACGGACGTGTTATGCATGCACAAAAATGGCTCTGTGGACGGCCTAAAAAAACACGATCGACATTCACCGAGGAAATTTGTCTATGACAGAGGCAAGCCACCAATCACAGAACGCCATTTGCTAGATATTCAACGTAGAAAACGGATAAAAAGCGAGGTTGGAATGTTGGTTCTTCAGTCGGGAGTTCACTGATGCCGATGAAATGACTCTGCCAGCGAAAGTTCTTGATGAATTGGTAAAATTCTATTATCAAAGTGGGATGAATGCCGCGGAAGTCTTCCGTGTTTACCGTCGAAACCATAACAAAATACGTGCCCCATGTACCCCGCAAGTTCTGCGTAATTTAGTAAAGAAATTTGAAGAAACTGGCAGCACCGGTGATAGACCACGATCCGGCCGACCAACTGTTCCTGAGGACAGACTGATGGGGACAGAAATTATGGATGTGCATGACATTGTGACTTCAGGACGGAGGCAAGAGGTGCAGCTCGTGTATTGGACATACCGAAAACAACGGTTCTAAACCCTGCTGCGCTCTGTAATCCGATGTTTCCATACCGGTACCAGCGCGTCCAGATGTTGGATGCGGGACACCTTCAACAACGTACGGACTTTGCAAATTAATTTCTTATCCGATATGATGGTGATAACGACTGAACTCTTCGCATATATGGACTCTATCAAATGTCAGATTGAAACCATTCCTCATCCTATGTTATCTTCGATTGTATCGTTCATAGTCTCCCACTTGCAATACGTAATTACCTGTGATGACACCCATGTGGAACATATGTAATCCAAATAAAAGTTTTCTTTTCTCCGATCTGTGTAGGAATCAGTGATTGGTGTCTTGCCTCTAGCATATGCAAATTTCCCCCGTGCATCCCTATCGTCGTTTATTTGCTCGTTCGCAGAGCTGTTTTTGTGCGTGCATAATGCGTCCGTTTTTTGTGATACACGTACCGTTCCAACACTCTTTTGGGATTTTGCATGCGCTGAACATTTTGCGACGGGAAAAAATGGGCATTGTCATTCGAAAATTTCGAGTTCCTGTACCTATAACCGTAACCGTGAGCGCCACTTTGTTGCCATTCACAAAATCTCGAGTTTATACCTCTGAATAACTCTAAAATCTTATCTCGATCGGTTGAACGGACCAGGCGTTAGAGGTCCATATACCGGCAAAGTTATTTTTTTTATGACCACCCTGCATATATATATTATAAAACATTTTGCATTATAGACAGAGAGATAGAGAAACAGGTAGATTATATAAAAACGTTTAGTTCAGTTTTTGACAAAACTTCAAACGTCCTTTTTAAAAATGTTATGCAAAATACTGTCGTTTCTGAACTCATAATCAACCTGAAATTGAAAGTTTAGCACCAAATATACCAACAACCGGTGATTTGACCGATTCCAAATGAAAATATTTCGATTAGAATAAAAAATTTTCCTTCTAAAATAAATAAAATACAAAACGCACAGAAATAAGTTAAATAAAAATGTTTAATAGTTTTTAATACACATTCTGGTGTCAAATGTTTTTATAAAATTTGAGTAGAATTTCCGGTAGGTTCAGTGTTAATAAAGTATACTTTTTACTTTCAATAAAAGTGAATTTGTTAAGCGGTTAATTAACAGGGTTCGTACGCTTCAAGGACTTTCAAGGACCTTTTACCAGAATTTTCATAAAGGAATATTTACCTTATTTACTGAAAAAAAATTCTATCTTCAGATATAGCAACAAGTACTTTACGATATTTCTGATACTACAACACCTAAAATCCCCTGAATCCCTTGATGCGTACGAACCCTGATTAGATTAAGACTGTTCTCAAATCCAAAGGGTCAACTTTCTCACATAAGTTTTTATTCATTTTTGTTCGGAAACGCATGAAAATAGAAGATGCTGTTATACAGAAACAACGTCATCGAACTGTTTTTTCCGTTTTCTTGTAAACGGAATAGATCTTTCAGAAAATACTGTCAAAGTTGGCATTTTGAAACGAGCTTCCGAACGAAAGAAGAAAATCCAGTCAATACGGGGAGAAAAATGCCGTGTCACGTGCTCAAAATCGCTTATAACTCAATAGAAAATTGATTGATCAAAAAATGGAAAACACAGTTCAATTCCAAATCGCTTCCATGTTCAGGATTTTCAATTTTATATATTTCCGTTAAAAAATGAATTTGTAAATGTGTCAAAACTTTTTGCGCTTGTTGAGCAGAGCAGTTGAAAACAGCCTTAAAGGCTTTTCGTGAGGGGTAGTACTAGTACCTTGAACAATCTATGTTCTAAATGAACTTTCTGAAAAGTAGGGCATCATATCAAAAAAATAAAAAAATAATAATTTTTTTGCTAAAAATGGCTTTTTTATGAATTCGCTGCATAAACAAACATTTTAAATTCTGAAAAGTAAAATGAAAAATTGGAAATTCAACTTCACAGTTTTATTTTGCATTCTTTATTTCTCACAAGCCTTTTACTTGTGTAGTTATAAAAATTCACATTTTCAATAAGGATTTAAACATAAAATTAATTTTTAGTTTCGTCTTTAAGTTTCGACGTGCATGGTAGTTACTGGTTATTATTTTCAATGTTGCTCTGTTGAAAATTTGTGTGGTAATTTGTAGGTATGCACACATTACATTAACAATTAATACATGTAATTCAATGTATTCGATCTTTATATGTGTGTTTGTCTGTTTTTTTATGAATATGGATATCAATCGCTCATAGAAGCCTTTAAATTTATGTAAGGATAGACGAAGCAGGTTCGAGTGCCCATGAGCCTCAAATATTAGATAAAAAATATATATATTGAACAGAGTAGTTCGCATATTTCCCCGATCTTCCAAGTTGCGTGGCGATTTTCACCAACTTATAAAAACAATCCAAATTCCACATTTTCTCGCAACATAGTGAATGTTGTCTGCTTTCTAATAAAGTTTATTCGGAATTTGTACAACGATTTTCTCTACGTGCTCATTTTCCCGAAAATGATGTTTGCTTTATTTCAACCGATTTTTGATTGATACGTTATTCATCCATTGTTATATTTTATATCTCAGAATGCGTCAGACTTTCGAGAATATTTTACAAAAATCAAAATATATTCAAATTTTTTTATAATTAATTATTAAAGAATGTAAGGCCATCCATTTTTCTCTAAAACATGGCAAAAATCCAATCAGTGAAAAGTTACAGAGTTGGTTTCCTAAATAACCGCTTTATAGGTAAAAACTGTTTCTATGACAAAGCACGCGGGAGCTTTTTTATTTATTCGACGCGTGCGAGATATATTTAAATTAATCCCGGGAAGTGGTAAGATAATTTCAGGAATATTTAAGGTTATTATCCAGGACCGAGGCACCGCTGGGAGAGTCTGATAGTAAGGTATATAAAAAAATAATTTCTAAAATTTGCCGCTTTATTTGAAATAATAAAATAAATAAGTAAATTAAACATACACCGCATTTTAAGTATTTTTACCGAAAAGTTCTGATTTTTGACATTTTGACGAATATCTTTAGAGAATTGCTGAAAGATTTGTTCTTGCACTTTGGTGAAGGAATAAACATATTTTAACTGATATTATCCAGTGAATATTTAGTCACGTGCACAATCGGAAGAGCAACAACAAATCAACAAAGATAGTTAGCATTTACAACTTGTATCATAAAAACTCCAAATGATCTGTAGCTGTAATATATTAGTATGCAGACCATTTACAAAAGTTGTGTGCATTTGCGTAAGAATAGAACATACAGTCATTAAGATAAAGAAATCCGTATGTTTTTTTGTTTATAACATGCTGAGTTTTCAAACAAATTTAATACCAATTTCAAAAAGCTTGACAAAGTGTTAGCGACAAAGCGCTATTCTGCAATTAGAAATACTTTATTGAATATTTGATGAGATATGAAATAACCTGTAACTGCGAATTTGCGAAGGATAGCGCATTTTTCCTTTCATATTTCGGTAGACAACCATTCACGTTAAATTCTATTCTCTATATACTATATACCATGTACAAATCTCTAGATGCTATTTACAATTTAATGCTGTTATATATTACTCAATTTATATTCTATTCTGTATACAATTCACTCTATACTAGTGCTGCACAACCTTTTTGCCAGAAAGTTGTTTGCCACAATATTTGAAAGGTAATTTTTGACTCATTTAATAGTAAAGTTTCTCTCATTTAAAAAGGAAAATTATTCTGTATTAAAGTAGCGGTATCGTGGTGGCCCGCGGCCCACCCCCATTCTATACAATATTTCTCTATCACAATTAAACTTAGAAAAATACCAGCGATTTCTAAAATCTCCTAATCAGAGTTAAGTGAATCACAACATGATTACGGAGAATCGCCACAAGAAGCCGTAATATATTTTATTCTTCCGTGATGGGATTACCTTACAAATACTTATATCTTATCAAATATTCAATAAGGTTAGCTGGGGTAACTGGACCCACGAGGTAACTGGGCCATAGGCTGTTTTATAAAAAACTGTTGATGTTTTTTAAGTTTTAGCTTTTGTGAAAAATGCACCTTAATCCCTACTTCCTAAAACAACGTGTGTAAACTCGATCTTAACTCTCACTTTGCTGTGATAGGTTGTCAAAAATTTACGTTTCTTTTTTTAAAAACAACGTCAATATAGTTGAACTTCCTCGGCTTTTTATTAAAATACTATAAGTACTTTTATTAAACAATCTTTTTTTTAAAGATTAGGCATATAACTACATTAATATTATTAGGTATCTGTACATATTTACTTCGTCTTTCAAATGTCAGCTCGGTGTCCCAGTTACCCCATAATTTTTTCAGGAATGGGGTAACTGGGACATGTATCCGGGGTAACTGGACCATGCTGGATTCAGTTACCCCAATAGATATAAATTTTTCTTTTTAGTTTCTCTTACTACGGGAAATAAATTTCTCCATTGTTTTTTGCTCACAATAATGAAAATTATAGAATACCTTATTAAAATTACGTAATAAAACTTAAAAAAAGCAAAACAAATTTCTTGACCCCTTGAGAGGCGGTGATGCCATTATGGCATCTCATACTTTTAATACCTAATTGCCACATTGGCGCCGGAATTTTATAATGAAAATTTCACCCTTATTAAGTACGCGAAAATATGCTTTTACTTGTTTAAAAATAGATTCTCTTGTGAATACTGGTGTCAATAAGTTATTTCAACATTTTACGAATGCAAGTACCTTGCCCCTGAAAGCGAGATAGCCAAACCTTGAAATTTTATGATACACAGGGTCGCATTCTATAGGGAAACTTTTATTGTTCATACCACTATTTTGAAAATAATATCTTCATCGCACCTTTCTTTAGAATATGTTAAATAAAATTATCATGAACGTAACTCATTAAAGATTCTGGTAGGAACAATAAAATTTTCCCTATATAATGCGACTCCTGGATATAGATAAAGTACTTAAGTACTTACGTAGCCGTTTGTTCATAGATTTACCTTGCTATTTTTTCCCTTAAAATACCCATGTGACTTTTATACTTATTACCTATACTAAAGTACATATGTACTTACTTAATTTTTATGTTTTTGGCATAAATAAATCTAATATTTTCACTTTTAGCCCTTTTTTTAGACACATTGACAGCAAAGGTTTCCCTTACAACGCTCTTTAGTTCATATATAATGTACTTGATCTGCCTTCATTAAACATTTTAGTTGTTTACACTTTTTCAAACAGGACCTGATATCCCAAATGAAAAAAATAAATAAATAAACGCGTGTGGAACATAGACCCTCCTTGTCCACTTACCGCATTTTTATGGGGCAACTGGACCCATGAGGAAAGACAGATGAAATATGCATATTTTTATATTTTTAAATATTAAAATGTAATTTTGAGCATTTCTGTCTGATAGAGGGAACCTAAATGAACACATTTACAGAAGTTCAGACTTTAATTCAAGTGAACATTAGCTTTTTGAAGCTGAATTGTCAGAAGCTCCAGTCACATTGCAAAATCATGGCCCAGTTGCCCCAACTAACCTTATATTCATTTCTGATTGCAGTATATTATTTTGAAGTTTTCTAAAACTAATATTCAATTTGACGGAAACTCTTCCATTTTATAAACAGAAAAAAAAAAACATTTTTTTTAAAGAAAATTTCATATTTTCATACGTGCGATTCTTACACAAATGCACGTAAATATTTTAAAAGGCCTGTATAATAATTTATTACAGCTATAGATTATTTCGATCTTTTTTCAATACAAGGCAAGCTTTTCTTTTCTTAACCAAGTTGTTTTTTATCCTTAATTGACCGAATCTTCACTTTAAAACGTGTTTTAAAGCATTTTCTTCCCAATCCTAAATCTAAGGAATAATTTGTGTATCTTCAAAAGGTATAAAATCGAAGCATTCTAGAGCCTAGCGGAAAAGCAGTGTATTTTTTAATTCATTTTATTTTTAATCCGCTATTTATTTTATTATTTAATAAAAATCTGCACTTTGCAAAGGTACGCGGTTTTTTATACCTTATAAATGACATAATCTAGAAGTTTTGTTCTAAGTTAATTTACTCTAAGATGCTGGATTTCGAGGTTTTCGCATTTTAAGACATAGCGGAATGCTATTACTAATACGATATTTTTTTAATTTGTTTTGGCAGTAGCTAAACTATCAATTGATTGCTGGGAAAGAAAGAAAGAAAAAAGTGTTTAAAAAAATCATTTTTAAACGAACATTTTAAAAAAAGATCAATTAAAAAAAAAAGTTCGAATTATACTTAAAATTTATTATAACAGCAAAAAAATTAAATAAATTAGAATTGAAATCGTTTTAGTAATTCCCGAAAAAAGTACACCAGTATTAGTTTTTTTTCCACAGGATTTCAAAACTTTTGCTCCCTTCATAACATCCTCTCGTTATTATAGCTAAATTTGAAGCATATTTATTTCCACTGTAGTAATATACAGGGTGCTCCTTTTATCGTTGTCCAGTATCTAATTATCTAAAACGTTGTCTTTAAAGGTATAGTTTGAATTTCAATGGTGTTTCAAATGTTGTAACTGTCCTTCTTATATGATGAAGAACTTCACTTGAAATATTTTTTCACGTGAAACTAACAATTTAGGAATTAGAAGTTAAACAACATTAAACGAGGACAACCTGTATACTCATATGATAAGCATATATTAAAATCATACACATTATCATTGTGCCTTAACCATAAAAAACATAGTGTAACTTAGGAGTTACCCTCATAGCATGCATGGTCGCAGTGACGTCATTGTGACGTCACTGTAAGTCACTGTGGTCACGCGCGGTCATGACCAAAATGGCACCACTCAGTGATGTCACATTGTGACTGATATGTGAACTTCTTAGAAAACTGTAAAAAATTACTAAAATTCTTCAAAACATGTTATTTACTGTAAAAAATATTTTTCTGGCAATTAAAAAATATTGTGACGTCACTGTTATCTCACTACATGTAACGTACGTCTCATTATGTGAAAAAAAAAACCCTACCATATTGTAAACTCACAGTGTGACAAAACATATGTTAAGATTAAAACATTTTCACAAACAATAAAAATAATTCAGTGTTTGTTTCCGGCTAATATTTCACAACGAAATTAAAAACTTCAGCAAAAATGCACATAAATAAAACACAAATTTAATAGACATGTAATCGAACTGCTTGCTTAGACTACTAAAACTATTTGAATTTAAAAAACTGCTGTAGGTAGTAAATTATTTGGCGATTCTTTCGACTATTAATTCTTGAAATGTTGCTAATATGAAAGTATCACTATTGAATTTTAAAACTTTATTTGAATACATAATTGATATAATTCACATAAAAATGCTTTTTGGTGTTATTAGTGGTCAATCTAGAAAAATGTATTAACTGTAAATATATATTAGATATTTCAATAATAACAAAATGTTTTCATCCTGTATTCTATAATCCGAGAAGTTGGTTTGTTATTTATAAACTATTCTTATCAGCGAAAATGGCAGAAATTAATACACAGGTGAAGAAAGCAAAGATTTGTTTGTGTGTAGGCATGGGAAGGGACGGAGTTTTGTAATAAAGCAATGCTTTATTATAATAAATAAAAACACTTGCATATTTTCAGTAATAAATTTTTCTGCTAGTGTTTATTTTAAGTAATTCTTAAAAAAAAATTTTTGCTACTTGAGTCACACTGTTTAGATAAATTTAACTTTTTCCGAATATAAAATAAAATATACAAAATGTATGCAAAACGCATGGCGTAATTAATTATTCATATGTATATATTTTTTTGTTTCTAGAAATTTATTTCGAAAAATACTGTTATTTTACAAGATGTTTCACTCTAGAGGAAATTAAAATAGAAAAAATGAGTAATGAGATCCTGATTCTCCCTCCACCCCACTAAAAACATTATTTCGCCAGTTATTTTATTTCTTTTTTATGAACATATTTACATTTACTACGTATAATATAAACTTTACTTTTATACTTTCAAAAGATCTTGCATTATTGCATATTAAAATGAATTTTAAATACTCTAAAAGTGTAAACATTGTTTACTTTGTTATACTCCCAGTATTACTATAATTACTGTCATATTTGACAAAAAGTAGCTTTACAAATCTTAAAGCGTGAACTATATTGAAACATATCGAAAAAAATTAGATGCATGAAAAAAATTCTTGAAACAAGAAATTTGAATTGGAACTATGCTTATAAAAATATTACGTCATATAAATGTATAAGAACGGAAAAGACATCTGTTTTTCTTTTTTTTTTTTTTTTTTTTGTTTGTTTGCCTTGATAAAAAAAAAGAACGCGAAATACCGCAGACAATAAAAACTATTAAAGACAACATATTGCGTTTAATCTTTGGAATAGACGGAGGGAGTTTTTTTTCTGGATAATAGTTAATGTTATGAACGTGCAGTATGTCAGATATAAACATTTAGCCTGAAAAAATTACTAGGAATAATCATTCCCAGAACTTTAGACAAAAACATCACTTCGAGATAAGTACACTAGCTTTGGTGTGGTTTAAAATGATCCCTATCATTGCTGTTGTATTTATTATTGGAGATATTTTCAACTTCCAAAATTCGTTCTTTCTAAAACATGGATTACATCGAAATTTAAAGAACGGCGTTAAGGAAAGAAAAGGGTATAAAAAAATATTTTATTTCAGAGTTTGCTTTTCTTTAAATTATAACGATTTTAGTATTTTCTTATAAACATTTCATTAACCTAATAAAGTTTAGTAGATTTATTATTTAATTTATTGATATAACTGTCTATCAACAATTTTAATCAGATGATTAAAATCAATCATATAAATTTATTTTACTCAGATTTGTTTTCTTTTAATATATTATAGTTTAAAATCATATGTTTTCTCCAACTTTAAAATGACGTAGAAAAATATTATAATCAAAGTTTAACATAATTAGCAAATATTTAAATGTCTTTAACGTACTAAATAAAAAGGCCTTTATATAGAATAACATTTTTTGTTGGTCTGAAACAATTTGCGTTGCACATTTTAATTTAAAAATTAATATCTGTTCAGAAAATATATTTAAAGAAATAAGAATTTTTTTTACATAATGGAGAATAAAGGATATCATGCACTTGTAGTATTAAGGGGCGAAAAATCAGTGTCAATGAGTATTATTCGATGTGAGAAAAGTTATAAAAATTTATGAAGATATATCCTTAGCTGCTAAGAACTTTTCAGTTAAACATTATGAACGAAAAGTTTTCAAAGTAAACCGGTGTTTCAATTTGTTGACAAATATAGAAATTATGCAACCCAGTGAGAATTTAAATATGGTTTTATTGGAAGATTTTAATTATTAGAAAACATATCCATGTACTTGAATGAATGAAGCTAAAATGTAAAATATTTTTCATTATTTATTTATTTTTTTTATTCTGGATACTTTTAATATTTTATATCCTGAATGGTTTTATACGTATAAACTTCAAAATATCTGTACTATACACCCTATTAGAAAACATGGTTAAAGGGGCTTGTTATTTATAATTATCATCTAATCCTGTAAATAAAATAATAATAATAATAATGAACCAATGTGTGTTTCTATTTTGTGCTTATGGTTTGAATTTTTATACTTTATTCACATAAAAATGGCTAACTATTTTATATTATTTTCATTATTTTTTATTTTACTGTGTCATATAAAAGTAAATGAGATTACCTGCATTTGTAACAGGCTGTATACATAAAATTTTCACCACACGTTATTCTAAAACCTTTATAGTAAATTAAAAACTTCATCAAAAATGTACATAAATTAAACACGAATTTTATAAACATGTAATCGAACTGATCGCTTAAATTACGAAAACCATTAGAATAAAAAAAAAAACTGCTGTAGGTAGTAAAATCTTTGGCAATTTCTTCGACTATTAAGTCTTGGAATGTTTCTAATATGAAAGTATTGCTATTGGATTTCAAAACTTTATTTGAATATATAATTGATATTTTTCATATAAAAACGCCTTTTGGTGTTGTTTGTCAAATGTATTAATTGTAAATATATAATAGATATTTCAATAATAAAATAAACGATTTTCTCCTGTATTCTATAATCAGGGAACTTGTACTGTTCTTGATAATATCAGAGTTATAGTGGTCTTGGCAATGGACATCCAGCCAGATACACTGTATAAAAAAATGGTAACGTTCCATGTAAAATCCAGGAACGTTTCGCCTTTTCTCAGGTTTTCAGAATAATTTAGCTCTTTTCTGTGAAATTCTGGTTTTCTTATCTGAAACGTTCCTGAACAAAAGTTGGAAACAGCAAAACGCTGCGGCCGCCATTTATTATTTTTTTTCTATAATCCGTTGCTCGCGCGCGAGTGTCGAAAACGAATTCCTTAAATGAATGTAAAAAAATCAATATGGAATGCAAATAAATCAATAGACGACATAATCCTTTACGTCTCTGTTGTCAAGACCATTCAGATGAAAATACAATACCTCTGTGACATCGCTAAGAGATTATCTCTCGTACTTGTCTGTGGAATGTTTAATGAGCAGACCGTATAAAAAAATACACCTATTATTTGGATCTCCATTAACCAGGGGACCATCAAACGTGATTCTCACCGATTTTGATTAATTTAAAGTATGTTTTAGAGTTCTTATCTCTAATTATTCTTGTGAAAGGATTTCTTCAAATGGGCCTTAGATTTTCAGAAATTAGATGCCGAGGTTTAGCATACGTTTCAAATATCCATTAGTTTGCAGCTCTCAATGTGTCTTTCGTGGTGTAGACGCAGAAGGCTCGCACGCCACCCGTACGGCCCGAGTTCGATGCTACCTCTTGGCTTTTTTTTTCTTTTTTAATTAATTTTATATTTTAACAGTTTACAATTTGATTTAAATTTGATATATATTTGACATTTTGAATTGCTGCAAATTTGATTTTTTTTTTATTTTCGGAAAAAATATACAATTACGTTTAGGATTTTTTTTTCATGAAAATTTATATGTATTTTATCTAACTTGTAAACTAACATAATTACTGACGAAAATCCAAAATATTTTATGTCTAAATTTTTTTTCTAATTATTATTTACATTTATATATTTTTATATTTTAAGCAACGTTCAGAAACAACATATCATATATATATTTACTTTATTGAATTTTAACTGAAAATTTATTTTTTCTTGTAAATTATAAATAATAATTTTGATGTCAATTTCAAAATATTTTTTCATTCCAACAAATAATGATAATAAAGCGAAAATTGTCAACTGGAAATGTAAAAATCGTCTGCGGATCCCGCATGCTGTGAAATGTCAGTAATGTTTTCCTGTCAACAGAAATATTCCTGGTATTTCGCAGGAAACTTACTGGCATTTCTGTAGAATGTTTTTAACATATACAGTAAAGTTCCAGTCATTTTCAAGAAATGTTTCTTGGAAATAATGGGCAACTCAGCTGCCCATTTTTTCCCAGGAACGTTGCGGATTTTTTTTTACAGTGTAGATCCTTCACGAATTGTATAAAAATTTTCACATTAGACTCCGAATAGAGTAGCTGCAGTGCATAAACATTTAATGATTGTTGTTTCTTAAAAATCTTAGACAGTAAGAGTTGTTATTATTGTTAGTATATAATTTCATAAATAAAAATCTAATTTTGGAAATCAATTTTTAAAGTTATTTTTTAATAACCAAAAGATGTTTTTAAATATGTGTTTTACTGCAAGCAGACTTCTATATAAAATGAATTAACCTTTTGCATCACCTCACCGTGCTGCATATTTGCAATATACCCCGAAGTCAAGGTGAATTATACATTTTGTGTACAAAAAAAAAAAAAAAAAAATAAATAAATAAATATATATATATATATATATCGGATTTTTTTTATTTAAATCAGATTTTTAAAAAATTTAAATAGGATTTTTATGATTTTTTCCCTGCATTAAAACACGGACTAGCTTTCAGTACTTTGGGGTTTCTAAAACAATTAAACCTCTAATTGCTAAGATAATCTATGCTTTAAGCTTTAGTTATAATTATTACACTCTCAGAAATGGATTCTCAGATTTCACGAAATTTTCTTCGTTTTTGACGAAACCATTTCCTGGGATATGCTCCGAGCGAATATTTCGTCAAATTGAGAAAATTACTTTCTTCACTTGTTTGAGGATAACAATTTCGTCAAAAGTGCTTGTTTGAAAAGCGCAATCAGTGGGCTGGTGGTGCCACCTATTGAAGAGTTTAGAAGCTCTTGTATCGACAGGAGAAAAAATAATAGCTTCGGGGTGGTTCGAACTCACGACCTCCGGTGTGGTAGACGGACGCTCTAGCTATTACGCTATTGAGTCCTCGAAGGGATATGATTTGAGATGCATGTAATGAATTCTACTGTATATTTATATTTTTATAAGGTTGATTGTAATTTTATCGATGTTGTTATACTTATAATTCTTGCAAGTTTTAATTAGTAAGGCTAATTTATTATTATTATTTCCTATGGTTAATATGAATAGTTATAATATGGCTTGATTAATATAATTTATTAGGAAAATTTTCTTTGCTCGATGAATGATTAAAATATGGTCTGGTTAATTTGTTGCTCAGAAATAACGAATTTTAAAGTGCATGTGGGGGAGATTTTATCAATTTGAGTATGTGGTTGAGATTTTAATACTTTACTGTTTACAGAAGAGAAGGGAGAGGGATCAATTATGCATATTTAATTTGATAGTTATATGAATATATTTCTTAAATGAAAAAGGGATCTTTGAACTTTAAAACTTTATTGACCAAATTTTCTTTTTAAACGATTTTGTAAAACACAGGAAATTTATTCTTTTCTAATTAAACCATAGCGAGCAAAGTAAAATAATCATCATAATAATAAAAATTCTTAAAAACTTTAAGAGATAAAAAAATAACTAATGCAGAAACAATAACTACCTGTATTTCAGCATTTTCTGAAAAGCGCTAAAAAGTGCGATTTTTTAAATAAAGTATGACAGGAATAACATAAACAAGGAAATATCTCAGATATTTGCTTGTTTATGTTTGCTTGTATCCTGCGACTTTAGCAAGCAGATATTATATCTGCTTGCTAAAGTCGCAGGATTTGAGGATGTACGGTTTCCTTAAAATGCATTGAGTCTGGCCGTGAGTGAAGAAACACCTTCGTCAAATATTTGAGAGTTTACGTTTCGTTAAAAGTCACGTGATTTTGATACGAAATGATCGTCAAAAACAACGAAATATAGCTCGAGGATTGCTGAATCGTCAAAATTGAGAGTTTTATTTCTGAGAGTGTAGTTAGTGTAAATAGAGTGATTATAAAACACCATTAATTTTCATTAGTAGTATGCAATAATGTTAAATACATTGATATATTGTAATAACTATCTAAAACTGTATTAAATACTATTGACATTTACAGTTATTAAAATTATTAATCTCTGCACTTAATATCAAATTGATGAGAATGTTTGAAATTAATCATTTTTCCAACAATTAACTTTCTAATTAGGGAAAAAATATTTTTATGCTTTAATTCCTAAAATGATAATTTAATATTCATTATAGAAAAAGGGGGTGCTAGTTCAGTTAAAACAGAGCATTACTTCATGAGTAAATGTATCAGTAATGTGTTTAGTAATAATATAAGAAAAGGTATATAATTTGCTAATATGATGAATAAAGTGACATTAATTTTTAAGGATTTTATGAATTACAAATTGACAAATAAAATTAAATAACGACATGATTTAAGAATAGCTTGTATTTTCTAAAGAAATAAAGTTCTATAATACTTGCAAGGTCTTGGGCACACCGGTTTAAAAATAATGTGATATGGGGAAGTTTTTTTATAAGAAATCTCTGATTGCAATTAAAGGTGAATTTCACCATTTTTTTAAAGGGTGTATTTCGCCTATGTTAAAGGGTGCTGCAACTTTAAAAAATGGCCCAGTAAGCAATTGCAGAATTAATAAAAACTGCAAATAAGCATCATTTAGTTAGTGGCACAAATAAGCATATATGTATATCCCTGTATATGGCATAATAAAACATGTGTATATGATATATATGGGGCCGTCAAATATTCAGGGCTCGCATTTCCCCTAAAATTCCTAAATTTCCTAACTGTTATTTTACTCCAAACATAACAGAGAAACCACCGAAGATGCTACGGGTGATAGTATTTGGAGCGCCAGAAGCCCCGATGAAGTTGAAAATAGACAATAAATCAGAAAACCGAAAAAAACAATTAGAAAATGATGAAGCAATTCAAAGCTATGAAGAAAACATTCTAATCCCAGCTCTTAATAAATGTCTACGAAAGGATAATGTCTCCTTCAAGCTGCTGAAAGTGATGAAAGGAAGAAGGGGAGAAGCAACTTCACATCTAGTTCTCCAAATGCATGAAAGGGGCGCATTGCAACTGCAATCTCTGAAACCGTGCTTTGGTTTTAACAGATGTACAGTAAAGCCATATATTCTAATACCATATATTCTAATACTGTCAAAGACTAGGCCACGTATCAAGAGACTTTACAAATGAACTAACTTGTGCTTATTGCTCAGAGAAACACCATGTAAACGAATGTATGGCGAAGGAACCAATGTGTATCAACTGCATACAGGAAAACAAATGTAGAAAAGCTCCAGGAAAGGACATTCCAACAAACCACACATGTTTCGATGGACGCTGCCCGACATATATTAAACAACAACGAGAATCAGTAGCACAAAGGACACTAAGATTGCATAAAATTCCGTGCAATACAATGTAACCTACAGAACAGTAAGTCCAACACGGCAGCATTTATCCGTTTCATAATTCACGAAAAATTCTCACTGGCATGCGTCCAGGATGCCTATCTCTTTAACAAACGCCCATCTTCTTTCCCAGTTGATGTTCCCTGTTACAGCTCTAGCTCCAACAATAGCCACATAATAATTTTGGATCAAAATTTAAAGCACTGTATCTCGGCAAAAAACTATCATTCCATCTTTGTAAACCTAGAACTAGAAAATTTTATTCTGAGCATAGGCAGCCTATACAGCCCTCCACGTTCAGATTTTGAGGTGGACGTACAAGATTGGCTGCGCTCCGCACGCGAGAGTGAGTACCAGCTAGTCCTGGGTGACTTCAATGCACACGACCAGCTCTGGGGCTATACTCGTGACGATGACAGAGGACGGCTACTCGTAGATTCTTTATTAGCAAATAACTTGATTGTCTTAAACTCGCCATCCTGTACACCAACCTATGAGTCCGGCAAAAGGGAAGGGCGTCCTGACCTCTCAATTTGTACACAACCATTATTCAGCTACTTTCGAGGATGGGATGTCTTCCCTGAGCTTTTCGGTGACCATCGGCCTATCGTAACATATCTTTTGCTTCCAATCCCGATCCTTCCGAAACGTCGCTTCAGAACAAAAAATGTACCATTCAACAAATTCATAGGCATGGTTGAAAACTCATGCTACTTAAATTCCGTAATTTTTTCTTCAGTAGACTCACGTCAGGCCTTTGACCTGACCTACAAATCTTTTCAAAATATTATTCAAAATAGTGCAAATGCATCCTTTAAACTAAAACCTCCATTCAGACGGGTCAAGCTCTCCTGGTGGTCAACGGACCTTCGTTCTCAAAGAAATAAAGTAAAAGCACTTTTTACAAAAGCTAAGAAGACGAACTTAGACTCGGTAGAATATCAAATTTACAAAAGAGAGCGTGCCAAATATCAGAAATGGATTCAAAGAGTGAAGAAAGACGCCTGGGTAAATTTTTGTAAGAAACAAACTGACCCATTTGGCAAATGTAAAAAACTGGCTTTTCAGGACTTTCAAGACTGTCAGATTAGCTATCTGCCGGAATCGTCATTCCCAGCTTCCAGGTCCGCTTCTTTGTTTACACTGACAGAAAAAATTTTTGGTGCATCACCGGGATCACCAGCTCAGCCAAATATGGCAACCTCACAACAAACTCATGCAGACCAACCTAATTTTACAATAAAAGAACTGCGAAATGCAATCTATAGCTTTAACCAAAACAAAGCTCCAGGTCCCGACGGAATAGACCATCGGATGATTAGATCTCTCTTTTCTAAAATCCCCTTATCTCTTCTAGACATGTATAACAGTGCACTTCGTTTAAACTATTTCCCGGAGGCCTGGAAGGTGGGCGAGCTCGTCTACTTCAGGAAGGAAGGTAGACCAGCAAATGAACACACCTCTTATAGACCAATAACGCTACTCCCGATATTTGGTAAAATCTATGAAAAAATGTTCTTAAGACGAATTAATCATTCACTAACTCAAAGTAAAGCATTAACAGGCCTACAACACGGTTTTACTCAATTAAAATCGACAGAAACAGCATTAGAACAGGCATTATCTTACATAGATATTAACAAATCTAATAAAAATTATACATCTTTTATTTCGCTAGATTTTATGGGGGCTTTTGATAATCTCCCATGGGACCTAGAACTACAGGCACTACACCATTTAAACTTATCACATCAGCTAATTAATGTAATTGCCTCCTTCCTGTCGGACAGGCGAGCTCTGGTGGACTGGCAGCTGCCAGATCTTTTGTATTTTTTCTCAAAGGGTTGTGCTCAGGGCTCCTATCTGGGGCATTTTTATGGTTGGCTCTCCTCGAGACTCTGCTGCGGACCTTCCTGTTTGAGTTCTTTGCGATAGTCGCATACGCGGATGATGTTTTACTTATAGTCTGGGGCTCAACAAGAGCGTTACTTAAACAACGAGGGAACAGAGTACTAGACTTTATTCAAAACTGGGCAAAAATTCACAAAATAACAATTTCTTTCGAGAAGTCGCGCTCTATAACGTTTGGTAAACCGAAAATTCTCCAACGGGGCCCACTTTTTAAACTACATGGTAAAAATATAAAGTCAGAAAAAACAATTAATTATCTTGGAATCAAAATTGATCAACACCTCTCATTCTTACCCCACCTGGCTTCAAAACGTCAAGAAATAATAAAAATCCCTCAAAATTTATACAAATTCTCTTCAGTATCAGGTCGTCTTCCATCATACTTCTTTAAAGTCTGGTACTCTTCCATCTTACAGCGGAAACTGGCGTACGCATGTGCAGTCTGGTTTCCGCGAATGCGGAAGTCGCATGGAGTTCGCCATATTCTAGCGGCTCAGAGAAGGCACTTCTCCTGATCTCCAGAGCCTATAGAAACACTTCTACCGCAGCACTTCAGGTCCTCACGGGTTTTCCTCCATTGGACATACAATTAGAAGCGGAGGCTGAGTTCGCTCAGATCACTCGCCTGGGTGCTTCTAATATTTCTTATTTTGCCCCAATGTATTCAACAAAATGTTCAAAGTTTCAGATTTCTTCACTTTCAAACGGTATTAGTATTTGTGCAACAAAAGACTTTAACGGATCAACACACATCTTTACAGACGGGTCTAAAACAGAAGTAGGAACTGCGGCAGCTTTTTGTGTTTATAGGCAACGCTAACACTTTTTTTCCTGGCGCGTAAGGCTTGATCCGGTGAACTCTGTCTTCCAGGTGGAGCTCTTTGCAATGAAGGAGGCGATTCGTTGGGCAGAAGAAGACTCTGACTCCCAATACTTAATTTCATCAGACAATTTATCAGGTCTAATGGCCCTTTCAAAATTTGATAACAATAATCACTTAGTTCTAGACATAACCTTACTCCTTCAGTCCTCAGAAAAATCGTTCTTCTTTAATTGGGTTAAAGGACATTCTGGTATAACGGGCAACGAACTGGCCGATCAGCGGGCGAGGTCGGCAGTCGATGATTTAACTTTAGCACTAACATTTCTTCAATTCCCACAATCAACATTGAAATTAGAACTAAAAAAAAAAAAAATGCTACACCGATGGCAACAACGTTGGTCTACAGTGCAGGTGGGTCAATACACGCGTGACTTCATACCTAAGGTCTCACAAAACATTTTCATAAGTAACAGATACCTGTATCTCTTTCTCACAAATCATGGACCCTTCCAACAACACTTATATACCATAAATAAACGAGACTCACCTCTTTGCATTTGTGGATCCTTATCAACATCATTACACTATATTTTACATTGCACATTAACGCCCCACTATCACGTAAAAAAGCCACAACAGATGACACTGCCTGACTGGCTAACTTACCTGCTCGACCGTCCAGTTCTCCTGCAACGTATAGCGGATTGTATGAAATTTTTAGAAGACAACGAATTTATATTTACCAATCCCCTCCCTTTCTGAGCTAGCTGAGCAAACTCATTGTTTTCAGCTCCCATTTCAGACAGGAGCACCTGTTTTGTACATAATGTAAATATTTGTCTTATTTCCTTTGGTTTGTTTATTTAGTATTTTTATTATATTTATCAGCATATGCATTTCACTTAAAGTTTTTCAGCTGTAATATTCAAAAAACATGTCTTGTAATTGTTTATGCATGTATACAACATAGTGCAATTGCTGTCAATGTATGTACTGATGCCACTTCTTGTGAATTTCAGAGTCAAAAACAGCAAACTGAATTCATTTTTCTGTATGTTATTAACTGTTTTAAAAATATTGTCATTGTTAATGCATCTTACCATATGCAGTGGATTTGAGTCTCCCCCCCGGGATTGCACTTATACTCTAAAGCGAAAGCTGGGTTCCCGGGGCGGTCATCCCTGTCATCCCTGTTATTTTACTCCCTAAAATTCCCAAAATTCTCCTAAAAGTTTCTTTTAGTTCCTAAAAATATACATTAGCTCGTTAACTCCGTAAATCGCAAAGTATTTCGAGAACGCCAAAATTTGACCGAAAAACATCGTGAATTTAGGCATATAGTAACCGAAAAAGACGCGTATTTTGTCAAAAGTTCGCTAAAAAATACGAATTTTGTCAAACGATCGTGATATAAACACGAATTTAGTCAAAAGATCGCGGAATAAAGCGAATTTCCACAAAGAATTGGGAGAAAAACTCAAATTTCGTCTAAGGATCACACTGGGGAAAAAGCGAATTTCGACAAAGAATCTAAAAAAACACTGACATTTCGTCTAAGGATCACGGGAAAAAAAAACTAATTTTTTCTTCAAAAAAATCGCGATTTTTGGCAGAAGATCTCGAAAAAAAACGCCAATTTCTTCAAAAGATCACGGAATAAACGTGAATTTCGATAAAGAATAGCGAAAAAAACCCCTTAAAATTCGTCAAAAAATCACGGGAAAAAAAAGAATTTCATCTAATAATCGCAGGAAAAAAGTGAATTTCGTCAAGAGATCATAGGAAAAAACGCGAATTTGATCTAAGAATCGCAAATTTTGTCAAAAGATTGCAGAAAAAAACGCGAATTTTGTCAAAAGATCGCGAATAACACGCGAATTTTGTCAAAGGATAGCGAAAGAAACGTGAAATTGTGTCAATAAAATCGTGCAAATACGACGAATTTCGATTTAAGAATCGCAGAAAAAAACGTGAATTTCGTCAAAGGACCGAGACAAACGCAAAATTTAATAAATCTCGCATTTAAGGTGAATTTCGTCAAAGGATCACGAAAAAATGCAAATTTCGCCAAAAGATCGTGGTAAAAAGCGAATTTCATCTACAAATAGCAAATTTTGTCAAACGATTGTTGAAAAAACACGAGTTTCGTCAATGGACCGCAACAAAGGCGAAATTTTGTAAATAAATCGCGAATAAGGCGAATTTTGTCAAAAGATCGCGAAAACAATTTTAATTTCTTCAAAAGGTCGTGAAAAAAACGTGTCTTTCATCTAAGAATCGCAATTTCGTCAAAAGATTGAATAAAAAACGTGAATCTCGTCAAAGGATCGCGAAAAAAGCGAATTTCGTCAAAGCATAGCGAAAAAAAGCGAATTTCGTCAAAGCATAGCGAAAAAAGCGAGTTTCGTCAAAGGATAGCAAAAAAACATGAAATTTTGTCAATAAATCGAGCAAATAAGACGAATTTCGCCGAAGGATCACGTAAAAAACGCAAATTATGACAAAGGATCGTGAAAAAAACATTCTGAAATTTTTCTGTGAACTTCAAAATTTTCTTTTACTCATAATTACTCCTGTCTCCATTGTCGAGGTTCATTGATTGGACTCGAATAGCGATTTCATTTTTCAATAAATGTCTTGCATCTTAACGCTGTCACAACATTGTCATTGTAGTCACATATTCGTCACAAAGTTAATGACAAATTCGTCACAAATCACACAATTTTCACAAAATTGTCACAATGTGACTTCACAACATTGTCATTGTCGTCATGGAACCATCACAGCGTTAATGACAATTTCGTCATAAATGACACTTATTTCACAAATTGGCCTCACCGTGACTTCACAAATTGGTCACAATGTGACGTCACAAATGAGCTCTAAAACGGCCATAACGACTTCACATTCTAGTCACTATGACTCCACTTCGACGTGACGTGACGTCACATCGACGGTCACAAAGTCACAGCGTGACTTCACAACGGCGTCACCGTAACGTCACCATGCCTTACGGGTTCATGGTCTTTGTTTGTCATTTGGCGCTTTCTTTTGGTTTTTTGGGGAACTATTACGTGTTATTTACGTGTGATAACATACAATTAAGGTCGTGAAGCCTGTTTTGCTTCTGATTTATTATCACGGGGAGGTTATAACATATTATGTTGATACTATTATTTTAACACAATCAAACTGATTGGTAAAGTTATCATACGAATTTGAATATTTCCAACTGAGCGAAAAAATGCCCAGGCTGGGAATCGAACTGAGCGAAATATGCTGGCTGGTTGTCGGCCCAGTTAGCTTAAACGGAAAAGCATTGGCCTTGTAAGCCAAGGATCTGGGTTCGATTCCCAGCCTGGTCATTTTTTCGCTCAGTTGGAAATATTCAAATTCGTATGTTGATACTACTTGCAATGTGCTCGACAGGCGTATTTTCTATAGCTTTATAGGTAGCAATTATTAATTCTGCAAACTATTAAAAGCATTATAAAAGTATCATGTCGTGGAATAGTTATTACTGTGCTGTGTAAACACTTTAAGGGCGTATTCGAAAAAATATTTTTCCACCCTCAACAGCTTGAAATTTTCTGAGACATTTTCAGACTCATTTTTAAAAGTAAAAACATGAAACTTGCTGGGGTGATTTCTGAAGACATGTTTCACATGCCGTGTGATTTCATTTTCAGCTCAATTAATTAGAATTTGATTTTTAAGCAATTATTTTCTCAGTATGACCATTTTTTTCATTCCCAGATCGCCCGCTTCGGAAAATTCGGTTCAAAACGCCAACTTTGATAGCGTTTTTTACAGTATTTTCTGCATTTATCAAAAAATTAAGAAGCACCGCACATTATATAGTTTCTAAATAAGAGAATTTCCAAGTTTGATGCGTTTGAGAGCAAAAATGAATTTTAAAATGAATCAGAAAATAAGCAGTTTGGATCGGAATACACCCTTAAAGTAAGTATATAATTTAAAATTATCATTTTTTGATTAATTTTTGTTACGTAACTCAGGAATGACATTATGACCTTATGTCCAACAGAAACATAAATATTTTTTCCACCTCTTTTTTCGTGGATAATTAATAAAAATAGACAAAAGAATAATTATCAAATATAATGTTTTCCGAACAACAACAACAAAAAAAAAAAAAAAAAATAATAAAAAAATAAAAAATAAGGCATTAAAGGATTAAACGAACACTTCTTTACGTGTTTTAATGAAATACATATTTCAATTATAAAAATATTTTTTTTAAGATCCAGCATCTTAAACTGCTTTAGACTCACAGAGCACGGTAGATAAAAATCACTTTTTTCTTATTAAAGTTAAATGTGGTTACTAAAAATGATCTGAAAAACAATTTAAATATTTTAAATGCAATTTATACTTGAGTTAACGGTTTCTATTTGATTGAAAAATATTTTGAAGTTAAAATAATCTTTTTCGAAAACTTTTCATAACTATAAAAAAAAAATTCAATCTTTATTTTCTTTTCTATATTTTCATTGGAAAAGAACAATTTTACGGGTGTAAAAGCTTAAGTAAATGTAATCATCTGAAATTTCATGATTTCAATTTAAAAAGATCTATAATATTAATGCTACGTAAAGTCTTTTTTTAAAGTTAAATTATGTTGTTTTTCTAAAAAAAGTTTAGAAATTATTTCGAATATATGGCAATTTATATGTTGGTGATAATAGATAATGTCTCGCTTTATAAATAGATAAAAATTTAAAATGGCGTATTTCATTTAAAACATATTTCGAAATTTATTAAAAATATGAAAATATGAAAATATCACTACTTGAAGTACATATGTATCCAATTACATCATTATTATTTCATGTAAACGTTTTCTTTTTTATGGTAAATTGTTGATAAAATTGAAAAAAATAGTTTTTATAAAAAATGAAAAAAAAAACAAATTTCGTTTTATTTTTTGTAAGGTACAAAATGCTTGCCCTATAAAATGTTTGTTCCTAACATTCTAAAGAGAAAAATATTTATGTTTTGTTAAAATTTTGTAACATGACATATTAAATTAGCTGTTTCAAAATATGCTGTAGATGTACAGGGTGATTCAAAAAAGATGGGGAAAATTTTAAGAGGTGATAGTACACACCCAAACAAACATTTTGTATCAAAGAATGCATGGCCGAAAACTAAGCGTAAAAAAGTTAGAGGGCGCCAAAAGTTATGTTCTTATAGGAGGCAAAATCACACAATGAACGATTAAGTAAAATAAATTTAATGGCATTTGATTACAATAAGTGCTCAAATCATTGACCGGCAGCTGTTATGCACGCAGTACAACGGCGAAGAACAGATTGGTGCATTTTCTGAAACACACCAGGCACTACCGCGCTCGCCAGATCTTTCATGTCTCGATTTTTTTTGTGGGGACAGCTAAAGACTCTTGTGTATGAGACTCCCATTGAATCCGCAGAAGAACTTGTCGCCAAGCTTTCGGCTGCTGTAGGGGAAGTTCGCGATATGCTTTATGACCAAACAAGTACATTCTTTTCTGGACTTTTTAGCTCACAGGCTATCAAAGCCTAAGAGCTAATGTGCCCGTCCGTTCTGTATGTATGTACGTACGTATGTATGTATGTATGTATGTATGTACGTAAGGCGATAACTCTTGATAGAAAAATCCGATTTGCTTCAAAAATTTTTTCTAGGTTCATTGTAATAAGGCGCTTCCCTGATTAGCTTTGGGAGTTCATTGGTTAAGGATAAAGGGGGAAAGATGGGGTTAGTCCAACCCCTTAATTCAGATAAATGGGTTTTTCATGCAGAATCATTCGATTTGCTCCGAATTTGATATACCGGTTTATTATGTTAAGGAACTTCCCTGATTAGTTTTGGGGGTTCATTGTTTAAGGATAAAGGGGGGTAAGTCCACCCCCTTAATTCAGATAAATTGGTTTTTCATGCAGAATCATTCGATTTGCTCCGAATTTGGTATATCGGTTTATTATGTTAAGGAGCTTCCCTGATTAGTTTTGGGGTTTCATTGGTTAAGGATAAAGGGGGGAAAAGGGGTGTTAGTCCACCCCTTTTAATACAGATAAATGGGTTTTTCATGCAGAATCATTCGATTTGCCCCGAATTCGGTATACCGGTTTATTATGTTAAGGAACTTCCCTGATTAGTTTTGGGAGTTCATTGGTTAAGGATAAAGAGGGAAAAGGGGGGTTAGTCCACCCCTTTTAATTCAGATAAGGTTCATTCCATGTCAATTCAACTAAATTTTTTATGGTTTGTAACCCGACCTCCAGGGATTTGGATGAAACTCGGTGTATATACTAATTCTATCATGATATGAATACATCAGAAAATTTTCCTTCCTAGACCTCATAGTTTGTGAGTTATGGAGGGTCCAATTTTTGGATTTTTCTCAAATCGCACATTTCTGAGTCTGTATTTTTAGACTGCAGTTCCATTTTCAAAAAATTGTTTCTCTGGATCTAAAATGCGAATCATCTTAAAAATATCACAGTAAGTACATCAAAAGATGCAGATTTTAATAAAAAAATATTTAAAAAATTAATTTTAAATATTTAGGGCCAAAAAATTAAACCAAAGTTGAAAGTTATGGTTATTTTTCCAAATTTTTGTGATTTTACGAAAAAGGCTCTACACAAAAAGGCAAATGAAATTTCCAATTTCTTTTTGTTATACATAAAATTTTACACTTTGGGCTTTCTAGTTATGGAATAAAAATTATGTCTTTCTCATGACTTATGCAAAATTTTGCCCTGTTTTGGGAAACTGCACCAATGAAGAAAAAAAAAATCTGCCTAATTTTTGCTGAGGTACCTAACTAACTACTGTGGTTCCTATGACTTGTTGAATATATTATTCAATGTTTCTTTCTTCCTATCTTTTGCAAAGTAAAGTTTTTGCTTTTTTTTTCTTTCTTCTGAGTAAAAGGGGGAAAAAGTTTATGACTGCAGTATATCCTCCCTCCATTAAATTTTGTGCATAATCCTTATGTTTCCATTATTTATTCATTCATATATTTTCTTTTATTATTAGCATTTTTTTTAAATTTAAACAATGCCTTAATTTTGTGTTTAGAATATAACTGTAAACAAAAAATCTTTTATTGATATAGAATAAGAAAATGCAATAATGACTTTTTACCTATCAAATTTTCAATATGTTTTTTTTTTCTGTGTGTTTGAATTAAAATATTTTAATTATTTAACATCCTTTTAAGACTTTCTATCTTATTATCTTGGATAATTTTAATCATTTTAAACATGCTTTTTATAGTTTAAATACCTTATATTTAACAAAGCCTGGTTCATTTCTACAGTATGAAACATATTTTTACACCTGCCTTGTATAAACAAATTTTAATAAAGGCAGGATAAAATTATTTAGTTAAGGCAGGTGTTTTCGAATCTGTTAATCAAATTATTATTAGTCTGCTGTTTCTGATAATAGAAGGGGGATCTATTTTTCCTTGTGCTGCAAATGAAAATAATAGATGAATTTGAAGTAACTAATTATGCTGCCAGACAGTCATGACAACTTCTGAGAGAAAAGAGAATCTTGTCTATGCTGGAAATAAGAAAAATTAAAGCCACAGCTACAGGTCCAGAAACAATTGAACTAATTGAAAAGTTTTATAATTGTAATGAATATTGAAGAATCATGACTGGAAAAAAATGTAGTTAGCATTGCTTAGAATGTACTATGCACAAAAGCGATTGATATTATGTGTATCTACATGAGTTGTATTCTCTTTTTAAACAGGAATTTCCAAAAAACTTGAGAATTATAACCCTAGGTATTCAATCCAGTATTAGCAGCACTGTTCATTTAATTGAATTTGTGACAAGCTAAGTATTTGGAAAATGTTATTCCACTCTTTTATAACGAAAGCTAAATCTAATTTCCTAAAAGAAACTAAAGCAAACTTTGGCCCTCAAAAAGCTATCGTTTTGTAGGATTTCAGCAAAAATTTTACTTTTCTTATTCAAGATGAGGCTTAAAGTTACCATTGGACCAAAGAAGCTGCACTCTTGATCCAACTGTTATATACGCTCTATCTCTCAGTATTAGATTATCAGCAAACAATATACACATTTTATCTTATGATATGCAACATGATGTCACTCTTGTGTGTTTAACACTGAAGGAAGTGATGTCATTTGTAAAAGAGATATTTCCTGATGCAAAGAAATTTCTTGACTTTTGTGATGGGTGCTCTGGCAATATAACAATTGCAAATTTTCATAAACCTTTACCAAAATAAAGAGAATTTCCCCTTAAGATATTTAAATTCTTTCTGGGGGGTGGAAGAAGGAGGGGAGATAGCCACCGATTTAATGTTTTAGATACTAAATCACGAAGATCTTCTAATATACCGATGTTTGCTTATTCATAATAAATATAAATTTTAAATTGCACAAAAAAAAGAATGTTGCAAACGTACGTCATTTATTTCTATATTTACATTTAGCTCAGTTATATTTTTGAATTTCAATCTTTTAAATATAATGTTTATTCTGATTTTTTAGCGTTAAAAATTTGCATATAATTTAACAAATTCCTTATTTGTTACATAAAAGAAATACAACAATCTAAATCTTTAAATTATTTATAAGCAATTTTATTTAATATATTAGATTTAATGAATGATTATTTCAATTTCAATAAAAATGAAGTTTTTCTCCTAGCTTATGTAAAAATTTTGCCCTGTTTTGGGAAATTGCACCATTCAAGAAAAAAAAAAATATCTCTAATATGTCAAATTTAAACTGTGGTACCTAAATAATTACTGTAGTTCCTATGACTTGTTGAATTTATTTAATATAAGTGCTTCTTTTTTTTTATTTACAAAGTAAAGTTTTTGCTTTGTTTTTTCTGAGTAAAATGAGAAAAAAAATCTATGATTTCAATATCTACACCCCCTCCATTAAATATTGTACATATTCTTTACATACTACCTTTGTGAAAGTATTTATAGAAATGCTATACCACTGAATCCAATGATAGATGTACATTTATGTGACAAACATATGCGATAAGATTGAGAACAACACAATTTCAGATAATGTGTGATATGTACCAATAACATACAAATTTTCTACTGTTATAAAAATAAATAAATCAGTCTGTTTTAAGGGTTCATTTTAGGAAATAAATCAAAATGATTAATAAATTTATATTTAAAATGTGCAGCAATTATTTAAGTACCATAAGCAAAGTTAAAGATATTTATCTCTTGATAGGTACAGCATCCCAAAATAAGTCAAAAATTTTGCATAAGCCATGAGAAATACATCATTTTTATTTCATAAATAGAAAGCGCAAAATGTAAACTTTTATTTAAAAGAAAAAGAAATTGAAAATTTCATTTGCCTTTTTGTGAGCCTTTTTCGTAAAGTCACAAAAATTTGGAAAAATAACCATAACTTTCAACATTGGTTTAATTTTTTGACCCTAAATATTTAAAATTAATTTTTAAAATATTTTTTTATTAAAATCTGCGTCTTTTGATATACTTACGGTGATATATTTAAGATGATTCGCATTTTGATCCAGAGAAAGAATTATTTGAAAATGGAACTGCAGTCTAAAAATACAGACTCAGAAATGTGCGATTTAAAAAAAATCCCAAAATTGGACCCCCCATATCTCACAAACTATGAGGTCTAGGAAGGAAAATTTTCTGATGTATTCATATCATGATAGAATTAGTATATACACCGAGTTTCATCCAAATCCCTGGGGGTCGGGTTACAAGGTCTGGTTGAATTGACATGGAATGACTCATAAATTGGTTTTTCATGCAGAATCATTCGATTTCCCCGAATTTGGTATACCGGTTTATTATGTTAAGGAACTTCCCTGATTAGTTTTGGGAGTTCATTGGTTAAGGATAAAGAGGGGAAAACGGGGTTAGTCCACCCCCCTTAATTCAGATAAATGGGTTTTTCATGCAGAATCATTCGATTTGCTCCGTATTTGGTATACTGGTTTATTATGTTAAGGAACTTCCCTGATTAGTCTTGGGGGTTCATTGGTTAAGGATAAAATGGGAAAAGGGGGGTTAGTCCACCCCCTTAATTCAGATAAATTGGTTTTTCATGCAGAATCATTCGATTTGCTCCGAATTTGGTATACCGGTTTATTATGTTAAGGAACTTCCCTGATTAGTTTTGAGGGTTCATTGGTTAATGATAAAGGGGGGTTAGTCCACCCCCTTAATTTATATAAACGGGTTTTTCATGCGCAATTATTCTATTTGCTCCGAATTTGGTATACCGGTTTATAATGTTAAGGAGCTTCCCTGATTCGCTTTGGGGATTCATTGGTTAAGGATAAAGGGGGGCTAGTCCACCCCCTTAATTTAGATAAATGGTTTTTTTGCAGGATTATTCGATTTGCTCAAAATTTGGTATACCGGTTTATTATGATAAGGAGCTTCCCTGATTAGATTTGGAGGTTCACTGGTTAAGTATAAAGGGGGAAACGGGGGCTAATTCCACTTCACTTATTTTTTTGAGGGGCATTATTCTTTAAAATAAGAGTATGATATACAATTAGTGTGAATAGCCTGTGAGCTCAATGCCATCAGTTTAGCTGGGCACTTTTCTTTTTTATTTTCATATTTTTTTCGATAACCTCTGTTAAATAGATCAGAAAATAAAAACCACAACATGATTAAAAATAACGAGACTGTCTCATTCTAACAATGTGTATCTAATCTGAAATACGCATATATTTAAATTAAATGTTGAAATGGTCGTACTCTGGTGTACAAAACTTAAGCAACAAACATAAAATGCTAATTTTTGTGCTTGCGAGTACTCAAAAGAAATGATATAAACATCAGATGTAGCAAATAGGTAATATACCTAAAGCGCAGCTAATTGATGTGACATCTTCATGCCACACATGGTCAGAAGTGTCAGAGTGCCTACGGTGAAACAAACTATGGGATCCTTTATTTGTCTTAATATTACTCTGAAATGATCGTTATATTGTGACTCCACTGAAAAGTCACTGTGACTGTTGCTTTGTGATGGGTCAACAGGTGACATTGCAATGTTACCCGTGATTTTCATTGGAAGACTCAATTTTCAAACCATTGCATTGTGATGATTCACCAAATACTGTCACAATAGAGTCGTATAGAGGCTTTCAAGTGACCGAGACTGTGATGTCATCATTGCCCTCCTTTATGAAAAGCCACCAAATGATTTCATTTTCTGTCACTTGGAAACTCTTCACAAAACAGTTATCCTGATGTCTTTACAACGGAGCCTCCAAATGAGTCACATGAGAGTCACTAGGTGATTTCATTGTAAAGTCACCTAGTGACTCATCACAAAGCAGCAATCATGGTGAATTCTCAGTGAAGTGACCAAATGAGAGTAAGAATGAGACGAATGAAATATATCACATTTCTGTTCTTTGTAATAACTATAACACTTGTGACCATTTGTTACTTCAAGGAGACTTCACTTCGACTGGCTGTGCTATTAGGGTAGTACCTATTTTCTACACTTGGCAATTTATAGAATTTCTTTTTGAGTACTTAAGTGTTCAGAAATTAGCTCTTTGTATTTTTTGCTTAAATTTTGTACAATATACTGTATTTTGAAATAGGTTTTTGGAAATAGGAAATAGGGAATAGGAATTAAGTTTTGTAATAGGTTTCTGAATTTTACAAAGAAACTTAGATCAAAGTTTTCATCAGAATAAGGAAGGTTCAGAAAGATTAATTTGACAAATTTTACTACTTTTAATTTCTTATTAAATTACAGGCACTCAATATGAGGTATTAAACAGTAAAATGACACAACGTCGTTATTGGTAGATCAATTTACTAACACTTTCAGAGAAACTCAAATAATTATTGAAACAAATAGAACATTTAAAATTAAAATAATAAAGCTTTGTAAAAATCACCATAAAATCAAAACGATGCATAGGACACGTTTCGAGCTTGAAAATTAACAGTCCGTCATCAGCTACTGTAAACCCATGTCCGTAAGGAGACAAGGTGAGAAAAAAGGGTTTTTGTGACCTTGTCTCCTTACGGACACGTGTTTACAGCAGCTGATGACGGGCCGTTAATTTTAAAGCTCAAAACGCGTCCTATGCATTGTTTTGATTATATGGTGATTTTTTCAAAGTTTTATTAATTTATTTGTGAGTTATTGCCAGTTTTCGATGCTCTTTCTATAAATAGAACATATTTTTTAAATGACCACAGTCTGCTCAAATGAATATATATATAGATACTGGGAATCGGTTATATGATCCGCCAACACATCACTGTTCTAAGGCATTGATATCGCCCGTAATGATTTTTTTGGGATCCTCCAGTAAGTTGAAGGCGTGCCCGGAAGGCTCCTTTTTTATAAAAATCCCACAGAAAAAAATCATATGTGTCAGGTTAGAGTTACATGTACCCTTTAAATGGCTTTCCTAAAAGAACCTTCCAATATTTGTTTTCTATTCTGTCATAAAAAAAGTGTCCTCTAGCATGGAAAACGCATCAGGAACTGTGTATAAACATCCAGAATCCTGCACGGACAAGTGGATATTGACCATCCGATAATACGGTACAAAATTCTTCAGCAAGAAGCATGCACCAATAAAAGTTTCGATGGCGAATACGGGCCCGGTTATGGGTTTTGTGCGTACCACTTCATCAGAGGTTCCGAATGCAGATACTCCAGTTGATGAACGTGTGAGTGTTCAGTGTGCAGAGAGAGACGTTTCGTTGAATGTTATATACAATTTCCTGTCTTTTTCCTATACTTTGGTTTTGTAAAAGATGGACATTTTGAAAACATTTCCGGTATTTTACTCATTTCTTGAGTTTCTCTGAAGAGGCCGGTAAATTTGATCTAACATTTGATCTTTGGTCGTGTCACTTTAAATTTTTTATAATTTTTCTTTTTTACCCTGTATAAAATACAAATTTTTTAATTTAATCTACTAAAAATTTCAGTTACATTTCCTAAACTTAACCCTTAACGGTCGAAGTATTCATCCCAGGCACAGGCATCTCTTTCACGAATTTAATCGTTTCGCACCACTGATTTTTTAAGAAACATATTTACTTTCACTTTGACAACATGTGCAAAAGAAATTAAATTAAAAAATTTACTTTTAAAATGTGGTGGTGCGAATAGAATATAAAAATACAATTATGTATATAAAGCTTGGGCGTCGTCTATTTGCCGACACTCGACCGCAAAGTGTTAGTATCGAAAACCTCAAAAGTTAGTAAAATTTGAATACCATCAGTTTTCTTTTGATTGCCTGATGGATGCTACAGTCTACTGTTATTGGCAAAACTTATTTATGGATATAGCGATCTATATTAAAGATATTTTAATACACACAAAAGCCGTCGATAATAAATATGATCAAAATTCAAAGATCTTTTTTCATAGAGGATTATTTATTTACACGGTGCATATTTCAGATATTTTAAAAATGCTTTAAACATGCATCGTATGAAAAATGCTCTGCTGTTCGTTTTGAAAATTAAAACATAAAACGATACCACCGTATGAACAATTCTTTAACGTGGAATTGCTTTATATTGTCAGAAAATGTGATTATTTTCTCACGTTGCTATTTTTCGGTATTTAAGTTTTGGTCAAAATTTAACCATTCTTTAATACTTTATAGATAGCTACGCATACAGGGTGGTTCAAAAGGTCATGTCCAAACGGCACGTGTGGGTGTGTCAGGTCATGAGGATCAAGAATTACATAGGAACTAAGGTTCGAAAATGTGATCGTGACGATGCATTTGCATCATGACCATGACGCAAAGAAAAGATAATAAACGGTGTAAAAATACCCTTTTTTTAGGAAAAACAATCGAATTACAAAATACAAATGAAAAATGTTACAATTCATAACAAGTACGCAACACGTGCCGCGTTAGCCGTGATGCATGCATCACATCGGCGCCGCATGGGATTGCGAAAACGTTCCAATCGACCCTGTACCGTGGCCACCGCGATCCCCGGACCTAACTCCCTGGATTTCTACCTCTGGGGATATCTTAAGTCTCTGGTGTACGAGACACCCGTTCCATCGGCCATGGCACGAATCGCTGAAGCGACGGCACGTGTCCAGGAGATTCCTGGCTAATTGGAATGTGTTCGCGATTCCACGTGGCGTCGATGTGAAGCACATCATAACATACATCACGGCTAATGGGGCACATTTTGATGGGGCAATTGTTACGAGTTGTAACATTTTTCACTTGTATTTTGTATTTCGATTAAGCTTTTTGTAAAATAAATGTCGTTTTACACCGTTTGTTATCTTTCCTTTGAGACACGGTCACGATGCAATTGCACCGTCACAATCGCGTTTCCGACCCCCAGTTCCTCATGACCTGACACACCCACATGTACCATTTGGACATGACCTTTCGAACCACCCTGTATAATGCTTATAAGCTATGAAAATTATATGTATTAAGTGAAACAAAAAGTACCTTTTATTCAGTTAGTAAATACAAGTATATATTACCTGGGAGCATTTTTGCCATTATTTTATTGTTGATGCGTCATTGCATGGTACTTTTACCTTTTGTGGTTCTTTAAAAACTTTATTGAAAACCTGAAAACCGTCATACAGAAGGGGATTTTGTATCCTCAGTTTTTGCGCTAGCTCTAAAAGTAACAATATCAATTTATTCATGAGGGTTAATATGAAACATTACTTTATTTTTCTAACCATGTTTATATGCATAATTGAAGCTTTGCCTAGTATTTTACTTTTTTAGATGAAATAGATTTCATATTACATTTCAAATGTACGATTAACTAACACCAGTTTCTCATATATACAAAATTATAATTAATAACACAGGGGAACACACATTTCGTTGACTTAGATCTGGCACTTGTTATTGGCTAATTATTCGCATCTAAATCCAAAAATGACCCCAGTTATTTTTTATCATGTCAACTTTTTAAGCTACATGATACCACCAAAATCATTCGTAATGTGAATACAAAGGAAAATAACGAAAAAAATTCAAATATATCATTTCTTCAACGGCTAGATATACTTACTATAAGCTACTTTGTGTTCAGTAAAGTAGTAAAATCCTTTTACAAAACGAAAAAAGTACATATTATGGTAAAAACGTTTGCTTGTATCTTTTCCTAGAGTGTCAATTTGTGGAAAATCTCGCTTGATGCTTCAACAATAGTCAGCCATCCTATGTTCATCTCATCTACCTTGATACCGTTCTTCATTTAGCTTTAAATCTTGGTGGAATCGCTCACACTTGCTCATCACTGACTGCACAAAGATTTTCCGGGAAATCATCAAGATGGCTATTAGGCTGGTGCGAAAAAAGTCAAGTTGATATTTCCGAGTCGCTATAGTGCGAAAAAGTTGCGATTGGTAAATACAAGAAAAACAAAACAAAAATTCTTCAAATCGGACTTTATCTTCCGTTCCCGCAAACCGCCTAAAAATTCCAAAAAAATGAAAATTTCGGATTTTTTCAGAATTTTTCTTTTTTTTTACGTTTATATATTTTTTATTGCTATAGGAAAAAATATTTGCAGTTTGTATTGTTTAATAATAATAATAATAATAATTGTGTTTAGAGAATATCTTCCGATCGCGCAAGCTCAATAAAAATCGGCAAAAATTCAATTTTGAGTGATTTTCATGCATTAAGAATATAATCAACTGAGGTCAGTTTGCAGTCTCATGTTAAGATTTAAATGTTAATTGATACTATCGAGCATATTAAGTTATTTTTAAACAACCTAGAACTTACCACGAAGAGTTCGTTTCCGGTCTGAAAAGTTTAGTAGTGCACCCAACTGCCGTTAGCCACGTTGGAAAACAGCGCTGAAGTCGGCGTACGCGCTCCCACCTCGTCTCACCTAACTCCATAAAATTTACAGAAAAGTCAACTGGATTCAGATGAACTACATGGCATATACTATTTTGACGGAAGAAAGGACGATATCCTAGTTAAAGAAAGGATTGCATCTAAACAGGTTCGTCGAACTATTAAAGAGGAACACTTTCCTTTCATAAAAGAACGTGGCTCAGTTTATTTAGGCCATGTGCCTCCAAACTCCGGGCGTGCTAAGGACATTGTAGCTTTCATAGTATCATGTCTTACTGAACAAGGGGTTTCACTAGAATACTTAGATTTGGTAGGCTGTGATGGTACAAATACCAATACTGGATAGAAAGGTGGTGGTATCAGAAAGCTTGAAGTTAATCTCTGACGACCACTGCAGTGGGTTGTTTGTTTATTCCATTATGTTGAATTACTTTCCAGTCATCTTTTTCAACATTTGAATGTTGAAACTACTGGCCCAAGATCATTTAGTACACCATTTGGACACAATATCATTGTTGTGTAAAGCTCGCGGTGATAAATTTTCAATTGACTGATTGTGAAATTCCAGAAGTGGACAGGCAACTGTTGAGCAAGGACCAAAGATATCTTCTTTGCGTAAGTCAAGCAATTAACAGTTACAACTTTCCAAATGACTTATTAAAGTTCGACTCCGGCGCAATTTCACATGCCAGATTGATCACTTGTGCAAATAGAACCCTTCGACTTTACGCGAGCGTGGAAAACCCATCGGATGCCTTAAAGCCATATTGACATTTTTTTTAAAATGTTACCTGCCAGTTTGTTTTGAAATAAAATGCTGTAAGTACATTACAGACGGGCCTATTCATCTGTACAGAGCAATTGAAACATCTCGATACTTTCGTGACAACCTGAAGAAAGTGTAGTCTTTGAAACTGAACGAAACTCGTTCTTTGCTCTCCCGGAAAACCTACTGATGGCAATGGTCTTTTATAAGAGGAGGCACATAAGAGAGCTAGGGCTGTTAAAAGCCAGGCAGAATGTTTCAAAGGGTAAAGGCATTTGAATCTTTATCACTCCTACAATCCAGAATTAATTGATTGTAATGTAGCAAAATTAACATTTCCACCGCTTTTTCGGAGATTAACCCATGAAGAAATACATTTCTTCGTTCAGTCAGGTCATATCTCAGTCTGGGATGATAAAAAGTTTTCCAACCACACGTAAGATGTCCAGCGGTGCATTAAATCAGTAACGGAAGCAGCATTTAAGTTATGTGGGCCCCAATCAAGAGAGCATCAGGGCCACACTGAAATCAATTTCCATAATACCAGACATTACCACCAAATCGCAGTATAAAGTTGCGTCTAAAAGTCAGACTTAAACAGATGACATAACAAATTGTATATCTTGTTCTGTCACGACACTAGTTTTTTAATACAGTGTTTTGATTCTATTATAACAAATTATGTATTTAAGTAATGTAAATAGCAAACACCCTCATTGGTTGGATGGAGGATAGGATTGTGGTTTGAACTCGAAGTGCAGCTACCTTCCCGTGGTGAGTTCTGGTTTGTTTAAACATTATCAAATATCTAAACAAGCAAAGAGTTGTACATTGTACAATTTATATGCAAATGTTAATATTGGAACGCAAACTGGTCTCAGGTGATTATTTTCTTTATTCATCAAAATCACTGAAAATTGAATTTTTGCCAATTTTTATTGAGCTTGCGTGATCGGAAGCTACTCTTTAAGCGCAACTGTTTATTTTTATTATTATTAAACATTACAATCTGCAAATATTTTTCACTATAGCGATAAAAAATATATATACGTAAAAAAAGAAAAAAATTCTGGAAAAATCGGAAATATTCATTTTTTTAAAATTTTTAGGAGGTTTGCGGGATCGGAAGATAAAGTTGGATTTAAATAATTTTTTTTTGTTTTTCTTGTATTTACCAATCGCAACTTTTCCGCACTATAGCAACTCGGAAATATCAACTTGACTTTTTTCGCACCACCCTAATGGCTATGCAGAAAATGAAGTTTGATGCTCATGTTGCAATCAAGCATTTTGAAGCTCTCTAAACGTTTCTGGACAATTTCAGTGTAATTTTCTACACGCGTATTTCCATAAGAATGTCTTTGACAAGGTTTATGAATTCCAAAGAAGCATTCTTTTAGAGATCTGTCATTGCTCCGATGAAATGTTCATCTTTAATGAGCTGCCGAATCTGTGGATATGTCAAATACACCTGCCTTTACCTTTTCAAAAGACAGGTTTCGAAATTTCGAAATGGGATACTTGAAACAGTCTCCTTCGGTTCACAAAACTTTCACGAACTGCTTCATTTGATCCAGTTTATATGCAGAGATGGAAATATGATGTTTTTCCGTCGACAAGTGGCTGATTAAAAATGTTTGAATCACTAGGATTGAGGTCAGATAATGGAGGGCAATTACACTGAAACCAATGTTTCTCACGAGTTCTGCTGTCTCACATACACAAAAACAGAGATACTTGGTATATCCACGTTGCTGGCCAATAAAGAAGCAGACCATTTTAAGGTCAACACAGATGATCGATTCGTGCATGTGGTATTGCAATAAATCAGTGGCTCTCTTTATGTTCTCATATTCTTCGCGCAAATAAACTGAATGGCATATTGGGAATGCTTCAAATAAATTTCCATTGTGAAGGAGCACGCACTTCAAGGTCCTCTTTGAGCTATCGAAGAACAGTCGCTAGTTAGTTGCGATATAGGATGGAATTCCCAACTCCTCCATTAAACCATGTACGTTTTGGCAATAAACAAATCCACCGTCATTTCGAAAGTATTGAAGAAATTTACTTTCTCTTGATCGGAAGTAGGACACCTTAACTCACTTTTCAAGCAAACTTTTCTCGTGCAATCTTGATGCTAAGAGTTCCGAAGCTTTTTTTCTTCCTATGACTCACGTTCGATTCAGCGTAGAGTTGTCACATTAATATAAGTTGTAGAGAAAAACTTGACGTGATAGAAGAAAACAAATGGTAGTTTTAAAATCAGCACCCTTTGTTGACCTAAAATCAGCTAAAAAATCGAAATCAACAGAAATTAAGTTAAAAATTGTTCCCCAGTGTAATTCAACACATTCCCATTTTCAGATAAAGTAATTCATCTTTCATCGTCTGTAGTTGCATTTTAATAATTCTGACTTTGAATTATGCATTCACTTGGGATTTTTATCTTTTAAAAGTCATTTGGAGAATAACTGCGACTTGTTTTTGGAAGTTTGCGCATCTGTACTAAAATATTTATAGAATTACCCCGATGATTTAAAACTTCAATGTATATGTTTTTTGTTTGAATTTAGTTAGTTAAAAATCTCTTAAAATCACATTTAAAAGTTGAAGTACATAAATATGTAAGAACTTTTATCTTCGAATAGCAATTCAATGACATTTTTTAAATCTGTCCAATCATAGTCCTCAGTATTGATAAGTGAAGCGCATACAGTTCCCCTTTAAATATCAGCAGCAATACTTTGGCGCGTCCATTAAGTGTTTAAAATTACCAATAAAGTATTTTTCGAATATTATTGCATAAAACACGAAGATAGTTACTATTTAAGATTATTTTCAGTGTGTTCATATTCGTGTCTTTTAGCTCTATTACCTACAATTATAGATCCATTTCTTCTAATAAGTGCCAAGTCTTTTGT
This sequence comes from Maratus speciosus, assembly GCA_963932465.1. NCBI lineage: Eukaryota > Metazoa > Arthropoda > Arachnida > Araneae > Salticidae > Maratus > Maratus speciosus. The sequence continues at coordinate 3,210,261 of OZ010787.1, forward strand.
ACATTTTTTGTTACATATTAAGTGTTATAAAAATGTGTGCGTGTTGCAGATTTTTCTTTTAATTAATAACATTAGCCAATATCTATTACATTAAGTATACACAGTTAATATTAACTATAGCCAATTTGTTCAATTTTTACATACCCATTTATGTTAAATATTCAGTCTTGAATAATAAATAAACTTGTAATCAGTAATCTTGAGATATAAATATTGAGAAATAAATATTTTAAATTTTGCTTTTTTGTTTTTAGACATCTTTTATACTATTTTTAAATGATTATTTCTCCACTTGCAAGATTGTCGAATTAAGTATTTTAGTATTTTTGTGAGATAAGTATGAGACAAAATGAAAACAAAATAATGTCATGATAGATATGAAATTTGATTAATCAAAAAATTCAGTTCGAGAAAAAAAAAATCTTATTTGGATGGATTTAGACGTGGAAAATTTTACAGATGAGAGTTGAAAAAAAGATCGGAAATTGAATTCTGGTTTGTGAAACCGAATTTCATTGTGTCTTTTCAAGAAAAAATATTATAAGAAATGTGGAAAACAAACAAAGATTTTTTTTTTTTTTTTAAGTAAGAAGCAGCACATTAGGAGTATTTTTTGAAAGCACTCTCAGATTGAAGGTGAAATTGTTTGATCAATTTAAATTTGTTATAGTTTACTATGTGTAAACTGATATACAGAAATGAATGAAAATTGAAATAAATCACGACCATTGACACATGCAACTTAAGCATAATTATATACTTGATAAAACCAAGACGTTAATTGGAAAAAGAAGATTTTTCTTTAAGAAAACAACTATTAGAAACTTTTTCGTGTGAGAACCATTAAGCCATAAATATTCTGTGGAATTTTAGAATAGTTGCGATTTATTAACTCTATAATTAAAAAAATAATCGGTCAAGTGCGAGTATTACTTGAGCACAGAGGGCTTCGTACAATAAACATATTAAGTAGTAACTGTAATGTAACACAAAATCGTTGCTAAATTAATACTAAATTGTTGTCTAGGATTTAAAAGCCGATGGCGCATAGAGTAGGCCTCCCGTGTCTTTATGTATGTGCAAACCGTCCGTATATTTAAAGGTTAATATCTCAAATAATTACCGACAATTTTTTCGAAAATCATTATCAACAATCATTTTATACTTCAGCGACGATAGGTACAGTCGTGGGGAAAAAAAGTAAACATCCCCTACTAACTCCTCAACAAATTTATCGTAGAAGAATGTTAATGGTACCGAACGATTGGAAATAAAATCTACTTTTAAATGATGTATATAAAATTTGCTTAGGGGGCCATCTACATATTAAAACGAACCATAACTTCATTTTTTACAATAGCAATACCCAATTCTGAAAGCATAAATGAACTCTACACCCTTCAATTAGCCTTAAAACGAATTTTTATGCAATTCGTACCATAAGTTTCCGAGAAATTAATTATTTTAAAACGAGCGTATTTTAAGGTCTGTATCCAAATTGAAGTTCGTTACTCGATTGTTAACCGAGAGAGCCCCGTTCTTGATCAAGGCACCTTTTGAAGCCTGTTAGATAACAGGACAGCAGAAGAAATTTCAAAATATCTACTCACTTCTATCATAGACGGCCCCTTAAACCATCATTTTGCCGTTTTTTAAGCATAATTTGAAATCTATTTGGAATAAAAATGTGAAATTTCGGATTTTCATAAAGCAGGACTTAATAAATCTAAATCCATCAAAAAAAACTGTAGCTTGCAATTCATATTTTTTTCGAATATTAATTTCATAATTCATAATTCATATTATAAAATTATAAAAATTGCAAATTCAGCGTATTTATGTTTGGGCACATTAGCATTATTGCTACACAAAAAATTAGCACATTAGGAGCATAATTTCAGGAGATATAAATAAAAATATGAAAATTCAATTTAACAATAGAAGCACTAAATTTTGAATGTTTATAGTTCAAAAACTTATCATTCAAATGACTTGAAATTTGGTGTGTAGGCATAGTTTGAACCGAAGATTTGAAATATCTCGTTAAAATTGGGTATTGCTATTGAAAAAAATGAGGTTTGGGTTCGTTTTAATATGTAGATGGCCCCATAAGCAAACTTTATATACATCATCTAAAAGTAGACTTTATTTCCAATCGTTTGGTACCAGTAACTTCCGTCTACGATAGTTAGTAGGGGGTGTTTACTTTTTTCCCACGACTGTACCTCGAGCGCTCTCAACGCCCTTGCTGAGTGCCCGCAAAGGGACATTTGTGTGTAACGGAAAATGCGATTTTCTCCAAAACTACCTGACCTATGTTAATTGCTATAGTTTTCCTGCGAGGTTTAAATAACCTTCTACTACGGCTAATATTTTCATAATTTTAGTTTAAGTAAATTCGGAAATAGAGGGGGGGGTGCATATATTTGCACTACATTTTCGACGATATCTCTGAAAATATAATACCTAAAATTAAAACAGATGCATTTTTGAGTTCGACGTTACGAGAGCTTTCACACTATACACCCACGATATATATATATACAGGTATATATATAAACATTTTTATTTTCAAGTAACTTAATTACCTCCACCCCTACACTTTTTCTAAATATATTTGCGAATGCTTAATAATCTATAAATATGTGGACTCAGTTGAGTGAATGCATCTGCCCCTGTTCAATTAACTATCCCGCATCACATCTTATAACTTTTAAAGATCGTTTTGGCACATCTCATAAGAGTATTTTTGCTGAATAAGTGCAATTCGTAAGTCTTGCTGCCTTCGATCGGCCAAACTCAAACCACAGCCTTTATCCCGGGCAGTCAATCATTCAGCTAACGACCAATTATAGTTTAAAGACGCCTCCTCTGACTTCACCGGCCCCTAGCAGGAATAATGCGAAATACAGCATATTTATACCGATGCACAGGTCCCCGGACAGAGTTTTTGACCATCAAAAGAATGCACCAACTCCACGTCACTCGGCTCTCTTAAGTATCGCGTGGCGGTACACAGTTCCCAAGCCCGATGTCCATAAAGTAAATTAGCAGCTCTCAAGCCAAAAGGGGCCTGATTTCTCAAAAGCATGTAACAAAGGAACAATAAATCAGGTCCCCGGAAAAACTGTGTCTTTATTGGAACAACTACTGTCTTAATCTGACTTTGAGTTCCCGGATACCACTCACGGCCTGCGACTACCTAAATATGCTAGAAGTTCCAAAGGTTCGCTCAGAAATCGGCACGCACGCGTCCGCGGTTCGCGCCCCGGCCCCCCTCGGTCGTGCACTGACCGACGCCACGACAGAAAATCCAGAACGGGAGTAGCGGCTAATTCGTTACATTGAAAAGTCAGCTGGACACTGCATTTACGCGGGACAAATCCCAAAATCCCAGAGAAAAATCCGTAAAGAACCCAGCACAAAGATCCCAGCGCGAGGTGTGTAACAAATTCCTAAAAACAGTTGTGAAATATCATGTTTACGGCGAAATGACATCCCAGAAAATTGTGAAGAAAAGTCCCTAAAAAAGAAAATCATGCAACTTTTAATTATTTTATCTTTTAATTATTTTATCTGACGATCAGTAAATTCAAACGTAATCTCATTCAGAGAAAAGAACGAAACAGTCGTTCCCTAGCAATTAATTAAAAAGAAAAAAATCTGGTCATTCAAAAAAAAAAGAACGGGAAAAACATTCATTTGATTATCAATGAAGAAGAAAAAAGATCTGTTACGGAATATCATTTCTTTCTCCAGCCAACAAGCATGAAACAATCTTTTCAAGGAAGAAAAAATCTGTTTCTTTTCTTTCCCAAGCAAGAAACGATTAAAACTTTTATAGATACTCTTTTCAAGCAAGAAAGAAAGAAAAACAAAAAGAGCATGCTATCAGCTGAGAAATTGGGTCAAGTTCCCCTTCCAGGTCGAAATGAAGAACCGTGTTGAAAAACGATTTTTCTACCGGCAGATAACTCACATATTTGTGTTAAGAAGAAAAAGAGAAAATGATTTCTTTTTTTTTATGCAGGGAGTAAATTTAATCCTGGAAATTTTTATGAAGATCGTTTTTTTGTTGTTTTGTTTGTGGATATGTAAGGCTGTCCTTGAATAGATTTGTTGAAGGTAAGACCATTTAATCTATTCTTGAATTAAAAAAGAGAAAAAGAATACAGTTTTAAAAGGTAATTTTTTTTTAATTGTTTGTCATTTTAATAGCAAAAATTAGAATAAGACAACGTTTATTTTATTTATTTTTGCTATAAGAGAGTAATTTTCTGAAATTTAGACAGTAGTTAAATCTTTGGAACTTTAAAATTTTAGTTCAAAGTTCGTTTTTTTTTTAATCTCAATTTGAAAAAAAAAATGATGTATCAAATTTGAATTTTATTTAGATTTAAGCCCATTTTTGTTACAAATATTGTGTTGCAATTTTTTTTGAAAAATATTCCATTGTTATTTTTATTTGTTTTAAATTGTGCCTTATATTTTTGTGTAATCTTGTAATATTTTGTATTTCAACATGAGTGTCACTCCCCCTCCTGAAAAGAATGACTTAGAAAACAACTGAGATAAAGAGAAAGATAGTCAGATGCCCGGGGTTGCCACACAGACACATAATGTAACAACATTAGGTGAACAGACCCTGTCAGCTCAAGCTGGGTCTGGTCACAACTCAATAACCGCTAGCCCAAAAATGTCCATAGAACCTGATATTATTGCGTTTTCACCTAATTCAAAGATGGATTGGACAACTTGGCTGACCTATTTTGAGAGTGTTTGTATAGACCAGGAAAAAGACGACTTCTGGAAAATTAGGCACATACAGAAATACTTAAAAGACAGTGCACTTACGTTGTACATCAATAATTGTTTAAATGTGCTGCATTGGTCCGAATTTGTCACTTTGTTCAATGAACATTACGAAATTCCTGACACTCTTTCTTTAACTGATTTTTCCCGTATTAGATACAAGATTGGAGAGGACCTGAACGAATACTATCAGAAAAAGACTAAAATAGGGAGAACCTTAAGGTTAGACCAGAAGCTTATCTTGGAAGGATTAACAGAGGGCTTGCCGTTATAAATGCAAAAGTTAGTTATTGCAAGCAACCCCTCAACTACACATTCATGGCGTGAATTAGTATTCAGAATTTGCAAGCTGCAACTGGACAGAAAAGGAAATGAGAGCAAAGTAGATGCAAGCCCGCAAAACCCCAATCAGTATCGACAATGGCGACCGTTTCGCCCCCCATATGAGACAGGACAGAATTATAACCGGCAGTGGAACTACAGAGTTCCCTATCAAAATCCCCCGATTCGACCTTTTGCTTCTAATCAAGCACGAAATCTCCAAAATACAGTTAGACCGACGACAAATGGTCAACCGAGACCAAATGTACATCACCAGACCACTTTGCCACCCTCCCCATGCAAAGTTTGTTTTAATATAGGAATACCAAATGCGTATCATTGGGGGGAATACTGCCCTTTTCGACAACAAGTCTTACCAGTTCCAAACCCTTGTCCCAATATGAACTTTGCGAACCCCAACCCAGATCACAGAGTTAATGAGTCATCCGAAAATATATCTAGTAATCAATGACGGTTTCTTATGTCCGGACATATACAAAAAGAAAAAGCTAGCTACAAAAAATCAAATAGAAATTGTCAAAAAATTACTGATGTAAAAAGTGAAGGCTCACTACCTTGTTTGATCGATACAGGGAGTTCTATCAGTGTTATTCCTTATCAGTTAGCCCACAAACTTAACCTAAAAATATGTAAAGTTCAGCAGAGTATATCGGTCACACAAACACAAGGTGTTCTAGCTTTGAAAGAAAAATGCCTTGTTAGTTTGAAATTAGGACGTATCTCTAAATAATGTTGAACTTTTTATAATTAATAATCACTTACCTTATGCTTTGATTGGGCTACCCCACTGTAAACTGTTTAAATTGAATATTGACTGTGTTAAAATGCAAATCACGCAAGAGAAAAAGAAAGTACCTCTCATGGACAATATTTCAACAAATTCATCCCATCATACCTTACATTTATCAGAAACATATACTAACCAGCCAGAAGTGAAAAATACAATTGAAAATGCAGAGATATTCGAAGAAAATTTTGAGCCGGAGTTGTTCGAGACCACTGAACATGTGCCAAATGTTCAGACTGTCAAGGAACAATTACCTGCTCTTCTAGCCAAATATGTCTGTATTTTCGCTAAAGATAAATATGATGTAGGCTGTGTAAACATTGAACCCCAGAGAATACAGTTAACATCAGACCTCCCCGTTTCTTTAAGAGCATATCGCACTTCCCCTAAGGAAGAAGAAGAAATTAAAAACCAAATTCAGGATTTATTGCGAGCCGGTATCATTAAAGAAAGTTATTCCCCTTATTCATCACCCGTAACTTTGGTGTATAAACGTGAAGAGGGGAAGAAAACCCGGTTATGTATTGACTTTCGAAAATTGAATGCCATTACAAAAACAGATGCAGAACCCTTACCTAGAATAGACACCCTGTTAGATAAATTGGCACATGCTAAAGTTTTTTCCACTCTTGATTTGGCCAGTGGATATTGGCACATCCCTATCCACCCTCGAGATACGGAGAAGCTGGCGTTTGCCACTACCTTTGGGTTATATGTGTGGAATCGTTTACCCTTCGGGTGGAAAACGCCCCTGCTTGGTTTAACCGTACCCTCAGAAGAATCCTTAATAAAAACAAAATTGACTTTGCCTGTAGTTACTTTGATGATGTTATTGTATTCTCCCAAAATGAAGAAGAACTCTTGTGTCATTTAGAGACCTTATTTAATATCTGTGTCCAAGAAAACCTTAAACTGAAATTGTCAAAGTGTAATTTTGTTAAATACAAAATTAATTTCCTAGGATATGAAGTCTCGAATGGTTGTATCACACCTGACAACCCTAATATAGAGACAATTAAGAAATTAACACCACCTACGAATTTAAAGGAATTACAACGTTTTTTGGGATCTATAAATGTTTATCACAAATTTATTCCAAAATATGCTAACATTCGATACCCTCTCAACAATTTGTTGAAGAAAAATGTCCCCTATGTATGGGACCAAAATTGTCAAAATTCTTTCGAAAAGTTAAAAAATGCTTTAATTGAAAAACCTATATTAAAGTTGTTTGATCCCAAAACACCTTGTCATTTGTTTGTAGATGCATCAAGTCATGGAGTGGGATGTGTTGTGAAACAAGTTGATGAAAAAGGAACATTACATCCTACAGCATATCACTCTAGAAATCTTCGCGATTATGAAAAAAATTATGCAATTACTGAGTTAGAATGTTTGGCGATTGTGGATGCTTTAGATAAATTTTATCATTATATTTACACGGTCATACATACAGATCATGCGGCACTTACCTGGCTCAAAAGTGTTAAAAATTTAAGAGGACGTCTTTTCCGCTGGTCCCTAAAACTTAGTATGTTTGACTATGAAATTAAATACCAAAAAGGCTCCACTAATGTTGAAGCTGATATGCTATCTAAACAGCCTGTTTCAGAAAATTTACCCCATATTATACATCTCCTTGACTTGAATGAAGTAAGAGACAATCAGAAAAAAGAAAATATAACAGTTGATGGTAAAAAGTACACTGAGATAAATGATGTTGTTGTAATTAAAAAGAAAAGTTTGTATAAGATTGTGGTCCCCATGTCTTTACGTCTACCCCTCTTAGAAAAAACCCACACACAATTTGGCCATCCTGGAATTTATAAGATGATAAATTTAATCTCTCCGCAGTATTATTGGCCTAACATTAATCAGGACATTGAAAATTTTGTAAAATACTGTCACACTTGTCAGATAAACAAAAAATGTAGGCAAAAAAGATTTGGCTTATTGCAATTAATGCCCCCAACAGATATACCTTTTGAATGTTTAGCAGTAGACTCTGTTGGCGGATTTAATTATTACAATTCTACAAAAAAATATTTGCATTTAGTCGTTGAACATGCAACTCGCTATGTGTGGGGTTTTCCTTCAAAAAGTGTAAGTACCGAAACTTATACAAACATTTTGAAACAATTATTTCAGATACAAGTACCAGATAGATTGTTAACCGACAGAAATGGAGCATTTGCAGCTTCCAGGTTTAAGAGATTTCTTCGTACTTACAATGTAAAACACAGATTGACGAGCAGCCATCACCCGGAAACGAATGGGAAAATTGAACGCCTAAATCAGACTATTGTCACTAGATTAAAATGTAAAGTCAATTCCACAACCAAGAAAATACCCTGGACTAAGCTTTAAGATGAAGTCTTATATGAGTATAATAATACTCCTCATTCTGTAACCCAATTCACCCCTAGTTATTTATTGTTAGGAAAATTACCATATGATCCTCCTTTACCAAATAATAGTTATTATCCCCCTGTGGAGGAAGCTAGAAAATTGGCTAAAGAGAGAACAATTGCTTACCATAAAAAGAATAAAGTCCGTTATGATGCTCGGTTCCTTCCTGTAAAATTTAAAGTTGGTGACATTGTAATGTATGAAGAATTTCATTATCCTAATACCCGTAAACTGACTTCGCCATACTCTGGCCCATACACCATTTTAAAACAACTTTCTGATGTATCCTTTGAAATTGATAAACCCAGTCCACATTTTAAGAGAAATTCTGAAATTGTCCATTCCTCCAAGTTAAGGTACTACCACTCACCTCAACACCTTAAACTCAACCATGAATAAACCCCAGCTATCTCTTTCCTCTTTCAATTTTTTATTTTTGCTTTCCTATCGTCCCCCTTGCTTGTAGTATTTGGACGAGGACCCAGCTGGGCGTGTAACCCAACCCCCCAACGACGTAGAAGGATGGTGACAGTTTAAAAGTACTGTTAGAATTTTTGTTTTTTTTAATAACTATAATGATGATTTTGTAACATATGAAGGGGTCCTCCGCTCCGTGGCCACCCAACTTTAGCCGGACTGTTTTCCCAGATTCTCTTTCCAGGTTGAACGGAGAATCTGGCAAAACTGCTTCGCTTCCCCTCTGTAGGTGAATGTCGATTGCCCACCTTCCTTTTTCGGTCGTGCAAGAGGCACATTTTTTGGGATGATATTCACCTCAGAGTATGAAAACCCATGTCACACTGACCCTGGGCATGGTGAAAATTATAGCAAACGCATATTTATAATTTTTTAGCTATAGTTTTCCTTTTTTTTAAGACAACTTGGTTTGTTTTTCATAAAGATAACCCTTGGCTGCATCATAGAAGTAGTAAATTCCCTACCAAAACAGAAAGGTAGAATAAGAAGAAATCTAATGTGTTTGTTGTTATTAGTATTACAGTTATTTTATCTCAGTGTGAAAATTCATTATTTTAGAAATGCAAACTTGCCAAATTGCTTTCTGGTAGCCCATATATTTGTGTTGATAGCATTAGTGCATATTTTATATTTTTGGACATTTTGTAGTATTGAATATTTTATATTTTTGAATATTGTGTATTATTGAATATTTTATATTTTTGAACATTTTGTATTAATGAATATTTTATAATTTTGAATATTTTGTATTTGTAAATATTTTTTACATTTGAATATGTTATATAGTTTTCAGTATGTTTATCTTTGAGTATTTTAGTATATGTTATATATTCTGTATATGTTAATGTTACAATTTTACACCAAAAAAGGATGTTTCTCAATGGACAATACCCAGAGACATTTACAAAAAACATCCAAAAGACTTGCTTTAGAGACAGTTTGGTGTAATTAAAGGTCCCATGTCTCGAGACTGTCCCCTTATTATTTTGCTGCAGCACCATTTAAAGAATTCCAATGTTTTAGTGTAACCAATATTTTTATGTAACTTGATATGAATGTAAAAATAGGTCCAATTGACTTGAGAGCTGGAGCAAATAAAAATCGAAAAAAAAAAAAAAAAACCTGGGTAAAATTTATGAGATAAGAACCACAGGTCTTGCTGGCGAGCCCTGTGGCTCTTGTTTTAGGGGGGGGGGGATATGAAACGATAAAAGCTAAGCCCCTTTTTAAAATCCCCTTTTTTGTCCCTTTTTAAAATTTAAAGTTAGAAATTAAAATTAAAACTTTTAAAATGCTTTTGTAATTGTGTCTCAGTTGAGTGAATGCATCTGCCCCTGTTAAATTAACTTTCCCGCATCACATCTTATAACTTTTAAAGATCGTTTTGACACATCTCATAAGAGTATTTTTGCTGAATAAGTGCAATTCGTAAGTCTTGCTGCCTTCGATCGGCCAAACTCAAACCACAGCCTTTATCCCGGGCAGTCAATCATTCAGCTAACGACCAATTATAGTTTAAAGACGCCTCCTTTGACTACAACGGCCCCTAGCAGGAATAATGCGAAATACAGCATATTTATACTGATGCACATGTCCCCGGACAGAGTTTTTGACCATGAAAAGAATGCACCAACTCCACGTCACTCGGCTCTCTTAAGTATCGCATGGTGGTACACAGTTCCCAAGCCCGATGTCCATAAAGTAAATTAGCAGCTCTCAAGCCAAAAGGGACCTGATTTCTCAAAAGGATGTAACAAAGGAACAATAAATCAGGTCCCCGGAAAAACTGTGTCTTTATTGGAACAACTACTGTCTTAATCTGACTTTGAGTTCCCGGATACCACTCACGGCCTGCGACTACCTAAATATGCTAGAAGTTCCAAAGGTTCGCTCAGAAATCGGCACGCACACGTCCGCGGTTCGCGCCCCGGCCCCCCTCGGTCGTGCACTGACCGACGCCACGACAGAAAATCCAGAACGGGAGTAGCGGCTAATTCGTTACATATATATATTTTAAATACAGATTTTAACACAAAGTCCGTCAAATCAAAAAGAACACCACATTCTATTTATTCACCAAATCGTTACAGCCATCTAGGGACAATAATTCTTTAGTCAAATGCAGGAGCTTAAAACTGTTTTTGTTTAACCTCCTTAACTGATACTAAAACTGAAAAAGTTTTTTTTTTTTCTAAAATAAACAGCTTGAAGGTATGAAAACAAGTCCTTATTACTTCGAATTTTCCTTTAATTTAATCGCGATATTGATTTCACAATGTATTAAAATAATAATAATAATAATAATAATTTTTCATTTCAATTTTAATGAGAAAATGAAGTTAATAAAGATATAAGAATCCGTTTTTACTAAATTTTCCCTCTCTCATTCACAATAAGTTATACGAAAATGACATCATTCGAATGAACTTATTTAAGACTATTTAATGTTTACAAATTAAAAGAAATGCGTACAAAAATGCCTTTTTTCTCACTCAACTATTCTGCATTTAATGCCTTTATGAAAAGTTTTATTCGCCATATATAAGAAATAATAGGTTAAAAAATTGTGTTTCTCTTTTAAGTGGACGAGGGACATTAAAAGCCTTAAAAATCAATTTTTTATTTTTTTGTAAATTTCACTTTAAATATTATTCAAGAGTACATTATATGCATTATGACATGTATTTATCACAAAAAAATAATAAAAAATTTTTATTTTTGACAAAAATATGAAGTTTTACGCATCGTCTTAGAAATCTTCGAAATACCTCCTGCGCGTTCCATATCAATGAAAATCCCTAATATTTTTTATAAAAGTTTGGTTTATACAGGGTGATTCAGCTCGTCGGTGACAAACTTTAAGGATCGATAGAGCACACCTAGACGAACATTTTTGAATAGGGAATGTAGGGTCCCTGACGCGATGGTAAGGCGCTAGGCGCTTTCGAAAATTTGGGTGCCGAAATTCGAAACGTCATAAAAACTAGGGAAATGGTTAGATTTTCTTGCTTGTTGCGTCGAAATGATTCTGTTTGTTTAGACTTTCTTCAGTACCAATTTGATAAGCGTATCTCTTAAAACATGGATAGGGGGCGCTGCAGACTTTGGAGAGCTAGACAACAACTTTAAGCCCGTTATTTTGATAATTTAACACATGCTCGCCAAAGTTTATACTCTAACTTAAAGTTTGAACCCAAAAGTAGAGCCCTGCAAAAAGCGTAAGAGCCGGAATAAAATGTCAAAGTACAGGGTGGTCGAAACTCGAAGGCTCCTAAGAGATAAACAAACAGATTTCTTGACTTATGGCATGCATTTTCATGATTCTGTTTGCTGGGGCTCTCTGAAACTCAGTTGAACGGTACAAAAAGAAACATCGATAGGGGGCGCTTTGGGCAAAAAACATAATTCGTTGACATTTCGGACGCTAACTGGAAACGGGGCGCTACGATCAGTTAGTAATAATGAAAACACATTTTCTACCTCTGCTCAACACTTCTGAATAAATTTAGACCAAAAACATCAATGATACTGGAAATTTATTTACAAAAAATAACACTACAGAAGATGCTCGAAATTTCGACCTTGGGCCATGATGCAGGCTTCGCACCTCCGTCGCATTGAGGAGTGTGTGTTTCCAACAATGCCAGGAGTATCTCTGATCTGCCCTGCAGCTGCCACAATGCGCGCCACAAGTTCTTCAGCACTGCTGACAGGTGTATGGTATACCTCGGCCTTCAGGTAACCCCAAAGGAAGAAATCCAAGCAGGTGAGGTCTGGTGATCGGGCAGGCCATTGAACTGGACCCCCACGCCCGATCCACCGCTGGCCATACCTTGCGTTTAGATGGAGACGCACGTCGTTCGTGTAATGGGCCGGAGCTCCATCGTGCTGGAACCACATCTGGCGACGCGAACCTTCGGGTACGTGCGCCTCATCCAGAAGCTGCGGCAGCACTTGATCCAGGAAAATCAGGTAATTTCCACCTGTCAGCCGTTCAGGTAACAAATAAGGGCCAATGAGGCAATCCCCCAGAATGCCGGCCCACACATTTACTGAGAAACGCTCCTGGGCTGCTCGGCTTCTGGTTTCATGTGGATTTTCATCACACCACACATGACTGTTGTGGGCGTTCCACATTCCCTCCCGGCTGAAGGTGGACTCGTCCGTAAACAAAATGCTGTTTACAAAACGGGGATCCCTGGATCTCATCGCCAAGTACCATCTTGAGAATTCCACTCGAGGGCCAAAATCCTGCTCTCTGAGCAACTGCACCCGTTGGATGTGGTAGGGGTGCAGATTCCGGGAACGTAAGATGCGCCACGCAGTTGCTTGCGAAATGCCAACATGTCTGGCGATATCTCTCGTGCTAAGACCTGGGTTGTCCTCAACCAGGTTAAGCACAGCCTCTTCGTTGTCGGGGGTGCTCACTGATCGCTCCCGTTCAGGCCTGCCTCCGTCGAAAGATCCCGTTGTGGACAACCTCTGGTGTACTCGAGCGAAGAAGGCATGGCAGGGGATTTGCCTGTTGGGGTAACGCTCGGCGTACAACCGCTGAGCGGCTCGTCCATTACAACCAGCAGCGCCATACGCCAAATGCATGTCAGCCAATTCAGAGTTTGTGTACCGTTCCATCCTACTACCGATCTGCAGACAAGTAACCCGAAGCTTAAGTAGGTACCGCACGTTCAAAAGACGTGTCTGCGCATACAACTACGTCATCTCGCGTTGTCGTCTACGCATTACGTATCTTTTGCATATCGATATGGTACGATATCTTTTGCATAAATCAGCAAAAAGCACCTTATGTAAATTTTATTGCGCGCATTGTGCATGATTGAAACCAGCTATGTTTGTTAAAAAAAACAAACAAACTGCAGTTTTAATAGCTTCTTATGATAAGTAAATTACTCTCTTGTTTTGTTTCTAACTGATCGTAGCGCCCCGTTTCCAGTTAGCGTCCGAAATGTCAACGAATTATGTTTTTTGCCCAAAGCGCCCCCTATCGATGTTTCTTTTTGTACCGTTCAACTGAGTTTCAGAGAGCCCCAGCAAGCAGAATCATGAAAATGCATGCCTTAAGTCAAGAAATCTGTTTGTTTATCTCCTAGGAGCCTTCGAGTTTCGACCACTCTGTACTTTGACATTTTATTCCGGCTCTTACGCTTTTTGCAGGGCTCTACTTTTGGGTTCAAACTTTAAGTTAGAGTATAAACTTTGGCGAGCATGTGTTAAATTATCAAAATAACGGGCTTAAAGTTGTTGTCTAGCTCTCCAAAGTCTGCAGCGCCCCCTATCCATGTTTTAAGAGATACGCTTATCAAATTGGTACTGAAGAAAGTCTAAACAAACAGAATCATTTCGACGCAACAAGCAAGAAAATCTAACCATTTCCCTAGTTTTTATGACGTTTCGAATTTCGGCACCCAAATTTTCGAAAGCGCCTAGCGCCTTACCATCGCGTCAGGGACCCTACATTCCCTATTCAAAAATGTTCGTCTAGGTGTGCTCTATCGATCCTTAAAGTTTGTCACCGACGAGCTGAATCACCCTGTATACATAAATAAAACTGTGCATCGAATTTTATATATTTGAATATAAAGGGAAATTTTTTTTTTGAAAAATTTAAAAACATTTTCGAAAAGATTTCAAAAAATTTTGAATTTTTTTTCTACCTTTACATTTAAATATATAAAATTCGATGCCAAAGTGCATATTATCTACCCTTGAGTAATATAAAAAAAAAAAAAAAAAAAAAAAAGAAAAATTTTGAAATTTTTTTGAAAAATTTCAAAATTTTTAGAATTTTTTTTACCTTTATATTCAAATATATAAAACTCGATGCACAGTTTTATTTATATATATAAACCAAAATTTTATAAAAAATATTGGGGATTTTCATTGATATGGAACGCACAAAAGGGGCATTTCGGAGATTTCTAAGACGACGCGTAAAATTCCACTTTTTTCTGAAAAATAACATTTTTTTTAATTTTTTTTATAATAAATGCATGAAATAATGCATATAATGTATCTTTGAGTAATATTTAAAGCGAAATTTTCAAAAAATAAAAAAAATATTTTAAGGTCCCTCGTCCCCTTAAATACATTTCTTGTAAATAGGAGGCAATAAAACCATACTTAAATGCGAGAACCTTATTTTCTGTTACTTCTTTAGTTGAATGTAAAACTAAAAAATCTAGGATGGAATGATTTTTTAATGTCAATTAAATTGGTCGAGCGACGATCCTTTGCTGTCTAAAATAAACTCATTTCTGAAACATAATTTCGTGAAAATGAGCATTTATTTCTAAGCATTTTCCTGAATAATGTAATTTTATCACGATATTGCGGTCAGTATCTATCCAAGTGATAAAAAAAAGTTTTATTCCTCTCGCAGACGTAAAAGCGGGAAATGATGACAAGTTTTGAACTAGAGTTGTTTTAAGATTTTCATCACATTTTGGTGTTTGAATTTTTAGCGACAAATTGGACATTTTAAATAGGCTTTCACGGGATGTATTAAGGTACGTTTATGAGGTATTTCCATATATTAAATTATATTGAGGTTTAGAAGCAGAAATTATGAACAATGGGAATATTCACACTATATTAGACTTGGTACATTTAGGAATTACCAACACTAGCGATATATCGGTGCTTTTCTTTGGCCGAGTACTTAATTACGTGTTTAAAAAATTAAAACTATGAAACTTTATGCCTTATAGAAATTAAATAAAAAATTTGACGTAATAATAGCGAAGTATTTTTAAACAAAGAATAAAGAAGTATGACCAATGGATCAGGTTTTGAATCCAAAGAGTAGGAGGCAACGAAAAAGTGCTCTTTCATAATTTTTCCAGACACATGGAGCTCAGTGTGAATGGTCAGAGCTATTTTGACTTTAGTGATATTTCATTTAATTAAAAAAAACATTCATTATGAAATAAAGACCTATTATTTTATATAATTCCATTACTATTTTTACTTTTCTTCCGGATGTAATTTCTAGCAGACAAAATACTTAAGGGAGCTTCTTAAGTTCTATAAATCAAACAAGCTGCCAAGAATGTTAAAACAGGTAGACTGACAACATAGCAAACCCATAGGAAATATAATAATATTTATCTTTAAACAATAACATTGCCAAGTAAAAGGATGGACATTTGGGGGCAGTCACTCTAGCTTTTCACATGAAACGCCAATTGAAGAATCTAATGATAATATTTAGTTTAGTTGGTATATATCTGATGAGATTGAGGGGGACTTTTCCCGGTACTATTCTTACTATTATCACTTTTTGCCCGACAAACTTACTAATAGGGCTTTATTGTTTAGGATAAATTTTATTATTCCTGCTACTTGTTTCGAAAAAAAATCTAACTGTTATTTATATTCCATATGTTAAACAATTTTACCTCGCAGATTGTTCTTTGGGGATTGTGATGGAAACAATTTCTCCTTTATGCTTCGAGACTTGTTAATAATCTACCCGCGCATAACAGCACACAAATAAACAAAGAAGTTGAAGTAAAATATCTACCCACTTTTTCTTATTGACATTTTATATTTAATAACATGCGAAATATACTAAAAATATGACAAGCTTATGATAAAATAATGTAGGCACAATATCCTTATATGATCACAATATGCATTTGAAACATTTACCAGTAGCTGAGAATTCTGCCTTGTCTAGGCTAAGTGCGCCAATTATTTTGCCATCATAGGTGCATTTGTATTTTATAATGAACTTCATGGGCGCATCCCTTTTTATAAACATTTTTTATAGACTCTTGTTTATTAATTCGGTTTGTCATTCGGTTCAGCTGAAAAAAGTTCATGAATTCGGTTTGTCTGTCTGCACGACTGCCCGTGCTCTAACTTACGTAAATAGAGTCAGACAGATACGAAATTATTGTATGTTATTGTGGTTTACTATGGCATCTTTTGTATTAAAACAGAAGTGTGTAGTATTTACGGTTCGTTTACAGGAACACTCAAAAGAATGCCGATACATTACTGTCTATGGGGAAAACATTTGCGGAGTATTTTAATGATATTGGGCTATTTTAAACCTATTGAAACTTATATATAATACAGAGGTGTACTACAAGGTAGCTTACTATATAATATGGCGTGCATATAATTTATCGTTCAATTAACAGGGACACACAAAAGAATTTGACTACAGAAGGAAATAAACAATAATTGAACTATTGAAGCCTATGAAACAAATTGCTGAAAGTGGGTTTTCAGGTGTGAAACACGTTTTAAAATTTAACTCCTTTTTTGGTATTACTTTGTGTGTATAAATTCTACAGATCATACACAGGGCTGCACAAAAGTTCTCAAGAACATTTTCATTTTTTCACAGAAATTGCTGAATGGAAATTCTTTGTTATGCGTTTAACTGAACTAATGGTTAGCATACTATGTACACTATAAATATCGCAGAGTCAAAATATGCCCAACCTCTTTAGAGTGACTGTTCACGCTGTGCAAAAGTGACATTTTTGACTCTCTGAAAGAGTGAATAGTCACTCCTGGGAAGTGAATATTCACTCTAAACAGGGGTGGATAATCACTCTTTCGGAGGAGTTACTATTCACTCTTGCAAAAGGAGTGCGGTTTTTCACCCCTAGTAGGAATGAATAGCCACTCTTTCATAGGAGTGAATGTTCATTTTTTATGTAGTCGATTCTTTTTTTATTTTGCTTTTATGGTCATTTTAAAAGAATCACATCTTTTACAGCATGCAATGAAAATAGATACAAGCATGGTAAAGATTGGAATAAAATACTTTATTCGCAATATATTTTTAATTCATAGTTTGTAACACTAATTGAACTTTTAAGGAAAAATTCAGTTAAAGTTACATACGAATTTAAATTAGATTACTGACAGAAATAAACTAAAATATTTTATTCCAATCTCATCCTTTGTGTTTACTTTTATTGCATCCCCTATAAAGATATTACTTTAAAATTTTTATTAATAACTTTTTAATAGGTGGATGATATATGTTTAACAATGTTTGATTTGATTTTAATTTTTGTTTTAAATATAAAACCGTACTTTCTCCTTAAATTATTGCTATTTTTGCAAAGTCCAATTATTCTAAAATATTTTTAATTTTTCCTCTTAAAAGCAATGCTTATAAACTCACTTCTTTTTTAAATGAGTTCTAAGCATGATTTAAATATTAAGAATGTGTAATTATTTTTATCCGCTGTGATTTGCTTTTGTTTTATTTAATATGAACATGGAGTTTAGATTTTAAGTTCTCTGGAATATGTATATATTTTTCTTTTAAACATATTCCTTAACTTATTCATGATTTCTAATTTTCGTTCCTTTATTGCTGAAAAATTGAACTAATACAATACTTATTAATGAAACGACACGATAAGCCATATTTAATTTAATTTTTTTATTCGCGTAGATATTGTATTTTATGACAATGAGCAAAATTGATTTTATATGTTTTATAGCATAAGATTGACCTCGGAAATAGAAAAAAAGGAAACTTAAAAATAAAGTAAATGACTGCTTTAGAAATATTCTTATTGTTTGAAAAACATTTTAATGTAAAAAAGTAGTTATTAATCTCTTAAAAAATATATTCAGTCCTTATTATATAAGTAAATATAAACTTTAAAAAATAATAATAAAGCAGTCTTATCCATAAACTTCAAAACAGGCATAAAAAACATTTTATTCCAATGCTTAAATGTCATCTTTTTTTGTTTAGCGCAAAAACTTACGTGTATCAAAAACGTAGAAAATCTTTTTATAATAGAAGGAAATTTAATAACTGATGCAGAATGTCTATAATTAATTTTTTTATATTACTCAGTCTCGAAATTTTAAAATCATAACCCGCAGGAAAATGTTTGCATACAATTTTAAAAAATTAATATTCGGTAAAACCTTCCTAAAGTGACCACGTACCGTTCCAATAAAAATTGGTCGCTCCGAGAGGTGGTCTCTTAATGGAGGTCAGGTTAAAATCTAGATTTCAATTGTTGAAAAATGGTAACAATGTTTCTAAAATTTATTTTTCACATTAGGAAAAAATATAAAAATTTAAGTATCAAAATAAAAATTAATTACATTAGTTAATTACTGCAGAGTTTAAAAAATGAATACATTGAGCTTTGCTTTAATTTTACAGTTTTATCTTTTATAACTTTTATTTCCAACTCCTTTCGAAGTTCAATAAATATGTAAATACAATTTTTTGTGGACGGGAACAACTAGTGACGATTTCATTAATTTATCTATTTCTTTGAGAGTTTTCCGACAGAATAGGGCAGAGGAGTTTATTGACTGCAATTCTTAATTAGTAATCAGAGTTAAATTCATTACCTAAAAAGGCACAAAATGGTTTAAACACTTAAAAGCTACCGGGATAAAAAAAAATCTAAACTTAGTTTAGAAGTTTGATGAATAATGCACTCTATTATTATTTTTTTAACAAAACCTTCTTCAAGCGACCAGGAAAAACCGAATTTGTTTCATTTTCTTCAAAGAAATCGGTCTCTCATGGAGAGAGTTCAACTGGGATGGTCTCTGAATGGAGGTGAAATTAGTATTGAGCCTATGGGAATAAATTTCTTTCCATGAAAAAATGGTCGTTCAGGGAGGTGGTCGCCTAATAGAGTTTGTCGCACAGGGAGGTTTCACTGTACCAATCTTTTCGTAATATCATAAAAATCTCACATAACGGCAAATTAATGTTTTCGAATGTGTCTGCTTTGAATTGAAAAAATCCAGATATCTCCTCTTCTGAGTTGAAACGAAAGAGACCAATTTTGTTTTGTTTTGATCGTTGCAAAAGTATTACATTTTGCAACACAGCATTGAAAGGGACGAATAAAATATTTACACTCATTTTTTTTATGCACATTGCCCAAGCAAATAAAGTTTTTATTAATTTTTTGCTAAGCATTGTGCGTATTCAATTGTTAAAAGAATTATATTTCAAACCGCTACATGAAGAAATATAATACACAATCACTTTTGAACACTCTAACGATCAATGTTTTTCTATACAACATACAACTATTTAGCTCATAATCTTAACATTCCACATATCTACACGTATAAATGCTTAAAATTAAAAAAGACTTACCTTTATTTTATGTATTTTATAAAGAATAATTTTAATGATATCCTAATCTGTCAATCCTAAGATGGCGGACGAATAAGCGATCATTTTTCTTATCTTTTAAGGGTATCGTCACCTTGCTGTTCTGATTGGTTAATAAGCAATGAATACGTAAGTCATCCTTTCAGGAGTGAGACATTTCACTCCTTTCTAGAGAGTGGAAAATTCCACTGTTTAAGGAGTGTATTTTTATAAAATTCACTCCAAAAAGAGTGAAAATGCCTGTCACTCTTTCAAAGAGTGAACCTTTTACTCCTCCCATTTTAGAGTGTAGTATACGGAAAAACCACTATATAATATACAGGCCTGCAGAAAACAATTCGGATATTTTCCCGACTGTTAATTGTAATGGCAGAAATTGGGTTTTCAAATGCGTCATGTGTTTTCCTACTTGTTTATTTAGACACCATGTTTCACCTTAATAAACTATGAAGTTTTGTTACATTTTCTGAATGTGTTTGAAAGAGTTTCACAGTCTATGTTAGATGCATGGTTTTCGTTCTTGTTTATATGTGCGTGTATTGTGTGCTCATTGCATAAACATATACAATTTCTTTCATGTATATACTTTATGGTTACAGGTATATATTTATGAAACATCTCAGATACAAAAGATAATAAAGCTTCGTAATAACTATCCAGGATATAAGTAATTAAATCAATGTTCAAAAATACTGTCTCATTCCATATAACTAATTTTTTCAATATTTAATTTACAGTAGATTTTATTTGAAGAAAACTGCACAGATTTGACAACCATCTATCCCTTTCTATCAAAATCAGTATTTACTATTCGTCTGTACAAAGTACATATTTATACATACAAATTTACAGAGGTTTCTGGGAAAAAACCAGGTTGGTGAGTCCGCAAGTCTCCCGTGTAGGAGCGTAGTTTAGTGTCTAGACTTTACTATCAACAGAAATGAATGGCGTTATTTCTGTCTGTAGCGCTGAGTAAAGAACCTAGTATTCGTAACAATGCAAAATCAGTATCTTAAAGTGATTTACAGCAAGTGTTGAACCTCGCTATAGATTCATTGTATTCGGACTTTAAAAGTGGTAATTTGGTATTTCACTAGGTAGCTATCATATGTCACGTCATTTTTCATTTATTGCACAAATTAACAATAAAGACATATTTAATTTTCCTACAATAAAGCAGAAGCAATCTAATGAGTAGAAGAGAAGGTCCATATACCGGCTACCACTTTTGTTTTCAATCTAGATTATAAAATTTTCAAAATTAGTAAAAGAAAAAGTGACACCAGGGTACCTTGACATGTTTTACACCTATTTAGAGAAAAAAAAGAATTAGTTAAAAAAGCGTTTTCTGATTATAAAAAGCAAAATTCTGAAAGTCTTCAAATTTTGAGTTTTGAAAATGTGGTCTAAATACCGACTACCTAAATTTTTTTCCAAAAGATCACACAAATAGAGCTAATTACAATTATTAAGCAATTTGAATATTATTTTAATAAATTTTATTGATAAATAACATTTCTTATGCGCAGAAAAATACGTAATTATACATAACAAGCATTTTTGTCAAATTTACAATATTCTTAACGACTTACTCTCACAGTCTTCTTTACATTATGTTTCTAATTTTGTTTTTTAACATGCAAAAAAAAAAAAAAAAGCTTCCTGATTGAAATTAAAATTATTTTTTCTGAAAAAAAAATCACAAATATATTGGGCCGATCGGAAAGTCGTGTCGTGTTGGGAAAATCAATTCGTACCGGAAAATTCTGCCCTCTAATTATTAGAGAGTAGATATCGGAATCAATGTCTAATAATTAAATTATAGAATTTTCCTGTACGAATTGATTTTCCCAACACGACACGACTTTCCGATCGACCCAATAATATCACTCTCTTCGTCGGTGCTTTCGCTATAGGTCCACGTATAGCATTCTTAACATTGAACCCAGAATCCCCTCCCAGACTCTTGTCCTTAGAGAAAGCACCCATGCAGAAGACACAAATTGCATCATATTCCTCTGTTGGATATCTTCCTTTTCACATTTTAAAAATCCAATTTCTGCCCCTTTCACCTGTTTTCCTCTGTCATTTTTCTTCTTTCTCTTCACATTTAGTGCAGTCAATTTTGGAGTGTCCAACAGCGCTTTTTTTTAAGTGATCGGTAACCAGTATCGCTCCTGAAGAATTACGGCCATGGTTGCTTTTTTTCATATTGCGAAATGGCACTGGAACTATTTCTGAACCATTTAAATTAATTTATTAATTATGGAACTATTTAATTAATTTTTTCCACCCCTTCAGCCAGAGCAACCGAGAGATGTCCAAATACCGGCTAGCCGGTATTTAGACCACTCTAGGTAGTCGGTATTCGAAACATTGCTATGTTTAAGTTAAAACCGGTATTACTCATTCATGTAATAAAATAGCAATAACGTGCGCGCGGCAATTGAGAGCTAAATACGTCTAGAAAATAACTTAATCATCAATTCAAGCCAGTATGCGATCAGTATCTTAAAAAAAAAAAAAAATGAGAAACACATATCTGAAAAACTTTTGATGTTCCAGATTACGTCGTTTTGACACTTTTGCTTTTGCTGTTTGTAAATGAGACAGACTTCAGCGACGTACTTCTCGTAACTTTCTTCTCTCAATTAAAGTTACAAATCCTACGTATCGCCGCTAGGCTGCGCTGCGCTCAGTTCTCAGACCACCTAATAGCCGGTATTTGGACCTTCTCCTCTATATTTGAAATTGAGTGTTTTATAGCTTAATGTCTTACCTATCACCTCATTAAAGGGTAGAAAAGATTTTATGAATACGTACTACTGCAAATGAATTTAATTTAAAACATTTCGTACTTACTGTAGATATTTTAGCATCTTCAATATATATTTACCCGTGATATGAAGATTTTTTTAATTATGATATGTAAAATTATTTTTCGTTTATTGCACAAATCAAAACACCAAAGAAATATTTAATTTTCTGCAATTAAACGGAAGCACACTCTAATGACGATAGTTGGAATTGAGTGTTTTATATCTTAATGTTTTAGGGGAGACCGCAGCACATTTTCCATAGGGGCAAGTTTTCCAACTCGCTTTAGTTTTTTAAATGAGCCGCTAGGTGACGCTAATGAATGAACTGTCTGAAGTGGCAACATTTTACACCATCTACAAAAGTTATAGTTTAGTAGCGGCAGACACTTTCCCAGGAGAGATGGGTTTTTTTTCATTTTTTCAACGGCGCGTAAAATTTCAGGTCTTTATTTAAACGTAAAATAAACGTTCTTGCGTTAAACGTACTGCTTTTGACACTGCATGCACTAAAAAGGGGTTTTTTCTTCAGGTAACTATGCGTTTGTTTCGCAAATAACTTTCGCCATTATTCGTCCAGGTAGTGTAAAAGGTCAAATATGGTTTAAGGGCAGGTTTTCTAACAACATACGGGGTATGTTTTCCAACATGTTCTGGTAGGAAAACGTCCCCCCTCCTAAATCAGCTAGTCTTATTGTATCAAAAATGTATTTATTGTGTAGTAATATTTTTATTTGTCGATTTTTCTGAAAGTATAGTTTTGAGTAAATTTAATAGATGAAAATTAGAATTAATTTTATCTCTTAAATTTAACAGAATAATTGGACTGAGCATTACTGAAAATCCAGCCTGGCTTGAAGGTGAAAGAAACAAGTAAGAAAAATCATGCGTACAGCATAGAATATGAAACACTTTCCAACACTTTCTGAAAGCTTTAACGAAACTGCGTTACTTAGGGAAATAAGGTAAATAAGATAACTAAGTAAACACTTAAAAATCTGATTTCAGTAGTTACCGGCCATAGCCAAATATGTATTCCAATTCTTTTAAACAGCCCTGTATTCGACCTGTATGTTGATATATATACTATATAATGGGAAAATTTAGTTTAGCAAGAAAATGCATAACAGGTTGAAATTTATCTTTCAGCGATTTATACTAATAGATGGAAACATGCCTGAATACTTTTGTACAGCCCTGTAGTTTACCTAGTACCTTTATTGCATGCCACTATTTAGCTAAAATTTAATTCAAACTAAAACACGCTTAAAACTACTGAAATTACATTTCAAGAAATTATCACTCATAGACGGCCATGTATCCAACTCTTTGCGTGGCCCTGTATATCCTTTTATCTATATTCTACAAATATTTCTTAGTACTCTAAATTCAGTTCAGCGGAAAAATGCATAACTCCTTTAAAACCCACCTTTAAGCAATTTAAGCTCATACTCAGTAACCTTTACGATTTCATTTCTGTACCTCAGTATATGAACTATAGCATTTATACGCACTTTATAGTTTGCATAAATATAGCGAACAAGTAAGAAAGTGTGATCACAGATAGCACAGAGGGTTTCGTTTAATATTCCTTTCAAAACACTTTATCCTTTTGAAAAATCTGTTAGTTCCACATTTCGCAACCAAGGGCGCACTCTGTTCTAAACAAACCTCTATCCGAACGAAACTCCGTTTTATAGACTATCCGTTTATATATTAGTCGAGGGGATTGGGCCGATACACCCGATATAAGTAGGCACCCCTGGCGGTAAAAAGTGGAACTAAAATATGTAAGGCTATGGTGAATAATATGAAAGAATGGTCAAAGGGGTGTCGGCAAAAGTTGGAAAATACCTTCCAGGGTGAAAAGGTCGGAGGTTAGAAAAATTGCTTAAAATACACAAGTTAGAGCCCGGAGGAGTAAATAATATAGGACTTTTTGAAAATTTTATGATTTGCCGTGTGGTCTGAGGTATTTAACTATGCTATACGTATACAAAAATTCATGTCTCCAACTTAATTAGGGGCTCTCTTAGAAAGAATTGCTTAAAATACATATGTGGTAGCTCAAGGGGTTAAACGTAAGACTTTTTCAAGATTTTATGATTTGTCGCCGGGCCTCAGGTGTTCTCCTATAAGTATGCAAAATTTCAAATCTCCAATTTAATAAGGGGCTGAGTTAGAAAGAATTGCTTAAAATACGCATGAGGGAGCCCAAAGGGTTAAATGTACGATTTTTTTCAAAATTTTATGAGTTCTCGTATGATATGTGATGTTCAGCTATAAGTATGCAAAATTTAACGTGTCCAACCTAAATACCCTCATAGCATGCATGGTCACAGTGACGTCATTGTGACGTCACTGTAAGTCACTGTGGTCACGTCACAACTGTGACCAAAATACCACCACTTAGCGACGTCACATTGTGACTGATATGTGAACTTCTTAGAAAACTTTTAAAAATTACAAAAATTCTTCAAAACATGTTATTTACAGTAAAAAATATTTTTCTGGCAATTTAAAAAAATTGTGACGTCATTGTTATGACACTACATGTAACGTACGTCTCATTATGTGGCAAAAAACCCTACCATATTGTAAACTCACAGTGTGACAAAACATATGTTAAGATTAAAACTTCCCACTTCAAACAATAAAAATAATTCAGTGTTTGTTCCCGGCTAATATTCCACAACAAAATTAAAAACTTCATCAAAAAATGTACATAAATAAAACACAAATATAATAGACATGTAATCGAACTACTCGCTTAGACTATTAAAACTATTTGAATTAAAAAAAAAACTGTTGTAAATAGTAAAATATTTGGCGATTTTTTCGACTATTAGCTCTCGGAATGTTGCTAATATGAAAGTATCGCTATTGAATTTTAAAACTTTATTTGAATACATAATTGATATTTTTCTTATAGAAATGTTTTTTTGGTGTTATTAGGGGTTAATATAGAAAAATGTATTAACTGTAGAGATTTCAATAATAAGAAAATGTTTTTATCCTGTATTCTATAATCCGGGAAATTGGTTTGTTATCTATAAATTATTCTTATCAGCGGAAATGGCAGAAATTAATATACAGGTGGAGAAAGCAAGGATTTGTTTGTGTGTGGGCATGGGAAGGGACGGAGTTTTGCAATAAAGCAATGCTTTATTATATATAAAAAAACACTTGCATATTTTCACTAATAAATTTTTCTGCTAGTGTTTAGTTATTTTTAGAGTAATTCTTAAAAAATAAATTTGGCTACTTGTGTCACACTTTTTAAATAAATTTAACTTTTTCCGAATATAAAATAAAATATACAAAATATATGCAAAACACGTGGCGTAATTAATTATTCTATTTCATTCCCCCACTCCCCCACTAAAAACATTATTTCTCCAGTTATTTTATTTCTTTTTTATGTTGCATTTACTACCTATAATATAAACTTCAATTTTCTATTTTCAAAAGACCTTGCACTATTGCATATTAAAATGAATTTTAAATACTCTAAAAATTTAAACATTCTTTAATTTGTTACACTCCCAATATTAGTTTAATTATTGTCATATTCGACAGTAGCTTTACAAAACTTAAAACTTGAACTATTTTGAAACACATAAAAAAAAAAAAAAAAGTTAAATGCATCAAAAAATTCTAGAAACGAAAAATTTTAATTGTAAGTATACTTTATGTCATATAAATGTATAAGAACGGAAAAACCATCTGTTCTTGTCTTGATTTAAAAAAAAAAAAAAAAAAAAAAAAAGAGTGCTAAAAACCGCAGACCAGACGATAAAAACTAGTAAAAACAACATATTGCTTTTAATCTTTGGAACAGGCGGAAGAAGTTATTTGCTGGACAGTAGGTAGCGTTATGAACATGCAGTCTGTCAGATATAAACATTTAACCTAAAAAAATCGTAGGAATAATCATTCCAAGATAATACTTTAGACAAAAATATCCATCCGAGATATTTACACTAGCTTTGGTGTGGTTTAAACGATTCCCATCACTGCTATTGTATTTATTAAGGACATATTTTCTACTTCAAAAATTTGTTCTGCCTAAAACATGGATTACATAGGAATAAAGAACGGCGTTAAGGAAAAAAAAAGGTATGAAGAAATATTTTATTCCAGAATTTGCTTTTCTTTAAATTATAATGATTTTAGTATTTTCTTATAAACATTTCATTAACCTAATAAAGTTTAGTAGATTTATTATTTAATTTATTGAAATAAATAACTGTATATCAACAATTTTAATCAGATGATTAAAATCAGTTATATAAATTTATTTTAATCAGATTTGTTTTCTTTTAAAATATTATAGGTTAAAATCACATATTTTCTCAAACTTTAAAATAATGTATAAAAGTATTATAAACAAAGTTTAACATAATTAGCAAATATTTAAATGTATTTAATGTACTAAATAAAAAGGCCTTTTTATAGAATAAAATTTTTTGATGGTCTGAAACAATTTGCGTTGCACATTTTTATTTAAAAATTAATATCTGTTCAGAAGAAAAGAAGATAGTTTATTCTATTTAGAAGAAATAAGAATTTTTTTACATAATGGAGAAGTACTATTTAAAGGATATCATGCATATGTAGTATTAAGCGGGAAAAATCAGTGTCAATGAGTATTATTCGATGTGAGAAAAGTTATAAAAATTTATAAAGAGATATCCTTAGTTGGTAAGAACTTTTCAGTTAAACATTATGAACGAAAAGTTTTCAACGTAAACCGGTGTCTCAATTTGTTGACAAATATAGAAATTATGCAACCCAGTGAGAATTTAAATATGGTTTTATTGAAATATTTTAATTATTAAAAACATATCCATGTACTTGAATGAAGGAAGCTAAAATGTAAAATATATTTCATTATTTTTTTATCTGGATACTTTTAATATTTTACTTCTTGAATGATTTTATACGCATAAACTTCAAAATAGCTATACTATATACTTTATTAGAAAACAGACTGATTAACCCATATTGAAGCACACCGATTAAATATTTTTGAAAAATTTTAAAACTTCAATTACATCATTAATATTGTGTAATTAAGTAGATACTAGCAAAATTTTGAAAAAAAAGTTTTTAATTTTTTAAGTAACTAGTTGTCCTATAAACAGGACATATTAGTAGGACACATAGTAAGGACATATAAAATGCATACATAAACTAATTTTATGAGCAAATATTTTATTTTACTTTAAAAAACTGTTTCTGTTGTACAAAAATACTCTATGATTTCTCCAATAAAAAGATAATAATAACGGTAAAATTCTAGATTATAAGATCACAATTCTTAAAGAATTTTTTAAATAGATTTTTTTCAATTAAATTTTAATTGGTTACTTGTTTTTTTTTTTTTTTTTTTTTTTTTGTTTATATGTTATACTTTTATGTATTTTAAAGACGTCATAACAAAATGCATCCAAAAAATCCTTACCAATTTTATTTTTAAAAATGTTTTATTAGCTGTCCTATTTATAGGACAGCGGTACAATGTGGGTTAAAGGGGGCTTGTTATTTATAATTATCTAATCCAGTAAATAAAATAATAATAGTAATAATGAACCAATGTGTGTTTTTATTTTGTGCTTATGGTTTGAATTTTTATACTTTATTCACATAAAAATAGCTAACTATTTTATATTATTTTCATTATTTTTTATTTTACTGTGTCATGTAAAAGTTAAAAGTAAATATGGTTACCTGTATTTGTAACAGATTGTATATATAAAATTTTCACCACACGTTATTCTAAAACCTTTATAGTAAATTAAAAACTTCATAAAAAATTGTACATAAATAAAACAAATTTAATAAACATGTAATCGAACAGCTCGCTTAAACTACTAAAACTATTAGAATTTATAAAAAAAAAAAAAAAAAAAAAAAAAAAAAAACTGCTGTAGGTAGCAAAATTTTTGGCGATTTCTTCGACTATAAACTCTTGGAATGTTGCTAATATGAAAGTATCGCTATTGAATTTCAAAACTTTATTTGAATAAATAATTGATATTTTTCATATAAATATGCTTTTTGGTGTTTTTAGTCAAATGTATTAAAAAGAGGTGCTAGTTCAGCAAAAACAGAGCATGATGACAGAGCTTCAAGAGTAAATGTAATATTAGTAATGTGTTAAGTAATGCTATAAGAAAAAAGTATATAATTTGTTAATATGATAAATAAAGTGACATTAATTTTTAAGGATTTTATGAATTACAAATTGAAAAATACAATTAAATAACGACATGATTTAACAATATCTTGCATTTTCTAAAGAAATAAAGTTCTATATTTTTTGCAAGGTCTTGGGCACACTGATTTAGAAATACAGTGGTATGGGAAAGTTTTTTACAAGAAATCTCCGATTGCAACTAAAGGAGAATTTCATTTAAAAAAAAAAAAGGATGTATTTCGCCCATTTTAAAAAGAGCAGGGTGCTGCAACTTTAAAAAATGGCCTAGATGGAACAGTAAGTAATTTCAGAATTAATAAAAACAGCAAATAAATATAATTTAGTTAGTGGCACAAATAACAAAACAAGCAAATATGGTTTGCAGCTCATCTTGCATTTGTACAAAGCAATATTACTATTAATCTCCGACGCTTTGGACAGAAGTGAAGATGACATTTAATGGAATGACGGAGATTCTTCATACACCGATTCATATTACAATAGTGGTACTGATACCTTCAGTGAAAGTGATTTATTATGAGAATTTTTTGTCAAAATTTTAACAAAGATTATTTGTAAATTTTACGTCTATAAAAATATTACCATAAAAAGAAAAATGGTATTTAATAAACAGCACATAGATTGGAAACATTTGATAAGTTACTAATTTTATTATAATGTGTTTTTTTTTTATACCAGTAATGTGTGTATTAGAGTGTACAATATTGTGTAGTAGATTTCCCCGCATAATAGTCGCACTTAGACTTTCACAATGAAAAATTGGCAAAAAAAGTGCGACTATTACGCGAGTAAATACTGTAGTTGTTGAGCAGATATCATTCTTTACTTTTTCTTTAGCTCCAATTTGCTGTAAATTTATTATTGCAAAAGCAGAATGAGAAAATATTACCTAATTATTCTTTTACTCTCAAAAGTTTTTTATACTTGCTATGATGTTTATAGAAAAGAAAGAATAGATTGGTTAAAGGTGAATTTCGTAAAAGGATCGCGAAAAAATGTAAATTTCGTCAAAAGATCATGGAAAAAAGCGAATTTCATCTAAGAATAGCAAATTTTGTCAAAATTTTGTAGAAAAAACGCAAATTTCGTCAATGGGCCGCATAAAAGGCGAAACTTTTAAAATAAATCGCGCAAATAAGGCGAATTTTGTCAAACGATCGCGAAAAAAATTTTAAATTTCTTCAAAAGGTAGTTGAAAAAAAAACGTGAATTTAATCTAAGAATCGCAATTTTGTCAAGGGATTGAAAAAAAAACGTGAATTTCGTCAAAGGATCGCGAAAAAATGCAAATTTCGTCAAAAGATTGTGGAAAAAAGCGAATTTCACCTAAGAATAGCAAATTTTGTCAAAAGATTGTAGAAAAAACGCTAATTTAATCAATGGACCGCATAAAAGGCGAAATTTTGTAAATAAATCGCGTAAATAAGGCGAATTTTGTCATACGATCGCGAAAAACATCTAAATATCTTCAAAAGGTCGTGGAAAAAAACGTGAATTTCATCTAAGAAGCGCAATTTCGTCAAGAGATTGAAGGAAAACGTGAATTTCGTCAAAAGATTGAGAAAAAATGCAAATTTCGTCAAAAAATCGTGGGAAAAAAGCGAATTTCATCAAAGAATAGCAAATTTTGTCAAAAGATTGTAGAAAAAACGTGAATTTCATCAATGGACCGTATAAAAGGCGAAATTTTGTAAATAAATCGCGCAAAAAGGCGAATTTTGTCAAACGATCGCGAAAAAAATCTAAATTTCTTCAAATGGTCGTGGACAAAAACGTGAATTTCATCTAAGAATCCCAATTTCGTCAAGAGATTGAAGAAAAACGTTATGTTCGTCGAAGAATAGTGAAAAAAAGCGAATTTTGTCAAAGCATAGCGAAAAGAAGCGAATTTCGTCAAATGATATTGAAAAAACATGAAATTTTGGCAATAAATCTTACAAATAAGGTGAATTTCACCGAAGGATTTCGAAAAAAACGTAAATTTCGACAAAGTATCGTGAAAAAAACATTCTGAAAATTTTCTGTGAACTTCAGAATTTTCTTTTACTCATAATCACTCCTGCCTCCATTGTCATGGTTCATTGATTGAACTCGAATAGCGATTTTATTTTTCAATAAATGTATTGCATCTTAACGCTGTCACAACATTGTCATTGTAGTCACATATTCGTCACAAAAATAATGACAAAATCGTCACAAATTACACAATTTTCACAAAATTGCCAAAATGTGACTTCACAACATTGTCACTGTCGTCACAGAATCATCACAGTGTTAATGACAATTTCGTCACAAATGACACATATTTCACAAATTGGTCACACCGTGACTTCACAAATTGGTCACAATGTGACGTCACAAATGAGCTCTAAAACGGCCATAACGACCTCACATTCTAGTCACTGTGACTTCACATCGACGTCACGTGACGTCACATCGACGGTCA
This sequence comes from Maratus speciosus, assembly GCA_963932465.1. Taxonomy (NCBI): domain Eukaryota; kingdom Metazoa; phylum Arthropoda; class Arachnida; order Araneae; family Salticidae; genus Maratus; species Maratus speciosus. The sequence goes on from OZ010787.1 coordinate 3,241,725, forward strand.
CAAAGTCACAGTGTGACTTCACAACGACGTCGCCGTAACGTCACCATGCCTTACGGGTAGGGGCTCACTTAGAAAGAATTGTTTAAAATACACATGTGGGAGCTCAAAGAAATAAATGTACGGCTTTTTCAAACTTTTATGGCTTGCCACTTGATGCGAGGTGTTCAGCTATAAGTATGCAAAATTTCACGCCTCCAACCTAATTAGGGCTCTGTTAGAAAGAATTGTTTAAAATACACATGTGGGATCCCAAAGGGTTAAATGTAGAACTTTTTCAAAATTTTATGATTTGTCGTATGATGTGTGGTGTTCAGCTATAAGTATGCAAAATTTCAAGTCTCCAACATGTATAGTTTCTGTGAACGGGCTCTGTGACAGACGGACAGACAAACAGACAGTGGAGCTAGACGAATAGGGTTTCGTCAGATAAACGAAACCCTTAAAAACAGCATATCATAATTAAAAATGCATTTCGAGCAATCATTACTAATATACAGTAATTCGGTATGTGAAATCTTTTCAAATACATCGCAAACAATTTCCCCTATACCATTATGAATGGAATTCTTTTGTGTGGCCCTGTAAATGAACAGTAACTATTCTTTGCACCGCATATTCAACAAAATGCATATGTTAGTGGACTTCATAAATAAATATCAATTTTACTATGTTTGAAAGAGTGTAACACCATTAAAAATTATTTGAAACGATTTTTTCCCATTGGCTGTAATGTAACGGAAAACTTTTGACTGTCCCTGTAAATGAACTAAACATTAGATTAATTTTAACACAATTATTCTAATTGGTAAACAAATCATATTAGATGTAAATTTCCAACTGGGCGAAAAATGCCCGGACCAGGATTCGAACCCGGGACCTCCGGACTGAAGCCGCCAGTGCTCTGCCATCTGAACTATCCCGGACGATTCTGGCCGAACTTTTTCACCCAGCTAACCTTGATGATTACAGCATCTGGTCTGAAACCTGGTTCAGCTTTGCGATTTCTAGAGTTCCATTACCTGAGATTTATTCTGTTGAGCTGAACCAGGTTTCAGACCAGATGCTGTAATCATCAAGGTGAGCTGGGTGAAAAAGTTCGACCAGAATCGTCCGGGAAAGCTCAGATGGCAGAGCACTGGCGGCTTCAGCCAGGAGGTCCCGGGTTCGAATACTGGTCCGGACATTTTTCGCCCAGTTGGAAATTTACATCTAATATGAACTAAACATGCTACAAACTTCATTTGAAATAGGGAACGTGCTATGTTAGAGGTCACTAACATCCAAAAATTTCAGAATTATCCGAGCATATTTACGAGAGTTAGAGCGTGGACAGACGGACAGACGGCCAGACAAACCGAAGTCATAAACACTTTTCAACTTTGTTGGAAAGTGTTAAAAATAAAGTATTGGGCTAAATAACATATACGGAAATAACAGATAAGTATAAAATTTTGAGTAGGCACTAGAAAATATAAATTTTTGTTATATTTCTAAAAGAAAATGTTGAAAAGCTACAAAGTAGTTTTAAAAAACAATCTAGATAAATCATTGACAATAATAGAAATTTTATTATTTAAATTAAATTTAAAAACACGTTCGGTGTCCAAATATTCAAATATCTTTTTTTAATGTAATTTGCGTATATTTTGTGATTAGACATTAAAATTAGCCTAGAGCCTTAAATTTTCACGCTAAAGTACTTGCAAGCTTATGCTAAACCAATGGAAGTGTTCTTTCCAAATTCCTCATTTGCGTTTCAATATTTATTTATTTATTTTTTTGTTACATAGATATTTGATGTGAATCTCTAAACGGATACTTTTTACTTTTTCGACTTCGGTTACAATTTTTTTATGAGGATACTTTCACTTTCAGAGCCTGTTCCTCAATTGAAAGTGGCCTCATTAAGAAAAAGAAAATAAATTAATTTGCATATTGCCAAAGTTTAGACACTTTTTTTATTTTTGGCAGCTAACTGTTCAAGGAAAAACAAGATATCTTTATTTCTTTATATCGGAAAAAAATTGTTTATGAAAATAGAAATATATAGAAAAAAGCAAATTAACAAATTACAACGACCATTTGAAAAATGATTTTTTTCAAAGACTAAAATTTAAGACATAAAAAATCGCACGGAGTTTATCATACATTACATACGACATGGATTAAACATTAACATTTCTGGACCCATCATGAACAAATTTTAAAAGAAATTTAAGTTTTACAATTTTCGGTACTGTAATTTTTTTAACTTCTACGGAACTGGTCATACATTACGTACGCCATGGATTAAACATTAATATTCCTGGACCAATTTTAAATGAAATTTCATTTTTAAACTTCTAAACATCCCACAATATTACTTTTTATATCATCGTATAGAGAAAAAAATGCAATTTTAATTCCAATTTGTTTGAAAGCTGTATCTCAATTTGTTTCTGAGTTATTAATTTTTTTTTTTTTGTAGTTTTCATTACTTTTTTGTCATAGTGGCAACAGAAGTATCCATCTTCGTTGAAAGTAAATGGAAAATACAGATTACTGTATAGACCAATCAGGAAACAAATAAAATGCGGGATTCAACTAATAAAACGCTTCAGATATGTTTTTGATTTCCTACCCTGACCGAGGACAATAACCATTTTTCCAAATGATTATTAAAAAAAAAAAAAAAAAAAAAAAAAAAAAAAAAAAAAAAAAAAAAAAAAAACGCAACAAAAATGAATAAACGGTCAAGTGCGAGTATGACTCGCGCTCAGGGAGTTCCGTACAATAAATACGTATATGAATTATTAACTGTATTATAAAAAAAAGCATTATTTAAAGAATAATAAGAGACTTTGTAAAAACTATACAAAGTAGGGTTGGGTACAGCTGTATATACTAGTAAAGTTTGAATGGATATACCATAAAAGTTCAAAAAGACATGAAGCATAAATAATATCAAATATTGCTATTGCGTCTAACTCTTTTTTTAATCTTATCGTGATTGTTTATGATGAGCTTAATTCGGTACTGACAATGAATGACAATAAATGCGATTAAACTTCATTTGGCATTTCATAAAATTAAATTCAGCGTAGTAATAATATTTTCTTTTTACAGTGTGGCTAAAACAAAACCATTGCTCAAAGTTTAAACTTGGCATTGTGCTAAGGGCGCTTCGAAAGGAGGTCGCAAAAATGCAACCCCGCCTTGGTCAGTGCCGCGTTTTTACAGATAGGTTTTTAATTAACTTTTAAAGACACGGGAGGCGTATTGAGAGATCCACTTTATGCAAACTAGTCGCGAATCCCATAGTATTTATGTGATTAATTCTAATTAAATTAGTCTGTTTTTTTAAAATTCCACGTATATTTCTTCTATACTACTACTGGACATTACATCACACAAATAAATCATTCAATATTGTTATCTAGGATTGTACATAGAGTACGCTGCCCTTTTCATTATGTAGGTCCAAACAGTTGTGTCTTTAAGGGTTAATATCTCGGTTAAATTCCGACGATTTTTTTCGAAAATCATTATTACCAATTCTTTTATACTTCTGCTAGAGTAGGTACCCCCAGCGCTCCTCAACACCTTTGCTGAATGCCCGCAAATCGATATTTGTGTGTAACGGAAAAATGCGACTTTCTCAAAAACTATATGACCTTGGGTAATCGCGATAATTTTCCTGCAAGATTTAAATTACTGTCTACTACCTATAATTTTTCATAATTTTAATTTCAGTAGATTCAGAAATAGAAGGGGATGGAGGGAACATATTTTTATGCTACATTTTCGACGATATCTCTGACAATATAATGCGTAAAATTAAAAGAAATGTATTTTTGAGTTCAGCGTTACGAATGCTTACACACGATATACAAAGAAAAGTTTTCATTTTCTAAGTAACTTAATTAGTCTACATTTTTCATAAATATATTTCTGGATGTCTAATAATATATAAATATGTGGGTCAATAATCTTTATTACTTTCCCCAATTCGAACTTTTCACGTTCCATAGCTTACGAGTAAAATAGAGGCAGACGGACACAGGAGTGATCTTATAATGGTTCCATTTTTACTTTTTACGTACGGAACCCTAAAAATGTAAAAAATGTCCCTGTTATCTTTTAAAAATTTTAAAATGCAAACGAGAAACTTGAACAGGGCGATGACATTCGTTTAAATTAGCATTCGAGTGGTTTCGAGGAATTAGTATAGGCTTTTAATTTAATAATTTAACATTTAAAAAATCACTAGTTCTTATTTTTATAACAGTTAAAAATGTATTTTTAATTAATAAACAAAAATAACAATTGGAATTATTTTTCCGAAGACAAACATTTCATTAAAACTAGTGTTTATTATTTACGATAAATTTAATTTTAATATATTTTTATGAAAGCTCGTTCTTAAACTCTTAGAGGATTACGAATTGCTTCACGAAATTTATATATTTCATTATTTTATATTGTATTGAAAATGGCATTATTCAATAATTAAAGTATTTTTAAATGCGTTGTCGAAACATTCTAAATGTTGTAGTGGTGGCATTAAAAATCTAAGTATAGTATAAAATTGAATACTTTATTCTATTCTTGCTTCAACGAGCTGACCCGCCAGGCGCTGCCCAGGCCCGTTATAATAACCTTAAACAAAATTCATTTGTATGATTTTGTATCTTTGGAAAATCTTTTAAATGAACATAGTTTCTGGGTGCCACTGCGTTTGGCAGTATAGAGTGTTTAATGTGAACTTACTTTCCGGGACCTCAATTCCTTCGGCAGCATCTAGTGTGTTCCCAACAAACCTGTTTCTGAATGAACCTGTGACCTGGGTCCCCGCTGCTTCAGGCAGCGTATACTGGGAATCCTCCGCACGTGACGAAGACAATCGAACACCAGGTTGAATGAGCAAACCCCGTCGAAATCGGGCCTGATCGATAGAACCTGAAATAAGAATGCGACCCCTGGTGGTGGAAGGTGGAACTAAAATCTGTTAAATAAGAGTAAGTTAAGTTGAAAGAACTAATTTCCTTTGAAATCGAGCCAATAGAAACCAAGGAAAGAAAGCGCCGTTAATCTTTGAAAATTGTGGTAATAGAAGTCTAAAATAAACTTTCATATCGGAGAAAGTAGCGAAATCGTATGCTAAGTTGAATGAACCAAGTCCCGTTGAAATCGGACCCATAAAACCCGATGAAAGAATGTACCCCTATAGGCGAAAAGACCCCCCCCCCCTCCACTCCATGTAAATTTAACGGATTATTTTAACATTGTGATATTTAATTGAATTCCCCACCTCCTCAAAAGTTAATCACTTACTTTTAAAAGTAACACGTTTTATAATTGACGGCTGCACCGAAAAAGAAGATTAGTATTCGTAAAATGTGATAGCTGGTGTATAAGTAAAGTAAATTTTTAGTAGTTTATAAAGTAACCGGAGCACCTATGTTAAAGAAAGTTCGGAAAGAAGCTCAACCAAGGGCCCCAAGAAGGCAATATTATTCAAAATTGGTAGCTAAAGTATGAAAAGCTAAAGTATGCCCCCTCCTGTGCATCCTCCGCACCCGTCCTCCCCTCCGACACCGTCTCGCACCGCCCCCCCCTCGTTCCCCTCCGCCACCACAGCACCGCAACCTAGCGGGAAAATATATTTCTGCTCTAAAATGAGGGGTAAACGACCCTCTATTCAATTATCATCAATCATCTCTCAACACAGTCAATACCTCTCTTTAACAGACATTCCCTCCCCCAAACGGACATTCCCTCTTTAAAACGGACATTACCTCTCTAAACGATCATTTTTAGAATTATATAAATCGATGTTTTTCGAAATTATTTTTTTAAATGATCTTAAACGGTGAAGTGATCAGTGCTTTATGTGCTTGTACAATTTGAATTTTGAACAATCTTTACCTTAATAAGTATTATTAATTAAGCAAAACAATGAATAATATCAATTTTTAATGAAAAAAGCTATTTCTGTAGTATTTTTTTAAGTACAAGATCAGAATATAAACTTAAATGGGGAAAGTAAAACATATATTTGATTTTTGGATGATTAACACCTTAATGAGCATTATAATTAACTAAAATAACAAAAATAATAATTTTTAAGGGAAAAAGAAGATTTCTTAGGATTTTTTCTACTATAAGATCAGAATATCAACTTAAAAGATAAAAGTGAGAATCATATATATTTAATTTTGAACAACCTTTACCTTAATGAGTATTATTAATTAGCCAAAACAATACAAAATATCAATGTTTATGGTAAAAGGTAATTTCTGCATATTTTTCTCAATTACAAGATTGGAATATGAACTTAAATGAGGAAAGTTAAACATATGTTTGAATTTTGAATAAACAACACCGTAATGAGTATTATTAATTAAACAAAACAATGGAAATATAAATTTAAATGAAAAAAGCAGATTCCTTTAAATTTTTGTTTTTTTCAACTATAACATGGAGATATAATCTTAAAAGGAAAATTTAAACATATAATTTAGTTTTGACCAACCATTACCTTAATGGATTTTGATAATTGAACAAATAACAAAGAATAATATCGAATTTTAAATAAAAAAGACTAATTTTATTAATCCAATAATGATTTTTACATCTTTATATAATACTTTGAACCCATTCAACGTTTTTATTCGTTATTGGCTTTAAATTTTATCATTTTCATACAAAATTTCGAGTTTTCAAACCAATTACTTAATGTTACTGCATTTCAAATGTGGATATTCCAGGTAAATAACCAATTTTATCTTGCACTTAGTAATTTTATACCAAACTAATTGATTTTACCATGTTTAAACCACTGTAGGATTATTATTCAACATCACAGTTCTTCTAAAAGTAAATATTCTAACCAGATTCCCCCCCCCCCCTTTTCATGAAAAACATCCACCCTATCTTCAAACTCATAAGAAAATCCTTTGTTCCTTCCCCCCTTGAAGGGTGGCGGATACAATAGCGTTACTTCACTTGCTTGCAAAATGCCGATATGTTGTCGATTTCATCTTTTTTCAAGGTCTATAAAAGAAAGTCAGTTTAATGAATAATTATTTATTTATTATTGGATACCCAATTTTATTAACAGATGAATGAACTATACCTGTGCTTATATGTCACATACTTAGGCACACTTTAAGAAATTTCAGTTCAATATGTAAATTTTAAGTGTATTTTTAACATAACACATATTTTTCAACACTAGTTCGTACACGAGAATTTTGTTTATTAAATAGTATGTATTCACTTTCAAATTGCTTTTACTTGAAATTATATGAACCTTTTTAACAGAGAAACTTTGAATGAGAAACGTTAAACATATATTTTAGTTCTTGGACAACCATTACCTTAATAAATTTTAATAATTGAACATATAACAAAAGGAAAATATGATTTTTAATGAAAAAGACGAATTTAAAAGAATTTGATTAACTTTTACACTAGTTTGAGACTTTATCACACTTTTAGATGATAGCTATGTAGAATTTTAACCCTTGAACAAGGTACACTTAAAGAAATACTCATTGCCAAACAAAAATAAATTAATTTTAATTTGATCAATAACTGAAAATTTCACATTTTAAAAATATTTCCATGAATGTTCATAAAAATACGAGTTTACAAACTAATATCCTTATTTTTATTACATGTAACTAAATTTTTCTACATTCAAGCTTCATTTTTATACACAAAGCATTATTTAATCAAATGCAGTACTTTCAGATTTAACGAAATTGATCGTTTTTTCACTTTTTAAACCAACCTTGTGAGTTAAAAAACAAGAGCACCTCCTATAATTTTATAGCTTTGGGTGAAACGAGACGAATTAGCAGCAATATAAAACTTAAACATAAACAAAAAAGTTATTAAACAATTGCTTAGTGCGTAACTTTCCCTCAAAATGATAAACAAATGAATTCTTGTAACCTCCAATCTTACTAAGTAAAAAAAAAAAATAATAATAATTCGCCCTTGGACGGATTCGAACAGCCAACCCCATGGATAACAGACATATGCGCTATCCAATTGCGCTACAAGGGCATCGAAGATTTCTGAATTATTGAAATACTTATATACATCAAACTCGTTTCTTGCTCCTGTATATTTTACCATTACATAATTGTAACAACTGTTTTTTTTTTTTCATTTATCAGAAAATTATTAAATCACAGAACTATCACACATCAAGTTGTTTCAAATATGAATACTATCCTTACAGTTTTTTAATGATGCGTGTATACATGATTACAAACTTTAATTTTCAAATATTTCATATTTCAAATAGTCTATATTTCAGACCAAACTATTTGAAATTTTCACACGTAAGAGCAAATTTTACTTAGATCTTTTCACTATTACCTTTCAAAAAATAGCAGATAACTACTTTTGAATTAATTTTCCAAAAATTGTAACTGAAATTACATCAACGCCTTATAGAAAACCTTGTTTTCACACAATTTCTTGAAATTCAACAACGAATTGACCTTTACAGCAATACGTATCTACATCAAACTCGATTCTTGCTTCTATAGAATTTAACATTACATAATTTAAAAAAATTTACATCGAATTTGTAAGATTTTAACACTTTGATAACATACACCTCAAGAAATATTCATAATTAAACAAAAAAAATTAATCTTATTATTATTATATATTCCAATGATATACTAAAACTTACTTTATTCACTAACAAAGCAATCGATTCCCCACTTGAATTAAAATCTGGAAATTTATCAGAGTTGTGCACTTAAAGTTATCTTCTCCGTCAAGTCTAACAGTTGAAATGAGAAATGCTGCGCTGCTTTTCGAAAATTAATATTATTCTCAAACGTTTTGATCACGTGACAACTCATGCATGCGTAGAAATCAGTAGTATAATGAATGTCATCAAGAAATTCTGTTATAGCAAACCATATATTATTATATTCTGAGAAGAAATAGTGGTAATGACATTTAAGATAGGAGTTAAACTTGCAATTTTTAAAAGCTTTTCTTTTTTTAATTAAATTTTTCAATAACTTGTATTTTTCTTTTTTTTTTTTTTTTTTTTTTTTTTTTTTTTTTTACTTTTGTAAATTTTATTTTGCTAATTTTCATATTTTTCATTCATCAGTTGAAGTTTTATATGTAATAGATGGAATTTTATGCAATAGTTAATTATTTTAATTGTTTATTAGTATTTTTCTTCTGTGATACTTTCCGTGTATGAGGTTTATATATATATATATATATATATATATATATATTATTACATATATATTACATATATATATATTACATTTTCTTTATTTATTCATATTTTAGTAATATTTCTGAGGAATACATATCTAATAATTATTAGAAAATTTTGAAACATAAATCGTTCTGTATTGTTGATAAGCGTTGTAGTAAAAATTCATATAGTTTGTTTTTGAAATAGGTTATTTGAAACATGAAATGTTAAAATTAAAGATTTCATTCATATATACTATGCATCATTAGAATTATAAACGTAGTATTAATATTTTAAGTAAATTGATGGATGAAAATTCAGAAATCTTCGATGTGTAAGATGAAAAAGATGATAATTTGATTAATAATGTGGATAGAATAACTCAGACTAGTCATGTATACTATGTATCATTAAACTATAAAAACAGTATTTATATTTTACACAACTTGATAGATGATAATTTGGAAATCTCCGAAATGCAAGGTGAAACATGAGACAATTTGAATAATAATATGAGCAGAATAACCTAGACTAGTCCGAATTTCACTGAATCATAATGTATAGAACTTGATTAAGTAAAATAATGCTTTAAAAAGTAATAAACTATCTTTATTAAGATTGACGATCGTTTCGTCGCACCAACGGCGTCATTTTTAAAATCCTTTATGATAGAAAATATTTTTACATAATTTAAAAACAATATATATAGTAAACAATCCCAGCTAAAAATGAACTGCAGAAATTCTACAAAAAAACCGCAGTTGGAAAACTGCGGGGATTTGGCCGATTCCACTACAGATTTTTTGCGGTCAATACAACTACAAAATTACCTCAGTTTACTAACTGCAGTAATTTCGCAGTTGTATTGACCACAAAAATTCTACAGAAAATTTATAGTTATATCAATATTAAAAATTCTGCAGTAATTTCGCAGTTTTATTGACCGCAAAAATTCTGTAGTGGAATCGGCCAAATCACCGCAGTTCTCCAACTGCAGTTTTTTTGTAGTTATATCGACCTGAAAAATGTAGTTTTTTTTTACTGAGTATCCACTTTGCCTCCCTGAGGAAAGTGCCCTCAGGGGGGCAAAGCAGTGCACGGAGCAGCGGAAGTATATAAAATGATTAAGCGGTCACAGGCTTGGGTGTCGGCAAAATGTAGGAAAGTGCCCTCCAAAGGGGGGGAAAGTAGTGGATGGAGCACCAGAAATGCATAAAATGATTAAGCGGTCACACGCCTTACCAACGATATGTCACATGACGGGTATCCGAAAAATTTAGTAAAGTGCCCCCCTGAGGGGCAAAGTGGTGGGCGGAGTACCGGAAGTACATAAAATGATTAAGCGGTCACAGGCCTTTCCAACGATATGTCACATGATGAGTGTCAGAAAATTTTAGGAAAGTGTCCCCCCAGGAGGGCAAAGCAGTGGGCAGAGTACCGAAAGTACATAAAATGATTAAGCAGCCAAAGGCCTTTCCAACGATATGTTACATGACAGGTGTCGGGAAAATTTAGTAAAGTGCCCCCCTGGGGGGTAAAGGGGTGGTGTGGTACCGAAGTGCATAAAATGATTAAGCGGTCACAGGTCTTTCCAACGATATGTTACATGACGGGTATCTGGAAAATTTAGTAAAGTGCCCCCCTCGGGGGGCAAAGTGGTGGGCGGGGTACTAGAATTGCATAAAATGATTAAGCGGTCACAGGCGTTTCCAACAATATGTCACATGACGGGTGTCGGGAAAATTTAGTAAAGTACACCCCTGGGGGGCAAAGGGGGGAGGAGTACCGGAAGTGCATAAAATGATTAAGCGGTTACAGGCCTTTAAAACGATATGTCACATGACAGGTGTTAGCAAAATTTAGGAAAGTACCCCGCAGGGGGGGCAAAGTGGTGGGCAGAGCACCAGAAGTGCATAGAATGATTAAGCAGTCACAGGCCTTTTCAATGATATGTCACATGAGGGGCTATGGCAAAATTTAGAAAAATGCCCTCCCACGGGGAGGGGCAGGCGGGGAGAGGGACACGAAGGGGCTAATACAAATAAGCAGCCATACACCTTTCCAAAGATATGTCACATGATGCATGTCGGCAAAATTTAGAAAAGTACCCCCCCCCCCTGGTGTGAATGTAAAGGGAGGATCATCATAGGTGCATAACATGAATAAGTGGTAAGAAATTTGCATATTACACAATCTTTCGAGGAAATTCACATATTTCGCACGACCTTTTGAAGAAATTCACTTATTTTACACGATCCTTTGGCAAAAATCGCATTCTTTCCACGACCTTTCAAAGAAATTTGCATATTACACGATCTTTCGACAAAATTTGCATATTTCGCACGATCTTTCGACAAAATTTGCATATTTCGCACGATCTTTCGAAGAAATTTGCATGATCTTTCGAAGAAATTTGCATATTTCACACGATCATTTGACGAAATACACATTTTTTTCGCGATCATTTGACAAAAATCACATTTTTTCGCGATTCTTTGACAAAATTCGTGTTTTTTCCGTGACCTTTCAAAGAAATTTGCATATTACACTATCTTTCGACAAAATTTGCATATTTCGCACGATCTTTCAAAGAAACTTGCATATTTCGCACGATCTTTCGAAGAAATTCACATATTTTACACGATCATATGACGAAATATGCATTTTTTTCGCGATCATTTGACAAAAATCACATTTTTTCGCGATTCTTTGACAAAATTTGTGTTTTTTCCATGACCTTTCAAAGAAATTCGCATATTACATGGTCTTTCGACGAAATTCGCATATTTTACACAATCCTTTGCAAAAATCACATTTTTTCGCAAGATCTTTCGAAGAAATTCGCATATTTTTCACGATCTTTGAACGACATTTGCATTTTTTCTGCGATCATTTGACAAAAATCATATTTTTTTGTGATTCTTTGGCGAAATTAGCATATTTTCCACGACCTTTCAAAGAAATTTGCATATTACACGATCTTTCGATAAATTTTACATATTTCGCACGATCTTTCGAAGAAATTTGCATATTTCACACGATCTTTCAAAGAAATTCACATTTTACACGATCATTTGACGAAATATGCATTTTTTCGTGATCATTTGACAAAAATCGCATTTTTTCGGGATTCTTTGACAAAATTCGTGTGTTTTCCGTGCCCTTTCAAAGAAATTCGCATATTACATGGTCTTTCGACGAAATTTGCATATTTTACACGATCCTTTTTTTCGCAAGATCCTTCGAAGAAATTCGCATATTTTCCACGATCTTTCAACGACATTTGCATTTTTTCTGCGATTATTTGACAAAAATCATATTTTTTTGTGATTCTTTGCCGAAATTCGCGTTTTTCCCACGACCCTTCGAAGAAATTTGCATATTACACGATCTTTCGATGAAATTCGAGCATTTCGCACGACCTTTTGAATAAACTTGCATATTTTACACGATCTATTGGCGAAAATCACGTTTTTTTTGCAATTCTTTGATGGAAATCGTGTCTTTTTCATGATCCTTTAATGAAAATCTCATTTTTCCGGCAATCCTTTGATGAAAATCGCGTTCCCCAGCGATCCTTTGACGGGAGTCGCATTTTTTCCTGTAATCTTTTGACGAAAATCGCATTTTTCCCATGATCCTTTGACATTAATTGCATTTTTTCCATGATCCTTTGACAATTGTGCTCAATTTGGTGCGGTTCGTAGTCGCGTTTTTGTTATATTTACTACACTCCCACTATAACCCTTCCCTCATTAAAAATGTTAACAAATTTTAATGCATATTTGCATCGATCCCAGGAATAATAAAATTCAATGCTGAAAAAGCGGAATTCCGCGTTTCTGCAGTAAAGTAAAACGTCTGAAAACATCTTTCGATTACATAGTTTCTGAACACAAACACCTGCTAGTTTCATGCGTTTCCAAACAAAAATAATTTAAAACGTATGTCATAAAGTTGCCTCTTTGGATTTGAGAACACCCATAATGAAAAGCATTCACCATAACAAATGCACAGGGATAAATTCAGTCAGGAGATGCAGCGTTCCCACATCATATATATATATATATATATATATATATATATACATAGATATAATTCTAATAATGGATTATACTTAAATTGAAGAATGACATTTATAAAAATATTTTACTCAAATTTTTCCGATAGATTTCAGTACAATTAAAAAAAAAAAAAAAAAAAAAAAACATAGAGCAAACATAAATACGTCAAATTTTTTAAATTGAACAGAACTGAAATTATCAATGCAAGTTTGAAAATATGAATTTCATAAAGTACGATATATGTCACATATAATTTTTCTTTAAAAAAATCCCAAAACTTCCTTAAATAAAATTGCACATAACAAAACTTTTTCAAAGAAAATTACGTCATAAGAACAGTTATTACTTTGTTCATTCTGACACTATTTTCTAGGTGTGCCCACTTGAGGAGAAAAGTAATGTGAAGCTCCCTAATTTTTAGATAATTTCATATATAAACATCAAGCAAACACAATTCTATATTATTAATTGAAAAAATTCTAAAATGCCTATAAATTAGTGATTTGGGGACAAATCTACAACTAATGTCACAAATAATGGTTGTTTGTTTACATCAGATGAATCAGAGATTAAGGGTAATGTTTACATTAATGTCAAGATTATAAGTAATTTAAAGGGGAACAAATGTCATATATTTCCGTCAAAAGAAAATTTGCAAAATTTGTCAGTCAGTTGTATGAAAATATCTCAAAATTCATCAATCAGTCGCAGATCAAAAGTTAATTATTTTTTTCAGTCAGACATGGGAAAAAATGCAAGTTTTGTGACTCTGTCACAGAATGAAAATACTAAATTCACAAATCAGTCAGAAAAAATATTGCAAAATTTTAACAATTGAAGCGTTAATTAATCAAACAATCACTTACCTGTAGTGTTTTTAGGTATTTTATGAATTGTTATTAATAATAATGTCAACTTTTGTATTAAATAATAAAGAGCTAAAAATAATATGAAGCAAAGTAATGGCTTGATGAAAAAGAATATGCAAAAGAGAAAAGAAAATCTGTGACGACCGCTGCCAGTCTTGAACTTTCTGCAAACTGGCGTCGGAAAATACCCACGCCCCTATATGACATCTGTGCCCATGCAAGTACAGTTGTGGAAAAGAGAAAAGTAAACACCCCTACTAACTCCTCAACAAATTATCGTAGAAGAAAGTTACTGCTACCGAACGTAAATATGGAAATAAAGTCTACTTTTAAATGATAAAAATAAAATTTGCTTAGGGGGCTATCTACATATTAAAACGAACCGTAACTTTGTTTTTTTCAATAGCAGTACACAATTCTGACAGCATAAACGAACTCTATACCCTTCAATTAGCCTAAAAACAAATTTTTATGCAAATCGTACCATAAGTTTCTGAGAAATTAATTATTTTAAAACGAGCGTATTTTAAGGGCTGTATCCAAATTGAAGTTCTGAACTCGATTGTTAACCGAGGGAACCCTCATCTTGATCAAGGCACCTTAAGAAGTCAATGAAGCCTGCTAGATTACACGACAGCAAAAGAAATTTCAAAATATCTAGTTACTCCTATTATAGACGGCCCCTTAAACCATCGTTTTGCCGTTTTTTAAGCATAATTTGAAAACTACTTGGAAGAAAAATGTGAAATTTTGGATTTCCCTAAAGCAAGACTTAATAATTCCAATTCCATCGAAAAAATTGTAGGTTGCAATACATAATTTTTTCGAGTATTAATTTCATAAATCATAATTCATATCATAAAGTTATAAATATTGCAATTTCAGCGTATTTATGTTTGGGTATATTAGTATTATTGCTACACAAAAAATTAGCACATTAGGAGCATAATTTCTGGAGATATAAATAAAAATATGAAAATGTAATTTAACATTAGAAGCACTAAATTTTGAATGTTTATAATTCAAAAACTTACCATTCAAATGACTTGAAATTCGATGTCTAGGCCTAGTTGGAACCGAAGATTTGAAATATCTCGTTAAAATTGGGTATTGTCATTGAAAAAAATGAAGATTGGATTCATTTTAATATGTATATGGCCCCTAGACAAATTTTATATACATCATTTAAAAGTAGACTTTATTTCCAATCGTACGGCACCAGTAACTTTCTTTTACGATAATTTGTTGAGGAGTTAGTAGGGGGTGTTTACTTTTTTTTTCCACGACTGTACATGCACTTTCTAATCTTAATCTTTTGGAGAATTTTTTTTAAATATCTCGTTTGCATTCCCATGTTTTTACATGATTTTGTTTGCATTGGGTAACAAAAACGATCTCTAAAATACACTTTTTTTTATGAGGACGTTAATCTTTTTGAGACAAAAATAGCCTCAGAAAAAAAAACCTGCAAACAAAATCAAAAAAGTAAAAAACGGCTGTTGTAAAGATCGACCTCAGCTGGCATGCTGGCAAACAGAATAATTTCAAAATATGGAAATGCAAATGAGATACCTTAAAAAAAAATTTCTTATAAGATTAATATTACAGGGCAGGCGTTTTCATGTGAGTGAAGTAACCTCTTAAGTAAGTAGTGGAGATTCTTTGCATAAATCGACATCATACTGTATAGTACTGTGTTTACTCTCATAATGGTCGCACTTTTCTTGCCAAATTTTTATTGTGAAAGTCTAGGTGCAACTATTATGCGGAGAAATCTACTGCATAATATTGTACACTGAAATGCTGAAACATTACTGGTATAAAAAAACACATAATAAAATTAGTAACTTACCAAATGTTTCCAGATTATGTGATGTTTATTAAATACCATTTTCGTTTTATGGTAATATTTTTATAGATGTAAAATTTACAAATAATCTTTGTGAAAATTTGAACAAAAAATTATCATAATAAATTTCTTTTAATAAAGGTTTCAGTATCACTATTGTAATGCGAGTCGGTGTCTGAAGAATCTCCGTCATTCCATAAAATGCCATCTTCGCTTCCGTCCAAAGCGTCGAAGATACCCATCTTCTTAAAAAATTTTTAAAATTATATCGCTTGTCATTAAAGTCAAGCTTTGTAATGTCCAACTACACATTAGTTGAAGGGATGGGTGCCTTACTTTTCCACTGGGAATTTTCTTGTTGTTCCCATTGATTATCCAATATCCATATACTCGTCTTATATTGTCTTGCAGTATCTCTGTGACTCTTCCGGGAATTATCACAAGATCTGTTTTGCCTTCTGAAAGTTTTTTCTTTACATCATCAACAAAATGTCTTCGGAAACTATCAAGTACCAGCATGGCTGGTTTTTTGAGCAATGCTCATGACCTTTTCTTCCAAACGTTGCGAACTCAATCTTTCATAATTTTTTCATCCATTCAATTTATGAAAAGAAAATAGTTTGACCATTTTTTCTGCTTCAAATCAGGGGTGAGACTATCACACAAGTAAACACGGCAGTCTATTGAGTGCTGCTTTGCAGAATTGCTGAGCATCGAATACCAAGTACTAGTGTATACTAAGGAAGAAACATTCATGCACACACTCTAATCAATACTGACCACTCGACTGGAGGCAGAATTTTTTTTTAAAGAAGTTACCGGACAAATTTAAAAGAAAAATTGCTTAAATTAAAAACATTGAAAAGTGGGAAGGGTTAGTTCCAGGCCATTGGACGACCGCTGTGGCTTCAAGTTTAATCTTCAGCAGCAGTTGGGGGTAGGCAGATTAAAAAAAAAAAAAAAAAAAAAAAAAAAAAAAAAAAAAAAAAAAAAAATAGATGTAAGATTTTTACACTGTCTGAAAACATACATTTTCTGTTTACTTTTAAAATTTAATTTTATTCCAAAATTTTATAAGTCATGCACATTGCTTTAAAATGTTTAAAACCAGCAGCACTACTTGAAAAGTTACATTAAATAACCCGAACAATACACACACACAAAAAAACTATTCAATAAAAAACTTAAATTGATTATTGAACTCTTTTCCTCTGTAGTAACAATAAATTACTTAAATTTATACTAACTAGCTTTTAATTAGCTACACCTCTATTATTCTTTAAAAAAAACCCAAAAAATATACATATAAATAGTATGTTGCACCTACAAATCCTCCTCCGAAATATTTTTTTGGTGCGACTTTTATTTTCTATTGTTGAGTAGTATATCCGAATTTTTTAAAAAGGGCCCACTTTTTTGGAAGTATAATAGTCCTTTCAAAAAGAGAGATCTAGCTCGGTACATAATTTAGCAATCTTACATATCCATTCTAAAAGAATAATCAAAGTATTATACGGACAAATCAGATTTAAAAAATACTATACGAACGCAAAAACCGAACGGGCATGGTGTCAGGTCTTTAAAAAATTAGCTCGGTACATAATATTCGTAATGTTATGGTTATTGACATTCATTTAAAAAAATAATAATAATAATTAACGCGAAAGCATAATACGAACAAAAAGGGCTATGAAAAAAAAGACGAAAGCCGAATCGCGAGTCACATGTATTGTAAATAAAACATTCCGCCTAGATCGAAAGTTTAGTTGTACGAGCACTACTGCTTCACCCGCCGGATTCCAGATACAGTTTTCGCTGTTAGCGAAACGAGATCGACCAATCAGAAAGCTTGCTTCCTTAAAACAGGGAAAAGTTCACGAAATGTGAGCTTCTGATTGGTCAATCTCGTTTCGCTAACAGCGCAAAATGTATCTGCATCCCGGACAGAATTTAGAATAAAAAATATTATTTAAGTAATATTAATTTATTATATATTATTAATAATTATAAATTATAAATAATAATTATTAATTATTTAAATTTTATTATTCATATTATGTAATATATAATTAATATTATATTAAATATAAATAATTATTATAAATCAATTATAATTAAAAATTAATTTAAATAATAAATATTTATTTACACTCAGAAATGCAGCCTCAGCTGCGTGAACAATAATCAAATATTCCAATGTAAATTTAAAATAAAATATTTAATAAGAATTATTTTTTTTTCATTCGTTTTTATAAAGTAGAAGTAATTTTCGTACGAACTGGGAGTCATGTATTTTCGGGGAGAAGGGCAAATTGTGCATTTAGTAAATCCGGGTCCGGGTGTGCTATGAAAACGAAAAAAGGGGGGGGGGATGCCTCCTCATTGGATTTTGAAATTAAAGTAAAAAAAAAAATTCTACTTTTGAAAAACATAGTAGAATTTATTCCTTTCGAGTATGTTTAAAAAAAGGGAAGCTGGAATTTTCCGTTTAGGGGAGGAGGGGGGCATAGGAGAGCAACTACCCCTCCCTAGATTTTGAAGTAAGTAACTAATTTTATTTTCTTCTTTTGAAAAACATAATAAAATTTATTCTTTGCGAGTGACTAAAAAAAAAAAACCCAAGAATTTTCCGTTAGGAGGAGGCGGGGGAGGGGGGGGGAGGTTATAGAACAGTCATTTGTTCCTCCCAGGATTTTAAAATATAAGTAACTAATTTTTTTTTTCTACCGCTTTGAAATAGTGAAATTTATTTAATTCGACTAACTTAAATTAAAAGAGGAACTAAAAAGTTTCAGTTGAGGGAACGGTATAGGAGGCCCATTGCCCTTCCCTGGATTTTGAAATTGTATAAACTAAATTTTCTTTTTTTTTCCTAATTTGAAAACATAGAAGAATTTATTTTTTTTCGAGTAACTTAAAAAAAGGAAACAAGAATTTCCGTTTAGGGGAAGGTGGCATAGGAGACCAATTACCCCTCCCTAGATATTTCAATTTAAGTATCCCAATTTTGTCTCTCCTGTTTTGAAAAACATAGTAAAATTTATTCTTTGCGAGTAACTTAAAAATTAAGGCAACCAAAATTTTCCGTTAAAAGAGGGGAGCCTAGGGGAGTCATTGTTGCTCCCTGGATTTTGAAACATATATGTAACTGAATTTTTTTTTTCTCCGATTTTGTACATAGTAAAATTTATTTATATGCAGAAACTTAAAATAAAAGAGAAGCAGTATATCAGAAATATCAGTTGCGCGGGGGAAGGGGGGGGGAAGGGGGATAGGAGAAAAAAGCCATTTCCCTTCCCTGGATTTTGAAATTTAAGTAATTAAATTTTCTTTTTTTATGAAATGCATAGTAAAATTCATTCTTTTTCAGTATTTTAAAATAAAAGAAATAAAAAAATTCCGTTAAGGAGGGGGGTGGGGGTGGAAGGCCCATTGCCATCCCTGAAGTCTGAAATTTAATTAACGGAAATATCTTATTTTCTCCAATTTTGAAAAATATAGTAAAATTTATTTATTCCGAATAACTTAAAATTAAACAGAAACTAAGAAGTTTCTGTTGGGGGAGAGATTCACCCCCGTATATCTCACTCTTGGTAGTTAATTTTCGTTCGATTTTTTTTTTGTATGTTTATGTATTTAAACTTTATCTTAAAGTCAGGTTAAAAAGAGTTCATTTTTTTTTTTTTTGGGGGGGGGGGGGCGGAGCTGTAACCCGAGGACGGCATTCCCTTTCGGACTTTGAAATTTAATTTTAACTAAATTTTCTTTTTCTTTGATTAACACATAATAA
Organism: Maratus speciosus; assembly: GCA_963932465.1. Lineage (NCBI taxonomy): Eukaryota > Metazoa > Arthropoda > Arachnida > Araneae > Salticidae > Maratus > Maratus speciosus. The sequence goes on from OZ010787.1 coordinate 3,261,526, forward strand.
AATTTATTCCTTTCGGACAACTAAAATAATTAATCACTAAGAGAAAAAGACGAACTGGTAAAATTATGAGATAAAATTACTTCAATACTGCAGCATTACTACAGACGCAAAATCTCATTATTTTAAAAGTTTATGGTGACTTCAGATAAACTATAGTATTTTTGAAGTTGATAGCACAGAGTATTTTTAAAACAAAGTACTACAAAATTACGCCACATTAGCCGCAGAATTTCTAAAGTATTTTCACAGTCGAGATTGCACTACAGAAAATCTATAGTTGACTATAGAAAAACCTCAAAAATACTCCACTTCTGTAGAAAAACTGCAGTTCATTTTTAGCTGGGATGTCACGAGATATGATGCATAATGAAAAACATTGCAAACATAAAATTAAATAAAAATTAAATTAGCTATTTGTGAGCGTGGATTAATTTTCATATAATTTAACAAAACTATAACATGGTAAACAATGTCACGAGACAACATGCATATTGAAAAACATTGCAAAACATAGAATAAAAATAAAATTATCTTGGCTAATTGCGATTGTGGATTAATTTTTACTATTGTTATTAAAATTACATAGCATCTCTTTCCAAATTTTAGGTAAATCAAGGGACACTGAAACATTGCAAATATTCTTGTTGCGTAAAAATATCTCTATTGATTCTCGGATTATGGAGGGTAAATAAAATCTTGATGTATAAATTATCTTGCTATTTTTAAAATCGATCTGTAACGGTTCTTCGCTGCATAATCTGGCCAAAGCTGTGGTTCTTCTGTTGTACTTGATGTCTGCTGTAAATTCCTTGATTCTGGTTTTAAGTTTTTTACTTGTCATACCTATATAAGACTGCTTTGGTCCATCTTCTTTTGTGAAGGGTATTTCATATACTCCTGATAACTGGTTTGACTCCATTGGATCTATTTTCCTGCATACTATATTTTTTAATTTCATAGAGTTTTTTGCGACTAGGGAAATATTGAATTTATTGAGTTTATATTTCAAACGTTCGAAGAAACCAGGAAATTATTGTAAAGTGGATAACATGGAATTTTGTGGATTGAAATTTCTTTTCTTTTTATTCTTCAAGCTCTTAATTAATATTTCTATGGTGCTTTCTTTGTATCCATTGTTTTGTTGCAATATCATGAATTTTATGTATTTCATTATTTAATTGCTCGGGGGTACAAACAGTGAATGCTCTATGAATAGAACGTCTAAATGCAGAAACTTTGTATGAAAAAGGTGCTTGAGCATTATGAGGTATAATGGATTGACTGTCTATGGGTTTTGTGTAAATAGTGCTTTCTATTCCTTGGTGCGTCTTGATTAGTAATACATCTAAATAAGGTAGTCTACCATTTTGTTCTATATCCAATGCGAATTTAATTTTAGAATCAAGGCTATTTATTTGGTTTAAAAAGTTATTGAGCAAGGTATCTGCATGTTGCCATATGATGAAAATATCGTCTACGTATCTGATCCATGCATGGGGAGTATAATCCAATTTGTATTTTTCTATTTCAAGTGGTGGTAAATGAATTCAGCTAATAAACCTGATATAGGAGAACCCATTTTGTTTGTATATTTTGTCGTCGAAAGTGAAGTAATTATTATTAACTATAAGATCAGGAGCACTCTTTATTGTAGTTTTCATATTATTATTAATATTCTCCATGTGGTCAATGCAATTATTTATATTTGTAACGGCTTTTTGGGTATCAATAGATGGGTATAATGAGACTATATCTAGACTGGCTGTTAAATAATTCTGAGGTCAATTAATGTGATTCAAATATTGAATGAACTCATACGTTGAATTAATTACATGATCAGAGCTGGGCAAAATATTTTTACACTACATAAGCTTTTTCCATAAAATATGCGGGGCTTGAACATTTAATTACTATTGGCCTTATTGGCATATTTATTTTGTGGTCTTTGAGTCTGCCGACAATTAATGGGATTACTGCTAACTTATTAATTATCATTAGAACTTTCATATTATCAGGCCAGCTCCCTTTATTAACCAATTCCTTAACTGTTTTGTTAATTATGTTAAGTGGATTCTTCTTAACTTCTTGACAATCCATATTATTAATACATTCTATCATTTTATTTGTATAGAATTTGATTAAATAATGTTTTGTGCATAAAAATTAAGTTCGAATGTGATGAAATTATGGAAATTGGTTTGTAAACTCTTATTTTTAGGGTTCCGTACTTAAAAAATAAATACGGAACCATTATAAGATCACTCCTGTGTGTGTCTGTCTGTTTGTCACAGCCCTTTTACTCGTAAACTATGCAACGTGGAAAGTTCAAATTGGGGGATGTAATAAAGACTATTGACCTACATATTTACAGTTTAATAAATATTCATAAATATATTTAGGAAAAATGTAGAGGGCTAATTAAGTTACTTGACAAAAAAAATCTTTTCTTTGTATGTCGTGTGGGGTATCCTGTGAAAGCTTTCGTAACGCCGGAATAAAAAAAATAGATCATTTAATTTTAGGAATTATATTTTCAAAGTTATGGTGGAAAATGTAGTGCAAAAATATGTCCCCCCCCCCCCCCCATCTAATTCCAAATCTATTGAAACTAAAATTATGAAAAATTATAGGTAGTAGACATTAATTTAAACCTTCCAAGAAAATTATAGAGATTACCCTAGGTCACATAGTTTTTGAGAAAATCACATTTTTCCATTACACTCAAATTTCGATTTACGGGCTTCAGCAAAATTGTTGAGCAGAGCTGGAGGTACCTATCGTAGCAGAAGTATAAAAGCATTGTTGATCATGAATTTCGGAAAAAATCGTCGGTAATTAACCGAGATATTAACCCTTAAAGACACGGACGGTTTGGCCATGACAGCGACGGCGTACTCTATGCTCCATCGGCTTTTAAATCCTAGATAATAAATTTTAAGGATATATTTATGTAATGTAATGCCCAGTAGCAGTATAAAAGGAATAAACGTCAAATTGTTAAAAACAGACTAATTTAATGAGAATTAATCACATAAATATTATGGGATTCGCGACTAGTTTCCATTGAGTGGCTCTCTCAATACACCTACTATGTCTTTAAAGGTTAACTAAAAACCTATATGGATTAACTAATATACAGAATAGCTATATTTGCTATTATTTAGGTTCCATATATCTTTGAACTTTCATGGTATACCCATTTATACTTTTCTAGTATGCGGGGTGCAAAGGTAAGTCCCTTTAACCTGACAATACTTGTGAACGGAGAGAGCTACAGCTATGCAAGTGAAGTAACGGTATAGTAAAGCGACTACGCCCGATTTAATAAAAATGATAGCAGCACCCCTAGTGGCGAAATTTGGAAGATATCCACTGCAAATCGAAAACGAAAAGAGACAGAGCAAAATTTCCAGTTAGAAAGTTTTAGAGCATCACTTAATTAATAGAACAATACATTTGGTTTACATGGATAAGATAAATCTTCACTGTTTACCCAAAAATGTCCGAAATCGATGCACTCCATTTTGTGTAAATATTTGAATGGAATAGTCAGAAGTATGAAGAAATACGCACAATTTATGCTATAAATACGTATTTATCTCAATACATTTCGGTAACATCACACACACACACACAAAAGACAAACTGTTTCAAATGATAAAAAGTTAATATTCAGTATGTTCGAAAAGTTCGCCATTGCTCATGACACACGTTGGTATTCGCGAGCGTAATTCTGCATGCACATTTCTCAACATGGAACGTCTATTGAGAGCCTCTTCAATACGACGACATAGATTTAACCCTAACAAGAGCGGTGGCTAGAGGGTCTAGCCACCTAATTTTAATTCCAAAACTGACAAGTGGCACCAAGAATATTTTAATAAAATTTTGCTTTTGTAATGAAAGTGCAAATTAGCGTGTTTTTGTTTTCTGGGAAATTCGTTTGAATATTCTGGTGTTAGTCAATTATTTCCTCAGTTTACGAACAGAATTCTTCTGGCCCTGAAAGGGTCATTCTAAAATTTTAAATGCATTGGAAATTAAATCTTTACAGACATTACAGCACAGTACAACGTCACAATCTGCAATTGTGCACTGCTACATTTCCGGAATGTGAATAGGCAAAGTAGAATCGTCGCTCATCGATTTCGGACATTTTTGGGTATGCAAGCGACGATTTATCTTATCCGTGTGAACCAAATGTCGTTTTGTACAAATTAATTGATGCTCTAAAGCTTTCTAATTGGAAAATTTGCTATACGTCTTTTAATTTACGATTTGCAATGGCTATCTTCCAAATTTCGCGAATAGAGGGTGCTGCTGTCGTTTGCATTAGGTCGGGCGTAGTCGCTTCACTGTACCGTTACCTCACTTTTATATCTGTAGCTTTCTCCGTCTGCAAATATTTTCAGGTTAAATGGACTTTCCTTTGTACCCTGTATAGTATACAGCTATACCCAACCCTAAGTTGTATAGTTTTTACAAAGCCTTAGTATTCTTTTAGCAACTTCTATTTTTTTTAATAATACACTTACTAATTCATATATTATTGTACGGAACCCTCTGTGCGCGAGTAATACTCGCACTTGACCGTTTATTATATGTACAATCAATGTTTTTAGTATAAAAATTAAGTTCGAATGTGATAAAATTATGCAAATTGGTTTGTAAACTCTTATTTTTATATGTACAATCCCGAAAATATTATTTTTTAATGTGAAATTTCCAATTCTTGATAAGATTAATTTTTTTTTGTTTAATTATGAATATTTCTTGAGGTGTATGTCATCAAAGTGTTGAAAACTTAATTTTATGCTTTGTGAAAACGTAAATGTAAAACTTATGTAAACGTATGTAAAACTTAAAATGATGTAATATTAAATTCATAGAAGCAAGAATCGAGTTTGATGTAGATAAGTATTGCAGTAAAGGTCAATTCGTTGTTGAATTTCAAGAAATTGTGTGAAAACAGGGTTTTCTATAAGTCGTTGACGTAATTTCAGTTACAGATTTTAAAAAATTAATTCAAAAGTAGTTATCTGCTATTTTTTAAAAGGTAGTAGGGAAATGATCTAAGTAATATTTGCTCTTACGTGTGAAAATTTCAAATAGTTTGGTTTGAAATATAGACTATATGAAATATGAAATGTTTGAAAATTAAAGTTTGTAATCATGTATACCCTGTATCATTAAAAAACTGTAAAGATAGTATTCATATTTGAAACAACTTGATGTGTGATCGTTTTGTGATTTAATAATTTTCTGATAAATGAAAAAAAAAAAAGAGTTGTTAAAATTATGTAATGGTAAAATATATAGGAGCAAGAATCGAGTTTGATGTAGATAAGTATTGCAATAATTCAGAAATCTTGGATGCCCTTGTAGCGCAATTGGATAGTGCATGTTAACCATGGGGTTGGCGGTCCGAAACCAACCAAGGACGAATTATTATTATTTTTTTTTTTTACTTAGTAAGATTGGAGGTTTCAAGAATTCATTTGTTTTTCATTTTGAGGGAAAGTTACGCACTAAGCAATTATTTAATAACTTTTTTTTTGTTTATGTTTAAGTTTTAATGTGCTGCTAATTCGTCTCGTTACACCCAAAGCTATATAATTATAGGAGGTGCTTTTGATTTTTAACTCATAGGGTTGGTTTAAAAAATGAAAAAGCGTTGAATTTCGTTAAATGTGAAAGTACTGGATTTGATTAAATAATGCTTTGTGTAGAAAAATTAAGCTTGCATGTAGAAAAATTTAGTTACATGTAATAAAAATAAGGATATTTTTATGCAAATTCATGAAAATATTTTTTAAATGTGAACTTTTCAGTTATTGATTAGATTAAAATTAATTTATTTTTGTTTGGTAAAGAGTATTTCTTGAAGTGTACCTCGTTCAAGGGTTAAAATGCTACATAGATAGGATCTAAAGGTGTGATAAAGACTCAAACTAGTGTAAAAGTTAATCAAATACTTTTAAATTCGTCTTTTTCATTAAAAATCATATTTTCCTATTCTTATATGTTCAATTATTAAAATTTATTAAGGTAATGGTTGTCCAAGAACTAAAATATATGTTTAACGTTTCTCATTCAAAGTTTCTCTGTTTAAAGGGTTCATATAATTTCAAGTAAAAGCAATTTGAAAGTGAATACATACTATTTAATAAACAAAATTCTCGTGTAGGAACTTGTGTTGAAAAATATGTGTTATTTTAAAAATACACTTAATATTTACATATTGAACTGAAATTTCTTAAAGTGTGCCTAAGTATGTGACATATAAGCACAGGCATAGTTAATTCATCTGTTAATAAAATTGGGTATCCAATAATAAATAAATAATTATTCCTTAAACTGACTTTCTTTTATAGACCTTGAAAAAAGATGAAATCGACAACATATCGGCATTTTGTAAACAAGTGACGTAACGCTATTGTATCCGCCCACCCTTCAAGGGGGGGAGGAACTAAGTATTTTCTTATGAGTTTGAAGAGGAGGTAGATGTATTTCATGAAAGTGGCAAAAAATCTGTTTATAGTATTTACTTTTAGAAGAACTGTGATGTTAAATCATAATCCTACAGTAGTCTCAACATGGTAAAATCAGTTAGGTTGTTATAAAATTACTAAGTGCAAGATAAAATTGGTTATTTACCTGGAATATCCACATTTCAAATGTAGTAAAATTAAGTAATTGGTTTGAAAACTCGAAATTTTGTATGAAAATGATAAAATTTAAAGCCAATAACGAATAAAAACGTTGAATGGATTCGAAGTATTATATAAAGATGTAAAAATCATTATTGGATTAATAAAATTAGTCTTTTTATTTAAAATTCGATATTATTCTTTGTTATTTGTTCAATTATCAAAATTCATTAAGGTAATGGTTGGTCAAAAACTAAATTATATGTTTAAATTTTCCTTTTAAGATGATATCTCTATCTTATATTTGGAAAAAGAAAACTCTAAAGGAATTTACTTTTTCATTAAATATTTACATTTTCATTGTTTTGTTTAATTAATAATACCCATTACGGTGTTGTTCATTCAAAATTCAAATATATGTTTAACTTTCCTCATTTTAGTTGATATTCCAATCTTGTAGTTTAGAAAAATCTACAGAAATTACCTTTTTTTGCTTAAAAATTGATATTTTCTATTGTTTTGCCTAATTAATAATACTCATTACGGTAAAAGTTGCTCAAAATTAAATATATATGATTCACTTTTATCTTTTAAGTTGATATTCTGATCTTATAGTAGAAAAAATCCTAAGAAATCTTCTTTTTCCATTAAAAATTGATATTTTTTTAATTAGTAATGCGTTAATCATCCAAAATTCAAATATATGTTTAACTTTCCCCATTTAAGTTGATATACTGATCTTGTAATTGAAAAAAAAAAAACTACAGAAATAGCTTTATACATTAAAAATTTATATTTTTCATTGTTTTGCCTAATTATTAATACTCATTAAGGTAAAGATTATTCAAAATTCAAATTACACAAGCACATAAAGCACTGATCACTTCACCGTTTAAGATCATTTTAAAAAATAATTTCGAAAAACTTCGATTTATATAGTTCTATAAATGATCGTTTAGAGAGGTAATGTCCGTTTTAGTGAGGTAATGTCCGTTTTAGTGAGGTAATGTCCGTTTTGAGAAGGGAATGTCTGTTAAAGAGAGGTATTGACTGTGTTGAGCGGTGATTGGTGATAACTGAATAGAGGGTCGTTTACCCTCATGTTAAAGCAGAAATTTATTTTTTTCCGCTAGGGGGCGGTGCTGTGGTGGCGGAGGTGGCACGAGAGGGGGCGGTACGAGGTGGTTTCGGAGGGGAGGACGGGTGCGGAGGGTGAAAAGGAGGGGACACCAGAGGGTACACGGTGCACCCGTGCATCCTCCGGGTTTCCCAGAACTGTCCTTTTTCTACTACTGTCGTTCATGTAGTAACTAGGGGACCTAAGAAGTTATTAGAAAAGAAAAGCTAGAGTTTCGGACCATTTTTAAGGGAGCTATAGTATTGGGCTCTACAGAGGCCAAATGTTAGTTGAAAGCAGGGCTCCAAGATAAAAAAAAAACTTGTGAACCTTTTCTCTTCTGCCGGTACTTATAAGTACCATTAAAATAACTTGTTATAAAATTCATTTAATACATCGTTTAGTTGTAATACATTTTAGAATGAGTTATGGATACAGTACTGTATCTTGTTCCAAAAGAATTATTGGTTACACAAAGCAAAAATATTTTTAGAAGAATGATTTGTTACGCCTTTGCACCTTTGCAACTTTTTTGTCGGAGGGGTGGAGGTAGGGGGATTTTTCAATTCGGAAATATTGCTATATTTATATTGTAAGAACAATATATTTGTACATTTCCCAATTCTACAAAATACTAAGAAATATATTTCAAATAAAAGATTTGAGTGGGGTTATAATTATTGCATGAAATCTCTATAAATTCAAATTTAATTAATCCTTCTAAATCCTTCAATTCTTCTAATATCCTTCTAAAATTTATTAAATGATTATGTAAATTTTCTAGTGTAGTTTAAACAATTCACGAAAAGTGATAGAGAAGATAAAATAAGAAGAAAATGATAAGAAAATGAGAGAGAAGAGAGAGAAGAAAATGATAAGACGAAGATAAAATTTTCATGAATTCATAATTCAGTACATAAAGGGTTAAAAGGTCGAAATGAAGTGATGAGAGGATCTACATCAGGTTGAAATAAATAGGGATCTGGGCAATCAAATAAACAATAAGAAAAAACCTTTTTACTCTATCCTGAAACCCTACGAATGAACAATAATATAAGGTTGCAACGAAAGTTTCCCACGTACATTTCACTGGCCCCGACGCATACGGATTTTGAAAATTCAATAGCACCATTCTTTTGTGCTACGTTTTTGCTGGTTTTTGCCGCAAAAAGTTTCGTTTGTGCCACTTCCGTTCTCTCGTTATAACGAATTTTTATAACTCAATATCAAATAAAGATAATCACCTATGAAAATTGTAAATAAATACATGTCATGAAATGAAATACGTAAATCTTTAGTCCCATGTAAATGTCGGTTTGTGCCGCAAAATGTTTCGTTTGTGCCATTCTGGTTCCCTCGATATAACGAATTTTCCACTATTTCAACACAGAACGACCATTTCAGTGGCCCTGCCCCATCAACGAAATCAAAATTGTATTATGGCATTCGTTTTTGCTACGTTTGTGTTGGTTTGTGCCGGAATAAGCTTTGTTTGTGCCACTTCCGTTGTCTCGTTATAGCGAATCTTTACAATTCAATGTCAAATAAAGAAAATCACTTATGAAAATCGTAAATAACTACATGTCACGAAATGATATACGTAAATCTTTAGTCCCATGTAAATGTCGGTTTGTGCCGCAAAATGTTTCGTTTGAGCCATTCTGGTTCCCTCGATATAACGAATTTTCCATTTTTTCAACACAGAACGATCATTTCACTAGCCCCGCCCCATCAAGAAAATCTAAATTGTATTACGGTATTCGTTTGTGCTGGTTTGTGCCGCAAAAAGATTCGCTTGTGTCACTTCCATTCTCCCGTTATAACGAATTTATATAATTCAAGGGCACATATAGAAAATCGCCCATGAATAATTGCCAATGTCACGAAATTTAAAAACGTAAATCTTTAGTCCCAAGTAAATGCCGGTTTGTGCCGCAAAATGTTTCGTTTGTACCATTCTGGCTAACTCGATATAACGAATTTTCTACTGTTTCAACACAGAAAGATTATTTCACTGGCCCCACCCCATCAACAAAATCTAAATTGTATTACGGTATTCGTTTGTGCTATGTTTGTCCTGGATTGTGCCGCAAAAAGTTCCGCTTGTGCCACTTCCATTCTCTCGTTATAACGAATTTTTTTCATTCAAATGCACATATAGAAAATCACCTATGAATAAATACATGTCATGAAATTAAATACGGAAATCTTTAGCGCTCAGCAAATGTCGGTATCCGCCGCGAAAAGTTTCGTTTGTGAAATTATGTTTCCCTCGATATAACGAATTTTACTCTATTTCAATACAAAACGACCATTTCACTGGCCCCGCCCCATCAACGAAATGTAAATTGTGTTACGGTATTCGTTTGTGCTACATTTGTGCTGGTTTGTACCGCAAAAAGTTTCATTTGTGCCACTTCCATTATCTCGTTATAACGATTTTTTTTCATTCAAGAGCACATATTGAAAATCGCCTATGAAAATATGCATGGCACGTAATGAAATACGTAAATCTTTAGTCCCATGCAAATGTCGGTTTGTGCCGCAAAAGTTTCGTTGGGCCATACTGGTGCCCTCGATATAATTTTAGACTGTTTCAACACAGGGACACCATTTCAGTCGCCCCGCCACATCAACGAAATCAAAATTGTGTTACGGCATTCGTTTGTGCTACATTTGTGCTGGTTTGTGCCACTTCCGTTCTCTCGTTATAATTCAAGGTCACGTAAATAAAATCACTTATCAAAATCGTAAATAAATGCCTGTCACGAAATGAAATACGTAATTTTTTAGCTCTATTCAAATGTGCACGAGCTTTTTTAAAACACGGCAACTGTAAATAAAAATGGATATTTCTTCTTTGTAAAGGAAATAATTCGAAAAAAAACCCCCGAAAAATTAATCAAATTTAAAAAAATGATTGAACTCTGCACTTTACAATCTAACCAAGTATATGTGCATGCAAAAGCTGATTAAATTGCTATTTTTGATTAAATTACACTTGTTGATCATATAAAACTTATCTAACTGAACTGTATTAACAGATTTCAACACTGAATAGCAGTTAAATATTTCTTCGATTTAAAAAGTGTTTGCTTCAATATATTTATCATACATTTCTGTATAAAATGATCAGTTTCCATTTTTATATATGTAGAATCTTTGCAGTATTACGTGAAAAAGGGGAAAGGATACGGTAGATTCAAAACTGGCGGGGAAAAGTTAAGAAATTGAAATAAAATAAAATAATAATTTGTATTTTTCCTTACAACTATTCTTGTACACAATATATTTTAGAATATTTATGCAATAAACAATGAAGATACAGGATATATTCGTGTTAACCGCTTAGGGAGATTAAAATGCCTTTAAGCGTCCACTTGGTGAGTTTTCATCGTCATTTGAGATAGGATATATATATAATATTACTAGTGTATAACAGTAATTAAAAATTTTATTAAACAAACTTTAACTATTTATTAGACATCTTTTTCAGTACCTTTTAAGTAAAATAATTAATGCATTACTAAAATCAAATGCATATACACTATATGGACAAAGGTGACCGGCCACTTGTTATTTTAGACGTTTTGTTAAATATCTAGAAAAATACATGAGGAATTAACCTGAAACTCCAGGTGTGTAAACAGTATAGTATAAATCATATATTTTCGCGAAGATTTTTTCCTGAAATCCCGTAACGGACCGTCAAAAAAGTTAAAAAGAACGAATATCTTTTGGATGACCCTGTAAATACTAATGTAGCAAAAGCGTTCAAACTAGAGATTATGATTAAGTGGCCAATTTTAATAAATTTTGTCCATTTTTATGAGGATAGCATGTATACTCGTAGAGAAATTAATGTTTTTATAAAAACAGTCCCAAATTTCGCCAAGTTTTTTGCTTATAATTTGCAGAGTTCTTAATATAACAAAAAAGTTCTTTTCAGACAATATGAGAAATAGTCCAGGGAAAATGTACCAATAAAAGGGGGTTACCTTCTAAAAGTTCGGGTAAAAGATTTTTTTTTTCTGAATTGTTTATAATGATGTCAACATGGAAAAACCAAGTTTTCTAACAAAATTTCTTAAGGCTAAATTTTCTGTGGCCAATAAACAACAAAATTTTGATTTTTTTTTTTAAATATCTCGAGACTTGTTGCGTAGCATATTATTTGTCAGTTAAAATATTAAAGAGGATAAAATTCACTACTACTTTCATATTTACAACTTTTTTATACACTCAATACCAAGCGCAGTATGCCATTTCAAAAATAGGACAATTTATTCAATTTTCTTAAAAACCGTGAAAAACTTAGTTCTGCCCCGATTATTCAAATGTTTCCACCGAATTTAATCGTGTATGTCAACTTCTATATATTGGTATCAGTAAATTAAATGTTTCAGGGCCAAAACTAGCCTTTTTTGCTCACGCGGCAAACATGGATTCCCCCCCCCCCCTTAAAGAAAAAAATTACCACGAGAATTTTAATAAATCTCTAATAGCCGGATTTTGAAAATTTTAGGTGTGTAATCCTTAAGTACGTAATGTAAACTACGTAATCAGCTTTGCCAAATATTGATTCATTAAAGCCTTGAAAACCAAACCGAAATTATCCCATTTTAAACATGTTTCCATCTTAGCAGGTATAATTTTTCATATTCTCCATCTTGAAAATACATGATTTTTTCTTTAAAGACCGGATTCCGTGTATACAGATTTCATTTTTAAAGATTTTACGGTAGTTATAGTATTGAGGCGTTTAAAGACACACCCAGCAAGCACAGAACTAACAGATTGGCACAAAAATTATATCTTTCGTCAATTACTAAAGGTGTTATTTCGATAACAGCTAATCATAACCTAAAAATATCGATTCTGTCCTTTCATTCGATATCTTTGGAGGTACTTTCATGGGTTATCGACGTTGCGCCAGAAACATGGCACAACGACGGAAGTCGGCGATATAGGTGATACGTGTTTGATGCAAATACGTACGAATTCCAAAATATCTGACATAAAAATGTTAAAATAAGGGCACAAATTTCGCACTGCTGATATCCAACGATTATCATTGTGAACTGTTTTTTTTTTTTTTTTTTTTTTTTTTTTTTTTTTTTTTTATGCATATATGACAATATAGATCTTGAGCCAATATAAGGATATTTTATACGCATGTCGGCGAATACATTTTAATCGATTTAATTATATATTTTGTAGTACAGAAACTATTTTAACCCTTTCAGGGCCAAAGCTCTCCCATTGCTAAAATGTTGAAATGAATAACACCGGAATTCACAAACAAATTTAATTTGGAAACATTCATTAACTCATTTTTTTTCTTAAATCAATATCCTGGTACCATTTGGGAATTAAAATCGATTTGTTTCATAGATGTACCACCGCCTTGAAAGAGTTAAAATAATTTATTCGTTATATAATTGAAAAAATAAACTTTCTGTACATTTAAAAAAGTATTCACATGCACATTTCCCAGTTACAGAATCATAAATTGTTGCAATTTTATGGTAGAGAATTGAAGCTTATGTTGTTTTATTGTGGAACGTTAGAACTGGAGGATTCACCCCCCTCCCCTCCACACACACACACAGTGATTTTGCAGTTAACTTATTCTATTGCGTAGTACTTGGCTTCACTTTAACTTAATAGATTATTTTTGCCTGTGTTATGTGTAGAGAAAGCACATTTTTTAATATTTTATATATAAGTTTTTTATTCAGTTCATATTTTTGATTGCATTCCAAAGAAATAAACATTTTTCTAACAAAACTACCCTTAACTATTCATCAAGCATTAAAAAAAAAAATGAAATTGAAATTTCTGTTAAACTAAATGACCAACTTGTTTTTGACCATAAAAAATTCATTTATTATTAATGCTGGAATTAGCATTATATATAAAAAAAGATTTGTTTACATATTGAAGATTTTATACTTTGTCAAAAATGCAAACTATAAAATCTTACTTTGACTGGGCATATAATTCTATTTATAATTTTTAAAAAAGTTATTCCAAAGAAGCAAAAATTTTTCTGATAAGTGAAAAAAAAAAAAAAAAAATCCTGTAACTTTTCTTATTAATCATGAAGCATAAAAAGATTGTAATTTTTGCTCATTCCAAGTGTAATAAATGAAAAAATCAAATATTGTTCCAAAGAAGCAGACATTTTTCTGATATAAGAGGTGTGTGTATGGGGGGGGGGGGGTTCTTATACCTTTTCTAAGTAATCATGAAGCATAAATTCTAATTTCTACTCAACTATTCGATGCTTTGTCTTTCAATGTCAAACTTGTTTTTGACCATAAGCTATAAGATTTATTATTAATGCAAATTATTATTATTAATGCTGAAATTAGTCTTAAATAAAAAGCTTATTTCTACTTACTACAGATTTTATTCTGTTTTTCCTCCTATGGCATTTGCCTTAAAATCCACGTAAAAAAAAAAAAAAAAAAAAAAAAAAAAAAAAAAAAAACTTATTACTTGCAAATTTAAACATTATCAGGGGTTAACACAGGTCCCCCCTCTTGAGTATTAGAGTACTTTTGTCATATAACATTTTTTAATTGCAAAACTTCTATTTATTTTAATCTTGAATTTTTGTTTTCATCACATACAATATTTTTGCACTCCAAAAAAATTTGAGCAACTAATTACATTAATAATGTTTTATTTTTGAGATTTATAAACCATTTAAATAGCAAAAAATATAAATAAAATTGCGACAATACAAATTTTGGAGGGGGGGGGGGATAATTAAGTGGAATAACTCATGCTTCATAAACTTTTATGTTGAGAGACTAGTACAACTGAACATTTTGTATCAAATAGAATTAAATTAAAAAGTTATAAACTATTTAAATTCGCATTAAAACTATTAACTTTGCATTCATATACATGCACACACCAAATACATCTTATCTGAAATCAAATGTGAGACACACAATCAAGCATTAAGGGAAAAAAAATAATACTAATACCCCCCCCCCCCCCTCCCCTTCTGTTTACGATAAACCATGAAATGCACCTTCTTTTCAAATCACAGCTGGAATTAAGCTAGATGGCTTTAATCATTTTCTGGAAATTCTACTCTTTATGTTTTATCTGAAAATACCTACCGTGCTAGGATAGCTGAAATAAATAGACACAGACAATATAAAGCAATACTAGTGTTTTCATTGTGCTACTTTATTTATTAAACATAATTTTGCTTACAAATTATATATTTAGTATTTCTTTTAAAACAGAAAGATTTTCTTTTTATTTATTTAAGATCACATTTAGAAATACAATATATTTTACATCTACAGCTACCATGAGCTTTCACAATATATTTTCATGCAAATTCGGAAACTGGCTTTACTCTCAAGTCTGGTATACTTCAAATCCAGATTCCTTCCGAGTCGGGTAAAAAAAGGTATTGCTCCAAGTATCTGATTAATTTCTCCACCTATTTTAACAATATAAAATGAAAAGATCTAAAATTGTTATTTGTGCACACAAAATAAAATTATTAAACATGTAGAAATATAATAAACAAAATAACTGAATTTCACACCTTGAAAACAAGTAAATTACAAATTGCATTAACACTAAATATATAGGAAATTTTATTCAAGATATATAAAAGTACAGGACTTTTATTTAAGCCTAACTAATTTTTGTGTGATTTAACCACTAGACAACATTTTCCATTGTCATTAGAAAATCAGCAGCTTATTGAAATTCTAAAGTATTCTCATAAAAATATATAAATGAAACTTACTGCTTTGAGCATTAGCCACTTTAACAAGGGCTCTTTGCTACACCATATTAAATCAGAAGTTATGTAGAAATTACTAATATGCAGGGTTTATAGGGATTTGAGAAGAAAAAATCAAAGGAGTCTAGAAAAAAACTAAGAAGTGAAAGAATTTTAAGCAACTTATATATTTTATCATGTATGTTATGTACTCATGTAACAGATACACTCACCCTACTTTTAATACCTCAATTAAGAAAAAAAACAGATTTTACAATATTAAAATCTTATGGCTAGTGCTAAAACTGCACAGAATTCAGTTCTATATAAATATAATATAAAAGCCAGTCAAATCTCAAACACCCATCATGTACCATGTGCTCCTAGATTTTGAAAGTAAATTTTTAAAAGCAAAAAAAATAAGGAAACAACCATGTGGTACATACAAAAAATTTTTCTTTCTCCGCACGCCCCCCCCCCCTCTTTTTTTCAGAAGATTTTTATTTTATTTTATTTAATGGCTAATGTCTTACATGCCATATATGCTAAGAAAGTTTCGTATACAATCAGTATTATTCATAGCAGAAGATATAATTTTACTTATCAAATATCCTAAAAAAAAATTAAAAAAAGCACTCAATATTCTAATAATCTTTGTATTATGGATTAACAAAGTACAATTGACAGCGTCAATAAAATACCAGTTTTAATTTCGAAAATTTATTTCAAGATTTTTACAAATATCAGTAATGCAAAAGTAGAAAGTTATAAGCAAAACTATTATCAGACAAATACATTTAATAAAAGAGGGTTTAAAAGCTTTAACGGAAATATTTAAATTGTTTATCATTACATAATTAAGTTTACGCTATTCAATAATTTAAAAATGTCTTAACTAAAAAGTCCTTTTCACCTACATTCTATTCATATTCAAAGCTGGAGTAGCACAGCTGTAGTTTATTCCAACAGAGCGAAAAATGTCCGGACCAGGGATCGAACCCGGATACTTGGCGTGCCGTGCCAATGCCTTACCTGTTAGGCTATCCGGACCGATACCTGGCTGACATAATTCACTCTTATTAGTTGGACTTGGCTGCGAACTGCAGCGCTATTTCATTCATCCGAGCTATAACTATAGCATTTACATGATGAAACTACTTTAACACGGAAACTCCTGTATACCATGTAATTAGGTCATATTGAAGGGAAAGAATATTTTTTCCAACTGGATTATATCATATTCAAAGCTGGAGTAGCACAGTTGTAGTTTATTCCAACAGAGCGAAAAATGTCCAGACCAGGGATCGAACCCGGATACTTTCGCTCTGTTGGAATAAACTACAACTGTGCTACTCCAGCTTTGAATATGATATAATCCAGTTGGAAAAAATATTCTTTCCCTTCATTATGACCTAATTACATGGTATACAGGAGTTTCCGTGTTAAAGTAGTTTCATCATGTAAATGCTATAGTTATAGCTCGGATGAATGAAATAGCGCTGCAGTTCGCAGCCAAGTCCAACTAATAAGAGTGAATTATGTCAGCCACGTATCGGTCCGGATAGCCTAACAGGTAAGGCATTGGCACGGCACGCCAAGTATCCGGGTTCGATCCCTGGTCTGGACATTTTTCGCTCTGTTGGAATAAACTACAACTGTGCTACTCCAGCTTTGAATATGATATAATCCAATTGGAAAAAATATTCTTTCCCTTCATTATTCCTTTTCACCCTTAATTCTAATATCTATGATAGATTACTTATTTCACAGTTTATGAAATAAATACTGTTTAGACAGGCAGGGGTAAGGGCTATAAAGATATAATACTTGAGGAGAAGGAGTTTTGAAAACAACATTGTGTAGTAGGTAAATATTATTTTGGATGGATGGAAGTAGAGAAAAGTCAATTTCAATTGAATCTCCTCCCGTTAAAATCTTGGCGAGTGAGTTACAGGTAAGCTCCCCATTAAAACCTTCACACACCCCTCTCTACTAAGGAGTTAGTGATTAATTCAACATTCTTCAAAAGAACAGAAATCAACAGTACAATCAACACTTTTCCATAAAATATTATGATATATGATATTTTGTAACATAATATTTGCTACATACAATTAATGCATAATTTAAGAATTTGACATCTTGAAATTCCAACTTAATTATTCAGAATATTAATTTTTACAATTTAATATTAAAAATCTATTCATTATGTAATCAGTAACAGTTATTATAGTTGGCATTGCAATTTAAAAAAATACTAACAATAAGTGCTATTTGAAATGTATATAAATAAAATTATGAGGTTAATGGTAAGTAAAAGAGACAGACAACTGGTATTAGCTAAATATAGAGTACAAGCACCAGTAGTCAGCCAGTTATACCAGAAGAAAAAATGCCCGATCTCAAATCCCCCCCCCCCCAAAAAAAAAATAAATAAATAAATAAATAAATAAAAAAAATAAAGCAAAGTGTAAGGATTCCGAGCATTGGAAAATTGTATTTAATTTGGAACTTAAAGTTTATAAATGAGGACATCAGAAGCCAAGGGGTATAAGTGACAAAATTGAACTAAGTGCACAGACGACCTGGAAATATGCTTTTTTCTTTTCGGGTAAAGAAATATAAGAAATTTTCTAATTATGTGTTGTGTTTTGGAGATCAACTACTTTTTCCGAATAATGATCAATATTGATTAATTATAAATTTAAAGAAAATTGCACTCTACTTTTTTCACATTTATTGAAATAAGAGTTCAAAGACCACTGTAAAACAAGCAGCAGTTTCCTATTTCAATTCAGTCAATTATTATTGATATTCAAATTTAACATCAATTACCTTTGAACTCAATTTACTCCAAATCGAAATTTTGTCACTTGTACCCCTTGGCTTCTGATGTCCTCAAATATTATCTCACTATGACCAACTATTGGATATCAATTTCTGTGAATATCACACATACACAATTTATTTACATCACTAGTATATCACCGTCCTCAAAAATGATGGAATGCTGATCTGCATTTTATTTTCATAAAACATCATACAAAAGAACAGTATAAAGATTTCGTCATTGAAAGGTTTGTATTGTAGAAAAGTACATTTTAAAAATGAGAAATGATTTCTACAAATACAGATGAGGATATATTTTTTACTCCATATTCGATTTCTGAAATAGTTCAACGATCAATAAAGGCTCCTATTCTAATCTTTAGAATTGAGAAATAAAAAATAAGTGAACATTACATGTTGGCAGAATCATAATCTTTATCCTTAGTTTTATTAATGCAAAAATGCATTTCAAGCTACGCTTAACATCACCAGCAATAACTTTGAAACACTTTATATATGTACTTTATTCTTAACAAATAAAAATATATTCTCTATTTAACATTTAATTGTAATGAAGAAAAAAAACAAAAACATGTCATAATGCATGGTGATAAAATAAACCCAATAGACAACATTCTCGTGATGCTGCAATAAATTACTTTTTTTTGCTTATAAAAATAAAGTACATTGCATGTATTTTTTTTATATAGAGAAATTAACTTGCAAATGAAAAACAGGTGTCGATGCAGGTTTTTATTCTTGGGGCCCATTTTGTGAAAAGTACAAGTTATATATTTTTAATTTTACTATATTTTTGTGAAAAATAACATTTTGTAACGAAAGTTGAAATCCAGTTATTTAAATTCAAACGAAGAATTTATTGACAAAACTTCTTTAAATCCCATTGCTAAAGTTTCTGTTTTTCGTGAGCTGGTTTTATTTATAATTTACACATTTTAAAACAGTTTTTATGAAAAAGAATGTTACGAAGGGACCTATTTTATTAAATTTATTATTGTGAAGGGGTCCATTTTATTAAATTTATTTTTGTGAAGGGGTCCATTTTATTAAATCTATTTTTGTGAAGGGGCCTATTTTATTAAATAGATTTTTGTGAAAGGGCCCTAAATAGGCCCCAAATTTTTATTGGATCGACCCCTGAAAAATCCATCCAAAGAGTCATGAGTCTGGATATTTTTTATTATTTCTTATTTAAATTAACAATGGAAGTAATCAAATTACCATCATTTAGAAGAAATTTCATAAAAAAAACCTTTAAAATGTAAATATAAAAATGGAAATAGTTAGTGTGGATACATCTACAAATAAAGAGCTTTCTTTTTAAAAATAAAAATTTTAAAATACATCATTTTTTAATACTTTAAAGACAAAAAAATAGAATAGATTATACAAATACACAGACAGCATATTTTATACACTAGTGGTAACTTATCAACAAAAAAATATTGAGCCTCACCAGTGGCCGAGAGGTTATGCTCTCGAAGCTGGTAGACGGGAGGTGCTGGGTTCGAACACAATCGTACCCGACAGCCTAATCGGTCGGAGTTTTCATGGATTTCTTTGAACCATGGATTTCAATGCGTAAATACGGGTTAGGTTCCCTTAGAAAGAACCCCCACAAAGGGCACTCCCCCTGGGTCTATATCCCTCGAGTAGATAATTAACCGTCAAATCAAAAGTCAACCCAATAAAAATATTGAAACAGTAGAAAACATTCCAAACTTCAAACTTAAACATTTGTTGGACGTTACTGGAACTTTGGATTAGAGAATAAATTACTGTATATACTCGTAAATGAGTCGAAAAATTTTAGACAAAATTTAGGAGTTGAAAATGGGGGTTCGACTTATACACAAGAAAGTAAAATAAATATATAAAATAAATATTCTCCGATAATCGGCGAACGGGCAAGTCCTTTAAGTAATCACATGAGAGATAAAAGCGAACAACGGTCATTTCCCTGTGATCGGCAAAAAAAAGCTCAACAATAATGTCCCTGTAATTGTTCTGCATCTATTTTCTCTTGGGACAGAATTCCCTCCAATACAGGGACATTCCTTTTAACATTTTAATACCCTTTTTAAAAAGAGTTCAACATGAGAATGCTTCTAGATATCTTTCTTAAAAGTCCTAAAATACAAAGTAGTACTATATTTTAGTAGTCTAAGAAGTTGTTTACCCTTGTAAATGAGGCTTGAATAGATTTCAAAGTAGTTTAATGTTCTTCGGTTTTACATAATTATACAGTTTTAAACGTCGAATTTAAAAAAAAAAGTCTGATTAGAAATGTAAAAATGTTTACCAATTTCATGAAAATTTATTAATTTTTCTTATCCTCGATTGCAAATCATTTTTCAACATACTACCAGAAATGTGGTTCTACTTATACACGAAAATTCAATTTTTTTCAAAATTTCGCTTAAGAATTTGGGGGGGTGGACTTATACACGAGTATATACAATAAGCACAAATGTTAATCACATAAATATTGCAGAATTCACAACTGAAAAAAAACATAACTTACATATTTGGAAAAATACTGATTCACTTCAATAATATAATGCACTTCGATAATATGATGGACTTCAATAACACTATTCAAATATATTTGGAATACAAAGGAAGGACTTCCTGAATTTCTCAACCAGACCATCTAAAAACAGAAATTTAAAAATAATACAATAATAGACAACAATAAAAAATTAAATTTGTTATTAACATCTTTATGAATTAAAAAACGTATGAGATTATCAAACATACCACAGGGCTTGAAATTCAAATTTTCCCAGGAGGGGAGTCTCCCTCCCAACATTTATAAATAGAGAGGAGTTGGAGGGGCCAAAAAATATCTTTAGACCCCTCTATTTTCTTAAGTGCCACTTCAAGATAATACAGACATAACAAAATACCATTAAAATAAATT
Organism: Maratus speciosus; assembly: GCA_963932465.1. NCBI lineage: Eukaryota > Metazoa > Arthropoda > Arachnida > Araneae > Salticidae > Maratus > Maratus speciosus. The sequence continues at coordinate 3,282,828 of OZ010787.1, forward strand.
AAATCCAATGTATATCGAAAATGATTATTTTTATTAAAAAATAAAGGAAAATAATCAAGTTTTATGTATACCACATCTATTTTTTAACTTTTTATTATTATTTTTTTAAATGATCAAATATATATGACTATGGGCACTTAACAATTGGATTGTTAAATGAATTTCTGAATTTAGATTTTATTCAATTTTTGATGCTGATTTTTTTTTTTTTTTTTTTTTTTAGAAAACTTTGCAAAATCTGACGTGTTTTCATTGTTAACTACTCACATAAACAATGCATATCGCATATCGGCGGTATGGTATTGTGAACATGGTCACTTCCCCAGTAGCAGAATTTTCTGTGTCCATCTGCAGCAAACTAAAATTTATCTGCGACAAGACAATGCTGAAGCAAGCTACTATTATAAGAACTTATAATAACCATAAAATAACCAAAAATTGCATTTTACAAAGAAAATCTAATAAACACAATAACTCTTAAAACAAAGTAAATTTTTAATGATTTTTTTCAGCCCAGAATTTATTGTTAAGCTGGTAGATTAATCATAAAATAATCTGCAGCATTGCACAGTTTCTGCTATGGGGGTCACTTCTGAACAAGATTGTTTTATTATATCCTTAATGGAATTAAAATTAAAACTGGAATCCCTAGTATTTTCATTAATTGAACTAGGTTCTATGAATTGATATTTTAAACCCAGGTCCAAAGTTTAAAAAACAAAACCATCAATTCATTTCTTCTATTACACAAAAAATGCTTGATTTTAAAATGTCCTAATTTTAGTGAATTGACAAGATCAACTTGAAGTTTGTTATTTCTAAATATATTTATTTGGAGTTCCCCATTTTTTTTTTTTTCGTGCACTACATGATCTAATCTCAAATTTTGTTTAGTGCTGAGCCTATCCCTATTTGATAGGATGCAACATTACATTTGGTGGACGTTACTGCCCTTTCAGTTATTTCCTTTTCGGTCACGGGAAATGAAATCTTGAAATATGTAAATCGGTCATAGAAGAAAATTCTGGATTCCGTCAATCCTTCAAGGGATAAAGTATCGTGAAGTTCGCCAATCAGTCATGGAAAAATATCACGGAATTCGCCAATCAGTCACTGGAAAATATCGTGAAATTAGTCGGTAGCGGAGAAAAATCACGAAATCTTTCAGTCGGACACAAGGAGAAAAATTGTGAATATCGTCAATATGTCACAAGAACAAACAAGGAAATTCGCCAATCGGTCGCAGACTGAAATCGCAAAATTCGTCTAACCGTTTCGGGAAGGGGAGGATATATTTCTTCAGTGTGTCACAGGAAAAAAAAAACTAACTTTGTTAATCGGCCACAGGAAAATATAACAAAATTTGGCAATTGGTCACAGAAAAGTATTATAAAATTTTAGTTGGTCAAGGACAAAAACTCTAAATTTGCCAGTTGGTCGCGGGAAAATATCACGGAAAAAATGTCGTTAAATGTTTGCTGGAAAATTTCACAGAATTCATCATTCAGCAAAGGAAAAATATTGCGAAATTTGTAGATTGGTCATGGGAAAGTATTGAGAAGTTCATCAATGTGTTATGGGAAAATATCGTGAATTTGTTCTGGTTGCAAAAAAAAAAAAAAAAATCACGAAAATTTTCAGTCGGAAATAAGGAAAAAATTGTGAATTTTGTCAATATGTAGCAAGAACAAACGAAAATTTGTCAATTGGTCATGGAATAAAATTGTGAAATCCATCTGTTGGTTTCAGGAAAAAATCAATAACTCGTCGATCTGTCGCGGGGGGACACCGTATTGCTAAGCATACTAAATTGGTCAATGAAAAAAATCATGAAATTCGTCAGCCTTTGCAGGAAAATATAACAGAATCTGCCATTCGGTTGCGGTAAAATATTGTGAATCTCTTAAGGCTGTTCTCAACTGTTCTGCTCAACAACCGCAAAACGTTTTGACACATTTACAAATTCATTTTTGAACGGAAAGATATAAAATGGGAAAGGCATGACCCTGGAAGCGATTTGGAATCTAATATAGCACAAAATTAGCACTCGCCAGGCGTTGAGTAACACCTAAAACGTGGCGATTAACTTTAATGTCCTCACTTGCCAAACTCAATGGGCACCACTCGCCAAACGCGATGGTTGAAAGATCGATGCCAGGGACGAAAGGGGTGAAATTCGTTCGGAATTTACGGCGTCCAAATCGGCGATTCTCCTGAACGTAAGAAAAGAAAGTAGCAGTAGTGATTCTGTCTCGAATTTTCCGAAAATTTAAGGCACTCGGTTCCGAAAAAAAAAAAAAAAAAGGTCATCAGTCCGAAAATTCGGACATAAAAGTATCGCTAATTTCGATATAGTCGTCGAAAAAAATCAATTCCGTCAACCGTTCGTAGAAAAAAAAATCAACAATTCCGTCAAAGAATCGCAGAAAAACGTGAATTTCGTCCAAGGACCACGTAAAAAACATGAATTACGTCAAAACATCGCAGAAAAAGGGAAATTTCGTGAAAAGACCGCGGAGGAAATGAAACTTTCGTGACAAGATTGTTGAAAAACGCAAATTTCGTCAAAAAATCGTGGAAGAAACACAAATTTCGTGCAAAGACCGTGGAAAAAACGCAAATTTCGACAAAGAATCGCGAAAAAAACGACAAAATTCTTCAAAGTATCGCAGAAAACGCAAATTTTGCGAAAAGATCGTCTAAAAACGCAAATTTCGTCAAAAAAACTTGAAAAAAAAATGCAGATTTTTTTCAAAGAATGGTGGAACCCCCCCCCCCCCCCCACAAATTTCGTTAAAAAATTACAAAAAAAAAAAAAAAGAAAAAAAAAACCGAAGATTTTGTGAAAAGATCGCGGAAAAAATGCAGATTTCGTCAAAAGATCGTAAAAAAACGCAGATTTTGCAAAAAGTCACGAAAACACGTGAATTTCGTCAAAAGATCGTGAAATTCGTTAAATGGTCGCAGAAAAATGCATATTAGTTAGTGCCACCTTTCTGAAAATTTCTTGTGAATTTATTTCATTGCAATTAATAGTAAAAATAATTTTTTTCAGTTGAGTGTAATCATATCGAATGGTAAGTAATATATATTAGTAAATTACAAGGTTGATAGTTAGAAAAAACACAATTTTGTATGGAGCGTACATAACTTTGTTACTGGCCAGTGGTTAAAAAAACTGACCAGTGAAAAAAATCAGTGTACTGGCCAATGGGTAAAAATGTTAACTTTGACCTATAGAATCTAACTGTGTTTTTCATTTTTTGGTCAATCAATTACCTATTGAGTTATAAGCGATTTTGATCATGTGACAAAGACGTTTTTTCCCCTTTCTCGAGCGGTTTTTCTCCTTTCACAATGAAATTCAGTTCAAAACGTCCACTTTGACACTATTTTCTGAAAGATCTATTGCATTTGCAAAAAAAAAAAAAAAAAGGAAAACAAAAGCTTGATGACATGGTTTTTGAACAACAACACCTGCTAGTTTCATGCATTTCCAAACAAAAATGAATCAAAACTTAAAAAGTAGCCCTTTTAGATTTGAGAACAGTCTCAAGACGGTCGCAGAAAAAATCCGTGACATTTTTCAATTGGATGCAAGGAAAAAATCCTGAATTTCGTCAGTCGCTCGAGGGAGAATATGGAATTCGTCAGTCATTCGGAAAGAAAAATCACAAAATTTTTCAGTTGGACACAATGACAACAATTGCGAATTTCGTCAATATGTCGTAAGCAGTTAAATTCGCCAATCGCCCGTGGAAAAAAAAAAAAATTGTCAATTGGTTGCGGAAGAAAAAAAAAATCGTGAGATCCGTCAATTGTTCACGGAGAAAAATCAAGAAAATTTTCAGTCAAATGCAGAAAAATTATGGTGAATTTTGCCAATTTGTAGTAACAAGAAATGTTAAATTTGCTGATTGATCGCGATAAATGTCACGAAATTTGTGTCAGTCGGCAGTCCTATCGTCGTTTAAATCCTGCCATTTTTGGGCGATAATTCAGCCATCCCAGTTTGTGCCATAACGTACTGGTACCAAATGATTGGAAAAAAGAACTTTTAAATGATGTATATAAAGTTTGATTAGGGGTTGTTCATCTACATATCAAAACGAACCCAAACTTAGCTTTTTTTCAATAACAATTCCCAAGTTTGACACAATAAATAGATTCTGCACATCTGTACCCTTCAATTTTCAACAGAAATCCGCGTTCAAACCATTTGTATAAAAGAGAGATTCAAGAGAGGTGGGTATGTGGGGGGGGGGGGGGGATTCATAATGAGCAAACGGTAAATACATAAATAGAGATTAAATTTTTTCAAACGGTAAAGCAGAAATTCATTTTTAAAAATATAAGTAAATTGCGAAAGTACAGCCATAAAAAAAAAAAAAAAAAAAAAAAAAAAAAGAAAAAAAAAATAGCCATAAATGTATAAAAATACTGAGATTAAAAAATCAAAATAATGAAAATATTTGTTTTTTAAAATATAAATTGTAAATTATTTCAAAAATAAGGCTTGGTTTTTAATCCAATACATAAAAATATTGGAAATATCAAAATGAATAAATAAATCAAATTTTAAATGATAAATTACTAGTTTTAAAAATGGGTTTTTTAAAGCATACAAAATTTTACAAAATGCTAATTTAACACCAAAAAAAATAGTATACATAAAAATTATAACAAAAAAAAATGTTGAACTATCAAAATAAAGCAACAATTTATATTTTTAGATAAATTGTTAAATTATTTTCAAAAATAGTGTTATAAAAGCATGACAATTTAATAAAAAATGCTTCCACCAATAATTTAGCACTAGTAAAAAAAAAAAGATAAACATAAACATTCTAATAAAAATATATTGAAAATATAAAAATAAAGCAATTAAAATCAAAATAATAAAAGTTGGTACAATCTGGTATAAAAACATGTGCAGCTCAAACTTTTTTTATTTTTATTTTATTTTATTTTATTTTTTTTTTTTTTTTACAAATAACATTTGGAATGCCGATTTCTATTGAAAATTCCTTTATTAGGATTTTCTTTCTTTCTTTGTTTAATCTCTGTATTTTCAAAAAAAAAATTAATCCTAAAGTTGCAATAAATGACCAATTAGTAATTTAGTTCATATCACAATTCACCGAACAGCGTCACGAGGACACTTCGTTCTCGGAAAGTCGCCGACCCGGAAGACCCGTGGTTGTCAGAACACTACAGTTGTCAGGATTGAGTATCGCCCACAAAAATTGGCAAAAAAAAAAAAAAAAAAAAAAAAAAAAGCAGTCATCTCAGGACATACTCAAGGATAGCCAAAACTTACAAAATACATTTGCTGATAGAGCAGAAAAAATTTGTAAATTCCATCCTTTGGTTGCGGGTGAGTATCACGAAGTTTGTCAACTGGTCATATGAAAAAAGTATTTAAAAAAAATCTTCAGTCAGTTGGGGAAAAAAAGCTCGAAATTCCGGTTGTACAGAAAACACAGGGAAATTCATCCACCGAGTGTACATGAAATAAAGGTTGTGGCAGCAAAAGAAAAAAAAAAGTTAATTTCACCAATCAGTAGAAATAAAATATCACAAAATTTGTCAATCGATTACAGAAATAAAGTTCTGAAAATCATCTTTCAGTCGTTGAAAAAAATAGTGAAATTCACCAGTCTATCGTTTGAAAAAAAAACGAGAAATCCATGTTAGCTGGCGATTGACAACCATTTTTGGAAATCTATTTACTTGGCCCAGTTAACAGGTAAGTCCCTGCATTTTAACAAATTATTTAAACATCTATAAACAGGGGACAGGAATCACATCATTCTACTCGCCACTGGCGAATGGATTTTCTGACTAGGCAAGTGAATTTTTAGGCAAATTTATAAATTGCAGGGTAGAGTTTGGTAGAACAAAAAATTGTTTATATTTTGTTAGCCATATTTTGCATTTCTGCCATTTTCCAAAATGTAAACATAGTATTAAGTTCTACTCCACACTAAACTTTTGTCTGTTGCTTAAATTTCTTAGGTTTATATGAAAGGAAAAAAGAAAGAAGAAACATAGAAAAAAAATAAAGAAAATTTTAGTATGAAACTTCATTGTAGTAATGAATTATATTTGTAATTGTGAAATTTTGTCCTAACTTTTTTCAACGGTACATTGCATCTAGCTGGCTGGTAAAATAAATCCGTTACTGGTAAGAGATGTGTTTGTCGTTTGCAAAATAAATTAGCTTTTTTTTTTTTTTTTTTTTTTTTTTTTTTTTTTTTTTTTCCCAAGCGTGCTAAAATGCCATTTTTGAAAATGATCGCTATTCTGAAACTCAGCGATAAACCTTATCGTGGTTACTTTTAAAACTAAAGTGATTTTATTAAACAACATTTCTTCGCAGTTTTGTAGTACTCATGATCGATTTCAATAACAACATTTCCAGCGCATTACATACAAAAACAATTGAAAATTTAAAACATGTTATCAATAAAACAGGCCCCTTCACAAAATCGCCGATAAAAAAATACTTTTCATTGATTATTTCTATTAAAATGTTTAATATTTAAACAAAATAAACTCACCATAAAGGAAAATTTTAATAGAAGGATTTAAAGAAATTATTTGCGATTTGTTTCGACTTTGAGAAATTGCACTTCATTTTTCGTGACAAAATGTTTCCAATAAATAAATAAATTATAAATTTCATAAAAATAACTTTTACTTTTCACAAAATGGTCCTCAAGAAAAAAACCTGTATCAACACATGATTACAAATTTATCCGACTATTGTTTTGAGGATTGCTTGTTTGTTTACATAATGTTTTCAAAACGTGTAACATGCGTGTCATGTTGGCATTTTTGCCACTGACATCTACGAATTATTTAAAATTTCTATTCAATGACAAATAGTATAAAAATAGAGTACTAGTAAAGCACTTACCTTTCACATTTACAGCGAGAAAACCACATGCTTGCCATGTGCCGCTCGATTCAAAACACAGCGGCCGCCGCCATTGAAATTTCACCGATTTTATCTTACCGTTGCCACGCTTCACTATTATAAAGTTATACGAGTAACATGGCATAAAAGAGATAGGAAACCAGTGGCGCATTAGCAAATCATAATATTCTGGTGTCAAATGATTACCGCCGGCGCATATATTAGTAGCATTTGAACAATCATCATATGTCGGATAGTTCATGGATAACATTATTTAACGCTTTTGCAGGGCCACGGTTTTCTATCGTCTGTCATACATTCTACTGGCACCACTTATGCGATATAACTTTATTTTGCCATTAAATACATATCGCAATGTTACATAAAAATTGATGTACTTGACAATCATGATAAATTTGACATCCGTTGGTGACTTTCCTGGCAAATCTGTGTTTGCTGGGCAGTTATATGAATTATGAGACTAAATTAGTCACACGAAGACATTCGCAAGGTAATATTAAACCTATGGGAGCTTTCTTGACAAATATCTTGCTTGCATTTTATTACTTTTAAAATTTGTTTTCTTTTTTTTTTTTTTTTTTTTTTTTTTTTTTTTTTTTTTTATGGTATACCTGAGATCAATATCGAATGCTGTGCTTTTGTGCTTTTTCGGGTTTGGTTGCATTTTTTGCTTTTAATATTCGGACACTTTCATTTTTGAAAAACTGATTGGAACCTATTTTGAAATTTAAAGTATTCTCATAAAAAAAATATGCAAACAAATTCGAAAAATTAAAAACGCACAATGTTGGATATAGACCTCAGATATCATAAAAGTAAGTATTGAAATTCCAGCAAGAATTCTGAAAAGAACGCTCCCATAGGTTTAATATTAGCGTGCAAATGTTTTCGCATGAGACTACACTAGTCATGCGAAGACATTGGAACGCTAATGTTAAATCTATGGCGGCGTTCTTTTTACAGTTTCTCGCTTGCAATTTAATAGTTTTAAATGATTTCTTTTTTGGCTTAGAATTGCTGACGTTGAATTCTAACAGGATTAGTGTTTACCTTTTCTATTTTCGTTATTTTGGTTTTCTATTTTTATTACAGTTTTTATTTTTTATTTTTTTATTTTTTTTATTTTTCCGGCTGCGAGACATTTTTATTCATATTTCATATATATACATATAATTAATCAACAAATAAAAATTTCATTTGGTGCCCCCTTCGCCTTTCGTTCTGGCGCCAGGGGCGCATGCCCTCTTTGCACCGCTCTAGTTTCGGCCCTTTGTGTTATTTGAACACTCTCATTTTCAAATGTAATACGGCCTTTCAAAAATAAGGCTATTTTGGGAAGTATCAGGCTTTATACCTCTAGATGATCCAGATATCTGCTTTATTCAGGATAAGGATATTCCGTCGAAACAGGATGCTAATAATCCTACAACAGTGCCATCAAAAAGAAAAAAAATATTGTTAAATAGCCTGTAGAAATTATTATTTTTAAAATACATTTTTCCATTTAGTTTAAGCAGTCATATTGGGTACCTTACTTTGTGTTGGGAAAGTGGAGTTGAATAAAACAGGTGATCAATGCGAAAACAAAAGTGTTTATATGGTCTACTATCATAAATAAATTGGTATTTCATTTGATAAATTGTATCACTGAGATCATTAAACAGATATACTTTCAAAACAGTACATGTTATAGAAGATTAGAATATTCCACAAAGTATATTTTCAACAACCAAAGTAAGTTTTTTTCTGTTTGAGCTTTAAAGCAATTAATAGATAATCTTAAAATTTTTACATATTTTTGCATGCTAAAATGATATAATCTCTTGTTATATTTATTGATATTAGTGGAAAAAATATTGACAATATTTTTTTAAACTAATCTTTTAAATAGTTTTATGAAACCAGTGATCTCAAATATTTTATTGACAGAATTTTTAAATTTTACAAGAGAAAATGCGTAACATTAGTTAGTTAAATATTCTGTTGTCGTTTTTATTGTAGCTATTTCATAAGGTAAAAGTATTTCTTACATAAAAGATATTTACTTTTTGAGTTCCCCCTTTTATATGGAACTACAATCCAATGTTTGCTATCTTTAAAATATTAAAACATATGTTATCAATAATTAGTAAATAAAATGTATCATTGTAAGTGTGGAATAAAATATGTTTTTCGCAAATTTTCATACCTATCCCATTGATACCTTGAAAAATATGTATGCATTATAAAAATTATAAAAATTATAAAATTATTAAAATTAAACAAGAATTCTTTCTTAATTGAAACTATCGTGAAAATAAGTTACTAAATATTGAAGTATTCTTTAAAACAATGCTTTGAAGTTAACATTGTATACACTTAAAGTTACTGTTTAAATATGGAAATTGTAATAAAATACACCCAATTCAACGTATGAAAGATTCAACCCAATTCAACGTTTTATTATGTAATTAGGTGTAAGTGCCTGCGAAAAGTTATGATAAAAATTTAAAAAAAAAAATTATGGAATTTTGTATAAATTCCTTATTGAAATTATGAAATATATTAAATGAAAAGATAGACGTTGTAAAACTTGATTGATGAGTCATGTCGAGGCTGTTGTTATACCATCAGGTTATTGTACATTTTGCAAATTTAATAATGTTGTTTAAAAAATTACATGATTGATTTGTTCTCAGGCTTGTGTGGGTGAAACTTCCGGTGCTCTAAATGTTCGAATTAACAATCATAGATCAAATGCCAATAATGATGATTTACAATATCCTTCTTTTGAAATTTTACATTTTAAATTGCATACTTTTAGTAACATTTTGATTGAAATTCTCCCACATGTTGAAAATCAAAATGAACGTTTAAAAATAGAAAATGACTTCATTTTAAAGCACAGGGCTTTGTATCCTTATGGCCTAAATACAGTGTTAAATGCTTATAATATATGTTATCCAGTAAATTAAATTGTTTAGTGCCAGATGTGTAGATTTGTAATATTGAAAAAGATTTTATTGTAAATTGCAGTATTAAAACTGTAAAGAAAGCGGTTTTCACTCTTAAGCTTAAAACTTTAAATAGGATTAGAAAAGCTTGTAAAATTTTTAAATTTTCTAATTTGCATTTTAAGGACCTGCTTTGTGACTTTATTAATTTCAGATTAAAGAATTTTTCAGATTCTAAGACGGACATGGTTTTCTTTACTTTGAATTTTCAACAAAAGTCTTTCGATAATTTTAAAATTAAAGATTTTTTGAAATACTATGACATTTTTTCCCTCTTAGAGATATTGATATTGCTGTTGCTCATAAATATAGCGTTCCTCTTAGTAAAAAAATGTTCAATTATAGATCTCTAGCTTTTTCTGATGAAATTCCTGAAATATGTAAATGTGATACAGATTTCTTGGATTTTATAGATGATTTCCATAAACATGTTATTACTGGAAACTTAAATATTATACAGAGCAAAAATTTACATTTTATGATGGGATTGGGTACTAAGTTTAGATTGAATAAAACAATTAGTAAGAAAACAGATATTCAGATTTTTCAGAGGGACTTGAAAAAATTCATTATGCAATTGTGTTACAAATTTAACACCCCCTTTGAATATTTTTCTGAATGGGAGTGGCATATATTGAAGGAATTTGATTTTTTTTTGTTAATAAGGATTTGAATAGTAAGGATTATGTTTATCATAGTCTTAGCAAAGAATATATAAATTATATTCAATTTTGACATAAGAATTTTGTAATAGTACCTGTGGACAAAGCGGCTTCAAATTATGCAATTATATTAAAGCTCTTTTATATTGACAAAGTTAAAAATGAGTTAAATAATAGTAAATTTTATAAGGAATGTAAATTAAATCACACTGTTATTGTTAACAAATTTAATGCTTACACCAAAAAGGCTAGAAAGACGTATCCATATAATTTTGCTATTAATAATTAACATTCTTTTCCATTTTTTGTTTTTGAATCCTAAATTTCACAAAACGCCTATTAAATTCAGATTCATATGTTGTAATTCAAGAGGCATTGGTAAAAGTTTAAATGTTAAGTTACAGGAGTTTTTGATGCGTATTTATGGTTTTTTGAAGTTTAAGTATAGAAATACTAGTTATTTTTGGTGTATTGACAATAATAATGAGGTTTTAAATAAAGTTAATAAAACGCCCATAACGCCTACTAATTTGTATACCTTTTATTTTGAAAATCTTTTTTCTAATATACCTATAGATTTACTTTATGATACATTGAAAAATATATTTGATTTATTTTGCATTGAGGAGGAGTTAGGAATTAAAAGAGATTTTTTCTTGAGTTTATGTAATTTCTGTTCCCTTAATAATTTTATTACATTCAATAGTTCGCTTTTTTACCAGGTATGTGGCATTGGGATGAGTACCAATTTTTCGAGTTATGCTGCTAATCTTTTTCTTTTTTATTATGAATTCAACTATGTTTTAAACAGTAATAACAGTTTTGCAGTTTTAAGGTATATCGATGACTTAATAGTATTCGATGACAAACTTTTGGTATCGATTAACGATATCTATCCTCCATGTTTAAAGTTAAATAAGGATTCTGTTGATAGTTTACATGTTAATTTTTTTCGATTTAGATTTATTATTAAACACGTTCACGCCGGCACGGTGGGTCACACTCGACTGTCTCAGAGTTTTCATGTCTCCGGCTTTTTGAATACCACTGTTATTTTAGAGAAAATGTTGTTCCTTTAAATCGCCGAATTATTCTAATTAAATAAAACAACATTTTCTCTATTAAAACACTGGTATCCAAAAAGCCGGAGACATCCCGTTATAACGGGAGAATGGAAGTGACACAAGCGAATCTTTTTGGGGCACAAACCAGCACAAACGAATGCCGTAATACAATTTAGATTTTCTTGATGGGTCGGTGCCAGTGAAATGATCGTTCTGTGTTGAAAAAATGGAAAATTCGTTATATCGAGGGAACCAGAATGGCTCAAACGAAACTTTTTGCGGCACAAACCGATATTTACATGGGACTAAAAATTTACGTATTTCATTTCGTGACATGTAGTTATTTGCGATTTTCATAAGTGATTTTCTTTATTTGACCTTCAATTGTAAAAATTCGTTATAACGAGAGAACGGAAGTGGCACAAACAAAACTTTTTGCGGCACAAATTAACACAAACGTAGCAAAAACGAATGCCGTAATACAATTTTTATTTTGTTGATGGGGCGGCGCCACTAAAATGGTCGTTCTGTGTGGAAATAGTGGAAAATTCGCTATATCGAGGGAACCAGAATGGCACAAACGAAACTTTTTGCGGAACAAACCGACATTTACATGGGACTAAAGATTTACGTATTTCCTTTCGTGACATGTATTTATATACAATTTTCATAAGTGATTTTCTTTATTTGACCTTGAATTATAAAAATTCGTTATAACGAGAGAACGGAAGTGGCACAAACGAAACTTTTTGCGGCACAAACCAGCAGAAACGAGTGCAGTAATAAAATTTTGATTTCATTGATGGGGCGGGGCTGTCGTTTCACTGGCCCCGCCCATTGTGTTCGTTATAGGGTCATTCCATACAAAATGAGCAAATCACCTGTGGCAGACATGTCACAGATTTTAAAGAAAATCATTTTGTAAGTAGATCATATCTATTTATGAGTAAATGTAAAATAATAGATTTTAGGATTGTTTATTTAAGTATTAAAATTTATATTAAAAGTGGATGCAAAATCGTGGTTTTGGCTACATGCTTGAAGTTTCAATTTTGGTTATTAGCCTTAAGTATGCAAAGACTATATTAAAAATTATTTATAATTAGGAATGAATAATAAGTAACAGATTGACGTAAGTTACTAATTGTATTTTTATTCCTTAATGAGAAAAAAATTATTTTTGAAAAAATTTGAGGGAAAAATGCAACGTTTCTATTGAGATGAAGGACACCTCCTACAGTATCAAAATTGCTTGACGTTATAGCTAAAAGTATATATATTAAATATTTAAACTTTCATTCTTGCCTTTTTTATTTCTTAATGAGAAAAAAAATAAGTAGTAAAAAATGTTGAGGATAAAATGCAATATTTTCTATCACTTGTTTCGACGTGAAAGAAAGCTTTTTTTAAACTTTTAATTCTTTTGATATTATAGATTACAGTGTGTATTTTAGATATAAAAAAATTTTATACTTGCTTTCAGTTTATTTTTTCCTCATGAAGATTTTTAATTAAAGTAGAAAAAAAAAAGCTCAATTGAACAGAAAATTATATATTAATACCTAAACCCACATACAGAAAATAGATGGCAGCACTAAATTTTTTCATCTTGAAATCGTGCAATATTTTAAGAAACGCGCGTGAATTTAGAAAAAAATAGCTCATGGAATGTAGTTAATATTGCCTTTTTTAACCCAATTTTGTGACGTTAGGAATCAAAAAGGCATGCTTGAAATTTTTTTAGCAGATTATGGACTTATTGACCTTTATGTCTGTGCAATAACTGTAATGTGGGACATTTCCTTCATTATTTTTTTTACCTATCAATAAGAGGAAAAATTACGATTTTGTCATTTTTTTAAAAGTTTCTAAATTTTTTTAAAAGTGAAGGAAATACATGGCAACTTAAAAACTTCAGTAATTCGATCTTAATATGTAAAACTACATCAGGCATTAATTTCTCAGATGTTTTTGAATTCCTTTAATTTTTATTACGTTTTTAATTTTCTCAAAATTTGCAAATTTTCAATTTTTACAACCAATTAAAGAATAATAATGGTGTTACCAGATTATTATTGCTCAATAAATAAGAAGATAATTTTTCAGAGTTTACATTATTAAAAAAAATATTCATTTCAGTTAAATAGTTTTCAAGATACAGAACTTCAAACCTGCAACTTTGGACGATTGCACACATGCCATTCTTTATCACAAGTTTTTTAAATGTGTAAAACTGCTAAAATAATTTATTTTTTGTGAAGATATTTTGCAGAGCTCTATTTGAATATGAATTGACCCTGTATATCAAATTTTATTAAAATCTGTTACTATGTGGCCACGACTTTTTTTAAATTTTTGCTCATTTTACGTGGAATGACTCAATAATAAATCAGAGTTTTAAATCGAAATTTTAAAAATACCCTTAATTTTACATTTCGATTACATTTTCTTTATTTTTTTTTACAATGTTTTGTACTTATCATGTTCTGTATATTTAGGGTATGCTTTGCATTTTATATTTTTGTGTATACTTTGTATCTTACGGGTTTTTTTTTAATAATATATAAATGACTAGATACAAGATAAAATCACTCTCCATCTAAATAGCCACACTGGATACCATAATTAGAAGGTATCGCAGTTGACAGACCACACAATGCGATTCTCATTTTACAAAAAAATATAATAAAAAAAAAAAGGAGAGAGAGATAAAAACAGGATGCAAAGATACAAAGAGGAGGATGGGTTTCTCCACCCCCCCCCCACCCCAATACCCTTTCTTGTATGATAATGACAAACTAAGGCAGATGTCAGACGAGCGATTCTGAAAAGCAACCATATCGACGCTCTCTCTTGAGAGTATACGAATCTTCTGGTCCTTTCAGACGAGCGCCCATAAATCGTTGCGGTAAAAATTCGTAAAAGCTTCACGTCGAGGCTTGGCGTTTCCCCCAACTCGCTGCCAGCTGGTAGCATGCTCAAGTCTTTTGTTTCTTCTATGTTGTCCAGACGAACCGTAGTTTTGACACTGACTTTAATTTTCTTTATCAGTGATTCGTAAGTTGTTGGTTCTGGTTGCGTATCGAATTTTTTTCGCTTGAATTTAAAATGGATTTAATACACGTGAATTAACTAATTTTTGAAATACAAAAGCGTCCAATATTGTTGGACACATGATGCTTACATTATATAAAGATAAAAATTAAAATATAATAGCTTGGTTAAAGGCATCCTTGATTTAAAAAAAAAAAAAAAAAAGAAAAATCAGAAAAATCTAAAGAAGATTAGGAAGTTATCAATAAATTTTATTAATTAATTTTGTTTTATATAAACAAACAAGTTGGAAATTGCTCGTCAAACGTGGCAAATGAAGTGCATTCGTAATATAACTAGTTTTATAAATATTTTTTGCACCGAATTGTACTGAATGTATATTTGAGTGCACTTCATAAGTGCATATAAATTTCATTCTGTTCGAAAGGCTGTAACATCTTTAAAATACACTTGCAATAATTTTTTTCCCATTGGCTGTAATGTAACGGAAGATTTTGACTGCCTCAGTCATTAATCTATACATCCGATTTACATAAAATTTGAAACGATTCGACAAGATTTTTCAAAGTTTATATATTTAAAATTTCCGACCATTCGGAAGGCTGTAACATCATTAAAATGCGCTTGCAATAATTTTTTCCCATTGGCCGTAATCTAACGAAAAACTTTTGACTATCCCTGTAATTAAACTATACATCCGATTTTCATAAAATTTTAAATGACTCGACAAATTTTTGCAACAATTATATATTCAAAATTTCAGGCTATTCGGTTGGGTAGTTTTTGCTCTGTTATATGCGGACAGACGGACTGAACGACGACTATAGATGCTACGTATTTATATAATATTACGAACGCACCTAAAAAACAAGTTAACGTTTTATAAGAAAAGTATTTAAATAGTAAAGTATTATTATAAGGAAAAATTGAATGTAATCTTTATCAAATACTAATATTAATAATACTATTCTGTCCTAGTATTTACTAAATTAAATTCAGGGGTAATTACAGGGGGTTTTCTTTGCGGTGTGGGGGGTGAAGGAGGCATTTTGCGAAAAGTAAATGCTAAAGTTTTCCTTTCGGGGGAACTTGTTTTCTTTGCAAATTACAGATTTTTAAACCTAACAATATTAAAATAATTAATTAATAGTATGTTTTTATGGAATAGAATTTTGTGAAAGGGCCTGTTTTATAATTACGATTTTTGAGAAGAGGCCTGTTTTATTAAATGGATTTTTTTGACGGGGCCCTAAATAGGCGGCAAATGTTGCATCTCTTAATAATAATGAATTATTAATAATAATTCTTTGAAATTAAAATCATTACAAGTTATATCTGGTTTTGAAAATCCGGTATGGGAAATGAGACAGCAAAACAGAGCCTCTGTGGTCATATCCGGTACCGGTTCTATTTACTGCGAGCATGTAGTTTAGAAAATACTGTAATTTATTTATTTTTTAGCTCACAGGCTATCAAAGCTTGAGAACTAATGTGCCCGCCGGTTCTGTATGTACGTAACGCGATAACTCTTGATGGAAACATCCGATTTGCTTCAATTTTTTTTTCTAGTTTCATTCTGATAAGGCGCTTCCCTGATTAGTTTTGGGGATTCATTGGTTAAGTATAAAGCGGGACAACGGGGGGGCTAATCCCAACTTTAATTTAGATAAATGTTTTTTTATGCAGAATTATCCGATTTGCTTCAAAAAATATGTCTACGTTCATTCCGATTAAGCTCTCCTCTGATTAGTTTTGGGGGTTCATTGGTTAATTATAAAGGAGTAAAAGAGGAGGGGGTCAAGACTCCCCTTTAATTTAGATATATGGGTTTTTCATGCATAATTATTCGATTTGCTCCAAATTTGGTATACCGGTTTATTGTGTTAAGGAGCTTCCCTGATTAGAGTTGGAGGTTCATTAGTTAAGTATAAATCGGGAAAAGAGGGCTAGCTCCCCCCCCCCCTTTAAATTAGATAAATATGTTTTTCATGCGGTATTATTCGATTTGATCCAAATTTGGTACACCGGTTTATTATGTGAAGGAACTACCTTGATTAGGTTGGGAGGTTTATTGGTTAAGTATAAAGGGGGTAACGGATGATAGTTCCCCTTTAATTTAGATAAATGGGTTTTTCATGCAGAATTATTCGATTTGCTTCAAATTTGATAAACCGTTTTATTCTGATATAGCGTTTCCTTCATTAGATTTGGAGGTTTATTGATTAAGTATAAAAGGAGGAAAAGGGGGGGGGGGGCACGTCCTCTTCCCTTAATTTAGATCAATGGGTTTTCATGCAGAATTATTTTAATTTTTTTTTTCTAGGTTCATACTGATAAGGAGGTTTCCTGATTAGATTTGGAGGTTCGTTGGTTAAGTATAAAGGGGAAAACGGGGGCTAATCTCCTTTCACTTATTTTTGGAGGGGCATTTTTCTTTGAAATAAGAGTATAATATACAATTTGTGTGAATAGCCTATGAGCTCAATGCCATCAGTTTAACTGGGCACATTTCTTTTTATTTATTTATTTATTTATTTTTGAAAAATACTGTAATTTTTAGTTTATTTACTTGTAAAAGTATGTATACCATACCTGCCAAGTTTTACGCTTTTTCTCTCACCACTATTTTTTAACATATAAATTTGTCTTATTTAATCATCAAAAACCTAAGATTAAATACGTCTAATTTTTCCGATCAAAAATAGTGGTACAGAAAAAGCGTATAAGTTAAAATTTATGGTATATAATATTCTTTCAAAAGGCTTTTAATTGTAGGAAAATGATGGTTAAGAAAATAGCCATTTTTGTAAAAGTTGTGTCTTGCTATCTGCATAGGATTTTTGCTAGGGTCGGGTCGTGAACTGTATCAGAATAAACTATCTGGGTTTGACCTCGGACAAACTTTAAGCTTTTTTACATTTGAGCTGAAAATAGTAGTCCCTGTAAACCCTTAAGTGTACTATTTTACGCTAAGCGTAGTAATTCAATATATATATATATAAATGTTTTGTAGAGATAAGAATTACTGAAACCTCGTTAAAAGGAAAGCTATCTTCTTTGCTATTTTTGAAGCAAATATAGTTAAGTTTGGTAAAGTGGCCGTTCCGTTTTCTTTCCTTTCTTTTTTTTTTTTCTTTTGTAAAATTTTGTCTACAGCAAAGTTAATTTTCTATCTACTACTTAAAATAGGATGAACCCAGTACCGTCTGTGTATATTTCTTTTTTCTAATTTCTTGAATAACTAATATAAAATTACAAAATCATTTATTCTCTGCAGAAGATTCATTTTGCTTATTGAAAACATTGAATGGAAATCATTCTGTTGCGGCGATAAATAATGTCGTCTGCTCTGTGTGGTGGGAACGGTACATAGATCGCTCGTGTGACCGGGATAGCGCAGGTGTTTATTTTTCTTGTTGAAACCACAAGCGATCAAAAAGTCGGTCGTCTGACATTTGCCTAACCCTTCAGCCAACGAGAAGCACATTGTTAATAAATGCGAGGATGGTGACCAAGATCATGCAATGAAAAGGAAAAGAACAAGAATTTGCATCTAGGTCAAAGTGCGACCAATGGCGATTCGATAGAAAAAGTAGCATTTTCATACGAAGACGCGCCCTCAGGAGCCAGCGCTGACAAAAAAAAAATCATGCGTCGAAGATTCATTCTTCTGGCAGCAGAGAAGCTGAGAAGTGCCTTTACTTTTTTGCCTAGCAAGGCAGCCTTCTTTTCTGTTAAGGCACCTCTGCGAATTTCTCTGGACAGATCCTGAGAAAGCAGTAAAACATTATGGGCTGCCCGTCTAATGCTTCATCCAGAAAGGGCCCGGTCTAATGCATCCAGGAAAGGGCCCGGCTTAATGCTTCATGCAAAAAGTTCTCTGAAAAGTGTATTATTGTGACAAAGCTCTGGAGAATATGTGCTGAGTGACAATTTAAAAAAAAGGTTTCATGCGCTCATTGAATCTACTAAATCTACAATGGGCGAGCTGCATATTTTCATCTTAAATTTCCCTGGATGGTCAAGAAATGTTTAATATAGATTTTATTCGATTAATACAAATTTTAAAATAATAATAAAATATAAGTGATAATTTTAAAATTATATTTTGCCATAAATGAGAGTGCGGCATATTTGCCTTTATGATATATAAATCGTGTGGTGTGATATTTAAGATCATTAAAAAATTTTTTGTTTAAGTTATAAAATAAAATTTAAATGTTCAATAAAAATAACGTTAAGAAATGTAAATAAAAAATATATGACCAATCAATAATCTGGATAAATTTCTACATCTGCTTATAATTATTATTCTTGCATAAAACAAATAAACAAGTATTAAGACTAAAATGTATCTATTGCTTTTCTTGTTTGTTACAATATGTCTTTATTTTATTTTCTAGCCAAATGCCTCAATAGATTCAGGATTTAATTTTCTAACTAATTTTGCGGATGCCTTGTGTCGGGTTCAATCGATAATTTTCGAACCTACCTATCTCTTTTAATCGGTGTTTCACAACGCCGCAATTAAGTTAGGGAATTTTGTACTAGCCTCGTTCACTGCTTGTATTCAATGATTGGGACGGTTCATTTTCGGCCCATCAAAAAAGCATAGGGTATGGATTCACCATTATAATAAAAATTTAAAGAAATGCGCAAAAAATGAGTGGAAATGCTAAAAAAGAGCCCTAGGGTCCCAATAAATGTATGAGGGTGTTCAGCCGGGAAGAGGAGTCCAAGACTCAACTTTGAAGTTATTCTTTGAGAGGGTGACACAATCAGGAGGCGAAAAATGTTCGGTTCACAAAATATTCAAGGGCCACAGGCCGGGCACTAGGAGGCCAGGTTCAGAATTGGAATATAGAAACGGAGGAAAAGGGATTGATGTGGATAATGGGGCCCCAAAAACGAAGATCGGATTAAAAGGGGTCAATTTATTGCACAGAAACTTCAAGCTGCCCTGTACAGGGCCTCAGAGGAGGTCCAGGCTCTTAACTTGAATGTAGAAATGGGGAATAACGAAATGGAGAAAAGCCCCCAAAACGCAGAAGATCTGATAAAAAGGAGGCAAGTTATTAACAATTTAAGGGCATAAAAACTTAAAGAAGCGCGGGTCTTAAAAAATAAAAAAAATGAGCATCAGGTACATCAGGATCTGCCTCCGACTATCCTCACCAAATTTTCAGAATTTTACATGCGGTAGATTTCGTTAGCCATTGCAGACACACAGAAAGAACGAAAGTTTATTTTATTAGTATATATATCAACTGTTCAAATATTTCAGTTAAAACAATTGTGTCGAATTCATTGTTATAGGTTAAAACACATCTTTGGTTTGGATGCATCAGGATTCTCATTCTAATTATAAGCGCATATTTTCGATTAATGTACTTTTAAGTCTTTTCTAAAAAGTTGTAAAAGAAAAAGGAAATACTTATGAATATGTCAAAGTATTAATGAATACATTTTATGCAGTTCTTAATATTATTTTTTGTTTTATATGTGTATGCGCTTATTAATACAAAATATATAAAAAGAAAACAAATTCTTTTAAATTTTAATTTTTAGCGCCAACGAGTTAATTATTTGTCTTTAAAGTAAAAAAAAAAAAAAAAAAAAAATAATAATAATAATAATAAAAGTTTATTCATTGGATGCAACGATCGGAAAAGCTTCCTGTATATGCTGTCGTCTCAACTGTATTCTTGAGAGATGAGAAAGGTTTGAAAAATCTGAACTGCGTGGTAAAATTAAGTAAACATTTTTTGAGTATGATTAAATATTGCGCTTTGATTTCAAACCTCTTTATTATCTTGAACCAACATCATACAACACATCCTCTACTATTTTCAACCTTTTATCTCGCAACATTATGAACGATTTTTTTCTAAAATTACTGTTACGTCTGACAGAGAAATGACTCAATGAACCTTAATAACACTCTATAATCTAAAAAATCTGCGAGTGAAATAATAACTGCAGCATAACAAATAAATCATTAAAGGTTTATTTGTTGATAACGCAAGTTGTTAAATACATTACGGTTCTACAATTTTAATTAACAAGTTTATTTGATACCGCTTCTCTATTATTTTATAAAATGTCAAAAATAAAAAAAATAAATATCGTATAAATGTTTTAGTATGTTTTTCACAGTTTCCACTTTTGTTCGAAATTATACTCAGAATTTACCTAATTTATATCTTGGTATCTCGAAAGTATTTAATTTCATTTTTTTCTTTTCCTATTTTATTTTAGATTTATATTCTCTGATCCATTTTTATATACAGATTGCAATTAACATTACCGAAACGGTCATGTCACACTAAAATTCAAATGTCTTTTTTAGCATAGTGTTGCTAAAACTAAATCTGCCGTTATTTAATGCTATCTTGTTTATAGCATCAAGTTATAATGAAATGTGATAGGTTTCTAAAGTGTTTCAGAAATATTCTAGTGATAAAAAGCCAAAAATTAACATACAACACTTTATTGAAATATCAAAGGCATGCACATGTAATAAACATACTTTATCATAAGCAATCGTTACATCAATTCGCTACAATACACATATTTTTAACTTTTTCATAATAAACATCTATTAATACATAGTAAATACTATTCAGTAACTTCTTTAAATGCAATGTCAGTTTACTTTCAGTTATACAAAATACAGTAATGAAAATTCACATTTTGAATCGTTGACTCTTATTTTTTTTAACTACCCTTAATGTGTAATGTAATTTTTTCCTGTAGTTCTTTTATATAAATACAAAACTGCACTAGGTGATATATATTATTTAGTATAAATATAAGATAACTCTATATGAAAATATATATTAATTTTATAATAATATAGAACCATCTCGTAAAATATTTTTATTTAAGCGTTTTGAATGTGTTATTTGCAATTTCTGAACATTTATACGTATTGTTGTTTTCACTTTTTCATATACTTTAGGTTGTTCTCTAAAGTTTTAAAGGTGATTAACTTAATAACGAATACTTAATAAAAACGCAAAATTAATTATTTTGAACTTTTTTTGAAATTGTACAATCAACATTTATTTTTTTATGTTTTGATGGTCAATAATTATTTCAGTATGAATGATTTGTAAACTTTGTCAAAAAATACAAAGTTCTATTTAATCCATTTAAAACTTAAAATATACCAAATTGTAAAGATAGAAGTTTTATGTTATTTTGTTATAGGTGAACGTATGGCCATTGTTATAAGAACATGCCATTTTTGGAGATAAATTGTTAAATCAATAATATACTTAAGACAACACCATTAAAAGAAACTAGCATTTACTGGCGACAAAAACTGACGAACTATAAAAAGTAGATGCATAATGTTTTTTTATAAAACAGCCATAAAGCATTTATCCAAAAAATAAAGCATATATTTTATAATATTTATTACATTTTCAGTATTCTTGTCTTTGTAATTTATTCGAAATTTGATTTTATAATATGCGTGTTAAGATATACAATTAAAATAATATATTATTTACCAACATAGTATGTCAAATTTAAAAAATGGGGATATAAATTGGAATACTATACATACATATATAGATAAATAATTTAGATATGAATTTAATAAATTTTCTACCCCTTCCTTTATGTTTGTAAAAATACACTTCTACAGCACCATCTGAAATTGTATAATCATCTAGCTACAAAAAATAGTAATAGGTGGACTTTAAAATATACATT
Organism: Maratus speciosus; assembly: GCA_963932465.1. Taxonomy (NCBI): domain Eukaryota; kingdom Metazoa; phylum Arthropoda; class Arachnida; order Araneae; family Salticidae; genus Maratus; species Maratus speciosus. The sequence goes on from OZ010787.1 coordinate 3,305,266, forward strand.
TAGAAAATTTTTTAACTGTTTGTCTAAAAAAAATTATTTTTTAATGTTTTAATGAAAAGAACTACTTCACAGAATAAAATATATAACATTGTAGGAGAAAAATTAGCTTTACCTTTTCATGCGAATTACACACTGTTAAAAATTTCGGTAAATAACACAGATAAAAAAACCCGAGACTCTCTGTAAATGTACACTAGTTCTCGGTTAAATGCATGCAATTGAGTTTCTCGGTCATCATTTTACAGACATTTCCCTTTTCTTATATCAAATTAGTTGTAGGAATTTCCATGTCTTTATTTAAAAATATTTTTATCTTTGTTATAACCTGTAATTCAAAATAAACACTTTTAAAATTCTTTTATAATTTTATTAAAAAATTTAAAGGAGAAAATTTGGTTTAAAACTTTTTAAAATTAAAAATTAGAATATTGTAGAAAGGGAAAATTCATCTCTGCGAGGTAAGAGGGGCTTTTATCGTTAACCACTTTGCAGTTCTTTCATTCGCCATGTGCATAAAGCTCGATAATACTAAAAGTAAATTAAAAGTATTTCCCTGTTAAATTGTAAAAGACATCCTTTGCACAAGTAGGAAGAGCTCCTATAGCACAGGCAGTAAGATGTTCGTCTCCAACCCAGCAAGACTGGGATCAAATCCCGGGCTGGTAAAAATTAAATGGTACAGCAGTTCAAATTCACTTGAAAAATTCTAATTCTTTGAAATTCAAAAATCCATCAATTTCTAAAAAAAAAATTAAATTATTATCATTAAAAATAAATTTACAGAGTCTTGTGTACTTTTATCAATGTAAATTTACAGAGTCTACTGAAAATTTACCAAATCATTTCTCATTTATTTAACAAAATCTCTGTAATTTTACATAAGACTTAAGATAATGGATTAGCAGTAGATTATCTGTAATTTCACAGCAAAATTTTTAATAACAGTGCATATTTATAACTAATACGTGTATAAGAGAACTTTCATTAAATTAATATATCTCTTGTTAAATATATCCAAGCATCGCAATTATCCACAGTTGCATATTAGTATAAAATAATAAATTATTTTTGGAAAATTATTTAAAAGCAATATGGCACATTTACATACTGGACAAAAATACATGATAAAATACTCACAGATACATCAATAGAAGCTGTATGACAACAAATATTCACATATAATATTAAATGTGAAAGCGTTATTTAGCGATAACGGATGATGAGAATTTCGCAATTTTATTTTTGCATTTTTATCAAATTAAAAAGGGGAGTTTACTTGATAAATTTAGGTTTTCCTTGATTTAACCGTTTCCTTCATCTGACCGTACGAAGTTGGAAGTAACAAATTAAACACTATTTAAAAAAATTATTTTCAATCAAAAAGTGACACAAATTTTTTTTATATATTTTATCTCAAAAATATTTTAAAATAACAAGCATCTAAACTTAAGTGTGACAAAAGAAATTTGTTAATACTTGTTGGAAAAGTGAAGGATTTCGCTTTTTCACATTTCACTAGGAAATAAAAGGCATCTATTTAGCACCTCCAGAAAATTACTTCTTTCGTAGCCCACAAAATAAGACTTATTATAAATGATAACACAATGTACATCAATACGTGGATATTAATCTGAAAAAGAAAAGACTTTTTTTTTTTTTTTTAAGTTTCATCAGTGATACTTTTAGCAACTGCATGGCACATCAGCTAGATGATTGAGTTGTTACATTTTCCTTTGAACCATTGTTACTTTTACTGTTAAATGGATCAGTTTAAGGTATGGTTTTGTAACGAAATGCACCTTTCCTGAAGAATCAATTACACAGAACTGATTTTATTGAACATTTTAATTAGTATGCCTCAGGAAGAAATCTCTCACATCTTTTCGCACCGCGTAACAGTTTTTTCTTCTTTTGAATAGAGCCAAAACATTGAACTTTTGGCAGATATATTAACGCAACAATACTATGAAGCTATTCCGGAAACATGAGCAAATAATGACCGCAAGTTTGGACACTTTCTTGATGAAAATTACAGACAAGCATCATCAAAGATATGGACAGATTGTATGAAGAACGAATACAATACAGACGATGAATTCTGAAAAAGAAAACAATTCATAAACACATATTCTACACAAAAATAATGTACTCATTTAAACTTAGAAAGTTATATAAAAAAAGTCAAAAGAAATAAAATAGGTAACAATGAATTTCTTTTTTCTGAAATATTACAAACACATACTTTCAAATGATTATAATGTCAAAAAACTAATGCCTAGAATTTGTATTTGTAATAGGTGGCATGTTGCAACAAATGAAATGCCTTAGGTATCGCACCCTATGAAAAATATGGGGCACGCTATCACGCATAATTATTTTTACAGTAACTGAAATTAAGTATATTTTATTTATTTAAAGCAAAACAAAATCATTGTTCAAATAAAATTTTGTCATTTAAATCGGTTTTAGAAGAATATGTAAAAAGTTTCAGTTATTCTCTAGAGTAATAGCTAGAAAGATCTCTTTCAATATTGTGAATTTTCAAGTTAACTACAGATTTGAAAAACTTAATTTAAATTTAAATCTTTTTTATAAACTAGCGAACCCGCCCGGCGTTGTCCGGGCCCGTAATGAATGAATCTCAAATTTGTATGATTTTATACCTTTAATTTCCCTTTGTCTAACTTATATTTTTAAATATAAAAATCTCAAGAAAAATATTAAATTGAAAGTACGTGCTATTTTGCGTAAGCTATTTTTGGAGTCTATGCGTACCGAAAGCGCGTGGAACTGCGACAAAACACTCAGGTTTTTACTGCTTTTGTGGACAGTTTCAGACATTTTTTTAAAAATATTTCTACCCGTCCGAACGTTTCAAAATTTTTGTGGGAGTTGTAAATCTGGTCTATTTAGATGCTTCGATAAACATTATGTTAAAATAAGGACATTGACTAAAATAAGAAATTAAGAATTTTCTTAAATTACTATTCGAAAATAGTGGTTAGTTCAACCTTCCACTGACAGGGAGCGCAATATGTTCTCTACAAATATTACTCTATGAAACAGTGGTCAAAGGGCTGTTATAACTTACGTGAAAATTTCAAGTCGATCGGTTACTTCGTTTTCCAAATTGTAACAAATTCGCGTTCATTCTCTATTAAAAAATGCGTATCTTTTTCTTTTTAAATGTCGATTTTTTAAAATTTCGAACAAAAAGTTCTGAATCAATTTTTTTTATTTACATACTCTTAATTAGTGTACAAATATAGGCCGAGATGCTAAAGTTTAAAATCTATAAATGCTGTATTTTTAAAATTTTGATTTAAATTTGAACTCCCATTAAAATTTTACCCTGTGGTTTTTATCTACTCTCCAAAATAAAAGCAGGTGTTTTTTAAAGCAGACATAATGTCTGTAACTTTTAATAAGTAGCATATATCTCAGGACTCCCTCAAAAAATGGCACATAAAACGTCAGAAACGCTATTTTTTAAAAAGAAATCTAGCTCCCCCCCCCCTCCCCGGAATTTCATGCACCATTCTTTTTTACACTTTATCTTTTGTGTTATAAACTATCTTAAAGTTTCAAACATATCGCCTTGTTAGATAACCTAATTTTAGCAAAATCGTGTTATGTTAGCTCCACATTCCACCACCAGGGAGCGCACTCTATTCTTAACAAAAGCGTATCTAAAAGAAACTCCTTTACACAACCTATCAGTAGATATATTACTCGAGGGGGTGGCGGTCTTTGTTGAAAGGTATTTGTTGAAATTGCTATTCGGAAATAGTGGTAACTTTACTTTTGTCATATTTATATGGACTAAGTAGTATGTATCTGAGGACTCTGTGAAAAAACCGCACCTGAAACGGTATGAAACGCAAGGGTAAAAAAAAGAAATATTTCGCCCCTCACCCTCCCCCCACCTGCCCGAAATTTCACTCACCATTTTTTATAAAATTTTTCTTGTGTGTTATAAACTATTTTAAAGTTTCAAACAGATCGCTGTGTTAGATTTCCCACTTTAAATGAAATTGCGGTCTCTTAGTTCAACATTCCACCACCAGGGAGCGCACGGTATTTTTAACAAAACTGTATCCGAACGTAACTCCGTTAAACAACCTATCAGTAGATATGTTACTCGAGGGGTTGGCGGTCTTAAACAAAAAATTAAGATATTTTTGAAATTACTTTTCGAAAATAGTGGTATCAAGACTTCTGAAATTTTTATCTCGAATAAGTAACATTTATGCTGTATTTTTAAAAATCGCAAGCCGTTCGGAAGAATACTACTATAAAACGTAACGTGACTACCATTGAAAATACTGCCTTTGTAATTCTCGTCTCACAAATGAGATTTTAGTCCAAGAGCCGATACCACAAAAGCTATATTATCAAGTACAAGAAAAAAAACCTTTATTTTATGGAAGAGTAGACGTAAGGGAATCTAATGATCCATGTCTGCCGGAAGTGAAGTGGTGCATAAGCTAAAAATTAATACCACTAGTGGTTGACTCGTAGGTTTATCATTGTGTTTGTTCTACAAACAAAGATATGAAAACATGGAGGATTGGGAGCAGGAAAACACAATGATAAATCTACGAGTCTACCAATGGTGGTATTAATTTTTTGCTTATGCACCACTTCACTTCCGGAAAACATGGATCATTAGATTCCCCTACTTCTGCTCTTCCATAAAATAAAGGGTTTTTTTTCTTGTGCTTGATAACATAGGTTTTTGTGCTGCCGGCTCTTGGGCTATTTCAAAGGGTGCGTTTTGATTGGACGGTCTTGTCCTACCCTCGCATCGAGGTCCAACTGTAGTCAACGGGTTATTTTTATTTCTACCATCGCATCGATGTGCAATTCTAGTCAATTGGAGGTTATGAGGAAATAAATGCTTTTTTTTAATTAGGCCGTTTGAGGGCTTTTTAATGAGAGTGAGTTACGGTTGCTAATTAATAACTCAACTGTTAATTAAAATTTCAAAATTCTGAAGCTCACGTGCATCATGAGACACTTTGGGCTATCCTCAAACATATTTTGAGCCTCGTACGTTCCGTAAATTTTGCTAGCCATCGCACACAGACAGACATGCAGACTGCAGAGCGATTTGTTCTTTTATTAGTATAGATGTCTAGAAAATCATTGTGCAATTAGCTTTTTTTCAGTCAAAACATACTTTTATATGTATCAATATTTCTGAGTGAATACATAGAGAAGAGCAAGTTCGGTTAATATATATGAATTGGTAATTATTTAAAAATGCAAAAAGGGAAATTTTTTAAAATATGTCAAAAGTTCCGCTTCTTACCCACCAATTATTGTTTGTTTTAGTCATTTCCTGAATGCCGTACACGTTTCCTAAGTTTTAATTTAATCAGAAACTTCAACAATTATAGCCAGTTAAAGTTCTTGAAAAACTTTGATATGTTTCCTGAGCACATATACTCATAGGAAAATTATTACGACCCTAGGAAAAGGTTTTTGACAAACAGATGGAGTTTCCATGCTCACTGTCGCCAAAAGTGGTACAGGAACTTAAAAAATAAAAGTACTGATGCTTTGAAATTTGGACATAAATATAAAAATAGTTTTTTGTCAATGTAATTATTTTATGAGAACTAAACTATTTCTAAGAGCCACAGCATATAATCAATAAAAAAAAATTGTCACTCGATTAACTAACGATATTTGTAGGACTATCAGTGTTTAAAAATGGAACTTAAAAAATATTAGAATTAGAAGAATGCCATTCCAATAGTATAACAAAACTCAAACATTCTTCATAAATCATTAGTTAACCTTTCATTATTTAATACTTGCTGACTCTCCCGAATTTCCCAGGACCGTGATAATAACCTTAAATAACCCTAAAATTTGCTTGATTTTATATCTTTAAATTGATTTTTTAAGATTTTATACTTTTAAACGAAAATCCCAAGTGAACATTTTCATGTTCAATAAACACTAAAAAATAGACAAACATGCTAAATTAACTACGCGCGATGACTAACAACGATTTTTTTGTTGTCTTTGCACGTATATATTCTGTTGTTCAGCTAAAAATATTTACTTGAGAATTGATATAATCCCAAAAACCGACATTTCGTGTTGATAGGTTAAAACCACTTATTAATTCACTGTAAGAACTATTCGTAAACTGTTTTCGAAAATTACAGGCAACAAAAGAAACGTTAGTTTCAGAAATGCTTCTTAAAATCTCAGAAATTCACTACCTTCTGAGGTTAAAGAAACGCTTTGTGAATCATGGGTAACTCGGAAGAAGTTGTATATTTTCGTAAATATTCCTAGTGAATCAAGAAAAATTGCTCATTCCTTCAAAATGAAATATTTCTTTAAAAATGAAATATTCTTACATATGTTCATCTAAATTTACCGTGTATTAAGAAGTTTTCGAAAAATAGTTCACAAATTAGAAATTATGGTGCCCAGCGCGAAAAAAGTTCGACATAAATAGTAGCTAGTTTCTCTACTTTTCGAAAATAACACAACAAGTGAAAATAAAGATTATTATCCAGATAATCAGCACAAAAACCTATCCTGGGGATTTTTAGGTTTATTTCATAGTAAATCAACATGGCTTTAGAGCGTGTAAAACTAAATCAACCATAATCGTAAAAATCAATGTTAAAGCCTAGCGGGGCCATTCCATGAGAAACAAACAAAATGTACCGCACGTGACGCTTACATAGATACCTATATTTATTATCACTAACTTATAAGTTGTTAAAATATAAACTATACACTGAATTTAACAAAAAATCATGCGTTCTCATATTAGTATAGTTGTTTTAATTTGAGGATACAATAGTATTGTTAAAACAGCAATGTAGAAAAGCACACATGATATGGAATGACCCTTTAATAGGTTTTAAAATCTCCACATTTTAAATCCTAGACCTAAGTAATTTGCTCGTTTCAGGGCCATTCCATGATAAACTGACAAAATGTCCTGCGCGTGGCACTTACATAAATGTAGAAATTTAATGCACATTGATTTTGACGAATAAATGTACCTTAGCTGTGGTCGGTTTCTAGAAGTAATTAGTCCAGGCAGATTCTTGAGGAAATCTTAATACTTTAATGTTCTTGATTATGTGGATGAGGTATTTACAGATGAGGAATTTACATTTAGATTAAACATGATAATTATAACTGGCCGGCGGCATTCCGCCTTACTCAGGTCCGTGACCGGGTATTCGGTCGAACAACGAAGTTTCAACACGTCTGCTCTCACGAGCAACCAATAGTCAACTCTATCTTTCTCACAATAGTTTTTGTAAGTTCAGCAGTTTTTTCGTTGACTCAGAGGTTGGGGTGGATCGTCTAGAGCCTCATTTAAAGAATGTGCTGGTCTTTGCAGTGCAGAGTTCAAACTCTGTCACCACAATTCGGCCTACCTGACAGGGCTGGGTCCTCCCAGTCACCCATCTCCTCTATATACCTGACTGGGACTGGACTGCTTTTTCCAGAACGTATAATATACACACAAAAAAATTCACAAACAATATTTAAAACAAAATAATAGTAAAATCAACCACTAAATACTGATGATCAAAAGTTTTCAGTCCTTGACCAATATTTTTAGAGTTAGAAAAATAATAAAGTTTTTCTGCTTGTCACTTGGAAGCAGTTCTTTTCCACAGTTTATTCATAATAGTTATAAAAAAAAGATACCAATAAAACAGAGTTTAAAAAAAAACAAAATAAAAACAAAAAAAAACTTAAAGCATAAGTGTTTCGTCTTAGACAGTAGAAGTCCAAGGCTTCATGTGATCTTGAGCTGTTGAGGTCGTATTTGGACCCTCATGGTGTCCAACTTTGCTTACGTTGTAGCGATCGTTTCTTTTTACTGCAGTAATCTCATAGGGACCAAGAAACTTAGGCTTTAGTTTGGTACCTGTCCCAAACTGTGTTTTTTGAATGGCCACCAAATCACCGAGTTTATAGGTGTTGGCCTTTTTTCGCTTTTTGTTATACGTTTTCACGTTTTCCTGTTGTATTTTTAGTATGTTTTGCTTAGCTATTTCTCTATTCGAATTTCTTTCCGATATGAACGAATTTAATTCCTCATCCTCTAGCAGCGTTTTGATTTGCAGGTCAGTTTTCTGCCGCAATTTCGTTCATGTCAGTAGTTCAAAAGGTGTAAATTTTGTACTCCTCGATACGGTACTATTCATGATACGTTGCACGGGAACGAAAAATTTGTACAATTTAGTGGGGTCTTCTACACTAAATTTTGTTAAAATTGGGATAAGAATTCTATGCATTCGCTCTATTTGACCGTTTCCTCTAGGTATCCCTGTTGTTATGGGAATATGCTCTATGTTCTCTTCCTTACAATATTTCTCAAAATCAGCAGAGGTAAATGCTGGTCCTTTGCCGGTAATGATTCGGGATGGCTTTCCGAAAATATCATGTTATCGGGTTAACTTATCGATGACTTCTTTAGCGGCTGTAGTTTTAACGGGGTATAGCCAAACAAATTTAGTAAATGTGTCCACAACAGTAAAAATATGATTGTAATTTTTATTTGTAGAAGGCATGGGACCAATGTGATCTATATGATAGGTCTCGAGGGGCATATTTTGTTTGGGGATCGGGTTTAACAGACCTTCTCCTTTCCCTTGCTTTTTATTGCAAAGTATACACTCTATGCTTTTGGCAATGACACTTTCAATTTGCTTTCTTAATTGGGGTATAAAATAATTTTCTTTTAAAATAATTTCAGTTTTAGCCACTGCGTAATGACCTTTGTTATGAACATCGCATATTATTTCCTTTTGCATATTGGTAGGAATCATCAGAAGTATTTGTATACGATGTCGTTTCTTATAAAATATTCTGAACTTTCTTTTTTTTCAATTAACTTTTTTATCGCTTGTATGTGTTCGTCTTCTTGTTGTGCATTCTTTATTTTTAAAGTTAATTCATCATATCGGGTAACTATTAGTACTGTATTTCTACTTAATGCGTCTACATGTTTCATTTGGGATCCTGATCGGTGGCAATTTCATAATCAAATTCCTGTAAGCATAGGGCCCATATGGCTACTTTTGGCGTAATGTCTTTTTTGTCCATTGTCTTTTGAAACGCAGAACAATCTGTCACAATTTTAAATTTCGTGTCTAATAAATAATTTCGGAATTTTTTAACCGATTCCATTACCGCGAGTGTTTCCAATTCGTAACTCGAAGATGTAAGTTTTTGTTCTCATCTTCCTGTAATAGGACACTACTAAAACCTATGGCGCTTGCATCGGTGTGCAATTCTAGTCTAGCGCCTCGTCGGAATGTATGCAATACTGGGGCGTTAACTAGTTTTTCTTTAAGAGTCTCAAAAGCCTGTTTTTCGGGGATTCCAAATTTAAATGTATTTCCAGCTTTTAGTAAATCACTTAAAGGTCTCGCTATAGTTGCATAATGTGGGATGTATTTTCTGAAATAAGAAGTTAAACCTAGAAAACTGTGTAATTGTTTAAGGGTGCGGGGTTCAGGAAAATTCTTTACTGCCATAGTTTTGGCTTCCGAGGGCCTTGTAGTTCCGTTTTCAATAATATAGCCTAAAAATTCAATTTTCCGTTTAAGGAATTGGCATTTTGCAAAATTAAATTCAAGTCCGTAATCCGATGCAACTTCTAGGAAGCGTTTCAGTTTTAAAAGCGCTTCTTCTTCAGTCTTCGCAAGTACTATGACATAGTCTAAGTAAATTAATATTACTTTTTCTTTAATTAACTGTTTAAAAACAGCTTGAATATATCTCTGAAAATTCTGCGGGCCAATCGATAATCCGAATGGAAGCTTTAAATATTCGTACTGGGAGTTATGCGTGACAAATGATGTATATTTCCTACACTCCTCTGCTACGTCTATATGAAAAAAACCATTTTTTAAATCCAATGTAGTGAAAACCTTCGCTTCCTCAATATTATCTAAAACGTCCTCTATTCTTGGCAAGGGAAAATTATCTTTAATTATTTTTTTTATTTAAGGGTCTATAGTCTACACATAATCTCCAGGAATTGTCTTCCTTCTTCGCTAATACTATAGGCGATGCATAATTAGAATTACTCTCCGTTATAATTCCCATTTCCAACCATTCTTGTATTTGTTTGTCTACAAATTCCTGTTCTGGATATGCTAATCTACGCGGTCGTTGCGCAATCGGAATATCATCAGTTAATGTAGCATTAATGCATGTAAGCATTGCTGTAAGCATTAATGCATTAATTAATGCTGTGTCCTTAGCCTTGTTTGGCTTATAATTAGTGATCAATTCCGTTAACTCTTTCTTAATAGTGTTGTTTGTAATATGGTTTAGCTCAACTTCCTGAAAATTAATAGAATTAGCTGTCTCAGCTAAATAAATATCTGTGGTTTTCGCTGAGTCTAACTGTGGGACAGAACACTGTTAACTTTCCAACAAACAATTTTTATCAGAGCTTAATTGCATGTTTATTTTTTCACTAAAGTTGCAAGCTGTTTCATTTTGACTAGTTTGTTCCTTTCTCACCAATTCAGCTGCCGCAATCGTTTTTCCTATCGTGGGATTGTTTTGCTTTTCTGACCGCAACATCGCATGAAATCTGGGTGTGACATAGATGACGCGTCTGGTTTTTGTCATGATTGTTTCTTGCGGGAAAGCAGTGACTTAATTCACCCTAACTTCCTTCAATTTTCGTTTCCCTGTAATTTGCAATCCTTTTTCCGACATATTGAAATTTACCTGTTTCAAAAATTTATTTCCTAAAATTATAGAATGGCTCAAATTTTTTACGACGTATAAATCTGCATTCACTGTGTAACCATCAATTTCAATTTTTACGGTCATAAATCCTGTGGGTGTAATTTGGCTACCACCAATACCTGATAAAACCAAGTCATTTTCATGCAATTTAGGGCATCCCAGGGCTGTATAAGTATCGTTGCTACACATATTGACGTCACTTCCTGTATCAATTAAAGCATCCATATTTTTCCCTAAAATCCCCACTCTTTTTATTATTTTATCAACCGGATTTGAGTTATTGCTTACGACAGCATTTGCATTTTTAGGAGAATTATTTGTACACTGGTCAGACCTGTTGCCAGGAGTTTTACACTTCCAGCAGACCGGAATTTCTTTTTTTCTTGGGCAATCCCTGAAACATTGGGAAAGGTCATTGCAATTGAAACAACGGATTTTTGTATTTAAATTCTTTTGGGGGGTATTTGTATAATTTTTCTCATATGGTACGCGACTAATGTCATTTCGATGGAACGCTCTATTATTTTCACTACCTTGACGTTTTCTAAATTCCGTGTTTGTGGGCTTAATTTCAGTTTTCCGTAAGTTAATTCTGGCGGTTTCAAAATCATCCAATTTATTTGTCAATTCCTCTACCCTCGTAATTTTGGGTAGTTCGTCACAAAAGTGTTCCCTCATTTCTAGGGACAATTTTCGCCTAATCTGATCAAAAATTAAAATGTTTTTTAATTCTTCGAACGTTGATATGTGTAATCCCGATGACCATTTATTCAGAAAATTTGCGATTTCAAATGAGAAATCTTTCCATGACTTTGAATTTTTTTTTCTATCCTCTTGAGACCCAAGCTCGCATTTTTCGCACAAATTTTACTATTTTTAGGATTAAGTCTCTTTATGGGGCTAGAAAACTTTATATATAATCATTTATTTTTAAAACTAAAAAATATATTGTGTTTTGGCGTGTCCAATATAATGGACATTGGGTCTTAGTCCTGTAAAAACCATATTATTGAATTACATGATTCTGAATGAAAATTTCTTAATTACAAAATTTTCTTTCATTATAAATGTGTTTTTATCGTTCATACATCACCTTTAAATATTGCACAATTATAGTTTTTTCATTATCAAAGAGAAAAAAGTATTTTTGGATGAGATTTATTTAAAAAGTATAAATCAATTTAGTGATTATTTTTTTCTAAATAAAATTTTAAATAGTTAGTGGCACAGTTATCACAATCGACATTTGGATGCCAAAAGAAAATTAAATCAAACAAAACGCAGTGTTTTTATAATCTTAAATTATTATCTTCAGTTATATTTTCTTTCATTATAAATGCGCTTTTATCGTACATACATGACCTGTAAATATTACACAATTTTTTCATTACCAAAGAGAAAAAGTATTTTTAGATTAAATTTATTTGAAAAGTATAGATCAATTTAGTAACTTTTTAAATAGTTTTTTTAAAGGAATTTTTTAAAAAATCTCACATCAATAAAATTTTTTTCTAAAAAAAAAATTATAAAGTTAATGACACGGTAACCACAAGTGACATTTGCATGCCAAAGGAAATTAAAAAGAAATAAAATGTTGGTCATTTATAATCTTAAATTATTATCTTCAGTTATATTTTCCTTAAATTTTTATTTCTGATTAAATTCGATTAAATTAACTAATTTAATTATAAACAACTTACGAACAGTAAAATAATATAAGAAATTGAATTCATTTTTTGTTGTTAAATGAATATAAAAATACAAGTTGCATTTAATGATTACTAATTTTACATGCTACATAATCTACATAATGCTACTAAATCGCTACATAAGCTTCAAAAACCAGATTTTTAGCGTCAAGTTCCTATTTCTTTCACTACAAAATTTGTTGACATCAGAAGTGTGTTTTTATCGTTTATACGTCACTTTCAAATATAGTATAAATTCAATTTTCACATAATCAAATAGAAAAGAGTATTTTAACTAAGAAACGTGTTGATCTATTTAGTAATAATAATAAAAAATTAATAAAATTTTGCTTTGTTTTTTAACTTTTCTCAACACCAGTAATTTGTTTGTTAGAATAATGATAATAAATAGTGTCACAGCTACCACAATTGGCAAGTAAACGCCAAGAAGAAATTTAAAAGAAATCAAAATTAGTTTATTTAGAATCTTATACCATTATCTTTAATTATATTTTCTTAAAGTTTTTTTCTAATTAAATATGATTAAATTTATTAATTCAGTTATAAATAGTATTACTAACAGAAAAATAAAAACAAAAATAGTTATGAATAAGAATAAAACATAATAAAGGCTTAAATATCTATATTTACCAAATACTGCACCAAAGAAAAAAAAATTACTGAAATCCAAAATTTAACAATGTACTGATTTAGAACAATTTTTACCAGTAAAATTATACATTTTTAAGATAATATTTAAATATTTTTTATTTATTTAAGAATATATATATTATCTACTTCTGTATCTATTGTTTGTTTCAATACTGTGTTGATATTTAAGTAAAAACTAATGTCTCTCTTCAGTATACAAAAAGAGCCTAATATAAATAAAAACAACTGACGAAGACCCAACGTCCAATAGAATGGACATTAAAGAAAAAGTTACTTATTCTCTAAAATATACATTAGATTACTTAAACTGCGATGTCATTTCATTGATACAACACTTAACATTAGATTTATGTAGCATTAATATCAAAATACTTTTAAAAAATATAAAAAAAATAGCATTAAAACTGTCTGCTTACCTTCAACAGACTTTCTCTTTTTCCTGACACTTTCAAATGATTAAAATACTTATTTAGTTGAAATTTTTTTATTATTTCGGCAAACAGATAGCAGCACTATACTATCTAGTATAATGGACAGCAAGTATTTATAAGTTCCAACTGGAATTAAGTATTTTACATAACAAAATAAAAATGTCCAACAGAATGGACGCGGGGTTTCAGGAGGCTATATAAAAAGAATTTTTGCCTGAATTGCTCTGGTGTAAGTTTGAAACGTCTTAAAAGAATTTTCTTTACACAGTCGTAATCACTGGATAGTTCTTCACTTTCACGATTTATGAGACTAACGATATCAAGCGGTAACAGTGCCAAAAGATATGTAACCCATTCATCTTTCTCTATTCCTAAACGCTTCGCTTGCCGTTCGAAAAGGGTTAAGTAGATGCTAATTTCTTCCTCATTATTATATCTATTTAGCAATTTTAGAACATCGGAACCCTTTCCGGCGATTGTAGATATTGAATTATGCAATTGGGTATTTTGTGTTTTCTCCAATTGTAATTTTCTTAACTCAAAATCGCGATTTTCGATTTCTTTTTGTTGCAACAATTTTTCTTTCTCTTCCCTTTCGCTTATAATCCCCGCTAGCAAATTTTTTACTAAATCCTCATTATACCCTTCGGATTTTAAAATTAAATCAGTCAGTTGACTTTTATTAGCACCATCTGGAGGACTTAAACCTAACTCGATTGCCGCAGTAACCAGATCGATCTTTTTAGACCTTATTAAGTTTGCCATAATTATATCTAATCAATTAACACAAAAATAAAATGTCTTAATATAAATCAATAATATATAAGCACCCGATAAATCAAATATATCTATATATATAATAATATTAACAGTTTTCTAAAATAGACTTACTTTGTACCAGATTTTTCCACAAAAAAATAAATATATATATTTTCTTCACAATATAACAATACAAAAAAAATTAATTATTGAATACCAATTTTATAAAAACTTGCTTCCCTCTAAATATTCTCACAGAATATATAATCCTTTCTTTTCACATAAAAAAATAACAAGATAAAAAAATGATATCGTTAAAACACTTTTCTCTGAAAGAAGCCAAAAAATAATCATGTATTAGGAATCTAAGATCATGTATATCATTAGGAAGCAAAAAAAAACCCACCTTCCTGTATTTCCTCTTCGCAGACACGTCTAAGCAAGGTACGACGACCCGCTAGATTTCTTTTATTTAAAAAAGAAATGCAGAACAAAAAAAAATCACTCTGCATAAATAACTTTCCAAAAAAACTTACTAAAAAACTTCACTAAAATAAAAAAAAATATATTCTTTTTCTTCTGGCGTACACACACAAAAACTCACTGTACTGGGAAACAATAAAAAACGCACTTCCCCATTTTATCAGTAGAAAAGAAGAAGCTGAAATTTGGTCAACGTATATTTCTTCTCGTAGAGACTCGAAAATTTTGCCACAATTTTTTATCAGCACTCAGAATTCCAGATGTATTCACAAATGATTCATCTCACAGGAACAGATCTTTTCAAAAAGATGAACACGTAGTTGAAACTTCAACGCGCACAGATAGAAAACACTTGACTCTAAGAACCACTTTTTTTTTCTCCCACATGAGAAAAATTTTCTTCTTTTCAGAGCTATTCACGGAACATTCGATGAAAGCAACTTTTTTTCTTTTCTTTTTCAGAACATCAGAATTTCTTTAGGACATCGGAAAATTTTTCGTACAAGTTCAATCCACACTTTGCACAAGTTCAATCCACACTTTGCATGTAGATATCCCGGTCGAACCCCCAATCTGTAGAAATTTAATGCACATTGATTTTGACGAATAAATGTACCTTAGCTGTGGTCGGTGTCTAGAAGTAATTAGTCCAGGCAGATTCTTGAGGAAATCTTAATAATTTAATGTTCTTGATTATGTGGATGAGGTATTTACAGATGGGGTATTTACATTTAGAGTAAACATGATAATTATAACTGACCGGCGGCATTCCGCCTTACTCAGGTCCGTGACCGGGTATTCGGTCAAATAGCGACGTTTCAACACGTCTGCTCTAACGAGCAACCAACAGTCAACTCTATCTTTCTCACAATAGTTTTTGTAAGTTCAGCAGTTTTTTCGTTGACTCAGAGTTGGGGTGGATCGTCCAGAGCCTTATTTAAAGAATGTGCTGGTCTTTGCAGTGCAGAGTTCAAACTCTGTCACCACATAAATACCTATATCTATTGACTTAACATAAACTATACATTAAAAAAACTATACATTTTCATATTAGCATGGTTGTTTTAATTTGAGAAAAAAATAACACTGTAGAAAAGCATGTAAAAATATGCAGAAAAGCTGTCCTACACGTGATATGGAATGCCGTAGGGAATTGGAATTTCACGTTCTCTTTAAAGAACTTTTAACATTTTTTTTTTTATGATTATTCATTATTTTCTGCTATTATATTTTTTAGTTTAGGTTCCACTGTAGATAGACAGACTAACGAATGGTATATTACATGCTAAATTCGAAAACTTACAGGAATTTTGAGTCCCATAAAAAATAGGAACTTTTTGCGTCCTGTGGAATATTTCTGTGTAGAAAGTCTAGAAGTCCCTGAAAATAAGGATATCCCGCCCGCATTTGTACAATGTACACCTGAAAATACTACCTCAATAGTATATTAAACAAAAACCTAATTTGCAGAACAAATTAAAAAAACAAAATTTATTTCCTAAATTGTTTAAGCCCGAGAAGGGGCATATATTAAGATATTTCATTCAATTCGTTCTACATTTAATGTTAAATTTTTGTAACAAATAAGTTAAACCAATTGAACATTAAAAAATAAAAATGAAATCCATACAATATAATACTTTAAACACCTATATACTTAGATTCCGTTCAAATGAAATCGAAATAAATCTTAGACTTTTTTAAAGTTTTGTATTTTGCATGTATCTTATCATATTATGTATAATCGTCATAAACATAATGCAAAATCTGCAGTACAAATATTTACAACTTAAAAATGGAAAAAGTCTAAGATTTATTTTGATTTCATTTGAACGGAATCTAAGTATATAGGTGTTTAAAGTATTATATTGTATGAATTTCATTTTTATCTTTTAATGTTCAATTGGTTTAACTTATTTGTTACAAAAATTTAACATTAAATGTAGAACGAATTGAATGAAATATCTTAATATATGCCCCTTCTCGGGCTTAAACAATTTAGGAAATAAATTTTGTTTTTTTAATTTGTTCTGCAAATTAGGATTTTGTTTAATATGTCAAGTTTTTTAATAACTACTGAATTCAGACCAAGGCATACTTGGATACTACTACAGGCAGAGCGATTTGCGTTTAATGTATGAAGTCGCTCGCCAGAGGACTCTGATACGCTTCCCAAAACAGAAATTTGACTCTAACCGTAACTACAACGACAAGAACCATTCAAACCGCTCTGGGTAGGGTTCAGAGAATTCCAATGTGTTTACATTTTTTTTTTCCCGTATAGATATGATTCAAAAAGAGTTTAATAAAACTATTAACTCTAATCATCAAATTAAAAAGAAATATATATATTATTTTAACAATTATCGGAATAATAAATGGTTCGACCGGAGAATACTCTACTTCTTTGGTGCGGTTTCAAAAAATCGCCAAATCGGCGCGTTTTTATAAAATCCAAGTTTGCCACTTAATATCAAGTTAATACTAAATACCAAGGTTGCCACTTTGGCGCATTTATCGCCAGGTTGAGGAGTAGAGTATTCTACGATTCACCCCAATAAATAAAAACATGCATAGTCTAAAAACATCAATGTCAAATTTATTTACTATCTTCACTGCTGAAACAATAAAACTAATGGAATTTCTTTTAAATATATTAAAGTACTCATAAAATTCCTTGTAATAATTAATAAATGTAATTTATTAAATAACAAATACCTTACATGATTTAATCAAAATTGCTTGGATAACATAAAATATTGCAACGATATTTAAGTCTGCGATCACCATTTCTTTCTCTGATTAAAAATAAGAATATTTAATGTTTAAGGAAGATCGTGTTTTTCTTTTTTTAACCATTTGGAAAAATGGTTATTGTTCTCGTCAGGATGGGAAATCAAAAGCATATCTGAAGGTTTTTATTGGTTTAATCCGCATTTTATTCGTTTTCTGATTGGTCTATACAGTAATCTGCATTTCCCTTTACTTTCAACAGAGATAGACAATAGAGTGTTGCCACTATGACAAAAAAGTAATAAAAACTACAAAAAAAATTAATAACTCAGAAACAAATTGAGATACAGCTTTCAAACAAATTGCATTTAAAGGTAAATTTTTTTCTCTATACGACGGTGTAAAAAGTAATATTGTGGGATGTTTAGAAGTTTAAGAATGAAATTTCATTTAAAATGGCTTGTCATATTTTTTGGAAATCTGACGATGGAAAAGTCTTTTCCCGAACAGCCAATTAAATGCTTGGATAATACATAGGTTTCAGGTGGATAATACGTACGAGTGGCAGGCGATTTTTGTCGCTTAGAATTTTTACGTGTAATAACACTATTAAGGTTTAATTCATGGCGTACGTAATGTATGATCAACTCTGTGCGATTTTTTGTCTTAAATTTTAGCCTTCGAAAATTTTCCAAATGGTCGTTGTAATTTGATAAGTTGCTTTTTTTTTTTAGTTCGGACAATATCAAAAACAAACATTTTACGGGTAACAATAAATTCGTCAAAAATAACTGCTTCAAGCCAGGTATGAGAACTGTAGTTTGATAAAAAACAAATTTTAATTTTAAAACGTGTCTATGAAACACAAGCCATTTTTATGTAAATACGGGACATTCAAAAAAGAATAACAGAATGAACCAAACGATCAAGTAAACATTAAGTAATTTAGCTAATCTTAAAAGTATGTGAACACTAAAATACTACAATCTGTGTAAAATATCCTTTTAAATCGAAGGAAATTGAAGAACATAAGTATTTAATTTATTATTCTGAAAATGCGATCAATGATTCGGAAACTTGGACGATGAGAAACTAGCCGCTATCTGGGCAGGGTATAAATGTAAACAAAAAAGAGCACGTTGTGATGTTTTGGTTCAGGGTTTGAAGCTGAATCCGACTTAACTTTTTCGACGGTTTTCTGCGAAATGCGTGAGCCGTATATATCATAGTAGGCTATGATTCAGACGAACACATTTCAAAATTAATGGAGGGTATATCATCATCAGGCTTTGATTTGTGCGATATCGCATCACAATTTGTGATGCAATTTACCTATGTATAATTCAAAATGTTTCACCAGTGCAGTAATGCAGGTTGCTGTAGTTTGGTCAAAAAATTACAATCTGAACTTTAAAAAAATCTGCTTGAAAATGTCATTTTTATTTCCACTATGACGCCATATTCATCTTCTTTTTAATTCTTAAAAAAAAACTATTTCAGTTTCATGTTTCACGTGAAAATCATTCAACTAAATATAGGCAAATTATTATTACGGCTTTTGAATTATTTACAACAATGAAGGAAAAAAAGTTAAATTTTATTAGAAAATGTCCTTTGATTCTCAATGAAAAAAGCGAAATTTGGAATTATTAAGAAAAATATTTGAATAATGTAAATAAAAATTAGCCCATGTTACTATTTAGATTATAATCCCCTTATATGCAAAGGCATTTTATGATCCGTTTTGACCCTGACGTCAGGCAAATGTTTTCACACTTAGAATTTATAATATTATTAGAATTAGCAAAGAATTAAAAATGAGTGGTATCAGGGACAAAAAGGTGGGAAGAAAAAATGAAAAAGTTATCATCTCCATAGGTTTTTCTATGTTAAATTAACATTGAGAAGTGACACTGGAAATAAATAAGTATTGCGCTGCCGCGCAATACTTAAATAATACTCCAAACGTACAAGAGCAATATTAGTCTATTGCGATTAATTATGCGTAATGACAAATTATGAGAGCCTATGGCGTCAAAACAATATTTAATTTTGAAATTTAAATATAATTAATGTCAGCCATTATATCGCTCATCCGCAAAAAAAAAGTGTCACAACTCCCAAAAATTCATTTTTTTGTTTTATTCTACTAACAGGTGTGGTTTGCTACAGGAAAAGCTTCATAAGTGTAGTTATCAGGAAAGTCGCTTTATTACGTTATATGTCCATTTGTGACAACAGAAGGGGAGCAAATTGCGTGGAAAGGTAAAATTTCTTAACCCTCCAAACCTCATCAACGTCTTCATTCCTAAGGGTTTTTCTCTTTTATGCACCTTTTTGCTGCTACATGCAGAGCTAAGAGCTATAATTTCATTTTACAGTAAAAACATGCGAATCTTCTTTTGCCTCCTCTGTGAAATTTACTTATGTCGAGATGTGTCACTTTTCTTGCGGGTGAGCGAATATGTGAGACGTGTGACTGCGTTGTTTCACATGCATTTTATACTACTCGAAATTACTTTCTTTCAATATTTGGGAAATTGCGTAGCCCAATGACTGAGAATATTAATTACTGCAACATAAAATAGTTCCTGCATGAGTCTATTTTTTTATTACTATTTATTAACCGGTTATATTATCTCAGGGCTCATGATGACCGTAGTGGATAAAATTATATTATTCATAACACTATTTAAAAAACCTCTTTGCGGAGGAATTTTGGAGGGGAAAGCGGGGAAACATTTTTGCTTTCACTGTAATTGCTACTTTGAAGATTCCAATTAATAAAAATTAAACTGTTTCTGTCTTTTTGTAGTAGGCTTCTAAATTTTATTACGTGAAAATTCGATAAATACTGATCAAATATTATGACATATTAAATTTAAATCGTAAGAAGTTAGATAAGTGTGAGTGAAAGATAATCCGAAAGGATGATTTCGAAGTTTGGAAACGTCTGAAAAAAAGGATTTTAACTAAAACTATTTGATTTTCTAAAATTTGTGTTTTATTGCACTATCTAAATTTTATTCTTCTTCTAACTTGTTTGGATACAGTTCACAATTTCTTGTGCATATTTACAGACATTTACGAATTTTATAGTTTTCTTTCAAATAATTATATATATTACGTCTCGTTAAGAATTTTAAATTTAATAAGACATTTAAAATCAGAAATTTAGTAAAATAAAAACGAAACACAGTAAAAAAATTAATACAGTAGACTTTTCGAGCTCTATACAAGACACATACGGGGAAATCCAAACTGAAGCAGTTGTTTATAAATGTTCCGCATAGAATATACGTCACAGCAGGACCACATATTCAGCTGGGATTGTGTTGGTGTTGTTTATGACGGCCAATTATCGACATGTGGGATATGGGCAAGAAGGGGGAATTGACCGCCATGGGGGTCTTTCAAAGGGAACCTAACCCGTATTTACGCAAGGAAATCCAAGGTTCGAAGAAAACCACGGAGAACTCCGAACGGTAAAATTATATTATTCATAACACTATTTAAAAAACCTCTTTGCGGAGGAATTTTGGAGGGGAAAGCGGGGAAACATTTTTGCTTTCACCGTAATTGCTACTTTGAAGATTCCAATTAATAAAAATTAAACTGTTTCTGTCTTTTTGTAGTAAGCTTCTAAATTTTATTACGTGAAAATTCGATAAAAAGTGATCAAATATTATGACATATTAAATTTAAATCGTAAGAAGGTAGACAAGTGTGAGTGAAAGATAATCCGAAAGGATGATTTCGAAGCTTGGAAACGTCTGAAAAAAAGGATTTGATAAATTGACTTAATAAAATAGTCCAATCTTGAACGCCAGATTCACCTTTGTTTATTATATAAAAACATGGAAACATTTAAAATGCTTCATTTAAAACACATTACTACATAGGTGTGATAAAAAATATACAAACGTTTTTTTAAATTAAAAACACTAGATGTTAAAATGATAAAAAGCTACTCCGAGCGCTTTCGGCTAACCTTAAGCCTTTGCCAAGCAGAAGAGAATTGACTGATAAAGACACTCGACGCTCGATGTTCACTGCTACAGATTGACCGGAAACTCTCTTCAGGAAGCCCGCAGGTGGTCGTATCCATTAAACTGAAGGAGGGAAAGGTAGAGAAAGCTCAATCCTCCGAGAGACCGAACTCTCCAGTAATATTAAGTAAATTAAACCAGATACGCGGAATTTGGTATGATAATACGTCATTACAACAATTTTCTGCTTGCGTTAAAATTTCCAAAGACTCTAAAATAGCACAACTATTAAAATCAGAAGCCTGGATAATGACTTTTGCTCTATTGAAAAGGATGTCAATATCTTTAGTTTGAAACAGCCTTGAGAGGGCGGTAGCCGGTCTATTCTTATTAATATCCTGCATATGTTCTTTAACTCTTGTTTGGAATTTTCTTGTGGTCATACCAATGTAATTGAATATTTTATTTGTTTCTTTACTTCTGTATGGGGGGATATAAACTCCTGACTTATTTTCCATACTAATAGGATCAACTCTTTTTTGCACAAGATTAAGTAATTTTGTGTTATCTCTAGCTATTAACGTTATACTATATTTCCTTAGGATGTATTTTAATTTTTCATATAAACGAGGAATGTAATCAACTGCCATAAATTTAACTTCATTTTTACTAATACACTCTATTTTAGCTGGTTCTGCGTGCTTAAACTTATAAATTAATTTATCAATAAATTTAGTGGAAAAACCATTACTATTAGCAATTGACTTAATTTTATCCAGTTCTTCTTGCAGGTGAGTATCAGAGCAAACTTCAAATGCACGTCTAATATGAAACCGGTAAGCTGAAGCTTTAGAATGAAATGGAGAGTGGCTATTATAAGGAATTGTATTGTTTGAACGACAAGATTATCTGTAAACTGTCCTATCAATGCAATGAGTTAATTCATTCCTAGTGAGATAAACATCCAAAAATGGTAACGTTCTATTTATTTCTAATTCTAAAGTGAATTTTATCTTATTGTCACTATTGTTGGCATGTTCAAGAAAATTCATAAGTGCTGGAAGGCCATGATCCCATATAATTAATATGTCGTCGACAAACCTGACCCATAAACTTGGTTTAAAAACAGAATTTGAAATAATCTTGGTCTCCAAAGGTCTAAGTTTTAACTCGGCCAACAAACCAGAAATTGGTGACCCCATGGGGGCCCCCTCTGTCTGTTTGTAATAAATATTGTTAAACACAAACACATTATTATTGGTAATCAGGTTTAAACCAGATATAACGGTACTTTTCATATTGTCACTAAATCCCTGATTGTTATTGATCGAATTTATAATATAGTCCTGCACTTCTTGTACATCTATAGAAGGATAAAGTGATATTATGTCAAGGCTGGCTAAGGTGCTATTGTCATTAAACTTTATATCTTTAATTATTTGAATAAGTTCAAATGTAGACTTAATAACATATTCTGAAGGGGGGAGGATAGAAGTTAAAAAAGGTACATATGCTTTCTCTAGAAAATATGTTGGAGCGGTGCACTTCGAGACTATTGGCCTGATTGGGAAGTCCGCCTTATGATCTTTCAATCTACCATAAATACGAGGTGTTACAGATGTTTTGTTTAGCTTTAAGTTCTTTTTTAAATAATCGGGCCATGTTCCATGTTTAACCAAATCTTGCACTTTCCTATCAATAGAGGAATTAGGATCTTTCTTTTGAATAACGCAATTTAAATCCTTTATACAGTTTTCCATTTTATCAATATAATCATCTGATGATAAAACTGCGAGTTTGTTAGACTCTTTCGTAGGTATGATTGCATAGTTAGAATCATATTAGAATAAGATATCTAATATGATTTGTTTACCAATTAGAATAATTGTGTTAATATTAATCTAGTGTAATTTCGTATCCAGCGTTTTCTGGAGTTCCATTACCTGAGATTTATTCTGTTGAGCTGAACAAGGTTTCAGACCAGATGCTGTAATCTTCAAGGTTAGCTGGGTGAAAAAATTCGACCAGAATCGTCCGGGATAGCTCAGATGGCAGAGCACTGGCGGCTTCAGCCAGGAGGTCCCGGGTTCGAATCCTGGTCCGAATATTTTTCGCCCAGTTGGAAATTTACATCTAATATGATTTGTTTACCAATTAGAATAATTGTGTTAATACTAATCTAGTATATAACTAATGCCTAATTGAAAATGAGCCATATTACCTTGACTTATCATTTGTTAATGGAAAACAGTTTGGCTTTTGCTTCAAGTTGAATTGGTGAATTAAAAGTTAGCTTTATTTTTTTTTTCCAGGGTCGCAACTGCTACTTCTTTTTTTTTCTGCTTAACCCATTCGGGACCAGCGTCCCATACACGAATTTTATTCGACTGGCAACATTTTTTTAGTCTATTTATTTAATCACGGAAATATTCTGTTTAGTTAAGGAAAGTATTACTTTTCTTTAATACTGTTGCGAAAAACGAGCACTAATGCAGCTTTTGAAGGTGCATATATTTAAATCATAATTCAAAAGGGGTTAAAGGTGATGAATGTGACCATAGTCCAGAAGGGAATGATATTGAGAAGACTTTTTAAAAGGTTCAATTATATAGTTCAACGACATCACAGCCGTTATAATGTTATGTCGTTATTCTTAAATTAGATATTATGTAGCTTAAAAAGAAAACAATTTATACGAAATTTTTTTATGTTTTTTGCGCTACTAACTTCGAAACTTAACAGGGAAGCGGGAAAGTCATTGCCATGAAAGCTTGAATAAAAAATAAAACAAGATTTAAAGAGATTCAGATTCCATTAGTATATAAAACATAGTTCAAAACTTTATTTAAACTATAATTCCATCATAAAAAGCACATAATTATTACACAAAATTGAAATGCAACAAAAATAACAACATAATATATATATTGAATATATATGAATACATATAGTGAATCATAAATTATTTTTAATAGATAAAGAAGTCTTCCTAATTATTTTAATACTCTAAAATACTATTTATTGTTTTAAAAAATTTTCCTGGCATAAGCCATTTCAAAGAAATAAAGGTCTACATTTTTAAACAAATGCACAGATGTAGAAAATCAAAACAATGAATGAAATACGAGTTCAGCGAGGTAATAAACTTGATTTACTACATTGGGATACATGGGAATCGATTTTTTAAAATAAATTACTTGTTGAATTGAAATTACAATGGATAAATACATTTTTGTGTAAGCACGCATTTAAATGATTTATGTTACTATAAAAATGAAAAACGCTTTATTTGCTATAACTTAACAATCCTTTTTATCTAACTATTATAATTTCACACAGGTGAAAAGATTCATTTTCTTTTCAGTGTTCATATAAATCATATAAGTTCATATAAGTTCATATAAGTTCATCTAATAATCATAAATTTTCATTCAAACAATTTCTGTTGGTTGCGATTTTAAAATGTCAATTTTATAGCTCAAATAAAAGAGGATGCTTTTAAATAAATATATTTTCTAGAAATGTTAAATATTTTTTGTATAAGGAAAAAAGTTCTATAGCATATTATAGCAAATTTTACTTCATTTTTTAATGTCTTTATTGAAGTATCTCTTTAAAAATTATAACTTTTTCTTATCTTTGAGACGAGAAACTTTTGTTCGGACACATCTTCCATTATTGGCCAAATAAAATGCACTTACTTCAGAAATTTGCTGTTTCTTTCTTCGATTTTGGAATGGATTCCAACCATTTCAATGGGAAAATTTTTAAGGAAGATATATTAAAACAACTTCGCAAAATTAAATTTATAAGTTTAATCAAAATGTGACCCCAGTTAACTCAATGAAAATGTCTGAAAAATTCATAAAATATATATTTTACCGGATTGATTAAATCAAGAAATGCGAACACACTAAAATAATTTTCATCAAAATACGGAACATTGCTGCAACTCCCACGTATTTTTACGGAGTTTACGTGCTTTGATTGGGGAATTTCGGGGTTTTATAGCTTTGATTGGAGAACTTTCCGCGATTTTAGGGTTTGAAAAGAAACACTTAAAATTCCGATTTTAAAACGGAGTATTGCTGGCCTAATAATAGCCACGGGATTTCACATGAAAAGCAGTTTAGATTGGATCTATTTTAACTTAGATTAGGGAAAATTCCGTGTCTTAAAAAAATGAAGAATAAACGAAAAAGTACATGCCTACTGACACTTCTTTAGGGTAAATAAAGATTACGATTTGAAAATAAAAAGAACATTTTACTTGCCCTTCCTTACGCAAAAAGCTTTAATATTGGGAAATAAAGCATTATTTAAATTTTGATGACATGTTTCAATTTATTAGAAACGATATGCGAATAAAGGACATATATGTATATATATATGTGGTGACAGAATTTGAACTCTGCACTGCAAAGCTCAGCAAATTTTTAAATGAGGCTCTGGACGATCCACTTCAACTTCTGAGACTACGAAAAAATGCTGAACCTACAAAAACATTTGTGAGAAAGAAAGAGACGACTGTTGATTGCTCGTGTGAGCAGACGTGCTGAAACGTCGTTGTTCGACCAAATACTGTGTCAGCGGACCTGGGTTAAGCAGAATGTCCCGGCCAGTTATTTTTCATGTTAATATGAATGTAAATATCCCATATGTAAATATATTCATCCCCATATCCAAGAATATTAAAGTGTTAAGATTTCCTCAAAAATCTGCCTTGATTATTTACTTCTAGACACCGACCCAGAGTAGAAGTACATTTATTCCACAAAGTGAATGTGCATTTATTCTACAAATTTGGGGCTCGGCCGGGGTTGGATTTACATGCAAAGTGCTGACTTCAACTTGTGAGGAAAAAGAAAAAATAAAAATTTCTTTCATCGAATGTTCCGTAAGAGCTAAAAAGAAGAAAGTCGAAATTTCAACTGAGTGTTCATCTTTTCGCAAAATTCTGTTTCGTTTGTTTCTGTGAGGAATCACTGCTGATAAAAAGTGTGTAAAACATTTTCGAGGCTCGGTGAAGGGGAATGTACGTTAACCTAATTCACGAGAAATAATCTCAAGATTTTCAGTTTCTCCTTTTCTTGTTTGTGATAAAATGGGAAAGTGTTTTATTTGTTTTTTCCCAAAAGTACTTGAATGGTCCAGATTAAAAAAGCGTACGGAGATTTTTTTTGTACGCAAAGAAGAAAAAGTATATTTTTTTTATGAAGTTTTCTAGAGATCTTTTTAGAAAGTGATTTATGCAGAGTTATTTTTATTGTTCTGCATTTTATTTTTTTTAAATAAAGAAAATAGGCAGCTCGTCGTACTTGCGTAGACTCGTCTGCTGTTTTTTTTTTGTTTTTTTTTTTTGCAGACTGAAAAGTGAATAAGTGTATGAGCTTTTGATGATAAATATAGGAAGGTGTTATTTTTTTTTGCTTCCTAAGAAAGATACATGTTCTTTTTTGCTTCTTTGAGAGGAAAAAGTGATAACGATATATTTTTTTATCTTGTTATTTTTTTATGTGAAAAGAAAGAAATATACAGGGTGGTTATAATTAAACTTCCCCTATAAACAGCAAACTACAGCGCAAACGGGTGAGCAGAATGCAATAAAATTTGTATATAAAATATACATGAGATACGCTCACGGAATTTCGAAAAAAAAATTGTTCAAAATGTCCAGCAGATGGCACTTTTTCCGGGAAAAAACTTAAATTTAACACAATAAACGACCAAAACGGAATACAAAAACAATATTAACATTCCAGAACAAGAATTATGAGTAATAAAATGTAAAACCGACTGCTTTGGTCGTTTATTGTGTTAAATTAAATGTTTTTTTTCCGGAAAAAGCGCTATCTGGTGTACATTTTAGAACTTTTTTTCGAAATTCCGTGAGCGCATCTCGTGTATAGTCTATATACCAAATTTCATTGCATTCCGTTCACCCGTTTGCGCTTTAGGATTCTGTTTATAGGGGAAGTTTAATTATAACCACCCTGTATATTCCTTTGAGAATATTTACATGGAAGTAAGTGTTGTAAAACTCGTGTTAGATAATATTTTTTTTTTGTATTATTACATAGTGAACAATATATATATATATTTATTTTTTTATTGAAATACCTGGTACAAAGTAAGTGTGTTTTATAAAATTGCTACATATTATATATAGATATATATATTTGATTTAATGGGTGCATATATATATATATTATTGATTTATATTGATATATTTTATTTTTATGTGTTAATTGGTCAGATATAATTATGGCACACTTAATAAGGTCGAAAAAGATCGATCTTGTTACTACGGTAATCGAGCTAGGTTTAAATCCTCCAGATGATGCGAATAAAAGTAAACTGACTGAATTAATTGTAAAATCCGAAGGGATAATGAGGATCTAGTAAAAAATTTGCTAGCAGGAATTGTAATCGAACGAGAAGAGAATGAGAAATTGTTGCAAGAAAAAGAAATCGAAAGTCGCGAATTTGAATTTAAAAAGTTACAATTGGAAAATACACAAAATACCCAAATGCATAATTCGGTATCTACAATCGCCGGAAAGGGTTCCAATGTTCTAAAATTGCTAAATAGATATAATAATGAGGAGGAAATAACCATTTTTAACACTTTTCGAACGCCAGGCAAAGCGTCTAGGGATAGAAAAAATGAATGGGTTACATATCTGCTTGCATTGTAACCGCTTGACATAGTTAGTTTGATAAACCGCGAATGTGAAGAACTATCCAGTGATTACGACTGTGTGAAGAAAATACTTTTAAGACGTTTCAAACTTACACCAGAA
The DNA here is from genome assembly GCA_963932465.1 of Maratus speciosus. Lineage (NCBI taxonomy): Eukaryota > Metazoa > Arthropoda > Arachnida > Araneae > Salticidae > Maratus > Maratus speciosus. The sequence continues at coordinate 3,333,594 of OZ010787.1, forward strand.
CAATTCAGGCAAAAATTCTTTTTAAATAGAAAACAAAATTCAGCGTCATGGAAAGATTTCTGATTTGAAATCGCAAATTTTCTGAATGAATGGTCATCGGGATTACACATATCAACGTTCGAAGAATTAAAAAACATTTTAATTTTTGATCAGATTAGGCGAAAATTGTCCCTAGAAATGAAGGAACACTTTTGTGACGAACTACCCAAAATTACGAGCGTAGAGGAATTGACAAATAAATTGGATGATTTTGAAACCGACAGAGTTAACTTACGGAAACCGGAAACTAAGCCCCCAAATACGGAATTTAGAAAACGTCAAGGTATTGAAAATAACAGAGCGTTCCATCGAAATGACATAAGTCGCGTACCATATGAAAAAATTACAAACCTACCTCCCCCCCCAAAAAAAAGAATTTAAATACTAAAATCCGTTGTTTCAATTGCAATGAATTTTCTTACCGTTGGAGGGATTGCCCCCGAAAAAAGAAAGTCCGGTCAGCTGGAAGTGAAAATCCCTGGCCACAGGTCTGACCAGTGTACAAATAATTCTCCTAAAAATTCAAACGCTGCCGTAAGCAATAACTCAAATCCGGTTGATAAAATAATAAAAGGTGTGGGGACTTTAGGAAAAAAATATGGATGCTTTAATTGATACAGGAAGTAATGTTAATATGTTTAGTAACGATACTTATACAGGCCTGGGATGCCCTAAATTGCATGAAAATGACTTGGTTTTATTAGGTATTGGTGGTAGCCAAATAACACCCATAGGATTTACGACCGTAAAAATTGAAATAGATGGTTACACAGTGAATGCAGATTTATATATCGTAAAAAATTTGAACCATACTATAATTTTAGAAAATAACTTTTTGAAACAGGTAAATTTCAATATTTCACAAAAGGGATTGCAAATTACGGGGAAACGGAAATTGAAGGAAGTTAGGGTAAATTACGTCACTGCTCTCCCACAAGAAACAGTCATGACGAAAATCTGATGCGTCAGCTATGTTACACCCAGATTTCATGCGATGTTGCGGTCAGAAAGCAAAACAATCCCACGATAGGAAAAAAGATTTCGACAGCTGAATTGGTGAGAAAGGAACAAACTAATCAAAATGGAACAGCTTTCAACTTTAGTGAAAAAATAAACATGCAATTAAGCTCTGATAAGAGTTGTTTGTTAGAAAGCGAACAGTGTTCCATCCGGCAGTTAGACTGAGCGAAAACCACAGATATTTATTTAGCTGAGACAGCTAATTATATTAATTTTCAGGAAGTTGAGATAAATCATTTGACAAACAATACTATTAAGAAAGAGTTAACAGAACTGATCACTAATTATAAGCCAAACAAGATTAAGGACACAGAGTTAAAAGTAAACATAATATTAACTGGTGATATTCCGATTGCACAACGACCATGTAAATTAGCCTATCCGGAACAGGAATTTGTAGACAAAGAAATAAAGGAATGTTGGAAATGAGAATTATAACGGAGAGTAACTCTAATTATGCATCGCCTATAGTGTTAGCGAAAAAGAAAGATAAATCTTGGAGACTTTGTGTAGACTATAGACCCTTAAATAAAAAAAAAATAATTAGAGATAATTTTCCCTTGCCAAGAATGGAATCGGTTAAAAAATTCCGAAACTACTTATTAGGCACGAAATTTTAAATTCTGACAGATTGTTCCGCGTTTCAAAAGACAATGGACAAAAAAGACATTACGCCAAAAGTAGCCAGAAGTGCCCTATTTTTACAGGAATTTTATTATGAAATTGCCCACCGATCAGGATCCCAAATGAAACATGTAGACGCATTGAGTAGAAATACAGTACTAATAGTTACCCGGTCTCATGATGAATTAACATTGAAAATAAAGAATGCACAACAAGAAGACGAACACATACAAGCGATGAAAAAATTAATCGAAAAAAATGAAAGTTCAGAATATTTTATAAGAACCGACATCGTATACAGGTATGAACATGACAGAGAACTTTTGATGATTCCTACCAATATGCAAAAGGAAATAATACGCGACATTCATAACAAAGGTCATTATGCAGTGGCTAAACCTGAAATTATTTTAAAAGAAAATTATTGTATACCCCAATTAAGAAAGCAAATTGAAAGTGTCATTGCCAACTGCACAGAGTGTATACTTTGTAATAAAAAGCAAGGGAAAGGAGAAGGTATGTTAAACCCGATCTCGAAACACTATGCCCCTCGTGACCTATCACATAGATCACATTGGTCCCATGCCTTCTACTAATAAAAATTTCAATCATATTTTTACTTTTGTGGACGCATTTACCAAATTTGGCTATACCCCGTTAAAACTACAGCCGCTAAAGGAGTGATCGATAATTTAACCTGACAACATGATATCTTCGCAAACCCGTCGCGAATCATTACCAATAAAGGACCGGCATTCACCTCTGCTGATTTTGAGAAATATTGTAAAGAAGAGAACATAGAGCATATTCCCATAACAACCGGGATACCTAGAGGAAACGGTCAAATAGAACGAATGCACCGAATTCGTATCCCAATTTTAGCAAAACTTAGCGTAGAAGACCCCCACTAAATGGTACAAATTTGTCGCGCCCTTACAACGTATCATGAATAGTACCTTATCGAGAAGTTCAAAATTTACACCTTTCGAACCACTGACAGGAACGAAACTGCGGCAGAAAACCGACCTGTATATCAAAACGCTGTTAGATGATGAGGAATTAAATTCATTTATATGGGAAAGAAATTCGAATAGAGAAATAGCTAAGTAAAACATATTAAAAATACAACAGGAAAACATGAAAACGTATAAAAAAGCGAAAAAAAGACCAACACATATAAACTCGGTGATTTGGTGGTCATTCAAAAAACACAGTTTGGGACAGGTACCAAACTAAACCCTAAGTTACTTGGTCCCTATGTGATTAGTGCAGTAAAGAAAAACGATCGCTACAATGTAAGCAAAGTTGGACAACATGAGGATCCAAATGCGACCTCAAGCGCTGCAGATCACATGAAGCATTCGACTTCTACTGTCGAAGACGAAATATTTGTGCTTTGAGTGATTTTTATGGGGGTTTTAAAACTGTGTGTTATTAATATTTTTTTTACTATTATAAATAAACTGTGAAAAGAACTGCATCCAAGTGACAAGCAGTAAAACTTTAGTATTTATCAAACTCTAAAAATATTAATTAAGGACTGAAAACTTTTGATCATCAGTATTTAATGGTTGATTTTACTATCATTTTGTTTGTGTCCTTTTTGTGTATATTATACGCTCTGGAAAAAGTAGTCCAGTACCAGTCTGCTATACAAAGTAGGTGGTGACTGGGAGGACTCATCCCTGTCAGGTAGGCCGAATTTGTGGTGACAGAATTTGAACTCTGCACTGCAAAGCCTAGCAAACTTTTAAATGAGGCTCTGGTCGATCCACCTCAACCTCTGAGCCTACGAAAAACTGCTGAACCTACAAAAACATTTGTGAGAAAGAAAGAGACGACTGTTGATTGCTTGTGAGAGCAGACGTGTTGAAACGTCGCTGTTCGACCGAATACTTGGTCAGCGGACCTGGGTTAAGCAGAATGTTTCGGCCAGTTATTTTTCATGTTTAATATGAATGTAAATACCCCATATGTAAATATGTTCATCCCCATATCCAAGAATATTAAAGTGTTAAGATTTCCTGAAAAATCTGCCTTGATTAATTACTTCTAGACACCGACCCAGAGTAGAAGTACATTTATTCCACAAAGTGAATGTGCATTTATTCTACATATACATATTTCTTTTATTAGAATTGGACACGCAAAATGCATTTAATCAGCGGTGGTTTCGATTTACGGTAATTGTTGCCAAACATCAATAACAAGATTTAACTACAGAAATATTTAATTTTTAAAAACTTGAACGGCGATTGAGTGCGCCATTGAGCTAAAAACAGCTGCAAACTCTAAAATAATTACGTGGTTAACACCTGTACCTTTTTTATCCTCTTCCCCAAAACTTTTCGATGTCCAAGAGAGTCAAGGTTCGCAATTTTGCCTGCTTTCATTGATTATTTTTCAGATAGACCGCCACTGTTCCTATGAATACGCCACCAAACGTGTCATTTCTTAATTAAAGAATTTTGTTTTAAAGTTGGTGTTTATTACTTTTTTATTATTACTAGACATTGAATTAACCCCTTAATTCTCGCTCCCGTCATATTCTCGGGCTGTGTCTTTTACTCAGATTGTTTGATTCCCACCAGTTTTATAAAATAGTGAAATTGGCTATATTTTATTATCGTTTTTACTGTCATTAAATAAGGTGAATATTTCTTTTTCATAAAATTGGCGCCAATAAGCAATTTGAATTATTCAACCGTAATTTAATTCGAGCGTTAAGGGGTTAAAGAAGAATATTGTCAAAAGTTGATATTTAGACGTTAAAAGTCGTTGGCGTATAGAGTACGTAGTCTTTGTTTGTATGTTACTATAAACAGTCTGTGTTATATTAACTCTAATTAAATTAGTCTATAAATTTGATGTTGATTACTTTTATACCACTACTGAACGTTGAATTAAACAAGGATATCATTAAAAAAAAATCGGCTTTCAAATGCCTTGGCGCATGCAGTACGCCCCACGTGATTTTATGTTCCTGCGAGCCGACCGTGTTTTTAAAGATAAATGAGAAAGTACATTTTAAAATTTCATAAACATATTAATATCGTATTTAAAAAATATCCATTTTCGAAACACAATTCTTAAAACAAAGTAACAATTATATAGAAATATTTCAATTTTTAATTTTAATAAAACATTAACAGTAGTGACTTTTAGCTAATGTTGAATGTTTTTTTTTTTTTTTTTATGGAAGCTAACATCATTTCTTTCCTAACACATTATTTTTTCGGTAGATTTTAGTACTTAAATCTAGATTTTTTTAAATCAGAAAACGTATCGGAATACATTTTTTTAAATTATACTTTTTTTACTTTTTTAACACATAACGGAAACTTAGTGTGGAGAAGTAATAATAAATAAAATAAACAATTAAATTTCAAAAATCAAAAAACCCGACTGCGTAAAAAGCGAACTAATTAATTATTTTTTTTTTCAATTCCTGCTATTAGCTCACACTCTCGGTATATATATCTTGTTCAAATTTTCAATCACTAATAAAATACTTATTATTAATCCAATCAGGCTCAAATAATCTTTTTAAACTTGTAGTGGATGACACTTGATGTTAATCCAGTTTTTTCAAATATTAATTCATTAATTAAATTAAATTAATTAACTTTCAATAATCGAGAGAGCACTCTTCTTGATCAAGGTATTTTAAGACCGAGAGAGCCCTCTTCTTGATTAAGGTATTTTAAGCGCCACTCAAGAGGAAAGATGAATGGGAGAAAAAAAATTCCGTTATTGATATAAGTAGTCATTGACTTAAAATATTTTTTTTTATATTACTTGTTTATATTACTTACCTATTTTTTTTTATTTATTTGTATTGATGACTTTTAAGTTGTGTTTAATTGTTAGTTCCTATCTATAAACACTGTTTTGATGAGATCTATAGATGTCTATGATGGTTAGAGTTGCAGTAAAGCTAGAGATCCTACATGCACAACTTCCATGTTGTATAATATTTTAACGAAGCTTCTGACTCTAAATTAGTCAATGAAACATCGCCTTCATTTTGAAAGACCTATGGAATGATATGCCATTCAATAGGGTCCGTAAATTTTTTCGTCTCTACCGCCATTTTGAATTTATAAAAACAAAACCTAGCCTATAACCATCGGGCCGTTAAGACAAATTGATAGAGACCTCATTCATTAAAATCCATCCAGCGTTTGGGATGTTTCGAAGGTATAAAGAAATCCACATACACAGATACGCGTGAAACACATAACCCTTCTTTTCAGTCGGGTAATAAAACATATCCGTGAATATATTGAATTCATACTAAATGCTGTGTATAAGTTTGATGTGAAACTAATATACACATCTTAATCCTTAATATGAATATTTGTTAAAAAATTAATTTAATTTTAATCTGATTTCATTTATTGAATATATTAGATTCACACTGTGTGTTACATTGAAAATTACTAAAACAACTGCAGTGATTTGAGGTTTTATAAAGTTGCATTTTTTTAAAAATTAATGCTACTTCTTATTTTAAGAACAGTAAACCTTTATAGTAAAGCATGTTATAGACTGTGAAATGTCGTAGTTTTTTTTTTTTAATTTCAGTACCGTACCAGATAATTGAATATTAATCGGCTTACCAAATTATATATTTCTAATAATGAAACATTATTAGAAATATTATTATCATTATTATTATTGTGTCGATTCATTAAGCCAAAAAAGTTTTCTTTATAAAGAAGAATCGAGATTTAAAGTTATTTGTAATTTTTGTACTTTGACCGTGTATATGTACGCATCTCAGCGTTTCAGTTTCTCCAGTTTTTAGAATAATTTCTTAAATTGTTTTTGTTGAAAATAATCATAGCATTACATTAAATTCTTATTAATTTCTTTTTGTACAACTGTGTTTCTTGTGATTGGTTGTTTAATGTAGCTTTCCTTCACGGCCGCCAATTCCCCAACATGGGCCTTGCAAAATCTATAAATACCTGTAAATTTTCTGTTTTCTTTCAGTATGTTTGTGTAATTGTCTTGTTAATATCAAATATACTCAATTCGATTCACGCCTTTATGTCTGCCTTTTATTTATTTCAACAGCAGAGCGTGGTTCTAGCAAGTGTTGAAATGAGCTGCGAGACATACTGACGCCGTTATCTTTCTGTTTTTCATTTCTGCTGGGATTTTGAGTGAAAAGGATTTTATCTTTCTTTTTATATATTTTATCGAGCAGAATGGATTCTTCAAAAGATGTTTACGGCATCCCTCTTTTTGAAGGTGATGAAAAAGTTTTTTCGGTATGGAAACGAAGAGTAACGGCAATTTTTGCTGCTAAGGAATTGGAAAAATTCCTGGAAAATGAAGTGGCTCCAGACAATGCCGCCGATGTCGTGAAAGAAAAAAAGGCTTACGCTTTATTATTATCATTATTAAGTGATAATGTTCTTGCGTCACTTCAAGATGAAAATACAGCTCATAAAATTTGGAATAAATTAGGACGCACTTATGATACAAAGCGTACAGTGAATCAAATTTTAATTCGGAAGAGATTGGCAACGATTAAGAAAGTTCGTACAGTTTATATGAGAAATGACATTGATGAAATAAATAAATTAATTTCGGATCTTAAGCTGTCTGAGGCATAAGTTAATGAAACGGATACTATTGCTTATATTTTGATGTCATTGTCTCAGGAATTTGAAAATGTTAAGATTGCTTTAGAAAACCAACCGAATTCTGTTTTGACATTAGATTTCGTGACACAAAGATTATTAGATGCTGAAGCACTTCTTTTGGATTCAAAGAAAGAAAAGTATATACTAAGGCTGCTCATGATAATACTGCATTTGTGTCGACTCGCAAAGAATTCTTTTGCAAAATTTGCAACCCTAAAGGGCATACAGCGAAATATTGTAGAAAGAAAATTACTTGCCATTCTTGTGGAAAATCCGGACACATAAAACGTAACTGTAAAGCTGTTAAAAATTCAAATGAAGAAAAATTTGCCTCTTCAGCTGTTTCTTTCGTTGCTGGAAGCATTAAAAAGAATGAATTTATAGTAGATTCTGGAGCAACTTCCCATATGTGTTCTAATGAGAATTATTTCGCATCCTTAGTACCTTCTTCAGGAACAATTAAATGCGCATCGAAAACAACGAGTCTTGAAATCAAAGGTATTGGAAATATTAATGGAAAACTGTCAAATGGAATGGAAATTAATTTAAAGGATGTGCTTTATGTTCCAGACTTAAACGGGCAACTCATTTCCGTTAGGAAAATTGAAAGTGCAAATTATACAGTTATTTTCAAGAATCAAAAAGTATTTATCGAAAAGGGGAGAAACCGTTTTTACTTTGGTGAACGTGATTTGAATGGACAATACGTAAGTGACTTTGTCCCTGTTTACGAAACCGTTCTTACTTCAAAGGAAAATCATTGTGATATCTGGCATCGCAGACTTGGTCATCCGAGTGACAAAGTATTGAAAGATATGAAGCTTCCGGTACCTGATTCTTTTTGTGATATTTGTGCTCGGGCAAAACAGAGTGCAACACCAATGGGAAGAGGACCAAGAAAAAGAGAAACCAAGCCAATGACTTTGATTCATAGTGACATTTGTGGACCTATTTTTCCGACATCTTTTTCTGGCGAGTGCTATTTTATAACTCTTATCGATGATTTTTCTCGTTTTACTGAAGTACGTTTACTGAAACATAAAAGTGAAGTCTCAGAAGAATTAAAAATGTTCTTAAAATCCAACCCTACAGTGAAGAAAATTAGATGTGATAACGGGAAGGAATATTTTTCTAATGATTTAGTGAATTTTACTAGAGATCTTGGTATAGTGATCGATCCCGCTCCTCCATACACGCAATCTTTGAATGGAGTAGCTGAACGCTGCAATAGGTCGCTTCTGAATATAGGACGTGCTTTGATTGCTGAATCAAATTTACCAAAGACTTTTTGGGGTCAAGCTATTCTTTCAGCAGCTTACTTGAAAAACCGAATGCCAAGCAGCACTATTGAGAACAAAACTCCGTACTTCCTGAAATATGGAAAAGAAGCCGATTTCAAGCACATACGTGTTTTTGGATGCAGTGCTTACATGTTAATTCCTTCCGTTCATCGAAAGAAGCTTGACGATAGGTCTAAACAAATGATCTTCATTGGTTATTCTTCAATGGGATATAGATTACTAGATCCTGAAACGAAACGCATAACTGTATCAAGAAATGTGAAATTCGATCAAGAGAAAAAGGAAAATATTCAGTCGAAACAATACATTCTAGAAAATTCAGAACCAGTCGATAATGAAATTGATCCAGATGTTCTAGAAAATACGAGTGATGAATTTGATGATCTTGAAGAGAAAGAAGACAAAACAAGAAAATCTGAAAGATTTAAAAAGCAACCTGTACGGTATCCAGATCCTGGAGTTTACGAAGCATTACTTTGCCAACAAGAAACATTAACGTTTGATGATATCAAATCCTTCCCTAGTGATGAACAACGCTTGTGGAAAGAAGCTATGGACGCGGAGATTGAAAGTATGAAAATCAACGATGTCTGGGATCTTGAAAAATTACCACCTGACAAACGAGCTATTTCTTGCAAATGGGTATTTACCATAAAAAGAGATGGTCGACATAAGGCGAGACTCGTAGCTCGTGGATTTATGCTGCAAAAAGAAGGACTAGACTATAGTGAAACCTTTTCCCCTGTAATAAGTATACCAGCTTTACGTTTGGTTCTTATTTTGATTTTAAATGAAGACATGCATTTGTGTTAGATGTTAAAACAGAGTTCCTGAATGGTAAGTTAAATGAACTTGTTTTTATGGATCAGCCGCAAGGCTATGATGATAAAAGCGGGCGAAAGTGTAAACTTAAAAGAAGTTTATATGGTCTAAAACAAGCCCCACGACAATGGTTTGAAAGGTTTCATGAATTTATTTCAAAGTTAAATTTTAAATCTTGTGATAATGAACCTTGTATTTTTATTCGGTATAATCATGATCATAAAATAATTATTGCTTTGTATGTAGATGATATGTTAATTGCAGGTTCAGATGTAAATGAAACTAATGTAGTTATTTCCCTATTATATAAAGAGTTTCATATGTCAAAATCGAAAAGTGTTTCAGAATTTCTAGGTATTCAAATGAAATTCAATTCTGATAGTTTAATAATGGATCAAGAGTCTTACATAATTGAATTGTTAAGTAAGTTTAATATGCTAGATTGTAAACCTAGTGACATTCCTATTTCTCCTAAGTCCACCCCATCTGATTTCAAAAATGGTAAACATTTTAATGGTCCATATCGTGAACTTGTAGATTGTTTATTATCTTTAGCTTATATTTCTCGACCTGATATTTTGTATGCTATTAACTGTTTAAGTCAATTGCAAGAAAATCCTACTGAAATTGCATGGAAAGCACTTAAGAAAATCTTAAGATATTTAATAGAAACATTGTCTTTAAAACTTGTGTATAAAAAGCAAAATTCTGATCCTAAATTATCCATGTGTGTTGATGCTGATTGGGAGACTAACACAAATGACTGCAAATCAGTAACAGGTTATATTTTAATGTTTTGTAACATGCCTGTTCTGTGGTGTTGTAATAAACAAAAATCAGTTGTTTTATCGTCAACTGAAGCTGAAGTCATTGCTTTAACTAAAAGTTTGCAAGACTTGTTATGGTTTTAAAATATTGCTAGTGAAATTAAAAATATTAAGGATTTAGTAATTTTTGAGGATAATCAATCATGTATAAAACGTATCAGTAATGAGAGTAATTATGGTAGAATGAAACACATCGATATCAAATTGAAATTTGTTCGCAATATTATAAAAGAAAATAACATCAAAATTGAATATGTTCCTACGAATATGCAAAATGCTGATTTATTTACAAAGGCATTACCTAAAGTTAAATTTTATGAACTATTATGTCTTTGTTGTTTGTGCAAGTAATGTTTAAATTGTGTCATATTATTATTAATGATTGATTTCAAGAAATGTCTTTGTTTTCTGATGTAATGCTAGATTATGGGCGGGTGTTGAAAATAATCATAGCATTACATTAAATTCTTATTAATTTCTTTTTGTACAACTATGTTTCTTGTGATTGGTTGTTTAATGTAGCTTTCTTTCACGGCCGCCAATTCCCCAACATGGGCCTTGCAAAATCTATAAATACCTGTAAATTTTCTGTTTTCTTTCAGTATGTTTGTGTAATTGTCTTGTTAATATCAAATATACTCAATTCGATCCACGCCTTTATGTCTGCCTTTTATTTATTTCAACAGTTTTTGTATAAATTTAGGAGATCTTTCTTACATTGTCAGCAAATATATGACTGTGTTATGTTGAATATTATTATCAAACGTAAGTTTTCACTAAGATTATAATTATATCTGCCGTTTACTGATGAAATTTTTAACCCAATTTCTGCCTTATGCTTGCTTTAATGAATTGTAAGAAGAATTATTGTAATATAAATGTATATATATATTTATATCATTTTTGATAACTTTTCTACCTAATGTAATAGCTCTTTTTTACAGCCGACGCCTTTATTCCATTGCAGTTACTATAGTTTTGAAAAAATGCGTTTATTTTTCTTTAAATAATAGACTGTTAAGTTTATACAATTATATAAGAAAGTTCCCCTATTATCCAAGAAATAAGTGAAAAACAATAATCTAAAATAATTCTGGTTTGAAGATAACAATTTTAGGTTTCTGTATTTAAAAAGTAAAAACGAAACCATTAGAAGATTACTCCTGTGTCTGTCAGCGCGTCTTTCACAGCAATTTTACTCATAAACTATGGAACGTGGAAAGTTCAAATTGGCTAGAGTAATAAAGGCTATTGACCCACATATTTAGAGATTATTAAACATTCACATATAATTAACATATATAAGATACACAAAATGTAAATATATTGCTTACAGGTGTCAAGTATGATAAAATCCTTTAAAAAACATTAAAGTCATTTAAAATTCATAACGTTTTCGACCGACACTTACTCGGTCATCCTCAGTGAAAAACTAGCCGTTGTCCTGTCTCCGCGTCTCCAGCCTTGTCCGGAACAGACCATTTCACTTCAAGGGTGGATTGGAAAATAAGGGGGAGGGGGGACATAAATGCTATTCTTTTATCGAAAAGTACAGATTTATTAACTATTTATTAATTCTTTCCAGACTGCGTGGATATCATATGATAATATATCGTTACAAACTATTTCTTTATTTGATATTATTTCCAGAGATTCTCTAATGATATCTTCTTGGTGGTTACTTGTATGGAAAATAATTTTGGCTCTATTGAAATCTACTTTTATAGGTTGAATTTGTGCTAATCTTGATAATGCAGTGTGGGGTCTATTCAATCTCAGATCTGCTTCATGTTCCTTAATTCTGTCACGAAATTTCCGCAGTGTCATACCTATGTACATAAAATCTCTATTATCTTTCTTGAAGGGTATAATATATACTCCCGATCTATTGATGGCTTGGATAGGGTCAATTATCGTATTTAACAAATCCTTTAATTTCGGGGGAGGGACTGCGATTAATATAATACCAAACTTGAGGAGGGAATGCCTCATACTCTCAAAAAACCTTGGGTTGTAATTAACTTTACAGAATTTCAAACTTTTAATCGGAACTGTATTTTGCCTTTCTTCATTTTTCCTTTTAAGTCTGTTTATGATTTTTTCAATGAAATGAGATGGAACAGAATTTTCGGCTGCTATTTTTCTAATTATATCTATTTCTTCATTAAGGAATTGGCTCGAACAAACTTCAAATGCTCTTAGGTAGCTTTCTTTACAAAAAGCTACCTATTGCAGCCGTTCGGAGGAAAGCGATTTCAAAAAATTTTGGTATATTTTCATCGATCATGACCCCCAGACCCCGAAACCACCCTCCGTTCAAAATTGATATATATATATATATATATATATATATCAATATATATATATATATATATATATATATATATATATATATATATATATATCTGACCTATGTCACACTGTAACTCTCGTATTTATGAACCGATATAGATGTAATTCGGTGTGTACATAGTACATACCAATGTCTCGACCGAGTTCGTTGGCCAGCTTCATCCGCCATTTTGTTTCAAAATGGCGGCCATTTAAAAATTTTAAAAAAATGTAAAATTTGAAATGTGGTACCAAAAAATTGAAAATGGAAAAATATTTTTTTCTTATGTATTTGACCTTTATACAAAGACTCCGTAGCAGTTTTTGTTTCGTCTATATCTTAAAAAATGGCTGAGTTATAGCATTTTGAATTTCTGACGAAGCTGACATTTTGAAACGTCCTGAAATTTGTCACGCGATAAAAGGCGTATTTATGAACCGATTTGGATGTAACTTCGTTTATACATAGTACAGACCAATGTCTCGACCGAGTTCGTTGGCCAGCTTCATCCGCCATTTTGTTTAAAAATGGCGGCCATTTAAAATTTTAAGAAAAATTTAAATTTGAAATGTGGTACCAAAAAATTGAAAATTGAAAAAATATTTTTTTCTTATGTGTTTCACCTTGATAAAAAGATTCGGAAGCAGTTTTTGTTTCGTCTATACCTTAAAAAATGGCTGAGTTATAGCAATTTGAATTTCTAGTGTGGCTGGCATTTTGAAACGCCCTGATTTTTGCCACGTGATAACAGACGTATTTATGAACCGATTTGGATGTACCTTGGTGTGTACATAGTACATACAAATAACTCAACCGAGTTCGTTGGCCAGCTTCATCCACCATCTTGTTTCAAAATGGCGGTCATTTAAAAAATTTAAAAAAAATTAAATTTAAAATGAGATACCAAAAAATTGGAAAATGAAAAAGAGTTTTTTCGTATGTGTTTGACCTTAATACAAAGATTCCGGAACAGGTTTTGTTTCGTCTATATCTAAAAAAATGGCTGAGTTATAACATTTTGAATTTCTATTGTGGCTGATATTTTAAAACGACCTGACTTTTGTCACGCGATAACAGGTGTATTTATGAACCGATTTGAATGTAACTTGGTCTGTACATAGTACATACCAATGTCTCGACCGAGTTCGTTGGCCAGCTTCATTCGCCATCTTGTTTCAAAAGGGTTGCCATTTAAAAAAAAAAATGTAATTTAAAATTTAAAATGAGGTATTAAAAAATTGGAAAATGAAAAAGATTTTTTTTATGTGTTTGGCCTTGATACAAAGATTCTGGAGCAGTTTTTGTTTCTGAAAATTTGTTCTTTTGTTTATATCTTAAAAAGTAGTTGAATTATAGCACTTTGAATTTCTATCATTGATAACACTTTGAAACGATCTTGTATTTGTCTCGCGATACCACACGTATTCACCTATTTCGATGTAAAAAGGCATGTGGATAGTATACATCAATATCTCGACCAAGTTCGCTGGTCAGCTTCATCAGCCATCTTGTTTCAAAATGGCGGTCATTAAATTAAAAAAATATATATTTAAAGTGAGGTGCAAAAAAATTAGAAATTGAAAAAGATTTCTTTCTTAAGTATTTGACCTTGATATAAGGATTCAGGAGCATTTTTTGTTTGTCTTTATCTTAAACAATGGCTCAGATATAGCAGTTTCAATTTCTAACGTGGGTGACATTTTGAAAAATCTGATTTTTTGCCTGCGACAGCACTCGTATATATCAACCGATTCCGATGTGAGTGAGCATGTGCACAGCAATTACTAAGGTCTCGACCAAGTTCACTGGTTAGCCTCATCCACCATGTTGTCTTAAAATGGCAGCACTTTAAAAAATCGCCGAATTATGCAGCCAAATATAAGTTACTTTAAATAAAAGCAGCTTGGATAAAGCTGACTATTTTCGCGAAATTCTCATTCATAATGATGTAGTATTGATAAAAATTAGTATTGAATCTCCTACATTCGGTTTCCACTTAATTGAGCTTCGTGTGTTTGAATAATATAAGTTGGCTTTTTTTAAATAAGGAATATGAAAGCTACCTCTTCCTCCCGGCACTGGCCGGAAGGACTTTTTTTATTTGTAATTTATAGGTGAGCTGCAGTTAAACGGGATAGTGGAATTAGATCTGTTAACTTTTCTAAAAACTGTATGATCGATACTCTGTTTATCCATATCTCTGATTAGTTGTACATCCAAAAAAGCCAGTTTTTGATCTTGTTCTATTTCTAATGTAAATTTAATTTTGTTGTCAAGGTTATTGATTTTATCTAGAAATGAGTATAATGCATCTTTTCCGTGATTCCATATTATGTAGACATCATCTACATATCTGAACCAGCAATCTGGACCTGGTTTTATGGTTTCCATGATTATATTTTCAAGAGGACGTAGTTTAAATTCAGCAAGTAAACCTGAAATGGGGGAACCCATTGGGGCCCCATTGACTTGTTTGTAAACTTGGTTGTTGAAAACGAAAATGATGTTGTTGATGATTAAATTTAAACCTGATTTAACTGTATTTTTAATATTTTCTGTAAAGGAAGGATCAGAATCTATCAAAGTCTCTATGATGTTAGTAACTTCTTTTATATCGATAGATGGGTATAAAGATACCACGTCTAAACTAGCCATAGTACTGGAATTTTCAAGCTTAATATTTTTAATTATCTCAATAAAATTCGAAGTTGAATCAATAACGAAATCAGATGGCGGTAAATATCGCTTCAAAAGGTGAGTGTAGGTTTTTTCCATAAAATATGTAGGAGAGGAACATTTTGTAACGATTGGACAGATTGGTAAGTCTATTTTATGATCTTTTAGTCTACCTATTAGGGGGGAGTTGTTACAGTCTTGTTAAGTTTTAGCTTATTTTTCATAAATGTTGGCCAAGTTCCTTTTCCGATTAGTTCTTTAACTTTGTTTTCTATTTCCAAATTGGGGTCTTTATTTAACGGCACACACTCCATGTCATCAATGCAAACCTTCATTTTCATGAGATAATCTTGTCTGTTTAAAATAGCAATGCGGTTAGTTTTGTCGGTCTGGATAACAACAATGTTCTTATCATTTCTCAGTTTTCCTGCTATTTTCTTAAAGACTTCATGTTGAGGGTTCGGTCTGTAATCAAGTGATCTCAATTTATTATGCAAAATACTTCTAACTACCTCCCTCTGCATTGGATCAGCAGCCTGCACAGCTTTTTCACAGTCAGTAATAATCATTTTGTTATTCCTTTGAGAGTCAAACATAAATTTCGGACCCAGATTGAGGACTGATTTCTTTTTTTTGATAACTGCTTGATTGATATATTAATAAATGCATCAGGTTCCGGTCCTTTGTGGTTAACTTTAATAGGTTTCAAACTGGCAATTTTCTTTTTAATGGTTGCTAATTTAATCCGATGTTGAAATGCTCTGTAATGTTCAATAACCATTAATTTACGATTAAAATCAGAATCAGATGAAGTCTTTGCTAGTAAATTGCATAAACGATAAACCTTTACAGAAATTGCATCAATAAGTTTATATTTATCTCTAATACAAAGTTTTAAGCATTCCATTTCAAACTTATGATTAAGAGCAGGAAAGTGTCTATTAGCAAAACTATTCTTACATGCAATGAATCTTGGAATAACCTTTAATTGTTTACATTTCTTTAAGAAAAACAAATTACATAATTCCCGGTCAAGCCTTAAACGCTCATGTTTATATAGTTTTTCCGCGGTTTGGCACTTCATGCTATCCAGCATCGACATCGAATTCAATAGAAAGTTAAAATTTAACTTTAGTACGAGAGGGTTTGAGAAGAGTGTTAGGAAAGGAGATAAGGTATGTTTAATGATAATCTGATAGTGAGATAAGAGTAAAGTGTGGAAAGATCATGCTATAGTAGGATAGTATTAGTTTAGAAGAAAATTATAGATAGTTTTCGAACGTAAGGAGTCGATCTAGATCATACTATAATATGATGGGGTAGGAAGATGGTAAAATTTTTAGACGGGACTTAATTTTCGTATCATCTTAGGGTTTGAATGAATGACAATATAAGGTGATGTTATACTATAACATAAGGGGTTAGGTCTTTTTGAGAGGAAGCTTATTTTTTGGAATCGACATAGAATTCGGACATGAAAATGTTAGGTGGCACCCTCTATCGGCAGGAAATGAAAAGTATTTTAATTAGGTTTTTCGTAAAAATTTTACTCGGAATCGTACCTGTGACAAAATAGTCTCTTAACTTGATAATTTGAAGTAGGTTTAACTGATCAAGCCAAGAAACTATACCTGTAAGTCGAGATTTTAGATGTTTCAAGACAAAAATTGTGTTGTTCTCATTTATGTGCGTTGGTTTGTCGGTTACTTAAGATAAGTTAACAGTACCTATTTTAACTACTACTATACTTTGAGAATTACTTTAATGTATACGATTTAATCGATTTTGCATACGGGTAAAACACAACTAACAAATCATTCAAATTTTAAAAATACATATAATTTCAATATAACAGTAAATCCTGAGTGTTATATTACTATCCTGCATTAAATTTAACGATAAATAGTAATTTTAAATTAAATACTTGAACTACTAATCCATGAAAATTAATTGAAACGAACTAACAGATCATCTACATTTTAAAAATACATACAATATATCGGTAAATTCTGAGTGCTATATTACTATCCTGCATTAAATTTAGCGATAAATAGTAATTCTAAATTAAATACTTGAACAACTAAGTCGCGAGAATAAGTTAAAGTGAACTAACTAATCATCTACATTTTAAAAATACAAAAATTACTAAAAAGAAAAAATATAATGTTTCAAATTTTGTCTAAGTAATTGTAAAATATTTAAAAAAACATTTAATAATATTTCTACATGATATATAATAAGTATTCATATAATATTTTATTAAAAAGAAAAAATATAATATTTCAAATTTTGCTTAAGTAATTGTAAAATATTTAATAATATTTCTACATAATGTTTACTAAGTATTCATTTAAGTTATCATGAGATATTTTTAAATTGTACTAAAAAGAAAAAATAAATATCATATTTCAAATTTTGTCTAAGTAATTGTAAAAGATTTAAAAATCATTTAATATTATTTCTACATAACACTTACTAAGCATTCAACTAATATTATACTAAAAAGAAAAATAAATATATTTCAAATTTTGTTTAAGTAATTCCAAAACATTTAATAATATTTCTACATAATATTGACTAAGTATTCATATAATATTACACTAAAAAGAATAAAAAAATTATAATATTTCAAATTTTGTTTAAGTAATTGCAAAATATTTAATAATATTTCTACATAATATTTACTAAGTATTCAACAAATATTGCACTAAAAAGAAAAATAAATATCATATTTCAAATTTCGTATGAGTAATTGTGTTCAATTAAGTAAATACTTACTCGGTATTCGAATAATATTATACTAAAAGGAAAAATAAATATCATGTTTCAAATTTTGTTTAAGTAATTGCAAATCATTTAATAATATTTCTACATAATATTTACTAATTATTCATATAATATTTTACTAAAAAGAAAAATAAATATCATATTTCAAATTTTGTCCGAGTAATTGTAAAATATTAAATAATAGTTACTAAGTATTCAAATAATATTATACTAAAAAGATAAAAATAAATATCATATTTCAAATTTTGTCTAAATAATTATCTCAAAATATTTAAAAGACACAATTTAATAATATTTTTACATAGCAACTACTCAACAATCATATAAGTTATCATGAAATATTTTTAAATTGTACTAAAAAGAAAAAATAAATATCATATTCCAAATTTTGTCTAAGTAATTGTAAAATATTAAATAATAGCTACTAAGTATTCAAGTAATATTGTGCTAAAAAGAAAAAAAATATATTTCAAATTTTGTCTAAGAAATTATATTCAACTAAGTAAATATTTCAAATTATGTTTCAGTAATTGCAAAACATTTAATACTATTTCAACATGATATTTACTAAATATTCAACTAATAATGTACTAAAAAGGACAAAAAATATATACTATTTAAAATTTTCTCTAAGAAATTGTATTTAACTAAGTAAATATTTACTAAGTATTCATATATTATTTTACTAAAAAGAAGAAATAAATATCATATTTCAAATTTTGTCTATTTATATGCAATTATTATGCAATTAAATAATAGTTACTAAGTATTCAACTAATATTGTCTAAGTATTCAACTAATATTATACTAAAAAGAAAAATAAATATAATATTTCAAATTTTGTTTAAGTAATTGTATTATATTAAGTAAATATTTATTAAGTATTCATATAATACTATACTAAAAAGAATAAAAAATTCATAATATTTGAAATTGTGTTTTAGTAATTGCAAAACATATAATAATATTTCTACATAATATTGACTTGGTATTAAACTACCATTATACTAAAAGGAAAAAATAAATAGCATATTTCAAATTTTGTTTATGTAATTAAAAAACATTTAATAATATTACTATATAATATTTTACTAAAAAAATATATCATATTTCAAATTTGGTCTAAGTAATTGTATTCAATTAAATAATAGTTACTAAGTATTCAACTAATATTAGAATAAACAGAAAAAATAAATATTATATTTCAAATTTTATTTAAGTAATTATGTTCAATTAAATAGTTTTTACTAAATATTCAACTAATATTATACTAAAAAGAAAAAATAAATAATATTTAAAATTTTGTTTAAGTTATTGTGCTCAATTAAGTAAATAGTTACCAAGTATTAAACTAATATTATACTAAAAAGAAATAAATAAATTTCATATTTCAAATTTTGTCTAAGAAATTGTATTCAATTAAGTAAATATTTGTTAAATATTCATATAATATTATACTAAAAAGAAAAAATATATAATATTTCAAATTTTGTCTAAGTAATGGTGTTCAATTAAATAATATTTGCTAAATATTCATATAACATCTTACAAAAATTGTATTCAATTAAGTAAATAGTACTAGGTATTCAACGAATAATTTAAATTATACTAAAAAGAAAAAAATAAATACAATATTTCAAATTCTGTCTAAGAAATTGTATTCAATTAAGTAAATAGTTACTAAGTATTGAGCTAATATTATACTACAAAGAAAAAATAAATATCATATTTCAAACTTTGTTTAAGTAATTGCAAAACATTTAGTAATATTTCTACATAATATTTACTAAATATTATACTAATATTATACTAAAAAGAAAAAATAAATATAATATTTCAAAATTTTGTTTAAGTAATTGTATTCAATTAAGTAAATACTTACTAAGTATTCATATAATATTATGCTAAAAAGAAAAATATATATTATATTTCAAAGTTTGTATAAGTAATTGTATAACATTTATTGATATTTCTACATAATATTTACTAAGTATTCATATAACATTTTACTAAAAATTGTATTCAATAAAGTAAACAATTACTAAGTATTCATATAATACTATACTAAAAAAGAAAAATGTATAATATTTCAAATTTTCTCTAAGTAATGGTGTCCAATTAAGTAAATAATTACTAAATATCCATATAACATTTTACTAAAAGAAATCATGCAATAGTGAAGACATCAGTCAAAGTGTTTAAACACGTAGTTTAATTACATTACTCTTGAATCAACTTCACTTAAATTTATTTTTTTTTCTTCAATTTCTTATCAAATGAACCCTGAGTTAACTTTATTTTATTAATTTTATATTAAATTCCTGAACTTATCAATTAAATAAGTAAATTTTCAGTACTTTTAATATATTAGAACGTTTAATATATCACCCACCTTTTGTATAAGCAACTGTTATTCGCTTATTAATAATGACTATTATCATATGTTACCATACAATTTAAATGGTTTAAGGATAAAACCATTAACATAATACATATATGTTATATCATTCACACTATATATAAAAACTATTACCTTGTGTTACCATACTATTCTTCAAAAAAGGATAAAACAATGAACATAATATATATCATTCACCCCGTATATAAAACTGTTACCTTGTGTTGTCACACAATCCATCAAAAAAGGATAAAACCACCATTCAAAAAATGAATTGTTTAAAACAAAATGCATTCCTATACTCTTTAATCTATGTGTTTATTTTTTCAAAGTGATAGAGTATGATACTCCTATTACAACTTTTATAGGGATGTAATAATTTGTACATGTATAACTAAAGAAATAAACAATCCTATAATAATTAAAAATGTATAACATATCTATAAATATCCCACTAAAAATCTTAATACTATGATTCATACTCTTCAAAAATTAAAAAAGTTAATGCTATTCTTTGAAAAAGAATAAAACCATTAACATAATATATATCATATCAATCAATTAATCAATCAGTCATATCAATCAATCAATCATATCATTACTAATATGTATGTTTATTTTGCTATACCTTTTAGAACTTTTAATAGAGTGTTAGGGTATAATTTGCATATGTATAACTTAAGAAATCAACAAATATTTAATTATTGAAAAATGTAATATAAGTTTAAAATATTAAACTAATAATCTTAATACTATAATTTATACTTTTTTAAAATTAAAAAGTTTAAAAAAACTTTATAAAATTCGAAAATTAAAACCTTGAAAAAAAAGAAGCTTTATAAAATTTAAAACTTTGAAAAAAAAACTTTATAAAATTTAAAAATTAAAATTTTGAAAAAAAAAAACTTTATAAAATTTAAAATTGAAACTTAAAAAAAAATTATAAAGTTTACAAAATTAAAAAAAATAAAACTTTGAAAAAAGTTTAAAAAATTAATTTATCAAAATTATAATAATATTGAAAAACTTCATAAATTAAGTTTGCAAAAGCGAGTTTACCTGCCTCTACATGTACATGACTTTCAACATGTTATAGTTTAATAATATATATCTTCTTGTTTATCATATAAAAGCAATAGATTAATATATATATATATATATATATATATATATATATACACACACACACATACATACCTATATATACTTAATAAAAATATTTGTAAGTAAAAAGAAAAAAAGAAAAAAAAAGTTATCATAATTAAAATTAAAAAATAAATAAAAAAGTTTTTCAAAATTTAAAAACTAAAAATTTTAAAAAAATTAAAAAAATTTCAAAAATGTTTTTAAAAAGTTCAATTTTATTTCAAATAAAAGTATTCAATCATCATGAATCAATCAATCAATTAAACAATCAAGATTTCAAATACAAGTGATCAATCAATCATATTAATTCAAATTCAAGTAAATTCAAGTATTACAAGTTAGCAGAAAAAATTACAATTTATCAAAAGTGAGTTTGCGTATCTATCTGTATATAAGACTTTAAAACTTTCACTATGTTTTCGTTTAGTATATATGTATGTAACTTTCACTATGCTTTAGTTAAATAATTATAAAAATCTTCTTTATGTTATCATCCTACGCTCATTATATCCTATAATTATACACTTCGGAACGTTAAAAGCAATATATTAATAAGTTCTTCAGTTTAAAAAATTAAAAATATTTTAAAAATTAACTTAATAAAGTATTCAAAATACTATAAGATAGCAAAAATTTGATATATGCATACCAAAAATAATAAATTTACCATGCCTGAACTGAGAAAAGAAATGTTTAACTTATGGCATTGCACATAGTAACGACATTACGTGCTCCCACTTCATACCTTCTAAATGATCTATCTACAATCAGGTTGTATTATCAGTCATGTGATCTAACTAATATGAGTTATTAACAAGACACTAATCCTTTTCATTTCACTCTGCGGATATTTTCTTCAAAGTCTATTATTTTGTAAAATCTGAAGTAACATGTTATTCTATATTTGCAAAAAAAATCCTTTAAAATAACTTTCTTACTCTAGTGAACAAAGATTGATTTTTATTCTGCTAAAGTATAATCATTCATTGTTTAACTGGATAATAATATATTTAGAAGTATCTTAAATTTCCAATAAAAGCGAAGGTTTTTATTACATCATTCATAGAATTCAAGTATGAGTATTAAACAAGTTTTATATATTATAATATGCTATACCATCCCTATACCAACATTACAAAAACTTTTATAACATCTATACTTAAACATTCATACAAAAGCAACAAATTATATATTCATACAACATATTATTATTCGATATATACATATCGAAAAATAGTGGGACTTACCATACTTAGAGACAGAAAAGAAATACTCAGTTTATCACATTGCAGATCATGACGTAATCGATAAGAAATCACGTGCTTCCACCATGCCTTCTGGAATGTTCAATGTAAAATCAGACTATGTTATCAAGTCACGAGGTCTAACTGATACGAGTTCTTAACACGACGTCAGCCATTTTCAATTTAGTTTTTGAATATGTAGGTTGGATATTTTCTCCAGTCTTATTTTGTGAAATCTTAAGTACCAGGATATCGCGTATTTGCAAACAAAATCCTATTAAAATCTTTCTCACTATTGTGAACAAAGATTGATTTTCATAGTATTAAAGTATAATCATTGATAATATTTGATGGATTATTTAACCGTTATTAATATTATTATTATTAATATTATTAATATTAAATATAAAAGCGGAAGCTTTTATTGCATCATTCATAGAATTCAAGTTTGAATATTAAGCAAGTTTTATATACTTATATAATTTATACTATGTATATACTAGTATACTAGTATATATTCCAGTATAAATAGTTTTATAAGTATAGGTAAGGTCAGCTCAGTAAACTCGCTTTTGCAAACTTAATTTATGAAGTTTTTAAATATTATTTTAATTTTGATAACTTAATTTTTTTAACATTTTTTCAAAGTTTTAATTTTTTTTTTATTTTGTAAACTTTATAATTTTTTTTTCAAAGTTTTAATTTTAAATTTTATAAAGTTTTTTTTTCTTTCAAAATTTTAATTTTTAAATTTTATAAAGTTTTTTTTCAAAGTTTTAAATTTTATAAAGTATTTTTTCAAGGTTTTAATTTTCGAATTTTATAAAGTTTTTTCAAACTTTTTAATTTAAAAAAAGTATAAATTATAGCATTAAGATTATTAGTTTAATATTTTAAACTTATATTATATTTTTCAATAATTAAAGAATTGTTGATTTCTTAAGTTATACATATGTAAATTATACCCTAACACTCTATTAAAAGTTCTAAAAGGTATAGCAAAATAAACATATATATTAGTAATGATATGATTGATTGATTGATATGACTGATTGATTAATTTATTGATATGATATATATTATGTTAATGGTTTTATAATTTTTCGAAGAATAGTATTAACCAGTGGCGTGGCGTCCGGTCATAGCTGGATGCGGCGATGACCAAGCAATATTTTAAAACTCTTAATAAGCTTTTAAAACTCTACGATCCAGTTTTAGCAGAAAATTTGGAGTTCATGTATAAGTGAAGGTAAGATTTAAAGTTTCTTTTTTGAACATTCAACCATTGAATTTTAGAGTTAATAATTTTTCACCACAAACTTAAATAATTGCGATGACCACCGAAAATTTTCACGCCACGCCACTGGTATTAACATTTTTAATTTTTGAAAAGTATGAATCATAGTATTAAGATTTTTAGTGGGATATTTTATAGATATATTATACATTTTTAATTATTATAGGATTGTTTATTTCTTTAGTTATACATGTACAAATTATAACATTCCGTTAAAAGTCGTAATAGGGGTATCATACTCTATCACTTTGAAAAAATAAACACATAGATTAAAGAGTATAGGAATGCATTTTGTTTTAAACAATTCATTTTTTGAATGGTGGTTTTATCCTTTTTTGATGGATTGTGTGACAACACAAGGTAACAGTTTTATATACGGGGTGAATGATATATATTATGTTCATTGTTTTATCCTTTTTTGAAGAATAGTATGGTAACACAAGGTAATAGTTTTATATATAGGGTGAATGATATAACATATATGTATTATGTTAATGGTTTTATCTTTTTTGAAGAATTGTATGGTAACATATGATAATAGTCATTATTAATAAGCGAATAACAGTTGCTTATACAAACGGTGGGTGATATATTATTCTGCGTTCTAATATATTAAAAGTACTGAAAATTTACTTATTTAATGGATAAGTTCAGGAATTTAATATGAAAGTAATAAAATAAAGTTAACTCAGGGTTCATTTGATAAGAAATTGAAGAAAAAAATAAATTTAAGTGAAGTTGATTCAAGAGTAATGTAACTAACTACGTGTTTAAACACTTTGACTGATGTCTTCACTATTGTATGATTTCTTTAGTAAAATGTTATATTTTTAATTAGTAACTATTTACTTAATTGAACACCATTATGCAAAACACCCGTATGCAAAATCGATTAAATCTTATACATTAAAGTAATTCTCAAAGTATAGTAGTAGTTAAAATAGGTACTGTTAACTTATCTTAAGTAACCGACAAACCAACGCACATAAATGAGAAGAACACAATTTTTGCCTTGAAACATTTAAAGTCTCGACTTACAGGTATAGTTTCTTGGCTTGATCAGTTAAACCTACTTCAAATTATCAAGTCAAGAGACTATTTTGTCACAGGTTCGAGTCCGAGTGAAATTTTTACGAAAAACCTAATTACAATACTTTCCATTTCCTCCCGATAGAGGTCGCCACCTAACATTTTCATGTCCAAATTCTAAGTCGATTACAAAAAATAAGCTTCCTCTCAAAAAGACCTAACCCCTTATGTTATAGTATAACATCACCTTATATAGTCATTCATTCAAACCCTAAGGTGATACCAAAATTAAGTCCCGTCCGAAAATTTTACCATCTTCTTACCCCATCATATTATAGTATGATCTAGATCGACTCCTTACGTTCGAAAACTATCTATAAGTTTCTTCAAAACTAACACTATCCTACTATAGCATGATCTTTCCACACTTTACTCTTATCTCACTATCAGATTATCTTATCAGACTATCATGAAACATACCTTATCTCCTTTCCTAACACTCTTCTCAAACCCTCTCGCACTATAGTACGATTTCCACCTCCCACCTCACCACACTCCACCCTCCGCCGGAATCGAACTGTCTTTTCCCCACTACTAACATATCATGCATCGTATTTTATATCAGATATTTTTATAAGAATCTGTTTGATAATTTGTTTATTGAGGCTATTTAAAAAAAACATAAACTTTATTTTTGCTTTGTGTTTAGAATATAGCTGATATTAATCTTCTTTTAGAAACATTCAGTGTTTAAATGGAGTTCATCTATATTTTGCTGTTATTTGTATCAAAATAATTGTGAGAAAAGAATCAATATCAATATTAGGTTGTTTCGAATATGTTTATTATGCTATTATTCTTAAAACGCACTCACAGAACTTATGAGAGAACTTCCTTTTTGGCTGGACATCAAACTACAATCAGGAATTTTGTAGTGTAATACAAAAGACAGTTAACAAAATAAAATAAAACTTCGAATAAAATAATAAAGCTATTAGTAGGGCATATAATCGTTTTATTCCTTACTTGTAGCAGAAAAAAAATTACAAATTAATTGTTCATCGCTTCAAGAATATTTTTCCACAGATCGGAATTATTGCATCTTACTTTTCTTTGATTTTCTTTACAATTGATATAAATACGCTTAAAAGGCGCAGTTTTTATAAATAAAGAAATTGGTACAGAATAAACAAATCTTTGAATTATGAAAAGCGAGTCTAATAAAAGTTTACCAGCGCATAAATAATTATTTTATGACACTCAAATGTTTCTTGTAAGAGATGATAAAAGCTAATGCTTACAATATATTTTCAGTATTTTTAAAACGAAATTTTGAATAATTAAAAACTTAATCTTATTAAATACTTTAGGTTGAGTACAGCATTAATTCCAATTCTACTCTTTGATAACCAATTAAAAATATTTATTGAAAAAGACATTATTTGACTATAGTTTTTTATTATGACAACGTCGTTCTTACATGCTCTTATTGAAAAGATAAATATTAGAATAAAACATTTGTTTCAATCTTTTGTGTGCAAATGATAAAAATTTATTAACTGCTTTACAACTTTTATCTGAAGAAAATAATTTAGCTAAAATCATTTTTAATCATTTGTCTGTGAGTCTATCTGTCTGTCTGCGTGTGACACAAATTTTGTGGGCATTCTATCTTAAGAACTATTGAACGGATTTTCCGAAAACTTCAGATTCAGTTAGTCTTTGATATAATTCGGTGCTGATAACTTTTTGGTGTAAATCGCCCAATAGGTGGCGCTGTTATTTTGCATTATTCATGATTATCGCATTTTTTATCAAATTTCAGATTCGGTTAGCACCTATATAAATTAGTGCTGTTAGTTTTTGGTGAAAATCGCTCAACAGATGGCGCTACTATGCTGCAATTTTCACGATTTCCGCAATAGTTGTATCTCAAGAACTAATGCATGAATTTTCATCAAACTTTAGATTCAGTTAGTCCCTAATATAAATTGATCCTGATACGTTTTTGGTGCAAATTGTCCAAGAGGTGCCACTGCTATGCAGAACTCTTCAGGATATCCGCAATAGCTCTATCTTAAAAACTAATGCACGGATTTTCATCAAACTTCAAATTCAATTAGAAGTTCTCGTAAGTATCCCTGATTAGATTTTGGTGTAAATCACCTAACCGGTGGCGCTGCTGAGCTGCATTTATCAGGAAGTATTAACATGTATGAGACAGAAGCAAGTTTTGTGATTGACACATCCGACTAGTTTAATATTATCTTAATCTGTTTATGATGAACTTAATTCGGTACTCACCATAAAAGCAGTGCATATTTAAACTTCATTTGGCATTTCATAAAACTAAATTCAGCGTAGTAATAACCTTTTTTTTCTACAGTGTAGCTAAACCAAAACATTCGGTCAAAGTTTAAATTTGGAATTGTGCTAAGTGCGCTTCGAAAGGAAGTTGCAAAGTAGCAACGCCGCCTTGGTCCGTGCCGCGTTTTTCCAGATAGGTTTATAATTAACTTTTAAAGTCACTCGAGGCGTAGAGGCGTATTGTGAGATCCATTCAATGCACACTATTCGCGAATCCCATAATTCTAGGTAATTCTTTCTAATTAAGGGGTGTAGGATTCTTAAAATTGGAAAAAATGAAAAAAAGAGACCATTTTCAACATTTAATATCTTAAAATGTATATGATTTTAAAACACAACTTTTATTGAGATGGAAGATATAAGTACTTTCTTTCACTTTATGTATTTAAAAAATTGCAAGATGCAGAATTAGCATTTTCAGGGGGCTCCAAACTGTCACACATTTGACAAGCAGAAAATTGGTATAACAGTTACGCACACGATTAGAAAATAAATGTTGCAACTAGAATAAAAATTTTGGTGCATACTTATACTTGAGATTATAATAATTACCCTGAAACTAAATAAATTTGTATTTAAAACATTTTTATATTTTTAATACGAAGTTGTATTTAGCTAATACAAAATTTTGAAAATTTCAACAAACATAATCACTTTAAAAAAATATTTTTTTTGAACAATAAAGGGGAAATTTTAGATTCGGTTTATACAGATTAACATGAAACGTATGTTTTGAAAATCTCATGAAAAATATTCATAAGGTTTTGAGATATCCTCTGCGCTATGCCCGAAAACGGCATTTGGAGAAAATTGACTTCAAATGGAAACGCCGCTGCAGTTATTGAGCGGGTATAATTATAAAAGCCATAACTTATGTTCTAATGAAAATTTGAAGGAAACAATTATATTAAAATGTTCAGAAAAGATAGATGATTAACATCTAAAAAAATTAATTTTTTTTTAATTTTTAAGAGTCCTGAGACCACTCAAATTAGTCTGTTTTTAACAATTTGACGTTTATTGCTTTTATACTGTTACTGGCCATTGTATTACACATATAGGGTAGGGGAGTACACAGTGAGACATGGTACACAGTAAGACAGCAGCCATTTTGGCATTTAGTTGTAACTTTTTCTCCTAGTTGGAACACACACTGAACCACCTCATCTTATGCAACACGTGGTTGTAGTTTCGGCACTTCAGTTACTCGTCCGACAAAATAGTAAATAATTCTTTATTTTATAAAGTTACATAAACGTCTATTTTACAGTTTATTTCCTTCAATATGACATATATTTATTTATCCAAACGTAGCTATGTCTAATAACCAACTATTTCGACAAAAATATATAAACTTTTTAAAGCGATGAAATTGATGTAACAGATGTGGCATCCATTTTGTTACAACGTAACGAAAGTACACAGTGAGACACACAGATGTGGTACACAGTGCGACGTGCCTCATTGCGTATCTACTATGCGGTTCTGATGTAAAAAAAGTTATTTATTAACAAAAGAAGGTTTTTCACTCTCTCTCTCTATCTGTGTGTGTGTGTGAGGGGGGGGGGGGGGCGAGCGAAGGCTAGTGAAATCTACAAAACGTAAGAACCTGAAAATTTGCATGAAGGTAGCACAATATCTGCCATTGTCCACTCGAGGATCATATTTAAAAAAAAATTTAAATCTAGAAATATTAATTAGAAGTCATAAACTGCAGAAAATTATTGACAGAATGTAAAAATGTATGATTTAAGCAAATGTATACATTGTCTCACTGTGTACCACTTGTGGTACACAGTGAGACAATTTTCAATTTTCCGTTATGCTGTTTCTGTGCTTTTATAAATAACTTTTTTAAAACAATTTAAACATTAATGTGTAGGGTATTTGAGTAGCTTAAAGATGTAGCAATTTTTTTTTCAAAAGAATAAAAATCCTTGCCATTCGTTAAGTAAAAATTATTTTCGTCTCACTGTGTACTACTTTCCCCTATATCATTAAAAGTTGTTAACTGGGCTTTAAAAGCCGATGGTACATAGAGTACGCCGCTCCTGTAATTATGTATATCCAAACCGTCCGTATCTTGAAAGGTTAGTATCTCGGCTAATTACTGACGATTTTTTTTTTTCAAAAATCAGGATCAACAATGCTTTTATACTTCTGCTACGATAGGTACCTCCAGCTCTGTTCAACACTTTTGCTCAGTGCCCGTAAATCGAAATTTGTGTGTCACGGAAAAATGCGATTTTCCCAAAAACTATGTGACCTAGGGTAATTGCTATAATTTTCATGCAAGGTTTAAATTAACGTCTACTACATCTAATTTTTTCATAATTTTAGTTTCAGTAGATTCGGAATTAGATGGGGGGAACATATTTTTGCGCTAAATTTACGACGATATCTTTGAAAATGTAATACCTAAAATTAAAAGAAATGTATTTTTGAATTCAGCGATACGCAACCTTTCACACGATACCCCACACGATATACAAAGAATTTTTTTTTCCAAGTAACTTAATTTTCCCCTCTACAGTTTTACTAAATATATTTATAAATGTTTAACATTCTGAAAATATGTGGGTCAATAGTCTTTCTTTCTTCCCCAATTTGAACTTTCCACGTTCCGCAGTTTATGAGTAAAATGACTGTGACAGACACACAGACACAGGAGTGATCTTATAATAGTTACGTTTTTACTTTTTAAGTACGGAACCCTAAAAATTATTAAATTAGAATTGGAAATTGCCCTTCTATTTTAAATTAGAAATGTTTATGTATTCAGACTGTGAAAACCGAAGAGCATCCTTCTCTGTATGAAAATTGTAGTGGACGCTTATAAAGGGTCTCTAGTGTTTTGAGTGTGAGCGTGACGTCACACATTTAACCTGTGTGGCGCAACAGAGATCTATATACCATATTTTACTCTAATTTTCCGAGGTGTGTTTGGTGCTCTTTGAATATACGGTTGTGTGTTTTCGCTGTACTGTTATGCAAATTAGGCTGCGTTGTTGGATCTGTAGCGTATAAAAGGTGAAGAAATATTGTGTGTCTTCGGATTTGGGTCGAATCCTGCTTTGGGAGTGAATTATGCCTTGCGTCGGAATAACCATAGTGGGTGTTTCCGCCACGTGCATTAACAGTGATGCCGAGTTAGAAACGCTGGCCATTGGTAAGAAATTTTTGCAATCTCATTTGGCTAAAGAAAAGTTACTTGACAGCCACGAGTTGTTAACGTTAAGGCGCTAAACATTTAATGAATGTGTTAGCTTTGCAGCTGAAAGTAACTTATTAGTTTGAGGCAGTTGTTGTCGACGTAAAGGATCGAAGCCTTTTATGTAAGTTGAAGTTTTGAATCTTCTTTGTTGTTGAAATATTGATTTACAAGGTTGATCCACAAAGTGACGACCTTTTGGCTGTAAAAATTTAAAAAACAAACAGTTCTTCAAAAAAATTATTTCTCTACATACGTGAAGCACGCTTTACATCTCCTCATAACACATCACATCGGTTCAACAGCTTTACATTCTTTGTGCTGTACATGTCTGCCCTAGCTCCGTAATAAGCAATTGTTCACTACAGTCTTTAACTCATCATAACTTTCCTTGGTACACAAATTTTGTTGTAACCAAGCTGTTCTGACACAAATTCACCAAACAAAGAACGTGAAATGTATGGATAATCTATGTGCAACTCGTCGAGGGCGCATAACTATCCACGGTTAATGTCTACGCTAATGGCTTTGATTAGGGGCTATGCGCCCTCGACGACTAGCGCATAGATTTCCAACAAATTTCTTGTTCTTTATTTGGTGAAATTGTGCTAAAACATCTTGCTTAAAACAAAATTTATGCACCAAGGGATGTGATGATTGGTTGAAGACTGGAGTGAACAACTGGCTGAATACGGGACTGGCGGCAGATGAGTATAACATGGGGATTGTAAAGCTCCTGCTCAGATATGATAAATGCCTAAATGTAAGGGATGAGTATGCGGAGATGTAAAAAGAAAAAAGCCACTTATGTAGGGAATTTTTTTAAAGAAATGTTTGTTTTTAAATTTTTTACAGCCAAACGGTCGTTACTTATTCCACTTCTGAATTTTCAGCGCGTTTCAATATAAAATTTGTGTAATCATTTTGAATAATTGAGTGTGGATCACTCTCGCACATTATTTGTCAACCACGTAATTTAGACTAAATTTGGAAGTTACTCTATCACACTTTGCCCAATTAGTTTAAATAAAGTTGTTTTAAAACTTATATCTGAATATGACTGAGTTATTAATTAGCGGTCTTGCAGTTTTGAACCTCATAAAACTACAAATAACTATGAATATAGGCATGGTGATGTAGTAAGCCGTGTATATTTTACTGCTGAGGAGGTTATAAAGGAATTTGCTCTAAAATTAGAAGATTATATCTCGTTCAATAATATACGGACGATTCTACTATCCAAAGGGGTGTTACGCTGAGCTGGGTATTTTCCGAAGTTGTTCATTTGCTGGTTGTCACTAAGGTTTGCACTCTGTCAAACGCAGCTAAACGAACACCGCTCAACCCTATTTTGATGAAATCTAAGAAGACGTGATGCATGCGCAAAAGCACGGAGGGTTTTGCTATTCGAAAACAAACAGTAGTCAGTGATCGTGGCCCTTGTTTCATCTAAGACATATTTAAGTCACTATATGTAAATAAGGAGATTTCCCATTCTTTCACGGTACCTTCCGGCCACAGTTCAATATGGCGGAACGCGTTAATGAAGCGTCCATACAAATTATCTCTTCTTATATTGGTACCTATCAATCAAAATGGGGCCAGTTTCTACAGCACTTTGTTTATGCATTATGCACAGCAGTTCATAAAGCAACAGGGAAAACGCCTGCTGAATTGTTTTTAGGTAGGAAAATTATTATTGTGTTTCAAAGGTTAGTAATGGTGTCTGGTGCGGAAAGTCAATTTATGTGTCAAGAGATAAAGAAGTTGGTTAAGGAGGCACAAATTCACATGTGGAAAGCACAGGAGAAACAAGCTTTAGCGAAATTTGGTTCAAAGTTTGTCGGTCCATTTGAAGTATTGGAAGTTAAAAGCAATAATTTGGTGCTAAATATGGATGAGAAAAGAATGACGATTAACTACGATCAGGTGAGAATGTATAACTTTTTTAAAAAAATGGTAGCGTTGGTTTTCAATTGTCGAGTGGTGTTTCGCAAATTTCCCTATTAAACCAGTTTTCTGTCTCTGGTTTACTTGCGCTTAGAAACAATTTACAGTCTCGTGGTGCATTACAGTCTAAAAAAACTCTGAATGTCGCCTCGACAGACTCATGTCAAAATAGGAGCAAGGGTGCTCATAATGATAAAACACAGCCGTATGGATAAAAAGTGAAAATACGAGTAACCCTTTCGTGTCAGAACAGCTACACTCCATAAAACAAAGAAATGAGCTCAAACGAATACCTAGAGAAGATATATCTGCAGTTGATAAAAGAAAGCGTTCTGAAAATTCAACGTCGTTAATGTCGAAACCTGCCAGTAAAAGAACTTATTATGACACACGTACCCAAAATAAACGTTCATCAGTAAATTGTAATCGTGACTTTCCAGTTGCAAAGAAACGGCGGAATATAGGAAAAAATCGTGGACTGTCTTCGACTATAATATCAGTTGTCACTAGAAAGAAAGTGTTTCCGAAAGTAGAATCAACAAGGAGTCAACGCCTGGATCCCGGAGCTGGTCTTCGATAGAAGCCTAGTCATCGATTCGACACAGCTAATCAACTTGAACCTAGTCGTCGAGTGAACTCTACATTTATCGCACGGCATCGATACCGGACTCGACTTCAACCCAAGTGGTCAACAGTGACGTCACCGTTCAGTTCCTTTGATGAAAGATCGTTTGTCTAAGGATTCTGGGACAAGAAAAAAGACCCTTCAATCGACTTGAGAACAGCCAGCTCGCAGTCATCTTTATAAATGGAAGATGCTCTTTTTTTTTACTTTTACCTTTAGAGTGCATTTATAATGTATCAATGTGAAGGAAACAAAAGCAGATGGACTGTTTTGATTTTGTTTTGGCCAGTTTTGAAACTTTTACACAGACTCACAAGTTGTGCTTAAATGAAATCTAAATATTTGTTAAATTGTTAAAATGAGGCTATTTTACATCATTTTCTGTCTAAGTTGCTTTTGGAAATATTGTTCATTGTTATGATTCAAAATGTTACTTTATATTGTTGAACATTTCTATTGTATCTATTCTATTATGTATATATGTTATCTTTTAGGTATCGTTTGATAGCTTGGGCTGTTTCTACAACCAAGGGTTAATTTTGGTCAAGTGTTCCTTAACACACGTTTCTGTCTTTATTCTAACATTCAATTAACAACGTTCTTCTTGTCGTTCTTTTTTTCGTTCTCGTTTTCGTTTGTTGGGAGAGTTTTTCGCAAGTTACGATGCTTGGATTGTTACAGTTGAATGTAAAATTATTCTGTTTCAAATATTTGATGTTTTAACGAATTTTTTTTTCAGGTAAATATACCTTTTTATATTTTCTTATACTACGTTTTCTTTTTAAATTATACAGACGAAGAATGTTTGTATCTCGTGCAACTGTTGTGTAAATTTTTCGCATTTTTTTTTAAACCTTGCACAGCTAAAATGCTGTTCGTGTGTGTCCAGCTGTGATAGAGTCCTCTAAATTTTTGTGAGTGTTAGATTTTTGGCTAACTTGGGGAGTAGTTAGTCATCATTTTGTGAGGTTTCATTTTAGGGAAATTGAGAATTTGGTGAGGAAAATTCAGTACACGTGTGTTTTGGCTTTTGTGCTGATTTTTGCGATAGGAAAAGTTTTGCGTATGGTGATTTTGGAAATTGAGAAACATTTCAAGTTTGGGGAAATTTTTTCGCTGTGAATTTTTTGTTTTAACTTTTGAGTTATTTAGTTAGTTTAATGTTTCATGTCCTTTTTGAGCTTGCAAGTAGCAGTGTAGCGCTAGAGAGAATTGCACTGAAGAATATGTTTGAGATGTGTGAGTGTACGTAGTTTACTGCAGATTGATCACGTTCATGATGGGTTAGAAATTGATTAAAATTAAAAGTTATTTTTCGGATATAAAATTTAAACGTGACCCATCATTTGTGCTTTTATTCTCGGCTAAAAATTTGTTTCAAGAAAAAGATAGGGCATGCATTTGGCCTAACCCTTTTTTTCTGTAGATTCTGGGGGTGGTTGTAGTGGACTAGCGACCCGCTAATAAAGAGTCACTAGTGGTTTCATTGTGAGCGTGAGGTCAAACATTTGTTCACTCTGCAGTGTATAATAGATCAAGAGAAAGTGTGCGTCTTAGGATTTGGGTCAAGTCCTGCTCTGGGAGTGAATTAGACCTTGCTTCGGAAACTTCATAAAGGATGTTTCCTCCAGTGCAGTAAGAGTGAAGCGGGAGTTAAAAACGCTTGCCCTTGGTCAGAAGTTTTTATAATCTCATTTGAGATAATACAAGTTTCTTGACAGCCGCAGGTTGTCAACGGTAATGCACTAAGAATTTAATGAATGTTTAGCTTTGCTGCTGAAAGTAACTTATTAGTTTGAGGAAGTTGCTGTCGACGTAGAGGATCGAAACCTTTTACGTAAGTTGAAGTTTGAATATTTCTTACTTATTGAAATTGTGATTTAACTTGTCTGTCCACCACGTAATTTAGACTAAACTTGGAAATTACTCTATCACCATCTCTCAAATTAGTTTAAATAAAGGTGTTTTAAAACTTATATCTGAATAGGACTGAGTTACTAAGTAGCGGCCTTGTCGGCATTGTTACAAAACATTACCTTAAAATCTTGCGTTAATCTGTAAAATATGAATTAGACTATCTCCTACAATTTTTCTTAATTTTATATTATTATTTAGTTGGTTGAAAAAAAATGCTTTATTTTTCTTTGCCTCAATTTTTTTATTTACTCATTTAGTATAACCCAAAATGAAACTTACTTTGAATGATACTATAGCTATATTTCTAATATGCATCAACAATGAACTGATTAACATAAATTAAATATGCAGTTTTCCTAAGAAATAATTGTACTGTAAGAAATAATAAATACTATACCAAGACGTTTACAAGAAAAAAATCTTCATAGAATCATTATCTTGACAACAGCATCATTTCTTTAATAGAGGTGAAATAAATATTCGTATATTAAAGAACTATAAAAATATTTAGCGATGATTAAAACCTTTGTATATAATTTTCAAATGTTTTAATTTTATCTAGATTAGTTTATCTGATGACTGAAAATGTACGCATTAAATATTATTGATTATACTCTTTTATCTCTAAAATTAACATACATTATTGTAATTGAATACCGTGATTATTGTCAACGCTTAATTGTAACTGTTACCAAGACAATTAGATCAAACAGTTATAAACATTTTATACCTTTAATCATCGAGAATCCTTAAACTTCTATGAGTACTCAGAATGAATGATTAGCTATATTATGAATGCAAATACACCAAAGCATGGGCTCTATCCAAAGAAGATGGGTCGTCGTACCATGAAAATGATCTAAATAGATAACAAAAAATACCAATTACTTACCTATTTGACTTTATGCAAGATATTGTTGGTTATGGAAAGTTGGCGATTAAATGAAAAACATTATACTTACTTGAACTTTGTATTAAAAATATTAACGTGGTCCGGGCACAAAATTATATTTTCTTACCTCTAAATATTATATACCGTATGTACTCGCGTATAAGCCGACCCCTAAATTCGTGAAAAAAATATGTTGCGTACCAGTATTTTCATGTAGCTGTCTTCGCCTTATTTAATATCAGCAAATTCTGCATTTAGATAAGGCGAAGATAACTTTTATGAAACACTGATATTCAGTCTGTTAATCCTCTGGAATTTGAGGTCGGCTTATACGCGAGTATATACGGTATCCATTTGTTTTCTTGAAATGTGTCGTGTGTTTTTACAAGGTGTCACAGTAACAGGGCTACAAAAATGACGAGGTGGTGGCGCACCCAACACTCTCTCTCTCAAAAAAAAAAAAAAATGGAACGAATTTAGACGAATATTTCCGATCAATATGTTTCGTTAAAATACGAATATTTCCGCTTTGATTTGAGTATTTTACCAGAAAATACAAAAAATGGACCAATCTAACGTAAAAATTTCAATGAAATCACTCAATCTAAAGCTGTATTTATGTCAAATCACAAGCAACTGTGCTGCATAGTACAAAATATTTTTATAGTAACAGTAATGGAATTTTTTACATATGCCCACTTTCCCTCAAAACTCTAAAGATTTAGGAACTTAAGCTGCAAATGCCCTTAAAGGATCTACTCAAAAAAGGAAATTTCTTCAAATAACAGAGAAAACTTTTTCAAACACCGGTGGCCTGTACAATTTACGTTTTTTAACGAATTTTTTTGAGAATTTACAACAATGACTTTTTGCATAGGAACGGTTTTCGCAACTCCGATTTGCCTGACTATGTGTGACATCCGATGGCATCAAGAAAATTTCACAAGATACATAGTAATTTGATCCGTGACAGCGTATGTGATATCGAATACATTTGGTAATATTGAACGTCCATTTTA
This sequence comes from Maratus speciosus, assembly GCA_963932465.1. Classification (NCBI taxonomy): domain Eukaryota; kingdom Metazoa; phylum Arthropoda; class Arachnida; order Araneae; family Salticidae; genus Maratus; species Maratus speciosus. The sequence goes on from OZ010787.1 coordinate 3,370,774, forward strand.
ACACGTTTTATTGCATGTGGATGGCGTCCATTTTAACACTTATCGTACATTTTGCACAAAGCAAATTAAGTGGAATATTTTTATTAAAATATCTTTATTATTTTGAATAGTACGAGGCAAAATTGGTGTTCAGACAAGCTGTATGCTTGACTAACTAATTGGGTTGTGACCATGGTTGTCTATAAAAACTTTTTGATAATAAAATGTATAACCCTGTTATTTAGACTCCCTGTATGTATGTATTACTTTTCATTCGTAAAATTGTTAAGGAAACTTTAAAATAATTTTTCAAATTTAAAATTTTTTGCTGATGATTAGCGTTTGCTTTCAAGTTCCCAAAACAACAACATTAAACAATAACATATAAATTTCATTTTTTAACTTTTGGCCACGATTTAACGATTCTCGCCTATTATGCGTTGTCAGGAATAAAAACGCGTGTGGTTGATGATCCACTCGTCAGGTAGGGGCCTGCTCAGTGACCTCGAGTCCGTAAACTGTATAGCATCAATATCGGTTGATAAAAAGACTTCGCAAATCTACTGCAAGTTTTCTTCACTGAAATGTAAGACTTGACAACATACATACCTCACGCAGTTTTAAACCAAAAAACTAAATATTGGAAATATTTCTGATTCTTGTTTTCTGGCCAACCTTAAAAACTGTTCAACAAAATAATATACGTTGGATGACATTTCTGAAAATATTATATAGTACACAGTATGGGCAAAAGGCACCGGACACTTTTGATTTCAGATATTTTGTTGACTATCTAGAGAAATACTTGGAGAATTTGTTCTCGAGCTTCAGGGATGTAGTGAATATTTAGTCACGAAGACAATTTCATAAGAAAAACAAATTGAATAAAAAAACACTTGCGATCACCATGTAACATAAAATATTCCAAATTATCTGTAATTATAACAAATGACTGTGCAAGTACGGAAAAACCGTTTTCACTATTTTTTTAAAGAGCATCATCAATATTAATTCCGATATAAAGGTCTCAAAAATGCACATGGGTTTTGTTTATAGCATGACAGGGTTTCCAATAAAATTTAACGCAACTTTCAGAAAACTGGACAAATAGCAGTAGAAACATTATGCATCATAAAAGGAATATATTTAATATTTAAGATACACTTTTACTTACATATACACATCAAAACAGGTATATTGAAGATTCCAAAACGATTTTTCTATATGTGTAAAATGGCGTGTAAATGGCCAAATACACTCCTTGTGTGTCAGTTTCAAAATATACATTGTTCTGTGTATTTTGGTAATGACCCATTAAGCTGCTGAAGTGACTAAAAAATTATCAAATAATTTTGAAATACACAGTTCATTGTGTAAATTGCACATTACACATATCTGTGTGCAATATGTAAAAACGACAGATTTTTGTATACGTAGCTTAACCTTATGATTTGGGATGTAAATTGTGAACTAAATGTTTATATAGTAAAGTGAGGACAGACGCCGCGGTGGGACGCCGCAGAAATTGTATTGGCGACGCTATCGCTCCCTAGGACAAATTAAGAATTTCGTTGTGTGCCTAAGCGCTGTCCGCTGTGTTGTATGTTTTTCCACATCTCAATTGTCAGTATTTACATATTTATGCCAGTTTTTATGGTTCACACCTGCATGGTAAGTTGCTAAAATTATTCTAATAAAGTTTTATTACATATTTTAAGCCAAATAAACAGAGATTTCATCCCAAAAATGATTTCAACTGTAGACTAGATCCTCGTAGAATACAGACATGTGCTTGCCTCTCTCTCTCATCGCTCACATTACACAAAATGGCGGTGCAGCATCTTGCCTGCCACTATGGGACAGATGCCGCAAAATGGATTTTTGTTTTTCGGTTCAATAAATTCATCATGGCTCTTTAAGTAGAACTTACATTTAAATGAACGTATATTTTCGCATTCTGCTACTTATCAAAATATTCTCTGCAACAATGTTGGTTCACCATGTGTGAATAAGGAAAACGTAGACCTTTTACAATGCTCACCATCTAAACTTAAAATAAAATATATCATATCCCAATGGTCAAAAGACCTGTACAGCCAAGTAAGAGAAAGCAAAAGGACGAAAATATTACAAGCACAGAGTTTATAAACAAGAAAAAATAAGAAGGAAATAAAAAGCAAAAGAAGCAAGAAAGCGCCAAAGAACGAAATCTTGGCGGAAGTAAAATGTGTAAAAAAAGGAAGGGAAAGATCAACTTGAAAAAAACCTCACTTGAGGAAGAAACTGAAATGTGAGTTATCTTCCGACAGTGACGAAAGTATTCCTCTTATGGATTCTGAAGGCAGTATTGGATTGGAATTTGATGACTCTGAATGTGCTGAGTGTCTGGAGTCATATCAAGAAACAAAGTCTGCAGCGGCCTGGATTCAGTGCATAACATACAATTGGTGGTTGCATGAAACATGCTTACTTTACTCTTGCAACGGAAAGTGTGGTGATTGTGGGCGAATAAAAATACGAAATAAAAAATGAGAAGAAAAGCCAAAAATAAAAAGACTACAGTCTAAAATGAATGTAACTAGTACTTAAGAGCAAACTACAATGGTCGCTTGGATATAGACACGTGGTTTATATCATTTTTGTAATTATGCTGTCTATTGTTTCCAGTCAATTTTTTTTTACTTTTTTTGCCTTACGTTTTATTTTTTCAGCTTACACTTTTGCAATTTCGTTAAACTTTTCACAATTTAGTGATATATATAATTTATGTAAATTTACTGTTATTTCTTTTCATTTTAAGTAGTTTGATGAAATAAAAATGCGATTTACTTGAAAAAAATAAAATGCATAGTTTTTTTTTTTCTCCATGCACGGCATCTTACCCAGCACATTAAAAATGATATTAAAAAAGGACGTTTGGGAAAATAATTATGACTGCTTTATTAAGAAGGCTTTAACTTGTTTAACATAGAAATTTGTTTCTAAAGGGTTTGATTAATGATTTCTGGTACTTAGTTTGTTGTTTTTTGCTTTATTGTACATTTTAAAAGAAGAAAAGTAAAACTGCGGCATCTGTCCCCGCTTTACTATAATAGGTCGTAAGACAAATTTGCATGAAGAAAAAATTCATATGCTTGTTCTCAAATCCCAAATCCAGGGGATCCACAGTGTGGCAAAATCCGAAAAACCTGACCAAAAGTCGAAAAATAAAGTTATTATTTAGGAAATTCTGATTATACAGGTGGTTAGAATAATGTTTGGAGCGTCAGAATCTATATTTATAAAAAGGTTTTCGTCTTGCGTTGGCAATCTGTATCATTTCAAAACGATTTTAATGATTTAAAATGGATTCACACGATGATAGTGTGTACTTTTTTTGCCCATGTTAGAAAAATTATATTAAGTACATAAAAATTAATAATTTCATGATTATTTTTGATAATTTTTTTAAATAAATATATTATTTTTTTGCTTTCAAACTTCAAAAAGTTTATAAGTTCCACGGTGTTCCGCAACGATATATAATGGAAACAATAGCCTGGACTATTATCTAATGAATCATGAAAAATTAGCTGCCAAAAATTGCCATTCTGCATTTCGTACAGGTTTTTGCAACCACAAGAAAAATATCATTTTTTTAGTCACTTCAAATGCTACGACATTTATTACTTTTCACAGTAATTTAGCAGCCAAACATTTTTGAAATTTTTAGATTATTCAGTTTTGTGATAGATTATTATGCAGTATATTGCAAATAAGTATTATAATCATAAGCATAAAGGAATTTGATAAGCAAGATTAGTAACAAAAAAATGAAAAGAATTCTCTATCATCGATACAATATAAATAAATTTTCTTAACTTTATAGCTAATAATTTTGTGTATTCTATCGTAATTAGAAGAATTATCTTGTCAATTGCAATCTTCGCTAGATCATACTGCAGCACGCATTTCATTAATGCAAACGGAAATTATTAAGAATCTGACTTCCGAGAACATTAGCAATCTGAATTTTATTTTCAAGTGGGGATGTGGTAGTACATCTGGTCAAAGTACTTTTTTTTTAAATGTAGCGTTGATGATGGCAGAAATTAGATTCAAATAGCTTTTTTACTTTTCTAGTGCCACTAGAACTAAGTGTTGCGAATAATTCAGAAATCGTTATCTGGAAAAATTCGAGATCTGCATCTCCTCGATTTTTTAGGCTCATCAGAATCCATTTTTTGTACGAAAATACGGAAGCTACTGTCAGTGAAATGGATTCTAATAGAGATCAGGAGAGTAAACTTATTCCTTTTAAAACAATCATTGATAGAAAATAAGTAGGCGTTAATTACAAACTAACTTTAACGATGACTGATTCTAAAATTTTTATTGTCATTACTAGTAATTTGTCAACTCAACGTTGATACCTATATCAGGCAACTTCAATCCAGTTTAATAATATTGATGACATTTTCAAACTAAAAGTTAATGAAAATCATTTACATTTCGGGATGTCCACGCCGCATGCCTGTATACGATCTTTTGAGTGTAGCTTGCATTTGGCATACAAACAGGATATAAAGTAATGGCAAGTGTGCACTCCTGACGAGAAGAAAAAATTAAAATTGCTAAACAAAATTTACAAAAAAGATTTCGTTTACAATTAGGACTTCTCGTCGATAAATCAAAGCTCGGATTTGGGAGCACGAAAGATTACAATACAGCTCGTCAATACTTTGAATACGCAACTATTTCTGCTTCCATAAGGAGCGTAGACGAAGATGTGATCAAAAGATTCCACTTAATATTACAAGTAATTTATTAACATTCATTTGACCAATTTTGTGGATTATTGCTCACAAACAGCTTGTAAATTGGTAGAATTGTATTCCTAGTTCTATATGCCAACTTCAGTGCACAAACTACTTATTCATGGCACAGAAATAATAGCTGCCTCATTATTGCCTGTTGGGCAAATGTCGGGAGACGCTCAAGAATCGTGCAACAAATTGATCAGAAGGTATCGAGAAGATTTCTCCCTAAAACGCAGTAGGACGTAAACAATGAAAGATATTTTTGCGGCTTTTAATGTTATCAGGTCCCTTCATTTCAAGCTTATGTAAATTACCATCGAAGAAACTAATATCCTTGCCCCTAGAGGCACAGAAACTTCTGTAAAATATTTCGACACCTCCCCTTCTGAGGAGTCTACTTAGTATACTACAGATGATTCAGAAGATGAATTTTAGAATATAGTTTCGCTTTATTTTAATAATATATAGAAATTAAACCTTGTTGTATTTTATTTTTCGTTAATGTACTTAACTGTATTTCATAAATAAATATTCATCGTTTAATTTCGAGTAAAAACATCTTAGTTCCTTGAAAACACCTTGTAACGTTTAGACTCGAAACTTTTTTAATTCGAAACTCGAAATATTTTTATTTTAATCTAATTGTTTTTTTACGAATTGAATATTTCCAACTGAGCGAAAAAATGCCCAGGCCGGGAATCGAACCCAGATCCTTGGCTTACAAGGCCAATGCTTTTCCATTTAAGCTAACTGGGCCGACAACCAGCCAGCATATTTCGCTCAGATAACCTTATTGGTAGGAACATCTGGTCTGTCATGTAGACAGCTCAACAGAATAAACCGCAGGTTAAGGACCTCCATATTAACGATGGATACGTAGATGAACTATTATTTTAACACAGTCAAACTGACTGGTAAAGTTATCATATGAATTGAATATTTCCAACTGAGCGAAAAAATGCCCAGGCCGGGAATCGAACCCAGATCCTTGGCTTACAAGGCCAATGCTTTTCCATTTAAGCTAACTGGGCCGACAACCAGCCAGCATATTTCGCTCAGATAACCTTATTGGTAGGAACATCTGGTCTGTCATGTAGACAGCTCAACAGAATAAACCGCAGGTTAAGGACCTCCATATTAACGATGGATACGTAGATGAACTATTATTTTAACACAGTCAAACTGACTGGTAAAGTTATCATACGAATTGAATATTTCCAACTGAGCGAAAAAAGGTCCTTAACCTGCGGTTTATTCTGTTGAGCTGTCTACATGACAGACCAGATGTTCCTACCAATAAGGTTATCTGAGCGAAATATGCTGGCTGGTTGTCGGCCCAGTTAGCTTAAATGGAAAAGCATTGGCCTTGTAAGCCAAGGATCTGGGTTCGATTCCCGGCCTGGGCGTTTTTTCGCTCAGTTGGAAATATTCAATTCGTATGATAACTTTACCAGTCAGTTTGACTGTGTTAAAATAATAGTTCTAATTGTTTTTATTTTTAATTCTCCATTTTTTTTTAATTTAATTTTTCAATCGTACTTAGCATTCTCAAAAGCGCCTATATACGAAATGTCATAGAAATGTAATAACTTTAAAGCATTTTAATTTTATGTCCGCCATATTCGATCCGCTATTTTGTATTTTACAATTTTAATTTTAGAATCGAGATCAGCATCCTGAAAAAAACCTGTGTACGAAATTTCGTGGCATTTAAATAACTTTTTCATATTTTGGCCAGCTTTTCGGAATTTTGCCCCACTGTGGGATCCAGGAATCCTCGAAACGATCGTATGGGATTTTTCTTTTGTCGTTCTGTGCATTATTTGTGCGTAAAAATTTTTCTTAAACATTTTAGCTTTTTTATTTCATCTCAATGTTAAAATTGTTTTGAAACCCTCAAATCGTTTAGTCACATTTTACGAACAGAACCTGTATAATCTGAGTAAATACACTGTAAAATAATATTTTGTAAAATACGGAAATCGTGACTCCAGTACTTTTTCCGTATTTTTCGGATTTGTTACCACCAATTTCCGTCAGCACTTTTTAAAGATGCATTTACACAAGAGGAGAAATTCTTTATTTAATTCAATCTACAGTAAACAAGCAATACTTACCAGAACGAGATACAAACTAAGGAACTGCACTTTTCCAAAGTACCATCTTGACCATTCAGCTACGATTACACAAGCCAAGTTTTCAAGTATCTATATATATCAAGTACGCATAAGTGCACATATTTATGTGTAGAATGCTGCTCTTACACATATTTCTGTGTAATATACTTACTCATAATCTTGTGTAATATTCTGACCTTACACATATAGCTGTGTAATATTCGTAAACATATTACTGTTCAATATTCTGTTCTTACAAATATTTCTACGTCATATGCAATATACACAGACATTTGTGTAATATGCAAAATGTGTAAATTAACAATAACACGCCAATTCGGGTTAATCTATACAATTTTCTACATTTGCAACTTTGTTTGATATTTTGAAGTGATAAAAAATTATACACTTCCATTAAGCCGATAAACACACACAAATACATGTAAATTTTTACGACAAGTGTGCAAATTTTACGGCAAAAGTGTATTTGTACAAATTTACGCATATACTTACGTAAAAGTGACTAATTTACACGTATATATTTTAGAGTTTATGAGCATTTGTATAAAATAATTTTAACTGAACATGCGCTAAAGAAGCAAATTTGTTTCTATAATTTGAAAGTGAACTACTTAGGACAACTAACATAAAAAAACAGTTGAATATCATGAAAATTCAGAAAGATATCGGCTATTTTATGAGTTGAATTTTAGTTGCTTTCTAAACGAGCCCGGATAATACGGGATTTTCCACAAATTGTCATTTTTTAGAAACAAACTTAATTGTTTATTATTTCTGTGTTAAAGGTGGGAAACATCAGAATCGGTCAATAAAAAAATGAAAAATCACGTATCACGCATTGATTATAAAGCATTTTCCAACAAATCCAGAATACTAAATATCACTATGTAATAAGCTAAAATAAGATAAAAAAATAAACTATTTAGGAAACTCATACATATTTGATCATCCAATTTCAGCAATTATCCACCACAGTCAATAACACCTTCGAATTAATTTGAGTAGTATTCTATATTTTCTATAGATTTGCATACCCAACATAGTTTGCTAAAATTTAATTCAGCTGTAAAACGCAAAACACATTTGAAAATTTATTTTCAAAATTTACTGCACATATATTGTAACTTGAAATATTTCGCACAGCCCTGCATATGATATATACATTTTTATACACCTGCACATAAAGCTAAAATTTAGTTTAGGTAGGAAACGCACGAAACTTAAATCTCACTTCCAGAAATTACAAATTTTAGAGTGTTTAAGTAGTACTGTATAGGAATATATTTATATACAAACGTATCTTAGTATATACAAACTAAATATAGATATGTTAGAAAATGCATAACACAATTAAAAAACACCTCTAAGCAATTCACGGTCGTAGACAGTAATACTTACGGATTTTCTTTGCGCATCCCTGTATTTGAGATTTAAAATTTTTACATTCCACATAATGTACTCTAAAATTTGCTTAAATATTAAAAAGCAAACCGAATGTGATAAACGCAATTTCAGCGAAATTCGCTCATAGACAATACTGAAACCGAATTCTTTTTTGAGTCCATGTGTATAAATAAATAAATGATATGTACTCCATATTCTACAGAAAGGATCTTCTAGGGCACGTCAGCAATGTAATATATAAATTTCTTTATGTTTGAAATTTTATAATTTTTTTTTAAATAGACTGCAAATGCTTTTCTCCATCAGTCATAATTTGAAGGAATACTTTTTTGCGACCCCATAAATGAATGATAAATGAAATGCACTCTATATTCTAGAGAAAGAATGTTTTATTGCACTTAAATAACGTATATCAATTTCAGTACGTTTGATACGAACAATAAATGGAAAAGCTTCAATTTTCAATACACAATGTTCTATGGTAAACCTCAATAACATAAACCAAGCGCATGGTAATCCAAAGATATTCATGTGAGTTAGACTAAAGCCAGACAAACCTAAGTCATAAATACTTTTCAAGTCTATTATCACGTTAATTAAGAACGATATCGGCGATATAGTGATCTGGATTTCAGTTGCTTCTATGTTGGAAAATGTTAAAAAGAATTATTAAAATCAAAGCATCCGTTAAAACTTAAACAAGGATTACAATAAATATGCTCTGTTGGAAGTCGGTTATTGAAAAATGACGATTTGTGAAAATTCCAATATGGTCCAGCTAAATTTGAAAGACAATTGAAATCCAAATGACTACATGTCCGATAATGTTCTTAATTTTCGTGACATTCGACTTTTTTTTTTTTTTTTTTTTTTTTTTTTTTTTTTTTTTAATAAAACTTGCCGTATATAGTTGACTAGAAAAATATGAAAAAATCGTTGTCTTTTGCACATGCGCAGCTAAACATTATTCCATACAAATGCTCCTATCTTATCAATTATTTCATGTATTCAATTGTAATAGAAATATTATGTTTCTAATGCACTTTTCCAAGTTTTCTGAAAGTAGTGTTACATTTGTTTCCAATGATTTCCAGCTTCATTTGTTGAAACTACAGATCATTTCACGTATTTTGTGCCACAGTTTGATTGAAAATATTATGTTTTAAATTCAATTTGTTATTGGTCCCATAATTGCCCTCGTGAATAAACCTTCAATGTAAAGTATGATGTCAAACACGTTCTTTACAGCCCGAGTTTTAATAATAATTCGTCAAGACTTTCTTTAGATATATAAAAAAAAAATTAAATCGAAAGTAACCGTGAATTTTTGTTACATAGAGCAAATATCATATTTCAAAATGCGTATATATGAACCGTATCAGAAAAGATTTGAAATTATTTTGCATTTTCTTCCGGAATATTTTTAGGAATATTTGTAGGGATATTCTTATTAAAAAAACAATCAAACATAAAAAAGAAAAAAAAAGTGAAAATATTATTTCATTGAAGTTTTCCAACCACAAATTTAAAAGGATCGAAAAATATTCTGAGTGGAATTTCTAAATTTTATAAATGATGTCGGTATAAGAAATACACAACTGCACCAAATTATAATCTTTAAAGACTTTAAGATATCATTGGAAATTTTTGGCTTTATTTAAAATTATATTAAGGTTATTACTATTATACATTTTACATTTTCTGAATGCCTGGCATTTTACAAATTTTCTCTCGAAAACTTAATAACTTTTAATTCGTATAGCAGATATAGAATTTCAACACTCGAAGTGTATGAGTCAGTAGTATTTGATAAAAAAGTTTAAACTCTATCTTTTCAAAACAGTATTTTGTAGGTCAATACCCAAAACATTTCGGGAAGTGATGAGAGCTTTTAAAATGAAACCGTATACATAGTTGCCAACCTCCCGCTTTTTTGGATACCAGTAAAATCTTACAAAACTGTTCGCTTTATTTAATTGCATAAATTGTGCGATTGCATACAGCAAGTATATTTGTATAAAAATATTGGTATGAAAAAAATCGGGAGGTTGGCAACTATGCGTATATAATGATTGATTACGGAATTATTATTAAAAAGAAAGCTTATAAATATTTCCCATTTTTGTTTTGGCATCAAAGCAAAATCAGATATTTTTGTTGAAAACTGATACTTTAAACTTAATAGTCTGCCATTTTGTTAAAAAAAAAAAAAAAAAAAAAAAAAAAAAAAAAAAAAAAAAAAACGTCAGTCAAGGACTAGAAATTATGTATATTTTAACATATATTTTTGTTTAATTAGTATAACTACTGGCGTTTGCATTTTTTTTTTGTTTAACTAGCACAAAGGTGACATTTCCTCCCCAGATGATATTTAACATTCGAAAAAGAAAGAAAAATGAATTTTTATTTTAAAAAATGGTATTTTTACGTGACCGTATTTGTCAGCTGAATAAATCAGTAAGTATATCACTTATATAATTTACTTTTCTTTTCTGAATCCTATTGATTGGCAAAGAAATTTACCGAGTAGAAAAAATACCCGGACTAAATGACACCACAACATAAAAAGAAAACATTCAGCGAAATTTTGAGTGTCGCGCAACTTTAAAAAAAGGGAGTCCAAATAACGCATTATTAAAAAAATGGCTAAAAACGGAAAAAGCCCATTTCTAATATTTTCATCTGTTATCTCGATTGTATTTTCTAAAACTGAATTTTCAAATTGTATTCTAATAACATTGAATGCTCTATATAACAGGTATAAAAAAATCACCTTCATCGGCTGAGCAAAAAAAAAATTATCCTACATGAATTCCATTATTCAGTTAAGTGGCCTTACCTTGTCTTCATCAATGGACAGAAACAACATAGAGCAATTATCGTCTTCTTGTAACAAATAGGTTTAATTATTAATTTTAAATGTATAAAACATGTATTTTATTATCCGTCCATTAAGAAAATGATTTTCATATAAATTTTTGTACATAATTGAAATCATTAATTTTAATCGCATCATTAATTGGCTGTATCGAAGTTTTAAGTATGTTTGATCACGTTACTTTTACAATTAATTAAAAAAAATATTTTATGCAAAATTCCATACTGGTTTGTTTTACTTCTAAAATAATTTTAAATAGATATAATAATACATTTTAAATTAAACACTTTTATATTTAGGACAATTAGAAAGGGAATTGAACGTAGAACTATATTAAAAATAATAATATAACGAAACTTACCTAATAAAAGAATCATTCTTTACGCACAGTTATATTTTCACTTTTTCTGTATTTTGATTGTTGTAACAAATTTTAACTTTTTAAGATAAAAAATAAGGTATAATTCAGCACATTTATTCCAACAAGACTGTCTTTTAGTGGTGATCTTTTTTTTTTGGCAAGTATTATTGGCAAATATTAGTGGCAAGTCATTATTTTGCAAGTTTTTCTAACTTCTAATTATAAATTTGATAAATAAAATCAGTCAATATATGAAACCAATTTACATTAGTTTTGGATATTTTCTTTTTTCTCGTATGTTTCAAACAGCTGTGATAACACCTTTAGGACTAACTTGCATGCGGACTGAATCAGTTTCAGTAAAATATTTTACAGATGTTGCTCTTTCACGCTGATTAGTAGGCTCAATACTTGTTTTTCCATCTTGATGTGAACAACCTGGTTGTGGTGTCTGTTGATCGGGTTCGTTTGATCTTCCTCTTGGAGTTTCACATATTTGGCACATGCGAGCTTCATTCAAAAAAGGCAGCACCGTTTTGAATTCTTTGCGGAAATTTTCGTTCAACCAAGCATATAAAAACGGGTTATAGCATGTAGAACTCATTGCAACAGCATGAGAAAGAAAGAAAAATCCATTCAAATACTCCCAACTACTCGCAGGAATATAGAAATCGACGACAAGATTATGGACATTTAGTGGAAGCCATGAGAAGCCAAAAATAAGTACCATGGATATTAGCATTCGGTTTAGGCGTCGAGTACGCTCCCATTCCTGTTCAATTTTCCTCTGGCTGTTAGCTCCTGGTTTATATCTGGCACGATCTCTAAGTTTACAACAAACTCGGAAATAGCAGTAAGTAATTATCAAGAACGGAATAACAAACTGAAGAACAGAAGTCGTAAAACCAAATGCCTTACGGAAAGCATCATGTGGCCATCCTTCATCACAATAAGGTCTCCCGTCTCTTCCTGGAACCAGATCAATGAATATCCCATAGGGTAATGTAAGAAGCCCTGCAGATAACCATATAAACACTATAATAAGTAAACTGTATTTTAATTGTAACCGGGGCTTAAATGGATGTATTATAACGAAAAAGCGATCAATGGCAATTGACATGAGCGTAAATGCTGATATATAGACGCTAACACCTTGCGCATATGGAACAAGATGGCACAAAATAGCCCCAAATACCCACTCATGCATAAAAAGATAAAGAGGTGTGAATGGAACGGCAAAAGTGCACAGCAATATATCAGAAAGAGCCAAATTGGCGATAAAAATGTTGGTCACTGTATGCATGGTTTTATTTCGGAAGACAACGTAACAAACAAGAACATTACCACAAATGCCGGTGACAAATATTGTAATATACAAGCAATAAAAAAACGCCTTTACAGCTGGTATACTTGTTATTTCATCTTGCGGCAAAAGAGATTCTCTTTGAAGTAATGTAAAGTTTTCGTCATCCATGTCAAAATTTAAGAAATCCACAGTGAAGTTACCTGTCCTTACTAATGCTGCTAAAGCAATGTAGTGTTTAATATGAAAACCGTTAGCCATTACACCGAATAGGAAAAAGCGAAAGATATATGAATTGTTTTGCAAACATGTGATACTGAGACAGTCGGATAAAATGGGGTTCCAATTCCTTTCTTTTGTCTGCAATTCAAGAAAAATTGTTTCATAACTTCTTCAGTGACATCAAAATGAAGATTGAAACAGTTGATGATTAGAAAACCTGGAATAAAAATGAAACAATAATAAACATAATATTGATTAAAAAATTACTTAAATATGCAAGAAAAAATAAAATTTTTGTGAATTTTATCAAAATCATTAATGTATCTAAATCTTTTATAATTATTTAGATTATAAGCAAATTTATTTTTTATAGAATTGCGCTTTCTGTTTCAGCACTTTAAAAAGCTTCCCGACTTTAACAAGTGGAATAAATGATAAAAAATAAGAAATTAAATCGCAATCATCTGTTTCTATGTTTATTTCTAAAATAACGTTAAATCATTAAAATGAATGTTAATATTAAATCTCACAATTTTTTGATTCAGGATGCATTTTGAATGTTAAAATTTTAAACAAAATTCTAACATCAATCTAAGGTTTTATTAGTATTTAATATATTCACAGGTATAATCTATATTTAAGGAATCCACGGTAGCTTAACAAAAGAAACTGTGATAACAACGGAAATCCATTACTTTAAGAATATATTTGGTATATTATAAAAATGTAAACCGAAGTTTTAAAATTCATTTGCACTGCTGTGTGTTATAAAAGAAATAGTTTGCTGTCTAATTTGGGATATGTGAAACATTTCATAGGAATTACTTTGAGTAATCTTTGATACTGGAAATATTATTGTGAGTATTTACGAGTTCATATCAAAAACACGGTTTTTCTTTATCAGTGATTTTTTAAATTTTACTTTAAGATATCATCATTGTTTTTTAAAAATATTTTACATAATTAATAAAAACGAATTTATAACAAAAAGTCCTTCCGGCATGCGCTGGGAGGAAAAGTTGCACTTTATAGTCTTTAAAATTAAAATAATAAAACTTTGTAAAAAATTACCATAAAATAAAAACAATACATAGGACGCGTTTCGAGCTAAAAATATAACAGCTCGTCATCAGCTACAGTAAACACGTGTCCGTAAGCAGACAAGGTCAAAAATGAACTGAAAGGTAGAGAATGTTGCAAAGAATGCGATAGATGGCGCTAGCTAAAAAGAACCCCTGGCCAAAGTTATTTCGTCCCCTGCCTCTCCCTCTCACTTGGATTTTAATGAAGCATATTTTATTTCTAAAAATTCAGTTAATCTTGTCAATTATCATCCATCATCTCCTTTCCTATCTCCAGCGTGGAAATTACTTTTGTAATTCTTTTCCCTCTTCTCTTGTTTCTTTTCTTTTTATTTTGTTGTTTAAAAAAAAGGATCTTTTGTTTTTTATTGTTTTATTCTTTTATATTTCTTTCTTTATTATTATTATTTATATTTTTTAATTTACTTCTTTTATTTTATTTTATTTTGTTTATTTCTTTTATCTCCATTTTCCCCTATCAATTTCTCTTCTATCTTTTTGGCAACACTTTTCTCTTCTGCATGTGCTCCTTTCATCTAGCGCCATCTGTCGCATTCTTTGCAACATTCTCTACCTTTCAGTTCATTTTTGACCTTGTCCGCTTACGGACACGTGTTTACTGTAGCTGATGACGAGCTGTTATATTTTTAGCTCGAAACGCGTTCTATGTATTGTTTTTATTTTATGGTAATTTTTTACAAAGTTTTATTATTTTAATTGCTTCATATCGCCAGTTTTCGGTGCTGTTTCGCTTTATATTCTTTGTTTTTAAATTATTATTGTTAAATTATTATATTGCTTGTTTTACTCAAACGCACAAAGCTAAAATTAGTAGAACCCTATTATAGAAGATTCAGTACCAGTTTTCGTCAATCCAGAATATGAATGAGAATTTCGCAAAATTAGTCAGCTATATCCAAGTTGGCTTCATTCAGAGCAATTCCCGTAAGGCATGGTGACGTCACGGCGACGTCGTTGTGAAGTCACACTGTGATTTTGTGACCGTCGATGTGACGTCACAGTGACTAGAATGCGAGGTCGTTATGGCCGTTTTAGAGGTCGTTTGTGACGTCACATTGTGACCACTCTCTGAAGTCACGGTGTGACAAATTTGTGAAAAGTGTGTCATTTGTGACTATTTTGGCATTAACTTTGTGACGAACCTGTGACGAAAGCGACAATGCTTTGACGTCACACTGTGACCAATTTGTGAAATATGGGTCATTTGTGACGAACTTGTCATAAACACTGTGATTTCAAATGAAAATCAAATTTCAAATTAATTGCTTAAAAGACGCAAATAGTGAAAAAGATTCCATGCTGGGACTCGAACCCGGGCCATTAGTACAGCGCACTGACATTCTACCGACTAAATCACATGGAACGATACCCAGGCTGGAAAATTTCTCACTATTACATGATGGCGAGGCTACAAACTCAGCACAAGATGGAATATTTAGCGTGAGCCACCAACATGATGCAAACACGAAACTTAATTAAATCCAGTATCGATTGAAATTATATTAATACTTGGAAATTTTTCCAGAGAGAACCATTCGCCTTGCATACAATATTTCAAATGAAAATCAAATTTCAAATTAATTGCTTAAAAGGCAATTTTAATTTGAAATGTTGTATGGAAGGCGAATGTTTCTCCCTGGAAAAATTTCCAATTATTAATATAGTTTCGATGCTGGATTTCATTAAGTTTCGTGTTTACCGCATGTCGGTGGCTCACGATAAATATTCCATCTTGTGCTGCGTTTGTAGCCTTGCCAACCTGTAATAGTGAGAAATTTTACAGACTGGGCGTCGTTCCATGTGGTTTAGTCGGTAGAATATCAGTGTGCTATACTGATGGCCCGGGTTCGAGTCCCGGCTTGGAATCTTTTTCACTATTTGCGCCTTTTAAGCAATTAATTTGATATTTGATTTTCATTTGAAATATTGTATATAAGGCGAAGGATTCTCTCTGGAAAAATTTCTAAGTATTAATACAGCGATGAATTTTGAAATAACCTTTTGCTGTAAATATAAAATCTTATCTTTTTACCGTACTTTTTAGCAAAATATCGCTATTTTGGAGTCCTATTCTTCTAAATCATTTTAAATTTTTCCACTTAAAAAACAATGCTTATCAACTGACATATTTTTTTATTCAGTTCTATGCTTGATATTAAGTTCTATGCTTGATATTGAGTTCAAGCTTGATATTTAGAATGTGTAAATTTTTTAATTTGTTGTGATTTGTCATTGCTTTATTAAATACGAACATGGAGACTCATGGATATTAATACAACTATTATTTATAGAGCGGCATGATAAGCGATATTTATTTAAATTTTTTATTCCCGTGTATATTGTATTTTGTGAATATGAGCTAAATAGATTTGGTATGTTTTATAGGAAAAGACTGATCTGGGAAATAGAAAAAAAACGAGTAAGAAAAATCATGCGTTAATCATAGATTATAAAATACTTTCCAACACTTTCTGAATGCTTTAACAAGACATGGTAAGTTAGGGAAATGACGTAAATAAGATAACTAAGTAAACATTTGAAAAATTGATTTCAGCAGTTACCGTCCATAGCCAAATATGTTTTCCAATTCTTTTGAACAACCCTGTATTTGATCTGTAGGTTGATACACTGAGAAAAATGAAGTACTCAAAAATAAGTAAACCAACGTACTCATATCGAATTGAATATTTTTGGATAAAAATGAACCCATGCTTTCTCTATTTTGAAACATCACATGTTATCAAACCCAAACAAACGAATAGTTTTGTACCCTGTAATGGTTCATTTCATTTATGGCGGCATAAATGATGTTTATTAATGTAAATATTAAATTATGCACAGCATTTTAAAAATAATTTAAAAGTGCTTGGAAATAATGCTCTTGTCATAAAAATATTCGATTTGAGTATCTTGTTAAGAATTTTGCTATTTTTCTTAATAAATAATCAATTAAATATTTCTTGTTAAGAACTTTGAACGGGAAATAAATGTCAGTACATTTTTACTTTAAATTTTAGGTTTTTCTTTTTTTTTTGGGGGGGGGGGAGGGGGGCAGTACATAATGATTCATATTTGATCACAACCAATGAATAAAAAATGAGTATATGTGTTTCTCAACTTTGAGTACATTTGGATCGGAGCTATTTTGAGTATGTGACGCATTTAAATTTGAGTACTTTTTACTCAATTTTGACTTCCCATTTTTTTAAGTGCATATATACTATATAATGGGAAAATTTAGTTTAGCAAGAAAACGCCTAACAGGTTGCAATTCTTTTTCAGCAATTTATACTAATGTATGGAAACCTACTTGAATACTTTTGTACAACCCTGTAGTTTACCTAGAATCTTTATTACACGCCACTATTTAGTTAAAATTTAATTCAAACTAAGACACACTTAAAACTGCTGAAATCGCATTTCCAGAAATTATAATTTATAGACGGTCGTGTATCCAATTCTTTACGTGATCCTGTATATCGTTTTATCTATATTCTACAAACATTTCTTGGTAAATTAAATGCAGTTCAGCAAAAAAGAGCATAACTCATTTAAAAACCACCTTTAAGCAATTTGCGCCCATACCCAGTAATCCTTACGAATACTTTTGTGTAGCCTTGTATAGGAATTATAGCATTTATATACACCATATACTATGCATAAATATAGTGAATCATAAAAGCGCATATCATAATTAAAAATACATTTCCAGCAATCATCGCTAATGAACAGTACTTCGGATACAATATAGTATCTGAAATATTTTGTGTGTCCCTGTAAATGCTATATACGTATTATTCGTATTATACATGAAATAATTTATAGTATGTAAACCTCAGCGACATATATCAATTTCATTATATATGAAATAGATTAACATAATTAAAGTATGCCGCAAACAATTCCCTCCACCCCTATATCATTATGTATTTGAATTCCTTTTTTAGCCCTGTAAATGAACAATAACTATTCTTTGCATCGCATAGTCAACAGAATGCATATTTTAGTGCACTTCATAAATGCATATAAATTTTATTCTGTTTGAAAGCGTGCGTAAAATCATAAAAAATCATTTGAAACGATTTTTTTCCATAGGCTGTAATGTAACGGAAAACTTTTGGCTGTCCCTGTAAATGAACAAAGCATGCTACAAACTTCATTACAAATAGGTACCGTGCTATGGTAAACGTCAATAACATCCAAAAATTTCAGGGCAATCCGAGTATATTTTCGAGAGTTAGAGTGCGGATAGACTGCTAGACGGACAGACAAACCGAAGTCATAAGCACTTTTCAACTTGTGTCCTATAATATGTATCCTGTATTATATGAACTTTTGAAAATATATACTAAAGCAGTTTAATCTATAACTTCCCATCAGGCATGAAAAACACTTTGTTTCAATGCTTAAGTATCATATTTTACTTTTTAGTGCCAATAATTACGCGTATCATAAACGTAGAAAATGAATTTACAAAAGAAGAAAATTTAATAACCGATTCAGAATGTCTATAATTAAATGTTTGATTAAAATCACAAACAGAAAAGAAAAAATGCTTACATACAATTTAAAAAAATAAATATACCAATTTGAAAAATACTAAAAATAATAATTAGGATTTATAATTGTACTATTAAACAACAGCAAACTCAATAGATAAATTAAATGCCTTATTAGATTTAACAATATCTCAAAAATATTTCGATATGGTATAAGGAATTCCTATTATTTTATAATTTCGGCAAATGTTAAATCTGAAAACATTGGTTTGAAGATTTAGGATTTTGAAAGATAATTTAAAATATTATTAGCACTAAAAGAAAATTCTTTCAAATGTTTCACTACTGTAATATGTAAAGATACATTTTCCCAGTATAATGTTAATTTCTAATCTGAAACAGTTTCGTAATCTTATGATAATCGAACATCACATTTAACCCCAAAATAATAATAACTATATGTGTTAGTAATCAAAAAATAGTAAGAAGCCGATAAAATAATTCCAAATCATTGTCGTTCCATACATTTTCAATCTCAAGTAAGAGTAAATTAATGTTTATATTAATTCCAGTTTGAATGTAGGCATGCACTGTCTCTGCGCAGTTTTTTTTTTCAAGCGATGGCAGATTAAGATATTTTTCTTTACAGTTATCGAATTTTAAAATATCGCTTCTAACAGTTTAAAGATCAGTCTCTTACAAATATAACATAAAACTATTTAACTCATATGTACAAATCAGGAATAAAATATTTAAATTAAATAAAACTTACATATACGTTCTATTAATATCCGTATATCCAAAAATGGTCATTTCCTTATCTTAAAGTGTTGTAGACGTGGTGAAGGTGATGTTCTAAAAACAGTGAACTATTTATTTCCCGCGTCTTCTCATGTTTATTTTTTTGTGGGCAGACGATTTTCAAGCAGATGGTCTGGTACAGATTATTTGTTTTTGCATGCAAGAGATATGAAACTTGAATGCGCAGTAATTTTCTGAAAGTATGGTTAATTAAAATTTTGTATTTGAAGAAATATCCAATGTATTTAACCTTTTCTTTTTATCCGTACCAAATAATACAAGTTAAAATGTATTGTAAAGTTCATTTTTTCTAAATAATTATAATAATAATATTCATAATTAGAGTTTATTAGATATACCATTGTTTAAATTTTTAAAAGGTGTAAAAATAAATTTAATGGTAATAACGAGCCCCCCCCCCTTTTTTTTTTCTTTTTTTTTTTCTTTTTTTTTAAAGTAAAGTTTGTTTTGCACAAATTTTGTATATTTCGTTTATTTTCGGAAAATGCTAATTTTATTTAAAAAGTCTGAAAGAAGTAGAATTTATGACTTGAATACAAATTATAAAAATATTCTAAAGCAATAAATGCATAGATGACTAAACTCTGAAGACTCTTTCTACGTGCTCATTAAAAGGTGCAGATTTAACTGTAATAGAAAATTTTTATTTTGAAACCACAGAAGTGTTTCGAATAATCCTGGTCGGTAAAAAAAGAAATAAATAAATAAATTTCCTCCCAGCAAACTAAATATGTAAAGTGTATAAATTTAATATTCCTAATTCTAATTATATTATCCAAATGCTAGATAAAATTTAAATCATGAAAAAGTATACATTCACTATCTTAGATATCAAATTGATAAAATATAGCCTGAAAATTTAGTTTATTAATGATTGTATCGTGCACTTTATTTATTATGCCCCCCCCCCCTCTCCCCTTTAGTGAGAGAATTTACCATTTGCTATCCACTAATATATTTTATTCCTTATGCCATGTAACTCGTGACTGTTTAAAATATTTCTCTTCATTTTCAAAGATTTTTGAAGTTCATATTTTTGTCACACTGTGACTTACAATATGGTGGTTTTTTTGTCACATATGTGACTTGACGTACGTTACATAGCAGTGATATAACAGTGACCTCACAATTTTTTTTTAATTGCCAGGAAAACATAATTTTACAGTAAATAACATGTTTCGAAGAATTTTCGTAATTTTTTAAAGTTTTCTAAGAAGTTCACATCTTAGTCACAATGTGACATCACTGAGGGGTGGCATTTTGGTCACAGATGTGACGTGACCACAGTGACTTACAGTGACGTCACAACGACGTCACCGTGACCATGCATGCTATGAGGGTTTGCGTTTCGTTGCCAAATTCGGTGATATCTTGAAGTCCCCACCATTTTAAAACAACGTGATGGGTGAGCTAACCAAAGAACTTGGTCGAGAAGTTGGTATGTCCTGTACTCAGGATCAGTTACATCCAAATCCGTTCGTAAATACGGGTGCTGTCACATGGCAAAAATCAGATATTTTAAAATGTCAGTCACCCTAGAAATTCAAACTGCTGTATTTCAGCCCTTTTTTAAGATATAGAGGATATAAAAATACTCCGAAATCCTTGTATCAATTCAAATACTTAAAAAAACCCAACTTGTTCTTTTTCTACTTTTTTGTGCCTCTTCTTCTTATTATTTTTTAATGACCGCCAATTTGAAATGAAATGGCGGATAAACTTTGCTAAAGAACTCGGTCGAGACCTTGGTATGTTCCGTGCACATTCTTGGTCACCTTTAAATCGGTTTATAAATACGCGTGCTGTCGCATGACAGAAATCGGATTGTTTCAAAATGTCAGTCACCATAGAAATAAAAACTGCTCTATCTCAGCCATTTTTTAAGATCAAGAAGAAAAAAAAATGCTCCGGAATCTTTGTATCAAGGTCAAAAACTTAAGAAAAAAAATGTTTTTCAATTTATAAATTTTTTGTACCTGTTACTAAATGTGAAAATTAATTTTTTTTTAATAGCCGCCATTTCGGAAAAAGATTGCGGATGAAGCTGGCCAACGAGCTTGGTCGAGACATTGGTGTGTACTATGTACATACGAAATCACATATAAATCGGTTTAAAAATACGAGAGTTACAGCATGGCAAAAAGGCTCTATATATATACGAGGGCTGTTCAATAAAGAATGATCATAATTTTTGTATAGCATATTTTATTGCATGCAAATTTACTTTTACATTCCATTGTTAACTTAATGCGCAATGAATAAGTTGTAATTCTTTTAAAAAATCATTTCCAGTATTACGTCAGTGGCAGCAATGAAAGTTCAGATACTTTAAGTACTGCCTACGGGAACGATGGAGGCAACACGTAATGAGCAGATATGTTAAAAATTTTGCTTTCGCCTGAAGAAATAGTCAGTCGGAGCGTATGTTATAGGAGACTTGTGGAGAATCTGACCTCCACTGCAGCACAGTTAGCAGATGGTTTGAGATGTTTAACCCCTTGACGTACGATGCGTATGTCCTGATTTTATTGTAGACGACTACCGGATATACCGTTCATGTGGAATATGAAAATCAGTGTTTCTGCATTTGGCGATTTTTTATTTAGAAAAATTGAATTCACACCAGAAAATTTTCAATAGCAATTGACTTTTAATTTATTTATGGAATATCTATGATCTTGTAAAGCAAAAATAACTATTAAAACATACTGGTGAGAATACGGAATGCTTAAATACAAAATCAGTTAGATGCGGCAACACTGGTGAAAATACACATTTATACTAAACGCTTGTATATACGTCCGTACTTAAAAAAAGCGGTCTGGGTGTCAAGGAGTTAAGGAAGAAAGAGACAATCAACTTCAAAGGAAGATGGACACGCAGTTCCTGTAACTGCGCTTACAGAAGACAACATTAATAATGTCGCTGTTATTGTCAGAGAAGAACGCCAGATATGAGAACTGTTAAAAATATTGCGATTATAGTTGCGTGCCGCCCAAACGTTGGTAACAGAAAAGTGAACATGAGACGTGTTTGTGGGCGGTGAGTTCCGAAACTCCTCCTACCCAAACAACAGAAAGTTCACGTGGAAGTTCGTTTGAAATTGAAGTAATGTTATAGCAGACTGTCCCTTTAAAAATCATTTGCTGTCAAAGAAAAATTCACGGTGCTGTCGAATATTATCCGATGTACAAAAATACCAGCTTTCTGTATAGTACATTGTAAAGGTAAAAAATTAGAATGTTTCTTACTCCCCTAAAATATATGATTATGATGTAACGTCGTAATGTAGTTCCAGTGGTCCACTTAGTGTTGACGATCAACATCTAAACACTTTATTTAAAAAGTTCACATTTACAAGTAAAAACCTCCTCACGTTTTAAAAACCATCATTCTGAACATGGACATTACTGTATTACAACATTCTCCACATCATCTCGAAATTCCAGCACTTTAAAACAGAAAAAAAACGTAACATATCCGCTCGTCTTTAACGAAAACCACTGTCTTCATCTCTCAACAGATTAGTTTTCTTCACTTCACTTAATTTGCCACCTACATCTGTAACTCTCTCTCCGCATATCGAAAGCTTTTCCTCCGATACGCCTGCACGGCTGACCAGTCTCCGGAACATAGGCAGCAATCGATGGATAAAACTAAGTGGTGATTAGTGGACAAGCTAGTCCTGCAACTTACGAAATAGGAAAGGTTGGGTTTCTTCGGTCGCTACAGACTCCTCTCCCCCTCCAAATTTTGGACACGTCCAAATGGGATCATGGACGAGAACATATTGTTGCGACAAGTTCTGCTGAACACCAAAGTTTTTTTTTTTCAACATTGTTCAGGAACAACTTGTTAACTTTGTCACATACATATCATCTCCCCCCCTTCCCGATCCATTACAGCAATGTGCCGCCCTAGTCAAACTTCCTTAAATTTTAATAAAGAACTAGAAAATTTTGAAATACACGAAACATACAGCAATTCACAACATGCCAGTAATAATACAGATACTTAAATTACTCTATATAAAATTTACTCTAAATTACCACAATTTAACATACACAAAATATTCTGTAACTTCCAAACAAAATTATATCCAATGTAATTTTACTTAAAATACCAATACAATTAACAGTTTTCTTTTTCTTTTTACGTAAACTTAACGTGATACAAAACTAAAAGAATATTTAGCATTTTTTTCTCTTACTGAACAAAACAACTTTTCTGATGAATTAACACAATTTCAATACATAATCATAAAATTGCAAACTAATAGACATTAAATCACAGATTAACAGTTCAAAGTTGTTTCTATATGTTTTCTAATACTGACAATAAATAAATATAAAAATATACACTTTTTTATACAAATAATACCACTTTAATATATACAATTTATAAACTTAATTAATACCACTCAATGTATGGGTATGGCTATGACTATGGGGCCGGCTCAGAGTGTCTGCATTTTGAAATTTTCTTCTTTTCTTATGATTCTTCATTCTCTTTTTCCTCGATTTCATTTCTACTCATTTCCTCTCGATATTAACAACATCATTTATTTCTGATAATATTTTAACACTCTTGTTCGGTCTACAAGTAGACAAGATCAACACAGTTTTAATTCCAAATCTTTGGAAAAACTCTACAGTCAATTTACTCATTAATGAGAATTCCTGTTCAGTTTGTATTTCCCTTGGAAATCTCATTCCACTGAATATCTGCAATATTACATCATTTATAGACGTCGATTCAGCGTTTACCACTGGCACTGCATCTGAGTAGCTAGATGCCATACACATAGCTGCAATCAAATACCGATTTCCATTTGGTGTGACAAACAAAGTTCCACAAGCATCTATATTTATCCCTCTAAATTTTTCAGATACTATGGGTACCAAAGTCAATTCTGCACTCCTTTAAAACAGCGCGATTTCTTAGTTCCTCCAATCACTAAAGGTGTTTTCCTGATGACCCCAGTCATGTTGCACGTCAGAAGAACAGTTAGACGTTGTTTAATTCTATTGCATCCTTCACTGGACTCTGTTTTGAACATATGAGCGCGCTTTGGTAAAGCCTGATGAAACAGTCCTGTTTCGTCAGTGTTCAAGATTTGAGAAGGACAATAGCTTTCAACAAATCGGGCAAAACGTTTGCTTTCCAGTAATTTGCAGCATCCAAATCCACGTCCTGCTTTTCGCCGCAATAAAATGTAATAAAGATGTTTTCGTTTGCAATAAACGAAGTTGTTTCGATCTTTCCATCCTCCCAACCAGCCATCAGTGGATCTGAAGTTTTCAACACTCATCATTTGCGTGAACTGTTCGAATTTCTCGCACAAAATTCCACGAGAAATGGGAAGTTTTTTTAACCTGGCATTTTTAAACCATTCTAAATGTGCTGACTCGATGTCTTCTGCTTTTCCTTCTCGCTTCCGTTTGCACCAATTTCAGACTTAATATTGTCTCTGTTGTTAAGAAAATTGCACAGAGAAGATTGGGAAATCCTAATCTTTGACGCCGCTTCCTTTTGGCTGTATTTCGGTAAATTATCAAAATTCTGTAAAATCTCACTCTTTTCTCTCAAACTTAAATCCTTTCGCTTAGACATCTTATTCGTTAGGTGTTTCAAATAAAACGATACTGAATGAAACTGAACTAAATTCTCTTTTAAAACTTGCAGAAAGAAAAAAAAAATAAGCCACGTCGTCACTGTAACAACAATTTTTGAAACTTACTACTGCACTAAGAATCTTTGAAAGAATGTATTCGTTTATCCTCTACCCCATACACCTACACCTGACCCCATACCTCTTTAATCGAACTTTCCTTTCTACACTAATCTCTGCGAAATCCCTGCGAAAAAATGGTTGTTAGGACACGTGATGTGCGTGTTTTTTGCTAAGAAGGTGCGACTGTTTAAGATATTGGATGTAATTTTTTTTTAAAGATTAATCTGAAAAAGAAAGCAAAAATATATTTTTTCAGAGAGGATTAAAACTGATTGTTTTGCTTGCACATATCGCCGATACCATGCGAACTATCCAATGTGAAAACAATGAGCTACATTTTTTTTAAATTCAGATTTCTTGATTGGCACCACTTTTCTGAAATGGTAAAAATCCTCTTGTTTTCGCCTTAATAATTATGTTATTAAAAAAAGTTAAATTAAGGAAATTTTACTATTTCAAAAGAGTGGTGCCGATCTAGTAATCTGGATTTTATAAAAGTAGCCCACTGTTTTCATATTGGATAGTTTGACATGGTACCGACGATATATACTGCGTTTTGCTACTGAAGAAACTTCTTGAGTTTATTAACCGGCGAAGCTGATATTATTAAGCGGCAGTTTTAACAGAAGTTTGTATTGATTTGATTCCGGTCCTTATAATTTGATCAGATTAAGTGGCTGATTTTATTAACCAGTGATTTTATTAAGCGGCGGGTACTGTATATTTCTTTTCTAATACTATTACTTTTTTATTAATCAAGGAACTATTTAAATTTATTTAAATTAACTAGGTAATAAATTTCTAAATAAGGGACTTATCTGTACCATATACTTTTTCTGCTATTTAAACCTTTAGCGGGCGGTGTTTACAAAAAAGGACACCTAATTTTAATTCCAAGACTGACAAACGGTATCAAGAATATTTAATTAAAATTTTTATTTTATAAAGTACGGGAAAATAAGCAAATTTTTATTTTCTAATAAATTCGTTTGTAAATTCTGATGTCAGTCCATTATTTCATCATTTTACAAACAGACTTGCTCATCGCCGGAAAGGGTTAAAGGTTAAAATATCTATACTAATAAAAGAAGAGAGTTTGTCGGTGAATTGTCGAAAATGACCCCTATGCTGGAGGTGGTCTGATGGTCTGGCAAGCATCAAGGCAGACGGGCGTACCGACCATAATGTGTTTGATAGAGGTACTCTGACAGGTCAGCGGTACAGGGACGAGATTCTTGCACAATCTTTGAGAGTTCTCCGCGGAGCATATGGTCCAAATTTCATTTTTATGGACGATAACGCCCGTCCACATAGGTATCAGTTGGTGGACGAATACCTCGAATCGGTGTTCAACGAATGGAGTGACCTGCGATGTCCCCTGACCTTAATCTCATCGAACACATATGGGACGCCCTTGGACGATCAATTAGCTCAAGTGTGCCTTTGTGCAAGAGTGGGTGCAGTTGACATAGAGATTGATAAGGACCCTGGTAAGCAATATGAAACGCCGATGCGAGCGTTGTGTAGTTGTTACAGACGATTATACACTCTATTAGACATGTTTTTCTCTGACTGACAGGGTGTCGATCAGCTGCTGTGCTGGACACGCGACCAGTTACCTTATTTAAGGTGGAGGTTGTGCCCATTTTTGTTTTCCCGTATATTGGTCTTATATCGAATACTATTTTGGCCAAGTTTGGTTTTATTTGCTTTGTTAGTTTTTTTTAATTGCAAAAAAACCATTTGTCCCTTTAATTGTTTTCACCAGTGTAGATTTATATAGGCATAGTTGCCAACCTCCCGATTTTTTGAATACCAGTAAATTCCTACAAAAATATTTGCTTTATCCAATTGCAGAAATTGTGAAAGTATATAAAACAAGTATTTCAGCGTAAAAATATTGGTATTAAAAAATCGGGAAGTTGGCAACTATGTATAAGGTAAACGGAGGGAATTGGGGACTGGTGCAATTAGATATTAGTTTTTTTTTATTATTATTAGTGTTTTGGTTAAGGATGAGTACATTCAATTGTGGCTGTAGTTACATTCATTTTCTATTTCTCATATTTTTTGTATTTGTCCTGAACCAAGAGTATAGCGTTATAAAAAAAAAAAAACACTAGTACTCGATTATATCGTTTCCCCAATTCCCTCCGTTTAACCTATATATTAAAGTCAAAATTTGAATAATATAATGTGTCCCCCTATCTTTTTTATTCTATGCATAATAATAGTTGAAATGTTATTACTTCAGCAATAATAGGTGACTGAGCATGGGCGCCAATATGCTCAATCTCACTAGAAATGAAAGTGGCGATGACTTTACACATAATAAACAAAATGATAAAAACATGATAAGAAAATAGAATGGTAATTTCAATGTACTCTCTTAACATGTCAAGTAACAGGGATGATGAGTGTGGGATAGCACAATCATTATTAGAAGAGCATTTCGCGTAGTGAAGTTTGTGTCTGAAGATATCACGTTCTGTACAATTTTAACCCATTAACAAGTTCACGCCGGCTCGGTGGGTCACACCCGACTGTCTCAGAGTTGTCAAGTCTCCGGCTTTTTGCACACCACTATCATTTTAGCGAAAATGTTGTTCCTTTAAATCACCCAATTGTTCTAATTAAATAAAACAACATTTTCTGCATTAAAATACTGGTATCCAAAAAGCCGGAGACTTTTCAGCTCTAGGACAGTCGAGTGTGACGCACCGCGCCGGCGTGAACTTGTTAAGGACGAGCCTCTTATACATTTCTTTTAATTATTTTGATTTATTTAATCGCACAAAATTTGAGATTAGATAATGTGAAAATTTTCAAACTAAAATACTGGTATTCAAATTTAAAAGTTTTGTTTTCCTTACGTGGCAAGTTTTCTTGCCAACCGGCTTTAATGCGTTGAAAAGAAAACAAACTATAAATAAATAAGGTGGACTGAAAGAATTTATTTCTTTCCGGCGTCAATCTTCGACTTCAATATTCAAAATTAAATAGATTGATGTTAATTGTGATTTTTGTTTGTATAAAATATTGTTATTTTCTTCATCGTATTTGTTGTAAAAATTTGAATAACTTTATATTAATTGTTGAAGTACTCTAAAATAATAAAAATTATATATATATATATTTCATATTATGGTGTGCTAATGTTCTAAAGAATGTATTAATTTGAATACTCAATCAATTCAACACATGTTATAATAATTTTAAACGCTCTACGCATAAGACATATTTTTTGAAAAAAAATTGATAAGTGAATATAAACTTATAAAAACTCGTTTAAAGTATAAATAATGTGCCGATTCATGAAAATTAAATTCTAAATCAACAGAATAAGAATATAATTCAAAATTTAATTTGCTTATAATTATACGTGTACTGTTTTTGCGTAATATTAAAAAATATTATGTATACTAATCTGCCTATCTTAGAAACTTGTTTGCGATTTTTATTTTGAATTGATGTTATAATTTAAAAAGAAATACCGATGAATCATAATAGCCATATATAGTCGTAAAATAGTTCAGCTGTTCCACTCGTTTTGTCACTCACTATCCAAGAGTCAAGTGTGGAGTCAATCCTCGTTTAACCCTTTATGTACGGAATTATGAATTCGTGAGAATTTTACCTTCTAAAGAATTTTTCGTGAATTGTTTACACTACATTAGAAGATTTATATAATCATTTAATAAAATGTAAAAGGATTTTAGAAGGATTGAAGGATTTAGAAGGGTTAATTAAATTTCAATTTATAGGAATTTTGTAAAATATTTAACCCCAATCAAATCTTTTATTTTAAGTATTTTTCTTAGTATTTTGTAGAATTAGGAAATGTACAATTATAATGTTCTTACAATAGACATATAAAAATATTTCCAAATTGTAAAATTCCCCCCAACGCCAAGAAAGCTGAAAAGATGCAAAGGCAAAAGAAATCATCCTTTTAAAAATATTTTTGTTTTGTGCAACCAATAATGCTTTTGGAACAAGATAAAGTAGTATATCTATAACTCATTCTAAACTGTATTAAAACTAATCGATGTACTAAATGAATTTTATAACAAGTTATTTTAATGGTACTTATAAGTACCGTCATTAGATAAAGGGTTAAACTTTATATGGCTCCTAATGATTTTCCCTCTTTCCACAAATGAAGAAGTACTTCTCATTTTCAATGCTCTGTTCAACTATAAACTGTAGACAGTTGCCAAGAACTGGTGATACAATCATCTTCTTCCCGTTTTCTGAACCAAGATAGACAAGTCGTTCCAGCAGTCCGAAAATGCTTCAATCGACTAAGAGATTACATATAAAAGTGACCTGTGACCATCCTTGTTATACGAGTTATAATATACAACTATGGATTCGAACCAAGGACCTGCTTACTTGAGCTGCCAGTGCTCTGCCAACTGAGCTACTCTGGACAAAATCTGGCGGTCACACAATTCACCCAGAAACCTAATTCTTTATGACAACTGGTCTGATATCTGAATCAGCCTGTCTCATATTTGTGATTTATTTACCAATTACAATAATTGTGTTAAAATTAATCAAGTATCTTCGTTATATTCTGTCGGTATTTCAGGACAAGTTATACTTATTTCTAATTTGTGGGACTGAGCCATCTCTGTACTAATACTGCATTTGTGCTGATTATGTCATTAAGTATTAAATGTCCGATTTGAATGACAGTTTATTTATAATATATCAAGCAGTAAAAAATATAATGAATGAAAATATGCACCTAAACCATTCATACAGTTTTGCTAACTTAACGGTAGCTTGCGGAAACCGGTAGATAGCGAGTGGTGACAAAATCGCAAAAAGAGTTTTCTGCAGCTTCGTTGGCAAAAAAAAAAAATATTTTCCCTTGCAATACATGATCGAATGCCTAGAACAAGTGGTAATTAGTTGGTGAATGGTCTGGGAAAAATACTGTAGCTGACAGAGAGCTTCAAAGTACAGTAGTATGAGAAACGTAATTTTTGGGACGTGGAGTCGAGCGCTGTTCTGCATATCGATTGACCTGTCTCTATTCATCAATCTCAGCTGCTTAACCCTCTCGCTGCGTAATTTGTTTTTATTAAAATAGGTTCAAAATGCGCACATTACATTTAAATCA
This sequence comes from Maratus speciosus, assembly GCA_963932465.1. Lineage (NCBI taxonomy): Eukaryota > Metazoa > Arthropoda > Arachnida > Araneae > Salticidae > Maratus > Maratus speciosus. The sequence goes on from OZ010787.1 coordinate 3,401,147, forward strand.
GGGCTGTCACTGGAAACTATTTTGATATTCTCGCACACTATTTTATGAAAATTATTTTGCAGTATATTTCTCTTGTAGATGTTGTTAAAGTCCATATGGATTATTTTGAATTTAAAAAGTGGTCCGAGTTGAATTAAAAAACAGTCACCAGTGGAAAAAAGGAATCCCCGAGCAAACTTTGCTACTTTTACGTTGCCCGAGGAAATCTCGGGTTGCACAGCGAGAGGGTTAATCACAAGCTTCCTCCTCATCTTGTACAGTGCGTTAAGAAATTATAAGACCTCTAACAAATTGGTGTACTTCTGAAGAAGAGAACACAATATACAAATTTTTAGCTTGTGTATTTAAAATTGATCGTAGAACGTTTTCTATTATAATTGCTATATTTAAATTTAAGTTACATTTTATTAAAATCTTCTAATTTTTTTAAAAACGTAAATAAGATGACATTTAAGAAATTATATGACCACCGGAGGAAATTAGCATATTATACGCCACATCAGAATAATTATAAAACGTACGCGAAGCAAAGGTGCAGGTTTAGATAGTGTTATTTACGATATATTTGAAGATTCCGCGGGATAAAGAGTTGTCTGCTACCGAAGTAAGAAAAATTTGTTTTTATAAGGGTGCTGGCAAATCTGAACGAACAATAGCTCAGTTAATGAAGCGTTCTAAAACAACCATTCGTAATAAGATAATTAGAAGAAAGGATTCAAATAAAATTAAAGGATCTGGAAGCAAAAGGTATTTGACAGCATGGTATGATCGACAAATATTTCGATTACCAACTCAAAAAGGTCTTTCAGTTCGGGAAATTTCGAACCGTTTCAGAAAAAGAACCTCATACGTAACAGCTTGGAAGTGTCTGAAATCAAATAGTAATGCAAAATGTATGAAACTGTTGAAAAAACCGAGGTTAATGAAACATCATAAAGAAGAAAGACTGAAATTAGCTAAAAATGTCATGTCATGGGACAAGAAATGGAAACAAGTGATATTTTCAGATGAAAAAAAAATAATCTGGACGGTCCGGATAGTTATAAATACTATTGGAATTATTTGAGGAAGGAACCGAAACACTACTTCAGTCGACAAATGAGAGGAGAATCAGTAATGGTTTGGGGATCTTTTAGCCATGATCGATTATGCGATTTAACCCGAACTTCGGGACGTATGAACTCTGCGCAATATTAATCTATGTTATATGATCATTTGATACCGTTAGGATCTTTTTCAGGTGGTGCTAACTGTATGTTTCAGCAGAACAATGCTTCTTGCTATTTGTCTAACTCCACCCAGCAATGGTTTAAAAAAGGAAAAATTTCTGTTTTGTCATGGCCAAGTCGAAATCCAGACTTGAACCCTATCGAAAACCTTTGGGGCGTATCAAGTTTCAAAGTTTCTGCTACCAATAACAGTTTTTATCTGCATATGAACTAGAAGTAACCATTGTAAAAGAATGGAACAGTATTTCGAAAACTGTACTTAATCACCTGGTCACTAGGCTTGGGCGATGTCTAGAATTAAATATCATGATAAATCGGCATCTTTATATCATGATATTCCGATATATCAATTTAGGAAAGTGCACCCACACGAGGGGGCAAATGGGTGGGCGGAGCACAGGAATTGCATAAAATGATTAAGCGGTCATAGGCCTTTGCAACGATATGTCACATAAGGGTTGACGGCAAAATTTTTGAAAAGACCGTCCCGCGGGGGGGGGGGGGGGGTTAGAGGGGAGAGGGATACCGAAGGTGCATAACATGAATAAGCGGTCACAGGCTGTTCCAACGATATGTCACATGACGGGTGTCTGCAAAATTTAGGAAAGTGCCTCCTGGGGGGCAAGGTGGCGGGCGGAAGACCGGAAGTTCATAAAATGATTAATCAGTCACAGGCTTTTACAACGATATGTCACATGAGGCGTGACGGCAAAATTTAGTAAAAGGCCCTCCCGTGGGGGGGGGGGAGAAATTGGGGAGAGGGACACCGAAGGTGCATAACATGAATAAGCGGCCACAGGCCTTTCCAATGAGATGTCACATGACAGATATCGGCAAAATTTCGAAAAGTGTCCCTCCCCCAGATTTGGAAGTGGGGGAGCGTCACCGGAGGTACATAACATGAATAAGTGTTCACAGGCCTTTCGAACGATATCATACCTCATCAACCACATGAAGGGTCGCGGCCAAAGTTAGAAAAGTGGCCCTGGCAACCCGACTATATAATTATTATTTCATTTGTCTAATTAAATCCACTGTTGCAAATAAAATGTTATATTTCATCTTTTTATCGCCCTGATTCGCACATTGTTCAATAACAAAGAGAAAATATTCATCAACACCGCTGAAATCTAAATACCATAATGAAATGAAAGCCATGGTGTCTGTAGCATACAATGCATACGCTCAGAGATTCAGCTTACACCGTCAATACCGTAATATATATATATATATATATATATATATATATCATCTGCTGTCAGCGATCGCATCGAAAACTGCATGTATGATATTTATCACTCACCGAAACGAAATCACATACCATTAGTATCATTACCATCGAATCCGAGGAGTCGGTATTTAATATCACGATTTAGGCTGGGAGGAGTAGCACCGTTTATATCAAGAATACCGAAACCGAGGAATCGGTATTTTTAATACCACGGTTTAGACTGGGGGAATCTAGAAAACTCGAAGCCGAAGATGCGCTGTTTAATGTTGCGGTTTAAAAGGACGAGGGTCCTTAAAATTAATTTTTTTTTTATTTTTTGTAAATTTCACATTAAATATTACTCAAAGGTACCTTATAAGCATTATGGCATGCATTTATTACAAAAAAAATTTTTTTTAATGTTATTTTTGAGAAAAAACTGGAATTTTACGCGTCGTTTTAGAAATCTCCGAAATGCCCCATGCGCGTTCCATGTCAATGAAAATCCCCAATATTTTTTATAAAAGTTTGGTTAATATATATAAATAAAACTGTGAATCGAATTTTATATATTTGAATATAAAGGTAAAAAAAAAAAAAAAAAATGGAAAAATTTTGAAATTTTTCGAAAAAATTTCAAAATTTCAAACTTTTTCAATTATTTTCTTTCTTTTTTTTTGTAAATTTCACTTTAAATATTACTCAAGGGTACATTATATGCATTATGGCATGCATTTATCACAAAAAAATATTTAAAAAAATTTATTTTTGAGAAAAAAAATGGCATTTTATGCATCGTCGTAGAAATTTTCGAAATGCCCCCTGCGCATTCCATATCAATGAAAATCCCCAACATTTTTTATAAAAGTTTTGTTTATATATATAAATAAAACTGTGCATCGAATTTTATATATTTGAATATAAAGGTATGAAAAAAAATCAAAATTTTTTGAAATTTTTTCGTAAAAATTAAAAAATTAATTAATTAATTTATTTATTTTACCTTTATATTCAAATATATAAAATTCTATGCACAGTTTTATTTATATATATAAACCAAACTTTTATAAAAATTATTGGGGATTTTCATTGATTTCAAAGATTTCTAAGACGACGCGTAAAACTCCATTTTTTTCTCAAAAAAAAAAAAAAAAAAAAAAGAAAAGAAAAATATTTTTTTGTGATAAATGCATGCCATAATGCATATAATGTACCCTTGAATAATATTTAAAGTGAAATTTACAAAAAATAAAGAATTGATTTTTAAGGTTTTTTAAGGTCCCTCGTCCCCTTAATGAAGAACTATGATAATCGCGGTTTACATCACGATTATGATATTCATGATATACCGTTTAATAGGATTTTTTAATATCATTATCACGATTTGCATTTTATATCGATTGTATCGGTTTTACCGATATATCGCCCAGCCCTACTGGTCACTTCTATGAAAATATAATTAAATTTAAAAAATCAAAAAACCCGACTGTGTAAAACGCGAACTAATTAATTATTTCTCATCAATATGAAACTATTTTTTATATTAAAATAACAAAACTTTGTAAAAAATCACCATAAAATAAAACAATACATATGACGCGTTTCGAGCTAAAAACATAACAGCTCGTCATCAGCTACAGCAAACACGTGTCCGCAAGCGAACAGCGTCAAAAATGAACTCTCGTGTTTGCTGTAGCTGATGACGAGCTGTTATGTCTTTAGCTCGAAACCCGTCCTGTGTATTGTTTTATTTTATGGTGATTTTTTACAAAGTTTTGTTATTTTAATCGCTCCAAATCGCCAGTTTTCGGTGCTGTTTAGCTATTTTTTATATTACTTACCTATTTTTTATTTACTTGTATTGATGACTTTTAAGTTGTGTTTAATTGTTAGTTCCTATCTATAAACAGTGTTTTGATGAGTCCTATAGAAGTCTATGAAAGTTAGACTTGCAGTAAAGCTAGAGATCATACCTACACAACTTCCAGGCTGTGTAATATTTAAACGGAGCTTCTGATGGTAAAATAGTGAATGAAACATCCTCTTCATTTTGAAAGACCTATCCAATGATATGCCACTCAATATGGTAGGTAATTTTTTTTCATCTCTACCGCCATTTTGAATTTATAAAAACAAATCCTAGCCTATAACCATCGGACGGTTAAAACGAATCGATAGAGACCTCATTCATTAAAATCCATCCAGCCGTTGGGATATTTCGAGGGCATAAAGAAATCCACATACCCATATACGCGTAAAACACATAACCCTTCTTGGCAGTCGGGTAAAAAACAGAGTGTTTGAGGTTATAAGGAAAAATGGGGGACCAATATCACATTAATTTACATATTATTTTTGTTTTTAGACAAGTGGTCTCATAATTTGCTAACAGTGTATTTTTATATCATTGCTTATATTTTTGCTAACATACATATTTATCGCATTATTCAAAATTATTGCAAACTAATTTTAATAAATATATATTATATTTTGATATCTCATGTGCTTAAACTATAATTAGAACCTTTATTTACTTCATAATTTTCAAAATCAAAGTGGTCTTATAATTTCTTAAAGCACTGTACTTCGTCTACTTAGTTACAGTTGATATCTGCAGTGGTGGAAAATTGGCGCAGAGGCGGAGCCTATTGACACCACTAAGTTTTGGTAGTATTTTTCGGCTTATCAAATAACAGAATTTCCGAGTTTTTACTAAGGCGAAGTACACAATAAAAAATTAGTGGTGCCAATAGGCTCCTCCCCTGCGCCAATTTTCCACCACTGTATCTGTCGTAATCCAATGTCCTTACATTCCTCAGAAAAAGTTTAGACACTGGTGATTTTTAATATTAATTAAAAAATACGAACATTTGGGTTATACAAATGGCTGTACTTATTTTAAAATAAATTTTAAACGTTTTAGGACAGAAATAACGGTTTTTATGTAGGATATTATTTAATTTAACTGAAAAAAGTGAAATTTGCATATTGCAAAATTTTAGACACTTTTGTGATTTTTAGGCAACTGTTCACGGGAAAACGCAAATTTCAAACTTATGACGTCACATGCATGAAGTATTTAAGTGCACCTCGCGATAGTATCGGTTAGTGAACATGCCGCGAGCTAGAAATTTTCAGTCAGATGACGTAATTAAAGCATGGAAGCTGAAATCGAAAGGGATGACTATTGCAGATATTACAGCTACTTTGAATCGTCCAAAGATGCCTGTCTATTAAGTACTGTCTAAGGGCAACTCTTTCAAAGCAAAACATACATCTGGAAGCCTTCGTGTGGCCAGGAAACGAGATTATAGAAGGATCCATAAACTGGCATCTAGACAAATGATGACTGCCAATCGCATTAAAAGTGAGTCAGATCTTTCTGCGTCAACGGATACTTTTGTAGATGAATTATAGAAAGATGTACATTCGTTTACATGAAAATGATAAAACAACCAGCCTTGATATCTCACAACAAATTGAACCCTTTCCGTCACGGAGTAATTCTGTTTATAAAACTGATGAAATAATGGACTGAAACCAGAATTTATAAACGAATTTATTAGAAAATACGAACTTGCTTATTTTCACATACATTATAAAAGGAAAAAATTAATTAATTTTTCTTGGTGCCGTCTGTCAGTTTTGGAATTAAAATTAGGTGCCCTTTTTAAGGACACCGCCCTCGAAAGAGTTAATGATTTGATCCTCAATTTGTTTTAATTCTCAAGTATCTCTGGAGTTTCTCAATGGTTGCCAAGCAGCGTAAGACTACATACATACATTGGGAAACAATTTACAGTTATTTGGTGAACTTTTAGCTCTTCCAAAGTATGTATTTGAGCAAGATAATGCGTCTATTCATGTTGCATACAAATCAAAAAATTGGTTTAACTCTCAAAATATTACTGTTCTCGATTGGCCTGCGTGTAGCCCTGATCTGAACCCAATCGAAAACTTTTGTGGCATCATATCTCATACGGTTTATGCAATTTTTTGACAATACTCCTTTCTAAATGAACTTCGATCTGATGTTGAACCTGTTTGGTACGAAATAGACTCCCAAGTGATGCAGGATTTAGTTTCTTCGATGGGAAGTCACTTTTTTGAATTAAGAGCAGACAATGAAGATGCAGTTCGATTTTAATTTATGGATATTTTTCTCTTAACAGACAAATTGTCTACACTTTTGCCACAATGTTATTTTTTTTTGTGTCATTATATATTATGTAAAGTGTATAAATTAAAATTTACTGTTTGTGTAGGAAAGATAAGTCCCCAATAATATATGACAGTTGAGTTACAACAATTCGTTACATACTTCTCAGTACAGAAGCATAATCGATCATTGTCTAAACTTTTGCTGAGCACTGTATCTAATGAAGCTTTAGTGGAAAACCCCAGTGCTGAACAACTAAAACACTATTATTTTTTGTTACTGTACAATCGTGGAAAAAAGAAGTAAATACCACCTGCTAACTCCTCAAAAAATTATCATAGAAGAATGTTACTGGTACCCAACGATTTGAAATAAAGTCTACTTTTAAATGATGTATATAAAATTTGCCTAGGGGGCCATCTACACATTAAAACTAACCCAAACTTCATTTTTTTCAATAACAATACCCAATTTTAACAAGATATTTCAAATCTTCGGTTCAGTCTATGCCTAGACACCAAATGTTAAGTCATTTGAATGATAAGTTTTTGAATTATAGACATTCAAAATTTAGTACTTCTAATGTTAAATTACATTTTCATATTTTTATTAATATCTCTTTAAATTATACTCCTAATGTGCTAATTTTTTGTGTAGTAATAATACTAAAATACTTAAACATAAATACGTTGAATTTGCAATTTTAATAATTTTCTGATATGAATTATGAATTATGAAATTAATATTCGAAAAAAATATGAATTGCAACCTACAATTTTTTTGATGGATTTAGATTTATTAAGTCCTGATTTATGGAAATCCAAAATTTCACAATTTTCTTCCAAGTAGTTTTTAAATTATGCTTAAAAAACGGCAAAATGATGGTTTAAGGGGCCGTCTATGATAGAAGTGACTAGATATTTTGAAATTTCTTACGCTATCCGGTAATCTAGCAGTCTTCAATGACTGCTTGAGTGGCGCTTAAAGTATCTTGATCAAGAAGGGGGCTCTCTCGGTAAACAGTAGAGTACCGAACTTCAATTTGGATACAGCCCCTAAAATCCGCTCGATTTAAAATAATTAATTTATCGGAAACTTATCGTACGAATTGCATAAAAATTTGTTTTTATGGTAATTGAAGGGCGTAGAGTTCATTTAGTCTATCAAAATTGTGTACTGTTATTGAAAAAAAAAACAAAGTTATGGTTCGTTTTAACATGTAGTGTTAACATGTAAAAATGAAGTTTGGGTTCGTTTTAATAAGTAGATGACATCCTAAGCAAATTTTATATACATCATTTAAAAGTAGAATTTATTACCAATCGTGTGGTATAAGTAACTTTTTTCTACGATAATTTTTTGCAGAGTTAGTAAGGGTTGTTTACTTTTTTTTTTTTACACGACTGTACATTCGGTTTTCCATTTTTCATCCCACATAACAATACAGTATAAAATAGGGTTCCCTTTTATGCCGCGACAGCAATGTAAGTTAGGATTGAAAATGCATTCTCTTCTGGATATCGTTTATTTAATACAAGAAGCATCTATCTTGCATCTTAACTTTGCTGAATGTTTTAAATTCTATCCATCCATACTATAAAGGACAAACGTGTCCGTGCGTAACGCTGTCGTCATTTTTACGGTGGCAACAGCGCACGATTAAATTGAACTTTTACTGCAATTTTTTTAAACTTCTAATCATCGTTCATTTTAACTTTTTACATCGTCAAAAAGGGGGAAAAGTGTACTTTCAAATAAAATTTCTTTGAAAACGGTATCGCAATTTGTTTTCAAAATGTGTAACCATTTACTTAATTGTTGCTGTTTAAAAATAATTTTCAAGCATGATTTTTTAAAAGATCTATATCGCGTGCAGACGATTACGAAAAATAAATCCGTTTTCATTTAAATTGGTATAAATTGCACAGCATTTGCTTCCAGCTTATATTCCATAATGAAATTAAAACATTCACCAATCAATAAATAAATAAACAAAGTATCATATGTAAAACACAAATTAAACTATGCATTTAAACCACTGAAATGATCAGAATCGAAAGGGCTGATTGTAAATAGTGATCTTTGGCGATTTCTTAGGCCATCTCTTGGCGCGAGGCCAATACAAATCTATCCTTTTCAATTAATTTCAAAACTTTATTTAAACAAATAATTTGCTATTTTTCAACTAAATATGATGTTATTGTTAGTGCTTATTCTAAAAAATATATTAAATGTAAAAAAATGTATTGAAAACCTTTTTATAATTGATAACTATAATACATTTCTTACATTTAATATATTTTTTAGAATAAGCACTAACAATCAAGTTATCAATTATAAAAAGGTTTTCACCTATATTCTGTAACCCGGGAAGCGCGGTTATATCCATTTCTATTAAAAAAAACAGACGTTTGTCTATGTGTGTGTGCTGTGTGCTGTGTTACAAAAGAGATCGCTGTGCGCAGAGCTACAAGATTTGACACGAAGATACCTGTATGTCTGAAGTATGCACCTCGAAGCCATTTTTGGATTTTTTTATAACTAGCAGAAATAGTAATTGAAAACCTAATGAATTTTACAAAATGGCGAGCTTCCATCGTGCCGCCTTTTGAGTCTACGCCTGTCCCTGTAATCCTCGATTCTTCAAGCAGGCGAACTGAAGGGGTTTTGTTTTTATGCATTTTGAAATCGCAATACCCTTTCTCCAGTAACAAAAAACAAAAAAATATACCCACTTATTCAGGTTACTTTTCCTGTTTTAATAGTGTTTTTAGTTAAAAAATTAATATTTGCTATTTCATAAAACATTTTTTCTGTAGATCTATTTGTATTAATATTCAAGTTTGCCATTTTTCTGCAGGTTAAACCCTTAAATGTCTGGTGTTGCTTTTCGGCAACATACCCAATTTAGGCTCTAAAATACTATTAGAATAATATTGAAGCTATAATGCCTAATGCTGTCAATAAAATATATTCTGAAAATATTATTAAATCGATTTTCAACATGTAGATGGCAACACTTGTGCTGTTTAAGAATAAAGATAGATTTATTTTTTTATTGTTGCTACTTGTTCTTTTTGTTTGGTTTGGGAGCTTGCGAAATACCATATTTTGACCTGCAGTGAGCAAGTGAAATTTGTTTCTTATTATAGTTCCTAAAATTGTTGTGTGTTTAATATTTTAGAATTTTATCAAGGCAAATTATTTTTTCAATTAAACAGCCGTATTGCCGATTTGTAACAAATTGTCTTTTAGCTGTAAACTATACTTAAAACAAAATATGATTTTTTAAATTATTTTTCCCATGATTTATTTAAAAAATGAAAGCCGAAAAACATTATTACAATGATTTTTGAAAAATCAGGCATTTAAGGGTTAAACTGTCATCCGCATGCCCCACATGAAAATACAGAAAACAAAAAATACATTTTTATATACCTTCCCAGTTCTAACAGCATCTTATATTAAAAACACGTTAAAAATTACTATTTAGAAAAATATTTTGTAAAGTTCAATTCAGTGTTGCCAGTGTGCTACTATTTTTAAATTCAAATTTCTTGATTGACACAACATTTTTGAAATGGTAAAATTCCCCTTGTTTTCGCTTTAATTAGTATGTCATTAAACAAGGCGAACTTTACTATTTGAAAAAAGTGGTGACAATCAAAAAACCTGACTTTAAAAAAAGTAGCGCACTGGCAACACAGGTTCAATTTCATGTTGTTTTTCATGTTCTCCTATTCGTTTCATGTTTTTAGTTTTTTCTGCATTGGACGTTTCTCGAATGGAAATGCAAAATAAAACAAAAAATCCCCACCTATTCAGGATATTTTCCCGATTGTGACGATATCTTTAGTTAAAAAAAAAAAAAAAATAATAATAATAATATTTACTTTTCCAAAAACTAGATTTTCTGGAGATCAGTTTTAAAATACCACTCGCCTTTTCCTGTATGAAAATCCTGAAACCACCCACTTATAGCCATTTTTTTCCCCTTCAACGGTATCGTTCATTATTAAAACAAATTCATATTTACTATTTTTTTAAAGTAAGTTTTCTGTAAGTCGTTTATCGCATTCACGAGAGACATTTTTTCTCAGGTTCTTGCCAGAATTCATTTCGGGTTTTAAAAGTGTTGCACTTTCGGTATTTTTTTATGGTAAACATTACCGAATGTAGTGGGAACGCCAAAACTAGGTTGGATTGCATTAACCATCCAGATGCAGGTAACGCTCATGTCGCGATTCACATATTTATACAATTCCGTGGGGCACGGCATTTTCGCGTTCCAGTGTTATCAGTGGGCTACATTTCTTAAAATTCAGATTGCTTGATTCCCACCACTTTTTGTAAAAGCGTGTAATTCGGATTATTCTCGCCTAATGTATTAGGACGTGCTCTCTGAAGAAGAAAGACTGCTACTTTCGAAAGGCCTTGCGCATTAAAATCTTTTAATGTGTTTTACAAAGTTATTTCTATCTTAGGTTAGTTAGGAAATATTTTCTTTAAAATCATATAAATTCGAGGGTGTATGCTGTCAAATGGACTGGGGGGGGGGGGGAGGAGCTCACACTAAATCCCTATTGAAGAAAAATGTCTGACTTCATCACTAATTTTTGGTATATTTAAGGTCATTATCTCGGAATCGGACAACGCCTGCAAGTGGTTTAATATTGCTGGAAAAATAACATCAAATTTTGCTGCTCATTCGTACTTTCAGAAGCATATGCTTCCACTGCAGTTTTAAGCTCATCCTTATCTATCTTCTCAGGTCACCCACGTGGTTGATTTTGGCAATTAAAACCACAAGAATGGAACTTCTCAAAGCATCGAGGTACTGTGCGTTCATTAGATACATCATTATCAAATAATTCGTTGAGATTTCCACTTGTCTGCGCTACATTAGCTCCACGACGAAACTCGCATTTGAAAGTACCTCGAATGTTTTACTTATCTTTGTTTACAAATATTAATCTGCAAAAGACAATTCAACAGATAATCATAGCAAAAATTTTCGTCTGAAAGCCTAGTGACGTACTTTCACAATACAAAAAGAAAAAAAAACTGTCAAAGTGAAATATTAGTGATATCAAGTATGAAATATGGTAATAGAAGTAAACGTACAATCGTGAAAAAACGGTAAATACCCCCTGCTAATCTGCAACAAATTATAATAGAAGAAAGTTCCTGGTACCAAACGATTGGAAATAAAGTCTACTTTTAAATGATGCATATAAAATTTGTTTAGAGATCCATGCACATACCAAAACGAACACAAACTCTGCTGTTTTTTCAATAGCAATACCCAAGCTTGACTCCATAAATAAATTCTACACCCTTCAATTGGCCTAAATACAAATTTTCACGAAATCCGTACAATTACTTTCAGATAAATTAATTACTTTGAACCGTCTGAGGGGCAAAGTACTTTTGTTGCTAAAATGTTAAAATTTTTGAATTACACTGGGATTTATGAACAAATCTATGTGTATATGAGTATATTATACAAAGCAAAATTTAATTCCTAAATTCTGGTGGCAATGTGGCGTTCGGGAATTAAAATTAAGTGGTATATATAATATACCGGCGCCCTTCTAGGTGTTAAATGAGCCTATTTATGGGGCTGTATCCAAATTGAAGTTCGTTACTCGATTGTTGTAATACTACAGAATGTCTATGTCACGTCTATTAATGTATTATTTCTTGCAATATGACCATTTCACTCGATTATTATATTTCGCTTATTGGCACCCCAAATGTTTCAAGAAAATGAGCAAAATATATTTTTTTCAAAGTATGCTTTTCTGCAGATCATAGACAGTCCCTCAAACCATCCTTTTGACGTTTTTAATTATAATTCGAAAACTACTTGAAAGAAAAATTTGAAATTGAGAATTCGCATAAAGCAAGACATAATTAATATAAATATATAAACCAAAAATTGTAGGTCGCAATTTATATTTTTTCGAACATTAATTTCATAATTCATAATTCATATTATAAATTTTTTTAAATTACAAATTCAATGTATTCATGTTTTAGTTTTTAGTATTACAACCCCACAAAAATTATCACATTAGAATTATAATTTCAGGAGATATTAAAAAAATATGAAAATGTAATTTATCATTAGAAGCTATAAATTTTGAATGTTTATAATTCAAAAACTTATCACTCAAATGACTTGGAATTTCGTTTCTAGTCATAGTTAGAGCGGAAAATTTAAAATATATTGTCAAAATTTGGTGTTGCCAGTGAAAAAAAACAAAATTTTGTCTGGTTTTGATTTGTATATGGCCCCCTAAGCAAATTTATATACGTATTTTAAAAGTTGACTTTTTTCCAATCGTTGGGTACCAGTAACTTTCTTCTATTACATTTAGTTGCCGAGTTAGTAGAGGGTGTTTTTTTTTTTTCACGACTGTACATGTCATACTTAACAACCTATGCCCACCAGCGGCTGAGAGGTTCTGCTCTCGAAACTGGTAGACGGGAAGTGCTGGATTCGAACACAATCGCGCTCGTCGGCCTAATCGTTCGGAGTTTTCGTGGTTTTCTTCGAGCCATGGATTTCCATGCGTAAATACGGGTTAGGTTCCCTTAGAAAGACCCCCACGAAGGGCACTCCCCCCTCGGCCCTATATCCCTAATGTAGATAATCGGCCGTCAAAAAAATCAAGCAATCATCAACGTTAACAACCTAGTATCATTGCATATACTGTGTATGGAAAAAAGCAACCGAGGATAATTCCTATTTTATGGAAAGAGCTTTCTACTTTGTACCAATTTCTCTTAGGTTTAGGATGGAATTTTGATTTCTTTTGACAAAACAATTTCTCTAAATGCTGTCCCAAAATTTTAAACTTATATGTCTGCACATCTGAAAACTGCTACGATTATTTGTCACCCCTTATTCTGAAAAGAAATCTTCGCTATATTTCACGAAATAGTCATTTAAGTAAGATGAAGATTTCTGTCTGAAATGAGAAGTCACAAAAAATGGTAGTATTTAGAAAATTTTTACTTAATTTACTTCTTTTCAAAACTTGAACTGATCAAAAGCGCGGACGTGTCTTGGGTCTTTTAGGCTCTTATGTTAAAAAAATATGCCGAGATAATTTCCCCTTTCAATCAAAATGATCCAGTTGCTCATTAGCTCAATTAAAGGTTATCTACCCGCCACATATATTTTCAATTTTAATTCCTATTATTATTAGAAAAAATAAACTTTTCACGTCTATAGGTTCGAAAAGGCGACTGTTCTTGCTTTTATTTAGAATAGAATATATAATTTGGAATGCATGGTAATTTGAATTAGTATGATGAAGAATGGTTGTAGACCTATTTAATAAAGTGTGAATTAACGAGAAAGTATTCACTGAAAAAGACAAAGAAGATTTGTGAAAGTGAATTAGATTTAAGTAACCAGACGAAAATTTTTAATTTCCTGATTATTATCGTAGCAGTAATGGAATTACTAAATGGATTAAAAAGTTATCAGGATTTGATGTGCAAATTGTAGCACAAAATATTTTGGTAAAAATGCACAATTTTCTGAAGTGAAGAAAACAAATCTCGAGTCTCAAACACAGAAGCGCACGTTTTTTTTTTTTACAGGCAAGCTTCCGTCTAAAAAAACGTGGTGCATGTCCTCTCTAGTTAAGAATCTAGATATCTTTGAGGATAACTTTAATACTTGTAGAAACAAATGAACTATTATAATTATAACCTGCTATAACCTGAGCTATTGTAATTATAACCCTTTTGTACGAACATTGTAAGAATATATGTATGTGTAAAATCTATATTAATGAAAGAAAGATGATTATCTACTTATCTGCATGTTGGTGATGGCTGGAGATATTTATTGCACCTAGAGTTCAACATATTTAATTTTGCATAGACGAAAACCGCTCCCTCCCAACCAACCTGATATTCAGATTTTTGCTTTTTTGATAATTATGTGAGATATTAATTAAAACCCTTCTTCACATGCACATTAACGAGCTTCGATTGGCCTAAGCTTGCCGCCATCCTGAACACTTCTATGCATGTCTGAAGGAAGCATGGAACTTCAAGGAGAAGCGACAACAATTTTCCGGTTTTGTACTGTTTTAAGCTACCATCACTCGAGCAACGATGGACATAAAAAATAAGGAATTTAACAAATAGACAATATCATCTGATTCTAACGCTATATTTCCATGAAAAAATATTAATATTTACTCTTTCAAAAACAATTTTCTGAAGGTCGTTTTTAATTTTCTTTACTAGCAAGCAACCCTCGTTGATGAATGACGTGATATATCATATGGATCGATTTCTAGAAACTAAAGATGGATGTGAGCTGGTGAGTGTTGATAATTTCTTTTACAGCACACGTTAGCACACATGATGCGTGAGGAGTAAAAATTTTGTTTTGCAGCCGAGAAATGAAGTATGTGCGGCTTTGCCGTACAATAAAAATACCTCTTGTTACGTGTGGCCTCGAATAAAGTCGAGCTGGTCTGCTGGTGTTAAATAATAATAAAAAAACTTGCTTCCATTTTATTTTTAAATTGTACTCTTTAATTTTTTATGTTTATGCAGTAGTACTAATATTTTCGAGAAAATAATCTATCTCGTCTTTTCTGCTTTTGAGAAAAAAGTAATCTTTATTTTTTATGCATAACAAAAAATATTACGAATTATTGATATGCCTTTAATTGCCTTTTTCTGAAAAAAAATGCGCAGTCAGAAAAAAAAATTGTATTGCACAAAGAATTCTTCAGTGCACTTTATTTTCCAGACCGAAGTAATCGCATCTAGTGTTTAGAAAGCAAAACTTTATTTTTAAAGGTTATTTCTTAAGTAAGCGTTGAAAATTTAAGAAGCTTTTGTTACAAAAATGTTTAAAGGATAATCTCAAAAACGCATCGTATAATGTATAAGAAATCTTATTCTATTATAGTATGTTTTTTAGAATTTTTACAGTTATTTCTGAAAAATCCTTACTAAACAAAAAAAGAGAGAATGTGGTAAAGTGGCGTAAAATGCATGTGACTGCACGATGAATACGAAGACTGCTTTCGAAAAAAATTAACTGCACACTGCAATCTTCCCCATAATGGATAAATTAACAATATAAATTACGTATAAAGGTATGTTATATATATATATTCTACAGAATGAAAACAATTATAATTTAGTAGATTTTCCAAGTGTATTAAAGTATTTCTGTCACTTTGGAATTACTTCGTGAATTATGTTCTCTACAAGATAATTATTATTGTTAGAGATAACATTTTCAAACATTTATAAAAAAGAAATTACTCTAGATATCTGAGACATTTATAAAACTTCACAAACATGTTTTAAAGTATTTTATGGTAGGATCTAAATAGCTAGTATTTTAGCATACATTACGCCAGCATACTATTTTTATATGTTAAAGACTTTTTGAAATGTTAACTAGTGATATATAAATCTTCAAATTCAGATTCTCTGAACAAATAAGTCAAAGAAACAAAAATCATTTGATTGATTAAAAATGCCTATATTTTAAATATAGACGAATTTTTTTTTCGCATGCAAATAAACAAGGAGCAAAATCAATTTTCAATTTTCAATTTTTCTTTTTGAAGGAGAGGCAGTGAAGGAACGATTTATCAGATGAATAAAAATCTTTTGTTTCAAATTTCAAAGTTAAAATTTATTTTAATAGTTCTAGAACAATCGTTTAAATTTTTATTAAAATACTTAATATTACATGGTACAAAAGCCACAAAATATATTAGAGTTTATTTGTAAAATTTTTAATATTTTGAACATTAGCGGAGTTATCCATTTAGTAAATTATGCCGGAAAACTTTAATATGCTGATCCTTACTTTTCAAGATGAATGAAGTTTTAACTTAAATAATGCTATGTTTGTTTCTAATTTTTTATCGCAAATTTTAGTAATTTGACATAATTTTGGTCTTAAAACATACGGTAATTCATATTAGAATGTCAAACACTGGTCATGTAAAATATTTTCTAGTTTAGAAATATTCATTTTATCACCATAAAATACCATTAAGAATGATACACGCTTTTGTATATGTGTGTCTGGAAATGGACTGACGATTTGTAAAATTCAAAAACAAGCAAATGGTGACATCGATTTTAGTTATGAATGCAGGAAAGTAATGTGAGAAATCAGAAATTTCTTTACTAAGCTTTCATAATTTAGTTTCAATCATCACACATATATGGCACTGTAATATCTAAAACTGTAATGCAACTCAAATTAAATTCACAATTTCAAAACGCAAAACATAATCCATCCTGAAATCGATCCATTCCTATCCGAATGTTTATTTTCTTCAAGAATGTGCAATAGGAGTAGTAGGAGTATCCAAGAAAAATGTCAGTGTAAATCACTCGATCATCTTCCTTATAGTCCAAATTTATCCTCTTCTGACTAACATTTATTTGTATTCACTTAAAAAAGCATTAGATGGAACACAATTTATATTTGATAAAGAAGTCAAAGAAATTTTCTGCACTACGATTTATGCACGTTCTAGTTCTGTAAATAAATAATCAGAAAATGAAGCAGAGTCGGAGAAGCAGATTTAGCCTGATGTTTACATATAATTATGCAATTTAACTGTAAAGAGACATCGAACAAATATTTTTCTCATTTAAAATAAATGTATTTTATATTATGCATATATCAAACGATGCTTCCTTGCCATATGGTGTTATGTAAATCCACAGAAACACACCTTAAAAAAGTGTTTTTCGACTGTCTAGATATTTCAGTTTCACAGCAGCCTTTTTCGAGACAACCAGTGACAATTCTTTCTCGAGGCAACAGAACTGCCTTGAAAAAAGCTGTGGTCGAGCCGAAACAGTTTTACCTTTTGAAAAAAATTTTAGATGCGTGTTTTTGCGGTTCTATGCAACACCTTTTATTAATTAACGAAATTACTTTCGAGTATTTTTATTATAAAAGAATAAAAAACTTCCAATATGTTGAAGAAAATGTTCAAATATTAACGAAAGCTACGGGGAGTTTGGGCTAAATTTTAAAGTTTGTAAATAGTATAGATTACTGGCTGTCGAGCAAAATGTGACATATTATTCATATGTTTATACTCTTTGTTATCACATACAGCCCTATTAAAAAATCCTTGCCGACTCGGCCTACAGGTGCAGGTAGATTTCGAAGTTAAGTACTAATTTCACCAACAAAACTAAATCATAATTAGAGATAAACCCACTTTAATAATTTTATCTGGGCGCTTATGAAGAGTTTTTAATTTCATTTTTATATAAGAACTGGTTTTATCACAACCGTGTTAAGGCAGTATTCAAAAAATATTTTTCCATGCTCAACAACTCGAAATTTTCTGACACATTTTCATATTCATTTTTAAAGGGAAAAACATGAAACTTGTGGACGTGATTTTTGAAGAGATTTATAAGCTAACAGTTTTTTTTTATTTTTCG
This sequence comes from Maratus speciosus, assembly GCA_963932465.1. Taxonomy (NCBI): domain Eukaryota; kingdom Metazoa; phylum Arthropoda; class Arachnida; order Araneae; family Salticidae; genus Maratus; species Maratus speciosus. Next base: position 3,419,223 of record OZ010787.1, read on the forward strand.
TTTAATTAGAACTTGATTTATAAACAAATTTTTTCCCTGTAAGGACAATATCTTTCGTTTCCAACACAATCGCTTTGGTAAATTCGGTTCAAAATGCCCACTTTGACATCATTTTGTGAAATATATTCTGCCTCTCAAAACATGGACCATTAGGGTACATTATATAGTTTCTGAATAAAAAACCCTACCATTTGGATACATTTGAGAGCAAAAATGAATTTAAAAATGAGTCAGAAAATAAGCAGTTTGGATTTGAGTACACCCCTCATACGATGATTTTTTCTTCAACCGTTGTGTATTTTTAATTTGTTTTTGATGTAAGAATTGTTCCTATCAAAAACTTGTCAGTATAAAAGTTGTAGATAATATGAAAAAGATATATGATAAATTCATGCGGATTTTATATGTTGTGAATTGACGAAGTTCTGATTTTTTTTCTCCCCAAAACCTTATTTCTTTCGACCCTTGAGCCCATTTTTTTTTAAATCAGAAATCTGTCATACATAAATTGTATATGTATTATAATTAAGAAGTTATTAGGTTTCTTTGGTTTTCACAAAACCCCTGCCTATTTCCACCCCCTTGGTCCGATTTTGCCCATTAACGAGCTTGACCGAGATTTTATGCCCTTTGATTTTATGTATCAGTTTGGAAGAGGTTTGAGTAGAATTATGGAAGTTATAGCGTCCATAAAAAAGTGATATAGATAGATTTATAGATTAAAGTTTTTTACTGAGGGTGGTTTTAAGTTCTAGGGATCATGATCGGTGTAGATCTGCAAACATGTTTCAGAAATCCCATTATAAGGGAGAATGCAATAGGTGGTGTTTCATACGAAATCTACCTAAAAACTGAAACGGAAGAGTTTAAGGGGTCAGGTAACCTTTGAACCGTCCAAAAATCGAATTTTTTTGAAATAGCTTATAATTAAATATGATTCTTTAGAAACATTTAAAAGCAAACCCCATACGAAAATTCGCATTATAAGAGAAGTTATGTGTAAAACACTTTAAGCTTTTGCTATATGATCAACGGGTGATTCAATCTTTAAAGCCAGTTTTCTCAAAACAGCGATTTTGATCATTGCGCGCACGATTTCTGAAAAACGGTTATCTAGAATTTCACGAAATTTCTAGTGGATGTATTAAACGTACATAAGCACAAAATGACCTATTATTATGTTTCTCAAGTAATAAGTTTAGAATTCACGACTACTTTTGTATAAAAAAATCTCGATATTTCGAATTTCTTTAAAAAAAACAAAATTCTGGGGATCTACAAGTTTTATTTTTTCCATTGTAGGTCATTTTGAAAACACATTAGATCTGCACTCATTAAAAAAGTTTTGGCTTGTTTCAGCCATTCAAATGGAAAAAATCATGCGCGCAATGCATGCAAGAATAATTCTTTCGTAAAAATTGTATTATCTTTAAAAATAAATTTAAAATAACTATATATGTGTATACCTTTTTTAACAGCTTTAATTGATGAAATAAATCGTTCCTAACATGTGTTTTCAATTTTATAATTAAAAGTTAATTAGTTAAAGAGTGACTGCAATTGTTACAGAGGTCTTTTTTCCATGTACTTTATTGGTTCAAAGGGTACCTGACCCCTTAAGCCATCATAATATTGGAAAACAGTAACCTGAGTCATCGCTAGCTACTCAGAACACAGGAAAATAGATATTAAGGGCAATGAGAAGATTCAAAAAATGAAACTATGAGAATAAAAAAGAAAAAAATTATCTTCCGAAATTTGTGGTGGAAGCAAACGATTTTTAGACAAGTTTTAAAGACCCGTATGTTAACGGGGTGTTCTGATCCAAACGTCTAAACCTTCAACTCTTTTTATTGCAATCCCATGGATTATTTTGTGAGTGACGTAGTTAAGCATTTAACAAACGCGCTTCCAGTGCACCGACTCTTGACTACTAGGCCTACGCGCTGAGATAAAAATAGCGGCTGCCGTAGGCGGATTTTTTCCTGTATTTGTAGAGTCCCTACAGTTTTATTATCATTGAATTCAAAAGTTTTCCTCACCTTAGTTTTAAAAGTTAAATAAAGGCCAGGAAAATTTTAAGAAAATACTGGTATCCAAATTCAAAGAACCATACAAAGGCTAACAAAAGGGCCTACGACAGCTGCCATTTTTGTGTCAGTGCGTAGTCTTTGTATTCAGAGGGCGGTGTCAAGTATCGCAAAAGGCCAACTGATCGACAGAATTAGGGAAGCATTTGCCAGATTCTCGTGTTTGTGACTGAATCCAAAGCTACTTCGAGAACGGTACAGCTGCTGAAGGTTGCTTATTTGATTAAAATATCTTTGTATTGTTGTAATCTTTATATGGCATTTTCAAATAATCTTTTTTAGCTCGAATAATCCATATTTTCGTAATTCATCAGTAATTGTCAAATTTAGCCTTGATACCCTGTATATAGAAGGATAACATTGGTGAAATTTTGGTAAATAGTATTTCAAAAGTAATCTATTAAAGTCCGTTTTCTATTCTATCAACCCTCTTATATCAGTGTATTACTAATACTATACGAGCATGCCACAAAAGATGCTCACTAAAATATGATGCACATACATACGTTTAGATACGCAAATACAAACACTCACACACACTTTATAGCTTGATACGCTCTTAAAAATGAAGATAATATGTATTATATTTATATTTTAAACACAGTTAACTCGGAACATATTTGTAAAAGCTAAAAATTCGATTTATCTTGACAATTTTCCTCACTATTATCAGACTCTAATAAATAGCCTTTAAAATTCAAACAAATTTAGGTAAGAGTAAAATGAAAAAAAAATCAAGATAGAAAAGCAATAAATCATAATTATTAGAAAAAAATAAGCTTTATTAATTAAAATTTCGAGATCAGTTTTTAAACTGTTGTTTTACCTATGATTATCACATTAAAACTGAACAAAAATAACTTTTATTTGGTGTGTTTAGAAAGTAAAATACTTCCTACTTCCTTCTTTTATGCTTCTTTATATATGAGTAATTAGGGAAATAACGCTCTTATCGTTAATTAAATGTGATAGCTTTATGAGCGTCATAACTTGAATCATTTTTTATCAGGTTTGTTTTTCGGAATTAGCTTATGATAAAAATAAATCTTATAATATGAAGATAGTTAAAATACTTACTTTTTCAAAAACATTTCCAGTCTTTTCAAGGTGTTATAAGTAAACTGACATGGTGTATAATTTGAATAATATTGAATTCTAAATTACAGTTGTTGCCTTTCATAACAATTGCATATGAAATCATGCTAAAGATAAATCTCAACTTCTGTGACATTTCTAATTTTTTAAAGAAATATTTACATACTAAGTTTTGTGTGCATTATTTTTAAATTTGATTTAAAAAAATGAAGTGCCTTTTTAGAAAATGGAATCACTTATTGCAGCCCTGCTGCTTATGGCTTTTGTCAGTTTTATATAATTCACAAAAATATATTTAAATCTTCTTCTTAATTGCTATAAACTGGTCAGTCTTTTAACATAGAAAATGAACAATCATATATGCCCCTATGCCCCCTTCTTCAATCAGGTAAGCATAGGCTGAAGAGCTTACGAAGTTTCATTAAGGGGGCACAGGACCTTTGAGTTTGTAGAAACAATAAAAAACATCGCCTTCTTCAAAGTACCAAAACACAAACAATATGCAATAGGGTGGTGCGAAAAAAGTCAAGTTGATATTTCCGAGTTGCTATAGTGCGGAAAATTTGCGATTGGTAAATACAAGAAAAACAAAAACAAAATTATTTAAATCGGACTTTATCTTCCGATCCCGCAAACCGCCTAAAAATAAAAAAAAATTGAAAATTTCCGATTTTTTCAGAATTTTTTTCTTTTTTTACGTATATATATTTTTTATCGCTATAGTGAAAAATATTTGCAGATTGTAATGTTTAATAATAATAAAAATAAACAGTTGCGTTTAAAGAATAGCTTCCGATCACGCAAGCTTAATACAAATCGGCAAAAATTCAATTTTCAGTGATTTTGATGAATAAAGAAAATAATCACCTGAGATCAGTTTGCGTTCCAATATTAACATTTGCATATAAATTGTACAATGTACAACTCTTTGCTTGTTTAGATATTTGATAATGTTTAAACAAACCAGAACTCACCACGTGAAGGTAGCTGCACTTCGAGTTCAAACCACACCCTATCCTCCATCCAACCAATGAGGGTATTTGCTATTTACTTTACTTACATTTATAGTTTGTTATAATAAAGTCAAAACATTGTATTAAAAAACTAGTGTCGTGACAGTATAAGATATACAATTTGTTATGCCATCTGTTTAAGTCTGACTTTTAGACGCAACTTTGTACTGCGATTTGGTGGTAATGTCTGGTATTATGGACATTGATTTTAGTGTAGTCCTGGTGCTGTCTTGATTGGGGCCCACATACCTTAAATGATGCTTCCGTTACCGATTTAACGCACCGCTGGACATCTTACGTGTAGTTGGGAAACTTTTTATCATCCCAGACTGAGATATGACGTGATTGAACGAAGAAATGTATTTTTTCAGGTGTTATTCCCCGAAAAAGAGGTGGAAATGTTAATTTTGCTACATTACAATCAATTAATTCTGGATTGTAGGAGTGATAAAGATTCAGATACCTTTACCCTTTGAAACATTTTGCCTGGCTTTTAATACTCTTCTTAGCCCTAGCTCTCTTATGTGCCTCCTCTTATAAAAGATCATTGCCATCAGTAGGTTTTCCGGGTGAGCAAAGAACGAGTTTCGTTCAGTTTCAGGGACTACACTTTCTTAAGGTTGTCACGAAAGTATCGAGCTGTTTCAATTGCTCTGTACAGATTAATAGGCCCGTCTGTAATGTACTTACAGTATTTTATTTCAAAACAAACTGGCAAGTAAGATTTTAAAATAAATGTCAATATGGCATCCGATATCTTTAAGGCATCCGATGGGTTTTCCACGCTCGCGTAAAGTCGAAGGGCTCTATTTGCACAAGTGAGCAATCTGGCATGTGAAATTGGGCCGGAGTCACACTTTAATAAGTCATTTGGAAAGTTGCCACTTTTAATTGCTTGACTTATGCCAAGAAGATATCTTTGGTCCTTACTCAACAGTTGCCTGTCCACTTCTGGAATTTCACAATCAGCCAATTGGAAATTTATCACCGAGAGCTTTACACAACAATGATATTGTGTCCAAATGGTGTACTAAATGATCTTGGGCCAGTTGTTTCAACATTCAAATGTTGAAAAAGATGGCGGAAAGTTAATTCAACAAAATGGAATAAACAAACAACCCACTGCAGTGGTCGTCAGAGATGAACTTCAAGCTTTCTGATAGCACCACCTTTCTATCCAGTATTGGTATTTGTACCATCACAGCCTACCAAATCTAAGTATTCTAGTGATACCCCTTGCTCAGTAAGACATGTACTATGAAAGCTACAATGTCCTTAGCAGGCCCGGAGTTTGGAGGCACATGGCCTAAATAAACTGAGCCACGTTCTTTTATGAAAGGAAAGTGTTCCTCTTTAATAGTTCGACGAACCTGTTTAGATGCAATCCTTTCTTTAACTAGGATATCGTCCTTTCTTCCGTCAAAATAGTATATGCCAAGCAGTTCATCTGAATCCAGTTGACTTTTCTGTAAATTTTATGGAGTTAGGTGAGACTAGGTGGGAGAACGTACGCCGACTTCAGTGCTGTTTTCCAACGTGGCTAACGGCAGTTGGGTGCACTACTAAACTTTTCAGACATTAAACGAACTCTTCGTGGTAAGTTATAGGTTGTTTAAAAATAACTTAATATGCTCAATAGTATCAATTAACTTTTAAATCTTAACTTGAGACTGCAAACTGACCTCAGTTGATTATATTCTTAATGCATGAAAATCACTCAAAATTGAATTTTTGCCGATTTTTATTGAGCTTGCGCGATCGGAAGATATTCTCTAAACACAATTATTATTATTATTATTATTAAACAGTACAAACTGCAAATATTTTCCCCTATAGCGATAAAAAATATATAAACGTAAAAAATAAAAAAAAAATCGGAAAAAATCGGAAATTTTCAATTTTTTGGAATATTTAGGCGGTTTGCGGGATCGGAAGATAAAGTCCGATTTGAAGAATTTTTTTTTTGTTTTTCTTGTATTTACCAATCGCAACTTTTCCGCACTATAGCGACTCGGAAATATCAACTTGACTTTTTTCGCACCACCCTAATATGCAATTAAGATCTTTTTCCCCATTCCTGCGTAAAGTGTAAACCCTTAACAACATTATCCAGAAAAATAAATGTTGTATGTAGATAATTAATATTTAAATTTAAAATTTAAAAAATCCATCTCAATAATACGTGATTAAGTGCTGAGCGCATGATAAAACTCTAAATTATGCATATAGAAAAGAATTTTTGAACAAAATAGAATAATAACACATCTACTTCTAACTTAAAACCAAAATATACGCAAAAAGTTTTGTTTTAAATTTAATTTTAGCACAAAATAAAAAAAAGTTAGAAAATCTCAAACTATTTTACAAGTTTTTCAAATGCAAAAAAATAAATAACCAAAATATGTGATTTTTTTGGTTTTAGCCCGTAGACTATAAAGAAACGCATATTTGGTTAATTCTTTTTTAAGCTGTAGCTTACATAGTTTAAAAGTAACAGTGCGCGCAAACTCCAAATTTACTAATGTGATAAAACGCTTTTTAAAGTTTCAATATCTACGGACCTTCCATTATATTCACGGCCTAGAAATGATTGTAACTCAAGAAATAATGCAGATTTTTGAATGCGGATTTTTTGCATATTATTAAAAAATTTTAAAACATTCAGAATTATGTAAACACCGAAAACTGAATTTTTGAAAATTTAAAAGTTTTGTGCCCCCTTAACGCACAAAACAAATGGAAAGTATTCCTGTGATGTAGCATAAGATAAAATGGCGAATTTTATAGCCTCGAACCGAAAGGAAGAATAGGCTCCATTAATTAATAGATTATTATATGGAAACAAATTCTAAACTATCTATATTCTTTTAATAAGTGTGAACGAAATTTTCTGTAATCATCTGCATGCAATAAGAACGATAGACAATATTCCCTGACGTCACAGATGGTAAAATGGCAACATTTATAGTCTCGAAACGAAAGGAAGAATTCGGTCCATTGAATGTACCCGCAACATATATGTAGAAATTAGTTTGAAACTGAAATATTTCTGAATTTTTTAAAAAAAATATTACAGTTAAGAGGAACCGTACGCAAACAGTAGACTTTGATCTCTGCTGTCTTCATGTAATAAAATTTAAAATAAACCAATTTAAATTGGCCAGTGGAAAGGAGTTAAATATATTTCATTATGACAACACCCGACCACACACACCTTTCGAGACTAAGAGAGCTTATTTATTACTTAACTGCACAGTAATGATATTGCTCCTTCGGATGACATCTCTTTTGTTAAACTATTAAAATAATAAAGCTTTGTAAAAAATCACCATAAAATAAAACAAAAACATAGGACGCGTTTCGAGCTAAAAATATTAACAGCTCGTCATCAGCTACAGTTAACACGTGCTTGAAAGGGGACAATGCCAAAAATGAACTGAAAGATAGAGAATAGAGCTTGCAAAGAATGCGACAGATGGTGCTAGCTGAAAGGGTTACATGCAGAAGATGAAATTGTTGCCAAAATGATAGAAGAGAAATTGATAGGGGAAAATGGAAATAAAAGAAATAAACAAAATTAAAATAAAATAAAAGAAGTAAATTGAAAAATATAAATATAAATAATAATAATAATAATAAAGAAAGAAATATAAAAGAATAAAACAAGAAAAAAACCAAAAGATCCCTTTTTTCCCCTCAAACAAAATAAAAAGAAATGAAAGAAGAGAAGAGGGAAAAGATTTACAAAAGTAATTTCCACGCTGGAGAAAGGAAAGGAAATTATGAGAGATCATTGACAAGATTATCAGAATTTTTAGAAATAAAATATGCTTCATGAAAATCCAAGTGAGAGGGAGAGGCAGGGGAAGAAAATAATTAAAAAAACTAAGAAAAGACCAAAAAGATAAGAAAAAGAAAAGATAAATAAGAAAAAAACCAAAAGGATCGTTTGGTTTTTCTTGTTTTATTCTTTTATATTTCTTTCTTTATTATTATTATTATTATTTATATTTATATTTTTCAATTTACTTCTTTTATTTTATTTTAATTTTGTTTATTTGTTTATTTTCATTTTTCCCTATCAATTTCTCTTCTATCATTTTGGAAACAATTTCGTCTTCTGCAGGTAACCCTTTCAGCTACCGCCATCTGTCGCATTTCTTGCAAGCTCTATTCTCTACCTTTCAGTTCATTTTTGACCTTGTCCCCTTTCGAACACGTGTTTACTGTAGCTGATGACGAGCTGTTAATATTTTTTAGCTCGAATTGCATCCTATGTTTTTGTTTTATTTTATGGTGTTTTTTTTATAAAGCTTTATTATTTTAATAGTTTCATATTGCCAGTTTTCGGTGCTGTTTCACCGACATTTCTTTTGATCTATTCAATATTATCTTAAAAGCATAGATGGAACTCGAATCAGTGAAGGAAGCAGATTTAGCCTCATGTTTACATATAATTATGCAATTTATTTGTAAAGAGACATCGAGGAAATATTTCTCTAATTTAAAATACATGTAATTTATGTTATAGAAAAAAATCCTTGTTATATACATAAATTTATTCAGCGTAAGTGCTTAATTTTTTTTAACTTTTGACTAAATATCTGTGGATATCGTGTATGTGTGACCAATTAGGCACACATTTAAAATAAGTTGCAGATAACTTCTTAAATTCATGTAAAATTTTTAGATATATTATTTATTAAAATTAAAAGCATTTTACTTTTTTTCTCAAAAAGAAATTGTCAAACACTCAAAAAATCATAGTTAAAAATGACTGTATTATATTATATGCTCCGTAATATTTGTTATATTCATAATTTTCTATATTTCTACGGAAACAGATTATTATACAAGTATATATTATTTTTGCTCTCTAACTGTCAAAGAATTTATAAATATGTACCTAAATTTGCCGAAAAATTCGTTCTGAGAACAACTGAAAAGAATATTTCCATATATGAATTATATAAATAATTAGGTACAAATAAGTATTTTAGGTGCACTGTAAAAATAAAATTCCATGAAAACACTGAAAAGGTACTGGCATCAAAACTGTCGCCTATAATCAGGTTTTTTTTTTTTCTAGAACTGATATTTTGGAAATCCCGGTTTCAAGACGAAAATTTTCCGGTAGTCAAGTAAGGAAATTTCTGTTTTTACAAATAAGTAAGTATGAGTCACAGCTCAATATTAAAAAAGAATCTATATAATAAGTATCTATACTAATGTACATTTATATGGAAGATATATTTATGTTGCATATTATCACACCCGTTTTTAATCGCCTTGCATTCCTTGAAATTCGAGCCCTGGTACTCCCCATTAGAGGATGTATACTCGGTTCCCTGAACCGCCTGGTCTCATCCATCGTCATGGAAAAACGTCATTGAAAGTCATACAAAATATCAAATGCGAAAATTATTCTGGATACTTTCCGTCTTCTCACAATTTGTGTTTGTCTTCGAAGGAACATCTTTCTTTTTAACATCCAACGAATAAGGATAAAATAAAAATTTCCGTTTATTCCAGGAAAATGTCCGATTGCCACCCAAAACAAAAAGTTTCCGCTTACAGACACAAATTTCACATAAAATCACCAGTGTATATACGAGATACTTTTTCTTTACATTTTTTTATACGTTGTGAAATTATGTAAATTAGTTATTTTCGAAATTGTCTGGTTCTCTTTTATTTTTTAAGTGCAAAATAAAAAAATTGAAATTATTAAGCATTTTATATATGCTCTAATGGTATAACACTGACTTCGTATGAAGCTTGAAATGCAGGTTTCATAACCATTTCAGTGAGATAGTTGTAGTCTTACCACAAAGAGGGCTAATGTTTGTCAATAAAAACGGCACTCATTTTATTTAATAAACCTCGTTTAAAACGTATGAAAACAAATTCAACAGGCAAATTTCAATTAGATAAATAAATTTTTGGACTTTTTTTTTCTTATTTAAATCCAAGGTTTAAAAATTCATATATATGCAATTTTGTTACTTAACCCTATCCGGCACAGAAAAATTCTATTCGTAAAATGATGAAATGATTGACTGACACCAGAATTTACAAACGAACTTTTTAGAAAGTAAAAACTACATAGATGATCTAAACTTTCATTATAAAAGCAAAATCTTACTAAAATATTCTTGATGCCGTTTGTAAGTTTGGAATTAAAATTAGGTGGTCCCGCCGCGCGCTTGAAAGGGTTAACACTAAATACACCAACAACCGGTCATTTGACAGGTAATAAATGAAAATGTTTTGATTCGAACCAGAAATTTCTTCATAAAATAAAAAATATAAATCACGCAGAAATAAATGAAATAAAAAATGCTAAGTAGTTTTAAATACAAATTTTGGTGTGAAATATTTTTATAAAGTGAGAGCAAAATTTCCGGTATGTTTAGTGTTAAAAATGTGATCGATTAAAATATTTCTGCAATTTTTTATCATGAAAGTTAATTCAGAATCTAATGCTTTTTACAAGTACTAAAATGTAGTCACTAAAATTCGAAAATGTATGACGTTAAAATATGAATATCCGAAACATTTTTCCGTTAAGTGGTGTGTTTGTAATAATTAAATATAAAAATGAAAACAACATATAGTAATAGTTAATTTTTTTCTGTCAAATTTTTCTTTATTTCAGGAAAAAGGTCTTATATATTTTTAATAAATTGTCTCTTCCAGATTTCAATAATCTTTTCAAATTTAGTAATGATCCATCGATTTTAATATTATCTTCCCATTTAGGAATTATTCATCTTTGTGTTTGCCTATCTTAGCATAAAATAGAACAAGCAAATGTAAAATAAAGGACGCGAATGATATTTAATTTACCAGGTTAATTAATTTTCACAGTAAAAATTGGAAATTTTCAAATGCACGAAAGATATTATATTTTATCCAAGTCTGTCTCATTTCATATTTGTATTTTTTCTTTTGTAGTAAAATTCTTGCATGAGCACCTGGAAAAGTTTGGCAAACAATCTTTCTTACAGTCTTGCTTTAGCTTAATTTATGCGTACCTTTTGTTTGTCTGTAATTAATCAGTTAATTCACATTCTTTAAATTTACAAGATTTTGCATAAATTAAGGTTTTGCATAAAACAAGGTTTTGATTAAATTTGCTGAATCGTTCCTTTTATAACAGTAATGTTTTACTCAGGATGGCTAAACGGACTAGGAATTTAAGCTTAAATTGGATTTGTAACTACACGAAAACCTACGCAAGAATTGCAAATCGAAGCCACCCAGCGCTTTTATCGATCAATATTCTCCGACATCAATGATGATATCAAGATTCCTCTGATCTATTTATTCAATTAATTTCCCATCAAAGATCTATAAAGACTACTTATGGACGCGACAAATAATCATCCCTTTTGCTCCCTATACGTACTATATTTTCCCATTATTCATTTGTGGAACACGTTTAAACACAGGTAACATTCTTCGTATAATTTTTTCCCTGTTGAAAATTTGCATCTGCATCTTTAGTATAATACAAGAATTTTACGTAATAAACATTAAACCACCAATGATTTTCAGTTACTTCTTGAGAATCTAGGGTAAAGAATTTAAGAGATTGCGTGAAACACTTAAAATACACACGAAGGCTTTTAAATCCTTGAAAAAAATTGTATTTCCTGTTGGTTACATTGAGAAACTACCCCGAAAAATATGTATAAGGCTGATGCAGAATTGGCCCTTGCTAATGAACATGAGAAATGCCCATCAAAGAAAATACTAGAAATGGCCATCTTCGACGTCTATGCAGCGCCATGCTCGATTTATCAGACTCTGCCTGAGGGGACATCAGAAATAATGTTTTGATGTTCCTCTGTAGCTCTTATAGTGTGTGAGGATTATTTGAGTAGATCTCACCCTTCAAATTGCCCCACAGGTAAAAATCACAGGGAGAGAGATCAGGCCATCGAGGTGGCCTCTCACTCACTCAAACGTAATGACACACCAAAGAACTTGGGACAGAGCATGCGCGGTAGTTCTCCTGTTCATTAACAAGAGTCAATTTCGTGTCAGTCTCATAAATATATTCCCAGTTTTATTTTGCCCACCCAGTATTAATGTGCATACAACACGTTAATAGAGATATATAACTATGTTTAAACAACTGCATAGACCATTATAATATATGGGAACGTCCACGGCAGAAAAAAAGTTTTGCTGAAATTTTTTTTTTAACGGAAATATAAGTGTGATACATCAATTTAAAGCTAAAGAGTTGAAGTATATGAATTTGTAAATTTGATTTTAATTATTTCAAGTATTTTAATTTCATAAGGGTAAGTGTTTACTGAAAATAAGCTGGATACTAACAGCATAAAGCTAGATTTACATTTGAGCTTAAAATACAACTTATTGAAATGTATGGATTTTTTACTTTCTAGAATTCAATAAAGTTACTATGCGTTCAAATCAACAAACTATTATCATATCTTTAAGATCTACATAGATAAAACCTTTTAGATAATGTCTTTAATATATTTTTGGCTGTATTTAAACGTTAATACTTAAAAGTCACAAGAGTAACGGAAAACCTACAAAAGTTTTAATAAATAAAAAATTATTTAAACTTTTTACCCAATACTTCTAATTCTCTGATTTCAAGGTATAAGACATATTTTACATTAAAAATTTTGTTTATGCTATGCATGGAATAGGCTCTGGGGAGATGTCACAAGAGTAACATATGCCTGTGTCACAAGATTAACACATAATACTTTTGTCGATAGTTTGACATAAAACTGCATTACAACTAAAACAAACAGAATGTTTAAAGTTTAGTTGTTTTTCTCTGTTATTAGAGCAGTTCTTGAAATAGTTTTAGCCATAACTACGGTGATTTTGTAAATTTTAAGGAAGATGAATTATCTTTATTAGTGTTTTTTTAAATGAATGGATTTATTTTTATTCATTTTTGGTATTACTCAAGATTATAAAATAATCATGACAAGTGATTAAAGATATAATAAAACAAATCAACTCGTGTCATTTTTGTGTGATTTCTTTTGGTTTGAAGCACATGGTCGTTGATTAAATATATTATAGGCTTTGTAAAGCTTCGTTTACTAATTTCTGCTGTATAGCCTACAGAGATTCTTATAGTAAATCTTATGGAAAGGATTCTGATAGTATATTTTAAAGGTAAGATTTTAATACACGCTTCTTATACACGACAGTGTTTTAAAGAGCAAGAAAAATTCTATTAAGCGACAAAAATCGTAGAGAAAAAATAAGAATTGAATATGTTGTTGTGAGAAAGAAACAAAACAAAATATATGAAGAAAAGTCCTAGAACCAGCAAAAGCTTCAGCAAGAAAATGGAAATATTAAGAAAAAGAAAAAGTAGAGAACTAGCTAACCTCAGATACTGTAACGGAAAAAAATCTAACTCCACAGCTTTGGCGAATTTTATGTCTATGAATATTTAAGAAGAGGTCATTCTTCAGCTAAATCTACGTTAATTAATCGTGAAAAGGTCACATAATTTCATCAATTGTAGGGGACATTTAATAAGAGAATAAGTTTTTTGTTTAAAGAAGCTTTCCTAAATTGAAAAATTGGAGATTCCTTTGCAGCTTTAAAGCCTAGTTTCACAAAACAATAGAAAATTACTCATTAGAATATCTCCATTTGTTGTTGTCACGAAATCATTCAAGCAATTGATAATGTAGTAACTGGTGTATTTCCTTCATTAAACATTCCTGTGATGAATTTAATGAGTTTGCCTGCAGAGATACAGGATAATTAGAATTTAGGAATTGTATAGGAATGTCTAATTTACAGAGATAATATCGAAGAATTATTTGAAATGGAAGTCTCTAATACAGAACTTCTTATAAGTTATTTATTGTAAATAGCAAAACATTGATAGACGTTTTGCTATTGACAAAACGTTTATCAACATCTTCTCAATACTGTTACTTTTTCAAAACGTTGATAAACGTTTCGAAAAAAAACAATTAAAGAAACCATTTCTGATTCTTTAAAATTTTTCGAAAGCAACTAAATCCATTTCTGTGGCACACATTCATTGAAACTTGTACAAGGGACTATTTTCGTAATGCCAAAATAATAACCATTTCTCAAAGAATAGTTATGGCAGTGGATTTTCTGGAAACTGTTTTATTTTCATGCCAAGACGAAATTTTGGTATGAAATACTACATTACTGGTCAAATCTACAAGCGACTGTATTGTCAGCTTTTTATTTTGTATGATTCCAATAAAGTAAAGTCTTATGCTATTATTTTAGACAATGTAACTCATAATCAATTTTTTGTAAATGCTTTCGTATGTAAAATTTCAACATTGCATCTTTAAGAGAATTTGTATTTTCGTAAAATGTACCTATTTTACTTTTTTATATGATGGTTGTGCTTTCCAATTAAAAAAATATACATAACTATGCAAATATGCCTGCAATGAATAAGACTCCTTTCTAAATTAACTTAATTGGGCATTTTTTTTTCTTCAAATACTCCTGATACAGATGCTGTAGATTTATTTTGTGTTGTTGTATAATGATATATATGGAACTAAGTGCGTGCTAAAAAAGCAGTTCTAAGATATACTGCTTATTTTGTCAAAAGAAATAAAACAATAAAGTTTCATTACTTTGCGAGAAAATACCAACAGCGAAGGGCATTCAACAAGTACAATTTGTTAAAACCATGAAAAATGAAACTATCTACTACAAAACTTACACTAACATGATTCGTACAAAGAGTTTGTGTTTCATTAAGTAAATGATGATACAGGAGAAGTTGCAAGTGATATTATTGATAATGAAGACAATGATTACAGTGTTAAGTAGCAGAAACTGAGAGGTTGCTATATGGTTATAGTGTTTGTTAATTTTAGAATTTTTTACATTATGTAATGTTATTTTAAAATTAAACCATCATTAAAAGTTGTTCTGTATGGAAAATTATTTTTTTAACTTAATTTAATTATTTTGTTTAGTATTTAAACTGAATTTTTGCTAAAATTACGTTATGGACAAAATGTCACAAGAGTAACTTCTCAAGAGTAACACTTAGCATTTTGAAAAATGAAATGTAACTAATTCATGTGTTATCAGATGAGTTCAATGACTAATGCTTTTTAAAAAGATATAATTACTCTGCTACATTCTGTAAATTTTATTTCTATAGTCTCATATAATTCACAGAATTTCTGCGTCAAACACAATTTTTGAAAATTGCATTTTTTTGTGGTCACAAGAGTAACAAAATTTTCAGTTATTATCTAGCCAAGTAAAATGCTTTTTGTTACAAATTGTATATGGTTTATGGAAGTAGAGTACATGTATTTTTAAGAAGTTGCATCAAATTTATCTTATATTTTCTAATAAAATAATTGGAAATATATATGGAAATTTGCTCTGGTGGTCACAAGAGTAACAGTGGACGTTTCCATATGTAATGTATAAAAACTGAATATTTATTGAACAGTTCTTTAATTTGGGTGTATATTATGTTTCCTGTAAATATAATCGCAATGAAGTTTTCGTTATTTATAAATTAAGCCGAAATCTACAAACTTTGCTTAATATGATACTCATAAGTTGGTTGGTTGAATTTGACTTAATTGCGCAGGACAACCTTTGGACATGCTGCTCCATGAAGAAAAAGTAAACATTAAATAACATTAAAATAAATACTAAAACAGTTAAAACAATGGTATATACACGTGAATAAAAACTACACGTTATAAGTCAACAACAATATACAGAGAAAGTAGATAAAGACAGACTGAGATTGAATAAACTCAAAAATTCAAATTAAGCCATTAAATAAAATGAAAATAGTTAAAAATCATGTATGCTCCAACTCCTCGAAGACATTATTTTCGTAATTTGTATCAGAGTCATAGCTATAAGACTCAGATTCTGTAGAGTCCCGCATACCGTAGTAGCTGCTTATAATAGGTAACATTAGTGGCTACCAAGCAATATTATTGGCTTATGGGAAACGACGTTATTGTTTCGATTTTTTCCTTCAAAGTTTACCATTGAGAACAGCCTTGCAATGATTTGTTTTCTTTTTTTGTTCATATTACTTTTCTTTCTTGCTGTGTTGGAGAAAAAAGTGGTTTTTACAATTTTCTACCAGACGAATCGTGTGTTGGGGAGACTAAGTCTTTAGATTGCTCTACAACAGGTTAATACTGTGCAGCCGGATCATAGTATTCTATTTAAATAGGTGAAAATTATGGAGGCAAAAGTTTTATATGGACATATTTAGAGTGCTACATAAAACATAAGGTTGGGTGGTGCAACAGTGCGCGGTGTACAAGAATACGCAGAGCGATTATCCAAAACCCCAAACTGAGTTTTGCGTCTGACTACAGTTGTAAATGATTTAATGGCAGGATCAGTTTGTGGTGAAAAAATCTGCGCATTTTGGTAAATTTTTTGAAGAGTAAGGGGAGAAAAGGTTATTTTGGTATCTTTTTAAAAATAATTTATTATGGTTTTTGAAAACAGGATTATATTAAAGATAATAAAGGTAATTTACTTTTTTTAAACATTTTTTTCAACATATTTATTTTAACATTCACCGAAAAAGAGTAAAAGTAAAGTCCAAGAAGACAACAACTTCACCGAAGAAAAAAATTGGATATGTCCAAGCTGCTCTGAAATATACAGAAAACCAATCGTAGAGGATTGGATCGAGTGCATTTCTTGCAGAAACTGGTGGCACGAAAACTGCACAGACTCCGCAAGTCGTAGCTCTCCTTTTTTTTTTAATTGCGTACTGTTGCACACTTGACTGCGCACCCTCGCCCTCATTGGTTGTGCTAGAGTGCGCACTCAGGAGGATAATCTTTTTTTCAAATAATATCGAAAGTGTTTCTTAGAAGTTGATTAATGCAATTATTTATATTAATAATCTAAGAGTTTAAATAAAGTATAATGTCATCACTTAAATTTCTTCATTTATATCATTTTGACGAAATAGCTAAAGTGCGCATACCTTACCCTAGGCATTGCGAGTTTTTTTTTTAATCGCAGTGTTGTATGACAGCGTTACGAATGAATCATTTGTTAATGAAGGAGACTGAGTTTGGGTGCTTATGTGCTATATAGATTTGGAAGATTCCTTTAGCAGACTAGAGTACGAAACCACAATAGATGGAGTTTTGGATGCTACAAATTTGCGTGTTTCAAGATACGAAATATTTTGAGCAATTTTAATAGCCAGAATCTCATACTTAATTAATTGCTAAAATGTGTTAAATAAAACAGTAAAAAAGTTTTATATAAAATGTGTCTAGATGTGTCGGCTTCATCGAAGCCATTTTTAAGAGAAATAGGAATATTCTACAGATGCACGTTCTATAATGCAATGATTTTAAAAGCATTCATTCCATCATTTTTTATTGTTTTATTTAACAAACTTATATCAGTTAATGAAATATATTATCGCTCAGTGTTCAGATGTGCTTTATAGACAGAATCACTTTTTCCTCGGATCCAAATTGGGTAGGATCGAGATAGGCTGCGATATCTTTATTGTTGGTACAACGTTCAGCATTTTCAAAAGAATTATGATCATGTCCACTTCTACATATTGTGCACGTGGAACGGAAACATGACAGAAAATTTTAGTACGACTGTAACTTTGGCGCGGAAATCGTTGCAAAGGATTAGGGATGAAAGACTTAACAACACAGCTGGGATATGTTGTTTTCAATCTGGCGAGAAGTTTTGAGCTATTGAAAGACAGTATGTTGTGCTTTGTAGGAAGCACCTCTTCACCACCCACTCTTTAGCCACACATGTGGATCCATATTCGTTCACCAGTGCTATTTTAGGTTCATACAGTCACAAGACACGCATATGTCAGTCTCTGATCTTAACGATACGACTAATAACTACACTAGCTTTATCTCTAATCAGTGGCAAGTCAGCTGATCAGTAAATTGACGTGTGTAGGACTAAAATTCACCTCCAGTCTGCCTGAAGCACATGCCAAATCAGTATGTTGTTTTCTTACAGCTACCAGGATCCCACTTCCCAGGGGCAACCGTCACCACGTACGGAAAACACACGAAAGGTTTTAAATTATTCATAGGTTGGTATAGAGAAATTGGTATAAATACTCTTAAGGATACATTTGTTTTTCTTTATATATTTAATTATTTATGAAATGTAATCATTGTTCTTTTTATAATGTTTATTGTTTTAAAAGGAGTGCAGGATAAAAAAAAAAAACGCATATAATATGGAACTGGCAACGAATGAAACGTTTGTATATTTTGTTTTTTGGCCAGGTCTTATAAAGTTCTAATTTATTTTTATATCCTATGACAACTGCAATTAGAAGGTAATTGTAACAGGTGAAAAGTAAGATTTTCTCCTGATTGCCTGTTTCTCTTCATCATTTCAATCAGTGAAAGATTACAAAATTTTTATTAAAAGGAAAGGGGTTCGAAAAGTTAAACGTATCAATATTTTCAGGCAACTGGAACATAAACCTAATTAACCGATGTCAAAACTAACTAAAAATACATTCTGTCAAGTGTATAGAAACAAATACCGCTGTTTTGTCTTCACAAAGTTCTTTTACTCTGGAATTTAAAGATAACATACATTGTTTAGTCAACTCATTGATAATAAACATATTCCAAATTTTTATTTGTAACGTAAGATATATTTTCTTGAATTGCATTGTGAAGTATTAAATTAGCATAAACATTCATTCCTCACATTTTAATTACGTATCAACATATATAATTGCAACATTTCAATTTATTTTATATACGAAACCATAAAATATAACAATATTTAATTATTTTACCTTTGAATGGAGATTTAGTTTCCTTTAAAATGCATTTACTTTATTAAAAAATAACAAGAGAAAATAATAACTAAGTACTATTTTGTTTTTCTTAAAAAGATGACCAATGCTTTTGGATATCTTCTTTTTATTTATTTGGGAGGATTTTTATTGTAATATAATCGTTACTTTCCAATATGATAAAAAGAAAGGATTTTTATCTTCATGTTTTTTTTTCTAGTACGTTTTCCTTTAAATTTGCATCACAGGCTTTGTCCATCTCATTGAGTTAAAGTACTTTTAATATGAGCACCTCAAGGATAATAAAATTTAGCACTACTGATATAAATTTTATCAGGTGAATAGCACATGTGATTTGAAGACTAACGAAAAAGTGAAGTCTTTAGTCTTGTGTTTGCCTTCGAACTCCATGCGCTATTTGCCTGATGAAAGATAAGATTCATATTAGATCACTATTGTTAATTTTATTGTCTTTTAAGGTGTTTTTATTCTGTAAAGAAATGTGTCTATTGCTACCAATGTCTCCCATTATAGATTTTTATTACCATTTCTATCCACGTTTTATGCGCATATGCAAGATGATTTAGAACTCATGCACTGTAAAAAAAATTCCGTTAAATTTACGGCAAAAACGGCTGGCAGCAATGTTGCCAGCAGTTTTTATCTTTTAAAATCGCAGTAAAATTCGATGTACATTTTATCGCATTTTTTACTTCATTTCAACGGTTATAATTGTAGTAAATTTCACAGCCATATTTCCGTACAAATTACCACAATAAATGCTGTAATTTTAACAGCAAATTCTCCGTAAAAGAACTAAAAGAATTATGTGATTATAGCGGCAAAATCTGCATAAAAAATACTGAAGGATTTGAGATTTTACCTGCAGGACACCTAATTTTAAGTTACACCTCATTCACGGCACCCCTAATCCAGTGTGCCAACACAAACTCTTCCTACCGTGCAAGGAGAATTTTATGCTCAAGAAAACTCTACTCTCGCTATAGTACAATGCGAGATTTAAGAAATCCATGGCCTCTGTTTAAGCATGACAATGGAAGCAAGCTGGAATATCTGTTTAGTAGAAGATTCTAGCTAAAAGTGGTGGCAGTTGATTTTTTTCTTTGTGAGTAAAAAAAAATATCCAACAAAATTATGATTTAAATCTCTCATACCTTTCAATCAAAATCGATTTATATTTTTAGTTTGTTAGAAATTTTGTAAGTAATTATTTTAATGCTGGTAAAAAATTGAGAGCAAGTAAGAAATTTCAAAGCTTCCTGCATTAAAAATCATGTATTCAACTTACATAAGGAAAGATCCACTAAAGAAAGATTTAAAAGTTCCATTATTTTGATTTTTTTTTAAATTATAAATATATTTTTTTATTAAATTTAAGTCATAAATATGTATACATTTCTTCAAATATTGACGCACTACAAGCATGTTAACACGAACATAAATTAGCTATATAAGTTTATTATTCTTATTGTATATACACTCATTGCCATAAAAATTTGCGCACCAAGAAAAAGACGTCCAAATGAAACGAAATTTTACACGCGTAAGTACTACTGTGATATAAGTAAGTGAGTTGAAAATCAAAGAAAAAGGATCATTTATTGCAGAAAAAAATACAAACGAACGGAAATTTTGGTACTCTGTTGGACCCCTCTAGCGCGAATGCACGATGCGATACGAGCGAACATTAAGGCATACACGTTCCGTATGATGTCCTGAGACAACTCGTCCCACAGTTGCTGTAAACACGCCTCGAGTTCAACCAAACTCGCAGGGTGTCCAACTTGCCGTCCCAAATGATCCCAGATATGCTCGATTGGTGTCAAATCTGGGGATCGTGCAGGCCAGGAAAGGGTGGTAATGTGGTAAAGGCAGGCTTGTGACATCCTTGCTGTGTATGGCCGAGCATTGTCTTGCTGAAAAATGGCTCCTGGGAGCCCTGCCACGAGTGGAAACACATGTGGCTGAAGGATGTCCTGGACGTACCGCTGGATTGTCATTGTGCCACGGATCAATATTAGGGGTGACCGCGTATCGCAAGCAGTGGCACCCCATACCATCACACCAGCTGTGGGAGCGGTGTGTCGCTGTAAAGCGAAGGCAGGATTGAGGCGCTCACCACGGGGCCTCCACACACGAACACGATTGTCATCGCTGCTCAAATTGAATCTAGACTCGTCGCTGAAGACGACCTGGTTCCATTCCGTTGCAGTCCAATCCCGTTGCGCGCGACACCACTCCAAACGGCGGCGTCGGTGTGTGTGTGTCATTGGCAGCACATGTAATGGGCGCCGCGATACCAGATATCCTTCAGACAGGCGCCTTGCGATGGTTCGGGAAGACACAGGGATTCGTAGTGAAGGTGCTGCTTGTGTCTGGATAGCGGCCAATGAGGCAGTTGGCTCTACGCGTGCGTTTCGTATGATGTGACGGTCTTCTCGACAACTGGTCTGTCGAGGGCGTCCCGAGCCTGGTCACCGTGTAAATGATGTCTCTTCAATCCACTGGTCCCAATACCTCCTCAAAGTAAAATCAGAACGGTCTACTTGACGAGCTACTCGCCGAGCTGACCACCCAGCTTCCATCATCCCGATGATTCTTCCCCTCTCGAACTCTGACAGCTGCTCATATTGTCTTCGATGGCTGCGTAACGGCATGTCTATCTCAGCATTTCCTTTGCAAAAGAAAAGGTACACTCAGACAAGTTCTGCTTACCAGTTTTATACTCCAAAGAGGACGAAGTTCAACGCCCTCTAGTGGCATTCACAATGCGCAATCACGCTGCATTTCTACTCATTTGCATATCTGCCTGATATGTACCTTCATGCCAAGTTTCGTTACGATCCCACAGTTATTTCTTGGTGCGCAAATTTTTATGGCAATGAGTGTATATATACATATATGTGTGTCTAATTAAAAACGAATACCCTACTTTTGAAACTATACTTGTATTATTTTTATAAAAAAAATAAAATACCTAAAAGATCAGTATAAAAATAATATAAAAGGCACAGTAGGTGACAGCTATGCACTTTGAGGATAAAAAAAATAAGCAAACATGTGTTTTTATACAACCTTGAAATAGTAAACAAGCTTGTAATAGTATCTAGCAATAAATAAAAAGTATTACAAACAAGTTCCGACAAGAACGACGTCAAGTATTCAAGGGCGCCGAGAGCCGTGATAAGGCCGGAATCAACCACACATACTCTCGAGAAGCATAAAGAGCATGCGAATGTTTAATAATGCCTAGCCGACTTCTGTGACCAATTTATAGACATTTTTTTCTTTCTTTTAAATTATGGTATACATAGAAAACAAATATAAAAAATAATAATACACTGTGTGTATTGTAAGAGATGTGCCCCTTTGAGCTCCTAGGGCCCCGAAACAATTGATCTGCTGTATGTCTTTGCGCGCGCAGACGCCGCTCGGTAAAATGAACGATGTGATCTAATTGGTTGTTCGCATGAAAGGATGTTGAAATCGGAAACACTCGTTAAATCTACTGTTATATTTGCGGTATTTTTACATACGGAAATATTACGTTGCAATCTACTGCAATAAATGCAGTGAATTTGACAATCATTTTTTACAGTGTGGTACAGACTGTACAGGGTGATGGAGCACACAACAAAAACAATTTTTGTAACGGAAACCAAAGTCACAATCTATTTATTAAGTTAAAACCAGAATGTCTCACTCTAAGATGAAATCGGATTTTTGTCTATAACTCTAACAATTATGAAGATATTTTAACAAAATTTCGAAAAGACATATTTCTCTTTCTGTGAAATGTGACTAAAAGTAACCAATAGATTAAGTGGTAGACAGAAGTGGTAGAAATGACCATTATATTAATCCAAATAGTGTTTAAATGCATAGTCCCTATTTCCGAAAGTAATCGAAAGTACATACCATATTAATTTTTTACACATAGCTTAAGGAATTGTTATTGTACTCGTGAATGAATTTATAACACAGATAAAAGTGAGTAAAATAATTTTCATAGCATTTAGATATGTTTTACCAATCAGTTTTTGGCTTTTTCCACATATTACTCATACCAAGGCTGCCACAGGCGACTATTTTGTTCGCACTAGTATTTTTAAAAAATAAATTTTCTACTATATTTCTCTTACAAATGTTGTCAAAGTGTGAAAAAGATTTTTATTTTGAAAAAGTGGTGCGAATTACAATTAAAAAATAGTTGACTATGTCAGCCCTGCCATACGCTTTAACAGTTATAGCTCTAAGTTAAATAATGCTATAAAAATGTGATAAAATATCTTTATTAAGGGGTCTCGGGACTCTTAAAATTGGAAAAAATGAAAAAAAAGACCATTTTCAACATTTAATATCTTAAAATGTATTTGATTTTAAGACACAATTTTAATTGGAATAAAATATATAAGTAT
This sequence comes from Maratus speciosus, assembly GCA_963932465.1. Taxonomy (NCBI): domain Eukaryota; kingdom Metazoa; phylum Arthropoda; class Arachnida; order Araneae; family Salticidae; genus Maratus; species Maratus speciosus. Next base: position 3,442,699 of record OZ010787.1, read on the forward strand.
TTTCTTTCATTTCATGTAAAAAATTATAAGATGCAGAATTAGCATTTACAGGGGTCTCCAAACTGTTAGACATTTGACGAGCAAGAAATCGGCATAACAGCTTACGTGCACGATTACAAAATAAGTATTGCAACTAGCATAAAAATTTTGAGTGCCTACTTATACTTCAGATTGTAATAATTACCCTGAACCTAAATAAATTTGTATTTAAATCTTTTTTATATTTTTAATACAAAGTTGTATTTAGCTAATGCAAAATGAAGAAAATTTTAACAGTATAATCACCTAAAAATATATTGTCTGGAACAATAATAAAAAAGAAAAGTGCCCAGCTAAACTGATGGCATTGAGCTCACAGGCTATTCACACTAATTGTATATTATACTCTTATTTTAAAGAATAATGCCCCTCAAAAAAATAAGAGAAGGGGAATTAGCCCCCGTTTCCCCCTTTATACTTAACCAGTGATCCTCCAAATCTAATCAGGGAAGCTCCTTATCATAATAAACCGGTATACCAAATTTGGAGCAAATCGAATAATCCTGCAAAAAAAACCATTTATCTAAATTAAGGGGGTGGACTAGCCCCCTTTATCCTTAACTAATGAATCCCCAAAACGAATCAGGGAAGCTCCTTAACATAATAAACCGGTATACCAAATTTGGAGCAAAGCGAATAATTCTGCATGAAAAGCCCGTTTACATAAATTAAGGGGGGTGGACTAGCCCCCCTTCCCCCTTTATCCTTAACCAATGAACCCCCAAAACTAATCAGGGAAGTTCCTTAACACAATAAACCGGTATACCAACTTCGGAGCAAATCGAATCATTCTGCATGAAAAACGCATTTATCTAAATTAAGAGGGGCGGGCTAACCTCCCTTTTCCCCCTTTATCCTTAACCAGTGAACCCACAAAACTAATCAGGGAAGTTCCATAACATAATAAACCGGTATACCAAATTCGGAGCAAATCGAATGATTCTGCATGAAAAACCCATTTATCTGAATTAAAAGGGGTGGACTAACCATCCTTTTCCCCCTTTATCCTTAACTAATGAGCCCCCAAAATTAATCAGGGAAGTTCCTTAACATAATAAACCGGTATACCAAATTCGGAGCAAATCGAATGATTCTGCATGAAAAACCCATTTATCTGAATTAAGGGGGGTGGACTAACTCTGTTTTTCCCCCTTTATCCTTAACCAATGAACTCCCAAAACTAATCAGGGAAGTTCCTTAACATAATAAACCGGTATACCAAATTCGGAGCAAATCGAATGATTGTTCATGAAAAACCCAATTATCTGAATTAATGGGGTGGACTAACCCCCCTTTTCCCCTTTTATCCTTAACCAATGAACACCAAAAACTAATCAGGGAAGTTCCTTAACATAATAAACCGGTATACCAAATTCGGAGCAAATCGAATGATTCTGCATGAAAAACCCATTTATCTGAATTAAGGGGTTGGACTAACCCCGTTTTTCCCCCTTTATCCTTAACCAATGAACTCCCAAAACTAATCAGGGAAGCGCCTTATCACAATGAACCTAGAAAAAAATTTTGAAGCAAATCGGATGTTTCTATCAAGAGTTATCGCGTTACGTATATACATACATACATACATACATACGTACATACATACATACAGAACGGGCGGGCACATTAGCTCTCAGACTTTGATAGCCTGTGAGCTAAAAAGGAAATTTTGGGTTCAGTTTATACAGATTAACATGAAAAATATGTTTTGAAAATTTCATGAAAAAAAATGCGTAAGTTTTTGAGATATCGTGCGCGTTATGCCCAAAAGCGTCATTGGGAAAAAAATGGCTTCAAAATTTCCGAAACGACGCTTCAGCTATTGGACGTGTATAAAATGTATAAATGTAATAAATGTATAAATGTAATAAATGCAAAAGCCATAACTTCAGTTCTAATAGGAATTTCAAGGAAACAATTATATGAAAATGTTCAGAAAATATAGTCGTTTAGCATCTAAAAAAATTAAAATTTCGAAAATTTAAAAACTTTAAGTGTCCTGAGACCCCTTAAGATTGACGATCGTTTCATCGCGCAAACGGCGACATTTTCAAAGTCATTCACGACTGATTTTGAAAGGCGTGAATGATTTTGAAAATGTCGCCGTTTGTGCGATGAAACGATCACCAATCATAATAAAGATACTTTATCACTGTTTATCGCATTATTTAACTTAATCTATTTATAAGTGATTATTATGCATGTAGTTATACTTCTTTAAATAATAGCTTCTCACAGCAAGTTAATTTTCTTACTATTGTTTTATAAAATGATAATGAATTTTATTTTTGCTTTGCGTAAGTATGTAATGGACTAGAGACTCGCTTATAAAGGGTGTTTATTATTTTGAGTGTGAACATGACGTTAAATATTTAACCTGTGTGATGCAGCAAAGACCTCTCTATTCTATTTTACTTTAATTTTCCAAGGTACAGTAGCGCTCAAATGAATTTTGACAAAGATAATAATTCACTTAGTTGAAAAGAATAATAAAATGCAAAAATCAGTCATTTATTTTATTTAACCATATTCAATGTTTTAATTTTAATAAATTAATAATAAATATTAATAATATTAATAAAATTATATATATATATATATATATATATATATATATATATTTATATCTGAATTTGGTCATGCTGTAACTCTCGAATTTTTTAACCGATTTGGATGAAATTTTCATAGGCATAATACATAGTAATGCCTCGACCGAGTTCGTTGGCCAGCTTCATCCGCCATCTTGTTTCAAAATGGAGGCCATTTGAATTTTGTGAACACGCTTGAAAATTTTTAGGTTTCCTAACTTTCTTTTTAAAATGACCTATGTTGTTAACTAACACTGTGTGACTCTTTAAAATATCTTTTAATGTTTCTAACATTCTGTTTAAAATGATACATAACAGTTTGCATTTTGCGAAACGTAACATTTTCTATAAGTATACAATGTTAGAAAACATAAAAAAAATTCAATAATTCCAATGTCCGCCATTTTGAAAAAAGTTGGCGGATGAAACTGCCAACGAACTTGGTCGAGACATTAGTATGTACTATGCATATGACAAATTTCATGCAAATTGGTTAAAAAATTGGAGAGTTACAACATGACTAAATTCAGATATATGTATATGGGTATATATATATATATACTAGGGGGCTGTGCCCCCTGCAAGCTACGCTCGCCAACCCCCGTTCAGACACCGCAGAATCTAAAAACACGCTAATCTGATGGGTTTTAAAAATATTAGAGAAGATTGAATTATACTTAAAAAATCTGTGCAGATCTCCCTGTAAACGGGTTTTCATTTAATTCCCTTTTGATTGCAAAAATTTAAAGGTGAATCAGTTGCTGTTAAGACATCCAATTGTTGTTTTCGTTTTTGATTAAAGAGGATCAGTTTGAAACAACAGTTCAAACATTTGAAAAGAAGCTAAAATAAAATAAATTAAGTATACAGAGTATTTGTCTCCCGGTATTTTAAAACAATCTCTATAACAATAGCTTATGTCATGTGACTATCATCAACAGTTCCAGGCGGACCACTTCGCTTTTTATACTCTAGGTGCCATTTTGGTACTTTATTGTTAGCCAGGCACAGGTGATAAGTCGCCAAATATTATTCTATCGCCATCATTTCATCTATATTATAATAGTTCAAGTCATCAACTGCCATAAACAAATACGGTCTGATTCCTTCGCCGTTCATATGAAAGTTTGGCACAGATGTCCTATACGTCCCATATTGGCGCGATTTTTTAACGACGCCAATTTGGGAAACGCATCAACAGCATAAACAACAAATCCGACTTACCATATCAAGCAAAATAATGATACATTGTCGCCAGTTAAGTGCCCGCTCCGTATATGACATTGGCGTCAGAAAAAAATCGCGCCAATATGGGATCGTAAGTTTTCCATTTTGATTAAAAAATCAAAATTTTTTTTTCGAATAAAACTACATAAAATTTGCCATGGTTGCAATGAATTCTTGGTACTGTTACTCTAGCCGGATGCAAATCTCGCCAATAGCTTTTTTCAACTCGCCAGTTAGCATTTTTTTTCGAGTGGTAATATTTGGCCAGATGTCATATACGCACAGACGTTTGGCAAGATTTTTTTTTTTTTTTTTTTTTTTTTTTACGAAAATTTGGCGAAAACCTCGTTTTTAAATATCAGTTACATATGCATTTTTGGTATTACTTAGTTATCCCGTCGACCAAAAATCTATCGCCAAACTATAAGATTAAATTGCAATAATGGTTGATCGTAAATGTCACATTCACTTGACTTTAAACAAGTTACACGTGTTTACGTCATCAAGTGATTTTTATTTCGACTTTTTATTTGTTTATTTATTAATGTTATACTAATTTATTTGTTCTTTCGTTATTTAAAATAAAAATAACGTCAATTTGTATAATTTGGCGAGTGTTTTGGCGTTTTATATAATTTGGCGAAATTGGTCGACGGAGTAACTAAAAAGTACCGTAATTTTTAATTATTTTCTATTATTTTCTAAAGGAAATATAAAAAAAAATTAATAATTATAAAACAAAATAATTTATATAATTTATAAAAAGAAATAAAAGTAAATAAATATTTAATATCAAACAAACAACAATAGCCGTGTTACCATGTCAACCTTTTCTGAAATATGAAAAAAAAATATATGTTTGATTAAAATTTGAGTTGCCATCATTAGAAAAATATATATAAAATTAGAAAAAAAATTAATATTTCGAAAACTAATTCGAATTTAAAAATTCTAATACCAGTTTTGAGATCTGCTTATCCATGCTGATTTTTGGTGTTAATTTCATCGCAAAGTATTCCATATTTTAGGAGAAATCGCTTGAAACATAATCAGTTGTTTAATCAGTCGATTCATATATCCGTTTCATAAATGCGTTTCATTAGGATTTTATATATATAGGGTAGATATAGTATATGATTTATATATATTATTTTATTAATAATATAAATATTTATTGTTAATTTATTAAAATTGAAACATTGAATATGGTTAATAATATAATAAATGATTGATTTTTGTATTTTATTATTCTTTTCAATTAAGTGAATTATTATCTTTGTCAAAATACTTTTGAGCGCTACTATATGAGGGAATCTCTTTCAGTCTACGATTACGTGTTTTCCCTGTTATTTTATTCAAATTATGCTCATCACTCAATCTGTAGAGTGTATAAGGCGAAGCGAGAGTGTGTGTCATCGGATTTGGTTTCGTATCTCACTCTCTGAGTGATCAAGACGTGACATCGAAGGATCTGGATCGAATCCTTCTTCTGAATGATATTTTAGGCCTGCATGAAATAGAGAATGAGTTTCCCGCCACGTGTATTGTATTTTGGAGCAGCTTCGTTGGTAAGAATTTAGATTAATAAGTTTTAATAAAGTTTCTTTTGGCAACCGCGTATTGTCAGTTAAATTCAGGGTTCGTGCGCATCAAGGAACTCGGATTTTAGGTGTTTTAGCACCAGGAATTTCGTAATGTACTGGGCACCATAACAGAAGATAGATTTTTTTTTATTTAATAAGTTAAATATCATTTTACACAAATTCTGGTAAAAGGTCCTTGAAATTCCTTGAATTGTACGAACCCTGAAATTATAGTGAAGATTTTAAATTGCATTTAAGTTCCAGTTCAAGGTGCCTTTTCAGCGTATTGCTATCAAGGAATTATCAGGGAAACTTGTGTGAGTTACATCTTTAATATTTCTTAGTACATTTGTGAATGTTCCCGCTTGTTCGCTAATTAGTCTTAGTCCAAATTTGATGGTGAAAACTCTATCAATTCCCTGCCCGATTTGTACAAATACAGCTGTTTTTTAGACTTTAAATCAGAATATATCTGCATTATTCCGTAGCGACCTTGCAGGGGTCGTACAGGTAGGATGCCTTTTTCTGACTGATGGAAAAATTTATTCTTTCGAAACTCGTTGCGTTAGCTTCTTTTTATTGTGTACTTAAAAATGACTTTTCTTGGTATTTTGAGATAAGTTTTACAAGTTTTTAAGTTTTTATGTGCCAAATCTATTTAGAAAAATAAAATCTTGCTTAAATATAAAATACCTTAAGGGTTAAAGGGTTAACACGGTTTCCAAATTCACGTTGATATTAAATGTGAATTTTTATTTTTTTCTTCCCTGAATAACAAAATTTTATAAATACTTTTGAATAACACGTAGACGGCATCGTGTGTGCTACAGCTGAACCACTGATTGTCAGTTATATTCAGGGTTCGTACGCATCAAGAAATTCAGAGGATTTCAGGTGTTTTAGCACCAGAAATTTCGTACTGTACTGGTCGCTATATCAGAAGATAGTTTTTTTTTTTTTCATTTAATAAGTCAAATATCGTTTTACAGAAATTCTGGTAAAAGATCCTTGAAAGTCCTTGAGCCGTACGAACCTTGAAATTGTACTGAAGATTTTAAATTGCAATTAAGTTCCAGTTCAAGGTGCCTTTTCAGCGTATTGCTATCAAGGAACTATCAAGGTGACTTGTGTGAGTTACATCTTTAATATTTCTTAGTAAATCTGTGAATGTTCCCGTTTGTTTGCTAATTACTCTTAGGCCAAATTTGATGGTGAAAACTCTGTCAATTCCCTGCCCGATTTGTTTAAATAAAGCTGTTTTTTAGACTCTAAATCAGAATATATCTGCATTATTCCGTAGTGACCTTGCAGGGGTCGTTTCAAGTATCCCTGCATTCCTACTAATTTTTTCGTATGGTTGGATACCGGTGAATGTAGTTTTTCCCTTCTGTTTGGAATAAACAATAACAATATTGTATTTTTGGAGTAAATCGTTATTTCTACTTAGAAAGTGTTGTAATTGATGTGATGTATTAAATTATATTTGTATTAAGTACTGCCACTATGAGAACAGAAGTGAGAACACTTTCATTTTCTCTCGTACAGGTAGGACGAATTTTTATGACTGATGGAAAAATTTATTCTTTCGAAACTCGTTGCGTTAGCTTCTTTTTATTGTGTACTTAAAAATGACTTTTCTTGGTATTTTGAGATAAAGTTTTACAAGTTTTTAAGTTTTTGATGTGCCAAATATATTTAGAAAATTAAAATCTTCCATAAATATAAAATACCTTAAGGTTTAAAGGGTTAACATGGTTTCTAAATTCACGTTGATATTAAATGTGAATTTTTAATTTTTTCTTCACTGAATAACAAAATTTTATAAATACTTTTGAATAACACGTAGACGGCATCGCGTGTCAGCTGCAGCGGATGTTTGAGAAGAAAATTAAATAATGCCTTAATTTTTTAGATCAAATGTTAAGGTTTGAAAAGTCATCCTGATTTCTAGTAAAAATAAAGAGTATCAGCAGATGTTAATTAAGTAAATATTAAACGATAGAATTGAATATTATTAATCAGATATTTAGCCTTTACGTATTTTTTAACTTCGTTAATTAATAATAAACGAATGATAATGATAAATTATCCATTAGATTTTGAATATATAAACATTCTTGTAAAGCAAACTATTTTATTTAACCACTCTTGTAATAATATTTCGATTTCACTGTTCTGACATAGAAAATTGAAAATCTCTAACACGAATACTTAATTAAATTTAGAAAAGTAATTAGAAGTTAAAAAAAAACCTTTTTCCCAGTTTCAAAATATATTATAATCACCAGCATTTTTCAATCGGCACCACTTAATTCTCACTTAATAATATGGAACGATTGTATCTTGGTGATAAAGCACTCTTTTAAACTTTCCAAGTTATTTTTAGGGATTTTTCCTCTAAGCTGTATTGTTCCCATTCCTGCAAGTACATAAATGTAATTTTGTAACTCCAAGGAATTTTTATTGCCGAACATACTCATTTTTCTGTTTGTTGCTTAAATTTTAATATGTCAATATACGCGAAGATCTAATGAGTTTACGAGAATCAGATATTTCTCTTGAATTTCAATATGTTTAGATGAATTATTAAACGAGCATTTCCCAGAGACAACAAATGAACTGGCGACCCTCGTCAAGTATGGAATGCAAACCACGGAAGTTGCAAACTGGAAACAAATACGTCAAATTATCAGTAATCATTTCATACTCAATCCATCTCGTCGTACAAATGTCATTTACGGAGTTGTAATTCTAATTTTAATAAGTGTTTTCTTTTATACTATTTTATAAAAAAATAATAATAATAATGTACAGAACATCTTTAAATTCTTCTATATATATCATTCATAAGAAATTTTTATCAATTTTAGAAAAAAATTAATATTTGCAACATTTAAATTTATCTTTTAAATCATATTTCTTAATGATCCAGAAATATTTTATGCTTCAATAGATTTCAACAATTTTATTTGTCCATTTAAAAAATTTGCAGCGCTATATTTTCTTCTTTGAAAGACAATGTTTCTGATGAATGTATTTTTGTTGCTGATTTTGTTATTAATATTTAATATTTTACAATTTTAGAGACTAAAAATATATTATGTAATTTATAAAATCCATAAATTAAGAAATATGCATAATTATGTAAAATTATCGTTAAAGGAAGGGGAAAATATTTAAAACTGAAATTTTAAAAATGCTGAATGTAAGCCATATAATATAAGTAAGGCATCCAATATCGTATTATTAAATTAAAAACAAAAATTTTTTTGCAAACTTTTGTGATGATAAAGGTTTTATTACTATTCCCATGTGGTATTTTTAAATATTTCTAGGTTGGAAAACGAATTTTTAATTAATTATTGAAAACAGGACATAACGATATTTATAAAGTATAACGAATAATATCTACATATAATCTAGCATTTTCGCTAAATGTTTTAAGACAGAAGATTTTATTTTAATAATGATCTATCCAATAGCATATTTTCATATCATACAAAAAACAAACTTTTTTCTGAATGACTGAAATGATGATTTATTTATGCGTTGAAATGCTTTGTTTTCATTACAAGAATCATTAACGTAGAAATTTTTCCTACATTAGAAGTAACAGCAGTTTTAACTTAAACGCGAGCATCAAATGTGTCACTTATTAAGGCAGCGAGAAGCAACAAATTTATCATATAAGATAAAGAGTAAAATTAAATTGGCATTATTTTCATTCTTTGTTTCAAATAAAGAATTCGGTATAAAAGTTTAAACTTACAATCTTTTTTAATCGCGTAAGTGTATCCAAGCAACACTTTTTCATTCATTTTCATAAACATTTTAATTTTGTTTTATCCAAATTGCTAATGTCCTGTAATACATGGCGGTGCTTCCATAATTATTCTCTAACTAGATTTTCTGTTTCAATTGAGTTGATTTTTCTCTTTTTCCATAATTGTATTCTATTACTACACGACAATCGAAAATGCTTGACTTCTTTTCACAAAAAAGGAAAAACGCCATAATACTTAACATCTTGTATAAATAAATTTGATTCGTTTATTTTTTTATTTGACACATCTAGCTGTATCCCTATTGCAAGATTTTTCTTAAGTTGTATTTGTAGTTATAGTTTAATTTAAGTTGCTGCATTATAGTACACTTTTATCTTCTATAAAGGGTGTCCTATCCTATCATTGTCCAATAGCTAATTCTTAAACCGTTACCTTTAGAGGTATAGTTCTCATCGGAAAAAATCTTTCAAATAATGCTATTCATCCTATTAAAAACTTTTTACGTCAAAACAGTTATTTTTGTAAAAGTTACAAAGTTTAAATTTTTATATCATCCGTGCGATTCTTAAGTCATAATTAGAAAAAAATATTCATGTTTACAATATTTACGTTTGTTATATTCACAAGTACAACAAAAAATATATTATTGTACAATCAAAACATACCGAGTAATAATACTTTGAAATTTATGGATTTGTAGCTGTTTTCGGCAGTCAAAACGCATTGCTCCATTTTTAGTGCTAGAAAACGCTTAAAATCCTTAATCATTTAAAATACCATTATTTGGTAATTTTTTTAATTTTAGAGCATAGAGAAACATTATCTAAATATAACTCATAGAGGCCAGGAACCGATTACAAATTTTAATTTCATAATTGAAGAGCTAAGTGGAAGAACATGTTAAGTAACAAAAATTACATTTGAAGAAATTTGAAGTGAAAGTTTTTGCTGTAAATTTTAATGATTTATTTTCTGTTTGATACCATGTGTTTAAAATATTAACAGGTATGGTACTAAGTTCTCTTAGAACAACTTATTCATATTTAATTCTCAAATATTAAAAATTATTAATATTATTGACATTATTAAATATTAAAATATTAAATATTGATGAATAATGTCTTAAATCTTCAAGACTAAATAGAATCTTAGCATTTATCTTAACCAAGTGATAGGATACCTCATAACGCTTTCATCCAAAAGATAATTTTTTTTTTAGAAAATGTAGCATAACATGTTCATTCACTCAGCTCTTCAATTGAAAAATAATTGTTTTGACGTAATTTGCTTTTGATAGGTCGAAGAACATTATTTGAAATATTTTTGCAATTGAAACTACATCTCTAAAACAAACATTTTAGAAAATGGTCATTGTACAACTATAACACAGAATACCCTGTATAACTCGAATATGAATCACAAACAGAAGTGAGAATTAGAGTTAGATTCTATAGAAAATGAATTTTTTCTTTCTGTTAGATAGGAAAAAATATTCACAGCCGCCTTTAAAGGGACATTGGACTAGGTCCTCACAATATGTTAAATTTATTCTAATTATTATTTTTCTTAATTAGGGGACAATAAAATCAACGTTTCGTATTTATATAGTTTTCATTTCTTTAATATCTGATGCTAGAAATATTTTCAAATAAAAGAATGAACAGCAGCAATTTAAATTGATTTTGCATATACTAGCTTTCTAAACTAATACGGTGATGTTATCATACAGCAAAACAAGATTGCAAACTAACTGCTTCGGATTAATTTTGTCTAAAGGATGCCTCAGTAGGTTGCGACACATCAACTAATATTAACACTTTCTAAAAAACTTAACGAAATCAAATTAATTCATAGAAAGGTCTTTAATTTCCTGTGGTTTATTTTGTCACAAGAGGTCATCTACATATTATAGTTGAACTTAACTTTTAGAAAATCAATACAAACAATTTAGTACATATTTAATTTTTCAATGTCAAACGATATGGAAATACAAATTGGCTTCAATGTTGATTGATAATTTATCCAGATATAAATTCTTGAAAAATGAACAAATCTTTCTAAAAGATGAACGTTCGTTATTGAGGTATAATTCGAATAATAATTAATGTAATTCACTACTTTTTGTTCTATATCAAAATTCGCAAAAACACAAAAATAACGCGCATGCCAATTTTCTGTAATATTAATTATTAATTAATAATGCAATTACAAATTCATACAGAAATAAAAATTCTTGTAACCATTTGAATCTCCATGGTCAATTTCCACCTCAATACAAATTTCCTTTCACTTCTGACAAAAAATCTGCGAAATTTCTAAGATCTTCCAAGAAAAAGAGTAGAGAATCCAGGCTATATTGAGAAGACAATGTTAGGGTTTCAGAAGAGATGCCAGATATTTTGAAAGATTATAAAACTAGAGATGCCACATATTTTATAACTTTTTAAAATATCTTGCATCTCTTCTCGAACCTTTAACATTGTATCCTCAATATAGGCTGAATTATCCACTCTGTTTCCTTGAAGATCTTAGAAATTTTACATCTCCCCCAATAGTGAAATAGCTTCTTTTGACGTTGTATACCTGTTTGCTTCTATCCCAGACTTTGCATGTTCTTTTATGGATGAAATATGCCCTGATAATAACTCCGATTCGAATATTGATCTAGAAACTATTGTGAAGCTCTTTAAATTCTGTATGACGTCAAATTATTTTACTTTCGCTCATCAGTTCTTTAAGCAAGTTAATGGGACGGCGATGGGATCGACACTCTCCGTCATTATTGCTGAGTTGGCGAGGCAATTTCTAGACAACAAAATTATTTGTAATTGAGGATCTACCATCAAGCTTTGGCGACGCTATGCTGACCATGTGTTCGTAATTTCTGAAAAAAATAATCAACCTTTAATTCTACAAAAATCTAACTCAGTCTACTCGGCAATACAATTTACAATTCAACATGAAGTTTGCCACTGTTTTCATTTACTCGACATCCATAGTAAAAGAAAAGATGACGCCTTCCATTAAAGTATCTGCACGTCTGTATATCGGAAAAACACCTCTTCTAGGCAATGCCTGAACTTCAGAACAGATTGCCCCATTTCTCATAAGATCGCTGTGATTAAAACTTTGCTAATTAGAGTCCTTCACTATTGCATTAATGAAAAAAAGATTTTTATAATTTAAAGAATAATGGATATCCTTCAAGATGGTGTAACAGAAACTTTTCTGAAATTATACATGTCTATACATTGACTGCTTCTTTTCAGAGGATAACTATCAATTAATTCATGACCATAGCATATTACAGAAACGTGTTTGAAAAAATCTCACATCTTTTAAAACCATTCAGTATGATTTCATCTTTTGTCCCACAAAAATCTTTACAGATCTCCCTTAACAATTTTTTTAAGTTCGAAGCAAAAAGAAATAATCAATGGTATGCCATGTAAAAAGCTTAACACAATATATTATATATGGAGAGACTGGCTGTACTTTGGTGATGTGGTTAAAAGAACACTAGAATCCTTTTAATTCAAGAAAATTAAACCCTAAATTTGTAGCCCACGTCGTACAAAGCTATCACTTTCCAGATTTTGAGATGACCAAGGTCATTAAATCAAAGTGCAATGTTTTACAAGAACTGCATTTTCCTGGAGGCATTGTTTACTAGATCCGCGAAATCTCCACTCAAGGAGACTCCCGTAAGGCATGGTGACGTCACGGCAACGTCGTTGTGAAGTCACACTGTGACTTTGTGACCGTCGATGTGACGTCACAGTGACTAGAATGCGAAGTCGTTATGGCCGTTTTAGAGGTCGTTTGTGACGTTACATTGTGACCACTCTGTGAAGTCACGGTGTGACAAAATTGTGAAAAGTGTGTCATTTGTGACTACTTTGGCATTAATTTTGTGACGAACATGTGACGAAAGGAACAATGCTTTGAAGTTACATTGTGACCAATTTGTGAAATATGTGTCATTTGTGACGAACTTGTCATAAACACTGTGATGATTTCAAATGAAACTCAAATTTCTAATTAATTGCTTAAAAGGCGCAAAGGACAAAATAGTGAAAAAGATTCCATGCCGAGTCTCGATCCCGGGACATCACTATAGCGCACTGACATTCTACCGACTAAACCACATGAAACGATACCCAGTCTGGAAAATTTTTCACTATTACATGTTGACAAGGCGACAAACACAGCACAAGATGGAATATTTATCGTGAGCCACCGACATGGGGCAAACACGAAACTTAATTAAATCCAGCAACGATTGAAACTATATTAATACTTGGAAATTTTTCCAGAGAGAACCAATCGCCTTGCATACAATATTTCAAATGAAAATCAAATTATAAATTAATTGCTTAAAAGGCAATTTTAATTTGAAATTTGACTTTCATTTGAAATACTGTATGCAAGGCGAATGTTTCTCTCTGGAAAAAATTCCAAATATTAATATAGTTTCAATTGATGCTGGATTTAATTAAGTTTCGTGTTTGCCCCATGTCGTTGGCTCAATATAAATATTCCATCTTGTGCTGCGTTTGTAGCCTTGCCAACATGTAATAGGGAGAAATTTTCCAGGCTGGGTATCGTTCCATTTGGTTTAGTCGGTAGAATGTCAGTGCGCTATACTGATGGCCCGGGTTCGAGTCCTGGTATGGAATATTTTTCACTATGTTGTCCTTTGCGCCTTTTAAGCAATTAATTTGAAATTTTATTTTCATTTGAAATATTGTATACAAGGCGAATGTTTCTCTCTAGAAAAATTTCCAAGTATTAATACTGTGATAATTCTTGTCACAAACACTGTGATTAATTTTAAAGTAAAGTTTTGTTTGAAATATAAAATCTTACCTTTTTACCGTACTTTTTAGCAAAATTTCGCTATTTTGGGCTCCTATTCTGCTAAAATATTTTTAATTTTTATATTTAAAAACAATGCTTATCAACTGACATCTTTTTTTAAATTAAATTCTAAGCTTGATCTTCAATTCAAGCTTGATATTAGGAATGTGTAAGTTTTTTAATGTGTTGTGATTTGTCATTGCTTTATTAACCCGTAACTGGAGACTGGAGTCAAGGAGACTCCGCGTTGTTCATTGGCTCTAATTATCACGTTTTTTGTTCTTGAATGCAATCATCTCCTCAGTACCTTCAAGTTGATGTTTTATCAATATGTTGGCAGAAGTCCAAGTTTGAACACGGGCCTATATCGGAGTTATTCTTTTTCAAAGTTTTCGTTACTATTTAGGGAGTCAGACTGACTCCGCGTCCCTGAAACTGTGACTGAAAAAATATATAACGCACCAGTTAATTTCTACGTATTTAGCATTGCAATCCGCTTCTTTTGTCTAGAATAATATATTGTTGTTTAAAAGAAAATGGATAATACTCAACCAGGACCTTCCAGGAAAAAAAATTCGGCCATGTGATCCAGATTTTGAAAAAACTGTAATGCAGTGGTTTGAAGAATGCGAAGTTGCAGAAGATGACTCTCATATTAGACATATTATTATTTATTATTTTATGACACTTTCAGAAGAAGATAACATGTTGCAAAAACCAACGCAGGCAGTTGTGCGCTTGTCTGCTTGTATTGCAGGTACAAACAGGAATATAATAGCAGACAATTGGTTTTCATCAGTTGAGCTTGTAAAAGTTTTGAAGGGAAAAAAAAACTTAACCTATGTTGGAACATTAAAAAAATAATAATAAAAAAAATAAAAATAATAAATAAATAAATAAAACAGAAATACCCAAAGAATTTCTTCCAAACAGAAGTAGAATAGTCGGGAGTTCAATTTATGGCTTTTCGAAGGTTTTAACCTTGGTATCATATTTTCCTAAAAAATGCAAAGCTGTATTGCTAGTGCCGTCTATGCACTTATCAATATCTCAATCCCAAGATACAGACATCAATAAGCCGGAACTTATCGCTTTCTATAATAATACCAAATCTGTTGCTGATACCTTGGATGAAAAATGTGTCATATATTGTACTGGTCGGCGAACAAGAAGGTGGCCAATAGCTATATTTTTTCGCCTTATGTATATAAGTGCAGTTAACGCATTTATTATTTACCAGGCCAAACGAGACTATAGAAAGGAGTCAAGGCTAGATTTTTTAAAAAAACATCGCAAAGGAGCTTGCCGGAGAAGAGTTAGATAGGACGTTAACAAGTACCCGTCTTCGACAGGAAGTGAGATTTTCAATGACGAATATACTTGGTAAAGAAGAGGAAAAAGTAGATGCAGATAGCAGTTTAAAATTACCTACTAGAAAATACTGCACCATTTGCCCCAAAAAGTTGAAAAGGGAAACATCTACTCTATGCCATTCTTGTAAACACCCAGTATGTGGACAATGTTCCGTAGCCGTATGCCCCAGCTGCATTTGAATGATGTAAAAAGCAAAAAGATTAAAGAAATATTCTTAAGGTAATATTTTAAAATATTGTATTCTTCATTTTTGTTTGTTTAATTCTAACAGTTATTAACATTAGTGTCATCCCATGATATCTAATAGAAGTAAGTACTCATTAAAAGGTTGTTTTGGTTTTTCTTATATTATCTTTCCAACAATTAATATTATAACATTTAACAGTTTTAATATAATTATTTTTAATATTTTGGTAATTACATGATTTCCAGACTATATTGCGTTTCCAAAATAAAATCCAATGTTGTTTACAAAAGATAAAAAAGAAAAATAACATTGGAGTCAGTTTGACTCTATGTCTCTGACAACGTAAGGAAATTCATGTCTCCAGTTACGGGTTAAATAAGAACATGGTGTCTAACGGATATTAATACAACTCTTGTTTATAGAACGACATGATAAGTCCTATTTATTAAAATTTTTTATTCCTGTGTATATTGTATTTTGTGGATATGAGCTAGATAGATTTGGTATGTTTTATAGGAAAAGACTGGTCTGGGAAATAGAAAAAAACAAGTAAGAAAAATCACGTGTTAAGCATAGATTATAAAACACTTTCTAACCCTTCCTGAATGCTTTAACAAGACATCGTAATTTAGGGAAATAACGTAAATAAGATAACTAAGTAAACATGAAAACGCATAAAATACTTGAAAAACTGATTTCAGCAGTTACCATCCATAGCCAAATATGTTTTCCAATTCTTTTGAACAGTCCTGTATTTGATCTTTAGATTGATATCTATAGTATATAATGGAAAAATTTAGTTTATCAAGAAAGCGCATAACAGGCTGAAATTTTCTTTCAGCAATTAATACAAATATATGGAAACATACTTAAATACTTTTGTACAACCCTGTAGTTTATCTAGAAAACTCTTAAAACTGCTGAAATCACATTTATAGAAATTATAATTTATAGACGGCAACGTATCCAATTCTTTGCGTGAACCTGTATATCATTTTATCTATATTCTACAAACGGTTCTTAGTAAATTAAATTCAGTTCAGCATAAAAATGCACAACTCATTTAAAAACCACCTTTAAGCAATCTGCGCCCATACCCAGTAACCCTTACGAGTACTTTTGTGTAGTCCTGTATAGGAATTATAGCATATATATATATACACCATATACTATGCATATATATAGTGTATCATAAAAGTGCATACCATAATTAAAAATACATTTCCAGCAATCATGGCTAATGAACAGTACTTCGGATACAATATAGTATCTTAAACATTTTGCGTGTCCCTGTAAATGCTATATACACTTAGTATTATACATGAAATAATTCATAGTATGAAAACCTCAACGACGTATATTAATTTCATTATATATCAAATAGAATAATATTATTAAAGTACGGCACAAAAAATTCCCTCAACACCTACATCATTATGTATTGAAATTCTTTTTTCAGACCTGTAAATGAACAATAAATATTCTTTGCATCGCATATTCTACAGAATGCACAATTTAGTGCGCTTCATAAATACATATCAATTTTATTCTTTTTGAGAGCGTGTAAAATCATTAAAAATCATTTGAAACGATTATTCCCCACAGGCTGTAATGTAACGGAATACTTTTGACTGTCGCTGTAAATGAACTAAACATGCTACAAACTTCATTACAAATAGGGACCGTGCTATGGTAAACGTCTGTAACATCCAAATATTACAGGGCAATCCGAGTGTATTTAGGCGAGTTAGAGCGCGGACAGACGGCCAGACAAACAGAAGTCATAAACACTTTTCAACTTTATCAGGCATGAAAAACACTTTATTTCAATGCTTAAATATTATATTTTATTTTTTAATACCAATAATTACGTGTATCGAAAGCGTAGAAAATGATTTTACAATCGAAGAAAATTTAATAACTGATTCTGAATGTCTACAATTAAATGTTTGATTAAAATAACAAACAGAAAAAAAAAGAAAAAGAAAAGAAAAGAAAATGCTTACAATCTTTCAATTTAAAAAATAAATATATCAATTTGAAAAACACTAAATAATTAGTATTTATAATTGTACTATTAAACAACAACAAACTAAAATAGATGAATTAAATGCATTATTAAATTTAACAATTTCTCAAAAATCTTTCCATATGTTATAAGGAATTCCTATTATTTTATAATTTTGGCAAATGTTAAATATGAAAACATTGGTATGAAGATTTAGGATTTTAAATACTAATTTAAAATATTATTAGCAATGAAAAAAAATCTTTCAAAAGTTTCACTACTATAATATTTAAAAAGACTTTTTCCCAGCATAATGTTAATTTCTAAATTGAAACAGTTTCGTAATATCATTATAATCGAATATCATGTTTAACGTCAGCCTTTTTTTTTTCTCTAGCGATGGCAGATTAAGACATTTTACAGTATCGAATCGGAAAATATTGCTTCTGAAAAGAAATCCAGATCAGTCTCATTGTATATAACGTAAAACTATTTAACTCGTGATAATAATGCATAAAACAGGAACAAAAGATTTAAATTAAATAAGACATACCTTTTTATCCTAAATACTGTATTAATATCCGTCTTTTATCCTAAACTGTCAGACATCTTTCTGTTATTTTAAAAAAAAGTTGAGCTAAATTCCCGCGTCAAAAGTTATATGATCCTTATCTGCGGTCATATTCGGGTAGACGATTTTGAGAAAGCAGGTGTTTCTAGTGTATTATTATAATTATTTTTTTTATTTTTCGTATACAACAGATTTAAAGTTTAAATGCGCTGTAATTTTATCTTTTTGAGAGTGCCTATAATTAAACTTTTCTATTTGAGTGAAACACATCCCTTTTATTTCTTTTTCTTTTTTTTTTAAGTAAAGTTTGTTTTACACGTAATAAATACAAAATACGTATCTTCTTAATAAATGAAAACGGAGAATAGAGGATAAAATCATTTTCTTTGTCAATCTGTCATTCTTTTCACATTCATTTTCTGTAGAATAAAACAATTTGTAAAATAACATTTTTTAAAGTCATATCTCTAAAACACAAATTTGAAAAACGAATAATTATATCATGAGTTTTGTATAAATTTTGTATATATATATTTTTCTGAAAATGCTAATTTTATTTAAAAAGTCTGAAAGAATTAGAATTTTTTAAAAAATAGTTACTTAAAATAGTTAAACACTAACAGGAAAATATATGATTTGAATGCAAATTCTAAAGCAAGAAATGCATATATGACTAAACTCTGAAGACTCTTTCTACGTGCTCATTAAAAGCTGTACACTTAACTCTAATAGAAAATTTTTAGTTTGAAACCACAGAAGTATTTCGAATAACACTGGTCGACAAAAAAAAAAAAAAAAAAAAAAAAAAAAAAAACTTCTTCCCTGCAAACTCAATATGTAAAGTAGTGTACATATTTAATATTTCTAATTCTAAATATGTTATCCAAATTGCTCCAGCACGTACCATTTTTTCGAGAAACACTTTTATAATAATAACAATCAGTGAAGGATTATTATATTAAATTGCAATGGTAGATAAAATTGAAATTAATGAAAAAAGTAATTTTCACTGTCTTAGATAACAAATTGATAAAATATAGCATGAAAATCTAGTTTATTGATACTTGTACCGTGCATTTTCCTTTTTATCCCCCCCCCCCCCTCTCTTTTCGTGTCCGAATTTACTATTTGCTATTCACTAATATATTTTCATTCCTTATGTCGTTGTAACTCGGGCCTGTTTAAAATATTTTTGTTCATTTTCAAAGATATTTGTTGTTCATATTTTTGTCACAGTGTGATTTACGATATGGTAGTTTTGTTCGTCACATATGTAACGTGACGTACGTTACATGCAGTGACATAACAGTGACGTCACAATATTTTTTTTAATTGCCAGAAAATATAATTTTACATAAATAACATGTTTTGAATATTTTTTGTAATTTTTTTAAGTTTTCTGAGAAGTTCACATCTCAGTCACAATGTGACATCACTGAGTGGTGACATTTTGGTCAGAGGTGTGACGTGACCACAGTGACTTACAATGACGTCATTGTGACCATGCATGCTATGGGGGCTAATTCAGTTCAATCTGACAATGTCATTTTAATCTGATTCAAACATATGACTCCATTTTTAACTGTTTATGACAAATGCTCACAATCGTAAGTTGAATTTATATAATCTCTTCTGAATTCGCGTTCTTTTTTGTCGCTGTCACGCAAAGGGCCGTGTTCGAATCCCGGGTACGGTATGGATTTAATTGTGTATTCTATAAAGTTATATATATAGGTAATGGAAAAAATAAATATGTTGTCTGTTTCTGCGTATAAATAAGGATCATCCGAGACGACAGTCATAGTTGCTTGATCCCTCAAAGCAATCTCCACTACGGTGGATTTCAAATGTCAAAATGTCGCGTTTATTTACATTATTGATGAGGGGATTTTAACAAGTCCGATACTTTTAATGTTATTTTTGTAAATTTTTCATGTGCTTTTACACTTTTTTAATTAAATTGTCTATATTTATGTATTTGCTTTTAATTAATGACGAGAAGACCTAATACTTTCCTTCCCTTTAAACTATTGCTGTGTCATTATTTTAACAGTTTTTGCCGCAATATCAAACAATTTCGAAAGTGCATTTCTATTGGCACAGTCCCCGAATACAGTTTAATTCATAATTCGTATGTTTTTGAAGATAGAACAACGTGAATTTCTATTCGACGTAAATGTCACATGACGAATATAATGAAATATATAGGGGTTTAGTGTTGAGATTTTCAAAGTTCGTAGAAATAAATCTACGCAGCCTCTCAAGAATATTTCCCTCTAACAGGTTTGTAGAAAATCATATACAAGGAACTTTGGTGCAAGCAGTTTTATTCTGTGACTTCTAGATTTGGAGTTAAAACCATAGTTCGGGGGGCGAGCAATTTTATTTTTCTTTCTTTTAAATCTGTACCTTTCTTGAGGATAATATATAAAACAATTTGTAATAAAACAAAAAAAGGAATATTTGAGAAGTTTTATATTTTAACTGTAAAAAATCTTATTTTTAAGAAGCCATATTTGAGTTTTTTTTTTGCAACAAGTAGGAAGAAAGTTTTATTTCAGATATTTTAACATTCTTTTCAGCATGTTTCTCCGAATTTAGATTCTATGTATGAATTTAAAACAATACATATAGTCTAGGCCAGGGTCGGCGAACCTTTTTACAACCGCGTGCCAAATTTTTTTCAAAAGAGGTTTTACGTGATCATGACGTGCCGACAACCAAAAAAGGATAAAAATTATTGTATCAAAATTACCGTTAATTTTTGTTTATTACTCTCTTAAAAAAATTCAGCGATTTTAACTCCGACTGAGTGTATTTTCACTCCTTTTCAGTATTGAAAATGCACTTATCCTACACGAGTGAATTTCATCCATCTTGCGGAGTGGTGTTTTTTCATTCCTTTTTGATAAGCTGTTTTCGCTCTTTTTTTCGACTAAATTAATAGGCAAAACGAGTGACTGCACTCATTATTGACAAGTCATTTTTAAACTCCTTTTTTTGTCAAATTTAATAGGCAAAATAAATTATTTTCCTCTTATTTTCAGATTTTTTTTTTGGTTTGTTTTTTAACATATATAACTCCCCAGTTTGCAAAATGTATTACTTTTAAAACTCCATTTTGTTTTATTTTAATCTAGATGCAGAAGAAATTTTGTTTTTCATTTCCGAAAGATAAATTAAATAATAATAATACTGAAAGATATGTTCGCGCCATAACAAGACAAGATTTTCTACCTTGTCAATATCCTGAAGTGCGCTTTTTTTACTTTATCTTTCTCATTATGATTTTTTTCTTTTTAATATTTTCACATTGTATATATAATTTCAACGTTTTTAGTTTTAATCCGGAAATGTCGATTTCTTTAATTATTTCTGATATTATTATATCTTATTAATATATTTTGCTTATGACACAGATAAATAATTATGGAATATAGAATTTATGTGTTACATAACTGCAGACTTTTGTTTAGTTAAACTTTTGAATATGAACAGAGCGAAATATAACACAAAAATAAAAATTCACAAAATCATAATTTTAAAAAAAGGTCAAGCTAGTTGTGTCATAAAATAAATTGATAATATTTTTTACTAATCTATTATTTTCTGATACTTTTTTAAATTATCTTTTACATTTCGTACTATTTACATAATACTGTGTCAATTAAAAAAATATTTAAAGTGTAGATGTGTACAACTATCTAAATGAACACAATTTATTAAATACTTGTACTTACTGAAACATTAAAAAAAAAAAATAGAACATATATTATAAGCTAATAATAATTGAATAATTTTTATAATCATGGGTTGTGTTCCGCAAATATTTCTGAGTGTCATGAGCAAATTAGTATATTAATAATCAATAATATAAGCACAAAATGATATATGTTTAATAATGTAAATACCAATTAGCGTAATTTTACACAATTTGAATACGAGAAAACTACATATCTAAGTGCATTTTATTGATTATAAAATTTATGGAACAGATGCATTAAAAAAAAAAGAAAAAAAAAGTAATTTAAGAAGTTCATATTTCCGGTTTAAAAGTATTAACGTTAAATAACGCAAAAAATCATACATACAATGTGAAAATACAACAAGGAATGGTGAAGGAATTACAAGAAAGATGAAGTAAAACAACGTACTTTACCTTAGAATTTTCAGTATTAGTAAAATCCTAGACTCGCCGGTAGCCATCTTGGTTTTAGCTGGGAAACAAAAACGAAATTTATCCAATTCTTTGTGATGATTGCCCCACCCCCTGCTTTCGTGGGCATAATCCACTATCTTATTCTATGCCATTTTTAAATGAATCAAATTATAATTGTAATATTGTTTTTATCATGTAGGTAACGCTAAGCTTTGACGCTTGAAACAAACAAGCGACTCCCTTTTGAAGACGGTTCTCCCTCTGCAAAACTATATATCGCGTTACAGGATTTCAACCAATAGGGAAGCTTCTTAAACCGCTCTTTTAGAGATATTTTTCTGTTCCGGTCTGAAATGAGCGGTCCTGGGGGTGCTACTCCTAAAAGGATGATTTGGTAAACCAGTTTTTTGTGGAAAATATCTCTTTTTGATAAAACAGATACTCAGAAAGGACAAAAACACGCGTAAAACTTTTCGTTCTTTTGTTGAGTTAATAATTCGTTCTTTTGAATTAAGAGTGTGGGACTAAAAGGTATGGGAGTAACATATACGCGTACTAATCATACTAACATACTTTAGAAATTAATAAAAGAGTAAACGCTTTTTCTGTTAGTGCATCTTGAATGCCAAATAATTAATATAAGGTTCATACTAGTTATTTTAACGGAATTCATGCTGAAATCGTGTTATTTCGCAAGTGGTTTACATTTAAGATTGTCGTATCATTCATTTCCGAAAATAATGACTCGTGGGAATATATAGAGGGGGCAATTGTCAAAACTACAAATTACGTATCAAGTCATTATAATTCCATCATTTGCATTTTTACTTATAATGCCTGATATTCTCCAAATCTTCTCTTAATTTGATAAACTATTGAGTCCATATTTCAAGAAATTTGGGATTCAATAAGTCCCTTTCTAATTTTTTTCAATTTCAGGGAATTAAAAAAAAATAAAAAAAGCCCAGCCTGTATAAATTCGTGTGTTTTTTTTATTTACTATATTTTAACTTCTGAATCAACACCGTGCCGAAAATATTCCATCGCGTGCCAATTATGGCACGCGTGCCATAGGTTCGCCGTCCCTGGTCTAGGCAATACAGACCGTATAGCGATTCTATCCAGCAAAATTCATGGTAGTTCTGGGAAAAGGCTTACTGTATGTTTTTTGTGTAGCTGAATCCAAATTTTTATCTTCCCACCAAAATTTCCCCCGGCAACCCCCCCCCCCCCCGCCTCCAAATTTTGGTAAAATGCCCCTCAAAAAAGGTTTTTATTAAAATATCAATTTTTTTATTATTTTCGGGGGAAAATATCTAGAAATTCAGAAAGTAGATAAAATTTGCAATAAATAAGATATATGACATTTCGACGTAGGATGAATGGGGATGGGGAGATCTGCCTCGGAACATTCGCCGCGGTGCTGCGTGAGACAAAGTTGCGCAATTTCACTTAACCACTCACATCGTTTACATTCGCCATCCTGTCGCCCCTCCGAACTATCCCTATAAGGTTTACTTTAAGTTTTTTGGGTAGCTGAATCCGAATTTTTAACTTCTCCCCAAAATTTCCCCCCCGCCCCGCAACCCCCTGAAATAGTTGTTTTTAAATTAACTTTTTTATTGTTGTTCAACAGTAAGGTGCAGAAATAACGTGAATTAGTCAAATGTAAAATAACATTAAATCAAATAAGTCAATTAGTGTGTTTTAAAATTACGCACATGTATAAAATTAATAATGAAATGCGTTGGTATAAGAAAAGCATTTTCAACAATGTGGAATGATATCATCCTGAAGAGGAGCAAGCTAGCACATACATGCGTGTTACTAACAGTTGTGCATTCTATCAGGAGAGTACAGAGTGAGCCATTGACACGCACAAAGCATGGCAACAGTTAATCGAGAAAGCAGCCTGTCACTCTAGGCTATCCAAAACATGCTTTATCGAATTCATGTAAAAAGATAGAGCTCGATTTCTAACATATGGATTTTTTGCTACTGAAAGAATGATTTACGATACAATTTCTGTGTGATCAAGCATGGTAATATTGTAAAATAAAATCATTTACTATTGCACCGGTTTAAATGAGAACATAAAGGATATAATTCCATCAAAGATATGATCCTAAAAGCTTCACGCTATCAGAATTTTTGCGGAAAACCATAGAGGTCATTGTGTACACTCAAAGGGATACTACTCTGTGCATAGATACTGCTTCCTCTGTATGAATCCCGTTATAAGAGGTTTGACGAATAAGATTGGATTCCAAGATTTTTAAAAATCCGAGATGGTTTATTGTCGCCTTCTAAACGAAAGGAAAACTTCAGAAAGGAAAATTTCGATTCTTATTTCTTTATGGTTAATTAACTCAAATTTATATAATGTAGAATAATTTCAACTTCTTATAAAGGTATGTGACGTAATTTTCAACAATTTAATTTGTATTAAATATTGTTCATTATTTTTTATTTCAATTCAGTTAATTACAACCGGTATTTAATTCACAAAAGATAGAAAATATGTACTTTTTTAAAATTACACAAATTAAAGAACTAAATGCATCCTATGTATTTAATTAATTAAATATGCAGTTACTCATTTAAACTCTTTCACTTCTCCGGTTTAACCGGTTTTTTGCTTAACCGGCTAACTCTCGGTCACGTTTAGGCCGGTTAAGAGAGAGGCTACTGTAGTTTTATTTTTCCAATTACCTTTATTTTAAAAGTTCTGCAAAATCGTTGCTTTGTGTGTATCTATATTATAAAGGTTCCTATCTTTAAAAAATAAAGAATTGTATGATCATTAATTGAGGCTGAGCATTAATATGTTTTCTTATTCTCAGTTGCTGATGTGTCACATGTAATTTTTTCCTGTGATTTGCTTCACGAAAAGTGCTACTCTATAGGAGAGGAGAGTGCTGAATTAAGACAGTTAATCTTTTTCTCAAAACTATCCATCAAACATTGTAACAGGAACAAAGGAAATATGTTCAGTAATAGTCATATTCTTTTTCAATACTCAATATATACAAGAGGTTAAACAACTCTTTATTAGTCAAATGAAAGTAATAGTGACTAATAATGTGTCTTTATAATACTAATCTTCAGCGAAAGAACTGGTTCAAGTTTTCTTCACATGTGTGTTGCTTTCTGGAGATTGAAATCAATAAGAAACTTTATCGTTTAACAGATATCCCAAAACAACTATATCACAAATTGCTGCATAATTACACAATAATTAATTCAGATTCATCTCAGTAAAAATAGTTCGTCAAGAAATAATATTATCATTATGTTCTTGGAAGAGCTGTTACTCAATAATTTAAATGTTCCAATATATTTTCCCAAAATATGTATTTTTTCTATTTATTATAGAGGAGAAGGTCCAAATACCGGCTAGGGTTCTAATACCGGCTACTAGGAGTTCTGAGAACTGAGCGCAGAGCAGCCTAGCGGCGATAGATAGGATTTGTAACTTTAATTGAGAGAAGAAAGTTACGAGAAGTACGTAGCTGAAGTCTGTCTCATTTACAAACAGCAAATGCAAAAGTTTCGAAACGACGTAATCTGGAACATCAAAAGTTTTTCAGATATGTGTTTCTTATTTTTTAAAAAATATACTGACCGCATACTGGCTTGAATTGATGATTAAGTTACTTTCTAGACGTATTTAGCTCTCAATTGCCGCGCGCACGTTATTGCTATTTTATCACATGAATGAGTAATACCGGTTTTAACTTAAACATAGCAATGGTCCGAATACCGACTGCCTAGAGTGGTCTAAATACCGGCTAGCCGGTATTTGGACATCTCTCGGTTGCTCTGGTTGAAGGGGTGGAAAAAATTAATTAAATAGTTACATAATTAATACATTAATTTAAATGGTTCAGAAATAGTTCCAGTGTCATTTCGCAATATGTAAAAAAGCAACCATGGCCGTAATTATTCAGGACCGATACTGGTTACCGGATCACTTCACAAAAAACAATCCTTGGACACTCCAAAATTGATTGCAATAAATATGAAGAGAAAGAAGAAAAATGACGGAGGAAAACAGGTGAAATTGGATTTTTAAAAAGTGAAAAAGGAAGATATCCAACAGAGGAATATGATGCAATTTGTGTCTTCTGCATGGGTGATTTATCTAAGGACAAGAGTGGGGTAGGGTATTCTGGGTTCAATGTTAAGAATGCGATACGTGGGCCTATAGCGAAAGCACTGACGCAGAGAGTGATATTATTGGGTGGATCGGAAAGTCCTGTGCTGTTGAGAAAATCAATTCCTACAGGAAAATTCTATCATTTAATTATTAGACATGAATTCCGATATCTACTCTCTAATAACTACAGGGCAGAATTTTCCGGTACGAATTGATTTTTGCAACACGACACGACTTTCCGATCGGCCCAATATAGTTGTGATTTTTTTCAGATAAAATAATTTTCATTTCAATCAGCAAGCTTTTTATTTGCATGTTAAAAAACAAAATTTGAAACATAATGTAAAGAAGACTGTGAGAGTAAGTCGTTAAGAATTTTATAAATTTGAAAAAAATGCTTGTTATGTATAATTACGTATTTTTCTGTGCATAAGAAAGTTATTTATCAATAAAATTTATTAAAATAACATTCTAATTGCTTAACAATTGTAATTAGCTCTATTTGTGTGATCTTTTGGAAAAGAACTTAGGTAGCCGGTATTTAGACCCCATTTTCAAAACTCAAAATTTGAAGACTTTTGGAATTTTGCTTTTTATAAACAGAAAAGGCTTTTTTAACTGATTTTTTTTTCTTCTCTAAATAGGAGTTAAACATGACAAGGTACCATGCTGTCACTTTTCCTTTTAACTAATTTTGAAAATTGTATAATCTAGATTGATAACAAAAGTGGTAGCCGGTATTTGGACCTTCTCCTCTATATAAACAGTCAAGTGCGAGTATTACTCGCGCACAGATGGTTTCGTACAATAATATATGAATTAGGAAGTGTATTATTAAAAAAATACCTTTGATAAAAGAATACTAAAACTTTGTAAAAACTATACAACGTAGGGTTGGGTATAGCTGTATAGTATACAGGGTGCAAAGGAAAGTCCATTTAACCTGAAAATATTTGCGAACGGAGAAAGCTACAGCTATAAAAGTGAGGTAACGGTACAGTAAAGCGACTACGCCCGACCTAATGCAAACGACAGCAGCACCCTCTATTCGCGAAATTTGGAAGATAGCCATTACAAATCGAAAACGAAAACAAGCAGAGCAAATTTTCCAATTAGAAAGTTTTAGAGCATCAATTAATTAGAACGAAAAGACATTTGGTGCACACGGATAAGATAAATCGTCGCCTGCATACTCAAATATGTCCGAAATCGATGAGCACTTTGTACTGTGCTGTAATGTCAAGATTTAATTTCCAATGCATTTAAAATTTTAGAATAATCCTTTCAGGGCAAGAAGAATTCTGTTCGTAATCTGATGAAATAATTGACTGACACCAGAATATTCAAACGAATTTCCCAGAAAACAAAAACCCGCTAATTTGCACTTTCATTACAAAAGCAAAATTTTATTAAAATATTCTTGGTGCCATTTGTCAGTTTTGGAATTAAAATTAGATGGCTAGACCGTCTAGCCAACGCCCTTGAAAGGGTTAAATCTATGTCGTCGTATTGAAGAGGCTTGCAATAGACGTTCCATGCTGAGACATGTGCATGTAGAATTACTCTCACGAATACAAACGTGTATCGTGAGCAATGGCGAACTTTTCGAACATACTGAATATTAACTTTTTATCACTGTGAGACAGTTTGTCTTATTTGCGTGTGTGATGTTATCAAAATGTATTGAGATAAGTACATATTTATAGCATAAATTGTGCGTATTTCTTCATACTTCTGACTACTCCATTCAAATGTTTACACAAAATGAAGTGCATCGATTTCGGACATTTTTGTGTAAACAGACGAAGATTTATCTTATCCATATAAACCAAATATCGTATTCTATTAATTAATTGATGCTCTAAAGTTTCTAACTGGAAATTTTGCTCTATCTCTTTTCGTTTTCGACTTGCAGTGTCTATCTTCCAAATTTCACCACTAGGGGCGCTGCTGTCGTTTTCATTAAATCGGGCGTAGTCGCTTTACTATACCGTTAGCTCACTTGCACAGCTGTAGCTCTCTCCGTTCACAAGTATTTTCAGGTTAAAGGGACATTCCTTTGCACCCTGTATACTAGAAAAGTATAAATGGATATACCATGAAAGTTCAAAGGTATATGGAACCTAAATAATAGCAAATATAGCTATTCTGCATATTTGTTATTCCGTATAGGTTTTTAGTTAACCTTTAAAGACATAGTAGGTGTATTGAGAAACCCACTCAATGGAAACTAGTCGCAAATCCCTTAGTATTTATGCAATTCATTCTCATTAAATTAGTCTGTTTTTAACAATTTGACGTTTATTGCTTTTATACTGCTACTGGGCATTGCATTAAATAAATATATACTTAAAATTTGTTATCTAGGCTTTAAAAGCCGATGGAGCATAGAGTACGCCGTCCCTGTCATTATGTATGTCCAAACCGTCCGTGTTTTTAAGGGTTAATATCTCGGCTAATTACCGACGATTTTTTCCGAAATTCATGATCAACAATGCTTTTATACTTCTACTTCGATAGGTACCTCCAGCTCTGCTGAACACTTTTGCTGAAGCCCGTAAATCGAAATTTGAGTGTAACGGAAAAATGCGATTTTCTCAAAAAATCTATGTGACATAGGGTAATCGCTATAATTTTCCTGCAAGGTTTAAATTAATGTCTACTACCTCTAATTTTTTCATAATTTTAGTTTCAATAGATTCGGAATTAGATGGGGGGGGGACATATTTTTGCACTACATTTTCGACCATAATTTTGAAAATATAATACCTAAAATTAAATGAAATATATTTTTTATTTCAGTGTTACAAAAGCTTTCACACGATACCCCACACGATATACAAAGGAAAGATTTTTTTTTCAAGTAACTTAATTAGTCCCTGTATATTTTTCCTAAATATATTTATGAATATTTATTAGTCTGTAAATATGTGGGTCAATTGTCTTTATTACTTCCCCCAATTTGAACTTTCCACGTTGCATAGTTTACGAGTAAAAGGGCTGTGACTGACAGACAGACACAGGAGTGATCTTATAATGGTTCCGTTTTCACTTTTTAAGTACGGAACCCTAATAAAACACATTAAAAATTGCATACCGTACTTAAAATTTTAATTGTATTGTGTAATAGCATAACTGACAAAAGATCCTTAAACATAATAACAAATTGGAGAATTTCGAGTCTCAATTCTGCTTAAAATGCGGTCTTTTGCGCCTTTCTATTTGTATAAATAAGTATTTACAAGCTATTATCATGATTTCATATGAAAATTAAAGAAAAAAGAAAGACACTAAGTAAAATTTCGATCCCTTCTCTTCCAAAAATTTAAATAAAAATACATACCATCAATCGTCTATCGCTTTTTGCCCAAGGCACGCATTCCCGGTGTAAGCTTTACAGATTCGAACTTTTCAGGAAAAGACACGAACCAGCCCTTTCACAAATCAATGTAATCAGGTCTGATTCAGCCTGAATTAATTAATTTTCTTCAAAAACGAGTGATTTTTCTTAGTAAACATTATACAACAATTAAAATACATTCAAAATAGTAATATTGCACGTTTTGCGATGCCTAACAATTTTCAGATTATATGTCATTTAGAAAATTGCACTCAAATGAAGACTTATAAAAATTAATGAAAATGAAAGAGCTTGTTAAGGAAAAACTTTAAAACTCTATAAAGAGAGATGTGTAAAAACAAATTGTGTGTTATTTATCGAACTGAAGTAAATTTTGAAATATTCCGTAAAACAAATATCAATATTTTTCAAAATAAACCCATCCCTACAATCCTCGGAAAGAATTACGTCCAAGTTTAGGTCCGTCTTTAGTCTAATGAAATAAATTTGGCTGAAACCCATGTAGATTTCTATTTCTGGAGTTTCCATTGCACGTATATATGAGTAAGAAACAAAACATGATGGAAATTTTTAATGTACTTCAAATTTTATATAGTTTCGCAAGCCTTCGTTTCGTCACATACGTTTTATTTTGTTTTGCTTTCCTTTTCACGGCATATTAACGTACTTAAACTTACGCTAAGTTATCCAATCAATGGATTTTATGTGACGTTACGTTGGAAAATATTTTTGCAGTAAATACATATAAACAAAAGAAAACTTACAATCGTGTTGACACTTTAACAAAGAAATCTATATTATAAAACGCACAATTGTCTGTTATTATTGCTAAGCTCATAAATAACACAAAATGTCACGTTCTATGCTATCACTTTTACTGTATATGTCTTTGCTTTTAAATATTGCAAAATATCGATAGAATAGATCATAAACGTCTTTTCAAATAAAGTTTATTTCGAAACTGGAATTTATATTGTGGATTTTCGATTATTTTTAAAAAGATTTTCAGTGTTGTAAATTTTTAATCTATCAAACAAGACCTAACGTTAAACATTTTAGGTTGATTTCGTATGAAATACTACCTATTACGTTCTGCCCTATGTTCGAATTTCTGAAATTTTTTTGCAGATCTACATCGATCATGACCCCTAGAACCTAAAACCACCCTCAGTAAAAAACTTAATTTATATATATATATATATATATATATACATATATATCACTTTCTTCTGGACACGATAACTTCCACAATTTTGCACAAATCTCTTCCAAACTGATACATAAAATAAAGGGGCATAAAATCTCGGTCAAGTTCGTTAATGGGCAAAATTGGACCAAGAGGATGGAAATAGGGAGGAGTTTTGTGAAAACCGAAGAAACCCCATAACTTCTTAATTTTTGTAGCTATAAATCAGTTTAAAGTTTTTATTACTTCTAAAAATAGGGCTAAAAATTTATGTATCACAGATTTTTGATAAAATTAAAAATGAGCTCAAGGGGCGCAAAAATAGGATTTTTTTGGGGAAAAAATTCATAACTTCGTCAATTCTCAAGATATCAAATCCAATAATTTTTATTATAAATCTCCTTAATATTATCTACAACTTTTATATTCATAAGTTTTTGATAGGACCAATTCGTACTGCAAAAAAAAAAAAAAAAAAAAAAAAAAAAAAAAAAAAAAATTAAAACGAAAACAAAAAGGGAAGGGGGGTTGAAGAAGAAAAAATCCATAACTCCGTCAATTTACAAGATATAAAATTCAAATGAATTTATCATGTATCTTCTTAATATTGTCTACAACATTTATATAGACAAGTGTTTGATAGGACAAATTCTTACTGCAAAAACAAATTGAAAATACATAGCGGTTGAAGAAAAAATCATCTTATTTTGGGTGTATTCAAATCCAAACTGCATATTTTCTGACTCATTTTTAAATTCATTTTTGCTCTCAAACGCATCCAATTGGTAGATTCTCTTATTCAGAAACTATATAATGTACCGTAATGATCGAATTATCGATAGAGGCAGAATATATTTCAAAAAATGATGTCAAAGTGGGCATTTTGAACAGAAATTTCCCGAAGCGATTGTGTTAGAAACGAAAAATATTGTCCTACTGAGAAAATAATTGTTCATAAATCAAATGTTAATTAATTGAACGAAAAATAAAAACACAGGTCTTTTATAAATCTCTTCAAAAATCACTTCAGCAAGTTTAATATTTTTTCTATTAAAAATGAATATGAAAATGTGCCAGAAAATTTCGAGTTGTTGAGCATGGAAAAATATTTTTCTTGAATACCCCCTTAACATGATTCTGATAAAACCAGCTATTGTATAAAAATGAAATAAAAACTCGTCAAAAGCAGCCAGATAAAATTGTTAAAGTGGATAAATCTCTAATCCTGATTTAGTTTTTGTTGGTGAAATTAGTATACTTAACTTCGAAATCTACCTCCGCCTGTAATCCGGGCCGGCAGGGATTTTTTTACTAGAATAACGTAAAGTAACAGAAATATAATTAACGTAAATAGAAATTTAATAAAATATGCAAAACAAGGGAGAAAGTGGCAATTGTTGCCCATTGAAACATTATTTTAGCGCTTTTGTTAAAAAAATTCTATAACTAATTTTAGAAATGGAATATGAGTGTATATTTTGCAGAATATGTTCTTTGATATACCCTAACACAGAAAAAGTCAATATATATATTTTAAAATTATTTCGGGTTGCGGTTGTTTTTACCTTTCTACTACTCTACAAGCTCAGTACATACTTAAAATATCCAGGGTGTCTCAAAAGCATTGACCTCGGCTTTCATTCCTTAAATATTGATCATAGACATATATTATAAATCAAAAAGTTACGTAAAAACAATACAGAATTTCATTAAATACATTAAAACATTCATGGGATTAAATTTGAAGAAAAACAAAATTTAAATTGTTATACGGCCCCTGTAAAACAACTTTCTCAATAAGTGCACCGTGTCCTAAACACGAATAATATGTCAAAATCTCATTTTATTATAAAAAGTCACAGAGATATGTTTAAACAATGTTGGTGAGGGGTTAATCATAAATTGTAAATGTTTACTGCTAGAGTGTAGATGACGCAACGCAGACATGCATCATAAGCAAATAAAATATGGCTCTTATCGTTAATTTTATTTACAAATTTACAAAACTATGCTTCCTGAAAAATAACTTAAAATTCTGCATGATGAACTAGAGAACAAAACTTGGAAACGGCACAGTCAATCAGCATTAAAACAGCTTAGAAATGTTTGCACATTCAGCTCTGTATTGGCATGGATGGAAAACATTTTGAACAAGCTTTGTAATCTTTGCGTAAAGTTATTATTCATACACAGTTTAGATATTTTTGTAACAATAAATAGCACTATTATTATTTATTTACGCAATCATTTTTTTTTCTCGGTTTCGTAATTTGTGTACCCATGGCATCCGATCATCCGATATGATTTTTCCACTTTGCGAACTCATGTAGAAGCATCGAAAAGCGGTTTAAGTCACCATGTGACGCATTCTCACATAAATTTGACTTTTAAGCTTCTGAATAATAATTTTTTAACACTTTCCCACAAAGTTGAAAAGTGTTTATGACTTCGGATCGTTCTGAAATTTGTGTATATTAGTAACCTCTACCATAGCACGAACCCTATTTCAAATGAAGTTTGTAGCACGTTTAGTTCATTTACAGGGACAGTCAAAAGTTTTCCGTTAAATTACGGCCTATGGGAAAAAATCGTTTAAAATGATTTTTATGATGTTGCATGCTTTCAAACATAATAAAATTGATATGCATTTATCAAGCGCACTAAAATATGCATTCTATAGAATATGCGGCGCAAGGAATAGTTATTATTCATTTACAGGACCACACAAAAGGATCCCGTTACGTAATGATATAGGGTTGGAGGGAATTTTTTTCGGTGTATTTCAATTATGTTAAATTATTTCATGTATAATGAAATTGATATACGTCGCTGAGGTGTACTATAAGTTATTTCATGTATAATACGAAGTGCATAGCATTATTTACAGGGACACACAAAAGATTTCAGATACTATATTGTATCCGAAGTACTGTACATTAGCAATGATTGCTGGAAATGCATTTTTAATTATGGTATGTGCTTTTATGTTTCACTATATGTATGAATTGTATATGGTGTGCATAAATGCTCTAACTAACTGATATACAGGGCTACACAAAAGAATTCGCAATGGTTACTGGGTATGATTGCAAATTGCTTAAAGGTTGTTTCTAAATGAGTTATGCATTTTTACGCTGAACTTAATTTAGTTTACTAAGAAATGTTTGTAGAATATGCATAAAATGATATACAAGGTCACGCAAAGAATTGGATACATGGCCTTCTATAAATGATAATTTCTGGAAATGTGATTCCAGTAGTTTTACGAGTGTTTTACTTTGCATTAAACTTTAGATAAATAGTGGCGTGTAATAAAGGCACAGGGTTGTACAAAAGTATACAAGTATGTTCCCATCTATTACTATAAATTGCTGAAAGAGAAATTTCAACCTGTTATATGTTTTCTTGCTAAACAAAATTTCTCCATTATACAGTATTTATATCAACTTACAGATCAAATACAGGGCTGTTCAAAAGAATTGGAATACATATTTGCTATGGAAGGTAACGGCTGAAATCAGTTTTTCAAATGTTTTATGCGTTTTCTAAAATGTTTAGTTAGTTTTCTTATATACTTTATTTCCTTAAATAACGAAGTTTTGTTAAAGCATTCAGGAAGTGTTGGAAAGTGTTTCATAATCTATGCTTAACGCATGATTTTCCTTACTTGTTATTTTAGTACATATTCTTGGTTTATATTTCTTATGTTGGAAAACATCCCATTGCATGACTGTATAACAATATTAACGAGATAAATATGATTTGGACGATGTTGGGGGTCCAAGTATACCACGAAATTCCTTACCGTCCCGTGTCCCTGATGCTGATTTTTAAATTTGGAGCTGTCTGCATAAAATTGTTTCAATAAAAGTAATTCGATGTATTTTTTTTTTTCAAAACTGGGACTATTGTTTTATAAAAATATGTAGCAAAGAATTAGCCTGCACTCATTTTTACGGTTGTTATTATTTTTTTAACTCTGTCCCTGGATTTTAGATTCCTTACCGTACCTCTGGCTAAAATTATGCAGAAAATCCCATCATATGCCGGCACAGAATTTTTTCAACTTTTACTCATGCAGAGGTATGCTACAGCGAGAATGGCTAAAATTCTTCGATAGGAAATTTACTGCAGAATTTGAATTATCATTTAAATATCAATTTCAAGCATCGTGGCTTTGTTAGTAGTCTTACCGTCCCCAAGATTTATTCCTGCGCTTTCCGAGGTAAATTAATTTTTTTCTATTTAATCCAATGTATATAACTGTTGCTACAAATCAATGAAAATTGTGGCTATCACTTAATCTTAACAAGATTTGTCTAAAAATAGGTGGTAATTTCCTTTATCGTCCCTTTTAGGTGGATTTCGCATAAAATATTACCTATTGCGATCGCTCCTATGTTGGAATTTCTGAAATTTTTTTGCAGATCGACACCGATCATGACGCCTAGAACCCAAAACCACCCTCAGTAAAAAACTATATCTATTTTTGTATATATATATATATATATACAGGGTGTTTCAAAAGGTCGTTTAATAACTTAACATGATGGTCTGTCATATCAGGAGGAACAAGATTTACATAGGAACTTGTGTTCGAAAATGCAAACTGCGACCGCTATAGGACGATGAGCGCAGGTGTGGATGGGGAAGAAAGAAAGGATATCGAAATAGGTATTAATATGACTTTTATTAAAGAGCATGGTTTAATTTACAGAAAGTATTCAAATTCCTTCCTTTCGCCGCAATGCATGCTTCACAACGTCGACGCATGGATTCACGGACCCTTTCTTACTGGACAGGTGTGTCACGTACACGTGCCGCTGCTTCCACGATCCTGGCGACGAGATCCATGTCCGATGTTACGGGCGTCTCGTACACCATGGACTTCATATGTCCCCACAGATAGAAATCAAAGGGAGTCAGGTCGGGGGATTGTGGTGGCCATGCGATTGGCCCACCTCTGCCATATCCAGCGGTTAGGATACGTCCTAACGAGGTATTCTCGCACAGTGTAGCTAAAATGAGCAGGCACTCTATCATGCTGAAACAGATGTTTCAGCGTGTAGCGACTGGAACGTCACCCATCAGATCCGGCAAGACTCTTTCTAAGAAAATGCGATAGGTATTCCCGTCGAGGCGCTGAGGTAGCAGGTAAGGACCAGTTAACATATCTCCGATAGTACCAGCCCAAACGTTTACTGCGAAATATTGTTGACGTGCATGGGCACTTGTAGACCTTGTGTTTCCATGCGCCCTTATGTGCGTGTTGTGCAGGTTCAGGGCACCGTCCTGTGTAAAACAGGATTAATCCGAAAACAAAATCCACGATGGAAAATCAGGCTGTGCGACCCGTTGTTGCAAATACCAGCTTGCGAATGCAACGCTTTGGGGATAATCGTCAACGCACAATGCCTGTACTCTTTGTAAGTGGTAAGGGCGTTGCGTATCCTCGTGCAGTATGCGCATAATGTTGGAACGATGTACACCCAAGACGCGTTCATTTACCGGGAGACTTGTTTGCGGGTTCCTGTCAAATCCCCGTAACACGGTTTCCTCTACGACAGGCGTGCATGTAGTGCGCTCTCGACCGATGTGACTACGTACTTGGAAAGCTCCTGCTTCACGCAATATGCGGTGCAATTGTCCAAACAAAACATGACTTGGCTGACGTTTGCTTGGGAAGCGCTCAATGTAAATCCGTACCGCGGCTCGTGCATTTCCATCCGCGGTGCCACATACGTAATGCATAGCGGCCAATTCTGTGTTACTAAACAGGTTCATCCTTCTCCTACATCGCCTGAAATGATTACGCTTCCCACTCTCCCGTAAGTCTGCGGTCATCGCCCTCTAGCGGTCGCAGTTTGCATTTTCGAAAACAAGTTCCTGTGTAAATCTTGTTTATCATGATATGATAGACCAGCATTTTTAGTTTGTAAACGGACTTTTGAGACACCCTGTATATATATATCACTTTTTTATGGACACGATAACTTCCGTAGTTCTACAAAAATCTCTTCCAAACTGACAAATAAAATCAAGGAGTAGAAAATCTCGGTCAAGTTTGTTAATGGGCGAAATCGGACCAAGGGGGTGGAAATAGGGGGGGGGGGTGAAAACTGAAAAAAAGCCCATAACTTCTTAATTTTTATAATTATCAAATCAGTTTAAAATTATTATTACTTCTAGGAAAAGGGCTAAAAGTTTATGTATTTCAGATTTTTGATAAAATTAAAAATGGGCTTAAGGGGCGCAAAAATAGGGTTTTAGGGAGAAAAAAATTAATAACTTCGTCAATTCTTAAGATATCAAATTCATTTAAACTTGTTATAATTCTTCTTAATATTATCTACAACTTTCACATTCACAAGTTTTTGATAGGACCAGCTCCTACTGCAAAAAAAAGTAAATAAATAAATAAATAAATAAATAAAAACGAAAAAAATAGAGGGAGGGGGGGGGGTTGAAGAAAAAGCAATTCATAACTTCGTCAATTCACAAGATATCCAATCCGCTTAAGTATATTGTACATCTTCTCAATATTATCTGCAACTTTCATTTTGACAAGTTTTCGATAGTATCAACTCTTACAGAAAGAAAAAAAATAAAATAAAAAATAGGGGCTAACGAAATAATTATCGTATTACGGGTGTACTCAAATCCAAACGGCCTATTTTCTGACTCATTTTTAAATTCATTTTCGCTCTCAAACGCATTCAATTGGCAGTTTTTTTTTATTCAGAAACTATATAAAGTGCTGTATTGGTCGATTTTTTGATAAATGCAGAATATATTTTTAAAATGCTGTCAAAGTGGTCATTTTGAACCGAATTTCTCGAAGCGATAGTGCTGGAAATGAAAAAAATGGTCGTACTGAGCAAATAATTATAAATCAAGTTCTAATTAATTGAACGGAAAATAAAAACACAGGTCGCTTATAAATATCTTCAAAAAATCATGTCAGCAAGTTTCATGTTTTTACTTTTAAAAATGTGTCAGAAAATTTCGAGTTGTGGAGCGGGGAATAATATTTTTTTTTTAATGCCGATTTAATATGATTTTGATAAAACGATCTCTTACAGAAAAATGAAATTAAACATTCGTCAAATGCGGCCATAAAAAATTGTTAAACTGGGTTTATCTCTAACCTTGATTTAGTTTTTGTTGGTGAAATTAGTACTTAACTTCGAAATCTACCTCCGCCTGTAGGCCGAGCTGGCAGGGATTTTTTTCCTTACCGTCCCTTCTTTAACATCCTTTTAAGACAATGTTATACCAAAATTTTGTACTAAAAATACTACATTGTTATTATTTCTTATTTGAATATTCTGTGGGTACTATGCAAACAGCTGCGTTTTTTGATTATAAAAAGTTATTGTAATTTTAATGTTTAATTTAGTGGTTGAATATTTTTGTTGAGTTAGGTATTTGAATGTTTTGCAGTATGTACGTTGCATTTTTTTATTTACTATATTGACTTTTAAGGCATGTATATAATCCAATCTATGCTTCTAAGTCTGAAACAAAGACGTACGATGGCGGAGTGACGATTTAAATTGGATCGCCATCTGTCCTTCAACTTCAGGATAGATAGCCACATCAAATCGAGTAGAGATGACCACCTTTAATCAAAATTATACCGAGTGGGGATTTTAACTAAATATAATTCAATTTAAAATAATTATATAGCTTTTATGTTTATAATTATATTAATTGATATAATTGTTTAAGTTTTAACTAATATACATATTTTAATAGTAATAATATAATAAGATCTAACGATGCATTTTTTTTTACAGAAAAGATTGAAAAACGTCGTAAACATTCATACCAGAAACAGATAAAGTTGATAAATAAACTTAAAATCGCGAAAAAGTCTAAAATAAACTCGAGGAAAAAACAAAACCACGACACAGCAGCGAAAAAGATGAAATACAGTTGAAATTATCAGATTCTACGGATTCCGAGGGAATGGAATTGGATGAGGATCACTGTTATGGTTGTGGAGAAGAATAGAACGCCACAATGAAAAAGGAAGACTGGATACAATGCATAAGGTGCCTGAAGTGGTTCTATGAAACGTGTACAAAATATCTAGTCCTCTGCCAAAAATGTGGTAAAATTTTAAGAAAAGTGAAGGATTGAAATTATACTTCAAATTTTGTTTATTCGAATTTTATTCACTCATTTTCCGTGATATAATTGCATTTTTTCAAATGTTTATATGTTTTTTTAAGATTAACTGTATGAAATGTGTTATATTTTGCTGTTTTAACTTCACTTTTCTTTCTTATATTGGATTGCTATCTCTCCTCGGCTTGAAGGAGAGATGTCCATTTGCCATTTTAATTTCAATTTTGTTTCCCACTTTTTGTTCTTAATATTTAACTATATTTTACCCAAAATATGATGAGTATATATATAAGAATTTTAAATATGCATAAATATTTCTGGTATTTGCATTCTAAGAATTTTTATTTCAATCTTTAAAAACTGTAGCCATCTATCCTAGAGTTACTCTAAGATTAAAATTCTATTTTATTAAGTTTAGTTTCTCCAGGTTTTTATTCCTGAAAGTTAAAATTTTGTGAGAATGCCTCATATATGTATTTTCATATCTGTGATTTTCTATGATAAAACATTTAAATTTTGTAAATGACCTTATTAGTGTATAAGTCACATTTTACTCACTGGAAATTTTTTGTACGGGGGTCGTATAAAAATTTAAATTTTGTATTTCTTCAAAATTAATCCCCTGAAAATTTTAATCGATTTCATAAAATTCTGCACACTATTTTATGTAACATTGTAATTTATACTATATGTCTATGATCAAGGTCTAATATGTCTATGATCAAGGAATAAAAACAGAGGTCAAAGTTTTTGGGACACCCTGTATACCACATTTGTGAAAACGGGGGGTTTTGGTTATCTTCCTTTCCATTTATTGATGTCCATTGCATGCCTTTTCTGATATTATTCTAGGCTTTTTATAGCAAGGCTCACCGACGTCTGTATATCGATGAAGCCATTTCATTTTTAAGGACAATAAGGTACTTGAACCAAATAAAGCATGGTCTTAATAAGGTCATCCCCCTATATCCTGTAGGGAATGATCTAGGACCGACAAATAGCAGCCAGCATGTATCCGATAGTTTATGTGTTTTTGACATGTCCGGAAAGTTGCGGCCACAACAGATATCGGCTTCATCGTCATTTTTGGACTACTGAATCTTTCAACACGTCGCATTAAGAACCGTAACTAAATTTTCATATGAAATCATCGTATATTATTGATTGAATTTTACAATCTTTACATGACGTTCGAAATAATTAACGCTATTTTAGAATGTATATTGAAATATTCCATATTTTAAATACTTTTTATGTTTGAAAGTAAAGTATATGAATAACAGAAATTCCCTAATAAGGGCCGACAGTAAAAGACCTGATCCTTTTAAAGGACGCTTCATTTTTATCGTATATTATTAATAATAAAAGCTAATTAAATATTTTCTGGGTCAATATTTGTAGAAAGCAAGGCATTCTACCAAAGCGGTTTTAAGGAGAGCTCAGCACAGTGAAAGGCAAATGGAACCAGCAGTTTTGGCTGTTCGAAACAGCACACCCATAAATACAGCACCTACAGAATATTGTACAGTAAAACCTCCATAACGGACACTCCCGAATAGCGGACACCTCTATTTAACGGCGGTTTTCCAATCCCTACTCACAAAACCTAGATTTTCGTATGTTTAACCTCTGAATAACGGACATTCCAAATAGCGGACAGTAATTTTGGCGATAAAAGATGAAATATTATTTTTTTAACAAAAAAAATGAAAAAAAGGTAAAAAGCCTTTAAATTTATCAGGGCAATGTGTCAAGTGTCAAGAAACAAAGAAAAAACAAAAAATACATTTTAGTAAGGTTCGTTCGTAAAATTCAAAATTAATTAACTGCATTGCATCATCGCATAACACAGAAGAGAGAAATCAGAGACCTCACATGGCGTCATATAATCTGAGTAAAAGAAAAATAATCACTAAAAACCTAACATACGGATCTATTTATTTATTTTTACTCTTTTATAAAGCAAAGAAAAAAGGTTACTCTATTTTTAGGGTTCCGTACTTAAAAAGTAAAAACGGAACCATTGTAAGATCACTCCTGTGTCTGTCCGTCTGTCTGTCACAGCCATTTTAATCGTAAACTATGGAACATGGAATGTTCAAATTCGGGAAAGTAATGAAGACCATTGACCCACAAATTTTCAGATTAATAAACATTCATAAATATATTTAGTAAAAAAGTAGAGGGGCTAATTATGCTACTTGAAAAAAAAATCTTTTCTTTGTATATCATGTGGGGTATCCTGTGAAAGCTTTTGTAACACTGAACTCAAAAATACATTCTTTTTAATTTTAGGTATTATATTTTCAAAGATATTGTTGAAAATGTAGCGCAAAAATATGTTCTCCCCCCATCTAATTCCGAATCTACTGAAAGTAAAATTATGAAACAATTAGAGGTAGTAGACGTTAATTGCCGAAAAATTATAGCGATTACCCTAGGTCACATAGTTTGAGTAATTAGCATTTTTCTGTTTTACACAAATTTCGATTTACGGGCATTCAGAAAAATTGTTGAGCATCGCTGAATATACCTATTGTTGCAGAAGAATAAAAGCATTGTTGATAATGATTTTCGAAAAAAATCATCGGTAATTAGCTGAGATATTAACCCTTAAAAGTACGGTCAGTTTGGACATACACAAGGACAGGGCGGCGTACTCTATATCTAGTTAACGACTTTTAATGATATATATGTATAATGTAATGTCCAGTAACAGTATAAAAGCATTAAACGTCAAAGTGTTAAAAACATACTAATTTAAGGTGTCTCGGGACATTAAAAATGTAAAAAATGAAAAAAAGACCATTTTCAACATTAAATGTCTTAAAATGTATATGATTTTAAAACACAATTTTAATTGGAATGAAAGATATAAGTATGTTCTTTCGTTTCATGTATTTAAAAAATTGCAAGATACAGAATTAGTATTTATAGGGAGCTCGAAACTGTTAGACATTTGTCGAACAAAAAATTGGCATAGCAGTTTACGCGCAGGATTACAAAATAAATATTGCAACTAGAATGAAAATTTTGGTGCTTACTTATACTTCAGATTGTAATAATTTTCCTGAACTTAAATAAATTTGTATTTAAAGCATTTTTATATTTTTAATGCCATGCTGCATTTAGCTAGTACAAAATTTTGAAAATTTCAACAGTAAAATCACCTAAAAAAATATTTTTTTGAACAATAAAAAGGAAATTTTAGGTTCAGTTTATACAGAATAACATGGAATATATGTTTTGAAAATTTCATGAAAAAATATTCAGAAGTTTTTGAGGTATCCTGCGCGTTATACCCAAAAACGCCATTTGAAAAATAATGTCTTTAAAGTTTCGGAAACGCCGCTTTAGCTATTGAGCGGGTATAATTCTAAAAGCCAAAACTTCTGTTCTAATGGGAATATCAAGAAGAAAAAAATTCACCAGTTATTCATAATGCATACTATAGTTTTATATATAAATGTAAGTTAATTTGATAGTTAAATTATAATTTAATTTGGCATAAATCAATTAACTGGAAACCAAATTGCAAAATATCTGGATATATTGGAATAGTTTAAAACAATTTCTTCAATGCAACTAAAAATGTGCATTTGTTTGTGAACATTGTGAGAAAAAAAAAATTGTGAGTAAAGTGTTTTAAGAACATTGTGAGAGGGTGTGTATGTGTGTTTCCTTCTATTTTAATAGATAATTTTGAAACAAGTGATATTATAATTTTCAGGATGAAATTTATATTGAATTTGAAATTGGAATAAAATTTGTAAGGATATAATTATATTATTTTCAAATTTTTCTTTTATTTTAAACATAAAAATTGAATGCTAAATAATAAGAATTTTATCTTTATTTAAAATGTTAACATTTATATCAATCAACTTTTTTTCGGCTTCATAATAAAACACTGCACAGATTTTGAATTTTAGCATTCATTACTATCAGTTTATTACACCGGTTAGATTTTTTTTTTGTTATTATTGTAATGAAAGCTTTCAAATCTGGGACTAAATAATAATTGATTTACCAAAGAAAAGCTAAAAATATTTATTCCTGTTTTCTTTTATGATTTTCCGAAG
This sequence comes from Maratus speciosus, assembly GCA_963932465.1. Taxonomy (NCBI): domain Eukaryota; kingdom Metazoa; phylum Arthropoda; class Arachnida; order Araneae; family Salticidae; genus Maratus; species Maratus speciosus. The sequence goes on from OZ010787.1 coordinate 3,486,001, forward strand.
AAGAGTTCTATTATAAACAAATCAGCGAAGACCATTTATTTTTATTTTAAAAATAAGGGGGAAAATGATTTTTATTTTATGCACGTTTCATGTTATTTACAATAAATTCTGAACTAAAACACAATTTTCTTATAAATTAGTTCTTTCTGAATATTTTTGTACATTACATCATCGTTAATTTTATATCTTCGCAAAAAAAAAAACGCTGAAAATAGCATTATAAATGACTAAAACTTCAAAAATTGCAGGATAAAAAAAATTCTATATTGGAAAAAAAAAAATAGGATTCAATTTGCGAATGTTGAGAAATCGTCGCGCAAACCCGAAAACCCCCACAAAAATTGCTGTACGAATTCCGGATAAACTTTATTGAAAAAAGGATAAAATTTGTTTTATTGGACTAAAAGTTAACAATCGAATGTACTTTTAATAATGTAGAAAATCGCCGCAAAACGCTAAAAACAAAAAAAGAAACGTTAAATCGCATAAGAATCGCTAAAAATTCAGAAATCACAGATGACAAAATTTAGTACAGTAAGATAAAACAATGGAAACGAAATTTTTTTAGGAATACAACTCGGGCAAATTTATTCCCCCCAAACAACGATAAACAGCCAAATCTGGCGATCCTACAACGCCAAAGTTAGTAAAAAAGCAAGCGTAGCATAACACCCATTAACTAGTTAGACATGCCCCAACTATAGTATATACTAAATACTAGTATAAATTATACAAGTTTAAAAAACTTGGTATATAAGATATTAAAAAACTTGGTATAAAAGAATATTTTAATATAATGTTTTTTATATTTTTTTGAGGTGTATATTACAGAACATAATTGAAAGGAGGAATCCATATACATGTACTCAAATGCAAAAAGTCCTTCAGGCCAGTGCCGGGAGGAAGAGGTAGCTTTCATAATCCTTATTTAAAAAAAGCCAACTTATATCATGCAAACACACGAAGCTCAATTTAGTGGAAACCGAATATAGGAGATTCCATACTAATTTTTATCAATATAATGAATGAGAATTTCGCGAAATTAGTCAGCTTTATCCAAGCTGCTTTTCTTTAAAGTAACTTATATTTGGCTGACAAATTCGGCGATTTATTAAAGTGCCTGTCATTTTAAGACAACATGGTGGATGAGGCTAAGCAGTGAACTTGGTCGAGACCTTAGTAATTGCTGTGCACATGCTCACTCACATCGGAATCGGTTAATATATAGGAGTGCTGTCGCATGCAAAATATCAGATTTTTCAAAATGTCACCCACAATAGAAATTGAAACTGCTATATCTGAGCCATTTTTTAAGGTAAAGACAAACAAAAAATGCTTCTGAATCCTTATATCAAGATCAAATACTTAAGAAAGAAACCTTTTTCAATTTCTAATTTTTTTGCACCTCATTTTAAATATATATATATATTTTTTAATTTAATGGCCGCCATTTTGAAACAAGATGGCTGATGAATCTGGCCAGCGAAATTGGTCGAGGTGTTGATGTATACTATCCACATGCCTTCTTACATCGAAATAGGCGAATACGTGTGTTATCGCGTGACAAATACAAGATCGTTTCAAAATGTTAGCCATGCTAGAAATTCAAAGTGCTATAAATCAACCATTTTTTAAGATATCAACAAAAGAACAACACATAAAACCAAACACATAAAAAAAATCTTTTTCATTTTCCAATTTTTTAATACCTCATTTTGAATTTTAAATTTAATTTTATATAAATGGCAACCCTTTTGAAACAAGATGGCGAATGAAGCTGGCCAACGAACTCGGTCGAGACATTGGTATGTACTATGTACAGACCATGTTACATCCAAATAGGTTCATAAATACGCCTGTTATCGCGTGACAAAAATCAGGTCGTTTTAAAATGTCAGCCACAAGAGAAATTCAAAATGCTATTACTCAGCCATTTTTTTTAGATATAGACGAAAGAAAAACTGTTCCGGAATCTTTGTATTAAGGTCAAACACATACAAAAAAAATCTTTTTCATTTTCCAATTTTTTGGTATCTCATTTAAATTATTTTATTTTTTAATTTTTTTAAATGGCCGCCATTTTGAAACAAGATGGCGGATGAAGCTGACCAACCAACTCGGTCGAGATATTTGTATGTACTATGTACACACCAAGGTACATCCAAGTCGGTTCATAAATACGCCTGTTATTACGTGAGAAAAATCAGGACGTTTGAAAATGTCAGCCACGCTAGAAATTCATAATGCTATAACTCAGCCATTTCTTAAGATATAGACGAAACAAAAACTGCTCCCGAATCTTTTTATCAAGGTCAAACACATAAGAAGAAAATATTTTTTCAATTTTCAATTTTTGGTACCACATTTCAAATTTAAATTTTTCTTAAAATTTAAATGGCCGCCATTTTTAAACAAGATGGCGGGTGAAGCTGGCCAACGAACCCGGTCGAGACATTGGTATGTACTATGTATAAACGAAGTTACATCCAAATCGGTTCATAAATACGCCTTTTATCGCGTGACAAAATTCAGGACGTTTCAAAATGTCAGCCACGCTAGAAATTCAAAATGCTATACCTCAGCCATTTTTTAAGATATAGACGAAACAAAAACTGCTCCGAAATCTTTGTATAAAGGTCAAATACATAAGAAAAAAATATTATTCCATTTCCAATTCTTTGGTACCACATTTCAAATTTTAAATTTTTAAAAAATTTTTAAATGGCCGCCATTTTGAAACAAAATGGCGGATGAAGCTGGCCAACGAACTCGGTCGAGAGATTGGTATGTACTATGTACACACCGAATTACATCCAAATCGGTTCATAAATACGCCTTTTATCGCGTGACAAAATTCAGGACATTTCAAAATGTCAGCCACGCTAGAAATTCAAAATGCTATAACTCAGCCATTTTTTAAGATATAGACGAAACAAAAACTTCTCCGGAATCTTTGTATAAAGGTCAAATACATAAGAAAAATATATTTTTCCATTTTTAATTTTTTGGTACCACATTTCAAGTTTTAAATTTTTTTAAAAATTTTAAATGGCCGCCATTTTGAAACAAAACGGCGGATGAAGCTGGCCAACGAACTCGGTCGAGACATTGGTATGTACTATGTACACACCGAATTACATCGAAATCGGTTCATAATTACGGGAGTTACAGTGTGACATAGGTCATATATATATATATAGATAGATAGATAGATAGATAGATAGATAGATATATATCAATTTTGAACGGAGAGTGGTTTCGGGGTCTGGGGATCATGATCGATGAAAATATACCAAAAGTTTTTGAAATCGCTTTCCTCCGAACGGCTGCAATAGGTAGCTTTTTTGTAAAGAAAGCTACCTAAAAGGAAGGACATATAGGTCCCTTTAATCTTGATAAATTGTAGGTTTTAGCAGCTTGTAATATTTTTAACACTTTTGAAAAATAATTTTGTTAACTTTCAAAAGAATTTTAAATATTTTTTGAAACTAAAAAATATATTCATACACTGCTTTTGAAAAAAAGTGCGTTACAAAATGTCGGTAGTTAATCATTGTATTAATTCAACACTTTCTTATAATGTTATTATGCTAACTTGTAATACTTGAACTGCAATTGATGATTGATTTGTATGAATACTTGTATTTGATATCTTGATTGATATGATTGATTAATTGATTGATATGATTGACTAATAGGAATGATTGGTTGATCGATATGATTGACTGATATGAACGATTGGTTGATTGATATGATTGACTGATTTGAACGATTGGTTGGTTTTTATGATTGAATTATATGATTGCTTGATATCATTAATTAATATGATTGATTTTTATGAATGATTGATATCATTGATTGGTTGATTATTTGTTATGATTGATATCATTGATTGGTTGGTTGGTTAATTGATATGATTAATTGATTGACTGATATGATTGGTTGTATTCTTGTATTTACAATCTAATATAACTTTTTGATAACTTATTTTTTTATGAAAGTCACATACATATACAGATAGGTAAACTGAATTTTGATAGCTTAATTTAAAGTTATTTTTATTTTTATTTTTTTTAATTTTGATAACTTAATTTTGAAAACTTTTTTCAAAGTTTTTTTTAACTTTTTAATTTTGTAAATTTTTAATTTTTTTTACAAAGTTTTTTTTTATTTATAAAGTTTTTAATTTTGAAATGTTTTTTTATTTACAAACTTTTTAAAATTTAATTTTGAAAAGTTTTTTTATTTACAAACTTTTTTTTTTAATTTTGAAAACTTTTTTTTTATTTACAAACTTTTTTTTAATTTGAAAACTTTTTTTATTTACAAACTTTTTTTTTAATTTTGAAAACTCTTAAAATATTTTTTTTTATTATTATATTATTTTTATACTTATGTTATACATTTTGAATTGCTAAAGAATTGATGATTTCTTAAGTTATACATGAAGAAATTAAATTCTAACAATATATTAAAAGTTCAAAAGGCAATTATTATTTAAAACAATTCATTTTAGATGGTTTCTACTTCACTATCACAATAAAATTCGTTAAAAAACGAGGAAATAACAAAATCGAAATGTATAAGTATCAATAACATTACTCTTAGTTGATCAAATTGTTAAACGATTGAGTATATGTGTTACATACATGCTTAAAAAGTTTCTTATTCAAATAATGAACTTTTTCTTGAAATTTTTCTAATTGATACTCATTTAAGTTGAAGTGAGAATAATTCTTAAAATTTTTAATTAGCATGATGACATTATTAAAATTTAACACTAATATCATGTTAAAAGAAACAAATCAGGAAGTTTTATATCTCAAATTAAATTAAAATATTTTTTTCAGAAAATTCATGCTAGTTGTAAGTATATATCTTATGACTCATTTAGTAGAAACAAATTTTAAAACTCATTATCAAGAAAAAAGAATCAAGTGCTACATTCTTTTCAAAAATATTCCTTGAGATAAGCTTTCTTATGTTATTATAAATCAGACTTTGTTGAAAACAAACAAAAAAAGCATTAAACCACTGCTTTTACATAATTATAAATTTTAAAATGTATAATACTGGTGCGAGGATAACATATTTCAAAAAATAAAACTTGTGATTTTTTTTTCTTTATGATTTTTGAATAATAAGACTTAACAGTAAAAATTACGATTTCACAAAAATAAACTTAATTTTAATTTAATCTAAAAAAAAAAGTTACTTTTTTAAACGATTTAAAAACTAAGCAAAGTGAAAGCAATTAAACAAATTATATGACATATAATACATATAAGATACATGATAAAAGAATAAACTCATTCTTCATTAATTTGAAAATCTGTAAAAGATAATGTTTTTAAAAAGACTCAATTAATTCATTTCTAATTTCCTCGCTGAAAATGAAACAATTACTTTATCCCCACTAAAAATTGAAAAAGCTGAAAAAAGAGTAGGTGATTAAATAAAACAGAGAAAAGTAAAAAATAAATAAACAAAGTATTTATTCAAAAATTACAATTTTTCTTAATAAGCAAAATCTTCAAACAACGACAAAATATGTTGAAAATGAATTTTAATTCATTAAAAAAAGCTTTAATTAAAATAACACATAAAAGGATTCAAAGCTTTGCATGGAATTTTATAAGAATTGCATTATATTACATGGCGAAAATTTTAACCAAAAAATCTAAATACATATCTAAATTCATTGATGCAAAGAAAGAATGAGTATACTCACATGAAAACTTTTCTGATAAGTGTAAAAGAAATTTTTGTATATTAAATTTTAGCAATGCACTATCACTACAAAAATCGAATTTCTGACGAAGGTTAAATTGCAAACATATATGAGGACTAACAGTTGAAACTCCTTGAACGCAGGAAGTGCAATGAAATTCACGAACCACAGATTGTTGGAATTCCCGTGTAAAACACGAAATGAAAAATTCTTTGGCTTTAATCAAACTTAAGTGAGAATGCCGATTGTCATTAAGATGAGTCATCATTTCAATGGGGATAACCTTTGTATGGATGGTTGCAATCAAGACATCATTAACCTCAGAACATATATTTTCTAGATTTTTAAATTGTTCTTTGGTTAGCTGAAGAGAGTTCGGTTTTAGTGAATATTCAATCTCATCCGTCTTAATTAATTGTTGAAGTAGGCACGATCGGTCATCTACAAAATTTATCAAAACTTCATTATTGGGTACAAGTGTCTTTCAGAGATGAAAAATGGAAGTTTTTCATATTGATTTGAAGAAAGTCAAATGCAGCATAGGAAAAACTGACACCTTCTGAAGTAAGAAAAAATTCACCGGTATCCACATCCTCTTTATATTTTCGAATATGAACTTTTAATTTAGTGTTCTTTTGCACCATAATCACTTCAACGAGTGTTTCCTCACGAATACACTCACAAAAAGGGATATATGCATCCAATTCGTGGAACGTTCGGGCGAACCATTCCTTTTCTAAAGATCCACATTCTGGTCTTTCCCCTAAACAATAAATATACTTTTCATTTTCACTCTTGTTAAAAAAGACATTTTTAAAGTTTGTAAAACGAGGGGTGTATCGAGAAGACAAGGCTAAGTAACTAAATGAAAAAGAATAAATATTCGCTTGGTCGAGTTCACGTACATTTATACTAACCCTTATCGCATTAACAAGATAAAACTTTCCTAATCGGAAAGAGAAACCTCTGTGAAATCACTAATCACTGTTGTGATAACGCAAGTGAAATCACTTATAACAAAACTAGATAGCAAAACGCGTGGTCATGGGGATATCACGTGATTAAGGGGAAACTAGCTGATAAGAACTTAGAAAATTTTCATTTTATATTAAGAAGTTGGATCAAAGGGTTAGAGTTTCAGCAAGTTTGTGAATTATGTAAGTACAGTTTTGAAATAATCTTAAATATTATGTGATAAAATTTTAATGTTTAAGAATTATTATTTAAAAACTTGAGTATGCCCTATTTAAAAGAAATTCCTTTCCCCTGTAATGTTATTATTGAGAAATTATTCAAAAACAAAAAATAAAATAAAATAAAATAAAATTGACTAATTTTAGAAAGTGTAACGAATTATGAAAGTAGAGTTAAAAAATTAATATTTTTTATGATAAATTGTTTTAATATTGTGTTTCATGATATTCAACAAGGAAGTTTAAAACTTGACTAAGATTTTTCCGAATTTCAGTTTATTCTAATTCACAAATTTTTCTCTATCTAAATGTTATTAGTGTTTCACAAGCAAAAGTTGGTCGATTCTAAAAACAGTTATACATATTTCTAAATAAATATATTTCTTTTTAAAAGTGCCAAGTTTGGTTAAAATAAGGAGTGGTGAATTTCAGAAAAGTAATTTTCGATAAAAAAAACTTATTTGCCTAAAAAAACATATGTTATTATTCTCTAATTTAAATGAAATTACTCAAATTGATTTTAAATTATTCCTAACTTTTAGCAAATCAAACAATATTTCTTCAAAAAATCGCCTTTAGTGTAGTCGATTAATGGGTTTCCAAAAAAACCTTCAAAAAGTAATTTATAGAAAATAATTCTAACAATTAGTGGTTTGGCAAGAGACAATCATTTTTGTTCTCTTTGTTAAAAAACTAAAAATTAAAATAGTTTTACTGTGAGGAATGTGAAAATAATGATAAATTATTGATTTCGTCATTTCCGGTTAAAAGATAAGAACTCACGAAAATCCCTTCTAAATGAAAACAAATTATAAAACTAAAATATATGTCTTAAAATAAAATTGCTTAAAATTGAAAGTTTATGTCACTGAAATGCAGAAAATAAAATATTTTAATTTCCCGTAGTATATTAAAAGGTCCTGTTACAATCCAAAAAATGCTATCTTTCCTTAAAATTGAAAGTTTATGTCACTTAAATGCGGAAAATAAAATATTCAATTCACGTAGTATATTAAAAGGTTGTGTTACAATCCGAAAAATGCTATCTTTCCTGAAAGTAGAATTTGTTAAAAACTGTTAAAATATCTCCAAAAATCATTTTCACTTTTGAAATAATTACTATTTCCTGATAAAAAGCTAGCATTCACTTATTACCTGATTAAGAAAGACAGTCGCTAAGTTTATGTTTGAAATCTCTTCGAAAAATCCGAGTAAATAACTGTAGAATGAAGTAAGCAGTTACATTTCCCACGAAAAAGACAATTAAAACGAATTAGATAACATTTTCCTAGATAGTATTCGCTTATCATATGTATAACAAAGACAATTGTTATCTGCTGATAAGATTAATCATGTTTAGAAACGGAAGTAAAGGTTTACCAAACTTTTTCGATTAGTTGAAATTTGTGTCTAAGTGTAATAATCTTTCCGAAAACCAGTAATTATCATTATTTACATATTAGTTATTTTGTGTTAAAAAGCCGATTACTTGTCGAATGTTTGTACAAGTCAGTAAGCATCTGCTGGAAGGGTGATATACAAAGTCTATTTGAAATAGCTGCTGAAACATATAGTTCACAAAAAAGTATAATTCTAATGCATAGTTTCAAAATATATATCATTAGTTGCACACTGAAACTAAATAAAAAAAAGTTATTAAAAAAATGCTAAATACGAAACTTTCCCTCAAAAATGAGAACAAATGAATTCTTAAACACCTCTAAACTTATTAAGCAAAAAATAATAGTTCGCCCTTGACCGGACTCGAACCGGCGACCTTTTGGTTAACAGCCAATTGCGATCTCCAATTACACCACAAGGACATTAAAATATAAAATTTAAAAGAAAAAACTTGCAGAGTGTTAAATACCATGACACAATTAAAACTCCTGTTAAATTAAATTAATATTAAACGAAAGCATAATAAAGCGATAAGTATTTATAAAAGCTAGTGTTTAAAAATAGGTCAGTAAATGTCGGAGCGCGTTCAGGGTAGTGGATAGCTTATCAGTTATAAGAAAAATGAAATTTGAATCGGAGTTCACAGGTTCGAAACCATGGCTTGATAAAATAATCAAACTCTCATACGCAAAATCGATAAAATCAGTTAAACTAAAAAAAAAAAAAATCATATACTTTAAAGTAATTCTCAAAGCGAGCAGTTAAAATAGGTCTTATTGAGTTATCTAAAGAAACCGGCCTCTGTTTGCACATACATAAGGGAGAATACAATTTTTTGTTTTGAAACATCAAAATCTAAACGCATAGACATACTTTCTTGGCTCGATTAGTTAAGTCTTCAACATATCATCGAACCAAGAGACTATTCTGCAGTTTCAAACCTTACCCAAAACTTGTGGGAAAAATACTATATTATCTTAAAAAATAAATTCGCACTAGCCCCTACAGATGAGAGCATCAAAAATTTTCTTTAGAAACGTAAGAAATTTTCATGTTCATTTAAATTCCAAGACAAATAAATAAAAATAAAAATAAGCGCCCTAAAAATTACGCCCCCCTTTGGAAAAATTAGGCCCCTCAAATTCACTCGAAAAATTTAGTCTCTTCATACTTCTTCTCGAAAAGATCTAACTCCCTATGTTATAGTATAATATTTCCATTCTAACACTAAGTCGATTCTAAAAAAAAAAAAAAAAAAAAAAAGCCCTCTTAAAAAATAAACCAATCGAAAAATTTAGCCTCTTCAATCTTCATACTTCTTCTCTAAAAGATCTAATTCACTATGTTATAGTATAATATTTCCATTCTAACACTAAATCAATTCGAAAAAAATTAAGCCCCCTCAAAAATTTATCCCCCTCCTACTATAGGATGATCAGATAAACCTCCCTTTACACCCACAGGTGGATTCCACCCTCCTCCTTCATCTGCAAGTTGGATTACTCCCTCCTCCTCAATCCTCCCAATCCACAATCCACCTGCTGCCTGCTAACTGTCCTTTTGCCCCTACTATTAGGGTAATTTATTATTAGGGTTTCTGGATGAATAATTGATAAATAGAATATGGCTGGATTAATATAATTCATTACTGAAATTTTCTTTGCATAATGAATGGCTTGAGTGTGGTCTAATTTTTTTGCTGCGGAGTAATAAACAATTTTGAAGTGTATTTTGGATCGAATTCATCAATTTCAGGTGGGGGTTAGGATTTTAAAACTTTAGTGTTTATTGGAAATCAATTATACATATTTGAAATTCGATTGTTATGAACATATTTCTTAAATGAAAAAGTGCTCCTTGAACTTTGAAATTTATCTGATTAAATTTTCTTTTTTACCAATTTTGATAAACACGTTTCTTTTTTTTTTTTTTTTTAATAAGTTAAAATAATTAAACACTAAGAGAATGGACAGCTAAGAATTTTACGTTGTAGGTGGCGCTTTTTCCCCAAAAATATCTTTATTAAAATTAATTTTCAGTTTTTTTTAGATATACGCGTTAAAATTTTACCTAAAACGGTCGGAAGAAGGCGGTGTTGAATTTACGTTGCAGTAGCCCAAAAAGGAAATCCATCGCGCCTGGATTTTGAAATTTAACAAACTAATTTTTTCCCTCTGATTTCAAAAAACACAGTAAATTTAATCTTTTCGAGTAACTTAAAAAAATTTAAATTCTAAGAGAAATTACAGTTATGAATTTTTCATTCCATGTGGGCGGGGGGCTTTTTCCTTTAAATCCACCATGGCAATTAATTGTTATTTTTTTTTAAAGTTTATGTGTTAAACAATTATCTCAAACGAGTTCAAGAGGCAGTGTTTAATTCTGGTGGCGGAGAAACAGCTCTTCTCGCTTCCAAATTTTGAAATTTAATAAACAAAATTTTATTTTTCCCATTTTAAAAGACATAGTACATTTATAATTTTCAAATAAGTTAAAATAATGTAACACTAAGAGGAAGATAACTTAGAAATTTTTCGTTGGGCAGGGTGGGGGTTACTTTTCTAAATCCGCTATGGAAATTATTTATTAGTTCTGTTTCTTTTGATGTTTATGTGTTAAAAACTAATCTCAATCGGGTGGTGCAAGACAGTCTTGAATTCAGGTGGCGGTAACACCCCTCCGCGCTAATTTTAAATTTTAATGAACGACATTTTCCATTTCTCCGTTTTTTAAAGGCATACTGCATTTTTTTTTTCTTTTTGAGTAACTTAAAATATTTAAGTACTGAGAAAAGGAAGAAGAAAAAACTTTCCTTTTAAGGTGTGTGTGTGTGTAGGGAGGGGGGGGGGGTCCGCCATCCTAGAAGTCTCTCATATAAGTTAAATCCCTTACAAAATTTAACCCCCATAGAAGATAATTTAAAAAAGTGGGTAAGTGTGATCGCAGATCGCAAAGAGTGTTTCGTTTAATATGTCTTTTAAAACACTTTATTCTTAAATAAATAAATTAAAATTGTTAATTTATAATTATTAAAATTTTACATAAATGGCAGCATCATTATTTTTTATTTTAAAATACTTTAAAAATATATTTAAGTTTGAAAAATTTCAACTTAAATCCACAGGATTTGAACCCACAACCCTCAGCATACGAACCCATCAACCTTACCAACTGGGCTATAACTTCAACGAATAAATTAGTTGAAATTAAGAGTATGTATGTCGAAGAAATGGTCGAATTCATAAAAACTCTAATAATATAAGGCTTTTTCAAAATTAAAATATTATCATTGTGACAGGGGGTATTCAGCTGTACGTAAAGAAAAAAAATATGTATTTTAAATAGTTTCCGAGTACGAGCCTGTGTCGGACGGACGGATATACTCAGAATCAAGACTATAAGAGTTTCGTGAGATGAACGAAACCCTAAAAATAGAAATTATTTTTACATCTTGCATTACGTTTTACATGTTGCAAAATTGCAATAGACAGTAAAACCTCCATAACGGACACTCCTGAATAGCAGACACCGCTTTTTAGCGGACACCTCTATTTTTCTATTCTCAACATCTATATAATTGTACATTTTTAGCTTTGTATACCGAACACCTCCGAATAGCAGAAAAATTCTGCACTTCCGAGGTGTCCGTTATTCAGAGGTTTTACTGCACAGACTTTTTTCATAAAAATGTACAATTTATGCAAATATATATGCATTTATTTTATGCAAAAAATGGGCACTGTGTTTGAAAACATAGAATATGCTTTTATTAGTATGCATACAAAATGCAGATAATTTGCACAGAAAGTGTATACTATTGAAATATTCAAAAATATTCACTTTTTATGCACAAATATGTACAATCCAACATTTTTTACAAAAAAGTGCAAATTCTTTCTAGCTGATTTATAATGGGTTTCTTTTGCTTTTTATATAGAAAATGAGAGGAAAAGAAGCTGCAAGGAAATGAAGAAATAAAAAGGAAATTCTGCATTAACAGCAGAAGCTGCTAGAAAAGAACATGAATTATATCTTCAGAAAAAAGCTAAAAGTCAAATCAAACCTGTAAAAGAAATGACCACAAGGAGACAAAGTTTGAAACGCAAATGATGGTGATAAAACACAAGAAACAAGCATCTGAAGACTTTTCACTAAGATGAAATGTTTTGAGAAAACAAAGTAGCAACTTTAAATATACGTCTTCGGTAGAATACTTTGAGCTAAACTCAGAGATTACTATAATTAGTTAGGCTCTTAGAGTCAGAAAGCGAGTAAGAATAGATAGAACATCAGATGTCAGAAGATTTAAAAAGCTTGATCAGCAACTTAAAATTGAAAAGAAGAAATCAGAAAAGTATAGAACAAAACATTATTAGCTTAGTAAACCAAATGTAGGAAAAATCAAACTTCTGAATGTCAAAAATTTATAAATAAAATGACAAGATAAAAGAAAAACTGTGAAGGAAGAATGTTTTAACTCGTAGAAAAGAAACATTACTTATTGAGAATTTTAAAAAGTCATTATTTTAATGTAGGGTAACTTGAGGTGAGATACCGTGTTGTACAAGATGCCGTAGCACGTAGTTTTCATATTCGCAGGCGATGTAGGGAAACGCTGCTAAGGAAGAGGGTTCCCTAGTGATACTTTAATTTCCATTTGCGTTCTTTAAAAAAAAATTAAGTGGTACTTTTTTATTGCTATTTCGTCGGAGCACTTCCGATAAGTGTCCAAAATCTTTGACATGACTTCTTTGTTTGCCTGTATAAGTCTTAGTATAGAGACCAGAGAAATAAATCTGATGTTTTTAGAGATATCTAGTACCTGGCCTTTCTGCAAAGCATAAATGGTGGCCGGTTACCGCTTCTTCACGTCACTGGGGGGCACCGGCGTCTTGTCCAATACTTTGGGGTGAGTCGACGAAAATTTATGGGGGTAAGATGCCGGTTGTTTTCCGTTGCAGTCAAATGCATTGGTTGTTTCTTCATTGTTTAAATTACTCTTGACTATTAACTAACTTGTCAATAATTTTAATCAGATAATTTAAATCAGTGTTTAAATCGTCATTTCAATCAACTGATTAAAAAAAATCATTGATTAAAATTATAAATTTTATAAATATTTAAAATGACAAAGAAATATTAAAATCTAAGGTGAACATAATTTGAAAGGTGTGCATATATATTCTGTCTTATAAATAAAGTTTATTGGCCTAATAAATAATTGTTTAATAATTATTAATTTTAATCATTGTTAAAAATTTATGTTAAATGCAGTTATAAATAATTTTAATAAATGCAAATATCGGTAGTATATAATATAGTTTTAGATAACGAAGGATTTTTGACACCTACGAGCTATGCTCGCCAACCTCCATCCAGACACCACAGACTCTAAAAACACGCTAATTTGATCTGCTTTGAAAATATTACAGAATATTAAATCGTGATTATACGACTAGTGGCGATCACCTGTATTCTGGTTTCCATTCATTTCCCTTTGGCTGAGGAATTTTAAGACAGAATCAATTGCTGTCGAGACAGCTAACTGCTACTTTCGTGATTGTTGAAATAAGATCAACCCAACAATTTAAAATTGGCTTGTCTAAAATGGCTAAGTAAACAATTTTATAAAGATGCTATAAGAAATTTATTTTAAATTCGACATTTTAAATGTATCGTTTTAAATATGATGTAATTTTCACCAAAGTTTTTTTTTTTTCTCTTTTTGATATTCAAATAAAAATAAATTTAAAGGCCTATAAAAGACAAACTAAATCAGTGTGACAATAGCATCTGCGAATTTCCAGGTATCTCAAGCCTTTCTAAAATGGAATTAGATAAGAAGTCAAAAGGTAGAAAGACATAATCTTCAACTGACGATGATGCGGATGATGATTAAATTCCCTCCCAAGATTCAGAAGACGAGGACTTTTTTTTAAGTGAATGAGAATGATTGTTCAGAGTGTCTGGCAGAGTACAATAAAACCTCAGGAAATTATGATGGGATCAAGTGCATTCACTAAAACTGTTGGTTATATAAAAGCCGCTCAAAGTTTCTAAACAAATGTGCAGTTTGTGGCAGACCTGGTATATTTCTAAAAAGAGCAAAGGGACATATGAAAAACATTAACAAAAAAGCTTGACTCTAAAGCGCTTTATCACAGTGGTTTTACCGTAATTAAACTTGTTATAATGCGCAAAAATAGGCAAACTTAAGAGCCCTAATTCTTTTAAATATTAAGTAGAACATAATATATTATATAAATATTACACAAACAAATATATTAACATAACATAAATAATTATATAATAAATAAATATTAGTTTGTTCTTTTATTAAATTGCCAACGTTTGCTACATTCATATTTTTGCAATTTCCTAATATTAAGTAAAGTAACAACTTTAGTATGTCTAAAATATTAAAGTTACTGTTATTCATCCCATTATGTTTTATACTGCTTCAAAAAAAGTACTTTTTATATTGAAACTCCTTAAGGCATCTTACCTCTAGATAGTTGGCCATTTTACCCATACCTATGGGTAAGATGCTGAAATGCAAGTGTTTACAAAAACAAAATTTTCGATGCTTTCTATAACATCTGTAAAATGAAATAAGTTTTTTAATCATACATAAGAGTCTAAACTTTAACAAGAAATCAATGAATAACAAATATAAATGACAGACGATTTTTAAAACAATTAAATCAAAAACTACGGCATCTTCACCCAATCTACCTATTATACATTTAAGAGAAATTGTTTATTAGTATAGAAGAATTAAATAAAGAAAGGTTTAATGAATAAAGACGTACTGACACATATATATTTCATTGAGAATATCAAATATAAATGCGGAGCAGAAGCTCAAGCTATTCTTTTTGGTAGAATGGGTATCACCATTGATACTGGTATAATCATTTTTGCAATGGAATACGGAAATTAAAAATTGAATCATTTTTCACCATCTCAAGAAATCGAAGATGATTCTCCAGTTTGGGCACATATTAAGTCAATTTTTATCAAAATTCGTAACAAAATACCACTGTTGAAAGCATTTAATTTCCTTATTGATAGTCCAATAACTCAGTATTGAAACAGAAAAATGTTTTATCGTCTATGAAATTTAATCAAGAGATTTATCCCAGCTCTACAGAAAATATTACAGAGAAAACATTATAGAATTATTCATAATACTTTCTGTACAGCTGGGACATGTCACGATTGTTTGTCGTGGAAAACAATGCCGATACTGATAAATTGTTTAAGGAATAATAATAAATTAGTAAAATGATTTTGTATTTATTAAAAGCAATAATATAGAATAATATACATGGATATATTAACTTTTCTATTACAAACTGTCATTACCATACTCATTATTTCATGATCATTGTTACTAATGTCATTACCATGCTTATGTCAATTCCACGTTCATTAAAATTTTTTAATTAGTAATTTTGTTTCTGCTGATGTTTGTGTGTTAATGTCTATGAGGTAAGGTAACTATTTTCAAAAAATTAAAACGTTCTGAGTATTTCTAAAAATTTGATTTTGCTATGCCAAAACGTGGACAGATTTTGAAAATGACCCACCTATCAACGTTTTTATTAAGGACACTTTGTTTTATATGAATACTTTTATCGCATGTAAAATTTATCATTCAGTTTGTTTCAATTAAAAAATTCAATCATTTATCCTTATTAAAATACTTTTTGTTGCTTATAGACCTATATTTATTTTTTATATCAACTAGGGCCGCGAATAACAAATTACGTTTCAATTCAGAGACCGCAAGCCCATATTTATATTATTACAAATTCTAATCTAGCCTTATTTTTTTTTAATCGTTTGTGAAACTTTTTTTTAAATGGAGCAAAACATCAGAAAGTACACTATAAAAAAGTACACAAGGAAAATCTTTTGTAATTGGCGATTTAGCGATCCGCCGTAGTTATCTGATTTTTATGAAGAAATAGAAATACATAGCTCCCAAACATTACACTTATTTGATTGTCAAAGTAACGTGTATTAAACCAGAAAATTTATTTAATAAAATGTGCCTTTCTTTAAGGCAAAAATATGATTCCATTTAAACAAACTTTTTGGTTCAAATTATGTTTATTGCCCTTGAAATAAAGCCTCAAATTTGGCAATTTGGTTCGACAATATGAAAAAAACTTGAAGAGAGAAACTTCTTCCTAACTGCTATTTCTCGCTTTTAAAACTTAATAAATGTTGAAATGTTTGTCACGTACAAATATATATTAAGCTAATTATAATGGGTTTGCTAGTTATGTAAAGTTGACATTAAAAATAGTGGAAACATATTTCCATTATCAAATATTTGGAGTATTGGATATTAAAAAACACAAGAATATGTTTCTGTAATATATTCAGTGCAATATTTTATCATAAAATTTATACTTTCTACTTTTATAAAATAAAATGTAGTTTTATATATTAAATCCTAAATTTTTTTGCTTATACAACATATATATATTTTCAATTAAAATTATTATAATATTTATTATTTTATTATAAAGAAAGATATGCATTTAAGACTGAATTAAGATTTAACTTAATGGTATTGAAGTTTTTTGCATCTGCATACAGGCGATCTACTTATGCAATACTACTTTCTATTAACTTAGATATTTCATCATATTTTGTTCTTCAGTCATGGTTATTACTTGATCTATAAAGTTACATTACACACTTTAGAAAATCTAACTAGGAAAGTAGTTAAACTTATTTTATACAAATATTTCTAAATATAAACTTTCGTGCCTAGAGAATGCTATTCTTTAGAAAAGCACTTAAAGTAAACTTTGAGCGGAAGAAATCGTTGCGAACATTTGCAATTTTCAGAATATTCTGAAATGGAATTTGACGTTCATTATGCCGTAAGACGCCTGTGTCTGAATAAGTAAACCTTGAAATTTTCTTAGCTAAAATAATACTTATTTTTAGTATAATGTTTCTTTTCAAGCTACCTATTCACTTTTATTTGCCATTCAATTTTCAACAACTAAGAAAAGTATATTTTGTTTTCATAGCATAAACTATGCTGTGTTTTTTGTAAATGCATGATATTTTTTATGACTTGGTACTGGTGAAAACAAAATTTTATTCAAAAGCTATCAAGTTTTTCTGTTCGATATGATAAGTTCAATGCTGGCATGCTTTATCACTGTTTACAAAAGTGAATCTCTTTTTATATAATATATCGAAAATGATTGGGTGCTTTTGCTTAATATATTTCATTTATCAGTTCCTTAAATAATCTATGAATTTATTCTCTATACATACAATCTTCGCCTTAAATATGCACGCAAGTAATGTATAAATATGACATAGGGGAGATGGGGAGACATGTGAACATGGGGCAGATGTGAACATCGCATTTTTTCAATAGTTATTATAAGTTTTTTATTTGAAAAAATTACTAATGATGATAGCACCTGTAGACATATGGTAAAAATTTTTTAAAGCTCTTTGACATTTTGTTTGTCCTCTGCAGCCAAAACACTGTTTTTAGATCTCAAAAGTAAAATCTTTATTCCAAGTTGATAAGCGAATAACTTTATTTATATTTATTCATTTATTTGAATTTGAGTGTTTTAACATATACTATGAATACTAATAAATATTTTTGATTAAGGTATTTTTCTTCTAAAATTGAGAAATATTAATGATTTAGCAATTTAACAGAAGCAGCAATGTGGGGAACTCGTGAACACACTAGTTGGGGCACATATAAACAGTACATAAGTGCCCAAATAGTCATTCTGTGATTCTGTTCATTTCAGATAACTTCATGAGAAATAATGTCAGATCCAATATGTATAATTTTCCTGAAATAGAAGACATTTCCGTCAAACAAAGTTGATTTTGTATTGAAACTTCCACAACCACATCTGTCAGCAAGTACATAAAGAGCAACAAGTTTGTTTACGTTCAATTGCAATTTAAATTAATGTAATGTTTTCTAAAATGCAATAAGCGTTATGTATTATTTTACTAAACGGTTTACAATAAGATTTTTTATGCATTGTTAATACAAAAGTATTATCTTGAACAACTTTGCAAATTTCTCTATTATATTTGTTCTACACTTGCAATGATGGCTTACTTCCATCTCTAAAACAGTTATGTAGATATCAGTAATATTTTAAAAAAGTAAAATTTTTAAACTGATAACTACCGTAAAATCCCGATTGTAAACCCCCCCCTCCTCTCTTTCAAAAGCAAAAGAAGTTAAGGGGGGGGGAGGTTATAGTCGAGATTTTTCTAAAATCATTAAAAACCCCTTGTTTATCTGTAATTTACAAGTAAATAAGACAAATACAGGAGTGAGAATCTTTCATATTTCGGCAAATTTCCGATAAATAGGACATGTAAATAGGGTATGTAAATGGCACCTCCCTAAAATTATCCCCAAACAAAAATCCCTAAGCGAAATTTAAAAGTTTTGATTCCTTTTTTAAAATTGCTTTTTTATTTTTTTATTTTGTTGCAACAATACTTAAAGAATCATCTAAGCCTCCCCCCCCCCCCAAAAAAAAAAAAAAAAATCTACTTATTTTCATTTTATAAACTTTTGTTTAAATATATCTCCCAGAAATTAGAGAAATATATATATATATATATATATATATATATATATATATATATATATTCTTTATGGTGAATTTAACAGGTAATATAACTAATGATTATGATGACAAATGAATAACAGAGTAAAAAGCATGTCACAGGATATTTTTTCCTTGTATTCACATGTACCCCACGTGTGTTCACAACTACCCCGCTGATGGGGCACATGTGAACAAATTTTTGATTTTATAAAACTATTAAAAAATGTAAGAAGAACTATACAGGGGATTAAAAAAAATTACCATGTGTAAAAGAAAGTTCTGTTTACTATATTGAGTAGTTTGTTTATAGAAATTAATCCAGTTATTAGAAAAAGCTATATTTATGCGAACTGTTTATATGTGTCCCCATCTCCCCTACCCATAATGCGAGAAGTTGTGGTCCATAAAACTGTTTTTAAGAAATTTACAGGACCTGGGAAAGTGACACGATTTCCATCCAACCAAAATGAAATATGAAGTGTTTTATATAGGTATTAGAAAAGTTTTTGGTTGGGTTGCAATTTTTAAAACTCCTGCTAGCCATTCAATTTAAATTACGATCCTTTAAATAAAAATGAAAACCAATTAAGAATAATACTCATAGCTTTCAAATTTGAATATTAAGGATCCTTCAAATGTTTTTAATATGTATGGAGTGTCCTTTCATGTAAAATATATTACACTTTAATTATACAATTTATAGATTAAATTACATCCATTTTATCAGCAGCCTATAAGATAAGGTCGCTAAATTTCCGCTTTGCTCTTAAATTCATTTTTAGTTTGCACTTAAATGCCATGCAGGATATCTCATTGTTTCAAGCATATTGGTAGCTATAACATTTGCATTTTTAGAAATTACTTTAATATTTTCTACAATGAAATAAGTTATATATATAGGGGCATGCAAGACAGTTATGCTTTTGTTTATAGATATGTAAGAGAATACATACACTACATAGCAATTAATCACCGGACTCTTTTGATTTTAGGCATTTTCTCGAATATATGAATATATACTTGACGGATTCTTCTAGAACGTCAGGATTATAAAGAACATGTTTGACGTCATATTAATCAACGTCGATTTGGTAAGGAGGACAATTAGAGGGGCCACACGAAAATCAAAGAAAAAGAATATTTATAATCACCCTGTCAATTAAAATGAACGGAAAGATCTTTCGTTGCAGAATGCAAATATGTGGTACTGTACAACATATTTATGGATTTGTGCAAAAATAGCATGGAGATATAGCGATTTTTTTAAAGTTCAAAAAATTCTTGCATGTTTTTAGCTTATATCATGCAGTGTTTTCAACCAAACTTTTGTAACGCCAGTTTCAGAAAAATTAGCAAAATGTAGTAGAAACAATATAGTGCAATTGGAATATAAACATATTAAATATTTTATGAAATATGAACAGCTGTATGAAATAGTTTTTCTCTGGGCATGCCCGAACGATAACATAGATATTTTTACATAATTTAATAGTTAACTCTATGGAACAACACATAAAAAAATCTAGTCAAATATTGTGAAAATTCAGAAAGATGTCGTCGATAGAGTGAGCTGATTTTTAGTTGCTCTCTAAAAACAGCTGAATGATAAAAGATTTTCGACAAATTGTCATTTTTTATTGACTGACTTTTAAAAAAAGTTAGTGTTTTGTGAATATCAACGAGTAGATTTGGAACCAATGCTTTAATTTTGATACTTCTATTTATATTGGAATTGGCTCGTTCTGGTATTTATCCAAGAATAACTAAAACATGAATAAAAAATTTAAATCAAGAAAAAATTAATTAAAATTGACAATTTTTGAAAATCCCTTATTATTCAGCTGCTTTTAGAGAACAACTAAAAATTAGCTCACCCTATCGCCGATATTTTTCTGAATTTTCACGATAGTTGACTGAATTTTTTTTATGAGTTACTCCATTGAGTTGACTATTAAAGCACGTATAAAAATCTTTGTTATCTTTCGCGCAAGCGCAGATAAAAATTATTTTATGCAACAGTTCACATTTCATAAAATATTTAATATATTTATATTCCAATTGCACTTTTTTTCTTCTACTACATTTTGCTAATTTTTCTGAAACTGGCGATAAGTTTGGTGGAAAACCCTGCGTGATATAAGCAAAAAAGATTTTTTTGAACTTAAAAAAAATCGCTATATCTCCGTGAATATGCGTGCTATTCTTACACAAATTAGTAAACATGTTGTACAGTATCCACAAATTTGTATTCTGCGGTGATAGAGCATTCCGTGCATTTTAATTTACAGAGTGATCCTGAATAATATTATTTTCCTTTGATTTTTTGTTGGCCTACTAATTATCCTCCTTATCAAATCAATGTTGGTAAATGTAAGGTCAAAGATATTCTTTATAATCCTGAATTTCCAGAAGAATCCGGCAAATATATTTTTAAATATTCGACAAAATGTCTAAAGTTGAAAGTGTCCGGTGATTAATGGCTATATACTGTACATACTTATGTAAAGGTGGTAGAAATTCCATTGTCTACTATGTTCAGTGAAACATAAACACCCTTATAAAGTATTGAAGTTATTTTTTAAAGCATTTATTTGTATTTTTCCTGTATTAAAGCTGGATTCATTAATTATTGCGTTAAATAAAATTAAATACAAATGGCTGTGAAAAAAATAAAATAAGTATTCTGAAACAGTACATAAAAAATAAGCTATGGGATTTTTTTGACGATTTATAATAACTACATATATTGCGAAACAGCACCGAAAACTGGCGATATGAAGCAATTAAAATAATAAAACTTTGTAAAAAATCACTATAAAATTAAAACAAAACACAGGACGCGTTTCGAGCTAAAAACATAACAGCTCGTCATCAGCTAAGCATACACGTGTCCGAAAACGAACAAGTTCAAAATTGAACTGAAGATAAAGAATGTTGCGAAGAATGCGACAGATGGCGCTACCTGATAGAGGGATATGCAAAAGGGAAATGTGTTGAAAAAAGATAGAAGAGAAAATGAAATGGAAAAAATGGAAATAAAATAAAAAATAAAAATAAAAGAATTAAATTATAAATATAAATAAAATTAATAAATAAAGAACTATAAAAGAACAAGAAAAAAATCCAAATTATTATTATTATTTTTTTTTTTTTTTTTTTTTTTTTACAAAATAAAAAGAAAAGAAACAAGAGAAAAGGGAAAAGAATTACAAAATTAATTTCCACGCTGGAGATAGGAAAGGAGATGATGGGAGATCATTGACAAGATTAGCAGAATTTTTAGAAATAAAATATGCTTCATGAAAATCCAAGTGAGAGGGAGAGGCAGGGGAAGAAATAATTTTGGCCATGGAGAAATTGAAACAATGACTGGAAGACCAACAGTGAGAAGCAATCGAAGATTTAGAGATTTCTTGATTTGCAATATATCTCTGATGCTCGCCTAATCTGAATTTTAAAGCTCTCTTTGTTTGACCAATATAACCTAAATTGCAAGAGCAAGGAATGAAATAAACACCACACCGGTTCTCAGTAGGAACAGGATCTTTTAGAGAAGAGAATTTAATTTTATTCATAGGTTTGAAGATAACTTTAAAGTTAAAACGAGAAAGTATTTTAGCAATTTTGAAACACAGAAGAGAATAAAAGGGCAGAACTATTATAGAATTAAAATTAGGAGGATTATTTGAATCAGAAAAAGGACGATTAGGCTTATTAAATTTATACAAAGCTTTATCAATTAAAGAGGGATTATAACCACGAGCAAGGGCAAGAGATTTCAGATAATTAATTTCATTATTCAGAGCAGAAGAGTCAGAACAAATGCGTAACGCCCTAAAAACAAAAGTATAAAAGGACGCCACTTTTTGTTGAGGAGGATGATTTGAAAGGGCATGAGGAGGAAGGGAGACAGCGAAAGGTTTTCTATAAACGGAGGTAGAGAACCGATCTGGGAGTTTTGAAACCAAGACGTCAAGGAAAGGAAGAGAATTGTTCTCTTCGACTTCGTGAGTAAATTGAATACAAGGATCAACAGAATTAACAAGAGAAAGGAGATTAGAAAGATCAAGGTCAGATGGAATTAAAATGAAAGTGTCATCAACATACCTAAACCAGAAAGGAAATTTATATAAACTGAAGAGTTTTTCTTCAACAAAATGCATATAAATATCACATAAAAGAGGAGACAATGGATTACCCATGGCCAGACCCTCAGTTTGAGAATAGAAAGAACTGTTAAACTGAAAAGCAGTTTGCCTGACACAAATACTAACTAAATGCAGGATTTCATCAATCTCAATGGAAGAGTAATGAAATTCGCGCAACCTTCTTTCCAAACAATCAATTGCCCCTTGAACAGGCACGTTAGTGAAAAGGGATTTAACATCTAAGGAAACCATTATATAATTGCAAGGAGAAAGGCGTTTAATTTTATCAACAAAGTCAAAAGAGTTTTTCACGGTATGAATGTTAGTGGAAGATAAAGGAGCGAGTAACTTAGAAAGGAACTTGGCAAGTTTATAAGAAGCAGTACCAATATTGGAAACGATTGGGCGAAAGGAAAGAGTAGGTTTATGGACCTTAGGAAGAGCATAGAAACGAGCACAATTAGCGATAGTAGGGGTGACCAAACGTTTAGTGTTATCATTAAGAAAGACAGAATTTTTAATGACATGCTTGATGTCAGATAAATGCTTAGTAGAAGGATCCTTTTTTAATTTGGAATATGGACCAGAGTTTAACATAGATTCAACGTGGGAAATATAATCAGATTTATTGAGAAGAACTGTTTGACCGCCTTTATCAGCCTTAGTAATAAGAAGGTTAGGAACGGAATTAAGTTCACTGAGAGCAGATTTCTGGGAAGAAGAAAGATTAGACTTATTAAAAGATTTATTAGAAGAAATGACATTAGCCAAAAGGTAGCGAAAAGAATCAAGTTGACCAGAAGAAATTTTACTGTTTTTGAAAGAATGTTCAATGGGAGCAATTAAGTTCGGGATAGAAGGCTTAGAAATGCACGAAAAATTCAAGCCAAGTGAGAGAACATCACGCTGAGAATCAGAAGAGAGTGAGAAGACAAATTGACAACATAATTTTGCTCAAGAGGCGAAATACTAGGAGCAGAAGAATTAGAAGTCAGAAGAGAAGAAAACTTTTTATCCAAAATAGCATTGTGACACCTAGATTTGAAATCGACGTAAGCAAAAATCCGTTTCTCAAGGAAAGGGAAATAAATTACAGTTTTACTTAACTGTAAATGCAAAGAATATAATTCATATTCGATGCAAGAAAGAGAGTAACGAACATCTTGAATGATGGCTCTAAGAATAGCAAACTTACTCCTAGTTAAGGCATTTTGAACACGAATGGAAGAAGGAAGCTTGAAAATAATATTAATGAACTTAGGAATAACCCTTGAACGTTTACACCTTAAAAGAAAATTAAGCCTATTCAAACACCTGGCGCGCTTCAAACGAAGGTGCTTGAAACGATTAATAAGTAAAGAACCCATAACAAGAAAGAAGGAAAACAGGACCAGAAAATGAATAAAAAGATAATAAATAAATAAGTAAATAAATAGAAGAAAACAAAATAATAAAACTAAAATGAAATAAAAATAAAACTAAAAACTGGGAAGAAAGAAAAGCAAATACCTTGAACACGTGCAAAGCAATAACACGGTGCAGCACCCAAATAGTTGAATACAGCGAAACAGCACCGAAAACTGGCGATATGAAGCAATTAAAATAATAAAACTTTGTAAGTGATATTTATATGCATTTTGTTGAAGAAAAACTCTTCAGTTTATATAAATTTCCTTTCTGGTTTAGGTATGTTGATGACACTTTCATTTTAATTCCATCTGACCTTGATCTTTCTAATCTCCTTTCTCTTGTTAATTCTGTTGATCCTTGTATTCAATTTACTCTCGAAGTCGAAGAGAACAATTCTCTTCCTTTCCTTGACGTCTTGGTTTCAAAACTCCCAGATCGGTTCTCTACCTCCGTTTATAGAAAACCTTTCGCTGTCTCCCTTCCTCCTCATGCCCTTTCAAATCATCCTCCTCAACAAAAAGTGGCGTCCTTTTATACTTTTGTTTTTAGGGCGTTACGCATTTGTTCTGACTCTTCTGCTCTGAATAATGAAATTAATTATCTGAAATCTCTTGCCCTTGCTCGTGGTTATAATCCCTCTTTAATTGATAAAGCTTTGTATAAATTTAATAAGCCTAATCGTCCTTTTTCTGATTCAAATAATCCTCCTAATTTTAATTCTATAATAGTTCTGCCCTTTTATTCTCTTCTGTGTTTCAAAATTACTAAAATACTTTCTCGTTTTAACTTTAAAGTTATCTTCAAACCTATGAATAAAATTAAATTCTCTTCTCTAAAAGATCCTGTTCCTACTGAGAACCGGTGTGGTGTTTATTTCATTCCTTGCTCTTGCAATTTAGGTTATATTGGTCAAACAAAGAGAGCTTTAAAATTCAGATTAGGCGAGCATCAGAGATATATTGCAAATCAAGAAATCTCTAAATCTTCGATTGCTTCTCACTGTTGGTCTTCCAGTCATTGTTTCAATTTCTCCATGGCCAAAATTATTTCTTCCCCTGCCTCTCCCTCTCACTTGGATTTTCATGAAGCATATTTTATTTCTAAAAATTCTGCTAATCTTGTCAATGATCTCCCATCATCTCCTTTCCTATCTCCAGCGTGGAAATTAATTTTGTAATTCTTTTCCCTTTTCTCTTGTTTCTTTTCTTTTTATTTTGTAAAAAAAAAAAAAAAGTAATAATAATAATAATAATTTGGATTTTTTTCTTGTTCTTTTATAGTTCTTTATTTATTATTTTTATTTATATTTATAATTTACTTCTTTTATTTTTATTTTTTCTTTTATTTCCATTTTTTCTATTTCATTTTCTCTTCTATCTTTTTTCAACACATTTCCCTTTTGCATATCCCTCTATCAGGTAGCGCCATCTGTCGCATTCTTCGCAACATTCTTTATCTTCAGTTCAATTTTGAACTTGTTCGTTTTCGGACACGTGTATGCTTAGCTGATGACGAGCTGTTATGTTTTTAGCTCGAAACGCGTCCTGTGTTTTGTTTTAATTTTATGGTGATTTTTTACAAAGTTTTATTATTTTAATTACATATATTGTTACTGAAAGATAAACATATTGTTAAATTCAAAATATTTTTATATGCGCTGTTTTTAAAACACAAGAACATGCTGAAGGATTAAAAACTCATTCAATTGATGAATATTTAAAAGATAAAAACCCGAGAGTAATCACACATAGAAAACAAGTAATAGAAAATTATTTATTAAAACAGTCCAGTTCAAATAGAAGAAATACGAGTATCGTGCATTGTCTAAAAAAAATCCGTGAATTTGACTGCATTTTCCAATTAACTATATTACGCTCATTCGCAAAAATTTCAGCTTTTATTTGTCCCTTTCCCTCAATACAAAGACATTTCGCCAATCTAACTTAGAAATTACCTGAAATCTTTTAGTCTAAGCTGCATTTTCGTAAAATAACAGGGTTGTTCTATCAAATATGCTAAAACCAACTTTTCCTTTTATAAACGGAATTTATGAAATTTCTTTTTCCCTGAAATTATAGAAATTTCGCGAATTTAAAATTAAAATTGCCTGAATTTCTTCCGTGCAAAGAAGAAATTTGCTGAAATAATAATAAAAAACCACCTTTAAATCAAGGGGGTATTTCGGAAACTTGCTCCACTACATTTTACGACTATTTATTTATTTATTTTTTTATTTATTTATTTTTATTTATTTATTTATTTATTTATTTTTTGTAGTTCCTCATCCTCACTAAAAATCAGTAATAAATAAGTTATTATTTTTTTCGTCGAAATAATAAATTTTCTCCAAATATACTTAATACTCTGTTATTCATAAAGAATATTATTAAAAATAAATCGAAGGATTAAAAAATTTAAAAAATGGGTTGCTTTCAGATAATATATACATTCTTTATTCTAAAACTATTTCAGTGTTATGATAAATATCTCATATTTAATTGCGATGTTTCCAGACACACCTAACTGGAGAAGTCCCACCCAACGTGGAAGTTAAATAGGGTGTCTCTATAGGCATAAGGGGCACATTATTTAGTTGGGAAAAAAGAATAGTTTATTATGCATAGCTATATGACCAAAAAGGAGAGGGAACATGATTATCCAGTACAATATTTACGCTCTAAAAAGACCTGTAAATTGACCTGCATTTTTCCATTAATACACAAAAATTTCCGCTTTGATTTGCCCATTTTCTGTCAAAACATGGAGAAAGGAAAACTTTAAAGAATATGGGAAAAGGTTACATACCATATGCTTTTCTGGGTTATTATCTTCCTGTATACGAATTAACAAAGGCATTAATTCACCCGCTTTGATACCGAGTCGGCCAAACAATCAAACTCTTTCGAATTTACAACGTAAATTCGTTTATGACTTCGTTCACGTTAGATATAAAGAATTCCACATGACTATAATATAGTGAAACATAAATTTTATAAGCTACAAATGAAACACAAATTTTACCCTTTTTACAAATGTTCGATGTGGCTGTCTTTCATTACTCTGCAAATTTCCCACAGGTAACTCAGCCTTATCTTTGCGAGCAAGTTTACGTCAAATAAACCAAGTGCAGTAATGATTTGCGATTTCACATCAAGGTGTCGGAAGCACCGGATTGCAAACCTCATCTTGAACAAAATCCCATACACAGAAATCTATGGGGTGAAAGGCCTGTTAGTTTTGTTTGCTATGAAATAACACGCGACCTATCCAAACTGAGACTGAAGAATTAAAGAAGAAATAATCTGAAACAACTAATGTAATCTATCCAAAAATATACAATACTACGAATATCACATTTAAATTGTCCCCTCTAAGTCATGTTTCGCAAGTTATTCAGTTACGAAACTGTCCAACAAGTTTGTGTCCAACTTTTATAATAAATTCAACTGCAATCGTACAATTGTATACTACAATTGAGGACGCGAGTTTCAAAACTCGCCTTATTCAGAAAATCAAAATGTTGGAAATCGCGAAAAAAAACCTCTGACTGCGTCCGTTGGTTTTCATTGTAACAGTGATGGAACAGTGTAGCACCAGAGAATCAATTGACACCGCTAAATTTTAATAGTATTCTTCGTCTTATTTCAGGACAGGATTTCTGATATTGTTTTCAAGGCAAAGAATACTATTAAAATTTAGTGGTGACAATCGGTCAACTGCTGCGCCACTATTCCATCAGTGTTGTAAACCAAAATTTTATAGTGCCAGAAATACACGATAAAACAAGATCTTTTGAAGATTGTAGTGTTTTTTTCGATGTAGGTTCAGCAATAGAATAGATTGATAGCGAAAACTCGATTTTTAAAATTTTGGATAAGGACAGTTTTGAAACTCACCTGCTCAATTATAAACTAAGAGCGTCCTTTACATAATTTTTAATAAGTTATCACCTGTTTTTTAAAATAGAAATTTTTTATTTAGTTGCAAAAATGCTTTGATTAAATAAGTCGAAATTATAAATAGAAAATTGCTGGTGAGAATAATCAAGGATTTTGAACACTTTATGCGTCACGTATATAAGAACTTCATCGCGAAGTAGATCATTTTTTTCTGTTCCCTTTCTATAATAAGAGTGCCTGCTGCTTTTCCATTATCGGGACTCTTAAATTAAAGAAAAAACATTATCATGTAATTACAAAGTATACTATAACTTAAATAAAATCGCGCATTTTATGCAACAAATTAATACAATGCTCTTGGATTAATTTGTTTTTAAAAAATCTCAATTCAATTAAGATACATTTAAATTTAGGAATCGTCCATAAACTGCAATATATTACTACAGTTCTATGGTATAAACCGTGTAGTATATACTGCAGTATAGTTATTCTGTGATTTTTTGCAAAAACGCTTATGGAAAATATTGGCTTAATATAAATTAAAAGATTTCACTTATTTTCCATGTTCAGCTTTCATCATAAATCCAGTGCTATGTTTCAAATGATTAGAAACAATAGCTTCGGTACATAAAGATACAGCTGTATAAGCTAGTCGGTATTCTCAGTTATTCGAAGTTTCAATTTTAAGTTAACTATTTTTAAGTATTTCCTACATCATAGATTTATTTAGTTGAAATATGATCCATAACACTTATCTAAATTTGGTGATATAAATAACGCAAGAAAGTGTAGAAAAGTTTTGAGAGTGTGATTTTAGTTAAGAATTGGGAAATTTTGACCACATTGCTACGGAGCGATGCCTTGAGGGAATGCTTTTGAAGGTAAAGTGACACGATTTATCGTTCTCGTACTCTGTAAACCCTGTAATCCTTGCACAGTCACCCCACAGGTGACAAAACTGGTGTTTAATTTGCGAATATCGGCACAAGCTCCTCATTTTGTGGCGAGCAGTCTAACTGCTTGGTTTAGTGGGCCCTAGAACATTTTTGAAGTTTCCAGAAAAAGGCCATGAGAGTATTATAACGAATCACGTGACACATTTAAAAGTATTTCAAATGAAAATCAAATTTCGAAGTAATTGCTAAAAGGCGCAAAGGCCAACATAGTGAAAAAGATTCCAAGCCGGGACACGAACCCGGGCCATCAGTATAGTGCACTGACGTTCTACCGACTAAACCACTTGGAACGATTACTTCGAAATTTGATTTTCATTTGAAATATTGTATCCAAGGCGAATGTTTCTCTCTGGAATAATTTCCATGTATTAACACATTTAAAAGGTTTATTTTTTCTGGATTTATAATAATCAGTGATTCTTCTTTTTTTTTAACTTGATATCTTTTTTAATAGAAACATTTTAACGTATCTAATGCATTCAGCTTTAGCCTAATGAAAATAGGAATAAATATATTTAAATAACCTTTCACCCCAAAAGTTCGAAAAACGATATATATATATATATATATATTTATGGGCTGAATATTTTCGTACGGATTTTTCGAGAAGACAGTTTCTTCAGTTCTGTACAGTAATGATTTTTGTAGAAACTATCTATAGATGCTTTGACGCCCGTCTTAACTTATACAGTCAATTCAATTTTTAGGTTAAATTTCGTAAGAAACACTACGTATTACATTCACCCTATGTTGGAATTTCTGAAAACATCTTGGAGACCTACGCTGAACATGACCCCTAGAACCAAAACCAACCCTAGTTCAAAACTTTATCTTTCTATCTATGTATATATCACTTTTTTATGGACACGATAACTTCCATAATTCTGCACACATCTCTTCCAAACTGATACATAAAATCAAGGGGCAGAAAATCTCGGTCAAGTTCTTTAATGGGCAAAATCGGACGAAGGGGGTGGAAAATGGGGAGGTTTTTGTGAAAACAGATAAAACCCCATAACTTCTTAATTATGATACATATCGTATCAGTTTAAAGTTATTTTCTGGGAAAAGGGCCGAAAATTTATGTATGACAGATTTTTTTTATATCATTGAAAATGGCCTGAAGGGGAGAAAAAAATAGGGTTTTAAGAAGAAAAAAATTCATAACTTCGTCAATATATGAAATCCAATTAAATTTATTATAAATCTTCTTAATATTATCTGGAGCTTTAAATTGAGAAGTTTTTGTTAGGACCAACTCTTACAGCAAGGGAAAAAAATTAAAAACGAAAAAAAGAGGGGTTAAATAAGAAAAATATTCACAACTTCGTCAATTCACAAGATATGAAATCCGCTTAAATTTATTATAAAACTTCTTAATATTATCTACAAATTTTATATTGACAAGTTTTTGATAGGACCAAGTCTTATTGCAAATAAATAAATAAATAAATAAATAAAATTAAAATTAAAATTAAAAAGAGAGGGAGGGGGGATTAGAAGAAAAAAAACACATTGGCATGATTCTGATAAAGCCAACTGTTACAGAAAATTGAAATTCAAATCTCGTCAAAAGCGATCAGATAAAATTGTTTAACTGGGTTTATCTCTTATTTTAATTTAGAATTTGTTGATGAAATTGGTACTTAACTTAGAAATCTTCCTGTGCCTGTAGGCCGATCAGGCACATTTTGGCGAAGTTTCGTAAAGATCCGATAATTAAAAATATGCGAAAATGGCTTTTAACTATATCGATTTCCCTT
Organism: Maratus speciosus; assembly: GCA_963932465.1. Lineage (NCBI taxonomy): Eukaryota > Metazoa > Arthropoda > Arachnida > Araneae > Salticidae > Maratus > Maratus speciosus. Next base: position 3,517,139 of record OZ010787.1, read on the forward strand.
TACATGATTCAGAGTTGCAATTTTTAAATACATTTTTCAATGTTTTTTTTTTTTTCAACGTATAAGCATATGCTAAAACTTCTACATATATTTGTCAATCGACTCGAATTTTTTAATTGGCGAAACGTGTGGTGTGTTTCATAAAATTAAGTTTCGGATTTTCAGTAATATAAACAGCTTATTTTTTAAGTACAAAATGTTAAGCAAATAGTTATTTTCACTATATTTTTATATATGGTATAATATTTTACTTATTTTTTTTTTTTTCGTAAACTAATTAACTTTTTGGAAATCGGGTCCTTACCGTTATAGAAATGACTGTCACTTATAATAATTATAATAATAATAAAAATCCCTGCTGGCTCGGCCTACAGGAGGAGGTAGATTTCGAAGTCAAGTACTAATTTAACCAACTAAAACTAAATCAATATCAGAGAAAAACCTAGTTTAACAATTTTATCTGGCCGCTTTGGACGAGTTTTTAATTTCATTTTTCTGTAAGAACTGGTTTTATCAGAATCATATTAATACGATAATTTTTTTTAAACCCCTATTTTTGTTTAATTTGATTTTGCTGTATGAGTTAGTCCTATCAAAAACTTGCCAGTGTAAAAGTTGTAGATAATATTAAGAAGATTTATAATAAATTTAAAAAATCTAATATCTTGTGAATTGACGAAGATATGAATTTTTTTCTTCTTCAACCTCCCCTTTTGTTTCGTTTTTAATTTTTTTTTCGGTAAGAGTTGGTCCTATCAAAAACTTGTCAATATAAAAGTTGTACATTATATTAATAAGATTTACAATAAGTTTAAATGAATTTGATATCTTGAGAATTGATGAAGTTATGATTTTTTTCTCCTTAAAACCGTATTTTTTTTTGCCCCTTGAGCACATTTTTTAAATTTTATCAAAAATCTGTGATACATAAATTTATGGTCCTTTTACTAGAAGTAACAATAACTTGAAACTGATTTGATATGTATTATAATTAAGAAGCTATGGGGTTTTTTTTTTCGGTTTTCACGACCTCCCTCCCTATTTCTACTCCCATGGTCCGATTTTGCCCATTAACGAACTTGACCGAGATTTTCTGCCTCTTGATTTTATATATCAGTTTGGAAGAGATTAGTGCAGAATTATGAAAGATAGACAGATAGGTCTGTGTATACAGTGTGATTCATAAATATCGAAACAATAGGCTATTTCTTTAAATATTGCCTCTAGACACATAATTCTAATTTCAAAGTTTCATAAAAAAGGTGCAAAATTTAATGACATAAGTTGCAACTCCATGAGGGGTGTATTTGAGGAAATACAAAAGCTAAATTTTTATAGAGCCCCAGTAGAATAAAATTCCCAGTTAGGAAATTGTTCCTTATCCATTCCTGAATTAAACGCAAAAAAATATCATCTCGATATCTTCAAAATTCGTAGAGATATTAAAACCGAAAATTCGTGATTTACACCATTTATCCATGCCTCTTAGCGATGGTATTATGAAATAATTAGATAAGAACAAGAAAGAAAAATCGTGCACCAGGCATATATTATGAAACACTTTCCAACACTAACAGGATATCATGAAATTTCATAATTTTCTAGGATGAAATGAGATATATAAATACGAAACTTCAAAAACACATAACGCAGTAAAAATGCATTTAAGCCATTGATGCTTATATCCGGTAAGGTGTGCAAATTCTGTCGTGTAGCCCGAGTATGCGATCTATAGAATTTATACACACCACCCAAAATTATCAAAATTCTATCAACAGGAAAACGTACTTCCAACAATTAACGATCTTAGTCAGTACTTTAACCAAATTCTTTTGTGCGTCTCTCTAAATGAACGATAAACGCTATGCACTGTATAATCTATAAAAATCATGAAGTGGACTTCAATGATTTCGTTATGTTAGAATCATCATAACATCATCAAATTGCACCGCAAACGATTTTTCCCATATAGACCGGGAACCGGCAGCACAGAGAATCACCTCATCAAGTTCACGGATGAAATTTTAGGATTAGTTAAATCTTGATTTGCATATTAAAACGCAATCGGCCTACCAAGTCATATCTTGGTGGAAAATACTTGAAAGCACTATTTTAGCGACTGACTCGTAGTGTTTTCCTGCAACAAAAAGTATGAAAACATGGAGGACTGGGAGCAGGAAAACACAATGGTAAACCTACGAGTCAGCCGCTAAAATCAGGTTTTCTGGTGTTTTCAACAAGATATGACTTGGCAGACCGATTACGTTTTAATATGTGAATAAAGATTTAACTAACTCTAGAATTTCATCCGTGAACTCGATGAGGTGATTGTCTATGCTGCCGGCTGCCGGTCTAATAGATAGTTGTGTATTGGAGAAACTTTGAGCGTTCCAGTAAACGAACTAAAAATGTTACTTATTCTATGCACCGGAGAAAGCATGTTGTAGTCAAATTCAATGATGTATATCATTATGTTAGAATCATCATAACACCATCAAATTGCACCGCAAACGATTTTTCCCATATAGACCGGGAGCCGGCAGCACACACAATCACCTCATCGAGTTCAAGGATGAAATTTTAGGATTAGTTAAATCTTGATTCGCATATTAACACGCAATCTGTCTGCCAAGTCATATCTTGGTGGAAAACACATGAAAGCCCTGATTTTAGCGGCTGACTCGTAGGTTTACCATTGTGTTTTCCTGCAAAAAAAGGCATGAAAACATGGAGGACTGGGAGCAGGAAAACACAATGGTAAACCTACGAGTCAGCCGCGAAAATTGGGTTTTTAGGTGTTTTCCACCAAGATATGAGTTGGCAGACCGATTACGTTTTAATATGTGAATCAAGATTTAACTAATCCTGGATTTCATCCGTGAACTCGATTGGGTGATTGTCTGTGCCGCCGGCTCTCGGTCTAATATATAGTCGTGTATTGGAGAAATTTTGAGCGTTCCAGTAAACAAACTAAAAATGGTATTTATTCTATACACCAGAGAAAGCATGTTGTAGTCCATTCAATGATGTATATCAATATCATTATGTTTGAAATAGTTTAGCATCCATAAAATGCACCGAAAACGACTTTCCCCCATAGGCCGTCATGTAACGGAATTCTTTTGTGTGTTCCTGTAAACTATCCACTGATTTTTCAATACCGCGCATTCTATAGTAAACCTCAAAAACATATTTCATGGCAATCCAAGTATAATTACGAAAGTTAGAGCATGGACAGACAGACGGCAGACAGAAAAACCGAATTCATAAACACTTTTCAACTTCGTTGGAAAGTGCTAAATAAAAAAGAAAAGTGACAATTTAAACTGATGGCATTGAGCTCACAGGCTATTCATACTAATTGCATATTATACTCTTAATTGTGTCTATTATTCATAAAATAGAACTCACTCTTTTTGAGCAAAACGGTAAAAAATCAGGAAAGCGCTTTATCAGAATAAACCGGTATACCAAATTTGAAGTAAATCGGATAATTCTTCATGAAAAACACATTTATCTAAATTAAGGGAGAAAATGATCCCTGTTTCCCCTATATACTTAACCAATGAACCACCAAAACTAATCACGGAAACGCCTTATCAGAATAAACCGATATACTAAATTTGAAGCAAATCGGATGTTTCTATCAAGAGTTATTGTGTTACGTACATACATACATGCGTACATAGAGAACGCGAGGCACACTAGCTCTCTGGCTTTTATAGCCTGTGAGCTACAAACAGTTCAAAAGTTATCGAGTCTCATAAATATCATTTGCTCAAAAATTTCATTTTAAAGAATTTGTTACTTGTTAAAGAATTTGAAACTTGTTAGTAACATCTGCTAAATGATTAAGCGACTCTATCAATTAGCCATATTTTTGCATTCATAATGTTATTCCTTCTGCGGAACACACGCATGTATCCTGTTATTTTCAGTTAAAAATTTTGGTGTGTCATAGAATTCTTTAAAAAAAAAAAAAATTATAGTTTAACCAAAAAGATTCCGAAAGACTGTTTTAAGATAATTATCATTTTAAGCAGTTGGTATTGATTTATAATTGTGTATAGCGGATCTTATTGACAATCCATAATAATCATTTCCATATTTTACACGACATTTTAATTTATGTGAATTTTTAAGGAAGGTTAGTATGTACGAATATATACAAATATTATAAGTTCTAGGGGGAAAATTCGGTCTTCCCAGGAAACAGAACATGGGTGAAAACCATCATATATGTATATTGTTTCGGATGTCAGCATTCTTTTTTCTCTGCACATACTAAAGGCACAGCGATGACTGAGGTATTTTTTGAAAGGTTCTGCAAGCGGCTTTTCACGTTAGGGTGTCCCAAAAAAATTAAAGTCGTTTTATTTTTTCGCATACCCTCTCATTTTTTTTCCTTTTATGTCAAAACAATTGTAAGTAAAGTTTCATGTAATTTGAACCTCGGCAACCCGTGCCGACTTGCATCTAAATGTATCAGTCAGTACTTGTGTACTTAGCGAGCAAACGCTGATACATATCTGTAGCGGGGCACCCTTTAGCTGCAAAGGATAAAACAAAATAAAAAAAGCTGAAAACCCTTTAGCTGAAAAGGATAAAAAAAATAAAGAAAAGAAAAGAAAGGTTTTGGAATGCTTGTGACAATGTGCAACCTGTGACGAAACAGTGACAATGCGAAATCTGTGAAACGTGTCAGGACCAGTTTACACAGGACAGTGCACGTCTATGTGTCAAGTTCTTTTGTTAGTAAATGTCTGTATAGTTTTTAATCAGTGAGCAAAACATGACAGTGGAATTGTGTAATTCTTAAAAAGTGATATTTTTAATAGAGAAAATTAAACCTCAAATAACGGGTTCAAAAATTCCGTCTAATGGACAAGTTTCCGCAGTTCTGTTTTACAATATTCAAGAAGTGAATTTAACTGTTAATGAAAATGCAAATCTCGCTATTCGCGAAAGTATTACCGTTTGGGAAAAGGCACACATGTCTACAAAATCGTTTCCAAATTGTGTCAGGAAGCTTTTTAATATGTATCAAGTTTCTAGAGACTTACAAAATAAAATGCAAAGAAAGTACAAGACGTATTCAAGTGGCAACAATAAGAATTTGTAACTTAGACAATTTGTTGGACATTGCACACGCAGATGCATTTCGACTAATGAAAATAGAGGAAGATAGGATGTTCTTGCAGCGCTAAAAGAGCCGAACCGAGTCGAGCCGAGCCGGTCAGATAGGTAGAGTGGATAAAAAAATAGCCAAAAAAGAGGAAAGGGCCCGACTTCGAGTTGCCAAAGAAGGAAATTGGCGAATCAAATATGGTTCCGCTTCGACATCCTCGGCATCATACGAACCATTGCAAGAATATTCCTCTTCGAATTATAATGAAAATATGGATAAAGATTTCTCAACACTCATCGAAAGCTCAGAACCTGGGACAAGTAAATAAGTAATGTGGAAAAATTTTATTATTCCAAAGTTAATTGCTGCATTAGACAGGTGTCAATTAAGTATGCAAGATTCGGTGTTTATTATTGAAGCTACTATTGGGGACGAGCCTGCCGTTATGTAAGTCTTCAAAGAATCCGAACAGAAACACGGAAGAAATGTGCCGAAAACATAATAATTGAGTTCCAAAACAAGGTACCAGATATGGTGACCTTACATTGGGATGGCAAACTGTTGCCTGCTTTGAGTACTTGAAAATCGAAAGAAGAACGCTTGCTTATAGTTATTTTATATGGGATTAAAGAACACCTCATTGCTGCGTCGAGACTTTATAATTATACAGGCAAAGAACAGGTACAGGATATTTGGATGGCTATCTTAGATTGGAATCAGGAAAACAAAGTCCAAATTCTCTGTTGTGATACTATGACTTCGAATACAGGTCATTTTAATGGTATTTGTGCGCTCCTCGAACAAAATTTTGATAGGGAAATGCTTTTTTTTTTTTTGCTTGCTGCCATCATGTATACGAACTGATATTAAAGCCTGTGTTCGAAGTGAAAATTAAACAAGTGACAAAAAGCCTCGATATTCCACTCTTTAAAAAGCACAAAGAGAATTTGAGAAAATCTATCCCACTAAACAGTGGAATTGTTCCGAACCGTATCTGAGCTTGACAATTTGCTTGAATTTTACCGCTCTGAACTTTAAAATGTTATGGTCAGAGAGGATTACCGAGAGTTGATCGAACTTTCTATCACATTTTTAGGTGGAGATGCAGAAAAAAAATTAAATCAGACCTCTGGGTGCTATGTACCAAGCTAGAAGGATTGTCCGAGCGATTTACTCCCTAAAACTCTCGTTATTTAGTTCTCATCTGAAATTAAACACCAAGGATAAGAAAGCACTGCTAAACGTCTGCTTGTTTATCGTGACAATCTATGTTAAACATGGCTTCAATACTACATTTTGGCAGTTAAAGCACCCTACAAAGATTTGTACTTTTTGAAATAATTGAAAACCTACGAAAATGTGAATGAAAGTATCTAGGAAGCTGCTTTAAAGAAATGTCTCCAGCATATATGGTATTTGACTGATGAAATAGCAGTATTAGCACTTTTTGATGATGATGTGGACGAAGTAACAAAATTTAAAAGGGTGACAAATTTACATAGAGAAAATTTCGGGACCCATGAGAAAACATACATTCCATCGAAGGAAGAAAGTGGTTCATTGTATGGCGAGTTTCATATATTGATTTTGTAGTTGTTCATTTAGTTATTCATTTATATCACGCGATTGTTACCTGCTATTTTATTTATTTATTTATTTATTCACAGAAAAAAGCATCGATGGTTTCATATCTGTCAAAAGCCATTCATTGCTTTCTATACTCAAAATTGATGATACTTTTGAAGAGTCCCTCTTCATGGGAGAATAATGTTTCGTTTTCCGACGCGAAAAAAACGATATAAATGTTCAGAGCAATGAACAACACAGCTGAAAGAGCGGTAAAATTGATGCAGGACTTTCATGATTTAATAACGGTGGCGGAGGAACAAAAACAATTTTTGTCATGCTGCCTACAAGAACACATGAAGGTCTATCATGACTGTAAACAGCAAACATTGAAATGTAAATAAGTTCAGTAATGTCTCCGTTACTGTAATATGTTAATAAATATCTGCTTTAAATAAAATGGTGTCGTATGTACCAAAGAAACATACATTTTGCATTTTTTCCATAGTATTCCCCGTACAAGACTTCATGTTCAAGTTTGACCTAAAGTCGGCACGGGTTACCATTATCTGATTGCAGTAATACTTTTTATTTATGTTTCTCAGGTGAAATAGAAAAAAAAATAGAGAGTATGCGCATTTGATTTTGCAAAATAAAATTTTTACCTTGTATCCTGGGACACCCTATTTCACGTAGTATACTTATATATCGTTAACACATGTTGTTTGATAAAATGAATTACCGGTAATCAAAAATGAATAAAAAAAGTTATCAGTAAATAATCTCAAAGATTGCGCTGATAAAGCCTCGCACGGGTCTACTGCTCTCTTTTGTTTGTTGTTTAATCGACAACTCTAATAGATATTTTACATTTAAGATGTTTTTTAGAATGCCGAATACCAATACTGAAAATCATATCCATATGAAAAATAGCAATAATGCGTTCAAACAAAGTTTTGAAAGTTATTCAAAACGATATTTTCATAGTGGTCTCAAGTTAAGAGTTAATAGCCGAAGAAATCTCCAAAAATCGCTGTTTACAACCAATCTTTTTGATTCTGTTCATTTCAGTGGAACAAAAGGCGAAAATCGATGGCATGTCTTAAATTTGTATTTTATATATTTTTTATTCTTTTATTTATTGATTGCTGAATGTTTTAATTTCGTTATGGAATATAAGCTGCAATCAAATGACGAGATATTTATATTAATTTAAGTGTAAACGCATTTATCTTTCGTAGTCGCCTGCGTCTGATGGAGATAGATTTGGAAAAATTTCATACTTGAAAATTAATTTTAAAACAATTAAAAATCAGTAAATTGCAATGCAGTTTTTAAATAAATTGCGATATAGTTTTCAAAGAAATGGCATTTGAAAGTAATTTTTTTTCCCTATTCGATGGTGTAAAAATTGAAAATGAGTGGTATTTAGAAGTTTAAAAAATTGCAATAAACGTTAATAAAAAATAAATTAAATCGTCTGCTATTCCCACCGACAAAATGACGTTACGCACGAAAAAAATTGTCTTTTAAAATATAGATATATGTATCACCAATATGTACGCATTTAATCGGAAAAATCACTAATTCTTTCTTGGATGAACTTGAAAAAAATATTTTTCATCCATCACATAAACTTGCGAAAAGTTTCCGAACGATTACTCTCTTTTTATCTAAGATCAACATTCTTAAATCTTTTTTAACAGTGGCACACAGAAAAAAAAAAATCTGTAAAAATAAAACCTAAAAATAATAATTTTTGCAATTAATTCTTAAACAATTACATACACATTCCTAATTGATTATGTAAAAATAACCACAGAGAAGCAGCAAATAGGATTTTAAGCGCTTACTCAATTAACAACAGCCTTTTACCTCGTAATAAGATTTGTGCTCAAAAAAGGCAGTAAAAACAAGATAGACATGTATTTTGATTAATGCTGATAAGTCGTCAAATATCATGCAATAACAGAGTGAATAAATAATGAATCATTATATTGATAGGATTGTTAATTTAAACTTTCTCAAGATATAAATCTTTATGAAAACAATATAGATATACTTTTTTAAAGATTTGAATCCATAACTAAATAATACTATTATTGCACTTAATAAAGTATTAAAATACTATGTGTTATATATTAAAATTTATTTTATTCTTAATAGTTTTTATTAAATAACTAAACATGAAAATACTTGATACTTCATTATATAGAAAATAAATGAATATATATATATATATATATGTGTGTGTGTGTGTGTGTGTATATATATATATATATATATATATACAGGGTGATTCATAAAGATCGAAACAACAGGCTATTTCCTTAAATATTGCCCCTAAACGCATACTTACAATTGCAAAGTTTCATAAAAAACGGCGCAAGATTTAATCACATATGTTTCAAATTTATGGGGGGTGGGGGTGGGGGGGGTATTTTGAGAAAATACAAAAACTAAATTTTTATATGGCCCCCTAGAGTAAAATTTCCAATTAGGATTTTTTTCTTACCAATTCCAGAATTAAACACAAAAAATTCATCTCGATATCTGCAAAGCTTGCAGAGATATTAAAATCCAAAATTCGTGACTTAGGCCATTTACCCATGTATCTGAGTGACGAGTTATTGACTCATTTTGAATGCAGGATAAAAACCATCCACAAATTGTACGTTATTAAAAGTCGGTTTAAGACAGTGCCTCACATTTTGACATAAAATAGCAGCGTATAGATCTTACGTTAAACCTGCTTTCAAAATATGCTGGAAGTCTGCACGGCTCGAAATATCCAGGCCCGGTTCCGAGCCAACCCATAGAAGAAAAAAAAGTTTAGACCGGCCTGGAAAAACGTTAAAATCTTAACCCGAGCCCGGCCAGGCCTGACTAAATTTCTACAAAACATAGTTTCTTACATCGATATGGTTAAAATTATTTCGTATGGAGGAATTCTGGCCAAAAATGCTTATTATAGCTTTTCTTCCCAGTTAAAAATGAACTGCAGAAATTCTACAAAAAAACCGCAGTTGGAAAACTGCGGTGATTTGGCCGATTCCACTACAGATTTTTTGCGGTCAATAGAACTACAAAATTACCGCAGTTTACTAACTGCAGTAATTTAGCAGTTGTATTGACCACAAAAATTCTACAGAAAATTTATAGTTATATCAATATTAAAAATTCTGCAGAAATTTCGCAGTTTTATTGACCGCAAAAATTCTGTAGTGGAATCGGCCAAATCACCGCAGTTCTCCAACTGCAGTTTTTTTGTAGTATATCGACCTCAAAAATGTAGTATTTTTTAAATGAGTATGCACTTTGCCTCCCTGAGGAAAGTGCCCTCAGGGGGGCAAAGTAGTGCACGGTGCAGTGGAAGTATATAAAATGATTAAGCGGTCACAGGTTTGGGTGTCGGCAAAATGTAGGAAAGTGCCCTCCAAAGGGTGGGGGGGGGGGAAGTAGTGGATGGAGCACCAGAAATGCATAAAATGATTAAGCGGTCACAGGCCTTACCAACGATATGTCACATGATGGGTGTCGCAAAAATTTAGGAAAGTGACCCCGAGGGGGGCAAAGTAGTGGGCGGAGTACCGGAAGAGCATAAAATGATTAAGCAGCCAAGGGCCTTTCGAACGATATGTCACATGATAGGTGTCGGGAAAATTTAGTAAAGTACACCCCTGGGGGGGGGCAAAGTGGGGGGTGGGGGAGGAGTACCGGAAGTGCATAAAATGATTAAGCGGTTACAGGCCATTCCAACGATATGTCACATGATTAGTGTCAGAAAATTTTAGGAAAGTGCCCCCCTAGGGGGGCAAAGCAGCGGGCAGAGTACCGAAAGTACATAAAATGATTAAGCAGCCAAAGGCCTTTCCAACGATATGTTACATGACAGGTGTCGGGAAAATTTAGTAAAGTGCCCCCATGGGGGGCAAAGTGGTGGGTGTGGTACCGAAGTGCATAAAATGATTAAGCAGTCACAGGTCTTTCCAACGATATGTTACATGACGGGTATCTGCAAAATTTAGTAAAGTGCCCCCCCTGGGGGGCAAAGTGGTGGGCGGGGTACTGGAAGTGCATAAAATGATTAAGCGGTCACAGGCCTTTCCAACGATATGTCACACGACGGGTGTCGGAAAAATTTAGGAAAGTGCCCCCCATGGGGGCAAAGAAGTGGGCGGAGTACCGGAAGTGCATAAAATGATTAAGCAGCCAAGGGCCTTTCGAACGATATGTCACATGACGGGTGTCGGGAAAATTTAGTAAAGTACACCCCTGGGGGAGCAAAGTGGGGGGTGGGGGAGGAGTACCGGAAGTGCATAAAATGATTCAGCAGTTACAGGCCATTCCAACGATATGTCACATGACAGGTGTTAGCAAAATTTAGGAAAGTACCCCCCAGGGGGGGGGGCAAAGTGGTGGGCAGAGCACCAGAAGTGCATAAAATGATTAAGCAGTCACAGGCCTTTTCAATGATATGTCACATGAGGGGCTATGGCAAAATTTAGAAAAATGCCCTCCCACGGGGGAGGGGCAGGTGGGGAGAGGGACACGAAGGTGCTAATACAAATAAGCAGCCACACACCTTTCCAAAGATATGTCACATGATGCATGTCGGCAAAATTTAGAAAAGTACCCCCCCCCCTGGTGTGAATGTAAAGGGAGGGTCATCGTAGGTACATAACATGAATAAGTGGTAAGAAATTTGCATATTACACAATCTTTCGAGGAAATACACATATTTCGCACGACCTTTTGAAGAAATTCACTTATTTTACACGATCCTTTGGCAAAAATCGCAGTTTTCTACGACCTTTCAAAGAAATTTGCATATTACACAATCTTTCGAAGAAATTTGCATATTTTGCATGATCTTTCGAAGAAATTTGCATATTTCACACGATCATTTGACGAAATACACTGTTTTCGCGATCATTTGACAAAAATCACATTTTTTCGCGATTCTTTGACAAAATTAGTGTTTTTTCCGTGACCTTTCAAAGAAATTTGCATATTACATGGTCTTTCGACAAAATTCGCATATTTTACACAATCCTTAGGCAAAAATCACATTTTTTCGCAAGATCCTTTGAAGAAATTCGCATATTTTCCACGATCTTTCAATGACATTTGCATTTTTTCTGCGATCATTTGACAAAAATAATATTTTTTTGCGATTCTCTGGCAAAATTCGCGTTTTTTCCTCAACTTTTAAACGTAATTTGCATATTACAGTATCTTTCGACAAAATTTGCATATTTCGCACGATCTTTCAAAGAAACTTTCATATTTCGCACGATCTTTCGAAGAAATTCACATATTTTACACGATCATTTGACGAAATATGCATTTTTTTCGCAATCATTTGACAAAAATCACATTTTTTCGCGATTCTTTGACAAAATTCTTGTTTTTTGCGTGACCTTTCAAAGAAATTTGCATATTACATGGTCTTTCGACAAAATTCGCATATTTTACACAATCCTTTGGCAAAAATCACATTTTTTCGCAAGATCCTTTGAAGAAATTTGCATATTTTCCACGATCTTTCAACGACATTTGCATTTTTTCTGCGATCATTTGACAAAAATCATTTTTTTTGTGATTCTCTGGCAAAATTCGCGTTTTTTCCACAACCTTTCAACGAAATTTGCATATTACACTATCTTTCGACAAAATTTGCATATTTTGCACGATCTTTCAAAGAAACTTTCATATTTCGCACGATCTTTCGAAGAAATTCACATATTTTACACGATCATTTGACGAAATATGCATTTTTTTCGCAATCATTTGACAAAAATCACATTTTTTCGCGATTCTTTGACAAAATTCTTGTTTTTTCTGTGACCTTTCAAAGAAATTCGCATATTACATGGTCTTTTGACAAAATTCGCATATTTTACACGATCCTTTGGCGAAAATCACATTTCTTTTGCAAGATCCTTCGAAGAAATTTGCATGTTTTCCACGATCTTTTAACGACATTTGCATTTTTTCTGCGATCATTTGACAAAAATCATATTTTTTTGTGATTCTTTGGCGAAATTCACGTTTTTTCCACGACCTCTCAAAGAAATTTGCATATTACCCGATCTTTCGACAAAATTTGCATATTTCGCACGATCTTTCGAAGAAATTCACATATTTTACACTATTATTTAACGAAATACGCATTTTTTCGCGATCCTTTGACAAAATTCTTGTTTTTTCTGTGACCTTTCAACGAAATTCGCATATTACATGGTCTTTCGACAAAATTCGCATATTTTACACGATCCTTTGGCGAAAATCACATTTTTTTGCAAGATCCTTCGAAGAAATTCGCATGTTTTCCACGATCTTTTAACGACATTTGCATTTTTTCTGCGATCATTTGACAAAAATCATATTTTTTTGTGATTCTTTGGCGAAATTCACGTTTTTCCCACGACCCTTCGAAGAAATTCGCATATTACACGATCTTTTGATGAAATTCGAGCATTTTGCACGACCTTTTGAATAAACTTGCATATTTTACACGATCTATTGGCAAAAATCATGTTTTTTTTGCAATTCTTTGATGGAAATCGTGTCTTTTTCGTGATCCTTTAATGAAAATCTCATTTTTCCGGCAATCCTTTGACGAAAATTGCGTTTCCCAGCGATCCTTTGACGAAAATTGTGTTTCCCAGCGATCCTTTGACGAAAATTGCGTTTCCCAGCGATCCTTTGACGGGAGTCGCATTTTTTCCTGTAATCCTTTGACGAAAATCGCATATTTCCTACACTCCCACTACAACCCTTCCCTCATTAAAAATGTTAACAAATTTTAATGCATATTTGCATCGATCCCAGGAATAATAAAATTCAATGCTGAAAAAGCGGAATTCCGCGTTTCTGCAGTAAAGTAAAACGTCTGAAAACATCTTTCGATTACATAGTTTCTGAACACAAACACCTGCTAGTTTCATGCGTTTCCAAACAAAAATAATTTAAAACGTATGTCATAAAGTTGCCTCTTTGGATTTGAGAACACCCATAATGAAAAGCATTCACCATAACAAATGCACAGGGATAAATTCAGTCAGGAGATGCAGCGTTCCCACATCATATATATATATATATATATATATATATATATATATATATACATAGATATAATTCTAATAATGGATTATACTTAAATTGAAGGATGACATTTATAAAAATATTTTACTCAAATTTTTCCGATAGATTTCAGTACAATTAAAAAAAAAAAAAAAAAAAAAAAAAAACATAGAGCAAACATAAATACGTCAAATTTTTTAAATTGAACAGAACTGAAATTATCAATGCAAGTTTGAAAATATGAATTTCATAAAGTACGATAAATGTCACATATAATTTTTCTTTAAAAAAATCCCAAAACTTCCTTAAATAAAATTGCACATAACAAAACATTTTCAAAGAAAATTACGTCATAAGAACAGTTATTACTTTGTTCATTCTGACACTATTTTCTAGGTGTGCCCACTTGAGGAGAAAAGTAATGTGAAGCTCCCTAATTTTTAGATAATTTCATATATAAACATCAAGCAAACACAATTCTATATTATTAATTGAAAAAATTCTAAAATGCCTATAAATTAGTGATTTGGGGACAAATCTACAACTAATGTCACAAATAATGGTTGTTTGTTTACATCAGATGAATCAGAGATTAAGGGTAATGTTTACATTAATGTCAAGATTATAAGTAATTTAAGGGGGAACAAATGTCATATATTTCCGTCAAAAGAAAATTTGCAAAATTTGTCAGTCAGTTGTATGAAAATATCTCAAAATTCATCAATCAGTCGCAGATCAAAAGTTAATTATTTTTTTCAGTCAGACATGGGAAAAAATGCAAGTTTTGTGACTCTGTCACAGAATGAAAATACTAAATTCACAAATCAGTCAGAAAAAATATTGCAAAATTGTAACAATTGAAGCGTTAATTAATCAAACAATCAGTTACCTGTAGTGTTTTTAGGTATTTTATGAATTGTTATTAATAATAATGTCAACTTTTGTATTAAATAATAAAGAGCTAAAAATAATATGAAGCAAAGTAATGGCTTGATGAAAAAGAATATGCAAAAGAGAAAAGAAAATCTGTGACGACCGCTGCCAGTCTTGAACTTTCTGCAAACTGGCGTCGGAAAATACCCACGCCCCTATATGACATCTGTGCCCATGCAAGTACAGTTGTGGAAAAGAGAAAAGTAAACACCCCCTACTAACTCCTCAACAAATTATCGTAGAAGAAAGTTACTGCTACCGAACGTAAATATGGAAATAAAGTCTACTTTTAAATGATAAAAATAAAATTTGCTTAGGGGGCTATCTACATATTAAAACGAACCGTAACTTTGTTTTTTTCAATAGCAGTACACAATTCTGACAGCATAAACGAACTCTATACCCTTCAATTAGCCTAAAAACAAATTTTTATGCAAATCGTACCATAAGTTTCTGAGAAATTAATTATTTTAAAACGAGCGTATTTTAAGGGCTGTATCCAAATTGAAGTTCTGAACTCGATTGTTAACCGAGGGAACCCTCATCTTGATCAAGGCACCTTAAGAAGTCAATGAAGCCTGCTAGATTACACGACAGCAAAAGAAATTTCAAAATATCTAGTTACTCCTATTATAGACGGCCCCTTAAACCATCGTTTTGCCGTTTTTTAAGCATAATTTGAAAACTACTTGGAAGAAAAATGTGAAATTTTGGATTTCCATAAAGCAGGACTTAATAATTCCAATTCCATCGAAAAAATTGTAGGTTGCAATACATAATTTTTTCGAGTATTAATTTCATAAATCATAATTCATATCATAAAGTTATAAATATTGCAATTTCAGCGTATTTATGTTTGGGTATATTAGTATTATTGCTACACAAAAAATTAGCACATTAGGAGCATAATTTCTGGAGATATAAATAAAAATATGAAAATGTAATTTAACATTAGAAGCACTAAATTTTGAATGTTTATAATTCAAAAACTTACCATTCAAATGACTTGAAATTCGATGTCTAGGCCTAGTTGGAACCGAAGATTTGAAATATCTCGTTAAAATTGGGTATTGTCATTGAAAAAAATGAAGATTGGATTCATTTTAATATGTATATGGCCCCTAGACAAATTTTATATACATCATTTAAAAGTAGTCTATTGTTTTTCTCAGGTATTATTATATTCATTTTGCATGTGTCAACAAATTTTTTTTTCCGTTTAAGACAAGATTTTGTCATAGGCAGGTTCTTTTTCACTGGTTTTGCTGTATTTTAATTTTTTTGCCTTTAAATCTACTATCCTTTAAAAAAAATGAATTTTAAAGCTTAATTGTAAAATAATGGTGATTTAAAAATATATGTATTTTTGTGAAAATTTTTGGGCTGAGTCAAATTTTACGGATCTTTGCACGGATCAGGTCAATCAGAGACAATGCTTTTATTAATATGGGTTGGGTCGAGACCATGACTGAAAATTTCGCTCCGTGCACACCTGCGCTGTAAAAAAAAAAAAAAAAAAAATCAAAACCGTTACAGTTTATAGCGTAAACGTTTCCAAAAATGTAGTGTAAACTATTAATTCTATTGAGTTCCTGAATAAATCGGAATCGTTAGTCTCATTTCTGTGTAAAGTATTTGAAGCGAATACATTGGAAAAAAAATCATAAACGTTACAGTCCATAGCGGAAATCTTTCCGAAAATCTAGTGTAAACTATGAATTATCTTGAGTAACTTATTAAATCGGAAATGCTACTCTCATTTTCGTGTAAAGTATTTGATGAGAATATTTGTATTTTCTGCACATGTCCAATACGTTCTACAAACGTCATGATCACGTGACAACTTTTATTGTTCTGTGGTTGAAAGTAATGAAGAGACGCAACGGATATTTTGAAGAAAGTAAGCATTCATGTTTTATATTTTTTTATTTAAGAAAATAATACGCTTTTTTAAAAGAATTAATATTATTCGATTGATATTTATTGAATAATAATATTAGAGTTTCTGTTTATAGTTTGTTGCAGATACAAAGTTAAATAACTCGTTCGAAATATATACTCTTGTCCATGAATCTATGATAGATATAAGATACTAGATATTTGATTAACGAATCATAACAGGATTCGTACTCATCAAGGGATTTTTGGTGTTTTCGTAGAGAAATTTCGTAAAGTGCTGCTTGGTATATCTGAAGATAGAATCTTTTTTCATTAAGTACGACGAATATTACTTTACGAAAATTCTCGTAAAAGATCCTTGAAGCGTACGAACCCTGAATACTAGTCTTAGTGAAGTATAGATAGCACTGTTTATATTTTTTAATCATCTTTTCGTTTTGAACTTATGTTCCATTTCACGATGAAATGTATCGTATATATGACTGAAGAAATCCATGGTTTCACTTATACTATACGTTTTATCCTATTTGTTTATGAATCATATATTTGTAAAAAAGATGTTTTTGAAAATTTGATTTATAGATATATAAAAAATTCTTTTTAGAAATTCGATCTCGTGAGTTCCATCATGCAAATACTTTGAAAATTTTAATTTCCCTACGAAAATAGATGCATTTTTTTTAATACTTTTTAATGTTTGTTTTTTTAATCTCATAATTATAGAATACTATTTCACAATATTTCATATCTGTTGCCTAATTAATTTATTTTCGTGATTTTAATTCTTATAAATAGATATATTTTTGAAAAAGCTTTGCCTTTTTGTAAGTACATTTTTAATATATTGTTTTACATTTATCATGGTTTTAAATATATTCCTTTAAAAGTATTTATTTTATTTGTATAACTTGAGAAGTGCTGAGAAAACCTGAGAAAATGTATCTATTTATAAGTATACAATTCATGAAAATAAAGTAATTAATCACAGATGTTAATTGTTTTAAATAGTGCATCTTTTTATACAAAAAAATATTTATTTAAAGGTAAAAAAGAATCAATCTATTTATATGTAGTGAAAATAAATATTTTCATAAAGTATTTATTTAAGGATAGAGCTCACGAGTCCACATTTTAAAAAACAATTATTTATAGATATACAAATCAAATTTTCAATATTACTTTTTTACAAATATGTGGGCGAGTCCAGCAGACCTCACTAAAGTCACCGGTGAGATTGGTTACGTGGCGTCACGGTAAGTGACCGGTCTCTAACCGGTCGACAGACCTACTGGACGTCACTGGTGTTATTTACTATTAGCACCATCTGTATTACGTTGCCGTAATTATTCTTTTATTATTGTTTTATCATGTACCATGCAAATGTAAATAAACTTACTTGTTACCGATGACGTGACCCAACTAACCAAGAGTTTTCTTCGGTTAGTTCGGTCTCTCACCGGTCTCTTTCGTTACTTGCCCTGAACGACATTGGTTGCGACCCGGTTAGCAGCACTGAACGCCTTGGTGACTAACCGAACTCACCGGTCACTAACCGGTGGCTCCTCAGGACGCGGCCTGTTATTCATAAACGAGAATAAAAAGCATTAGTAGAAGTGAAATTATTAATTTCTTCAGTCATACAAAGGATGGATTTCGTGAGTTTAAAAGTTGTAAATCAGAACATAAGTTCAAAACGAAAAGATGAAAAAACGTATAAACAGTGCTATTTCTACTCTACTAATACTAAAACTACACTATTATTCATTAATCAAGTATATAATATACAATATCTATTATAGATTCATGGATAAGAGAATACATTTCGGAAGACTTATTTAACTTTGTATGTGCAACAAATGATTAACAGTAAATCTAAAATTATTATGCAATAAAATTCCATTGGATAATAATAATAATTCTTTTTTAAAAAGCGTATTACTTTCTTTAAAAAATATATATGACATATTCAGGAAAGTTTCCTAAATGCACAGAAACATTTACGAAATATACACATACATATCCAAAATATACACAAACATATTCGAAATATCACAAACATATACGAAAAATACACAAACATATCCGAAATATACAAAAACATTTCCGAAATGTCCAGAAACATTTCAGAAACACGCAGAACCGTTTCTGAATATTCTACAGAAATACGCGGATAAGTTTCCGAATATCTGACCGATGTATGCGGAACTATTTTGCGAATATCTGACCGAAATATACGGAAACGTTACGAAAATCTGACTGAAATATGCGGAAATATAACAGATCCATTGGGCCACATTGCTGCCCCACCAGGTAGAAAAACGTTTCCGAGGTTTTTTTTTTTTTTTTTTTTTTTTTTTTTTTTTTTTTTTTTTTTTTTTTTTTTTACAGTGTCGGAAGAAGGAAGCCAGTCCCGGTTCGGTATATAAAAAAAAAAATACATGAAGCCCGGACCGGCCGAGCCTGCAGAAAAAAGTAAAGTCCCGGAATGTCTCGGCCCCAGAATACAGACTTTTTAACGGCCTTGGCGGGATGATATAAAACCTGAAGTTGTATGGGCTAAAATTATGAAAAAAAATTAATCGGCATGTTAGAAAAAGCCTTGATTTAAATCAACTCACGGGCATTTAAACAGTACAGAAAGAAGGTGGAAAGGGTAAAAGTTAAACTGAATCGGAAGTTTAAGCTACAGGAAGGAGTTATTTACCTGCAAATTTTTAAAAAGCATTTAAACATTTTATTAGGAGCCAATCTTTGTTTAAAACTTTAAATGAGTTTTTCTGCACGATGGGTTTTTTTCATCATTTCTCATCTTTAAATTATTATAAGTCAAGACTTGTTTAAAAAAAAAAAAAAAAAAGGTGCAAACCTGGAACATGGCTTTCTTGATTATTTTACATTAATTTTGTTTCGCTAGATTTGAAAAAATATTTACTTTTGAAAATATGATTTTTTTTTTTTTTTAAATAAGTTACATTATTTTTTAAATGGGCGATTCTCAAAAGGTGGGCACTGGACACACCTCATAACTTTAAGCCTTTCAAACATAACTTTAATTATCATTGACTTTATTATTATTATTATTTTTTTTTTTTTTTTTTTACACTGAGTTTTTAATTCTATTCAGAGACAGAAAATGACATAATTTATTGTAAAAGCTTTGTATAAATATCTTAAAATTTTATTATTTTATGCTAAAGAGGCCAATTTCGGACATTCATAACGTTAACTGCTCCAATGTACCACCAAGAAAAAGAGTTTTAACTTGCTTCCAGGTGGTTCTAATGGTAAACAACGAATGCATAAAGGAAACGGATGATTTTTTGATAATTTCGTTAAGAGATGGCAGGCTGATTTATTGCTTTTTTGAAGATAGAAGGACTTTTCTATAAAGAATTTTTTTGTATTTTGTTATGCCCGAAAGTAACGTACGTGACAAAACTATCATTTCCACAAAAAATACATCAAGTAAGTACTTTAAACTCTTTTATCTAACCTTAAAATTATTTTTTACAAAATTTAAATTATTTGTATGTGTTTTTATAAGATTTTTTTGCAATAAATGCACTTTTCTCAAATAAGAAAGTGGAATGTCCGAGTCGTGTAACGATGGAAACGCCGATTTTATTTTTGGTAAATTTATTTTTAAAGATGATTTGGTGTCCTGAAACGTATAAAAAGATTTTTATTATAATGTTTTATCGTAAATAATTACCGTGTTTTGTTTAAATAAAGTGCATTTAGTACGTGTAATAATATAACTTGACTGGAAACATGCTCAATTAATGTGTGTAACGATAGACACAATATGGCGACCGCTGCGATCCTAACAAAATTTCGGACATGCTTATTTAAAAGTATGATTTAAAATTAATAGTAAACTTCTTTTTTTATTTCAAAAGTAATTCTTCTGTGATCTTACGTGTTTTTGTGTATTTTGCAAAATTTTCTTTGTAGCAAATGTACCCCAAAAGATTATTTAATGACAATGCCCAATTCGTGGAACGATCTAAACATTAATAATTTTGATTTTCTAAATACATAAATAAATGTATTATAACAGAGTCCATTGTTCTAACATACATCTTAAAAAATAAAATAAATATATTTTTGTTAAATTATTGTACTTGTGTACTTTTTTTTTTTAATTCAAGGTTTAAGAATCCCATCTCCTTAAAATCCCCTTTTTCCTCTTTGCTCCCCCACAAAAATGCAAGGAAAATAAAAAGTTTAAGCCACTTCGTACTGTAACTTTGGTTTAAAAAAAAATAAAAAAAAAATAAAAAAAAAACAGAAAATGACAGTATTCAAAGTATAGAAAAGACAGCCAGCGAAAATTCTTAATGTAACTCAAAAGATTAACTCCGTACACACGACAAACAAATTTGGTACTATTCAAATAAGAAATAGATCTGGTTTTTTACAATCTCTGTAAAAAACAACCAAGAATGCATTACCAGTGAAGCTGGTGAAAAAAATATAGTTTCTACAATTGACTCCTCACAGTTGAAAATAGATTGACATTGGTGACTGGTACTTTGTATTAATTCATGATGAAAACTTATGGCCAGGTATTATTGAAAAGATCAGCATTGATAATGGTGAACAAATATTTTCTATAAATTTTTTGACTCCTCAGGCAGACATTGATTTTAACAGGTTTCGTTATCCATCTAAAAAAGACAGCACAAATTAAAAATATGAAGATATTTTGTTAAAATCACCAAATTCACCTCACCCGGTGACTGCAAGAGGAAACTTTTCTTTTGATAAAGAAATTATAGATATGTGCATTGAAAAAATGGCAGTATAACTTTTTTTTTTTTTTTTTTGAGAAAAAAAAAGAATAAATTACATGTTGGATACTTCTAATATTATGTAAAGGTATGATTTTTGCATAATGTGTAATTCCTATAAAAGTAAGATATTACTTCTAAAAAAGTAGCAAATATTTTAATATCAGGGATTAACATTTGATTTTATTATTATTATTACTGGATAACAAAATGTTAATTATACATATATATATGTATACACATACAATTATAGGACACATTTAATACATTCTTAGTCTTAAGAATTTTTTAAATACTAAGCGCAATGTCCAAAATCTGTTTGCAATGTCCAAAATCTGTTTGCAATGTCCAAAATCTGTAACGTACGTGCGAAAAAATGTCCAAAATTTGTAATGTACACAACTGCTAATTAAATGCTTTAATAATTAATTTTCCTGAATAGTTGCTGTCTTTTAATGTTTGTGTATAATTTTGTAGACTTATACACAATACTATTAAAAAAATTTGCCTTAAATTTGAAAATTTTAAAAATTACATATAGTTAACGTTTAATGATCCCACCTTTTGAGAATCTCCCAAATAAATTACATTATTTTTAAAATTTATATTTTTAATATTTTTAAAATTAATATTTAAAAAAATCTTGAAAAAAAATTAAATTATATTTTACTCTTTAATTAAATGAAAAATTTTTGAAATTCGACAAATAATGTTTCGAGTTATAAATGTTTTAAATTACCCCACTTTAAAAAAATTAATCATTTAAAAATGTTTTAAAACTTTATGAAAAATTTTAGGATGTGATTTTGTTTGCAAATTATAAGGTTAACCATCACAAAAAAAGAAAAAATCAATAAATATATTTTTTACATTTTTCCTGGAACTCTTGCATTCTTGAATTACACGCATTTAAATTTGTGTCTAATCTCTTAAAACTTGAAAAGTTATTTAAACGGACATATCTCTGTGAATTTTGCAGATATGAAGATGACATTTTTTGTGGAAATTTTACCCTACGGATGCCGTATAAAAATTTAGTTTTCGTATTTTCTAAAATAGGCCATGGAGTTGCAACTTATCTCATCAAATTTTGCACCTTTTTTTTATGAAACTTTGCGATTGAAAGTATGTGTCTAGAGGGAATTTAAGTGTCTAGAATTTAAGGAAATAGCATATTGTTTCGATCTTTATGAATCACCCTGTATATATATTAGGGTAGTTCAGCCGTCTATGTAAAAAAATAAACTTTCACTAATATACCAGGTCACCCCTCAATTTTTTTTAGACTTGTGTATAGTAATATTCTGGCAGAATTTGAACTTCATATTTCAACTGCAAGAGGGTGCTCAACACCCACTAACTGCATAAGTTTGTGTGTTTCACTCAAAGTTTTCTATATATTTGTTTTAAAAAAAAATAAAGACCTCCAAAATTAATTTCTTGAAAAAGAATAAAACAATACAGAAGTAAAAAATAGAAAGGTAATCATATTTGGTCTTAATACAAAATAGTGTCTAAAACTGATTTTTTCGTTATTTCTGATCATTTTCTGTTGGCTTCTACGACCTGCAGCAAGAATTGCTTTTAATATTCATCATCTGTTATGATTTTATTGAAATCTCCATTAAGCTTAACCTCTCGTTCTGGACTGTCATTCACTAATTGTAAATTGTGAAGCCATTCTTTTCCCTTGGGATAGTCATCATTGTCATTTCATTTTTCGGGAAAAAGCTTAACAAGGATTTTCTTATATTCATACGAGGTAAGAGTTCTGTTGTTCTTGTTGCAAAGTCTGGCAGTCGTACACCATCATCTTTAAAAATCTTAAGTTCTCATCTTACATAACGCTTCTTAAGGGCTTGCATCAATGTAAAACGCTCTTACAACAATTTGTCTTCTCCCATTTAAATTCTGTCAGAAAAGAGAGAAAGTCTTATGAAATCATCAGAACACTCAGACATCTGATGTTCCATCACTTCTCTAGCAGAAAGCGCAATCTTTTTGTCTGTTGATAGATAATTTTCAGGATCTTTAACTGTGTTGTAATAAATTCATCGTCTGAAGACTCCGAGTTTTCCATTACACTATTTAGATAAATATTGGATGAACAGATGGTAGCTGAAAGTAAAGATACTCTAATGCTTCATTCTTCTTTTATTCTCTGAAGAAAACATTCATACTTTTTTTGGTAACTCTTTATCTTTCTAACCCATAGACATTTTACAATTGATTCTTTGATCTTGAAGAAAATTAGAATCTTCTTTAATTTTTATTATTTTCATAACACCTTCATAACCAATATCAAAGAAAATAGTCCAAGATATCTAACCACTCCTTATTGTTGGGCTGTAGAAAAACAACTTTGTTTTTCTTTAACAAAAGCCAATGAGAATGAATGTTTTCTAATTTTTTAATTATGTATGTGTTTCTTTTGTTTTGTAGGAATTTCAGATCTTTGCAATATCTGCATTGATTCTTTAACAGTCAAATGACTAACATATTGTATCAATTTTGATTCTTTCAACTGATAAAGAACACACTGAAGGATTTGTCTTGTCATAGTTAGTTGTTTCAATCTAGTCAATTGGTCTACTGATATTAGACCAATCAGGCAAATTTCATTACTAAGGCAAGTTGAAACCGGAGCGATTGCAAATTTTTAGCATTGAAATTTCTTTGAACAGAAAAGAATGGCTATTTTTCATAAAAAAGTTGTTGATTAATACACAAATTTTGTGATTATTTTATTTCATATTAGGCTTATTGTTTGTCTTATTAACTGTAACATAAATAATCTTAGCATAACATAACAGTAGATTAATATTTAATGTAAGTAATGTAACCTAAATATAATTCTTGATACTTATTTAAAGGTAAAAACTCTGGCAAAAAGTAAGTAAATGTATTTTAAATATTATTTTATTTGTCACCTTTCACTTAGGAATAGCCATGAGCTAACTGTAAACAACTTCAGACAGATGTTTGCGCCAGATGCAGAATTTGAAAATCTATAAGATAAATATTTAAAATAAAAATTATCATGAAAAATTAAATGTTTCACTGACAAATTGTTTTCATTTGGTTGTAAAAAGAGTTGGTAGAATTCTTGTTTTGGTTTAGTGTTGTCTGTAACTTTATCATGTAAATAATTCTCAGAAATTTTGCTACATATAATAAAATATTTCAGAAATATTTAAATACAAATATAAATAATATAACAAACTAAATTTCTTCTAAAAACTTCTGGAAAAATTAAATATTTCTGAAATATAAAATATTGTTGCATTTCCTATGCTTCTGCTAATGTTAAATTATGGGGTCATTGAGCACCCTCTTAGAATTTGAGTATGAAGCTAAAAATTTACCAGTATTATACTATTGATGAGTCTAAAAAAATTAGGGGGTGGCCTGGACTCTAGCTTAAAAAAAGTTTTTTTGAACCACCCTAATATATATGAATTATACTTTGAATAACAAGGAAAAAACAGGGACATACGTTAACTGCTTAAAAAAGTACATGAATGATGAAAAAAAAATTGCTTCTGGTTTTAGACATTTTAACCCTTTCTGCCCCTCTGTACTTTAAAGTACCATTAAAATAACTTGTTATAAAATTAATTTAATACATCGATTAGTAGGGTACTGTTTAGAATGAGTTATAGCATATACTTTACTTTATCGTGTTCCAAAAGCATTATAGGTTGCACAAACTAAAAATAATTGAAAGGTATGATTTCTTTTTCATTTGCATCTTTTCAGCTTTCTTGACGTTGAAAAATTGTGGGGGGAAAGTTTCAGTTAAGAAATATTTCTATATTTCTATCGTAAGAGCATTCTATTTGTACATTTTGAATTTCTGTAAAATAATAAAAAAAATATAAAAAAAACAGATTTGAGTGGAGTTATAAATATCGCATAAAATCCTTATAAATTCAAATTTAATTAATTTTAATTGGCAAAACCCTTCTAAAATTTATTAAATGATTGTGTAAATCTTCTAATGTTGTTTAAAAAATTCACGAAAAATGCTTTTGAAGGTGAAATTTTTATGAATTCATAATTTGGTATATAAAGGGTTAAAGAAAGTGTTATGTATGAACAGGAGGATTCGCTAACGCGTGTACAAAGTTCTCGGAGGGATAGGCTATTCAAAGACGAATCTAAATCACATAGAAATGTATAGTCGGAAAAGACAAGCAGTCTTTCGAATTTGGTGGAATTTTTATTAAAATAGGGTAAATGCACCAGTAGTCGGCCACTTTGAGATAAAATAAGTTATGAATAGCTTAATTTTGGTTTCAAATGAAATATTACAATCCCCCTATATGTAGCCATCCTTTATACGTCATAAGCCATCAGCAAAGAATTGTGGGTATTTTTATTGCATTAGTACTCAGCCATTTTTTATTTGGTTGCGGTCAAATAACCGTTTTTGCTATTTTTTTTATTAACCGATGACAAAATTTTTAAAAGACTAGTATTAATTTATTTTTTATTGTTTTCTAAAATTATAAGACTGTACTATTAAAAAGTTTAATAAACTAATGTTTTTCAGTATCGAAATTAAATAAGTGTGTTTGTATTAATTAATTTTAATGTGGCCGATTATTGGGTATTATATTTACTTACATGTTCAGTAATCGGCCACCACGGTTGACTATTGGCTAAAAGGCCATTTCACTTTTTGAGTCTATTTTTAATAATTTGATTTTTTTCGTAATTCGATTTTCGCAATTTGAGATTTATAGAAACTTTTACTTGCATTTTATTTTATGCACACTATATATAAGGTGTCCTGGGGTAATAACGAAACGTTAAGATTCTACCAATTTTTACGGCTTAGTTTTACGGTTTCTTTCCCACACAAATATAGGATTTGCAGTGGCGTGGCGTCCGGTCATCGCTGGATGAGGCGATGACCAAGCAATATTTTAAAACTCTTAATAAGCTTTTAAAACTCTACGATCCAGTTTTAGCAGAACATTTGGAGTTCATGTATAAGCGAAGGTAAGATTTAAAGTTTCTTTTTTGAACATTCAACCATTAAATTTTAGAGTTAATAATTTTTCACCACAAACTTAAATAATTGCGATGACCACCGAAAATTTTCACGCCACGCCACTGAGGATTTGATATAGCAACTTATTGATTATTTATACAAGAAAGACTATTTTAGCAGATATGTATTCATAAAATGCAGTGGCATGATTTCTTGACCAATACTATTCGGCGTCATTACCCACCTGGTGGGTAATAACATCATGCAAACAAAATTTTAAAATAAGATAGAATAATGGCATGTAAATTGTCCAATTCTAAAGATACAAGCTCTACACCTTTAGAAATTTACAAATTGCTTTTACTTACCATTAATTGCGATATCATGATGCAGTAATAATCATATGATATTTTATTCTTCTCACATGAAAAAATTACCAGCATTTAGGACATATAAATTTCTCTTTCTCTTTTTTAGTTTTCAACATTGACAATAATGGTCTCTCATGTATGAAATAAAAAATGTAGTTATGCCACTGAAAAGAACCACGCGGGGTAATAACATTAGTGGATGGCGTTATTACCCCGGTATGCATTTTGCGCAGTATATTTTAAACTACAATCTATCTCGCGAATACATCCAAAATCTCTCACAGCATTTTGAAAGTACATGAAATACATTACAAATTTATGTAATAAACAAAGTATTTCCTAAGGAATATATCGCTCACCTGCAAGAAAAGTTACACATCTCTACAAGAGTAAATTTCACAGCAGAGGCAAAAGAAAATTTGCATCGATTTTACAGTAACATGAAATTATAGCACTAGATCTGCATGCAGTAATAAGAACGTGCATAAATGCATAAAACACTTAAGAATGAATAAGTAGGAAAAGATTTGGAGAGTTGCGTAACTTTACCTCTTCGCACAATACATACCTCTTCAGTGGTCACAAATGGTCATATAGTGTAATAATGTGGTTTTTCGTATAACTGCATTTACGAAATTTTTAATGTAGCTAGAAGCACCTACGACAGACGTATTAGTGGAATAAAACGCAAAATAAATGCACTGCAAATAGAGGCGTCTTAAATTAAGACACATATGTGACTGAAAAAGTTATTCAGACACTTAAGTGTCTAAATTTGAAATTTCAGACATCACAGGTGTCTAAATTTTAGACACATAAGTGTCTTACTATGATCATGGCATAAATGAACTGATAAACATGTCTGAAAAATGGCGATATGTCTGAAATTAAGACATTTAGAAATTTAGACACATAAGTGTCTAAATGCGATACAATTGTATCATATGTTTGATGACTGTATGTATAACTGTATTGCAATATGTATGCCAGCACCACCAGAAAATTGTTTTCGAATGGATAACAGATGTTTAAAATATTTTTACCCATTAAATTTGGTATTTTATATTTAAAAAAAAAAGTAATTTGTTTAGATTATGGGACGTCTGGAAAATTGAAATAGTTAGCTTACTAAAGTTTTGGGACTTAGTTTTTTTTGGCGCAATAAATAAATCAGTAATTGCTTTTCATGAAAAATATTTATTTTCAAAAATTACTCGCAATCATGGACGTACGCACGTATGTCCAAGGAAGAGCCACACCCTCCCGTTAAATACTAAGAGATGTACCGGTGGAAAGAAATTCAGGGAGGGACAAGATTTTGGAACAGTTGGGTCTGGGGTCAACAGCGTAATCCGCTTTTCTAAAATGCAGAACATAAACATGAAATAGGCAAACTAAGAATATTTTGACAGAACTCCTCGGGCAAGAAATGTTTAAAGATACAAACATAAAAATAAATATAAAAATTAATCGTTCAAAAATAAGTTTCAAACGACATTTTTGAAAATAAAACTTTTTTTTTTCCTCAATGGACTCTTCCGCTCCCCCCCCCCCCCCCCGACACACACACCGTTTTGAGATAAATTTGAAATATATCAATATTAAAAGAAGAAAAGAATTAAAATTGTCTTCTACGAAGTGTTCAAAGGAAGGTGGATTTCTCTGAAGTAAAATTTTTAGTAACATTTTCCTTAACGTAAAATTATTCTATAGCCATTTATAAGAAAAGAAATATCATATATTTTTAATTATCAGACATAAAGAAAGCATAATTGATTAAATTTCACTATACTGGGAGGGAGAATGTATCCACCAGGGGGCACTGTAGTTGCGCATGCGTTTTATATGTCTTTCGTTGGAACGTACGTTGTAGTAACTGAAAGTTTGTTTTATGTACGCGTATTTATTTTTTTGCGAAATTTCAAGTTCTGTGATTTTAAGTCGTACTTACTTAGTTTATTTATGTATTGAATATATACATCTGACTTACGTGCTTGACATCCAATGACTCTTATAAGCTGTCGTCGATATAATTCGGGATAGAGACAACACTTGAAGATTACATCCGGGAACTCTACAAAGTGTGTGGCAAGGTGTGTGTGGTGTGGAACGTACTTAGTGTTAATTTGTATCGAGATTTAGTGTTATTGTACTTCGTCTTTATAAAAGCTGGTAAAAAAGAACTTTTGTCTGGCGGAGTATATTCTGAGGATGAAGCATTTCATTCTCTGAGTATGCTTAGTCGGATGTATTAACGTCTTCTTATAACGATGTATAACGTCCCTTCTAAAAAGATGCAAGTCTTTGCTCCTCACTGTAATAGTTTTTAAAATTTCAAATCGAGGAATTTATCTTACTTCTTGCAACAGGATTAAAGTAAGTGTCACAATTTTTCTTTTTAGTACTAAATTTAGTGTTCTTTTTTATGATTTTCTAAATAGCACTGATCAAAATCTTGCATAAAATGGTATTAGTTTTGAATCTGTTTGCAAAAAGCCCGCTAATTCTAGAAGTATATATTTTTTAACTTATGACGTTGCCTTTTATTACAAATTATATATTTTAAATTCTCATATTTTTCCCCAAATTTAAAGTAATAATATCACATTTTAAGTTAAATGCATTCTCTTGTTTTCCATGGGAGTTCATAGTTTCAATTCTTATCTGTTTCAATTCTAATTCTTATCTATCACTAAACGACCACAATGATATAAAGAAAAAAAAAAAAGCTTTGAAAGATTTCCTAATTCTTTCTTACTTCCTACATAGGGATTACAATCCCGTATCCTGGGATTCCGGGATTCCGCTCTATTTTTAATCCCGAAAATCCCGGGATTTTTTCTGTCAAATCCCGGGATTTTCGGAGTTTTTTTTTTTTTAACAGAACAATATTCAACTGAAATTAAAAAAAAATATATTTATAGACTTTTGCTTTTGGAATAAAAATCAATTTTTATAAATTTATGTATATATGTATCATTGAAAAAGAATGTATATCTCGAGTATTTTTTACATATATTTATAAGCGATTAAACATTTTAACGTGTAAATCTGTTGACCTGCTAACAGACGTCACAGCGATGAGTCAGGAAAAACGAAATCATTTCTTTATTTCGAATTCGCTGCGTGTAGAAAGATCTATTCCATGAGTCATTTTGAGATTAACGTTTACTGATAAGCGTTTGTTTCTTTTCGTGCTTTTAAATTTATTTTTCTTTGAAGATATCTAATGAAAAGGATTTTCTATCGTAGAATTGTAATCTTTAATTACATGGTTATGAGAATAATGTAAAATTTAATTTGTCATAATAATTACTTTTTAATATTGTAAATATTTAGTCATTCAAAAACTTTTTTAACAGGAAATAAAAGGAAGTATGTAGAAGATAAAACATAAACTTATACGAAAAATACAAAAATGACAGATGTTAAGATATATATTTAAGACAAAAGAAGTTTGGAGACTATAAGTTATTTTTTCTTCGTGTTATTAATATAGAATATTTATTTATTTTTATTGATAGTTGAATAGCCTTTGTGATTACCCTCTGATCTACATAAAAACTTGCCCATGTGGAAATATAAATTATTTTTTAATCTAATTTTTAAATGATAAGGATTTTAATTTTTTTTTTTTTCTGGGAGGGGGTCGGGATTTCTTTGAAATTTTCGTAAAGCTGATATCTTAAATCTTGCACTGATTATAATTAAAGTTTTGAAGTTTTATAGTAGGACAAGATTAAAAACCCAATATATATTTAACAAAATACAGAAATAATTTTTTTCTCAATGTTATTAAAGTAGAATATTTATTTTTTTATTCATAGTTAAATAGCTGTTGTGATTATCATCTGATGCATATGTAAAAGTGCCTATGTGGCAATATAATTTTTAAAAAATCTAATTTTAAAATTATGAATTTTCATTTTTTTCTTGGGGGGGGGGGGGACTTTACTTGCAATTTTCTTACATCTGATATTTTAAATGTTTTTCGACATTCAACAGCCGAGTATATTAAATATTTTGAACTTTTAGAGTGGGAAAAGATTATAAAATATATATGCATATATTTATCCGTGTACCTTAATAGAGACACTGCGGGGCAGCTGAATTTGCCCGATAATTGAAGATGTCTGCTTTTGTGAGGTAAAAAAATATACAAATATCTATGCCTTGCGGATTAAAAAAGTATTCGCTAAATAGAGGTGTCCGCTATTCGGTAATGTCTATTAACATCCACAACAGATACTCCCGAATACCGGACATCTCAATTTAGATAACAATAATGCAGAGTTGCATTTTTTTCAAAAGAACTTCTTGATTAAAGCATGGGCATACTGGGCAGTGCCCCCCCCCCCCTACGATTTTAGTGCCACCAAATTTGATGTGCAATATTTGTAGAGCTTATATTTTAAATCTGTTTCGAAATTGTACTGATTATAATCAATATTTTGACCTTTCAAAGTAAAATAAGATAAAAAAAAATCTTAATATTTAAATAAATATTTTTTGTTTTAATTTTGTTCTACTCCTGAAGTTCAAAATATTGATTATAATAAATACAATGTGGTAAAAGATTTAAATTATCATCTTAACGAAAATTGCATACCAAAATTAGGAGCACAGAAGAAAATCAGGCTGTATGGGGGTGGAGGGGGCAGGACCACAGCCAAATATTTTTTCAGGATTCAACGTGGTCAAACATGGCTACGTATGATGCTTACAAAAAATGGGTGCGATTCAGACGTTTGAAGTGTCTGAAATTCAGACGCAAAAAGTGTCTAAAAAAATTCAGACATTTTAAAATGTCTGAAAATTGAACACTCCGTTTCAGACACTTAAGTGTCTGAATTTCAGACATTTTAATTTGCAGTGTGTTTGCGAGATGTGTCACTTTTCTTACGGTGAGCGATATAGTCTTCACATCACAGAACTTATCTAGCAAATTTTAGATCGGGCGTTGACCCTTACGAGCTTATTCAAGCGATAAGCTCTATAAATGTAACAAATTAACTTTTAGCTGTTGTTCGTGATTTAGATGACTCACAGCCTTTGAGCGCAGAAGCCGAAGTGCTATTTTCCCGGATCCCTTCATAATTACGCCTAATAGTAGCAGTTGGCGTTATTACCCACCCTGGCGTTTATATCCCAGGACACCTGATATAAAATGCAAATGGGAATTTTATTCCGGCCGCTTATCACTTTAGTTTTGCTGAATAGATTTCGAAGGAACTTGCACCGTTAGTTAGATATTTTTTCAGGAAAGGTTTAATTTATTGTATGTCATTCTACATTGTTTAGTTATATCATCACTGGGGAAAGTTCTATAATCAGGTAAACTCGATTATGAAGTATTAGCATTTATTAAAAACACTAGACGATTTTGATGAGATTTTCATTGTTAATTAGATAATGTTTTAAAGATGTTTTAGTACATTGCATTATATCGTTCTACTGTTATTTACTAATCCTACTGTAAATGGTCAACTCGATGATTGTTCAATGATTCTTATCAGCGAAAATTTTTTCTGACAAATTAAACATATAATAGTGCAATGGTATTCACATATTTTACTTCAATTTGCAATGACATTTCGACCAAAGGCTCATTTTGCTTTAAAATTTGTTATAACGGCGATAGAAAATATGTAAACCGAGAATTAAACCTTGTATTTAGAAGATTAAATTCACCGATATATTTCGTTTGGGAAAATCGACCAGCAGGAAGCCTTCTAATATACTAATGTTATATAGAAGAAACGTTTGTTTGTTACTTTTGTAGGAGGAAATCCTTGGAACTGCCGAATCACTTATAAAAGTAAAAGTTAAAAAATGGTAGTGACAGTCTCTGCAGAAGCAAAACACATTCTAAAATATCCCTTTTTTGTAATACTGGGGTGTTACATATTTAAAACTTGACATGGTGTATTTTAAAGTAATAAATTCCCATTGAAAACGGTTTCTAAAAAAAGGCGAAATATAAAAGGGTGAAATGAGTAGAAAAGTTTCTAAAAACGTTGAAAATTATGATTAATATCAAAATGTTTAGGATAAAGATTTGAAATATAAAATTACAGTTATTTATAAAACGTAAATGTTTGCGCATAACAGTTATGATACATATTTGAAATTTAAAAAGATAAATTAATCAAAAGCGTTATGCCTGTTAGGGATAGAAGAAAAAGTACGTAATTTAATTATTGGATTGAAACTCGACATAGCTGTTGCTTACTCGCACAGAACAGGTTTTTTCAATATGGAAAATTTAAACTGTGAAATTTACGTACTTAAAACGACGCATACTTAAAGCATACTTAAAACGACGATTTATTTGGAAATTGCGAGGCCTATTGCTCGAAACTTGAAATAGTACATGTGTTTGACTTTTAAAACATAAATGCTCTCACAAATTAGGTTATAAGATATTCGAATTTTAATGGGATGAAATGTTTTTCAGAATCGTCTAATGGGTTATTAGGATGAAATTTCAACAAATTCCTTTTAATTAATAATATTTAAACTTTCTGCGGAAATATAACTTCTTCCTATTTTTAATAGGCACAAAAATATAATTTCTCCCTAATGATAATAAGCACACAAATATCATTTGCAATATTTCAATAACCACAAAGCCACGGATTGTGATAACTTTTCAATAATGTAAATTAAAACTTATCTGGTTGATTAACTCAATAATCAGCAATAATATTAATTAGAGGCTAACTATTGGGTTTTTAAATCGCATCTCCTGCTTCTATAGAACTTAAATTTTAAAAAATGAAGCTAACATTGTTCATTTTCAAAGGAACTGGCACTTTAGAATATACATTTCACAGAATATTAATAATCGATGTCTATGACAATTTAAAATTTCACTTCGAAACTCCATCTGTTAGTACCGTCAAAATGACAAATTGATACCCTATTCTGATTGTATCGTACCAAGATATCACGAAGCAGGTAATAATATTTTTACTGTACTAATCTAAATATGCAACATATTAAAATTTCATTTCGAAATTCGAGGATGCGATAGTACAACTAAAATGAAAGTTGGCGCCCCGTTTTTCTCATATCTTATAGAGATAACACGAAACAGGCTGAAGAATTTGTATTATGCAAATCTGTAACTTTAATCATTAACATTTTATGCTCAAAATTGAAAACAAAATAGTACCGCCAAAATAATGAGTTGGCGACCCGTTATGCTTGAACTCAGATACCACGAACAGATTGAAATACTTAAATCGTATTAATCTATAGCGACATATTAAAATTTCATTTCGAAATTCGATGGTCCGATACCGTCAAAATAAGAATTGGCGCCTCATTCTGCTCATATCGTTCAAAGATATTACGATGGAGACTATAATATTTGTAATGTATTCGAGATATGCAACATATTAAAATTTCATCCCGAAACTCGATGACATGATAGTTACGCTAAAATGACGCTTTGGCGCTTCCTGCTGCTAATATCATACCAAGTTATGCATCGACAAGTGAGTCATTTATGTTCGATTAATAACCTTATCTACATCATAATTTCATTTTGAAACAAGATGACGCAATAATTTTTTCTCTGCCCGCCGCCTAGTCTACGATGACTAAACACAAAATTTGAAAGGCCGACAACGATACTTTTAACTTTACTTTCCATAAGAAAGAAGATTAAAAAATCATGCATCAAGAATAGATTACAAAAGCACTTCCCATGACTTGTAGAATTCTTTAACGAAATTTAGCTGCTTAATACTGTAAGAAAAGTAAACATTTTAGAAAAAGCATAATACTTTTGAAAACCAGATTACGGTCCCTAACTGGAAAAGCAGTTCAATTCTTTTGTGCAGTTCTGTAATTATTCTAAAGATTTGTATATTATTCTATACATAGTATGATAAAACTTAGTATAGTAAGAAAATGCATAACAGATTGAAAATTCACCTTAAGCAATTTCTACCACTATACGGAAACATATTTGAATTATTTTGTACAGCCCTGTATATTATCAACAGATTTTTATATGCCGCACATATTAAGCTAAAATTTAATTCAGGCTAAAATGTGATTAAAACTACTGAAATCATACTTCCACACATTATTATCCCTGGGAGGTCATGCATTAAGTTCTTTGTGTGGCCCTGTATATGATTTTATTTATACTATACAAACATCTCTTAGTATTCTAAATATAGTTAAGCTTAGAGCATAACTCTATTAAAAACCTCTTTTAAGCCATTCACGCTGTCACTCCGCAAAGCTTACAAACTCTTTTGTGTAGCCTTGTATATGATCTATATCAATTATACACACCGCATACTAAGTAAAGATTTAATTAAACTTAAAAACGCATGTCATAAACAAAAGCACACTTCCTGCAATTAACGTTAATAGAAAGATACAGTACTGTATGTGAATTTCTGTGTGTCTCTGTAAATGAACGATAAATGCTATGCATATCATGGTATAAAACAAGTATATTATAGTAAGCGTCAGTAATGTAGTATAGCAATTTCGTTATATTTGATATAGTGTAACAGAACTAAAATACGCTGCAAACCGTTTTCTCCCTGACACCATTATGTAAAGGAATTCTTTTGCGGGGCCCTATAAATGAATAATAAGTACTTTGGACCCCATATTGTCTAGAATGTATAGTTTAGTGCACTTCACAAATGCATATCAATTTCATTATGTTTGAAATGACTAACATCATTAAAATAAATTTGAAGCAATTTTTTCTCATTGAGAGTAATGCATCAGAATACTTTTGACTGTCCCTGTAGATGAACTATAAATTCTGCACACTTTATTTTCAATAACAATCGTGTTATTATTAACGTCAATAATATACAAAAAATTCAGGGAGATTCGAGTACATTTGCGAGTGTTAGAGCTCGAACAGACTGAGACAATCCAAATTCACAAACACTTTTAAACTATGTTGAAAAGTGTTAAAAACTATTATAATATTTTAAATTATTACTAAAACATTATAAGAAAAGTATAACTTAACACATTTTTTTGTTAAAATGTTGTTCTGTTTATAAAAATTATACTTAAGTTATGCTTAAATTATATTTTATAGTTATTACAACAACAAAGCATTTAAGTGGCCGACTACTGGTCCAGTGATGGCCGAACACTAGAATTAAGTGGCCGACTACTGGTCCAGTGATGGCCGAACACTAGAATTAAGTGGCCGACTACTAGCGACTTTACTACTTTCCAGTTTAACTTTTTATAAATAAAAACTATAATCAGTTTTTTTAAAAACAATTGCTGAAACATGAAAAGAAAAGTATACTTTAACATGTGTCACTGTTAAAAATGTTGTATTGCTTTTTTAAATTCCGCTTTGAGCTATATACTAAATGAAAGCGCTTAAGTGGCCGACTATTGGTGCTTTTACCCTATATCGAATTCATACCATAAAATCCAGATAGCGATATTTACCTGTTTTAATGACAGGCATTTGGGGGATCCAATCTAAGCAAAAATTAATTTGGATTATCTGGTAAGAATTGAGAATTTTTTTTAAAAAATTCCACCAAATTTGAAAGACTGATTATTGTTTTTGACCCTTTGCTCCGTGATTCTGATTCATTTTCGAAAAACACATCCCCCGAGAAGTTTGTACACGCGATAACGAATCACACTGTATAATCGGAAGGAAAGTCGTGAATTGGCTGACCATATCACTGAACGTATGAATTGAATAAAATATTATGCTTTTCGATCTTTTATAGTTTGTGCCATGTGTGTACGTAAACAGGTAGTGCTGCGAAACAAATGTGTATATGTACACATTTATGCATTCATTCATACACGAACACACACAAATATTTATCAACTAGTAAATCTACAGATCAGGAGCCTCAACGTGAGCTCTGAAAGTCATTAATTTTTTACCCACTTTGTGTAATATTCAACTTTCTGCAAACCGCAATTTATAGTTTGTAAATTACATAAATATTTATAAGAATAAAAAATACTTTAAATGTTTCAGAAATTAGAAGCGTTAAATTAAGCATGTTGTTATGCAATGACACTCTGAAATTCTGATGAGCTGCCTATTCTGGTAAATTTTTAGATAATAAAGTACATTTCTTCAGGGGAGCTCTGCCCCTCTGAACTTCACGCAGTCTCATTAAATCTCCATTCATAATTTCCTAGTGATTGTGCGAATGTTTACTATATATCTTAGATTTCTTTTTACGCTGTGATTTTATTAAGATAAGCAACAGTTTGGACAAGCCTTTTATGTTATCCCAATATCCCAATAGCATTATATACTTACCTGCCAACAACAAATACCTGCATCTGATGGTTAAGGGACTTATATAAATGTAAATTAAGTCATCTAACTTATATCTAATTTAGAATGCTAATGTTTTTACAATTTTTGTTTCTGAAAAACAGATTTGTCGTTCTGTAATATTTAGATGTAATATTTTATCTAAATACATCCGACTACTCTATATTAATAATCTACCCGATAGTATTAGATTACTGAAAACACCCCCAAAATATGCATATTTGAAGACTTTTAAACCTAATGGGTAATCATTCATCATTGTGTCCACTGCAATTGACTAAATAGCTAACGTGATTTGGCGCTATGAACTACATTTTGTGATAGGCTTTTAATAGCCCCCAAAATCAATTTAAAACCGTAATATTACACACATCGTTCATATTTCACGCGAAACTACGTTTCAGGCCAAATTACGAAAGGTTAACTAATCTTTTATTTCCCTCAGCCAGACTATCTATTTATTCTTTAGCAATCAGGATTATTCGAACGATTTTGTTATAGACTATGAAATACAGTTGCTAGGTAAAGATAAAAGAAAAAGAAAAATATCAAATGCACTATTTTCTTTCTACAAATGGAAATTTGAAAATCGTCTGAATTGCTATCGAAAAGAATTAAGGCCAAAATAAAATGCTCTATATTTTCAGAACGAATGAACCAAATATAACCAAAAACTGTGCAGCTAAATCCGTGTACATCACCAAAATGTCTACTTAACCACCAGCTAATCGGATGTTTTTTGCGGCAGTTAAATAGGAACAGACAGACTAACGGACTAACAGGCAAACAAACGGAAACCAAAAACTTTTCGTGTCTCCTGAGTAAGCCTTCACTGACATTTCGGCAATAAACAGCATGTTTTATTGAGATTTTACTACATGTAGTTGAGTTCATGTTAAACTACAATCGCCTATCTGTAAATGCCATATATAATTTAACTTTTATAATGTAGAATCTAATTGGATAATTCTTTAATTTTCAGAAACAATATAAAGGGTGATTATAATTAAAATTTCACTTTCAAAGGGTTGTAAAAAAAGAACCCCTAGTCAGAAGGACTTGATATTTCATGCGAGTATACGTGAAGCAATGGGAATTTCTTTTGCAAAAGAAAAATAAGTACGAAAGTTGACCGACAGATGGCGCTGTACTCGTAAAGATGCTAATAAAAAGGCATTACATGCGCACTGCACATTACACATGTGGTAAAAAGGCGGTAGACATTCAATTCCTCTTATTCTGCGTCTGAATGTAGTCATGACTCTATCATTGTAGGATCGGGCTCTGCTGGTGAAGTTTTTTTCCAAGAACGGTGACTGTGCGGCAGTTGAATTGAAGAAATTCCGAACATTAAAGGGTTTAAGAAGAGGCTCTGTCCCGATGGCTGCATTCGCTCTGAAGAAGTTTATGGATAAACTCGAAGAGACAGTTATCATTTGACGGGTTCATATTCATTTTTGCTATTTCCACGGTTTTTGACCTAAGGACAATTAAAAATCGATCTTTTTGTATCGGCTGTGGCACCAACTTGTCGTGGTGGATATGCTTTGAACAAAGAATGCCACAACAGCATGTCACGTCTTTTAAGTAGCATCTTATGACTAGTACAGCGGCATCTGTTGGTCAACTTTTTACTGGTTTTTTCTTTCGCAAAACAAATCGCCATTGCTTCACGTATACTCACATGAAATATCAGGTGATTCTAACCAGTGATTATTTTTTGCAACCTTTTGAAAGTGAAACTTTAATTAAAATCACCCTGTATATATATTTTGCAATATTTAAAAAAATAATTTATTCTCGACTGTTGACCTCCAGCATGCTTCGATGAACTTGAAATTTCAAGCATGAAAGTAGAATCTTGGAAGTCGTCCAATGTATAAAACCGAGATATGTCACTTTGGTAAATCAATTAAATATTCTATCTCTTTCTAGTAAATCAAATGATTTTGGGATGTTAGAGGCAGTTATTAGGTATTTTTAAAACCTTAAACAGACATTAAATGAATAAAATTTTAAACTTAAAAAGAAAATACCTTGAATCATTAAAATAAAATAAATCAATTTTAACAAAAGCTAACAAAAATCAGAGTTTGATTTTAAAGTTTTCTATAATAAATTATGTGAATTTACATTTCAATCAATATGAGTAGGATTTAAGTTTAATAAAGGTATTAACTAGTTTTTGGAGTTTTAAAATCTCATCTGAAACTAGTTACTAAATGTTCCAGTGCAAATTATATCTCCGCCAGTTTCTGTCGTATTTCTTAACTATTTTAAACGCGTGAGTATCCGTATGAAAAGCAAATAATAATTAGCAAAGTTATAACTATCCAGTGCAATATCCAGTATATCATTGGGGAAAGCTTGCCCATTTTCCGGTATGAATTTCTATAATTTTAGTAATTATTGATATATAATTAAATGAATTCACAATTATGGGTGCTTTGAGGAGCTAAACTTATATTAAGTAGGTTTTTATAATCAATTAGAAATCGCAAGGTACATTTTTAAGTAGAAATTTGGTATGCATTATTTTCCATAAAGAAATATTTTTCTCTCTAAAGATTTTTTATTCTTTTTCTTTAAACGTGCAATATGTGCATAAAATATACTTGTTTTACGCAATCCTAGTTAATAGTTTCAATAAAAAGAGAAAATTCTTAAGTTGAGCGCACACCATCCCCTTAAACATTAACAACAATATAATAAATAAAACAACCCTATCGTTAACACGTCATAACAGTGATATTTCATTTAATAATTCACATGCTTTATCTATGCTGAATAGATAGATACTTATATAAAAATGAAAAATATTTTCAAAGAAGAAGTTTAAAATATTTCCCGTATCGTACTGCAATTTGCATTTGGAATTACTTTCTATCATCTATTATTATTCGTGCTCTCATAAATTATAATATATTTTCACAAATAAGCATTTGTAGCAGATATTTCGAAATTTACATCATGATTTGGAAAATGTAAGCATTAATGCTTAACAGCTGTAAGCATGTAAGCATTAATGCTTAATAATGCATTAATGCATTAATGCTTAAGCATTAATGCTTAATGCAAACAGCATTAAGCTTAAATGTAGTCATTTATTTATTTTTAATAAAATAATTCCAAAGATCTTTTGAATTTGTATAAACGCGAATATATACGATTAAACAATCTGAAATTGTAAAACATGCTAAAATATGATAAAAAATACATGGTGTGACGAATATGAAGGTATGCGGGGCAGCTGCCCCCCCCCCCCCCCCCCCTCCAAATTTGAGGAGGACCCGTAGGCGTACACGGGATTTTCGTTAAAGGGGAGCCAAATGTTAAAAATTGGACATAAGTGAAAAAAAATCCTAACTCTTCAAAGATTTACATGGAGGTAGCATTCCACTCCTGCTTATTAAAATTGTATTAGCAGTCCATTGTTTTTAAAAGGAATTTATTGACGTGATCTTGTAAAAAGGCAAATTAAAACCATTAATGATGACCCATTGGGGACATTTTTTCTTTTCGATATCTTATGACAGACGTATGATATTATACTAGATTAATTTTAACACAATTAATATAATTAGTAAATAAATCATATTAGATGTAAATTCCCAACTGGGCGAAAAATGTCCGGACCAGGGATCTCTTGGCTGAAGCCGCCAATGCTCTACCAACTGAGCTATCCCGGACGAATCTGATGGAACTTTTTCACCCATTAAACCTTATTGATTATATCATTTGATCTGAAACCTGGTTCAGCTCAGCAGAATTAATCGCTGGGTGAAAAAGTTCCACCAGATTCGTCCGGGATAGCTCAGATGATAGAGCATTGGCGGCTTCAGCCAAGAAATTCCTGTTTCGAATCCTGGTCCGGACACTTTTCGCCCAGTTGGGAATTTACATCTAATATGTATGATATTATGACAAATAGCCAAGAAAAACCCTGAAAGACCTGTATTTACATTTCAAAGGTTCGGATGAGTCCTTATATTTCTATACAATATATATATATATATATATATATATATATATATTCTATAATCTCTTAACGTTGAAATCATCTTTTTAATGATATCCTGTATACATGGGTGAATAGTACCTAATCCGAAATTTATGTATGAAGGTTAGCCATTTCAGCGTAACTTACAAATATTTTCTATTGATAGAAAGGTGTCCCCCAGAATCATCCTTGTTGCCCCATGGCACCTAAGAGAGTCTAATTTGGGCCTGTAAAAATATCAAATTAAGTTTGTAACAAACGACTTAAGAAATTACACATATTTTTTCACTAAACGATAGCAAGGATTATACCCGAAATTGGTATCAATGCCTAAATATTGTGTAAATATAAAAATCATGTTTTGAGACTGAAGTGACTATATAAATTTCTGATAAGGTACAAAATTAAATTTGCCACCTGTTGCAGCTTTAACTTGTTTTATAGGTGAACAACATTAATAAAGCATATTGTGAACGATACATTTATATCTGCTAACCTATATTTAAATGAATGTAGCCTTGTTTTAAACTTTTTTTTAATTTACCTAAATATATCCCACCCCTTTCATTATTTATTTAAATTGTGTAAAAAAGGAATAAACTGTAATTATCTGCTGTTTAAAGTAATGCATACTGTTTAAATGTTTAGCTTTCTACGCGAAATACGTGTTAAAAGTAGTTAAAAAATAATAAACACAGTTTAAAAAATTGCAATTGTATATTAAAGAACATTTTGATTGACAAAACTGCTCGTTTTAGATACTTTCTCATGTTTCCTCTATTTCAGTTAAACAGTGTCGTCTTTATTTTTCAGCTTTCTCACAAACATAATTTAAACGGTATGTAAATATAAAAACAAGAACGGTAAATCATACGCACGGCATAGATTATGAAAACGTTCCCAACAAATTCAGAATACTATAACAAAACTTCACAGTTTACTAAGGTGAAAGAGGATGTCTAAATGAACAATTTGGAAAACGCATAACCATAACGTATTTGGAAATCAAATTTCTGCTATTACCACGAATAGTTTGGAAAAT
Source organism: Maratus speciosus (assembly GCA_963932465.1). Classification (NCBI taxonomy): domain Eukaryota; kingdom Metazoa; phylum Arthropoda; class Arachnida; order Araneae; family Salticidae; genus Maratus; species Maratus speciosus. The sequence continues at coordinate 3,559,277 of OZ010787.1, forward strand.
ATACTTTTTTTGTGCAGCCCTGTATAGGAACTATTTATATGTATGTATACGCCATAGTATGCTAAAAGTTAGTTCATTTAAACTTATAGCACAGTTGAAAATTTCCATTCAACTATTTCAGCCAATAAACGGGTATTACTGAAAACATTTGTACAGCCCTGTATAGGATCTACAGAATTTATACACACCAAGTAACATTTGAAAAATAATTAAATTTACAAACGCACATCAGAACTGAAAACGCACTGCCTGCAAGTATTGTTCGTAGGCTTCAATAGTTCAATTATTGTTCATTTTCTTCTGTAGCTAAACACTTTTGGGCGTCCCTGTAAATGAACTATAAATTATATGCTCACCATGCTCTATAGTAAGAACCTTGTAGTACACTCCAGTGATAAATATCAATTTCAATATGTTGGAAATAGTGTAATATCATTAAAATACACCGCAAAAGATTTTTCCCCGTAGACCGTAATGTAACGGAATTCTTTCCAGCGCCCCTGTAAAGGAACCGTAAATGTTACACACTTCTTTTCGATACCGAACATGCCATAGTGATACCCAATAATAACATATATCCATTTTATGGCAATCCGACAATGTTGACGCGAGCTAGAGCACGGACAGACGGACAGACAAACAGAATTCATAAACGCTTTTCAACTATGTTGAAAAGTGTTAATAAGAAAATATTTAAATATTTTGATCTGATGAAATTAAAAAAGATTGTAAACAGTATCTTGTCTAGAAATTTCTTTCTATAGGATCAATATGAAAGTTTTCAAAATAATTTGGAATACTGTGAGGAAAAATGATATAAAAATAATTATAAATTATTAAATAAAAAAATATCAAAATTCTTTCAAATTTCCGTAAAAAGCTCTTCTGAAAATTCTAATCATATAAAAGCTAAGATTCCAAATAATATTTTAGATGCAATTAATATAAATAAGTACCAAAACTACACGATAATAGAATTATAGGTTTTTTAAGTTTAACAAATCAATGATTTTTCTTTAACTGCAAAAAGCTAAACACATTTGTTTGTAAACACAGATTATGGAATTTCTAAATTTTACACTAAGCTGCATACATTGCTCGTTATTGCTCAAGCTGCGTAATTCAGTAATTCATAAATTAAGAACGAAAAAAATACTAAAATACATTTTTACTCCATTTTAATTACTCTGAAATGAAGTCTAACATATTGTTACAAAATTCTAGTTAATTTTTTAGAAAATATAAAATACTGGAATTAAATTAAAATTAATTATATTATTAAACACAGAGCCAAAATTATATGTAAATATTTATCTTAAACGTACTACATATTTTGAAGTTTGGTAAAGATTTTTTTTATCTCAATATGATAAGAGAATTTTATGATATTAATTCTCAGTTCGCAAACTAAGAGCTAGAATAAAATTCTTTTTTAAGAATCATCTCCTAGAGTGTTTTAACGCTGTCTGTTTTTGAGCCGGAACTCCAAGTCAGAAAACATAATGCGGATTCCTCGGTATTTTATATTTGATAGAAACCATTAATCAAAAGAAAGGGTCCTTTTCTTTGAGGGATTATAAATCCAATTTACTGCATACCCAAGCATGGCTGGACAAAAATGAGGCTAAATGTTTTATTAATACAGAATGGAATTCCTCCCTTATGTAAATAAATTTTAAGTAATATATTTCCATAAACAATAAATTTTGGATAACACATTCATTTATTATTTATCCGTATACTTAAGATATATTCAATCTTGTAAAAAATTTCTTCAAACACCAAAAATGTCAACATGTCACTAGAAATTGTTTAAAATATTGTCTATCGTACATATTCAAAGATTTTGTTTTCTAAACTTCTGGAACGTTTATGTATTTAATTTAAAAAATACATATATTTATAAGCAATATGTTTTAATATTGTTTCCCATATTCATTTCTTTGTTTAAACTAAAAAAAAATAAATAAATACAAGCATTTAAAAAAGAAATTGCCAATGTCATTTATATTAAAACAGTTTCAGATAAATTTTGAAATGTTTAATGCACTAAGTATGTTAGTGAATCAAAATTTAAGGAATCATAAAGCAAATATATATATATATATATATATATATATATATTTATATTTATAAACCTTTTCCAAATCCTCTATTTACTGTCTATATTTATGTTTTTGATTCTAAATCTAAATTTATTTTTTAAACATAATGCTCTTTAACAGACAATTTTATTTTTAAATATTATCATGTCACAAAATTTTAATAATGGCTGCATTTCTTTCAGGGAAGTAAAAAGTCTTAATATGAATTTAATTAAACTGTTAAACGTTTTTAAATAGATTTTAAAATAATGCGCACAAATACATCTTATTTCGTTGCTCTTTCAAACAGTTTTAACTTCTATTTAAGTTTAAAAAACATATACATTTAACATATAATAAAATTTTATCATAAAACGTATTTATATTTGCCGTGACAAGTCCCGCCTAAAATTTAAAATGTTAACTATTTGTCAATTTTATAAAGTTTTTCAAAATTTAAATTTAATACAGCAAAAAATAATGAATATAAAATAACTTACTACAGAAGTCAGTTACTCTTTCAAATCGCTTTAAAACTTTACGAAATCAACAGCGGCGTATTAGTCCTGTGTTATGATTTCATAAAACTTTTCAAACATTGAATTCTACCAGTGAAGATATTTTACCGGCGCACGGATGAAAGCAGATGGGCATCTGATCTGATGGAGAGTCAGCTTCGTATGTTCATTATCAAACCCACTAAAGAACTGCGCAGTCGCGCTACTAGACCTATCATAGCGAGTCCTCGTATAGGGTAAAATGACACTCTTTTAGAGATTTTAAAGAGAATCTCTTAATTCTTTCTAGGATTTGCTTAATGATGTTCAATGTAAACTTTTATATAGAATTTTGTTTTTAAATTCTGCAATAGCTTATAAAACATTCTCTGTTAGTGGATGAGGGAATTTTCTCCGATTAAAATGGAGAAATTAATTAAAAGTTCAGTATAATTTTAATTTTTTAAAATCTTTCCAGATATTTTAATATAACACTTCACTTATATCTCGCATGGGGCAGCAAACAATTGAGATGAGACGGGCTCAGAGCGAGCCCGACACGGGTTCGAGTTTTTTTTTTATTATTATTATTCTAATCTTCGCGCTCGGGCCCATTCTTTCTGAAACTAGAAAATTTTATTTATTGATGAATTTAAAAAATTAAAATAATCTTTTTTCCTTACTTATTCCTTTCCAAGTCATTGTATTGCTATTTTAATCGAAATGAAGGAGAAAAAGAAATTGAGGACTGGAAATAAAAAACACTAAAAGTACCAAAAAATCGATTTTTTTTTTTTTTTTTTTTTTTACGAAAAAATGTTTTAAATGCTTGAAAAACAAGAGAACGCTTAAAGTGCCAACCATAGTAGAAATAGTTAAAAAAAGAGCAGAAAATTGTCGCTGGTTGAATTTGTCACACGAAATGAAGTGGAGAACGCTGAATGTGCCACACGAAGTGAAGCGGAAAAGGCAGAAAGTGATAAGATGCCCGGCATCTGGTGGCCATTACACTACTTGATTATGTTGTTATTGTTTGCATCAATGGGATATTTTTAAGCAAGATGAAAAATATTAAATAAATAAAAGAAATATTTACAAATGATTAATATTGGTTATTTACCACTGAATGAAAGGAACCTAGGTACAGTCGAGGGAAAAAACTTAAACACCTCCTACTAACTGTGCACTTAATTATAATAGAAGAAAGTTGCTGCTACCAAATGATTGGAAATAAAGTCTACTTTGAAATGATGTATATAAAATTTGCTTAAGGGGCCATATACAAATCAAATCTAGTTCAAACTTTCTTTTTTTTTTCAATAGCAACTACAAATTTTGACAATATATTGTAAATCTTCGGTTAAAACTATGCCTACAAACGGAATTTTCAGTCATTTGGATGATAAGTTTTGAATTATATGTGTTCAAAATTTAGAGCTTCTAATGCTAAATTACATATTAATATTTTTATTAATATCTCCTGAAAGTATTATCCTAAAGCAATAAATTTTGTGTATGGATATAATACTAAAAAATCCAAACATAAATACATTGAATTTGAAATTAAAAAAAATTGTAATATGAATTATTATTTATGAAGTTAATATTCGAAAAAAAAAATATGAATTGCAACCTACAATTTTTTTAATAGATTTATATGTATTATGTCCTGCTTTATGCGAATTCTGAATTTAAAATTTTTCTTCTAAGTATTTTCCGAATTCTGACAATAAAACGTCAAAATGGTGGTTTAAGTCAATGATGTCTAGAAAAGCATAATTTGAAAAAAAAAATATATTTTACTCATTTTATCGAAACATTTGGTCTGGCAATAGTCCAAACATATTAAGCGAATGAAATGGTGATATTGGCGAGACATAATACATTATTACAAGTGACATAGTCATTCTGTAGCATTTAAACAATCGAGTGCAAAACTTCATTTTGGATACATCCTCTAAACTATGATAATTTAAAAATAATTAATTTCTCTGAAACTAATCGTACGAATTTCATGAAAGTTTGTTTTGAGGCTAATTGAAGCTTGTAGAATTTATTTATGGTGTCAAACTTGGGTAATGCTATTGAAGAAAACTAAGTTTGGATTCGTTTTTATATGTAGATGGCCCCCTAAGCTAATTTTATATACATCTTTTAAAAGTAGACTTTATTTTCAATTGTTTGGTACCAGTAACATTCCTCTACAATAATTTGTTGCAGAGTTAGTGGGGTTTTTTTACTTTTTTCCCACGACTGCACTTACATTTTAAAGTGTTGAACTAAGAGCCCAAAAGGAGTGGAGAGGAAAACGCTGTAAGCACCAGAATTAGGAGTTTTTCTTTTTTTCGCTCTCTTGAAAAAATTCCTCTTTTGGACTTTCAGCGTTTTCCATTTTTAGTCCTTAATTGTTGAAAAACAGGGAAAATTTTGTCATATTTTCAGATTTATTTCTGGTATTGCCGGCGACGATCTGTTGATATGGCGCAAACGAAAGAGGCGAGAATAATGATTTTATCTTTGCTTCAATTTTCGTTTATGACAGAGGATATCTTTTAATTGGATCGTTTATTTTACTTTTTATTTAGAAATCTACGCGAAGAGAATATATTCTTCTGTTGTTAGTCGACCAGAATTAGCTTGAGGTTTGCAAATATGTTAGTCTTCTATTGTACACAAGTTATAATCACTCTTCATATGAAAATAACTTTAGTGATTATTATATCTATTATGAACTCTACTGATGCTGGAGCTGTTCTCTGCACCTTTACGAAGTCACATTCAATCGTAAATAAATATAATTACCATATTATTCCGATAGAAATCTTCCGAGCAGTGTATCCTGTTTTCCTATAAAAGGATCGGAGGTTTCATTTTTTTTTTTTAATTTAAGGCTGCTAGTTACTCAGCTTCCGAATTTCCCTCAATAATGCTAAGTGTACAGGCGTTTGATGCATTTGTATATTTAAAATATCTCCTCGGGAAATTAAGATTTTTAACTTCTTTTTTTCTGTGTACTCTTTTTAAAGAATATCTCTTTATTGCTTAGTTCTCAAAATATTTCTAAAATCTATGCTTCATTCTATGCTTCTTCACAGAAAAAAGGAGTTAAAAATATTAATTTTCCGACGAAATATTTTAAATATACGAATGTATTCTACGCACACACATTTAACATTAGAGAGGTTGAAATCGGAAGCTCGGTGACAACCAGCCTTAAGCTTTTTTTCAGCGTCAAGTCAATCACGAAAGATTGTTACGAGGAAGAAATGAATTATAGTTAAATATGTACACCTTTTCTAGAAAATTCAAAAATGTTGTTCGATTCTTCGGCATATAAATAGTAATTTCTGCAAATTTCATGCATTTATTCATTAAACACACTTCGTTAAGAAAAATATGAGAATCCTTTTAAATATGAAGTATTTTTATTTGACACCAAACTTCTCTTTAATAATGTTGAACTAAAATTTTTATTTAACAGTTTTTTCTATGTGAGAAGTTGTTTAAAAATGGTATATTACTTTTGAAACAATTTTTAAATATTATGCAATTTTTTTTCCCATGTACATCTTTGGTATCGGACTCGGACTCTGATGCACAATATGTTTTGGGTCTCAGGCGAGCCCGAACTCATCTCAAGCAGACACACATAAGGATACTGCAACAAGTATATTAGAAATTTATCGTTAGTTCGAAATTTTATGAGATTTTATTTCACTAATCAACTTTTACATGAAAATTTGCAACATCAAACTGCAAAATAATTTTACGTAAGTACGTTACAGTCAAAAGCAATGAACAACATATGATTTAGCTTTCCTCTTTAGATATTAAGGTAAATTCCACACTCTTAAATATCAATAATTTTATAATATTCTTTTTAATGTATGGAAACGTACTGTTTCAGATTTAAATTTTACATTTTAATGCTTACACACACACGTATATATCATACCACTCATCCGCAAGAAAAGTGACACATCTCGACAAAAGTAAATTTCACAGGAGCTGCAAAAGAAAATTTGTATAATTTTACTATAAGATAAAATTGCAGCGCTTACCTCTGATTGCAGGAATAAAAACGTGCATAAAAGCATAAAACCCTTAAGAATGAAGACGTAGGATGAGGTTTGGAGGGTTGGGTCATTTTACGTCCCCACACAATCCACCCCTCTTCTGGGGTCGCAAATGGGCATATAGCGTAACAAAGGGATTTCCCGTATAACTGCATTTATGAAACTGTTTAAGTGACTATAAAACTGACAGACCTATTAGTGGAATAAAACGCAAAATGAAATTTCGTGAGATGTGTCACTTTTCTTGCCGGTGAACGATATGTACAAGAAGATTCAAAAGTTTAAAAAAAATTATGGTGGTGGTAGAGCACAGAATAATCAACAATTTTTTGTATTTGAAACAAGGGTCCTAATCCAAATACATGGTGTTCCACTCCAATCCTAACCCAAAATATTTTAGATCTATAAGCAGGAATCAGGAATTCTGCTTTTACAAACCCTTTTTCAGAGCTTTTTTGTCGTCCCCGATGAAAAATAAAATATATAAATGTAGATATTATAAAACATATTTCAGTTTTAAGTCATATTTCACTTTTATTTTATATAAAATGACGTCATTTGCATCCGCTTAAGAATTTACGATCCAGATTTACGAACCACGTTTACGATCCAGTCTCAAACAACTTCTACAGAAAAGTTTGCATAGGGCAACATTATCGCGGAATAATGAACAAACCTAGCAAAAAAGGATGTCGGCATTCAAGAAACTCGACTAAAAAGAACGGGTATCTAATGATTGATATGTCTTCATTTGTTTGTAACATAAACCTGAAAATTAAATATAGTTTATAATAGCTGCATGTTTTGTCAGAAATCATTCATTTATATCTTTTCAAAATTCGGAAAATGTTATTACACACAGATTAATAAAATTGCATTCTTTCAGCTTTTTGACAGGATTTAAGTAAATGCGGCGAAAATAAGTCACACAAATATTCTTTAAAATACATTTTTATAGCAGACGATATTCTTCGCATAGCTCGTATTTTAATTTTTTTTTTTCAGTTGTTGTGAGAAAATTGCAACAAAAAGATACAGTAATCTACTATTTTACCTTTACTTTATTCAGGAGTACTTCAGTTGCCCCCATTATACAAAGGACATTAAAAACTACAAAAATATTAATATCTGAAAAATAAATTGAGATGCAGTTCAAACAAAGTGCATTTAAAATTCCTTTTTTCCCCCTATACGACGGTGTAAAAATTTAAAATGTGTGATGCTCAGAAATCTAAAAAATTGTAGTAGATTATTAGTACTTAACCATACAATGATACATCTGCTTCGTTTTACGTGTGGCTTATGGTTAGGTGTAACGTTAATTTTTAGTGGCGACACTTTAATTGTTGTCTAAAAAAATAGCATATCGGGGGCTAATAAAGATATTTTAGTGAAATTTTCAACATACTTATTCTCTTCCAATATCACGAGAAATGCAAAATGTGGCCACCATTCATAACTAGACGCTGTATATTTGCAAATATAATTGACATCATATACAATCTCACTAACTAAAATAGCGTAAAGCTAAGTTAGGTTTTCGTCGCTCATTACTCGCATTTTTAATAATAATTATGTATGGTTATATTATCCTACGCTACTCCTTAAATTTTGCCTTGTACTTTTGAACACCACTGTATATATAGAAGGTGAATTTAAACTCTCGGACAAAACTTTAAGGGGTGATCGTACAGATCAAGACAAACAATATGAAATAGGAAACTAAGGGTTCCAAACGTCTTCCGAAGACACCATTAAAGTTTAGGGTCCAAAATTTCAAACGATTATAAAAAAAAAAAAAACGGAAAAATTGGTCGATTTGTTTGCGGTTTTCGCTAATACTATTCTTTATGTCAGTATTTTCTTAAAAATAAATTTTAAAGATAATGTTCAAAAAATGCCGATAGAGGGCGCTTTAGACACTTTGGAGTAACGAACAACTATTTTTTACCGTTATTTTTTGTATCTCATTACATGCTTTCAAAAGCTTAGACTTAAAGTTTGCGCTCAAAATCTGAATCGTTGGGAGTGGTTAAGTAGCGCAAACTGAACTGGTTTATGAACACTTAATTATGGCCAGGGGGTAATTATGACCGCCGTCATATTGGAGAAAACTGTGATGGTAAAATTTTGTTTCAAGCTTAGATATTAACCTCATAATGCATATTTCATCTTAGGTATTCTTTATTACTAGTCTGAAGCCTTTTTGAGATCCAAATAGCAATTTGAAACTAAGTCTATAAAATTTTTGATAAACGGATTTGTTACTTTGGAGTTCAAAGTGGTCATAATTACCCCAAACAAATGTGTATTGGCAAGTATAAAGAGAAGATATACTGGTCATAATTTCCCCACTAGTGGTCTTAGTTACCCCAAACTTATGTGATTGTCAGTTTTTGGTGGGGTAATTATAACCACCCTTTTAACTTTAAAAGAAAAACAGCTATGAGAATTAAAACTTTTAAAATGTGTTCTTAAAGGATCAAAGTTACTTCCTATGTACTAAAAACAGCACTTTTCCAAATAGAAATAAGCAAAGAAAAAAAAAAAAGTTGAAAATGTAAAAAGTGGTCATAATTACCCCTCCTGACTATACATTAATTTTTTAAAACTGTAAAGCTTTTTCTGCGGTTTATGATTTTAAAATTTCCAGACTGAGTAATATAAAAAAATTTAATTATAGACATTCTGCATCAGTTATTAAATTTCCTTCAATTTAAACGCATTTTCTACGTTTTTGATGCACATAATTGTGGCACTAAAAAATAAAACATGATATTTAAGCATTGAAATAAAATGTTTTTTATGCCTGTTTTGAAGTTTATCGATAAGTCAGCTTTAGTATATTTTTTAAAAAGTTCATATTTTCTTACATAATTTAGGACTGAATATTTTTTTAAAGAGATTAATAACTACTTTTTTACATTAAAACGTTTTTCAAACAATAAGAACTTTTCATATGCAGTCAATCGCTTTATTTTTAGTAAAATTCATACAGATACAAATAAATGTAATGTGTTTATTTTTATATTTATTTTTTTCTATTTCCTAGGTCATTCTTTTCCTATAAAACATATCAAATCTATTTTGCTCAAATTCCCAAAATAAAATATTTACGGGAATAAAAAATTTAAATTAAATATGACTTACCGTGTCGTTTCATTAATAAGTATTGTTTTCAACAATAATGGGCGAAAATTAGAAATCATGATTAAGTTAAGGAATATGTTTAAAAGAAATATATATACATATTCCAGAGAACTTAAAATTTAGACCCCATGATCATATTAAATAAAACAAAAGCAAATCACAAGCGGAAAAATATACACATTCTTAATATTTAAATCATACTTAGAAATCATTTAAAAAATATATGTAAGTTTATAAGCATTGTTTTTAAGTAAAAAAATGAAAAATATTCTAGAACAATAGGACATTGCAAAAATAGCAATAATTTACGGTAAAAGTACGGTAAAAAGATAGGAATTTATATTTAAAACCAAAAATTAAAATGACATCAAACATTGTTAAACATATAACATCCACCTATTAAAAAGTTATTTATAAAACTTTAAAAATAATATTTTTATAGGGCATGCAATAAAAGCAAACACAAAGGATAAGATTGGAATAAAATATATTAGCTTATTTCTGTCAGTAATCTAAATTAAATTCACATGCAACTTTAACTGTTTTTTTCCTTAAAAGTTCAATTAGTGTTACAAACTATGAATTAAATAAATATTGCTAATAAAGTATTTTATTTCAATCTTTACCACGCTTGTATCTATTTTCATTGCATGCTGTATAAGATGTGATTCTTTTAAAATGCCCATAAAAGCAAAATAAAAAAAGAATTGACTCCATAAAAAACCAACATTCACCTCTATGAAAGAGTGACTATTCACTCCTACCAGGGGTGAAAAACCGCACTCCTTTAGCAAGAGTGAATAGTCATTCTCCGAAAGAGTGATTATCCACCCCTGTTTAGAGTGAATATTCATTTCCCAGGAGTGACTATTCACCCTTTCAGAGAGTCAAAAATTTCACTTTTGTTCAGAGTGAATAGTCACTCTAAGAGGTTGGGTATATTTTGACTCTGCGATAGAGTGACTACGCACTCCTCTGGAGTGAATAGTCACTTCTTTTTATTTAGAGTGTACTTAAACTCCTGTCTTATATTTCTTCCAATTAATGAAAAGCAAAAAAAAAAAAAAAAGTGTTTTATAACACAATTAATGTGTATAATGTTCATATTGTACCTCTTTTAGAAAACTAGCTCGCGGAATGAGGCGATATTTTAGATTCGCATGTTTAAAGATTCAAAATATCGATTGGTACTAAACGTTTTATTATGCATTGCACTGCATAATGTATATTGTAATATCGTTACTTGTTTTTCGTATTGTCTCTCTTTACAATGCTTTTTTCTAGTATAATATACTGTGGTATCCCCATCCCATTCCCCTAAAATAAGAACACACCATACATTTTAATCACAAAATTGTACTAGAAAAATTCAAAATAGCCATTCGACTGGAATTTTTTTCTTACTCCAATTTATGTTAAAAAAGGAAGAAGAGGTAGTCTTTATACTGAAATCGTAAAAAAATTAGTACAGACGATTAATTTGACATCATATTTAAATTTACCTTACAATACCAAATGTTAAGTAATTCGATGAAGAAGTTTAGGATTTATGCACATTTAACGTTTTGAAGTCCTAATATTTATTAATAGTTGCAAAACAATCAGAAATTCTTAGGGTTTCTTAAGCATAACCCAAAAGCTGCTCGCAGAATGAGGTAATATTTTAGATCCGCATATTTCAAGATTCAAGAAATCGATTTCTACTAAAATTTTTATATGTTACGATACGTAATTCCTTCGAATATGAAATTCATAATTTATATATATTTTTTAATTTAACTTGAAAAATATGTATTCCAAATTAGAAAAGTTTTAATAGAAATAGATTTATAGAAGCTTCAAATATAATAATCTAATATATCACTTTTTCCGCTATCTAGTTTCGGAGTTATGCTTAAAAAGCTTCATGCATTGATTTTTTTTCCCAACTATTAACAAAGAATCTAACATTAAGAGATCCAAAATAAAATGGGCATAATTCTTGAACTTCATCGAATGATTTCTCGCTTGACAGCGTGAGAAAAATTTTACTGGAGAATATAAGTAATGTAAATGCCCTTATAGTGAGCCAGTAGCTATGCACTCATTTTTAATGTTTAAACACATTTCTGAAAACAGGCTGCAAGAAATATGATTACCCCAAACCCTTAACTATTAACTATCCATAAACTGCTAAGAATAGTTGTTTTCTCATCAGTTGATGAAGATGTTTATTGTCTAGAGTGTCTTCAAAAATGGATTTTTTGACAAATTCTTAGATATTTCGTTAACAGAGGAAATATTTTCTCCCCAAAAAATAAGGCAGATTTTTTTAGTTAAATAATTAAAAAAAAAAAATGCTTAGAACTGTTCACAGACAATAAAGAGAAACAGAAATGTTTGCGGGGATAAAATAAAAATTTAGATGAATTTTAATTTTTTGTGTTACCACCCCGAAAGGCGTCGTGACCTTACGGCAACGTCGTTGTGAAGTCACACTGTGACTTTGTGACCGTCGATGTGATGTCACATGACGTCGACGTGAAATCATAGTGACTAGAATGTGAAGTAGTTATGGCCGTTTTAGAGCTCATTTGTGACGTCACATTGTGACCAATTTGTGAAGTCACAGTGAGACGAATTTGTGAAATATGTGTCATTTGTGACGAAATTGTCTTTAACACTGTGATGATTCTGTGACGACAGTGACAATGTTGTGAAGTCACATTGTGACAATTTTGTGAAAATTGTGTGATTTGTGACGATTTTATCATTAACTTTGTACCGAATTGTGACGAATATGTGACAGCGTTAAGATGAAAGACATTTATTGAAAAATGGAATCGCTATTCGAGTCCAATCAATGAACCTGTACAATGGAGGCAGGGGTGATTATGAGTAAAAGAAAATTTTGAAGTTCACAGAAAAATTTCAGAATTTTTTTTCACGATACTTTCTCGAAATTTGGGTTTATTTCGCGATCCATCGATAAAATTCGTCTTATTTGCACGATTTATTGACAAAATTTCACGTTTTTTCGCTATCCTTTGACGAAATTTGCTTTTTTCGATATTCTTTGACAAAATTCACGTTTTTTCTTCAATCTTTTGACGAAATTGCGATTCTTAGATGAAATTCACGTTTTTTTCCACGGCCTTTTGAAGAAATTTAGATTTTTTTCGCGATCGTTTGACAAAATTCGCCTTATTTGCGCGATTTATTGACAAAATTTCGTCTTCTTTGCGGTCCATTGACGAAATTCGCGTTTTTTCTACAATCTTTTTTCAAAATTTGCTATTCTTAGATGAAATTCGCATTTTTCACGATCTTTTGACGAAATTTGCATTTTTTCGCGATCCTTTCACGAAATACACCTTATTTGTGAGATTTATTGACAAAGTTTTGCGTTTTTCTCGGTCCTTTGACGAAATTCACGTTTTTTCTGCGATTCTTATAACGAAATTCGTCGTATTTGCACGATTTTATAGTCACAATTTCACGTTTCTTTCGCTATCCTTTGAAAAATTCGCGTGTTATTCGATATCGTTAGACGAAATTCGCGTCTTTTCTGCAATCTTTTGACAAAATTTGCGATTCTTAGATGAAATTCGCGTTTTTCCCCCATGATCTCTTGACGAAATTCGCGTTATTTGTGCAATTTATAGACAAAATTTTGCATTTTTCGCTGTCCTTTGACGAAATTCACTTTTTTCCCCGCGATTATTAGACGAAATTCTTGTTAAACATATATAAGATACACAAAATGTAAAAACATTGCTTACAGGTGTCAAGAATGATAAAATCCTTTAAAAAAACACTAAAGTCATTTAAAATTCATAACGTTTTCGACCGACACTTACTCGGTCATCCTCAGTGAAAAACAGTGAGTTTTTCACTGATGAGATTCATGAACTGAGTTTGAGTTCGTTTGAGTTTGTTTGAGTTCATTTTTGAACTTGTTCGTTTACGGACACGTGTATGCTGTAGCTGATGACGAGCTGTTATGTTTTTAGCTCGAAACGCGTCCTGTGTTTTGTTTTAATTTTATGGTGATTTTTTACAAAGTTTTATTATTTTAATCACATTTAAGGAGGTCGAAAATAGTGGGGAGGAGCGAGGGAACAAATGAGTGTGCAGGATTCTTGTCGCTAGAGGAATTATAGGTCAACCAATAGCACGATTTTAAACTTCGATTTTTAACGAAAAGGACTAAGATGGTTTTAATAAAAATTACTTTCGACTAGTATACGAGCATCTTAAGTTAAATTCATAAAATTTTAAAACCTTCGGAATATTGAAAAAAAAAGTATTATAAGCTTTACTTTTTTTTTTTTTTTTTTTTTTTTTTTTTTTTTAAACTAAGGTTTAAAGTTCACGATATCAGTTGAGAAATGGCATGTAAAACGGCTGTCAATTACGTACCTCTTTCTCGATAACTACTAAATTATAATCCTCAAAATATACAAAATAAAGCTTTAACATAATTACAGAAACATCGCGAGGGCCTCAACAACTTAAAGAAAATGCATGTATGTAATAAACGGAGGCAGGGCGGATTGATAACTCTGTCTCTCTCTTGATTAGCGGTTAAGACAAAATTTAGAAATAGAATTGCGACCTTAATGTTCAGCAAAAATATTAATATGGGTACTCATTTTATTCAGAATTTCAAGTTCTACGACATTTGTATTGACAATGTTTTTGAAAGAATTGTTCTGAGATATTGTTAAGATAATTTTAAAAAAGTGTTCTTCGACTATAAATATGTACATATTTTCTAATGTTCACCTAGTACGTGGGATAAAACTTAGTACTTTCATTTTAGACCTAAACGGAAGGGATTAAAACAATTTTCAGTTTCCCACCCACATAATTGTGAGTTACATCCCCCGATCACGGGTCTTTGAAATAGAATTGTGACAATGTTCAACAAAAATGTTAAATGTAGTTCTCATTTTACTCTGAATTTTAAGCTGACGACGAGCTGAACACGGAAATTGCAAAACCTAAATTTCATTCCAGATTTCAAAGTGCTGCCATTTGCAAAATGACGTCAGTGTTACGCACAGATATATTTGTTTTTTATAATATAGATAGATATAGATTTTATTTTCATATCAAAATCTTGGTGGATTTTTTTTCTTTTCAAACTAATTTTTTTCACCCTTAAATCCATTTATATCTGAATCAAATGAATACTCGATAATTTCAAAGCTACTGTATAACATCGTGTATTTTAAAATAATGTATACGTAATGTGAGTCGTACAGTAAAATGTGCAGAAAAACAGAAAAGTGACTTCGGACAATGAATTTTTTTAAAGATTAATTTTGTATTTTTTTAAATGTATTGCAGTATTTCAAACAGAATTGAAAGTATATGCTTTTTGGTATTGTTATTATTATTTGGTATTAATATTCTGCATAATTTGATTTTTGGTGTCTTATGTGTAATTTTGAAATATGCCTGGAAAGGGAGGTGGGGGAGGGACAAGGTTCTTCCAGTATTTTAAATTCTTAAAGTTTGCCGTTATCATCCAAACTCTTTGAAATTTTTAGATGTTAAAAACATAATGTTTTCGTAGCCCGAGTGAAAAAAAATTAATATTTAGTGGGAAAAAGGCTGGTAAGATTTTTACCACGATGTAACTGAGGTTTTTGCTAATTTTGACGAAGTTTTTACACGTTTTATTTAGTAAAAATATTTATATTTGTCCGAATGTTTCGAAATTTTCGTAAGTAAATGTAAATATGGCCTGTTGAGTTGCTCTAAAAAAGATTGTGTTAAAGTACGGACGTTTAGTTAGTTTTATGGTAGAAAAAATATAGTCTTTGTGAGGGGCGAAGTGACCTAAGCTCACCAATGTATTTCAAAGAGTTAAAACTCATGTTTTTAAAAATCAATTGCATCATCAGTTAGAAGATTTTAACTTTTAGAGCATATATATATATTTGCCGATACTTCTAAAATATCATCCTGGAATAAATTACTACAAGTTTTCGGAAAACCTTTTTACATCTTTTTTTTCAAAAGTTTAACTGCTAGGTGGGGAGAATATCGTAAATTTAATATCGGAATGTATCAACATGTTAATATTGGTGATATATCGCGATAACTACCGTAATGTGTATACGAATAGAAAAATTGCTTATTTTAAAAGATAAATGGCATGTTACCAAAAATTTTAGTAGAAACAGATGTAGAAAGGAGCTAATAAATGTTTCATGCTATTTTCTTCTACAGCATCCTTTAAATAAATATATATATATAGGGAAGGTGGGTCAAAATTGGGTACCATATAAGTTTGTTAGTCTCAAATGCTGTGAAATGGGAAAACAAACTTTGAACACTGTTTTTAATGTAAAATGAATCCTTGGCTATAATAAAACATTCTTTTCAAACAATATATATAATTGTTTATTTAAAAAAGTAGCTTTTTTCAAACGTATGCAAAAATCCGATTTTACCTCGCTGGTTGGGTAAAACTGGGTATCTATTTAAAACTACTGGAAAACTCATTTTGGTCTAAAAGGTCTTGCTTAATATAGTAAAAAATACATTTTTATTATTTTTAACAAAACGAAATTGCACATGTTTTCTTCCATGTGTAAAAAAATAATTCGTTGGAAAATTTTCTACCTTGTATAGGCCTGCTTACTTTACACTGTACGTTTAAGAGTTTTCTTTTAGCTTCAAAAATCACAGATGAATTTGTCATCATATTCTTCTGCAGTACTACATGCTTCGTGTTCCTATCCGTGGCATTTCAAACATCGTATTTGGATTTAGAATTTGAGTAAAGTTCATAGCAAAACATACAGGTTTCATTATCCTCTTCTTCTGAAGATGTTTCCGCAATCTTTTTTGGTTTCTTTTTTTTTTTTTTCTTTTAAAAAAACTTCTTTTTTCGTCTTGCAGTTTGGCTTTTTTCTCCTTAATATCTGTTTCAACCTGTAATTTATAGGAAGAAGAAATCAAAATGAGTTTTTCCCTTTCTTTTCTCAATTCTAAAGCCTTCCTTAGAAGGGGATAATAACATTTTAGGCGAAATTGGAAATACAGATTGCTGGGCTATATAGTCTGAAGATGTCGAATGGATAATTTTACTAATGTATTTTGTAGATGTAAAATTTTGAATGAGTGATGACATCTGTGACTGTGATGTTAACTGCTGCATCTGGAAGCAGCTCGACGTGAAAGACGCTGGATGTTGTCAACTCGTTTATGTTCGGAAGGTTGAGCTCCATTATCCTGTGATGTTTCAGAAATATTTATTTCTGCAGCTATGCAAACCTGTGACTGCATGTGTGTTATCATGACTTTCATGGGTTTCTCTCTCACTTCCAAAGGAGCAAAAAGATGGTCTGGAAAAACATTGTTGTAGGGAAAACTCCCTGTTTTCTCGAACCTTCTGATTGCAGTATTTACAATTGCTGCTCCCGAAAATGCAGTTTTAAATAATTTTCCAATTTGGTAAATTGTTACAGATCGCGTACAGTTGGAAAATAACCACTTCTTCACCTCTTGTTCTTAGTATGAGCTTAGAGATGCATGAATGACACATCAAGGGGTTGAAATCGATGCGTTGCGTAAGGAAAGAATCGTATATAAATACATTGCTTTCTCTTACTAGATTAACAGGATTCTTTTATATGAATTGAACACCTGTTAAGGATTTAAAGAACGGGCTTTTCAGGACAAGGATTGGAAAAATCTATACATTTTTAAACCAAATAAAAAAAAGACCTAATTTCGTAATCCATCCACTCCTATTATATACAGCAAATGAGTCTGGAAAAGTTTCATTCATCAAGAGGTTTTTTTCTTGCCTGTTTAATATTTGATAAATAAAAATCCTGTTATAGATTATATAGCCTAGTTATATAGGATTGAGATTTTATGGATTATTTGTCAATTTGGGCAGATTATTTTATTTAGAGAAACAAGTGACGAAATATATTTGCATTTTAAGTGGACCTATAACGCAAGTTATTACACCTCAGATTAGAAAGTTATTAAAATGTAATAAGCATAATATAAAATTATGCCTTAATTAGTACCATTATTTTGTTCATTAATAATTGCAAATTATTTAATTTCATAAATGTAAGTTAAAAATTAGACCCACTTTTTAATATAAAACAAAATCAAAACTAGTTTTTTTCATTATAACTAGATAGATTTAGAATTATATTATAACTTAACAGCATTAAGAATGCAATTTAAAATTCCATGCTGATTTATTAACTATACTAAAAACATTCTATGAGTGTCGGACAAAATCGGGAATACCCAGTTTTGACCCACTCTTAAGTACCCGGTTTTACCCCAACATGACAGCGCAGGTAAAAAAATCAGAGAAACCTTTAAAAATTTTGAGATTTTGCTGCCATTTTGAAGGTTTCAACGGGTATCTTTAAGGCAAATGAAAACTAAAGGTTATCTTAAGAGAAGTATACCTCTATTTAAAAGATTTCATACAGGTTTATTTCTGTAAGCTATCACCTCCAAATTACCTTCAATGACTTAGAAGATTTTCGTGATATCACATGAGGTATGTTGAAGGAAAATGAAAATTGTTTCTTTACCAGGTAACATGAAGGTTTTACTTAAAGGTTTTATTATTGCACATTATGGTATCTAAGATTTTGATATGCCCGCATTTCCTCATTAATATTTTAAATTTATTTCGAAATTAATATATTGGATAATTCCCAGAAATCTAACGTCTTCCACCGGTTCAGTCAAAAATTCTTAACTCCCCCTCGTTAAAATTTTTAATTAATATTTAAAATTACCATTTTAAATAGCGATATAAAAATCCCATTCTAGAAATAAAAATCTCAAAATTATCTTAAAGTCCCCTCGTTGAGATTTTTAATTACCATTTAAAATACTATTTTTTAATTCCCTAGAAAAAGAAAGAAAAATCTCGAAATTATTTTGAAGAGTCTACTAGTTAAAATTTTTAATTACCCCATTTATGAAGTTATTACGAGCAACAATTTTACCTCTAACACGCTCAAAAATTTCAATTTCCGAAAATTCCCCCTAAAAAGAAAAACAAATCACGAAATTTTTTTCAAGCCCTTTTTGACCTTAAATTTGTCACAATTTTTTCTAATATTTTACCCAGTAACAATTTCACCTCTAACTCTAACAAGCTCAAAAATTTCAATCTCAAAATATTCCCCCTAAAACGAAAAAAAAATAATCACGAAAGTATTTCAAAGTCCCCTTTTTATCCTAAAATTTGTCATAAATTTCTCTTAAATTACCACCAGTAAAAATAACCCTTCGAAGTCTAACACGTACAAAAATTGCACCCTAAAAAAAAAAAAAAAAAAAAAAAAAAAAAAAATCTCCAAATTATTTCAAAGTCCCTTTCATTAATATTTAAAATCGTATTCAAACACGCACAAAAAATATTTTAGTTAAATTTCAAAATCTAACGAGGGCCCTCAATTTCCCTTCTCTCTTTTCTAAAAATGTCTTATTTAGTTTTTAATTTTAAGTTTTTCGAAAAGAATATATTTTACTGTGCTCTTCTAAATCTGACAAAAAAAAAAGAGAAATTTTAGTTAATTAAATTTCAAAATGCAGGAAGGGATACAATGCACTCCGCTCCCCCCCTCCCCTTCCACCATGCCACTCCTGTCGTCCTAGCTCAAAATTCTTAGTTCATCTTCAAAACCACCCCACCAGTGGCCGAGAGGTTCTGCTCTCAAAGCTGGTAGACGGGAGATGCTGGGTTCGAACCCAATCGCGCCCGTCGGCCCAGTCGTTCGGAGTTTTTTTCGTGGTTTTCTTCGAACCTTGGATTTCTTTGCTTAAATACGGATTAGCTTCCCTTTGAAAGACCCCAGGCACCCCCCCCCCTTCGGCCCAATATCCCAAGTGTAGACAATTGACCATCATAAAACAACACAAACAGCAAGCACCTCTTTAAAAAAGAGGAACTAAGAATTTTGCACATACTAACATTAAAGAAAAGAGGCTCTTTTAATTTAGTTACTCGAAAATAATACATTTTATATTGTTTTTGAAAACATAACAAAAAGAAATATCTAGTTACTTAAATTTTAAAATCTAGGGAGGGGCAGGGTCCCTCCCCCCCCTTTCCTCATTTTGGTAGCGTCCACGATTAAAGCTGAAAAATATAGGTGGGGTTATTACATGCATAATTTGCCCTTTTCCTCTATCAGGCGTGAATTCCAGTTTTTATAAAAGTTACTTCTTCAAAAACAAAGTTTTCGTTGCAACATTTGATTTTTGATCATGTAGCTGTCATTTGACATTTGAAGTCCACCGAGGTGGAGAATGCTTTGGGGCCTACAGCTACAATGGCTGTCGCCTCGAATGATCCTTATTATACATAGTAACAACAACAAGTCACAACAATTTTTATTTTCCATTATATATATTATAAAACTACAATGGTACATACACAATTACATCCATGTCTTACCCAGGGACACGAACCCGGGCCCTCGACGTAACAGCAGCCCTCATGTAGCTCTATTTCTGACTCCGTGTCATGGGAGAATGAGAAAGAAGTTATCAACTCAACACACAGAAAGCATGTTTACTTTTCCCATAGATATAGGATACTAAGGATATATATATACTATAGGATACTATTACTTATTCCATGACTTTTCCGCCACTCGGAAAAAATGCGGGAGTAGTCGTTACGCTGTCGTTTTGCTATTCTATTTTTCCTTTTTGCAGGGCTCTTTTTATCTGTATATTAGTCACATTTTAATTAATTTTTAAATGGATATATATATAGCCGTAAGAGGGGTATAAGTGAGCCTTGTATTATACTTATTTTTAATATTATAGCTTGATATTGGCACTTTGTATTCAGCCATTCATGCTGAACATTCGGTAAACCAGATCGCCACGTATAGAAATACTGTGGTATGGGGATAATGTTTTACAAGAAATCTTCGTGTATGACTAAAGATGAATTTTTACTATTTTTTAAAATATTAGCGATAAAAATCTCTCCGTTTTAAAAACGGCGTGACACTTCACTTTTCAAATACATCCTAGAGAGAACTATTTTATTTTTTGATATTTTCATTAATACGTCTTTTTATTTTTGTGAAAAATCTAGTCATAATTTTCTGAATTTCAAAGAATCGTTATGTTCAGTTTCTTGCTTATACTTTTAAGGAGATATATGCATATATTTCCATTATGCATAAAAGTGATAGAAGGATTAAATTACTTCTTGATAATTAAACTTGTAAAAAGCTCAGTTTGGAGGTGGAAACGTTTTGTGAAGGGCCCTTGTTTTGAGGGGGAAAAGTTTATGAAGGGTCCTTTAAAGGACTTAAGTTCTTTCTAAGCAGATCACTGTATTGGAATATCATTTTATGAGTAAGTAATTTGGTTTCTTTAAAAATCAGGCAGCTATAATCTTTTTAGGAACATAGATGTTTGATTAATACTCAGTGGAGGTGTAATATCTCT
Source organism: Maratus speciosus (assembly GCA_963932465.1). Classification (NCBI taxonomy): domain Eukaryota; kingdom Metazoa; phylum Arthropoda; class Arachnida; order Araneae; family Salticidae; genus Maratus; species Maratus speciosus. The sequence goes on from OZ010787.1 coordinate 3,580,544, forward strand.
GGCAAATTATTTAGCGGGGTTTAATGTCTCTAGCTGCAATATTCGACTCATAAAATTAATTTAAAACAAATTATATATTGTAGAATAATTTATAATACTGAATATGAAATATGGGAAAAATAATTTTAAAATTCTTTACATGTGTATAATTATTTTAAATAAAATAATTTTTTCACGAAAAAACATTTAAAGACAAATTTAGAGCAATAATATTGTTCTATAGTGCGTAACATCATTAAAAATTATATATAGATTCTTGGGGCCTTTAAAAAACAGGGGTCGATGCAGGTTTTTATTCTTGGGTTCCATTTTGTGAAAATTAAAAGTTATTTTTGTGAAAAGTAATATTTTGTAACTATAGTTGAAATCCAGTTACTCAAATTCGGATCAAGAATTTGTTAACAAAAACTTCTTTAAATTTCAGTTAAAGTTTTTGTTTCGCATGACCTGGTTTTATTTACTAATTACATATTTAAAATAGTTTTTATGCAAAAGAATGTTATGAAGTGGGCCTATTTTATTAAAAGGAATTTTGTGAAGCGGCCCATTTTATTAAATTTATTTTTGTGAAGGGGCCCATTTTATTAAATTTATTTTTGTAAAGGGGCCCATTTTATTAAATTTATTTTTGTGAAGGGGCTCATTTTATAATATTTATTTTTGTGATGGAGCCTATTTTATTAAATAGGGGAAGACGGGGTACAATGAAACATTACTTGTAAAATCAGTCAAATTTGTCACAGAGAGCTGCAGTTTATATATATGTTATACAACTATATGTTCGAATTACTGACGTGATTTGGATACATTCACACTTCTACAACATTAGCAATAGAAGATTATTGCTTTTACGCCATTGAAAGTAACTTTCTTTACTAAAAGTAATTTTGTTTCTTTTTCCTTGTTTTTATATGTAATAATTATTTTTTCTATACATTGTTATCTTTGGGTTGTTGTCTTCATACCTCCAAAACCAAACTAAAAAAAATAAATATTAGAAATTTGAAAATAAATTTTTATTTAGTAACCTCAGTGCGGGGTACAATGAAACACTTGCAGACGGGGTACAATGAAACATGTTTTATTATAGTAATAAAAGTAGTAAATAGAATATATTAGAAGTAAGAGTAGGAAAACAGAAAAAAAAAGAGTTTTGTTCTAACCAGGTCAGTAAAAAATGCTCTTGTTAAGCAATTAAGAAATAGAAAGAGAAAAAAAGCTGAGAAGGGATTGTTTTGTAAACAAACTCTGCCTGCTACAGACTCTGATGATGATCCAGATTTTTTTCCAGGCCCAGCTGGTCATCGAGGTACTAAGAATGAGGTATTCACACACAACATGTATGGCACAAGCAGTATCCGTATAAATGAAAACATAAGTAAATATATACTGTTGGAGAAATCATACATTTAAATGAAGTCAAATGTGAAATACTTGATATAAAGACTCCAACCTAGTTTTTTTTTTTTTTTTTTTTTTATTTTTTTTTTTTTAGAAACTTACATTTAAAAAAAAAACTCATTCTGTTGAAACTACCACCTCATATTCCTTCAGGATCAACTGAAATATAAACAGAAATGCTAATTTTTGAAACTGACTTGCGCCAATTTAATGTAAAATGAAAGGTATTTCTTAAACTAATAGAATTTTCTTATTTTTCATCTTAGACTACAATATTTTTATCAAGTTCCTTATTAATCAAGTTTTGTTTTTGTATTTATCTCATTTTTCATAAAATAAACTATACTGGGTGAAAATTGCTTCTATCATTTGGAGTGTTTCATTGTATCCCAGTATGTGTTTCATTGTACCCCGGCATACGGGGTACAATGAAACACTGTAAGACATTTATTTTTTGTTATTTTTCAAGCATAAAGATATTGTTTAGAACCCAATAAAAATTTATTTAGATGGGGAAAATACAAGATTAAAAATATGCATTAATTATATTTTTGTGCATGCAAAATTGTGGATAGGAAAAAAAAATTAGTAAATTTTGTTTCATTGTACCCCGTCTTCCCCTAGACTTTTGTGAAAGGGCCCTAAAAAACCCTCAAATTTTGCCTGGATCCACCCCTGCGTTTACCTCCTGTGTGTACAAAACAATTATTAAAAAGGACTGTTCTGTAATGGGTGAGAATCTTCTATGTTTTGAGCAGATTCGCATGTTTTATTGTGTATGTAAATTTTATTTGTGTAATTTTCTCTTGTTTGCATTGTTACTTTTACCATTTACAGGCTTAAAAGAAATAACTGATTTCATTCTGTGCTTGTTCAGTTCATATTGCTTAATATGTTTTTGAGTAGTAAATATTTAAAAAGTCATATTATTCATTGTCAGTTCAGCGTTCGATTTCCTTGGGGGTTCGCTGGGACTGTTCTGTACCACCAGAAATTCAATTGGACCACTAATTTGAAAAATTTTATAATCTGCAGGACAAGTAACTCCTCCCCCACCCCCCCCACCACCCCTCTCTGACAGGTAAACGTAAACTTTCTTCTCCCTGCAAAAACTGCAACTAAGCACATATCGCATAACTTTATTTTATTTAAAAAAACAAAGAAAATTCGATTAAATCTTAGTCAGATGAAGTAATTGTCACTCAAAGGATTAAAGGGATGAAATAGAATTTTATGTAGCAGACCGGTGATGATGACTGCGGACAAATAAATTCTCATGGTTACTGTTCCTTGGGACCAGTGGCTTTTTTATGTCAATTCTACTACTAGTCAGTTGGTGTTTTTTTAGATCTTTTTGTCAACTTGATTTAATCGTGTAAAAAGTATGCATGTGTGCATTTTTATTATGTGCCTCCTTCCTTTTTTTAACATTAATATTACATTACATATGCAGTGTTGACTCTAGAAAAAAGGACTGCCGGGCGGGAATTTTTCAAAAAGGAAACACCATTCTAAAAAAGGGCACACTTGTACATTATTCACAAAAATATTTTGAACTGGTTTGTTTAGAGTCCCTAGAATTTGCGATATTTTCCCGCGATCAGTTAAATTGCCACAGGGAGCATAGGAAGTGTTAAAAAGAGCAGAAGGGTTTAATGGGGCTTTGCCATGCACAAAAAAGAAAAAGGGCTGCCGGCGCTGCGCCCTGCTAAAGCGGCTTAGACTCAATGCTAATATACATGGATTCATATCATAAAAGGGTGAAAACAAGATATCTTTCTTTCTTTTTTTTTCCTATTTAAGAGGCAGATAATAAAAATGCACACCTGCATTCTTTTTTATATTGAAATCACCTTTAAAAGAAATATCCACAAGCAAATGTAAATAAAAATAAAAAAAATACAAATTCACAATGATAACACTGTCTTGACAAATTAATTATTCAGAAACACATTAAGCTGTATGAGTAACAATAGAGTAGTAATCACTTATTTCATTTTATTCTATAATTAAAAATGCCTTCAACAGTGTGGACGCTAGAAAGAAATTACTGCCAGGTGGACACTTAAAAAAAAACACTCAAGAACCTTGTTCACTGAAAATATTTTGCATTTAGTCCTTTTTAATTTTGTGATATTTTCCTGCAACTGATGAAATTTCTTGATTTTCCTCCCTGTTGACTGACGAATTATGTTTTTTTCCTGTAACTGATTGACGAATTTCACATTTTTTTCTGCAGCCAACTGTAAAATTTCACAATTGTTTCTCATGATTGCCTGCTGAATTTCATGTTGTTTTCCTGTGACCAATTGACGAATTTCACAATATTTTAAAGCAATCGATTGAAGGGTTTCTAGATTTTTTTTCCCCCATTAATCGACGGTTGAATTTCTGTTTTTTTTTTCAGGTGACTGAATGAGAATTTTTGCAATTTTTTCCCCGCAACCAACTGATAAATTTTGTGATATTTTATTTCAGAACAAATGTTTTATTATCCCACATCCGCCATCTTGGATTTTTTTCTTGGCGTGAATTAAATTTTTTTTAATTAATAGTTATAATGATTATATTCCAGTTTTTTAAATGTTGTATTAATCTATCAACAATATTTAACCATTGGCGACATTTACTACTTGGCGAAAAATGAGTTTTCATGCAAGAAAAAAATCAAAGATGGCAAATGCGGGATTATAATACATCTAAACCATACTGATTGGCGTATATTGCATTTTTCCTTGCGGCTGATTGGCAAAACTTGTGTGATTTTTTTCACATATCCGGTTTATGAATTTTGCCGATTTTCTTCTCAGCTAATCAACAAACTTCATTTTTTCCTATAAACAGTTGATTTTTTTTTTCATATGGTCGCTGAATGAATTTCACAGATTTTCTCTGCGGCTGATCAAAGAATTTCATTTCCAAAGCTGAATACTTTGCAATGTTCTGCAATGTACTTCAGCTAATCAAATGTTCTGTGTGAATTAAAAAAAAAAAAGTCGCAGGAAAATTTTCTTTATATATGAAGAAGTGCAATTGCATCTTTTACAGAAATGCAAAAGACATTTCATAAAACCCTGACATACTCACACGAATAAAATTATTGGTGAAGTTTGTGAGCCCCCCCCCCCCCCCCCCTCCTAATCGAATGATAATTTAGTGGTTTTTTTTTCCAACAATCGATTGATGATTTTCGAATTCTTTCAGATTTTTCCCTCTGTCAACTGGCGAATTTGGCCTTTTTTCTCTGACCAAATCGTTGAATTTCACAGTTTTTCTCCTGCGATTGGGTGAAGAATTTTGATATATTTTCCACAATTCATTGACGAATTTCGCATTTTTTAACCACGACTGGTGGGTGAATTTTGTGATATTTTTCATTGACCTTTTGGCGAAAATCGTAGTTTTTTTTCACACGACTGATCCATGAATTTAGTGCTTTTTTACCGAAGACTGATTGGCAAATGTTCCAATTTTTTCTTGCGACAGATTGGAAACAATCGTTGGTTTTTTCCACGACTGATCGATGAATTTCGTGAATTTTCTGACAACTTGAGAGTTTTTTTTACATGCGACTGATAAGCGAATTTCATTATATTTTCTTTTTACTGATTGGCAAATTTTTTCTCTTTTTCGTGTAAACGTTTGGTAAAAAACCCTTTTTTTCTGCAACCGATCGACGAATTTGGCATTCTACTGCGACAGATCGGTGAATATCGTGATTATTTTCTCACAGTCGACTGGTGAACTTTGTCGCTTTTCTGCGACTGATTGGCCAAATCTTCATGTTTTTGTTTTTTTTTTTTTTGCACGACTGATCGGCTAATTCTATTTTTATCGATAATCCACTGACAAATTTCGCTTTTTTTTTTCCTGTGACCGATTTTAAAATTTTGCGATATTTCTCTTGAACCAGTAAGCAAGTCTTGACACAGATTGGAGAAAGTCGTGAGTTTTTTTCCGCTACTGATCTACGAATTTCGCAGATTCTTCTGACAATCTTCAGGATTTTTTTTAACCGCAACCGATTTGCAATTTTTACGAATTTTTCCTTGTAACATAGGCAAATTTTGAGGCTTTTTCTTGCGAACGATTAGAGAAGATCGTGGTTTTTTTTTTTTCGCTGTTTCTTCTAGAGGTGCACTGACAAATTTTGCGTTTTTTTACCTGCAACCGATTGGCGAAAATCATGGATTTTTTTCTCGCAAGTGTTCGTCGAATTTTGTATGTTTTTCCACAGCAAGCTAAAGAATTTCATGAATTGTTCTCCATGACTGACGAATTGCACAAGTTTTCTTGCGACTGATTGATGAATTTCGCAATCTTTTTAAATGAACGATTAAAGAGTTTGCCGATTTCTTTTTTTTTTTTTTTTTTCTTGCCATTGAGTGACAAATTTCGCGATTTTTCCTACAATTGAATGGTGGATTTTCTTGAAAATGAAAATTTGAAATGTTCTGCAGTGAAGTCAATGTATGACGCATTTATAATCATATTCTGCTTTGGGAAATTTTATTATGTCTTACTTTTCAGATTTTTTTTTAATGCAGTATTTTCATCATTTTAGATTGAATTTTTTTACGGAGCCTTCCGATAAATATTATTTGTAATATATAAAAATTTCAAGGGGGGGGGCACAATACTAGTCCCAAAGAGGGGCACTTTTCTAACTTTTACCGATACCTGTCATATAACATACTGTTCGAAAGACGTGTGACCTCTTATTCATGTTATGCGCATCTGATGCCCCTCCGCCTACTTTGCTCCCCCTGAGGGGGCAGTTTTCTAAATTTTGCTGAAACCCCTCATATGACATATTGTCGCAAAAGCCTGTGACCACTTATTCATGTTAACGGCACATTTGATGCCCTTCCACCTACTTTGCCCCCCTGAGGGGGCAGTTTTCTAAATTTTGCCGAAACCCCTCATCTGACATATTGTCGGAACAGCCTGTGACTACTTATTCATGTTATACACATCCGATCTCCCTGCCCTAACTTTGTTCCCCCTGAGGGGGCACTTTTCTAAATTTTGCTAACACCCCTCATGTGACATATTGTAGGAAAGGTCTGTGACCACTTATTCATGTTATGCACATTGATGCCCCCCGCCCACTTTGCTCCCCCCTCAGGGGGCAGTTTTCTAAATTTTACCGAAACCCCTCATGTGACATATTTTCGGAAAGACATGTGACTACTTATTCATGTTATGCACATCTGTTGCCCCTCTGCCTACTTTTCTCCCCCCTGAGGGGGCAGTTTTCTAAATTTTGCCGAAACCCCTCATGTGACATATTGTCGGAACGGCCTGTGGCTACTACACCCCTCATGTGACATATCGTTCAAAAGGCCTGTGACCACTTATTCCTGTTATGCACCTCTAATGTCACCCCCCCCCACTTTTCCCCACGGGGGGGGCGCTTTTCTAAATTTTGCTGACATCCCTCATGTGACATATCGTGCAAAAGGCCTGTGACCACGTATTCATGTTATGCACCTCTAATGTCACTCCCCCCACTTTGCCCCGCGGGGGGAGCACTTTTCTAAATTTTGCCGACACCCCTCATGTGACATATCGTTGGAAAAGTCTGTGACCCTTTTATTCATGCTATGCATCTCTAATGCCCCTCCCCCCCAACTTTGCCCCGGGGGGCACTTTTCTAAATTTTGCCGGCACGTCTCATGTGACATATCGTTCAAAAGGTCTGTGACCACTTATTCATGTTATGCCCTCCCCCCCCACTTTGCCCCACCGGGGGGGGACACTTTTCTAAATTTCGCTGACATCCCTGACGTGACATATCGTTCTAAAGGCCTATGACCACTTATTCATGTTATGCACCTCTAATGACCCTGCACCCACTTTGCCCCCCCCGGGGGGCACTTTTCTAAATTTTGCTGACACACCTCATGTCACATATTGTTGGAAAGGCCTGTGACCACTTATTCATGTTATGCACCTCTAATGCCCCTCCCCCCACTTTGCCCCCCGGGGGGCATTTTTCTAAATTTTGCTAACATCCCTGATGTGACATGTCGTTCTAAAGGCCTTTGACCACTTATTAATGTTATGCACCTCTAATGCCCCTGCCCCCCACTTTGCCCCACCCCGGGGGCACTTTTCTAAATTTTGCTGACACCCCTCATGTGACATATCGTTCGAAAGTCCTGTGACCACTTATTCATGTTACGCACTTCCGGTGCTTCCCCCCCCGGGGGGACACTTTTCTAAATTTTACTGTCACCCCTCATGTGACATATCTTTCAAAAGGCATGTGACCACTTATTCATGTTATGCACCTTCAATGCCCCTCCCCCCACTTTGCCGCACAGGGGGGGGGCACTTTTCTAAATTTTGCCAACACTGTTCATGCAATTTATTATAAGCATAGTTGATTTCCAGAAACGAGCCTATACAAAGCCATGACATGATACCCCCAAAAGCTAATGTTAAATCAACCAACTTCACAAATTTTTAATTCCATTTGAGTATTTGAAGTTTATTTTATGCATAATATGTATCAAATCATTGTCGAACTGGATATGTAATCATTATTATGTATTGATCTGATGCGAATTTGCATAGAAGGCTGTCCGCATGCAGGTGCAATGATATAATGCTAAGAGAAGATACAGGTTTTATACCTAAAAGAAAACTGCAGATATTTCTGCCAAAATCGGTGAAGGGAAATAACAGGTTTTTTACCTAACGGAAAACAGCAGGTATTTGGAACCAAGAAGGTTTAGGGAAAATACATGTTTTTTACCTAAAGGTAAGCTGGAGGTAATTTTAGTTCCAAATACCTTCAGTTTCCCTGAAGTTTTTTTTTAAGGTTTCTTGCTGACTTTTTTACCTGGGAGAGTTTAAAATATGGCGTCACTACTCTTAATCCTATAAGCGAAAGATCAGTAAAAATTTTTAAATATTATCAGGAAAGGAAAAAATTAGATGTAGTACTCAGGAATATTTAATATGCTGAAAAATAGTGGTTATACGCGTAAAATCTAGAATCAAATAAAACAATTTTTTAAGAGTAATTGAAACTAATTCCTTCACACTAAAAAAAAACGCACACAGTAACGTTTCAACCAGCTATAAATGCCATAATGGTTACCGACAAGTAATTCCTCGTGTTGGCTGATAGACAGAAGTACAACTGAAGGAGGGATCTGTGCTACCCGGCTTAACCCACCTACCCTGTTTTTTACAACTCGCCCACACATATATATATATATATATATATATATACAAAACACATACAAAACACATACAATACACATACAAAATAAAAATATTTTTTTAAACAAGAACGTAAAATAATCAAGCTTCAACGACAGATTATAATTTTCCAACACATTCAGAATTATGTAAAAAAAAAAAAAAAAAAAAAAAAAAATATATATATATATATCAACGTTTAATAAAGTTAAATATGATGGCTAAGTAAGCAAATTACAAAACACGTAACACATTTGAAAATTAAAGTTCAGCAATTATTATCAGTCATCAGAAAAATATCCGAATTCCTTTGTGCAACGCTATATATGATCTATAGATTTGAATATATGCCAAATAGTATGCTAAACATTAGTTAATTTAAGAAACGCATTTTCACAGCTGAAAATTCCCCTTCAACATATTTCGTCAATAAACGGAAATGTATGCATCTTTTTTGCAGCCCCGTATATGATTTACAGATTTTATACATACGAAGTAACTAAATTAGTTAAAAAAAACTCGTACCAGAACAGATAACGAACTTCGAGCAATTATTGCTTATTTATACAGTACTATAAGCGAATCCTTTTGTTTCAACCCATAAATAAACGATTAAATTAATGCTATGCTCATCATGTTCTATAGTAAGCATCTTTTTGTACATTTCAGTGATGTGTATCAATTTCTATATGTTTGAAATAGTGTAATATCATTCCAATATACTACAAATGATTTTTCCCTATAGACCATAAAAAATCATTGATGAAAATCATAATTTTTCTAAAAAAAATCAGTTGATTAAAATAATGATTTAATCGTTGATTAAAATCGTTAACACCCTATTGCAGCCAAATGGCAAGCATTAGTTTTTGTTAATCACGATTGATTGACGATTTTTTTCCCTCAACCGACTGACGCTTTTTGCAATATTTTTCCACATTTGATTTAAGAATTTCACAATATTTTCCTTCTACCTAACAAATGGCGAATTTTGCAGCTTTTTCTTACAAACTTTCTTTGCAGTTATCCAAAATTTTCAGCCTAATAAAATATAAAATGATATCTAAAAATGAAATAAACAGCACATGAAGAAAAACTATAAAATTATTAATTTAGATATTTTAATTCCAATATTTCAATTGACTAAGGTTTAATGCAGTTTTATTTATTTTTTAAAATAAAATTCTGTGATTTGTGTTTGGTTGCCGTTTTCTCTGAGACGGGAAAATTTAAGTTTACCTGTGACCCTGTAAGAGAGGGGGGGGGGGTTACTGTTCCTGCTGACCACTAAAATTTTCAAATTAGTGGTCCGAATGAATTTTTGGTGTTCTCGGACCAGCGGACCACCAATCCAATGATTTCGAACACTGATTGATTTTTTAAATGCTGAAGATTTCCTTGTAAAAGAGATTTGAATTGATATACTGTTTAATTTTTTGATTAATTCCCCTGTGTGAAATTTGATTATTGTTATGTCTGCACAAGAAATATTTTATGTCTTAAAATATTTACTCTTTCATTTAAAATAGGTGGATAACTTAACCTGATGCTTGGATCTATTCCTGACTTGAAATCCTGATTCAGAACATACTAAGCTTCAAGAATTCTTTATATTTGATGACCTAAATAGTCAGAGAGTGTGCAGCACCCTCCTAAAACTGTCTGAGAGAAACTCTATGTAAAATGATATTATATTACAGTAAATATTAGTCTGACATACTATACATATAATTTAATGATTATATAATTTGTATTTTCAATAAATGGAGCGGCATACCGCAAACCAACTTAAATGTGCTGCTATTTAATAGTGTCTGTAACCATTTCTTTTCCAGCTATTGCAAGGCTGCTGCTGGTGAATATTTTCCTTTTTTACGAGTACTGTTAAAAAATAAATAAATCGTCGTCATAGATTATCCTTTAGGAATACTGAAAAAATACTTATATATGTAAGAATAATTAGTCGCTTCGTGGCGACACTGCTGTTATTAAATTAACCCTTCAAAGTAAATATTTAATATACTATAGAAATACATTGTGTATTTTAAAAAAGCTTTAAAGTTTAAAGTAATATTTTGTATTAGCTGATATTAGAGGTTAAATGGATTCTGCTACTTATAGCTGCCTTTTTAATGCTGATTATTTCAGTATTTACGCATATACTTTGATTATGTATTCGTTATGTTTGTGCTTTATTTATTCAAATGTGTTATATTCATTATTGAATGTTAAACAGAAACAAATATTAAAATTTTTGTTGTTGTTTTATATTCAAATCAATTAATTTTGCATAATTGAGTTGTGTTGCAATATAAATTTTAAAAATATTTCTATTTTATTTTTTGTTTTGTGAAAAGAAGATAAAAATTTGAAAACTGTATAATATGAAAATTTCAGCATCTATTGATTCACAACAATTAAAGAAAAAAAAACAGATCATGAAAGTAGCAGCTAAGTGCATTATGCAAAAAACCTTTTCAAACTCGTGCAAAAATTAATATTGGTTGAAGAAATTTATTCAGCCATTGTTTAAATTAAAACAATAATAAAAACAGGGTATGTATTTAAATCTAAAGAATTTTTTTTTTCTTTGTGAATAAGCAAACACTAAATGGACTATAAGTGTAACTGAGTGCGAAGAAATATTCCAAAATGTAAAAGGACAGAATGGTAATATTTGTAGTGAAAAAAATGCAATTATTTTGTGAAATTTGATCAAATTGGTTTACATTTGTTTTTTAAATATATTTCAAAGACAATAGAATTAATAATTAAAACTTAAATAATTTTCGGTTTAATGAAAACAAAAAAAAAAGTAAGCTTTCCTACTGCAAGATAATCTCGCATAATCTGAAATTTGGTTTATTACACCATAAAATGGTAAATTTTAAAACCAAAGTGAGGGGGAAAAAAAAAGCTGCAATCCGGTGTTACCATTCCACATAAAAATGAGAGAAAATCCTGAATCGCGATTCAAACTTTTAGCAAAAAATTGGAATAGAGAAAACCTTGAATTATGACTTAACCTTTCACCAGAAAATTGGATTTAAAAACAATCCTGATTCGTGGTCCAACCTTTTACCAGGAAAATTGATTTAAAAAAAACTAAATTATGGTTCAAACTGTTACTAGAAAATTGGATTTTAAAAGAAAAACCTGATTTATGGTTAAACATTTTATCAGAAAATTGGATTTAAAAAAAATCCTGATTTATGGTTCAACCTTTCACCAGAAAATTGGATTTATAAAAAACCTGAATCATTGTTTAACATTTCACTAATATAATGGTATTTGAGAAAGCACCAATAAACTGGTAAAACTTATCGCCAATATCTTGGTTGCAGCTAAATTTCAGCGACTTTTCACCATTTTCTTGGTGAAACATCACACTTTATTTTTAACAGTGTATCGATAACATTTTTAAAAAAAAAATTAGGCATACTTTATAAACTTAGTAATGATACTTTACATTCATTATTGTTTCTATTCGCTATTTTAATTTAACAAATAACCGTAAGATCTGATTCTGCTTATCTGCTTATTTACTGCTGTTGTTATAATGCTAATTTAACATGGAAATGATTTTGTACCTATTTGAATATCTACAGTGAAGCTTCAGCCAGTTTTTTAATGCATAACATACAAATATTTCTGGCAATTGCTGTGGTATTACTGAAAAACACGTCAGGGCATATTACTTATCTTGATCGAAGAATTTTGACTTTACTGCAAATCTCTTGCACGGTTACAAAAAACTTTCTGGCGAGAATACAAAAACTGTTTTAGATACAATACTAAAAAATCATTGGTAATTTTTCTGACGATACTTTAATAAAGTTACCAAACCTTTTTTGCTAAAGTATATGTAAAGTTTTGGGTGCAATACTAAAAAAATTCATAGTAAATGTATTATGAAATCCTTCGCAAATTTACAAAAAAATTTCATAGTCAATGTACTAAAAATTCCTTTGTAAGTGTACTAAAAAATCATTAGAAAATTCACAAAGTATTTTTTAGGAAACTACCTAAAAAAATCGTTAGTACCTTGACTAAATAATCCTAAGTAAATTTACGAAAAATTCTTTAGTAAACTCCCTAAAAATTCGTTAGTAAGTTTGCTGAACAATATTTAGTAAACTTACAAGGAATTCTTTGGTAAACTCTCTAAAAAATCCTTAGTACGTTTACTAAACTATCTTTGAAAAAATTACCACAAATTCTTTAGTAAACTCCCTAAAAAATCGATAGTAAGTTTACTAAGAAATATTTAGTAAATTTACAAAAACTAATTGGAGAAACTCCCTTGAAAAACCGTTAGAAATTTACAGAACAATATTTAGTAAATTTACAAAAAAAATTTTAGAAAACGCCCTAAAAATGGATACTACGTTTACAACATTTTCACCGATAATTACTAAAACTTATTTAGTAAACTCCCTAAACAAGCATTAGTAACCTCACTAAACAATATTTAGTAAATTTACAATAGTTTTTTGGGGAAACTCCCTAAAAAATCACTAGTACGCTTACTAAGCAATATTTAGTAACAGTTACTGAAGAAACTTCTGTAATTTTACATGATTATCTTATGTTGTGATTACATAAAAAGTTCTAGGCATCCCAGTTTCCTACAAAATTCTTAGTAACCTTACATTTTTTTTTTTTTTTTACAGTGTGGGCATATATGTCACGAAACGTTATTTACGTAATTCATTATTGCATTATTATAAATTCATATATGCATTTTAATTTGGCAATTCATCCTCGAGAGGCCGCTATAACAGATAAGTAACGAAAAAAGTTCAAACTATACCGATTAGAAAAAATATATATGGTTTGTCATGCTATCTTCTCTATTCTAAAAAATAAATAAGTAACAAACGCTGCTGCTTCTGCAATTGAATTTATTGCAAACTTTTGACTTTCGCGGCGTAAGAAACCTGTGTCATGTAAAAGTATGCAAACTGGTAGTTTTTAACAAAATATATAATAAACATGCAACAGAGATGGTTTTTAAATAGAAGAATTATTTTAAGTGCTATTTAGTGTTGAAATTAACAAATATTTCTTGAATGTTAGAATACGTCATTTTAAGCAAGTAAACAATTATTTAAAACATAAAAAAATCATTTTTTTTTTCATATTTGCAATAAGGCGAAAATTACATATATCTCATCAATACTGTCAATTTTCGAATATGAAATTTTAAAGTATACGAACTTATCTTTGTAGAAAATCTATTTTTGGCCATCTCCAGCCTTTTTAATTCTTCAGAATTTATTATCTGAAACTGCTCAAAGGATAAATATAAATTTGGTATGAAAAATTAACTCAATATCGCTGTATGATGAGAGTTCTAAGAAGAATCGCGGCAACAACTGCTATATTGGAAGATATCAGCAATAAATAAAATCTTATTTTTATGTTCAATGTATAACGGTGGGTGTCAACGATTTCAATCAAGCGATTTAAATCAGTGATTAAATCGTGATTTTAATCAACTCATTTTTAAAAAATCATTCATTAAAATCATAAATTTTCTAAATATTTAAAATTACATAAAAAATATTAAAATCTAAGATGAACATGATTTGGAAAGTTTCTATTGGTGTTTTGCCTTATGATTAAACAAAAAAAAAAGCGTTAAATAATTGTTTCTATGTTTAGACTATTCCTTAGACTTATATAAAAAATAAGTACAGTAAGTTTACACTGTGTTTATAAAAAGCATGTTTTTATCTGTCATAGAAAGCATTTCATTTAAAAATGATGTTTAAATCTAATATACGTAATTTACAATGTCACAATTTTCTTTAACCAATCAAGTTATTCTTTCTTTTCTATAAAAAGCATAGCAAGTATAATAAATTTTTGCAAGGAAAAGGATAATTAGGTAATATGTTATTTTCTCATTCTACTTTTGTAATAATAAATTTACAGCAAATTGGAGCTAAAGAAGAATGTAAGAATGATATCAACAACTACCGTGTTTACTCGCGTAATAGTCGCACTTTTTTGCCAATTTTTCATTGTGAAAGTCTAGGTGCGTCTATTATGCAAGGAAATCTACTACACAATATTGTACACTATAATGCTAAAACATTACTGGCATAAAAAAAACACATTATAATAAAATTAGTAACTTACCAAATGTTTCCAAATTATGTGCTATTTATTAAATACCCTTTTTCTTTTTATGGTAATATTTTTATAGGCGTATAATTTACAAATAATCTTTGTGAAAATTTTGATAAAAAATTCTCATAATAAATCACTTTCAGTGAAGGTATCAGTATCACTATTGTAATGTGAATAGGTGTCTGAAGAATATCCGTCATTCCATAAAATGGCATCTTCGCTTCCGTCCAAAGCGTCGGAGATACTCGTCTTCTTAAAACTTTTTGAAATTATATTGCTTGTTATTAAAGTCAAGCTTTGTAATATCCAACCACATATTAGTTCCAGCGATGGACGCGTTACTTTTCCATTGGGAGATTTTTCTTTGTTCTCAATATCCATATACTCGTCTTATATTGTCTTTAAACAGTTTGTTAAACGATACGACGAACGATTGCAAAATCGATGCGAGTCTTCCAGAAATGATCACAAGGTCTGTTTTGCCTTCTGAATGTTCCTTCTTTACATCATCAACAAGATGTCTCCGGAAATTACAGAGAACCAGCATGACTGGATTTTTGAGCAGTGCTCAAGACCTTTTCTTCGGAATATTGCGAACCCAATCTTTCATCATTTTTTCATCCATTCAATTTATGCGAAGAAAATATTTTGATGATTTTTTTTCCTTCTAAAAATCGGGGGGGGGGGGGAGACTATTACGCGAGTAAACACGGTATACACCAAATAAATAAATTAGTTAAAAATTGAAAAGGCAGGTTTTCTCTCTCTCTCTCTCTCTCTCTCTTTTAAAGCACTGTATGTTAATAATCCCCACTGAGTTGTAACAAAGTTGCTCTTTGATATTTTGAGGATTTTTGATATAATTGGTTATTCTTATATTTACTCTGCATGTGTAAATAATTTTCATATACACATATATATACCCATATATATACTCTTTTTTAAAATTGGCGAAGTACATCCTTTTTTTAAAAAAGGTGAAATTCACCTTTAGTTGCAATCAGAGATTTCTTGTAAAAAACTTCCCCATACCACAGTATTTCTAAATCAGTGTGCCCAAGACCATACAAAAATTATCGAACTTTATTTCTTTAGAAAATACAATATATTGTTAAATCATGTCGTTATTTAATTGTATTTTTCAATTTGTGATTCATAAAATCCTTAAAAATTAATGTCACTTTATATATCATATTAACAAATTATATACTTTTTTCTTATAGTATTACTAAACACATTATTATACATTTACTCATGAAGTAATGCTCGGTTTGTACTGAACTAGCACCTCTTTTTCTATAATGAATATTAAATTATCCTTTTAGGAATTAAAACATAAAAATATTTTTTTCCTAATTAGAGAGTTAATTGTTGGAAAAATGATTAATTTCAAACATTGTCAACAATTTGATATTAAGTGCACAGATTAATAATTTTAATAACTGTCAATATCAATAGTATTTAATACAGTTTTAGATAATTACTGCAAAATATCAATGTATGTAACATTATTGCATACTACTAATGAAATTGAATGATGTTTTATAATCACTCTAATTACACTAACTAATAATTATAATTAAAGCTTAAATCATAGATTATCTTAGCAATTAGAGGTTTTAGAAACCTAAAAGTTTTGAATGCTAGTTCGTGTTTTAATGCAGGGGAAAAAATCATAAAAATCCGATTTAAATTTTTAATCTGATTTAAATAAAAAAATCCTTTTTTTTTTTTTTTTTTTTAATCATGATTTTTTTACCTTGACTTTGGGGTATATTGCAAATATGCAGCACTGTTAGGTAATACAAAAGATTAATTCATTTTATATCAAAGTCTGTCTGCAGTAAACCACATATTTAAAAACATCTTTTGGTTATTAAGAAATAACTTTAAAAATTGATTGCCAAAATTACATTTTTATTTATGAAATTATATGGTAACAATAATAACAACTGTTAGTGTCTATGACTTTTAGGAAACAAGGATCATTAAATGTTTATGCAGCGCAGCTACACTATTCGGAGTATAATGCTAAACTTTTTATACAACTTGCCGAGGATCTATCTGGCTGGATGTCTGTTGCCAAGGCCACTATACTCTGATATTATCAAGAATAGTACAACTTCTAGGATTACAGAATGCAGGAGAAAAACATTTTTTTTATTATTGAAATCTCTATCACATACTTACAATTAATACATTTGACTAATAACACCAAAAAGAATTTTTATATGAAAAATATCAATTATGTATTTAAATAAAGTTTTGAAATTCAATAGCGATACTTTCATATTAGCAACATTCCAAGAGTTAATAGTCGAAGAAACCGCCAAAGATTTTACTACCTACAGCAGTATTTTTTAAAATTCTAATAGTTTTAGTAGTTTAAGCAAGCAGTTCGATTACGTGTTTGTTAAATTTGTGTTTTATTTATGTACATTTTTATGATGAAATTTTTAATTTACTACACTCTAAAAACGACGTTTTCAAAAATGAGTAAAAAATACTCAAATCTGAGTATGTCGCATCGTCAAAATGGCTCCGAAACAAAATTACTCAAGTTTGAAACATGTATATACTCATTTCTGAAAACATGCACACACTTAATAATGAAACATCATGTGCTCATTTTTGAGTATGCCAATGTTTCAAAAATGAGTATGAACTGACCACTATGTGCTCATTTTTGAGTATGTCCATGTTTCAAAAATGAGTATGAACTGACCTCTATGTGCTCATTTTTGAGTATGTCCATGTTTCAAAAATGAGTATGAACTGACCTCTATGTGCTCATTTTTGAGTATGTCCATGTTTCAAAAATGAGTATGAACTGATCTGTATGTGCTCATTTTTGAGTATGTCCATGTTTCAAAAATGAGTATGAACTGATCTGTATGTGCTCATTTTTGAGTACGTCCATGTTTCAAAAATGAGTATGAACTGACCTCCATGTGCTCATTTTTGAGTACGTCCATGTTTCAAAAATGAGTATGAACTGACCTCCATGTGCTCATTTTTGAGTACGTCCATGTTTCAAAAATGAGTATGAACTTATCTGTATGTGCTCATTTTTGAGCATGTCTATGTTTCAAAAATGAGTATGAACTGACCTCCATGTGCTCATGTTTGAGTACGTCCATGTTTCAAAAATGAGTATGAACTGACCTCCATGTGCTCATGTTTGAGCACGCCCATGTTTCAAAAATGAGTACGAACTGACCTCTATGTGCTCATTTTTGAGCATGTCTATGTTTCAAAAATGAGTATGAACTGACCTCTATATGCTCATTTTTGAGCATGAAAATACTCAAAATTTACATGTATTTTTAGGTTTAAGGTGCATTGGCGAGATATAAAATAATTACCAATCCTGCACGCCTCCTAAGAGAAAACTGGTTCACTTAATAAAATGAGCATATATTTGAAGCCTGTAAATATATTGAAACTATTTTATAAAAAATGTATCAGTCGGTCAAAAAAAAATAAATAAATAAACCGTATTAACTCTAATACAAATTATAGAAGTGAAATAAAATTGCTGTCTACTTCAATTTTAAGACTTTAAAATTTTTAATCAAGGGGTCATCTACATATTAAAATGAACAGTAACTTTATATTTTCAATATAAACCCCCCAATTTGATAACAATCGGAAAGAAAACAACTCAATTTAGCCCAATTACAAATTTTTAAGACATTTCACAATTAGTCCAAGAGTTAGTAGACATAGGACTAATGAGTTCTCAGAGTGAAAGATTTTTCTCTTAAAAAAAGTGTTTATAAAATTCGTGTTACTTATAATTCCTACCTCTAATAAATCTTCAATTGTAGAAACGTCTCTTAAAATAGTACTTCGGGTAGTTGAGTGTGTTCTTTCTAACTACATTGTCAAATTTGGAGGTTTACATTGAAAAAATTAAAAATTTGTGGTCAAATTTGGAGGTTTACATTGAAAAAATTAAAAATTTGTGTTCACCTTATCATGTAGATGAAACCCTAAGGAAAGTTTTAATAGGTTAAATTGAAATAGACAATCCATGTTGATTGATACCAGTTTCATTTCTCTATGATACTTTTTATTCAAATTAGAATTTTTTTTTTTTTTGACCAACTGTACATAAAGCTTCAAATGCATGCTTGTTTTAATAAAAGCGCCAGTTTTTCTATAGCAAGTTGTTTAGAAAATTAGCAATTTCTCTATACCTCAGCATACACATTGGTCGTCCATCAGTTTATATGTGAAAGTTGAAAAAAATGTGATGTGTGATACAGTTTTATTGGTCCAGCAAGAATAATTTAGTAATGAGTTTTATCAATTATGTATCGTATCTTTAGTACTATGGTTTCTTTCATTTGTGGTTTACTTCATCAGTGCAGATGTCAGAAATACACTACACTAAATCAAACACTTATAAGTTGATGATGGAGTACAAACAGAACACAAAAACGCATCTGACGGGATGTGTTAATTTTAAAAGTTTTCATAAGAGCAATCTCATCTTTTTTCTCCAAAAAAAAAAAAAAAAAATATATGCTCTGAAAATTTTTATTAAAATATATTTATTTTGCAGATTTCTAAAATCTAATGTTTTTTTTTTTTTTTTTTTTTTTTTTTTTTTTTTTGTATACATATGATGTGAATGACTGATTTGCATAACAAAAATGCTTTTGAAAAATAATTTAAAAACCAGTTGTAAATTCAAATCATTTAAGTTTCAAAGAAGTCCCTCTGAGTCTTAATTTTAGAAATGTTTATTATATTTATATAAATAAATATTTAGTTTTTATTTGAAATTACACCCACATTTAAAAAATGGTTGGGTCCCTGGGACATTCAAAGAGTCCATTCACATCACTGTCCTTGCAGTCTATTCATTTTGACAGTCTTTCATATAATGTAGGATTTATCCAAATCCGCTAATGATTTCATGTAACATGTTCAAAATTTTATATTTCAGAAGAAATGTCCTCATTAAATTATATCATAATTGTCTTTAATATCACTTTCACCCTAGAGATTAATTTGAAAATGCACTTCTGCATTTTACATATATTGACTGAAAATGGACCAGCACCCATTATTATAACTTGTCAGAAAAATTCAAAGTGAATATTTCCTCAAATACAATCATCAATCCTTTTGAATTGACACTTCTCAATTACTAAACTGAAAAAAAAAAGAAACCAAATACAGTAGACTCTCTCAAATCCGCACAGCTTGGGACCAGAGGTTGTGTGGATTTCTGGTCATTGATTTGTTTACATTTTTTTAAATGTAATTTGAATGTAATAATGCAATCAAAATTATAATGAATGCTTGCAATATAGTAAAATAATTAAGCAAAGTAATAAACTAAAATAATAAAAATCAAGATAATTTTTAAAATGATTAAATTATTAAAAGTAAAGGTCAAGTAAATGATGTACAATTAAATATCCATAATCAAGATGAGGTACATTTTCCTTGAATTATTCAAAGAAACTTTCCTCTTAAAGGTACCCAATTAATTTATATCAAAATCATGAAAAAAGGAAGACTTAATAACAGAAAAGCTCGATTATTACATAAACATATTTGCTAAAAAGATTGTGATTACCATTGATATAAGCAAAATCTTGATTTTTTTTTCAGAAATAAATTTATGCTTCCTTCATGAAAAACCATGAGTTCAGTCATATCGAGAATTACATATTAAAATACATACGGAATGATATAAAACTAAAATTTTTTGTCATTTTGACCCTCCATCTGAAAAAGTTTTATTGTGTACATCTGCGATTATGTGCGAATTTGAATGAGTCTACTGTACTATGAAATCATTGCTTTCTTATGTAATATGTTTGATTTCAAACATTTTTATGGTATGTGCCAAAGCCAATTCTTGTTTATTGCTTCTGTGTTTTTTTAATAAATAGTCACAGCTAAAAGCAATGGGAAGTTAAGGCTATTCTCAACTGCTCTGCTCAACGAGCACAAAACGTTTTGACACATTTACAAATTCATTTTTTAACGGAAAGATATAAAATTGGAAAGCCTCACCATGGAAGCGATTTGGAATCGAACTGTGTTTTCCATTTTTTGATCAATCAGTTACCTATTGAGTTATAAGAGATTTTGATCACGTGATACGGCATTTTTCTCCATTTACTGACTGGATTTTCTTCTTTCGTTCGGAAGTTCAGTTCTAAATGCCAACTTTGACAGTATTTTCTGAAAGATCTATTGCGTTTACAAGAAAACGGAAAAAAACAGTTTGATCACATAGTTTCTGAATAACAACACCTGCTAGTTTCATGCGTTTGCGAACAAAAATGAATTAAAACTTATGTCAGAAAGTTGGCCCTTTGGATTTGAGAACAGTCTTAAATAATTTTTAAGCAAAGCTTCTGCTACTGACTATACATATTTTTTATAAATTTTCTAATTGAGCAGTTTATGATATTTGCTTAAAAATCACTCAATTGTAAACTTAAAATTACACGAGGCTCTGACTTTTATACATGAAAAGAGCCTTTCTTTTTTCAAAAAGATTACTACACGTTCTTCTGCTATACCTTAAAGTTACTAGAAACTCATTATGCCCATTATAATTAATAAACATAAAAATAAAACTAAAGTAATATCAAAATTGTTTATTTAAAATCTAACAAGTATTTTTACAATCGATAAAACACAAAGCATCAGTACAAAAATAGAAACTTAATCTCTCTCTCTATATATATGTAAAACAGTTAGTACAAAATTGCCAAGTGCTTTAAATACTACAAAACTCAAAATATAGCAGAAAGTATTGAAACCAAATTATTTGTTATGACATTTATTCATTACAGGTCAAATTCAAATCTATTATTATTTGATTTTTTACTTTTGTTCTTATTCAGTCAGGTGCTTTCGATGGCTATTCCCTGTCTTCTTGGGGGCTCTTATATTCCTTGCAGGCGTGGCGTATGTCTGCTTTCCCCCCTTTCTCGTTTGTGGGCTTCTCTGTCCGGTAAGCATGCAGTACCACCTTCCGTCCAATCTGTAATGTTCGGTTTCATTTACTGTATTTCCAAAATTACAGTGGAACGGAAGGCGGTACTGTATGTCCACTAGAGAGAGAAGCACATAAGCCAGAAATGAGGGAAAGAAGATACATTCATCCCGGGGAGAGATATATCAGCCCTCAAGAAGAGTGGGAATAGTGATTGAAAGTTTGAGGCTGAATAACAATTCAAGTTTAAATAAAATGATAAACATAAAAAGTAAACAATTTATTGCAGAGTAGTTTTGTATTAGTCTCATATGCTACCATTATCTCTGACTAATGTGGATTCTAGCAAAAAGCTACTAAATTGTTTCAGGAGATAAAAGTTGCAAGATAACATTCAAAATTTTGAAAGTAAATTAAAGAATCTTAATTAAAAAAACATTAAACTTGACTTTGGAGTTGGGAGGGAGATCCATCAACATAAAAATCTGGCTTACAGGCAATGTAATATGATTATATATGCATAAACTCGTGCGGAAATTAAAACCGTTAATTATCATAAACAATTTATGATTAAATATGGTTCCATCGGCAAAAGGGAAACGAGTCAGAGATTCATTCGGCCCCAGGTCAGATTTTAGGAAATTTTTTTATGTAATGAGGGGCTTACCGCAGCAGGGAGACGAGACAGTTTTGTTTGGTTTGAGGTTAGTTTTTCGCTAGAGGTTCTGGGGCCCACTAGCCAGCGAAGCCAGCTAGTCCTTTTTTATATGGATCTTTTGTTCAATAATAACCTATTAAAACACAGATGCAGGTAAAAATTCAGACAAATATACATGCACATTGGCATACAATCATACTTTTGAATACGAAACTGTTACAAAGCTGCCAAAACTTTGTATTTACCTAATATATAGCTGGATCCCCTTCAATTAGTTTTAGATAAATGTCTGCTAACTTCTTAACCTAATCTCCTTAATATAAATCTTTTTTATAAAGTTATACGTAGAGAGATAAGCAGAACACCTAAGTGAAGGAAGTGGTTCAGATGTATTTGCAGTAAAAGAGCAGACACATTCAGCATTATCTGGACAGGTATAATATCAGATACATTATTAGCTATGGTAAAACATCACATGTTTCTATTTCCAAACCAGAAAGAACGCTTTTGGGATTTGAAATGGCGTCAAAATTTATGTCTAAACCAGAAAATTTTTAAATAGACCAAGATGGTCATTGAAACGAAAAGATGCTGGAATTTTATTATAATGTTATTGCTATTGTTGAACCTTTCAACAATGTAAAACTTTCTTTGTTGATTCCTTTACCTAAAAAAGTGCATTGATGCAAGAGAGTTGAGAAAAGACTGTGAAAGCAGAGACATTAAGAAAAGTATATGAAGTATGGCAAATAGATAAATAAAATGGACAAGATTAGAGTTTGCTGCCCATAGAAAAAACAGCTGGATGCAACCATAATAATATTTACATAAAATGCAAAAGTCTTTTCAAAATTTTCCTTTTAAATGTTATATTTTAATTACACAACAGTTTAAGTTAGATTTTTTTGCCAAATTTAACAACTTTGGACAATACATTCTATGGTTATTATTTCAAATTATGAAAAATAATGAAAGCCAATCAGCTATTAAAATAGGTGTTTTACTGCTGCTTTGTATTGTACAATATAAAAAATCCCTTACCACAAAACATATGATACAACCCCATACAAATTAACAAATTTTTGGCCAACTAGAAACATAAAACTGACTGTACTACAAATATAAAGAAAACAATTAGTACTAAATTTTACCTCACCACTGATCCATAAAACTATTTCAATTGAATACTGAAGATTTACAACAATAGTTTCCTGATATTCATAATTTTAACAAAAAGAACAAAACTAAAGAAAACTAAATATAAATTTATTTAAAAAACAAGCAATCTTTTAAATTATTTCAAATTTTTCATTTGTACAGAATGGATTATACCGCAGTGTAACATACACTGATTTGTCATTTAAATCATATGAGTTTCTTATATGCAATGGAACATAGTTAAATAAATCGTTTATGTTTATTAGATTAACAGCACCAGTAGAACTTACAACATATCAGTGAAAATGGCTGTCAAAACCTAAAAACTCAAACAAATCACAAATTAAAAATGCATTATTATTAAGGACAAACATTTTTTTTTATTTTACCAAAAATAGGTAACTCATCAATGCAAGAAACAAACATAACCATATTTTTTGAATATGTTGTGCCATTATAACGAAAACCATTACACTGCATTACTTCCGAATTGTCACTCAAACCGTTTACTTCAAGTTTCAAATTATGTTCCTTTTAACTATGCATTTTTCCATATGTTGTTTCCAACACATTTGATATTGCATTGCATTTAAAATATTTCTCATGTAAAGTATGTGCAATTTATAACTGATGGCGTATGGCTACTGTTTTAGCAACATTTACAAAATTTTTGCTAGCTGATGCACATCTTTTTGAAGGATAATGTTTGCTTACATATCGCATGCTCCAATACATAACTGGAGGCCCTAGCTGCCTTATGATCCTAGGATAGTGTACTGCAAAATGCATTTTTGGTGATAAATGTTTATCTGGAAAAAGCTCTAAAAAAAGTTTGTGATGATCTGCTATATTTTCTGCTAATTCAAAAGTTTCAGGTAATGTCTGGAGCCATAATAGTATCAATTAATTTCAACATAAGATTAAATAACTCCCAAAATTCGTTATCTTCAGAAATTTTGTCACCAATTAATAAGGGTATGTTTCGAATCAAGGTCCACATTTGAGATGCACTTTGCCCATTAGAACCATCAAGATTTAAAAGTTTTTCTCTGTTTATTGACACTGGTTTAGAACTTGATTCATATTTACCATAATTAAAATTTATTATCTTATCATTTAAAAGACTAAGTGAAAATTTTGGCTTTAAAAACAAACTGATGTACTATTAAGAAGGTTTCACTAGCACACCAACCTTCAAAAAGATCGTGCATTACATCTACAATCAAATTATTTGTCACATGCCAATAACTTAAATCATTTAGGCAGCAAGGAGTTTTAACACCACATTCTGATACTGTTGTGTCACCAGAAGACACTTTATTAACATGCATGTCATGCTCAGTTTTATTACGTAGTAAACTAATATCTTCCTTTATCTTTTTATACAAAATATATTTTTTTGCTAGACAAAATCTACAACAAAAATTAGCAGTAAAGCTCTCAACAAACCCCAGCAGTTTATTCAACCCTAAATTATCACCTACCACTTGCCAAATTACAACTTTGTATATATTTCCCTGAAATTCTATACCTTCATCTGAAAGCTTTTTCAAATCATGAACAAGTCTATCTAGTATTGTCCGATAACCATATTTTTCGACATCAAGAGAATAGTGTATGTTAGTTATAAATATTGAATCTAATAAAGATTGAAGGTGCACAGGCAAATCTTTAATTTTAAAATATACGAATCCCAATTTATGTACACCGGTATGTGACCCCAATGGATTTTGTAAGCTCCACATCATCTATATACAACTCGATTACTATTGTATCCACAGAGCTTAAAATTGCATTGGAATAATAATAAAATCCATCTTGGATACTACAAAGGGTTGCATTTCTAAGACTTTTGTTTTGTTTGTATGTTTTGAAAATATGCAAAAATCCATCAATAGAAATAATTTTTTTCATTGTGTCTACTATACTTATGTATTGGCATGTGTCATTTTTAAGAATTTGGTGAGGTAGCCATCTATAAACTTTTGTTCATATTGTGTACCCAAAGCAATCTCCTTTGGCTCAACATAGCGACCACTTGCTTTAATGGCATTGACTATTTTATGTTTTGAATCAAATGTAGACAATGAAGAAGCAGCAAAATCAAATGTTGCCATCAGTGATTTTGTGTTTTTTTCACATTTCATTCCATTTTCAGTTAAAAAATTTACTGTTTCTGATTTTAAATAATTTACAGTATTGTACAGAAAAGATGAAGTACTATTGATAGATGAGATAATACTAGAACAGTAGTACACTGCTTTTGCTACATGTTTCACTGCAATATTGCAAAATATCCTTTTGAAATTGTTCATGTTTGCATATTTCTGAATCACCCAAAAAATTGATTTGAAAATATCAATTTGAGGGTAAATCATCAGAAGACAAATCACCATCTTTACTATTTATCGGCTGATTTGAAAAATTACGACTTTCTGAAATGTCTATTTCTACGTCACTAGCATGAAATCTTTTCAGATGTCTCTCATAGTTAAACAACTTCATAAATGCTTGTCTACAGCTTTCATCATAACACACATACGGCTTAAGTATACATGTCTTATGATAATTTCGAATGTGACGGCAAAGATCATGTGGATTTTGAATTTTTTTTTTTTTTTGCAAAGTGAACAAAACATGGCTGCAAATTTTTAAATACAAGTTGTAGCTGATAAAATATAAGAAAAAAACAGAATTTAAATGTTCTTTTAATTCAGTCTAAAAACAAGTGCAGAAATATTAAAGTCCCTCTCCCAACTCCCTATGAGAATATTTATTTCTCAAATGACAATTTACATTAAGATTAAAATATTATATTAATAGTCCTTTTTAGTTCACTGATATAGGATGTCACTTCATTTTGTTTTTTGTGCATCACATTTAGTATAAAACAGGCATTGAGAAAGTTTCATACATTACTACAGTAAGGAGATGAAAGGCTTTCCTACACCAGCCCCAAACAAATGACTATCTCAAATGAAATAAAATTTACATTAGATTAAAATATTATGACATTCAGTTAATATCTATAATAATAAAAAAAGGATAACTAGGATGAAAAGTTTCATACTGGTACAATGCAAAGTAAAAATATGATATTTACACACTTAAAAAAATCCGTTCTTTCAGTTCTCTGATACAAGATGCCATTTCATTTTGTGCATCACATTTATAAAAACAGACATTTAGAAAATTCCATACATTACTACAGTAAGGAGAAAATTCCAAGTTTAAAATATGTTATCTTAAAGCATAAATCAACTACTTTTAACATACTACTTGTTTTTATACAATGGTTTTCAAAAATTAATGTTTGTACAGGGTTTAACGTCCCAATAGCTAATACAAGCGGTTGTTTACAGTCTCCACCCAATAGTCTGTCTTCTTTCATAAACTTTTCGATGCCTTGGCACTACCTATAAACAAAAGAAAAACATTTTAAAAATAAGTGCAATAATTTCTTGATTGTTGTCACCCTGTGAACAATTTACAAAAGCAGCATGATTTAGGGCACTTCAGAAATATATACAGATTGTAAGAACTTTGTGTCGTGTAATGAACTCTTTTTGTGAGCTCCTGTAAGTACTGTATCCCATGCATAAATACTACACACTTAATTTTCAATAGCAATCTTGCTGCAATAATCCAATAGCATATATCTTTCACAAGATTTGGATGTAAATACAGAATTATCAGCACTTACAAACTAAATTCAAAAATAAATAAATAATGAAAAGTGTTACATTTTTGTGGGGTAACATTTATGTAGTAATTTTAGAATTCATTACAAAATATTTTTTTAATTGAATAGTTTTAAAAACAAAAACGTGATAATTATCCTACTGTTGTTATCATATAAACCTCACAAAAATACAATACTTGATATTTATAATAATACAACTAATATTTTAATGTAAATCAACAATCACAAGAGTTATTGGCAGACCCATAACCAGGATTTTCCTTCGGAGGGGGCTCAATCTTGGAATTTTTTCTGATATGATAGCAATAATTTGCACACTTTAAAGTATGAATAAAAAAATAAACAAGGCTTAAACTAAGGTGTATTCCTCCTTATAGTATACTTGATACCCATGTCAAAAATTCTATTTTTTTTTTTTTTTTTTTTTTTTTTTTTTTTTTTTAAGTGAAATTTTATTTTATGATCAAAAAGACAGAAAACGTACTGGTGACTATTTTTATATTCTATTCGTATCATTATTTTAAAAGATAAAACTTTTTAGTACATTTCACTTGCACACATTGTCAAAGTACACTATGTGACATTGAACATGCAACACCAAGAAGTAGGAGAGGACAGATATTTATTCAAATTTCAGGATAGATGCATGTCATAGAGTTATTTAAACGATATGAAATGCGCAGCTCTCCAGTGCATGTTGAATAAGATATAACGGAAGGAACCTGCAAAATGGGCAGTATTCGTAGCTTTACTTCTGCTAGGGAAAGCATCGTAGAAATTTTGTTCTTGTCTCCCAGGACGCGTGTAATAGCAGAGAATGCCAGGCCACTGTCAACGGAGACATTTACAGCAGACAGACGATTTTACGAAGGGCATGGTGATTGGACTGAGACGGACAGGTTGGTCCATATGTCATATTCGCAGCTGAGACACATCTGTATGCATCCACAGTGCACCGCTGTGGCGAAGGTGGTTGGAACGAGGAAATGTGGAAAGTTTGAAGGGTGCTAGTGCAGCCAGAGTGACGTCAGCACATGTGGATAGACGCTTCCCCCGAAAAGCAGTAGTGAACCCGCAAGCCACTTCTACCTCCACTTTGCAGTGTGTTCAAGACACCCTGAATGTTCCCATATCGACCAGAACCATTGTAGTACTCTCATTGACTCTGTACCTAGACGTGTTGCTTCGTGTATCGTTATCCACGGTGGTCCTACATCCTACTGAGCTGATGGTATTCTCGCTTTGTATTATGGCTATATTTTCGAAATATTGTTCAATTCAACTACTGTCCATTGCTGTCTCTCTCTGTTTGTCGAGTTTCATCATTTTCTGGCCACTCTTTCCTGGTGTTGCATTTTCAATGTCAGGTAGTGTATATGTGAAAATATTTTGGTTTGAGAAAGTGGTGCAAGACAGAATTAAAAATTAGTTACCAGCGGATATTTTATTATCAATAGAGATCTATCATCATTATCTCTATCATAATTAAAGAAAGATTTTTTAAACTTTCGGGGGTGCTTCAGCCATCTCTCTGGCTATGTGATTGTGTAAATTAAACAATAGAAGGATACATACAGACAGAAATTTGATGAAATGATCAAGAGACTGGGTCCCAGTGGGTTTTATTATTATGTGCTTAGAATTTTTGGAACCAGATTTTCTAAATACTCCTTGGTAAAGTAACATTGGGAGTAAAATTAATGCACAAAAAATTTCTGAAAGAGGAAAAAACTTTGTAAATACCAAATTTTAGATTTCTCTGAAATCATAATCTTAAAAATAACACCTACTAGCTGAACCGCCATTGCCCAGGCATATGATAATAACATTAAATAAACCTCAAAATTATGATTTTATATATTTGACTCTATTTTGTCTGAATTTATATTTTTAAATGAAAAACTTCTTGAAAAAATATTTATTTTTAGTGATAAAACTGCTTTTAAGAAGACATTTTTTCACTTGGTTTATTTCACTAGTTCTTGTCTGAATTTTTTAAGATATTCTGTAGTTATAATATAAATATGAGAGTTATAGATCCCATAACAAAAATTCGAAAACAAAAATACTGATATCTAGTTGATAAAGAACTGTGTTTTTTTTTTTTTTTTTTCACATCAGCTCCATCCGTACAAAACTGTGAAAAAACACAAAGTAAAATGCATGTTTGGATCTTCCTTTCATCCTAATGCACAATCTGATACTAGGCATGCATTACTGGTTGACGCAGAATAAGAGATGAGGTTTTGATGAGAGTTCATTATCATTTTTAATTAATATCTTGACTAATTAACAAAAAATTGAAAATTATCTGGTGCATTAGAAAAGGTCTTGGCATGGTTCCAAGTTACAAAATGTGCCAGGACTGAAAATATTTTTGATTCCCCCTTTCCCCCAGCTGAAGTTGAAAGGCTAAAGTATATAAAATTTAAGAATGTGTGCAAATACGTAATATTAAAAAAAATTAATCTTGATACTGCTCTAGGGAATTTTTAAAAGACAAATATGTCATGTCCTGGTGACAGCCGACGGAAGACTTGCACCCATGAGCCTTGGACTACCCTCACTCAAATTTTCAGCCTTGATGTACAGTTCGTAATTTTTTTCTAGTCATAGCGCACAGAGCAAAACTTTGTTTCATTAGAATAAGATATGGGTCAATAAGAAAAAAAATGGTTCATTTTAGGAGGGGTTGGCACGGTTGAAACCGTTTTTTTTTTTTTTTTTTTTTTTTTTTTTTTTTTTTTTTTTTTGTCAAAAAAAATCATTTGGTATTTTTAGAACAAATTTAATATAACATTTTTTCTTTTTTGTAATTTAAGTGCTTTTAATTATTAATAAAAGTAATTTCTACTTTTAACACTTCATTTCAGCAGACAACATGAGACATAACGAGTCTAGATCATGTTTCCATGCATGTAAAAGGAAAAATAGCATGTGCTGATGAACATGTCTTGTCTGGTACTCTAAAAGTTTATCTTAAAACATACAAAATTAGAAAAGATAAAATAGATAATAGTCCAGGCAATAGGGAATTTTACCTAGCAAAATTAATGGTAGTTCTGGAAATAGGCTTACTTATGTTTTTTGGGTCGCTGAATCCGAATTTGTAACTACCCACCAAAATTTCCCCCGGCAACACCCCCAAATTTTGGTAAAAAGCCCCCCAAAAAAGTTTATTAAAAAATCAATTTTTTTTTTGTTTTAGAGAAAAAGTATCTAGAAATTCAGAAAGTAGACAAAATTTGCAACAAATTAGATATATGACATTATGACTTAGGATGAAGGGGAAGGGGGGATCTGCCTTGGAACATGCGCCGCGGTGCTGCGTGGACTAAGTTGCACAATTCCACTTAACCACTCACACGTTTACATTCGCCCTCCCATGTCCCCTACGAACTTTCTCTATAAGGTTTACTTTAAGTTTGTTGGGTCGCTGAATCCGAATTTTTAACTAAACCCCCAAAATCCCCCACCGAAAACCCCCCAAAATAGTTGTTTTTAACTTTAATTTCTTATTTTTTTAGTGGAAAAGCATTACGAAATTCAGAAACTAGACAAAATTTGCAACAAATAGGATATATGACATTATGACGTAGGATAAAACAGGAGAGAGGGGGCTGCCTCGGAACATTCCCCGCGCGCTTTTCTCAAAAACCAAATTTTTTCAAAAAAACAATTTTTTGGGGGGTTGCCGGGTGAAATTTTGGTGGAAAGTTACAAATTCGGATTCAGCGACCCAAAAACCATAAGTTGAGTCGAAATCCATAACTAGTATTAATTTTGCCAGGTAAAATCCCCTATTGCCTGGACGTAATAACTTAGTGCATGTAGCGCCGCAGTGCATGTTCAGAGGCAGCACTCCTTCTCCCCGTTCATCCTACGTCATAATGTCATATATCCTTTTTGTTGCAAATTTTGTCTAGTTTCTGAATTTCGTAATGCTTTTCACCTAAAACAATAAGAAATTTAAGTTAAAAACAACTATTTGGGGGGGGGGGGATTTTGGGTGGAAGTTAAAAATTCGGATTCAACAACCCAAAAAACTTATTTTTAAGTAAACCTTTTAGAGAAAGTTCGGAGGGGAAATGGGAGGGCAAATGTAAACGTGTGAGTGGTTAAGTGGAATTGCGCAACTTAGCCCACGCAACACCGCGCGTATGTTCCGAGGCAGATCCCCCCTTCCCCTTCATCCTAAGTCATAATGTCATATATCTAATTTGTTGCAAATTTTGTCTACTTTCTGAATTTCTAGATACTTTTTCCCTAAAACAATTTTTTTAATAAAAACCTTTTTTGAGGGGCATTTTACCAAAATTTGGGAAGGGGGGGTTGCCGGGCGTAGCTCATAGGGGGCAGAGCCCCCCAGTATCTTAAAACATACAAAATTAGAAAAGATAAAATAGATAAATAATTTTCAATATTTAGCATAAAATATTTTCATTTAAAAAATGCAGATTATTAAGAGCTGTTAATAACAAAATACAATGATCTTTAAGATTTTGTCAAGTTGTGAAAGAACATTTTCTTGATTGGGGGAGATTATTCTTAAAGAATTTTAAAAACTAACTTAAGATATGAAGTTGAATAATACAGATTGCAAAAATTGAGTGCTAGTTACAGTATTTCAATAATGCCAACCAATTTTTTTTGTTACTTGCTGAATCTAACGGTAAAAATTTTTAACTTGGACACTTGGAGTATCATCAGAAAACAAAATAACCAGAAGTATTTGTATATTTAAAACCAATAATAATAACTACAGAACATTATATTTTCATGAAAAGGCATCAAATATTTATGGATTATTATATTATTAATCAAAAGTTTCTTCATGCGATTTTCAAGGTATCAATGTTTCACTATGTAGAACAGTTTACTCTTTGAATATACAACATAGCGTTACTAATAGATAATGTTTAAATTAGAAATTGATTTCAATTTTCTACTTAATTGACTACTATTTACTTTTAATATTTTCAAGTGAAGTTATATTTCTTATAGATACAATATCCAACAATGTTTATTTTATCAACAGATATGTAGTTGTATGCAATAGCAAATTATATATTAATCTGGGTTTTTTACAAAACAGATTTTTGCCACCCCTGATTTTAGGACCCTTCACAGAATTCCATTTCCTAAAATGAATCCTCCACAGAATTATATTTCACAAAAAGAACCATTCACAGAATTGTATTTTTTACACAAGGACAACATCATAAAATTTGCTTTATTTTCTATTCTATTAAAACAGTCCTTTCACATGTATTTAAATTTTTAACTGTGTATGTTGAACGAGACATTCATACTTTTTGTGGAAGATTCATATATAGAAATGTAAATGAGTCCGTAGGTAGAAAATGCATCCCCCCCCCCCCCAAAAAAGGATCATTTTTTTAAAATGCTACTTTTATTTTCACAAGTATTAGGGGACAAAAAATCGCAAAATTTCACAAAAACACCCTGTCAAAAATGTTAATAGAACAGTTAAATTTATTTTAGTAAAAGTAATGAATTTACTATAGAATATACATTTAGAAATTTACTATACATGCACATAAATATTTACTGCATACTTTCATTGCAGGGTTCAGCTGTACTCATATCTAATTCAAGCCAATTTGCAAATTCCTCAGCTGCGGACCTTCCGCAATGCCTACCTTGTAAGATAATGGAATTTGAAACTATTCCAAATTCTGAACAAAAGCTGTCGCCTTTCCTTTCATCAAAAATTAATTTGAATTCAGAATCAATCTATAAAAAAATTAATATACAATAAGAGATGCATTATAATATTAAATACAATTATATTAATAGCTATGATAATAAAAAGATAAAGCAAAAATTTTAAGCTTTTCATTATGATTGTCACACTACATGTAAGGATAAACCAAATCTCCTAAATTTCAAAGCATTTTCAAAATATTAGGAACTTTAAAAGCATCCTACCTTTATGAATTGCTAACTTGTGCAAAACTAATGTTAACCTTGAGAGATCTAGGTAAACTGTAACTTGTATGCAGGGGTGATTCTGAGTAAAAATAAATCTTTTGAAATTCACAGCAAATTATCTCAATGGTTACAATAGAGGGCGGGGGATCCTACTCTGGGGCTAATTATGCGATCCATTGACGAAAATCGCATGTTATATGCAATTCTTTGACAAAATTTGCATTTTACATGCGATTTTTTGATAAAATTCGCATTTTCTCCCGCAATCTTTTGCTTAAATTCGATTTTTTTCGCAATCCTTTGACTAAATTCAGGCTTTTTTTTGTCACGCTTTGATGAAATTCAGGCTTTCTTCCATCATCCATTGATGAAATTCAGGCTTTCTTCCATCATCCATTGATGAAATTCAAGCTTTTTTCCATCATCATTTGATGAACTTCAGGCTTTTATCCATCATCCTCTGATGAAATTCAGGTATTTTATACAGTCCTTTGACAAAATTAGTGTTTTTTTGAAATCCTTTGATGATATTAGCATTTTTGTGTGATCCTTTTACAAAATTTGAGTTCTTTTTCAGCGATCTCTTGATGAAAAGCACGTTTTTTCCACGCGATCCTTTGACGAAATTCACGTTTTCCCCTGTGATCCTTTGACGGAATTTTCATTTTTCACTGCGATGCTTTGACAAAATTCGCACTTTCCCCATGATGTATTGATTAAATGGATTTTTTTGGTGCCCATTTGTCAAAATTTATGATTTTTTTATGTCTGAATTTTCAGACGGATGGCCGATATTTTAAAACTTTCATAACCGAAGATTTAAATTTTCGAAAAATTTAGAACAGAATCACCCGTGATTGTATGTTTTTATTTTTATTTACTTATTTTATTTTGCTAATTTATAGGGATGCACCGAATAGTGATTTTGGCCGAATGTCGAATATTCGGCCTACAGGCGAACCGAATTACCGAATATTCGGCTGGACAAATAATTTTTTATTTCAAAGGCATTAAAATATTAATTAAAAAATACATAATACTTAATACAGAAAATAACATTTGGATAAACAGGAGCTTTTTATAAGTAAACTTTATACTGAAAAAAAAAATCTACTTTGAGTTACTTAAGAATAGGATAGTTATAAACTTTTTTAATTAATAAAATTTTAAATTTCATGACTTCATCTGTGAATTAAAGCAAATGAATATTTTCTTAATTTCTAAAACAAACATTTTAAAATCAAAGAGAAATTGTGAAAAAAATTGGAAGAAAAACTTCACAGGGTCATATATACTCTTTATTTGTCCGGAAGCGACTAAAGTAAAAATAAATAATACAATCTATACAAATGATGGCAACTCAGCAAGGAAAATTTTAAATGGCATCCTAGATTAGTCTCTGAAATTTGCGATCCTAAAATCTTTCAACAAACTTTTAATGGAGATAATGTGGTCAAGAAAATCTTTTTTTTTAAACATTAATTTACTAATTTTCTTAACTTTAATTTTACAAACAGCAAATAATGTAAAATTATTATTTTTTTTATTTAAATATAATTCTATTTATTTAATTGTTCTGGATATCATTATAAGTCGACAGTTAACATTAGAAGTTGTGCAAGGTTTTTTTCAGTATTCGGTGCGCCAATATTCGGTGAGATGTCCGAATACCGAATATTCGGTGCATCCCTATCCCTACTAATTTACTTACTGTACAATAAAGTGTCGTGTAATGTTTGCATCTTATAATACAGGGTATATACAATGATCCGTTTATATGTTTAAGTTAATAAGATAACAGATACTGTATGAACATTACTGAAATTGCATTTTTTAGCAATGTCTACATGGGGTGTCCATTACTGGAAATTGACTAATTACGTGTTCCAGTAATGGACCTAAAAAATAAATGATAATAAACCTAAAAAATAAATGAAATTTTGTAAATGGCCATTAGTATATTCATAAAATTTAAAGTTTTCTATTACTATAAGTTATCTATTACTATAAATCAACCATCTTGTGCGAGTTTTAATGCATAAGCTAAAACCTTTTACAATGTTCAAATGCACAAATACGTACAATACCATGACACAAAAAACCACATACGGCCGTTTCAAAGAGTATTCTTGGATCCCCTTTCTCAGTGTG
Source organism: Maratus speciosus (assembly GCA_963932465.1). Taxonomy (NCBI): domain Eukaryota; kingdom Metazoa; phylum Arthropoda; class Arachnida; order Araneae; family Salticidae; genus Maratus; species Maratus speciosus. The sequence continues at coordinate 3,615,896 of OZ010787.1, forward strand.
ATAAAAAAAATATTAAAAGATTAAAATGGGGTCAAAGAATCCCTCGGTTATAGACCCTGGCTATTTTTGTGATTCACCCCCGCGCCCCTCGCACTGAAGAAGGAGATCCAAGAATCCTTGAAACGGCCGTATGTAGTTTTTTGTGTCATGGTACTGTATGTGTTTCAGCGTTCGAAATCCTTGGTGGTCCGCTGGTCCGAGATCACTAAAAATTCAATCGGACCACAAATTTAAAAAATTTAGTGGTCCGAAGGACCAGTAACTAACAGTAACTTTCCCCCCTCTTTGACAGGTAAACGTAAATTTTCCCATCCCTGAGAAAACTGCAACCAAACATTACAATAAGCATAAAATTTGCATAAACACTTAGTCAGTTAAAATAAATAGACGGAAATAAAAAACATAACAATTTCAGTTTTTGTTTATGTACTATTTATTTAATTTTTAGCAAATTATAATTTTACATTTTATTATGCCGAAAATTTTGGGTAACTGAAAGGAAGTTTGGTTTATATTCTCGGCGGAGGAGAGGGGGGGGGGGTGTCACTCAAAGGGTTAAGGTACTTATATAATTTTATGTAGCAGTCCAGTAACGATGTCTGCAGACCAGTAAACTCTGATGTTTACTGGTCCTTGGGATCAGTGATTTTTTTTTAATCAATTCTACCGCTGAAAATAGTCAGGGTTGCAAAATCGCTAAAAAAAATGTCGGTCATAACAAAAAAGATGACAGACCATCAAGGGAGAATATGCAAGGGATATACAAAAACTCATTCAATTTCATTATAAAAATTAATATAAGGTTAACAGATAATATTAAAAATTCAAAACAATATTCTTGTATTTAATAACATTTGTTATAATACTTGTCCCCAAGCAGCATTAGCGATAAATACAAAATATTATTTTGTCTTCAAAAGCATCGGTAAATTAGAGAGAGATGGGGGAGGGAGAAGAGAAATTTGTAAAAAGCAAATAGTATAAAATTTTGTAATGATAATGATTCTGAGATTCATATAAATATTAAAATTGATCTAAGTCCAATAAAAAACAATGATGTTTTCAAAACAAAATACCAACATTTTCCAAACGTTATTTCTAAAAAAAGAGAGGGGAAAGGGAATTTGTAATATAGATAGTGAATATGAAATAGTAAAAAAAAAAAAAAAAAAAATTGTGCATGCATGTGGCAGTAAGTAAAAAATACTGCATGTATGAGCACTGCATGCCCATAAAGCAAAAATTCAAAACAATATTCTTGTATTTAATAACATTTGTTAATGCTTGTCCCCAAGCAGCATTAGCGATAAATACAAAATATTATTTTGTCTTCAAAAACATTGGTAAATTAGAAAAATTTCGGTTAAAAAAAAAAAAAATCTATTCAATATGTCTTTTAACATTCCGCTGAAGCAAGTAACTTTTTTCCCTCTCTGACAGGTAAACTTAAATTTTCCCATCCCTGACAAAAACCGCAACCAAACATTACAATAAGCATAAAAACTTAGTCAGTTAAAATAAATAAACGGAAATAAAATACATAATTAATAATTTCAGTTTTTGTTAATGTACTACTTATTTAAATTTTAGCAAATTATAATTTTACATTTTATTATGCCGAAAATTTTGGGTAACTGAAAGGAAGTTTGGTTTATATTCTCGGAGGAGGAGAGGGGGGGGGGGGGGGTCACTCAAAGTGTTAAAGGTACTTAATATAATTTTATGTAGAGGGCCAGTGACGATGTCTGCGGACCAGTAAACTCTGATGTTTACTGGTCCTTGGGACCAGTGACATTTTTTAATCATTTCTACCGCTGTGTTTGTGCATTTGGAGATTTTAAAAGGTTTTAGCTTATCTATTTTCTATTACTACTCCATCAAAAATATTCAAATATTTCAAAAAAATTGAAGAATATATAAATTTATTAAATGAAGCCAGCTCATAGAATCTTCATTAAGATTTTCCCTGAAAAACTGCATAAACTTTGAAACATTATTTTCTGTTTAATGATTGATTTGATTAAGGGTGTCAATAATAATCCAGATTATAAAACATGCAAGAGGGAGTTTTGAAAAAACAAAATAATGCTAAAAGTTTATTGGTTATTTTTTTTTATAAACCAAAAACATTAAAGCGTGTCTACTACTGGCACATCTACCCTACATATTATTCAATCAGGAAGAAATTAAATACATGACAAATGCTAAAGTCAAATGTTATATGGTATTAAAATATCTTACAGAAACAACATGCATACATTTATACACTTAATAATTTCCAGTACGTATGAAAACATGTGCAACAGTACAGAATCAAATCAATTTCGAAGCTTTTTATCAGCAATTTTTTTTTTTTTTTGGTGCCTAGGGATGCACCGAATATTCGGCCTACAGGTGAAGTGAATACCGAATATTTGGCTCATCGAATACTTTTATATTTCAAAGTTTATAGCCATTAAAATGTTAAATTTTAAAACAATTTTAGAAAATATTTAAAACAGAAACTTTTATTTTAATAAAGAGCTTTTTTTCAAGTAAACTTGGTACTTTTCGGTTAGCTGGCCGGCAGTATTATGTATACATAAATATGTATACATACATATTTATATACATATATACTATGTGTGTGTATATATAAAACATATGCATAGATATATAATGTATATATACATGTATGTATGTATATATATCTTATATCTATATATAACACTGGCGCCCAGCTAACCGAAAAGTACCGTAAACTTTATGCTGAAAAAAATCTGTTTTGAGTTATTCAAGAAGAGGATAGTTATAAACCTTTTTTAATTAGTAAAATTTTAAATTTCACGGCTTCTTCTGAGAATTAAAACAGATGAATAAAATTTTCTTAAATTCTAAAAGAAACATTTTAAAATCAAAGAGAAATTGTGAAAATATTATGCAGGATCATATATTATTTGTTGGTCAGGAAGAGACTAAAGTAAAAGTAAATAAATAATACAATGTATTCAAATTTTATATGGTGGCAACTTAACAAGAATAACTGTTCTACTCCCTTTGATTAAGCAAGGAAGTTTTTTAATGCATTCTACATCAGTGTCTGGAGTGGGAAATCCTTTTCAGAGATTGTAAACGTTGTTCTGAAAATCTTAGAAAGAAACAGATTATTTACGGGAAAATATTCAGAAACTTGCATCTGTACATAATTAATTCCTATGAAAATCCTTGTGATTGGTTAATTTTCTTAAATAATACTTAACAAACAGAAAATAAATAATGTAAAATCATTCTCTTTTATTTAAATATGATTCTGTTTCTAATTATTCTGAATATCTTTTTAAGTTGACTCAAACTTAGAAGTTGTATACGGTTTTTAATAAAATGTTTAAAAAGTTTTTTTTAGCCGAATACTTCGATATTCGGCATACCGAATAGCTTGATAATCGGCCAAACCGAATATTCGGTAACATGGCCGAATACCGAATAGATACCGAATATTCGGTGCATCTCTATTTATAACATTAATATTTATTTTAATTCATTAATAAGGAAGATTAAGAACTAGAATAATTCATTATTTGGCTGAGATAAATACAAAAGAATACAGAATATTTGTGAGATTAAACTCTATGGGTACGGTTATTTTCGGAGAATAACTAAATATGAGAAAAAAATTCTCTTATTTTCATTCTATTAAACGTATTTATATAAAAATCGTAATGCACATTATTTTAAACTTCATAATATGCTATCAATATAAAAACAGAATACTGAATTTCAAATCATAAAGGGAAAATCTTGTTTGTTTCATTTACTGCTTTTAACAAATGTTGCAACTAACTTTAAGAGGGAAGGGGGCGGGGAATCTAAATAAAAATTGGATTTCATAAACGAAGTGAAAATTTAAGCGCCAAGTAAACATTAAGTTGATTACGTGAGTTTCATAGTCTAACGATTGCTATTATCATTTTTATATGAAAAATAAAGCATTATATATCAAAATTAGTAGTCAAAATAACAGAAAGAACAAATGAAGACAAAAACATTAATGTTACAATCATCAAAATGCCGAATGTGAAACATCGTGTATAGCTAACCCTAATCTTAAGACAACTTACAGAAATTGTGAAAACAATAAAAATATGGGAAAAAATTTCGACAACAACAAAATGAATGAACTTACTTTCAAAATTTTCGACGAATTCTTCCAAATTCCACTGCCGAAGTCTTTCGTTAACGTGATCGTCCATTTGCAACCTTGAGTAGAGCAGCAACAACAACAAAAAAAAGCCTCTACGCTTCCGCTTCTGCGATCTCACCTTACGACGGTTTTTAAATGTTCTTCCGCGGACACAATAAAAATGTAGTTCGCCACGTTTCATGTAATAAAATATTACTGACAGGAGCGCTTCATTCGAAATCATAAGAAATAGTGATTAATGTTAATAAATTGAACTACCTTGGTGAAATTTACCCCATTTAACGAATAAAAAGTAATTTTGTTTGAAACTGAGTATGGCTGGTATTTCAAAATTGAAAGCATTCGGTTTTCATATTTGAAACAAAAAGTTTCAAAATAAAATGAAAACATCGATTTACTCAGATTTGAAAGCGTCATTTTTCTCAGTGTATAAAGGTTTTAGAATAACGTGTGGTGAAAATTTTATACATACAGTCTGTAACAAATGCAGGTAATCATATTTACTTTTATATGACACAGTAAAAAAAAAATAATGAAAATAACATAAAATAGTTAGCAATTTTTATCTGAATAAAGAGTAGTAGGAAAAGGAGAGTTCTGGGACAGGAGGCGGGGGTGCTGGGGTGCCGCACCCCCACCTCTGGTGCCCCCTGCGGTCCCTCCTCCATCCCCCCTCCGATCTCACACCCCCTGCGACACCGCACCCCCTCCGACACCGCCCCCTAGCGGGAAAAATGGCGTTTTTAGAGTATTTTCTGCTATAACATGAGAGTTGAACGTTAGATCGACTAGATTATCATACTATAAGATGAAGATTAAATTTACATTTGAAATTTGAACAACCTTTACATTAATGAGTATTATTAATTAAGCAAAACAATGGAAAATATCATTTTTTTTTTTTTTTTTTTTTTTTTTTAGGAAAAAGCTGATTTCTGTAGATTTTCTTTCAATTGTAAGATCAGAATAACAAATTAAATGGAGAAAGTTAAACATATATTTGAATTTTGAACAATCTTTACCTTAATGAGTATTATTAATTAAGCAAAACAATGAAAAATATCAATTTTTAATGAAAAAAGCTGAATTTTTTCAAGTACAAGATCAGAATATACTCTTAAATGGAGAAAGTTAAACATATATTTGAATTTTGAACAACCTTTACCTTAATGAGTATTATTAATTAAGCAAAACAATGGAAAATAACAATTTTTAAGGGAAAAAGCTGATTTCTGTAGATTTTCTTTTAACTGTAAGATCAGAATAACAAATTAAATGGAGAAAGTTAAACATATATTTGAATTTTGAACAATCTTTACCTTAATGAGTATTATTAATTAAGCAAAACAGTGGAAAATATCAATTTCTTAGGAAAAAGCTGATTTCTGTAGATTTTATTCAACTACAAGATCAGAATATCAACTTAAATGGAAAAGGTTAACCATATATTTGAATTTTTAACAATCTTTACCTTAATGAGTATTATAAATTAAGCAAAACAGTGGAAAATATCAATTTCTCAGGAAAAAGCTGATTTCTGTAGATTTTATTCAACTACAAGATCAGAATATCAACTTAAATGGAAAAGGTTAACCATATATTTGAATTTTTAACAATCTTTACCTTAATGAGTATTATTAATTAAGCAAAACAGTGGAAAATATCAATTTCTTAGGAAAAAAGCTGATTTCTGTAGATTTTATTCAACTACAAGATCAGAATATCAACTTAAATAGAAAAAGTAAAACATATATTTGAATTTTGAACAATCTTTACCTTAATGAGTATTATTAATTAAGCAAAACAGTGGAAAATATCAATTTCTTAGGAAAAAAGCTGATTTCTGTAGATTTTATTCAACTACAAGATCAGAATATCAACTTAAATGGAAAAAGTAAAACATATATTTGAATTTTGAACAATCTTTACCTTAATGAGTATTATTAATTAAGCAAAACAGTGGAAAATATAAATTTCTTAGGAAAAAAGCTGATTTCTGTAGATTGTATTCAACTACAAGATCGTAATATGAACTTAAATGGGGAAAGTGAAACATAAATTTGAATTTTGAATGAACAACACCTTAATAAGTATTATTAATTAACCAAAACAATGAAAATATCAATTTTTAATGAAAAAGCAGATTCTTTAGATCCTTTAGAATTTTTTTCAACTATAAGATAGGGATATCATCTTAAAAGGAAAATTGTAAACATATAATTTAGTTTTTGATCCACCATTACCTTAATAAATTTTGATAATTAAACAAATAACAAAGAATAATATCGAATTTTTAAAGAAAAAGATTAATTTTATTAATCCAATAATGATTTTTACATCTTTATATAATACTTCGAACCTATCCAACGTTTTTATTCGTTATTGGCTTTAAATTTTATCATTTTCATATAAAATTTCGAGTTTTCAAACTAATTAACTTAATTTTACTACATTTTAAATGTGGATATTTCTAGGTAAATACCCAATTTTATCTTACACTTAGTAATTTTACACCAACCTAATTGATTTTACAGTGTTTAGACTACTGTAGGATTATGTTTCATCATCACACTTCTTCTAAAAGTAAAAATAACCAGATTTCCCGCCCACCTTTCATGAATTACATCTACGCTCTTTTCAAACTCATAAGAAAATCCTGCGTTTCTCCCCCCTTGAAGGGAGGAGGATACAATAGCGTTACGTCACTTGTTTACAAAATATCGATATGTTGACGATTTGATCATTTTTCAAGATGTATAAAAGAAAGTATCAATATTTTTACATTATTACAAGTATAATTTTACAGTTTAATGAATAATTATTTATTTATTATTGAATACCCAATTTTATCAACAGATGAATTAACTATACCTATGCTGAAACTACATTACACATACTTAGCCACACTTAAAAAAAATTTCACTTCAATATGTAAATATTAAGTGCATTTTTAACATAACACATGTTTTTCAACACTAGTTCCTATACGAGAATTTTGTTTATTAAATAGTATGTATTCACTTTCAAATTGCTTTTACTTGAAATTATATGAACCCTTTTAACAGAAAATTTGTTTAATCACAGAACGAACTGTATTTAACACGTTCAACCTCAATATCAATAATTAAACAAAACAATGGAAAATATCAATTTTTAAGAAGAAAAATAAAAACAGATTTCTTTAGATTTTCTTTTTTCAGCTACAAGATAAGAATAATAACTTAAATGAGGAACGTTAAACATATATTTTAGTTTTTGAACAACCATTACCTTAATGAATTTTAATAATTGAACAAATAACAAAAGGAAAATATGATTTTTAATGAAAAAGACAAATTTAAACGAATTTGATTAACTTTTATACCAGTTTGAGATTTTTATCATACTTTTAGATGCTAACTATGTAGAGTTTTAAACTTTCAATAAGACACACTTCAAGAAATACTCATTACTAAACAAAAATAAATTAATTTTTATCTAATCAATGACTGAAAATTTCACATTTAAAAAATATTTTCATGAATGTGCATAAAAAATTGAGAGTTTACAAATTAATATCCTTATTTCTATTACATTTAACTGGATTTTTCTACATTCGAGCTTAATTTTTATACACAAAGCATTATTTAATCAAATCCAGTACTTTCAGATTTGGAAATTTGAAGTCCCTTTGATAACGCTTTTTAAAATTATGTTTAAGTTTTATGTGCTGCTAATTGGTCTCGTTTCACCCAGGATGCACGAGACAAATTAGCAGCACATTAAAACTTAAACATAATTATAAAAAGGTTATCAAAGGTTATAAATCTGAAAGTACTGGATTTGATTAAATAATGCTTTGTGTATAAAAATTAAGCTCGAATGTAGAAAAATCCAGTTAAATGTAATAGAAATAAGGATATTAATTTGTAAACTCTCAATTTTTATGCACATTCATGAAAATATTTTTTAAATGTGAAATTTTCAGTCATTGATTAGATTAAAATTAATTTATTTTTGTTTAGTAATGAGTATTTCTTGAAGTGTGTCTTATTGAAATTATAAACTCTACATAGTTAGCATCTAAAAGTATGATAAAAATCTCAAACTGGTATAAAAGTTAATCAAATTCGTTTAAATTTGTCTTTTTCATTAAAAATCATATATTCCTTTTGTTATTTGTTCAATTATTAAAATTCATTAAGGTAATGGTTGTTCAAAAACTAAAATATATGTTTAACGTTCCTCATTTAAGTTATTATTCTTATCTTGTAGCTGAAAAAAAAAATCTAAAGAAATCTGTTTTTATTTTTCTTCTTAAAAATTGATATTTTCCATTGTTTTGTTTAATTATTGATATTGAGGTTGAACGTGTTAAATACAGTTCGTTCTGTGATTAAATAAATTTTCTGTTAAAAGGGTTTATATAATTTCAAGTAAAAGCAATTTGAAAGTGAATACATACTATTTAATAAACAAAATTCTCGTATAGGAACTAGTGTTGAAAAACATGTGTTATGTTAAAAATGCACTTAATATTTACATATTGAAGTGAAATTTTTTAAAAGTGTGGCTAAGTATGTGAAATGTAGTTTCAGCATAGGTATAGTTAATTCATCTGTTGATAAAATTGGGTTTCCAATAATAAATAAATAATTTTTCATTAAACTGTAAAATTATACTTGTAATAATGTAAAAATATTGATACTTTCTTTTATACATCTTGAAAAATAAATGATCAAATCGTCAACATATCGATATTTTGTAAACAAGTGACGTAACGCTATTGTATCCTCCTCCCTTCAAGGGGGGAGAAACGCAGAATTTTCTTATGAGTTTGAAAAGAGCGTAGATGTAATTCATGAAAGGTGGGCGGGAAATCTGGTTATTTTTACTTTTAGAAGAAGTGTGATGATGAAACATAATCCTACAGTAGTCTAAACACTGTAAAATCAATTAGGTTGGTGTAAAATTACTAAGTGTAAGATAAAATTGGGTATTTACCTAGAAATATCCACATTTAAAATGTAGTAAAATTAAGTTAATTGGTTTGAAAACTCGAAATTTTATATGAAAATGATAAAATTTAAAGCCAATAACGAATAAAAACGTTGGATAGGTTCGAAGTATTATATAAAGATGTAAAAATCATTATTGGATTAATAAAATTAATCTTTTTCTTTAAAAATTCGATATTATTCTTTGTTATTTGTTTAATTATCAAAATTTATTAAGGTAATGGTGGATCAAAAACTAAATTATATGTTTACAATTTTCCTTTTAAGATGATATCCCTATCTTATAGTTGAAAAAAAATTCTAAAGGATCTAAAGAATCTGCTTTTTCATTAAAAATTGATATTTTCATTGTTTTGGTTAATTGATAATACTTATTAAGGTGTTGTTCATTCAAAATTCAAATTTATGTTTCACTTTCCCCATTTAAGTTCATATTACGATCTTGTAGTTGAATAAAATCTACAGAAATCAGCTTTTTTCCTAAGAAATTGATATTTTCCACTGTTTTGCTTAATTAATAATACTCATTAAGGTAAAGATTGTTCAAAATTCAAATATATGTTTTACTTTTTCCATTTAAGTTGATATTCTGATCTTGTAGTTGAATAAAATCTACAGAAATCAGCTTTTTTCCTAAGAAATTGATATTTTCCACTGTTTTGCTTAATTAATAATACTCATTAAGGTAAAGATTGTTAAAAATTCAAATATATGGTTAACCTTTTCCATTTAAGTTGATATTCTGATCTTGTAGTTGAATAAAATCTACAGAAATCAGCTTTTTCCTAAGAAATTGATATTTTCCACTGTTTTGCTTAATTAATAATACTCATTAAGGTAAAGATTGTTAAAAATTCAAATATATGGTTAACCTTTTCCATTTAAGAGTATATTCTGATCTTGTACTTGAAAAAATTCTGCTTTTTTCATTAAAAATTGATATTTTTCATTGTTTTCCTTAATTAATAATACTCATTAAGGTAAAGATTGTTCAAAATTCAAATATATGTTTAACTTTCTCCATTTAATTTGTTATTCTGATCTTACAATTGAAAGAAAATCTACAGAAATCAGCTTTTTCCTAAAAAAAAATTGATATTTTCCATTGTTTTGCTTAATTAATAATACTCATTAAGTTAAAGGTTGTTCAAAATTCAAATGTAAATTTAATCTTCATCTTATAGTATGATAATCTAGTCGATCTAACGTTCAACTCTTATGTTATAGCAGAAAAATACTCTAAAAACGCCATTTTTCCCGCTAGGGGGCGGTGTCGGAGGGGGTGTGAGATCGGAGGGGGGATGGAGGAGGGACCGCAGGGGGCACCAGAGGCGGGGGTGCCAGAGGCGGGAGTGCGGTACCCCAGCTTCCTGTCCCAGAACTCTCCTTTTCCTACTACCAACCATTATAATACTATTTAAAATATCATTTTTGAAACTTTTTCATAACTTTTTTGTAAATTTTTTTCAAACTTTTTTGCAATTTTTTTTCACAAATTTTGTAATTTTTTTTTATTATTTTCATGTTATATATATATATATTTTTTTTTTTACTTTTGTAATTTTTTTTTTGTAAAAATATTTTTTGTAAAAAAAAAAAAAAAAATTGTAAAAAAAAAAAAATTGTAAAAAATTTTTTTGTAAAAATTTTTTTTTGTAAAAATATTTTTTGTAAAAATATTTTTTTCACTTTTGAAAAAAAAAAAAAATCTAAGTGTAATTTTTTTTCCTACTTTTCTAAAAACTCACATTTGTAAGAAGAAAAAAATGTTATGTTGTATTTTTTTTTAATTTTGTGAAATTTTGTCTTTTACTCTTGCAAATTTTTTATTTTGTAAACATTTTCGTAAATATATCTAGAAAACTTTGTGAACATGCATATTTTTTCATTCATCTGTTAATTTTTATCTGTTCTTATGAAATTTTTTAAGATGGGAAAGCGTTTTTCGTTTAAAATGTTAGGAGATATAAATAAACACGTCGATAAGTGCAGATAAAAGAATATTTATTATAACAATTTAAGGAATACATTATGAATAATATCCAAATTCATTGTGGTTACGAGAATCATGGGTAACAAAAATTTCTTTACATCCACTTTGTGCCTTCGAAATTTCAATTTTGGGATAATGTGGTAACTCTTATGCAAATAGGTTGAGTACATAGTCTAAATCTCTTCCTTATTGTTAAATTCTTCAAACGCCTGGTTAATTCTTGAATATCTTCACAAAGTTTACATACAGCTGGTGATAGACTATATGATGTAGTATGCATTTTTGATTCATATTTTCTTGAAAACAGCTTTTGGCAATCTTCACAAGTATAGGGTTTTTCATCTGTATGGATCTGTGTATGTTCTTTTAAATTCCATTTACTTAAAAATTGTTTGTAGCAAATAGAACACATCTGTGAGAGAAATAAATGTAAACAATTAGAATTCTCTTCAATGATATGGATAAAAATCATTTGTTAAAGTACAAACAATAAAATATATTTGATTTTAAATTTACTCTAATTACGTTTCATATATGAATTATAGTATTTCATATCTAAGTACTTACATATTTATTATTCTTTAACTCTACATGTGCTAAGAGCGAATCATTCAGATCATCCATTTCTGATAAAGAGGATTGCTGCTGTTTTGATTCATCTTGCTGCAACATCTGTACAATAAAAGAAATATATTTATATACTTAGGAAAGGTTTAATATATAAGTAATCATTTATTTATTTATTTTTATTAATACATATATGTTGTAATGATATACTAAAACTTACTTTATTCACTAACAAAGAAATCGATTCCTCACTTGAATTAAAATCTGCAAATTTAGCAGAGTTGCGCTTTTAAAGTCACCTTCTCTTCCAAGTTTAACAGTTGAAATGAGAAATACTGCGCTGCTTTTCGAAAATTTATATTATTCTGAATCGTTTTGATCACGTGACCACTCACTCATGCGTACAAATCAGTAGTATAATATATGTTATCAAGAAATTATGTTCTAAGAATCTGATAATTATTAGAAAAGTGTGAAGCATAAATCATTCTGTGATATTGATAAGTGATGTAGTAAAAATTCATATAGTTTAGTTTTGAAAATAGGTCATTTAAAATATGAAATGTTAAAATTAAAGATTATATTCATGTAGGCTATGTATCAATAGAACTATAAACACAGTAGTATTAATATTTTAAGCAACTTGATGGATGATAATTCAGAAATCTTAGAAGTGTAAGATGAAACATATGATAATTTGATTAATAATATAGACTGAATAACTCGGACTAATTTTAATATATCAAGTGACTGTAGCAATAAGAAATGTCATGTAGGACCAATTCATATAAGGTGAAAATTGAGTATAATCAATTTTTAACTCTATTGCTGTCCTAAGTCTATATCTATCTTAATTGTGTAATGTAAAAATATACAAGGGAAGAATCAAGTCCAATGTCGATAAATATTGTGGTATTGGTTTAAAAAATGAAAAATCAACGAATTTCACTGAATCAGAAAGTATAAAAATTTGATTAAATAATGTTTTGAATATAAAAATTAAGTTCAAATGTGATAAATTATGGAAATTAGTTTGAAACTCTTATTTTTATATGTACAATCATGAAAAAAGAAAAACATTAATGTGAAATTTCCAGTTAAATATTAATGTTTGCTAATAAGAAGGGATTATAGAATTTAATTGGGTAGATAAAATTTAGACGGAACATAATAAAATTATATGGTAAACGTTAGGTTTTTAATATGAAATTAATAAAACATAGTTAACTCATGTTTCATTCGATAAGAAATTAAAAATATATATATAAACTTAAAAAAATATACAATATGTATTTTAAAATTTTAGTAAAATCGTTTTGACTTGATGAGATAGAGTCAAGAAAAATCACAAGCTGATATGGCAAAAATAAACGACAAAAGCTTTTTCAGTTAAACAATGTTTATTCATCATTTTCAACAGTTATAGGAGGACATATACATTTCTAAAATATACAGATATTCAAATCAAGTTTCTGACTTAACAAAGTTTGCATTTTTCATTTATGCATGTTGATCAGATGATGAATAAACTCCCTCTGGAGATAAAAGATAATTTTACAGTGTTTACAACTATATTTCTTAGGGTGAACTTTTTTATGATGTAAAAATTCAACTTCATCGTACAATTTAATGTTGCAGTATTTACATTCATATTCCTTGGGATGAACTTTTTTATGTTTAGTTAAAGCAGACTTTGTTAAAAAAGAGTAGGAACATTTATCACAATCATAAAACTTCTTATGAGATCTCTTGTGAATTGTTAACAGACACTTTTGTAAATAATCTTTGCCGCATTGATCGCATTTATATGTAGTAGATGTCCTGGAATGAGTTACACTATGTCGTTTTAAATCACTGCTTTGAATGAATGTCTTTGAGCATATTTCACATTCAAAGGGCTTTTTCTCCAAATGGGATATTTGATGTCTGTTTAATGTATTCTTTTTGGAATAGGATTTCTCGCATTGATTGCAAGTAAAAGGTGGTTTTAGTTGTTCTGGTGAAGAGGGTATTATTTCAATGTTCGAAGCATGTACTCCTTGGCTGGGTATAGCTGATTTCATATCCTTTAAGTAAGATTGACTTGAATCTTCCTCTGTTAAAGACATTTCTTGCATATTACTCATTTTAGTTAAACTAGAGAATATAAGCTGACGTCTTCATATAACGAAAACAGCAAACAGTATGAAAAATTCCACTCGTTTCACTCAATGCTATAAAATTATAGGAGACGCTGTTGTTTTTTAGCTCATAGGATTAGTTTGAAAAGCGAAAAACGCTGAATTTCGTTAAATATGAAAGTACTGGATTTGATTAAATAATGTTTTGTGTATAAAAATTAAGCTCGAATATAGAAAAATCCAGTTAAATGTAATAGAAATAAGGATATTAATTTGTAAACTCTCATTTTTTATGCACATTCATGAAAATATTTTTTAAATGTGAAATTTTCAGTCATTGATTAGATTAAAATTAATTTATTTTTGTTTAATAATGAGTATTTCTTGAAGTGTGTCTTATTGAAAGTTTAAAACTCTACATAGTTAGCATCTAAAGGTATGATAAAAATCTCAAACTGGTATAAAAGTTAATCAAATTCGTTTAAATTTGTCTTTTTCATTAAAAATCATATTTTCCTTTTGTTATTTGTTCAATTATTAAAATTCATTAAGGTAATGGTTGTTCAAAAACTAAAATATATGTTTAATGTTCCTCATTTAAGTTATTATTCTTATCTTGTAGCTTAAAAAAGAAAATCTAAAGAGATCTGTTTTTATTTTTCTTCTTAAAAATTGATATTTTCCATTGTTTTGTTTAATTATTGATATTGAGGTTGAACGTGTTAAATACAGTTCGTTCTGTGATTAAACAAATTTTCTGTTAAAAGGGTTCATATAATTTCAAGTAAAAGCAATTTGAAAGTGAATACTTACTATTTAATAAACAAAATTCTCGTATAGGAACTAGTGTTGAAAAACATGTGTTATGTTAAAAATGCACTTAATATTTACATATTGAAGTGAAATTTTTTTTAAGTGTGGCTAAGTATGTGTAATGTAGTTTCAGCATAAGTATAGTTAATTCATCTGTTGATAAAATTGGGTATTCAATAATAAATAAATAATTATTCATTAAACTGTAAAATTATACTTGTAATAATGTAAAAATATTGATACTTTCTTTTATATCTTGAAAAATGGTCAAATCGTCAACATATCGATATTTTGTAAACAAGTGACGTAACGCTATTGTATCCTCCTCCCTTCAATGGGGAGAAACGCAGGATTTTCTTATGAGTTTGAAGAGAATGAAAGGGGGGCGGGAAATTTGGTTATTTTTACTTTTAGAAGAACTGATACATTGAATTTTAATCTTACAGTGGTCTAAAAATAGTAAAATCAATTAGGTTGGTGTAAAAATTACTAAGTGCAAGTTGTGCAAAAATTACTAAGTTGGCTATTTATCTAGAAATATCCACATTTAAAATGTAGTAAAATTAATTTAATTGGTTTGAAAACTCGAAATTTTATATGAAAATGATAAAATTTAAAGCCAATAACGAATAAAAACGTTGGATAGGTTCAAAGTATTATATAAAGATGTAAAAATCATTATTGGATTAATAAAATTAATCTTTTTCTTTAAAAATTCGATAATATTCTTTGTTATTTGTTTAATTATCAAAATTTATTAAGGTAATGGTGGATCAAAAACTAAATTATATGTTTAAATTTTCTTTTTAAGATGATATCCCTATCTTACAGTTGAAAAAAAAAATCTAAAGGATCTAAAGAATCTGCTTTTTCATTAAAAATTGATATTTTCATTGTTTTGGTTAATTAATAATACTTATTAAGGTGTTGTTCATTCAAATGTATGTTTCACTTTCCTCATTTAAATTAATATTCCGATCTTGTAGTTGAATAAAATCTACAGAAATCAGCTTTTTTCCTAAGAAATTTATATTTTCCACTGTTTTGCTTAATTAATAATACTCATTAAGGTAAAGATTGTTAAAAATTCAAATATATGGTTAACCTTTTCCATTTAAGTTGATATTCTGATCTTGTAGTTGAATAAAATCTATAGAAATCAGCTTTTTTCCTAAGAAATTGATATTTTCCACTGTTTTGCTTAATTAATAATACTCATTAAGGTAAAGATTGTTAAAATTCAACTATATGGTTAACCTTTTCCATTTAAGTTGATATTCTGGTCTTGTAGTTGAATAAAATCTACAGAAATCAGCTTTTTTCCTAAGAAATTTATATTTTCCACTGTTTTGCTTAATTAATAATACTCATTAAGGTAAAGATTCTTCAAAATTCAAATGTACGCGTTTAACTTTCTCAATTTAAGTTGATATTCTGATTTTGTATTTGAAAAAAATCAGCTTTTTTCATTAAAAATTGATATTTTTCATTGTTTTGCTTAATTAATAATGCTCATTAAGGTAAAGATTCTTCAAAATTCAAATGTACGCGTTTAACTTTCCCCATTTAAGAGTATATTCTGATCTTGTACTTGAAAATATTCAGCTTTTTTCATTAAAAATTGATATTTTTCATTGCTTTGCTTAATTAATAATGCTCATTAAGATGTTAATCATCCAAAATTCAAATATATGTTTAACTTTCTGCATTTAAGTTGATATTCTGATCTTGCAGTTGATAGAAAATCTACAGAAATCAGCTTTTTTCCTTTAAAATTGTTATTTTTCATTATTTTGCTTAATTAATAATACTCATTAAGGTAAAGGTTGTTCAAAATTCAAATGTAAATTTAATCTTCATCTTATAGTATGATAATCTAGTCGATCTAACGTTCAACTCTCATGTTATAGCAGAAAAATACTCTAAAAACGCCATTTTTCCCGCTAGGGGGCGGTGGCGGAGGGGGTGCGGTGTCGAAGGGGGTGCGGGACCGGAGGGGGGATAGGAAGGGGTACCGCAGGGGGCACCAGAGGCGGGGGTGCGGCACCCCAGCACCCCCGCCTCCTGTCCCAGAACTCTCGTTTTCCTAGTACTATAAAGTATAAAGAATTATACCATAAGCACAAAATAGAAACACACATTGGTTCATTATTATTATTATTATTTTATTTTCAGAATTAGATGATAATTATAAATAACAAGCCCCTGCTAATCAGTCTGTTTTCTAATAGAGTGTATAGTATAGATATTTTGAAGTTTATGCGTGTAAAATCATTATTAGTACATATAATCATTATTATTATTAGAAAATAAAATATTAAAAGTATCCAGAATAATAAAAATAAATAATGAAATATATCTCACATTTTAGCTTCAATTATTAAAGCACATGGTTATGTTTTTTAATAATTAAAATCTTTCAATAAAACCATATTTAAATTCTCACTGGGTTGCATAATTTCTATATTTGTCAACAAATTGAAACACCGGTTTACTTTGAAAACTTTTCGTTCATAATGTTTAACTGAAAAGTTCTTACCAGCTAAGGATATCTCTTTATAAATTTTTATAACTTTTCTCGCATCGATTAATACTCATTGACACTGATCCCCCCCCCCCCCCCCCTTAATACTACATATGTATGATATCCTTTAAATAGTACTTCTCCTTTGTGTATAAAAATTCTTATTTCTTCTAAATACCCTTAGCAAAAAATGACATAGAATTACCATAAAAAAAACCATACAAAAAACCATAAGTGAAATCTTATGGCTTATTGCCTAAGGTAAAAAATTTCCTATGGAAAACCATAGAAACAATGGCATGGAAATGGTACGTATGGTAATTTTTATGGCACTGTAAGGTAAATGTCTAAGGAGTTTTTGGGATGGCATTTGTATGGTAATTTTTATGACACTGTATGGTAAATGTCTAAGGAGTTTTAGGGATGAAATCCTATGGCATTTATATGGGGTTTCTGAATGAAATCTTATGGAATTGGGTCACAATCTATGGTGATTTTAAAGTGAAATCTTATGGCATTTATATAGCATAATCTATGGTGTTTTAGAATAAAATCATATGGTATTGATAATTATCAAATAAAAAGGGAGCAATATAGGAGGGAATGCGGAAGTAATTAGTTAGTACGCAATTAATGCTTTAAAATGATGTCTCATTTATGAAATTCCAAGTAAAATTAAGAGAGTTACACTCAAGAAAACGGTAAAAACAGCCAGGAACTTTTGAAGCTAATTCTTTTAAATCCTTTTTTTTATTTTTTGTAAATTTCCCTTTAAATATTATTCAAGGGTACATTATATGCATTATGGGATACATATATCACAAAAAAAAAAAAAATAAATAATTAAAAAACAATTTTATTTAAAAAAAAAAAAAGGAATTTTTTGTAATATTTTAGATGTTATGGAGAACTTTTCAAAATGCCCCATGCCCATTCCATATCAATGAAAATCCCCAATATTTTTTATACAAGTTTGGTTTATATACATAAATAAAACTGTGCATCAAATTATATATATTTGAATATAAAGGTTAGAAAAAAATATTTTCTGAATTTTTTTTTAATTTTGAGCATTTTTGCACCATATTTCTATAATTAACTACCTTTAACTTTTACAATTACTAGGGGGCTCGGCCCCCTACGAGCTACGCTCGCCAATCCCTGTCCAGACACCACAGACTCTAAATGCATGCTAATTTGATCGGCTTTAAAAAGATTTCGAAAGATTGAATTATAATTTAAAAAACAGTGGCGATCTCCCTATAAACGAATTTCTATTCATTTCTCTTTGATTAGGGAATTTTAACGCCAAATCCGCTGCGGTACTACTTGATTACCCCGTCGACCAATTTCGCCAAATTATACAAATTGACATAATTTTTATTTTAAATAACAAAAGAACAAATAAATTAGTACAACATTAATAAAAATACAAATAAAACATCGAAATAAAAATAACTTGATGACGTAGACACGTGTAACAACATTTCAAAATAAGCTAATATAAAAGGAATTAAGTAAACAGAGTCTTGTCTCCTGGTATTTTTTAACAATGCGAAAAGAAAGTTCTTTTAAATGAGACATTTTAAATTAATCGTTTTTAATCTGACGTAATTTTTACCAAGCTATTCTTTCTCTTTGAAATATTCACGTGAAAATACTTTTGTTAGAAATGAAATATTATTTGCGCTTTCCTAACAAAAATAGTTGAAAAGATCCTCTCAAAATATCAAATAAATGTCTAGCGCAATTTCTAAATTTAAACTGTTTTGCAATATTATTTTGTGTTCATTTTATGTAATAACTATAATGTGACGTAAATATGACGTAATTTCTCCTAGTTAAGACTTCTAACGCATGTTAATGAATTTATTATTTTACAATATCCTTTCTCTTTTAAAATTCACGTGTATACTTTTTATGACGTAATTTTTAATAAGTTCCTGCTTTTTGTACATAATTATTTAATTCTAATTCCAAATGATTGTTTCTGTTTTGTCACGTGTAAATAAATTTTTAATTTGAAGCAAACATTATTGTTTGCGCTGTTTATACATTTGGCAACAGTATAAATTAATACCATTTTCTAAAATAATGTAAAAAATATCTCTCGAAATGCTGAAAATTTGAATTTAAAATAGAAATAAAACCTCAAAAAATGAGTCGAAATAAAAAAATTAATGCAATCTGCACTATGGCAAATTCTAACGCATAAAATGATCTAAAAATGATTACACTGCCATGTATAGTTTTTGCTGCTATAAAACTTTTTTAGTGGAATGACTTTGTCCAACTTTAGCATTAAATATCTCTTATTATAATCCTTCGATTTAAAAACTGTCTGCATCAGCATGTTTATCAAACATTTCTGTATAAAACCATCGATTTTCATATTTTTGTATGCATTATTTTTCTTAATATTTATGGAGAAAGACCTCAAGTCACAAAAAATTCAAAATCGGCGGCGGCGGCGGCGGCGGCGGCGGCGGCGGCGGTGACAGCGGTAGTTACTTTTTTTTACAATAGAGAGATATTTATTTTCAAAAAATCATGCACAGTTTTATGACATATATAATGAGAAATAGCTATAAAAAATTTCAAAGCAATTGGAGGAAAAATTATGCTCATGGAACATTTTGAATTAATAATATCGACAAAATTTTGATACTGAGAAAAATTAATTTTAAGGCTTAATAAAGACAGAAATATTAAAATATGCCTTCTAATTGACCAAGTTCACATATCACCACAGTTTCAATAAGTTTATTCAATAATTTCATCAAGTTAATGGCGTTTATACAATTTAAATTTGTTTTGAGAAAAATAAAGAACATAAGAAATCATTCGTTGAGGAAAAAATTCGTAGTGTTACGAAGAATTTTTCGAACTGTTCTATGCACATTTCACAGCAATTAAAATCACCAATATTTTTAATGCAAGATTGATTTATACATATAAATGAAACTGTGCATCAAATTTTATCTATTTTTAATATACAAGTTTATAAAAAAATCTTAGTTTTATAAATTTTCAGGATTTTTGCAAAGTATTGCTGCAATTAGTTGCTTTTAACTTTTGAAATTATATTTAGTTTTAAAAAATCATGCACAGTTTTATGAAATATTTAAGGACAAACAGCCATAGAAATTTTCAAAGGAATCAGAGAAAACATTATGCACATGGAGCATTTTGAAATAATCGATACCGTTGAAATTTATAAAAAAATGAATTTTAAAATTTAGTACATGCACAAACATTAAAATACATCTTGTAATCAACTAAATTCCAATATGCCATAGCTTCAATAACTTTATTAAATAATTTCATCAAATAAATGTGTTTATTAATTTCAATTTATGTTTTGAGAAGCATAAGAAATCCTTCATTGACGACAACGACCACATAAACATATAAGTACATATATATATACATTATATATATATATATACACATGTATATGTGTATATATAACACTGGAACCTGGTTAACTGAAAAGTACCAAAAATTGTTGCCAAAAAGGGGCGGTAATGGTTATCAGATGTGTAAAATATTTAAAAACAGCTGCCTAGCGCTCCGCTCGGAACTTTTCCGTTATACGGATGCACCAATTATTTCAACCTTGATCGCGAAAAGGATTTTTATTGTAACCCATGTGACGTATTGCCATAGTTTGTAATATATGCCATCATATACCGTAAACATATATAGACATCATATACCATACACCATATACATATAGACATGCCATAGTTCGTAAAAGTCTATAATTTTCAAATGTTATATAATTAAAAGCCTCACGCCACAGATATCATATATGCCCCATACTGGCACGATTTTTATCCGGCGAAAAAACTTGTTACCATATCATCTATATCCGGTTACCATATCAAGCAAAATAACGACACTTTGGCGCCAGTTAAGTACCCGGTGCATATATGACATCTCTGCCAGGTTCACTTTACTATCGACAATGCTTCACGTGATTTTCATTTTGCGCCAACTATTATGCTTGGCAACAATGGATTCCGTATAACAGAAAAGTACCCTCCGCTCTGCCAAATTGGACTACAGTCAACAGTATTGTTAATAAAAAATAATAATAATAATAATAATAATAAACTGAAAATTATTTGAAATTTTGAAAAACAGAAGAAAAAAATAATCTTAGCTTTCAGTCGCAAAAGGGCAAAGGAAAAAAAAAAATTCAGTTGAATGGGAAGGGGAAGTATCTATCTGCTACAGGATAAAGCCATGAAATTCATTACTCGGTTGCAAAGAAAAATCTCAAAATTTATCAGTTGGTCAAAAAGAAAAAAAAAGCCTGCCTTGTGCGACATTATGCAGCCGCTCAGCAGTTTTTATGCAAGCAAAGCAAACATACTATGAACTATTATTTTTACACAATCAAACTGATTAGTAAAATTATCATACAAATTGAATATTTCCAACCGACCGAAAAAATGCCCAGGCTGGCATTTGTTTGCAAGTCAAAGATCTGGGTTCAATTTACGGCTTGGGCATTTTTTCGCTCAATTGGAAATATTCAATTCATATGATAACTTTACAAATCAGTTTGACTGTGTTAAAATAAAAGTTCATCTACATATCCATTGTTTATATGGAGTTCCATACCTGCGGTTTATTCTGTTGAGCTACATGACAGACCAGATGTTACTACCAATAAAGTTTTCTGAGCGAAATATGCTGGCTGGTTGTTAGCCCAGTTAGCATAAACGGTAAAGCATTGGTCTTGTAAGGATCTGGGTTCGATTCCCGGTCTGGGCATTTTTTCACTCAGTTGGAAATATTCAATTTGTATGACAAACATACAATGACTAGAGGTTCGATTACGTCTGACTAAGCAGAACTTGATTCCAGAAACACTCGAAACATGCACAATTTACAGCTTTCAAGTGCGAGGATCTATTTACAGTCAAAGCAGGATTGACCCCCTGCCCTTTATCCGAGGCAAATGAAAAAGACAGGCTACCACAGTGCATCCCAAGTGTCTTTTTTTTTTACAGACTGCTAGAGTGACGTAATGCTCTTTTCATACACTTGCATTGGTGTATTCGAACATCGCATGACTCCAGCGGGAGTGGGCTGACCCTTTTGCTTTCCATGTGCAAGGCGATAAGTTCTATAATAAAAAATATTTTTTTTGAATAAAAGTACATAAAAGTTGCCATGATCGCAATGAATTCTTAGTACTTTTATGTTACGCAGGCAAAAATCTCGCCAATAGCATTTTATAACTTGCCATATTTTTCGTGTGGTAAATTAAACCAATGCTTTTGATATTGAAATGAAATATCATGGTTTATGAAATTTATTACTTTTTCTCTCTTTTTTTTTTAAAGAAATAACTGAAAGTCATGAATTTTAAATATTTCACTCTTTAAGTTATGTATTTTAAATAAAATTAGTGAAAGGATTATATTTTAAATTATACTAATGAAATACGAAAAAATGCGATGGTAAAAATGTTTGGCAATTTATTACCTGCATTTGGCTAACATAAAAAAACAGAGCTCTTGAATAAAAGTAGCATGATACATACATTAAGGGAGACTAAATATATTTTACAAGCTAAAACTCAATTAAAATCTGAAAATTAAAAATTTGTTAATTAATAAATAAACAAACAAATTTTAAGTTTTCAAAGTGCTACTGCACACATTTATTTAAAAATAAAATTCACAGAGATATATATAAATAAACATTGGAATGAAATGAATAAAAATAAGAAAAAAATTAATTATTAACAGAAAATAGTGGTGTATAAACATAGGTTTTTTCTAGAAAAAAAAAAAAAAAAAAAAAAAAAAAAAAAAAAAAAAAAAAAAAAAAACAGGCTGCAAATAACTAATATATTTACGTGCAGGGACGGGGCGCATCACTAACTCCAGGCCCATTTCAGATGCTTTGGGCTAAGCTCGAAATTGTCCTCGCTGTCCACATCAGGGAGTGAACTTGGAACCTCCTGGTCGAACAGCCAGGCTTAAGAGATACAGGAACAACAATACTGACACTCGACTCTGCTTTATATGTATATATAACACTGGCACGTGGTTAACTGAAAAGTACAAAAAATTGTTCAAATTGGATATAGTCAGTATTGTTAAAAAACATTGAAAATCGCTTGAAATTTTGAAAAAAAAAAAAAAAAAAAAAAAAAAAAAAAAAAAAAAAAAAAAGCAGCTTTCAGCTGCACAAGGGAGGGTGAGGGGCAAAGGAAAAGACAATAAAACTTTTTAGATGAATGAGTAGGGGGAGGAATGGTGAATTTTATCTATCTGTCACAGGATAAAACCATGAAAGTCATTAATCGGTTGCAAAGAAAAATCTCAAAATTTATCAGTCGGTCACAAAAAAAAAAAAAAAAAAAAAAAAAAAGCCTACCTTGTGCGACTGAAAAAATTTGTTGCCAAAAAGAGCAGTAAGGGTTGTTGGACGTGCAAAATATTTAATAAGGGTTGCCAGGTGCTAAGCCTTGCCAAAACAGTCTACAGTCAACTATTTTTAGAAACAGTCACTATTTTTAAAAAGCACTGAAAATCGTTTGAAAGTTTGAAGAAAAAAAATTCTTAGCTTTCAATTGTACAAGAAACGGGAGAGGGGGGTTCCTTTCAAAATAAAATATTTTTAAAGGACTGCCGGGCACTGTGCCCAGCCAAATTAGCCAACAGTCAACATTATTGTAAAAAAAAAAAAAAAAAAAAAAAAAACTGAAAATTGCTTGATTTTTTTTTTTTTTTTTTTTTTTTTTTTTTTTTTTAGCTTTGAGTTACACAAAGGGGGAGGGGGGGAGGAGAATGGAAAAAACAATGTTTTTCAGTCAGGGTGGGGCAGGGGATTTGGGACTTTTGTAGAGTATAGAGGAATTTTGTACTAAAGTATTCTTTTAAACATATCTATTCTAGATTATATACAACATTCTCGAATACATACCACAATATTTATTTAATGAAACTGGAGCATGTATTACACACACATAAAGATGATCATTTATATATTATAAATTTCAATGGGTCTGAAAAATTATTATGTTTGTTATTAACATGGTCGAAAACACACACACACACACTAATTTTTCAGTTTTATGAGTTTCTAAGCAATTACAGAATTTCGTGTGAATCAACGTTGAATTTATTTGATTTTAATTTAATCCTTTTAAAATAAAATATTTTTAAAGGGCTGCCAGGCACTGTGCCCAGCCAAATTAACCAACATTATTGTAAAAAAAAAAAAAAAAAAAAAAAAAAAAAAAGAAGAAGAAAAAAACTGAAAATTACTTGATTTTTTTCTTTTAGCTTTTAGTTACCCAAAGGGGGGGGGGGGGAGGAGGAAAATGGAAAAAACAATGTTTTCCAGTCAGGGTGGGGCAGGGGATTTGGGTTGGGTTGGGTTGATTTTTGACGGCCAATTATCTGCACGAGGGATATAGGCCCGGGGGGAGTGCCCTCCGTGGGGGTCTTTCTAAGGGAACCTAATCCGTATTAACTCATGGAAGATCCACGGCTCGAAGAAAACCACGAAAACTCCGAACGATTAGGCAGACGGGCGCGATCCAGGGGATTTGGGACTTTTGTACTACTTATTCTTTTAAACATATCTATTCTAGATTATATACAACATTCTGGAATACATACCACAATATTTATTTAATGAAACTGGAGCATGTATTACACACACATAAAGATGATCATTTATATACACTATTTGGCCAAAAGTGACCGGTCACTTGTGATTTTAGACGTTTTGTTATATATCTAGAAAAATGCATGAGGAATTAACCTGAAACTGCAGGTGTATAAACAGTATAGTATAGGTCATATATTTCCGTGAAGATTTTTTCCCGAAACACCATGGGGGACCGTCAACAAATTGAAAAAGAACGAATATATTTTGGATAACCCTGTAAAAACTAATGGAACAAAAGCGTTTAAACTCGAGATTATTAATAAGTGGCTTATTGTAATATACTGTGTTCATTTTTATGAGGATAGCATGTATACTCATAGAGAAATTAAGGTTTTTATAAAAACAGTCCCAAATTTCGCCAAGTTTTTTGCTTATAATTTGCAGAGTTCTTAATATAAAAAGAAGTTCTTTTCAGAAAATATGACGAACGATATTGTACACAATAACCAGCAATCAGAATTTAAAAAATAATAGAAATTGGATGAAAAATGAACAGGTTTACTAAAAAATGTTTCACTGCGCTTGCGCGACTGGAATCAAAATATAATGTGCATATTGTATTAGCTAAATGTATAGAGAAACTTTTGTAAAAGTCTCAAAAACATAGTTTGTAAAGTCATAATAATCGTTTATAGAATAAGCTCAAAATCTGTTGTTCCCAAAATGAAGCAAAAAGATGAGGGGTTGTATCCATATATTCATTGATTAGTGCCAATATAACATACACAATATTGTATGTATTATTGTATTTGGATACAGCCCCTCATCTTTTTGCTTCCTTTTAAGAATAATGGATTTTGAGCTCATTCTATAAACGATTATTATCAATCTTTTCAAACTATGTTTTTAAGACTTTCACAAAAGTTGCTCTATACATTTAGCTAACACATTATGCAAATTATATTTTTATTAGCATTATTTAGTAAACCTGCTCGTTTTTCATACAATTTTTTTTTCATTCTGATTGCAGGGTATTGTGTACAATGTTGTTTGTCATATTTTCTGAAAAAGAACTTTTTTTTATATTAAGAACTCTGCAAATTATAAGCAAAAAACTTGGCGAAATTTGGGGCTGTTTTTATAAAAACCTTAATTTCTCTATGAGTATAAATGCTATCCTCATAAAAATGAACACAGTATATTACAATAAGCCACTTATTAATAATCTCGAGTTTGAACGCTTTTGCTACATTATATTTTACAGTGTTATCCAAAAGATATTCGTTCTTTTTCAATTTGTTGACGGTCCCCTATAGGGTTTTGGGAAAAAATCTTCATGGAAATACATGACCTATACTATACTGTTTACACATCTGCAGTTTCAGGTTAATTCTTGTATGCATTTTTCTAGATATTTAACAAAACGCCTAAAATTGCAAGTGACCGGTCACCTTTGGCCATATAGTGTATTATAAATTTCAATGGGTCTGAAAAATTATTATATTTGTTATTAAAATGTTCGAAAAAAAAACCACACACTAATTTTTCAGTTTCATGAGTTTCTAAGCGATTACAGAATTTAGTGTGAATATCAACATTGGATTTATTTGATTTTAATTTAAAACATTTTAAATTAGATATATATACATTTTAAAACTTAAGAAGTTAGTTATTAATTAGTTTGCATTTATAAGTACTTAAAATTATACTTATATTTAAAAAATATATAAACATATTTCAGATTACTAACCGTAAAATCCTTATTTTTATTTTCCAAATCTGTCCATAAATAAATTATTTTAACAAATTGCATGTTCACAAGGACAAATTGAAATCTCTACATTAATATGAATAAAAATACTTTTGAAGGACATATATTTAATTATTCCAAAGTTTTCCATATCCTTGCAGAAAATCTCCATTTTATTTTTTATTTTTTTGTATTAAAAAAAATCGCATAAGGTTGTTTTCCAATAGGTAAATATACATTATATGCATTAATTGTTTAATATATTTCACAATGTATTCAGTGTGTACAATAGAACGTGTTAGCTGAGATTATTTTAAATTTAGAATTTTTATTTTTAAATGATATTTCATTTAAGTGAAATTTAAAAAAAAACATAGATTTTTAGTTCTCAGCCTTTCCCACCGTTTAAATTTACAATGCATTCATATGGCAAAACTTAATATTTATCACAAAATATCTTGACGTAAATTTGAAATATGTTTTTTTAAGTTGATTTAAATCAAAGATTAAAAAAAACCCATATTGATTTAAATCACGGGCCCACTTAAAAAAAAACTACTGTGGTTTTTTTCAAATTTTCTCGTGTTTTCACACCTGTATCATTATTTAATCTAAGGTATGAGAATGCGGAAAAAAAATGTAAAGGGGGGAAAATGCATTGTGCGACTGAAATAATTTGTTGCCAAAAGGAGCAGTGTAAAGTATTTTAAAAAGACATTATTTCCCTTAAATAAACATTTTTGTAAGTACATCTAATTGAAGTTTTTATTCATTCAAATTGAAAGTACCTTACAAAAAAGTTCACATCCCTCCCCTCCTTTTTCTCCCCCCCAAAATCAAATTATGAGCTATTAGAGTCCCAATGATTTGATAAATATAGCAGGATCACTTAGCTTAATATATTATATTGTCATAAATAAATCAACATGCAAATGAAAAAATTAAATAAGAATCTCATACCATATGATTTTTTCATGGGGCTAAAACGCTGTCCTCTTTAAATAATCTCTCATACAATCAGCAGCATCAGCTTTCCATTTTTTAATCAATGTTTCTTCGGGGGGCATTTACTAATTTTCTGAATATCCAAAGCAGACATCAGCTACAAACAAAAAAATGTAAAACATGACAAACATTATAAAAAACAAATTTACTTTCACAATTTTTTTCTAAAACACATATTTATCAAAAAACAAATTTACTCAACACACAATATAAAAGTTATATTTAATTAACCTTATTTTGCTTTTGCATTCTATTGAAGCAAAATGCTTCATTTAAAAGTTCTAATTGCTTTCCTTAAAATAAAATTTATACTTTAAAGCCTACAATTATATTGCACTAATGAAGAAATCAGTTATCTACATGACATTTATCGATTCACAAGAAGAAAATTTCCTTTACCTAGAGTTAACACTATGGCCAAGCACAGTGCATAGTGGACCTTCTTTGACTTGTCCACTTTATATGTCCTGTAGCCCTATTCAAACTACATATGTGCCCGTTGATCCTTACTGCTCTTTTTGATGTACCTTTTCTGTTAATTTCCTAGCAAAATACATTGATCTTGGATGTAAAAAAAATGTATGAATTTCATCAATCGGGCGAGGCAAAAAAAAAAAAATAAATAATGAAATCTGCTAATCGGCTAAGGAAGAGGGGGGGGGGGGAATCTGAAATTTGTCAATTGGTCGCAAGAGGGAAAAAAATAAAATAATTTGTCAATCAATCACAAGGGAAAAAAAAAAGAAATTCTTAGATCAAATTGACGTAAAAAAGAAATAAATAAAATGAAAAATCTATATGTCCATATATCGTTTAAAAAATGCACACAATTTTCAATTGCATCCTGCAAATTTCACCAGTAAGTCGCAGGGAGAAATCCAGAAAATTTTAAGTGTTGTCAACTGTGAAAAAAAAAATTGCAGAATTCGTTGAATGGTCACAGGAAAATATCATGAAATTCTTCGATTGTATGCACGAATATGTCGCAAAATTCACCAGTCGTTCAGAAAAATATTATAAAATTCTACTAAAAGGAAACACTAAATAAACCATCTCAAAATATACTTTATGAACAGGGCAAAAGAGTGCCATTTTGGAAAGCAATGTGCCCCTCTTTTATTAAATACCCGCCAGGCAGCCCTTTTCCCCCATATTTAATACTATTACAATTGATTCATAATGCAATGACGTTTTTCAAACCTCACTGACACATGATCAGATATCCGATACTGACAGTTGATACAGGTTTTAAGCTGTGTTTCTTTCTCTCTCTTTTTTTTTTTTTTTTTTTTTTTTTTTTTTTTTTTTACACTGCAAAAGGTTTCAAAAATATGTCAATAAAACTTAACGAAAAATCCAAACAGAAAAGAAAATCTGAAAAAGTAAATTTTGAATTTTTATGTAAATGTTAGTAGTTAAGTAATACCTACACTAACATGAATTTGCATCTTTAAATTTAAATTATCAAAATTCATAAGAATACCTCCCACCCCTCCCTCTTCACCAAAGAAAAGGCTAAAATACCTGAGAGTAATCATTTAGCAAAAATGCTAAAGAAAACCTTGAGTAGACATTCATAATTAGAAAAGGAATTATAGTACAACCATTTACTGAGTGTAATTAAACTACCTTCACCAAAGTAAATATAATATTATAAGTACATTTTAATTGCATTCTAATTTAACTTGGTAATGTATGTAACGATTCAATTTTGCACTATTTTGCGTGCTAGAATAACACGAAATATGTACACAATTCCAACACATTAGGAACATGTCCACAACATCATTTTAATATTCTTAGAACTTCATTTTAAATTAATACGTTTTAAGGCATGTTTCCATTAGCCGGTAACAGGTAATAAATCGATAAATTGCCAAATATAGTTTAGGTTTCAGGGTTTGTAAATATCATATTTTTTTAAATATAAAGAATATGTTTCGATGATATATATTATATTTTATATGAATTAGAAACTAAAACATACTGCAGATAACATGAAAACTTAATAGGTAAAACACTATTCTGAATGGTTTTTTTTTGTTTTTTTTTTCAATATGACAAAATTGAAGATTATCTAATTCAAAACTGAAAAAAACTGTTACACCAGCTCAAATCGTGGCTTCTCTGTAATTATTTTTATAAACTGCGATAATAAATTTTTTTTATGAAATTAGATTAGATTAATAAAATTGATACTATTAATTAAGAGTTTCAGAACTTTACAGAAACGCTAATCTTCATATATACACTATATGTACATACATAAAGATTAGCGTTTCGGCATATAAAGCGGTTCTGCAATAAAAATAAAACTTTTTACATAAGCTTATGTAAAAAGTTTTATTGCAGATTTATGGCATAGAAGGTTGTTTACAAACATTTTGAATATCTTTATGCTTGTAAATATACAGTACATTAAAAATTTTAAAATTGTTCGGGCAATCAATAATGTTGCAGTGTGACAAACTTAAAATCCACTTTCATTTCAGCGTATCACGTGTAAGAAAATGTATAACAATCTAACAAACATAAGAATATTGTTATGACAAACGTTATATAAGTAAAATTAAGATCAAATACGGTAAAAAACAGATAAATAAATACCCGAATATGTCCAGTAATTATGTAGCCAGGATGCTTTGAGGGAATTACTGCGTATTCGCTCTTAGTAAACATGACGCGGCACAAGGGACGCTACGGAGTGAGAGGTAAACAAAACAAGCATGGCGATGGCAGGCGTTGCCATTCTACAAATCTAAATGTATGAGTAGCGGTCTTTATCAGTGTTGAATTCAGGCACTTTTCTCCGGGAGGGATTTTTGTGGTTCCGGGGGAGGGAGCATTATACAGTTCCAATGGGAAATTTCATTTTTTGAAATTGAATTTCATTTTGTGTTTTTCATTGATAACACAAAATCTCAAATCTCCCGGGAGTGGGAGCGGACATCATCTCATTGCTCCGGGGGTGGGGGTCCTCCCCGGCCACCCCCTGAATTCAGCACTGGTGTTTATCCAAATAATTAGCATACGGCTTTTTAACACAACTTTTTTTGTACTATAGTTAAAAAATATCAATATATTATCAACTTTCAAAAGGTATTGTATATTTTAAGTAGGGATGCACCGAATAGTGATTTTGGCCGAATACCGAATATTCGGCCAACATGTAAACCGAATTCCGAATATTCAGCTTGCCGAATAAGTTTAAATTTCAGAGTTTCAAAGTATTAAAAAGTTAAATAAATCGTCATTATTGGTTAATTTTCTTACGTGATACTTTTTAAATAGCAAGTAAAAAATGTAAAAGCATTCTGTTTTATTTAAATATAATTTTATTTCTAATTATTCTAAATATCATTATTAACTAATAGTTAAAAATAGAAGTTGTTTTACGGTTTAAAAAAAATTTTTAAGGCTTTTTAAATATTCGGTCTGGCCGAATATTCGGTATACCGAAATCTCTTATATTCGGCCAAGCCCAACATTCGGCATACCAAATAGTTTGATATTCGGCCTAACCGAATACTCGGTAACATGGCCCAATAGGCGGGATACCGAATATTCGGTGCATCCCTAATTTTAAGATTCTACCATGCACCATGCTTTGAAATACCATACAATTTATGGTACAAGTAATTACCATATGATTTTACCATACATCATGCTATGGAATACCATATAATTTTGGTACAAGCAATTACCATAAGATTTTACCATTCATCATGCTATGGTATACCATACATCATGCTATGGTATACCATACAGTTTATGGTACAAGCAATTATCCCATGATTTTACCATACATCATGCTATGGTATACCATACAGTTTATGGTACAAGCAATTATTACAAGATTTTACCATACATCATGCTATGGAACACCATTGAATATATGGTAAATTTCATTACCCTATAATTTTACCATACATCATGCTATGAAACACCATTGAATATATGGTAAATTTCATTACCCTATAATTTTACCATACATCATGCTATGGAACACCATTGAATATATGGTAAATTTTATTACCCTATAATTTTACCATACACTTTGCTATGGAATACCATAGAATGAAGAATATTTACCATATGGATACAGTATGTTTCCATATAATGCCATAAAATTTTTATGATTTTCCATATAAAACCATATGTTTCCATAAAAAATCCTATGTCATTTTTTGCTAAGGGTACACTGCTCAAAACAATTAAAGGATATTGCAGTTTTAGGGGGATTTTGTATCTGGTAAACTGTTTAGCTGATTGATACATGGTCGACAGACATAGTAGGTTATATGAGAATAAATTACACATGATTGGAAGAAAAAAATGCATTTTATTGCGCATTTGTGTACTAAAGGAAAAAAACACAATTTGTGCATATGAGAAAAAAAGAATAAGAAAAGGTGTTTTCTTCAAAGAAAATCATTTTCAGTAGGGGGTATGGTTTCCACGGGCGGCCAGCAACGTTGAACACCTTTGAGGCATGGACTCAATGAGGCTATTAATGACGAGTTGGGGTATTCTGCCCCACTCTTCCAGAAGAGCTCTTTCCAGTTCTTGGAGAGTTTGTGGGGGTTGTTGGCGGCCAGAAACTCGTCTTCCTAGAGCGTCCCAAACGTGCTCGATTGGATTCATGTCTGAAGAACACGCTGGCCATTCCATTCGAACGATTCCTTCCTCTAAAAGGAAATCCTCCACCAGGTTTGCACGATGTGGCCTGCAGTTATCGTCCATTAAAATGAAGTTATCTCCGATTGCTGCAGCGTAAGGGACTACAATAGGTCTGAGGATCTCATCTCTATATCGTCGACCAGTCAGAGCTCCATCTCGAATGATGTAGAGGTCAGTTCGCCCGTCAATGGAGATGCCACCATACACCAACACTCCTCCACCGCCAAATCTGACAATTTCGTGCACGAACGCAGGATTATTCCTACTGCCACGGTCCCTCCAGATGAAAATACGCCTATTATCCGGATGCACAGAAAAACGGGACTCGTCAGAAAACAGAATATTGCTCCATTCATTTCTCCTCCAGTTGACATACTCGGTTGCCCACCCCCTGCGGTTGCGACGATGCCTTGATGTTAATCTAACACATACCATCGGTCGGCGAGCATACAGACCTACAGTATGGAGTCGGTTTCGGACAGTCTGAGTTGAAATCGTGGTGCCTGTAGCCGAGCGAAGGTGTTGTTGGAGAAGAGTAGCGTTCATGGCTCGGTGTCTCCGAGCTGTTAACGCTAAATACCGATCTTCATTGGGCGTTGTTGCCCGTCTACGACCTTGCCCTGGTCTTCGGCCTGCACATCCACTCTCCAAAAAACGGTTCCAGATCCTGGAAATGACACTTTGTGACACTCCAATGGCTTGCGCTACTTCGGCTTGAGTTTGGCCCCCTTCTAACCTACCAACATTTCTCAAAGCTTCTGAATCTGTCAAATGACTTCGCTGAGACATCGTACTCATCGAAACAAAGCAATCACTGAATGCCGATCATCCTTGTCTTCATTCTCTTTTATCCAGTTGAAAGTCAAATTTCATTCGCTGCCGCTGAAGCGACGTTTTTGACGTCGAACTCAAAATTTGCATACTCCACAGTTTGAAAACCAGAAAAATTTGCATTTGTGATTCTCTTCTTCTATTTTCGGCAAAAAAATTTCGTTTATATCTTTATTTTATATGAAACTTCAAATATCCTTTAATTGTTTTGAGCAGTGTATATATTCTAAACAGATATTAATATTTAAGTAAAAATGTGCAACGCAAATTGTTTCAGACCATCAAAAAATGTTATTCTATAAAAAAGCCTTCTTATTTAGTACGTTAAATACATTTAAATATTTGCTAATTATGTTAAACTTTGATTATAATATTTTTCTACGTCATTTAAAAGTTTAAGAAAATATGCGATTTTAACCTATAATATTTTAAAAGAAAACAAATCTGATTAAAATAAATCTATATAATTGATTTTAATCATCTGATTAAAATTGTTAATAGACAGTGTTATTCATTTCAATAAATTAAATAATAAAGCTACTAAACTTTATTAGGTTAATGATATGTTTATAAGAAAATACTAAATTCGTTATAATTTAAAGAAAAGCAAACTCTGGAATAAAATATTTTTTCTTACCTTTTTTTCCCCAAACGTAGTTCTTTAAATTCCGATGTAATCCATGTTTTAAAAAGAACAAATTTTGGAAGTAGAAAATATGTCCAATAATAAATACAATAGCAATGATGTGAATCATTTTAAACCACACCAAAGGTAGTGTAATTATCTCGAACTCATATTTTTGTCTAAAGTATTATCTTGGAATCATTATTCTTATGAATTTTTTAGGTTAAATGTTTATATCTGACAGATTGCACGATCACAACACTACCTATCGTCCAGCAAAAAAACTCTCTCCGCCTGTTACAAAGATTAAACGCAATACGTTGCCTTTAATAGTTTTTATCGTTTGCGGTTTTTCGCGCTCTTTTGTTTATCAAAGCAAAGTACAGATGTCTTTTTCGTTCTTATACATTTATATGACGTAATATTTTTATAAGCATAGTTCCAATTAAAATTTCTTGTTTCAAGAATTTTTTGATGCATTTGACTTTTTTTCGATCTGTTTCAAAATAGTTCAAGTTTTAAGTTTTGTAAAGCTACTTTTTTGTCAAATATGACAATAATTATACTAAAACTGGGAGTATAACAAATTAAACAATGTTTAAATTTTTAGAGTATTTAAAATTCATTTTAATATGCAATAATGCAAGATCTTTTGAAAATAGAAGAGTAAAGTTTATATTATACGTATTAAATGCAAAATATGGTCATAAAAAAGAAATAAAATAGCTGGCGAAATAATGTTTTTAGTGGGGGAGTGTGTGTGTGTGTGTGGGGGGGGGGGAATCAGGCAATTCTCATTTTTTTTCTATTTAAATTTCCTTTTGAGTAAAACGGCTTGTAAAATGACAGTATTTTTCAAAATAAATTTCTAGAAACAAACAAACAAAAAAAAATATGTGTAATTAATTACGTCATGCGTTTTGCATACATTTTGTATATTTTATTTTATATTCGGATAAAGTTAAATTTATTTAAAAAGTGTGACACAAGTAGCAAAATTTATTTTTTAAGAATTACTTAAAATAATTAAACACTAGCAGAAAAAATTATTACTGAAAATATGCAAGTGTTTTTTTATTTATTATAATAAAGCAATGCTTTACTACAGAACTCCCTCCCTACCCATGCCCACACACAAACAAATCTTTGCTTTCTCCACCTGTATATTATTTTCTGCCATTTCTGCTGATAAGAATAATTTATAAATAACAAACCAACTTCCCGGATTATAGAATAGAGGAGGAAAACATTTTCTTATTATTGAAATCTCTAATATATATTTACAGTTAATACATTTTTCTAGATTGGCCACTAATAACACCAAAAAACATTTTTTATATGAAAAATATCAATTATGTATTCAAATAAAGTTTTAAAATTCAATAGTGATACTTTCATATTAGCAATATTCCAAGAGCTAATAGTCGAAAAAATCGCCAAATATTTTACTACCTACAGCTGTGTTTTTCATTCAAATAGTTTTAGTAGTCTAAGCGAGCAGTTCGATTAAATCTCTATTAGATTTGTGTTTTATTTATGTACATTTTTTTTGGTGAAGATTTTAATTTCGTTGTGAAATATTAGCCGGAAACAAACATTGAATTATTTTTATTGTTTGAAGTGGAAACGTTTTAATCTTAACATATGTTTTGTCACACTGTGAGTTTACAATATGGTAGCATTTTTTGTCACATAATGAGATGTACATTACATGTAGTGACATAACAGTGACGTCACAATTTTTATCAATTGATAAAAAAATGTTTTTTACAGTAAATAACATGTTTTGAAGAATTTTTGTAATTTTTTTAAGTTTTCTAAGAAGTTCGCATATCAGTCACAATGTGACATCGCTGAGTGGTGGCATTTTGGTCACAGTTGTGATGTGACCACAGTGACTTACAGTGACATCACAATGACGTCACTGTGACCATGCATGCTATGAGGGTACAATGTAACAAATAGCACAGTAAATGTAGTATAATTTAACATTTTTTAAACTATGTAAGTTGGGAAGTAATTTTGGAAGAAGGGGGAAAGAGCTATTTGAAATAATTTTAAAGAGAAATCTGTCAAAACACAGAAGATCCTCCTAGAAATTTAAAAATTTTGAATAGACAAAACTAAGGAACAGTTATAGAAAATATATCATCTTTCTACAAACAAAGCCTGCTCTAATGTCTACTCTTCTCGTTGATAGAAACGGATAAATTTGATGTGCTTTTCCGCTATCCGTTGTACTATTCTGGCACCAGGAGCATAGGGAATAGCAACAATTTTCATTGCTCCTAAAGGAAATATTTTGAAACTTGCAATGTTTATTCTGAAACATGAACGTTAAAACTAGGCTAAAACAATATATACTTTTGGGAATTACTAACATTTTAATGATAATTAGATAAATGTCGACCCGGTGTTGGTACATTTACCTTTATGATGTCAAAATTAGGCGTTCGTATCGCACATATTAGAGTTTGTTACGATTACAATAAGGATACAATCCACTAAGCTTAATTTTTTTAAACATAAATTGAAATAAGTCATAATTTTTATTCGAATGGTAATTTTAGCCTTATTTCTAGGATAATTTTGTGATTAAAATCTTTCTGGTTTTCTTTTGAGGGGGGTGCGATTGTACTCAAATATATAATAATAATCTATCATAACTCCTGAAATGTAGATTTTCAAAATCTTTAGTTTCTGAAATTGTGCTCGTGTGACTTTCTTTAAACGCCATTTCTTAAATAAACTTTTTATTGCTTAGTGAAGAGGGTTTTTTATAAATTATTCAAGCATAAACAAATAATAGAGAAGTTATTTCTCATCGTACATAAACCGATATATTAGATGTTTGAAACATTTGTAAGTAGAATGAAAACAGACAGCTATGTAATTTATTTCACAAGTGCTTCCTTATCAAATTTATCTAAGCTGATCTTTCAGAACAAGTATTATAATGTCATTTATTGCAAGTAACTTTTTGTTCCTATGCTTTTGCCAAAAAAATGAATTTTATTAATAAAAAAATGCACCAGTTTCTTCGGGCATATGTTTTGAAAGTTTATTTTCAGATCACGATTTATTTTCGTTATACTTTAAACTTTTTCTAAAAACATTAAGGGACGGAGAACATTGTTTGCAAATATATTTCAAAAACGAGCAAATACTTGAA
The DNA here is from genome assembly GCA_963932465.1 of Maratus speciosus. Classification (NCBI taxonomy): domain Eukaryota; kingdom Metazoa; phylum Arthropoda; class Arachnida; order Araneae; family Salticidae; genus Maratus; species Maratus speciosus. The sequence continues at coordinate 3,652,797 of OZ010787.1, forward strand.
ATATTCTGTTTCAGCTTGTTTACATTTATGTTAAATTACATAATTCATTAATAAGCAAAAGTCAATGAAAATCTGATTATATTTTTATCAGAGTATTTAGCTCAGCCTTGTGTAGAAGAGCTTATGGTTATGAAACTTCGCAACATTTTCTTACATATTTTAAATTTATTCTATACAGTTAGATAGTTAAAGTATTTAAATCATTACGAAAAATTCCTTAGAAATCAGATTTAAGAAGGTTTAATAAATAAAATGAACTATTCTTTAAAACAATCAAGAAAATATATTAAATTTCATGAAAAAATGTAATGTTATAATTTAAATTAGCAAGTTTAAAAGGGCTTGTGCTTTTTTGATTATGGTAAAATCTATGTTTACAAGTTCCATGACATTGGCATAATTGCCAGAAAAATTATCGTTAAGATACATTGACAAAGTAGTAGGCAAAATAATTTTAACAAAGGAAAGTATTTAAGGCATTTTTAATATGGGTAAAAACAAGGAATGTAACAAATGCTAAACATTTCATAAATAAGAATGTATTCATAAAAACAGATAAAATTGTTAAATGGTACATACAACAAGAATCTTTATCTGAACCTGTATAAATAAATTTCATAATAAAAATATTTTTCAAATGTGTGAATGATTTTTTACTAGTAATATAATAGCAATTCGGAAATTGTACGTCAAACGTGGCAAATGAGGTGCGTTTGTACTATAACTAGTTTTATAAATATTCAGATCTTGGTATAATAGCTGTTGTACTTTTATGCAAAAATGCATGAATACAAAATTTATAGCGATTATATGCACTCATTTCCATAAGTTAGCACGCAGAGGAAAATATTAATTTCCGGAAGCCAATCTGAATTGGAAAAGCTGCAATTCGCTGCGGAGTTAGATGGAAGTATGCAAATAATTTATGTAACAGCCACGGTTTTGTGTCGAGAAATATGCAAAAAAGGCAGTCGTATAAGACTACTGCATTCTGAAGGATTACAGAAGTTACGTGTAAATGCTGATAAAAAGTCTTTAGAACTTTCGCACGTTTTATGTTCAAGACAGACGTGTTTCTATGACTTCCAGAAGATAAATGGAAGATTCTGAGCGTTGGCGTGCCGACGAATGATTTGAAGCAGGACAATCAATCACAAATGTTACTCTCTTCTTCGACGTTCATCATTCTGTAATTTCCAGAGCATGGAAATAATTCCTAACTAGCCAAACTATTGCCCAAAGGCCTATGGTCAGTAGTCAAAGGTTTTCGACACCCGCGGATGATCGATATATTGCTACTGCAGTGAAGCGAAAATGAAGAGAGACCTCCACACATGTGACATCTATGGTTGAAGCTCCCATTGGTAAGACGATATCTACCATTACTGTGCACCGAAGGCTACACATGAATGGACTGTACTCCCAGGTACCCGGAGTTTGTGTTTAATATCTGTCCAATCCAGAGGGGCACTATTAAAGTGGTGTTGGCAATGTAACAATTACAGTGTGTCTGAATGTGGTAAAATTATATTCTCGGATAGGTCTATGTTTGCATGCAACCAGATGTCAAGCATGTAACGGTCTGGAGAGAAGTACGCACACATATTTGGCCCCACTGTGACATTGTATGCTGCAGCCGTTGGTCCTGCCTTCGTTTTAATGGATGATAATGCTCGTCCCCGTCGAATACTACATGAAGAGTGAGGGAATTCAGGGTATAGAGTGGTCCCACATTTATCTCATTGAAAATCTTTTGGATGCCCTCGGCCGTGCTGTGTGTACTTGTTTCCCACTCTCACAGAGCTGCAAACTACTCTAAGGGAGAAACGGTGATTACTTCTTTCTACGTTTGTTGATCACCTTCCAGAATGTATGATCACACTACTCTGTAAACTTTTTATGCTGGTGAGGGGTAATCACACTCCCTATTAATGTCGGTTTTGTTTGTTTGATTTCGCTTTAAACAGATTTTTTGTTAATGACTCCAAAAAGGCTTTATCTAATAACTTATATAAATTCAATATTGTTTTCATATTTGTATGTAATTCTTTGCATTTTTTCATGCATAAACATATTTTCTATTTTCCTGCCTCATTTCGTGTCAATCCAAGCAATATTTGCCGATTTTGTTTTCATTTTATCACTGAGTACTTAACTTTTAGCAGTGAGTGTATATTAAATTCAGTAATACGGAAATAATATGACTGTATCCTAAATAGGACGTAATCACCTTGGTAACCTAGAATCATTACCTATCACGGGATAGCATTGAATTAATTACGTATGATAGGATTTAATAGAATGAAGAAAAATTTATTGATATCTTTTTAAGTTTACATTCGATTTTCATAAAATTTGAAATGACTCGACAAAATTCTGCCACGATTATATGTATTAAATTTCAAACCATTCGGTTGGGTAGTTTTTGCGGTGTTATAGGCGGACAGACAGACGGGCGGACCAGACGACGACTATAGGTGCTACGCATTTATATAATTACGAACGCACATAAAATGTGTTGTCTTTTAATAGGTATATTGTTTTTTTACAGGTATTAACTTAAATTTTCCAATAAAAAGCTTTCACTGTTTTCTTTTATTTTTTAATGACTACAATTCGTTACATGCCTTCCTACATAGTTGATAAGAGTTTATGAATTCGGTTTCTGTTCGTCTGGCCGTGCTCTAACTCACGTAAATATACTAGGATTCCCATGTAAATGATATATATATTACTGAGATTTACTATGGTATATTCGGTATTGAAAATTAAATGTGTAACTTTTATTAGGTAAATTTTGTAAGAAATACTACCTATTACATCCTTCCCTATGTTGAAATTTCTGACAAATTTTCGTAGATCTACGCCGATCATGACCCTTAGAACACTAAACTACTCCCAGTTCAAAATTGTATCTATCTATCTCTCTCTATATATATAGGGTCATTCCTTGGTCACTTACGTTACATTTAGATCAATTTACTGCAGTAATTTTAGTAGTAAAACACCAAAAATTATTCAAAAGTAAAGTTGACCTGATTTCTTAATTAAACCTATCCAAAGCTCAATTTGAATGAAAATTACCTAGAAAATGAGAATGAAAAATGTATTTTTTATGGTAATTTATGTTACTTTTTCAGTAATGTCAATTACATAATAAATGTAACTGCCAGAGTTCAATAAATAACACAAAAGTTAGATAAATTTCATCCAAATTGAGCTTTGAATAGGTTTAATTAACAAATTATGTCAACTTTACATTTTTAATTCTATTTTTGGTGTTATATTACTAAAATTACTGAAGTAAATTGTTCTAAATGTAACGTAAGTTACCATGGAATGACCCTATATCACTTTTAATGGACACGATAACTTCCATAATTCTGCATAAATCTCTTCCAAACTGATACATAAAATCAAGAGGTAGAAAATCTCGGTCAGGTTCATTATTGGGCAAAATCGAACCAAGGGGGTGGAAATAGGGAGGGGTTTTGTGAAAATCGAAAAACCCCATAACTTCCTAATTATAATACATATCAAATTAGTTTAAATTTATTATTACTTCCAGGAAAATGGGCAAAAATTTATGTATGAGAGATTTTCGATAAACTAAAAAATGGGCTGAAGGGGCCAAAAAAAAAAACGTTTTTAGGGAGAAAAAATTTCATAACTTCGTCAATTCTTAAGATATCAAACTCACTTAAACTTATTATAAATCTTCTTAATATTATCTACAACTTTTATATTGACAAATTTCTTATAGGACCAACTCTTACTGCAAATAAAATAAAATAAATAAATAAATAAATAATGAAAATGAAAAAAAATGGGGGGGGGGGAGGTTGAAGAAGGAAAAAATTCATAATTTCGTCAATTCATAAGATATTCAATCCGCTTAAATTTATTATACATCTTCTCAATATTATCTACAACTTTCATATTGACAAGTTTTTGATAGGACCAACTCTTACAGCAAAAATAAATTAAACAAAAATAAGGGTTGAGGAAAAAATTGTCGTTTTAAGGGTGTACTCAAATCCAAATGGCTTATTTTCTGACTCATTTTAAGATTCATTTTTTTAACTCAAACGCATCCAATTGGCAGGTTCTCTTATTCAGAAATTATATATTGTGCTGTATCGGTGAATCTTTTGATAAAGGCAGACTATATTTTTTAAAATGCTGTCAAAGTGGGCATTTTGAACCGAATTTTAGGAAGCAATAGTGTTGGAAACGAAACGAATGGTCGTACTGAGAAAATAATTGTTGTAAATCAAGTTCTAATTCATTGAACGCTTTTCAAAAAATGACGTCAGCAAGTTTCATGTATTTACTTTTAAAAATGAATCTGAAAATGTGCCTGAAAAGTTCGAGTTGTTGAGCGTGGAAAAATATTTTTTTTTAATACCGCCTTAATATAATTCTGATAAAACCAGCTCTTACAGAAAAATGAAATTAAAAATTCGTTAAAAGCGTCCATATAAAATTGTTAAAATGGGTTTATCTGTAATGTTGGTTTATTTTTTCTTGGTGAAATTAGTACTTAACTTCGTAATCTACCTCCGCCTGCAGGCCGAGCCAGCAGGGATTTTTTTTTGTTCATTTACAAAGGTACTCAAATAGTAATTCCGTTACATTATGGTCGTTCGCATACCGAAAATCCTTTGCAATGTATTTTAATGATGTTATTTTATTTCAAGCATATTGAAATTTATATACTAAACTGAGGCGCACGACGAGATGCTTACTATAGAATAGGGTGTGCATAGAATATCTAGTTCATTTAAAGAGACAAACAAAACAATTCGGTTATATAGTCTGTCTATGAGCAATAATTGCTGGGTGTGCGTTTTCAATTGTGGTGTGCGTCTTTAAGTTAAAATAATTTTCTGCTTCATACTTGTGCGTATAAATTCCAATGGAATTTTCAACTCTTATGCGTTCCCTAACTGAACTAAATTTTTCATACCATATAGTACCATACGAATCTATATATCATATACAAGACTGCACAAAAGAATTCGGATATTATTCCGACTGTAGATGGTAATACCTGAAATTGGGGTTTTCAAATATGTTATGCGTTACCAAAACTGTTTACTTAAGCATCATTTTTAATTTTGTTAAACGGTAAACTTTAGATACAAGTGCTGGTAATTATTTCTTTATTTATGCTTGACGCATTCTTATTCTTTTTTGTTTCGTGCGTTTATTTTATGCTTGTAAAAAAGCCATCAATACCACTGTGAATTTACATTTTTTTTTGTTTTTGTTTTTTTTGTTTGTTTGGTTTTTTTTGTATTTTTGTATTAAAATTATAGGAATAAAAAGAAAAATACACTGTATACATATAAGGTATAAAATAAACAAAAAAGCAACAGCTAAGAAAAAAATCACATTTCACCGAAAATATTATGTTACTTTTTACGAGGTAAAAAAGAATTTGTGGTTTTACATTTCCCAGCTATGTCACAATTTTACTGATATATCTCACATTCTACAGTAGATATACGAGCAAGTTACGAAAAGAATACATATATGTCAATATCTTTTGGAAAATATTTTTCTATCCCATATTCTAATATGATCAATTAAAAAAAAAATAAATAAACATGTAAGATATCGAAACATGTCATCTAAAAGTACTTTAAAGTAACTTTAAAGAAAGGTGTGACAAACTCAATAGGATTTTTTCCACTTTGTCTGCGTGTGTGATTTTATTTTTGTATATTTTATATATATTCTCATTAACCTGACAATAACAAGCACATTCTTTTTATTAGGCAGTCATTTGAGATGATTTAGGTCTAAAACAAAATCCTGTTGATATATTTTTTAAATTCTTAAGAAAACCATGTCTATTCAAAACATTCGGCATGAAATAATTTATAATAAAGTGAAAGAATAATTAATAAAAAGAAAATTGCCCAGTTAAACTGCATTTACACTAGTTGTATGTTATACTCTTATTTCAAAGAATAATGCCCCTCAAAAAACAAATGAAGGGGGATTAGCCCCCGTTTCCCCCATTTATACTTAACCAATAAACCTCCAAATCTAATCAGGTAAGCTTCTTAACAAAATAAACCGGTATCCCAAATTCGAAGCAAATCAGATAATTCTGCATGAAAAAAATCATATCGCTAAATTAAGGAGGGGCGTCTAACTCCCTTTCCCCTCTTTATAATTAACTAATGAACCCCCAAATCTAATCAGGAAAGCTCCTTATCAGAATGAACATAGAAAAAAAATTAAAGTAAATTGGATAATTCTGATTGAAAATCCATTTATCTAAATTAGGGGGAGTAGACTTGCCCCCATTTCCCCATTTTATACTTAAACAATAAACCTCCAAATCTAATAAAGGAAGCGCCATATCGGAATAAACCGGTATATCAAATTTGAAGCAAATCGAATAATTTTGAATGAAAAACCCATTTGTATAAATTAAGGGGTGGGACTAGACCCTCCTTGATACTTAACCAATAAACCTGCAAATTTTATCAAGGCAGCTCCTTAGCATAATAAACCGGTATACCAAATTTGGAGCAAATCGAATAGCTCTGCATGAAAAACCCATTTATCTAAATTAAGGGGGGATGTCTAGCCCCCCCTTTCCCCCTTTATACTTAACTAAATTACCTCAAAATATAATCAAGGCAGCTTCTTAACATACTAAACCGGTATACCAAATTTGGAGCAAATGACATAATTCTGCATGAAAAACCCATTTATCTAAATAAAGGGGGCTAGCCCCCCTTCCCCCCCCTTCATACTTAACTAATGAACCTCCCAAATTTAATCAGCGAAGCTTCCTAAAATAATAAACCGGTATACCAAATAATTCAAATGAAAATCAAATTTCAAAGTAATTGCTTAAGAGGCGCAAAGACCAACATAGTGAAAAAGATTCCATGCCGGGACTCGAACCCGGACCATCAATAATTTTCCAGGCTGGGTATCGTTCCACGTCTGTGCGCTATACTGATCGTCCGGTTTCGAGTCCCGGCATGGAATCTTTTTCACTATGTTGGTCTTTGCACCTCTTAAGCAATTACTTTGAAATTTGATTTTCATTTGAATTATTGTATGCAAGGCGAATGTTTCTCTCTGGAATAATTTCCATGTATTAATACGGTATACCAAATTTGGAGCAAAATCGAATAATTCTGCGTGTAAAACCCATTTATATAAATTAAGGGGGGGGGGGACTAGCCCCCTTGACCCCCTTTATACTTAATCCATGAACCCCCAAAACTAATCAGGGAAGCGCCTTATCTGAATGAACCTAGAAAAAAAAAGTCCTTCCGGCCAGTGCCGCGAGGAAGTGGTAGCTTTCATATTCCTTATTTTTTAAAAGCCAGCTTATATCATTCAAAAACATGGAGCTCAAATTAGGGGAAATTTGTATACTAATACTAATGTATTAAATACTAATTTTTGCCAAAACTGAATATGAATGAGAATTTCGCGAAATTAGTCAGTGTTATCAAAGCTGGTTTTATTTAAAGTGATTTATATTTGGTAGCCAAATTTTGCGATATCTTGATGTGCCCGCCATTTTAAAACAACATAATGGTTGCAACAAAGCTTACCAATGAACTTGGTCGAGACCTTAGTAATTCCTGTGCACACATGCTCACTCACATCTAAATCGGTTGATATATACGAGTGCTGTTGCTGGCAAAAAATCAGATTTTTCAAAATGTCACCCACATTAGAAATTCAAACTGCTATATCGCAACCATTTTTTAAGATAAAGATAAAAAAAAAATGCTCCGGAATCTTTGTATAAAGCTCAAACACATAAGAAAAAAAAAATCTTTTTAAATTTCCAATTTTTTTTTGTACCTTATTTTAAATTTAATTTTTTTTAATTTAAATGGCCGCCATTAAGAAACAAGATGACGGATGAAGTTGGCAAACGAACTCGGCCGAGAGATTGCTATGTACTATGCGCATGCCTTGTCACAACGTAATCGGTTCATAAATACGCATGTTATCGCTTGACAAAAATCAGATCGTTTCAAAATGTCAGCCATTCTAGAAATTCAAATTGCTATAGCTCAGCCATTTTTTAAGATATAGACAAAACGAAAAATGCTCTGAAATCTTTGTATCAAGGTCAAACACATAAGAAAAAATATTTTTCAATTTCTAATTTTTTTGTACCTCATTTTAAATTTTAAATTTTTTAAAATTTTTAAATGGCCGACATTTTGAAACAAGATGGCGGATGAAGTTGGCCAACGTGCTCGGTCGAGACATTGGTATGTACTATGTACACACCAAGTTATATCCAAGGGCTCTACTGCCAAACCATCGGAATGTCCTCTTTCTCGGAAAATCTTCCCCATTTTCCGATGTGACGTTTCATTCCGATTACTCTGGGATAAATGCTACTACGATGCCATCGACAACTCCTTCCCTCGGATAACTGTTATCGAAATACCGTGAAAATCTTCCGACGGCATAGAAGGCAGTGAGAATGAAACCGATATCGGAAGTGAGTCTTTAGAAAGAGATTTTAAAGCGAAATATATTGCTTTCGCCTTTTATTTAAAATGCCATCGACACATGCCTAATTAACATGTTTGGATACTTTTTTTTTTAAATTATTGTAAAATGTTCAGATTTGCAGCTGTCAAAAGCTTAAAATGATATGAGCGGTAATTTTTTAGAAAATGAAAAATAAAAATAAGTTTTCCATTTTTAACCACTTAAAAAAAAAAAAAATAAAATATTGACACCTTTCTCAAGAAATATTGGAACAGATGTCATAAGTTCCCCCCGGCCGCCATCTTGGAATTCTTCTTGGCGTGAAACCCCTTTTCCGCCAAGTAGTAAATGTCGCCAAGCATCGGTTTTATACTCATGTTTTGGGATAACGAAAATAAAATGTAAATAATAAACAAAATTCGCTAAACTGGCAATCAGTAATCCTTGTATGAGCGCTTCGCGCACATTTACCGAAAAAAAAAACACCGCCGAATTCAGCATTTCTCGCGGTATAGCATTCTCAAAATTCAGCAGTTCTCGTTTTGTAGCAATCTCAAAATGTAAAAAAACTCGTAAAGCAACAAAATATACATAAAATTATCAACATACCTTAACAGACATCTGCTTTCTTGAAGCCTCCAGCACAAAATATCTCTCATAACATCGCCGTCATTTTCCAAAATAGGCTTAATACGTATTGACACGCTATAAACAAACCTCCCTTTCTTGTCAAAATTTCCTCATATTTCTTAATTACTTCAGCAAGAGCGTTTAAACGGACTACAGAAACTATAGTCAATGAAATACATCCAATAAATTTAACATAAAAATAAAAAGACAACGATAGAACACGATACACGATATCAAAATACATGCACAAAATTCTAAGCTTCTCAGGGGTTGCCAGAACACGACACGTCACACGGGGTTTCCATATCGAGTTTGTCATATCCGTAAACACCGCCAACACGCCAACAAAAAATCGCCAAACAATTCAAAACAACAACGGCTGAGGGAAGATACGGCATCTATGCCGAAATATTTAATAACTATCATAAGAAATGCATCATTCTAGACTTTTAAAAGTTATTAAAATACAATTCTTATAAATCCTTGTTAAATAAATATAAGTATAAATACCCGAAACATTCAGGGAATTCTGCTTAAATATAACTGGAGAAATATTATAAGCTTTGAAACTAATTTTAAACACTAATAATAAACGTCCTTTGAAAATGCTGCAAAGTTCAGTATAAGTATAAATTTCCCATTAGCTTGAAGTTTTACATGTATTCTTCTTGGCGTCCAGGTAACGTGCACGTTCGCTATACCGCAGGCGGCGGGTTCAAATCCCCATGGTTCCTTTTAAATTAATTTTGTATTTTTGACACGTTACAAGTTTTATGCTGGAATTTTAATTCGGCAGCTTTGAATGTTTTTATATTTTCGTTTTCGAATTTTTTTATGAATATTTATATTTTTTTCTAATTTTTAAACTAATATTTCTATTGACAAAAATCTAAACTAATTTATATCGAGAATTTTTTTTTATAATTTATTATTATTTACCTTTTTATATTTTAAGCACATATCTAAAATAACACTTTTCTTTTTTTTATTTTATGGAATTTTAAATGGAAATTCCTAATTTTTTTGTATATCTTATACAAAATGTTTTCAATATTGAATCTGCCAAACGTATTTATGGTTAGATAATTCCAATACATAAATATGGCAGATTCGACTTGAAATTTTTTTTTTGTATCAGTTGTACTTAAAAGAGAAAAGTATAAATTTCCATTTAAAATTACATAAAGAAAAAAAAATATGTTATATCCGTGCTTAAAATATAAAAATCTGAATAATAAACTAAAAAAGAAATCTAGACATAAATTAGTCTAGATTTCCATCAATAGAAATATTAGTTTAGAAATTGCGGAAAAAATATAAATATTCATTTTTTTTTTAAATTTTATATGTAATTCATTAGGAAAATATCAAAAATTTATAGCTGCTGAATTTATAATTCAACGGAAAATTTGTAACGTGTCAAAAATCTAAAATTTTTTTTAAAAAGAAAAAAGGTACAAGCAGGAATCAAACCCGCCGCCTGAGGTACATCTAACGGGTAGGCTACCTCGACGCCACAAATATTACATGTAAAATTCTAAAGCAATGGGTATTTGAAAGGTATGGTGAAATTTGACCACGAATTTCACAAAAACTAAGGTCTATTTGAAAAAAACATTTCCTCCGGAATAATAGGGTTTTACTCTAACAACATACTTTAAAATCATCAAATCACCATACGCATGTACAACAAGAGGTGAGGAAATCAGAACATGCAATAACTAATGATGAAATAGCAGAATTTCAGCGCTAGCGAAAATTTGCTTGTCTGTGATTGGTCAATCAGAATCCGATTCCGATGAAGGTTTAATCACTCAGCTTCAAATCTGATACGTTTTGCTGTTGATATCATGGTAGCACATAAAGTGAATGTCTGATTTATATTGTCGGAAACGTGCTATTCCGAAATCGAAATTTTTACGATTTGGATACAGTCCGATCTCTTCGTGGTAGGACTCCAAATCCGTTCATAAATACGCGTGTTATCTCGTGACAAAAATCAGATCGTTTCAAAATGTCAGCCACACTAAAATTTCAAAGTGCTATAACTCAACCGTTTTTTAAGATATAGACGAAACAAAAAGTGCTCCGGAATCTTTGTATCAAGCTCAAATACATAAGAAAAAAATCTTTTTCAACTTCTAATGTTTTTGTAACGCATTTCAAATTTTAAATTTTTTAAAAATTTTTAAATGGGCGCCATTTTGAAACATGATGGCGGATGAAGCTGGCCAACGAACTCGGTCGAGACATTGCTATGTAATATGCACATGCCTTATCACATCCAAATCGGCTCATAAATACGAGTATTATCCCGTGACTAAAATCAGATTAAGAAAAAAAATCTTTTTCAATTTCTAATTTTTTGTGCCTCATTTTAAATTTAATTTTTTTTTAAATTTTTAAATGGCCGCCATTTCGAAACAAGGTGGTGGATGAAACTGGCCAACAAACTCGGTTGAGACATTGGTATGTATTATGCACACACGAAATTATATCCAAATCGGTTCATAAATACGACAGTTACAGTATGACAAAGATCCGATATATATATATATATATATATATATATATGTATATATCACATTTGAACGGAGGGGGGCTTCGGTGTCTGGGGGTCATTATCGGCGAGAATATACCAAAATTTTTCGGAATCGTTTTCCTCTGAACGACTGCAATAGATAGCTTTTTGTAATGAAAGTTACCTAAAATTTGAAGCAAATCGGATGTTTCCATCAAGAGTTATCGCATTACGCATATACATACATACAGAATCGGCGGGCACATTAGCTCTCAGGCTTTGATAACGTGTGAGCTAAAAATAAAGTCATAAAGCAGAAACCATCAAAAATGTATTTATAGAATATCCTTAAATTGTAAAGAATATACTGATATTCTTCTCTATTTGATTTTTTTTCTTTTTATAAATAGCATCCACACTTCATACTTTATCTAGATCCTAATTGTGTGTCTTTATTTAAAATACACCTCTGTAATCAGTTGGAACTAAACTATATTATAATTCCTTTTCGCTAACGTTTTTCTATAAAAACATAATGTTGCATTTTTAACTTTTTAAACTACTAATATACATATAGAATGAAAAACAGAACCTTCTTAATTACCTTTGCCGTAAATATTGAAGAAAAAATACTAGTTTATTAACACTCTTGCTGCGTAAGTAATTCTTCGTGATGAGCGTTTTCAGAATTTTTAATCTTTTATGACCGGTTCTTTAAAGCAGAAATTTTTTACTATCGTAATGAAATAAAATGTCGTGACTAAATCAGATAAAGTTTTCGCTAAAAAATAGCTAGTGGTAATAACCAAATAGTATTAATTAGACGGAAAAATGCATGCCTGAGAATATCTCGGGTTGCGTAGCGTGAGGGTTAATAGCAGTAAAGGGATGCTTTGGTTATAAGCTCATAATTAAATAACTCAAGTGAAGTTAGGATTGGGCTTTCGGAAAAAACACTTTCCGGAGCAAAGTACATATTTTTATATAAAAATGAATATAAAGTGCAAGTTATTCTCAAATAAACTGAAGTTTTCTAGAATTCAATGACAAGTAAACTGTGGCAGCTATTTAAGTTATTATAGCAGGAGATTAATGTGTAAAGTAGAGATATTCCTACTACGCTTCCTTCTTTTTAATCTAGATATCTCCGATAAATAATGCCCTACTGTCTCAAGCCGTTAGAATGCTCAAATTAACATATAATAGGAAAGAAAAATTATACGACACCCACTGATTATGAAGCACTTTCCAACACTTCCAGAATACTGTAACAAACTTCACGTTTTAACAAAAGATATCTAAATGAACAAGAGAACAAGATCATCCACCGGAGCCGTTAGGCATAGGTACTACACTCCGGCGGAAGTTCCCCTCCGCTATCCAGCTACACACAGTAACTATTATTTCAGGAAAAAGGAAAAATATATGTTACAAAGCAACTGACTTAAATGCATATACGATGAAACTATAATATCCATGTTCCAAAGAATAATACTAACAAATTGTAATCTAAAATAAGTATAAACCAGTATGTTAGAAAATAAGTAAATACATCTAAACTATAATAAAACTAATAAATAGAAAAACAGAAATTATATACAGAGTTACAAATGACTGCTTGATTAATCAATTTGCAAGAGAAGATTTCATTAAAGTCCGAAACAATAAATGTCCATCCAGAGCCTTATAATACAAAAATTTATAGTCATTTTAGTTACAACTGACTGAAAAGAAACCAAAATGATAACATCAAAGACAAACTATGTAAATGTATTTGAAACTCATATAGTCTGATATCCCGTAAGGCATGGTGACGTCACGGCGACGTCGTTGTGAAGTCACACTGTGATTTTGTGACCGTCGATGTGACGTCACGTGACGTCGATGTGACGTCACAGTGACTAGAATGCGAGGTCGTTATGGCCGTTTTAGAGGTCGTTTGTGACGTCACATTGTGACCACTCTGTGAAGTCACGGTGTGACAAATTTGTGAAAAAAGTGTCATTTGTGACTATTTTGGCATTAACTTTGTGACGAACCTGTGACGAAAGCGACAATGCTTTGAAGTCACACTGTGACCAATTTGTGAAATATGTGTCATTTGTGACGAACTTGTCATAAACACTGTGATTTCAAATGAAAATCAAATTTCAAATTAATTGCTTAAAAGACGCAAATAGGGAAAAAGATTCCATGCTGGGACTCGAACCCGGGCCATTAGTACAGCGCACTGACATTCTACCGACTAAATCACATGGAACGATACCCAGGCTGGAAAATTTCTCACTATTACATGATGGCGAGGCTACAAACTCAGCACAAGATGGAATATTTAGCGTGAGCCACCAACATGATGCAAACACGAAACTTAATTAAATCCAGCATCGATTGAAATTATATTAATACTTGGAAATTTTTCCAGAGAACCATTCGCCTTGCATACAATATTTCAAATGAAAATCAAATTTCAAATTAATTGCTTAAAAGGCAATTTTAATTAGAAATTTTGTATGCAAGGCGAATGTTTCTCCCTGGAAAAATTTCCAATTATTAATATAGTTTCAATCGATGCTGGATTTCATTAAGTTTCGTGTTTACCCCATGTCGGTGGCTCACGATAAATATTCCATCTTGTGCTGCGTTTGTAGCCTTGCCAACCTGTAATAGTGAGAAATTTTACAGACTGGGCGTCGTTCCATGTGGTTTAGTCGGTAGAATGTCAGTGTGCTATACTGATGTCCCGGGTTCGAGTCCCGGCATGGAATCTTTTTCACTATGTTGGCCTTTGCGCCTTTTAAGCAATTAATTTGATATTTGATTTTCATTTGAAATATTGTAAATAAGGCGAAGGATTCTCTCTGGAAAAATTTCTAAGTATTAATACAGCGATGAATTTTGAAATAACCTTTTGCTGTAAATATAAAATCTTATCTTTTTACCGTACTTTTTAGCAAAATATCGCTATTTTGGAGTCTTATTCTTCTAAAACACTTTAAATTTTTCCACTTAAAAAACAATGCTTATCAACTGACATATTTTTTTATTCAGTTCTATGATTGATATTAAGTTCTATGCTTGATATTGAGTTCAAGCTTGATATTTAGAATGTGTAAATTTTTTAATTTGTTGTGATTTGTCATTGCTTTATTAAATACGAACATGGAGACTAACGGATATTAATACAACTACTATTTATAGAGCGGCATGATAAGCGATATTTATTTACATTTTTTATTCCAGTGTATATTGTATTTTATGAATATGAGCTAAATAGATTTGGTATGTTTTATAGGAAAAGACTGATCTGGGAAATAGAAAAAAAACGAGTAAGAAAAATCATGCGTTAATCATAGATTATAAAATACTTTCCAACACTTTCTGAATGCTTTAACAAGACATCGTAATTTAGGGAAATGACGTAAATAAGATAACTAAGTAAACATTTTAGAAAATTCATAAAACATTTGAAAAATTGATTTCAGCAGTTACCGTCCATAGCCAAATATGTTTTCCAATTCTTTTGAACAGCCCTGTATTCGATCTGTAGGTTGATACACTGAGAAAAATGAAGTACTCAAAAATAAGTAAACCGACGTACTGATATCGAATTGAATATTTTTGATAAAAAATGAACCCATGCTTTCTCTATTTTGAAACATCACATGTTCTCAAACCCAAACAAACGAATAGTTTTGTACCCTGTAATGGTTCATTTCATTTATGGTGGCATAAATGATGTTTATTAATGTAAATATTAAATTATGCACAGCATTTTAAAAATAATTTAAAAGTGCTCGGAAATAATGCTCTTGTCATAAAAATATTCGATTTGAGTATCTTGTTAAGAATTTTGCTATTTTTCTTAATAAATAATCAATTAAACATTTCTTGTTAAGAACTTTGAACGGGAAATAAATGTCAGTACATTTTTACTTTAAATTTTAGGTTTTTTTTTTGGAGGGGAGGGGGGGGGGTACATAACGATTCATATTTGATCAGAACCAATAAATAAAAAATGAGTACATGTGTTTCTCAACTTTGAGTACATTTGGATCGGAGCTATTTTGAGTATGTGACGCATTTAAAATTGAGTACTTTTTACTCAATTTTGACTTCCCATTTTTTTAAGTGTATATATACTATATAATGGGAAAATCTAGTTTAGCAAAAAAACGCCTAACAGGTTGAAATTCTTTTTCAGCAATTTATACTAATGTATGGAAACATACTTGAATACTTTTGTACAACCCTGTAGTTTACCTAGAATCTTTATTACACGCCACTATTTAGTTAAAATTTAATTCAAACTAAGACACTCTTAAAACTGCTGAAATCACATTTCCAGAAATTATAATTTATAGACAGCCATGTATCCAATTCTTTACGTGACCCTGTATATCATTTTATGTATATTCTACAAGCATTTCTTGGTAAATTAAATGCAGTTCAGAAAAAAATGCATATCTCATTTAAAAACAACCTTTAAGCAATTTGCGCCCATATCCAGTAATCCTTACGAATACTTTTGTGTAGCCTTGTATAGGAATTATAGCATTTATATACACCATATACTATGCATAAATATAGTGAATCATAAAAACGCATATCATAATTAAAAATACATTTCCAGCAATCATCGCTAATGAACAGTACTTCGGATGCAATATAGTATCTGAAATATTTTGTGTGTCCCTGTAAATGCTATATACGTATTATTCTTATTATACATGAAATAATTTATAGTATGTAAACCTCAGCGACATATATCAATTTCATTATATATGAAATAGATTAACATAATTAAGGTATGCAGCAAACAATTCCCTCCACCCCTATATCATTATGTATTTGAATTCCTTTTTTAGCCCTGTAAATGAACAATAACTATTTTTTGCATCGCATAGTCAACAGAATACATATTTTAGTGCACTTCATAAATGCATATAAATTTTATTCTGTTTGAAAGCGTGCGTAAAATCATAAAAAAATCATTTGAAACGATTTTTTCCCATAGGCTGTAATGTAACGGAAAAATTTTGGCTGTCCCCGTAAATGAACAAAGCATGCTACAAACTTCATTACAAATAGGTACCGTGCTATGGTAAACGTCAATAACATCCAAAAATTTCAGGGCAATCCGAGTATATTTTCGAGAGTTAGAGTGCGGACAGACTGCTAGACGGACAGACGGAGAGACAAACCGAAGTCATAAGCACTTTTCAACTTGTGTCTTATATTATGTATCCTGTATTATATGAACTTTTAAAAAATATATACTAAGCAGTTTAATCTGTAACTTCCCATTAGGCATAAAAAACACTTTGTTTCAAAGCTTAAATATCATATTTTACTTTTTAGTGCCAATAATTACGCGTATCATAAACGTAGAAAATGAATTTACAATAGAAGAAAATTTAATAACCGATTCAGAATGTCTATAATTAAATGTTTGATTAAAATCACAAACAGAAAAAATGCTTACATACAATTAAAAAAAATAAATATACCAATTTGAAAAACACTAAAAATAATAATTAGTATTTATAATTGTAATATTAAACAACATCAAACTCAATAGATAAATTAAATGCATTATTAGATTTAACAATATCTCAAAAATATTTCCATATGGTATAAGGAATTCCTATTATTTCATAATTTCGGCAAATGTTAAATCTGAAAACATTGGTTTCAGTGGCGTAGCTACATATTCAGCGCCCTGGAGCAAGTAAAGTTTGTGCGCCTTCTTGTCACTCAAGAAAGTTCTGCGTAATTTTGATTTGGAGTTACATATATATATATATATGTGTAACTAGCTGACCCGCCCGGCGTTGCCCGGGCCCGTTATAATAACGTAAACAAAACTCAAGTTTGTATGATTTTATATATTCCGAAAGTAGTTCAAATGAACCCGGTCTTAGGGGTGGCCCACTTCCTTCGGTAGTGTCTAGTGTGTTCCCGACAAGCCTCTTTCTGAACTAACCTGTGGCCTGGGTCTCCGCTACCAAAGGCAGTGTATAAGGAAAGGGCAGCTGACGTCACTGTTGGTCAGCAAGAAAAACCTGTTCATTCATTATGGCTCCTACAATACACATGAACTCCGGGAATTTGATTGGTCTTTAACAGACTGATTTAACAGATCTATGATATGATTGCCCTACGTCGTAAAGTTGATTCCTGCAATCATCGCTATGATAAAAGCGTAGTGGTAGATTGATTGACGGAAGTGTTTGTTTGTAAACATGCCCTTTCTTTATACCAGGAGTGTTCTGTATGCGCCGGAGACAATCGAAAACCAAGTTGAATGAGTCAAACCCCGTAGTAATCGAGCTCATAGAACCCGAGATAAGAATGCGAATCCTGGCGGTGAATCTATAATCTTTAAAACAGTCGTAAGCTAAGTTGAATGGACCAATTTCCGTTGAAATAGGGCCCATAACAACCGAGAAAAGCCGTTAATGTTCAAAATGGTGGTAACAGAAGTCTAAGACACACTTTATAATACAGAAAGCAGCTGAATCGTAATCTACGTTGAATGAACTAATTCCCGTTGAAATCGAGCCCCTAAGAACCCGAGGAAAGAATGCGCCCCCAAGCAGTGGAAGGTGTTTGTGGCCCCCACCCCCTGTAAATTTAACAAATTACCTTTAACATTAACGTGATATTTAATTCACGGCTGCAGTGAGTAAACGTAAGTTGATGCCGAAAGAGAAGATTAATATTCGAAAAAGGTGGTAGCTGGAGTATAAGAAAATATTTTAGTCATCTATAAGTAGCCGGAGGACCCTCGAACTAGAGATCTGCGCGGGTCGGGCTATGGGCGATTTTCATTCACGGCTCTCGGGCCGGGCCTAACTTAATTTTTCTGTACAGAGCCGGGCCTAGTTTCATTCCTAGTCTTCACGGCCCAAAATTTTCAGTCCTAGTTTTGAGCCAGCCCGTATGCAAATCATTGTCTCAGCTTGGCGTGGTCCATTTAAAAGTCAGTTAAATTAGGCCTGGCCCAAAAATTTTTGCAAAAAATGCATACATTTTTGAATCGCCATTATTCTACATTTAAACATTAAAATTTATTATTTTTAAAGAATAGTAGATTTCTACGCGTATTTAAAATATAGCTAAATTAAAATATAGTAAAATGTGTGAAAAAGAAACCTGCCTATGACGGAACCCTGTTTTAAACTGAAAAACGTGTTGATCCATGCAAAATGAATATACTAATAAGTAAGAAAAGAATATATAATACATTTACACTTTCTAGAAGGCAACTTGTCTATAACACTTTTTTTTTCCTTTTCTATGCAATTCCGCCTTAGAAGATTTTACTGTATAGCATTTTTCCGATTTTTAACACTTCTATACATGGAATATGGATTAACAATATTATGATAACTGAAACATTTACATACAAGAAATAGAGATTCATCAAAATAAATAAATATCGCAGCCTGTGGCACTTCTACAAAAATAAAGATTATACACATAAAAAAAAAAGTTAAGATAAATATTTTTGGTCAGAACTCCTCGTACGAGACAAATTTTTAACCAATTCGACGTAAAAATCAATATTTTGTAGAAATTCATTTGGGCCGGGCCGGGCTCGGGCCGAGATTTTAACTTTTTCCCGGGCCGGGCTCTGGCCGATCTTTTAATTTTTTTGCCGGGCCGGGCCGAATTTTTTCTCTATGAGTCGGGCTGGGACCGGGCCTTGAAATGTCGGCCCGTGCAGACCTCTACCTCGAACTATGCTAAAGAAAATTGCAAGACAATCGGATAATTTTTAAAGAAACTGCATCAAGGACCCTAAGAAGGCGATTAATATTCAAAATTGGTGGTAGCTGAAGTGCGAGTAATTTTTTTGCTATTCATGTAGTAGCTGGGGGACGTAAGAATTTGTTAGGAAAAAAATGTTAGTGAATCGGACCATTTTTAAGGGAGCTATAATAGGGGGACCAAAAAGGGCCAACTGGTAATTGAGAGCAAGGCCTAAGGTGAAAACATGTTAAAATGTCCTAGTACTTAGCGCTTTAGATTTTCAGTTTGTCGAAATTATACTAATCAAGTACTAATCATTAGAAATTTTTTTCAAAGAAGTGCTTAAAGAGCCCTAAGGTCCCAATAAAAATATGAAGGTGTTGTCTCGGGGAGAGAAGTCCAAGACTCAATTTTGAAGTTATGCAATGAGAGTGTGACACAATTAGGGGGTAAAAAAAGCATGGCGCACAAAATGTTACCCTAGGGGGCCAGTGTCTTAACTGAAATGTAGAAGCGTAAGAAAACACTAAATGAAAAAAGAGCTCCAAAAACGAAGATCGGATTAAAAGGAGGCAATTTATTAACAATTTAGGAACTTTAGGAACACAAAAACTTCAAGTGGCTCTGCACCAAGCCCCAGGGGTCCAAGGTCACAACTGGAATGTTACTGGGCAAAAGGAAATTTTTTTAGTATTTTGTATAGTAGACAAAGGACGCTAGAACAACGTCAAAGAAAATTGCAAGATAATCGGATCATTTTTAATGAAGCTGCACCAAGGGCCCCAAGAAGGCGATTAATATTCAAATTTTGTGGTAGCTGAAGTGTAAAAAAATTTTTTGTCGTTCGTGTAGTAGCTGGATTTCCTAAGATGTTGTTACAAAAAAAAGTTAGTGAATCGGACCATTTTTAAGGGAGATATAATTGGAGGTCCAAAAGGGGCCAAATGATAGTTGAGAGCAGGGCCTTAAGGTGAAAACATGTTAAAAGGTTCTAGCACTTGGCGCTTTATATCTCAATAAGTCGAAATTAAGCATGGGGTATGTATTAATCATTCGAATAAAATTTTAAAGAAGCGCGAAAAAAAGTGGGGAAAATTCTTTAAAAGGGCACTAGGTGCCCAATAAAAGTGTGAGGGTGCTGGCCTGGGGAGAGGAGTCCAACTCTCAATTTTAAAGTTATATATTGAGAGGTTGAAAGTGGTGAAAAATGCATGGCGCACAAAAATTTCAAGGAGCCCAGGGTCTTAACTGGAATGTAGAAACGGAGAATAACTAAATGGGAAAAGGGCCCCCAAAAGAAAGAAGATCGGGGCAAGTTATGAGCAATTCAGGGTATAAAAACTGAAAGGTGCTCTGGGGGACCGGTCATAAACAATTAAAAATCTGAGCTTCAGGCGCATCAGGAACTGTCTTGGACTACCCTCACCCACATTTTCAGACTTCTGCGTGCAATAGATTTCGTTAGCCACCACACACAGAGCGAAACTTTCTTTTATTAGTATAGACTACCTGACCCACCCGGTATTGCCCAGGCCCGTGATAATATTCTTAAATGAACTTGAAATTTCTAGGATTTTATTTCTTAAGGCTGTTCTTAAATCCAAAGGAGCAACTTTAGGACATATGTTTTAATTAATTTTTGCTCGAGAACGCATGAAACTAGCAGATGTTGTTATTCAGAGTATTCAGTAATCGAAAGATGTTTTCCGTATTTTTTGTAAACACAATAGATGTTACAGAAAACACTGTCAAAGTTGGCATTTTCAATGGAATTTCCAGACGAAAGCAGAAAAGCCAGTCAACGAAGGGAGAAAAACGTCTTGTCATATATCTTTAACACGACTTTGTGTGAAATACGCGCTCCAAAAATCGGTTATAAAAAACAGTCTTGCTCTAATTTATATACAAAATTCCTGACCGCCGCCGTTCTGATTATCACATTTATACACAATATTGAACAAGTTGGAAATTGCTCGCCAAAACTTGGCAAATGCGGTGCTTTCGTACTATAACTAGTTTTATAAATATTTTTTACACTACATATTGTACTGAATGTATATTTTAGTGCACTTCAATAAGTGCATACCCATTTCATTCTGTTCGAAAGGCTGTAACATCATTAAAATGCATTTGAAATACTTTTTTTCCCACTGACCGTCATGTAACGGAAAACTTTTGACTGTCCCTGTCATTAAAGTATACATCCGATTTTCATAAAATTTGAAATGACTCGACACAATTTTGCAACAATTATATATTCAAAATTTCAGACCGTTCGGGTGGTAGTTTTTGCTCTATTATATGCGGACAGACGGACGGACAGACAGACGAACTGAACGACGACTATAGGTGCTACGTATTTATATAATTACGAATGCACCTAAAAAGGCCCGTTTTCATATTAAAATGTAATTTTTTACAAAAAGGAATGTTTGACTTACATTTTCTTTGCTGAAAATATTCTTTATAAATATTTTTGTACAAAGCGCAAAAATCAATATAATAAAATTTATTATAGAGGAAATTACAATCACAGCATTGTACGAATACACGAAGCCTATAGACATTTCAAACAAATACTTAATAAATGATTTTACAAATAACTAAATAAAATAAAATACGTATATGTATACAAAGAGAGGACACGCTCTTTGGTACAAGACAGACTGAAAATTCTTGGGGCAGACCATGTCCAAACTGGTCACAGAAAAAATTCCAGAATATATACGTTAGTGTTTAAAATATTTAAATGGTCGTCTGAAGCAAAGAAACTTTCAAGAAAAAAAATCAATTCTTCTGCTTGCAAAGGAAAATAAAAATCCTTAATAAAAAATGCTTAAAAAAAATGATTTAAAAAAATATTAAATAATTTAAGATTTTTCATATCTAATGCTTATAGCAAATTTTAAAACTATTAGTTTGAGCTGATGAAGGGAGCAGCTTTACCTGGTTTAGGGCGCACCGACCCGCAGGTCGGTTGCCCGGCGGGCCAGTCTGAGCCTGCCAGAATGTGACTTAATTTAGTAAAATTCTATTTTTTTTATTATTATTGTTTATAGGCCTTGTTTCGGCATTGGCGGAATGAAAATTTATTGAAAATTATGTCTTTAGAAAAATGTTTAAGCTTTATGAATGAAAGTGCACGTTTTCTTTAAAACACGACGTCTTTATCACTAGTGGAAATAATTCGCCTCTGTATAAAATTAGGATAAGTTTTTATTCATTCTTATACTGTTTTGAACAAACAATATTTCTGTAAACTGTTCAGAAAGTTGAGTGGAGTAACTCCAAACATTTTCTTCCCCTTTTTTTAATCGGAAATTCATCGACTACTAATATGTGCTATCAGATGGTGGTAGAATGTCCGTTTGTGTCGAGGGAGTAGGTACAGCCTGATTATGGCCTAAGCAAACTCACATTACTATGTTCGAAAAATATGTTTTGCCTTATTTAATCCTAAAATTCTGCGATTAAATAAGGTTTAATGTGGAAAATTACTGTTAGAAAAAGTGGTGTAATTTTGTATAGGCTATCAGGCTCTAAGAAACACTTAATTTGGTACTTAACTTTTCTCTTTTTCTGAAGCTTATCGATTCTGCATTTGACATTTGCAATATTTTTCAAAATCTCAAAAACAATACGCACAAAATTTAAGTTGCTGTTTCACCCTCACCCCCCCCCCCATCTAAATTTTGTCACCATGGGCTGATGTAGAATATGTTTAAATCCGGCTCTTATTATTGTTTTGTAATCTGTATTGATGCATGTTTAGTTTCCACAAAATAAACAAAAAGAAAAAAATCTTCAAAATTTTTATTTATTGGCTTTCGTTTGTAAAATGGTCAATAATTTTCCTCAACTTGTCACGCTATATTTTTTCCCAAATCGTAAAATAATTTTCGTAAATTACTGCTGTTACATCGTACATATAGGTTTCTCAGCGGTGAATTCTTTGGCTACCATTATTTCCGTACAGTAATCATCATGATAAATGTCTAAAACATTTCTAATAGAAATGTACCAAAAAGATTACTGTTTGGAAATAGTAGTAACCAGTAAAGTGGCCGATGTTAAATAAGTTGAATAAGCCCTGTTAAACAAGTTTTGATTACTTTAAGATCTGAAAATCCTCAGCAGTCGTATACGGAAAATTTACAGAAAAAAGTCAGGCATGCTGAAACGGTATTGGAGAAGTTACTCGAGGCTGCAATATGGTATGAATTAAAATTAAAACTTGATGAATAGAAGTCATTTCTTTCAACTGCGTATGAAAACATGTTTTAAATCGAAATAGTTGAGATTAAACACGAGGTAAAATATCATAGAAATACGCTGTTTGTAACAAGATTCATCTATAATGTCTGATTAATAATGAAAAAATATAGAAATATTTTAAGAAATCTTTATTTCGCTTTTCCTAATTTTGCGCCCTTAGAATTCGTGCGCCTGGAGCAATTTGCTCCAACTGCTCCACGTTAGCTACGCCCCTGATTGGTTTGAAGATTTAGGATTTTGAAAGATAATTTAAAATATTATTAGCACTAAAAGAAAATTCTTTCAAATGTTTCACTACTGTAATATGTAAAAATACAGTTTCCCAGTATAATGTTAATTTCTAATCTGAAACAGTTTCGTAATCTCATGATAATCGAACATCATATTTAACCCCAAAATAATAACTATAAGTGTTAGTAATCAAAAAATAGTAAGAATCCGATAAAATAATTCCAAATCATTGTCGTTCCATACATTTTCAATCTCAAGTAAGAGTAAATTAATGTTTATATTAATTCCAGTATGAATGTAGGCATGCACAGTCTCTGCGCAGTTTTTTTTTTTTTTTTTTTCAAGCGATGGCAGATTAAGATATTTTTCTTTACAGTTATCGAATTTGAAAATATCGCTAGTGACAGTTAAAGATCAGTCTCTTACAAATATAACATAAAACTATTTAACTCATATGTACAAATCAGGAATAAAATATTTAAATTAAATAAAACTTACATATACGTTCTATTAATATCCGTGTATCCTAAAATGGTCATTTCCTTATCTTAAAATGTTGTAGACGTGGTGAAGGTGATGTTCTAAAAACAGTGAACTATTTATTTCCCGCGTCTTCTCATGTTTATTTTTTTGTGGGCAGACGATTTTCAAGCAGATGGTCTGGTACAGATTATTTGTTTTTGCATGCCAGAGATATGAAACTTGAATGCGCAGTAATTTTCTGAAAGTATGGTTAATTAAAATTTTGTATTTGAAGAAATGTCCAATGTATTTAAGCTTTTCTTTTTATCCGTACCAAATAATTCAAGTTAAAATGTATTTTAAAGTTCCTTTATTCTAAATAATTATAATAATAATATTCATAATTAGAGTTTATTAGATATACCATTGTTTAAATTTTCAAAAGGTGTAAAAATAAATTTAATGGTAATAACGAGCCCCCCCCCCCCCCTTTATTTTTTCTTTTTTTTTTAAGTAAAGTTTGTTTTGCACAAATTTTGTATATTTCTTTTATTTTCGGAAAATGCTAATTTTATTTAAAAAGTCTGAAAGAAGTAGAATTTATGACTTGAATACAAATTATAAAAATATTCTAAAGCAAGAAATGCATAGATGACTAAACTCTGAAGACTCTTTCTACGTGCTCATTAAAAGGTGCAGATTTAACTGTAATAGAAATTTTTTATTTTGAAACCACAGAAGTGTTTCGAATAATCCTGGTCGGTAAAAAAAGAAATAAATAAATAAATTTCCTCCCAGCAAACTAAATATGTAAAGTGTATAAATTTAATATTCCTAATTCTAAATATATTATCCAAATGCTAGATAAAATTGAAATCATGATAAAGTATACATTCACTATCTTAGATATCAAATTGATAAAATATAGCCTGAAAATATAGTTTATTAATGCTTGTATCGTGCACTTTATTTATTATGGCCCCCCTCCCCCCCTCCCCTTTAGTGACAGAATTTACCATTTGCTATCCACTAATATATTTTTTTCCTTATGCCATGTAACTCGTGACTGTTTAAAATATTTCTCTTCATTTTCAAAGATTTTTGAAGTTCATATTTTTGTCACACTGTGATTTACAATATGGTGGTTTTTTTGTCACATATGTGACGTGACGTACGTTACATAACAGTGACCTCACAATTTTTTTTTTAATTGCCAGAAAAACATAATTTTACAGTAAATAACATGTTTTGAAGAATTTTCGTAATTTTTTAAAGTTTTCTAAGAAGTTCACATCTCAGTCACTTTGTGACATCACTGAGTGGTGGCATTTTGGTCACAGATGTGACGTGACCACAGTGACTTACAGTGACGTCACAACGACGTCACCGTGACCATGCATGCTATGAGGGATATTACAGAGTTCTGTTCAAATTTCCTAAACAACCATAACATAGTATCAAAACTAGAAAGTCTTAACCAAAGTCCAGTAATTATGAGTTTGTGCACAGAGATGATCAGAACTAAGATATATATACACTGGTGTGCAAAAATTAAGGACCAATCACAAAATGTTAATTTTCAAATACGCGAACACTCAAAAGGAAATAATATAATTCGACTAATTACTATCTCTACAACACAGCGAGTCCATATAACATCTCATTCATGTCACACGTGGTCACAAGTGTCACGGTCACTACGGTGAAGCAAAAAAAATAGAAAATTCCATACATCTCAATATGAGTCTCAAATGATCACTATATGCGACTCCACTGATACATCAATGTGACTACTGCTTTGTGACGAGTCACCAGGTGACTTTACAATGTAGTAGCACTGCGAATAACTTTGCAACGGTATCCCTACAAGTTACAACATAATCAAGAACTGAAACCTCCTGACTTCGACTCTTGCCGAGATTTTGCGAATTTGGTATTCAATAAGATTGAAGAGCAGCACGACTGGCTTCACACTGTGCTTTGGACAGATGAAGCGCATTTCACAGGCTCTGGCACTGTTAACACCCACAATTGTCGAGGCTGGACCACAGAAAATCCACATGCATTTGTTGAGGTACCCTTGCAACAGCCTAAAGTAACAGTCTGGTGTGGCTTCACTGCTGATTTCATAATTGATCCATTTTTTTTTCGAGGAAGTCACACAGGTGGGTTTCCAAACAGTTTCTGCCACTGGTCAGCGATATGTAGCACTGTTACAGAACAGCATTATTCCTGAACTGCAAACGCGACAGACACTCCAAACAGTCACCTTTATGCAAGATGGAGCACCACCTCATATTGGTCTGTCTGTGCAACGCCTGCTACGCTTAACATTTGGGGAGGATCGTATTATCAGTCGCTACTTTAATCACGCATGTCCTCCAAGATCTCCCAATCTGACACCCTGTGACTTTTGGCTGTGGGTATTCTTGAAGTCAAAAGTGTACCGCGACCAAACGGCATCACTAGCAGCACTGAAAGATGCCATCCGCCAAAATGTGTCTGCCATAACTCAAGAAACGCTACTAAATGCTGTGAACGGTGTGGTGCCTCGTCTCACAGCTGTACTTCTGGATGATGGACAGCACATTGAACATTTACCGTAGTACTATTTAACTGTAGTTAAGCTGACTTGCAAGTTGTCAAAAATTTTTCATTTGTAAATCATCTTTTGGTGCAATAAAACACTATAGCGCCATCTGTTGGTCGCCAACAGAACTATTTTTTTTTCGTTGCCACACAAAACCGAGTTTCTTTTCCATCCGTTTGCTGCAAACCGTATCTTTGTATCTTGATTCGTTTTCGAATTATTCATTTTTAAAGTTCGTTCTGAGTTTAGGATCACCCGGTATAACAAATTACCTTCAGATACTTGATATCTCAATAAGTAATTAGGTTAATTAGTAATGTTACAAATCTACAAGCCCAAAATATTATAAAGTATATTTCTCTAAATTATACTCAAATATATTCACATATTTCAGAATTGCTCTTTTCTCACCGTCATTAAAACCTCTAATTAAATTATTTTCCTCATGAATTTCCAACTTTAATATAGCTACAACTGAGAAATTTAACTCACTTTCAATTTAAACGTAAGTAAACCCTAATCTTATCTTTATCATTTAAATAATTTATAATCCAATTAATAGTGTACTTAAGCATTTCATTCAGTTAAACCCTGCCTATTACCATATTTCATCACGCAAGAAACTCATGGACGGTAACAATAATACAGACATTACCTAAATAATAATTAGCATTTATTAGTTTGATAAAACTGTATGTTAATAAATTTCTTACAATAAGAACAGCTTTGTTATTTGTTAATCTACCATAGTAAAGCATCATTCAGGATATATGACAAAAGGAATATACAATATATAATCTAACCTTTCACAATAATATAGGAAGGCTAAGTAGCTAAAAAGCAATTTATAATAACCAACAATTAACAATAGAATTTAATGTTTTTGAACATGAAAGTTACAATGAAACTTGTTTAATAACCCTTTTATTCTGGTGAATGTAAATATGACATCTCAGTAATACAGGGGCACACAGTTCGCTTATTGTTTATAACAGAACAGGAAATATTTAATACTTACCAAGTCTTTCAGCATCCTAGGAAAACCACCCCTATTCTGTTGCATTCATTGTGGGCATACCTATAGTCTCTTATGTGAAGACAGAAACTCTTCTTCTGAAGAAGTCCTATCAGCACACAAGTTTCTCGAAAAGGGTATTATTCCCATGAGACAATGGACAATGTCACCGATAAATACTTTCGTGGGTCAGCATCGCTAAGACCGTTACGTTCGTTATCGAATATAGCGATTCGAAATCTCGGACCACGACTCTGCAAAACGACGGAATAATCCTCTCTAAAACGAAACTTCTCCTTGCCTCTCTGATCACATTCTTGACCCCTGGTACATCACTGCCATTCACGGTGTCCACTCTAACACATTTAGATGATAGGACACTTCATGAACTTGGAGCTTGATATAGCAAAACGAGGTTCGGCTGCCCGGAAAATTACTAAAACTTATCTCGTTGAATTAATCCCGATTCCGCTAGATAGTAAGAAAAAATTCATCATCCAAAAAAAAAAAACCTTGCCCATCTCAGTCGAAATCTGCTTCAAGATTGCCTATCTTTTTTATCGTCTTTACCAAATTTCGGCAAGAGATTGCATAATATTTTAAAAGAAACCCTTTCTGTAACCAGAGGGCATCTACCAGGGTAACCTACTCCCCCATATTAAGTCCATTGGTTAAAATTCCCCTTGACTTTCTTAAGGTTATCATAAAATTTTAATTTTCATGTAATATTAAAATCTTGACATTTTTACTAACTATTGAGATTAACATGGTCACCCATTGGTAAACTTACTGTCTGACACGAGATCTGGCATGCATTGATAATCTCAATCTTTAGTATCTACTGCACTATTTTATTGCTTAAAAAGTCAAAAGTTATTTTACAGAATTTGATGTTTATTGCAAGGAAGGAGAAAGCTTACGTTACAGATCTTCTTACAGTTGAAACAAAATTCGCTTTTAACATAGACTTGACATAATACCACCCGCTATAGCAAATAAACAGCACACAGTTCATAAAACCTAATACCAAGATTTCGTTTTTGGTATTTTCTAGTGTATGTGTACAATATTATCGTCTACCCCAAAGCTTCGCGGATATCTGTGTGAAATCTCCCAGTGATGGGGTATTGACCTGTCTCCTACGGCAGTCGTCTGTGTTTAAGAAAGACTTATAAACAGTTCGAAAAGCCCGCAAACTCCAATTATTGTTTTTATCTAAAAAGGGAAAATTACAGTTTTAATGAGTGATTTAGATACAGTTATAAAATTATTTGTAATTGTTCGAATTTTTTTATTTTTATTACCCAGAATGCACTTTCTTTCTTATTTTGAGTAAAATTTTAAAACTATAAATAATTAAATATTGGACTCATTCAAAATAATTTTTCCAATATTATTATTATTATAATTTATTAATATTTATGTTATTTATTTATTTATATTACTATAACAGCTATAACAGGGAGGCACAGTAAATAATGGCAGTCGCTCAGGTCCATCAAAGAGATGAAGGTACAGGTCTCCCATTGTTTATTTTATATTTTCAATGGGGTTAACATGCATCTGAAAATTTTCAGAGGGAGCGCGTGCCACTTTGTACGCTCATGCTCATGTACTTATAATCACGGTTTCTGCCACTATATTTCGGATTCACAAAAAATCTTGATAAAATGCGTCTACTCCTTTTGACTAATTAGTTAAGTGAGTAAAGTTAAGTCAGTTTTTAACACTTTCCAACAAAGTTGAAAACTGTTTATGAACTCTGTCTGTCTGTCTGTCCATGCAATAACTTACGTAAACATAGTCCGACTGCAATGAAATTCATAGATGATATTGGGAGTCAAAATAGCATGTTCTGTATTGAAAATGAAGTGTGTAACATTTACGGTTCATATACAGGGACACTCAAAAAATTCCGTTACATTATTTGTCTATGGGGGAAAAATCATTTGCGGTGCATTTTAATGATATTAAACTATTTTAAAGATACTGAAACTGATATATTTCACTTCGGTGTACTACCCGGCGCTCTCTGTAGAATAGGGTGCACATAGAATTTATTGTTCATTTACAGCGACACACAAAAGAATTGGATGACAGTACTGTCTAGGAACAATAATGCTGTAAGTGCGTTTTCCGTTACAATATGCATTTTAAAATTTAACTAACTTGTTGCATATTACTTGGTATGTATAAATTCTGTAGATCATATACAGGACAGCACAAAAGATCTCGCAACATTTCTGTTTATTGGCGGAAATTGCTAAAAGGAAATTTAGAAATTTGCTAATCATTTCTAACTGATCTATATTTTACCATACTATTTAGTATAGTATATACTGATCTATAGATCACATACAGGGCTGCACAAAACAATTCAAATAGTATTTTTACGGATATTGATGATAATTTCTGAAATTGGGTTTACAAATATGTTATGTGTTTTTAAAAATTGTTTACTTACACATCATCTTTCATCTTATTAAACTGTGAAGTTTTGTTAGAGTATCATGGAAGTGTTGGAAAGTTTTCATAATCTATGCTCCACGCATGATTTTTCATTCTTGTTAATTTTGACAAAATCTGCATTCTGAGCCACTTCCCTGTGCTAATCGAGTAATAATTTGGACACATGACAAAATTTCTCACCAATAAAAAAATATTGAATATTTTATGTCTACAAAGGATCAGATTTTTTTTAAAGTTTGTAATGACGCATCTTATAAATTTTCTATGTTTTCATGAAAATAACGCTTTAAGCGCTATGGAAACGATGATGCGTTATCAGATGCCATCACCATCTTAATAAATTAGAAAATGTGTTTAGAAACATATGGTATCAGAAAAGTAAATTAATATCAACGATTATTTTCAAAACCGCCAATAAAATTATCAATAAATAACCAATAAAATTTATTGTGCATAATCTATAAGCAATGAAATTTATTGTACATAATTTTATATTTTAAAAGTGTTTAGTTAAATTATATATATATTTGTGTGTGTCTGTGTGCTTAAAAGAATTAAGACACAGGAGTGTTTCTTTGATGCGTTGCTTTCAGTTATGCATCGGCCTTATTTTAAGTATTTTTAATCGTTCATAAGCGAGGTCGTTATATAAGATTTCCGATAATTGTTGAACACTTTACAAAATTAAATTATTAATAAATGATAAATTGTAACAGGGTATTTGAATTACGTCTTACTAAGCTAATGTCCAAATTTAAATAAATGAGGAACTCAAGAGGCGAATCACAACTGCTATTCATTCCATCACTACTCAGATTCTATCAAATACATGGAAAGAAATCGAGTACCGCTTAGACGTACTACGAGCCACCAATGGATCGCATATTGAAATCTATTTACTTTTGTAGTTTTAGATCAAGTTAGTGATTACATTTTATTCTTACTGCTTTTATAATTATTTTTATTTCATTTTGTAAAGCGCCCAACAGTTCTCGGATACCCTGTATTAAAATGAGTGTAAATATGGATAAAAAAAAAATATATATACTCGTATATCTTTATAATTTATAGTAATAAAATTGTATTTAAATATCTACCTATATTTTACATGTCTATTAAAATATTAATAGCTGTAAATTGAAAATTTATAATAACCATCTTTCTTTATTCGTTGTAGTTGGAGGTTAAAGTTGAATAATTCTTTTCAACTGAGTGAAAAGTATTTAAGCATGAATTATAACCTGGAACCTTCACTATTCATATTCTGTCAAATACATGAAAAGAAATCGAGTACCGCTTAGACGTACTACGAGCCACAAAT
The DNA here is from genome assembly GCA_963932465.1 of Maratus speciosus. Taxonomy (NCBI): domain Eukaryota; kingdom Metazoa; phylum Arthropoda; class Arachnida; order Araneae; family Salticidae; genus Maratus; species Maratus speciosus. Next base: position 3,684,565 of record OZ010787.1, read on the forward strand.
GGATCGCATATTGAAATCTATTTGCGCCAATGCTTTAATCACTGGGCTACTCAGAAGACGTCCAACCTGACACAATTCACTCACATGTTGGTACCATCTAATCTGACATTTCGTCAGTTTTTTTTTTTTGCCAATACACAATTAAGTACAGATGGAACTCCATCAAACCATGTATAACAATTTTATTGTATGAGGGGCTCACAACCATAGTAGACCCAGTCCATTTACCTCTATTGTGAATAATAACGATTTAAAGTTCTTAATAAATAATTAATTCAAGTCTAGTGACTTATAAGGATTATATATGCCAAAATTCAATTTAAAGTGTCATTTTTATAGTGCTCTACTTTTACAAATGACAAATTAATATTTCTGTTGTGAATTTATGGGTTTTTAAAAAATGACGACTTGGTCCAGTATGGTTGTGAAATTTCCATGTGTAAATAAAGACTTGTTTATTATGATTACAATAACTCTTGATTTTGATTTATATTTACTTATTCTATTTTTTACTCTAAATTAAACACAAAAAGTGAAATGCATTACCAGTTATCGTAAATCATTCACTGTATACAATACTATTATCATCATCGTCGTCGTCATCATGATGTACTCTAGAGGAAATAGCCTGGAGCCTGGCATTGGCCTCAACTGGAAGATTCTTGAAGTATACATGATGAATTGGCGGAATATATGGCAGAAGATCCATCATATCTTCATTTTTGGCCAAAATGATTTTTCTAAGGCCCGCGTACGATGAATCTTGACTGACATTTGGCAAAAAAAGTAACTTGCACCCACGAGCCCGTTTTTCCAAATTTATTTTGCGAAAAGGTTGAGCCTCGTTGAGGGTTTCTTTGAACAGTAACATGAAGGGAGAACCTCTCATAACTCGCCGCCATATAATATCCATCCAACTAAAACAAGCTCTCTCGGTATCCTTGTTGCTTTTGTATTAATTTGTTCCAAAGCTCTAGTAGAAACAAAGTTGGAATTCTTAACTTCAATGACATCAAATTTAGGAATTTCCCCTTTGCATCCCCAATATTTTTCTCTCGGTCTCCAGGAACATAATTGTGTCGTTTCTTGCGACTTGCTGCTTCAATCAAACCAAATTATGCGTCATTCGGAAGGAACGAGTGTCCGGACACCAAAAATTAGTGGTCAATTGACTCTCAATTATGTTGGTCAATTATGTTTGTACTATTAACTAATTTAAACAGAGTAAGACGTATTTTGATCTTCCTATTCCGGCCACCGCAGGCATCAGAATATAGAATTATTTTCTTATGTTTAGAGGCTTTCTCCCTTAGGTGCATAGCAACAGTGCTAAAAAAGGCTTGAGAACCTCTTCCTCCCTCTATTTGATCCCAGACGTACAGTCGTGGAAAAAAAAGTAAACACCCCTTACTAACTCTGCAAAAAATTATCGTAGAAGAAAGTTACTGGTACCACACGATTGGTAATAAAGTCTATTTTTAAATGAGATATATAATATTTCCTTAGAAGGTCATCTACATATTAAAACGAACCATAACTTTGTTTTTTCAATAGCAGTACACAATTCTGACAGAAAAAATGAACTCTGCACCCTGCAAGTAGCCTAATAACAAAATTTTATGCAATTCGTACGATAAGTTTCCGAGAAATTAATTGTTTTAAAACGAGCTTATTTTAGGGGCTGTATCCAAATTGAAGTTCGGTACTCGATTGTTGACCGAGAGAGCCCCTTCTTGATCAAGGCATCTTAAGCGCCACTCAAGCAGTTATTGAAGACTGTTAGATTACAGGATAGCATAAGAAATTTCAAAATATCTAATGACTTCTATCATAGACGGACCCTTAATCCATCCTTTTGCCGTTTCTTAAGCATAATTTGAAAACTACTTGGAAGAAAAATGTGAAATTTTGGATTTCCATAAACCAGGTCCTAAAAAACCTAAATCCCTCAAAAAAATTGTAGGTTTCAATTCATGATTTTTTTCCCATATTAATTTCATAATTCATAATTCATATCCTAAAATTATAAAATTTGCAAATTCAACGTATTTATGTTTGGGTATTTTAGTATTATTACTACACAAAAAATTAGCAGATTAGTAGTTTAATTTCAGATGAAATTAATGAAAATATGAAAATGTAATTTAACATTATAAGCACTAAATTTTGAATGTTTATAATTCAAAAACTTATCATTCAAGTGACTTGAAATTTGGTGTCTAGGCATAGTTTGAACCGAAGATTTGAAACATCGCGTTAAAATTGGCTATTGCCATTGAAAAAAATGAAGTTTGGGTTCGTTTTAATATGTAGATGGCCGCCTAAGCGAATTTTATATGCATTATTTAAAAGTAGACTTTATTTCCAATCGTTCGGTACCAGTAACGTTCTTCTACGATAATTTGTTGAGGAGTTAGTAGGGGGTGTTTACTTTTTTTTCCACGACTGTACATGTATCCCCCATTATTATTAAAGGAATGCGCCCCAAACTTATAAACATATAGATTGCATTTATAATAAGCTATGGATGTTGAAAGCTTAGGAAAGGGAAGTGCTTTTTGCAAGTCGAATGTGCAGCAGTAAGTTTCTTCTGAGGCTTCAATTTTATCAGTTTTCATTTTCTCTTTAGCCTGTTTAGCTTTTCGCAAGTGGAGCTCTCGTTTGGTTTCAACACTTTTTCTAGTGTTTTCATCATTTTCTGTCGAAAGCTTGATTGGTATTCTATCACATAATTTACAAGTGTCTGTACTTGGCGGCTTGAAGAGTAAATTAAACTGTGTGCTGAAAGCCTGAAGACTTTGTAATATGATTTTTCTTTCACGAGGGTCTTATTCTTTGTCGTACATTCCGCTTTAGGCCGAATATTGAACTATGTGTTTAGAGATTTTTTTTTTCTTGAAATGATTTTATTAAAGAAAAACGCTATCGGCATGTTTACCATTTGTAGTGGGGGGGGGGGGTCATCAAAAACAATATTAATTTCCTTTCATACTTTATCTACTGATGATTCCCGAAAGTTATTTTTTTTTATCAGAAGTTTTGAAATCGCTATTTATTTTAACTAGAGCGTTTTTTTATAGCAATGAGGCAAGATTTAGACAAGAATGGACCACAGATGAAAGTGTGATGTACTGATGAATGGACTTGATTCAGTATGGTTGTGAAGGCTTCTTGTATTACTTCACCAACTCTGGACACATATGTAATCTATGAGAAAGTATGTGAACTATAGGCTTGGTGCACTATGGTAGTAGATAAAACACAGTTTACTGCACCTTCTACATGAACTATCTCATTTTTTTTTAAAGTGGACTTGGTCTACTATGGTTGTGAGCCCCTCATATATGCATACGAAGTTTCTACTTGAAATACTATATTCGTTGGAGTTGGAGGCCAAAGTTCAAAATTTGTTCTCCAACGGAGTAAAAAGTAGATAAGTCAGGATTCAGTATTCAACCGGGAATATGGTACTTCAGGTTAAATCTTCGTATGTATATATATAAAAATCACTTGATGTAGTTCCACGTGCACTTAATTGTGAATCGTAAAAGGTGCCGAAATGGCAGTTCCGATGGTACCAATATCTGAGTGAATTATGTCAGGCTAGATAGCGTCTGGGTATCTCATTCCTTAGAGCACTGGTGCGTATAGCCAAGATCCCAAAATTCAAATCCTGGGCAAGCTACTTTTTACTCTCTTGAAGAAAAAATATTTAACGTTGGCCTCCAACTACAAACGGGTATAGAATTTCAGGTTGAATCTTCGTTTGTATAATATAATAAAAATAATAACTACCTTTCTCTTTTTTTAGCCTTTGTAAGAACGGATATGTCATTATTCTCTAAAGCAGTGGTTCCAACATGAGGTACGAGTACCCGTAGGGACACGTGGTGGACCATTTAGAGCTATTCTAAAATTACAAGGAAAATATAAAATATTAAAATGAAAATACAAAAAACAACCCTGTAGAACTTTTGTTTAAAATGAGAGGCCGTTGTGAAAGTTTAACAGGCTCCTCGCGAAATGATCACAAAGACCTAAACTTATCAATTAATTGATTATTTGCTGTCATTAACTGAGCCCACTCCAAATAATATTTACACGATTTCGCATGTTTCGTTTTTTATTGTTTTTAGGGTCATGCACTTAAAAATTAAAAACGGAACCAATATAAGATCACTACCGTGTCTGTCTGTCCGTCTGTCACAGCCACTTTACTCGTAAACTATGGAACGTGGAAAGCTCAAATTGGAGGACGTAATAAAGACTGTTAACCCAATTATTTACAGTTTATAAATCATTCACAAATATTAACACATACTGGACAATTTCACCATAAAATGTAATAACTAAAGATATGCAGTCTTCCTTAATGGTTTACAAATACGAACTTTAATAACTTAAAAGCTAAATTCTACGTTTAGAGCTGTTTCCACAGCCGTCTTCAGGGAAAATATGATGTTTAAATGGCTAAAGTAAATAATTGGCTAAATAATTCGTGTTTTATGTAACATTAAGCAAGGCTGTGTATCTTTATTCATTCACAAATATATTTAGGAAAAATGTAGAGGGGCTAATTGTATTACTTAAAAAAAAATCGTTTCTTTTAATATGGTGTGGGGTATCGTATGGAAGCTTTCGTAATGCTGAACTCAAAAATGCATTTCTTTTAATTTTAGGTATTATATTTTCAGAGATATCGTCAAAAGTGTAGTGCAAAAATATGTCCTCCCTCCCCTTCTATTTCCGAATCTACTGAAACAAAAATTATGAAAAAATTAGAGGTGATAGACGTTAAATTAAACCTTGCAGGAAAATTATAGCGATTACCCTAGGATATGTAGTTTTTGAGAGAAACTCATTTTTCCGTTACACACAAATTTCGATTTGCGGCCCTTCATCAAATATGTTGAGAAGCGCTGGAGGTACCTATCGTAGCAGAAGTATAAAAGAATTCTTGACAATGATTTTCGAAAAAAAAATTAATTAGTAAAAAAAAAAATTAATTAGTAGTCAGTAATTAGCCAAGATATTAACCGTTAAAGACACGGACGGTTTGAACATACATAATGACAAGGGCGGCGTACTCTATGTACCATCGGCTTTTAAAGATTAGGTAACAACCTTTAATGATATATTTGTGTAATTCAAGGCTCAGTAGCAGTATAAAAGCAATAAACGTCAAATTGTTAAAAACAAACTAATTTAATCATAACTAATCACATAAAGATTATGAGATTCTCGACTAGATTACATTGAGTGGATCTCTCAACACGCCTCCCGTGTCTTTAAAAGTTAATTAAAACCTATCTGGAAAAATGCAGCACGGACTAAGGTGGCTTGCAATAATGCGACCTCCTTTCGAAGCGCGCTGAGCACAATGCCAAGTTTAAACTTTGAACAAGGGTTTTGTTTAAGCTACAATGTAAAAAGAAAAGTTATTACTACGCTGAATTTAGTTTTATGAAATGCCTAATGAAGTTTAAATATGCACTACTTTTAATGTCAGTACCGAATTATGTTCATCATAAACAGATTAGGATAAGATTAAAAAAGAGTTATACAGAATAGGAATATTTGATATTATTTAGGCTTCATATCTCTTTGAACTTTTATGGCATACACATTCATACTTTTCTAGTATATAGGGCTGCGCCCAACCCTATGTTGTATAGTTTTTTACAAAGTCTTATTATTCTTTTAGCAACGATTTTTTTAATAATACAGTTAATAATTCATATATTTATTGTACGGAACCCTCTGAGCGCGAGTAATACTCGCACTTGACTGTTTATTTTTTTTATCTGGCAATTCTAGAAAAATAAAAAAATAAAAAAAATCTGAAAGCTCGGATTCTCGGAGCTTATATTTTCCACGATTTAATTTAAAACTTTTTAAACCATGGCATCAGTGTTCGAGTAGACAAAAACATATCGGTAACATGTATTAATGCGTATATAGTATATACTTGTATCTTTTATAGTATATATTTGTATTAGCTAGCTAATATTTATTGTTTAGAATGTCTTTTTGATGATGTCATTTTGCGTTTAAAAATGAAAAATTGGTTTTAAACTGGAATTCTTAAGAAATCTGTATCTAATTTTCCTAACCAGCATAATAACATCACTAACCAAGCAAAAAAAATGTTTTGGTACAAGGCTTATACGAGAATGGTTGTGCATAAATGAGAAACCTAAGCAACGGATACATGAGAGGAAAAGGTTTGGAAGTCTCTGTTCTAAAACATCCTATTTTAAATGCATTTTTTAGGTTAAGTAAAAGCTAAAAATGAAACATTTTTTGCACATATTTTACCGTATGAAAAATATTAAAGTTATTTCTAATAAGATGTCCGAGACTTTGTTTCCTTTTCAAAATATAAAAAATAATGATTGAATAACATTTATGCCTTTAGCTCCAAACAAGCATGTGCGTGCACATTCACATAGTGCATCATTAAAATTGCCTCTGTATATGCGTTTTTTATCTATTAAGTAATATTTATTTATGGATAGCAGTATCTTAAATTTTTCATTTGGCAGAGTTTCGTTTTCGTTTTCGTCCGAAACTTTATAACGAACAGAAATTCAGTTTCGATTCGGTTTTGTCTTGAAAACGCGATTCGGTCGGAAATTAAGTATTACTACAACCAACTATTAATATTTTTTAAACATTTTAATCAGAAGTCAAAAGAAATGCGCGTTGTTCACATGTTATCCATGTTTACATGTGCCTCCTTTTCCCCTACTTTATATCTTTAATGAAAGAAAGAATTTATCGCACTCCTAGACAAACATTCAGCGTTAATTAAAGAGAGTAAATTGTTATAATTATAGTGTATAAATATCTAAAATATTCCTAAATCTTCTTTCAACCCTTGAGACATTTTAGACAATTTTATTTTTAAACATTCGATAATATTACTTAAATGGTGACATCTGCGATTTAGCTAAAGTTTATTAAAGTTTATATTTTACAAAAAGGTTAGTCAAAATTTCTTACATTTAATAGTCGACAGGACAGTTTGTTAAAATTTTCTTTATATCCATTTAGTTAAAAAATGAGTTTATTTTTTTTTATTTACCAATATCATTACCTCATTATCATTATTTTTTATTTCCAAAAAAATAATTTACTCATCCAGTCATTCTCATAGGTTGTGGCCTGCACGAGCTACAAGACGCACTACTATGGGACAGCCTACGGAGCCAGATTTTACCCGGTGGGGTAAAAAAGCAGAGTCTCATCCCCTCAGCAACGTGAGCTTGCCTTGCATTTCGGTCCCAAAATTTCTTATGATGATACTTATCTTTCAGCAGCACCCATTGTTTTCTTTTCCCCTACCCTTTAAATTGGTTCATGAACTACTCACGACAAGTGCCCACCACCCATTAAGGATAAAAAATCTAGGTTTTCCCCCTACCCAAGCAGGATTTGTGTGTATAATGTGCAGGAGCTAAATCAACAAAGTCAATTAGTTAAGTAACCGGCATAACAGAGTAATAAATAAAGTAACAGGCTCTGCAAGTAGGACGGCCGGGGCGCTTGCCTACTAGATGGCCGCCATGCGGCGGTCAAACACCCCAATGCCAGACAGTTAAACCTGTTCGGCTAGGTAAACCTGTCAGGTAGGTTCTACTCATCGGTTTGGAGAACAGTCGATGTACGCCATGTACGCTATTGTCACCTGGTGCATGTAAAATCTGTCGTGGGTGCAAAGTCCTCCAAGTAACTTATGAATTATACCTCTGGAGGTGCCTTTCCAGGTGAAGGTCTCGTCACTTAACCAAGGCTCTAAATTACGAGATCAACTTGAGTAGCAATGTGCAGGCGCCAAACAAGATAAATATGTTAAATAACCGGCATAACAAAGTTCACAACTAAGCAGTAGGCACTGCCAACAGGATGAAGATCTAGACGCTCATCAGCTTTATTTACGCTACGCGGCGATTAGGGGATGACCCGCCCCGATACCAAGTAACAAACCCGTTCAGCTGGGCAAACCGGCAGGTAGGGGCCTGGTCATCGGTTACAAAGAAAGAGAATATTAAGGGAAATATTATGTGAGTATTATAATTCGAATTAAGAAATACCTAGGAAAAATGTGTCATAATAATAAAATCTTCTTAGAAATAATAATGAATAATAATACAAAGTCGGGTAAAAATGCGATGTTTTTATTATTTCAAATTTAGGCATATTACTGTTAAACCTCTGTTCATTTCACTAAAAGGTATGTCTGAAAATAGTGCCCAACTTATATAATGCCGAAATTTTGAAAATGTCAAATCTCATCCTATTAAAAGAATTTCAAAACTTTCGCTAAAAATTGATTATACTAAAACACGAGAGAGTTCAGAACTTACATAACTACTGAGATTTGCGACCATCGAAAAAGCTACTTAGAGTAATCATGCAAAGTGCACGCATCTTCCAATTTTGTCTAGACAATGTACTGCTCATATTTTTAGCATATACTTCAGCAGCTTTCACAATTATGCACACAGAAAACTAAGATTCACTATCAGTTTTTAAAAATTGAAGATTAACACAAATATTAAAATATTTTTATGGGTATTTATTGGATTTACGTTCTCAAGAAAAAAAAAAATTATTTTTTAATTATTCCTTTTCGAACCATCTAAAATAAATTTTATTTTATCGTGCTTATTTAAAAAAAAAAAAAAAAATACTTCAATGGCATTTAAAATCTTTTTGAAATTAAATTTTCTTTTGGTATATTCATTTAAAATTAAAATTCTGAAATCTAATATGCATAAATAAAAGTGGAATCTCTGTAAGTTGAAACCCTTGATCTTAAAAATAGATGTTCAAACATAAGGAGGATAATAAACCAAGTAATAGGGGTAATGATAAAGTTTATTATTAATAAAAGCATCTATGTTACAGAAATACCAAATTTATTTCAGGCTAATTTAAATAAAATGTGCATAGTCATTTTTTTCTCTTGTTAATTTGTATAGGAAAATAAGTTTGAAAAAAAAGTGTGGTTAATTACTTTTTTGTCTTGTATACGAAAAATATAAAATAATATAATTTGTATAATTATTGCTTTTTTCTCTCTCTCTCTCTGGGGTTTCGAATTGAAAAAGGCAAAGTTTTTGACAATCTGCGGAATTAAAAAAAGAAACGTAAAATATTCCTTCTAAAATATTTTTCACTTTTTTCGGGATTATACAGTAAAACATGTTCAAATTGAAACGTGGATAGGCCTAAAATTTTCTGAATCGGACTAATTTAATGATCCCGGCCGAGAAAATAGGAAATTTATTGTTGTTTTCTTGGATAAAATAGAATTTGTCTAACACGGAAACGGAAAGCAATAATTAGTAAAATTATCAAACCACCTGTTCGATGCGGAAATGTGATAAAATATTAATTCAGAAACAATAAATTCACTATTCAAATCATCTGTCCTCTACTCTTATAACTCAAATAAAGAATAAGTAAAGTTATGATCTTTAAGGAAACAGAATATGCTAGCTGTCTCAAAAGAGATAGCTCAGATAGTAAGTGTGACCTTACAATTGAACTTAGACGCGTATCTTCTCTAAAATCAAGGGGAATTGGAATTGCGTCCATGTTATTGACATACAATTCAATTCTCAGCTTGCTTTTACATTGTTTATACATGTCGAAAAGCTGCTAATGTAGTTTTAGCCTAAGTTCCAAGCCAGCGCTGACAACACCACCACCACCAGAAGAAAAAAAAACATGTCTTCTGTAAAGGAATGTGTTAAAAAAGACAAACACAAAAAGAAAAAAAGTAATCATCATGTACGATTTTTACTCGCACACAAAAGGTTTCGTACAACAAAGATCTTGTACAAAGTTTAAATTTCGCATTGTGCCAAGCGTTCTTTGAAGGAGGTCGCAAAGTTACAAAGCCGCCTTGGTCCCTGGCGCTGTTTACTAGATAGGTATTTAATTGATATCGCGGCCAATTACAGGGAATATTTTTCAAAAATCATTATCAAAATTCTTGGATGATTCTCCGTCGATAGGTATCTAGAGCGCCCATCAATGCCCTCGCTGAGCGCCCGCAAATTAAAGTTTTATGACTACAAATAAATTGTTTACTAAAAAGGTGCATAAAAATTTATTAAAATATACCGTTACAAAATGGATGAACTGGTCTTTAAAACTTAAAAACCATTGATGTTAAAATCATAATGAAACAGAAAAAGAAAAAGATGCTTCCTGAGATCTTTCGATCGCTAACGCGATCATTTTCAAAGGATACTTTCACTGGAATGTCGCATTCACTGAGCTATTTATACACCAGTCTGGGAAAAAAGGGGTCAGACTATTATTTGTTGGGGGTGTCTATGAAGTTGTTTCGTTCCAATGCTGAAGTGTTAGATATTTTCAAAATGTTAAACCAGATTTGAGGTATATCATAAGACATAACATCGTTACATACATTATTTTCTTTACTTAAAATTTCCAACGATTCCCTCATTCTTAAAGTATAATGATCAGATGTAGGTAAAATAACTCTTGCTTTTTTCGAAATCTATTTTTTAAATTTTGGCGTTGATTCAATCTGGAAAGTGCTGTAGACGGTCGGTTAAACTTGATATCTCTCATGTGCTCCCCCAATCTTTCTTTAAATTTTCGAGTGGTCATACCTATGTAGTTTAACTCCTTCTGATTTTCCGTTTGAAATGGGATAGAATAAACACCTGCAATTTCCTTATTAGATATGGGATCAATTTTCTTTTCAATTAGAGCTTTTAGTTTTGTAGGAGGTTTGGCTATTAAATTGATATCAAATTTCCTTAAAGCGTATTTTAATCTTTCATATAATCTTGGTACGTAATCGAAGGTACAGATTCAGTAAACAATTTCATAGACACCCCCAACAAATAATAGAATGACCCCTTTTTTCCCAGACTGGTGTATAAATAGCTCAGTGAATGCGACATTCCAGTGAAAGTATCCTTTTGAAAATGATCGCGTTAGCGATCGAAAGATCTCAGGAATCATCTTTTTCCTTTTTCATTATGATTTTAACATCAATGGTTTTTAAGTTTTAAAGACCAGTTCATTCATTTTGTAACGGTATATTTTAATAAATTTTTATGCACCTTCTCGAATCTGGTAGACGGGAGGTGCTGGGTTCGATCCCAATCGCGCCCGTCGGCCTAATCGTTCGGAGTTTTCGTGGTTTTCTTCGAACCTTGGATTTCCAAGCGTTAATACGGGTTAGGTTCCCTTAGAAAGACCCCCACGAAGGGCACTCCCCCTGGGCCTATATCCCTCGTGCAGATAATTGGCCGTCATAAATACAACCAATCTTTTATGCACCTTTTTAGTAAACAATTTATTTGTAGTTATTTTAACGCAAGGTGAATTTGTCATTCCACTCTGAGCTCATTTGAGTTCTATGTTTTTCAATTAAAGTTTTATGTAGCGGAAAACTCGATTTTCTCAAACTATGTGACATAGGAGAAACGCTCTAGTTTTCATACGAATTGAATATTTCCAACTGCGCGAAAAAATGCCCAGGCTGGGAATCGAACCCAGATCCTTGGCTTACAAGGCCAATGCTTTTCCGTTTAAGCTAACTGGGCCGACAACCAGCCAGCATATTTCGCTCAGAAAAACCTTATGGGTAATAACATCTGGTCTGTCATGTAGACAGCTCAACAGAGTAAACCGCAGGTAAAGGAACTCCATATAAACGATGGATACGTAGATGAACTAATATTTTAACACAATCAAACTGATTGGTAAAGTCATCATACGAATTGAATATTTCCAACTGAGCGAAAAAATGCCCAGGCTGGGAATCGAACCCAGATCCTTGGCTTACAAGGCCAATGCTTTTCCGTTTAAGCTAACTGGGCCGACAACCAGCCAGCATATTTCGCTCAGAAAAACCTTATTGGTAATAACATCTGGTCTGTCATGTAGACAGCTCAACAGAGTAAACCGCAGGTAAAGGAACTCCATATAAACGATGGATACGTAGATGAACTAATATTTTAACACAATCAAACTGATTGGTAAAGTCATCATACGAATTGAATATTTCCAACTGAGCGAAAAAATGCCCAGGCTGGGAATCGAACCCAGATCCTTGGCTTACAAGGCCAATGCTTTTCCGTTTAAGCTAACTGGGCCGACAACCAGCCAGCATATTTCGCTCAGAAAAACCTTATTGGTAATAACATCTGGTCTGTCATGTAGACAGTTTTCGCTCAGTTGGAAATATTCAATTCGTATGATGACTTTACCAATCAGTTTGATTGTGTTAAAATATTAGTTCATCTACGTATCCATCGTTTATATGGAGTTCCTTTACCTGCGCTTTACTCTGTTGAGCTGTCTACATGACAGACCAGATGTTATTACCAATAAGGTTTTTCAGAGCGAAATATGCTGGCTGGTTGTCGGCCCAGTTAGCTTAAACGGAAAAGCATTGGCCTTGTAAGCCAAGGATCTGGGTTCGATTCCCAGCCTGGGCATTTTTTCGCTCAATTGGAAATATTCAATTCGTATGATGACTTTACCAATCAGTTTGATTGTGTTAAAATATTAGTACGCTCTAGTTTTCCTGCTAGGTTTAAGTAAACTGTTGCTAATCCTAACTTTTTCATAATTTTCGTTTCAGTAGATACGGAAATAGGTCGGGGGGGGGGGGGGACATAATTTTGCAGTACAATTTTGAAGATATCTCTGAAAATATAATACCTAAAGTTAAAACAAATTTATTTTTGAGTTTGGTGCTACGATATTTTTCAAAGGATATCCCACACGATAAAGAACTTTTTTAAGTAACTTAATTAGTCCCCTAATTCTTTCATAAAAATATTTGTGAATGGCTAATAATCTATAAATATGAAGACTAATCGATTCTATAATTCTGGAAAATGTAAACTTTCCCACGTTCCATAGTTTCAGAGAAAAATGGCTGTGACAGACGGAGAGACAGACACGCCAGTGATCTTATAATGGGTCCGTTTCTACTTTTTAAGTACGGAACATTAAAAATGTAGAAATAAACTTCTTTGTTAGATCTTTGGAAAAATGCTTAACAGATCACATTTGAAATTTTCTGTTTTGCCTTGTAAATGTACAAACCTAAACATCGATAACAATAATAAAGTAATAATAAAAATTAGTAACGCTAATAAAGTTAATAGGCTTGCAAAATTTTTCAATATGTGTCATTGCAAGAACGTCAACAGTGCCCCATCTCTTTGATAAAGTAAACAATAAAATTACCATAACTTACTACTATTACTTTATAATGTAATGTGATATTATATACAATTATAATTATTGTAGTACTTTATATAATATAGTACATTATGTAATATTATGTTATGTACTATGATATTATAAGATATTATATAAGTTAAGGAGTATAATTTTTTCAAACTTTCAGTAAGATATCTAATATATTATTTTGTATAATGAGGAATGTGTCCAATTCAGAAAAAAAAATTACCTCCGCTTTGATCAAGTTTCATTCTATCTCTACTCTCTTGTTAATTCCAAAATATGCGAAGTTGCAAAGGATCGTGAGAGAAACTTGCAAAAATCTTATACCCCGTTCAGACCGAATATTTAAGCTATCTCTGACAGCGGAACTCACTGAGAGAATTCCACAAACTCTTTTAGTGACTTCGAACTTTGTATGGCTAGATACAGCCATTACTACTCACTCTGATTGGCTGTGAAACTTCACTTTAACTGGTTGGCTGTTTATGCTGCTCTTAACGTATGCGTATGCGCACACTTTCTATTTGTTTAGATCTTAGACACAGTGACTATCTTAGATGAGTTTTGCGGTACGAACGATTCCGGGGTGTAACCATCTCCAAAATGGCGTTCTAAGATATCTTAAATATCCAGTTTGAACGGGTATTAGTTACCAATCCCCGGCTAATTATCTGAATGGTTAAAGACATTTGACAGTTCCAAATGAAATGTCATGAAAATATAATTATTTTAAATATATTAATGGAATTAATCATAAAATGTAGAAAACGGGAGAAAGTTTATTTTTCTAAATTCCTTAAAAGTATAATGAATTGTTACTGGAATAATGCTGTTTATTAAAGGAATTGCTAAACAGTATTCGTATTACTATTTCTAGGCAAACAATTCTTTACATATTTTAGGCTATTTTTGATGGAAATAAGTACTTTTAAATGCTTGCAAGCATTGCACTTTTGAAATCGATAATAAAAAAGATTTCTAAAATCGATTCATTCGCAAGAAACATGATGTCAAAATTGATTCTGTCAAGCAACCACACAATCTCACAAAGGTTACAACTTCAATAAAATTCACTGAAATAATAAACGTCAGACGAAATAAAAAGCCAATGAAAATATATAGGTGAATAATCATATTTTTATTTTATAAATATTTTGTCTGTAATAAATCATTTTCCATTTTGAAATATTATATTTCTTTACAAATTTTCATACTTTATAGAAAATGATTCAAAAAATTAATTTGATTTACAAGATTTTCTTGATATTTTTTAAAAAGTTGATAGTACTAAATGGTACTAAACTAATGGTATGGTACTAAATGGTGAAGGATATTAAGGGGACGGTGGAGCTTAAAATCCTTAAAAATATTTTTTTTTTTTTTTTGTAAGTTTCAACTTAAATATTATTCAAGGGTACATTATATACATTATAACATGCATTTATCCCAAAAAAAATTAAAAAAAATTTTATTTTTGAGAAAAAAATGGAATTTTACGCTTCGTGTTAGAAATCTTCGAAACGCCCCATGCGTCTTCAGTATCAATGAAAATCCCCAATATTTTTTATAAAAGTTTGGTTTATATACAGAAATAAAATAGAGCATCGAATTTTACATATTTGAATTTAAAGGTTAAAAAAAAAAAATTGAAAAAATTTGAAATTTTTTCGAAAAATTTTCAAAATTTCAAATTTTTTCAAATTTTTTTTTATTTTTTGTAAATTTTATCTTAAATATTATTCAAGGGTACATTATATGCATTATAGCATGCATTTATCACAAAAAAAATTTTATTTTTGAGAAAAAAATGGAATTTTACGCGTCGTCTTAGAAATCTTCGAAGTGCCCCCTGCGCATTCCATATCAATGAAAATCTGGAATATTTTTTATAAAAGTTTGATTTATATATAGAAATAAAATAGAGCATCGAATTTCACATATTTGAATTTAAAAGTTAAAAAAAAAAAAATTTCAAAAAAATTTTGAAATTTTGAATTTTTTTTTCTTTTTTTTTTTTTTACCTTTAAATTCAAATATATAAAATTCGATGCTCTATTTTATTTCTATATATAAACCAAACTTTTATAAAAAATATTGGGGATTTTCATTGATATTGAAGACGCATGGGGCGTTTCGAAGATTTCTAAGACGACGCGTAAAATTCCATTTTTTTCTCAAAAATTAATTTTTTTTTAAATTTTTTTGGGGATAAATGCATGTTATAATGTATATAATGTACCCTTGAATAATATTTAAGTTGAAATTTACAAAAATAAAAAAAAAAATATTTTTAAAGATTTTAAGCTCCACCGTCCCCTTAAACTATCGCTTTCTTAAATATTTTTCACACTCCATGCCACTCTTTTCATTGTTTTAGCCCTTAACTACTGCCCCAGAAATTGTTGCAAAACTACTGTGAGCCGTCTCTGCAACCGTTAGATCGGAAAATCAATGAAAGGCTAGATTAAATCATAGGATATTTTTTCTGTACTCAACTCTATGTGCCGGATATTTTTAAATGAAAATCCCCCTATTGAGAAGTCGCTAGTGATAGTACTAGCTCTCCAAACGAAAACAAATTCACTAGTGTCTGTATTTAAACTGAAAGTAGCAGTTAAACTATACAAATTGAAAAATGCAACGGTCTGTGATACTGAATATAGTAGTAATATGAGTGACTAAAGTAGTTAAATGTTAAAACCGAACTATGAATCGTTGAACAGTTTGATAAGTCTAAAATTACTGAACTATTTCTCCTTTTCCTTTATATGTGCGTACCACACTTTTGCAAGGCGGTAAAATCTCCATCTTCATAAACAAAAATAGTTTTTATAAAAATTCATTTATTCCAAATCATTATATATATATATATGCTACGAAAAAAATGAGGATCAAGCTGCGGTCATGATAACTTCTCGTAGGCTGAACCTAGAATAATGTAATAAAAGAAATACATTTTCTTGTAAAAAATCGAGTGAAATACGTAGGCAATATAAAAAATGTTCACCTTTAGAGAAATGGCATTAAATCGAAGTAAACTGTAAAATATCAAACAAAATTTTGTTACTTAAAGTTACACAGAAAAGGGAGATATCAATGTTTTGAAAAAAATCCAAAGCATTTCATTAGAAAAATATGAGACGCTCTAAGACTTTTGAAAACTTAATAATTAGTAAACTATGTGCAGTAAAAAGATGAGGTTTTCGCAGATGTGTTTACAAACATATGGTGTTTTTTTATTATAATATTTAAAAAAATTGTAATAAATATATTTTGAGCAAGATGTGGCGTTAATGTATAATTCCGAAAAATCTATGCTTTATATAAGCCGATGCTCAATACAGGATACATTATGACATTATGTTATTTCGCAAGTTACTAACAGGATTTGAAGCTTATAAATAAATATGACAGCATTATTTGACTTGGAATATAATACACGGGGGAAAATATTTTAAGGGTTTAATTATTTCACATATTTTAAATTCAAATTGTTAAATTTTTGTTAATGAATGGATGAATTATAAATACATTACCCCACCATCACTCCGATAATCAATTTTGTTTAATTCAGTGATAATATATTTAAAAAAATGAACCTCTGACTGTAGAAGGATGGCACTCAATTTCATAAAGCTAACTTATAGTACCAGGTACTCTTTTTTTTTGAATTTTGTAAACTGAAAAATATGTAAGGGAGATGGGGGCACATGTGAACACGGGACATATGTGAACATCGCAATTTTTCGATAGTTATTATAAGTTTTTTTATTTGCAAAAAATTACTAAAGATGATAGTACCTGTAGACATATGGTAAAAATTTTTTGAAGCTCTATGACATATTGTTTGTCCTCTGTAGCCAAAACACTTTTTTTAGATCTCAAAAGTAAAATCTTTGTTCCAAGTTGATAAGCGAATAACTTTATTTATTTATTCATTTATTTGAATTTGAGTGTTTTAACATATACTATGGATACTAATAAACATTTTTGATACAGTTCTTTTTCTTCTAAAATTGAGAAATGTTAATGATTTATCAATTTAACAAAAGTAGCAATGTGGGGCACTTGTGAACAGGCTAGTTGAGGCAGATATGAACAGTTCATAAGTGCCCCAATAATCATTCTGTGATTCTGTTTCTTTCAGTTAGCTTAATGAGAAATAATGTAAGTTCCATTATCTACAATTTTCCTAAAATAGAAGATATTTTCCTCACACAAAGTTTATTTTGTATTGAAACTTGCACAATCACATCTTTCAGCAAATATATAAAGAGCAACAAGCTCGTTTACGTTCAATTGTACTGTAAATAAATTTAATGTTTTCTAAAATGCAATAAGTGTTATATATTATTTTACTAAACGATTTACAATAATATTTTTTATGCATTGTTAATACAAAAGTATTACCTTGAACAACATTGCAATTTTTTCTGTTACATTTGTTCTAACCTTGCAATGATGGCTTATTTCCATCTTTAAAACAGTTATGTATATGATGCTTTGAATGGAGCTAACCATTCAAAATATCATATCCATAAAGACCAGTAATATTTTAAGAAAGTAAAATTTTTAAACTGATAACTACCGTAAAATCCCGATTCTACACCCCCCCCCCTCTTTCAAAAGCAAAAGTAGTTGGGGGGGGGTATAGTCGAGATTTTTTTTAAATCATTAAAAAAAACCTTTCTTTATCTATAATTTACAAGTAAATAAGGCAAATACAGGAGTGAGAATCTTCCGTATTTCGGCAGATTTCCGATAAATAGTATGTAAATGCCCCCTCCCTAAAATTTCCCCCAAGCAAAAACCTTTAAGCAAAATTTAAAAGTTTTAATTTCTTTTTTAAAATTGCTTCTTTTTTTTAATTTTATTACAACAATATTTAATAAATCATCTAAGCTCCTGCCCTCCAAATCTACTTATTTTCATTTTATAATATTTTGCTTAAACATATCACCCAGAAACTAGAGAAATATATATATATATATATATATCTTTCTTTATGGTGAATTTAAAAGGTAATATAACTAATGATTACGATGACAAATGAATAACAGAATAAAAAGCATGTTAAAGAATATTTTTTTCCATGTGTTCACATGTGCCCTACGTGTGTTCACAACTACCCCGCTGATGTGGCACATGTGAAAATTTTCTGAATTTATAAAACTGTTAAAAAATGTAAGAAAATCTATACAGGTGATTTTTGAAAAATTACCATGTGTAAAAGAAAGTTCTGTTTACTATATTGAGTAGTTTGTTTATAGAAATTAATCCAGTTATTAGAATAAGCTATATTTATGCGAACTGTTAACATGTGCCCCCATCTCCCCTATATTAGAAAACCAACTAATGCTGTCAGTAGGTACAAGAAAAATAGCTGAGGTGGGAAAATTTCAAACTTGTCGTAAGTAAACTGATAGATACCATGTTTAATAATGTGTTTCGCATTTTACCAACCATCAGAAATCACGTCTGAGAAAATATGTGGCTACAATCACAATCATATGAAAAAAAATGCGTCACACTACACAAATCACACGTACAGTCGTGGAAAAAAAAAAGAAAACACCCTTACTAATTCTGCAATAAATTATCGATGAAAAAGTTACTGGTACCAAATGATTTGAAATAAAGTTCACTTTTAAGTGATGTGTATAAAATCCGCTTTGGTGTCATCTTATGTATTATGATAATGAAGGGATTAATATAATTAATGAAGGGATTAAAAGTTTAGATTACGTTTTGGAATAAATCTATTATTAAGATACGCGTTTTAAAAATAGAGGAATTTAGTTAGAAATAAATAATAGAGCGTATTTTAAAAAAAGGAAATAATGAATATGCCGGCAATTTAGAATAGTTTAAATGAATAGTAAAAGGTAAAATTTTTATATAACAATATCCCCCCTCCCTAAAAACCGGTGAACTGTTGGCTCCGTGACCCACAAGTTCATTGGGGAAAAGCATGAACTCGGATTACAATAGTGTTACCCGGTAGTCTGAAATTTTTTTCCAATTCTGTCTAAAACCAAATCAATAAGTTACTGCTTAAACGCGAAACTGTGGGAATTGTTTTTTAAAATTACAAAGATAATATAAATATTTCTCCAACATGGAGTAAATTATATTCTAAATAATCTCCTCTTGTTTTACTAACAACTTATTACTTACAATATTAATAGATATTGACAATATTAGAATTGTTTAGGAGTTTTCTTAGGGATTTACATTCTTTCCACATCACGATTAAACATTAGTTTAATCTGTATAACTTAAACTCCATAACGTAGAAATTTTCCATACAATTCACAAGTTATATAAATAAAAGGAAAAACATGAATATAATAAATTTTAAATTTATGTACAAAAATTTCAACTGAGTATCATTCTCCTACAGTTTTTTAACTGGGATGATATATTGTCCTGATACTATGCTATAGTCCAGGGACGGCGAACCTATGGCACGCGTGCCATAATTGGCACGCGATGGAATATTTTCGGCACGGTGTTAATTCAGAAGTTAAAATAAAATATAGTAAATAAAAAAAAACACGAATTTATACAGGCTGGGCTTTTTTTATTTTTTTTAATTCCCTGAAATTGAAAAAAATTAGAAAGGGACTTATTGAATCCCAAATTTCTTGAAATATGGACTCAATAGTTTATCAAATTAAGAGAAGATTTGGAGAATATCAGGCATTATAAGTAAAAATGCAAATGATGGATTTATAATGACTTGATATGTAATTTGTAGTTTTGACAATTGCCCCCTCTATATATTCCCACGAGTCATTATTTTCGGAAATGAATGATACGACAAACTTAAATGTAAACCACTTGCGAAATAACTCGATTTCAGCATGAATTCCGTTAAAATAACTAGTATGAACCCTATATTAATTATTTGGCATTCAAGATGCACTAACAGAAAAAGCGTTTACTCTTTTATTAATTTCTAAAGTATGTTAGTATGATTAGTACGCGTATATGTTACTCCCATACCTTTTAGTCCTACACTCTTAATTCAAAAGAACGAATTATTAACTCAACAAAAGAACGAAAAGTTTTACGCGTGTTTTTGTTCTTTCTGAGTATCTCTTTTATCAAAAAGAGATGTTTTCCACAAAAAACTGGTTTACCAAATCATCCTTTTAGGAGTAGCACCCCCAGGACCGCTCATTTCAGACCGGAACAGAAAAATATCTCTAAAAGAGCGGTTTAAGAAGCTTCCCTATTTGTTGAAATACTGTAACGCGATACATAGTTTTGCAGAGGGAGAACCGTCTTCAAGAGGGAGTCCCTTGTTTGTTTCAAGCGTCAAAGCTTAGCGTTACCTACATGATAAAAACAATATTACAATTATAATTTCATTCATTTAAAAATGGCATAGAATAAGATAGATGGATTATGCCCGCGAAAGCAGGGGGGTGGGGCAATCATCACAAAGAATTGGATACGTTTCGTTTTGTTTCCCAGCTAAAACCAAGATGGCTACCGGCGAGTCTAGGATTTTACTAATACTGAAAATTCTAGGGTAAAGTACGTTGTTTTACTTCATCTTTCTTGTAATTCCTTCACCATTCCTTGTTGTATTTTCACATTGTATATATGATTTTTTGGGTTATTTAACGTTAATACTTTTAAACCGGAAACATGAACTTCTTAAATTACTTTTTTTTCTTTTTTTTTAATGCATCTGTTCCATAATTTTTATAATCAATAAAATGCACTTAGATATGTAGTTTTCTCGTATTCAAATTGTGTAAAATTACGCTAATTGGTATTTACATTATTAAACATATATCATTTTGTGCTTATATTATTGATTATTAATATACTAATTTGCTCATGACACTCAGAAATATTTGCGGAACACAACCCATGATTATAAAAATTATTCAATTATTATTAGCTTATAATATATGTTCTATTTTTTTTTTTTTTAATGTTTCAGTAAGTACAAGTATTTAATAAATTGTGTTTATTTAGATAGTTGTACACATCTACACTTTAAATATTTTTTTAATTGACACAGTATTATGTAAATAGTACGAAATGTAAAAGATAATTTAAAAAAGTATCAGAAAATAATAGATTAGTAAAAAATATTATCAATTTATTTTATGACACAACTAGCTTGACCTTTTTTTTAAATTATGATTTTGTGAATTTTTATTTTTGTGTTATACTTCGCTCTGTTCATATTCAAAAGTTTAACTGAACAAAAGTCTGCAGTTATGTAACACATAAATTCTATATTCCATAATTATTTATCTGTGTCATAAGCAAAATATATTAATAAGATATAATAATATCAGAAATAATTAAAGAAATCGACATTTCCGGATTAAAACTAAAAACGTTGAAATTATATATACAATGTGAAAATATTAAAAAGAAAAAAAACATAATGAGAAAGATAAAGTAAAAAAAGCGCACTTCAGGATATTGACAAGGTAGAAAATCTTGTCTTGTTATGGCGCGAACATATCTTTTATTATCATTATTTTTTAATTTATCTTTCAGAAATGAAAAACAAAATTTCTTCTGCATCTAGATTAAAATAAAACAAAATGGAGTTTTAAAAGTAATACATTTTGCAAACTGGGGAGTTATATATGTTAAAAAACAAACCAAAAAAAAAATCTGAAAATAAGAGGAAAATAATTTATTTTGCCTATTAAATTTGACAAAAAAAGGGGTTTAAAAATGACTTGTCAATAATGAGTGCAGTCACTTGTTTTGCCTATTAATTTAGTCGAAAAAAAGAGCGAAAACAGCTTATCAAAAAGGAATGAAAAAACACCACTCCGCAAGATGGATGAAATTCACTCCTGTAGGATAAGTGCATTTTCAATACTGAAAAGGAGTGAAAATACACTCAGTCGGAGTTAAAATCGCTGAATTTTTTTAAGAGAGTAATAAACAAAAATTAACGGTAATTTTGATACAATAATTTTTATCCTTTTTTGGTTGTCGGCACGTCATGATCACGTAAAACCTCTTTTGAAAAAAATTTGGCACGCGGTTGTAAAAAGGTTCGCCGACCCTGCTATAGTCCATTGCAATTCAATTATTGCTCATTTTTGACACAAGAAAAACTGTCAAAAAACCTAGTGCCATATGCAGTCTATAGTATTGGATTGTTATGATAATAGCGGTACCATACTATTACCATTTTTCCATAAATTCTCTAGTAAGTATTTTACTTTCATTATGTTCAGATGTTATCACAATTTTTAATTTATGAGTATTCTCAGATATCTCATATATTGACTTCATTTATCATAACACTTATTTTTCTTTACTACCTCTCTTTTATCTCAATATTCAATAATAAATTATCTATACTTTCTATCATACAATATCTAGCAATAGTAAATTTATTTCAATAATAACAATAACACAAATTTTCATCAATAATTTCAAAGTCATATTTTAATTCATCACTTCAGTAAATAATAATAAGAGATTATTGCTTTAATGGTATTGGCTGGGTAAAAAGTTACATAGCATAAAAAGTAATCGCCTATCAATACAGATTCAATAAGAAATGAAATTATACCAAGTCAAAATAAAAGTAAAACAAAATTCTGAAATTCTCCAGCAATATCATTGAAACAAAATCTTAACAGGTGTTTTTCGATTTGTGTCGAAATATTTCGTTCATTTCCTACATGGTTACGCAATCAGTAAAAATAAATAAATAAGTAAGTAAGCAAGAGAAAAACAAGTTGGGATTGAAATCCAGGAAACCTGCATAATCAACAATTATTCGCATAAATTCTATAATGTTTTATTATTAATAATTATAGTTAAATTTTTAATTTTTTTTTAAGTTATTTTAATCCAGTTAACATTTATTCATAGTTTACATTCAATTCAATATAAGAAATCTTTAACTCAAATCAACTCATTTACGCCCGCGTAAACAACTAATTCAAGTAAAACTTCAGCAGCAATGTTCTCGTGGATCCTTCGAGAACACACTGTTATATAGAAAAGCATTGATTGATTAATTTATAATTTATTTAGTTACTTTTTATTTATTTATGACTATTTAATATTAGGCTAGGGCTTTAACATTAGTTTGTTGTGAATTCTCATGGGATAATTTTAATTGATCTGGTGAAAAGTAGAGGCGTAATTTAGATACACGGACAACATCCGTATTTCTATTTTGACTTTGCCTATCAATTCGAACATTTACAGGAGATAATTTGTTAAGAATTTGATAGGGACCAGTAAAACCTTGTGAGAGCTTTCTAGTATTGGGGTAATTGAACTATTCATAAATTACAAGATCTCCTACCTCAAACTTTGGCTCTACATAATTTCGGTCATAATATTTTTTACTCTTCAAATGAAATAGTACGCGCTTTAGCAATTTTAAGGGCTTCATTCACAGGAGGGTAGTAATCTTGTTTTAGGGGGGAATCATAAGATAATTGACCAAAAAGTAAATAAGCAGGAGGGAATTCGGTTATGGAATGGGGCGTATTATTGTATTCACTATTTACTTCTGCCAAAAGTTTTGTCCAAGGAATTTTAGAGGTAGTAGAATTAACTTTACGCTTTAATCTAGTAACTATTGATTGATTCACTCTTTCGCATTTTCCATTCGTTTGTGGATGATGTGCTGATGTTAAACGTTGCTTAATATTGTGATTTCGAAGAATTTTTTTAAATCTAGATGAAGTGAAAGCTGCATTCCTATCACTCAACACTTTTTGGGGAACCTGTACATTGAAAATTCTGGTTTGGGCGAACCCAATGTCTAGGAGCCTGGTTATTAAACTGGAAAGATCCATGATTTTGAGAATAATTCCTATCATTATGGTTGTTTACATGAGAGGTGGGAATGACTACTAGTTGTTTAGCCTTTCTGTACCAGTCTATGGTGCTCTCTGGAGGGTTAATAATCATATAATTCTGATATTCTGGCTTCAAACCATCCGTCAAACCTTGGACTATGATGGTTTCACATAAATGAAGTTGTCTACCAATTTCAATCTTTTTTCTGAAATAACTCTCTAATTCATTAAGATCATTTAGCTTCATAGAAGCAAAATCAGAAAATCGAGGAACTTGTACTTTTATAAACTTTAATGACAGAATTTCAACTATCTTAATGAAAGTAGTACACTCTAGACACTCATTAATGAACAGTTTTAAAGCTTCTCCCTTCAAAAATTTAGAGATATTTTGCATTTTCCATGTTTCATCTTTTTTATCAAAACTGCATGCTTGGTCAAAATGTTTCAGCCAGGATTGTATATCCATCTCTGACCCCGGGTCAAAAGAGATGATATTTACTTCACTATCACTCCTTTTATCACTAGAGTTTTTAACAAATCCCGATCGCATTAACATAAAAGAGGAGGGACAATTCATTAATACATGGATTCATTGTATAATCATAATAAATACTGTAAATAAACTTTAAATAAAATAACAAATGTAAATATTTTCTTTTCTAATAAATAATAACAGTAATACATCAAATTTAAATAAAGAAATATGGTGAAATATAAAATAAACAAATAAATAAATAATAAATCTTTCAAAACTTACGACCTTGGGTTCTTTACAGACATCGTACTTTTCTTTCTTTCCTATAATTTTTATTAAAAGAAAACAAAATGATTTTCTTCTATATAGATGCACATTCAGGTAAAATGCAGAATCTCAAATCGTCGTTACCAGGTGTCATCGAAGGTTTCGATTGATTTCACAATCGGAGGGACACTTTTTTTTTTTTTTTTTTTTTTTTTTTTTTTTTTTTTTTTTTTTTTTTTTTTTTAATTGAAGCTCTCTTTTTAGAAGTGTAAAGTAGAGTAGGTCGACATTATCCTACGCCGGCTTCTTGTTACGAAACAATTTAATGGGTGTAGTTGAAATATCACATCGTGCACAATTTAATGGGTGTAATTGAAATATCACATCGTGCTTATTACGTATTACTGGAGTCATACCACATTTTAATCAGCCGTTGGTGATGTTGTAAGCAATCCTATTACTTAGCACAAGCATTGCTAGCGGAGGTATCAACTCTGTGAAAATATAGCAGCTGTAGAGCGATGATAATATTGGTATAGTCCAATCAAACACTTATTATTTCATTATGAAAACAAGGCAGCGTGAGCGGCGAAAAAAGGCGTATGAAGAAATATGAGGTTTTTTCAATTAAACACATAGAAACGTAGTCATAGAACAACTGTTTATTCCATCAGAACATACCAACACTGCACAATTCCCGCAGATGAGAAATCAGAGCATTCCACTCGACCATAAACTAGTTACTCATGCTAAATAGATGTTAATTTACGAAATGAATATTCTACATGGCTAAGGACACCGGGTAACAGGTTATGTAAACAATCACAGCACAAAAATCTCTCGTTCTGAGCTCATGCTCTCGCTATTTATGAGAATGCGCGGAGGAATTCCGATTGAAAAGGAAACTTCATGCTAAACCAATGAAAATCACGAACGAGCCTCGAAGTGAAACTGGGATCCGACACTCAGCCAATGGAGAGCGATCAAGAAACGTCACAGGAAAGAATCCCAGCGCCGATAATGGAATGATTTTTATGTGAAAAGGCTGACGCCTCGCGGGCGGGAAAATGAGATGAAATAGAATAAAAAAGTAAAAATGGTTTTGATAAATATTCGAAAAATAAGTAACTGCGTTCAGAACTTTACAGTTTGTTAGACGATAAAGATTAATGAAGGGATTAAAAGTTTAGATTACGTTTTGGAATAAATCTATTATTAAGATACGCGTTTTAAAAATAGAGGAATTTAGCTAGAAATAAATAATAGAGGGTATTAAAAAAAAGGAAATAATGAATATGCCGCCAATTTAGAATAATTTAAATGAATAATAAAAGGTAAAAATTTTATATAACATATATATATCACTTTCTTCTGGACACGATAACTTTCGTAATTCTGCACCAATCTCTTCCAAACTGATACATAAAATCAAAGGGCATAAAATCTCGGTCAAGTTCGTTAATGGGCAAAATCGGACCAAGGGGATGGAAATAGGGAGGGGTTTTGTGAAAAACGAAAACCCCCATAACTTCTTAATTTTTGTACATATCAAATCAGTTTAAAGTTTTTATTACTTCTAAAAATAGGGCCAAAATTTTATGTATCACAAATTTTTGATAAAGTTAAAAATGGGCTCAAGGAGCGCAAAAAATTGGGTTTTTGGGAGAAAAAAATTCATAACTTCGTCAATTCTCAACATATCAATTCCAATTAATTTTATTATAAATCTCGTTAATATTATCTACAACTTTTATATTCACAAGTTTTTGATAGGACCAATTCGTACCGAAAAAAAAAAAAAAAAACGAAAACAAAAAGGGGGTTTGAAGAAGTAAAAAATCCATAACTTCGCCAATTCAAAAGATATAAATTCCCCATGAATTTATCATATATCTTCTTAATATTGTCTACAACATCTATATAGACAAGTTTTGGATAGGACCAATTCTTACAGCAAAAACAAATTAAAAATACATAGCGGTTGAAGAAAAAAATCATCTAAGTAAGGGTGTATTCTAATCCAAACTGCGTATTTTCTGACTCATTTTACAATTCATTTTTGCTCTCAAAGGCTTCCAATTGGTACGTTTTGTTACTCAGAAACTATATAATGTACCGTAACGGTCGATTTTTTGTTATAGGCAGAATATATTTAAAAAAGTGCTGTTAAAGTGGGCATTTTGAACCGAATTTCCCGAAGCGGATTGTGTTGGAAAAATCATTGCATTAAGGATGCACTCAAATCCAAACTGCTTATTTTCTGACTAATTTTTAAATTCATTTTTGCTTTCAAACGCATTTAATTGGTAGATTCGCTTATTCAGAAACTATATAATGTACCGCAATGATCGATTTTTTAATAGAGGCGGAATATATTTCAAAAAATGATGTCAAATTGGGCATTTTGAACGGAATTTCCCGAAGCAATTGTGTTATCACTTTCTTCTGGACACGATAACTTCCGCAATTCTGCATAAATCTCTTCCAAACTGATATATAAAATCAAGGGACATAAAATCTCGGTCATGTTCGTTAATGGGCAAAAGTGGACAAATGGGATGGAAATAGGGAGGGGTTTTGTGAAAACCGAAAAAAAACCCCTTAACTTCTTAATTTTTGTACATATCAAATCAGTTTAAAGTTTTTATTACTTCTAAAAATAGCGCCAAAAATTCATGTATCACAGATTTTTGATAAAAAATCCATAACTCCGTCAATTCACAAGATATAAAATCTCCATGAATTTATCATATATCTTCTTAATATTGTCTTCAACATTTATATAGACAAGTTTTTGATAGGGCCAATTCTTACAGCAAAAACAAATTAAAAATACATAGCGGTTGAAGAAAAAAATCACCTTATTAAGGTTGCATTCAAATCCAAACTGTCTATTTTCTTACTCATTTTTAAATTCATTTTTGCTCTCAAACGCATCCAATTGCTAGATTGTCTTATTCGGAAACTATATAATGCACAGTAATGATCGATTTTTTGATAGAGGCAGAATATATTTCAAAAAATGATGTCAAAGTGGGCATTTTGAACAGAATTTCCCGATGCGATTGTGTTAGAAACGAAAAATATTGCCCTACTGAGAAAATAATTGTTTTTTAATCAAGTTTTAATTAATTGAAAGAAAAATAAAAACACAGGTCGCTTATAAATCTTTTCAAAAATCACGTCAGCATGTTTCATATATTTTTTTTATTAAAAATGAATCTGAAAATGTGCCAGAAAATTTCGAGTTTTTGAGTATGGAAAAATATTTTTTTAATATCGCCTTAACATGATTGTGATAAACCAGCTTTTTTATAAAAAGGAAATTAAAACTCGTCAAAAGCAGACAGATAAAACTGTTAAAGTGGATTTATATCTAATAATGATTTAGTTTTTGTTCGTGAAATTAGTATACTTAACTTCGAAATCTACCTCCTCCTGTAGGCCGGGCCGGCAAGGATTTTTTTTTTTTTTTTCAACCTCTATGCATTTTGAATTCGATTTTGCTGTAAGAATTGGTTCTATCAAAAACTTGTCAATATAAATGCTGTAGACAATATTAAGAAGATATATAATAAATTCATGCGGATTTTATATCTTGTGAATTGACGAAGTTATGGATTTTTTCTTCTTCATCTCCCCCTTTTTGTTTACGTTTTTATTATTTTATTTATTTATTTATTTATTTTTTTGCGATACGAATTGGTCGTATAAAAAACCTTTCAGTATAAAAGTTGTAGATAATATTAAGAAGCTTTATAATAAATTTAATTGGATTTGATATCTTCAGAATTGGCGAAGTTATGAATTTTTTTCTCTCTAAAACCTATTTTGTGCGCCCCTTGAGGCCATTTTTAATTTAATCAAAAAGCAATTTTTAGAAGTAATAAAAACTTTAAACTGATTTGATATGTACAAAAACTAAGAAGTTATGTGGTTCTTTCGGTTTTCACAAAACCCCTCTCTATTTCCATCCCCTTGGTCCGATTTTGGCCATTAACGAACTTGAACGAGATTTTATGGCCCTTGATTTTATGTATCAGTTTGGAAAACATTTGTGCAGAATTATGGAAGTTATCGTGTCCAGAAGAAAGTGATATATATACAGATAGCTAGATACATACATCGATAGATAGATAAAGTTTTTTACTGAGGGTGGTTTTGGGTTCTAGGGGTCATGATCGGTGTAGAACTGCAAAAATTTTTCAGAAATTCCAACATAGGGGAGAATGTAATAGGTAGTATTTCATACGAAATCTACCTAAAAAACGAAAAGATGCTGTTTTAAGGGCCCGTCTATGATATGCAGAAAAGTCTAATTAAAAAAAATATATATTTTACTCATTTTTATTAAACATTTGAGCTGGAGTTGCGATGTCTTAGTAATATAAATATACAATTAGCAATCGACTTGAGATTTATTTTCAGAATAAAAAGCAATTTGACTGGGTTTTTCTACATTGTTTCCTTCATACTATTTTTTATTCTAAATTTTGAATTCGCGATATTTTTCCAGTTTCTACCAATAAATTTAGAAAAGAGTGGGTAAATAAATTCAATATCTGAGAAAAAGCATTATAAAAACACGTATAACATTCCAATCACATACACATTTTCGAAAACTATTTTTATTGCAGATAACTTATATTTTTAAAAATGGGATAATTCAACGCTTGCAAATATTGTAAAATGAATATTGAAGAGGGTTTTACCATACATAACAATAGCCGAAACATATTCAGCGAGTAAAATGGTCATATTGACAAGAAATAATACATTAATAGAAATGTCTTAGTCATTCTGTAGCATTTCAACAATCGAGTACCGAACTTCAATTTGGGTACAGCCTTAAAATATGTTCGTTTTAAAATAATTAATTTCTCTGAAACTAATCGAAAAAATTTCATGGCAGTTTGTACTTATTGGAGGTCTAATTGGAGGCTATAGAATGTATTTGTGGTGTCAAAATTGGGTATTGCCAATTTAAGAAAAAAAAAACCCGTTTGGGTTTGCTTGATATATAGATGGCCCCGTAATCGAATTTTATATACATCATTTAAAAGTAGATTTTATTTCTAATCGTTTAGTACCAGTAACTTTCTTCCACGATAATTTGTTGCAGATTTAGCTGGGGGGGGGGGGGGGTGCTTACTTTTTTTTCCACGACTGTACGTTTACATCTAGTGCCATGTTTCATACTTGATATCTCTAATATTTCACTTTGATAGTTTTTGGGGTTTTTTGTATTGTAAAAGTGCGTCACTAGATTTTGAGACGAAATTTTGTGCTTGAAATTATCTGTTGAATTGGCTTTTGGAGAATAATATTTGTAAACAAAGATAAGTAAAACATTCGAGGTATTTTCGAACACGAGTTTCGTCGTGGAGATAATGTAGCGCAGACAAATGTAAATGTCAACTAATTGTTTCATAATTATGTATCTAATACATGGACAGTGCCTCGATGCTTTGAGAAGTTCCAATCTGGTGGTTTTAATCATCAAAATGCACCCCATGGGCGACCTGAGAAGAAGATGGACAAGGATGAGATGAAAACTGAGTTAGCTGGGATAGTTTACTTTTTTTTCCACGACTGTACACAGTAATAGTTTACTCTTCTAAAGACCGAATCAAGTCCCCGTGAAAATCTGGTGTAATTTTGAAACAGATTATCAAATTTTCTAAAAATCACAAAAATTGGAGGTTTGTGAAATTTGAAAAATATGGCAGGATACTAGGAATTTCAAATAGCGGTATGCAAACATACAGCATTCATGCCGGTAACTTATTCTTAGATAAAACTTTTCAAAACAATTCTTTGTCCCATTGAAATTATTTCAAAATATTTGTTTATTTATTTATTTTTAATATTTTTAAAAATCATAAATATAATAGATTAGATAGTTAAAATGATGTTTAACAACCTTTTTTAAAAAATGTATATATATAAGTGTGTGTAGTTAGTTTAATCCAGTATCAGTCTTTGTACTTCTTCATCAAATAGGTTGAAAAAAGTAAATTAACGCAGAAATATAGATGAATTTTAAAAATCAACAATGGCACAAAACATATACAGCGCGTTTCAGCACGGCGGTTGCAAAGTTTCTGAAGAAATAGAGTACACCCAGACGATGGGAAATCACATAGCAATGCATGGTCGGAAACGCTTTCCTGGCGCGGTAGTGACGACACAAAGCACAAGAAAGGAAGGACACGGACAGGGTGAGGAAACATGTTTATTATTCTTAGTACAAAACCCCCCTAAGAAATAAGAACAAAAAGGGTGACAGCAATCGTCATCAAAGATGGTGCTCGAAATTACAACCCCGGGCAGTGATGCAGGCCTCATATCTTCGGTGCACAGAAGATCTTATGTTCTCGAAAATACCGGGCGTGTTCTGGACTTCAACAGCAACTGCCACGATGTGTGCAACAAGATCCTTAGCACTTTCCAGCATTGTCCCGGCATTTTTGCAGTACTAAGAGTAATAAACCTGTTTTCCCACCCGGTTCGTGTCCTTCCTATTTTGTGTTTTGCGTTATTACTACCGTGCCAGAAAAGCGTTTCCGACCATGTACTGCTATGTGATTGTCCATCGTCTAGGTGTACTCTATCTCTCCTGAAACTTTGTAACCGCTGTCCTGAAGCACCCTGTATTTTATTCCAATTAAGAGGGCTTAATATATTTATTGTAGTGTTTTGTGTAAAAAATGTTTACTTAAAATTGAATGCATATAAAATGATTTATCACTATAAAATATTCAGTGATCACATACAGAACTTTACTACCTTGTGAATACAGATTATCTAGAACAGAATCGTTTCCATTAGTGTATAGGGGAGATGGGGGCACATGTGAACATTTCGCATAAACATAGCTTTTTCTCATAACTGGATTAATTTCTATAAACAAAAACTACTTAATATAGTAAACAGAACTTTCTTTTACACATGGTAATTTTTCAAAAATCACCTGTATAGCTTTTCTTACATTTTTTAATAGTTTTATAAATTCAGAAAATTGTTCACATGTGCCCCATCAGCGGGGTAGTTGTGAACACACGTGGGGCACATGTGAACACAAGGAAAAAATATCCTTTAACATGCTTTTTATTCTGTTATTCATTTGTCATCGTAATCATCAGTTATATTACCTTTTAAATTCACCATAAAGAAAAATATATATATATATTTCTCTAGTTTCTGGGTGATATGTTTAAGCAAAAGATTATAAAATGAAAATAAGTAGATTTGGAGGGGAGAAGCTTAGATGATTCATTAAATAAAAAATAAAGAAGCAATTTTAAAAAAGAAATTAAAACTTTTAAATTTTGCTTAAGGGTTTTTGCTTGGGGGAAATTTTAGGGAGGGGGCATTTACATACTATTTATCGGAAATCTGCCGAAATACGAAAGATTCTCACTCCTGTATTTGCCTTATTTACTTGTAAATTATAGATAAAGAAAGGTTTCTAATGATTTTAAAAAATCTCGACTATAACACCCCCCCCCCCCAACTTCTTTTGCTTTTGAAAGAGGGGGGGGTGTAGAATCGGGATTTTACGGTAGTTATCAGTTTAAAAATTTTACTTTCTTAACATATTACTGGTATTTATGGATATGGTATTTTGAATGGATAGCTCCATTCAAAGCATCATATACATAACTGTTTCAAAGATGGAAGTAAGCCATCATTGCAAGGTTAGAACAAATGTAACAGAAAAATTTGCAAAGTTGTTCAAGGTAATACTTTTGTATTAACAATGCATAAAAAATATTATTGTAAACCGTTTAGTAAAATAATATATAACACTTATTGCATTTTAGAAAACATTAAATTGATTTAAAGTACAATTGAACGTAAACGAGCTTGTTGCTCTTTATATATTTGCTGAAAGATGCGTTTGTGGAAGTTTCAATACAAAATGAACTTTGCGTGAGGAAAATATCTTCTATTTTAGGAAAATTGTAGATAATGGAACTTACATTATTTCTCATTAAGTTAACTGATAGAAACAGAATCACAGAATGATTATGGGGGCACTTATGAACTGTTCATATGTGCCCAACTAGTCTGTTCACAAGTGCCCCACATTTCTACTTTTGTTAAATTGATAAATCATTAACATTTCTCAATTTTAGAAGAAACAGAATTGTATCAAAAATGTTTATTAGTATCCATAGTATATGTTAAAACACTCAAATTCAAATAAATGAATAAATAAATAAAGTTATTCGCTTATCAACTTGGAACAAAGATTTTACTTTTGAGATCTAAAAACAGTGTTTTGGCTACAGAGGACAAACAAAATGTCATAGAGCTTCAAAAAAATTGTACCATATGTCTACAGGTACTATCATCTTTGGTAATTTTTTTCAAATAAAAAAAAAAACTTATAAAAACTATCGAAAAATTGCGATGTTCACATGTGCCCCTTGTTTACATGTGCCCCCATCACTCATACATTTAATTTTGATTCGCTATTTTATCAACCCTTTGATGGGCTTGGTATATTATTTATATCCCTTAATTTTAATCAAAATCAGTACCACAGTTTTTATTAAAGATTTGCTTTCATAGTGTTTGTGAAAATTGTAAAATTTAAAATATTTATTTTCAAGTGAAATTGTTAGAAAATGCTGGTGAATATCACCATTACAGAACAATTTGTCCCTGAAAAAGTTAATTTGGGAAGAGTAAGTTTCTTTGACTAATGAAATGTTTTTCGTATATAATGTCACGGTGATAGTTTTATTTTTTCGCTGTTTAACCAAAAAGCAAAATATACCAGCGCAAATTGTAAGTTTTGTACATTGCTTCAGTTATATGAGATTTCTATAACGAAAATTTTAGCGTTTTAATTTCATAAAATTTGACATCATTAATGCTGAATTTGAATTTAAAATAAATAGCTTCTAATGAGAAATTTATTCAAATTCCTTCATACGCGTGATACTTTAATAAATAGTATATTATTCTGAAAGTGATATTTCTCGTAAAAATTTCGGTCTTACAAACCTGTTAGAAAAGTCTTTGGCAGCTAATTGGTATGTTAGAACTACTGGAGAACTTTTATAAAGTTTCATAATAAGATATTTTTCAGATAACAACCTTTTGTCAACAACATGATGGAAAAGGTCTATTTATGTAAACTCAAATGCATATGGTAAATTTATGATGATTAAACTCAATAATCTCCTGTCTTCAAACCCCACCAAACGTATTTGATTTAAGCCGTTAAAAGGTTTTCACTATGCATCAAAATTTTACGGCTAATTTTAGAAAGTGGAGATTTTACTTATAAAGTATTGGTTGTAGTTAACTTCAAAAATTATTCGTAAATATATAGAATAGTTATATAGAATAGTTAATAGTTGTCACGACAGTCATTATTCATTAGCTACTCATAACTACAAGGCTGTCCCAAAAATATTGAAACGAGCTTTAGTTTTTTACCGGTAGTGTTACATATAAGTAGGCACTTTAACCCTTTCCGCCGAGGAGTAATTCTGTTTGTAAAGTGATGAAATGATGTACTGATACCAAACTTTACAAAGGAATTTGTTAGAAAATAAAAACTTGCTTAAGTTCCCGTACTTTACAAAAGGAAAATTTTAATTAAATATGATACTGGGTGCCAGTACTCTTAAAATTAGGTGTCCCTTTTTGTTGCCACAACACGCTAAAGGGTTAAATTACAATAGTGCTCAAAATAAGGTAGGTAGTAATTAAGATTATATTGATGAAATGGTTCTGCCATTAAATTAAAAAAAACTACATTTTTTTTTATTTTCATACTATCCCTAAGTCTTATAAGTTATATTTAGAAAATTTTTTCTCATGCTCTAACAAGTAAAACAGTAAAAATTCTATTCACCTACGAACAAAAATAACTGAGCTACGATGCTTTGAATTTTATGAAATTTTGCAGATAACTGGCACAAAAAAGTCGTTTGTCTGTTTTTAGTGCCGGAAAGCTTCGAAATTTCAAAAACTTTAGAATATCATTACTCGGTGTTTTTTCGGGTTGTAGAGGAATGGAATTTTCGCTGTTGAAATTTTATGACCCAGGGACCGTAAAAAATTTAAAAAGCATACCTCGGTGAAAAATAATAAAAAAACCGTTTCATTAATATAATCTTAATTCCTACCTTATTTTGAACACTTTTTCAATTTACATTACTTGTGTATCTTCAAGAGGTAAAAAATTAAAGAACTTTTCAGTTTTTTGGGGGACAAGCTGTATAATGTACTTATGAAATTCTTTTTTATTTTAAGACAGTAAGTCATATTTTGTGGATCATATCTAGATACATTCCTTCAATAAAGATTCTATATGAATTTGAAATTTATATTTTAATAATAGAGTAAGAAAAGTTACTTTCGAATCGCACTCTCAGAAACACTCAAATATCTCATATATTACAGGCGAAAATTTAAAGTTCAAAAACTAGTTTTTGGGAGGAATTTTCAATGTACTTATTAAATATAATTTTTCCTTGCAAGTCCATACCGGAATGGATGTCAAGCTATGCCACAGCTCGTAATAATATAGACAGAACCTAGCAAAAGAAAAATTTCACAAGACTTTAGAGAATGAAGCTGTGGAAGTTAAATGTTATTTCATGGCGTGCAAAATCTGGCGGAAAATAATCCTTACAAGTTAATTCAAGTTCATAAATTCATAACCAACTGTTAAAGATGCACATATAATCTGACATTTATTAGCAGGCGGCAAAGGGAAAAAAAGACTTGGCATTAGAAAATTTCACGAGGAGATTTAAATCTATTTCCACATGAGTTGCGCTCTCACCATCCAAAATTGTTGCATATTGAAATTGCCAATTAAGATATAACAATGATAATTTCTTTTCAATTTTGATTTTTTAACACTTATCAATCGTATCGCCTTTTTATTTTTAACCTCTTAACTGTTTTGCCAGAGTGCCGCTAGGGCAAAAAGAGTTTGCTATCTTCTATACGGAAAGCTTTTGGATACAACTTAATTTTAACTGTAATCTTTGGTTTTGTTAAATAGCATACATTTTTCTATTGTACAAGGCCAAATGTTTTAGTAAAAAAAAGTGGTGCCGGATCCTTATTTTTAATTTATTGTGTCAAAAAATGAAACAGTTAAGGGGTTAAGATTCATATTTCGATCTTCACAACTTGCTTTCAGTTTATAATTCTTACTATACATTTATATTAATCCGTCAACCTACAAAATTTCCAACTATTCCAAGAGTTAGATGGAGCGATATAGGGCTTTTAGTGTCGTTATTATTTTTTGCGACCTTGTATAATATATACAGAAATATCATTACAATGTTTTAAAATTGAAAATATGATAAAAATGCATAAAATTCCTCTGTTATTCGAAATTCTGTTGCGTCATAGATACCCTACTACATGGCAAAATCAGTTGTCTCATATCTTGAGAAATCATGTAGCTTTATTCCGTCATAAAATGAGTTTTAAGGCTTGGATACACTTCATAATACTTCTTTTGCTGATGATTTAAAATCAAAATAATAACAAAAAGTAAACATATTTGTACTGAATTCTAACTTTCGCCGAGAACAGTTGCAACTATGAAATGGATTCATGAATTGCAAAAGATTCAAAATTATATTTTCATATACAGTGTACAATATGTTATCTATCGCCGACCTTTAATTTCTCAACCGTTGGTCGTACCCATATATTTCCAATTACAAAATCCTTTAAAATGAGCTAAATATTCATGTTGTAGCATTATTTAAAGTCAAAAATCAATTTTATAAAAAAATACGAAAACTAACTTTTTATGCGGTCCCACAGTCCCTATAGTTATATTTAGTAAAAGTTTACTCATATCATAACAAATATAACACAAAAAGTTTGACATCTGTACTACAAAAATTGACCCAGTTATTAAATTTCAAAGTTTGAGACTTTTGCACATGATTTTGTCTTTCATTAAGGGATCAGTTAAAAGATGAATTAAAGTAATTCGAGATCAAAATCAGAGATCTATGTCCTTTTTACGGCGAATCCACCTTTAGCCGGTATCACCAAATCGGGGAATCACCAAATAGGGTTATTTCATCTAAAAATTTGAGCTAACTTTTATGGGTCGAACAATATTCAAAAGTACCGACGATACCCGCTAAAAGTGGCTTCACCGTAAAAAGGACATTGCACCCTGATTTTGATCTCGAATTACTTTAATTCATCTTTTAACTGATCCCTCAATGAAAGACAAAATCATGTGCAAAAATCTCAAACTTTGAAATTTAATAACTGTGTCAATTTTTGTAGTACAGATGTCAAACTTTTTGTGTTATATCTGTTATGATATGTGTAAACTTTTACTAAATATAACCATAGCGACTGGGGGACCGTATAAAAAGCTAGTTTTCGTAATTTTTATCAGATTTATTTTTGAATTTAAAAAATGCCACAGTATAAATATTTACCTCTTTTGAAACATTTTTGTAATTGGAACTATATGTCTAAGACAACGGTTGAGAAATTAAAGGTCGGCGATAGATAATATATTGCACCCTGTATATTTTGGATTTTTTTATTAAAGTAATTTGGTATATTTTGAAATTGCGCAGAAGGTGGATTTTATGTTTAATTTGCATATTTGAATAGAATTCCTTCTTTAAACTTTAACGAATAGTTCATGCATGAGAAAATACATTCGGAGTCAAGGAATTTCTGAACATTAGATCTGGACATATCATGATCAATTTTGTTAGCTACATTGACTAGTCAGACGGACAAATCAGTTTAAATTTAGAACAAATTTAAAGTGCGGCTATAAGAGAAATTGGTTTTGTAGTCAGTGCTGTGGTTAGCGTGAATAGCAGTATTACAAATACAAATATAATATGTTGGAAGCTTAAATAATCCTGCTTTTGGTGTAGAAATGTATTTAGGAATGTTAACAGGGCTCCCAAACGGTCCGCCAACTGAATACCAATATTATTTTAGAAAACTTTTCTTTTTAGATTTTTAGATTCTAGCGCAAACCTACCATAAAATTTTCTGTTAAAATTTATTGGTATTCAGTTGGCGGACCATTTGGGAGTCCTGTGTTAATGTTATGAAACAATTTCTCTGTTAATTTTAATTATATTATAAATGAAAGTATGAGTTATTCATAAAAGTTTCATCGAAAGTTTAGTCAAAATTTCTGTAATTTACACATTTGTCATAGTTATTTGAAATAAAAGTGCTTACGTCTCTGGGTTCTTTTAGCAGAGAAATTACTTTGAATGTTGGAAATCATGTGCGCTTTTTGAATGATAAGATTAAAAATATATTTCATTTTTTTGGCCTATTTGCATTCGACTATAACCTGTTATTAAATATTACAAATATAATCAAATGCTTTCATTAGTTTATAATCTGTGTCTTCTTCAATTTAAGGAAAAACATTCCTTGTCAAATTTAATTAAATTTACAAGTGTAACAACAACAAGTGTTTTATGTATAGAAAGGGGTATTACAATCGAAGTGACCATATTCACACGAATTCATTTGGTATTGGTTTACGTAATTCGTTGAAATGTGATACATAAGTTATATAGATCCGAGGGAAAAGACATATGCAAAAAATTTTTAATTTAGACCATTAGATGTAATTCACATCCATATACTTTAGAAAGTTTGTTATGCATTTTTTGAAATCATTAAAATTGCAGAATTCAATACCTGAACACCATTCCAACCAAATAGAGAAGAAAGGTAAAGGTTTTCTGGACAAGTGTCTTTTTATCAGACCAGCAGCAATAGTTTAGCAGTAATGTCATGATATCGAAATTTGAAGTGCTTATGAAAATGGTGTACATCGAAGAATGTTTTAAAAAGGAGGATTACAAAATTTAAAATGACAGGCGGGAGTTGGGAACGCTGCCAGGAAGAGAACAAAAACAGAGTTCAGAAGAAATTAGGGAATAAGTCGCTGTTTAAATGGTCGCAAGATCGTCCTGTTTCCATATTCTTCGATATAGCCATATTCTCTAGCAGTATCACGTAAATTGTCCAATAGGGTGGAGCGAAAAATATTATTTTTTGAAAATCAAAAACGGGTAGGTGCCAAAAGTTGCCTTTATACTAGTACATCATCTGCATGTAATATTACCGCTGAAAAGAAATGGCTTGAGTCTGCGTTTGGGTAAAATTTAACATTTTTTCAAAAATTTAAAAAAAATTCTATAGAGATGGTTATTATTTAAAAGTGTTATTTAAACCTTTATTATTAATGACTTAACATATTTAAACGATAAAACTATATCTTTGTTCTGTATAACTGGAATAAAACTGACAACTTTTAGTGAAAAAAAGGCGTTTCCACTCTGTTGTGTCATACAACTAATTGTTATTTAGAATACAGCCCTTACGTAGTTGCTTTGAAATCTACCAAGGGGATATCAAGTGGGAGTGGCTGCATTTCATGACACAACAGTGCATAGCTTGACCACCCTTCCATCTGAGCACAATGTTTTATTTATATATTGAATTGTGATTTTTTATCAAAGGCTGACATAAGATTCCTATGTATCAACCTAAACCATCTCTTCTTTGTACCCACAAACGTTGGGTACTGCTGTGACACTTCTTCACGTATATTTCTACTGGAATAAAACTGACAACTTTTAGTGAAAAAAAGGCGTTTCCACTCTGTTGTGTCATACAACTAATTGTTATTTAGAATACAGCCCTTACGTAGTTGCTTTGAAATCTACCAAGGGGATATCATGTGGGAGTGGCTGCATTTCATGACACAACAGTGCATAGCTTGACCACCCTTCCATCTGAGCACAATGTTTTATTTATATATTGAATTGTGATTTTTTATCAAAGACTGACATAAGATTCCTATGTATCAACCTAAACCATCTCTTCTTTGTACCCACAGACGTTGGGTGCTGCTGTGACACTTCTTCACGTATATTTCTACTGCTTGTGTATGATAAGGCAAGCAGAGTAATGCAGTGGAATTAATGGAATCTATTCAGCCCTCTAGTATCTTCACCAAAATTACATACAGTTACTGCATAGTGATTGGGAGTTCCGTTCCTACAACATTTTACAACATTTAGGTATTTCATCTTTGAGTATGCCATCATTTACTCTACCTCATGAATTTTTTATATGCTGATAAGCTTGTTGTTTAATGTGATGGCGATCGTCATCAAAATTGTAATAAGAATTTGCTCTCGATGTGAAAAGCTACCATTGTCCTAAATAAATTTTTTTAGTATTTGTTTTTTGCCGATTTCTGTGATGTTTTGTAGCCGAGTAATTTCCCATAAGTTTTTAGATCAATTTTTCAGATGTGAATTTTATTTGGTGTAAGCCATCATGTGGCATAAACATGGATTACATACTTTGTGAGTGAACCAGACTCTGATGGTCAATCAGTTCAGTGCTTATATAAAGGCGAATAATTTTATGAGCCGTTGTGGGCCATCTTGCGTAGGACAAGTTTCTTGGGTTCCTATTCGCTAGTTCTTCTGAGCAATATCTTGATGAAATAACTTTGCAGATATCTATCAGGTATTTCTGGTATGTGCTGAGTACCCTTTTCTTGATTTCAGGAAATAATGTTTAAAAATTACTCTCTATGGCTTCAAAAATTGAAATAAGAAGGGAATAAGCACGTGGACAAAGATTTTCCTATTGGTCCGGCGCATCCCTGTGGGTTAGAATCTAATTTTTGCCAACGATTTTATCTAATAAATGATGCAGAAGAAATTAACTGGACTGGGAGGAGACATATGATCAATTGTAATGGTTCATTCTAAATATGCCCCTCGCAGAATGGATGACAACGACTAACAGAATTATCCACCTTCAAATGAGCACTCACTGCCCATCAGAGTCTCTACGTTCACTCAAAAAGTACTATGTTATCCAAGTTTGGCTCCAGAATAGTTTACAATCAAATGTAATCCACAGCTAAAGAAGGGATCTAAAACCTCATGGGAAATTGGTTACACAAAAACAATTTGGATACTAAACAACACACAAAACGGAATAAAAAAAATACTGAAAAAAAGGTTATTTAGGACAATGGTTGCTTTGCATACACAGAGGAAATTCTTATTTCAATGCTATCTGACGATTGCCATCACATTAAACAGCTAGCTGCTCAGCACATAATAGTCGAAAGATGAGAGTAAATGATGGCATACGCAAATCGGAAATATCGACAATCAACGTTGAAGTGGATAATTATATAAATCTAACTCATTGGAAAAGTGTTGTGGTAACAGAACCTCTAATCAATATGCATTTATCGTGTGCAATCTTGTTGAAGATAATAGAAGGCTGAATAGATTACATTAATATCATCCGCACTGCATTACACTGCTTGTCTTCTCTTACACAAACAGTAGAAAAATACGTAAATGAGATCACACCAGCAGCATTCAAAGTCTGTCGATCCAAAGAAGAGATGTACCAGATTGATACATAGAAAACTTATGCCAGTCTTTGATAAAAAATCACAATTCAATGTATAAATAAAAAATTGAGTTCAGATGGTAGGGTGGTCGAGCTATGCACTGTTGTGACATGAAATGCAGCCACCTCCACGTGGTACCTCCTGGGTAGTTTTGAAAGCAGCTAGGTAAGAGCTGTATTCCAAACAACAATTAGTTGTATAACACAACAGAGTGGAAACGCGTTTTTTCACCAAAAGTTGTCAGTTTTGTTCCAGTTATACAGAACAAAGATATAGTTTTTTCGTTTAAATATGTTAAGTCATTAATAATAAAGGTTTAAATAACACTTTTAAATAATAACCATCTCTATAGAATTTTTTTTTAATTTTTGAAAAAATGTAAAATTTTACCCAAAATTTCGACTTTTGGACCAAAAGCGCAGACTCAAGCCATTTTTTTCAGCGGTAATATTGCACACAGATGATGTACTAGTATAAAGGCAACCTTTGGCACCTACCCGTTTTTGATTTTAAAAAATGAATTTTTTTCGCTCTACCCTATTGTCCAACCTTTGTTTATACGGTACGAAAAGTTCTGAGATCATTTTAAAATATTTATTTTTATAAAATGTAAAATCTCAATACAAGCAACAACGCATTAAGATTGCTTGCCGGTTTTGTCGGCTTACTGAAAATTACCTTAACAATGCATGCTATTGAAAATATTTTTGTGGTCGGATGAAGCACATTTTATCCTAGACAGACGGATCAGTAAATACTCAAAACCGTCATATATGCCGCATATTCAAATTGTCTCAGGTTTCCATGTTGTGCGTGGAAAGCCTTTGCATGCTGATTACTTGACCGTATGGTCAAAGGTGTGGATGTATTATTGATTTCATTCTTGTTGCCTTTTTCTTTGAGATCACCCCTGAGGGAAGTAAAAGGTTTTCCGCCAAGAGTGCCCTTTACTGCGAACTACTGCAGCAGAAAGTCGTTTTAACACAAGAAAAATGAGAATTTTTAAAGACTACTATCTTCATACACGATATTGCAAGACCCCCGATATCGGACATGGGAAGAAAATGCTTCGGGATAACTTTGGATGCAATCGGGTAATTTTGAGAATTTTCCGTATGACTAGCCTCCTCGTTTTTGAGACTTGAATCTCTCAGCCTTCTGTTTGTGGGAATTTTCGGAAGATCGTGTCCATCCAGGAAACATACGTGTTACCATTTCTCAGAAACCCTTTTTCACTATCGCTAAAGTTTCTACAATGCGCTTTGAATATGTCACTAATATAAACGGAATACGCATCAAATTGTTTCTTATTTTTTCCGCGTTTCCCACTTGTGGTCTAAATTTGAACTAAGCTTTATTCCAAATTTCACCTCTAAATGGTATAATTACTGTATACACCAGCGAAATATGTCAGCAGATCAGGATCTACATTGGTCTGAGTAGGCATATTTTAATTATAACAAAAAGCTATTATTATTATTATTATTCATAACATAATTCTAAGAATGGGGTGAGAATGGAAAAGCCACTACGAGGCTATAAGACTGTTCTCGAGTTCTCAGCTCAACAACGCGAAATTTTCTGACACAATTTTTGACTTATTTTTAAGCAAAAAGACATAAAATTGGCAGGCCTAACTATTGAAGAGATTTGGGATCGAAATAAGTTTTCCATTTTTTGATAAATAAATTACTTAATTTTGATAAATAACGAATTATTAGGGATTTTCAGAATCCTACACCTTTCGCACATCCAAACAACAGAACAGCATTTTCCATCCATAAACATTCAACGAAGTGTCCATGGTTGGCAGTTACATCCAAAAGAAGAGACATCATATTTCCCAGTAAACACAGATCATAACTCATATGCAACAGCTAACGCGCCAACAATTTTCACTGATGGACCTCGCACAGCAACCGGCGTGGTATCAGCTTACTGTGTCACAAAAGGTACCTCGGTCATCCACCAATGGGCCTGCAGACTGGACGAAAAGAATACGGTTTACGAATCCGAGCTATATGCTTTCCTCCAAGCACTTATATGGACCCAAACACAAACAAACCCTGCGCTACATATTATGCATAGCGACAGTCTGTCTAGTCTGCAGGCATTAAAATCCCACAGAACCAAACACCCACTAAGTCGATTAACTCTTGAAAATAGTTATGCCTTGGACTCTACTCCCAGTACTAACACCCTCATACTTTTATTGAGGTCCTAGGGCAATTTTTAAAGCATCTACACAATTTTTTGCGTATTTCTTTAAAATATTATCCTAAAGAATTATTCATATCCCCTTAGTCCCCTTTGGGCACCATATTATAGATCCCTTAAAAATGGTCCGATTCACTAGGTATTTTTCTTCTAATAACTTCTTT
This sequence comes from Maratus speciosus, assembly GCA_963932465.1. NCBI lineage: Eukaryota > Metazoa > Arthropoda > Arachnida > Araneae > Salticidae > Maratus > Maratus speciosus. The sequence goes on from OZ010787.1 coordinate 3,728,230, forward strand.
AGTCCTCCAGCTACTATATGAAGGACAAAAATATTCTCAGACTTCAGCTACCACTAATTTTGAATATTCATCACCTTCTTTAGGCCCTTGGTGCAGTTTCTTTAAAAATGTTCTGAATTGCTTCCAATTTTATTTAACATAGTTCTAGCGTACTCCGACTATTTTAAAAACTATTAAAAAGTGCTTTTATACACAACTAAATTCCAGTTAAGACCCAAGACCATTGAGGCCTGGTACAGGGCCCCCTGAAGTTTTAGTGCCCTAAATTGTTAAAAATTGCTTCATTTTAATCCGATCTTCATTTTTGGGATCTTTTTCAATTTAGTCATTCTCCAGTTTCTGCATTTCATATAAGACCCTGAACTCCAAAGGGCTCCGTATGGCCCGGTTCGGGGCTCATTAAACTTTTTGTACACCATGCATTTTTTACCCCCTAATTTTGCCGCCTTCTCACTGCATAATTTTAAAGTTGAGTCTTGGACTCTTCTCCCTGGAAGAACACCCTCATATTTTTACTCGCGTCCTAGGGCCCTTTTTAGATCACAGACTATCAAAGCTTGAGAGCTAATGTGCCCGACGGTTCTGAATGTATGTATGTATGTATGTATGTACGCATGTACGTAACGCGATAACTCTTGATAAAAATATCCTATTTGCTTCAAAAAAATTTTCAAGCTCATTCTGATAAGGCGCTTCCCTGATTTGTTTTGGGGGTTCATTGATTAAGCATAAAGGGGGGAACGGGGGTTAACCCCCCTTAACTTAGATAATTGGGTTTTCATGCATAATTATTCGATTTGCTCCAAATTTGGTATACCGGTTTATTATGTTAAGGATTGTCCCTGATTCGATTTAGACGTTCATTAGTTAAGTTTAAAAGGGGAAAAGGATGGACAACCCCGATTAATTTAGATAAATGGGTTTTTCATGCAGATTTATTCGATTTGCTCCAAATTTTGGATACCGTTCTATTATGTTAAGGAGCTGCCATGATTATATTTGGAGATTAATTAGATAAGTATAAAGGGGGAAAGAAGGGCTAGATCCCCCTTAATTTAGATAAATGGGTTTTTCATGGAGAGGTAATCGATTTGCTCCAAATTTGGGATATCGGTTTATTATGTTAAGGAGGTGCCTCGATTAGATTTGGAGGATTATTGTTTAAGTATAAAGGGAGGAATGGGGGCTAGTCCCCCCTTAATTTAGATAAATGAGTCTTTCATGCAGAATTATTCGATTTGCTCGAAATTGGGTATACCTATTTATTAAATAAGGAGCTGCCTTGATTAGATTTGCAGGTTTATTGAGCAAGCATAAAGGGGGTGGGGGATGGGGGGCTAGTCCTCTCCTTAATTTAGATAAATGGGTTTTTCATGCAGAATTATTCGATTTGCTTCTAATTTCATATACTTGTTTATTCCGATATTGCGCTTATTTCATTAGATTTGGAGGTTCATTGGTTAAGTATAAAAGGGGGAAAGTGGGCAAGTCCTCTCCCATTAATTTAGATAAATGAGTTTTCATGCAGAATTTTCCAATTTATATTAATTTTTTTTTCTAGGTTCATTCTGATAAGGAGCTTTCCTGATTAGATTTGAAGGTTCGTTGGTTAAGAATAAAAGGGGAAATGGGAGAGCTAATAACATGCCACTTAATTTAGCGATTTTTTTTCGTGCAGAATTATCTGATTTGCTTCAAATTTGGTATACCGGTTTATTATGTTTAGGAGCTTCCCTGATTAGATTTGGAGGTTCATTGGTTAAGTATAAAAGGGGGAAACGGGGGCTAATCCCCCTTCATTTACTATTGTGGGACATTGTTCCTTGAAATAAGAGTATAATATACAATTAGTGTGAATAGCCTGTGAGCTCAATGCCATTAGTTTAGCTGGGCACTTTTCTTTTTATTTAAACATTTACCCAATTCTTTGCGCATTTCTTTAAAATAATAATCTAATGATTAATTCATACCCCATGCTTAATTTTGACTAATTGAAGATCTAAAATGCTATGTACTAAGACATTTTAACATGTTTTGATGTTTGGGTACTGTTCTCAACTATCTGTTGGCACCTTTTCTGTCCCCTATTATAACTCCCTTACAAATGGTCCGATCCACTAGTTTTTAGCTCACAGGCTATCAAAGTCTGAGAGCTAATGTGCCCACCGGTTCTGTATGTATGTATATGTACGTACGTACGTATGTATGTATGTACGTACGTACGTATGTATGTATGTACGTAAAGCGATAACTTTTGATAGAAACATGATTTGCTTCATTTTTTTTTATAGGTTCATTCTGATAAGGTGCTTCCCTGATTAGTTTTTGGAGTTCAAAGGTTACGTATAAAGGGAGGAAGGGGGCTAGTCCCCCTCTTAAATTAGATAAAAGGGTTTTTCATGCAGAATTATTCGATTTGTTCCAAATGTGGTATACCGGTTTGTTATATTTAGGAGCTTCCCTGATTAGATTTGGAGGTTCATTTGTTAAGTAAAAAGGGGGGGAAAGGGGGGGGCAGACCCCCCCTTTAATTTAGATAAATGGGTTTTTCATTCAGAGTTATTCGATTTGCTCCAAATTTGGTTTACCGGTTTATAATATTAAGGAGCTGCCTTGATTAAATTTGGAAGTTTATTGGTTAAGTATAAAGGGGGGCGGGGCTAGTCCACCCTTAATTTAGATAAATGGGTTTATCATGCAGAATTATTCGACTTGCTTCAAATTTGATATACCGGTTTATTCCGATATGGCACTTCGTTCATTAGATTTGGAGGTTCATTGGTTAAGTATGAAAGGGGGAAGTCCTCATCCCCTTAATTTAGATAAATGGATTTTCATGCAGAATTATCCAATTTGTTTTAATTTTTTTTTCTATGTTCATTCTGATAAGGAGCTTTCCTGATTAGATTTGGAGGTTCATTAGTTAAGTATAATGAGGGGAAAGGGGGTTAGATCCCCCACACTTAATTTAGCGAAATGGTTTTTCAAGCAGAATTATCTGATTTGCTTCAAATTTGGTATACCGGTTTATTATGTTAAGAAGCTTCCCTGATTAGATTAGAAGGTTCATTGGTTAAGTATAAAGGGAGTAAACAGGGGCTAATCCATCTTCATTTATTTTTTGAGGGGCATTATTCTTTAAAATAACAGTATAATATACAATTATTGTGAACAGCCTGTGAGCTCAATGTCATCAGTTTAACTGGGCACTTTTCTTTTTATTTAAGCTTTTTCCCAATTCTATGCGCATTTCTTTAAAATAGTATTCTAATGATTAATTCATAACCTATGCTTAATTTTGACTAATTGAAGATCTAAAACGCTATGTACTAAGATATTTAACATGTTTTCATGTTTGGGTACTGCTCTCAACTATCAGTTGGTACCTTTTAGGTCCCCTGTTATAACCCTCTTACAAATGGTCCGATTTACTAGTTTTTAGCTCACAGGCTATCAAAGCCTGAGAGCTAATGAGCCCACCGGTTCTGTATGTATGTATGTATATGTAAGTATGTATGTGCATAAAGCGATAACTCTTGATAGAAACATCCGATTTGCTTCAATTTTTTTCTGGGTTCATTCTGATAAGGTGCTTCCCTGATTAATTTTGGGGGTTCAAAGGTTAAGTATAAAGGGGGGAAGGGGCTAGTCCTCCCCTCTTAATTTAGATTAAGGGGTTTTTCATGCAGAATTATTCGATTTGTCCCAAATGTGGTATACCGCTTTATTATATTAAGGAACTTCCCTGATTAGATTTCGAGGTTCATTATTTAAGTATAAAGGGGGGAAAGTGGGGCTAACCCCCCCCCCCCCTTAATTTAGATAAATGGGTTTTCCTGAAGAATTATTCGATTTGCTCCAAATTTGGTATACCGGTTTATTTTATTAAGAAGCTGCCTTGATTTAGATAGGATGTTCATTATTTAAATATAAAGGGGGGGAAGAGGGCTAGATCCCCTTAATTTAGATAAATGGGTTTTTCATGCAGAATTATTCGATTAGCTTCAAATTTGGTATGCCGATTTATTCTTATATGGCGTTTCCTTCATTAGATTTGGAGGTTCATTGGTTAAGTATGAAAGATGGAAAGTCCCGATCCCCTTAATTTAGATAAATGGATTTTCTTGCAGAATTATCCAATTTGCTTTAAATTTTTTCTATGTTCATTCTGATAAGGAGCTTTCCTGATTAGATTTGGAGGTTCATTAGTTGAGTATAATGGGGGGAAAGGAGGGTTTGAACTCCCCCCTCCCTTTAATTTAGCGAAATGGATTTTCATGCAGAATTATCTGATTTGCTTCAAATTTGGTATACCGGTTTATTATGCTAAGAAGCTTCCCTGATTAGATTTGGAGGTTCATTAGTTAAGTATAAAGGTGGTAAATGGGGGCTAATCCACCTTCATTTATTTTTTGAAAAAAGGTTTCATTTTTCTTTGAAATAAGGGTATAATATACATTTAGTGTGAATAGCCTCTATGCCATCAGTATAACTGGGCACTTTTCTTCTTTTTCTTTCTAACAACATCTTAGATCCACCAGGTACTACATTAAGAACAAAAAAATCTCTCAGACCTCATCTACCACTAATTATGAATATTAATTTCCTTCTTGGGGTCATTGGTGCAGCTTCTTTACAAATAATCCGAATCGCTTGCAATTTTATTTAATTTAGTTTAATGTCCTCCGATTATTTAAAAAACCATTAAAAAATATCTTTATGCCACTTGCATTCCAGTTAGTGCGCTGACCCCTTGGAGCCTAATACAGGGCCCCTTGAAGTTTATGCTCCACAAATTGTTAATAAATTGCCCCCTCTTAATCCGATCTTAATTTTTGGAACACTTTTTCCATTTAGTTATTCTCCCTTTTCTACATTTCAGTTAAAATCCTGGGGCACCCTGGAGTCCGGTCCGGGGCCTTTTTAACATTTTCTGCGCAATGCATTTTTCATCCCCTAATTTTCTCGCCTTCTCAATGCATAATGTTAAAGTTGAGTCTTGCGCTCTTCTCCCCGGACCAACACCCTCATATTTGTACTTGGACAGTAGTGCCCGTTTTTAAGCATCAGCCCACCCATTTTTGCGCATTTCTATAAAATTTTATTCTAATGATTAATTCATGCCTATGCTTAATTTTGACTAATTGAAGATCTAAAGTTCTATGAACTAAGAACTTTTAACACGGTTTCATATTAGGGACCTGCTCTTAACTATCGGTTGGGGCCACTTTTGGGCCCTTTATTATAGCTCCCTTAAAAAGAGTCCAATTCACTATTTTTTTTATTTCTAATAAGTCCTCCTGCTACTACATGAACGTGAAAAAAATGTCTCAGACGTTAGTTATTACGAATTTTGAATATTAATCTCTTTCTTGGGGCCTTTGTTGCAGTTTCTTTAAAAATGATCCAACAGTATTACAATTTACTTTAACATAGTTCATAGTTCTAACGTTCTCCAGCTACATTAAAACTACTATTTTTTTTATATCCAACTACTTTCCAGTTAAGACCCTGGCCCCTGAGTCCGGTCCTTCTTTATACCTCAGCTACCACCTTTTTCGAATATTAATTTCCTTCTTCGGCAGCAAATTATGTTTACTCACGACAGCCATTAATTAAAAATCGCGTTACTTTAAATGTAACTTTGGATAAGGGATTGCATCCGTTTATTAAATATCATGTTAATGTTAAAAGTATTGCGTGAAATTCACAGAGGGGAAGGCACTGTCCACCACTTGGGGGCGCATTCTTTCCTCGGGTTCTAATGACCCAACTTCAACGGGATTTAGTTAATTCAACTTAGATTACAATTCAGCTGTTTTCTGTATAATGAAAGTTTATCTTAGACTTCAGTTACTAACATTTTCGAACATTGACGGTGCATTCGTTTTTCGGATTCTATGGGCTTGCTTTCTACGAGGTTTGGCTCACTCAGTTTATGTCCATGGCAAGTGCGGAGCTCTTCCGGTACATGCTGCTTTAGGTAGCAGGGACCCAGTCGACAAGTTTGTTCAGAAAGAGGTTCGTACACGTTGCGGAAGGCAATGGGGTCCCCGAAACTAGGTTTTTTTAAAAAAGATTTCAAAAGATATAAAATCACACAAATTTCAGTTTTATTTAATGTTATTATACCCGGCTCGGGTCAAAGCCGTTCAGGTCAGCTAGTGTAGAATAAAATGCAACTCTGATTCCGGTCTTGTGCGAGTCTGCTGAAAAGCTAAAATCCGGGATCAGACACGCTATAACTGTCCGATACCGATCAAACCCACAAGTTTGTTCAGAAAGAGGTATGTAGCGAATACTGTTATTTGTTTTACACAATTGTTACACAATTGTATATTTGTGTGATTTTATATCTTTGGAAATCTTTTTTTTTTAAACCTAGTTTCGGGGACCCCATTGCCTTCCGCAACGTGTAGTGTATTCGCTACATACCTCTTTCTGAACAAACTTGTGGGTTTTATCGGTATCGGACAGTTATAGCGTGTCTGATCCCGGATTTAAGCTTTTCAGCAGACTCGCACAAGACTACTACTGTGCTGTACATGTTATATTCCTGTATTCATGTTGTCAAGCTAGAATTAGCTCGTGCAGCATATTTATATTTATTTTCTCCCCACTCATGGTCAGTGAATTTTTTTTATATTTTATAGAGTTAATTTGATCATTTTAAATTTGTTATATCGAGCAAGGCGGACCGTTTATTTTTTTTTAGAGCCTGGCTGGCCATTTGATTTTTTTATCGGCCCGGTCTGCTTATTTTATTTGCGTACGGGCCTGCAGCCAAGCCCGGGCCTGTGTAGACCTCTAATTTACAGTCCAATAAACTCCGATTATGAAGCACTATTTTAACTTTTTTACACTAGATAGCACTAATTTAGAATTTAAAAAAGTTTTCTTATTTAATGACAGAAACTTTGCTAATAAATTTAAACAAGACTACATTCCGTAATTTGGGATGGAAAAAGACTTTCATTAAAAAATTTAAAGATCCATACTTCATAGTTTTCATGGGTAACTGATAAATATTATATCACAGTTTGTATAAATGTGCTGTAGTAATCGAAATTATAATGCGTGTATTATTTTTTTAATTCCATCTTAAATTATTAAAATATTAACTATTACTCGTGTCGTTGTTCAGGTAACATTAAAAGAAAAATAAATTCATTAATTAAAACATTCCACTCCCTATAATTAAAAACATATATAATTAACCAACTTTTATCATATATTATAGATGTCTATACAATATTTCTTTGTTACAATGACTTTGACATAGCTCAATCTTAAAATGTGAAAATTTCTGCCACATAATATAAACAATCCAATAATGAAATTGAAACCAACGAAAAAAGGAGCGCCAAGTAAAACTGCGGAAACGATAGGTCGCTTTTCGTAAAATGAAACAAACAACGCTCGGAGAAGTCTACAACACAGTCCATTTTAAGTTGTATAGCTTTTTTCTACCTATAGGGGAGATGGGGGCACACGTGAACACGGGGCACATGTGAACATCGCAATTTTTCAATAGTTATTATAAGTTTTTTTATTTGCAAAAATTACTAAAGATGATATAGTACCTGTAGACATATGGTAAAAATTTTTTGAAGCTCTATGGCATTTTGTTTGTCCTCTGTAACCAAAACACTTTTTTTAGATCTCAAAAGTAAAATCTTTGTTCCAAGTTGATAAGCGAATAACTTTATTTATTTATTCATTTATTTGAATTTGAGTGTTTTAATAACATTTACATAAACATTTTTGATACAGAACTTTTCTTCTAAAATTGAGAAATGTTAATGATTTATCAATTTAACAAAAGGAGCAATGTGGGGCACTTGTGAACAGACTAGTTGGGGCAGATGTTAACAGTTCACAAGTGCCCCAATACTCATTCTGTGATTCTGTTTCTTTCAATTAACTTAATGAGAAATGATGTAAGTTCCATTATCTAAAATTTTCCTGAAATAGAAGATATTTTCCTCACACAAAGTTTATTTTGTATTTAAACTTATACAAACATATCTTTCACCAAATACATAAAGAGAAACAAGCTCGTTTACGTTAAATTGTACTTTAAATAAATTTAATGTTTTCTAAAATGCAATAACTGTTATATATTATTTTACTAAACGGTTTTCAACAATATTTTATATGCATTGTTAATACAAAAGTATTACCTTGAACAACTTTGCAAATTTTTCTGTTACATTTGTTCTAACCCTGCAATGATGGCTTACTTCCATCTCTAAAACAGTTTTGTATATGATGCTTTGAATGAAGCTATCCATTAAAAATACCATATCCATAAATAACAGTAATATTTTAAGAAAGTAAAATTTTTAAACTGATAACTACCGTTAAATCTCGATTGTAACCCCCCCCCTCTTTCAAAAGCAAAAGAAGCTGGGGGGGGGGGGGTTTATAATTGACATTTTTTTAATCATTAAAAAACCCTTCTTTATCTATAATTTACAAGTAAATAAGGCAAATACAGGAGTGAGAATCTTTCGTATTTCGGCAGATTTCTGATAAATAGTATGTAAAGGCCCCCTCCCTAAAATTTCTCCCAAACAATAACCCCTAAGCAAAATTTAAAAGATTTAATTTCTTTTTTAAAATTGCTTCTTTTTTTTATTGCAACAATATTTAATGAATCATCTAAGCCTATCCCCTCCAAATCTACTTATTTTCATTTTATAATATTTTGTTTAAATATATCACCCTGAAACCTAGAGAAATATATATATATATATTTTTCTTTATTGTGTATTTAGAAGGTAATATAACTAATGATTACGATGACAAATAAATAATTTTTTCCTTGTGTTCACATGTGCCCCACGTGTGTTCACAACTACCCCGCTGATGGGGCACATGTGAACAATTTTTTGAATTTATAAAACTAGTAAAAAATGTATGAAAAACTATACAGGTGATTTTTAAAAAATTACCATGTGTAAAAGAAAGTTCTGTTTACTATATTAAGTAGTTTTTGTTTATACATATTAGTCCAGTTATGAGAAAAATCCCCATCTCCCCTATTACATACATTTAAAATACACTCATTTCATGTGAAATACAAAAAAGATAAAAGAAACAAAATAAAAACAAAGAAAGAAAATGATAAAAAATGATGCCATAACCCAAGACCATTTTATTTCAACATCAAAGGATATCCGTTTCATTTTCCATGTATGACGTGTTATTCGCCTGCTTTCGCTTACTCATATTCATGCACTTTGTATTATAAAGAAATACTTGAAAATTTTTGGTTTATTTCCAATATGATATCAAGCTAATATATATATATATATTATTTTTTATTTTTAGGGTTCGTCCTTAAAAAGTAAAAATGTGAACATTATAAGATCACTCCTGTGTCTGTCTGTCCGCCTGTCACAGACACTTTACTCGTAAACTATGGAACGTGCAAAGTTCAAATTGGGGCAAATAATAAAGACTATTGACCCACACATTTACAGGTTATTAAACATTCACAAATTTATTTAGGGAAAATGTAGAGTGGCTAATTAAGTTACTTGATTAAAAAAATCATTTCTTTGTAAATCATGTGAAACATTTCGTAACGCTGAACTCAAAAATAAATTTCTTTTAATTTTAGGTATTATATTTTCAAAGATATCGTCGAAAATGTAGCGCAAAAATATGTTCCCTCCCATCTAATTTCGAATCTACTGAAACTAAATTTATGAAAAAATTAGAGGTAGTAGATGTTAATTTAAACTTTGAAGGGAAATTATAGCGATTACCCTGTGTCACATAGTTTTTGAGAAAAGCGCATTTTCCCCTTACACACAAATTTCGATTTGCGGGCATTGAGCAAAGATGTTGAGGAGCACTGGAGGTACCTATTGTAGCATAAGTATAAAAGCATTGTTGATAATGATTTTCGAGAAAAAATAGTCGGTAATTAGCCGAGATATTAACCTTTAAAGACACGGACGTTTTGGACATACATAATGCCTGGGGCGGTGTACTCTATGTACATTCGGATTTTAAAGCCCAGATAACAACTTTTAATGATATATTTGTATAATGCAATGCCCAGTAGCAGTATAAAAGCAATAAACATCAAATTGTTAAAAACAGACTAATTTAATTAGAATGAATTGCATAAATACTATGGGATTCGCGACAAGTTTGCATTAAGTGGATCTCTCAATACGAATCCCTTGTCTTTAAAAGGTAATTAAAAACCTATCTGGAAAAACTTCGCACGGACCAAGGCGGCGTTGCAACTTTGCGACTTCCTTTTGAAGCGCGCTTAGCACAATGCCAAGTTTAAACTTTGAACAAGTGTTTTGTTTTAGCTACACTGTAAAAAGAAAAGATTATTACTACGCTGAATTTAGTTTAGTGAAATTCCAAATAAAGTTTAGATATGCACTACACTGTAAAAAAAAAAAAAAAAAAAAAAAAAAAAAAAAAAAAAAAAAAAAAAAAAAAAAAAAATCCGTTACATTTTCGGCAAAAACTGCTGGCAGCAATGTTGCCAGCACTTTTTGCTGTAAAAATCGTAGTAAAATTCGATGCAAATTTTAATGATTATAATTGTAGTAAATTTCGCAGCCATTTTTCCGTACAAGTTACCACAATAAATGCTGTAATTTTAACAACCATATTTCTGTACAAATTACCACAATAAATGCTGTAATTTTAACAGCAAATTCTCCGTAAAAGAACCGAAAGACTTATGTGAATATAGAGTCAAATTCTCTGTAAAAATACTGAAGGATTTGAGATTTTACCTGCAGAATTTCCGTAAAAATACTGAACTTACTGCAGTAACTTTTGCGACACATTCTATGTTAAATTTACAATGCGCAGGCAAATGCCTGAAAATCTGGAGTAGTATTTAGATCAGATTTTATTTTTATTCTTATACAGAGTTGCCAATTGCTCCGTATACTGGTCACCATTATTTTTCAATAGAAATTGTTTCTTTGTTTAATGAGTGCCTTTTAGGAATTAAAGATATAAAAAAAATATTTTTTAGAAATACTGGTGACCAGAATCCAGAGCAGTTTGCAACTCTGCTTATATTATCCAATCATCCACTTTAATAAAAGGCTACGCGTTGTTAACGACTGGCTTTTTCGCTAATCATTGCCACAGATTAATGTCGGAAAATGAAACATTTGAAGTTACTGAAAAAATTAATAGATCGAAAAGTATTTGTCAGAAAATTGTTAGACAATTATTCCTTTTTTGATGAAATGAATAAGGAAGTTGCTTTTACGTCACAATAAATCCAGTAAATCGCTTCCGCTTTTCAGACAACATTGTTGTACAAATAAAATTATATGTTACACAGAAAATGCTGAGAGTAAAAATGCCAAAATGTTTTGAGCTGTTTGAGTATGAATAGTTCGTTATTGGGAAAGAAAAAAGAAGAGGAAGCGAGCACACTCTCAGAAAAAACTGTAAATTTATGAGCTTTTGCTCTTTAATTTTCACGGGCTCCATTCTTATTTGATGAAAAACGGTCTGATCAACAACAAAAAAAAAAAAATACGGTACGACCTCATACATTTTCCTCCGCTAGGGTGTAACCCTTCATTTTATTCGTTTTTCGAAAAATAATGTCACTTAACCGCAACCGTAACATATTTTTTAACCCGCCAAAAAAGCGATTCTGTGATGATTATCTAACGTGCTACAGAACAGTAAGTAAAATGTTATTGTGTATTAACCGAAGGCAGGGTTGCTATTACTTTTGTTTAATTGTACATAAAAATATCTTTTAAATGGTTATAAAACAAAAATAGAGGAAATATGAGCAATTTAAACTAATTTTGATAAAATGAAATTTTTAATCATAAATATGGAAGCATTTCATGCTAACATATACTATAATGATTACGATATAATGTAGTACTCCCCCTCCTTAAATGTACTATATACAATAATAAAAGGACAAATATTATTTGCAGCAATAAAAATTAAATTAAATAATATTCAAAAGACTTACTCTTTGTTATAGTAAAAATAATAAATGTATGAAAATTCTCTATCAAAGCATGTCAAATTAAATTGTTTATGGAGAAAGTATTTTCTTTCATTTAAACTAACACATTCTTTCTTTCTTTTGTAGTTGTAGGAATTAAATTGAAGAAATCACTTGAGATATATGTCATGCATCTTCTTTCTTTTCTGTGGATCAGTAAATTTTTCTAGCAGGATCTTATGGATGCACAAATTTTACTTATTGTTACTCTTCTTCATCTTTTGAAAATTCCATCCCCTCAATGAAGCGAGGGTCATACGAACATGTGACACAGCAATTAGCTTCACTTTCATAAGTACCAGTAAAATACGAATTTTAACCCTTAAGGGTGTTCTCAAATCCAAAAGGGAAACTTTCTGACATAAGTTTTAATTTATTTTTGTTCGAAAATGCATGAAACTAGCTGGTGTTTTGTCCAGAAACTATGTAATTGAGCTGTTTTTTTTTTTCATTTTTTTTTTTTCAAACGCAATAGATCTTTTAGAAAATAGAGTTAAAGTGAGCGTTTTGAACTTAATTTTCGCGCGAAGGAAGAAAGAGTACTCAAGAACGGGCGAAAAACGTGTTTGTCACGTAATCAAAATCGCTTACAACTCAATAGGTAATTGATTGATCAAAAAATGGAAAAAACAGTTCAATTCCAAATTGCTTCCATGGCTTTTATACCTTTCCGTTAAAAAATGAATTTGTAAATGTGTCAAAACTTTTTGCGCTTATTGAGCAGAGCAGTTAAGAACAGCCTTAAAATTTAAAAACACCACACCTTAGAGACAAATTCTGTTTTTCAATAATTGCAATGGATTCTGTTGTACTTATTTTCACCTCTCGTGTACAGCTACTTTTATGACACATAGTCATAACACACGTAGTCACTTTACCAATACTAGACTTCTCAACCGCTTACTTAAAATCAACAGCCCACTCATATTGCAAAATAGTTTCAGTTGTTCAAATAATAAATAAACTTCAATTAAAACTCTTAATACCAACTTATTATCTTAAGACGATAATAATAACTAAACAACATAACGAATTTATAAATCAGATTTTAACTAAAAATATTGAGATGGTCGCTTTAACCCTCTCACTGCGTAATTGTTTTATTAAAATAGCTTCAAAATAATTAAAATATCTTCTTTTGCCACCGGTTTTTCAAAACAAAAATTTTTGTCTAATTTAATCGGGAAAATGCTCCGATTAAATAAGGTAAAATATACAAAAAAAAAAAAAATAATAACTGGTGGGAATAATCTAAGAGGATTAATTAGACGGAAAAATGCATGCCCGAGAAAATCTCGGGTTGCGCGGCAAGAAGGTTATATGTAGCTGTTTATCGAGTCAATCAAAACAAATAAAAAAAAAAATTAGTGAACCTAGTATGCTGACTGCAATGACACTTCTAAGAAAACTAATTAATTCATGACCAATCTGCCACCAAACCCGAAAGATCAAAAAGCAAAAATCAGCTGTACTGTTAATGTAACATACTATGATGTTGTTGAGATAGGAATGTCTTTGTGAAATTTTCACCCGTATTTCAATAAAATATTAACGTGTACGTTTTTTATTATTCATTCAAAATTAAGTAAAACTATTATATAATTTTGTTGTCATTACAGCAAATGTTAAATTTTCCCTACATATTGTTAGATAAGTTCGTAACTTTTAGATCTCATTGACATAACATCATAAAGTTTATCATATGTATTCTCTATAAGTGTATAAACAATATATATGCTTTATTAAATACAAATTAATAATTTTTAAATAATTTGTTTGCGAACAGGTCTATATATACATACATACATACATACATATATACATACATATATATATCTCATTTAGTTTAAAAATAGTTTTTTAGATATAGTTTTTTGAAGGGTATAAATATAATGGATTATGCAATTTTTTCATATTTTTAAAGCTCAATATCTCAAAACTTTGTTCAAAAGAGTGAAATTTGCTATTTTTTTAATAGCAGTAACTCAAAGTAATCTAAATATGAGTTTAAAGATTAAGAGTGTCATTTTGAAAATTCTATTGGGCGGTGAGGAGCAAGTGATTTTTCTCTTTTTTGGAAAGGGATAATTGATCTTCGCTCAGGAAAACACCCATGGTTTTACTGAAAAAACAATATTGTTTTTTCTTTCATAAAAATGAACATAAAAGGTAATTTGAAAAATAAAATAAATGTATAAATAAAAAATATTTCCAGAGATGATACTTTGAATAAGTTTTACTTCTGAAAATATTGATATTTTAAATATGATTTAAATACTACTAAAACCAACCAAAATCCCACTATTTATTATTTCAGATCCAGTTATAATGTAGAATAGAGTTTAAAATTTAAAAAATAGTCATAGAAACTCCGCCTTTGATTGATAAAGATTTGTTAATAATTTCATTATTTTCTGTAAAATATTTTTCATTTCAAAGATTATACAATTTTTTAGACACATTTAAAAATATTTTAACATTACAGCAATATTTTTTCCATAATCTACATACTTTATTTACCTTGTCTAAATTATTTGATGAAGATTTCTTTATTAGATATTGAAACATGATTTTATAAATAAAATGATGCCTTTGAAAATTGAACAATCGATAATGCCAACTCATGGCAATTTTCCTTGATAATTTTTTTCTCGAAAACTATTTCACCAAGGGGCAAAAAAAAAAAAAAAAAAAAAAAATACTGGTGATCATGTCTTAATAGTAAGAACAAACGCACGCAGTTTCATTAAAATCTGTGATGGTGGGTTACATATTGATATTTTTCTGCCTGTTTTGATGTGGAATGCCCCTAAAATGTTCTTAAATTTCCTAAAACAAACATGTTAAAATCAAGGAAAAATTGTGAAAAAATTGGAAGAAAAGCTTTACAGGGTCATATACTATTCAATTGTCATGAAGAGACAAAGGGAAAAATAAATAATACACTCTATTCGAATTTCAAATTGTGGCAACTAAGCAAGAATAACATTTCTACTCGCTTTGATTTAGCAAGGAAGTTTATAAATGCATCCTAGATCAGTGTTTGGATTGGGCAATCTTTTTCAGAGATTGTAAATATGCAGGTTGCTCCTAAAATCTTGCGACAAACTTTCAGCGGAGATAATATGCTCAAGACAAATATTTTCTGAACAAGAAACAACATCTCAGTGCATTTATTCCATCAAAATTACAATACATTCAATCAAAAACACTGAGTGTGTAACTCGAAGCCGAAATTAAATTTTCGTTCACAACTTTATCAATAATAAAAATATTTTAGCGAGATTTGTTTCATATTAATGTTGCTTCTATTAAATGTGATGATATCATTGAAAATGACTGAATTTTGATCATTGACACAGTATAAATATTTTCAACTGGATTCTGAATAAAGGAATGACTAGCACATAGTTGTCTACATATGAATTGTGGCAATTTTCAGCACCTCTCATTGTGATATCATATTTAAAAGAAAACAAAGCAAGTCTGTTTGAAATATAGTTATGATATCTTCATTATGATAAAGTAAAAGACGACAATTCAAGTTTGACCTTGAGTGAGATTAGATACACTGTATTTATGACTGAATAAGTGGATTGAGCTTATGCTTTCCGGTACAAAAATGGTCTGTCTTGATATCTATTATCAACCCTGAAAGTTCTTCTATTTTGTTTAGAAACACGTTTTTTTTTTTTTTTTTTTTTTTTTTTTGGGGGGGGGGGATTAAGCAAGAAACAAATTATTTACTAGATAATGATCAGGAACTTGCTGTTGTACATAATTAATTCCAATGAAAATCCTCGTCATTACTGGTTAATTTTCTCAAGCGATACTTAACAAAGTGCAAATAAATAATGTAAAAACATCCTTTTTTATTTAAATATGACTCTGTTTCTGATTATTTGGATTATCCTTATACGTTAACAGTTAAAAGTAAAAGTTGTATAAGAATTTTCAAAATATGTTTTAAAAGGTTTTTTAAAGTATTCGGTTGGCCAAATATTTTGATACTCGGCCAAACCGAATGTGCCGGTTTTTTATGTGGCAAAACTGAGGCATCAAATATTCATTTGTGTGTAAATACATATGTTATACTATAATATGATCAAAAATTGTGTGTGTGTGTGTGTGTTAATTTTATATTAAAAGCGGCTTTAACGATTTTGACGAAATTTTGTACTTTACCATTTTCGAGCACGATAAGACCATTGGGCTAGGTCACATTTTCGAGAAATTTCGATTAGGGGTTATTTTGGGTCATAATGAATCAAGGCCAAGCTAATTATATCTAAAAAACGGCTCAATTGATTTTGACTAAATTTTATATCCAACGGTTTTTCGGCACGAGAAAACTATTGGGCAAGGTCACATGTTCGAGAAATTTTGATTAGTGGGTCATTTTTGGGTCACTATGGGTGAAGTCAATTTTATCTAAAAAACAGCTCTAACGATTTTGACTAAATTTTGTATTCTGTCGTTTTGGATTATGAGAAGACCAATGACCTAAGTCACGTATTAGAGAAAATTAGATTAGTGGGTCTTTTTTGGGTCATTGTGGGTCAAGCAAAGTTTATGTAGAAAACCGCTCTAACGATTTTGACTAAATTTTGTATTTTACCATTTTCTCGCACAAGAATACCATTGGGCTAGGTCACGTGTTCGAGAAAATTCGATTAGTGGGTCATTTGGGTCATAATGGGTCAAGGTCAAGCTAATTATATCTAAAAAGCGGTTCAATCGATTTTGACTAAATTTTATATCCAACCGTTTTTCGGCACAAGAAAACTATTAGGCTAGGTCACATGTTCGAGAAATATCGATTAGTGGGTCATTTTTGGGTCACTATTGGTCAAGCAAACTTTATCTAAAAAACGGCTCTAACGATTTTGACTAATTTTTTATTTTGCCGTTTTCGATTACGAGAAGGCCAATGGGATAAGTCACATAATATAGAAAATTCGATTAGTGGGTCATTTTTGGAGCACTGTGGGTCAAGAAAAGTTTGTCTAGAAAACGGTTCTAACGATTTTGACGAAATCTTGTATTGTATCGTTTTCGGGCAGGGGAATGCCATTGGGCTTGATCGCATGTTCAAGAAAATTCGATTAGTGGGTCATTTTGGGTCACAATGGGTCAGGGTCAAGCCAATTTAATCCAAAAAAAGGCCTAAAACATTTCGACAAAATTTTGTAATATACCGTTTCCGGGCATGAGATGACAGTTGGACTAAGTCACATGTAAGAGAAAAATCGATTAATGGGTCATTTTGAGTCAAATGGTCAAGGTCAAAGTAATTATATCTAAAAAAGTCTCAATCGATTTTCACTAAATTTTATATCCAACCGTTTTTCGGCACGAGAAAACTATTGGGCTAGGTCACATGTTCGAGAAATTGCGATTAGTGGGTCATTTTGGGGTCCTTATGGGTCAAGCCAATTTTATCTAAAAAACGGCTCTAACGATTTTGACTAAATTTTGTATTCTGTCGCTTTGAATTACGAGAAGACCAATGGGATAAGTCACATATTAGAGAAAATTCGATTAGTGGGTCATTTCTGGGTCACTATGGGTCAAGCAAATTTTATCTAGAAAACGGCTCTAACGATTTTCACGAAATCTTGTATTCTATCGTTTTCGGGCACGAGAATACCATTGAGCTTGATCGCATGCTCATGAAAATTCGATTAGGGGGTCATTTTGGGTCACAATTGGTCAGAGTCAAGCCAATTGAATCCAAAAAAAGGCCTAAAACATTTCGACAAAATTTTGTAATATACCGTTTCCGGGCATGAGATGACAGTTGGACTAAGTCACATGTAAGTGAAAAATCGATTAATGGGTCATTTTGAGTCAAATGGTCAAGGTCAAAGTAATTATATCTAAAAAAGTCTCAATCGATTTTCACTAAATTTTATATCCAACCGTTTTTCGGCACGAGAAAACTATTGGGCTAGGTCACATGTTCGAGAAATTGCGATTAGTGGGTCATTTTGGGGTCCTTATGGGTCAAGCCAATTTTATCTAAAAAAACGGCTCTAACGATTTTGACTAAATTTTGTATTCTGTCGCTTTGAATTACGAGAAGACCAATGGGATAAGTCACATATTAGAGAAAATTCGATTAGTGGGTCATTTCTGGGTCACTATGGGTCAAGCAAATTTTATCTAGAAAACGGCTCTAACGATTTTCACGAAATCTTGCATTCTATCGTTTTCGGGCACGAAAATACCATTGAGCTTGATCGCATGCTCATGAAAATTCGATTAGGGGGTCATTTTGGGTCACAATGGGTCAGGGTCAAGCCAATCGAATAAAAAAAGGCCTAAAACATTTCGACATTAGTTTGTAATATACCGTTTCCGGGCATGAGATGATCATTGGACTAAGTCACATGTACGAGAAAAATCGATTAGTGGGTCATTTTGGGTCAAATGGTTCTAGGTCAAGCTAATTATATCTAAAAAAGGCTCAATAGATTTTGACTAAATTTTATATCCAACCGTTTATCGGCACGATAAAACTATTGGGCTACGTCACATGTTCGAGAAATTTCGATTAGTGGGTATTTTTTGGGTCCCTATGGGTCAAGCCAATTTTATTTGAAAAACGACTCTAACGATTTTGACTAAATTTTGTATTCTGTCGTTTTGGATTACGAGAAGACCAATAAGATAAGTCACATATTAGAGAAAATTCGATTAGTGGGTGATTTTTGGGGCACTGTGGGTCAAGCAAGTTTATCTAGAAAACGGCTCCAACGATTTTGACGAAATTTTGCATTTTATAGTTATCGGGCTCAATAATACCATTGGGCTTGGTCGCATGTTCAGGAAAATTTTATTAATAGGTCATTTTGGGTCACAATGGGCCAGGGTCAAGCTAATTGAATCCATAAAAAGACCCAAAACATTTTGACAAAATTCTGTAATATACCGTTTCCGGGCATGAGATGACCATTGGGCTAAGTCACAAGTTCGAGAAAAATTGATTAGTGGGTCATTTTTGGAGCACTGTGGGTCAAGAAAAGTTTGTCTAGAAAACGGTTCTAACGATTTTGACGAAATCTTGTATTGTATCGTTTTCGGGCAGGGGAATGCCATTGGGCTTGATCGCATGTTCAAGAAAATTCGATTAGTGGGTCATTTTGGGTCACAATGGGTCAGGGTCAAGCCAATTGAATCCAAAAAAAGGCCTAAAACATTTCGACAAAATTTTGTAATATACCGTTTCCGGGCATGAGATGACAGTTGGACTAAGTCACATGTAAGAGAAAAATCGATTAATGGGTCATTTTGAGTCAAATGGTCAAGGTCAAAGTAATTATATCTAAAAAAGTCTCAATCGATTTTCACTAAATTTTATATCCAACCGTTTTTCGGCACGAGAAAACTATTGGGCTAGGTCACATGTTCGAGAAATTGCGATTAGTGGGTCATTTTGGGGTCCTTATGGGTCAAGCCAATTTTATCTAAAAAACGGCTCTAACGATTTTGACTAAATTTTGTATTCTGTCGCTTTGAATTACGAGAAGACCAATGGGATAAGTCACATATTAGAGAAAATTCGATTAGTGGGTCATTTCTGGGTCACTATGGGTCAAGCAAATTTTATCTAGAAAACGGCTCTAACGATTTTCACGAAATCTTGTATTCTATCGTTTTCGGGCAGGGGAATGCCATTGGGCTTGATCGCATGTTCAAGAAAATTCGATTAGTGGGTCATTTTGGGTCACAATGGGTCAGGGTCAAGCCAATTGAATCCAAAAAAAGGCCTAAAACATTTCGACAAAATTTTGTAATATACCGTTTCCGGGCATGAGATGACAGTTGGACTAAGTCACATGTAAGAGAAAAATCGATTAATGGGTCATTTTGAGTCAAATGGTCAAGGTCAAAGTAATTATATCTAAAAAAGTCTCAATCGATTTTCACTAAATTTTATATCCAACCGTTTTACGGCACGAGAAAACTATTGGGCTAGGTCACATGTTCGAGAAATTGCGATTAGTGGGTCATTTTGGGGTCCTTATGGGTCAAGCCAATTTTATCTAAAAAACGGCTCTAACGATTTTGACTAAATTTTGTATTCTGTCGCTTTGAATTACGAGAAGACCAATGGGATAAGTCACATATTAGAGGAAATTCGATTAGTGGGTCATTTCTGGGTCACTATGGGTCAAGCAAATTTTATCTAGAAAACGGCTCTAACGATTTTCACGAAATCTTGTATTCTATCGTTTTCGGGCACGAGAATACCATTGAGCTTGATCGCATGCTCATGAAAATTCGATTAGGGGGTCATTTTGGGTCACAATTGGTCAGGGTCAAGCCAATTGAATCCAAAAAAAGGCCTAAAACATTTCGACAAAATTTTGTAATATACCGTTTCCGGGCATGAGATGACAGTTGGACTAAGTCACATGTAAAAGAAAAATCGATTAATGGGTCATTTTGAGTCAAATGGTCAAGGTCAAAGTAATTATATCTAAAAAAGTCTCAATCGATTTTCACTAAATTTTATATCCAACCGTTTTTCGGCACGAGAAAACTATTGGGCTAGGTCACATATTCGAGAAATTGCGATTAGTGGGTCATTTTGGGGTCCTTATGGGTCAAGCCAATTTTATCTAAAAAACGGCTCTAACGATTTTGACTAAATTTTGTATTCTGTCGCTTTGAATTACGAGAAGACCAATGGGATAAGTCACATATTAGAGAAAATTCGATTAGTGGGTCATTTCTGGGTCACTATGGGTCAAGCAAATTTTAACTAGAAAACGGCTCTAACGATTTTCACGAAATCTTGTATTCTATCGTTTTCGGGCAGGGGAATGCCATTGGGCTTGATCGCATGTTCAAGAAAATTCGATTAGTGGGTCATTTTGGGTCACAATGGGTCAGGGTCAAGCCAATCGAATAAAAAAAGGCCTAAAACATTTCGACATTAGTTTGTAATATACCGTTTCCGGGCATGAGATGATCATTGGACTAAGTCACATGTACGAGAAAAATCGATTAGTGGGTCATTTTGGGTCAAATGGTTCTAGGTCAAGCTAATTATATCTAAAAAAGGCTCAATAGATTTTGACTAAATTTTATATCCAACCGTTTATCGGCACGATAAAACTATTGGGCTACGTCACATGTTCGAGAAATTTCGATTAGTGGGTATTTTTTGGGTCCCTATGGGTCAAGCCAATTTTATTTGAAAAACGACTCTAACGATTTTGACTAAATTTTGTATTCTGTCGTTTTGGATTACGAGAAGACCAATAAGATAAGTCACATATTAGAGAAAATTCGATTAGTGGGTGATTTTTGGGGCACTGTGGGTCAAGCAAGTTTATCTAGAAAACGGCTCCAACGATTTTGACGAAATTTTGCATTTTATAGTTATCGGGCTCAATAATACCATTGGGCTTGGTCGCATGTTCAGGAAAATTTTATTAATAGGTCATTTTGGGTCACAATGGGCCAGGGTCAAGCTAATTGAATCCATAAAAAGACCCAAAACATTTTGACAAAATTCTGTAATATACCGTTTCCGGGCATGAGATGACCATTGGGCTAAGTCACAAGTTCGAGAAAAATTGATTAGTGGGTCATTTTTGGAGCACTGTGGGTCAAGAAAAGTTTGTCTAGAAAACGGTTCTAACGATTTTGACGAAATCTTGTATTGTATCGTTTTCGGGCAGGGGAATGCCATTGGGCTTGATCGCATGTTCAAGAAAATTCGATTAGTGGGTCATTTTGGGTCACAATGGGTCAGGGTCAAGCCAATTGAATCCAAAAAAAGGCCTAAAACATTTCGACAAAATTTTGTAATATACCGTTTCCGGGCATGAGATGACAGTTGGACTAAGTCACATGTAAGAGAAAAATCGATTAATGGGTCATTTTGAGTCAAATGGTCAAGGTCAAAGTAATTATATCTAAAAAAGTCTCAATCGATTTTCACTAAATTTTATATCCAACCGTTTTTCGGCACGAGAAAACTATTGGGCTAGGTCACATGTTCGAGAAATTGCGATTAGTGGGTCATTTTGGGGTCCTTATGGGTCAAGCCAATTTTATCTAAAAAACGGCTCTAACGATTTTGACTAAATTTTGTATTCTGTCGCTTTGAATTACGAGAAGACCAATGGGATAAGTCACATATTAGAGAAAATTCGATTAGTGGGTCATTTCTGGGTCACTATGGGTCAAGCAAATTTTATCTAGAAAACGGCTCTAACGATTTTCACGAAATCTTGTATTCTATCGTTTTCGGGCAGGGGAATGCCATTGGGCTTGATCGCATGTTCAAGAAAATTCGATTAGTGGGTCATTTTGGGTCACAATGGGTCAGGGTCAAGCCAATTGAATCCAAAAAAAGGCCTAAAACATTTCGACAAAATTTTGTAATATACCGTTTCCGGGCATGAGATGACAGTTGGACTAAGTCACATGTAAGAGAAAAATCGATTAATGGGTCATTTTGAGTCAAATGGTCAAGGTCAAAGTAATTATATCTAAAAAAGTCTCAATCGATTTTCACTAAATTTTATATCCAACCGTTTTACGGCACGAGAAAACTATTGGGCTAGGTCACATGTTCGAGAAATTGCGATTAGTGGGTCATTTTGGGGTCCTTATGGGTCAAGCCAATTTTATCTAAAAAACGGCTCTAACGATTTTGACTAAATTTTGTATTCTGTCGCTTTGAATTACGAGAAGACCAATGGGATAAGTCACATATTAGAGGAAATTCGATTAGTGGGTCATTTCTGGGTCACTATGGGTCAAGCAAATTTTATCTAGAAAACGGCTCTAACGATTTTCACGAAATCTTGTATTCTATCGTTTTCGGGCACGAGAATACCATTGAGCTTGATCGCATGCTCATGAAAATTCGATTAGGGGGTCATTTTGGGTCACAATTGGTCAGGGTCAAGCCAATTGAATCCAAAAAAAGGCCTAAAACATTTCGACAAAATTTTGTAATATACCGTTTCCGGGCATGAGATGACAGTTGGACTAAGTCACATGTAAAAGAAAAATCGATTAATGGGTCATTTTGAGTCAAATGGTCAAGGTCAAAGTAATTATATCTAAAAAAGTCTCAATCGATTTTCACTAAATTTTATATCCAACCGTTTTTCGGCACGAGAAAACTATTGGGCTAGGTCACATATTCGAGAAATTGCGATTAGTGGGTCATTTTGGGGTCCTTATGGGTCAAGCCAATTTTATCTAAAAAACGGCTCTAACGATTTTGACTAAATTTTGTATTCTGTCGCTTTGAATTACGAGAAGACCAATGGGATAAGTCACATATTAGAGAAAATTCGATTAGTGGGTCATTTCTGGGTCACTATGGGTCAAGCAAATTTTAACTAGAAAACGGCTCTAACGATTTTCACGAAATCTTGTATTCTATCGTTTTCGGGCAGGGGAATGCCATTGGGCTTGATCGCATGTTCAAGAAAATTCGATTAGTGGGTCATTTTGGGTCACAATGGGTCAGGGTCAAGCCAATTGAATCCAAAAAAAGGCCTAAAACATTTCGACAAAATTTTGTAATATACCGTTTCCGGGCATGAGATGACAGTTGGACTAAGTCACATGTAAGAGAAAAATCGATTAATGGGTCATTTTGAGTCAAATGGTCAAGGTCAAAGTAATTATATCTAAAAAAGTCTCAATCGATTTTCACTAAATTTTATATCCAACCGTTTTTCGGCACGAGAAAACTATTGGGCTAGGTCACATGTTCGAGAAATTGCGATTAGTGGGTCATTTTGGGGTCCTTATGGGTCAAGCCAATTTTATCTAAAAAACGGCCCTAACGATTTTGACTAAATTTTGTATTCTGTCGCTTTGAATTACGAGAAGACCAATGGGATAAGTCACATATTAGAGAAAATTCGATTAGTGGGTCATTTTTGGGTCACTATGGGTCAAGCAAATTTTATCTAGAAAACGGCTCTAACGATTTTCACGAAATCTTGTATTCTATCGTTTTCGGGCACGAGAATACCTTTGAGCTTGATCGCATGCTCATGAAAATTCGATTAGGGGGTCATTTTGGGTCACAATTGGTCAGGGTCAAGCCAATTGAATCCAAAAAAGGCCTAAAACATTTCGACAAAATTTTGTAATATACCGTTTCCGGGCATGAGATGACAGTTGGACTAAGTCACATGTAAGAGAAAAATCGATTAATGGGTCATTTTGAGTCAAATGGTCAAGGTCAAAGTAATTATATCTAAAAAAGTCTCAATCGATTTTCACTAAATTTTATATCCAACCGTTTTTCGGCACGAGAAAACTATTGGGCTAGGTCACATGTTCGAGAAATTGCGATTAGTGGGTCATTTTGGGGTCCTTATGGGTCAAGCCAATTTTATCTAAAAAAACGGCTCTAACGATTTTGACTAAATTTTGTATTCTGTCGCTTTGAATTACGAGAAGACCAATGGGATAAGTTACATATTAGAGAAAATTCGATTAGTGGGTCATTTCTGGGTCACTATGGGTCAAGCAAATTTTATCTAGAAAACGGCTCTAACGATTTTCACGAAATCTTGCATTCTATCGTTTTCGGGCAGGAAAATACCATTGAGCTTGATCGCATGCTCATGAAAATTCGATTAGGGGGTCATTTTGGGTCACAATGGGTCAGGGTCAAGCCAATCGAATAAAAAAAGGCCTAAAACATTTCGACAATAGTTTGTAATATACCGTTTCCGGGCATGAGATGATCATTGGACTAAGTCACATGTACGAGAAAAATCGATTAGTGGGTCATTTTGGGTCAAATGGTTCTAGGTCAAGCTAATTATATCTAAAAAAGTCTCAATAGATTTTGACTAAATTTTATATCCAACCGTTTATCGGCACGATAAAACTATTGGGCTACGTCACATGTTCGAGAAATTTCGATTAGTGGGTATTTTTTGGGTCCCTATGGGTCAAGCCAATTTTATTTGAAAAACGACTCTAACGATTTTGACTAAATTTTGTATTCTGTCGTTTTGGATTACGAGAAGACCAATAAGATAAGTCACATATTAGAGAAAATTCGATTAGTGGGTGATTTTTGGGTCACTGTGGGTCAAGCTATTTGTATCTAAAAAACGACTCAAACAATTTTGTCAAAATTTTGTATTATACAGTTTCTGGGCATGAGAAGACCATTGAGCTATTTCACATGTTCGAGTAAATTCAATTAGTGGGTCATTTTTGGGTCACTGTGGGTCAAGCCAAGTGTATCTAAAATAACGGCTCAAAACATTATGGCAAAATTTTGCATTATATCGTTTCTGAGCATGAGAATACCATTGAGCTAAGTCACATGTTCGGAAAAATTCGATTAGTGGGTCATTTTTGGGTCACTGTGGGTCAAGCTAATTGTATCTTTAAAAAAGGCTCGAACGATGTTGACAAAATTTTCTATTATGCGAGAAGATCATTGGGTTAAGTCACATGTTCGAGAAGATTCGATTAATGGGTCATATTTGGGTCACTGTGGGTCAAGTTAATTTTATCTAGAAAACAGCTTTAATGATTTTGATTAAATTTTGTTTTCTATTGTTTTCGGGTTCGAGAAGACTATTGGTCTAGGTCGCATGCTCAAGCAAATTTGAATAACTAGTCATTTTGGGTCACTGTGGGTCAAGGTTTAGCTAATTTTATCTAGAAAATGGCTTAAACGATTTTCACAAAATTTCTTATTACACCGTTTCCTAGCACGAGAAGACCATTGAGATAGGTCAGATGTTCGATAAATTTGCATTAGTAGGTCCTTTTTGGGTTACCGTTGGTCAAGCTAATTTTATCTATAAATTGACATTAGCGATTTTGACTAAATTTTGTATTCTATCGTTTTCAGGTTTGAGAAAAGCATTGGTTAGATCATGTGTTCGAAAGATTTCAGTTAGTGTTTCCCTATGGATTAGGTTCATGCCAATTTTATCTAAACAGCAAGAATTATACAGTGGGAATGAAACATGGAATTGAACTCGGTCATGCCCGCTTGTATATATTTAGAGAAAATATATTTGTAGTATAAAAATAGAAACACTTCAATATTGAAGGGCATGAAGAAGTTAGATAATATATACATTTTTTTAGATAATTGGACTAGAATTACAAGCGTACCTTAGAAGTACGTTTATCCAATACAAATATAAAAAACTATTTGTAATCTAAAACATTATAAAGAATGCAGGCTCGTAAGCGTAAGTTGACAGACCGCATTTTGTCCGCTTTCGCCGTCGCGCGGTAAAAATGTCGTACGCAACAGCAGAAGTTCCTCGAGAAGTTCTTTGCGCAGATCATGCAGTAAAATGTCTTTGCGCGTGTAGGCGCCGATCAGTAAAATGAACGATGTGATAAAATTGGCTGTTCGCATGAAAGCATGTTGAAATCAAAAACACTGGTTAAATCTGCTGTTACATTTGTGGTATTTTTACATACGGAAATATTACGTTGTGATCTACTGCAATAAATACTGTGAATTTGACAATAATTTTTTACAGTGTAATTTTATTGTCAGTAGCGAATTAAATTCATCATAAACGGATTAGGATATGATTAAAAAAAAATTCCTACAGACTAACAACATTTGATACTATTTAGACTTCATATCTCTCTGAACTTTCATGGTATATCCATTTATACTTTTCTTGTATATACTGCTATATCCAACCCTACGTTGCATAGTATTTTACAAAGTCATATTATTCTTTAAGCAACGATTTTTTTTTAATAATACAGTTAATAATTCCTATATTTATTGTACGGAGCCCTCTCAGCTCGAGTAATACTCGCACTTGACCGTTTTATTTTATTTCATTTTCTTTTTTCACGTGAAAATCTTTGAATTGAAAATTAAATATTGAGGAAGAATTATTATTCCTTGTTTTATTTTATTTATTTATTTATTTATTTGGCAAAAGAAAGAAAGATGATTGAATTTTATCTCAAAATGTCAATTTTTTCTGTATGAAAATTAGAATTATTAAGAAAAATATTTGAATAAAATACAGTCAGTACCGGATATATGGTCACCCGCTTATAAGGTCACTTTTGGTAAGTCCGGACTGACTGAATAGGTATTACGTTTTAAAATACACCGCCTATATGGTCAGTTTCCAATGGCTACTATCGGATATATGGTCATCTTTTGTCTCCCTTTTTATTGCAAAATATCTTATAGTTTTATGCTTTTTCCTTCCCCTTTTTAGGATGTAAAGTGCCGAATATACGTATCATTCACATCCAAGTATCTTCAACTGTCGGCCTCTTTGCATTGGTCACGCCGTGCTTTTCATTTTTAATAGCTTTAGAAAGAAGTGGTTGGACATCCTGAAGGAGGAATTTCTTTCTTTCTAGTCAATCTTCCCCTTTTTCCATCGTTGAATCTCCTGTGCTTTTGCTAAAATCCACAAGTACGAACTTCCGTATGGTAAAAAAAAGCCAGTTGACATTTTTATAGCTTAATAATGAGAGGGAGACCTTTTCCTTTTTAAACGGAGCATTAGAGATCGCGATAATATTGCATACCACGTGACTAGATGACATCGATACTCGGGGCAGGGGATCACCTCTTCCCGACTGCAGCTTATAAGAGAAACTCTTTCCTGTCTGTAAGAGTTTCCAAAGGTCTGGAGATTTCTCCCTCAACTGTTGCATTAGATACGGATTCTTGGAAAATATGCCACCACCTCTTGTGACCGAATGAAATTTGTCCTCCGTGCAGAGAAATGTTAAATCACGCATTTTTATTTTTTTGTTTTTTCATTACTTGTCGCTGCGAGTAAAGTCTTCGTTCATTTGTTAATTGCCATTTGTGAACACAAGATGTCAGCAAAACGAAAAATTTGACAATTGCGGGAAAAAAATTGGTAGAAAACTTTGAAAAATCGAATATATCGAAAGCAGCTTTCGCGAAGACTGATGGAATAGAGAGAGTGACACTGAATAACGTCATAGGGTTCATATCTTGTTAAACAGAAGATATGATCAACCACAAGAGAAAGCGAGAACATGTTTCAACATCTGAGAATGTTGAGAAAGATCTTTTCACTTGGATAAAATGTGCCAGATTGCAGAATGTTCCAATACATGGATTATCGTAAAAGAAAATCTCTGAAAATTATTGCATAACTAGGAAAACCGCATTTTACTGACAAAGAATCGAAAGAATGGCTTTTAACTTGTTAAGTGACATTCGCAATAGGTACAGACCATGTGATGTTTTTAATTTTGATAAACTTGGACTGTTTTTTTCATGTTTTGTCAGATAAAACTGTTACTTTTAAGAACGAAAAATGAAGTGCTGGGAATGTAAGCAAAAAAAGATTGGCCGTTTTATTAGCAGAGAATATGGATGGATGGCTCACAGAAATTGATTCTATTAGTTATTGGTAAATTTCTCAAGCCTCGTTGTTTGAAAAAATGCAAATCTTTGCATGTATCTTACGATGCGAACCGAAACGCCTGGATGACAATAAGCATTTGGGAAAAAGAAATTTGACGTTTGATAAAATTTACACAGACAAGTGGCCATAATCACAGACAACTGATTTCCAATTTAAATCCTATTGAACTAGTTTACTTACCTCCAAACTGAACCAGTATGGTACAACAATTATATCAAGGGATTATTAAAAATAGTAAGATAAATTATCGAAAGCTGCTTCTAAAAGATGTCATTGCTGCCATTGATCAAAAAAAGAATTTTCGCGCGACTGTGTAACAGTGTTAGATGCCATATGTTTCGTAGACAAGAGTTGGAATATGGTATCAAAGAAGACCATTGAAAATTATTTTTGACATCCTTGGCTTCCAGAATGTGAAGAATTATTGTTCGAAGACAACGACAATGATGATGATGGGGATGATGTGTCCCTATTTGAAGTTGCACAAGAACTACGGAATACAGTTTGCACAATACGTGACAAACTGACATATGCAGTGGTTGACAATGAGATCGCTATTAATGGACTTTACCCACGAGTGGCAACAGTCACGCCTTTGCGGGTATGTACCTTCCAAAAAAGACTGCTTATTGGACGAAGGAGAAGCCCTGTTAAAAGTTTCTTCACGCCTATTGGTGTTTATCTTCTAGATATCCGCAGCTGACGTGACATCGGAAAAGTCTATGGTGAAGCTTCTATACTGGAAATAGTTTCGGAAATTTTAAATTCAATCACTGCTGAAAAGGATGATAATGACAGTGAATTCGAAGCTGAACCGACAACGCGAGCAGAAGCTCTCAAAGCACTAAATACATTCAGATATTTTTTTACTAATCTCAAAGACACACAGGAACATTTTAAAACTGTTCGTGAATAAGAAAAAGTAGTTTTAACAACTACGATAAAAAACAAACAAACCTGCATAAAAGATTATTTTTACTACAACGAGTATACCCATCAATTCGAAATTTTAAGTGAAAGTAACTCTTATTTTATAAATTATATGTTCATAGCTTCTTTGAACATTATTGTACCTGCTTATACCGCATATAAGTTCACCCCGCTTATAAGGTCATATTTTTCAGGACCGCATGTGTGACCATATAATCGATACTGACGGTCAATAAAACATAACCTATATTCCTTTCCGGGTTATAATCCAACTATATACAAAGACACAAAAGCATTACTACATCCGTTTAGACGTTGACTTCATTCAAACTTTCATATTTATCATAGTATAAGGATTTTGAGACTAATTTATCAAATACTTTAAGGACATTTTTAGTTTTGTTATAATTTAATTTATTTTTAATTCGTGCACTTTTTCTATAGAAATATATATAAGAATTTTTTTTTTTATAATGTTCTATAAAAATCTGAAAGATGGTTTGATATTATTGAATATAAATCTGGACGATAAAGAGACGGGCGATATGGACGATACATTTATATTTCACATGCTTTAATATATATTTCATGTATTAAGTGTTTAAATAAATATATTTCATAAAAAATGCTTGTGAAAATTATATTTTAATTTTAGAACTCTTTTTATTCAATGTCGCAACAGTAAATTTTATTTATTTAACTACGCCTAAAAATATATACAGAAAATTTATTTTTTGAATTTTTACCCGTTACATTTTATATACATTCTATTTCTTTTTGAAAAGGCGGGATCGTCGTAAATGTATTTATGTTTCTTAAGATTTTGTTTGGCTTCCGTCGGGGCCGTCGCGAAACAACTTTCTTCTCTACGGGCCTGCTTCAAGTATAAGACAAGTCAAGCAAGAGATCTGAGTTAGCAAACGAACCAAGTCGGATAGTTGTATGTATGCATCAGAAACAGTGCTATAAATTTCCGTTTTGTAATATTTTGTTATGGCTGTTTGAATTATACATTCAATAATTAAACATCGAAGGTCACTAAACAGGTACTTTCTTTCTTTATTCCTTTTTTCGCTTCTTTTCGCCCTTTGATTTAAAATATATTCGAAAACATTTGATTCGGGGTTTTTATCTATGATTTTAACTTGAAATATACATTTATGACAAAGTTCCCTTTAAAAATTTCTTACATTAAAATGCCTTAATTTAAAATTATAAATATCAGAATTGATATTACATAAACTCATAAATAAAAATGTTATATTTTTTAATTAATTAAAAGAAAAATTCTATTTATCAATAAAAAATTTAATTTTCATAATGTATGCATAACTTAAAATACACATTCCGTTGGTAGGTGTTACAAATAAAATAGCATTTTTCACTAACAGTAAGCACATACTTACAATAATTTAAAAAATATATGGTATTTAATATTGCATAAAAAAATAATCTCACTTAAATAGACAAGTAATAAGGAAGTTGAAATATCTGGAAACTTATCAACGACTGTTGCATGTTTAATACATGTGATTTTATTTTATTAGAAGTGAGTTTTCTGTTGTCATTCTTGACTTTTGTATAGTTATTTATTTTATTATATTCGCAATTCCTGACGAACACATAACTTAAGGGGACAGTTCACCTGAAAATTAACCTAAAAAATCGATTTCTTATATATAAAGAAATATTAAATGGAAGCCTATTTAATTATGAATATTGTGACACCTCATTTTTACCCATACGGCGATTATAACGCCAGATATTGTAAATTTCATTAATACACACAGCGCAATTACCCAGAAACAACCAACTTTAATTTTTTTTTTTGGCCATGTTCCTATTTTCTTCACTTTCATGCTTTAAAAATGCTAAGGCCTTTTTTTCGTATTTCAGATATAGATTTAAACTTTTTTGTACATGTTCTTTATTATATATGTGAAAAACATGAGTATGGAATTATGTGAAAAATATGAGCATGGAATTGTCCTTCATGGTTTTATTTTATTTATTTTTTTAATAAAAGTATATGAAGATGCATTAGATTTCCCTCTTTTACACTATGTATATCAGTGAAAAAATTATATTAAATGTAATATTTGATTTATCTAAACTCCATGCTCAGTCTTGTGTAATACACATTTGAAAATCTTTTTAAAAAGTGGGCAAAAATATTAATATTTAAAAAATTCAAAATGTTTTAAACTATTTTAAATTTTTAACTAAATATGCAGTTAAACATTTTTTTTAATGTACTTTTAGTTGAACATTGAAACGCAGTGACTTATTGCACCATTTGAATCATTTATTTAAATTTAATAAAAATGTTGAAAAGGTAAACTGCTTCCTTAAATATATAGCAACGTTGGCTTCCACACTTGCATTTACTTATGAAATCCAGACCTAAATTTTCAATAGTGAGTTGTACAATAGGATTTTGGGCTCTTGGAATTTTAGGAAAGTACTTTGTTAAATATACTATTGTAAAAGGGTTTTTAAAACTAATTATAATTAGTTTTTAAAAATTTGAAAACCATTTACAATTAGAAATAATAACATGGAGCCTGGAGCCATTTTATTTTACCACTGTCTGCCTACATCATGTACATATACACTTTATACGGGCAATCTCATTCTAAAATTAAAATTTTAATTGATAAATAGAATTTTTGTTTTAATTGTTTAAAAAAATTAATATCTTTATTTTTGATTTTATGTAATATCAATCCTGAAATTTATACTTTTAAATTAAGACGTATTTATTTTTAAAGGGAAATTTAATTATTATCTGCTAAAATTGTGTTATTTTAATACATATCTCCTGTCATAAATGTATGTTTCAAGTTAAACTCTCCGAAAAAAACCACGAATCCCAATTCTTTAACTATTTTTGTATTTTTATTTTTTCATGATAAAGTTGATAATTTTAATGTATTATTTTTTCTACCATAAATGTATATTTCAAGTTAAAATCTCCGATAAAAACGGCGAATCAAATATATTTGAATATATTTTAAATCAAAGGAGAAAAAAAAAGCACCTGTTTAATGACCCTTCTCTGTTTAATTATTGAATGTATAAATCAAATAGATCTAAAACAAGCCACAAATTGCTCAATAAAATATTCTAAAATGGAAATTTCTAGCACTTTTTTTGATACAAATGTACAACTATCCGACCTATTTCGTTTGCTACTCAGATCCCTTGCACCGCCATCTTGCTGTTCATTTTCGTCTTGAAGCAGGCCCGTAAGAGAAGGAAGTTGTTTCGCGACGGCCCCGCTCCCGTCTGCTTTTTCATTCCTGTATTTAAAAACAGTTAAGTATTCAAGACACTATGTGCGGAATATATAGAAATTTTGGATGCGTGTCGCACTTAAGTTTCGTAATATTTTAACAAATATTTCACACATAAATATTCTTGAAACCGGATAACAACTAATATGTTTTTTTTTTGTTTGTTTGTTTGGTTTTTTTTTACTTTCCTGAAGTGATTAATTAGTAATAAATTACCCCTGCTTGGGTGTTACTTGTTTATCCTTTTATATCTTTTCTTTAAATTCCTTTTTTGAGTTTATTTGACACAGCTATTACTTTTAATTTTTTACCATGTATAGAAGATGAAAAAATTTCTTTTCTTTTTCTCTTTAAAAGGGGTGAATCAATTACGTTAAAAATTAAATTTGAAGTATCCAGCAATTATTAGCAGATTCAACTAGTTGTCATTGTTTGATTTCTTTGCATATGAAAAAGAATGTTATTCAAGGAATGCTATTTCTGGAAAAGAAGTGAATATATCCTAAACAATATGTAAAGCGATTTTTATGTTATAAATATTCCTTTTAAATTGCAAGAATAATGTTGGCAAGCTAAATTACAATAAAACTTGCGCGCAAAGGAGGCCTTACAATATACATATTAATTAATAACTGTATTGTACAAAAAAATCATTTCTAGAATAATAATAAAACTTTGTAAAACACTGTACAATGTAGGGTTGAGTATAGCTGTATATACTAAAAAAGTATAAATGGATATACCGAGAAAGTTCATTGGTATATGAAGACTAAATAGTAACAAATATTGCTATTCCGTATAGCTCTTTTTTTTAATCGTATCCTAATCTGTTTATGATTAACTTAATTCGGTGCTGATAATAAAAGTAGTGCATATTTAAACTTCCTTTGTCATTTCATAAACCCAAATTCAGCATAGTAATAATCTTTTATTTTCACAGTGTATCTAAAACAAAACCCTTATTCAAAGGTTAAATTAGGCATTGTGCTGTGCGAGCTTCGAAAAGAGGTCACACAGTTGCAACGCTACCTCGGTCATGCCGCGTTTTATCAGATAGGTTTTTAATTAATCTTTAAAGACACGGGTGGCATATTGAGAGAGCCACTCAATGCAAACTTGTCGCGAATCCCATAGTAATTATGTGATTAATTCTAACTAAATTAGTCTGTTTTTAACAGTTTGACGTTTATTGCTTTTATACTAATACTGGGCATTACATTACACAGATATATTTTTAAAAGTTGTTACTAGGCTTTAAATCTAGGCTTTAAAAGCCGATGGCGCATAATGTACACCGCCTGTGTCTTTATGTATGTTCAAACCGTCCGTGTCTCTAAGGGTCAATATCTCAGCTAATTACCAACAATATTTTTCGAAAATCATTATCAGCAATCCTTTTATACTTCTGCGACAATAGGTACCTCCAGCGCTCCTCAACCTCTTTGCTGAACTCGCGCAAAATCGAAACTTGTGTGTAACGGAAGAATGCGCTTTCCTCGAAAACTATGTGACCTAGGGTAATCGCTATAGTTTTCCTGAAAGGTTTAAATCAACTTCTACTAAGACTAATTTTTTCCTAATTTTAGTTTCAGTAGATTCGGAAATAAAGGGGAGGGAACTTATTGTTGCACTACATTTTCGATACTATTTCTGAGTATAGAATACCTAAAATTTAAAGAAATGTACTTTTGAGTTCGCCGTTACGAAAGCCTTCACACGGTGCCCCACACGATATACAAACAAAAGATTTTTTTTCAGGAAGCTTAATTAGCCCCTCTGCATTTTTCCTAAATATATTTGGGAATGGTTAATAATGTATAAATACGTGGTGGCCTTTATTACTTCGGCCAATTTGAACTTTCCACGGTCCATAGTTTAAGAGTGAAAAAGCTGTGACTGACGGACAGACAGGCACAGGAGTGATCTTATAATTGTTCCGTTTTTACTTTTTAAAGTTACGTTTTATGTTTTTAAGTACGGAACCCTAAAATTAGAAGGGTCGTGTAGGGTTGAACGGCCGTTGGTTTAACGTGAAACGTCTATGGTAGCGAGACATTTAAAACATACAGGGTGTTTCAGAACTATATATCAAAAATGTAAAGGCAGGTAAAGGGGACCTGAATAAGCAGATTTTGTATAGGAATGTGGGTGCGGAAATGCAGCGTTGAGGCAGTAGAAGCAGCTGTTGAGTTACGCGGATGGAAGTGCTTCACTAACTGGATTCGTCGTTCTCCGCTTTCATTTTTAGCAACATTCATCGTTACATCAATGCGGAGCTTGACGACATGCATTTCATGTATGGGGC
Organism: Maratus speciosus; assembly: GCA_963932465.1. Lineage (NCBI taxonomy): Eukaryota > Metazoa > Arthropoda > Arachnida > Araneae > Salticidae > Maratus > Maratus speciosus. The sequence continues at coordinate 3,763,222 of OZ010787.1, forward strand.
TGCGCAAGGAAATGGAGCGTTTGCTCAAACTATGTACATAGAATGATTCCAGGGTAGGAATCTTCTGGATCTCCAAACAACTGAGCGTCTTCATTGGGAAATGTGCGCGAGTGGATCATTTTATGTTTCGAGGCGTGATACGGGCACTGAAAGATATCTCAGAGTCCATGCAGCGGAAGAAGCAGCATTACACACAGTAGTCGCCTAGTCGGTAGTCCTTTGACAAGCTCGAAAGCTGTTGGACGTGCGTTGGGTGTGAGCTATTTCCTTGCGCAGCGTCATACATGAAAGGCATGTCAGTAAGCTCCGCGTTGGTGTAATGATGCATGTTGCTCGAAATCTGTACGGGAAATGACAATTCATGTCAGCGAAGCACTTTTATCCGCCTAACTCAACAGCGCCCTCTACTGCCTCAAAGTACATTTTCGCACCCACATTCCTATACGAAATCTACTTATTTAGGTCCCGTCTACCTGCCTTTACATTTTTGACATACAGTTCTGAACCACCCTGTATATTGGATTGAAATGAAAACGAAACATTGACTGTGTTCCAATTTTTATTTTAACATAAAACAGACACGAACGTGATGTATCTTTCGAATAGTATTTGGCGGAAATTTTGTTTAACATTGGCCTATGATATGCGAAGTAAGAGATATAAGGTCTCCATCAGCTCGAAGATGTTTTCAAGAGATGTATGGGTGTTATCTTCACTCGCTAAGTCCATAAGTTCGGGTAGAGAAGCGATAGAGGTGCCCGTACCGAGCACGCCACGTCAACCATTTGACGCTCCCAAAAACGGTTTCGCTCGGTCGGCGCCATACATTGGAGAACCTATGCGTGGCCCATAACCTATTATTTTCCAATCATATGCGTGGTTTATATGTTTGGCTGGCTCCTGTGCGGCCTGAGGCAGACATATTGAATTCTTCACATTTTAGCACACTTAGTTTAAGTTTTTGCGTGGAATTTTTTTTCAAAGTACACATATTATTATTTAAATCGATCTATCTTGAGAAACTCTATTCACAAATACCGGAATCATCATGCTACTACGTCTCAGTCATGAAATTCACTGAATGGGAAGGAGCGATAGTGTCGGTTTTGGCCACATGTAGTGCTGCGCGTTATCCTCGCCGCCCTGCCCCAGCACGATGCAAAATCAAGGTCGTATTATCGAGTTGACCATATACGTTAAAACACACCAAATTACGCACGTCTTTAGAGCAAAGAGTTATAGATTTATTAATGCAAGAAGATATAGATGTTTTCGTTACGGTCCAAATTTCTGTCCTGGTACCCTTATGTTTCAGTGTGATGTTGAAGATCATTTACATCAAAAAACTTTCAGGTTAACAAGTTAAAAAATGATAAAGATAAATAATATTAATGTGTAATAATATATAATGGTGATTTGGTATTATCCAACGGATCATCGTCTGAAAGCATTTTAAATACATTACTATAGAAATCTTCAATGCATTTTTCCCTTTTTAATTAATATTTCTTGTAAAGTGGATTCTGTGAGATGATCCTGCCGCATATCTTTGTGCTCGTGAACAATTTAAAACTTAACTGTAATTTTATGCATACTTCCCCAACAGCAAGAGATATCGGCTAAATTTCGGCCTGTTATAAGAATTGTCGGTAAATAAACGGTAATCAAATAGAGAGATTAACGCGATGTTTTCTCGACAATAACTGACGATTCCTCTAGTTATAGGTCAAATGCTAACGTCAGCAGAATATCGAATTGATCTATGAAAGAAATTGATTGGCTTATACTGCAAATATAAAATCGGCCGGTCCTGTTAGACGACCAAAATTGAATCATTTTACTGGGAGCGTATTATTTTGTCTCGACGGTAACTCTACCCCCCGTAGCGAAATGTTTCACGTGACATAAATAAACCAATATCTTTCGAGAACTTTATCTACTATTCCCTCCATATCCTCTATTTACGTTTCAAGGACAGACCAGACCCCACTTTTAAGCGAACAAACGAAAGAAATAGAAGTCAAAAATACTTCCGAAGAATTGTTTCTTGGTGAGAATAAATTCCTTATGCACAAATAAATAAACCTTAATCTGTTTAAAGTTTGCAGATTCTCCACGAAAATTGGAGAATAGACTGTAATCGAAATCTAACAACTTTTTTAAAAATTCTAATTTTCGCTTCTTTTTCTTTTTTTTTATTTACGTATAGTCATTCATATTTAAAAATATACTTTGATAAGTATTATAACTTAAACTGATTAATAAATTAAATGAATTAAACTGAAATATTTTTTAATGTTGATAATTAATAAGACTTGGCTTTTATTTATTTAGATAAATACGAGAAAATATCTTAAATTAAAAACTACAAGCTATTTGCTCTAAATTTATTTTTTAAATTATAAATTTAAAAATTCCGAGTAAATAAAGGAATTTCTTTAGAAGTTTATTATGTAAAATTTTTGGAATTAAGAAAATGCAACTGTAGAACTGTAATAAAATGAAAGCTGATTGATTGTAATGATACATAAAAAAAATTTAGAACGTTTTTCAGATTTTTTTCTAAATGTTATGATTTAAATTGTCTTAGAGAAGTAAATCATCTTTTTTGTTCCAGAAAATGAAAAATCTAATTTCATGATATTTTTAAAAGTAAAAAAAAAAAATAACTGAATAAAGTATTCATTAAAATAATTATTTTGATTTTGAAAAAATATATTTTTTTTACATAACCATAATAAAATGAGAAGTGTTGTAGAATTGATTTTTACAGTTGGGAAACAAATGTTAAGTTTGAATAATTTTTATTGTAAGATGCATATATTGTACAGTTCATTTAAATGTTTGAAAGTCCGTTTTAATTCAAATGATATATTTTGCTAAATGACAATATTTACCTCTATAAAATGCAAAAATATTTACCTATCGCGGGTGTAACTAGTTAAAATGTAAGAAATTTAGTATTGTTTAAAAACTAAACATTGTTGTTAAATTATGTTACAATAAAAATTACAAATAATTATAATTACATTTTAAATTACAATTAATTTTTCTTTCTAAGATTAAAAGTCCTTCCGGCCAGTGCCGGGAGGAAGAGGTAGCTTTCATATTCCTTATTTTTAAAAAGCAAGCTTATATTATTCAAACACACGAAGCACAATTTAGTGGAAACCGATTATAGGAGATTCAATCCTAATCTTTATCAATATTAAATCATCATGAATGAGAATTTCGCGAAATTAGTCAGCTTTATCCAAGCTGCTTTTATTTAAAGTAACTTATATTTGGTTGCCAAATTTGGCGATATCTTGAAGTTCCTGCCATTTTAAGACAACATGGTGGATGAGGCTAAAGAGTGAACTTGGTCGAGATCTTAGTAATTCCTGTGCACATGCTCACTCACATCGGAATCGGTTGATATATACAAGTTCTCTCGAAGGCAAAAAAACAGATTTTTCAAAATGTCACCCACATTAGAAATTCAAACTGCTATATCTGAGCCATTTTCTAAGATAAAGACAAAACAAAAAATGCTCCGGAATCCTTATATCATGGTCAAATACTTAAGAAAGAAACCTTTTTCTATTTCTAATTCTTCTGCACCTTACTTTAAATATAATTTTTTATTTAATTTAATGGCCTCCATTTTGAACCAAGATGGCTGATGAAGCTGGCCAGCGAACTTGGTCGAGACATTACGATATACTATCCACATGCCTTCTTACATCGAAATAGGTTAACGAATACGCGTGTTATCACGTGACAAATATCAGATCGTTTCAAAATGTCAGCCATGCTAGAAATTCAAAGTGCTATAATTCAACCATTTTTTAAGATATATACGAAACAAAAACTGCTCGGAATCTTTATATCAAGGTTAAACACATAAAAAAATCTTTTTCATTTTTCAATTTTTTGATAACTCATTTTAAATTTAAAATTTAATTTTTTTTTAAATGGCAGCCCTTTTGAAACAACATGGCGAATGAAGCTGACCAACGAACTCGGTCGAGACATTGGTATGTACTATGTACACACCAAGTTACATCCAAATCGGTTCATAAATACGCCTGTTATCGCGAGACAAAAATCAGGTTGTTTCAAAATGTCAGCCACAATAGAAATTCAAAATGCTATAACTCAGCCATTTTTTAAGATATAGACGAAACAAAAACTGCTCCTTAATCTTTGTATAAAGTTCAAACACATAGAAAAAAATCTTTTTCATTTTCCAATTCTTTTGGTACCTCATTTTAAATTTAAAAAAAATTTAAATGGCAGCCATTTTGAAACAAGATGGCGGATGAAGCTGGCGAACGAACTCGGTCGAGAAATTAGTACGTATTATGTATACACTAAGGTACATCCAAATCGGTTCATAAAAAGTCCTTCCGGCCAGTGCCGGGAGGAAGAGGTAGCTTTCATATTCCTTATTTTAAAAAAGCCAATTTATATTATTGAAACACACGAAGCTCAATTTAGTGGAAACCGAATATAGGAGATTCAATACTAATTTTTATCAATACTAAACCATTATGAATGAGAATTTCGCGAAATTAGTAAGCTTTATCCAAGCTGCTTTTATTTAAAGTAACTTATATTTGGCTGCCAAATTCGGCGATTTCAAAGTGCATGCCATTTTAAGACAACATGGTGGATGAGGCTAAGCAGTGAACTTGGTCGAGACCTTAGTAATTGCTGTGCACATGCTCACTCACATCGGAATCGGTTGATATATACGAGTGCTGTCGCAGGCAAAAAATCAGATTTTTCAAAATGTCACCCACATTAGAAATTGAAACTGCTATATCTGAGCCATTTTTTAAGATAAAGTCAAACAAAAAATGCTCCTGAATCCTTATATCAAGGTCAAATACTTAAGAAAGAAACCTTTTTAAATTTCTAATTTTTTTGCACCTCACTTTAAATATATATATTTTTTAATTTAATGGCCGCCATTTTGAAACAAGATGGCTGATGAAGCTAGCCAGTGAACTTGGTCGAGATATTGATGTTACTATCCACATGCCTGCTTCCATCGAAATAGGCAAATACGTGTGTTATCGCGTGACAAATACAAGATCGTTTCAAAGTGTTAGCCATGCTAGAAATTCAAAGTGCTATAATTCAACCATTTTTTAAGATATAAACAAAAGAACAAATTTTCACAAACAAAAACTGATCCAGAATCTTTGTATCAAGGCCAAACATATAAAAAAAATCTTTTTCATTTTCCAATTGTTTAATACCACATTTTAAATTTTAAATAACATTTTTTTTAAAATGGCAACCCTTTTGAAACAAGAGGGCGAATGAAGCTGGCCAACGAACTCGGTCGAGACATTGGTATGTACTATGTACGCACCAAGGTACATCCAAATCGGTTCATAAATATGTCTGTTATCACGTGACAAAAATCAGGTCGTTTTAAAATGTCAGCCACAATAGAAATTCAAAATGCTATAACTCAGCCATTTTTTTAGATATAGACGAAACAAAACATGTTCCGGAATCTTTGTATTAAGGTCAAACATATAGAAAAAAAATCTTTTTCATTTTCCAATTTTTTGGTATCTCATTTTAAATTTTAATTTTTTAATTTTTTTAAATGGCCGCCATTTTGAAACAAGATGGCGGATGAAGCTGGCCAACGAACTCGGTCGAGATATTTGTATGTACTATGTACACACCAAGGTACATCCAAATCGGTTCATAAATATGTCTGTTATCACGTGACAAAAATCAGGACGTTTCAAAATGTCAGCCATGCTAGAAATTAAAAAGTCCTTCCGGCCAGTGCCGGGAGGAAGAGGTAGCTTTCATAATCCTTATTTAAAAAAAGCCAACTTATATCATGCAAACACACGGAGCTCAATTTAGTGGAAACCGAATATAGGAGATTCAATGCTAATTTTTATCAATATAATGAATGAGAATTTCGCGAAATTAGTCAGATTTATCCAAGCTGCTTTTCTTTAAAGTAACTTATATTTGGCTGCCAAATTCGGCAATTTATTAAAGTGCCTGTCATTTTAAGACAACATGGTGGATGAGGCTAAGCAGTGAACTTGGTCGAGACCTTAGTAATTGCTGTGCACATGCTCTCTCACATCGGAATCGGTTAATATATAGGAGTGCTGTCGCATGCAAAAAATCAGATTTTTCAAAATGTCACCCACAATAGAAATTTAAACTGCTATATCTGAGCCATTTTTTAAGGTAAAGACAAATAAAAAATGCTCCTGAATCCTTATATAAAGAACAAATACTTAAGAAAGAAATCTTTTTCAATTTCTAATTTTTTTGCACCTCACTTTAAATATATATATTTTTTTTAATTTAATGGCCGCCATTTTTAAACAAGATGGCTGATGAATCTGGCCAGTGAACTTGGTCGAGGTGTTGATGTATACTATCCACATGCCTTCTTACATCGAAATAGGCGAATACGTGTGTTATCGCGTGACAAATACAAGATCGTTTCAAAATGTTAGCCATGCTAGAAATTCAAAGTGCTATAAATCAACCATTTTTTAAGATATCAACAAAAGAACAAATTTTCAGAAACAAAAACTGCTCCGGAATCTTTGTATCAAGGCCAAACACATAAAAAAATCTTTTTCATTTTCCAATTTTTTAATACCTCATTTTGAATTTTAAATTTAATTTTTTTTAAATGGCAACCCTTTTGAAACAAGATGGCGAATGAAGCTGGCCAACGAACTCGGTCGAGACATTGGTATGTACTATGTACAGACCAAGTTACATCCAAATAGGTTCATAAATACGCCTGTTATCGCGTGACAAAAATCAGGTCGTTTTAAAATGCAGCCACAAGAGAAATTCAAAATGCTATTACTCAGCCATTTTTTTTTTTAGATATAGACGAAAAAAAAACTGTTCCGGAATCTTTGTATTAAGGTCAAACACATACAAAAAAAATCTTTTCCATTTTCCAATTTTTTGGTATCTCATTTAAATTTTTTAATTTTTTAATTTTTTTAAATGGCCGCCATTTTGAAACGAGATGGCGGATGAAGCTGGCCAACGAACTCGGTCGAGATATTTCTATGTACTATGTACACACCAAGGTACATCCAAGTCGGTTCATAAATACGCCTGTTATTACGTGAGAAATATCAGGACGTTTCAAAATGTCAGCCACGCTAGAAATTCAAAATGCTATAACTCAGCCATTTCTTAAGATATAGACGAAACAAAAACTGCTCCCGAATCTTTTTATCAAGGTCAAACACATAAGAAGAAAATATTTTTTCAATATTCAATTTTTGGTACCACATTTTCAATTTAAATTTTTCTTAAAAATTTAAATGGCCGCCATTTTTAAACAAGATGGCGGGTGAAGCTGGCCAACGAACCCGGTCGAGACATTGGTATGTACTTTGCATAAACGAAGTTACATCCAAATCGGTTCATAAATACGCCTTTTATCGCGTGACAAAATTCGGGACGTTTCAAAATGTCAGCCAAGCTAGAAATTCAAAAGTCCTTCCGGCCAGTGCCGGGAGGAAGAGGTAGCTTTCATATTCCTTATTTTTAAAAAGCCAACTTATATTATTCAAACACACGAAGCTCAATTAAGTGGAAACCGAATGTAGGAGATTCAATACTAATTTTTATCAATACTAAATCATTATGAATGAGAATTTCGCGAAATTAGCTTTATCCAAGCTGCTTTTATTTAATATATTTGGCTGCCAAATTCGGCGATTTCTTAAAGTGCCTGCCATTTTAAGACAACATGGTAGATGAGGCTAACCAGTGAACTTGGTCGAGACCTTAGTAATTGCTGTGCACATGCTCACTCATATTGGAATCGGTTGATATATACGAGTGCTGTCGCAGGCAAAAAATCAGATTTTTCAAAATGTCACCCACGTTCGAAATTGAAACTGCTATATCTGAGCCATTTTTTAAGATAAAGACAAACAAAAAATGTTCCTGAATCCTTATATCAAGGTCAAATACTTAAGAAAGAAACCTTTTTCAATTTCTAATTTTTTTGCACCTCACTTTAAATATAATTTTTTTTAATTTAATGGCCGCCATTTTGAAACAAGATGGCTGATGAAGCTGGCCAGCGAACTTGGTCGGTGTATACGATCCACATGCCTTCTTCCATCGAAATAGGCGAATACGTGTGGTATCGCGTGACAAATGCAAGATCGTTTCAAAGTGTTAGCCATGATAGAACTTCAAAGTGCTATAATTCAACCACTTTCTAAGATATAAACAAAAGAAAAAATTTTCAGAAACAAAAACTGCTCCAGAATCTTTGTATCAAGGCCAAACACATAAAAAAAATCTTTTTCATTTTCCAATTTTTTAATACCTCATTTTAAAATTTAAATTACATTTTTTGTAAAAATGGCAACCCTTTTAAAACAGGATGGCGAATGAAGCTGGCCAACCAACTCGGTCGAGACATTGGTATGTACTATGTACAGACCAAGTTACATTCAAAGCGGTTCATAAATACGCCTGTTATCGCGTGACAAAAATCGGGTCGTTTTAAAATGTCAGCCACAATAGAAATTCAAAATGTTATAACTCAGCCATTTTTTTAGATGTAGACGAAACAAAACCCGTTCCGGAATCTTTGTATTAAGGTCAAACACATACAAAAAAAAAATCTTTTTCATTTTCCAATTTTTTAGTATCTCATTTTAAATTTAATTTTTAAAAATTTTTTTTAAATGGCCACCATTTTGAAACAAGATGGCGAATGAAGCTGGTCAACGAACTCGATTGAGATATTTGTATGTTCTATGTACACACCAAGGTACATCCAAATCGGTTCATAAATACGTCTGTTATCACGTGCAAAAATCAGGACGTTTCAAAATATCAGTCACGCTAGAAATTCAAAATGCTATAACTCAGCCATTTTTTAAGATATAGACGAAACAAAAACTGCTCCCGAATCTTTTCATCGAGGTCAAACACATAAGAAAAAAATATCTTTTCAATTTTCAATTTTTTGCTACCACATTTTAAATTTAAATTTTTCTTAAAGATTTAAATGGCCGCCATTTTTAAACAAGATGGCGGATGAAGCTGGCCAACGAACTCGTTCGAGACATTGGTCTGTACTATGTATAAACGAAGTTACATCCAAATCGGTTCACAAATACGCCGTTTATCGCTTGACAAATTTCAGGACGTTTCAAAATGTCAGCTTCCCTAGAAATTCAAAATGCTATAACTCAGCCATTTTTTAAGATATAGACAAAACAAAAACTGCTACGGAGTCTTTGTATAAAGGTCAAATACATAAAAAAAATATATTTTCCCATTTTCAATTTTTTGGTACCACATTTCAAATTTTAATTTTTTTTAAATTTTTTAAATGGCCGCCATTTTGAAACAAAATGGCGGATGAAGCTGGCCAACGAACTCGGTCGAGACATTGGTATGTACTATGTACACACCGAATTACATCCAAATCGGTTCATAAATACGAGAGTTACAGTGTGACATAGGTCAGATATATATATATATATATATATATATATACAATTTTGAACGGAGGGTGGTTTCGGGGTCTAGGGGTCATGATCGATGAAAATATACCAAAATTTTTTGAAATCGCTTTCCTCCGAACGGCTGCAATAGGTAGTTTTTTGTAAAGAAAGCTACCTAAAATGCTATAACTCACCCATTTTTTAAGATATAGACGAAACAAAAACTGCTCCGAAATCTTTGTATAAAGGTCAAATACATAAGAAAAAATATTTTTCCATTTCAATTTTTTGGTACCACATTTCAAATTTTAAATTTTTAAAAAAATTTTAAATGGCCGCCAGTTTGAAACAAAGTGGCGGATGAAGCTGGCCAACGAACACGGTCGAGAGATTGGTATGTACTATGTACACACCGAATTACATCCAAATCGGTTCATAAATACGCCTTTTATCGCGTGACAAAATTCAGGACGTTTCAAAATGTCAGCCACGCTAGAAATTCAAAATGCTATAACTCAGCCATTTTTTAAGATATAGACGAAACAAAAACTGCTCCGGAGTCTTTGTATAAAGGTCAAATATATAAGAAAAATATATTTTTCCATTTTCAATTTTTTGGTACCACATTTCAAATTTAAAATTTTTTTAAAAATTTTAAATGGCCGCCATTTTGAAACAAAATGGCGGATGAAGCTGGCCAACGAACTCGGTCGAGACATTGGTATGCACTATGTACACACCGAATTACATCCAAATCGGTTCATAAATACGAGAGTTACAATGTGACATAAGTCAGATATATATATATATATATATATGGATATATATATATATATATATATATATATATATATATATCAATTTTGAACGGAGGGTGGTTTCGGGGTCTGGGGGTCATGATCGATGAAAATATACCAAAATTTTTTGAATCCGCTTTCCTCCGAACGGCTGCAATAGGTAGATTTTGTAATGAAAGCTACCTAATACGCCTGTTATCGTGTGACAAAAATCAGGTCGTTTCAAAATGTCAGCCCCTCTAGAAATTCAAAGTGCTATAAATCAGCCATTTTAGGTAGCTTTCTTTACAAAAAAGCTACCTATTGCAGCCGTTCGGAGGAAAGCGATTTCAAAAAATTTTGGTATATTTTCATCGATGACCCCCAGACCCCGAAACCACCCTCCGTTCAAAATTGATATATATATATATATATATATATATCTGACCTATGTCATACTGTAACTCTCGTATTTATGAACCGATTTGGATGTAATTCAGTGTGTCCATAGTACATACCAATGTCTCAACCGAGTTCGTTGGCCAGCTTCATCCGCCATTTTGTTTCAAAATGGCGGCCATTTAAAAATTTTTTTAAAAATTGAAAATTTGAAATGTGGTACCAAAAAATTGAAAATGGAAAAATATTTTTTTCTTATGTATTTGACCTTTATACAAAGACTCCGTAGCAGTTTTTGTTTCGTCTATATCTTAAAAAATGGCTGAGTTATAGCATTTTGAATTTCTAGCGAAGCTGACATTTTGAAGCGTCCTGAATTTTGTCACACCATAAAAGGCGTATTTATGAACCGATTTGGATGTAACTTCGTTTATACATAGTACAGACCAATGTTTCGACCGAGTTCGTTGGCCAGCTTCATCCGCCATTTTGTTTAAAAATGGCGGCCATTTAAAATTTTAAGAAAAATTTAAATTGGAAATGTGGTACCAAAAAATTGAAAATTGAAAAAATATTTTTTTCTTATGTGTTTGACCTTGATAAAAAGATTCGGGAGCAGTTTTTGTTTCGTTTATATCTTAAAAAATGGCTGAGTTATAGCATTTTGAATTTCTAGCGTGGCTGACATTTTGAAACGCCCTGATTTTTGCCACGTGATAACAGACGTATTTATGAACCGATTTGGATGTACCTTAGTGTGTACGTTGTACATGCAAATTACTCAATCGAGTTCGTTGGCCAGCTTCATCCGCCATCTTGTTTCAAAATGGCGGCCATTCAAAAAAATTAAAAAACAATTTTAATTTAAAATGAGATGCTAAAAATTTGGAAAATGAAAAAGATTTTTTCGTATGTGTTTGACCTTAATACAAAGATTCCGGAACAGGTTTTGTTTCGTCTATATCTAAAAAAATGGCTGAGTTATAATATTTTGAATTTCTATTGTGGCTGACATTTTAAAACGACCTGATTTTTGTCTTTCGATAACAGGCGTATTTATGAACCGATTTGGATATTACTTGGTCTGTACATAGTGCATACCAATATCTCGACCGAGTTCGTTGGCCAGCTTCATTCGCCATCTTGTTTCAAAAAGGTTGCGATTTTTTTTAAATGTATTTTAAAATTTAAAATGAGGTATTAAAAAATTGGAAAATGAAAAAGATTTTTTTTATGTGTTTGGCCTTGATACAAAGATTCGGAGCAGTTTTTGTTTCTGAAAATTTGTTCTTTTGTTTATATCTTAAAAAGTGGTTGAATTATAGCACTTTGAATTTCTATCATGGCTAACACTTTGAAACGATCTTGTATTTGTCACGCGATACCACACGTATTCGCCTATTTCGATGGAAGAAGGCATGTGGATAGTATACATCAATATCTCGACCAAGTTCGCTGGCCAGCTTCATCAGCCATCTTGTTTCAATATGGCGGCCATTAAATTTAAAAAAATTATATTTAAAGTGAGGTGCAAAAAAATTAGAAATTGAAAAAGGTTTCTTTCTTAAGTATTTGACCTTGATATAAGGATTCAGGAGCATTTTTTGTTTGCCTTTATCTTAAAAAAAGGCTCAGATATAGTAGTTTCAATTCCTAACGTGGGTGACATTTTGAAAAATCTGATTTTTTGCCTGCGACAGCACTCGTATATATCAACCGATTCCGATGGGAGTGAGCATGTGCACAGCAATTACTAAGGTCTCGACCAAGTTCACTGGTTAGCCTCATCCACCATGTTGTCTTAAAATGGCAGGCACTTTAAGAAATCGCCATATTTGGCAGCCAAATATAAGTTACTTTAATTAAAAGCAGCTTGGATAAAGCTGATTAATTTCGCGAAATTCTCATTCATAATGATTTAGTATTGATAAAAATTGGTATTGAATCTCCTACATTCGGTTTCCACTAAATTGAGCTTCGTGTGTTTGAATAATATAAGTTGGCTTTTTTAAAATAAGGAATATGAAAGCTACCTCTTCCTCCCGGCACTGGCCGGAAGGACTTTTTTAAGATATAGACGAAAGAAAAACTGTTCCAGAATCTTTGTATCAACATCAAACACATATAAAAAAATATATTTTTCAATTTTCAATTTTTTGGTACCTCATTTCAAATTTAAATTTTTTTTTAAAAAATTTAAATGGCCGCCATTTTGAAACAAGATGGCGGATGAAGCTGGCAAACGAACTCGGTCGAGACATTGGTACGTATTATGTATACACCAAGGTACATCCAAATCGATTCATAAATACGCCTGTTATCGTGTGACAAATATCAGGTCGTTTCAAGATATCAGTCAAGCTGGAAATTCAAAGTGCTATAACTCAGCCATTTTTTATGATATAGACAAAACAAAAAATGCTCCGGAATCTTTGTATAAAGGTCAAACACATAAGAAAAAAATATTTTTCAATTTTAAATTTTCTGGTACCACATTTCAAATTTTAATTTTTTTAAATTTTTTAAATGGCCGCCATTTTGAAACAAGATGGCGGATGAAGCTGGCCAACGAACTCGGTCGAGATATTTGTATGTACTATGTACACACCGAGTTTCATCCAAATTGGTTCATAAATACGAGAGTTACAGTATAACAAAGATCAGATATATATATATATATATATATATATATATATATATATATATATATATATATATATATACAGGGTGATTCATAAAAGATGGGCAGAACTTTAAGGGGTTATAGTACACTTAAAGACAAATAATATTAAATAGGAGACTAAGGGTCCCAGACGTATTCCCAAGGAGATAGGGGGCATTAAGGTTTAGGGTCCGAAATTTCAAATGATTATAAAACATGGAAAAATTGGTCGATTCGTTTGCGGTTTTTGCAAAAAATTTTCTTTATGCCAGTATTTTCTTGAAATAAAATTTTAAAGTTCAATTTCAAAAAATGCCGATAGGGGGTGCTTTAGACTTTGGAGTAACAAACAACTATTTTTTAACGTTATTTTTTGTATTTCTTTAAATGATTTCGAAAGCTTAGACTTAAACTTAAATTTTGATCTAAAAATCTGAGTCCTAACGAGTAGTTAAGTAGCGTAAACTGAAATTTGAAATTTGAAACCCTTCTCCCCCCAGAACAAAAATCAGTTATTCCCGATCTTTGTGTCGTAGATTAGGCTCTAACTACTGCCGCGTTTTGCTAAAATTATTCTTTATGTCAGTATTTTCTTGAAAATAAATTTTAAAGAAAATTTTCAAAAAATTCCGATAGAGGGCGCTTTAGACTTTGGAGTAACGAACAACTATTTTATACCGTTATTTTTTGTGTCTCATTAAATGCTTTCTAAAGCTTAGACTTAAATTTTCAGCCCAAAATCTGAATCGTTAGACGTGGTTAAGTTTCTGGGGAGAGGGGTTTGAAATTTCTACTCCTGAGCACAGTTCAGTTTACCATGTCCACACATTGTGTGCTGTGATACGAGGTAAAAAGACACAAATTAGGATTATGTTACCAAAGCATATTTATTAACATGTAATTACAATAAATGTTCAAAATTGTGACCACCAGAGGTTATGCACGCAGAACAACGGCGAAGAATGGAACGGCGAACATTCGCGAAAACATCAGGCTTTTCGAGCACTTCCCCTACAGCGGCGGAAAGTCTGGCGACCAGTTCCTCGGGGGATTCAATGGGTGTCTCATACATAAGAGCCTTCAATCGTCCCCCAAAATAGAAATCGAGGGGTGAAAGATCTGGCGAGAGAGCAGGCCAAGCAACAGGACCACCTCGACCAATCCATCTGTTCGGAAATGTGATGTCCAGATAGTTGCGGACGTCTCGTACGTAATGGGCTGGCACTGCATCGTGCTGGAACCACATGACGCGCCGGATGCGTGGAGGAACAACGTTTAACAGGTCTGGCAGCACATGTTGCAGAAATGTGAGGTATGTTTTACCGTTGAGGCGTTCAGGAAGAAGGTACGGTCCGATTAGGTGGTCTCCGAGGATTCCTGCCCAAACATTGATGGAAAAGCGTCTCTGATGAGCATGTGGATACGTAGCATGTGGATTGACATCCGCCCATACATGTGCATTGTGTGTGTTAAATGTACCTTCACGTGTGAAGGTACATTCATCGGTGAAAAGCACAGTTCGTCCAAAATGTGGATTTAGCGCGTTCTGCTGCAGAAACCAGCGGGCGAATTCAATACGATTTGGATAATCACCTGGAGACAGTTTCTGGACTCGTTGCACATGAAACGGGAGCAAATGTTCATCCTTCAGTACCCTCCAAGTCATGGACTGTGAGGTATCCACCTGCCTAGCCACTGTTCGTGTACTTGTACTTGGCTGCGCCGCTACTACATCCAGAATGGCTTCTGCAACAACTACTGATTCGTCCTTTTTTGCACGACCTGCATTCGACCGGGAAGCGAGAAATGATCCCGTCTCACACAACTGTCTGTGCAAGCGCTCGAAAGTTTTGCGGTTAGGCAACCGCCTGTTGGGAAATCGCTCTCCGTACATTCGTTGTGCCTCTGCACCATTTCCATCTGCCGCTCCGTAAATTAAATGCATCTCAGCCTTTTCCTTATTCGTGAAGGGCACCATCTTCCGATTCATTACTACAGTGACTTACACTTGACTCACCGTTCAGTGGTTTTTATGCCTGAATCGTGTCGAAATTTTGCATACGTGTTCTTCTTCTTCCCCATTTGACATTTGCATACTTTCTGTTTCCTTCTTCACCCGGTGACTAGCGTCAGGAATGGAGCTTTAACGTTTGCATGAGCGACGTTTCCAACTGTGCCAGTGCCTTTATGAGTGAATTCCGACTATGCAGTCCTTGACGAAAGTTGTATGTTTGCCTCTTATCACAGCACAGAATCGTTGGGCATGGTTAAGTAGTGCAAACTGAACTATGTTCAGAAGTTGAAATTTGAACCCCCTCCCCTCGCTACTGAACCACGCTCAGCGATTCAGATTTTGAGCTGAAAATTTAAGTTTAAGTCTAAGCTTTAGAAAGCATTTAATGAGACACAAAAAATAACGGTATAAAATAGTTGTTCGTTACTCCAAAGTCTAAAGCGCCCTCTATCGGAATTTTTTGAAAATTTTCTTTAAAATTTATTTTCAAGAAAATACTGACATAAAGAATAATTTTAGCAAAACGCGGGAGTAGTTAGAGCCTAATCTACGACACAAAGATCGGGAATAACTGATTTTTGTTCTGGGGGGAGAAGGGTTTCAAATTTCAAATTTCAGTTTATGCTACTTAACTACTCGTCAGGACTCAGATTTTTAGATCAAAATTTAAGTTTAAGTCTAAGCTTTCGAAATCATTTAAAGAAATACAAAAAATAACGTTAAAAAATAGTTGTTTGTTACTCCAAAGTCTAAAGCGCCCCCTATCGGCATTTTTTGAAATTGAACTTTAAAATTTTATTTCAAGAAAATACTGGCATAAAGAAAATTTTTTGCAAAAACCGCAAACGAATCGACCAATTTTTCCATGTTTTATAATCATTTGAATTTTCGGACCCTAAACTTTAATGCCCCCTATCTCCTTGGGAATACGTCTGGGACCCTTAGTCTCCTATTTAATATTATTTGTCTTTAAGTGTACTATAACCCCTTAAAGTTCTGCCCATCTTTTATGAATCACCCTGTATATATATATGGATATATATATATATATATATATATATATATATATCAACTTTTGAACGGAGGGTGGTTTCGGGATCTGGGGGTCATGATCGATGAAAATATACCAAAATTTTTTGAAATCGCTTTCCTCCGAACGGCTGCAATAGGTAGCTTTTTGTAATGAAAGCTACCTAAAAAATATTTATACATCAATAGAATTAATAATAGGTAAGAACATAATTTTTACCTTAAAAATAATTTTGTTTGCTTCTTGAACTAGAAAATTAATTGAAATTAAAAATTTAATTGTAATTAAGTATAATTTTTATATCAAATGCCTTTAACAGCAATTTTTAAACTTTAAACAAAAACAATTTTTTTAAACTTTTTAATTGGTTAGGTTATGTAATCGACGTGTAAATATTTTTGCATTTTATTTGTAAGAATAATGCCGATTAGCAATATTTATCCTTTGAATTTAAACGAGCTTTCTTACTTTTAAATATTATTTTTGCAACTTACAAATTTTGCTGTATGATATCATTAACTAATCGGCAAAATATCATATGGTATTGGAATGTTGTCGGCAAAAGTCTACCTAGTGACCAAATGATCAAAAACAAATAGGCAAAAGCTTCAAAACTGATTCAATAATAATCGGGATGCGATGCTCCTTATCTGCTTTGCCGGGCGGACAAAAGCCTTTCCCGCCGACATCAATGGGTGATATCTTTCGGGCGAAACATAGTCAAATTAGGACATTCGGCAGAAGCTAGGCCAGGGATTATTTGCTGCTTGGGTTAACTTCTACATATCCATGTTCTTTGGAGAGGAAGTACCTTTTTGATTATTCACAATTGTATCATTACTAAATTAAATGTGTGAACAAAAGTATTTTACATAAAAATACTAAAGTTCAGTAACTCCGCCTTTTGTAGCACATTTATTAATGTTATTGGATGAATTCTGCAGAATTCTGACTTGATTAATTCTATAATTTAAAAAAAAATTCTTCAATGCTGGATAAATATATTACACGAATCTTTCTGCATGAAGTACTAACTATGCGAGGAAATTTTGTAACAGAGGTAGTTATAACAAAAAATATCCTGCCACGTTTAAATTTATAGAGCATGATAGTTTTGTTGCAGATTGCAAAAATAATCTTTTTGCAATCTAAAACAACCATTATTGTGACTTTAGAATTTTAAAGAAAATATAGGTCCTCTCCTACATCCTCAACAAGTGGGTAAGTGTGATCACAAATCGCACAGAGGGTTTCGTTTAATATTCCTTTCAAAACACTTAATTGTTTTACAAAATCTGTTAGTTTCGCATTTCGCAACCGGCGGGGGGTGCACTTTATTCTAAACAAACCTCTATCCGAACGAAACTCCGTTTTACAACCTATCCGTAGATATATTAGTTGAGGGAATCGGGCCCATAGCACCCGAGATAGGTAGACGACCCCTGGCAGTAAAAAGTGGAACTAAAATATATAAGTCTATGGTGCATAATATTATGAAAGAGTGGTCAAAGTGGTGTCGGCAAAAGTTAGAACCCCCCCCCCCCCCGGTGAAAAGGTGGAAGGATAAAAAATTGCTTAAAATACACAAGTTAGAGCCCGGAGGGGTAAATAATATTGAGACTTTTCGAAAATTATATGATTTTTCGTGTGATTGAAAGTGTTCTGCTATAAGTATGCAAAATTTCATATCTCTATCTTAATTAGAGCCTGAGTTAGAAAATTTGCTTAAAATGCACAAGTTAGAGACCGGAGGGGTAAATATAAGACTTTTTGAAATTTTTATGATTTGTTATGTGATCGCAAGTGTTCAGCTATAAGTATGCAAAATTTCAAACCTCCAACTTAATTAGAGGGCTTGAGTTAGAAAAAAGCTTAAAATACACAAGTTAGAGCCCAGAGGATTAAATATAACACTTTTTCTAAACTTTAAGATATGTCGTTTAATCGCAAATGTTTAGCTATAATTTTGCAAAATTTCAAATCTTCAACATAATTAGGGCTCAAGTAAAAAAAAAAGCTTAAAATACACAAGTTAGAGTCCAAAGGTTTAAATATAAGACTTCTTCAAAATTTTATGATTTGCCGTTTGGTCGCAAGTGCTTAGCTATAATTTCGCAAAATTTCAAGTCTTCAACTTAATTAGGGTCTCAGTTTAAAAAAAAAATAAAGCTTAAAATACACAAGTTAAAGACCAGAGGGTTAAATATACGACATTTTCAAAATTTTATGATTTGTCGCTTGATGTGAGGAGTTCAGTTATAAGTATGCAAAATTTCAAGTCTCCAACATGTATAGTTTCTGAGAACGGGCACTGAGACTCACAGACAGACAGACAAAAGAGCGAGACGAATAGGGTTTCGTCAGGTGAACGAATCCCTAAAAATAGCCTAATCACATTTACACGTAGCGGATCATTTTAAAGATAAAATGTGAAATGTCTCGTCCATCCAGTACTTAGTTCTATAACATAATCAAAAAAGAAATGTTGCTACTATTTTGTTAGAAATATCGCAATATGTACACCTTTGCGATTATTTTATCAATGTTAAAATTGGTGTCAACTAGTTATAATCGCAGTTCATACACACTGTACGCATGTAATTAATAGGATTTATTGCTGTTCGGTGAAATCTTAATTACCGTAAGACATTTATACGGACTAGTAAGGCTTTGGTAATTCACTTATCTGTATGGTAATTAACAGTATCTGGTACAATTCGATTTCAGGTGTTTCAGACATTCGTATTGTTGAAGTTTGATGATGGATTTGGATTCTCCATAGAGTGTAAGGAGTCACATGTTTCACTATTTTTTAATTGACCCCCAGAACGACTTCTAATCCTTACTGATCGCTATTCTATTGTGGGTTTTTGCCTTGGAAATAGCCGAGTTACTTGGATGCAAAGCACCCTTCACTTTTACGAGCGACCTCTGTATAACTTCAACTACGCAAAACTCTCTTTTTTACTTTCTTCTTTCTAAAGAAGAAAGAATCGAGTTTTTTTTTTACATCCGGTTTTTGACGGATATACACGTTCTAGAAGTCTGAGATACCGATAAACATGTTTATACAAAATGTCTGTCTGCCCATGTGTGTGTATGTCCGCTTTGTTCAACCAAAAGTGTATGAAGTTATGCATAGAATTGAACCAAATTTTTGTGTATGTTTTTGGCTATGGCCAGCAGGTCCTCTTTGAATTTGGAAATGTTCGGCTTGAAGATGGATCGATAACAGCGATTTTTGTGCATTTACATAGTTGTACCATCGGAAAGTGTATGAAGTTATGCATAGATTAGAACCAAATGCGTAATATATATATATCTTTAAATTATGCTTTTCTGCACATCATAGACGGACTCTTAAACCATCATTTTGACGTTTTTAATCACAATTAGAAAGCTACTTGTAAGAAAATTTGAAATTGAGAATTTGCATAAAGCAGGAAGGACATAATAAATATAAACCTATCAAAAAAATTGTAGGTTGCAATTCATATTTTTTTTTCGAATATTGATTTCATAATTCATAATTCATATTATAATTTTTTAAATTTACAAGGTCAATATATTTATGTTTGGGATTTTTAGTATTATAATCACACAAAATATATAACATTAGGATTATAATTTCAGGAGATAATAAGTAAAATAAGAAAATGTAATTTAACATTAGAAGCTTTAAATTTTTAATGTTTACAATTCAAAAACTTATTATCCAAATTACTCCAAATTGCCCTTCTAGGAGTAGTTTGAACCAAGGTTTAAAATACACTGCCAAAATTGCGTGTTGCCGTTTAAAAAAACAAAGTTTGGTCAGGTTTTGATTTGTAGATGCCCCTAAGTAAATTTTATATACATCATTTAAAAGTATACTTTATTTCCAGTCGCTTGGTACCAGTAATTTTCTTCTATTATAATTAGTTGCAGTGTTAGTAGAGGGTGTTTACTTTTTCCACGACTGTACATTGGCTGTTCATGCATCGGTTTACAATTCGCATCCAGCTAACTTGGCAACTCTCAAGCAGCCAATGTACAACAGCATAAGGAACAATATTAATTTTAATATATATTATGATCAAGATTGACTAGTTTTTACTCCGATTAGAAAAATGAAGCAGTAACTTAAGATGAAAATGAAAATTGGTGTAGTATTGAAGTAATAACACAGACGGGTTAACATGTATAACAACTTTTTGAAACGTTAACATGTATGAGAAAGAAGAAAGTTTTGTCATTGGAACATCCGACTAGTTTTTTTTTTTTTTTTTTATTTAAAATAAACATGTTAGTACTTGTTTTTTATTATATGGTGAAGTACTTCGATGCCAGTAAATGCCAGCAGTTGTTACATAAGTTTATAATTTTGTATTATTGATTTTATCAACTTCACTCCTTCTTGAAATGTGATAGTTACCGGCCGATCGTTAGCTTCGTTGGTAATACATGACTTATAGTAGAAAGCACCTTTATCTTCATATTTTTCCAGCCAAAGAGGTTTTTTTGGAAAGAAGTACTTTTCATAATCTTCATAAAAATTTTCTTATTAGGAATCATGCATGAAATTTTGTGTTAATGTTTGAAAAATTGTCAGTCTTTTGGCTAATTGTCCACCATTTATAGCCTAGTAGAAATGTAATTTTTTAAATTATTTGAAGTAATATTCATGATCAATATTTCAAATTCATCAGAATTCAATAAAACTCGAAGGTCACATTTGTTTTCACGCATTTGGTGTGTGGAATCATTTGTTGTTTTACATATTTTTTCCTGTAATTGATTTTAAAGATGTATTTTTAAAAAAAAAAATGAGAAAAAATTGTGGAATAATCTGCTTCAGCCACTTGGCTTATTATATGGAAAATTTCACTGATAAAAAAACATTTTATGTTATCTGATGAAATGAATATTCAAGAAAAATAAACTTTAGGATTAACTGTAAAAAAATTCATGTTGAATGTTTAAATTTTCGCCACCATCTGGCAAAAAAAAAAAAAAAAAAAAAAAAAAAAAAAAAAAAAAAAAAAAAAACCCTCAAAATTCGTTGAGAAAACTGTTACAGTTTATATGTTGTTTACCGGAAAAAGGTATCATGTTCCACGATTTGAGACGGATTTCATTAAAAGTTCTAAAAATAATTACTCCATGATATTCCATTGTTTTCAGAATCCATTAATTTTATTCTGTCAACTTGCTTGGGAAATTCTATATTCTAATATCATCAATTTTCTCTCTCATGCCTATATCGTTTCAGCCTAAAATATGAATATCGCCCTCGCTGAGACTGGTTTAAAATGACAAACAATTCATCCGTTCTGCTCCATCCATTTCAATGATTTTTCAGTTAATGAATCACAGCCAAAATAAATTCAAAACACATTGCAATTTTTTAGATAATGCTTGATATCTGAACTTATGTATTTCGCTAATATTTATTTCCATGGATAGCGGAGTGCCATTTTCTAAGTTGTTACAGATTTCTAAAAAGACTAATGATGGGAAAATAACGAAAAGAAGAACATGCAAGATAATTTTGATTCTTGCTTACGTAATTAAAAATGTAAAATATGTCGAGAATTATTCTTTCATAAATCTAGAAATATCGAATATTTTAGGTGCATAATTTTTTGTATTACTGTAACTAAGCGCATAGCCCACATAGTGAAAAAGTGTCTAAGCCGGGACCGAACCAGAGTCATTGGTACGGCGCACCAACGTTCTACCGACCCAACCACTAGGACGATATCCACCCGGGCACCTCTCACTTTTCTAAACGCTGACCAGGCTTCTACCGACCGAGTTATAATCTAGTTTTACGGGTTTAGTGCCTGGAAATGGGACGAAATAGCCTTATCACCACATGGCGATGGTCTGCGCAATTATGCCGCATAAGCCATCTTAATGGCAGATACTTTTTACTTTGTTTTGGTTCTATGTTGGACGGTTACTTAAAGTGTATGTGCTTGTTTAATTTAACGCTGCGTCGCACGCCTATACATCGTGCGGAAAAACCGAAGGGCAGCTCTCGCTAATCGAGTTGATCTCGTAATTTAGAACCTTGATCAGGTGACGAGACCTTCAACTGACTAGGCCGCTCCAGAGGTAAGATTCATAGGGAACTTGGAGGACTTTGCATCCACGACGGATTTTACATGCACCAGGTGCCATTACTGTACATGGAGATATACGATTACTCCAAACCGATGACCAGGATTGACAAGCACCCTGGCCGTCCTTTCTGTAGAGCCTTTGACTTTGTTGTTTGCTCTGTTTTGCCGGTTATTTATCTATTATAACTTTAAAGAAAATAAGTTGAAACTGGTGAGAATTAATACGAACTAAAAGAACTTCTTAAAACACCATCAAAAACTTAAATGCGTTAGGCCTTTCGAAAGATCCGAGTCTTTCTTCGTCAGGCGCAAAAAAGACGTCCTTCTACTATGAAAGCAGCAGCAACATTGAAATGAGAGATAAGGAAATGTAAACAAGCTAAATAAATAGCCAATAGGAAAGTAGAAATCAACAGTCAACAGGAAAGCAGAAGACAACAGCCAATCACATAAGAGTATAATCAAAACAAAGTGGGAGGGGAATAAGGAAGCAAATTATAAAATACATATAAATTATAATAAAATGAAAACACACACAAATATTAAAATATGGGAACACGTGAAATTTAAAAATGAATAAATAAATGAGATATTAAAAAAAGACTAATATTAATTATTACAAAAAAAAGAAAAGTGCCCAGTTAAACTGATGGCATTGAGCTTGCAGGCTATTCACACTAATTGTATATTATACTCTTATTTCAAAGAATAATGCTCCTAAAAAAATAAATGAAAGAGGATTAGTCCCCGTTTCCCCCTTTATACTTAACCAATGAACCTCCAAATCTAATCAAAAAAGCTCCTTAACATAATAAACGGGTATACCAAATTTAAAGCAAATGAGATAATTCAGCATGAAAAAACCATTTCGCTAAATTAAGGGAGTATTAGCTGACCCATTTCCCCCTCTATGCTTAACCAATGAACCTTCAAATCTAATCAGAAAAGTTCTTTATCAAACTGAAGCTAGAAAAAAAATTAAAGTAACTTGGATAATTCTGCATGAAAACCCATTTATCTAAACTAAGGGGAGGGGATTTGCACCCTTTCACCCTTTTATACATAATGAATGAAATTCCAAATCTAATGAAGGAAGCGCCATATCGGAATAAAACGGTATATCAACTTTAAAGCAAATCAAATAATTCTGCATGAAAAACCCATTTATCTAACTTAAGGGGCGGGGGACTAACCCCCGTCCACCCTTTATACTTAATTAATAAACCTCCAAATCTAATCAAGGCAGTCCTTTAACATGATAAACCGGTATACCAAATTTGGAGGAAATTGAATCTGCATGAAAAACCCATTCATCTAAATTAAGGGAGGGAGGGTCTAGACCTCTTTCCCCCCTTTATACTTAACTAATGAACCCCTATACCTAATCAAGGCAGGTCTTTAACATTATAAACCGGTATACTAAATTTGGAGCAAATCGAATAATTCTGCATGAAAAATCCATTTACCGAAATTAAGAGGGGTAGACCCCTTTTCCCTTTTATACTTAATTAATGGACCTCCAAATCTAATCAGGGAAGCTTCTTAACAAAATAAACCGGTATATCAAATTTGGAGCAAATCGAGTAATTCTGCATGAAAAACCCATTTATCTAAATTAAGGGGGGGGGGTAGCCCTACTTTCCCCCCTTTATACTTAACTAATCAATCTCCAAATCTAATCAGTGAAGCTCCTTAATATAATAAACCGGTATATCAAATTTGGAGCAAATCGAATAATTCTACATGAAAAACCCATTTATCTAAATTGAGGCGGGATATGCCCTCCCTCCTTTATACTTAACTAATGAACCTCCAAATCTAATCAGGGAAGCTCCTTAACAAAATAAATCGGTATAACAAATTTGGAGCAAATCGAATATTTCTGCATGAAAAACCGATTTATCCAAATTATGGGGATGGACCAGCCCCTTTTTTCCCCTTTATCCTTAACTAATGCACCCCCAAAACTAATCAGGGAAGCGCCTTAAGTTAATAAACCGGTATACCAAATTTGGGGCAAATCAAATAACTCTGCATGAAAAACCCTTTTATCTAAGTTAAAAGGGGGTTAGGCCCCCGTTCCCCCCTCTTTATACTTAACCAATAAACCCCCAAAACTAGTCAGAGAAGCGCCTTATCAGAATGAACCTGGAAAATTTTTTTGAAGCAAATCAGATATTTCTATCAAGAGTTATCGCGTTACGTACATACACACGTGCATACGTGCATACAGAACGGCGGGCACATTAGCTCTCAGGCTTTGATAGCCTGTGAGCTAAAAAGTAAATTAAATGGTAGTACTGAAAATATTTTTCCAAGCTGGAGAGAGCATTGTGAAATCAGATTTATCATTAACAATAACTTCGTGATTAAGATAGATGGCTAAATTTTCTAGAAAGTCCAATTCATAGATACTATTGGCATTAAAGATAATTTTAGCATTTTGAAAATTAAAACTATGGCCGAAATCCCAAGAGTGCTTGGCAATAGAAGATTTAGAAATTTTTTGATTAATTACATAACGAGAGTTCTGTTTTAAGCGGATTTCAATATTTGTTTTAGTTTGACCAATATAAGATAAATCACAGCCATTACAATGAACATTATAAATTCCCTATTTACAAAGATCAGGAACAGGCGACTTAGTGGAGGGATATTTGAACTTATAGACAGGTTTAAAGATAATTTTAAAATTGAAACGCCTTAAAACTTTAGCTAATTTGAAACATAAAGGAGGATAAAAGGGAAAAAGAACCGAATTATCAGGTTTGCTTTTGACAGATTTGAAAAGTGTAGATTTATTAGACGGTCTATTGAACTTCTTTATAGCATTATCGATAACAGGACGTTTGAAACCTCTTTTGATAGCAACAGTTTTTAAGCAATGAACTTAATCCTTGTGGAGTAGGAACAACTTTGGAGAGCACGAATTACATACGTGTAAAAAAACACCGATTTTTTGGTTGACAGGATGATCTGAGAGAGCATGCGATAGGTTAGAAACAGAAAAAGTTTTTCTATAAATACAAGTTTTGAAAGAAGAATCACATTTGTTAACTAAATCATCAAGGAAAGGAAGTTTATTACAATTTTCTAACTCAAAAGTAAACCGAACATATGGGTCGATAGAATTGACGGTTTGAAGAATGGTAGAAATATCAAAAGGATGATCAACTAAAACAAAAGTATCGTCGACATAACGCATCCAACATTTAAAATTAACCAAATTTAATACTTTTTCCTCAAAATAATGCATATATAAATATCACACAGAATTGGACATAAAGCATTACCCATACTTAATCCGTCTGACTGTTTGAAAAATATATATTAACAAATTCAAAAGTAGTATGAGTGATGCAAATTTTAGTTAAATTAACAAAATTTGGACTTCAATATAAGAGAAAAGACTTGCGCGAAATCTTGCTTTCAAGCGAGAAACGGCACCTTCAATTGGAACATTAGTAAATAAAGATTTGACATCAACAGACAACATAGAACAATTGGATGGGTTAATATTTTTTAATTGACTAACAAAATCATAAGAATTTTTTATTGTAAGAGAATTAGAAATGCATAAAGGGGGGAAATGGATGTTAAATACGAGGGCTGTTTTTTAAGTAAGGGCCGTTTTTTTTGTATACACTAATAGGTGGCGCGCGCGCCGCAACGTGTACTTGCATCGTGTCCCGGCATTCCTTGGGAACAACTAGGCTCAGTGTCAACTGTGTAGGTAGCCTGTACGGTCTGTTCTGTGTCTTTAAAATGTTCAACGTTTTCGAATCGCCCGCCCTGTGCAAGTACAGGTACGTTTTTTTGTCGCAAAGCGATTAAAAACAAAAGATGCAGCATGCTGACAGAGGGCATTTTGCTACCCCATGACAATGCACGACCTCACACCGCAACCCTGACCCTAGCTTTGTTGGACACTTTAGGCTTGGAAGTTTTGGACCCGCCCTCTCCATACCCCTCCTACAGCCCCGACCTGGTGCCGAGCGATTTCCATCTTTTTCGCTATCTCAAACATCATCTGGACGACAATCACTACAAGGATGGCGAAGACGTGATAATGGCTGTGACCTCTTGGTTATCGGAGCAAGCGGCAAGTTTCTATGAAGAGGGTTTTCTAAATCTAGTTATAAGCTATAATAAGTGTTTAAACAAACTTGGCATCTATGATGAAAAATAGAAAAAGATATGTAGAATCTGAAAATAAATATGGTTTTTGAAAATTTCTTTTCATTTAGTTTTTATTTTCAAACATCCCTTACTTAAAAAACAACCCTCCTATTTGGCAAGAGGATTAGTAACAGTACTGTTAAATTTTAAAACGTTTCAATTTTAACATTATCTTTAAACCTGTCAATAAATTAAAATTCCCCTCCACTAAATAGCCTGTTCCTGATATTCGTAAATGGAGACTTTATAATGTTCCTTGTAATGGCTGTGACTTATCATATATTGGTCAAACTAAAAGAAATCTTGAAATCCGCGTAAAAGGGCAATCTCGTTATGTAATTAATCAAGAAATTTCTAAATCTTCTATTGCCAAGCACTCTTGAGATTCCGGTCATAGTTTTAATTTTCAAAATGCTAAAATTATCTTTAATGACAATAGTATCTCTAAATTGGACTTTCTTGAAAATTCAGCCATCTATCTTAATCGTGAAGTTATTGTTAATGATAAATCTGATTCCACAATGCTCTCTTCAGCTTGGAAAAACATTTTCAATGCTAGCATTTAATTTATTTTTTGAACTAATTCATATTAGTCTGTTTTTTTTATATCTTATTTATTTATTTATTTTTAAATTTCATGTGTTCCCATATTTTAATATATGTGTGTGTTTTCATTTTATTAGAATTTTTTTTTTATTTCCTACCTTATTCCCCTCCTACTTTGTTTTGATTATACTCTTCTGTGATTAGCTGTCGTCTTCTGTTTTCCTGTTGTCTGTTGATTTCTGCTTTCCTATTGGCTGTTTCTCCAGCTTGTTTCCTTTCCCTTATCTCTGAAATGAGATATAATCCTTTCAGTCTCTCCGCGGCTTTCATAGTAGAAGCACGTCTTCTTTGCGCCTGACGAAGAAAGACTCGGATCTTTTGAAAGGCCTAGCGCATTTAAGTTTTTGATGGTGTTTTAAGAAAATCTTTTAGTTCGTATTAAATTTGGTTTTTAGGCTCCTGCACAACACAATCCCAAGCCATGCTGGGGGTAGTGGAGGAAACCTGGACCTTTTTATGCATAGTTGTTGGTGTGGACTTGTCTTTGGAAGTGACTCGAGAATGAATTCGGAAGGTTGGGAAACAAAATAAATTGGGTGCCGCAAAATGATAAGTGTCACCTGGGGATATTTGTGGCTGAAATGCAAGGCTCACTCACGTTGCACGGGGGAAGATACTCCGCCTCTCTACCATACGCCACCGCGTAAAAACTGCCTCCGTAGGCTGTCCTACTGGAGCGGGTCAGGTAGATCGTGCCAGCTAAGCCTATGTATACCTAATAAAGAGCCGGCAGTAAAGGAAAAAGTCCTTCCGATCAATACCGGGAGGAAAAGGTAGCTTTCATACTCCATGTTTTTTTTTTTTAGGATCCAGCGTATTTTTCTCAAACACACAAAACAAAAATTTCTAGAACTCGATTATAGAAGATTCTTTACATGTTTTCGTCAGTAATAACTAAGAGTGAGAATTTCGCAAATAAGTCAGCTATATCCAAGTTGGCTTCATTTTGTGCAATTTATGTTTGGTTGCCAAATTTGACGAAATATTGAAGAGCCCGCCATTTTAAAACAATAAATGAGTCTAACCAATGAACTTGGTCGAGACTTTAGTAAGTTTTGCACGCATGCTCAGTCACATAATATACGAGAGCGGTAGTATAATACAAAATGAGATTTTTTCAAAATGTCAAACAGCCTAGAATTTCAAACTGCTATATCTCACTCCTTTTTTAAGAGGGAGAAAATGCTCTGAAATCCTTGAATCATGGTCAAACACTTAAAAGTAAAAGTTTTTTCAATTTCTAGTTTTTTTAATCGGCCAATATTTTGAAAAAAGATGGAGGATGAAGCTGGCTAACAAACTCGCTTAAGACCTTGGTAAGCCCTGTATACATGCTTAGTCACATACAAATCGGTTGATAAATACGCGCGCTATCACATGATAAAATAAGATTGCTTCAAAATGTCAATCAACCTAGAAATTCAAACTGCTTTGCCTCAGTCATTTTTTTAGATAAAGAGAAAAGAAAAATATGCTCAGAAATCCTTGTATCATGGTCAAGAACTTTTGAAAAAAAAATCTTTTTTTAATTTCTAATTTTTTAGAACCACTTTTTAAATTAAAAATGTTTTTGTGGTTGCCATTTTGAAATAAATAGTAGATGTAGCATGCTAACGAACTCGGTTGAGACGTAGTTATACAATATACTATACAAGCTTTGTCATACACAAATCGGTTAATAAATAGGCGTTCTTGTCCATGACAAATATCAGATTTTTTCAAAATATCAGTCATCCTAGAACTTCAAAATGCTATATCTCAGACATTTTTGAGATAAACAGGGCTCGCACCGTTTCTAAAATTTTCGAACTTTGCTAGCAGTATTTTAAATAAGAATTCTTCGCGGTAGATTCCTTTAACATCTATTATAGAACTATACAACAAAGATTATATTTTTAATTTAGTGGTAGCAAAGTGCGAAAATTTTAGGAACGCTGCGAGCCCTGGATAAAGACAAAAATAAACGGTCAAGTGCGAGTGTTACTCGCGCTCAGAGGTTTCCGTACAATAAATATATGAAATATTAACTGTATTATTTAAAAAAATCACTGACTAAAGAATAATAAGACTTAAAAAACTATACAACGTAGGGCTGGGTATAGCTGTATATATTAGAAATGTATGAATAGGTATACCATAAAAGTTCAGAGGTATGAAGCCTAAATCATATCAAATTTTGTTATTCTGTATAACTCTTTTTTAATCTTATCCTAATCTGTTTATGATGAATTTAATTCCGTACTGACAATTAAAGTAGTGTATATTTAAACTTCATTTGGCATTTCATAAAACTAAATACAGCGCAGTAATAATCTTTTCTTTTTACAGTGTACCTAAAACAAAACCCATGTTCAAAGTTGAAACTTGGCATTGTGCGAAGCGTGCTTCGAACTGAGGTCGCTAAGTTGCACCGCTTCCTTGGACCGTGCCGCGTTTTTCCTGATAGGTCTTTATTTAACTTTTAAAGACATGGGAGGCGTATTGAGAAATCCACTCAATGCATAGTACCCGTGAATCCCATACTAATTATGTAATTAATTCTAATTAAATTAGTATGTTTTTAACAATCTGACGTTTATTGTTTTTATACTGCTACTGGACATTGCATTAAACAAATATATCATTAAAAGTTGTTATCTAAGCTTTAAAAGCCGTAGGTATATAGAGTACGCCTCCCCTGTCATTATGTATGTCCAAACCATCCATGTCTTTAAGGGTTAATATCTCCTCTAATTGACGACGATGTTTTTCGAAAATCATTATCAACAATGCTTTTATACTTCAGATATGATAAGTATCTCCAGCGCTCCTAAACAGCTTCTCTGAATGCCCGCAAATCGAAATTTGTGGGTAACGGAAAAAAGTGATTTTCTCAAAAAGGGTCATCGATATAATTTTCCTGCAAGGTTTAAATTAACATCTACTACCTCCAATTTTTTTCATAATTTTAGTTTCAGTAGATTCGGAAACAGATGGGGAGAAGAACATATTTTTGCACTACATTATCGACGATGTCTCTAAAAATATAATACCTAAAATTAAAAGAAACGTATTTTTGACTTCGGCTTTACGAAAGCTTTCACATGATATACAAAGAAAAGTTTTTTTTTCAAGTAACTTAATTAGGCCCCCTACATTGTTCCTAAATATACTTGCGAATGTTTAATGATCTGTAAATAGGTGGATCAATAGTTTTTATTACTTCCCCCAGTTTGAACTTTCCACGTTCCATAGTTTTCGAGTAAAATGACTGTGACAGACAGACAGACACGGGAGTGATCTTATAATGGTTCCGTTTTTACTTTTTGAGTACGGAACCCTAAAAAGTGTTTCGGAATTTTTGTATCAAGTTCAAACACTTAAGAAAATATAGTTTTTCAATTTGTAATTTCATTGAACGACTTTTTAAATTTGTAAAAGAAATAAATGGCCGCCATAATAAGTCACATTAAAATCGGTTCAGCAATACGCGTCGGATCGCATAGCAAAAATGATATTGTTTTAAAATGTCAGCCATCCTAGAAATCTAAACTGCTATATCTCAGCCCTTTTTTGAGATAAAGACAAAACAAAAATTATTAAAACTTAACGCATGGCTTCGGATAATTTTCACGAACCAACTCCAGCAGACTAGAATATGTTATTAATGCAACTGAAATATGGAACGCCAATTCAAATATTTTGATGCTGGCCTTCCTACGAACTTAGGCCTATAATGCTCCAGCTGAGATAATGGCGGATGTGGCGAGTGAAGATATTTACATCTACAAAGTATCACTTTTTGCAAGTCATCACGGTCAAGGTGGGTCTATATTTAAATTTAAAATTTAATTGGTTTTGGTTAAACAGTAATTGTCTTATTTACAATTTTGCTCAGTTAAATTATTCAATAAAATTACCATAGCATTTTTTGTTATTTATTTCGAAGTATTGTTGTTTTAAATATTTTTATTTGAATTTGATACACAATTGGAGTATGCGGGTTGACCCTACCTTGCGAAACCTGTGAGGCTACATATATGTTTGATACTTCATTGCTCCTCCCACCTTCTGAAGAGCTGGGAGCTGTGTTTATTTTGAAAACTGTATTTTTTGTTTTTGTTTCCCATGTTTAATGCTTTTTAAATGTTGTTTTCTTATTTTTGCCCTCTCTTTTTATTGAATTTTCATAAAATTTCACGCTTTTTGGCTAAAAACTATATTGTTTGATTGCATATAAGAACTGCTGGTGCACTAAAATGATTTTTCTTTTACACCTTTCAAATATGTATATATATATATAATTAGGATTCCAAGCTTCATTAATAGTAATCAATTCAGTTTTGCTTTATCAAAGTCAGCCTTTTCGATAATCTCGCTTGAATTTATTTTATTTTCCTCCTTTGTTTATTATTGATCTAGCAAACAAATGCGTAATAAACAAATTTTCATTTGTTATGAAAGATTAAAAAATTTATTTCCTTTCAGTGAAAAACCTAGCGATAAGCAGCATATACGATCTGCAAAAAAAAAAAAAAAAAAAACTTTTAAGAATTTTTAAAAAATCAAACATGATTTTTTAAAAAACAGAAAAAACTGTGTCAAAATTTTGTCTAAAATATGGTGTGATATCAAATTTTCAAAGCTATTTTCTGACACATATTTAATATTTTCTATTAACTAAGTAAAATCTTTATACATAAATCAAGTGCCTAGGTATAATATGTTGATATAAATCATTCTCTACTGTACTAAATACATCATAACGTGTTTTTGAAAATTAAATTGTTTAAAAATTATGCTTGATCGGCTTGAAAACCATAGTATGTTATGCATGTGATTCCAATTTCAGAGTCACTACGCATGCGTGGGCTGAGCAGCGCCCTCTAGACTGCTGAAACCGTATAAATAAGGGGCTGCAGCGGGAAGTTGAAAATATATTTATATTCTTGTGGGTAAACGTTAGGTGAGACGTAACTATGCCTCTTCAACGAAAGAGGGCGATATTTCAACAACTGACGGAGTTTGAACTTGGGAGAATCATCGGCTTTCGTGAAGGAGAATTTTCCTATCGTGCAACAGCAGCACAGCGATGCGAGTTTGGAAGAAGTGGACAGAAATCGGCTATTCGGAACGCCAACGGCAAGGTTTATGGAACCAATGTCCCGGCAACAAAACCCCCTACTACCAACCAGAGAAACCAGGCCGGGAACCGGCCTGCAATCAACGGCATAAATTACAATAAAAATCAGAAAATCCTTCACTGACTGTACAAGGGCTGTGTTGGCACACGCCAAAGCAAATCAGCAACTGCTGAAAAACTAGAATAAAATAGAATTAACTACAACAAAAAACTTAAGTCATATATAAACGAACTAACTAAAAATATGAATAAAAGTACATCGCCCACACAGTGAGCCATGCACTAACTAAGAATTAACAGAACAAGCAAAACAGTTCCATTTGAACTGAAAACAAACAGGTGGGTAGACGCAGTTCATGCAGTCTAAAGAAATGTCCCAAAAATATGATAGTCTAGCATTCTAATATCATCACATCAAGCTACGTAATTACCAATATTCATGCCACTATATGATGATAATTCCAAACACAGAAAAGTTCTAATGTGTTAGATATCCAACACGATTGTTCCAAACAAGATCCACTGAAGATGCAATGACACTGTCACAGTCAATATCACCATAACGGAGCCAAGGTTAGGCGCTAATCAGCCATTCAAGCTTGTCAATACAAGTAGATGGAAATGCACTACCAGTGATCAGACCACATTCAAGCCGACAACAGATCAATTTCATAAGCCATGATTAAATCCCTTAAAATTGTTTTTAAAATAGTTTGAAGAACAGGTACTCAAATAGGTAATATTTTCATGAGATCAACTAAATAAACTTTAATAAATATAACATCAGATCTAATACACTCTAAACTGAAATGTCTGAACTTCAGACACTTAAGTGTCTGAAACGTAGTGTTCAATTTTCAGACGTTTTAAAATGTCTGAAAATTTTCAGACACTTCTTGCGTCTGAATTTCAAACACATAAGTGACTGAAACTGGAGTGTTCGATTTTCAGACGTTTTAAAGTGTCTTAAAATTTTTAGACACTTCTTGCGTCTGAATTTCAGACATTTCAAGTGTCTTAATTGCGGCCATCTTTGAGCCCCTTTTTTTGCTAATATGAAGCCATCTTTGACCACTTTTCTTTCTAAGTCATATACGCAGCCATATTTGACCACATTGAATCATTTTTTATAAATGAGAATAATTTGTTACCATAAAGCAGAGCTAATTGCAGCGTGGTAAAACTAGGATGCTTCTCTGCGCCCTGATTTTAGGGTACCCCAAATTGGGTACAAAATTTTTATAAAGCTGATACTTTATATCAGTTTTGACTTTATTATGATCGTAATCAGTATTTTGTAGTTTTAGAATAGGATAATATATATAAATATATTCACCTAAATATGTATTTATGCGATTTCATATATGCCCTACGGTATCAAAAATGTTTATTAAATTAATTCCAGTCCAAAGACCTAGTATTTATCCCCCCCCCCACCACCACCACCACCACCGCCATCTTCATATATTGCTACAAAAAAAAAAAAAAAAAAAAAAAAAAGACTGCTCGATGCCATCAAATACATATTTGGATAAATATATCCTTTTCTTTAACCTAATCATATTCTAAAAGTACAAAATATTTATTAAAATAAGTATAAGATCAAAACAAATTTAAAATATCAGCTTTATGGAAATTTCATACCAAATTTGTGGGCCCGTAAAGCTAACGTCCCATAGAAAAAGCCCAGTTTGTCCATGCTGCAATCAGCTCTGCTTTATGGTAACAAATTATTCCCATTTATAAAAAATGATTCACTTCTTCGGAAAGAATTCCATCCCTGCTTTGTTGCACAATTTTTTTCTATTTAAATTAGATATTCCCAGTCAATTAGTTTAAGCATTTTTTGGATTTTTATTTCTGTGTTAAATAAAATCTAGCACTAGATTTCACAAAATTATCAGCATATGAGATCCGAACATTAAAAAAAAATTGAGCACGAAACACTTACTTTTCTTTATCCCCCTTCGTTTTTATTATTATACTATTTATCATTACCAAGAAATGCTTAAACATTTGACAACCGTCGGCGCCTGAGACGAGCAGTAATTATAAGATTCTGGATGGACTTCATGTTTATTTGGCTCTTTTCAAACGATAAATAATATAGTAAATATCAATGGACACAGAAATCCTTCATTATGATTTGAGTACCCTTCATTTCTGCTCCCCACGTTGCTTGCGATCACACAAGCAGTATCAGTCGCAAAAGCGATTTCTTATCCAAATGATTAGAACAGTCGTCGAAAAAAAAAAAATAAACACCTCCTACTAACTCTGCAACTAGAAGACAACAATAATAGAAGAAAGTTACTGGTACCAATCGTCTGGAAATAAAGTTTACTTTTAAATGATGTATTTAAAATTTGCATAGGGGCCATCTACAAATCAAAATTAGACCAAACTTTGTTTTTTTCCAATGGATGCAACCAATTTTGACACTATATTTTAAATCTTCGGTTCAAACTATGCCTAGAAACGAAATTTCTAGTCATTTGAATGATAAGTTTTTGAATTATAAGCATTCAAAATTTAGAGCTTCTAATGTTAAATTGCATTTTCATATTTTTATTAATATCTCCTGAAATTATAATCCTAATATGATAATTTTGTATGTGGTTATAATACTAAAAAACCTAAACATATATAAAAACATTGAATTCGTAAAATTGCATACCAAATTTGGGGGCACAAAAATCGATGGGAAGCTGAGGGGGCAGGGCCGCGGATTAGTTTCCATGTTTTAATCAGGTCCTGCTTCTAGAAGAAACACTACCCCGCTTTATATTTTTCTAAATAGAGCTGTCCGCTATTCGGGAGTGACCGGTTATAGAAGTTTTACTGTATGCTTCAGTAATAACGGACATTCTCGAATAGCAGACACCTATATAGCGATCCCTTTTTTCAATCCACAACATTTGTGGATTGAAAAGCAGATTAATAATATATTGAAGCATATTTTGTGTAATTTGTACTCGGTATGCTGGGTATTTGTACACTCTGGACTTTTTTTACATATGAAAATAAAACCTCTAAATAGCGGGCAAATTCTATGGTCCTAGGGTGTCTGCTATTGAGAGGTTTTATTTAATATATACAGTTATAAATATATTCTAAAAAAGTTAGAATTTTTTTTTTTTTTTGACAGTATAGGAAATGTGGTTCTAATAACTTCCAGTACCAGCGGCTTACATTCATTACCCCTCCCCCCCCTTCCCCCTACTACATATACAGCAACAAAAATTTAAACACATTGATGACTTAATATATATATATATATATATGAACATGTAAATATATGTTTGGATAAATATATCCTTTGTCATTAACTTCATCCTAATCTAAAAGTATGCAATATGATAAGTACAATAAATTGCTTTGCGCAAATGGATGCATTCTCCGATGATAATAAAAAATAATCCTATAAAAAATCAGAATAATTTTGACGTTGAAAGTTGTCAGAAAATTTCTGTCTTAAAATTTAAATATGTTATACAGATGAAACACAGGAAATACATATAAATGTAGTTATTTTACTTTGAACAAGTTTCCATAGTCTAAAAAAAAATTCTTTCATCGTGCAATTAAATACTGTAGAATTTTCGAACTTTTTAATAAAGCGTTACAAAGAAACAATTTAAAATGTATTTATAAAACATTAAAAATTTCACGATAACTCCGATTCTGATGCTTTTATAATTATTTTTCAAGTTTTATGCCAACCACTTGAAGCAAAAATGTTCATAGCATTTCCTATACATAAATTTAATTTTGTTACATGAAAACATTAATTTCGAAAATGTAAAAGAATTAAATGATCTGTCATTAAACATAAAAATTCATATACAAAATCATGTTAATATTATCTGTAACTAGAAATTACAACGGAAGGGTTTATTAATAACAATATCATTTAATAACTTGATCTTTTTAATTATATTTTGCCATGTAGGCAATTTCTTTTACATATAGCATATGGTAATCACCAGAGCTACTAAGCTATCTTTAAAAAGTTAAACATATATATATATATTTAATAACATGCAAGAGAAATAACATCTAATTTCAAAACTTATTTTGCATTAAAAATATATATTTAATAGTTATTTCTGTATCTTTTATAAAAATGAACAAACGTTGAAAAAAAATCCCCCCCAATTTTATGTTAAAAATGCAGTAAAATATGAAAATAAAGTCTTTTTTCCGTTCTAAATCTGTAATTTCTTTTTAACAATCAATAAATCAATATTAATAAAATTTTCAATATCTGAAGTTGTACAAAACTTAAATATAATTTTAAGCAATTAAACAAAGTAAATAATGATTTATTTCCTTACTTATTTTATTGTAAATCATTATATAGCTATTATAGAAAAATATTTTTAATAAAATTAACTATCAAAAAAATGGCATTATATTAAATGGCTAATATTTACTGACATTTTTATAGTCAGATTAATAGCTTGTATCCACAACAAAAACTATATAGTGCTGCAACTGCTTTTTTTTTTCTTTTTTTGGACAAAAATATAATACTAAAAATGTTGACAAATTTGGGTGTCAATGTACACAAGCAATAACTTTTAATGCTTAAGCAATGATTTAAGCAATGATGATATTATTTTACATGAAAAACATTTATTTATAAATCGAATACTTTAAGAATTATCAAGCAAGTTAGTTAATTAATCCTGGAAATGAAATAAATTTTGTCGAAAATAATAAAAAACACTGTAATACTGAAAAATATTTATTCTATATAGAAAGATACAAATATGATAAACACATGTATTCTTTAAAAAGTGATTTAAATAATTAATATTACATAATTAATATTGTTCAAGGAAAATTTCTATTTCCAAATAAAAATTATATTTTTGTAAATAATCACATTCTTACCTTTTTAGTATTTCCTTAAATGTAATAGAGTAAATCCATGTAATATAAACAGAAACACAAAAATATAGACACTTTCTTCTTACATATTTCACTAAATATTCAGATGAATGCTGATAATTGAAAAACATATGACGAAGACATTTTTTTTTCATTATTCAACATATTTTTTTCATAATGATATAATTTAATATAATGCAGAATTTAATTCAATTCGCTTTTTCGAATCACATTTCACTCGCACTTTCTTATTCTCCAATCTCTCAAGTACAATTATTGAAATTCCAAAAATGCACTTTATAAGCTGTGTATTAGTAAGCTGCATATACATCTATGTGGAAGGCACAATTACATTACTCAACGTATCATTTTTATAATAATCGCATATATTATTCCATAAATGAATTATTCCAAAAAACTGTTCCAGCTGTGTATATATCACAGTCACAGAATATAAATAATGTTACACATAAAAAAATTGCGGCCAACTTTGTTAAACAGGGAACAACCTCATTGAAAGTATTGAAATAACCGTTTTAACGCGCCAGTTGCCAACGGACATTTTTGAACAAAGAGAAATAGGCGAAATCAGCATTTTAATTACCACTGCAGTCGCTGATCTCAGCCTACTGTTTATAAACCGTTATAAAGTGCTTGATGAGCTCATTTGAACTTTTTATCAGCGAGAAATAAATCATTGAATAAGAAGAAATAAGAAAAGCTTTATTTTCTTTATTAGGTGTTTTTCTTAATGTGTTACATTTATTTGAGTATAGTTTTTGCAGTTTTTTTTATTTTTAGACATATAGAAAACATACTTTAAATAAAGATTTTATTGTAAAACTAGAAAATAACATATCAAATTTTCGGTGGTCATGAAGAGAGCAATTGTCCATCCCTGAAATTTAATTAATTATATTTTCTATACGTTTGATTATTTAAAAAATACTTTTTTCTCTTCCAAATAGCAATATATTAATTAAACGCTAAGAGAAAATGCTGCTAAGAATTTTTCTCCAGAGGAGCCCCCCCCCCCCCCCCTAACTTCTCGTAGAAGACGATTTTAATTCTGTTCTTCTGTTAGTGTTCATATATATCAGATTTATCTTAAATGAGGAGGGGCAGTTCAAAAAAAAAAAAAAAAGACAGAGAGAGGAGAGAGAAAAAGAAATCAGTTCTCCATTGTGAAAAATATCGTTAGAAACTTATTTTTAAACGATTAATATTTCTTAATTTTTAAATTTCTTAAAAATTGTCTTACACGAGGAGCTCTGGCATAAATTCTTAGTTTAGCCTACTTCATGTTTATATTCTGCATTTTACAAAAGCGGACTGGGCTGTGGACCCCAGACATATACAGTGAAATCTCTCTGTGCGACCACCTCCATTAAGCGACCACCTCTCTGAACGACCATATTTTTCATGGAACGAAATTTATTCCCACAGGCTCAATACTAATTTTACCTCCATTCAGAGACCATCCCAGTTGAACTCCCTCCATGAGCGACCCATTTCTTTGAAGAAAATGAAACAAATCCCGTTTTTTCCTGGTCGCTTGAAGAAGATTTTATTAGAAAAATAGTTCCGGAGTGCGCATTATTCATCAAACTTCTAAACTAAGTTTAGATTTTTTTTTTATTATTATTCCGGTAACTTTTAAATATTTAAACCCCTTTGTGCCTTTTTAGGTAATAAATTGAACTCTGATGACAAATTAAGAATGACTGTCGATAAACTCCCCTGCCCTATTTTGTCGGGAAACTCTCAAACAAATACATAATTTAATCAAATCGTCTTTATTTGTTCCCGTCAAAAAAGAAAAAAAAAAGAAAAAAAAACGCATTTATTGACTGGACTTTGAAAAGACTTGGAAACAAAAGTTATAAAATATAAAACCGTAAAATCAAAGCAAACGTCAATGTATTCATTTTTTAAACTCTGCAGTAATTAATTTATATAATTAACTTTTATTTTGATACTTAAATTTTTATAGTTTCTTTTACTAACGTGAAAAATAAATTTTAGTAACATTAATTGTAACCTTTTTTCAAAAATTAAAATCTAGATTTAAACATGACCTCCATTAAGAGACCACCTCTCGGAGCGATCACTTTTCATTGGAACGAACGTGATCGCTTTAGGGAGGTTTTACTGTATGTTCTAAAATCTTGCTCCTCAGTACGTTTCTTTCTCCATCTACTCATAACTCTTAGTATTTAGGTGAACGATTCTCCCTGTATACGATCATGATAACAAGTAATTTTTGGAAAACTTTATATTTTGTGAAAAGGAATTATTTAATTATTTATTGCGCCAAAAATAACTTAGTTCCAAACCTTAGTAAACGAACTTTTCTAATTTTCTCAGATGTCCCATGATTTCTTCATTTATAAATAAATATTAAATTAAATGGATGAAAGAGTATTTTAAATATTTTTCATCCGTTCGGAAATATTTTCTGATAGCGCTGATATACATATTGCAATACAATTGTACGTACAGTCATCACTCATATGATACAATTGTATCGCATTCAGACACTTAAGTGTCTGAATTTCTAAATGTCTTAATTTCAGACATGTCACTATTATTCAGACATTTTTCTCCGTTCATTTATAACATGATCATAGTAAGACACTTATGTGTCTTAAATTTAGACATCTATGATGTCTGAAATTTCACATTTAGACACTTAAATGTCTGAATTACTTTTTCAGTCACATATGTGTCTGAATTTAAGACGCCTCCATTTGCAGTGTAGATTCCAGTACTGATAACGTGGCTATCGTGCCAAGAACAATATAATGAAAAAGTCAAACGCTTCCTGACCACTGGATCAAAGAAGCATCTTAACTATATAAATCCAAATCCATGCTAATAAATTAATAGACAACTTAAATAAACTTCATAGACAAGACAAATGAATAGCATTAAAATCTATATTTAATGAAGGAGTAAGAACTGTTTAGAATATTGTAATTATCTTTCAATTTATTATAATTATTACAATAAAAAAGTACAGACTTCATATTTTGCCTGACAGTCAGATTAGGATCAAATCTAAAACAGTGTTTCATCAACCTACAGCTACCCTATCTTATGAAGAAACATCGGGAAACTTCCGTGTCCAATAATAAAGTAAATCAAAATTTGATTGCCACAAATAAAATCAGTACTAACGTGTTTTAATACTTCATAAGTGTCTCTGCCTTTCTCTGATTCTGACCAGTACTCTTGCCATTTGGTAATAAGTTCCTTTCTAAAGTGCTTCCTAACTACAGAGGTAGGATAACCAATGTCAGTAATAATATAAACGTTATCGTCGTTTAGCGCATTCTTGGCCAGTTCATCTGCATGTTCATTACTATATATACTATATATACTATATTCATAATCCTATATGCGCCTTAATCCATCTATCACAATGGTCTTATTTGAATTACCAATTAGCTTTCCATAGATTTCATCAATAATAGCATTACCTGGAACTAAACTGTGAAGTGCTTGAACTGATGAATAGAGTGTAAAGAGTTGCAGCCGAAAAACTTGAGTTAATAAACCAGGTTATTGCACAGTTTATAGTGGTCAGTTCAGCTTGATATACGGAATTAAGCTTACGTAGTTTTCTAGAATAATCAGCAATAATTTCATTGCCATAAAACACTGTGAAACCCATAGAAGTGTCATTTTCCATCCTACAGCCGTCTGTGTAAATAATGAGTCGAGGAGAGACTGGCTCTCTATCAACCACAAGACTAACAAAACACAGATTATCAAGATTAAGGTAGAACATATAATTCTGGCTAAAATTCATTTTCATAATATTATCTGAATTAACTAGGTTATCTTCTATTATAACTTGCTCTTTTCCATTTATCAATCTATACCCCTTAAGCTTACAGTTAAGTTCAATGTGCAAAGGTGGTAGTCCATCCAAGACACAAATTGCGTCCGTTGACGTCGTTTTATATGATCTTATTACCGTTAATAAAGCCAGTCGCTGACATGAGCTCAACTTTCTAAGGCCGTGCGAATGCAGGTCATCGAACCAGGTTTCATAGCCATACGTTATTTTCTTTTGAAGAACTGTTAGGTACCATAATTTTAACAAGGAGGCCTTAATACCCTTATCACGACAACTTGTGCGTTTAATGTTGACAGCAAATCCTCTACGATCGTCCCGAACAATATCAAGGTCGTCAAGCCATCTGAATCTTGCATCAATAGTAAAGCCCAAATACTTCACTGTTTCCTTCACTGGAATAGAGATCCATTCTAATTTAAAGACAGGTTTTCTATTTGGCAGAGTCTCGCTATCCAAGATCATAGATGTACATTTAGCTACACTTATCTTCAATTGCAAATCATTGCTAATGTTGGAAAAAAGAGCAACTGCAGCATTCAAATTCTGCTCCAAATCCAATCTAGTACGACCACCCTCCAGCAGGCCAAAATCATCTGCATGGGATATAATATTTCTTCTAGTCAACTTACATCTTCTCAGTAATTTATTGGCTACTATCGTCTAAATAAAAGGCCCCAAACATGACCACTCAGGGCAGCCCCTATAAAGCAGAAACCAAACAAGGCCGTGAGAAAGTGCTATTCTTACTTCTCTGTTAGATAAGTAATTATTTATAGTATATGCAAGATACGGTTCAATCGGTAGCTCATCAATAATATCCATCACTATCATCCAAGACACGTAATCGAACGCACCCTCTATTCCATCGATACAAAAGCACGGTCGTTACCTTCTGTCAAAATTTCTCGTGTTATTTCCTTGAAAGCCGCCAATGCCGTAACTGTACTTTTACATTTCCTGAAGCCATGCTGTGCCTCGTCTAAGTAACAAGCAGTTTCCAAAGCTGCCACAATACGTTGGTTTAATATTATTTCTAGAATCTTCGCTAATACCGGAAGGAGCGTAATAGGGCGATAACCACGGGCCGATTTTTCGGATTTATTTCTCTTCCTAAAAAATTAGACAACACCCTTCTTCCAGGACTTGGGAAAATGTCCTAGTGATAAACATTTGTTTAAAATTGCCTTTATGAGTTCAAAAAACTTCTTGCAGAGATATTTAACCACAACTGAAAGAAAAAGTCAAAATAATCCAACCAAAGACCCTCTTTCAGCAAAACCATTAAAATCACCGTCAATGCACAAGTAGCTGATTACCGTCAGAACATGCTTTCAACATATATAAGAGCCTCAACCGAGGTGGAAAAAGAAAAGACAATGAACACAATAAACAGCAGGACAGCACGACCCAAATACCAAACAAAAACTAGTCTACACCAACGCCGGATAAATGGATCACCATCCACCGGATAATGAGGTCAACCACCACAACACTTCACAACACACGGGTTACCATGTCAACCCAACTAAACGGCAGAATCTCCCCTAGCACCCACAGAAAATACCAATCACACCTGACCAGCACCATTACATAAAAGCACCTTCCAAAATAAGCAACTGAACTCAACAAGTAACCATAGCAACCGGATCCAAACTAAAGCACTGAAAGAGCCACTATTCCAGCAACTAAACGATAAGAATTACTATGACAACCCAAATAAACAAAGCTAATAACTCATCTAAGAGAGGGTACTCTAAAACAGGGCAACAAAGTAACTATGACAACTATTATAAACAGTAAATGAACTCAGCTTGTTTGTTTGTTTTGTTTGTTTTATTGGACACATACATCAGACTTGTGTGCTTGACAACAAGGCCCGCCTCTCAGCTAAAGCAGGGTACTCTAGAAAAATGACAAATAACAACTAATGATGTCAAACAAGCAGAAACCCAAAACACAAAAGCAACTCAAAAGCCGAAATCCAGATAGATTTTGTGCTGTTTGCAAAGTTGCGAACAGTTCGCAAGGGCGTGGTTTCGCCTAGTTGAATCAAAGTTGAAGTCCAACCCATCTCGAAATAGCAAAAAATAACTTGCGAAATCACGTGATCGGTTGCCTGAACTAATCAAATGCCACAAAATGGGAGTTGATGCAAGCGATAAACACTGAAGACACACAACAAGCCAGTCCCAGTTGTTTGAATGCTTTTCTTGTACTAAATAAATGTAAAGCATTTATCATCATTTGAAATGGGTAAGTGCTTTTATAATTTATATTCTAAGTTGATTTTGAAGTATTGTTTTCTGTTCTCATTGATACCAGTTAGTAAGTTAGCCATATTCTTGTGTAGTATGTATTTTCTGTTCGCATTATCTTTATGAAACATCGTCGCCAACGTTTGTGAACAAATGCATAAACAACTTTTGCTAGCGTTGGAAATGCAGTAAACTCTGCCTAAGGCGGTATCTATCAGGACCAAAAAAATTTTCCGCAGTAGACAATATTCCGTCTTAGACATATTTTACTGTATATCTATGGATTCGCAGGGACTTGAAAATCTTTCCGAGTTAGACAGATTCCGTCTTACACAGAATCCGCCTTACAGATAGTTTACTGTTTATTATTTAAACGTGTTTTTATTGTTCATATATTAGTAAAATTGTTCCTTTACTTTATTTTTGACATAATTATTTATATTAAAACTTGATTTTATTTTTTTTTATTTTAAGTAATTGAAACTAGATTTAATTGTTGTAGTGGGTAACTGCCCGGGTACCAGCCAGGGCGGGGTTTTTTTAAACCCGGGTTTTTTACAACGCTGAACTATTTACTTATTTAAGTGTCACTA
The DNA here is from genome assembly GCA_963932465.1 of Maratus speciosus. Taxonomy (NCBI): domain Eukaryota; kingdom Metazoa; phylum Arthropoda; class Arachnida; order Araneae; family Salticidae; genus Maratus; species Maratus speciosus. The sequence goes on from OZ010787.1 coordinate 3,807,211, forward strand.
ATGTTGTTAGCATTTTATATAATCGTGAGTTCCTTTTTATCCGTTTTAGGAATAAAAAATTCGGATATCCTGATTCAAGTGAAAGAAGTCTTTTTTCCCCCTCTTTTCGAAGAAAAAAAAAAGCTGTAATCATACTTGCTACAGATATAAAAATTTCCAGACATAAAAATCACTAAAATACTCAAAACCAGTTAGCAAACAAATGTAATCAAAGGTTATTTATTCTTTTAATATTAATTTTATTGGTTTATTTCTCGTTTAGTTTGATTCTATATACTATTCAAGACCTATTCTATACCTCTATTCACAAAATACAAATTTACATACTGGAGTGGTATATTTTTTAAACCAAATCCTAAGTCGGATAGAAGTTTAATCATTTGTAAGTTTTATGATGTAAAGTATAATGTAAATATAATAAGTTGTAATGTAATAAGTAAAGCACTATTCAGGGTTGGGTTTTTGACGTCAAAAAGTAGTTTTTGACATGACCTGTCGAAAAGTGTCAAAAACTGTTGAAAAATGATTAGTCCATTAGTGTTATTTTATATTAAATCAAGCAAAAAACTGATTAAATGATAATTTATATGTTATATAAATTATTGTTACTATTCGGTTAGTCGGGCGCCATTGTTATACATACATATTTATATACATAAATGTATGTAAAGATACTTATAGACATATTGTATATATACACATATATATATGTATATATACAGGGTGTTTCACAAAGGACCCCTAAATTTAAAAATCAATAACTCGGAAACGGTGATAGATAGAAACATGAAACCAGTGGTATGTTTAATAAAAAAATCGTAAGAATCTTGTACATAATTCTCAAAATTTAGTTCAAAATTACCCCGAAAGATGGCGCTGAGAGCGTTAAGAATCCTTGGGCGTGTTCAAGATGAACGCGCGTCGCGCGCTCGAACTCAGGAGGCAGGAGCATGGAGTGGGTCTTTATCGTAGATGGAATAAATGTTCAGTACATTCAGGAAAGGATCTTGGATTTGATTAATGCTAATTATAAAGATAATCTGTTGCAAATGAAAGGTGAGATAGATAGCTGAATGGATAGAGCATTAAACTTGAGACTAGGGGTTATGGATTTGAATCCTTCGCGCACCAAATTGTGCTTATGATTTTTTCATTTTATTGGTTGCTTTATATTTTTCAAAATAAATAAGATATTTTTGGTAAAGATGAATTTTTATGTTAATAATACAGAAGTACATGTGAATTTTTATTTTTATCGAGACTAGGATGCAGATCATATTCTACGGTGTTAAAATCAACATGGAAAATATTATAAAAATAAAATGTAATAGATGTACATTATTTTAACTAAAAATATCTGAACACATATTTTCTAGAAGAGATAAAATATATGGGGTTTGTTGTCTAGTTTTGTAGTGAATAAAGTATGATTAGAATGTTTATAAATTTTCTACTGAAAGTATAAGTAAGTATTTTGCTTAAATTCACATAGGATCTTTAACTTTAAAAATCAATAGCTCGGAAACGGTGATAGATAGAAACTTGAAACCAGTGGTATATTTATTTAAAAAATCGTTAGAATCTTATAAATAAATTTCAAAATTTAGTTAAATATATCGCCGATACATGGCACTGCGATAAATAGGTTGTATCACATTAAAAGTCATTCACAGTGTGTACCTCATACACAACAGACATGTCGCAAACGCAGAATGAAATTGTCAGTGACTCTCTGTAGTGTGTCACCGGAAATCGATACACGAGCTTGACAAATAGCCTCTCCGAGCTCGCCGAGTGTTGAAGGATTGTTCCGGTAAACAATGTCATTTAGTGTGCCACACAAAGTGTAATCGCAGGGAGTGAGGTCGGGTGAATTCGGAGGCCACTCCATGCCTTTTCCTTTCACTGTCGAATAGCTCAACGCAATAACTCTATCGTCAAAGTATTCATCAAGAAAGTCAAAACCGTCTTGTGTATGATGCGGACGAATGCATGAACCATGCCGTGCCTGGTCGATCTTCTAAAGCTTGTTGAGTGCCAACAAATTGTTTCAAAAGCGCAATATACCGCTCAGTCGTCACCGTTTCTCGCAAGAAAAAGGGCCCAATAATGCCTTTGCGACAGATTGCAGCCCAAACTGTAAGTTTTTGGCTATAGAGTGGTCGTGCGTGAGTCAAATGTGGATTTTCTGTACCCCAAAATCGCCAATTGTGTCTGTTAACGACACCATCCAGATAAAAATGGGCCTCATCCGTAAACCATATTCGGCCGACATCGAAACCAGAACTATTGATCTTGTCGAACATCTCGTTAGCGAAATCCTCTGGTTGTCGTTCATCTCGAACTGGTATGGCGTTCCGGCATTGAAACTTGTAAGGAAACATGTGTAATATTTTCCGCAGGAAGCTTACGTGCTGGATGGCTTGATTCCGGATTCAGCTGCAAGTCTGCGGACTGATTTATTCGGATTACGCTGAATAACTGCTCCAAGTGTCGTTGAATTTTCAGGAGATACGACGGAGTGCGTCGGACCCACATTTCCGAATAACACATCGGCCACGTTGCCTGTCTCTTGAATTTTTTTGAAAAGCTCACGAATTGTTTTCCCATCTGGGACTTTTGCGACTTGAAATCGTGTTTGAAAACTTCTCCTTGTGGCAGTAGGACTCTGGTTTAATTGGTGGTACTCCAACACAATAAACACACGTTCCTCCAAGGTATACATAGTTTTCGGAATTATTTTCACTATACGCTAATAGAGGTTAGATTTCAATGGTGAAATCTTCGACGGCTAGTCGTTCTATGCTTCTGAACCTTCTTTAGCAGGGGTCTGTTCAGAAGTGCAGCTCACACCGCGCGCGCGCTGAGACGTTTTTGCCATGGCGTAGGTCTTATCGAAGAAAAGAATATTAAAACTATTCAATTATTTCATTATTTTTATGGTTCAAAACAGGTAAAACTAACGACTATATTTCTTTATCCTTCCAAAACATGGTTTTCGTAACAGGAATAGATGCCTATGTTCACTTGGATAAAATTCAAAATATTCGGGAAAAGCATCACGTGACCTACTTTATCTACATCAGTTGGATTAGCGTTCAATCAACCACACAAATACTTTGCGCGCGCAACCCAGAAAAATTATGTGGACGATTTGATAACAGGATTGTGCATTTTGTGCTTATGTTTTATTGGTTATGCTTTGTTTGGTAGGTTTTGATTGATACAATTTAACAATTCAATTGGAGATCTAAAAATATTAACTTTTTAACAATTTTCCTTTTATTTATTTAAAAATTATTTATCAGTTGCTTTATATTTTTCGTGATAGATAGAATGCTGTTCATAAACCAAGATTGTGATTCAACATATTACGAGACTAGCTGTCCCGCTCGGCGTTGTCCGGGCCCGTAATAATATTTTTAACACGTCAGTAGTCTCGTCTTTTTTCAGAATGTTATTAGTCGCGCTCGGTCTCTTTGCCGCCGGGTGCCCGCATACAAAAATGCAAAATATGAAACGTTCTTCGATTAATATTCGAATATTACATTTCAATGAAGTTATAAATTTTGCAGTTTACTTAAATTATACATTTTATTCATGAAATTTGGAATAATGAATAAAGGAAAAATAATTTGACATTATGGATCATTGTGTAGACATTTCCACAAAATTTAACTTTGCTTGTGAAAATGTACTTGAACAAAAAAAACAGATTTTCTTGACACTTCACTGTGGTGGTTCAGAAACATTTAAAGTCAGCTACATGGTAGTTCTCTATTCTATTTGTAAGTTGATTCGAGTTAGGAGAAGATAATTCATATGGGCGGCAAAAAGACCGACCCGCGACTACTGCCGTGTTAAAGAAACCTGAAATTTGTAGCGCAATTTTGAATTTGTATTTAAAATTTTTAGATGAAAAAGTAATTACAAATACATCATAAACTGTAGTACTGAAAAAGGAATAATAAAATTGCAAGAAAATACTACTATATAGATTTTAAAAAAGGTACTATCCAGCAAATTGATTTTCTAATAGAGTAAAGCCTGTTTATAAAGGAATCGTGCAATAAAACTGAAAAAAAAACAGGCTTTAGCTCCCCCCTCACCCCCCCCCCAAAAAAAAAATGCAGTTATGCTTTGATCAATTTAAAGAGCCTGCATAAAACGGAATTTATCACTGGTCGTTGCGTTTCCGTCTAAGCAGGTTTTATTGTATCTTACTTCTAGTGGGGGCCCTGTATTGGAATTATTACCGGAACGGACAGACTCTTTGCACGGCCAAGTTTGTATCATTTTATATCTTTAGAAAAAAAATTTTGACCGCTATCTAGCGAGAGTTTTTATAAGTGAAAGTAATGTTTTTATTTGTATAGATATAAAAAAAGACTCTTAAAATTGAAAGAAAAATATTAATTAAATCGATTGGACAATGTAAAATGTAGTTTATTATGATTATTATTATTATCCGATTAATTTATGACCCCACCAGTGACTGAGAGGTTCTGCTCTTGAAGATGGTAGACGGGGGCTTGCTGGGTTCGATCCCAATCGCGCCCGTCGGCCTAACCGTTTCGGAGTTTTCGTGGTTTTCTTCGAAACCTTGGATTTTCCATGCATAAATACGGGTTAGGTACCATTAGAAAGACCCCCCTAGGGCCTATATCCCTCGAGTAGATAATCGGCCGTCAAATATCAACCCAACCCGATTAAATTATGTGTAATTTTTTTCTCAAACAATTCAATTTATTTAAAATTAAGAATAATTAAGAATAATAATTAATCTTAAGAATAATAATTAATAAGAAACCCTTAAAATTGTTTAAAAATATATACAAAATTTCTTTTAATTAAATACGTTGAACAATGAGATTTATTAAATGTAGTAATTTTTTTTCATAATTTTATTCACTTATGTGTAATTTTTGTTTTGTTTCTTTTATTAGAAACCCTTAAAATTGTAAAAAAAAAAAAAAAAAAAAAAAAAAAAAAATACAAAATACAACATTTCTTTTAATTAAATACGTTGAACAATGAGATTTATTAAATATAGAAATTCTTTTTTGATAATTCGATTCACTTATATGTAATTTTTGTTTTGTTTAGTTTTAATAATTTAATTGTTTTAACGTTAACAATATTTGCTGTATGTATTTATTTACTTATTGCCATATTGATTTACAAATGCGAATTTTTTTTTTACATTAGATTCTTTAAAAGAAGAATGAGATCCTTAAAATAGCAAAAATGAAATAATTAAAATTTCAACTTAGCCCTATCGAGTTTCGAGCCACGGTACGTTCGCACAGTAAACTAAGGCGTTAAGCGACTACACCACAATAGACTTTACCCATGTGACGTCAGCTGCGGGTAAACAGGAGAAAAGCAGCATTAGGCGTGAAGAACATTTTAACACTGCTCCCCCTTCATCCAATAAACAGTCTTTTTCGGAGGGTTTTTCCCAGCAGAGGCGTGGCTGTTGCCATTCGTTGGTAATGCCATCGAATTAGCCCATTAGTCAATTAACGTACCCTATCGGAGCAGAAATGATTTCTTCATTTCCTTTTTTTTCGCGTCGGTATCATTAATAAAAAAATAGATGATTATTGTCCAAATTCTCTAACATTTTAATGGATCGTAAATATAACTAAAACCAAGCCCTTTTTAAAATTACATAAAAAAATATGCATATTTTAGAGGGTAAACGTTTAACCGAAATGGAGAGAATTCGCACCGAAATGTAAATCCTCTTTATGAGGCGTAAAATGACCTTCCTTTGACGGTGTATTTGAAAGGGTTAAAATTCATATTTTAAAAAACCGATTACACCATCGATTTGAAAGAGATTTCAGCTTTATAGGCATACTTTTGGTTTGTCAGTACCTTTAAAATTGCATCTTGGGGAGATGTTGCAATAAGGGAGAAAAACGTTTTTCGGAAAAACTATCCTTTTTGAACTTTTTTTTTTCAAGGGGTTAATTGCAATATATTCTTTAATTGATTACAGCTTTTAAGACGTAAGAGTACAATCTTTCAAAACATGCCTTCTATTTTTATTTTTACTAAGCTGTTTGGACGATGTTAGTTAATAAATAATGACAAAATACACACGAAATATTTTTTTCCATTCTTCATTTGCGTATCAGCGCCTTCAGCGCATGCGTCAGAGATTTTCCCGTTCGAGATGAATTTTTAATGAAAATGAGTGACGGTTGATAATTAATAACTCAGATGTTAATTAGAATTTTGAAATTCTGAGAACCAGGTTTATCAGGGGAGACTTTGGGCTATTCTCACAAAATTTTGAACATCGTACGTGTCGTAGATTTTGCTAGCCATCGTACACAGGCACACAGACACACAGACAGAGCGATTTGTTCTTTTATTAGCATAGATTTATTTGTAATCTACTATACTGGAGGGATTTCAATGGAATTTGAATTGTTAGTTAGATAATTTTTCAGAGAAGGTTTTATTATATATATTTCTTATTATATGATTGTATATTTTAATACCGTGTGGATAACTGACCAAAATACATCATAAAACATGAGAAACAAATGGCACTCAAAATCGCGCTAGTATAAACAAAATATTTTCTTATACTTTCAGTAGAAAATTAATAAACATTCTAATCATACTTTATTCATTACAAAACTACACGACAAACCTCATATATTTTATCTCTTCGAGAAAATATGTGTTCAGATATTTTTAGTTAAAATAACGTGCATCTATTACATTTTATTTTTATAATATTTTCCATGTTGATTTTAACACCGTAAACTATGATCTGCATCCTAGTCTGGATAAAAATTCACATGTGCTTCTGTATTATTAACATAAAAATTTATCTTTATTAAAAATATCTTATTTATTATGAAAAATATAAAGCAACCAATAAAATGAAAAAAACATAAACACAATTTGGGGCGCGAAGGATTCGAATCCATAACCCCTAGTCTCGAGTGCAATGCTCTATTCATTCAGCTATCTATCTCACCTTTCATTTGCAACAGATTATCTTTATAATTAGCATTAATCAAATCCAAGATCCTTTCCTGAACGTACTGAACATTTATTCCATCTACAAGAAAGACCCACTCCATGTTCTTGTCTCCTGAGCTCGAGCGCGCGGCGCGCGTTCATCTTGAACACGCTCAAGGATTCTTAACGCTCTCAGCGCCATCTTTCGGGGTTATTTTGAAATAAATTTTGAGTTTTATGTACAAGATTCTTACGATTTTTTTATTAAACATACCACTGGTTTCATTATTCTATCTATCACCGTTTCTGAGTTATTGATTTTTAAAGTTAGGGGTCCTTTGTGAAACACCCTGTACATACATGTAACACAGGCGCCTGTCTAACCGGAAAGTACCAAATTATTTTTATTTAGTTGTACCATAATATTTAAATTGTAGTAATTCAAATTATTTGCCTATTGTCATGCTCAGAAAAATAGGTAAGAATATTGAAACTACTATTAAATTCCTTTTTCAAAGTACAATTTATATCTTTAATTACTATTACTAATATATGTTCAGTTTGTTATAAAAAAAATTTAGCAATCTTAATTTATGCTTAAAAAAAATAGCTTGTGTAAAGCTAAAGAGTCCTCTACTCAATGACTGACAATAAGTTACCTAGATTTTTAATGATTCTAAAAATGTTTGTTTTCGTACATAAACATTTGATATAAAGCACAGTTGCAACACAAATATTCTCTGGGTAATTAAATGAATTATGATATGCAATCAATATAATTAAACATTCTTTAAATCTATAACTTAAAAGGCTAACTACTTAGTTATAAAGACCAATTTCGCCAAATTATATAAACCGCCAAACCACTCGCCAAATTATGCAAATTGACATATTTTTTATTTTAAATTATGAAAGAACAAATAAATTATGTAACATTAATAAAAATACAAATAAAACATCGAAATAAAAATCATTTGATGGTGTATACACATGTACTAACTCGCTTAAAGTCAAATGAACGTGATATTTACGATCAACCATTAGTGGCGTTTAATCTTATAGTTTAGTGATAGATTTTTGATCGACGGGATAACTAAGTGGTACCCTTAAAAGAAAATGGTTTGTTAATTTTAATATTAACACCTATATAATATATCTTCATTTTATTATGTTAGATTCTGTTTAATTATTTCGGACAATTTGTTTATGTTAATTTTTATTTTTATGCATTTTATAATATTTAATTTTTTTTTTCTTCTTTGAGCAAATTATTTCAAGTTTGTAGCTGTAAGTCTAGCCTTAATCCTTAATCATTTTTTGTGGAAAAGACTTAGAATGGGACGAACATTAAAACAATATAAAAATAAAAATATGTATATATTATTTATACGTAATTTTATACATTAAATTATACAAGCATTTTAATCATGTATGTACTTTCATTTTTAAAAATTAATGTGTTTCATAGTTTGTTAGTAGTATATATTTTTAATGTAATGAAACCTTTCAATTATTTTTTATTCTATATTTATAGCTTACAATTATTTTTTTGTTTTCTAAGCAAAACCAATATCATGTTTTGAGTTTTATACAGGATATGTGGTTTTTAATGTCTAAATCTGTCAAACAGTTTACTCAAATGTCTAAAACTAAAAATTGTGAACGATTGTAAATTTAATGTTGTTGTAAAAATAATTTTAAACAGTTTTTGGACTCAATTTTAGGTTTTTGACAGTCCTTGTCAAAATCTATGTCAAAAAGGGTTTTTTGACACGACAGTTAAAACCGTCACACTGTCAAGAACTTGCCAACCCGGCACCCCCCCCCCCCTTTACCAATAGGGGAAAGTAGGGTATCGTCGTTATCTTTTTATGTATCGTGCTAAACATTGCATCAATTACACATTTAGATGAAAACAAGTACCACAATCTTTAGTTGAAAAAAGTAGCTATCGGCATAAGCTTGCAATTGTATAAAGAAAAAGGTTTCTTCAAGAATCAAAAGTAAATTTGCTTCATATACATTTTATGCTTTCTGTATATTAAGGCTGTTCTCAAATCCAAAAGGGCAAATTTATGACATAAGTTTTAAGTTTATTTTTGTTCGGAAATGCATGAAACTAGCAGGTATTGTTGTTCAGAAACTATGCAATCAAGCTGGGTTTTTTTTGCACATATATTGATAAAAGGAATTCGGTTTCAGATTTTCAGCATTATACAGTAAATTTTGTCCTCCGAAATTTTTGAATTTTTAGTTCGATTTTTAATGAGAGTTTTTGCGATTTTTCGCAATGAGTTTTAACACTCGTGAAAGAATTCCGGTTAAAATGTTTTAGAGCACTTGTAGTAATTTTTGGCCTTTGGAACTTTTAGAATTTTTAGTGCTTTTTTATGCAATTTTCAGCGGTTTTTCGCGTTCCACAGTTACTTTTTAAAATTAGTAAAAGGAATTCGGTTTTAAAATTTAAGTCTAATGTAGTAAATTTTGCTCACTTTGAGAGATTTTTATTGCGATTTTTTGCATTTCGTGGAGATTTTTTGACATTCGTGAAAAAATTCCGGTTAAAGTTTTAGTCCGAGTCGAATATAGTGAATTGTGTTCTCAGCGATTTTTGTATTTTTAATGCTCTCTTAAATGTTTGTTTGCGGTTTTTTTTTTCGTATTCCGTAGCGATTTTCTGGCATTCATAATATTTTTTCGGTTTCAAACTTTCAGCTTAATATAGCAAATTTTCTCTTCCTCGATTTCTGAAACAAAAATTCCCAATGTCAACACGATTTTTAGCGTTTTTACGCGTTCAGTACCTTTTTTTTTACATTTATAAAAGAAATTCGTGGCTCTGCTGTGCTAAAAAGTGGCTCTGCTGTCTTTGCCATGAATGCGCATGTACAGATAGATACTTTTATATGAACATCGAAAAATTTGAAAATATCACGAAAATCGAATCAAATGGGTTTCTTGCTCGGTCTGAACAAGAGCAACTGAATATGTACTGTTTATTGTTACCAGATCCTGGTGAATTGTCATTTGCTATACAGAGAAACCACTTGATAGATTTGAACTATTTTAATAAATATGAGCTTTATGCATGATTTAGAGACAAAGAATTTCTCCCTTTATATTCTATGCTTTGGAGACACTGGTGATTCTTCTTGGCTTCTAGTTTCATCACTTGCAACAAAATTTAAATCCTCTCCCCCCTCCCTCCCGAGTTCTTTAAAGCTCGTAAATTGGAGTCACATTCTTTGTAGGTTCGGGAAACGGCGAACCACCTTATCTGTGCTCTATTCAGATCGTATCGGACACCATTTGTTCCCCGTTAAAAAAGTGATTTTATTGCCCTATGGCTATGATGCCGAATCAGAAAAAGAAATTCTTCCCAGAAAGTGTGCCCATGCCCAGTGGCCAAAGAAGGAAGAAAACCCCACCATGGAGAGTGCTTAGTTATTCCACATGCGCCACGCTAAAATTTTCCAGTTTTTTACTTGTTTACTAAGAATAAAAGTAAACAACGAATTTAGAGAAAGAACAATTATCCATCGAAAACATTGTACGCTAATAACTTTTGTAAATTAAACGAAATTCCAAAATCTGAGTTTTTTTCTATGTCAGTTGGCATAAAAAAATATAGCCCATCTGAAAAAAATTATTGGAGGGGCCCGAGCCCCTCGGGCTCATATAACTCTACGCCTATGAACGCGCGTGCACGGATACCGCCCTTATGTTCAATATTTTATACAAGCACAAAATTGTCAAAATAGACAAAGATATAAAGGTTCATGGGAGAAAAATCTGGTTTTGTTTTATTGATCCTTCGTTGAAAATTTTTTTCGATAAACGCCTACTTTTTGGCTTTCAGTGAAGAATGTCCCCTTAATATAACGGGCGTTCCATTGGCATACACCCTCCTTTATTAAGTAAGGAATATTTTCCTGTAAGTGACAAGACTTACACGTGCATGTCATAATAATGATTGAGAATTTACAGCTTAAAATCTGAATTTCAGCTATCTCTTCATAAAAACTTAGGACAACTTATAAATTTAAAATAATACAACATTAATTCTGCTTAAAACCCCCTCACTGACAAGCCCGTGTTAATACGTTCACTAAGCTCCAGGTTTCACTGCAATACAAGCAATATTTAAAGTAATATAATTCTATTGATTTAATGTATTTTTAAATCGTTGAACAATGATTAATACTTCCAAGGATTGTATTCATATTCTTTATTATTTTTTTTTTTTTATAAAATGTTCAAAGAATCATTTTTTTAGAATTTAAAACAAAATGAGGAGAAAACAACATTACAATTTTGCCCTTTTCCAAGACAGTCGGAGGGTTAAAGGAATAATGGAAGCCACATATGAGATAAAATCAAACAACCTATTACTAGAGTTGAATGGAGAACAAGGCTGAGCCTATGGAAATGTTGTTCTAAGTACCAATGGTTAATATATTACATGGTAGATTGAAAATATAAGGTACATTTTCTGTTTCAGTACAGAGAAAATGTCTCTGCTGGTTTTACATGCACTCTGATAAAATGTTAAGTAATTTAATTTTCCTTGTACTTTGTCTTAAGTGGCACTAGCAAAACTTGAGTTTAAAATCAGGTGCCTATTTTAACATAACATTTTGAACTCTCATTCAGGATAAAAACCCATGTTTGAAAGTTTCAGTGCAAGGAAAGATAATAAGAAAAGAAAGATGTGTCCTGATGTATTTTAAAAGAAAATAAATAAAAATAGTTGTATGTGCCAATCCCAAAACTTTCTTCCATCTCATATATTTTAATATTTCAAAATGTTGTTACAAATATCAATATTTCATTTTTATTAGTTCAATATTATACCAACTTGGTCTTTCATCTTAAATTTCTGCGTCAGTCAATTAATCCGAGTAAACAAGTTACTATCGATCATGATATTTATTAAAAGCTGTAGTTTTTCGTTAATCTGTTGCATATCAGCTGTTCGCGAATAGCCGGCTTATCAAGATGGGAAGTTCCCGTCGATTCACGAGCCACCGGTGTACAATAAAACTACGAACAATCAAGAAAATTAGACAGGAACCGCTATTATAGTGCCAGTTTTTGGCGGAATATTTCAAATTAAGGGAGGACCTTCTTGCCATGGCCAAAAACATACCCAAAATATTTGGTTTAATTCTATGCACGACTTCATACACTTTTTAATGGTACAATATGCAAAATGCACAAAAATCGCTATTACAGCGCCCCCCTACCGGCGATTTTTTTCCAAATTCAGGGAGGACCTTCTTGCCATGGACAAAACCATACACAAAAAAATTGGTTCAATTCTATGCATAACTTCATACACTTTTCGATGGTATAATATTCTAAATGCACAAAACACGCTATTACAGCGCCCTTTAACGGCGGATTTTTTCCAAATTAAGAGAGGAACTGCTTGCCATAGCCAAAAGCTTTTTAAAAAATTTGGTTCAATTCTATGCATAACGTCATACACTTTTTGACGGTACAATGGCGACTCACGGACATACGGACACACGGACAGACAGACATTTTGTATAAACATTTTTTGTGATCTCTGACCCCTAAAACGTGTAAATCCGTCGAAAACCGGAAGTAAAAAAAAAATCTATTACAATACTTTCTTCTATTGAAGATTGAAGAAAGTAAGAAAGAAAGTAAACATTGCTGAATTTTAAAAAGCTCCGTTTATTCAAAAAGAACCTGCTCTTATTTTGTCTGAAATACCAAAAATACGATTTGCGTTTCCAATTATACTTTTCCAAATAACTTTTGAATACCCGAAATAGAATTAGCTCTTTTTAATCAATATTTTTCTCGTTTTTCCTCCAATATTCGTACTCTTTCCGCTATCGTTTTTTGCATTATTGAAAAAATAAATGTTTTAGTCATTATGTACTGGCCTTACGGCTGGAAACATATTACATTTAGTAGAATTTATTCTATGTTTTTAAAATATAAAAGCCAATAACTTGTTAATGAAATGGTTGAAATTTAAATTCAAAGAAAAAAAATACCAAATACTAAAAAATACATATTAATTCGAGAAACTTTTGTCTCTATTCTTTGGGGTTTTAATTTTTGTTGCATTTCTCAGTACGTTATTACAGTCTTGTTTAAAAGCAAAAACTCAGAAATTCGCAATCATTGCATCGTATTTTTAAATTTTCGTGATCCTAATAAAATAATATTTCATGATATGAAAAGCCTATTCAGCAAAGGAATTTTTTAATGAATACCTTGTCAAATGTTTTTTTAAATACAGACTCTGGGCCATAATTATCAACTTTTTCATGTTTCTTCTTACACTGTTAAAATGAAAAGGATATGAGAAATCCATATCTCGAAAATTGCAACGACTACTGCAATATTAAGGCGGTTCTCAAGTCCACTGCTCAAGAAGCCCGAAACTATCTGACACATTTACTGACTCATTTTTGTAAAGGCACAAAATTGGCAGGACTGACAATGGAAGCAATTTGGAATCGGAAGACGTTTGCCTTTTTTTTATATATATAATTTATAGAGTTATAAGCGAATTTGGGTCACGTGACAACCGGTTTTTCTGCCTTTGCTGACTGGTATTTCTCCTTTCGTCCGGAAATTTGTGTCAAAATGCCAACTTTAACAGTACGTTCTGAAAGATCTTTTGCGTTTACCGAAAAATGGAAAACATCTTTTGATTACATAGTTTCTGAATAACAACACTTGACAATTACTTTCGTTTCCGAATAAAAATGAATTAAAACTTGTTTCATAAAATTGCCCCTTTGGATTTGAGAACAGCCTTAACCGAGGTTGTTTTATTTATTTATTTTTTTTGTGTGTGTGTGAGGGGGCAGGGATGTGATTGATTGCCTTACGATACGTTTTGCATCGCTTTTTAATTACTAGCTCTTTTGGACGTTTGACTTCAGGACTGTGATTTTGTCTAAAGAAAATGACACTAACAAAGATAATAATGAATATTTTATGCTGTTATAATATTAACCCTTTAGTGCGCAGATTTGCATATATGCAAACAACACTGTTTTGAATGTAATAGATTTTTTTTTTATTCGCATATACCTAATTCACACCAGAAAATTAAAATAGCAATATTTACTTTAATTAAAAAGTTGATATTCCGTATTTAAATAAAGCGAAATTAATCATTGAAACTTTCTGGTGTAAAGTCATATTCTCTGAGCTACGTAATTTCTAGAACGTATTCTATTCTGAGAATTAAAGGGTTAAAGGTTAAGTTTTATAAAATAAATAATTATATAAAATAAGGTATTTTCAGACATACTTATTAAAGTATTTACTAATTTGCATTATTTTTTGTAAAAAAGCCACACGACAGTAGTTTTTACTTGTATTGCAGATGTATAACAGAAGAAAAGATTGACGTATTATGCGAAAAATATATCTCTTATTTTTTTTCACTATTTTTCCTGTGTAATAAACCTTTCAGAGAATCATATATAATTTTTTCGAAATAAAATAAAAATCGCGCATTTAAGGGTTAAGTTAATTTTAACATCGGGATAATTACAGCAATTAATAGTAGTAATTAGATCAATTATGTGTGTATTTTTACGATTTTTATTATCTTCACGCTTATTATGAATAACGGTTAATACGAAGACTTTTAAAATTTCATTATTTCTGGTATTTAAAGACTTCAACTGTACATATCTGTTTACACAAAACCTGAAATCATTCATGAACAACATGACAGGATTTTATTTAGCGCGATCAGCACAGCGTTTATAACCTTCAAGTTCTTCACTCTGTCTTCGCTCGCTCGATCCACAGAAATTCTGGGGGTGAGTCGATGACGTGATGGGACTTTTTGTGTTTATGTTTCACTTATTTTGCTAGATTGATTGATACAGCTTTAACAGCTCTATCGCAGATCTGAAAATTTTCACAATTTTAACAGTCTAAAAGGATTTTTAAACATTCAAAGTTACTTATGTAGAAAAAATAATACAGTACCGAAGAATGATTTATATATTACACTGTAAAAAAATTCGTCAATATACACAAATTTTTCCATAAAATTTTTCTGAATAGTTTCACTTTTCTAAGAAAACAGTACAATTTCCGTAATTGACATTTTGAGATTATAAATCCGTATAAATCCAGAATGTTTTCCCTAAACATTAAGGAATACACTGATGTCCAAAATTAAGGTCACAAACGTAAAATCTGTGAAAACTGATAAACTATTCACTGTGTTGTCACAAAATTTGGCACAGAGGTATATTACAATGGGAAAAAGAGTATAGCAACATAACAATGTGGAAAAGATTTTAATTGTGAATTAGGAAACAGGGTGTATCAAAAAGTGATAAATTATGAATAAGAGATAAAACATTTATCTTCGGAAAAGTCTGTCTAATATGGAGAGTGACCACTGTGCACTGCTATGCAAGCCTCACAACGATCTCTCATACTTTTTATGAGGGTGTCAATAAATGTTTGTAGCAACAAAGCTCATTCTTTCAAAAATGCGGCTTTTAACTCCTGCCGAGTCCCGTGGGTGTGTGTGTGTGGGGGGGGGGGGGGGTTACGCTGGTCAATGGCTCTTCCTAGACCATCCCAAACATGTTCAGTAGGATTGGGGTCCGAAGACCTTGAGGGCCAATTCATACGTCGAATATCTTCTTCTTCAAGAAAATCATCAACAATGTGAGCTCTGTGTGGCTTCGCATTATCGCCCATAAACGTGAAGTCTGGGCCTACATAACCCCGGAACAACCTCACATAGGCTTCAAGGACCTCATTCCTAACGCCTGTCGTCCTGTCGTATGTGTCCCTTTTACTGCATCCAACGGGAGAGCCGGTTGTTGTGGAGCCGAAGACATCAGTCTTGGACACAGCAAGCATGTGGCGTGGTCGTTTCAGTGATTAGCCGAGATTCAACATGCAGAGTGATTCTCGTTGAATCTTCATCTGGAGAGAAAGTGGAGCTCGCTATCATCCCTACTACGGAAAAGAAATCAACATATTTGGTGGCAAAAGAATCCTTGTCTGATGCGGCATAATGTTGCGCAGTCGTACACTACTGCACGTCTTTGATGCCGGTACATTCAAAGACCATCGCTATAGGGATGAGATCCTTGAAACCTATGTGAGGTTGTTCCAAGGCGCTGTAGGCCCGGAATTCATGCTTATGGACGATAATGCGAAGCCACACAGAGCTCACATTATTGATGATTTTCTTGAAGAAGAGGATATTCGTCGTATGAATTGGCGCTCGATGTCTCCGGACCTCAATCCTATTTTACTGTTTAGGATGGTCTAGGAAGAGCCATTGCACAGTCTAACCCATCTCCCAGGACCCGCCAGGAGTTAAAAGCCGCGCTTTTGGAAGAATGGGCTTTGTTGCCACAAAAATTTATTGACACCTCATAAACAATACGAGAGCTCGTTGTGAGGCTTTTAGAGCTGTGCATGGTGGTCACACTCCGTATTAGACGGACTTTCCACGAGATAAATGTTTTACCTTTGATTCATGATTTATCACTTTTTGATATACCCTGTTTCTTAATTCACAATTAAAATCTTTTCAATATTGTTATGTTGCTATATTCTTTCCCCCATTGTAATATGCCTCTGAGCCAAATTATGTGGCAACACAATGAATAGTTCATTAACTTGCACAGATTTTATGTTTGTGACCTTAATTTTCGACATCAGTGTATTACTGTATTGCTTTCAAAACAGTATTAGTTCCTCGCAATGATGTTTTGGAATGTTTGTTTTTGTTTGGAAAGCAAAGTATTTAATTATTGCATATACCTGCCTTACAGTGATATTATTTTTATTGAAATCCCATCATTGTTTAAATATGACTCTATATTGAAAATATATTCAATGATCCTCCAATAATGGCTAAATAGTATGTTTTACATGAGTTTTCAAGTAAAACCGGTAAAAATTATGGACATCAACTCTATGTATTTTTAAACAACTCGCTATAATATACACTATATTGCCATTAATGACCGGCAACCTTCAATTTTAGACATTTTGTCGAATATTTAGAAATATACTTGACAGGTTCTTCTGGAATTCCAGGATTGAAAAGAACAGGTATGACCTCATATTTAGCAATGTCGATTTGATAAGGGGACAATTAAGGGGCCAACAAAAAATCAAAGAAAAAAAATAATACACGGGATCACCCTGTAAAATAAAATGCCCGAAATGATCTATCGCTGCAGAATATAAATAAACAGACATTGTACAATATGTGTATTTTTTCTGTAAGAATAGCATGTATATTAATAGAGATATAGCGATTTATTTAAAAAAATTAAAAAATTCTTGCATGTTTTTTGTTTATAACATGCAGGGTTTTCAACCAAATTTAACGTCGGTTTCAGAAAAATTGACAAAATATAGTAGAAACAATATAGTGTAATTGGAATATAAATATATTAAATATTTTAGGAAATATGAGCAGTTGTATGAAATAATTTTTATCTGCGCATGCGCGAACGATAACAAGGATCATCTTACATAATTTAATAGTCAACTCTATGGAGCAACTTATTAAAGAAATCTAGTGAAATATCGTAAAAATTCAGAAAGATATCTGCGTTAGAGTGAGCAAATTTTTAGCAGTTCTCTAAAAGCATCTGAATGATAAGGGATTTTACACAAATTGCCATTTTTAATTTTTCTTAATTTTCATTTTTTATTGATGTTTTAGTTCTTCTTGGATAACCACCAGAACGAGCCTATACCCTGATGAAAAGAAGTATCAAAATCGAAGCATTTTTTCCAAATTTACTCCTCGATACTCACTAAATACTAACTTTTTTCTGAAAGCCAGTTAATAAAAATGACAATTTGTGTAAAATCCCTTACCATTCAGCTGCTTTTAGATAAAAACTAAAAATTTGCTCACTTTAACGCCGATATCTTTCTGAATTTTTACGATATTTGACTAGATTTTTTTTAATAAGTTGCTCCATAGAGTTGACTATTAAATTATTTAAAATGACCCTTGTTATCGTTCGCGCATGCGCAGATAAAATTTATTTCATACAACTGCTAATATTTCCTAAAATATTTAATATATTTATATTCCAATTACACTATATAGTTTCTACTATATTTTGTCAATTTTTCTGAAACCGACGTTAAATTTGGTTGAAAACCCTGCATGTTATAAGCAAAAAACATGCAAGAATTTTTTAATTTTTGTAAATAAATCGCTATATCTCTATTAATATGCGCGCTATTCTTACACAAAAGGATATACATATTCCACAATGTCTGTTTATTTATATTCGGTAGTGGTAGACATTTCGTACATTTTATTTTACAGGGTGATCCCATGTATTATTTTTTTCCTTGATTTTTTGCAGGCCCCCTAATTGCCCCCCTTATCAAATCGACATTGCTTAATATGAGATCATACCTGTTCTTTTCAATCCTGAAATTTCAGAAGAATCTATCAAGTATATTTCTAAATATTCGACAAAATGTCTAAAATTGAAAGTTTCCGGTCATTAATGGATATATAGTGTATATTCTCTTAAAAGAAAAAAAAAAAAATAAGCTAACGTATTTTTGCGATATTTAAAAAAATTGAAAATTTCAAAATTGTATACTCAATTGAAAAATCACTATGAAAATTTATCACTACGATAATACGTTGCTTGTTTAACATGTTAGCCTTTGCTTCATAAAAGACATCTGAAATAAGTAACAGTATTTCAACAAGTAGTTTGTTAAACCGTGGCGTAATCTTTAAGGTCACTAATCTGGAAGAGGACAGCTCCCTGGTTCGAATCCCGTAAGGATAAGTGTGCTGGTTTAGTGTTGTTTGAATTAAATTTTAATTTTCAGACTTTGATGTAAACATGTCCTTGAAAAGCGAAGTGTCAAATATGTAAATAATTTCTCCTTCAAAAATTATTATATTTTGTCTTTGAGACAAAAAATTTTTAAATACAAAAAAAAGGGGGGGGGGGAATTGTAAAAAAACGGAAGTTTTTCTGGAATTTACGGGAAAACATTCACGTTAAAATACGGAAATAGTACTGGCGTCGCGATTGCCAGTACAATTTTCGTATTTTAACGGAATTTTTTTTTTACAGTGCAGCTTTAGTGACATGTAAGTTGATGTAAGTTATAAAAATATCGATATTATTCAACAAAACATTGCATATAATAAAATAAAATTTAGTTTGCCATAATGAATGCACCATTCTATTGTAAATGCGTAAATATTTTTTAACCAATATGGAATGGTTCGTTCGGATTAGCCATTTAAACTTTCAAAGCAAAGACAAAAAGTGAATCTCACAAAATTGCAAATAATTGCGTATATACTTACAATGTTTTGTCGTAATATACAGTGATGTTGGACGACAACAGTGGAAAGCCCGTGATCTCCTTTCATTTCAGATTTTTCTTTTCTTTTTTTATTTATTCACAAATGCTTCATCAGTTACTTTATATTTTTTGTAATAAATAGAATCATGTTAATAAAACGACGTTGTAATATCAACATGCTACGGGATTTATTTCTATAAGTAAAATAAAATATTTTTTTAGAATTTGATAAAAAAAATCTCATTGAAATATCTTTTTCGATAACAACGTCGGTGAAACATAAATATCTAATAAGTAAAATTAGATTCTAAAAATATATTTTTCTTGAAATTACTTTTTTTATGCAAATTGAATTATCTACTATCATTTTGTGATTGAATATTGTGGTGACGTACGGACAAAATGACAGTATGCATCAGAAAACACACAAATAAAAAAAAAAAATATGGGAAACAAAATCATGCTAGTAAAAAAAAAATACTTACGTATAGTTTCAGTAGAAAATATATGATCTATTCTAACCATATTTTATTCATTGCAAAACTAAAAGAAAAACCACATGTATTTTAACTCTATCGAAAAAGATGAGCTGGCATTTCTTGTTAAAATAATGTATATCTATTAAATTTTATTTTTATAGTATTTCCCACATGGACTTTTCATTATTAAAGATGCTTTACATTCTATTCATATTAAAAATTCGCAGTAGAGGTACTCCGTAAAAAAAATTCCTGGAGAAGTTATCGCATGCGCAAACGGATGTTTCGCACAATTCTTATTCTTCATGCGCTTAAAAAAATGAATGTATTTGATAATATTCCACTGAAATGTGACTTTGAACAAGGGGCTGTACTCCAAACTGTTAACCAGAAAATTGCTCATTTTATCGTATTTAAGGGGTCTCAGGACTCTTAAAATTGGAAAAAATGAAAAAAAAAGACCATTTTCAACATTTAATATCTTAAAATGTATTTGATTTTAAGACACAATTTTAACAGGAATAAAATATTTAAGTATGTTCTTTCATTTCATGTATTTAAAAAATTATAAGATGCAGAATTAACATTTACAGGGGGCTCCAAACTGTTAGACATTTTTTCGAGCAAAAAATCGGCATAACAGCTTACGCGCACGATTACAAAATAAGTGTTGCAACTAGAATGAAAATTTTGGTACCTACTTATACTTCAGATTGTAATAAGTACCATCAACCTAAAAAATAGGTATTTAAAGCTTTTTTATATTTTTAATACAAAGTTGTATTTAGCTAATGCAAAATTAAGAAAATTTCAACAGTATAATCGCCTAAAAAAATATTGTTTTGAACAATAAAAAGGAAACTTTAGGTTCAGTTTATACAGGATAACATGAAACATATGTTTTGAAAATTTGATGAAAACATATTCATAAGTTTTTGAGATATCGTGCGCGTTATGCCCAAAAACGTCATTTGGAGAAAAATGTCTTCAAAGTTTCCGAAACGACGCTTCAGCTATTGAACGTGTATAAAAGTAAAAGCCATAACTTCAGTTCTAATAGGAATTTCAATGAAACAATTATATCAAAATGTTCAGAAAATATAGGTGTTTAACATCTAAAAAAATTTAAATTTCGAAAATTTTAAAGCTTTAAGAGTCCTGAGACCCCTTAAATAAGTATTTTATCTTAATAATAGAAATAAATCTGTCAACTTTATCAATATCAACATTTGCTTTTTTCCGAAATATTACGTTTATCATGATAAATATAAAGCAATCGATAAAACATTTTAAAATTAAAAAATAGAAAAAACAAGCTGAAACGTAAGGAGGGCGTGAGATTCGAACTCATATTGTGCAGAATGAAGCTCAGCCCTCTACTCATTCAGAGACCCAGACTACTTCATAAATGCAATAAAATATTATAAATAGGCAAATCCGTGATCCGAACGTTTGGCCCTCAAGTTCCCTGCAACTGTTTATTTTATACATACGCCCTTAATAAAGATCTACTCTTTAAGTTCTAGTCTCCTTTGTGAGGGGACAAATCGATCGTCATTCGAGAACAGAACCTACAATATGTGGCCTATCTGAAAAGTATCCGAACTTTGGCAGAAAAAATATATAAGTTACCTGATGGGATTGGGAATCTAATCCCATTCAAAGTAAGCTCCTTGCGCCCCTACACACTTAGACCACTGTTTCTTCCACTGCTTAAAACAATTCATGAATTAGCATGAATTGGCTTATTTTGGAATGGTGTTCTCCGCCGTCGCATTCTGCATATCTTATCTCTACTCTGAAAACGGGATCCTTTCAATGGCGCCTTCAATTTCGGAAATAACCAGAAGTCGCCAGGAGTCATATTTGCTGTGTAGGGAGGTTGGCGAATGACTGGAATTCCATGTTTCGCCAAGAAAGTCTGAATTGGGTGCTATGAATCAGCTGGAGCTCTGATAAATCATACGACACCTGATGAATCTTACGAATTGTTTCGCTTTGAGAATCACCAATCATTTGATGCAGTACCTTTGCTCAACTCATTCAGTCATCTTGAGAGAAATCAAAATACGACGTACACGTAGGACAGCACCTCACTCGGAGGCCAGCAGGCAACGATTGTCTCACTGGAAACGAGGGAAAAAATTCAAGCATGTGCATTAAGCTGCCTCCTTCCAATGTGCTCAATGCAATGTTCTTCCAATGCGCCTTAGAATCAGCGTGTATTTATGCCTAAAAAAAAAAAAAAAAAAAAAAAAAAAAAAAAATCTTTCAAGCAACATTATCAAATATATCCGAAACCCACTGATATATATATATATATATATATATACTGTTCTCAAATCTTGATAGCTTTTGCTTTTAAATATTTCAACAGTGTTATTTCGAAATGTTTTTCAATAAAATTCCAGCTTCATAACGAAAATTTACGCTTCATATCGCAAAATTTCTATATCTTTTCAAAATATCCATTCTACCAAAAAGACAAGTGTCGTAAACCTCTCACGTTTTATATTCCCAAGTGTCCTAAGCATGAAAAAAAAATATGTATTTCTCTAAAAGAACTAGTTCTATAGATTTGTTAAAACATTGAGTTTTCTTTATAAACTGGACATAATATTATTAAGGTGTTTGTGAAATATTTTTAGAAGTCTATTGAATATTCCATTTAAAACATTTTTTTTAATTATATATATATATTTTTATTTATTTTGGGACGTTTTCAAAAATAAATCTAATACATTAAAAATAAAAAATAAGAATAATTTATTTTTTTACTGAGCGTTGTGTTTATTTTGATATCCATAAGGGTCAATACCTGAAAATTGGACAATTTGCGTCTACTGCCAATAATATTTCATTTATTATACTAAAACCAAACACTGGAAAATGTAATATATTCTAACATTTGTTATAAGAATTACGAATGATAAATGGACATATAATGATGTATAAATAATTATTTTTAAGCTTTAAACAAAGTAAAACATCATTTCAGTCCCTGTCCTCAGGTGCAAATATCCAATATTAAATGTATGCTGTAAACATTTCTATAAATATTATTAACTTTTGCTATTAAATATTTATACCTATATAGATATACACTATAGGAAAATATAATTCTTCTTTATTAGTATAGATTGTATAGTAAAATATTTTAGTAAATATATTTGTCCCTGAGGTTGATCATCATCTCAGTCCCTCTAAACACACATTTAGATTAACAGATACTAGGTAGCTCTGGCAGAATTACTTCCACTGCAACAACAACTAAAGTTCAACTAGCCCCCATGGATGATGATAAGTTGTCCTTCTGTTTGTTTCATATTTAGAAATATTTAGTTTTTGTTCTGAATAGGGATGAGTATTTTTGTATAGCATCATTCATGTCCCCGTATATAACTTTTTATTTATACAAAAAAAGTTTATAGCAAATTTATTTTTGCAACATGCAAATGTCACATGGCATATTTAATAATTTATATGTGTGCAAAATGATTCAACAGAATGGCTGTGCAGCTGTTAAGACAAAAACATCACCTCAGTCGCCATCATCTCAGTCCCACTTGTTAGACACCTGATTATGATGTTAACAGACACTTTCTTCCATAAAAGTTTATCTTACTCATAAAATATACATCCTTGAACTCAAAACACTACAGCATTTAAATTACAAAACATGTAATACAGTATATAATTGTATGTGATAGTTGGTTCATTAATTTTTAAAAATAAAAATTTTGGAATGAAATTGTCCAGTTTTCAGATATTAGACCCATAATAGCAGTATAAATAGAAAAATACAAAGTATGAATAATGTTAGATATTTAAAAAATATATTCCAGATATGATGAAGTTATTACAATCCCGTAAAACTTTAAATGAACAAGAATGTAGGTAAAAGTATTTTACTGGCTTTATTTTATGATTACATTAACTATCAAAAGATTGCACATCGTGTATACAAAAATGACGAAAATGTATTGTTCAAAGGTTGTGAAGCATTTTACATATAGTGTGTGGTTCATTCAAACAATTATAGTGTATCACACACGTATTTCCCATGAATGGGCTGAGGTTATGTATGAGCCTTTAAAAAATACTGTTTCACTTTGCCACCGCAAATTTTCGAACAGTAAACGATGTCATTGGGCTAATGTCAGCCGAGCGTCCATTTGCACGCTTTTTGTTGCAACATGAAAAAGAAACACATGCTAGCGAATGGGTAATGCATCTGAGGGCAAGGAAAAAGCGTGCAAATAGACGCTCGTCTGACTCTAGTCTTAGTATGGAAGCAATGCATCTTCCGTGTGAATCTAACATGGAACATTTGTTGAATCGGAGAACATGCTGGACACTAAAAATACTTTATTGTCCCCGTTTCCAGTATACTCCTTACAAGTTGAATAGAATGAAGCTTTGCGGTCTCATGTAGTTAAACAAAAGAAACACCAACGACTACAACTTTAAGTACGATGTGAGACCTGAGTATATTTTACGCATAACTTGGGGCCATCAAACTCCTCTTCAAAATAGTATGCATTGGATTAGGTCCGCCTGCTCTGTTTCCTAACCCTATAATCAACACACATTGTCTGTATTGTAATATTTCGTGTACGAACGATTTCGAAAAATCAGTTTTCTTTTATGCAGAAACACGTCGGTTGTCAAAGTCCAGACTGTATTGAATCTGTCAGTGATAAGCTCTTCATTCACGTAGCGCCCATTCTCGACGTTCAGCAAATCATCTACTTTAGTCTACAATGTATTTTGAAATCAAATGAATACTATTGGCCTACTTGCAGTAGTTCTACATCGTTGACAATTTAAGAAGGAAAGTAACTCTGTTGATTAAGTGTTGAAAGGATTGAATACCACCAGAATTTAAGAACGAATTGATTACTAAATAAATAAACGTTTTACTTCAAAAGAGAGCACCCCATACCTTTCAATCTCCAAATTGTAACAGAAAAGAAAACATAAATATACCATTCGACTGCAAAAATTTGTATTTAAACGAAAAGCTTATGGGGTCGTGTTCACACTGCAATTGTAACAAGCGTTGAAATTTGTAATGGGAAAACAGAAATTTGACATCATATTTAGCTTTTTGATAAATTTAATCTCGTTAGTGTCGTATAGTGACGTCTTGTTAATAACTGAAAAAGATGTATTTAATTTAGTGTCACCTCATAATTTTGTCCAGTGTTAAAATATATCATTGTAATATTATAAATGTCAATGTGTGTCCGAAAGTTTGAATGAAGTCAACATCAAAACGAATGAATTAACCCTTTCAGTCCCATAAATTACCTGTTTATGCTAAAATTCTGAAATTCATAAAATAGATTACTTTTATGCTCAATATAAGAAATAATAAAACAAAAAAAATTTCATTTTAATTTTTTCATTAAAATTTTAATGATTCCAAATGGCATCATTGGAAGTTAAATAACACATCAATCGAAAAAGTTTACGACGCCATTTGGCATCATTGGGACATGACGTATAATAAAATTTATATAAGGAAATTTATACTGTGAATCAGAGTAGTTTATATATATCATTAAATATTTTTATTGTTAATACAACATTATGGAAATGTTTTCTAATAACAAAAATTCTTAAATTATTTAATAACAACTTGAAGATCAATTTAAATAATATAGTTTAACACACCAGAATATTATACTTATTACATTATTACTTAAAACTTACACATTAGATTACTTATTACACATTACTTATTACATTATTACTATTAAATAATACTCACATTTCATGTGAAGTAACCCAGAATATTATACTTATTACATTATTACTTAAAACTTACACATTAGATTACTTATTACACATTACTTATTACATTATTACTATTAAAAAGCATTTCAAACAAAATTTTTCCTAAAATATTTATATGAACTAGGCAAAATAAATTATTGAAGCATATTTTAATATAATATATAAAAATAAAAACATTTATTAATTATAAAGTTTATAAAAAAGACTGTTATTCATGACTCGTTTTGCGAAATGAACAGAATCTCATATTAGAAATATTAAAAAATTTTTTTTTTGCATAGTGCTGCCATCTGTTGAAGACAAAAAAATTATTTATCTATTAGGGATTATATGTAGCTTTTATTTCCGTTATTTGAAATAATATGGGAGAATCCAGATATATAGTAAAAAAATAAAGAATATCATGATTCCATTTGGACTCACTGGGAATGAAAGGGTTAATGCTTTTGTATCTTTGCATATAGACGGATTATGAAGCGAAAAAGAACATAGGCTATGTGTTATTTATTTTATCCAAATATTTCACTTAATAATTCAAAATTTTAAACTTTTTCATACAGAATCAATTGACATTTTTCCAATAAAATTTGACCGTCTTTCTTTCCCGTTGACAAGAAAATCAAAATCCGGAATAATAATTTCTCCTCGGCAATTAATTTTTAATTGAACAATTTCTAAGTGAAACCTGAGAATAAAAAGAAAATAAATATGACGTCATATTTGAAACAAAAAAAAATGAAGTATTTTTTATTATATATAAAACATGAATATCGATTACGTTATTAATGGGTTTTCTGCCAAAAATGGCGATATAATTAGAAGGAAAAAGAATGAACAAGAATTATATTATTAATAAAATATTTCAATTGGAAAAATATGACGTCATACTTGAAATAAAACAGATATTTTCAAGCATTCGTTAAAAATACAAGGAGCATGAATATTAGTAACTAATGAAAATGATAAAAAATGACGTCATATTTAAAATGAATGAGAAATTTTTTTACTAATATTGATTAATAAGTTTGAATACAAGTTACATACAAAAAAGAGTTTGTATTCAAAATTCACGTTATGATTATCAGTAGAAGACATTTTTGGGGGGAAAAGGGGAAATAAAACTGATTAATATATTTTTTGACGCTATTTTCGCTTTAAAATTAAAACGAATTTAATTTCAATTTGTATAGATGGTACAAAAACATGATTAACGTAAATTTTCCTAAAACTAAAGACATATTTTCACACATTGAAGCTTTATGAATGAATTTATTCCACAGAAGCAAAAATCGTCTTACGACATTTTGACATTTACAATCAAGGATGTAAATTAAACTTCCGTACATTTAAGTGGAAAGTTATTGCTCCTACGAATTGCATTTTAAAAAATCGTGTACTATTTTAATTGTTTTTAACGCATGGCAGTTAAATATCACAACGGCGTTTTTAGTAAAAGGTTTTATCGGGTAAAAATTATGTAATATTTTTCATTTAAAGCATTCCTTTTAATCAGAAAACATTAATATATAATTGTTTTAATTTCGTCAAAATGGTGTAATATTCATTTCACAAGTGTATAAATTAAAAATTAAATCTTAAAATAACAATATGCATTTCAGAAATAATGCATCGAAACTAGCATTATTTCAAAATGTAACTTTAGCTTACATTTTAAATACATTTTCTTACTTGAAATTTAGCATTTAGTAAAAATAAATTTCAATATTTTTTGTAACTGTACATGTACAATAATAATGGACTTCATTAAACGATTTCATGTTTTAATTAAGTTAAAATGCATAGTTTTACATGATTCATGAAGTGAAAGAATGTATATATTATCTCGACAAGTATTATTCCTTACGAAAAACTAACCAGGTGATGTCTTCATATTTTTAATCATTATTCAATTTTCTTTCCGAAAATATTAGCATTTTATAGTAATTATACAAAATGGTTTGATTTCCACGTAATTTACTATTCGCAAATACTGTTTAACATCCTTTTACCTTAAAATCTCCCAGGAATTCGATGTAAGAAAATTTAGCAAGTAATTTTAATTAGAGATTAGGCTTCACATATGATATCGTTTACATGGAAAGAAGAGGTGAAATCACTAATTAAGCAATAAATTCGCCTTCACCTCACATCCTTCTAACTTTTAAAGGCGCCATGATTATCGGAAAGCAAAAGAGAAGAAGGGGAATTTTCTTTCGATTTTAAAATATCTAAATCTATAGTTAAAAAATCTCTGAAACACAATCACTGTCTCCCATTGGAGCATATTCCTACAAATAGCCAAGCTTCCATAATCCAGCATTACAACACACAATCGATATGAAAATATTTAGCCGTAACTGGACTGTTTTTTTTTTCCATAAATTGATTCCTTCTGTGATTGAAAGAAATAAGCAACTCAATTTCTTAAGTAATAAGCATTTAGGCTTCGAGAGTTTTCGGAACGTGATAAACATTTTGATATCATTGGTAGATCTACAGCTATTAAAATGTGGTACCATGAAATAAAAATGTAATAAATATTTGAAAGTAAAAGATATATCTTGTGCCTTATTATTTATTTTTGATATTTGATGCTTCACTACGTCTGATTTTTTAATACCATTTATCTTTTTTTCATTTCCAAGGTGTGATTTTTTGGAACAGAAACATAATATTGTATGTTGACTTTTCGATTATACTAATCAATTCAAAGACACGCCTGGAGTGATCTGTTAATAATCACTATTTACTAATATATCTCTTTAAACAATATTCTTTGTCACGAAAACATAAATCAATATCCATGAACGGAATAAGTATAAAATAGAATAAATATATATAATAAAATAGAATAACAGAGATGTAAATTTATTCTTCATTTAATCTTAGAAAACGAATAAGAAATTTCAAGTTCACAAAAGAAATTTAAATGATCCTATATACATGAACAAAAATAAGCAAATTGGGATCATAAGAAGTGTTTCTACTATAAAATATGATAAAAGGTTAATTACATATGCTATTAATTATCGAATTTTTTTTGCTCAATTGATGAATTTATTCTTCTTTAAATGCTAAGTAAACGCAGTCGTGGGTAACAGCTAGTTTATTATGAGTAATTAATTACAAATACAATAAGTGGCGACGAGTGATAAAGAACATGTTTTTACCGGAATATTTTGAAGAAAAGTAATTGTGCTGACGAAAATGGCTCGACTTCGGTTTTCACCTTTTTGCTGTTGTTCTAATGCTTGAATGGTCTGATAATTATTACGCTATCTCTTACAGAAATTTCGGTTGGTAAGGTGCATTGCATTTTTTTTTCTTTCCTAAGTTAAAAATAAAGATTACTGAATAATGTTTTCGAACTTCAAAGTGTTCGATGAAACAATAGAAATGTTCCAAGCATACATGAAACAGCTGGAACAATCCTTTATTTTACATGATGTTAAGGAAAGGAAAAAGATGCAGCAATTATTTTTTGTATGGTTCCGAAGCTATATAATTTGTTATCTGATTTATGTTTCCTGAAAGATCCTGATTCTTTGAAATATTCGGAAATTGTTGATATTCTGCTTAAGCACTTAAGCCCCGTCCTTAATAAATTCTGTGATGTATTAATTTTAGAGAATGTTTTTAAAATGAAAATGAATGCATTTAAGTTTTCTCTGCTCTATTTAAAAAAAAATCTTCTGTTCTTTTTTCTGTGATACTCTAAATGAAAATTTATTGGAACAGTTTTTGAGAGGTTTGAAAACTGAAAATATTCAGAATAAGTTAATTACTCAAGTAGATGAAGAAATTTTGAATAAGCGGTTGAAAAAGCTTTAGCTTTACATAATGCAAAAATCGAAATATCAGAAATGAAATATAAAAATTTGAATGTAAATAAAATTTCTTGTACTAAAAATGTACAAAGAAATTTCAGAATTGTTTGCAAAAACGGAATATCAACAATCATGTAAATAATGATCATTCTGAGGTGATTAAAGGTAAATTGAAGTGGTAGGGTAATTCTGGGATTTATGCCGCACATTTTTTTAAATTTGTGTATAAAATAACATGGTGGACATAAATAAAAAAAATATATATGCTGTGCTATTTAATGTTAAATACACAACGCGTGTCATGCGACAAAAATATTCAAAACCAATTATTAATATTTTTTAACAAATTTTTATAAAACATTACACTGCGGAGCGTCACCCGTACATTCAGGCTGAGACGCCGCACTTGTGCGGTAGTTATGCCGCGCTTGTAATAAGAACAGAATGAAGTTATAAATAAAAATATTTGAAAGAATTTTCATATCTGGACTATAATTAACGATGTAATAACAAAATGAAACTGAATGAGTACAATGATACGTATTAGTAGATTCAAATTAATAATTGTTGCCTACTTTCACTATTAAAATTATCGACTTTTTTTTACATTTAATTTTAATTGTTATTTCAGCAACAAAGTAACATCAATGTATTAGAAAGGGAAAAGAAAAAAAGTAAAATTGTGTTTACATAATTTATTTGTTAACCGATGGCTTTTACACAAATTTTATTCCGTTGGTACCACTTTTTTAAAAGAAGTCACCTTTACTTAAATAATCATGAAAATGCTCTAATTAAACAAACCAAATATTACTTTTCTTTTTTACTGGTGCCAGAAACAAATTTTGTAATATCTTTATGAAGGTGCTTATATGCACCTATGGTCCCAAATGGGTTAAGAGACCTGTTTTTTCGACTACAATCTACAGAAAAGGTGTCGAAAAAATAGTCTTTATGTAACTACATTTAAACACATGATGCAACGAAGCCAATTACACTTCTTCTTTTTTTGGAGTAGTTTGCAAAGAACGTCTGCGCTACGTGTAATCCAATTTTTTTCATTATTATCATCTTGACTTGCATCTTTCTTATCCTTCTTACTTTTTATTTCCCGCTTTTCCTCCTTTAGTTTTAGCAAACGTGATAACATGCCTATCATGGTTAGTCTGCGCAAAAAGAAAAGGAAAAGTTAATAAACTTAATCATCCCGTACAAAAGAAACTGCGGCATGTATACCGGAATAGCAATGCGACATGTATCCCATTTTGCATGGTGCAGACGTCGGCCATCACAGTTACCTGCCATCGCTAATGGGAATGGCATAACCATACACACAGTACTCTATACAAACGCTACACTTAGTTTGGACTTCGAAATCATGCATGCATTTAGTAATTAGTGTATAAAAAGTATTTACACATAACGTATTTAAAAGTTTATACAGTGAAATCATGCACTTACGTCAAATTAAGGATTGTACTTCAACAAGTAAACATCAAAATAGGATTCACGCTATACACTGGTTAAAATAATCTCATTGCGCACGTATACTGTGCATTTGAAGGCGGCATCTATTCCTATGCCGCGACTCTGCCGTAGTTACCCTATAGATGTGGAATATTACGTTGAGTAAAAAGTTTTTCGCCAAAAATTTTTGTTACTGTAAAATGATAAATACATACGAAAACATCAAATCTAATAAAGATAGTAAGCTCCGTTCAAACCTACAATCATCTGCCAACATTTTGGAAACTTTTTAATCTCTTCTGCGGAGAGTTGTGATGTGCGCGAGTCCAGAAAGTGAGCGACCTCATTTATGACCTCCTCATTTGAATTGACGATTGCGCCATCAAGATTCAGCTGAAGATGTTCAAAGAGATAGACATCCGAATGGGCCATGTCTGAGATGCATGGTGGATGTTGCATCATATCCCACTCCAGCTTGTAGAGAGTCCAGCCGGTCATCGTACTAACATGTGGACAGGCGTTATGTTGATGAAAGAGAACTACCTTCCTTTTGAATACGTTTGTTCATTTATCGCGAATGGCATCACAAACTTTGATTAGCATGTTGCAGTATATTGTACTGTTGATTATCTATCCGCCTTTATTGTACTCTTTTTAAAGAGTTACGTTACAATCCCTCAAGATGCAGAGAAGCACCTTCTTGTTAGTTAGGGCACGTCTTTCAACCGAGCCTGTTGATTCCCCAGGTGTTGAACACCCTCCTTTATGGCTTGTATTGTTGCAGTACACCCTCTTTTTTATCACCGGATGCTTACTTTCCTTTCATCTCTGAACAGAACTTTGAACTTTCTGAGAATACTTTTTTCTATTTCACTTCTCTTCAGCAGTCAATTTGTGAGACACTCAGCGGTTGAACTTAAACGTTAGATTTATGCGTTTCTTGGCAAACGTGTAGCTGTAACACAATACTTGGTATTGAAACCTTTCTGCCTTGATCAAAGATTTGCTTTAGCTGCTTATAATCATCTTCCATAGGGCAGCCAGAACGGGGTTCATCCTCATTGTCGAAATTTCCAGATTTAAATTTCCCAAACCAAAATTTGAATGTATCATAAGAAACAGTACTGATGCCTAAACTTTCACACATTTCTTTTGTGGCATTCAGTCGCACTGAGTATGTTACGGAACTCACAGTACACAATCGTTCTGATCTGTTGACATGATAGCTATATTTTAAACAGTTTTTTGAAGCACAGGATAATAAATTTTTAGGAAACAAATTACACAGACTCGTAGTTCTAATGTGCAGCTTTCGAATGCAATGACCGGTTTGTGAAAAGGCTAACAACCACACAAATGACAGCTGCTGGCGAGAAGGTAGCTCCCATTGGCGAAAACTTTTTACTCAGCATCCCATTTAGCTAATGTATGTAGATTTATTAATACTATTTGCAAACTATGTAGAGCATTTATGTAAAGTTTGTAAAAGTAAAAATACCCAAACACGTAAATATTTTAAATACAGTAGATGTATTAACTGTAAATCAGGGTAAACGTTCAACTCCTATAAAATTTTCTGTTTTCATAGAAAATAAAGCAAGAGCTAACATGGAGATGGATACTGGATCTGGAATTTCTGTAGTTCCTTTGAAACGGTTTTGCAGAATTTTTCCTAATTACAAGATTTTCTTCCAGATGTTCACCTAAAAAATACAACCGTTAAAAGTTTTAAATCTGTTCGTTATGCAAAAGTAAATGTAACTTATGAAAATAAAATTTAAAATGTAAAGCTGTATCTGATAAAGAAGATAATTTTTCATTATTCTTTGTTAGAGATCGGAAATCTGAATTTGATATTTTTCCTCATAATTTGAAATCTCTTCATGTAAATGAAATTGCAAATTCTTTTGACAAGATACAAGCACTAGTAAATGAGTTTTCTGAAAAGGTTGGGGAAATAAAAGATTTTAAGGCAGAACTTTATCTTGAAAAAGATGCTACACCCATATTTTGTAAAGCTAGGACTGTAACTTATGCACTACGTGCAGCAGTCAATGAAGAATTACATAGATTACAAGATGAAGGTATAATTAAACCAGTTACTAATAGCAAGCGGGAAACTCCTATTGTTCCAGTGGTTAAGTCTAATGGGAAATTCGTTTATGTGGTGACTTTAAAGTAACACCAAATAAAATTCTGAAAGTTGAAAAATATCCTTTGCCTAGGGTGGAAGTTATATTAGCTACATTAGATGGTGGTTGACATTTTACAAATATTGATTTAAATTCAAGCATATCTTCAGCTATCTGTAGATGAAAAATCACAAGAATTGTTAATACTTAATACCTCAAAAGGTTTATTCTAATTTCTTATTTTACCCATGGGTCTTACAAGTTCTACAGTTATATGGCAAAGAAAAATTGAGCATATTTTAAGTGGAATTGAAGGTGTTGCAATTTTTTTAGATGACATTGGGGTTGCAGGTTAAACGGATGAAATTCATTTAAAATGAGTAAAAGAAGTATTGGAAAGATTACGTGAATACAATATTAGAATAAATAAAGAAAAAGCATTCTTTATGGCTGAAATTACATATTATGTGTATAAAGTTGAGAAACATGGTATTCATAAAACCCAAGATAAAAGCAATTCCATTTTAAATGCTCCAAGACCAGTAAATGTATCTCCGATCAAAGCTTTTCTAGGCTTAGTTACATATTATTCTAAGTTTGTACCAGAGCTTGTCTACAATTTTCCATCCTTTAAGTAATTCGCTCAAGGAGAATGTAAAATTTATATGGTCTTCTGCATGAGAACAAGCATTTAAGAGTATAAAAAAAGAAATTACTTCTAAAAGGGTTCTTACCCACTTTAATCCTAAATTCTCTTTAAATTTAGCAATATATGCTTCTCTTTATGGTATCTTCGCAGTCGTTTCGCATGTCATGTCAGATAACACTGGAAAGCCTATTGTGTTTGTGTCCAGAACTTTTACTGATGCAGAAAAACAGTGTAGTCAGGTAGAAAAAGAGGTACTATCTATTCTGTTTGGTGTAAAGAAATTTTTTCAGTATTTGTATGGTAACAGATTTACTTTATTTACTGTCAGTAAACCCCTTGTGTCTATTTTTTAACCTTTTAAAAATATTCCTGTATTATCAACTTCTAGAATGCAACGATGTTCAATATATTTTCTAACATTTCAATATGATATTCGTTATAAAAAAGAAACACTGAACATGGAAACGTTACTCTTTCACGTCATCCATTGCGTAGTGAAGATTTACCTCCACAATTTAATTCCAGTAATGTAATTGATGAATCTCAATGTCTACAAATAAATCAACCCCCTGTTTTGCCTTTAACTTCTAAATCGATTGTTTCGGATACAAAATCTAAGATCTTATTACGACAAATTTTTCATCGCCTAATTTCTGGTTCTAGAATTCCAAAGAATTTACTTTTTGGCGGTAAACAAGAAGAATTCACTCTTGAACATAGTTGTATTTTAAAAGGAAGTAGTGTTTTTTTTCCCAGAAATTCATAGAATACAAATATTAAAAGAATTACACTTTGGTAATTTTGGTATAGTAAAGCCTTTAACTGATAGTTATGTATGGTGGGCAGGAATAGAACAAGATATTGAAGATCTTACATGAAATTGCAGTATTTGTGTAAATTTGAAAAATTATCCTCCTAAGGTACATGCCAATCATTGGGAATGGCCTACAGCTCCATAGCGAAGAATTCATATTGATAATTTGGTCTTGTTACGGGAAAAGGTCTTCTATTAGTGGTTGATGCTCATAGCAAATGGCAAGAAGATTTTATTGTTCCTAGTACAACGGTAGAAAATACAATTACTTGTCTTTTTTCACTTTTGCCAGGTACGGCTATCCTATATCTAAGTAATTTACATTTGCAGTATTTGAAACATTCCTTAAAAATCATGATGTAAAACACATGTTGCGTGCTCCATACCATCGAACTACAAATGGACAGGATGAGAGATATATGCAAACTCTCAAACGTGGATTAAAAGCTTTACCTTCAGAATCTGTTACTTGGCAAATGAAAATAAATAACTTCCTCATGCAATATAGAAAGATGCTTTATGTTACAACGTTAGAGAGTCCTGCATATTTACTTCTAAAATGTCATATAAGAACAAAAATAGATTTGATAGTTCCGAGCGTTACAAATATTGTTCATAATAAACAAAATGCTAGAAAGTCCAAAGTAAAAACTAAAGAATTTCAAATTAACCGGAAAGTGGTTGTAAGAAATTATACTCTAAAAGCCAAGTGTAAAGTTAGGTCACATTATAGCAAGACAAGAGAAATTACAATATAGGATTCCAGTTGATTCGAATATTTGTAAAAAGCATGTTGATCAAATAACTAATGTAGGTTCAGAGTTTTCTTTAGATAAGGATGCAACTTCTGAAGAAAGTGACACAGAAAGTTGCAAAAGTGACAATACAATTATGAAACACTGTGAATTTCAATCAATATAGCCTAGTATCACAGCCCTTCAACCGGCTAACACTCATTCGATATTAAAAAGCAGGAAACCAACGTTTAAAAATACACAAATAATATGTGAAATGCAGCATAAAGATATTTCGAATCTACTAGCGAGATTCTTCTTCAGTGCGAGATAGAGCTAGACACAGCGTGCAATAAAAAGCAAGGCTGAGCAAAATGACAGAGACTTATGTACCCGAGGCTTATATACCCGATACGGGTAGCGAATGCGCCAAAACAACCAATGAGACAGAGCAGATGAAACGACTGAGTGGACAAGTAGCGACTAAATTAATTTCGTTCTAAATTAGCTCTTTTAAGAGCTTTCATTCAAGAGACTCGCCATAAAATTGCTCATATAGAGCGCGAGTATATTCTTTACATATCAGCCTCGCTAATTCTACACCTGATTTTGAGTCTATAGACAGAAGATTATGGAGTAGAGTTGTCACAAATTCTTCTGTTCATTGTTCGTTTTTAAAGAAGAAATTCAATACACATTGTAAAAGTTCTGTCGTTAATAACTCCAACAATTTGCCTGTTGTTAACGAAAATGTCGTTGTCAATCTTTCTAGTGTTTTTTTAAGTGACAATCAACTCGATTCTCTCAAATTTAATAACAATTTCTCTGTCTGCTATTCCTTCTTTACCTAACCCAATTGCTCCTATTGAAAGGGCCTTTAAGCATAGCGCTCTATCTTCTTCTCAAAAAGAGTCCATCAGGCATCTAATTGCAAATATTGTTGATTTCAATTTTAATGTCTATAAGCCCAATCTTAAAAACCCTGTTAAACAATGTTTGGAAAATTTGCATTCTGCATAGCTGCCAACCTTTACGCTTTTTTGCTACCACTAAAATGTAATAGACATTTTCGCCTTGTTTTATCATGAGATTTAGACGATTAAATCAGTTAATATTTTCTGTAAAATGTTAGTGGTAGGAAGAAAGCGTAAAAGTTGGCAGCTATGATTCTGGCCCAAACTTAATCATTACCAAGGCTGACAAACGTGGTCAGATTTTTTCTTTTCGAGAAATCTTCGTATTAGGAAAAATCCCATAAATTAATTAATGATGGGCCTTATGTGGACATCCGCAAAGACCCTTCTACTGGTGAAATTAACTCTATTAAGTCTGCCATCAAGTCTTATCCCATTATTTCTGCTAACTTTAAGAAGTCTGTTATTCCTTTTATTGCACAGTGTGCCAGATTTTACGCTTTACCTAAGGTCCAAAAACCTGACATTCTTTTCAGACCTATTGTCTCTAGTATCCGTACAGCTTCTTATAAGCTTGCCAAATATTTAGTTTCTGTTTTTTCTCCTCTTTTGAGCGGTAACTGTTTCACTGTTAAGAATTATTTTGATTTTGTTAAAAAACTTCATAATTTTAAGCCACAGGGACACATGATGGTTTCTTTTGATGTTAAATCTTTATTTACTAACGTTCCGGTTGAGGGGGCTTTAGATTGCTTCAAGAAAAGTCTTTGTGAATTCCATTTCTCTTATTTTGAAATCGAGGGGCTTATCCTTCTCAGTCGGGCTTGCTTGTCGCAAAATACTTTTATTTTTAATCGAAATCTCTTTCGTATGATTGACGATTTGGCTATGGGTAATCCTCTTAGTCCAATTTTATGCGATATTTATTACTAATTTGAGGTCGAACTTTTTGAAATTTTAAAATTTCCGTTCTATGTTCGTTATGTAGATGATGTTTATGTCCTGGCTTAAATGAATTTGGATATTAATCATATTCTCTCTATTATGAATTCCATTGATCTCTGCATTCAATTTACCTCTGAAATTGAGACCAATAACTGTTTTTCTTTCCTCGATGTCCTTGTTATTCGTTGTGAAAATGGCTTTCAGACTACCGCCTTTCGTAAACCTTTTGCTGTCTGTCTCTCACCTCACAGATATTCTTCAAATCATCCTAACCAGAAATTCGCTGCTTTTAATACTTTTGTTTTCCGGGCTACTAATATTTGTTCCACTCCTCAGTTACTCACTGCTGAACTAAATTACCGCAAAGTTATTGCTGTTGATCGTGGTTATTCCTCTAATATTATAGATTCTATTTATAAGAAATTGACGAAACCAGTCCATTACGAAAAGCATTCTAATTCCAACTCCAATACTTCAGTTGTGTTGCCATTTTTTCCTAAAATCAGTCAGCAAGTTGCTAAAATCTTAAGAAGGTTTGATTTTAATGTTATTTTTTCTCCTGTTAATAAAATCTCTTTTTCAAATCACAAACACACCATTGATCGCCTAGCTAACTGGGGTATTTACCAAATCTCTTGCCAGTGTGGTCTATCTTATATTGGCCAGACTAAACGTGCTCTTAGATTTCGTTTAAAAGAGCATAAAAGTTATGTTAAAAATCAGGAGCTTAAACGTTCTTCTATTGCTCAACATTGATGGTCTTTTCAGCATAGGTTCAATTTTTCCTCATCCATCATTATCCAGAAATGTTCTTCTAACCTTGATCTTGATTTTTGGGGAGCGTACCATATCATTAAAAATTCTCACTCTTTAGTCAATGACTTATCTAGCACTCCTGATTTTCCAAGTATTTGGAAAGCATTAATTTAATTTCCCCCTATTTTTGGTTTCTTTTTCTCTCGTTCTCCGGTAGTTGTCGCTACTTGTCCACTCAGTCGTTTCATCTGCTTCTGTCTCATTGGTTGTTTTGGCGAATTCGCTACCCGTATCGAGTACATAAGCCGGGCGCGTCTCTGTCATTTTGCTCAGCCTTCCTTGTTCTAGCACGCTGTGTCTTGCTCTATCTTGCATTGAAGAAGAATCTCGCTAGTAGATTTGAAACAGCTATTTGCTGCTTTTCACGTATTATTTGTGCATTTTTAAACGTTGGTTTCCTGCTTTTTAATATTCCTGTACAAAGGCTTTAATTGTTATTTTAACTCATCTGATACATCCAAATAGTCCAGGTCCTACACCAGCTGACAATCTTGATCATATTAACCTAAGCTTAAACCGGCTGTCTCTTATTTATCATCTCCTAAACGTTCTCCTCCCAATGCTTCCATTGTTGATGCTGCTGAATCAGTAAAAACTAATTCTTCTTCTCCACAGGTTTTTAGAAGATCTACAAGAATAAGAAAAACTTCTACCCGTCTGAAATATTAAAGGGTAAAGAAATGTGGTATCTTGAGTTTGATATTAAGTCAGTAGATGGAATACACACAATCTGTTTAAAAACCCACCAGTAAGCAAACTATTTTTCTGGTGTATACAATTTAGTGTAAGTGTACATTGACGTTCGTGTAGTGATTCTTGTTAATAAATGTGAAAGATGTATTTAAATCAATGTTTTAATATAGTTGTTAAAAACTTAATTAGAAATACAATAGGATACAAGAGGGAAAATCATTCGGTGAAGAAATTTAAGATTATGGAAGTTTAATGTTTTGAATTTCTAATTTTAAATTCATTTGTAATCGTTGGAAAACAGTTTGCAATGTGAGTAAGTTTTTCAGAATAACTTAAAAACTACTGATGGAATCTGCTGTAATAATGGATTCGCATATTTTAAGCTTCTAGAAATTGAAATTTCGTAAATAGATTTATAGGTTATGATTCATATATTTTTCGAAAATAATTTCAAAAAATAAATATTTTTAAAATATGTTTCGAAAAAGTTATAAATATAACCTGTATTTTTTTAATATAATCCGATTTCTAGAAAGTTTAAATATGCTAACACAAAATTACACCCTATTCCACCAAACGGCTCTTGATTTATGCTTAATAAACTTCCGGCATTCGAATCTGTTTTGAACCATTAGAAAATAATTTAACATCAGGAGTTTCAGGTTTTAACCCTTCATAATTCCTAAACTACTGGTTGAATAACTTCCCGTTGGTATCAGAAGGTAAAATGTACCATAAAAGCCAAATATGGTGTCGTACAATTTCAATAAGAAGACGATTCTTAAGATTTTATTTTTAACATAAATTGAAAGAAGACCAATTTTTTCGACGAATGTCTATTCTTGTTTTTTCTGGGACAATTTAGTGGTTAAAATGTATGGGGTGTTCTCTTTTTTTTTTTTTGGCCGACTGCCATTATAATAATAAAAAAAAAATAATTGATTAAAAATTTTTGGGTGCCATTTAGCAGAAGGTAATTAAAATTAAGTTGCTGCCCCTTGAAGGGCTAAAACGTGTTATGGACAGTTTTGGCTTGACACATACGCCCTGCTGCCAAATGAATCACTCATAGTAGTTGATTCTGTATTGCACGTTCTGTGTTAACGAGCTATTATTGTCATATAGTTGTTGTCACGTGATGTAGTGTAACACGTGGGCGAACCTTTCCTTTTCTGATTTCTAACATGTCCTGGTAGAATCAAGATCACACCCAATAAATATCTTTCCTTGTCACTGCAGCAGATTCCGCTACCCTCTTCTGTCTTACTGTAGCTCGGGCAGGACTTATTGTGCTTAACCCGTTTCGTAAGCCTCCCTGCCTGGTTGGAACCAGTGTTTTCGTAGCTCCCAATCTCTTGCTTAGTCATCAGGACATGGGTTCAGCTAAATAACGTTTTTGGGACATTTTCATATAAAAATATAACTTGGAGTACTAAAATTTTACGACCAAGACAAAGAAAACATCTGTTAAATTATGATTTCAGCACTTATATCTTCTTTATCTGATATCTAAAGTCATGAAGTTTCATTTTTCTGGTATCTGAAGTCCTGAAGGTTCATTTATACGTTGAGCTAATAGATTAATGCTGCACCTTTTTACATTGGTATTAGGGGAGTTATTTGTATTACTTTGTTGAAACCATGTGCTATTCTATTATTTTTGGAGTAGTGTATGATTTTTATCAATATCAGGGACTAAATAAGTTATTATTAAATTCGCAAAAGAAGAATATCCACTAAAAATGAATAGCTCCAAGAAAGTTCAGATTCTTATATTCAGGTAGAATTTTTTTTTTTTTTTTTTTTTTTTTTTTTTTTTTTTTTTTTTTTTTTTTTTTTTTTTTATGTGTATGCGTGTTTATCAGATCGGAAACTTAAAATACTCAGATTTACTATAAGCCGAAATAATGCAAAATAATCTGTAATTGTTTCTTATTTTTATGTAAAATATCACCTCAAAACTGAGAACCAGAACTTTCTCGGAGGGTTTTTAAATTATTTGTGCAGGGTACCTGTCTTTTTTCAAAGATGAAACCTCCAATTCTAATCGCAATTGAAGAGCTGAGTGGATGAACATGTTATGCTATATTTTCTAAATTATTTTTTTTTATCTTCTGGATGAAAGCGTTATGAGGTATTCTATCACATGGTGAAGCTAAAATACTAAGATTCCACTTAGTCTTGAAGATTTAAGACATTATTCATTAATATTTAATATTTTAATATTTAATAATTTCAATAATATTAAAAATTTTTAATATTTGAAAATTAAATATGAATAAGTTTTTCTGAGAGAGTTTAGTACCATACCTGTTAATATTTTAAACTCATGATATGAAATAGAAAATAAATTATTAAAATTTACAGCAAAAACTTTCACTTCAAATTTCTTCAAATGTAATTTTTGTAACTTAACATGTTCTTCCACTTAGCTCTTCAATTGTCGACGGCAGAAAGCCTGCAGCTGTCTATGATACGGATTTTCATAATATAATTTGTACTTTAACATTTTTAGGTTGATTCAGCTTATTTCAGTGTATAATGTTACTTTAAACGGGTAATTAAAGAAAATGCAATTAGCGCAAACTATTCGCTTATCCTGTAGCATAATTGATTACAAACATATATAGAACTATAAAGAACTTCAAAAAACAGAGTACATTTTTATATTCAGCATATGTGTGAGATTGTGATAAGAACATCTTTAAAATTCCTAAAATAACACTACTCAGTCTCAGATATAAATTTACACCAAAATGAACGAATTCCTAAAACATAGTCGATAAATGCAATCTTATTGATTTCAAACGATTTAATTTTGAAAGCTCGTTATTCTTTTAATAAAATAAAACAAACATCCATCAAGAGCCATATCCTACATTCCATGCAATCAACATTTTTCTTTCTGAAATATGTACTTGAAGAATTTTATTGGACCTATTTCTGAAAAACAAAATATCTATAATAAGAAGTCTACATTATTTAATTTTTTATGAATATTCATCGCAAATTTTAACGTTATATATAGATGTTTTTAACCCAGTTATAAAAAATAGGTCATTTTTATTTATTAAAAAAACCCACGCAGAGTCATTCTTTTGTGTCTTCAAAACTAAAATTTGAATATCAAAAATAAATATAAAAT
Source organism: Maratus speciosus (assembly GCA_963932465.1). Classification (NCBI taxonomy): domain Eukaryota; kingdom Metazoa; phylum Arthropoda; class Arachnida; order Araneae; family Salticidae; genus Maratus; species Maratus speciosus. Next base: position 3,848,972 of record OZ010787.1, read on the forward strand.
ATGAAAAGTAACAGCAAAAAAAAAAAAAAAAAAAAAAAAAAAAAAAAAAAAAAAAAAGGGGAAACAGAATGTTATTTAAAACTTTACAAGGAAGAAGGGTATCCAAATTATTAGAAAAAGTAAAATAGAATTTTTTTTTTTTTTCCGTTGTTAAAACAAATTTCTTTTTTAAATAGCCCAATTTTCTAACTTTTCTTAAAACAATTTCATTCAGCATATCTTATAACTAAAATATATTTAAAAAAATGAATTTGAGATATGTTAACTTATTACCTAACGAAATATAAATGTATTTTAAAAAGAGAATGTAATTTTATTGAGCGCGCCTTCAATCTTTCGTTATGTAAGTAACAAAAGATTGTTTTTTCTTCGGATTTAAACAATGTTAAAGTTTTTGAAGTGTATAATTCACTATAACATTTATAGCTTAAGAAAATGTTTATTGTTTAAAATTTTACTGTAAAAGGGCACGATAAAAAATACCTTTGCGATTTAATAACAAGGTAGTTAAATATCTAGGTTCAGAAAAATGTTATAGTTTATAATTGTAGCTTAGATCTATAAGTCAATTATTTTGCATTAGCATCTATACTTAATGTAAAATTTTGTAGAAAAAAAAATACTAATTGAAACTTTACAAAATTTTCTATGGATGCTGTATGATATCTCTAGTACTTAATTTGCATTTATCTTTTATAATTTTGAGATAAATTTTCCGAAAACTGTTGATAAGAAAAACTGGAAAGAAAACTGCAGATATCTTCATGAGGGAATTTTCATTCTGTATGAAAAAGATAAGTTCAAGGTTTACTGAAATTTTCTTTATTGGTGTTGTTTAAAACTTAAAAAAATATAATGTGCTAATTATTAATTTAGGTTTGTACAAATTATCATAGATGAATTTTCATAAGTTTGTTACCATTTTATTATACAATAGCTACCAAGCATTCCGATTTTTGAGTACCATTATTTCTGAATAGTAATATTAATCTTATTTAATCGCAAATATTGTCATTAAATAAAGTGAGCATTTTCATTCGGAAATATTGGATATTCAAGAATTGCAAAGCCTTAACACGTATGTTATATATTCTTATAGCACTCTGTTTTAGGAATTTGTATAAGCATTTTCTTTTTTAGTCTTGTTAAAACGTATGAATATATACAAATTGTCTTTGATAATAATGTTTTTCAAACAAAATTTTAATACTTTCTGTTGTACATATTATAGGTTGGTTCGATAAATTGCCTTGCTTGGAAAAGTTCACTGCGCTACAAGAAAAAAAAAATCCCTGCCGGCTCGGCCTACAGGCGGAGTTAGATTTCGAAACTAAGTACTAATTTAAACAACAAAAACTAAATCAAGATTAGAGATAAACCCAGTTTAACAATTTTATCTGTCCGCTTATGACGAGTTTTTAATTTCATTTTTCGGTAAGAGTTGGTTTTATCAGAATCATGTTAAGGCGGTATACAAAAAAATATTTTTCCATGCTCCACAACTCGAAATTTTCTAACACATTTTTAAAAGTAAAAGCATGAAACTTGCCGACGTGATTTCTTGAAGATATTTATAAGCGACCTGTGTTTTTATTTTTCGTTCAATTAATTAGAACTTGATTTACAAACAATTAATTTTTCAGTACGACCATTTTTTTTCGTTTCCAGTACTATAGCTTCGGGAAATTTGGTTCAAAATGCCCACTTCGACAGCATTTTAAAAAATATATATCTTCTGCATTTATCAAAAAATTTACCATATGGCATATTATATAGTTCTGAATAAGAGAACCTGCAATTGGATGTTTTTGAGATCAAAAATTAATTAAAAAATGAGTCAGAAAATTAGGAGTTTGGATTTGAGTACAAGATTAATACGATATTTTTTCTTCAACCCCTATTTTAGGTTAATTTGTTTTTGCTATAAGAGTTGGTCCTATCAAAAACCTGTCAATATAAAAGTTGTACATAATATTAAAAAGATGTATAATAAATTTAAGCAGATTGGATATCTTGTGAATTAACGAAGTTATGAAATTTTTTCTTCTTCAACCCCCCCCCCCTTTTTTTTTTGTTGTAAGATTTGGTCCTATCAAAATCTTGTCAATATAAATGTTCTAGATAGTATATTTGTTTCTCCCTAAAACCCTAATTTTAAAAATCCCCCCTTGAGCCCATTTTAAATTTTATCAAAAATCTATGATACATAAATTTTTGGCATTTTTCCTAGAAGTAATAATAACTTTAAACTGATTTGATATTTATCAGAATTAAGAAGTTGTGGGGTTTTTTTGGTTTACACAAAACCCCTCCCTATTCCCATCCCCGTGGTCCGATTTTGTCCATTAATGAACTTGACCGAGATTTTCTGCCTCTTGATTTTATGTGCCAGTTTCGAAAAGATTTGTTCACAATTATGGAAGTTATCGTGTTGATAAAAAAGTTATTTATGTAAAGTTTTGAACTGGGGGGGGGGGGGGTGATTTTGGGTTCTAGGGGTCCTGATCGGCGTAGATCTGCCATTTTTTTTTTTTTTCAGAAATTCCAACATAGAGGAGAATGTAATAGGTAGTATTTCTTACGAAATCTACTTAAAAGATGGATAACATGATATTGGTTGTGAAAAGGGCGCATTACAAAATGAAAAACAAAGGGCTATTTGACACTGTATTCAATGAAGGGATCCATCTGAAAAAACATAGCTCAAAAGCTAATTAATTGGAATCGGAATTTGAACTGAATACGGATATTTACAACGGTATGTGAGATTCACTGCAAAGCATAGCTTGACACAAGTAAAAAAAAATACATAACACAAATGACAGTAAAAATTTCAAACTAATTCTATTCACATTCTGAACACAGTCTATTTTCAGATTTTTTTTTCTTATAAAAGCCATTATAAGAAAATTGTAATCGCACCTTTAATAATTTTATATAGAGGTCTTAAAAAACTGTTTAAGTAGAAAGTAATATTCTCTGCTTTTGAGATGTAAAAGATATACCAACAGCTTTAAAACTGTTTGAATTTATTCCTTGAAAAGAAAGGTTTCTTCGGGGAAAACTCATCCTGTAGCTTGAGAGTGGCTGGAAGAGGAAAAGGCGATATCATTATCTGTTACGAAACTGGTCACAGAAGTTCAATTCTGATTTTTAAATCAAGATATACAGACTAATTAAGCAAATTATAAATACATCCTTTCCATCATCAAGTTTTTCAATCTGAATAACAAGTTTGACTTTCGTAAATAGAAAATTATCATTCGGAAAGATCTGATTGCTTAAATGAAATAGAATTTGTCTCATTGAATTAACATAGTCACTGAAAATTTTTATCAAAATCATTGCTATATATTCTACTTTTTAGCTTACTAATAGTGGTTTTCATAAATCGACAACAAAATTCTCTGAAGTCTCACAGTCTTTTACTGGTGGAAGATGATCGTCTGAGTTATCAACAACCAGAGTTCTTTATTACAAACTCTTCCTGAAAATGAAACCCGTTTTCGGCTTGACTCATCGGAGCATGAAAAAGGAGCATCGGAGCTTTACGGAGCATTCCGGAGCATCGGAAGCATTGCATGTTTCCATAAACTTCTTATAATGCATTACATTTCTGATCGACTATCATGGACATTTTATTTTATTTTTTCCATTCTTCTATATTACGTAAGTAGAAAGTATTGAAATCACGATAGTTGTCAGCATTGTTGTTGATAGATTTACATGTAATTAGGAAAATTAGTCAATTTTTTTTCATATTCGTAAAATGCATGTCTGTTTCACAAACAGCAAAGAAATTGGTCGATATTCGTCCAAACGTCTTCATTTGCCTATGCTTTGGTCAAACCGACCTTATTCGAGTTTGGTATATAATTATTTATGTCCACTCGGCAAATCCCGGCTCGACTACTGCAGGAGGCTAAAGAAAAAGACAAACTATCGCGGTGCATTCCACGTGTCTTTTTGTACAAACCGCTAAAGTGACGTGATGCTCTTTTTGTACATCTGTATTGCTGCATTCGAACATCACGTGACTCCAGTGGTCTGTAAAAAAATATACGCGTAAAGCAGAGCGGTAGCCTTTCTTTTTTGTTAGCCTCACTATTGCATAATGGCGAATTCCGCTGCAGATTTAAAGACATTTATTCGGCCCACTGAACCATATCCCTTTTTATACCTATTACGCTTTTTTGGTCTTTTCTGCTTGGTTTCTTAGCTGTGAAAATCTTATCTTTTAAAACGTCGTATTTTTCTTATGTGAAGAAAAATGTGAGGCATTGAAAATATTAGAAATACATTAAAAGATAATCCAAAATATTTACTTTTAAAATAATTTATTCTTTTGCATTACAATTGTGTACCAACGTCTATTAATTGTTTGTAGCTGACCATTACTTATGCTTAAACGAGTACTGTTTTGTCCATATAATATGTGAAAAACAAGGGTGACGTATAAAATAATAATGAATACTTTATGAACTATTAATACATTAAATACTGATAAATGAAAAGGATATATTTCGTAGAGATACTTAAATATAAAATGCGTTAAATTTAATACAAATATTTTAAAGATAAAATACAAATAAATAAAATAACATACAAATAAATAGAATAACATAAATAAATAATAAGAAATGCATATATGGTAACAGAATGGACATTCTATGCAAAAATTTATTATTAGGATGAGTGAAGCAAATCCTCTACTAGGCTACACAAATTACATTTTGTCGTGCATTTTACAAAAAAAATATTCAGTATTTTGACTTGAAATTAAATAAAAAATAAATTATGATCTGTAGATTTTCACAATATTATTTTTTTTACAGAATAACCTTAGAAAAGTTATTATTTTAATTAATTTATTTTACATGTTTCTTCATTACGGACGCATTTTTACAAAAAAAAAAAAAAAAAAAAAAAAAAAAAAAAAAAAAATGCGTATACTTTCAGAAGAAAAAATAAATCATGGAGTTACGATTTCTTTTATGAAACTTTTAAAATACCTTTTTCATGATAATTATAACATATTTTTAATGAATTAAAATTTGTGAAAATTAAATTATTTACATTCAATTATAAAATTATTTTTCAGTGTTAGGAATTAAAATACACAATTTATTCTTATTATGATAAATCCTTTACGCAGACGGTACTTACGCATTTTAAAAGAATTATATTATGATTTTTTTTTTGTAAAGTGGCAACAAAAGAATTGTAAACAAATAAAATTAATCGTTAAATTCGTTATATAAATATTTTTATTTATACCAGTCTTGTATCATAAATAAAAAATTCCGAGGAAATACTTAGTTATTTGGTTTAATTTACATTTCTAAAATTAAAATGCGCCAAAACATAAATCAACGTTTTTGCTTAATAAAGTGCAAGAATAATATAAAAAAAATATTGTTACTTTCAAATATTTATCTTTTTAAGTAATCTTCGCAAATCCAAACAAAGCATGGCTTTTGCTAGTTTATCATATAATTCCAATTTTATTGATTTTCATAATTAATTACTTTTTTCCCTAAAATTCTATATCTATTTTATGATAACTTATAGACATGTAAAATTGTTTCTGTATCTTTGTTTATTTCTTTCATGTAAGGGAACTTAGGTACTTTCTCTCTTATTTTATTTTTGGTAATGAATATATGTTTAAATAAAATAATAACATAAAATGATAAAAGTTCGACATTATTCAGTTGCTGGTAATCACCCCAATATTATGGACAGATTGAAAAAAAGTCTTTATCGTCATCTTCTTCATTTCTTGATTCTCAGTTTTTAATCTCCATGCCAAATAAAATGAAATATTAGCTTCATTTGAATATCTATTTGTTATATTTTCTTTAAGAAAATCTTTCTAAGAATGAACACGAATATTTCATTCTGGCGGAAAATCTTTCCTGGCCAAATAATTGAAATTGTGAAACGCCCAGAAACAGTGAAAGTTTATTTCCAGAGCAGACGGGATTTCTGATAATTCTGTTTAATCACGGTAGATTTCTATACAATGAAAAAAGAAAAACACTCCTTTAATTTATGAAATTGGATGTATTGAAGGAAACAGGTAAAACAAATTTTAAATTAATAAATTTCAAAGCAAAATAATTTATTTAAAATGTTTATCAATATCCTTTTTACTTTTTTAAATTTTGTACGAAAATAACATAGATTTATTAAACGTTTTAAATTAGAATAAAAAATAATGAAATAAAAATCCCCGCTCAACCACGCGAATGTTTTTTTCATATCCACCTAGTCAATTTTATACATAAATGCATAAAGAAATAAGCATTTTTAAATAAGCATTGGACATAATGCTTATTTTAACGGTTTGTAAGTTTATTTCATATAAGTCATAGCTGCCAGATTTTACACATTTTTGTTGATACTAAAATGTAATAAAACATTTTGCCTTATTTAATATCCAAAATCTTTGATTAAATAAGTCAACATTTATTATTAAATTCCAGCGGTAACAAAAAAGCTTAAAAGTTGGCAGCAGTGGTATTAGATCTTGAGTTCTAAACAATTAACCCCCCCCCCCCCAATTATAAGTTTTATCTGTCTTTCACGTCTCTAAAACCGACTTGTACCGGTCACCTGGGCATTATTTTCAGAAAGATCATTTTTCTTTTTTGGAAAAAGAGAAACGCTATCTGTTTGTCTTCTTAGTACCCCGAAAAAAGAATAGCACGACATTTCGCGAATTAAGAATAAAAATGACTTTGTGAATATTTCTGTAATTTACGAGTTTCGATTTGCCTCGTATAATATTATATTATTAAAAAATTCTATTGTAATCGTTCATTTATTAATATTCTTGTTTTATATTTTCTTCATTCCTAAAGTTTTTCCTGAGAAATTTCAAAGACATTATTTGGTTAACTCATGAGCTCCCTAATTCTTACTTTAAAAAACTAATTACGCGTAAATAGTTGTTTTATTATTCTAACTTTAAGATATTATCTAATATTTTGCGTTTTCAATGAATTCATCTGATTTTATGTACTTTGATATTCAAGTCATTTCAAATATAACAGCTTAAATTATTACGTTAACTTTAATAAAGTATGATTTTAAATAGTACTATTCATAGTTTTTTTTTTTTTTTTTTTTTTTTTTTTTTTTTTTTTTTTTTTTTTTTTTAAAGAAAGAAATTTACAAAATCTACCACAATTCTAACTTTGTTTTTCCATTATTTATCAAGATATCGTTTATTATTATTTTTTAGAATTAAGATTACTAATTTGTCAGTAAAATGGTAAGGAATTTATACTCAAAAAACACACTTCTCCGCAGTCCTAATTTTGTGCTCGTGTGGTTAAAGGTAACGCTGCAGCTTGCAGCGACTGCAGCGTGAAAGCACTTCGAGGGGTAGTGCTGTCCCCTGATACATCAAAGCGATTATTAGTGGGGAGGGAAATGCTCAGATATTCTTTGCATTATGATGTCGTCCCAATATTAATTGTGGAAGCCATATTAACTACTCAAATTCTTCGAGTAAAATGATTTCATGCCGATAATGTCATTAAACTGCATAAAAAGAGATGGTCTAACTAATATCATGACAAGATCACCAGCTGTTTGCTGATCGACAAATCGGATAGTTGAACGATGTTAATCCGAGAGCTTTTGCTATTTGGACTATCTGTCTGCATCTGATACAAATTTTGTGGCTTCTGTAACCCAAGAACTAATGCTAGGAATGCCATCAAACTGCATATTCAATAGGACGTTGACATAAATTGGTTATATATAATATTACGTTTTCGTGTATTTTTTTCAACAGGTGGCGCTGTTATACTGTGTTTTATATGATATTCTTTAAAAGCTGTTCATTGCGATCTACTATCTGTACTTTCATCAAATTCATATTCAGTTAGACCCTAAAATAATTTCATATTGATTACGTTTCAGTGATAGTCGACGACACGTAGTAGCGCTATGCTGTGTATTTCCACGATAGTCGTGACAATTATATATCCAGCACTAATGCACGGAATTCCATCAAACTGCATATTAAGTTAGACCCTTTACATTAATTGGTGTTTATTATAGTTTTGTGTAAATTAAAAGCACATATAGAGGAACATGTACCAGTAGTTGGTCACTGATTTTTAAAGATTAAAAACAAGCCTCAATTGCATTTCTAAAAAGAGACCGAAAGAAATCAGATGGGCTGAAGTTTTAACTGTTAACTGTCCATAAAACTGCTTGTAATAACTTTATTTTGAGTATGCATAACATATGCTTAACATAATGGGAGCTGATTTTATTTCAATAGATATTACCTAATAGGTTTCCTGCTGATCAGTGATTTGCCACATTTTTCATGAAATGCGTATCTCGGCATCTATTGGATGGAATTGTACCAAACTTAATGTCTGATTATCAAGAAGGAGTTTGGTGAAATATAATAGAAGCGTAAAAATAACAACGTTAAATCACCAAAATTTTAAATTTTAAGCATACTGGTTTCGGTAGCATATAGCATACCTTCCTCAGTGCTAAGGATGGCGGAAATTTGCTCACATATATAGGAGAGGTGGGGATTCAAGTTAAAGGTTTATTGACCAATAGGAAAACAGAGGATTGCAGGTAAAAGCCAATAGGAATATAGATGAGAAATGGGACCGAATTAGTGAGGGAAAAAAATTAAAAGAAAGAAGTTTTTATGTAATATTTCCAACAATCTGATAATGGGGGAATAGCGAAATCACAATTAACAATATTTTTTTAATTTTATGAATATGAAATGCTTCAAGGAAGTTAAGTTCGTGTATAGAAGTAGGTTTAGAGATTATTTTAACCGAATTGAAGTCAAAAGTATGATTCATCTACCAACAATGTTTTGCAATAGAGGATTTATTGATTTCTTGATTTTTAATATATTGTTGACGTTCTTTGATACGAAATTTTAAGCAGCGTTTGGTTTGTACAATATAGGAAAGGCCACATTGGCAATTAATACGGTAGATACACCATGAATTGGATAATTCAATAGGGTCTTTGAGTTTGGAGAAAAGGGGCAAAAATTATTTTGAAGTCATATTGTCTAAGAATTTTAGCAATGGGAAAGCTTGATTTAGGAAAAAAGGGTAACACAATGCTAATATTGGAAAGAGTAGAAGACTGAGGAGAGTTTGAGGGACGAGGATGCTGAAGTTTAAATAGAGCAGTATCAATTATAGGAGGGTTGTAACCTCTGTCAATCACAATGGCTTTAATATATTGAATTTCACTATTAAATGACTGAGAATCAGAGCAAACATGTATGGCACGATTTATAAAGGTATAAAAGGCGGCCATTGTTTGACTAGGGGGATGACAAGAACGATCATGGGGTGGCAAAGAAACAGCGAAGCTTTAGCGAAAGACGGATGTAGTGAAACCGGTTACAGTGCGAGTGACAAGGGTATCCAAAAATGGGAGAGTTCTTGCTATGTTGATGACACATTCACCTTAATTGACACCTCTCTTCACAATATTGATAATATTCTTAACATTATGAACTCTACTGATAGCAATATTCAATTCACTTATGAAACTGAAAATAATAGTTCTCTCCCATTTTTGGTTTCTAAAGGTTTCAATAATCTGTGTATAAAATTGATGGTCATCTAAAACTAATGAAATAAAAAGGAAATATATTTCTGACTGTTTCAAAATTGATGTAATTTCGACGCAAATATTGCGTTTGATTCCATGCACATTGTACTACCGGTGTTAGAGTACAAAATTTTGCTTATATGACTTACAATGCAGGCTTCACACTTGTGACACAGAGTGCTTTAAAGGTACCTATGAAATGTAGTGTGAACCCGCGCTGTAACATGTATAATTAAATTTTACAGAGAAAAGTTAACAAATTTTTATAATTATCATCAGGGACAATGAATGTTTTTTGTTATCTGGAATAACCTTACAAAAAATGAAAACTTACATTAAAAAAAACGAAAAATATGAAATCATCGTAAAAATTCCATCTTAAAAGTGGAGAAACTGTCATTATGAAATAAAAGTTTTAAAGTTCGACAGCCGAAAGTACATGTAAGTACATACTAAAAGAATCACAAGATATTTTCTGTTCTCAAATTCAAAAAAATTAACTATATAACTTGGAGAAAAATGTCCGGACCAGGATTCGAACCCGGGACCTCCTGGCTGAAGCCGCCAGTGCTCTGCCACCTGAGCTAACCCAGACGATTCTGGTCGAACTTTTTCACCCAGCTAATGTTGAAGATTACAGCATCTGGTCTGAAACCTGGTTCAGCTCAACAGAATAAATCTCAGGTAATGGAACTCCAGAAATCGCTGGAAGCGAAATTACACTAGATTAATTTTAACACAATTATTCTAATTGGTAAACAAATCATATTAGATGTAAATTTCCAACTGGGCGAAAAAGCAGCGATTTCTGGAGTTCCATTACCTGAGATTTATTCTGTTGAGCTGAACCAGGTTTCAGGCCAGATGCTGTAATCTTCAAGGTTAGCTGGGTGAAAAAGGTCGACCAGAATCGTCCGGGTTAGCTCAGATGGCAGAGCACTGGCGGCTTCAGCCAGGAGGTCCCGGGTTCGAATCCTGGTCCGGACATTTTTCGCCCAGTTGGAAATTTACATCTAATATGATTTGTTTACCAATTAGAATAATTGTGTTAAAATTAATCTAGTATATAACTTGATTTCCCGAATAATTATGCTTGTCAGGAAAAGAACAACAGTTTCAAAGAGGTAAGGGCAGTTAAGTTTGTATTTCATTGGTTACATTTAACGATATCGATCACATAATGAAAGATATTTCTGTTATGAAATCGATATTAAAATGGAACAAGAAAGAAAAATCATTCATTAGGCATAGATTACGAAACACTTTCCAACCATAACAGAATATTATTAAGAAATTTCGTTTTTTTCATACAATGAAAGGAGATGTCTAAATAAACAATTTAAAAAACACAAAACGCAGTAAAAATTTATATTATACAAATGCTGTTCATTTCTGGTAATGTGTGCGCATTCTTTTGTGCAGCCCTGTCTGTGATCTATAGAATTTATACACAACATATAATACTCAAAAAATAGATATTTTAAAAATGCATACACACTTAGAGAAATTGAGGACTAAGAATGGAAACCGCGGGAAGTTTGCAAGAAAGAGGAAATTTTTCAAGAGAGCGAAAAAAAAAAAAAAAAAAAGAAAAACTCCAACTTCTGGTACTTAGAGCGTTTTCCGCTTCACTACATTTGGGTTATTTATTCAACATTTTAAAATGTAGGTACAGTAGCGGAATAAAAGTAAACACTCCCTACTAACTCCTCAACAAATTATCGTTGAAGAAAGTTACTGGTACCGAACGATTGGAAATAAAGTCTACTTTTAAATGATGTATATAAAATTTTCTTAAGGGCCATCTACTTATTGAAACGAACCCAAACTTCATTTTTTTCAATGGCAATACCCAATTTTAACAGGATATTTCATATCTTCGGTTCAAACTATGCCTAGATTCCAAATTTCAAGTCATTTGAATGATAAGTGTTTGAATTATAAACATTTAAAATTTAGTGCTTCTAAAGTTCAATTACATTTTCATATTTTTATTAATATCTCCTTAAATTATACTCCTAATGTGCTAAATTTTTGTGTAGCAATAATACTAAAATACCCAAACATAAATACGTGTAATTTGCAAATTTTATAATTTTATGATATACATTATGAATTGAAACCCACAATTTTTTTTTTTTGTTGTTGGATTTAAATTTATTAAGTCCTGCTTTAAGGAAATCCAAAAATTTTCATTTTTCTTCCAAGTAGTTTTCAAATTATGCTTTAAAAAGGGCAAAATGATGGTTTAAGGGGCCGTCTATGATAGAAGTGACTAGATATTTTAAAAATTTCTTATGCTATCCTGCAATCTATTAGTCTTCAATGACTGCTAGAGGGGCGCTTAAGATGCGTTGATCAAGAAGGGGGATCTCTCGGTCCTTTAGACATAGAATACAACTTTATAAAACGTATAAAATATATTTTGGAACATCGAGATTGCTTCTTTCAAATGATTCGCTCTTAAATAAAAGTTTCTAATAAACGGTCAAGTGCGGGTATTACTCGCGCTTAGAGAGTTTAGTACAATAAATATATGAAATATTAACGTATTATTAAAAAAATTGTTGCTACAAGAATAATAAGACTTTGTAAAAAACTATATAACGTAAAGGTTGGGTATAGCTGTATATACGAGAAAAGTATGAATGTGTATACCATAAAAGTTCAAAGAGATATGAAGCCTAATTAATATCAAATATTTTATTAACTGACTTTCAGAAAAAAGTTAGTATTCAGCGACTATCAACGAGTAGATTTGGAAAAAATGCTTCGCTTTTGATACTTCTTTTGATAATGGTATAGGCTCGTTCTGGTGGTTATCCAAGAAGTATTAAAGCATCAATAAAAAATGAAAAAAAATTTCATTAAAAATGGCAATTTGTGGAAAATCCCCTATCGTTCAGATACTTTTAGAGAGCAACTAAAAATTTGCTCACTCTAACGCCGATATCTTTCTGAATTTTTACGATATTTGACTAGATTTTTTTAATAAGTTGCTCCATAGAGTTGATTATTAAATTCGTAAAATGATCCTTGTTATTGTTCGCACATGCGCAGATAAAAATTATTTCATACAACTGTTTATATATCCTAAAATATTTAATATATTTATATGCCAATTGTACTATATTGATTCTACTATATTTTGTCAATTTTTCTGAAATCGGCGTTAACTTTGGTTAAAAACCCTGCATGTTATAAGCAAAAAACATGCAAGAATTTTTTAATTTTTTTAAAATAAATCACTATATCTCTATTAATATACGTGCTATTCTTACACAAAAGAATACACATATTGCACAATGTCTGTTTATTTATATTCGGTAACGATAGATCATTTCGAGCATTTTGTTTTACAGGGTGATCCCAAGTATTATTATTTTTTTTATATTTGTTGGCCCCCCAATTGCCCCCTTACCAAATCGGCATTGCTGATTATGAGGTCATACCTGTTCTTTTTAATCCTGAAATTCCAGAAGAATCTGTCAAGTATATTTCTAAATATTCGACAAAATGTCTAAAATTGAAAGTTTCCGGTCATTAATGGCTATATAGTGTATAATTTTTTATATTTGAAACAAATACGATGAATTTAAAATGCATTTTGAATAGATTAATAAATTTTTTAAGATGGATAACATCAATGGTTATCTTTACTTATTCAATTGAACAATTATTAAACTGTGTTTTTGGTTTAACGTTGAATCGCATTCTTCGGTACATTTCTAAACTAAATTTGAAACATTTTTATTTAGTTCTTTAAGATTACATTTAAATTTATACTAACTATGAATATGTAGTTTTCTTTCAAAATTTTTTTTTTACCAATCACAGAATTCATTTTTTTTCGTTAAATAAAATAAATATTAAATAATCAAGGCTGAACGATATTCTTAAGCCTTTTTTCGATCTTTTTTTATAATTTAAGGGTAAATAATGAAATATGAAAGTTTATTTCTCTTTTGAAGTTGTATATACAGGGTGTCTACAAATTAGTTGGGCAAATTCGTAAGTTAAGAACTTCTGAAATATTAAATGAAATTAACTAGTTGAAGGTCAGACTAGTAGTAATATTGCCGAAATTTATTCATAGATGGCGTTAGGTATCATAACTGGCGCAATCGCTTAGCGAGCGGTGATCATTCTTGTTCGGCATTACGATAATGGAGACGTACAACGGTGCTGAAAAAGCGAAATGCTGTCTTCAGTTTCATGAAATAGACTCACAAAAGGAAGTCACATCGAACATTTGTGATTATGGCAAACTTGAACTATTTTTCTATCTTACAACAATATGTACAACACTATTTTTCCTGACAATTCTATTCAATAAATCATTATTTTTACCCATTTAATTTGTAGACACCTCGTATAATAAAAATCTATAGAATATATTTCATTTTACTATTACTTTAAAGGAAGAGAAGAAAAAAGATAAAGTTTCGAACGTAAAGTTTTTTAAAGGCTTCAGAAAAGCATTGAAAATAATTTTGCATTCAATATTAAAAATTTATTCTCGTTTTGTGAAAAAGAATTTTTTACATTCGATACTTTCTTTATTTTCTCTGAAATTTTCAATTCATTGGGATTTTCATAAGAAATTAAGTACAAACATTTGAACAAGTAATTTTTAAGTACTTGTTTTAAATATTTATAATTGTTAAATTAAGTTCATTAAAGTTAGGTCTAAAAATATTGTAATGGAAAATGAAATTTTTTCTTGGGTAATAATATTAATATTCTAAATCAAATTATTCAATAAAAATATAAATAAATAATATAAATAAAAATATAAATAAATAATATAATAATATAAATAAATAATATAAATATATAAATAATATAAATAAAAAATATAAATAAAAATAAATAATCTTTTCAATGGCTTATTGATAGTATTGAATTATTGACTAGTATTGTTTGGATAACGAAAGTAATTTCTATACATATATTTATAAGATCGTCTTTTTTCATCTTTATAATGGTTACAAAATAATAGTTTTTCAAATGTATCAAATAAGTGAAAATACTATAAAACTTAATATTATTAAATTACTGGAAAGGATATAAATATTCATAGTATTAGAAACATTATTAAATGAAATATTTTTAACACATTCCTTATCTGATGAAATCGGGATGCAAAATTGTTTATTTCATTTTAAATAACAATATCTTCATAAAATGTTTCCAGTCATTTCTAAGAGAATAACAACTCTTTAAAATCTACAGAAAACTACAAAATTAAGATCTTTAAATTCTACAAAAATAACAGCTTTATACATAATATTAAAGGAAATATCATCTTAATGATATCCATATTTATTAAGATGATAGTTCTCATATATCTCTCGTATAAAAATACTTCTCAAAAAATTCAGATTTTAATAAATGAACTTAATAACTAATTTCATTTTATAAATAAAACAGGAACAGTAGGCAAGAATTATCCCTTTTTTGTTATTTCATTTTTTGTATCAATAGTTGACAATTTTTCTTTTTTGTTTATAAAAAAAGAGAGTTAATCTGGCGTTTAGACACAGAAGTCACTTTCACATTTTTTAAAAATCACCGTCGAATAAAACAGAACATTTTTTTATATACATAAATACATGTACATACATTTTATAAAAGAGGGATGGCATATAAGTTTAATACAGGGTGTCCGAAAAGTCTGAAACGTTCGAGTAACTCGAAAAAATACAAAGCAGATTGAAAAACGAAAATATACGTGTTAAATATTTTTAAAAAAGCTACCCAGTGATGCCAAATTTGATCCCCGCAACCGACCCCCCCGGGAATCCGAGGTGGTCCAACTTTGAAATCTTGAATTATAACTTCGATTTTTTATTGCAGATTTGGATTCTACGGACAAAAATACGTAACTTTTGTATTTAACATTTTTGTCTAATCCTCGTTGATAACTGTGCAATCGAGCAAATAAAACATATACATATTTTGGTTTTCCCAACCAGGTTTTGACATCTCGAAATCTGATTGGCCAGAACTTTTAACGTCAAAGTTGCCGTCTTTTGCTATAATAGTGTTTCTCGAAAACCATCAGTGGAGATTGTTTTCATGACACTTTATATGCTTTTTCCATAAAAACAGGGCTCCCAAATGGTCCGCAACTGAATACCAATAAATTTTAACAGAAAATTTTATGGTAGGTTTGCGCTAGAATTAACTTTCAAAAGGGATTCTGGGGCGGTTTGTAAGAAAAATAAAGAAAACTTTTCTAAAATAATATTGGTATTCAGTTGGCGGACCTATTGGAAGCCCTGTAAAAATTAATAGAAATATATTAAATTAGTTTTCTATTTGCATTTCTCTTTATCCAGTCGATCATTTTTAAATAATAAGCTGCCTATTTTGATATTTTAACGAGTAAATAAGCACCTCCCACCCGAACAGAAAAAATATTGTCTTCATTATTTGGGGGCGGGTGAGTTGATATTGTGTGTTTCGAAGTCGAATGTTAAAAAAATCACTTAATTCGGAGCCGGATGGGAGTGGATGAGTTTTTTTAATTATTACTATATAATAACATATAGGACCAAAAAGACAAACAAACATGTAAAATCTTTTTCTGCTGGCTGATCAAAGGAAGGAAAGTAGCGTAAATTTCAGGTGGAGGTTGGGATTATAGGTTTTGATGATTGATTAGTCACTGCATCTACTGTCTAGCAAGTAGGGCAGAAAACATTCAAAAATTCTAATAAATGTAATACGTTTTTCTAAATTAATATATTTTTCCATTTTAACATTTTTTTCATAATTTTAAATTTATTATTGAGTTGTTCAGAAAGTGGTGTCCGTTTGCGAAAATCAATTCGTACCGGAAAATCCTGCCCGGTAATTGTTAGACATTAGATATCGGAATCAATGTCTAATTATTAAATGATATAATTTTTCGGTACGAATTGATTTTCCCAAACGGACACGACTTTCCGAACGACCCAATAATTTTAAACAATTGAAAAATTTTGATCTTTTAAACTTTTGAATTTAAAATATAATTTAACTCTTTAAGCAGTGTTGATTATTTCCTGGTACAGAAGACGTTTTAATTTTCATGGGGGAAGGATAATGTAGAAAAGTGTTTAATTATTTATTAATATTACAATAATATAAAAAATGTGAAAAAATATATAAACAAAAACATTATTCGCGGAACACATTAAAAACAAATCAGTTTTTTTCTACATTTTTTAAGTACGAGAAGGGACATTTATCCATATATTTCATTCAGTTGCTTCGATGTTTAATGTTAAAGTTTTGTAACAAATAAGTTAGAGCTTTTGCGGACAGTGTCCTTAAAAAAGGACTCATAATTTTTATTTTATTGGCACCCAGAATATTTAATTAAACTTTTCCATTTATAGCGTACTTGAAAATAATCAAGTTTGTATTTTCCAATAAACTCGTTTATAAATTCTGATGTCAGTCTATCATTTCATCAGTTTATAAACAGAATTACACCGCGCCGGTAAAGGTTAAACCAAATAAACACTAAAAAATAAAAACAACATTTAAACAATATGATAATTTAAATACCCTAAAAAGTACCCTAACTTCCCTTCAAATTAAATCGAAATAAATGTTAGACTTTTAAAAATGTTTTTTTGTATTTTACATGTGCCTTATCATTTTGTACACACTCATCATAAGCAAAATACAAAATCTGCAATACAAATATTTGCAACTTAGAAAAGAAAAAAGTAATAAAATTATTTAGATATCTTTTTAACGAAACCTAAGTTTTTAATGGGTTTTATGTATCATATTGTTTGATTGTTTTAAATTGTTTAATTGGTGTAACTTATTTGTTACAAAAATTTAAGAACGTAGAACTAATTGAATGAAATATATTAATAAATGCCCCTTCTAGGGCTTAAAAAATGAAGAAAATAAACTGATCTGTTTTTAATTTGTTCTGCCAATTATGTTTTAGATTATATTTTTTGTCACATAAGTTATTTTACTGTAATAATAAACAAATAATTTTCTACATTATCCTTCTGTTATGAAAATTACCACGTCGTCTACCCCAGCAAATAATCACTACACTTTAACCCTTTCGAGACCGCATCGCGTACACAAATTTTATTTGGAATACACTATGTTTTTTCAACTGTCACATTTACTTGTGGAATATCAAAAAATCCTTTAAATAAAAAATCAAATATTATTGTTCATTTATTAATGGTGCCCAAAACAAATTCCACATGCACCTTTTGACGATGAATATATGTGCCTCACAAATCCCGACAGAGTTAAAGAGTTAAATTATTTTTTTTAATTAATAATTTTGAAATATCAAAATTTTTCTATTATATTTAAATTTATAAAAAAAATGTTAAATTGAAAAAAATATATTAATTTACAAAAAAATATTACATTTAATAGAATTATGGAAAATGTTTTTGCCCTACTTGTTATTTTCTGGTTGCAGTAACTAATCAATGACCTAAATCTCCAATCCGACATCCACCTGAAATTTACACGACTTCCCCATTCTTTGCTCCTCCCGCACACAAAAAAGTATATGTATTTCTTTTTATTTTGCCCTATATGTTACTCTATAGTAATAGTAAAAAAATTCCATACATCCACATCCTGACCACGATTTAAAGTATAAAAACAAAAAAACAGCGGAAGCCATCGAAATGCTGAAGATCCACGCTTACCTCTACCAAATAACGAAGATTACCTTTTTTTCTGTTCGTAAGAGGAGGGGCATGTTTACACATAAAAAAACAAACAAAAAAAAACCCAGGTTAATTGATTAGAATGGATTGAATGGATAAAATAAAAACGCAAATAGAAATCTAATTCAATATATTTCTGTTAATTTTCATGGCAAAAGCATATAAAGCACTTTTGCCATTGAAACAACCTCCATTGATAGTTTTCGACAAACCACAATTCCAGCTAAGGCGACCACTTTGGCGACGAAAGCTTTGCCCATTACATTTCGTGATTGCAAAACATGGTTGAGAAAACAAAATATGTATCTGACACATTTTGCTGGATTACACCGTCATCTACAAAGATTCGAAAAAAATGTTAAAAGCAAATGTTGTGCATTTTTTCACGTACAATCCTAATCTGAAATAAAAAATGGGGATTATCATTTACGATTTCAAAGTTGGAACGCCTCTGACCCCCAGGTGGTCGGGGTAGGGTGTCAATTTTGGTATTATGGACAGCTTTAAAAAAAATATTTAACACGTATTATTTTATTTATCAATCTTATATGAATTTCTTGAGTTAGTCGACCGTTTCCAGACTTTTCGGATACCCTGTATTTTGTCACGTTTGATATTTTATTTTAATAATAAATAAATAATTAAACAATTTTCTACATCATCCTTCCCCTATGAAAATTAAAGCGTCGTCTCACCCAGAAATAATCAAGACAGCTTAAAGAGTTTAATTATTTTTTAAAAGAAAAAGCTTAAAAGATAAAAAATATTCAATTGTTTAAAATTATTAATTTTAAAATTATGAAAAAAAATTTTAATTAAAAAATATTTTAAATTGCAATAAATCATTATGTTTATAAGAATCATTGAAAAATTATCTGCTCGACTTGATATTTTGTAGTTGCAGTAACTAATCAATCATCACAAATTTTAATCCCTCCCCACACCTGATATTTACGCTACTTCCCCATCCTTTTTTCAACTAGCACAAAACTATTTTATATGCTTTTAATATGGTCCTATGTGTTATTCTATAGTAATAATTAAAAAAAAGAAACATAACCCCCATCCGAACCCGAATGAAAGGATTTTTTTAACAGCAGAAGCCATCGAAACCCAGAATATCAACACACCCCGCCCCAAATAATGAAGTTTATCCTTTTTCCCTTCGGGAGGGAAAGTGTATATTTACACGTTAAAAAACCAAAATACGCAGGTTATTATTTTGAAATGATTGACTGGATAAAAAAATATGCAAATAAGGTACTAATTTAATATATTTCTATTAATTTTTATGGAAAAAGCATATAAATCGTCATCGAGACAACCACCACTGATGGTTTTCGAGAAACACTATTTCCGCAAAAGACGGCAACTTTGACGTTAAAAGTTCTGGCCAATCAGATTTCGAGATGTCAAAACCTGGTTGGGAAAACCAAAATATGTATCTGGTTTATTTGCTCGATTACATCGTGATCAACGAGGATTAGAAAAAAAATGTTAAATACAAAAGTTATGTATTTTTGCCCGTAGAATCCGAATCTGCAATAAAAAATGGGCTTATCATCCGAGATTTCAAAGTTGGACCCCCTCTGACCCCCGGAGGGTCGGTTGCGGGTGTCAAATTTGATATCACTGAGTAGCATTTTTAAAAATATTTAACACGTATATTTTCGTTTTCCAATCTGCTTTGTATATCTCCATTTATTCGACAGTTTCCAGACTTTTCGGACACCCTGTATATA
The DNA here is from genome assembly GCA_963932465.1 of Maratus speciosus. Lineage (NCBI taxonomy): Eukaryota > Metazoa > Arthropoda > Arachnida > Araneae > Salticidae > Maratus > Maratus speciosus. The sequence continues at coordinate 3,869,055 of OZ010787.1, forward strand.
CATGTATTAATATTATACATACATACATACATACATACATACATACATATATATATATATTTCCTATGTTCATTTCTAAATCATCTTTAGAACTTTATCAATTTCTTCATATATTTGTGATTTCAAATTTATTATATATATATATATATATTAAAAGTGGATTACTTCTCTTTCAAAGAAGGCTATAAAATAAATTCAAAAATCGAATGAGTTTAATCTAAAAATATGTCAGGTTTTCTTTAAAGGTGATTTTTATAACGTGAACCAGTATGTCAAAACGCAAGATTCCGACTTTTTAAAAAATTGTTTGTATTATTAAATGGAATTTCAACTGTAAGTTATCAAAGTATATTTATATATAATTATCTGAAATAGTCACGATTGAGCGATGATTCTTTAAACACAATAATCAATAAAAAGAAAAGCGTCCAGTTAAACTGATGGCATTCAGCTCACAGGCTATTCACATTAATTGTATTTTATAATCTTAGTTCAAAGAATAATGCCCTCGAAAAATAAAGAAATCGACAAAAAACACGTTTGGCTAAATTAAGGGGGAGGATTAGCTCCCCCATCCCCCCATTTTATACTTAACCAATAAGCCTCCAAATCTAATCAGGAAAGAGCCTTATCAGAATAAACCAGTATACCAATTTTCAAAGAAATTGGATAATTCTGCAGGAAAAACCAATTTATCAAAATTAAGGGGGTTTAGCTAACCGTTCTCCCCTTTATACTTAATCAATGAACCTCCAAATTTATTCAGGGAAGCGCATTATCAAAATAAACTGGTATACTAAATTTGATGCAAATCATATGATTCTGCATGAAAAACCTATTTATCTAAATTAAGGGGATTACCCCTACCCTCCTTTATACTTCACCAATGAGTCCTCAAAACTAATCGGGGATTGATGAACAAGGAGTCTCAAAGGAAGCATAAAAAGGCCGTAAACTGTACACAAACGAAAAACACATTGCTGCAACTTGAAGAGGATTTCTGAAGACGTAGAAAACGTGTGTCATACGATTTTGAGTGATGTTTGATATCAACAATGATGGTCATCTCCCCAGAAAAAATGACGGCGTATTGTTCAGATCCCGGCGAGGATAGTGGCTGAAGATATTCGGTCTAAGGTTTACAAATCTACTCAATATCCTCCTCGAGACTAGTTTTGAAAGAGAATGAGTTTCTCCTTACAGAAACCATAAAGATTTTCATAGAAACAATATTTTTAAGAAAAAGAAAAGGAGACCTTAAAAAATGCTAGAACAGGAATACTGCACTAGCTTACAGCATTATTACTGCAGTAAGAGTAAGAATTCTTTTAAGACCGCTGCAAATATAGCGTTGCTTCCTACAACAGAAGGTGCAACTTGATACACGTGTTAAAGAGTTTACCACCAGTACAGGTATGGCTAGAGAACTGTAAAAAATCTAAGGAATGGGGCTGGAATAAGACCAAGAGAACACAAATAACAACTGTCAAACTACGTACCAGAAGCTGTTCTTCGAAAAAATTCCTGCAAATTCAAAACAAACTGCAGTGGAAAAAATGTCTATAGGAATGCAGGTTTGTTTTGTTCGCTGTTTCGTTTGAACAGCGATGGTCATTGTGGCAACCTCAGTTACTCCATCACCGAAAATGACTTGGAAATAGAGGTTGACAAGCCAATTCTATTCAAATTCTATTCAAAATTAGGATATTTTAAGCCAAGTGGAGATCCAAACTGAGTAATAAGATAATGATGAGCCTCCTTTCGAAGAACATCAACCAGGCCTTTTAAAGCTACAAAAATTAGATTAATGGGAGAACAACTCTGCATTTCTCTTTTTTTCCTGTTTACAATCTTCCACTTATGTTATTATATTAAACTTATAATAGTTATAATTGTAGAATTATAACCATGTAATAGTCAAAATCAGATTGGTAGGAAAATAAAAATTGGAGCTCTCATCGGTTCGGAATGTTTGTGATTTATATTTTTCTTAATTTCCTTATTTCAATTTATTTTGTTAATAAATATATAAAAGGCTTAACACTTGGTTAGTAAATGTTAACATATTCTAAATGCAACTACAATTTACTAAAAAGCTTCAAATTGGTGATTGAAATGGATTGTGATTGTATTGCGTTTTCGTCCTCAGATGATGGAATTTGAATATATCGCTAAAATTCATTTTGCTCGTATTGCCAAAAGTATTCATCTTAGAAAAAAGCATAGTATATGAAAAATGTAGGAAATTTTCTATAGATTAATTTAGTGCAGCAGTTTTTAAAAAAAGTTTAACCCTTTAGCGACCACAATGGAAAAACCGAAAAAAACCAAATTTTTTCATGGTTTTTCGCTTATAACGTTTTAAGCAGACCAGATACGAGGTGACAAAGTTTAAAATCGTGTTCAGCAGCCCAAAAAACATAAATGAAGAAAGATAATAAAACTTCTCCAAAACTTTCCTGGCAGAATCCCAGATTGACTGGACTATAAGAATTTGGAATAGTTTTACAAAGATAAAAGGGCGAAAATTTTTATTATTACATATATATATGTTCCCAGCCAAACCCGATTTTAGGCCAAACTAGTTTATCCTAGCGAGCATAGGATAAACTAGTTTTTCCTAACGCCCTTAGGATAAACTAGTTTTTCCGCCGCCAACTTTCTAGTTTATCCTATGCCGATCTAGTTTATCCTAGGCCAATGCAATTTGACGTGCTTTTATTGACTCTAACTACCGATCCCTCGCCAACCTTGTGCAAAGTAGTATTGCCGTCTCCCCTGTATAATATATTTTAATCGATGGGGAGTGGGATATCGCTCCCCTATCTTCCCCCATTTCACCGCCGCCAGTAGTTATAAAATATGTTCTATATGACAAATTGTGTGCTAGATTACCAAAGAATGGGATGAGAGGTTATCATAAAATTCAGGAGAGAAAGAATTTAGAGGATTGATTAATAATGTACCAGATAATCTCGAAAATCCGGCATCGTCCAGGTCCAGGACTTCGCCGGATTTTTGAAAATTCCAGATTTCTGAAAGAATATCAAATGTATTGATTTATTTTTTTTTTCTCACATAAATATCACATGGCTTTGAATTAATTATGAATAAATGCACCATTAAGAATATCAGAAGTACATTTGATATTCTTTCAAAAATCTGCAATTTTTTAAAATCCGGCGAAGTTCCGGTCCCAGTTTGGCTTGAAAAACATATATTTTTAAGCTACCATTATTCCACAATTGAAACTCTATTTAAAGAATAGTACGTATACATTTATACGGAAGGGGATACAGAATTGCAAATTCTATGAGAAGAATCTGTGTCTGACGAAATCCTGTTTTAAACGGAATTTTTTTATCGGAGTAAACTGAATATATTAATCCGTTTGAAAAAATAATAATACATTTGCTAGAGACGACGGATGTGCTAAAAAAAGAAGTTAACTAAAACGAGGTTTTTTTCTCTTGCCTATTTGATTCCGTCTAAGAAGGTTTTTCTATATAAAAATTTTCAGATTTTCAAGTCCCTAAGTCGTGTAAAAAAATTAATGGTATTATTAATTATTTAGATATTTACATACAAATAGAGATTCATTAAAAAATCAATATATTTTATAATAGAATCATTAATATTGTTAATCCACATTTTATGGCTTAGAAATTTAAAAATTTTAAAAATCCTATACAATAAAATCTTCTAAGTCAGAATTGCATAGGAAAGAAGAAAAATCCGTTTTATGCATGTTCCCTTATTAGAAGGTTCATCCTCTGTTGTAAATACATTATATTATTTTTACAAGTACAGTAAAAATCCTCTAATCCGGTATTCTAAGGTACAGCATGCTGGATAATCCGGCACGACTTTTGGAAACACAACCGAATCGAGAAGAAATAAAGGAGTGAGTTGAAGAAGATTTTTATGAACCGACAGTTGAAATTTTGACTGATGAGGCCATCATTCAGAGTGTTATCAACCTAACAGCCCCCAAAGACGTTGGCTCAGATGACTATGATGTGCATGAGTCAAAGAACATCATTTGAAATCAAGCAGCTGATACCTCGAATACATTTATCAGGTCTTCTGTGCGCAGCCGTTCGTTCAACCATGCGGAAAGTATTAAACTTCACATCATAAAAAATAACATCCTAATCAAATGAAGAGAAAAGACTACTACAAAACGAACTGATATTCGAGGTTTGTTTAAGATGGTTTCTACGAGTAGGCCTACAGTGCACGTTTTAATTTTATACTCATGTACATATGTTGTACAAAACATACATTATTGAGTATTTTTAATATTCTATTCAATCTGTTTAAAAAATAAAAAACATGCTTTACTGGCCTTTTCTGTTTAATTCTAACTTCTACACGTTTTTCCCGACCAGTATTGAATTCAGACACTTTTCTCCGGAGGGATTTCGGCGGCACGGGAGGGGACTGTATAGAGTTCAGGGAGGGAAATTGCACTTTTTGACCATTGAAAACACAAAATCTCAAATCTTCCGGGGGGGACATTTCAATGCACGGGGGAAATGTCCCCCCGGGCCACCCCCTGAAATCAACACTGTTCCAGACATTCATCCTGTAAACTGGAAAATTTCGTAATCCGGGATGCTGCAAGTCCAGAACGTGCCGGATTAGAGGATGTTTATTTTATTAATATCCTCATTTTACATAGCTCAACATATTTTTTTTTTCGGTTAAACATGAGATTCCGCCATAGTCAGTTTATTTTTCTCAGGTTATACCGTACTATTACCGTATAATTTTATTAACTAAAAATGCATCTACTCATCTTAAAAAAAATGAAAAATAATAATAAATATATGAATTTTAATTGTAGAATATTAGCCATTTAAAAATACATCCATTAAAAAATAAGTTGGGCCGGACTAAATGTTACTGATATTTTTACAGAACAGACCAGTGATCCTGCCGGTCCAAATGATTTTTTATGAGCTGGGTTGGAAATTGGACTGAGAATTTCTGCCTGTGTAGACCTCAAGAAGAATGCAGTCCAGTCCCGACTTAAGCCGGAAAAATTGAGTCCCGGCTCATCACAGTTCGAACTTCTCGAAAAAAGTAGTCCACAAACCAAGCCTTGGCCGAGTGTCGGGAAGGAAAATTGGGCGTGACCGTAAAAACCTTACATCGAATAACCAAAATACTAGCTCACAAAATTTTGTAAATTTGGACGCTAAACTTGTATTATATATATTTTTTTTAAAAACGAGTTTTTAGTGAACTTTGCTAAATTCCATAGATATGTTTGAGTTAAGTGGATTTGTTTGAAAATTTTTAAATTTGCGCGTGAACTTGACTCATTTTTGAGAAATTGTATTTGCGTTTGAATTGGCCTAGGATAAACTAGAACGTTGGCGCCGAAGCGGTCTTTGGGGTCAATAAAAGCACGCCAAATTTAATTGGCCTAGGATAAACTAGTTCAGGCTAATGAATAGAAGGCTAAACTAGTTTATCCTATGAGCGTTAGGCCAAACTAGTTTGGCCTAGGAAAAACTAGTTTATCCTATGGGCGTCAGGAGAAACTAGTTTAGCCTACGGGCGTTAGGATAAACTAGTTTGGCCTAGTAAAATCTTATTTATCCGATGGGCGTTAGGATAAACTAGTTTGGCCTAAAATCGGGTTTGGCCAGTAACATATATATATGAGTGAGAGAGAGAGAAAACTATATGTATATAATATACATATTATATATATATATATGTGGTGCATTCTCACAATCTTTTGACTTTTATGTCTCTGGAAAATAATTTTTATTTTAATGCATTTTTTTTCTCTTATTTCATATACTGGGGAACATCCCATTGCATGATTGCATAACAATTTTAACGAGATAAATACGTTTTAGATGATGTTGGGTTGGTTGGATGTATAGGGTTTAATGGCACAAAATCCCATAGGGGATATGCTGCGCCAAAAAAGAAACAAAAGATTACAAGAAGTTAGAAACAAACAATGTCATTAAAAAAGAGAGTAAAGATAAAAGAAATCTGGATGGGGTAACCCATCCAGATGTAGTCACGTAAGCGTAGACAACTAAAGAATGTTAATTCCAAAAACAGGAAAAATACACAAGTATGAAAGAAAAAATTTCAATAAAAAGTGTACTCTGGATAGGGTTCCCTATCCAAATGTCATAAAAATGTAAAGGAATGACCATAAGAGTCAACCAATGAAGCAAATAAACAGTTAAATCTCAGAATAAAATCCGGCATGTTTTAAAAAGGTAAATAGTGCCCCATGAGGTGTTTCCCCAATGAGGTTTGTCAAGATTGGTGATGATGAATTAAAATTTATCCTGTACAAGTGCCGAAGGCCTAGACAATGAGATAAAAGATGATGTATGGTTAGGAAATCAAAATGACAGTGTGGGCACATGGGTGCATCCTCCCGAAGTAATAGATGTCTATGAGTGATTCTGGAGTGACCGATCCTAAGATGGGTAAGTAGAACATCAGTTTTCCTTGGGTAATTAGTGGACCAAATTGTTATTGTAGGTTTAACATGGTGTAATGTATTGTTTATTTGAGTGTCCCAGCTTTCTTGCCATTTATTATATATATGACTTTTGATGATATGTTTAGCATCTGCAAAAGGAATCTGATGACGTAATGAATTGAGAGCCCGTTTTGCTGCTTTGTCTGTTTTCTCATTACCTGGGATACCCGGGTACCCAACAAAAGAAGATATTAAATCCCCGCCTTGAAAGTTGGTTAAAAAGTTTCAAAATTGATGAAATAATGGGATGGTGTATAGCGGACTTAATAGAGTCTATAGAACTTTTGGAGTCTGTATAAATGATAAAAGATGCACAGTGACGATCTGATATAAATGACATAGCTTTTTCTATTGCTAATAATCCTGAAGTAAACACCGAGACAATTGAGTGTAAGCGATAACTAAAGACATTATCCTCGCAAACAATTCCACAACCAGCAGTATCTCAAGATTTTGAACCATGTGTATATATATCTATATAGTTTTTGTAATGTGCACGGTGCTCAGCAAAAAGTTATTGAAATACAACAGGAGCTAAATTGTTTCTGTCAAAAGTATTAAAAGATGGAGGAAGATGATATTATAAGATTCCCAAGGGGGAGATAAGTGCTTAGGGCATGGGCATACTTCACTGTTGCTAAGAGAGCTATTCTCAATAATATGTCTCATTCTAGTCCCAAAAGGTGGAATGCATGATGGGCGATGCTGATAAAGAAGATCATTGTCAGTATCTAATAAATGGAAAAGTAGAGGATGGCCAGAATGTGAAATGATACGATAGTATAACTCCAGGGAAAGTCTTTCCCGGATCTGGTGCAATGCAGGTTCGTTGCAATCAACATAGAGGCTAAGCACAGGGGAAGTACGAAATGCACCAGAGCAGACACGAAGTGCGCTATGTTGCACAGTGTCCAACTTTTTCAAAACTGAGTTACGTGAAGAACCATAGACCTGGCAGGCATAGTCAATTTTTGAACGCATCATAGCGCGATAAATTTTAAGGAGAGATCCTCGGTCTGCTCTCCAAGAAGTGTTCGAAAGCACCTTGACTAAGTGAAGTGACTGCTCAGATTGTTTACGTAATTGTAAAACATGTGGCAAGAAAGTAAGTTTTTTCTCAAAATTCAAGCCCAAAAAGCGGACAGAGTCGACAACATAAATTTGAGATGCTTCGATGAAGATTTCAGGATCTGGATGCAGATCCCTACGTCTACAGAAATGCACACATGTATTTTGTCCTGAGAAATAATAAAGCCATTTTTATTTGTCCATTCAATAATACGGTTAATAGCAATTTGTAATTGTCTCTCAGTAAAACGCATATCTTGTCCTTTACATAAAATTTTGAAGTCGTCCACATATAAAGTACCATGCACATACGGAGGCAATTGGTTAAGTATATCTTTAATTTTAATAGCAAACAGACTCACACTCAGGACACTACCCTGAGGTACTCCCTCTTCTTGACTATAAAAGTTAGACAAAACTCCACCAATTTAAACTTGAAAGATGCGGATGGGAAGGAAGTTCTCAATAAAAATCGGGAGGTTTCCACGAAAGTTCAAATTTAAAAGATCGCGAAGGATGCCATACCTCCAAGTCTTCTCATAAGTTTTCATCATATCAAAAAACACCGCGACCAGGTGGTTACGCTTTAAAAAAGCAGTCCGTATATGTGTTTCTAAAAGAATGAGGTTATCAATTTGCCTCTAAAACATGCACCAGGCGGCAGTCACTTTTTCTAAGAGTTTGCAGAGGCTACTAGAGAGAGTGCGATTGGCCTTTAATTATGTGGATCACTGGGATACTTTCCTGGTTTAAAAAACGGAATAACAATTGCTTTACACCAGGCTTTGGGAAAAGTTTGTTCCATCCATATCCTATTGTAATATGGAAAAAGGTTATTTAAGAAGAAGTCCTGAGGAGATGTTTCAGCAAGGTATAAGTAATGCCATCGTGACCTGGAGCAGATAAACGACTTTTTTGTAAACATTTTAACAGCTCTGAATTAGTAAATGGTAGATTTTAATAATATGATTGGCGGGTGTTAAAATTGATGCTGGTAGTTTCCATTTGTCTTTTGTATGAAAGAAAAGGTTCTGGATAAGAGTCGGAACAAGAATTAGATGCGAGTGTACTAGCTATTGTTTCAGCAATGTTTTTGGGAGATGCTATACTTTGGCCATTGTGTTTTAATACAGAGATGTGATTTTCAGAATATATACTCTTAGCCTGTATCAATACAGGTCTGATATACACTTATTCTGCTATCAGCAGAGGAACTGTAAACGTGCTGTGGAAGACACCTGTAATAAAACTGTGTGTTGAATCCATAGAAAAGTCAGATATTGTTCACGACAGTTCTTTATTTAAATTCTATTTCATTCAAATACTTTATAAAAATACAGCTTTAAATTGAAAAATATTCAGAGCCAACTTTGTTTAAAATAGCTAAGCGAATCATTAAAAATAACTTTGTTTAAAACAGGATTAAACTTCAATACACCTGGAGCTTTTAAAAACAGCTTAAATTTAAATCATGACTAAAACCGTTCTCTAAAAACATCGTAAAACTCAAACTAAATATCTTACTGTAACTTGAACTCAAACTTATTAAAATCATAATGATAATTATAAAGAAACAAACAGAAAAGAGAGAGCACCGCAATTGATTAGCGAAAGGCAATTTATACCTTTGAACTGGATGATTCCACTTTACAAAAAGGGTAGGCCTGAAAATAGTCGATTACGGAACGGCTAACGCCATCTATGAAACACTTAAATTTAATGTCGATTCTTTTAAATTAATTTACGTTATAGGAAACAATTAACATTATATTCCAGGTAATGAAGATATTGCTTTTAAAATAAAGAAGTTCTATAAGCATTAAAATGTAAAAAGGAAAGCTATTAAATCAATATAAGTTTACGTAAAGTTTTAAACCCAAATTAGCCATAAGTGACAAGTAAAATCGGTTGACTAGATAACAAAGCCCCCCACTTGTCACTAATGAGAAAGAAAAATTAAACAAAAAAAAAAAATCCTAGAATTTCCAAAATTTGCTCTGAATTTACAAAGGTCAAACAAAAGTCAATCTGAACTTTCACCATTACATCTTCAATCTTCTCATCAAATTCAACATTTTTTATCTAAAAATAACTTGTCGCCTTTTAAACAGTAACATACAATTACTAAACATTATAAACATTAACAAAATTTATAACAATATATAACAAGAAACAAATTACCCTCATGCATCTAAAATGCAATATTTCCAACCACAGTACCTAAATTTAACTCTGGTTTAAACTTCAATAGTCCATCAGCTTCAATTAATATTCCTAATACATTACTAGATAAATTCAAATCTTTCTGAAAAGCAAATCGTTTTAATACAAAAATTTAACATAACTTCATTTTAAAACAGTTTCAGTATAGTTTCAATACATTTTCAATCAATATATTTCAAAATAAATTTCTGAAAAATTATACATATTCAAAACTGTATTAGTTATCACATTCATCCATCATCTTTCATCCTTCATCATACATGGGCCGATGATTCCATTCTCTTTCATAACACATAATATACTCTATAAATATTTAAGTAACTCATAATTTCATATTTCTACTGCATATAATAAATGCAAATTTTTTTCTATCAATAGTTCAAATTACACATTCAAATTTCTATTTCAATAACGGAAACAAAATTAAACTTTCATTTCAAATTTAGCTCAAAAATCTTAAACTAATAAAGTTCGAGGTTAATCTCGATAAACTTACAACAATGTTAACGTAATGAAGTCGACTTCATGTATAATTAAACTCTTATATTTAAGTTTTACCAAGTGAACCGGGATACTAAAGTGGCATTTCCAATATTAAAAAGTCCTTCCGGCCAGTGCCGGGAGGAAGAGGTAGCTTTCATAATCCTTATTTTAAAAAAGCCAACTTATATCATGCAAACACACGAAGCTCAATTTAGTGGAAACCGAATATAGGAGATTCACTACTAATTTTTATCAATATAATGAATGAGAATTTCGCGAAATTAGTCAGCTTTATCCAAGCTGCTTTTCTTTAAAGTAACTTATATTTGGCTGCCAAATTCGGCAATTTCTTAAAGTGCCTGTCATTTTAAGACAACATTGTGGATGAGGCTAAGCAGTGAACTTGGTCGAGACCTTAGTAATTGCTGTGCACATGCTCACTCACATCGGAATCGGTTAATATATAGGAGTGCTGTCGCATGCAAAAAATCAGATTTTTCAAAATGTCACCCGCAATAGAAATTGAAACTGCTATATCTGAGCCATTTTTTAAGGTAAAGACAAACAAAAAATGTTCCTGAATCCTTATATCAAGATCAAATACTTAAGAAAGAAACCTTTTTCAATTTCTAATTTTTTTGCACCTCACTTTAAATATATATATATATTATAATTTAATGGCCGCCATTTTGAAACAAGATGGCTGATGAATCTGGCCAGCGAACTTGGTCGAGGTGTTGATGTATACTATCCACATGCCTTCTTACATCCAAATAAGCGAATACGTGTGTTATCGCGTGACAAATACAAGATCGTTTCAAAATGTTAGCCATGCTAGAAATTCAAAGTGCTATAAATCAACCATTTTTTAAGATATCAACAAAAGAACAAATTTTCAGAAACAAAAACTGCTCCGGAATCTTTGTATCAAGGCCAAACACATAAAAAAAATCTTTTTCATTTTCCAATTTTTTAATACCTCATTTTGAATTTTAAATTTAATTTTTTTTAAATGTCAACCCTTTTGAAACAAGATGGCGAATGAAGCTGGCCAACGAACTCAGTCGAGACATTGGTATGTACTATGTACAGACCAAGTTACATCCAAATAGGTTCATAAATACGCCTGTTATCGCGTGACAAAAATCAGGTCGTTTTAAGATGTCAGCCACAAGAGAAATTCAAAATGCTATTACTCAGCCATTTTTTTTAGATATAGACGAAAGAAAAACTGTTCCGGAATCTTTGTATTAATGTCAAACACATACAAAAAAAAATCTTTTTCATTTTCCAATTTTTTGGTATCTCATTTAATATTTTTATTTTTTAATTTTTTTAAATGGCCGCCATTTTGAAACAAGATGGCGGATGAAGCTGGCCAACGAACTCGGTCGAGATATTTGTATGTACTATGTACACACCAAGCTACATCCAAGTCGGTTCATAAATACGCCTGTTATTACGTGAGAAAAATCAGGACGTTTCAAAATGTCAGCCACGCTAGAAATTCAAAATGCTATAACTCAGCCATTTCTTAAGATATAGACGAAACAAAAACTGCACCCGAATCTTTTTATCAAGGTCAAACACATAAGAAGAAAATATTTTTTTCAATTTTCAATTTTTGGTACCACATTTCAAATTTAAATTTTTCTTAAAAATTTAAATGGCCGCCATTTTTAAACAAGATGGCGGGTGAAGCTGGCCAACGAACCCGGTCGAGACATTGGTATGTACTATGTATAAACGAAGTTACATCCAAATCGGTTCATAAATACGCCTTTTATCGCGTGACGAAATTCAGGACGTTTCAAAATGTCAGCCACCCTAGAAATTCAAAATGCTATAACTCAGCCATTTTTTAAGATATAGACGAAACAAAAACCGCTCCGAAATCTTTGTATAAAGGTCAAATACATAAGAAAAAAATATTTTCCATTTTTAATTTTTTGGTACCACATTTCAAGTTTTAAATTTTTTTAAAAATTTTAAATGACCACCATTTTGAAACAAAACGGCGGATGAAGCTGGCCAACGAACTCGGTCGAGACATTGGTATGTACTATGTACACACCGAATTACATCGAAATCGGTTCATAATTACGGGAGTTACAGTGTGACATATTTCAGATATATATATATATATATATATATATATATATATATATATATATCAATTTTGAACGGAGGGTGGTTTCGGGGTCTGGGTGTCATGATCGATGAAAATATACCAAAATTTTTTGAAATCGCTTTCCTCCGAACGGCTGCAATAGGTAGCTTTTTTGTAACGAAAGCTACCTAAAAGAAGGACTTACTGAATTAAACTTTAACATGCCCGCAAAAAGGGCCTTCCTGCAACAGTTAAACCTTCGTCCGACACTATCCCCTGTAGACTCTCTGGCCGGATTACATTTTCACTTTTCACCAGACGTTACGAAAGGCCGCTCGAGTCCCGGAGAATGGAAGGGCAAAGAGCACTTATTGCATTCCGGCGGGATTTTAAATTGGTTCACAAGGCTAAACTAAATTCAATTTTTACACATAAAATTGATCTTATACATAACATTATATAGTCAAAACTTTAAAATATATCTTTTATACAGAAGCTGGACTATCTAGTACAATAAATATTATATAAATACACTTTAATGCAATGAGGGGTATTTAACAAAATTTAACAACAAATTTAACAATCCAAGAAAACTTTCAATTTAAACCCTGATAATTCATATTTACTAAGGAGCTTGGTGAAGATGTCCGCGTAAGTTTCTTTACTTCAAAAAAGTTTTTGTATACCAAATCTCTAATAAAAAATAACTTTACATCTATGTGCTTCGTTCTGCGGTTTTCAATGGGAGATTTGACAAAACTAATGGTGGTCTGATTATCAACCAATAATAAAGATTTTTCCTTTCTATCACAAATTATGCTTCGACCAATGCATTCGTCCATTATTCTATCGAACCTTAAGAGCTCCCTTGCAGCTTCTGTCATCGCAAAAAATTCCGATTCCATGGTCGATAAACTTTTTCCTTAAAGGACCTCCACATTATTGGTGATTTATCTAAAAGTAATAACTGACCTCCCATTGAAGTTCTGTCATCCCTGTTTGTGGCAAAATCGGCGTCTGAATATGCAATTACATTTACATTTTTACAATTCAAATTCAACTTTAAAGATTTAGTAAAACAAACATATCCCAACAGCTTTAATAATCCATGTCAATGTACTAATCCAGAGTTATTTTGAAATTGGCTAAATATATTTACTGCCTATGCAATATCTGGCTTGGTTCTATTAGACAGGAAAGACAAACATCCTAAAACACTTCTGTATGGAATTTTAGACATTTCAAATATTTCGTTATCGGATTGAGGGGATTGGGTTTTTGAATAAACTACACCTTTGCTTATTGGGAGTGAAGTGATAGGGAACTTAAACTTTTTAAATTTTTGACAAATCTCATCAATATATGGAATTTGATGTATCGCTAAATAGTTATTACCCTCTTCAAATTCTACACCCAATAGCTTTCTGGTTTTACCTAGTATCTTAAGATCAAAATAACCAGTCAAAAGTTTAACAACCTTTTCCACCACTCTTTCATTTTTACCGAAAATTACTATGTCGTCTACATAAAGAAGCAGGATAATGTTATCATCAAACCTATACACACAATTGCACCATTCAAACTTTACAAAACCTATATCATGCAAAATTTTATTTATTTCAAAATACCACATTCTACCAGACTGATGTAAACCATATAAAGGTTTTTCTAATTTACATACTAAATTTTCGTTTTCCACAAATCCTGGAGGTTGGGACATACATATAGTTTCGGCCAAAGGTGCATATAAATAGGCACATTTCACGTCGCATTGTAGGTGTGTCCATTTTTTACAGGAGACTAAAAGGGAAAAGAAAAATCTAATAATGGCAAAATTAACAACCAGTGAAAAAGTTTCATCATAGGTATCCCCCTTTATTTTTTTTAAACCTTGTGCCACTGGGCGGGCCTTATACATTACAATTTTGCCCTTGTCATCCTTTTTTAATGTGAAAACCCACCTACAACCTAAGGGTTTAGCATCGCATGGTAACTTAACTAGTTTCCAAACTCCCCTTTCCCCCATAGTTTTCAATTCTTCTCTCATGGCCTGTTTCCAAAACTTCCTTTGTGGGGATTTTAAAACTTGTTTATAGGTAGTTGGTATTTTGATGTCATCTAGTCATATATCTTTATTAATATCAGAAGTCTCCGTATTTGAACAAGAACTATCCTCTCGACCTGAAACCACTCCTTTAAATTTATTTGATCCTTTAAAACAGAAAATATGAGGTTCAAATTTAAGATGATGCTTTTTACAATACTTTTCTACATCATTTAAGGATCCCAACCTTTCAGATTTTCCCTGTTCGTAATAGTAAATGTAGTTACGATAACCATTAGTACTAGGGACAACTTTTCTTAACCAAACAGTATCAGAGAGTGGAACCCCTTTCAAAACATCTTTACTTGATTTTATTTCCTCTGTGGAATTCTCCTCCTCCTCCGAAGAGGATAAATCTGGAGGTTTATACGAAGGGAAATAATTTATATTTGGGGTATCATTATTCTTAACCTCACCTTCGAACTCTTTATCAGATTCCTTATCAAAAATTGGAGATTCTATTTCTTTTGAGCCCATCACGATTCCACTGCGCCGGACACTATCTGGGATTTCCTCATTGAAAGAAACATTAATGGTTTCAATAATTTTGTTTTCTTCGGGTAGCCAAACCCGGTAACCTTTAGTACTAAAGGCATAACCAACCATTACCCCCCTTTTTGCTTTTGCATCAAGTTTCGACCTAAGTTGCTTGGGAACACCTAAATATGCTATAGCTCCAAAGGGTTTTAAGTGTCTAACGGATGGCTTAGACCCACTATAAAGTTCGAATGGAGTTTTCGACTGAGATTTGTGACAAATGCGATTCAAAGTATACGTAAAATACAACGCTGCCTCCGGCCAGAAACTTCGTTTTAAACCACATTCACTTAAAATTGATCTGATGCCGTTATCAATCGTTTGAGTGTATCTCTCAACAGTCCCATTCTGTTCAGGAGAATACACGTCCGTAAATTCGTGTTTAATGCCTCTCCCTTCACAGAAAATCCTAAAATTATCATTTTTAAACTCCCCGCCATTATCTGATCGGATGTACTTTACTTTACGTTCGAGAAATCTCTCCGCCCGGATCACATGATTATGAACAATTCCAAACACTGCGGATTTTTCTTTTATGGGAAAAACTGTGGCCTTACGCGAAAAATCGTCAATAATTGAGAGAAAATATCTCTCTCCGTTTCTTCCTTTCTCTCTTACAGGCCCCCAGACATCCATAAACAAAAACTCGAGGGGACGTTTAGATCTAATCCTATTAATTGATTTAAATGATTTACGTCTATGTTTACTAAGCTTATATATTTCGCAAAAAAATTTTCCGGATTTAACCCGGGGGAAGACCTCTAACACTTTCATTTTTGGCCGTATTTTCTATCAAATCTGGACTTACATGCGCAAATCTGCGATGCCGAATTCTGAAATCATCTTTAGATATATGGTACGTTTCAAATTTAATCTTTTTAGGAACTAAACTTGGAATTTTAGGATACAAATGATAAGTACCATCCCTAATAAAAAAAGTAAATAAATATTGACCATCTTTGGACACCTCCACCTTACCGCCTTCACCAGTAAATTTTACACCTTTTACATCCAATTTTGGACCTGAAATAAGATTTTTTCTTAGTTTAGGTTGAATGCATTATATCAGAAAAGAAAAACAGCCTTTGGCCAAACTTTAACTTTACATTTTCCTTTCCTTCTCTCGGAAAAGTAACACCATTTACAGCTACAAGCATTTTTTTCATCTTTCAAAGGCTTAAATTTATAAAACAAACTCTTATCACGGCAAAAGTGGTGTGAAGCTGCGGTATCCAATAACCAGCTATTTTCGCTTTCACTACCACTCAAATTTGCCTGAATATAAAACAAGAAAGGATTGTTTTTACCTTTTTGTTTAACGCTGTTAGAGTTTGATGGTGGTTCCTTCCCTTTGCCTCGGCGATTCCTGTTTTTCTTAACTGGAGACTGGGCACGTTCGGTACTGGATTCGGAGGCATCAGACACACTAGAAACAGACGGAACACGACGATTATAACCTCTAGAGTCTCTTCGACGTTGTCGACAATCCCTTTGTAGATGGTTTGTGCTCCCACATCGAAAGCATCGAAGTCCACTTTTCTGTATATGTTGAGTCTCAACGAAAAGTTCTTTACGTTTGTCTAAATCTCGCAGGGCTAATCTTGATTCTTCGGCGATTAATTCCATTAGAATATCGTTGAAAATAAACTTTTCCTCCTTCCAACGTAATATAACTTGCACTATGCTGTCGAAATGGCTTGGGAGATGACGCAGGAGTTGAAATGATTTATACACCTCTTCAACAGGATGACCAAGGTCGTTCAGTTGATCGGCAATTCTATTTAACCTGGCAGCAAAATAAATCTATCTTTTCATTTGGCTTTACTTTACAGGACATGAACTCAGAAAACAAGAACATATGCCGTGATCTATTATCAGGCTCGAAATGCTTCTTTAATACATCCCATACATCTTTGAGATTATCTTTGTTCTCTATGATTTTTCTAAAGTCCTTTCCCATATTTAAATAGATTGTGGATAAAGCAATCTTTTTCCTAGTATGAAAATCTTGCGCATCCTTTGCTATAATTCCCTTATCGGCATCAATTTCAGCTTCCTTCTCAACTCCAGTGACAATATCCCATGCATTCTTCTCCAACAGAAGGCATTTAATATCCATTTGCTAAGTTGAGTAGTTTAAAGCTCCAAGCTTATCGATCTGTACTTGCATACTCGCCATCATCAAAAAAATATATATTAACCACCCTTCTTAACAAACACAAATGTCTTTGAAATGGGGCTAAAATTTATGACTCTTCTTATTTAATTTCAACACGTTTCCATTATCCAGGTATGGCATTGGTTGCCCATAACCTCTTCTCTTAGCCTGTATCAATACAGGTCTGATATACACTTATACTGCTATCAGCAGAGGAACTGTAAACGTGCTGTGGAAGACACCTGTAATAAAACTGTGTGTTAAATCCATAGAAAAGTCAGATATTGTTGACGACATTTCTTTATTTAAATTCTATTTCATTCAATTACTTTATAAAAATACAGCTTTAAATTGAAAAATTTTCAGAGCCAACTTTGTTTAAAATAGCTAAGTGAATCATTAAAAATAACTTTGGTTAAAACAGGATTAAACTTCAATACACCTGGAGCTTTTCAAAACAGCTTAAATTTAAATCATAACTAAAACCGTTCTCTAAAACATCGTAAAACTCAAACTAAATATCTTACTGTAACTTGAACTCAAACATATTAAAATCATAATGATAACTTTAAAGAAACAAACAGAAAACAGAGATCGCCGCAATTGATTAGCGAAAGGCAATTTATACCTTTGAATTGGATGATTCCACTTTACATTAAGTTGGAAATTGCTCGTCAAACGTGGCAAATGAGGTGCGTTCGTACTATAACTAGTTTTATAATTATTTTTTGCACCCCATATTGTACTGAATGTGTATTTATTTGCAATTCATAAGTGCATAGTCTGTAACATCATTAAAATGCACTTGCAATAATTTTTTTCCCATTCCCCTTAATGTAACGGAAAACTTTTGACTGTCCCTGTAATTAAGCAATACATCCCATTTTCATGAAATTTGAAATGGCTCGACAAAATGTCACAATAATTATATGTTTAAAATTTGAGACCATTCGGAAAGCTTTAACATCATTAAAATGCACGTGCAATAATTTTTCCCATTGGCCGTAATGTAAAGAAAAAATTTTGACTGTCCCTGTAATTTAACTATACATCCGATTTTCATAAAATTTGAAATGGCTCGACAAAATTTTACAACAATCATATATTTAAAATTTCAGACCATTCGGTTGGGTAGTTTTTGCTCTATTATATGCGGACGGACGGACAGACAGACGGCCTGAACGACGACTATAGGTGCTACGTATTTATATAATTACGAACGCACCTAAAAAGGGTAGGCCTGAGAATAGTCGATTACGGAACGGCTAACGCCATCTATGAAACACTTAAATTTAATGTCGATTCTTTTAAATTAATTTACGTTATAGGAAACAATCAACATTATATTCCAGGTAATGAAGGTATTGCTTTTAAAATAAAGAAGTTCTATAAGCATTAAAATGTAAAAAGGAAAGCTATTAGTTTTCAAGCCAAAGTTTTAAACCCAAATTAGCTATAAGTGGCAAGTAAAATCGGTTGACTAGATAACATATACCCATACAATTTTTCACTTTTTTCCAAAGAGTTCTACTTGAAGTATTAGAGTCAATGTTAGAGGTGTAGTGCATCCAGGATTCACGTTGGCTTTTACGTCGCACTCTTTTAGCATTAGCCTTTGTTTTTTTGTATGCAATATAGTTTGTATTATTGGAATATCTCCGGAAGATGCCCCAAGCTTTCTGTTGATTTTTTTTTTTTTTGCCTTTTACAGTCATCATTCCACCATGGTTTCCTGCGCCACGGTGTTGAAAGTGATTTAGGAATGCTAATATCTGCAGCATTGATAATACATTGGGTGATATTATCAAGCGCATCGTTGATATCACCTTCTATCATTTCGCTTGTAATTTTAACAAGGTCTGTGAAAGTTGGTCAATTGGCTCTGTCATAGAAATAGCGTTTAAAGCAATTATTAGAATCCCTGTGAGGAGTAGTCTGTGAGATAAAAGTTGGAAAATGGTCACTGCCGTGCAGGTCATTAGAGACCCAGAAGTTCCAATACGGACAGATATATGGAGAGCAGATAGTGATATCTATGGCACGAAAGGTGTTTGTCGCTTCATGAAAATACGTAAGATCACCATTATTGAGTAGTCATAAGCCATTGTCAGAAATTAGTTTTTCTATTATATCACCACATTTATTAGTGTCAGAATTACCCTACAGTTAGCTGTGAGCATTAAAATCCCCAACGATGATGAAAGGAGTGGGGAGTTGGAGAAGGAGATCATCAAGTAGTGCTGACTGAATAATTTGGTGGAGTGGTAAATAAATGGTACAGACTGTAATGAGACGTTTTACATGTACACGGACTGCAACAGCTTGTGAGTTTGTGTTTAATGAAATATGAGAATGGGATAAACTGCGAGAGATGAAGAGAGCCACTCCACCAGTCGCTCATTCATTGCTTGTAGAATCTTTTCTGTAGATACCATAGCTGCGTAATTTCGCTTTGTCAGTGGGTTTTAGATGGGTTTCCTGCAGAGGTAAACATAAAGGTTGATGGTCAGATAGAATATTACGGATTTCGTCATGTTTATCGTGATAACCATGGTTCCACGAGATAATATTAGACATGATTGAGACGATGTTGGGGGTCCAAATACCAGGAAAACTCCCATACCGTCCCGTGTCCCTGATGCTGATTTTTAAGTTTGGAGCTGTCTGTATAAAATTGTTTCAATAAAAGTAATTCGATGTAATTTCTTTTCGAAACTGGGATAATTATTTTATATAAATATGTAGCAAAAAATTAACCTGCGCACATTTTTATGGTTGATATTATTTTTTGAACTCTGTCTCTGGGTTTTTCACCCTTACCGTCCCTCTTGCTAAACTTATACAGAAAATCACTTCAGATATAGCCATAGAATTTTTTTCAAGTTTTTTCTCATGCAGAAGTATGCTAGAGAAAGAATGTCTAAAATTCTTTGACAGGAAATTTACTGCAGAATTTAAATCATCATTTAAATATCAATTTCAAGATCGTGGCTTTATTGGTAATCTTACCGTCCCCAAGTTTTATTCCGGCACTTTTAGAGGTAAATTTAAAACAAAAAATTAATTTAATCCAATGTTAACAAATATTTCTAAAAATCAATTAACATTGTGGCTATCACTTAGTCTTAACATGGTTTGCCTATAAATAGGGGGTAATTGTCCTTACAGTTCCATCCTTACTGTCCCTTTTTTTCCCATTTCATCCCTTTTATCCTATACCGTCCCTTCTTTAACATCCCTTTAAGACAATGTTATACAAAAATTATGTATTAAAAGTACTACATTTTTATTATTTATTATTTGAATGTCCTTTGAGTACTATGCAAATTCATTATAAGTAAAAATTTAGAAGAAAATAAAAAGTTATAGGGTAAAATGATAAGGAAAATTAAACACGCAAGGTTAACTTAAACCTCAGCTAAATGAAAAAATTTTCGCTGCTGACCATTATTTTTCCTTTATTTTGAATCATTAAGGCATTAGTCTATCAAATTAAAATGTTATTTTAGCAAGTTTAATTTCACCAGATTTTTATTCCCGAAAATCAAAAGATTATGAGAATGCCCCATATATATATATATATATATATATATAATGCCCAATTGTAGATCTTCTTAACTTTTAATCAACAACACTGTAAAATGTATGTAAATGAATTTTTTTACGAGTTTTATTAATTAATGCAGCTGCATAATAAAAAATGATTGATAAACTTTGATAATACCATCCCAAATTGCTTATACAGATAGTTTTCATTCTTTAAAATCCATTTTTACATTTGAAGTAGAATTTTTCCTTAAACGTTTTACATTATTTCATTTAAGTTTTTGTATGACACTATTTTATAAACTCACTACTTTTTGAAAGTAGTAACAACTGATAAATTATGTTTTGGAGAAAAAAATATTCGGCAAAAAATTATATACTCGCATATTTTAACAAAAGAATACAAATTGAGTTTTCGCACAAAAAGATTATTTATACTTTTTAATAAATTATGTTATTTCTATTATATTAAGAACGCTTTTTACAACTTCGAATGCAGAGGTATTTTTTAACCCTTATTGAAACACGTTTTAGAAAAATAAAGTCCTCTTAAAATGTTCGGTCAAATTTATCGGTCTGATAATTATACATTAACCATTCTGCATGTTCTTAAGAATTCAGAAGTCGTTTCTTAAGGGTTAATCTCCTCTAGTTCTTTAACTAGATTTAAGGACATTCTAAAAATATAAAACTTAAAAGTACCTTTCTGAACTTTTCTTGTTTTATGCACCCAACTCAATGCTTTTCTCTGATTATACCGCCCAGTGTTTTGGATGAATAAAAGTAAAAATCCTGACTTTTCGGAATTATTTTCTTGAATAATGATGAAAACATTCATTTTAGAACAAAATTTTTCTATTTTCTTGATTATGTTGCACACTATTTTTATTTCTTTATGTATATATTTATGTGTGTGTTACAAAATTTAAATTTTTTTCGCCAAGTTTAAAAGTATTTTATATAAATTTTCCTTTTTCAGTAATACTCAGAATATTATACCGGCTTATTAAAACCCTAGTCTATTAATCTCTATAAGATCCTAATCCATATAATAATATTTATTCCAAATTGTGTAAATCTAAAAATGGCTATAACTATTTATATTTCTTTAACCCCTTAATTCTCGCTCCTGTCAATATCACGGGCTGAGGTGTCGTTCGTTATTTCTCGCTCCCGTCATATTTCCGGGCTGGAGATTTATTGCTGGAAAAAATTTCTGAAACCTGAAAAATTTAACTGGCATTTCGGTGTGAATTCTTTGAATATTCCCGTTTGGGTTTGGCTTTTGCGCTGACTGTAATGTTCGGCTTTGTATTGCATGTTTTGAAATATGTAACACTCAAAAAATTATTAATAATCGAAATTTAATTTATGTATATTATTTCAAATATTATTTGTAAAAATGTGTGATGATGATAAATAAAGATCTAAGATGTGAAAAATAAAGGTTTCATTCGCATTAATTTGTACGGTGTAAAACAAACATTAAGACACAGAATTCTCGTATGATGGCATTTCTACAAATATGAATTTGTTCTGTAACATCTTTTTTTTTTTTTTTTCGCCTTAAAAAAAAACTAATTGCATATTTTATTTAGAAACCTTATAATTATTCAATTTCTGTAATAAAATAAATAGGTACGTTTTTGATGGTTTTTCCAGATATTAAGCGACCGTGAAGGGGTTAATAAAACCTTTTATTATTTAAATTCCTATTAAAATCCGCTATTAAATCCCTGTATATCATAGTTCCCTAAAATCTTTATTTAATTGCTGAAATATTATTATCCCGTCTAAAAACACCCTACTTATTTAAATTTATTCTTTTATTTAAAATATACAGGTGCCAATTAGGATATTTCAATATTTTAAAACTTGCGCAGAAATAAATTAATTTGTCTTTTATTAAAAATCGTCGGTCGGATGAGAGAAAAGCTATTTTTGGTGCAGTCTCGACGCAGAGACTAAAGTTTGTTTACATCTGGCGCATCTAGGTGCAAGAGTATGGAATATTCTGGAACAATCACTGAGCGAGGTAGTATAAATACAATCAGCCAGCCGGTTACAAGAGCAGTTCAAAAACAACCTGCATTGGTCATTGGAAAAGATTTTTCGAAGTGATTTGCTGCGTTTTTGTTGAGATGTTGTTGGAGTTTTTAAGAATTTTGTGAGAGATTTAGTGAGTCTGGTAGTATAATGAAGCGAAAAGGATTTCGAATCGAGAGATGGAACACCTTTTAAGCTAATTTTGATGTGAACAACCTTTGTTCTTTTTATCATCGGCGGAGTGGAGCATTTCCCCCCTAAAGTCACATTATGAGAATGTCAATAAAGTGGATTGCTTTCAATCGACTGCATTTTTATTATCTTCGAGTCTTTAATTCTCAACAACCATATCGGCCTGAACACCTGTGTTTTTTATGATTGGAAACCCACATAATTTCGACAATGCCTACTGCTTGCCGTCAAATCATCACACATTATCTTCCCTTCATAAATCAGAGTTACCCATCATAGTTTTATTATCTCAAAGATCTAAAGAGAAATGCTATTATAATTATCTAAGACATATGGGCGATTCTCAACAGGTGGGCACTGGACACGCGTCATAACTTTAAGCCTCACAAACCTAACTTTAATTATCATTGACTTTAATTTTTTTTTACACTAAGTTTTTAATTCTATTCAGAGACAGAAAATGACATAATTTATTGTAAAAGTTTTGTATAAATATCTTAAGATTTTATTATTTTATGCTAAAGAGGCCAATTTTGGACATTCATAACGTTAACTGCTCCAACGCACCACCAAGAAAAAGAGTTTTAACTTGCTTGCAGGTGGTTCTAATAGTAAACAACGAATGCATAAAGGAAACGGATGATTTTTTGATAATTTCGTTAAGAGATGGCAGGCTGATTTATTGCTTTTTTGAAGATAGAAGGACTTTTCTATAAAGAATTTTTTTGTATTTTGTTATGTCCGAAAGTAACGTACGCGACAAAGCTATTATTTCCACGAAAAATACATCAAGTAGGTATTTTAAACTCTTTTATCGAACTTTAAAATTATTTTTTAAAAAAATTAAATTATTTGTATGTGTTTTTAAAAGTTTTCTTGCAATGAATGCACTTTTCTCAAATAAAAAAGTGGAATGTCCGAATCGTGTAACGATGGAAACGCCGATTTTATTTTCGGTAAATTTATTTTTAAAGATAATTTGGTGTCCTGAAACGTATAAAAAGATTTTTATTATAATGTTTTATCGTAAATAATTACCGTGATTTGTATAAATAAAGTGTATTTAGTACGTGTAATAATATAAATTGACTTGAAGCATGCTCAACTAATGTGTGTAACGATAGACACAATATGGCGACCGCTGTGATCCTTACGAAATTTCGGACATGCTTATTTAAAAGTATGATTTAAGATTAATAGTAAACTTCTTTTTTTTTTTTTTTTTTTTTTTTTTCAAAAGTAATTCTTCAGTGATCTTATGTGTTTTTGTGTATTTTGCAAAGTTTTCTTTGTAGCAAATGTACCCCAAAAGATTATTTAATAACAATGTCCAAATCGTGGAACGATCTAAACATAAATAATTTTAATTTTCTAAATAAATAAATAAATATATTATAACAGAGTTCATTGTTCTAACATACATCTTAAAAAATAAAATAAATATTTTTTTGTTAAATTATTGTACTTTAGTTCTTTTTTTTTTAAATTCAAGGTTTAAGAATCCCATCTCCTTAAAATCCCCTTCTTCCTCTTTGCTCCCCCACCATAATGCAAGGCAAATAAAAAGTTTAAGCCACTTCGTGCTGTAACTTTGGTAAAAGAAAAAAAAATGACAGTATTCAAAGTATAGAAAAGACAGCCAGCAAAAACTGTTAAAGGTACTCAAAAGATTCACTCCATACACACGACAAACAAATTTGGTACTATTCAAATAAGAAATAGATCTGGTTTTTCCAATCTCTGTACAAAACAATCAAGAATGCATTACCAGTGAAGCTGGTGGAAAAAAATATTGTTTCTACAATTGACTCCTCACAGTTGAAAATAGATTGACATTGGTGACTGGTACTTTGTATTAATTCATTATGAAAACATATGGCCAGGTATTATTGAAAATATCAGCATTGATAATGGTGAACAAATATTTTATATACATTTTTTGACTCCTCAGGCAGACATTGATTTTAACAGGTTTCGTTATCTATCTAAAAAAGACAGCAAAAATTAAAAATATGAAGATATTTTGTTGAAATCACCAAATCCACCTCACCCGGTGACAGCAAGAGGAGACTTTTCTTTTGATAAAGAAATTATAGATATGTGCATTAAAAAAATGGCAGCATAACTTTTTTTTTTAGAAAAAACAAAGAATAAATTATATGTTGGATACTTCTAATATTATGTAAAGGTATGTTTTTTGCATAATGTGTAATTCCTATAAAATTAAGATATTACTTCTAAAAAAGTAGTAAATATTTTAATATCAGAGATTAACATTTGATCTTATTATTATTATTACTGGATAACAAAAAGTTAATTATACGTATATATATATATATATATATATATGTATACACATGCAACTATAGGACACATTTTCTACATTCTTAGTCTTAAGATTTTTTTAAATACTAAGCGCAACGTCCAAAATCTGTAAAGTACGTGCGAAAAAACGTCCAAAATTAGTAACGTACACAACTGCTAATTAAATGCTTTAATAATTAATTTTCCAGAATAGTTGCTGTCTTTTAATGTTTGTGTATAATTTTGTAGACTTATATACTATACTATAAAAAAATTGGCTTTAAATTTGAAAATTTTAAAAATTACATATAGTAAACGTTTAATGATCCCACCTTTTGAGAATCTCCCATATCTTATAAGCAGCTTGTTTTTATACAAAAATTAATTGTTAAAATAGTTTAGGCAGTATTTTGTGTAAATAAATATTTATTTACGAAAAAGCAATTCTTTATTTCCATTGTTAATCAAAAAACTGTAATATTACGAATGAAGAATTTCCACATTTGGAGATTATGATAGCTAGTGATAGTAAATCATATTAAAAAAATGCTCGACACATTGCAGCCAGAAAATGTACTTATTTTTAAGAAATTTGTTCAAAGCTAGAATATAATTATAGTATATAAAAAAGGTATTCTGAAATTTTTTTTGTAAATGTTAGTATCCCAGCAAAGAAAGAAACAGTGGGCCATCAGCTGGAAAAAAGATGGCAGCCAGCACTGCCACCTTTTTTCACAAAAACAAAGCATTATAGAATTATGACCCTATTTTCTATAAGCTAGTTTCACCAAGGCTTATGGAAATGTCTACAATAGAAATGTCTATAGAAAGATTTGAACTTGCAGCGGTTTCCATGTGGTCACCCTCACAAGTACTAACTGCGCTCGATGCTGTTTGGTTTTCGTGATCGGACATGAGCAAGTACTTTCAGCGTATTCTACGACCGCTCGTACTTTTCAAAATCTCATTACACCATTTCAAGTTTGTTTCTTTTGTAATTTACTTTCCCAATCATTAAACTGGTATCGAAATTACTGTATTGTATAGAAATCCTATATATTTTATACGCTTTTTTTTATTATTATTTATTCTCAACTGTATAAATTATGAAAACCGAAATATTTTGTAACTTAGTAAAACCAGATTTAAGGAGAAAAAATGTGCGTTAAAATAAAGAATTTGTTTATTTATTTACTTATATATTTTGTTGGTAGTAGTGGTGCTATATTATTTACAGTTTACAAAACAATTAGCTTGACAGCTTGAAATTGTGTTAAGATATTCATTTCATATTTGTGTTCAAATACTCACTGTCTTTGATATTCGCAACGCCACCTAGCGTAAGGGTTCCCAACAATAATACTTCAAAAGTTCGTGCACTTCCATGTAGCGGTGGGCCAGTGCATGAGATAAAAGGAAGCCCACCAGAATTTTATTTGGTAATTTCCAACAGCAAATTTGACTGCAGCTGTCCTGCAGTGGTCATGCAGTGGTAGACCATTAGCCAGCACTTCTCCATCATTGCCAGCACCTATCTTGCTGCTGGCCAGCATTTTCCTCTTTGCTGGGATAGTTCTTCTTTAAAAAATATTTTAGGTATTCATTACTAAAACCTTCATATTTTATACAGGCTTAGAACTGGCAACACCAATTACTGCTAGCGTGTTTAGAAACAGTTTTTTTTTTTTATCATTTAAAATTTTCTTTTTCTCTTTTTATCATTTTCTGAACTCCAGAGCGAATTTAAACAAAACAGCTTTCGATTGTTGCTTGCTTCAAAGAAGTCGTTCTTTTCAATCCTGCCATATCTCGAATTCTTCTCAAATCAAAAAGGGCAACTTTTTGACATAAGTTTTAATTTATTTTTCTTCGAAAATGCATGAAACTAGCTGGTGGTGCTGTTCAGAAAATATGTAATTGAGCTGTTTTTTCCAATTTTTTGCAAACGTAATAGATCTTTCAGAAAATAATGTCAAAGTGGTGGTTTTGAACCGAATTTCCGCTCTAAGGGAGAAAGATCACTCAAGAGCTGGCGAAAAACGTGTTTGTCACGTTATCGAATTCGCTTATAACTCAGTAGGTAATGGATTGATCAAAACATGGAAAAAACAGTTCAATTCCAAATCGTTTCCATGGCCAGGCTTTCCAATTTATATCTTTCCGTCAAAAAATGAATTTGTAAATATGTCAAAACGTTTTTCGCTTGTTGAGCAGAGCAGTTAAGAACAGCCTTATATACGTTAGTTGAATAGGATCAGAGTTCTGCAATTCGAGCCATTTCATAACTGTTTCCAAACAATCAAAGGATTCGATATGTGACGGACCTGGGTCATTTTCAGAGCATTCGTTTTCATTCCTTCAATTACTTTTTCACTTTAAATCTCATCCACAATCTCATCATCATTTAAAAAAACAAAAAGAAGAGAAAAATAGGCTGTTTGGATAAATGGAAGTTCGGTTAAAAAAAAAATTTTGAGAGAAATAGGCTGTTCGGATAATTGGAGTTCCGATAATCGGCGCTCTACTGTAACTCACTTTCAAGGCGATATACATTTTTTTACAGGAAGGGTGTCAAATTGCGGATAGGTTTCGTGTTTCAGAATATTGATACTATCGTTTGGCATCTGAGCACTCGTTTATTTTTAGGCTGCGTTATGTGCCATCAACTTTTCTGATCTGGGCAAAATCCAAGACTACTAAATCATGTTTAATTACAATAGATACCCTCTGTATTCTCATGGTCCTGAATTGATTAGCTACATGAGATTACTTGGAATTTATTTTTTTGCACCGACTATGTATCTCAAACACAGTAAAGAGAAAAAGGTTGGCAAAAATTGCTTTCTTAAATAAATAAATAAATAAATAAACATTGCAGTTACTACCCAGCAAAGAGGAAATTGCTGGCCAGCAGCAAGATAGGTGCTGGCAATGATGGAGAAGTGCTGGCTAATGGTCTACCACTGCATGACCACTGCTGGACAGCTTCAGTCCACTTTGCTGTTGGAAATCATCAGATAAAATTCTGTTGGACTTCCGTTTTATTTCATGCACTGGTCCACCACTACATAGAAGTGCACGAACTTTTGCAGTATTATTGCGGGGAACACTTACGCTAGGTGGCGTTGCGAATATCGAAGACATTGAGTATTTGAATACAAATCTGAAATGAATATTTTAACACAATTTAAGCAGTGAAGCTAATTTTTTTGAAACTGTAAATAATATAGCACCACTGCCACCAACACAATAAGTAAGTAAATGAATAAATAAATAAATTCTTCATTTCAACGCGCTTTTTTTTTCTCCTTAAATCTGGTTTTACTAAGTTACAAAGGATTTCGGTTTTCATAATTTACACAGTTGAGAATCAATAATAAAAAAAAGCGTATAAAATATACAGGATTTCTATACAATACAATAATTTCTATACCAGTTTAATGATTTGGAACGTAAATCACAAAAGAAACAAACTTCAAATAGTGTAATGAGAGCTTGAAAACTACGATCGGTCGTAGCATACGCTGAGAGTACTTGTTCATGTCCGATCACGGCAACTAAACAGCATCGAGCGTGGTTAGTACTTGGGAGGGTGAACACATGGAAACCGTTGCAAGTTCAAATATTTCAATAGACATTTCTATTATAGACAGATATTTCTTTAGCTCTGAGTGAAACTAGCTTACAGAAAAAGAACCATAATACTCTGGTTTTTTTTTTCTATAATTCTATAAGAATTTTTTGTAAGGGAAAGTGCTGGGCCAGCAAAGAAATAGCAGTGGGATAGGTGATAGCACTGCAGGAAAAGTGCCGGATTGAAGTAATGTGATGGCATACCAATGCTAGCCTGCTGATGGCAGTGCTGGCTGCCATCTTTCTTCCAGCTGATGGCCCACTGTTTCTTTTCTTTGCTGGGTAGTTTGATTTTTAATACTTAAACATACGCCATAAACTCAATGATACTGTACAATAGCTGTTTTCGTAAAGATGGGATTTTTGCTACATCGATAAAATCCTTCACACTAGACTTTCTAATTATGTATTTCCAGTATATTTTTATTGCATATATGTAAATATATGTAAATTAAATATTAATTATTGTCTATAATGAACACTAAAAAACTACCGTTTAAACACACAATATCCAAATGAAGCACCATGAAAACGAACAGACGTACATTTCGTGAATAACTTGGACTCATAGCATCAGTGTCAATAAAAATTTAAATTACAACCCTCAAAACATCTGAAACTGAACATTTGAAGTCCACCGTAGCGGATATTGCTTTGGGGCCTCTAGCAACAATGGCTGTCGCCTCGAATGATCCTTATTTATACACAGAAATAGTTACCCAAACCAGACATAACAATTTTACTTCTTTCCAATACATATACAGTGTGTCCACGTATAACCTGACCGACCTTTATTTTCGCAACCGTTGGTCCTAGATGCATACTTCCAATTACAAAAATGGTTTAAATAAGGCAAAGAATTATTTTTAAAGCTATTTGGGTCAAGAAAAACAATAATTTAAAAATTGCGAAATTTAAATTTTTATACGGTCCCCCGGTCCTGTAAGTTATATTTAGTGAAATTTTCCTGTGACACTGACAAGTAAGACAAAAAAAAGTCCCTTTTTTTACGATTAAAAATGACAGAGTAATAGCTGTTTAAAGTTGGAGCATACTTTTTGCTGCAAATTAGGGGTCTTTCACAAATTAGTAGAAATATAATTCCGTCAGATATATTACAAAAATGGTTGAGAGTAAAATTGATATTGCAATATAAATTTGAAATCTTTAATCATTCTGAAATATTACTGCGAAATATACAATTTGTAATAAACATATAATAAGGGAAAAAAAAACAGAATTTTTGTTAAATAAAAGGATGAAAAACAGCCTCAATTCTTTACAAAATGACACATATTTTAAAATGCTGTTAATTGTCATTAAATACACTGTACACAGAGTGTTACACACTTTGTCTGTAAATACACTGTCTTTCAAATTTTGGGTTGTGCCATGTTTTTTAGCTTTTGAAAATTGATTCTCATGCATTTTTTTTTTAGCGCTGAATCCCAAAATGACCTTCATTTTAAACCAGCACGTAAGTATTTTTCTCAAATCGCAAAATTCAAAGTTTAAAACATTAAAGTTAAAAATGATCCCCCTCCCCTCCCCTTCGAACCTCATCGGACCCCTGAGCTATTTAGCTGTAAGAAACCCAGTATAAGCCAAAAAATTGAATAAATTATTTAATAAAATAAAATTAAACTGTATTAAAAAGTCTTATATCTATTTTATTGTATTAGATTTTTCGCTATTTTTTAACCTTGAAATTTACGATTTGCGAAAAATCATGACAAGATGGTTAAAAGTGAAGGTAATTTTTTTATTCAGCGTTAAAAAATACATAAAACGTAATTATAAAAATTAAAAAACACAGCCATAGCAGGTTTATGTTATCTAATCTAAAACTCTTTCTTAAACCTGTTGACTGTAATCTATCCGATTTTTTTTTGTGTTATCCTCTAATATAAGGATGTATAAGATGGTAAAGTATCGAAAACCATATTAATGTAGCATTGCCATCGGATTTAAGTCAATATGTAAAATTTAACTTCGATTTGACATTTGAAAGTGAGTTAATGTTTGAGTATAAAATTTAAACTGGAAAGATGATCGTTGCAAGTTAAATAAAGCCTTATGAAAATAACACAATTTCTGTTAAAAGAAAATCATTGCCTCAAATCCCTACAAAATACAACATAAGTTAAAATACAATTATTGTAACTAATTTGAAACTTAACTAATAAAAGTTAATCGTAATATTTGTACGATTTCTTTCAAAGCACAGATACCTTGAAATAAGTTTAAGCACTTTATATACGACCCCTGAAAGCATATCAGAAATCATCTGTTTTGAGCTGCAAAAAAGTGGTATAAGTCATGCAATTCAAAATTTCATAACTCGGTCAATTTTAATGTTAGGTGAATTGGACTTTTTTTGTCCCACTTGTTAGTGTCACAGTACATTTTTATAAAATATCACTTATAGGACCGGGGGACCGTATAAAAATTTAAATTTTGTAATTTTTTAATAAATGTTTTTCTGGACCCAAATCGCTTTAAAAATGATTCTTTACCTTATTTAAACCATTTTGTAATTGGAAGAATGTATCTAGGACCAACGGTTGCGAAAATAAAGGTGGGTCAGATTATACGTGGACACACTGTATATATATATATGTAACTTTCGAAATCATAATCACATCCATGTCTTACGCAGGGATTCGAACACGAACCCTCAGTGTGGTAGTGCCCTTCGCTTACCGACCATGCCACCGGGAAACTGTCAGACTGAAAGCTGAAAACCCACATGACAGTAAACAACGCACCGAAATGCCATTATGTTCCTGCAACCAATGAGATTAAGATGGAGTGATGGGCTGTGACACAATAAATCTATCCTGAAAGGTCATATGTAAGGTGCAGTCGAAACATTGTTGACCAGGGAGTTTTTAAATTTATGAATATAAACAGCTTCAAAAATGTCTAAATCTGAAGTATTGCATTTCTTTATAATAGTGGACGAATCAAAATTGGAATTACGCCCTCTCCCCAAAAGGACAAGCGATAGAGTATATTTGTAATTCTTTTTTTTAACATAGTTTATCGGTTCATTGATTCTGTAACGCAGTTGTTGTTTAGTTTGTCGTATATAAGAAAAACCACATCGGCTTTGTATATAATAAATACCCGTAAGGTTTTGACGTGGAATTTTATCATTTTGTGGTGAAAAAGGTAGTCCATTGACTACATTGAAAACAACTTTTAAATCATAATTTATTAAAATATTAGTTATTTTGAAGGTAATGGTATTATAAAATAGTAAAATGATGAAGTTAGAAAAAGGAACTGAAACAACAGAAGAATCAGGATTATAAACACATTTATTAAGACAATCAGAAATGAAACGGTTGATATAAGCCAATATAAACCCACGATTTATAGCAGCTGATGTAATATAATTCTATTCGGCAACAACAGAATTGTTAAAAAGCAGTAAACCAACGTTTAAAATGTACAAATAATGCGTGAAAAGCAGCAAACAGCTGTTTCGAATCTACAGCGAGATTCTTCTTCAGTGCAAGATAGGGAAAAAAGAACAGCGTGCTAGAAAAAGCAAGACTGAGCAAAATGATAGACAGACACGCGCTGGCTTATATACCCTATGCAGGTTGCGAAAGCGCCAGAAACAACCAATGATAGAGAAGCAGTGGAAACGACTGGGTGGCCAAGTAGCGACATCTACCGGAGAAGGAGAGAAAAAGAAACCAAAAAAGAGGAAATTAAATTAATGCTTTCCAAATACTTGGAAAATCTGGAGTACTAGATAAGTCATTGACTAAAGAGTGAGAATTTTTAATGATGTGGTAAGCTTCTCAAAAATCAAGATCAAGGTTAGAAGAACATTTTTGGATAATGGTGGCTGAGGAAAAATCGAACCTATGTTGAGAAGACCAAGAATGTTGAGTAATAGAAGAACGTTTGAGCTCCTGATTTTTAACATAACCTTCATGCTCTTTTAAACGAAATCTAAGAGCACGTTTAGTCTGGCCAATATAAGAAAGGCCACACTGCAAGAGATTTGGTAAATACCCCAGTTATCTAGGCGATTAACGGGGTGTTTGAGATTGGAAAAAGTGATTTTATTAACAGGAGAAAAAATAACATTAAAATCAAACCTTCTTAGGATTTTAGCAACTTGCTGACTGATTTTAGGAAAAAATGGTAACACAACTGAAGTAATAGAATTGGAATTAGAATGCTTTTCAGAATGGACGGGTTTCGTGAATTTCTTATAAATAGAATCAATAATATTAGAGGAATAACCACGATCAACAGCAATAGCTTTGATGTAATTAAGTTCAGCACTAAGTAACTGAGGAGTGGAACAAATATTGGTAGCAAGAAAAACAAAAGTATTGAAAGCAGCAAATTTCTGGTTAGGGGGATGAGAAGAATGCCTATGAGGTAGGAGACTGACAGCAAAAGTTTTACGAAAGACGGTAGTCTGAAAGCCATTTTCACAACGAATAACAAGGACATCGAGGAAAGAAAAACAGTTATTGGTCTCAATTTCAGAGGTAAATTGAATGCAGAGATCAATGGAATTCATAATAGAGAGAATATGATTAATATCCGAATTTATTTCAACAAGGACATAAACATCATCAACATAACGAACATAGAACGGAAATTTTAAAATTTCTAAAAGTTTGACCTCAAAATAGTGCATATAAATATCGCATAAAATTGGACTAAGAGGATTAACCATAGCCAAACCATCAATCATGCTGAAGAAATTACCATTGAAAACAAAAGTATTTTGCGACAAGCAAGCGCGAGTGAGAAGGATAAGTTCCTCGATATCAAAATAAGAGAAATGGAATTCACAAAGCCTCTTCTTGAGGCAATCTAAAGCCCCCTCAACCGGAACGTTTGTAAATAATGATTTAACATCAAAAGAAACCATCATGTGACCCTGCGGTTTAAAATTATGAAGTTTTTTAACAAAATCAAAAGAATTCTTAACAGTGAAACAATTACTGCTTAAAAGAGGGGAAAAAACAGAAATTAAATATTTGGCAAACTTATAAGAAGCTGTACGGATACTAGAGACAATAGGTCTAAAAGGAATGTCAGGTTTATGGACCTTAGGTAAAGCATAAAAACTGGCACAATGCGCAATAGATGGAATAAGAGACTTCTTAAAGTTAGCAGGAATAATGGAAGAAGACTTCATGGCAGACTTAATAGAGTTAATTTCACGAGTGGAAAGGTCTTTGCGGATGTCCACATAAGGACCATCTTTAATTAATTTATGGGATTTTTCCAAATACGAAGATTTGTCGAGATTAACAATCTGACCACCTTTGTCAGCCTTAGTAATGATTAAGTTTGGATCTGAACGCAAATTTTTCAGACATTGTTTAAGTGGGTTTTTAAGATTGGGCTTATAAACATTAGAATTGAAATCAACAGTATTGGCAATGAGATGCCGGATGGACTCTTTTTGAGAAGAAGATAGAGCGTTATGCTTAAAGGCCCTTTCAATAGGAGCAATTAGATTAGGTAAAGAAGTAATAGCAGAGACAGAGAAATTGTTATTCAATTTGAGAGCATCGAGCTGATTGTCACTTAAAGAAACAATAGAAAGAT
Source organism: Maratus speciosus (assembly GCA_963932465.1). Taxonomy (NCBI): domain Eukaryota; kingdom Metazoa; phylum Arthropoda; class Arachnida; order Araneae; family Salticidae; genus Maratus; species Maratus speciosus. The sequence continues at coordinate 3,903,580 of OZ010787.1, forward strand.
TGACAACTACATTTTGGTTAACAACAGGCAAATTGCTGGAGTTATTAACGACAGAACTTTTACAAAGTGCATTAAATTTCTTCTTTAAAACCGAACAATGAACAGAAGAAGTTGTGAGAACTCTACTCCCTGAACTTCTGTCTATAGACTCAAAATCAGGTGTAGTTAGCGAGGCTGATATGTAAGGAATATAACTCGCGCTCTATATGAGCAATTTTATGGCGAGTCTCTTGAATCAAAGCTCTTAAAAGAGGTAATTTAGAACGAAATAAGACCTTGTCAATTCTATTAGAAGAAAATAAATTACAACGTATAGAATTGAAATTAGGAAAAACCTTCTTACGCCTACAGTCAAGTAGGAAATGCAAGTGTTCCAAAAATCTGTACTTTTTTAATCGTAAATTACAAAACCTATTGATTTGAGACATTGCGAAAAAAAAAAAGAAAGAAATCACAGAGGAATAAAGGCCCGTTAAAGCCGAATACATTAAAATAGCAATTTTGTTTTAATCAATACTAAATAACTCAATAATATGGTGTATTTCGTAATCTATATAATGGAACTATTGTAATCTAAGGGTTAGACACTGAAGTGCTCCTTGAACAGGAACATGGGTAAACAGAGAAGTAACATAAAGAAACAAACAACAAAAAAAACATGCAGAAAGAGGGAGAGGGCGGAGGAAGTTTCTAATTCGATTTACAAATGAACTAGAGTTATGAATAGTGTATAAATTGAAAACTGAAAGAAAAGAAATACGTTTAACGAAGATTTTGGCAAGGGGGTATGAGGCATAGAATATGACGAAGAGGAACACCAATATTATTGTGTACTTTAGGAAGACAAGTTAGTCCCCCCGCCCCCTCCGTCCTATTGTATCTAATGTTGGTTCTGCCTCATACCCCATTCCCAAATTTTTTGTTAACCGTTTTCCTTTTCCTTCACTTTCCAATTTATACACTATTCATAATTCCAGTTTTTTGTAAATCGAATTAGGAACTTCATCCCTCTTTCGATCTTTGTCCATGATTATTTTTTATGGTACTTCTCTGTTTACGCATGTTTCAGTCCAAGGATCATTTCAGCGTCACCCCCTTAGATTAACTCTAGAATACTAAACATAATATAGCGTGATAATACGAATACCATGGTTGTGATAATTACGAGCGTCTAGTATTCTAGGTTTAAAACAGTTCCATTATACAGACTACGATATAAACCACATAACTGAGTCATTTAGTATTTGTTTAAAACAATATTCTTTTCAATTTTAAAATCAATTTTATTCCAGGTCAGATGGTTTAGCGATGAGTAATCCTCTAAGTCTTTTCCTAGCTGATTTGTACATACACTACTTTGAAGTTAAATTGTTTAATCTTATTAATTTTCCGCTTTAGTCTAGATATTATTGTATGTAGATATTCCGCTTTACTGTAGATAATGGATGATTACTTTGCGCTTTTAGACACACCCCTTTCTTCTTTCGAGAATTTGTTAACTATTGTAAACTCAATAATTCCAGTATTCCAATTTACATATGAAGTTGAAGTTGATAATAAATTACCATTTCTTTATGTGTTAGTCACTCGTCAGTTTAACATATTTGACACTTGTGTTTACTGTAAACGCTTTGCAGTGTCACTCCCACGCCCATTTTAATTAATGTCACCCCCTTCCCAAAAACCCTCGGCTTTTCATTTTTTGATCGATAGAACAAGTTTAATTTGTACGGATAACAATTATCTTGTTGAAGAATTGAATTATATTAGATCTGCAGCTATCAATCGTGGTTTTATATTGTTTTATCTGAAGCGTTTAATTTCTCATTGTCTTAATAAATGTGTTAATAATCCTGATCCTTCTGTTGTTCGCAGTTTTTTCTCGAACCTCATCATTTTACCATTTTACTTACCTATCATACGTAGTATAGGGTCTTGTAATCGTTTTGAAAAAAAAATAGACGGATTTACACGTTTTAGATACTGGAGATTCCAAAAAACATATTTTTAGAGAAAAAAATTGCCGTTCGTCTGTCTGTCTGTATCTCTGTTTGTGTGTGTGTGTCTGTAAACACTCTATCTCCCGATCAAATTGAGATAGAGGCTTGAAATTTGGTATGTACTTAGTATGTAAGAATTAGGAGAATTCTATTGAATTTCATTAACATCGATTTTCCGGAACTATTTTTTTCGGACTCTCTAAATATTCGTTCTGATAAAAGGTACATAAAAATTTTTGAAATTGTTTATTTTAAGGAGTGAATATAAAAGACAATGAAAAAACATAAATTTTGCATAAACAATGATGTCGATCGGATAATTAGTTGCCGAGATATTTGTAATCCTATTTTCCACACTCTTCGATTTTTCATGACCCTGTATTTCATTCAAATTTCAATTCAAAGATATATTTTAATTGGAAATGCAACGTTTAATTCGACGCAGGAAACTGTTAGTTAATGTGATTATAATTTTTGGAGTTATAAGGATGTTTCTTTTACGCAATTCAGTAATAGAGCATTTAAAGCAAGGCTAATGAAAAAGACAGGCTACCGCGGTGCATCCCACGTGTCTCTTTTTACAGACCGCTAGAGTGATGTCATGCTCTTTTCGCACACCTTCATTGGTGCATTCGAGCATTACGTGGCTCCAGCGGTCTGTAAAAAGTATACGTGGAATGCACCGCGGTAGCCTGTCTTTCTCGTTAGTCTCTATTTAAAGTTTATGACGTCATCAACCCGCGATTTTACACTCTCTATCTGCTGAACAAATTGAGATAGACGCTTGCAATTTAGTATGTACTTAGAATGTAATAGTGCAACAAAGCCTATAAAATTTCAGTAACTTTAGTTTTCCCTGAATATGCATTTTAGAAATAGTTTTCGCGTGTTATTTTCATATTTTATATTATGTATATCCATGATGGGTGAGTATTACTGAGCCCCCAACGACTAGTTATAATAGCATTTAGCTTCAAAATAGCTAATATATATTTTAAAAAATAATGATTTTGAAATTGTTTTCAAGCCAGTCAATAAACTAAATTTTTCACAGCTAAAAGGTTAAATTCCACCTCAAAACTTTTGGGGTATTTATATTGTACAATGCAAATATGGTTTTTCCTTTATAGGACAAACTAAACGATAACTCTGTTGTAGTATCGATGAACATATAAGCTATGTTAAGAAAAAGAATTACAAAAATCCTCTATTGCTTTCATTGTTGGGGAGAGGGACATAATTTCAACTTTGATTCGACTACTGATACTAAGAAATGCAATACACCTTCAGATTTAGACTTTTTTGAAACTGTTTATATTCATAAATTTAGAAACTCCCTGGTCAACTATTTTAAAGTGTACCTTACATCTCATCTTTCTGGGTTGAGTTCTTGTGTCAAGGTGCTCTACTTCTGGGTTAATCTCATTGTTTGCTGGAACATGATGGCCTTTCGGTGTGTCCTTTAATGTCATTTGGGTTTTCAGCTTTTAGTTTTACGTCTTTGGATGGTTGTGATTTTTATTAACACTGATAATGTGAGTTCAAGTTACTCTTGAAACGTACGTATGTTCGTTTTCAAGCTGCTTCATTTGGAGATTGTGCGTTTAAATGTTGGGTCTTTTGTTTTCCGTTTTCCACACAAGTTTTTAATTCATGTATATAATGGTTTAATCTGTTACCTGTTTCTATTTTCAAAAGTTAAAAACTAGCAGACTATTTCAAAATCCTATACCTATTGCATATAAATCACTATTAATTTTCCTAAACTGTTTATTTATACGCTTTCTACTTAAAAGAATAATATTACAAAACTGCTATAAAAATATGGTAGTTTATCGACGAAAAATTTAATAACTATTCTTTAGTTTATTCTGTTTACAAAATCAAAATTACGTGCAATTTAAAACACATTTTTCATCAGCTTAAAAGAGGGGAAAATGAATAGGTTCACAAATCCTTTAATATGAATATATATTTTTTTGTCTTTACTTATTGAAGTTTTAAAGTGTATTTTTTTTTATTGCTCAAAAATATTTTCAGTACGTTTTTACACTAAACTCAAGCATATTAACTTACTTCTTTAAAGTTGCATTTAAACTTATCTATGCGTATGTGCGTTTTTCAAAATGATATCTTTTTACAGATTTCAGAATCCATTTGTTTCTATTAAGTCAAAGTAAATTAAGGAAATGATGCGATAAATTGCGTGTATATTTATTTTCCCTTTACGTTTAGTAATGTTTTAATGAAACTTGCGTACAATGAAGAAAACAGTAATGAAATTATTTGATATTTTGCAATCTTCATAATTTGAACTTTATTTCTAATATGTATCAAAGTGTTAAATGTAGTCTTTTAAAGTGGTAAATGTAGTCTTTTAAAAATTATCGTAAATTATTTAAATTTATTTGATCATATCAAATGCTTTTATGGAAGGGTATTAAATGGAGTTAACGAAAAAAAAAAAGTTCTAAGGTGATTCATTTATTATCTAAATTTCAACAATCTATAAAACTAAATTTATTGAAAGACAACAGATAATTTCTCTTGCAACATTTAAACATCATTGAAGTTATTATTTCATGTTTTTTGCTAAGGACTTACTTTTTTTACTGTCAAACTAATCTGTGTTTCTAGAAACAACTTTTTTAATTAAGAGAGATAAATTTTTACTGAACGCACTATGGAATCTGTGTCAGATGACAGTGCCCATTCCACTGTAAATAGTCGGAAAATTGAAAAGAAAAACTCTAAATAACAGACTTGGAACCAAATCTTAAATCTTCGTTCAGCTGTAGGTTTCATAAAAAAATTTCGTAATGATATCGAAAATACTACTACATCTAATTTTCTCTAAAATATACAAAGCGTTGCTAAAAACACCTTGTAATTTTTGAATTTTTAATCCAATTAAATGCTTCTTATCAGAAATTCATGTCACTTGAAACGTGGTTGAAAAATTGTAAACTTAGCACCCATATGAAAAAGCTATAATATTCAAACATAGTTGCATGATATGAAGCAAAATACGCCTCAATTTAAAAAAAATCGTTTTAGATAAAAAAGATAGTATTTAAACAACCAGGTAAGAACCGCTTTATATACAGGGTGCAAAGGAAAGTCCCTTTAACCTGAAAAGACTTGCGAACAGAGAGACCTACAGCTATGCAAGTGAGGTAACGGTATAGTAAAGCGACTACGCCCGACCTAATGCAAACAACAGCAGCGCCCCTAGTGGCGAAATTAGCTATTGAAGATAGCTATTGAAAATCGTAAACGAAAAGAGATACAGCAAAATTTCCAATTAGAAAGTTTTAGAGCATCAATTAATTAGCAAAACGACATTTGGTTCACTTGGATAAGATAAATCTTCGCCTGTATACTAAAAAATGTCCGCAATCGATGCACTCTATTTTCTGTAAATGTTTGAATGGAATAGCCAGAAGTATGAAGAAATACGTACAATTTATAGTATAAATACGTGCTCAATACATTCGTATTAATACATTTTGATAACATCACACAAATAAAAAAGAAAAGTGCCCAGCTAAACTGATGGCATTGAGCTCACAGGCTATTCACACTAATTGTATATTATACTCTTATTTTAAAGTATAATGCCCCTCAAACAAATAAGTGAAGGGGAATTAGCCCCCGTTTCCCCCTTTATACTTAACCAGTGAACCTCCAAATCTAATCAGGGAAGCTCCTTATCATAATAAACCGGTATACCAAATTTAGAGCAAATCGAATAATCCTGCAAAAAAAACATTTATCTAAATTAAGGGGGTGGACTAGCCCCCCTTTATCCTTAACCAATGAATCCCCAAAACGAATCAGGGAAGCTCCTTAACATAATAAACCGGTATACCAAATTTGGAGCAAAGGTAATAATTCTGCATGAAAAACCCGTTTATACAAATTAAGGGGTGTGGACTAGCTCCCCTTCCCCTTTTATCCTTAACCAATGAACCCCCAAAACTAATCAGGGAAGTTCCTTAACACAATAAACCGGTATACCAACTTCGGAGCAAATCGAATCATTCTGCATGAAAAACGCATTTATCTAAATTAAGAGGGGCGGGCTAACCTCCCTTTTCCCCCTTTATCCTTAACCAGTGAACTCCCAAAACTAATCAGGGAAATTCCTTAACATAATAAACCGGTATACCAAATTCGGAGCAAATCGAATGATTCTTCATGAAAAACCCCCTTTATCCTTAACCAATGAACCCCCAAAACGAATCAGGGAAGTTCCTTAAAATAATAAACCGGTATACCAAATTCGGAGCAAATCGAATGATTCTGCATGAAAAACCCATTTATCTGAATTAAGGGGTGGACTAACCCCCCTTTTCCCCATTTATCCTTAACCAATGAACCCCCAAAACTAATCAGGGAAGTTCCTTAACATAATAAACCGGTATACCAAATTCGGAGCAAATCGAATGATTCTACAAGAAAAACCCATTTATCTGAATTAAGGGGGTGGACTAACCCCCCTTTTCCCCCTTTATCCTTAACCAATGAACACCAAAACTAATCAGGAAAGTTCCTTAACATAATAAACCGGTATACCAAATTCGGAGCAAATCGAATGATTCTGCATGAAAAACCCATTTATCTGAATTAAGGGGTTGGACTAACCCCGTTTTTCCCCCTTTATCCTTAACCAATGAACTCCCAAAACTAATCAGGGAAGCGCCTTATCACAATGAACCTAGAAAAAAATTTTGAAGGAAATCGGATGTTTCTATCAAGAGTTATCGCGTTACGTACATACATACATACATACATATACATACGTACGTACATACATACAAAACGGGCGGGCACATTAGCTCTCAGGCTTTGATAGCCTGTGAGCTAAAAACAAAGACAAACAATCTCACAGTGATAAAAAGTTAATATTTAGTATATTCGAAAAGTTCGCGATTGCTCACGATACACGTATCTATTCGTAAGAGTAATTCTACATGCACATTTCTCAGCATTGAACGTCTATTGCAAGCCTCTTCAATACGACGACATAGATTTAACCCTTTCAAGGGCGGTGGCTAAATGGTCTAGCCGCTTAATTTTAATTCTAAAACTGACAAATGGCAGCAAGAATATTTTAATAAAATTTTGCTTTTGTAATGAAAGTGTAAATTAGCGGGTTTTTATTTTCAAAGGAATTCGTTTGCATATTCTGATGTCAGTCAATTATTTCATAAGTTTACTTCTGCCCCTGAAAGGGTTAATCTAAAATTTTAAATGCATTGGAAAAAAAAATTACAGACATTACAGCACAGTGCAACGTCACAATCTGAAATTGTGCACTGCTACATTTATGGAATGTAAATATGCAAAGTAAAATCGTCGCTCATCGATTTCGGACATTTTTAGGTATACAGGCGACGAATTATCTTATCCGTGTGAACCAAATGTCGTTTCGTGCTAATTAATTGATGCTTCAAACTTTTTTGGAAATTTTGCTGTATCTCTTTTCGTTTACGATTTTCAATAGCTATCTTCCAAATTTCGCCACTAGGAGCGCTACTGTCGTTTGCATTAAGTCGGGCGTAGTCGCTTTACTATACAGTTACCTCACTTGCATAGCTATATCTTTATCTCTGTTTACATGTATTTTCAGGTTAAAGGGACTGTATAGAGCACCCTCTATAGAGCGTCCCTTCTCATCGCTGATAATAGCCAATTCTTAAATCGATAGCTCTTAGAAGCATAGTTCCAATCAGTGGCGCAGCCAGAATTCGGTTCAAGGGGGGGGGGGGGTGAGTTTTTTTATAAAGGTGTTCGCCAGTTATTTGAATCACCGGTTAATATAATCTGTCTTTTTAATGAATCAAATCATAATGCTTTTTACCCGCAGTTACATTGGTTGTGTTTCATTTAAACAGCGTTTACAGTATTAGAGTTAGAAAACATAAAATGCACCAATGAAATAACCACTAACTAGGTTAGATTTATAAAAAGTGTTTAAAGATGATGAGGCAAACTTTAAAAGTTGTAAGTGCAAACAACCAGTCCAACGTGTGTCCAGCAAATAATTTTTGCATAGAAAATAGCAGAATTCCAATCCACTTGTCCAACCAAAAATACACAGGATTTCATTCCAAGACAATCTCGAATTCTTGTTTTTAACTTTAATAATAATGAAGCCATTTTAACAAAATTTTCAATATACTTACCGTGCTTTTGTCAAATGTAACAACATCACGAAAATTGGTGGAATTTATCATAATTTACGTCCAATTAGTGCTCAGTTAGGTAATCCATATTTTGGAATGTAGTTGATATTAAACATGGTATTTTATTGTTTTTTATTGTGCACTTCCAGTACTATACATGACATCGAATTTGCCATTAAGTAACGTAAATCTGTTGAAAATTTCGTTAAAACATCTTTATTATTGTTAAAGTTCTCTAAAAATATCCAGGTACAAACTGAAGTCGTACCTGTACTAATATTATGAAGAAGTAACCTTTTTTTTCTAGGGGTTAGTTTTGGAACTACCGAACGGATTTAAAAAGATAATCAGTCGTGTGCGAACTTAACTCGCATACAAAGGGTTCCATACAAAATATCAGAACCGTTCAAAGATAATATTTACTTGCGTACATATAACAATACCACATGCCATAATTTAATTCTACTGTAATGAAAACCGATGAATATTTCTCCCTCTAAAACACAGACTTTGCACAAAGTTTAAACTTGGTAAAGAACCAACCACGCTTCGGAAAGAGGTCGCAGAAATTCTCATGAAAAGTCACTTGTAAATCATATTTCATGTAATAATGGACAATTTTAAAGGAAAATAAAAAAAAGTACGCTTAATAACATGAAACTTTTCTATCCATTTTTAAAAATAAAAGCATATTCAGACATAATTATTGAAATGATTTCTAATCTAAAAGTTTTTTTCCTTATAAATGAATTATTTATTGAATTATAAGCAATTTTTGTCTCAAAATGACATTTAATGTCTTAAAATTATTATATGTATTATCTTTTTAATATTTGCCTTCAATAACTGAATTCAGTTGGAACAAAAAGTGCTTATAACTATGTTTCACTGTACCTAAAACAAAGATCTTATACAAAGTTTAAACTTGGCACTGTGCCAAGCACACTTCGAAAGGAGGTCACAAAGTAGCAACACTGTTTTGATCCGTACCGTTGTTTTCTACATGGGTTTTTAATTAATATCTCGACACATCTGTTGATTAGTGCCAAGATAGCGTACACAATATTGCATGTACATATTTGGATACAACCCCTCATCTTTTTGCTTCCTTTTGGGGACAACGGATTTCGAGCTTATTCTACTGACGATAATTTTCAGAATTTTCAAGGTATGATTTTGAGACTTTCACAAAACTTGCTCTATATACTTAGCATACATTATGCACATTATATTTTGATTCCATTCGCGCATGCGCAGTGAAACATTTTTTAGTAAACCTGCTCATTTTTCATTCAATTTTTATTATTTTTTAATTCTGATTGCAGGGTATTATGTACAATGTTGTTTGTCATATTTTCTGAAAAAAACTTTTTTTATAATAAGAACTCTGCACATTATAAGCGGAAAACTTGGTGAAATTTGGGACTGTTTTTATAAAAACCTTAATTTCTCTATGAGTATACATGCTATCCTCATAAAAATGAACACAGTCTATTACAATAAGCCACTTATTAATAATATCGAGTTTGAACGCTTTTGCTACATTAGTTTTTACAGGGTTATCCAAAAGATATTCATTCTTTTTCAATTTGTTGACGGTCCCCTATGGGATTTCGGGAAAAAAATCTTCGCGGAAATATATGACCTATACTATACTATTTACGCACCTGCAGTTTCAGGTTAATTCTAGATATTTAACAAAACGTCTAAAATTGCAAGTGATCGGTCACCTTCGACCATTTAGTGTAGTTGGTATAAAAGCTTGGTTTTTGACATGGTGGTTACTTTTAAGGTATAATGAGAATGCGAATAATAAAAAATAATGATAATATTCCATAATATATTCGAGTAACCGTTTTCTATAATAGCGAGTGGCTATAAAGCTAAAACTGCAGATTTTTAACAATGTGCTTATTAATATAAATTAATGCATGATTAGCATAAAATTGTGTATAATTATATTTTATACAGTCTAAGAAAATGTTTTACATTTAACCCCTCTCTTTTCAAAATCCATACTCACAGACATATTATCTATAACTGAATGAAATTACAATAAATGCTTCTTTCCTACATGACACGGGTGGCAATGCTTCTCCGAGAGCAAACACCATTACTCGTTGCTACATTACTAACTAATGGAATATATTCTTTAAATTTGTGTAACAGATCTCCTAAGGAACAAATGGTTCAAAACACACAATGATTGCGATAATTCATTCAATCACAATCAAAAATAGATTTTTACAACTTTATAGTTACTACTTTTTTAATTCTTATTTTATAAAGATTTTTACTTGGGTATGTAAAAAGCTTGGGCTTAGATATAATTGGGAGAAAAAAGCGTAAAACAGGGCGTTTGAAACTGACAGAGATCTGCAAAGTGTATGTTTCATGTTTTTTTCTGAAATTCGAAGATCTATTATTGTTTCGAACATGGATAACAAAGACAGAAGTGCAATTAAGAAATGGCCCATTGTATAATACTTAAACTCAAAGCGTCTGTGTGGCAGAAAATGACCATTCTTTTAGCATAAGTCGTCTCGAAAAAGTGACTTAGTCCAAATAATCAATTTTCACAAAACCAATACATGTAATATGCGCTTTCACAGTTTTAAGTAGAATTTTCACCGTTTAATTGAATCACTTTGTTGAATAGAGTTTGATTTCTCAAAGCGGCAGATTTCGAAAAACGCCAAAACGTTTAAATATTAATTTTGGTTTTGATTCATATGAGGCAATTATAGTAATTTTTCTTAGCTCTGGGGGGTGTTTTAACCCCAAACCCCTCCCGTGGCTGCGCCACTGGTTCCAATTCAGAAAAGGATTAAAATGTCGTTCTTCGTTATATGAACTTCCATTTATGTCAAAACAGATATTTTTTTAAGCTGCGAATTTTAAATTTTTCAATGGTGCCTCGTTCCGATAAGTTATTTCGGAAAAATATCCTCCTCCTTGCTCTAAAAATCAGAACAGTAAAAATCCCATTCTTTAGCAAACAAATACCGCCAAGTTATGATACTTTGAATTTTACTTATATTCAGAGTTTTCTCTTACAAAAAAAAAAAAAAAAAAAAAAAAAACAATTTCCATTTTTAGTGCCAGAATTTTAAAAGTTAATGTATTTTAACTCGAACACCAAAACAAATTTAATAAAAAAGAAAAGTGCCCAGCTAAACTGATGGCATTGAGCTCACAGGCTATTCACACTAATAGTATATTATACTCTTATTTTAAAGAATAATGCCCCTCGAAAATATAAGTGAAGGGGAATTAGCCCCCGTTTCCCCCTTTATACTTAACCAGTGATCCTCCAAATCTAATCAGGGAAGCTCTTTATCATAATAAACCAATATACCAAATTTGAAGCAAATCCAATAATCTGCAAAAAAAACCATTTATCTAAATTAAGGGGGTGGACTAGCCCCCCTTTATCCTTAACCAATGAATCCCTAAAACGAATCAGGGAAGCTCCTTAACATAATAAACCGGTATACCAAATTTGGAGCAAAGCGAATAATTCTGCATGAAAAACCTGTTTATATAAATTAAGGGGGGTGGACTAGCCCCCTTTCCCCTTTTATCCTTAACCAATGAACCCCCAAAACTAATCAGGGAAGTTCCTTAACATAATAAACCGATATACACACTTCGGAGCAAATCGAATCATTCTGCATGAAAAACGCATTTATCTAAATTAAGAGGGGCGGGCTAACCATCCTTTTCCCCCTTTATCCTTAACCAATGAACCCCCAAAACTAATCAGGGAAGTTCCTTAACATAATAAACCGGTATACCAAATTCGGAGCAAATCGAATGATTCTGCATGAAAAACCCATTTATCTGAATTAAGGGGGGTGGACTAACCCCGTTTTCCCCCTTTATCCTTAACCAATGAACTCCCAAAACTAATCAGGGAAGTTCCTTAACATAATAAACCGGTATACCAAATTCAGAGCAAATCGAATCTTTCTGCATGAAAAACCATTTATCTGAATTAAAAGGGGTGGACTAACCCCCCTTTTCCCCCTTTATCCTTAACCAATGAACCCCCAAAACTAATCAGGGAAGTTCCTTAACATAATAAACCTGTATACCAAATTCGGAGCAAATCGAATGATTCTGCATGAAAAACCCATTTATCTGAATTAAAAGGGGGGGACTAACCCACCTTTTCCCCCTTTATCCTTAACCAATGAACCCCCAAAACTAATCAGGGAAGTTCCTTAACATAATAAACCGGTATACCAAATTCGGAGCAAATCGAATGATTCTGCATGAAAAACCCATTTATCTGAATTAAGGGGGTGGACTAACCCCCCTTTTCCCCCTTTATCCTTAACCAATGAACCCCCAAAACTAATCAGGGAAGATCCTTAACATAATAAACCGGTATACCAAATTCGGAGAAAATCGAATTATTCTGCATGAAAAACCAATTTATCTGAATTAAGGGGGTGGACTAACCCCCCTTTTCCCCCTTTATCCTTAACCAATGAACCCCCAAAACTAATCAGGGAAGTTCCTTAACATAATAAAACCGGTATACCAAATTCGGTGCAAATCGAATGATTCTGCATGAAAAACCCATTTATCTGAATTAAGGGGTTGGACTAACCCCCCTTTTCCCCCTTTATCCTTAACCAATGAAAAACCCATTTATCTGAATTAAAAGGGGTGGACTAACCCCCCTTTTCCCCCTTTATCCTTAACCAATGAACCCCCCAAACTAATCAGGGAAGTTCCTTAACTTAATAAACCTGTATACCAAATTCGGAGCAAATCGAATGATTTTGCATGAAAAACCCATTTATCTGAATTAAGGAGGTGGACTACCCCCCCCTTTTCCCCCTTTATCCTTAACCAATGAACCCCCAAAACTAATCAGGGAAATTCCTTAACATAATAAACCGGTATACCAAATTCGGAGCAAATCGAATGATTCTGTATGATAAACCCATTTATGAGAATTAAGGAGGTGGACTAACCCCCTTTATCCTAAACCAATGAACCCCCAAAACTAATCAGGGAAGTTCCTTAACATAATAAACAGGTATACCAAATTCGGAGCAAATCGAATGATTCTGCATGAAAAACCCATTTATCTGAATTAAAAGGGGTGGACTAACCCCCCTTTTCCTCCTTTATCCTTAATCAATGAACCCCCAAAACTAATCAAGGAAGTTCCTTAACATAATAAACCGGTATACCAAATTCGGAGCAAATCGAATGATTCTGCATGAAAAACCAATTTATCTGAATTAAGGGGTTGGACTAACCCCGTTTTTTCCCCTTTATCCTTAACCAATGAACTCCCAAAACTAATCAGGGAAGCGCCTTATCACAATGAACCTAGAAAAAATTTTTGAAGCAAATCGGATGTTTCTGTCAAGAATTATCGCGTTACGTACATACTACATACATACAAACATACATACATACGTACATACATACATACAGAACGGGCTGGCACATTATCTCTCAGGCTTTGATAGCCTGTGAGCTAAAAAGTCAGCAACAAATATTTAAAAAGTCATGTATTACAACATGGTCAGTTTTAGTTGTAGAAGAACGGAATTTTTGCTGATATATTTCGTATAACATTGAGAAAACTTTTCTAAATATAATTTATAGGACCCAGGAAACGTACAAATGTTATAATTTTGTAACTTATTTTTTTTTTCTTAATTGGATGTTCACATTTCACATGGTAAAGAACAACATTTGGAACACTTTTCCCATTGGAACTACAGATGGGTGTCAAAATAATACGAACGCCAATGGATTATGAATTGCAACTCTTCCATAAATGTTCAAAGCATGAAGTTCACTTTGGACAGTTCTTGCTGAAATGGGATTCTGGAAATGACTATTTATCTCTGACGTTATCTGGGATAAAGATTGTCTGCGCTTTCGGACCGCTATGCAGGTAAACTCTCTTTTATCCCTCTCAGAAAGCTTTCTTTTCCGTCCACTGTTGTACTTCGCAGACGACATTTTACCGCATTTCGTGTACGCTGTCATAACCTCTGACACAGTACTCCTTGCACGCTCCAAATATTTGGCTGTTTCCGTCACGGAGCAACCAGTGGACTGCATTCCAAAAATCATTCCTTTTTCGAACTCCGACAGGTCAGTCATTATTGAGTTTTCCAGAGCGTATGGTAAGCGCATGCAACATCTATCACTGATGTTGAGAGACTGATATCTTAGCTTTCATAACCACTAGGTGGCAGAATTGAGTGCAAAGTGACATGCGTGTTATGCTTCTTTGAAATGGAGCATGCATTTTTAATGGGTATTCGTATTATTTTGTCACCTATCTGTATATCTCTATAAAAGACCTATTTTGGAATTAACTATTATTGAATGATAAGAAAGCTACCGTGTATAAAAACTTCACTGGAGTAAAGAAAAGCATGTTTTTCGCCTCTTCGGTAAAAGCCATAATAATTTTTAAAAAAACTGTCAGACAAAATGTAGTTATTTATATAACATGAAGGCAAGAAAAAAATCAATATTGTCTTAAAAATTTTTTACTCTAGACTTTCTAATTATACATTTTTATTATATTTCTAGTATATGAGGACGTGAGTTTCAAAACTCGCCTTATCCAGAAAATCAAATTTTGGGAAATCACGAAAAACCTCTAACTGCGTCCATTGGTGTTCATTATAAAGCAAGATTTTACAATACCAGAAATACACGATAAAACTATTTTTTTTTTGTATATCGTAGTGTTTTTCGATACAGGTTCACCAATAGAATATATTGATAGAAAAAAACTAGATTTTTTAAGTTTTGGATAAGGCGGGTTTTGAAAATCACGTCCTCATATGTATGTAAATATGTGTAAACTAAACAATAATTATCCTCTATAATGGTTTATGTTTCGATGTTTCTACTTAAAAAAATTAAAATTTTGCAGATGACTTCAAAATCTTGTAAATAGTGCGTATAGAACACTATTAAATTTCCAAAACTTTTTATTTATACGCACTCCTGTTAAAAGAAATTTTACAAAACTATTATAAAAATATGCTAGTTTGTCAGCGAAAAGATTAATAACTATTTGAAAATTCCATATCTTAAGTATTTCATGATGGAAAAATGTGAACCGTTTAAAAATCCCTTTTAATTTTAAACGGAAAATAAATAAAGAATGATTACTAGTAAAAATTAACTATATCTCTAGAAACTAATTTCATTTTGTCTCTAGGAGTTTGGTTCATAGCTTCCTCTCAACTTCGCTATTCTTAATTATGAACAAATTATCAATAAAATGTTCTCTAACGTTAGATTACTTTTCTTTATACGTCAAGTGCACGTGCTTGAAATAAATTATTATTTACAGAAAGACCATTTAATTAAAAATCGATAAACTTCTTTGAAAAGGTCTGTTAAAGATTATTTTCTTTCTTTAGGTAATTTGTTTTTCAAAAACTTTAATGTTTAATCGCCTTTCGATTGATGTACGATATTAATCATCTTATAAAGTTTTAGAATTAGCTTTGTAAGCTGCGAGAAAAATCCGTATGTTTGATATGCTAACAACTTTTAATTCTACTATGCTTGCTTTTCTGCTAACATTTTAATTTTTTATAATAACTGTAACAAGCCTATTTAGGGGATTTATTTTCTTCAATAAATTTACTAAGATAAATTGTTCTTATAGAATTCAGCATCAGTTGGTTTGCCAAATAAATCTGGTGAATTACGCTTTCAAATCGAAAGAACCATAAAATGATCTTCCGACAGAGTGTTACTTGATTCCTTTCTCCTCCTTCTACTGAGCACAACTGGAATTACGTTGAAACATAAATGTCTGCTCTAAGTTCCATAAGCTATTTAAATAAAAAGGAGCTGGAACCTAGAACGGTTCCATAAATCGTCTTTGTTTTCCATTCACGTGCAAATCCTATTTGCAATTATGCATATGCTCTAATGTCAATAATGCAATACAATAATGAAAATATGTAATCTTCATAGAATTTTTTCTTTTTTATTCAATTATTCATCAGAAAAGCTTTTATTCATACTTTTCTGAAACAATACACATTTGAGTGAAAGGATAATTATTAATGAACCATTTTACATCAAATAAAAGTAATGTAAAATTCAATCTATAACGCATAATTCATCCAAATTTTATTTTTCTACGAATATCTGTAATTTAAACACAAAAGTGAATCGTACTTTAAATTTTAATGGCCCAGAAAATACAAAAAGTGATAATGTAAAATTCCTATGACTTTAATCCTCGAATTGACAGAAAGAAATACAGAATGTTTTATTATATTAGGAAGTAAACCTTGTACAATTATTCATAAATAGGGGAGAGTAGCCGAATTCGAACAACTTCACATATTTTCAGATGTAACTTACTTCGTTTTTGAAATTTCTTCAAAATATCACTACACGTGGTCAATCTATTCATCAAGTAACTAAATAAATCTTTAGAACAATTTCTTTTTGAAAATCTTAAGTTTTATTTTAATTTCAAAAATTTGTCAAAAATAGTCCAAATTCAGCGACTGCTCGCCTAAGTTGGACTCCCAGTCTCCTAAATTCGAGCAAAGAATATTAGGCTATTTTAATGAGTAGAGAATATAACTAAATGCATTTAAAAGAAAGTTTACAATTAATGAAACATTCAAACAAAACAACAGCAATGAAATATAATGAAATCAAATGTCTGAAAGTAAGAGTAATTGTTTTGCATCAAAATTTATTCAAAATATAAATCAAAGCTATAAGTAATTAAAAAATGGAAATTATGGAACTAATTGTCAGTTACTTGAATATCATGTAAGAAGTGATGCAAGGCTTACATATGAATTTCTTTTGTTCATTTTTTTTATTACAGCGGCACAGCATGGAACCATATTTGGCAATCTGAACACTAAATTATTTCTGCTATTTTATTTTTCTTACAAATTAGGCAAAACCAGTCATCACTGTCTTTATTTTTTTTTTTCAGATTCTGAATCGTAAGACACTTTTTTGCAATAGGCGTTTTCTTTACTTTATGTCTGTAGCTTTTCTTTTCCATCATTTTCTTTCAAATTGAATTACGACTAATTTTAAAACTTGGTGTTCCAATTGTTTTTTTGCTGAGCTTCCAATTTTGTCATTTTATCTTGTTTGTGTTTTGATTTCAAAGTTTACTTTATATGGCACTTTGACTTTACTTATTTTGGCAAGCGAGATAACGTTTCTAATGATTCTGTGGCTTCTTGGAAGGTTTTGTAACTGCAGCCTTCCTGCGGGTAAATCTCTTCACAACTTACTCTTTCCTTTTCCTTTTCTATATCATTAACAACTTTTCCTGTCGCTCATGTTTTTCTTCCTGACTGTTTGCCTGTGTCGTTTGCATCATTTCTTTTTTACTCTCTTGGGTTTAGTAGGTTTCATGATTACTGGCTATCTCTCTGAAATCACACTATCAGGAGAATCAATGGATCTATCTGCAGTGCCTATCTCTTCGTCAGGAATAAGTGCAGCAACTTCAAAATGATAACTTTTAAAAACATGCCTGTTAGGAAGACAAATGCCAAAAGATATCTTTTATCTTTATATAGACCTTAACTGTATAAAAAATTGATCCAGATATACAAAAAAATTAAATAAAAAATTCAAAAACTTGCATTGAGATAGTAATCCATTATAAAACACTAAAAAATAAAAAATAGTGACCAAAGCGTACAGCCCTCGAAATTCATTATTTACTTTTCAAACTTATGATCATATAAGGTTTGTTGGGGTAACTGAAACCACGAGGTAACTGGGCCATAGGCTATTTTATAAAAAACTGTTTGTGTTTTTTAAGTTTTAGCTTTTGTGAGCAATGCCCCTTTATCTCTACTTCCTAAAACAACGTGTATCAACTCAATCATACCTCTCACTTTGCTGTGACAGGTTGTCAAAAATTTACGTTTCTTTTTTTAGAAACAACGTCAATATGTTTGAACTTCCTCGGTTTTTTATTAAAATACTGTAAGTACTTTTATTAAACAATCTTTGTTTTAAAAGATTAGACATATAACTACATTAATATTATTAGATATCTATACATATTTACTTCATATTTTAAATGTAAGCCCGGTGTCCCAATTACCCCATAAATATTTCAAGAATGGGGTAACTGGGACATGTATCCGGAGTAACTGGGCCATACTGGATCCAGTTACCCCAATAGTTATAAATAATTTTTTTTGTGTGTGTTTCTCTTACTACGGGAAGTATTTTTCTCCATTGATTTTTGCTCACAACAAAGAAAATGATAGAATACCTTATTAAAATAACGTAAAGAAATATAAAAAAAAAGCATATTGAGTTGTATCAAACCAAATTTCTTGACGGTGATGCCGTTATGGCATCACTTAATTTTAATTCCTAATTGCCACATTGGCACCTGAATTTTATAATTAAAATTTAACCTTTATTAAGTACGCGAAAATATACTTTTACATGTTTTCAGATAGATTCTCTTGTAAATATTGCTGTCATTAAATTATTTCAACATTTTACGAATGCAAGTACCTTGCCCCTGAAAGCCAGTTAGCCAGACCTTGAAATTGTACTATACACAGGGGTCGCATTCTATCGGCATAGCTGCCAATTTTTACGCTTTCTTGCTACCACTAAAATTTAATAGAGATTTTCGTTTTGTTTAATCATAAGATTTCGACGATTAAATTAGACAACATTTACTATAATATTTTAGTGGTAAGAGGAAAGCGTAAAAGGTGGCAGCTATGCTATAGGTAATCTTTTATCGTCCCTACCATTATTTTGAAAATAATATCTTCATCGCACTTTTCTTTAAGGAACAATAAAATTTTCCCTATATAATTCGACCCCTGGATAAAGATAAAGTACTTAAGTACTTACGTAGCCTTTTGTTCAGAGATTTACCTTGCTATTTTTTCCTTAAAATACCCATGTGACTTTTATACTTATTATCTATACTAAAGTACATAAGTACTTACTTAAGTTTTATATTTTGGGTATAAATAAATCTAATATTTTCACTTTTAGTACTCTTTTTAGGCACACTGACAGCAAAGGTTTCCCTTACAACGCTGTTTATTGACATATAATTTACATGATCTGCCTGGTTTAAATTTTTGTAAGTTGTTTACACTTTTTCAAACAGGACTTGATATCCGATATGAAAAAATATAAACGCGTGTGTAACATAGACCCCCCCTGGTCCAGTTACCCCATTTTTGGGGGCAACTGGACCCATGAGGAAAGAAAGGTGAAATATGCATATTTTTATATTTTTAAATATTAAAATGTAATTTTGATCATTTCTGTCTAATAGAGGGAACCTAACTGAACACATTTACAGAAGTTCAGACTTTAATTAAAATGAACATTAGCTTTTTGAAGCTGAATTGTCAGAAGCTCTGGAGACACATTGTAAAATCATGTACCAGTTGCCCCAACTAACCTTATCTGGTCCAATTTAAGCAACTCAAATTGGTTTAATTAAGGCAATTGTGCTATTTTTTAAACAGATAATCTCAAGTCTAATAAGAACAAAAACGAAAGCAAACAAATCCGCATGAAAAATATGCACAATAAACACGAGAATATGTATATGAAAACACAACATCTTACCTTAGTTTTAAAGTATTTCCTTATCTTTCGCAGCAAAAAAAAAATAGATGAAAACAGCTAATTTGAGGTTTTTAAAAATTGTCTGAAAACATTACGTGGAAGGCGGGTGCTTCCTCTAATCACAAATAACGTCATTTTGATGAGTAGGTTTTCAGCGGTAGATGGCGTCTCTTTTTGTAATTAATGGCAGAATTGCAGCTGTCCATTTAAAGCGGAAGTCCGAATAAGGCTACTTTCCCCTAAAATAAATTTGGGATTCTTTTCTATATTTATATAAAGAATAATTTAAATTTTCAATGCTAATACCAAAATCATATTATAATTTTACGGTAATTTTTAACACTTAATACAAAATTTGGAGGCATTCGGTATAGAAATTTAGGAATTATAAATACTTAAAATTTTAATCTCCTAATTATACATATTAGTTTTTAAAATTTTTCTTTCATATCTCGTATGATAATTATCTTTTCAGCTGATTTTTTTTTCTGTGACATTAATATCAAGTATCTCATGCATATTTGTGTGATTAACATCCATTTTAAAAACTTTTAAGCGTGAAAGATTGACTATGAAATTGTTATTCTAAAGGATTGTGAATTGTGACTTTTAAATATTTTAACAAAAATCGATTTTAAAAGTTTTTATTTTGTATCTAAAATGTCAGCTCATTTCAACTAGTAGATTTTGTGTTAACACGACAAAACTGCTGTTAGGGGTCTCAATTGCTATTTATTTTAAAAATGGATTTCATGAAAGTGCTAAAAAAAATCTGACATGGGTCTCAATTATTCATTAGCACATTTAATGATTATTTAGCATTTCACTAACACTAACAATATTTCGTGTTGAAAAAAAATATTGATTTTGCATTGATATGAACCTTAAAACAACGGATTTAATTTTTCAGGCCACCCCAGATAGCGCAATTTGGCATATAGAATACCTACGGAACCATAAACCTTCGTGCATATTAATATATTTAGGCTAATCTAGAAGCCTAGGTTCGTATTCCTGTATTCGAATTAGATGTTTTTGGAAATTTTTAAATATGATTTTCAATGTGGAGACAGACCCTTTAAGATTACTAATTTTATATAAATTAAAAGATGACATAATACCCTGTCGAATACTAGTCGTATCTTTTGAACCTCTATGAAACAATTTTTCGATAAAAAAATAGGGCGTGTTCTCTGCCTCTTTTTTTGGTTTTTTTATGGCCGGCTGTACAGTCGTGGAAAAAAAACCTAAATATCACAAGTAACTCCTAAACAAATTATCGTAGAAGAAAGTTACTGGTACCGAACAATTGGAAATAAAGTCTACTTTTAAATGATGTATATGAAATTTGCTTAGGAGGCCATCAATACTGAAAAAAACGACATTTTTACAGTGCAAAGTACTGTACATCTCGCTCTTGAACTCGATCACAGTTCAGTGCGCTGAAGCTTTCTTTGATTTCTCGACTATATAAACATGAAAAATACAGTAGCTGCGTAAAATTAACAGCACGATGTGCTGCAATTCGGACGCCAGCAGTTCGTGCTGCCAAATCTACAATGATTTTTTTACAGTGTACATATTAAAACGAACCCAAACTTCATTTTTTCAACGACAGTACCCAATTTTAACAAGATATTTCAAATCTTCGGTTCAAACTATGTCTAGACACCAAATTTCAAGCCATTTGAATGATAAGTTTTTGAATCATAAACATTCAAAATTTAGTGCTTCTAATGTTAAATTACATTTTCCTATTTTCATTACTATCTCCTGAAGTTATACTTTTAATGTGCTAATTTTATGTGTAGCAATAATACTAAAATGTCCAAACATAAATACGTTGAATTTGCAATTTTTATAACATATATGATGTGAATTATGAAATTAATATTCGAAAAAATTATGAATTGCAACCTACAATTTTTTTTATGGTCCTTACTATTAAGACCTGCTTTATGGAAATCCAAAATACATTTTTCTTCCAAGTAGTTTTCAAATTATGCTTAAAAAACGGTAAAATAATGGTTTAACCTTCCTGCTGCGCAGCCCCAGTTATGCTCAGGCATGCATTTTCCCTCCTAATTAATGATATTTGGTTATTCCCACCAGTTTTTTTTTTTTTTTTGGGGGGGGGGGAGAAACTTTGTCTGATTTAATCAGGAAATTTTCCCTGATTACGATAGTCAAATTTCTGCTTTAAAGAACCGGTGATAAAAGATTAAAAATTCTGTAAAAGACGCTCATCGCGAAGAATTACTTATGCAGCATGAGGGTTAAGGGCCGTCTATGGTAGAAGTGACTAGATATTTTGAAATTTCTTATGCTATCCTGTAAACTAGCAGTGTTCAATGACTGCTCGAGTGGCACTTAATATGCCTTGATCAAGAAGAGGGCTCACTCGGTCAACAATGGTGCACCGAACTGCAATTTGGATACAGTTCCTAAAATACGCTTGTTTTAAAATAATTAATATCTAGGAAACTTATCGTACGAATTACATAAAAAATTGTTTTTAGGTTAATTAAAGTGTATAGAGTCCATTTATGCTGTCAGAATTGTGTACTTCTATTGAAAAAAACAAAGGTATGGCTCGTTTTAATATGTGGATGCCCCCTAAGCAAATTTTATATACATAATTTAAAATCAGACATTATTACCAATCGTGTGGTACAAGTAACTTTTATCTACGATAATTTGTTGCAGAGTTAGTAAGTTAGTTAGTAAGTTAGTAAGTAAGTTAGTTTTTTTCCACGACTGTACTGTACATTCTTTACTAAAAGATATATTTCCCAATTCTGATACATATCCAGACATCACAAATATTTCTAATAACATTCTCTAGACTTTTTTTATATAAAAATTTTCTTTACTTCTCTTGTTATTAGACACTAATTTGTGAGAATCACACAATCAGCAAATAATTTTTCAATTAATAAAAGGCAAATACGAAAGTACATTCCAGTATATAGAATAAAATTTTATCTTTTTATAACATTTTTGTAGTTTATTCTTTGCTTCCTACGATTAGGCTTTTAATCTAACACATATAACTGAGAAATAATACTATACTCAAAGTACATTCCAAACTTTCTATAAGCAAGTAGTAAGGTTAAACTTATTTTTCTAAAAAAAGATGTCTATAACTTGGGCATATCATATATAATGTAACATAGTATATATAAAAAAAATTACCACAAGACATCAGAAAACCTTAAAAAACTTCAAAGATATCAGAAAGATATGTTTATTACATATTTGAAGAATGCATGAAGAGATTTATTTTCAGAAACATACGATTCTGTCAATCGTCAAATATAAATATCTTATGGAAATATTAAACTTTAGGACTTTTAGTCATTCAGCAAATTGGCATAAACATTCTTTGTTTTTTTAAGGTTCGGTTATGTTTATTTATTTTTTGATACATTTCAACAATTTTTAAAAATATTAGATTATATGCAATTATATTAAAATAAAATTTGTATTGGAAAAGAAATGTTAAATCAAATTGAACTCACTTTCATCGATGTGTAAAATTTAATGCAAGAAATTAAACGATTAAAATTTTTTTATACAAAATATTTAATTTAATATAAGAAATGCGAATGTCGAAGAAAATTATATTTATTTAACTATTTATATAGTCATTTTCGGAATCGCATTCAAAGTTTTCATCCCTGAAATAAAATATTACTGTTGCAAGATGACTATTTGAAAATTTAATTACATATCATTATTTGTATAAAATGCAAAAGATCTTTAATTGAATTTAGAGAATTATTGAAACTATAGAAGAATTATTAATTCATATCAAAAAGAAAAAAATCGTGTGAAATATTTTAAATTTTAAAAAAGTTCTTTTTTTCTTGTTGTTAAAGGCACTTAGTACCTCAAAACATTTAATTTATTATTAATATTTTTGATACATTTTTGGCTATTATGAATATATTTTAGCTTAAAAATTAATAAGTATTCGAAAACGTTTCAAAATGGCATTTTGTATTATAAATTTTTAAATGATACTCTTACTTTATTTTTTCAAAGTTTCTTGCTTTAATTTTTTATATACGGTCACTAATAATATAATAAAAATATTTAGGCACAAGTTTTTCGATAAAGGACTGATTTCCAGGAAAATCATTTAACCCTTAATTCTCGCTCCCGTCATATTTACGGGCTGTGTCTTTTACTCAAATTGTTTGATTCCCACCAGTTTTATAAAATAGTGAAATTGGCTATATTTTAGTATCGTTTCACCTGTCATTAAATAAGGTGAATATTTCTTTTCCATAAAAGTGGTGCCAATAAGCAATTTGAATTTTTAAAACGTAATTTAATTCGAGCGTTAATGGGTTAAAGTTTTAAAATAGCAGAATGAGTCATGAAAGCATTAAGAAACTCTCATACCCCTTAAATAAAATTTATTGCATCAAAATTAACTCTTTGTAAATGATCTCGACAAGCAAGAAATCTAACACGACACTCATAAAAAGAAGTGATATCACATAAAAAAAAGCGATACAAAAGTGCATACTCCGAGTGCCGTGTAGCCCCACCAGTAGCTGAGAGGTTCTGCTCTCGAAGCTGGTAGACGGGAGGTGCTGGGTTCGAACCCAATCGCGCCCGTCGGCCTAATCGTTCGAAGTTTTCGTGGTTTTCTTCGAACCGTGGATTTCCATGCGTTAATACGGATTAGGTTCCCTTAGAAAGACCTCCACGGAAGGCACTCCTCCTAGGGCCTATATCCCTCGTGTAGATAATTGGCCGTCAAAAATCAACCCAACCCAACCCGAGTGCCGTGTAAAAGTCTATCACTACTGAAAATGTTACCAAAGGAATCGGAGTGAGGTACAGTACATGAAAACTGCTTGGTTGCCTGCAGACTTTCAGAATGTTTGTTCTTCCTGCACTTACATATGACTATATGTTTAACACTTTTCCTCTTGTATTACTGCTTCCATGAAACGGTAAAAGTTTGAAGCTTTTGGTTGTTTGTATGTCCATTCTTATTTATCATCATGTGGTATCGATTTGTTGATTTATTTACCATTATTTGAACGGGAAACACCACTTTTATGAGGAGGATTTTCTAAGTAAACATGTACACATTTTGAATTTGTAAAATAATAATAACATATAATGATTATATGCATATTAAAAACAGTGCACATAATAATAGACGTTAACTAAACTAAGATATACTGAAGTAAAGCCTGCATAAACGGAATTGCACATGACTGGGGAAAAATCTGTTCTAGTAAGGCTTCTGTTTCAATAATATTATATAATATTCCTCATGTTGGAAACACGACGTTTTTCGTTTAAGGAATAATTCCGTCATAAACAGGATCCAATTTACCAGTTTTCCCTTTAGTTTTGAAACAGTGTATTAAACGTATGGATGTAATTAAATATCCTTCTATATACAAAAAAAATAACGCTTTGGAAATGGACCAATGAAAATCAGCTTAGATACCGCAAAACGCATCTCATTGGTCAGAGCTTTCGACGCTATAAGGGGTTACCAAGGGGAAGGACCCGTCTCTGTCGCCAAACGTCGTCAACTTTGTCGCCAACTTGGCGATGTATCGCCAAATTTGGCCAAAATTAGTCGCCAAAAGTGATGTCAATTTGGCGTTACTTCCAGTAGTTTGCCGAATTTCCATACTCTCCCACTGAAATCCAATAGGGTTTACTTGCTTGCAGAAAATCAACAAATTGAGATATTTCAATGCAACAAAAACAAATATTAGCTTATGAATGGAGCTTAATTGAAGAATATACATTATTTTTAAGCACAAACACTAACTATTTACAATATTTGTAACACTATATATATAATTTTAGACATATATGATGGCGGAGAAAAGGCGGCGAAGTAAAAATTTCAGAGGAGAAGAGATTTATATGATAAGATTATTTACTGTAACTACAAATTAGCGACTTCATTACAAAGATACGGGAAAAAAATTCAAAACACTTTAATAAATTTGTTACGTTTTAAATTTAACATATTTTCTAAGTTTACAATATTTTTTTATTTTTTATTTTCTATAAATTTATAATTTTATTTAATTATAAATTTATTTAATTTTTAATTATTCAAATAAATTATAAATTTTACCTTTTTAATAATTTTATATTTAATAATTTTAATAATTATGAAACTCTGTAAGCTCTAATGATTATGTGCATGGAGATAAGGAAATAAAACTGTCAGTAGTTTGGGGGGAGGGGGGGAGCGCGTTTTGACCAAGTTTTAGAATCTAAAAATTGAATGCATAGAAAATAAGGGATCGCGAAGCGATCCAGAATGGAAATGCGAAACAATTACGTCTGGGGTTGGCTAGAAAATAGGGATTGCTTCGCGATACCGAATGGAGTCGCGAACCAATTACACGGGGTTTGATGAGCGTAGCGAGCATGGGGCGGAGCCTTCCTAGTTATGTTAAGAAATATTGAAAAGTATAATTGCAGTAATAGACGATTACCAGAATTACATACCATTTCCTGCTTGTTTTACAGTACTTTCTGATTTTTTACAGATCTCTCCTCCTACAAGTATTTATAAAAGTGATATAATGATAATTTAAAATTTATTTTTTTGATTTTCACAAATTTTCAAAATTGATATACTGTATGTATTATATATACGCCTGCAGGTCGCCAAACAGTTTTCACAGACTGTACCTCACTCCGAGTCCTTCGGAAACATTATGAGTAGTGATAGATTTTTACACGGCTCTCGGAGTATGCACTTCTATATCACTTCTTTTTATGACTGTCGTTTTAGATTTGTTGCTTGGCGAGATCATTTATAAGGAGTTGTTTTTGATGAGATATCACTCTTTTTTGAAAGGTATTTCATTTGCATTATACATATTCCTTTTTAATTCAGAAGAGAAAAGGTAAATGAAAGATGATAGAGGTAAAAAAATAATTTAATGATGATGCTATAAACTTTTCAAATGTATAATATGTATAATATGACACAATGTTGGATTATTTTAAAATAATTCAAAACCATTTTATCGATTCCTACAAATCTCAGAAGAAATCGTTTATTTATTCAAAATTATAAAATGTGACCAACAAAACAACAATATTTTTTGTTGTTGTTCTATAAGCTATAGGGTGATTCATTAATTAACTCAGCAAGGATTTTATACTAATAACTTTTCAAAACATGCTTTTACGTTTTCAAAATTCATATCGTTTTATATTTATATTAGTGGGAGTGCTAGAAGTGATTTTTAAATAAAATTAGTTTTTTATTTCAGGAAATACAACGTTCCCCCGATAAGCGTAGCAGAAACACATATTATCTGATTAAGCATTTTTTTTCTTTTTAAATGTTTTCAGAAGCTTGTTGGATTTTCTAAATTATCAAAGGACGTACTTTCTAATTTTCCCAATTGTTTATAACTTGACGGACAGGACGTGCTAAGGCATATGCCATCCAAATATTTTATCATATATTTCGGATAATTCATCCGATAAATTATGCTTTATTTCAATAAAAGTCCAGAATTCGTTAGTTCAACGTTATGCAATGATTTTCCTTAATATCGGTCATATTTGTAATTTTTTAAGTATTACACTAAATTGGTTAATAAACGGTTAAGTGCGAGTATTACTCGCGCTCAGAGGACCCCGTAAAATAAATATATTAATTATAAACTGTATTATTAAAAAAATCATTACTAAAAGGAAAATAAGACTTTGGAAAAAAAACTATACAACGTAGGGTTTGTTGTAGCTGTATATACTAGAAAAGTATGAATGGGTATCCCGTAAAAGTTTAAAGAGATATAAAGGCTAAATATAATATCAAATATTGCTATTCTGTATAACTCTTATTTAAATCTTCTCCTAATCTGTTTATGATGAACTTAATTCGGCAGTGACAAAAAAAGAAGTGCATATTTTAAAACTTCATTTGGTATTTCATAAAACTAAATTTAGCGTCGTAATAATCTTTTGTTTTTACAGTGTAGCTAAAACAAAAAAAATCCCTGCCGGCCCGGCCTACAGGCGGAGGTAGATTTCGAAGTTAAGTATACTAATTTCACAAACAAAAACCAAATCATGATTAGAGATAAACCCACTTTAACAATTATATCTGGCCGTTTTTGGAGAGTTTTTATTTCATTTTTATATAATAACTGGTTTTATCAGAATCCTGTTAGGGCGGTATTAAAAAAAATACTTTTCCATGCTCAACAACTCGAAATTTTCTGGCATAACTCCAGATTCATTTTTAATAGGAAAAACATGAAACTTGTTGTCGTGATTTTTGAAGAGATTTATAAGCGACCTGTGTTTTTAATTTCCGTTTATTAATTAAAACTTGATACATAAACAATTGTTTTCTCAGTAAGACAATATTTTTCGTTTCTAACACAATCGCTTCTTGAAATTTCGTTCAAAATGCCCACTTTGACATCATTTTTTGAAATATATTCTGCCTCTGTCAAAAAATCGATCATTACGGTACATTATATAGTTTCTGAATAAGCGAATCTACCAATTGTATGCGTTTGAGAGCAAAAATGAATTTAAAAATGAGTCAGAAAATAAGCAGTTTGGATTTGAATACTTCCTTTTCCAACACAATCCGCTTCGGGAAATTCGGTTCAAAAGGCCCACTTTGACAGCATGTTTTAAAATATATTCTGCCTCTATCAAAAAATTGACCATTACGGTACATTATATAGTTTCTGAGTAAGAAAAGGTACCAATTGGAAACCTTTGAGAGTAAAAAGGAATTGTAAAATGAGTCAGAAAATAAGCAGTTTGGATTTGAATACACCCTTACTAAGATGATTTTTTTCTTCAACCGTTATGTATTTTTAATTTGTTTTTGCTGTAAGAATTGATCCTATCCAAAACTTGTCTATATAGATGTTGTAGACAATATTAAGAAAATATATGAGAAATTCATGGGGATTTTATATCTTTTGAATTGACGGAGTTATGGATTTTTTTCTTCTTCAAACGCCCTTTTTGTTTTCGTTTTTAATTTTTTTTTGCGGTACGAATTGGTCCTATCAAAAACTTGTGAATATAAAACTTGTAGATAATGTTAAGGAGATTCATGATAAAATTAATTGGATTTGACATCTTGATAATTGACAAAGTTATGAATTCTTTTCTCCCAAAAACCCTATTTTTTCGCCCCTTGAGCCCATTTTTAACTTTATCAAAAACCTGTGATACATAAATTTTTGGCCCTATTTTTAGAAGTAATAAAAACTTTAAACTGATTCGATGTGTACAAAATTTAAGAAGTTATAGGGGTTTTTCTGTTTTCACAAAACCCCTCCCTATTTCCATCCCCTTGGTCCGATTTTGCCCATTAACGAACTTGACCGAGATTTTATGCCCCTTGATTTTATGTATCAGTTTGGAAGAGATTGGTGCAGAATTGTGGAAGTTATCGTGTCCAGAAGAAAGTGATATATATAGATAGATACATAGATAGATAGATAAAGTTTTTTACTGAGGGTGGTTTTTAGCTCTAGGGGTCATGATCGGTGTAGATCTGCAAACATTTTTCAGAAATTCCAACATAGGAACGACACCAATAGGTAGTGTTTCATACGAAATCTACCTAAAACTTGTTCAAAGTTTAAACTTGGCATTTTTCTAAGCGCTCTTCGAAAGGAGGTCGCAAAAAGCAACGCCGCTTTGGTCCGCGCCGCGTGTTTCCAGATAGGTGTTTAATCAACTTTTACAGTTACTAGAGACGTACTGAGAGATCCACTCAATGCAAATTAGTGAGGAATCTCATAGTATTTATGTGATTAATTTTAATTAAGTTAGTCTATTTTTAACAATTTGACGTTTATTGCTGTAATACTAATACTGGACCTTGTATTATATAAATTTATCATTAAAAGTGGTTATCTAGGCTTTAAAAGCCGATGGTGCATGGAATACGCCGTCCCTATGTATGTCCAAACCGTCCGTGTCATTCAGGGTTAATATCTCGGCTAATTTCTGACGATTTTTTTTCAAAATTATTATCAACAATACTTTTATACTTCTGCTGCGATAGGTACCTCGAGCGCTCCTCAACACCTTTGCTGAATGCCCGGAAATCGAAATTTGTGTATAACGGAAAAATACACTTTTCTCAAAAACTATATGACCTACGGTAATCGCCATAATTTTCCTGCAAGTTTTAAAGTAACGTCTACTACCCTAATTTTTTCATAATTTTAGTTTCAGTAGATTCGCAAATAGGTGGGTGGGAATGGGGAGGACATATTTTTGCACTATATTTTCGACGATATCTCTGAAAATATAATACCTAAATTTAAAAGGAATGTATTTTTAAGTTTAGCGTAACGACAGCTTTCACACGATACCCCAGACGGTATGCAAAGAAAAGATTTTTTTCAAGTTACGTAATCAGCCCCTCTACATTTTTCCTAAAAATATTTGTAAATGTTTAATAATCTGTAAATATGTGGGTCAATAGTCTTTATTACTTCCCCCAATTTGAACTTTCGACGTTCCATATTTTACGAGTAAAATGGCTGTCTGTGACAAACAGACAAACACAGGAGTGATCTTATAATGGTTTCGTTTTCACTTTTTAAGTACGGAACCCTAAAAATGAACTAAAAGCTGTTTATGGAATATTGATTGCACTCTTTAATTAACAAGTCGAATATAACGCAGTCGATTAGTTTTATAACTCTCCTTATTAAATGAAAAATTAACAAATAATTCCATAAAAACTGCCAAAATTTTATTTTATATAAAAGGATTGTAAAAAAAAAATGAATCAAAAGTTATGTAATAAAAAAAACAGACTGACTATATTTCTTTTGTAAAATGGCTTAAATTGAATAAATTGTATAATTTCGAATGTTAAAAATATTTGAGTATATGTGCAGTACATATATAGAATGACAGACAGAATAAAATATGTGTAAAACCTGTATGAATGTTTCAAAAATTTTATCAGTTTCAGAGTAAAAGAAGTGCACAAATTATAATTTATCCAACGTGTGCAATTCTAACTGAAATGGAAGGAACCATTATTCCAGTTATTGAAGTGAAAACTTCTTTAGGCGCGTTGAGCTCTTTTTGAGATGAGGAAAAACCACTGATTTCGAGACACTGTAACGTAACGACATGCTAGAATTTGCACATAGACACTAGCGCGCCAAGCAGTGAATGACAGGAACTTTTCCCTCTTCAGCTCAATCCGCAAAAGAAGAAGGAAGCTAAAACTTACTTTTTCTCCCGGCGTATTGCTAAAACAAATTATTATTTTGTTTTTCGTCAGTTAAAATGAATTATACCGTATTCGTGACCTACCTATTTCGTGTAACTAAAAACCGATAACGCTGTATTTTATCGTGTTGATGGTCTGGTCAATAACCAACAGTATTGGCGGGAATTTCGATTACGGAAAATAAAATACGGTGCACAAATGTCAGATACGCACTTGGGTACCTAATTGACAGCAAAATGGCGTTATTTTATTTTACAAGGTATCCCGGCTACTGTTGCTTATTTATTAATAAATTGTTCATTTACTTTTATTTTATTTTAATTGTCAATTGTTTTGCTCTATAGTTATTAATGAAATTACCGTTTATTTATTGTTGTTTACTTTTTAAAACAATAGAAAATAATTTAAAAATATATATTGTAACTGGTATTGGAAAACGGGCTTTCGCCAAATTGACGTTAAAAAATCGCGCCAAACCTGGTTCGTATATCACATCTCTGCCAAATTCTCGTTTTTTTTTTTTTTTTTCGACTTTTTATCCAAATTTTCCGGATTTTTTAAATTTTCCCTTTCATTGTATCCCAAACACTACCTTCATACCAAATTTCAAGATTCTAGGGATACAGGACGTACCTCTGAGTTTTGATGATCGGTGAATCAGTGTCGAAAAGGGGAAAGTTTAAGTTCATATATCTTCTGAAATAAAAAAAGATTCATTCAGCATTTAGTTCCATTTCCACATTACTTTAGATTTACGAAGTTTCAAGTTGCTGGGAATCACCAACACAAAGATATTGGGGGTCAAAAGTACCCTGAGTTGCTTCCAGAAAAAGATGCTTACGGCTGTGCTTTCAAGACTTGGCAGGGGCACTGCCGTGTCCCCAGATGCTTTCATTAGTGCTGCTACACAATTTAACGCATAAAACATTTCCTGACGATTAAAAAAACACACGCGTAATTGTTGAAGTTTTCACTTCCATTGGCACTCCCGGAGTGCCACTGTTTTTTTTTTTTTTTTTGCTGTATGAAAAACGCTAACAAAATACATATATTTGTTCATATGCATTTCTTTGACACCAAACGAGTTTATAATAAATGGAATGCCAAATCTTTACTATAACTTTCAAGCATTTTAGTACAAAGCAATATAGAAGCGAACATTTTCCCACTTATTTCAGTATAATAAACAGTAATCCTAAAGTTTTGTCGAATTCACCACAAGTACTCTGTGATAGACTAAAGTGCTTGCGTTACCTTTGTGAGCATGTTATGTAGTCGGTGTTTCTGGAACCTTTCCATAATCGAAGTCGACGCGCACGTATCTAAAATACAGTTTCTCCTCGAATATCAGCAGGACAATCCGCGATGATTATTGTCCGCAGTACCTCCGTCAAAAATCCTTGCGATTTCGTGCAAAGAAAAATTCATTTAATTGTTATCTAAAATCTGTGTCCAAAAATATCCATAGTATTGGAATTTTAAAAGGCTGCGTGCTGAAATCTAGAAGCATCTTTAATACAGTGGATAATAGAAGCATATTTTATAAAGTGGAAAGCTGGATCGACGAGCTTTTAGATAAACAAACTGAATTCATATTCATTTTTCAAGTAACATAATAAAACTTTATAGAGATTGAAATAGTATAAATTCATTAAAATACATATCACCCTACAAATATTCATCGTTTGTCATGTGATAAAGATCTTTTAAATGGCCTTGTAAACGAACCGTAAATGCTTTAATGCCGCCTTACAATAGAAAGCTTAATTTTGTCGAATGCAGTAACATATCTGAATATCGTGTGTATATAACTAATTTAACAAAAGTTAGGCTATTTAGTATTGTTTTCCTCTGTTAAGTATAGGAATCCAGTACTTCAAACTGATGTAAATCAAAAAGTACTCGACATTTTTATATGAAACTTTAAAGATTTGAACTGCTTATAAAAACAAATAAAATACAGCAAACCGCGTAAAATTCTGATTATTACACATGTCTGTAGCCTTATCAAAATTCTTTTGCGTGACCCTGCAAACAAAACGTAAATGCTACAATTCTGTTTCAGTATACGAAGCTTTCTTGGGTCGACTGTAGTAACATATCTTAATATCATGTGCATACGACCATTTTGACAAGAGTTAATTCACTTAACGTATTTTTGGTCTATGTTAATTATAGGAATTAATTATTTAAAACTCATATAAATCAAAAACTAATAAATATTTTTACACGAAACTATCGAAGGTTTGAACCACTCATAAAAACAATTCAAATACTGTATACCAAGTGAAAAGCTGATAATTACACATCTCTGTAGCCTTGTCAACAGATTTTGGATAAGTAGACTCAAAACTGGTAACCTTTTCTTTAATTCAAGATCTCTGCGCACGGCCACGGGATGGTGGGCAGAGGAAACGCGTCAAACCGGTTTTTCTCCTGCCAAAATCCCCTCGGAATTTCGGTCGGGATTCCCGCCGAAATTTTATCGCATCAGTATTTCTCTTAAGTTGACCGTACATCAATTATTCACCGCCTAAAAGTTAGCTCCCCCATGACGGAAAATAAGAAAGTGGCATATGCATTTCGTTTGATCATCGTTTGATCAGATTTGATCAACAATTTTCATCGTTTGATCAACTTTATTTCATGAGTTATGATTAAAAAGGACCAGGGGGGGGGGGGTATCTTTTAGGATATTTCAAAATGCGCAAAACTAAAAAAAAATTAGCGATCCTTATCAGAAATCGTCTGTAGAGATTTGATCAACTATTTTTTGCATTTGATCAAACCCGGAAATTCCCCCAAAATCGATATTTTTAGGTACACACCCCTAAAAGTTAGCCCCCCTTGACGGAATTTCGGGACAAAAATGGTGCCATCTAACGTGAAATCGTTTGTAGAGATTTGATCAACGATTTTTAGCGTTTGATCAAACCCGGAAATGCGCGCAAAATCGATATTTTTAATAGCGGACCCCTAAAATTTAGCCTCCTTGACGGAATTTCGGGACAAAAAGGGTGCAATCTAACGTGAGATCGTTTGTAGATATTTGATCAACCATTTTTAGCGTTTAAACAAACCCGGAAATGTCTCCAAAATCGATATATTTAGCAGCGGACGCCTAAAAGTTAGCCCCTCCCTTGACGGAATTTCGGGACAAAAATGGTGCCATCTAACGTGAAATCGTTTGTAGAGATGATAAACCATTTTTAGCGAGAGATCAAACCCGGAAATGCGCTCAATATCGATATTTTTAGACGCGGACCTCTAAAAGTTAGCCCTTCCTTGGCGGAATTCCGGGAAAAAAATGTTGTCATCTAACGTGAAATTGTTTGTAGAGATTTGATCAACCATTTTTAACGTTTTATCAAACCCGGAAATACGCCAAAAATCGATATATTTAGCTTCACACCCCTAAAAGTTAGCCCCTCCTTGACGGAATTTCGGGACAAAAATGGTGCCATTTAACGTGAAAGCGTTTGTAAAGATTTGTTGAACCATTTTTAGCGTTTGATCAAACCCGGAAATGCGCCTGAAATCGATATTTTTAGCAGCGGACCCCTAAAAGTTAGCCCTTCCTTGGCGGAATTTCGGGACAAAAATATTGTCATCTAACGTGAAATTGTTTGTAGAGATTTGATCAACCATTTTTAACGTTTTATCAAACCGGAAATGCGCCCAAAATCAATATTTTTAGCTTCACACCCCTAAAAGTTAGCCCATGATTGACGGAATTTCGGGACAAAAATGGTGCCATCTAACGTGAAATCATTTGTAGAGATTTGATCAACCATTTTTAGCGTTCGATCAAACCCGGAAATGCGCCCAAAATCGATATTTTTAGCAGCGGACCCCTAAATGTTAGTCCCCCTTGATGGATTTTCAGGGCAAAAATGGTGCCATATAACGTGAAATTGTTTGTAGAGATTTGATCAACCACTTTTAGCGTTTGATCAAACACGGAAACGCGCCTAAAATCAATATTTTTAGCAGCGGACCCCTACAAACTAATATAACTGCGACGAAATTTTCTCATGAAATTTAAAATGCCCAAAGTCATCTTACTGCAAATCAAAGCTTTCAAAGTCATATTTTCTGCAACTGGTAAAGTATCTACAAGTACTTACTCACCCAGTGTGGAAAAAAATAATTTTGCATCCAGTGTTAACAGAAAATATTGAAGGTTAAAAAAGTTCGGGAAAAACTATTTTCAAACCATTTTTGTACCAAATATCCGTCAAGAGGGAACTAACTTTTACGGGTTTGCAAACAAAAATATGGATTTTTTTGCACTTCCGGGTTTGATCAAACGCTAAAAATGGTTGATTAAATCTCTACAAATGATTTCACGATAGTTGGAATCATTTTTGTCCCGAAATTCCGTCAAGGGTTGGCTAACTTTTAGGGGTCCGCTGCTAAAAATATCGATTTTAGGCGCATTTCCGGATTTGATCAATTGCTAAAAATGGTTGATCAAATCTTTACAAACGATTTCACGTTAGATGGCACCATTTTTGTCCCGAAATTCCGTCAAGGGGGGGGGGGACTTTTAGGGGTGTGAAGCTAAAAATATCGATTTTGTGCGCATTTCCGAGTTTGATCAAACGTTAAAAATGGTTGAACAAATCTCTACAAACGATTTCACGTTAGATGGCATCATTTTTGTCCCGAAATTCCGTCAAGGGGGGAGGGCGAAATTTTAGGGTTCCGCTGCTAAAATATCGATTTTGGCCGCATTTCCGGGTTTGATCAAACGCTAAAAATGGTTGATCAAATCTCTACAAACGATTTCGCGTTAGATGGCACCATTTCCGTCCAGATATTCCGTTAAGGGGGGCTAACTTTTTGGGGTGTGAAGCGAAAATTATTGATTTTGAGCGCATTTCCGGGTTTGATAAAACGCTTAAAATGGTTGATCAAATCTTTACAAATGATTTCAAGTTAGATGGCACCATTTGTGTCCCGAAATTCCGTCAAGGGGGGGGGGGGCTAACTTTTAGGGATGTGAAGCTAAAAATATCGATTTTGGGCGCATTTCCGGGTTTGATCAAATGCTAAAAATGGTTGATCAAATCTCTACAAACAATTTCACGTTAGATGGCATCATTTTTGTCCGGATATTCCGTCAAGGGGGGGAGGGGGCTAACTTTTAGAGGTCCGCTGCTAAAAATATCTATTTTGGGCGCATTTCCGGGTTTGATCAAACGCTAAAAATGGTTGATCAAATCTCTACAAACGATTTCACGTTAGATGGCACCATTTTTGTCCCGAAATTCCGTCAAGGGGGGGGGCTAACTTTTAGGGGTGTGAACCTAAAAATATCGATTTTGGGGGCATTTTCGGGTTTGATCAAATGCTAAAAAGGGTTGATCAAATCTCTACAGACGATTTCTGATAAGGATCGCTAATTTTTTTTTTAGTTTTGCGCATTTTGAAATATTCTAAAAGGTAGCCCCCCCCCCCTGGTCCTTTTTAATCATAACTCATGAAATAAAGTTGATTAAACGATGAAAATTGTTGATCAATTCTGATCAAACGATTATCAAACGAAATGTATATGCCACTTTCTTATTTTCCGTCATGGGGGGGGGGGGGTAACTTTTAGGCGGTCACTTATTCGCCCTTTTAATTTACCTTTTAACAGTTCTTATAGTAACTTATTTATTTTATCTTTTAAAATGATGCTTACTTGTTGTATACCTCCTACATTTACGTTTATTTTATTGCAAGAATGAAACCCGAACTAAGGTCGGATTGCACTTTACTTTTATTTTCTTAGTCCCCATTCCATTGAAATAAAAATTTCGTTTCTTATGATAAACAGAACGCGAGATATAGAGGTGTCAAAAAGCCGTTTTGGTCATTCCGCAAAATATAAACTAGGCAGAGTACTAAGATTTTTTTGTAAAATATTCTGGCATCAATTGGCGGAAATTCCTTTCATTTACGATTCATTGCATTGTTGTTTCTTTTGCTTTGCGACAAACACTCTCGAGTTTCTATGATCGATGTTTATTCTTTTCTTTTTTTTTTTTCTTTTTTTTTTTTTTTTTTTTTTAGACTGTGACTATTTGACTTTGTTGAAGACAAAAATCAGCATTACAAAGAGCACTTTTAAATTAATATTCGTTTACAGAAATTGTTTCTCTAAAAAAAAGAAAAGGAAAAGAAACCGTTAAAGCTAACGAAAAGCACGCTACTAACAGAGCTAATATATTTTTATTTAGACGTTTATGCTTTAGCTTCAAAAGGAAGATTAATTACTTCGAAACTCGTTGCAAATTATTTCCTTCAATCGGAACTTTTTCCATAGTTATATAACAGTGATGTTATATTTATAAATTATTTTCTTTAATCGGAACTTTTTCAGTAGTTATATAACACTGAAACTATTTTAGAAATTCTTTTCTTTAATCAGAACTTTTTAAATAGTTATATAACACTGATATTATTTTAGCAAAAGATAATTAACTATTTAGAAGTTTGATTTGACTCCACGCGCCGGAAGAAACGGAAATTAGAACAACAAGGTGAAAACGTGTTTGACAAAAAATTTTCACAAAACAGTATTAAACAATTATAGTTTTCAAATTAATTAATAGTTGGATATTAATATCAGGCGTAACCGAAGATGACACACAAAAATTCATCATGCGCTTTCTACAGTCGTGGAAAAAAAATAAACACCCCCGACTAACTCTTAAACAAATTATCGTAGAAGAAAGTTACTGGTACCGAGCGATAGGAAATAAAGTCTACTTTTAAATGATGTATATAAAATGTGCTTAGGGGGGCATCTACATATTAAAAATAACCCAAACTTCATTTTTTCAATAGCAATACCCAATTTTAACAAGATATTTCAAATCACCGGTTCAAACTATGCCTAGACACCAAATTTCAAGTCACTTGAATGATAAGTTTTTGAATTATAAACTTTCAAAATTTAATGCTTCTAATGCTAAATTACACTTTCATATTTTTATTAATATCTTCTGAAATAATACTCCTAATGTGCTAATTTTTTGTGTAGCAATAATACTAAAATATTTATATATAACTACGCTGAATTTGCAATTTTCATAATTTTACTATATGAATTATGAATTATGAAATTAATATTCGAAAAAAATTATGAATTGCAATCTACGATTTTTTTTTATGGATTTAGATTTATTAAGTTCTACTTTATGGAAATCCAAAATTTCACATTTTTCTTCCAAGTAGTTTTTAAATTATGCTTAAAAAACGGGAAATTGATGGTTTAAGGGGCCGTCTATGATAGAAATGACTAAATATTTTGAAATTTCTTATGCTATCCCGTAATCTAGCAGTGTTCAATGACTGCTAGAGTGGCGCTTAATATGCCTTGATCAAGAAGGGGGATCTCTCGGTCAACAATCGAGTGCCGAACTTCAATTTGGATACAGCCACTAAAATACGCTCGTTTTAAAATACAGTGAAATACGTTTAATACGAAATTGAGGGGGGCGATTTTTTTTTCGTGTTAAAAGAATTTCGCGTTAAAAGATTCGTAAAAAAAAAATAACAAAACCACAAATATGTTCGACGTCGTCAAATTTTATTTCGTTTCCTGTTAAACTAGTATGAGGTTGCATTCATTAGGATAAAAAGCAGGTTAAAAAATATTTTTTTGTTTTGTTTTTTTTTTGTTTGTTTTTTGTTTTTGTTTTTTTTTTTGGGGGGGGGGGAATCAGATATCTTTTTTTTTTGTGTGTCTTTTTTCAGCATTCTGAGATCTAGCTCGTTTGAATCAAATAATCAATGCTGTCTCTAAATCTTCGTGCTTAGCGGTGGGTTCTCATACGTTCTCTCTGGTTTAAACATACTGCGCGCAAACATTAACGTAATGGGATTCCTGTTTTTTATTATCATTGATTAAGTAGAACTGGCAATGCCAAACTCTGTGCAGATTTCTGTTTTCGTCCTTCTTCATCGACTGCATTAACCCTAGAACTACCGGAAATTTTACTCAAGTTTTATAAAAACATTCTGCACCAGAATTTTTACTTAAAACTATTTAATTTGTTTATTTAACTTATTATTGTCTGATTTATACATTTAGTTTGTTTTGAAGAAATTTCTGGTTTGAATAAATATTTTGAATGTACATGTCGGGTCCATTGGACCCTTCTGGTAGACAGAGGGTTAAGCAGCTTCATCTTCATTTAAAGCGAAATAGCAGTTTCTTTTCGGACAAATTTCTCAGCCATTGTGCTCAACATACGCTAATTTACAAAAAGAAAAAAAAACGAAATTCATAGATTTTTACACAAAATTCAGTGGTTTTAACACAAAATTCACCAATTTTAACTCAAACTAACTAGATAGAAAGCGAAATTTTTCCGTGTTCAGCGATTTTTGTTTCGTGTTAAAAGAAAAATAAATGCATTAAATTGCATAGTATACTGTCCAGACCGCTATATCATTTCGTGTTAACCGATTTTTGATGTTAAGCGTTTTGTGTTAAACGTATTTCACTGTAATTACTTTCTCGGAAACTTATGGTACGAATTGCATAAAAATTAGTTTTAGGCTAATTGAAGGGTGTAGAGTTCACTTAAGCTGTCATAATTGTGTACTGCTATTGAAAAAAAAACAAAGTTATGGTTCATTGTAATATGTAAATAGCCCCTAAGCAAATTTTATATACATTATTTAAAAGTAGGCTTTATTACCAATCGTTTGGTACCAGTAACTTTCTTCTACGATAATTTTGTGCAGAGTTAGTAAGGGTATTTACTTTTTCAGTTTTCCTGACTGTACATACATTACACAACGTGCACACTTTATTATAAGGTAATTATAATTAAAATTTCCTTTTGAAACTTACATAAACTTAAAAATACTGCTTAAAAAAATTCCGAATTTAAAATATTATAAAGGATACCATGGAATTTCATATACGGAAAAAAAAATCATTTAAAAGGCGCCAACAGGGAAGAAATCGCGATGCATGCTGTATTATGAACACCATAAAATGTATACGAGTTCCGATTACCCTCTCAATAGCTTATCGAGTAAAAAATACAACTTCCTAAATTTATGTAAATTCGGTTTTTCTGTTTTAATGTTATGCATTTTAGTATAACCTTAGTTGTAGAAAATAAATGTTGAATTAAAGATTGATCTTTACTTATAAAACATTATTATACATGCAGTAGCAATGAACACGCACAAATATACATATTTATATATACAAAATTACGGAAGCTGCTGCATAGATTTTAAGGACAAGTCCGAGTTCTTTTTTGAGAGCCCCAGCCCTATGAGTGGGAATAATTTTGCGAGCACGAGCCTGATACCGAAATTACGCAGTAGAAAATCGTTAATAACATTTTTAAATTGTTTCAAGAATATTGTTTTGATTTAAAATATGTCTTCTTACATCGAAATAAATAATAATCCCAAATAGACCTTAAGCCGAACGTTTCGTGATTTTCATGTTCGAGTCATTTTCTAGTAGTTCTGGAAAAGAATTTCAAGCTGAAAGCGAAGATAGACGAGGGATATATCGCGGCTTCTTTATGTTACTAACCCTGACCGTGCAAAGGCTTTAGAAACACATACAATATTTATCCTTATGGATTATTCTTCTAAATCAGACAACTTTTCAATATTAAAACATTTTTTAAGGGGTACTATAAATATATGTTACTTTTTTCCTGTCGTTATTTAGACTGTATACAAGAAAAAAATGCCAGCATCGCAAAAAAACTGTTTATTGTGAGGAGGAAAAATATCTTCTAAATCTCTATGCCAGCAAAATGATGCTCATACTAGGAAAATGACTGAAATGGAGTAACCCCATTGAAAAAAAAATATAGACATATTTAGTAGAATATATTTCATTCTTGATTTACATAAGAACGAAAGTACATAAAGAAAGCATAAAACGGAATTAGGAGAAAAATATTTAATTTATGTAAGCTTAAACTAGGGAAACGACGAATTTAAATTGTGATGCTCCATTGCCACATGATACAGAAGTTCAATCATGTTTACTATGTCAATCTTGCTGTTTGGAAAGACCGGGTAAATCTAGTCCAGGCAATTGCTACAGGTATGTAACAAATTCACAAAATACCAACAATTAAAAATATATGTATCAAATGTTCAAAAGTCAGTATCCTGTCTTTTCACTAGAGCCATCTATGTTGTTCTAGATGTTAATTTAATCAATGATGAAACTAATTTTCCAATAACAATCGATTTTTCATATTTTCCTAATAAAGAGTTTTATACAAAGGAAAATAATTTAAAATAATGCCACTATATTTTTATAATTAATAAATTACTAAAATGGCTCTCAAGTGGTGCCATTTTCTTTTTTGTGAAATTTTGAAGTTCTTTCCCTTCAGAGTAATGTTTATTAAGATTCATTTTCCTGGCACCAATAGAAAAACCTAAGTGAGTATAAAACTAAGTTAGTAGTTACTTTTACAATATAGAATACACAATAAAGACATACTTTAGAAAATATGTACATTAAATTTCAAAATTTCACAGAATATACAAAGTGCCATCTTTTTTTTTTTTTTTTTTTTTTCTGGCAATAGCATCTAGAATTTTCTCCACTTTTTTATGTGCTCTTTTTTGCATTGGCATTTTGTTAACAGGTTTACCAGTTCCCATCTTGTTTTAATTATTAATTTCATGCTTTAGGTGTCTTTTTTCTTGATTCTTCTCATTTTGGTAACTTGCAAATGATTATACTTTATTACAATTAATTACTTAATACAGATAAGAAAATCGCTTAAATAGGGATTATTTCTTTTTTAAACAAGTATTCTCTGCCTTATAAGTGTAGTCCATTCCTTCTAAGATAATTATGAAATTTCTTTGTTTAAAGTAGGATTTTGTTATACATAGTTTTTTCACAGTATATTATACTATAGAAAACAAATGCTAAAAAAAAAAAAAAAATGAAAAACTGTGAAAATTGTGGTTAAAAACTGGTGTAATATCGAATTTCTAAGCTTGAGCCCATTTCGGGCCAGGGATCGGGTTCGGTCTCGTTAGGTTCCATCCCTAATATGTGTTCTCATACTTCAAAACGCGTCAACTGAATCTCACCATTCAGTATTTTGTTCAAAATCGTTTATAAAATGATGTATTAGTATTTTTCAACACATTTAAAAGTTTTATTTTTAAATACCACCTATAAAATGCCTTTGTCATTCCATCATATAAAAATACAGTAGTGGCCGAAATTGTGGAAACCTTTTTTGAAAATGTGTATTTTTTAAGTTTGGTGGTTCATAACACGCCTTTCTCTAATTCAATCAAAAAGTATTATGGAAGATGTTTCACGATTGAATATTTATTAGAACAGCACCTATGAAGAAGAAAACTAAAAAATATCGAAAAAAATATATAGAAAATTACAGAATGTCAGATGTACCTGCCTACGTACGGAGCAATTTTTTCCAAAAAAGCTATTTAATTATTTTTTAAACTTATTTTTACTAAGATTAGGACTAAAAAATGTGAAAAAAGTAAAAAAATATTTCATTCATTGATAAAATTTTGGTAAATGGGGGAATTTATTGTAAAATTTAGTGAAATTTGGCCCGAAACGCAAAACACTCTAAAGGAAATTCTACTGTATGTATGTTAATTTCCTTTTTACACTTCATATTTATGACATTGGTGAAGGCAATGAACTAAAATATAAGAGATTCTTTAAGTATTTCAAAACTTATAGCATATCGCACCTGTTTACATGTTAATTTTCATAAAATTCTTCGATGTCATTCCACAAAAACATCCATAAAACAAAAAATATTTATTCTAAATTTAAATCTTTAGTTCACTGCCTTCGCAATAGTGTAAATAGCATATATTTAAAATTTCATAGTGATATTCGAATAACTTTTTGAGAAATCAAGTTTTGCGTATGGAATTTTCACCGAAAATTACATTTTCCAAAAAATGCATTTAAAGTTTAGATTTATGTTTTATTACAAGAATTTACAGTAATATACATTTAAATTTCACTTTTTTATATAAACCATAATTCTTTTTCAAAGTATGGACCCTTTCTTTATCTCTAGAGGGTCATAGCCTCCCCCCCCCCCCCCCCAGTTTTTCAACAAAGCAAAAGATGACGTTTCGCATCGAAGATGTACCCGTTATCGAACACACTACATTCTTCAGTTTTAAGTGACTTGAATTGTTTGTGGTTTATTCAGTACCTTTTAACTTCATGTATAATCCAATATTATACAATTTTACAGGTAAATTATTAAAAAATAGAGCTCGTCTTCTATATCTAGGCCAGTCGGTGCCGATTTTGCACGCGATCACTTTCTAAGCCATAGCAGTCTATGT
The DNA here is from genome assembly GCA_963932465.1 of Maratus speciosus. Classification (NCBI taxonomy): domain Eukaryota; kingdom Metazoa; phylum Arthropoda; class Arachnida; order Araneae; family Salticidae; genus Maratus; species Maratus speciosus. Next base: position 3,947,007 of record OZ010787.1, read on the forward strand.
CATTCTACAAAAACATGCATAACAGAAAAAATATTTATTCTAAATTTAAAACTTTAGTTAATTGCCTTCACAATAGTGTAAACAACATATATTTTAAATTTTATAGTGATATTCTAGTAACTTCTTGAAAAATCATGTTTTGCGTATGGAATTTTCACCGAAAATTACATTTTCCAAAAAATGCAAAAAGTTTAGATTTATGTTTTACTACAAGAATTTACAGTAATATACATCTAAATTTCACTGTTTTTATAAACCATACTTATTTTTTTAATGTACTGACCCTTTTTTTTAATCTCTAGAAGGTCATATTCCCCCCCCCCCCCCCAGTTTTTCAACAAAGCAAAAGATGACGTTTCGCATCGACGATGTACCCATTATCGAAAACACTATGTTCTTCAGTTTTGAGGGACTTGGATTATTTGTGGTTTATTCAATACCTTTTAACTTCATGTATAATCATATTATATAATTTTATAGGTAAATTATGAAAAAAATAGAGCTCGTCTTCTGTATCTATGCCTGTCGGTGCCGATTTTGCACGCGATCACTTTCTACGCCATATTTTTCGATCTCATTCCACAAAAACATCCATAAAATAAAAATAAAATATTTATTCTAAATTTAAACCTTTAGTTCATTGCCTTCACAATAGTGTAAATAATATTTATTTTAAATTTCATAGTGATATTCCAGTAACTTTTTGAGAAATCATGGTTTGCGTATGGATTTTTCACCAAAAATTAGCTTTTCCAAAAAATACAAAAAGTTTAGATTTATGTTTTACTACAAGAATTTACAGTAATATACATCTAAATTTCATGGAGCATATTATTTACATTTCTTATTATTAAAAAAGTGCTTCCAAAACCGCAAAATTTCTCCAAACATATGGCCCTTTAACCCTTTCAGAGGCAAGGTACTTGTATTCGTAAAATGTTGAAGTAATCGATTGGCACCAGTATATACAAGAAAATTTATTTGTAAACAATTAAATGAATATTTTCGTGTACATAATAAAAGTGAAATTTTCATTAAAAAATTCGAGTTCCAATGTGGCAACTAGTGATTAAAATTATGTGATTCCCTGGCGGCATCACCACCCTTCAAAGGGTTAAAAGCAAAGCCGGCTCTTTAAACACCACTTCCGGTTTCAGTGACAGCTGTTGAGTAGTTTAAAAACCGCTATAACTCCGGATCTATTTATGGTACACTAAAAACAAATACAGTTTTGGAAAGGTAAAAAGTTGGTCTTTAATAAAATAAAATAAAATAAATTTGACAATTATGTTGGAAAATTGCGTTATGAACGTAGTCAGATACCTTAAAATTTGTTGGGTAACCTTTACTCCTAATTATGACCTTCCCATGAAGTTAAGTTAACAAAGTCTTTTAGTTCTGAAGCTGTTATAATGTGATATGAACATCAAATTATTGCTTCTGTTAATTAGATTTTATTGCTGGGTTGCTTCTCTGCGACAAGTTTCTTTATTCAGCTTCATAGATTTTCAATTGGGTTCAGGTCTGGGCTATTTCCGGGGCATTCCAACACTGGAATTTGATTATCATTTAACCACTTTTACACGCCTTAGCAAAATTACATGGAGCTGAATCCTGTTGAAATATAGAAGCCTAATCATGGATAAGGTCTTTTGCGGGAAGCTTCAGTTAGGATAAAAATATTTCATTCAGGTATTCTTGGGAAGGAAAACTAACAGGTGGCCAGTCGTTGTATTAGGCAGCTTTCATTACAAAAAGCTACCTATTGCAGCCGTTCGGAAGAAAGCGATTTCAAAAGATTTTGGTATATTTTCATCGATCATGACCCCCAGACCCCGAAATCACTCTCCGTTCAAAAGTTGATATATATATATCTGAAATTTGTCACACTGTAACTCTCGTATTTATGAACCGATTTAAATGTAATTGGGGGTATACATAGTACAATGTCTCGACCAAGTTCGTTCGCCAGCTTCATCCGCCATCTTGTTTCAAAATGGAGGCCATTTAAAATTTAAAAAAAAAAAATTTATTTGAAATGTGGTACCAAAAAATTGAAAATTGGAAAATAATTTTTTCAAATGTGTTTGACCTTGATACACAGATTCTAGAGTAGTTTTTCTTTCGTCTACACTCTAAAATTGGGAGGAGTGAAAAGTTCACTTTTTGAAAGAGTGACAGGCATTTTTACTCTTTTTGGAGTGAGTTTATAAAAATACACTCCTTAAAGAGTGGAGTTTTCCACTCTCTAGAAAGGAGTGAGATGTCTCACTCCTGAAAAGAGAGTGACTTACGTGTGCATTGCTTATTAACCAATCAGAGCAGCAAGGCGACGACACCCTTTAAAGATAAGAAAAATGATCACTTTTTCGTCCGCCATATTAAGATTAACAGATTAGGATATCATTAAAATTATTCTTTGGAATACATAAAATGAAGGTAAGTCTTGTTTAATTTTAAGCATTTATCCGTGTAGATATGTGGAATGTTCAGATTATGAGCTAAATAGTTGTATGTTTGTATAGCAAAAGATTGATCGTGGAGTATTCATAAGTGATTGTGAGATTTCTTCATGTAGCGATCTGAAATGTAATTGTTTTAAGGGGACCGGGAAAGTCGTATCTCCGCCATGTTAAATTCACCAACTTTATGTACCTTTTTCTCAGAAATGGTGAAAGATAGAGGTCTAGTTTTTTTAGAGTAGTTTGAATAACATGCTTTACGTTTTTTAACTGACCATATTCGTTCTAAAGTGATTGTGAGATTTCTTCATGTAGCGGACTGAAATGTAATTGTTTTAAGGGGACCGGGAAAGCCGTATCTCCGCCATGTTAAATTCACCAACTTTATGTACATTTTTCTCAGAAATGGTGAAAGATAGAGGTCTAGATTTTTTAGAGTAGTTTGAATAACATGTTTTACGTATTTTAACTGACCATTTTCGTTCTAAGTAAAATTCAAAATTAATTATTATTTACTGAAAGTCATTTTTAAATTAGCACTTTTTGGTAAGATTTCACTGCCTAAAATAAATAATTCTCAAGAAATCATTAAATCTCTGTGTATACAATATAACATAGTATAAGTATTAAAAAAAATCTGAGTTCTTATGTTTAATAGATATTGAAACAAGTTGGAAATTGCTCACCAAACGTGGCAAATGAGGTGCGTTCGTACTATAACTAGTTTTAGAAATATTTTTTGCACCGCATATTGTACTGAATGTATATTTTAGTGCAATACATAAGTGCATATCCATTTCATTCTGTTCTGAAAGGCTGTAACATCATTAAAATGCACTTAAAATATTTTTTTTCCTATTGGTCGTCATGTAACGGAAAACTTTTGACTGTCCTTGTAATTAAACTATGCATCCGATTTTCCTGAAATTTGAAATGAGTCTACAAAATTTTGCAACAAATATATATTTAAAATTTTAGATCATTCGGAAGGCTGTAACATCATTAGAATGTACTTGCAATAATTTATTCCCATTGGCCGTAATGTAACGGGAAACTTTTGACTGTCCCTGTAATTAAACTATACATCCGATTTTTACGAAATTTGAAATGACTCGACAAAAATTTGCAACAATTATATATTTAAAATTTCAGACCATTCGGTTGGGTAGTTTTTGTTCTGTTATATGCGGGTGTTGAATTCAGACCCTTATCTCCGGGAGGGATTTCTGTGGTTCCGGAGGGGGGGGGGAACATTATAGAGTTCCGGGGGGGAAGGGAATTGCACTTTTTGACCATTGAAAACACAAAATCTCAAATCTTCCGGAATCCATAATGCCCCCCCCCGGGCCACCCCCTGAAATCAACACTGACACACAGACTAAACGACGAATATAGGGGCTACGTATTTATATAATTACAAACGCACCTAAAAAGGAACATAAACATGAAAAATACAAGTTTTGAGAAAAAGTCGATTAAAGATTTATTGCCATTAAGCTGTGAAGTACTCTTAGAAAGAATGAATAATTTCAACACTTATTTTTTATATATATAAACATGTGTGACACATCGTTGGAAAGACAAAAGTTTAAACTTTTTAATGATATAAAAAAATAAAAATCGCTTTTTAGGTGCGTTCGTAGTTATATAAATACGTATCACCTATAGTCGTCGTTCAGTCCGTCTGCCCGCATATAACAGCGCAAAAACTACCCAACCGAATCGTTTGAAATTTAAAATATATAATTGTTGTATAATTCTGTCGCATCATTTCAAATTTTATGAAAATCGGATGTATAGTTTAATTACAGGGACAGTCAAATTTTTCTGGTACATTACGGCCAATGGGAAAAATTATTGCAAGTGCATTTTAATGTTGTTACAGCCTTCCGAATGGTCTGAAATTTTAAATAGGGCAGATGTGCCAGTAATGGTCACCCTTTGATGTTTTTGGTTCATAAAAAAATAAGTAATAAATATTTAACTTTAATTAATTTTTTTATAATTTCCCCTTGCATGTTTTATAAAACTGGGTTATTGTTGACACTTTTAATCAAACCAATTAGGAAGTAGAAAATAATGTTTCAAAGTTTTGCTGTTTTTCTGTGAAAATCTTAATGAAGAGGCTAAGAGCTGGCTTCGTTTAATTAATTTATATATTATTTATTTTCTCTCAAAATTTGAATACTTTTGTTTGAGTAGCAATAGAAAACTTAGATTTTTATATACTAACGGTCATTTACGAAATTTCATTTATTTTTAAGGTTTTAAGAGAGGGTGTCTATTATTAGAATGGTTAATTAGTCATTTTCCACCAAAACTTTTTAAATAGCTGCTTTTAAGTTAGTTTATGTGATTAATAAAATTTCAATATTTTATTCTTTTTTGTATGTATATATACTTTCCCGTAAGGCATGGTGACGTCACGGCGACGTCGTTGTGAAGTCACACTGTGATTTTGTGACCGTCGATGTGACGTCACGTGACGTCGATGTGACGTCATAGTGACTAGAATGCGAGGTCGTTATGGCCGTTTTAGAGGTCGTTTGTGACGTCACATTGTGACCACTCTGTGAAGTCACGGCGTGACAAATTTGTGAAAAGCGTGTCATTTGTGACTATTTTGGCATTAACTTTGTGACGAACCTGTGACGAAAGCGACAATGCTTTGACGTCACACTGTGACCAATTTGTGAAATATGTGTCATTTGTGACGAACTTGTCATAAACACTGTGACGATTTCAAATGAAAATCAAATTTTGAAATTAATTGCTTAAAAGGCACAAAGGCGAACATAGTGAAAAAGATTCCATGCTGGGTCTCGAACCCGGGCCATCAGCATAGCGCACTGACATTCTACGGACTAAACCACATGGAACGATACCCAGCCTGGAAATTTTCTCACTATTACATGTTGGCAAGGCTACAAACGCAGCACAAGATGGAATATTTATCGTGAACCACCGACATGTGGCAAACACGAAACTTAATTAAATCCAGCATCGATTGAAACTATATTAATACTTGGAAATTTTTCCAGAGAGAACCATTCGCCTTGCATACAATATTTCAAATGAAAATCAAATTTCAAATTAATTGCTTAAAAGGCAATTTTAATTTGAAATATTGTATGCAAGGCGAATGTTTCTTCCTGGAAAAATTTCCAAGTATTAATATAGTTTCAATCGATGCTGGATTTAATTAAGTTTCGTGTTTACCCCATGTCAGTGGCTCAAGATAAATATTCCATCTTGTGCTGCGTTTGTAGCCTTGCCAACATGTAATAGTAAGAAATTTTACAGGCTGGGTGTCGTTCCATGGGGTTTAGTCGGTAGAATGTCAGTGTGCTATACTGACGGCCCGGTTTCGAGTCCCGGCATGGACTCTTTTTAACTATGTTGGCCTTTGCGCCTTTTAAGCAATTAATTTGAAATTTGATTTTCATTTGAAATATTGTATATAAAGCGAATCTTTCTCTCTGGAAAAATGTCTAAATATTAATATTGCGATGAATTTTAAAGTAAACTTTTGTTGTAAATATAAAATTTTATTTTTTACCGTACTTTTTAGCAAAATATCGCTATTTTGGAGCACTTTTCTTCTAAAACATTTTCAATTTCTCCACTTAAAAAAACAATGCTTATCAACTGACATATTTTTTTATTAAGTTCTAAACTTGATATTGAGTTCAAGCTTGATATTTAGAATGGGTAATTTTTTAATGTGTTCTGATTTTTTATTGTTTTATTAAATACGAACATGGAGTCTAACGGATATTAATATAACTATTATTTATATAACAGTATGATAAGCCATATTTATTTAAATTTTTTATTCCCGCGTACATTGTATTTTGTGAATATGAGCTAAATAGATTTGGTATGTTTTATAGGAAAAGACTGATCTCAGAAATAGAAAAAACAAGTAAGAAAAATCATGCGTTAAGCATAGATTATAAAATACTTTCCAACACTTCCTGAATGCTTTAACAAGATATCGTAATTTAGGGAAATAATGTAAAATAAGATAACTAAGTAAACATTTTAGAAAACGCATAAAACATTTGAAAAACTGGTTTCAGCAGTTACCATCCATAGCAAAATATGTTTTCCAATTCTTTTGAACAGCCCTGTATTTGATCTGTAGGTTGATACACTAAAAAAAAATCAAGCACTCAAACATGAGTAAACCGATGTACTCATATCGAACTGAATATTTTTGGATCAAAAATGAACCTATGGTTTCTTTATTTTGAAACATCACATGTTATCAAACCGAAACAAACGAATTATTTTGTACCCTGTAATGGTTCATTTCATTTTGGCGGCATAAATGATGTTTATTAATGTAAATATTAAATTATGCACAGTATTTTAAAATAATTTAAAAGTGTTTGGAAATGTTGCTCTTGTCATAAAAATATTCGATTTGAGTATCTTGTTACGAATTTTGGTATTTTTCTTAATAAATAATGAATTAAGCGTTTCTTGTTAATAACTTTGAACGAGAAATAAATATCAGTACATTTTTACTTTAATTTTAGGGGGGGGGGGAGGAATGGGGGTCAGTACATAACCATTCATAATTGATCACAACCATGGAATAAAAAATTAGTACATGTGTTTCTCAACTTTGAGTACATTTGGATCGGAGCAATTTTGAGTATGTGACGCATTTAAAATTGTGTACTTTTTACTCAATTTTCAGTACCCATTTTTTTCAGTGTATATATACTATATAATAAGATAATTTAGTTTAGCAAGAAAACGCCTAACAGGTTGAAATTCTCTTTCAGCAATTTATACTAATACATGGAAACATACTTGAATACTTTTGTACAACCCTGTAGTTTACCTAGAACCTTTATTACACGCCACTATTTAGTTAAAATTTAATTCAAACTAAGACACTCTTAAAACTGCTAAAATCACATTTCCAGAAATTATAATTTATAGACGGCCATGTATCCAATTCTTTACGTGACCCTGTATATCATTTTATCTATATTCTACAAACATTTCTCAGTAAATTAAATGCAGTTTAGCGAAAAAAATCATAACTCATTTAAAAACCACCTTTAAGCGATTTGCGCCCATACCCGGTAACACTTACGAATACTTTTGTGTAGCCCTGTATAGGAATTATAGCACTTATATACACCATACACTATGCATAAATATAGTGAATCATAAAAGCGCATATCATAATTAAAAATACATTTTCTGCCGTCATCGCTAATGTACAGTACTTCGGATACAATATAGTATCTGTAATATTTTATATAATGTGTTCCTGTAAATGCTATATACGTATTATTCGTATTATACATGAAATTATTTACAGTACATAAACCTCAGCGACGTATATCAATTTCATTATATATGAAACAAATTAACATAATTAAAGTACGCAGCAAACAATTCCCTCCATCCCTATATCATTATGTAATAGAATTCCTTTTTTAGCCCTGTAAATGAATAATAACTATTCTTTGCATCGCATAGTCAACAGAATGCATATTTTAGTGCGCTTCATAAATGCATATCAATTTTATTCTCTTTGAAAGCTTGCGTAAAATCCTTAAAAATCATTTGAAACGATTTTTTTCCCATAGGCCGTAATGTAACGGAATACTTTTGGCTGTCTTGTAAATGAACTAAACATGCTACAAACTTCATTACAAATAGGGACCGTGCTATGGTAAACGTCAATAATATCCAAAAATTCCAGGGCAATCCGAGTATATTTACGAGAGTTAGAGCGCAGACAGATTGCTAGACGTACATACGGAGAGACAAACCGAAGTCATAAGCCCTTTTCAACTTTGTATCCTCTATTATGTATCTTTTATTATATGAACTTAAAAAACATATATACTAAAGCAGTTTAATCTATAACTTCCTATCAGGCATGAAAAACACTTTATTTCAGTGCTTAAATATCATATTTTATTTTTTAGTGCCAATAATTACTTGTAGCATAAACGTAGAAAATGAGTTTATAATAGAAGAAAATTTAATAATCGATTCAAAATGTCTATAATTAAATGTTTGATTAAAATCACAAACAGAAAAAAAAATGCTTACATACAATTAAAAAAAAATAAGTATACGAATTTGAAAAACACTAAAAATAATAATTAATATTTATAGTTGTACTGTTAAACAACAACAATCTACAATAGATGAATTAAATGCATTATTAGATTTAACAAATCTCAAAAATCTTTCCATATGTTATAAGGAATTCCTATTGTTTTATAATTTTGACAAATTGTAAATCTGAAAACATTGGTATGAAAATTTAGGATTTTAAAAAATAATTTTAAATATTATTAGCACTAAAAGAAAACTCTTTCAAAAGTTTCACTATATGTAAAAGTACATTTTCCCAGTATAATGCTAATTTCTAATCTGAAACAATTTCGTAATATCATAATAATCGAATATCTATATAATCTATGAGTGTTAGTAATTAGAAAACAGTAAGATGCCGAAAAAAAAAAACACCCAAATCATTGTCTCAACACATTTTCAATCTCAAGTAACTGAAAATTGATGTTTTCATTAATTTCCCTAATGAATGTAATCATAAATCAGTCTCTGCGCAGCTTTTTTTTTTTTTTTTTTTTTTTTTCAAGCGATGGCAGATTAAGATATTTTTATTCACCTTATAGAATAAGAAAATTTTGCTAGCTGAAAGCAATTCTAGATCAGTCTGTTATTAATATAACATAAAACTATTTAACTCATAACACATGAGGAATAAAATATTTAAATTAAATAAGACTTACGTTTATGTTTCTATAATAATATCCGTATATTCTAAAATGGCAGCTGTCATTCTCTTATCTTAAAAAAACTATTGTAGAAGTGCCGATGTTCTACACAGCGACGCAACTTCCTGGCTTCCCGCGTTTTCCCTTATTTATTTATTTTTTTTTTCTGTTGTTATATCTCGCGCAGACGATTTCGGCTCAATAGATTTGGAACTGAAATGCGCAATGAGAGTGTTTTTATTTAAAATTTTCTATTTGAAGAATTTTCCAATGTATTTTACCTTTTCTTTTTATCAGTACCCAAATATTTATGTTAAAATGCATTGTAAAGTTTCTTTTTTGTAAATAATAATAATAATAATAATAATATTCATAATTAGAGTTTATTAGATAAAACATTGTTTAAATTTTTAAAATGTGTAAAAATCAATTTAATGGTAATAATGAACCCCAAGCTCCCTCTTTTTAAAGTAAAGTTTGTTTCACACGTTTTCTGTAAAATAAAACAATTTGTAAAAAGTCATATCTCTAAAATACAAATTTGAAATGCGAATAATTAATTATATCATAGGTTTTGCATAAATTTTGTGTATTTCTTTTATTTTTGGAAAATGTTAATTTTATTTAAAAAGTCTGAAAGAAGTAGAATTTTTGAAAAAATAGTTACTTAAAATAGTTAAACACTAAACGGAAAAAATATGATTTGAATGCAAATTATAAAGCAAGAAATGCATATATGACTAAACTCTGAAGACTCTTTCTACGTGCTCATTAAAAGCTTCAGACTTAACTGTAATAGAAATTTTTTAGTTTGAAACCACAGAAGTGTTACGACTACCACTGGTTCGCAAAAAAATAAAATAAAAATTTCTCCCTACAAACTAGAAACTTTCCGAGAAACACTTTTATAATAATAACAATCAGTGAGGGATTATTATATTAAATTGCAATGCTAGATAAAATTGAAATCATGAAAAAAGTATACTTTCACTGTCTTAGATATCAAATTGATAAAATATAGCATGAAAATTTAGTTTATTAATGCTTGTATCGTGCACTTTATATATTATGCCCCCCCCCCCCCCCTTTCGTAACAGAATTTATCATTTGCTATACACTAATATATTTTCATTCCTTATGCCGCTGTAACTCGGGACTGTTTAAAATACTGTTTAAAATATTTCTCTTCATTTTCAAAGATTTAAAAAGTTCATATTTTTGTCGCACTACGACTTACAATATGGTGGTTTTTTTGTCACACATGTGACGTGACGTACGTTACATGCAATGACATAACAATGACGTCACAAATTTTTAACTGCTAGAAAAATATAATTTTGCAGTAAATAATATGTTTTGAAGAATTTTCGTAATATTTTAAAGTTTTCTAAGAAGTTCACATCTCAGTCACAATGTGACATCACTGAGTGGTGGCATTTTGGTCACAGATGTGACGTGACCACAGTGACTTGCAGTGACGTCACAACGACGTCACCGTGACCATGCATGCTATGAGGGTTGCTATTTTAAAATCTGGCAATCAAACCAGCGACGTAGTAGAAAATATTGTTTAAGAGCACAGCCAAAGACGGGCTCATAGGGCTTAATACCTCTCCGTTTAAATAAAAGCAATTAAGTTACAGAAGCTATTAAAAATCTATTTTCTGTGTTAAATGTTTGGTTATACTTATCTGAAAAAAAAGAAGGAAAAAAAAAGTAATATTCCTTAATTTATAGGCAATATTTATGAAACTGGTAAATCTGCAGATCAGTGGCCTCAAACATCAGTTCTACAGTTTTATTTTGAAATTATTTTACTTAGCATTTAAAATATTCATCTCACAATATCATTTCTTTCATATTTGCAATATTAATTATTATAAATGATATATCAAGTAGTCTCTGGAAGATTAATTGTTAAAAATAGCGAGACAAAACTAAACATCACTAACATTCCAAAACTTTTTTTTATTATTATTACCTTTTAAATCCCCCACTGTTTCAATAATTTAATAGCTGTAATTGCCTGATATTTAGTATTTTAAACTATCCATCTAAAATAATTAAAACATTGATCGTCTGATAATTGCAATAATTGATGCAAACAGTAAATGATCATCACAAATATTTTATTAATTACTGGTATCCTTATTGTTAAATTTATTTGAAAATAACCATTTTGTTTCATTAGTATGTTTTCATTAAATTCTGGTTCTAAATATACAGTCGTAAAAACAATTATATTTATTACTTTTTATGGGGTGTCCATTACTGGGACAGAGGGTGTCCATTACTGGGCTTTTGGGTGTTTTGGTATGTTTCTGTTATATAAAATTAAATTTCAATTCACATTGGGAAATGAGACTATAAGAATGGTTAAATATTGTTGATAGATTAATATAATATTGAAAAAACTGGAATGTAATAATTATAACTATTAATAAAAAAATAATTTTAAAAGAAATTCCTTAAGAGTGTCAATTACTGGCACATCTACCCTATTTAATTGTTGCAAAATTTTGTCGAGTCGTTTCAAATTTTATGAAAATCGGATGTACAATTTAATTACAGGGAATCAAAAGCTTTCCGTTAACTTTAAGGTCAATGGGAAAAAATTATTTCAAGTGCATTTTAATGATGTTACAGTCTTTTGAAGAGAATGAAATTGATATGCACTTATAAAGTTCACCAAAATATACATTCAGCACAGTATGCGGTGCAAAAAACATTTATAAAATTAGTTATAGTACGAACACACCTCATTTGCCACGTTTGATGAGAAATTTCCAACTTGTTTCTATTTCCGAGGTCAATCTTTTCCTATAAAACATATAAAATCTATTTTGCACATATTCACAAAATACAATATCTACGCGAATAAAAAAATTAAATTAAACATGGCTTATCGCGTCATTTCATTAATAAGTATTGTATTAATTTCATTTTTCAGCAATGACGGACGAAAATTAGAAATCATGATTAAGTTAAGGAATATGTTTAAAAGAAAAATATATACATATTCCAGAGAACTTAAAAGTTTAACTTTAGACTCCATGTTCATATTAAATAAAACAAAAGCAAATGACAGCGGATAAAATATATATATACATTCTTAATATTTAAATCATGCTTAGAACTTATTTTAAAAAGATGTGAGTTTATAAGTATTGTTTTTTAAATGGAAAAATTAAAAATATTTTAGAACAATAGGACTTTGCAAAAATAGCAATAATTTAAAGAAAAAGTACGGTTTTATATTTAAAACAAAAATTAAAATCAAATCAAACATTGTTAAACATATAACATCCGCTGATTAAAAAGTTATTAATAAAACATTAAAAGTAATATCTTTATAGGGCATGCAATAAAAGCAAACACAAAGGATAAGATTGGAATATAATATTTTAGTTTATTACTATTAGTAATCTAATTTAAATTCGTATGTAACTTTAACTGAATTTTTCCCTAAAAGTTCAATTAGTGTTACAAACTATGAATTAAATAAATATTGCTAATAAAGTAATTTATTCCAATCTTTACTACGCTTGTATCTATTTTCATTGCATGCTGTAAAAGATGTGATTCTTTTAAAATGACCATAGAAGCGAAAAAAAAAACGACTACATAAAAAATGAACATTCACTTTTATGAAAGAGTGACTATTCACTCCTACCAGGGGTGAAAAACCGCACTCCTTTAGCAAGAGTGAATAGTCACTCCTCCGAAAAAGTGATTATCCACCCCTGTTTAGAGTGAATATTCACTTTCCAGGAGTGACTATTTACTCTTTCAGAGAGTCAAAAATTTCACTTTTGCTCAGAGTGAATAGTCACTCTAAAGAGGTTGGGCATATTTTGACTCTGCGATAGAGTGACTATTCACTCCTCCGGAGTGAATAGTCACTCCTTTTTATTTAGAGTGTATATCTTAAAAAATGGCTGCGTTATAGATCTTTGAATTTCTAGCGTGGCTAACATTTTGAAACGATTTGATTTTTGTCACGCGATAACAGGCGTATTTATGAACCGATTTGGATGTATCTTAGTGTATACATAGTACATACCAATGTCTAGACAGAGTTCGTTCGCCAGCTTCCTCCGCCGACTTGTTTCAAAATGGCGGCCATTTAAAAAATTTAAAAAAATTAAAATAAGGTACCAAAAAATTGGAAAATGAAAAATATTTTATTTTTATGTGTTTGACCTTGATACACAGATTCCGGAGCAGTTTTTGTTTTGTCTATATCTTAAAAAATGGCTGAGTTATAGCACTTTGAATTTCTAGCGTGGCTGACATTTTGAAACGACCTGATTTTTGTCACGCGATAACAGGCGTATTTATGAACCAATTTGGATGTACCTTGGTGTATACATAGTACATACGAATGTCTAGACCGAGTTCGTTCGCCAGCTTTATTCGCCATCTTGTTTCAAAAGGGCTGCCATTTAAAAAAAATATATATTTAAAATTTAAAATGAGGTATCAGAAAATTGGAAAAACAAAAAGATTTTTTTTTATGTGTTTGACCTTGACACAAAGATTCCGGAGCAGTTTTTGTTTCTTCTATATCTTAAAAAATGGTTGAATTATAGCACTTTGAATTTCTAGGATGGCTAACATTTTGAAACGATCTGATATTTGTCACGCGATAACACGCGTATTTATTAACCTATTTCGATGTGAGAAGGCATGTGGATAGTATACAGTAAAGTCTCGACTAAGTTTGCCGGCCAGCTTCATCAGCCATCTTGTTTCAAAATGGCGCCCATTAAATTAAAAAAAATATATATTTAATGTGAGGTGCAGGAAAATTAGAAATTGAAAAAGGTTTCTTTCTTAAGTATTTGACCTTGATATAAGGATTCCGGAGAATTTTTTTTCTTTTTTGTCTTTATCTTAAAAAAAGGCTCAGATATAGCAGTTTGAATTTCTAATGTGGGTGACATTTTGAAAAATCTGATTTTTTGTCTGCGACAGCACTCGTATATATCAACCGATTCCGATGTGAGTGAGCATGTGCACAGGAAGGCCTCGACCAAGTTCACTGGTTAGCCTCATGCACCATGTAGTCTTAAAATGGCAGGCACTTAAAGATATCGCCGAATTTTTCAACCAAATAGAAGTTACTTTAAATAAAAGCTGCTTGGATAAAGCTGACTAATTTCGCGAAATTATCATTCATAATGATTTGGTATTGATAAAAATTAGTATTGAATCCCCTATATCAGTTTCCACCAAATTGAGCTTCGTGTGTTTGAATAATATAAGAGGGCTTTTTAAAAATATGGAATATGAAAGCTACCTCTTCCTCCCGGCACTGGCCGGAAGGACTTTTTTCAAATATTCTTGATATTTTAGCGGTGAATACGTACATACTATTAATGGTAGCAAATCCTAATTCGAAACAAAAATCACGGTGACACGACGAGTTTCTAATGAAACTCAAGATATGGTGTTAATACAAAACATATTTGTAAAAGACATGTGCCCCCACGTAAAGAAGCTGCAGCTAAATATTGAAAAGTGTGCAAGAGCAGCCTAAAATTTTGAAAATTCCACTGCCGAAACACAGAGATCAGTGAGCAAAAGCAGAAATATAAGTCGCTGCTATATCTGTATTATATCTCTGTATATGACAATAAATTTCAAAATGTAAGCATGAAATGTGGTAAATAAATATGTGCGTCCCAATTGAATGAAGTAGGTAATAAATGCACATATGCAGTAGCTCAATGAGGCACATTTTACTCTATTGGAAATATAGTCATTAGCAGGTTACTATGTCAATATATATGACATAAACATAGAAAATAATGTAATTTTTATTGTATTTAATTTACTATTACTATTTTTAGGGTTCTGTACTTAAAAAGTAAAAACGGAACCATTGTAAGATCAAACCTGTGTCTATCTGTCTGTCTGTCACAACCATTTTACTCGTAACTATGGAAAGTAGACAGTTTAAATTAGGGGGAGTAATAAGGACTATTGACCCACATATTTGCAGATTATTAAATATTCATAAATACATTTAGTAAAAATGTCGAAGGGCTAATTAATTTACTTGAGAAAAAACTTTTTTTTTTACATCATGTGGGGTATCGTGTCCACAGCTTTCGTAACGCTGAACTCAAAAATACATTTCTTGTAATTTTAGGTATTATAGTATTTTCAAAGATATCGTCGAAAATGTAGCGCAAAAATATGTTCCCTCCCATCTAATTCCAAATCTACTGAAACTAAATTTATGAAAAAATTAGAAGTAGTAGATGTTAATTAAAACTTTGAAGTGAAATTATAGCGATTACCCTGGGTCACATAATTTTTGAGAAATTCGCATTTTACCATTACGCACAAATTTCGATTTACAGGCATTCAACAAAAGTGTTGAGCAGCGCTGGAAGTACGAATCGTAGCAGAAGTATAAAAGCATTGTTGATAATGATTTTCGAAAAAAATTGTCAGTAATTAGCCGAGATATTAACCTTCAAAAGATACGGACGGTTTGGGCATACATAATGACAGTGGCGGCGTACTCTATGTACCATCGTTTTTTAAAGCCTAGTTAACAACTTTTAATGCTATATATGTGTTTTGCAATGTCCACTAGCAGTATAAAAGCAATAAACGTCAAATTGTTAAAAACAGACTAATTTAATTAGAATGAATCACATAAATATAATTGGATTCGCGATTAGTTTGCATTGAGTGGATCTGTCAATACGCCTCTAGTAACTTTAAAATTTAATTAAAAAACTACATGGAAAAACACGGCATGGGCCAAGGCGACGTTGCAACTTTGCGACCTCCTTTCGAAGCGTGCTTAGCACAATGCCAAATTTAAATTTTGAACAAATGTTTTATTTTAGCTACGCTGAAATTAGTTTTATTAAATGCTAAACGAAGTTTAAATATGCACTGTTTTTATTGTCCACACCGAATTAAGTTCATCATAAACAGATTAAAATAAAATTAAAAAATGAGTTATACATAATAACTATATTTGATATTATTTAGATTCCATATCTCTTTGAACTTTCATTGTATATCTATCTATAATTTTCTAATATATACAGTTATGGATAGTTTTATTTTACAAATTCTTAGTATTCTTTTAACAAATTATTTTTTTTAATACCATTTCTAATTCGTATATTTATTCTATGGAACCCTCTGTGCGCGAGTAAAACCCGCACTTGACCGTTTATTTAATATTAAACATATCTGATAAATGTAGAAATATTTCCAAAAATATAATTTTAACTTAGTTTCTTTTGTGTAAAAAATGTAATTTCTGATATTTTTACATTTATTTTTTGTACCTTCTTGAATTAAATGTGGATAAATTTGCTTAGTTAGTGTTTTATGTCGAATACTTTCTTAAAGACGAAAAGAAAGTGTTCCATTGATTTTGTTCAAAACTGAAAATGAAAGTATTGTTAGTAATTGCAATAAGTAACGTTTGATTCATTTGTATCCGTACACAGCGTGTGTATATTCAAAATGAACGCAGCTGCAGTGATAAAGACAACAAGAATAAAAAAAAAAATGAGAAAGTCAACCCGCTTGACAATACTTGTAAGCTACAATTCCAATTTAATTAAAAGCTGGGGCATTTATGACATTAAATATTGATATCTTTCATTAAAAAATAATCAAAACTGTAAAGTTATTTTTCAGAATATTTTTTAAAACCAAGAGTGACATTTTCCAAAAGCTTTATCTGTAATCCTATTGGATAAAGAGAAAAAATTACGAAATTGCAGAAAAATAACAGATTTTTCTGACAAACGGATGAACTTAAGCAGATTCAGCATTCAGAAACTTCATGATTGTGTAGGTGGAGATGACATGACCTTTTTGATCATATGACCCTGAGAATAACGTTTTTAGTTTCAAGTGAAAAATCAATAATACTTTATTTGTGTGGTTTACTTATTCAGTTATGATTGTTATTTTTTATTATTTTCAAAGAAATAAATTTCTGCTACATACATCATTTCAGGTTATAAATAAAATATTTGAAGATAAATAGGAAATAAAATTTATGGATACGAATTACTCTTAGACACCATTTAGTTCAAATTTGAGACTGATATCTGGTTAACTTTTTTTAATTAAAATTTTTAGACAATTTAATCAACTAAGTTTTTTTTTTTTTTTCATCTTTACGTAATCTTATCAAACGTTATTGGATAAATTTTTCTAATTACATTGAAAATGTTTGAGGAGGAAGTCACATTTTGCAGATACCATGTTAAATTGAACATAAGTAATTTAAAGATATCATTCACACTTGGATTAACATAAAAGTTTTTATTACAAATGTATTCAGATTTATTGTCATACAATATTTTCAATTTAAAAAGAACAATTACATCCATGTGTATATTTCACGGAATAAGGACTACTTGAATGAATTTTCAATTTTGAATATTTCTTCAAACGGCAATTTTGTAATTTGAATAAAAGTTTACATAATATACGTTTAAACTAATCAAGCGAAATATATTCGTATTGAATGTACAATAAAAACGCGTATTATTAAAAAATTAATAGCATTCATTATTTCCTTTCAACTCTAAGAAAATGCAAAAAAGCAAGACGAAGACGATTACAATGTACAGCAATTGAAGTATACAACTCATTGCATCTGCATAAAAAAAAACTCTCAAAGTAATTCATTTGTCTAGGTTATTGATTTTTTCCCGTTTGTTAAATTAAAGGCAAAAATGCCAAACCAATTAATGTTTGAAAGTTTTTTCAGTCACGTGTGAATTCATTTTTAATTTTTCCTTGGGCGACAATAAGAATGTTGCATATTCAAAAGAGAAAAATAAAATGTTTCAAGAGTCTTTTTTCTTTCATATTTCATGTTAAACTTTAAGTATCCTCTTATCATAAAAAAGTAAGAACCTAAAGTTATAAGTTAAGTAATAAAATTGTTAATTAACTTGTGCATTTATCCTTCTTGTTATAAAGTATACTTGAATTACTTTTATATCTAAATATACAATAAATACATAATATGTTCTATTAAAGCTTTTCTGTAAAATTAATTAGATTAGTAGTTAAACTTATATATCACTAAACCTCGTTATTAAATATTATCTTGAACGATAACAATACAAACGAAGAGCATGATTTTTAATTTTCCTTAATTATTAGGATTTGATTAAGAAACATTGAGAAAAAACATAAATTATTAAATAGATGAGACAAAACAAAAAAATTTTAAACTTAACTTCAAAATATGCTTCTAATTATTCAAACCAAATATAACTTTCGAAACTCCAATGTAAATTGGCTATTAAATATTATTCTTTATCTCCATATGATAAGAAAATGGTATCGGTAAAATTATATTTACCAACAGTTTTCCAATGTGATGTATTAATTTCGCTGTCTAACATGAAATCCATCCACTGTAATTCTAAGATTTCTCGATTACTGAAATTTGATCGAAAATGTTTCCCGTTGAACTGCAATATCATATGGAAATGGCAGTTACATTGAAAATATTTAGAACATATTGCCTGAAAATATCTAACTTTAATGAGACGTTTGTTGGCTGTTCTTATTGCGAAAATATTCCTATGATGTATAAATTTTAATAATATGCAGAAACTGTAGTTGATGAAATAACATTTTAACGTAGGTAAAACATATAGAGATAAATTTATTTTTATTGTAAAATATAGGTATTGACTGTTTATAAAAAAATATAAAAACATTAGGCATCATGAATTTTCATAATCAATTAATTTATAATTAAGTCAACATTTATAATTATTAATTATATTTAATATACTGAGAACGTTTTACACAGTTTATTTATTCCAAAATTTATAATATTTATTGTCACGGAATATTTCACAGTTAAATACTACTTTGCAACTTTTCACAGAGTTTTCTTATATGTTAGTTACTTCAAATAATAAGTAGCAATATGACTGCTGCATTGATTGTAATTTAAAAAATAATATAGCATTTGCACGTATATTAAGTTTTAATATAAAACGTCATAAATATAATTTAAAGTATATGAAAATAACGTATACGTTTTATCATTACTCGTTTTGTCTTTGATATAATTCATTACGAGAAAAATAAAACTTTTTTAAATTATTCTTTTAAAAACATTATATATTGAATCATTAATTTTATTTCCCTGCTCTCAGCTGTTGTCAATACACTTTTTTTATGAAATCAAGAATTTTTAAGAAACAAGAAATTTTTAGAAAAAATAATAATATACGCGCTTAGGGAAGACTGGTAGCTAACAGAACAAGCGAAATTTCTCTTAAAATAAATCAGTGAACTGTTCAGGCTTTTATGAATAGATAGCAATACCAACATTACACAAATACATGTATTGAACAACTTTTTTCCATTAGCTGTTTGCAAAGTAAGAAGAAAAATATTCCTAAGCCTAATTATGAGGGATTATTTATTTAAAAATATTTCACACGAGTTGTAATTTCCAACTGAGTGAAAAAGTATCTAGCCTAGGATTCGAACCAGGGACACTTGGCGTAAACTGACAATGCTATGCCAACTGGACAAATCTGGCGGAATTAGTTTCACCCAGAGAACCTTTTTTATTATGACGCCTAGTCTGATATATGGAATAGCACATCAGAATATATCGCAGGTAATGCAACTCCAAGAAAACGTGGATGCGTATTTCCTGGGTCGAATCCTTGCCTGGACACTTTTTCACTCAGTTGGAAAATTAATACTCTTTAAATTTATTTATCAAATGGAATAAATGTGTTAAAATTATTATACTGTACAAATACCTGTTTTGGTAAAGTATTACCGCATATACTCGCGTATAAGTCGACCCGAAAATGCGGGAGAAATAAGATCTTCTTCCGTTGAAATATCAGTATTTTTAAGTACTTTTCTTCACCTCATTTAATCACAGAATTCACAATCGTATTCTCAGATTTGATAACGCGAAGAAAACTATTGGAAAATACTGATATTCAAACAAAAGCATACAAAGAGATACAAAGTTTGGTAGGAAGGTGCAGACGGGGAAAAAGTAAATGCCCTTTAACTCTGGAACAAATTATTGTAGAAGAAAGTTACTGGTACCAAACGATAGAAAATAGTCTGTTTTAAATGATGTATATAAAACTTGTTTAGAGGGACATCTACATATCAAAACAAACTCAAATTAAAAAAAATAATAATAACAATACCTAATTTTGACACCATAAATAAATTCTGCACCCTTTAATTAGTCTAAATACAAATTTTCAGGAAATTCTTATGATTAGTTTCAGAGAAATTAATTATTTGAAAGTTAACATGCTTTAGGGGCTGTATCTAGATTGAAGTCCTTTACTAGATTGTTGAAATGCAACAGAATGAATAAGTCACTTCTAATATCATAATATTTCTTGCCAATATGAAACTGAACTAAAATGATATCCGTTTCAGCAAATAAGCCAACCCCCTATCTAACTTTTAATATGAAAGGAAATTAAACGTTGCCAAATTCTAAAAACATCATTTAAAAGGATTTTATTTCACTTAATCGCAGATTATTTGCACGTTCTGTGGCAAGTGACTCTTGATATGAGTTAAGAATTGTCAATGACGGTTTCTCCAGCTTTATTTAAATTTAAAAATATGTTTTCCTAAATATCGACTTCAGTTACTACCATCTACAAACATTAATGACGCTTTCTTTTCTCGGGTTCTATGTATCCGATTTCACCTGGAATTGATTCACTGAACTCAACTTACGATTTTCTTACAGTTTTTAGTGTTACCTTCCTCCGTCAGGTGTCGAAATCTTATCTCGGGTTCTGTAGACCCGATTTCAACAAGGTTTGGCTCATTCGAATTGCTTTTGATTGATTTTTGTTAAACTGAGCCCTATCTTAATAACTCATCTTCCATTATTCATATCTCTTCGAAACAAGATCCAAATTACATTAATATCTTAATTATCATCTTTCACATTCTTAAAGTTAATTTATGAGTAGGGGATAACACTATTTCTAAATAGTAATTTCAGAAAATTTCTTAAATTAGGTTCCTGGTTCGGGTACCAGTCCGTATTTCTGGCCAAGGAAATAAGTTACCTAAAATAAATGAAAACTTAAAGAATTGCTACTCTTTACAATTTTAAAAATTAATCACAAAAGTCACCGGTATACTTCAGCCAAATCGAGGGTTCCATGTTCAGCTAACATTTAAAAAAAAAGATTACTATGTGAACCTTGGTAACATCTCACTCAAATTTTGGAAAGAATGAGACGCCTGCATTTATTGTTATAATTCTTGTCATCAGAAGAAATAAAACATTTAAATATTAAAATGCTTCAAATATTTTACTGCAACTAGCTTTTTTTTTCATTTCAAACACTCACTGGCACAAAAGAAACCGTTAGCCTGCAGTCACGTTATACTTCCACAGTTCAGACATAAAAGACGTGTTACTACTGGAAGTTTATTTCTGTAACAGCTAATTCTAAGTAGGTTAACGATACATACCCTATTAAGTGTTTTTAATATATTTAAAGTTAAAGCAATATCACACATAAAACTGGATTTTCTAATGCAAATGAAATCTTTTAAAAGACGTGGAAACATAAAGATTAACAGCAGATAATAATAATATTATTATTATTATTAATAATAGCAGATAATAATAATAATAATAATAATAATAATAACAATAACTGCCTACCTGACAAAAAGTATTTGATCGAATTCCGAGTGTAAAGGAGGTGCACCAAAATCAGTGTTGGGAACAGATTATGAAAAGTCAACATCGAAAATAAACAAAATCGACGAAATGAAAGAAAAAAAATATGCATCTAAAAAATATTTTTGGAGGTTAAATGATAGCGATTAAAAATCATTTAAGATCAGTTTTATATTTTCAAAGTAATGATTTGTTATGAAATTTAGGTTAATCTGTGATGTTTACAAACCTAATTCTCAAGAGATTTTGTTACATCAACAGAATAGAGTGGGAGTTAATGGAACAATTTTTATATTTCATATTTGAGTCAGTGTCATTTATAAAATTGCCACATTTTTCTTTTGACAAACAATTATTTTAAACGTTTTCTAATAATAGATGAAACTTTATAGTCATAGCTGAATTAACGAAAGATAAATAGCCTTAATTCAAAAAATGAAATTCTGTTCCATCAGATTTGACTAAAGGGTCTTGCCATGGGTCTAACGAAAAACGTTAAATAAACAGAAATGTTTCCAAAATAGGCAAATTCAAGAGCTATATCAGTAATAATATCAATGGAATAAACAAAATTTCACTTTTAAAATTAAATCTTCTTTCTAATTTTGTAAAACTTGTTAAAAGAAAATGGATTGAGATCCTTAATACCATGACATGCTGCTAAGTTCATTTGGTAAAATTGTATTAATTTTAACAGATATAATGAATAAGACACATTCAGTTTTTGCCCTCAAAATGTATTATTTAACATGACTTTTAGATGCAATGTTTATGCATTATGATTTTGGGGGTCCATTTATCTCACATATCCCATGATTACCCAAACCATTTTGGACTGCATTTAGGCTTATTGTAAACTAACTGATCCGCCCGGTGTTGTTCGGGACGCTTGAAAATGATCTTAAATAATCCTAAAGTCTAAAATCTGTTAGTTTCATTTTCCATCGTCAGGGAGGGAACTCTGTTCAAAACAAACCTCTATCCCAACGAAACTCCGTTATTCAACATATCTGGAGATATGTTAGTTGTGGGAGTGTTGAATCAAATAACAGAAAAACCCACTGGGAGGCGAATGGTAGAGGAGAGGTGAAAGTGCTTTTTGACAAATGGTTAATTAAGAGTACTGGAGTCCTTGGTCGGAAATTTTGTCTGTTATCTTAGTCAAGAAATTAATTTAAAAATTTAATGAAATTACCATTCGGAAATAGCTGTAAAAGCTACTCATTAATTAACTTTAAGACTATGCAAAGTGACAATTAAGATAGCAGTATAATCTGGAATTGAAGAGATATGAGTAATAGGCGATAAGTTATTAACATAAGGCTCAGTTAAGCTCTAATCGATGAAGGGGGGGGGGGCGGAGATGAAATTGTTTTTCGACAAATTCCGTATATTATAAGAAAAATAGTCGGAGGATTTTCATCCTGTTTGAAATTGTCATGAATAACTGACAAAGTTGTAGTGTATGAGGCAGCATTGTTGGCATTTCAGACATTGATAAACTTGGAACAGCAATGAGATTATGTTATTACTTTCTTCTATCTTTACAAGAAGAAAGTATTGGATTCATGAAAATTTTCGAATTCCGGTTTTCGACGGATTTACACGTTTTAGAGGTCAGAGAACCCGAAAAACATGTTTTTACAAAATGTCTGTCTGTGAGTCTGTCTGTCTGTCCGTCTGTCTGTGTGTCTGTGTGTGACATAAATTTTGTGGGCGCTCTATCTGAAGAACTAATGCACGGAATTTAATAAAAATTCATATTCAGTTAGTCCCTGATACAAATTGATGCTGATTAGTTTTTGGTGCAAATCGCTCAACAGGTGGCGCTGCTATGCTGCAATTTGTATGATTTCCGAAATGGCTCTATCTCAAGAACTAATGCACGGATTTTCATGAAACTTCAGATTCAGTTAGTCCTTGATATGACTTGATGCTTATTACGTGTTGGTGTAAATCGCTCAACAGGTGGCGCTGCTATGCTGCATTTTTTATGATTTCCGCAATGACTCTATCTCAAGAACTAAAGCACGGATTTTCATGAAACTTCAGATTCAGTTAGTCCTTGATAAGATTTGATGCTGATTACGTGTTGGTGCAAATCGCTCAACAGGTGGCGCTGCTATGCTGCATTTTTTACAATTTCCGCAGTGGCTCTATCTCAAGAACTAATACACGGATTTTCATCAAACTTCAGATTCAGTTAATCCTTGACATGAATTGATGTTTTGTGCAGTTTGGTGTAAATCGCTCAACAGGTGGCGCTGCTATACTGCATTTTTTACAATTTCCGCAATAGCGCTATCTCAACAACTAATGCTTGGATTTTCAACAAACTTCAGATTCATGTATACTTTGATATGAATTAGTGCTGATTACGTGTTGGTGCAAATCGCTCAACAGGTGGCGCTGCTATGCTGCACTTTTCAGAATTTCCATTATAGCGGTATCTGAAGAACTAATGCAACAATTTTCACTAAACTTCAGAATCAGTTAATCCTTGATATGAATTTACATTTTGTACATTTTGGTGTAAATCGCTCAACAGGTGGCGCTGCTATATAGCATTTTTCACGATTTCTGCAATCGCTGTATCTCAAGAACTAATGGACATATTTTCATCAAACTTCAGATTCAGTTACTCTTTGATATGAAATGATGCTGACTACGTGTTGGTGAATATCACCCAATAGGTGCCGCTGCTATGCTGCATTTTTCACTATTTCCTCAATAGCTCTATCTCAAGAACTATGCACGAATTTTCATCCAACTTCAGATTCAAGTACACCTTGATAAATGTAGATACTGATTATGTGGTTGTGTAAATCGCTCAACAGGTGACGCTGTTACGCTGCATTTGTCATGATTTGTGCAATAGCTCTATCTTAGGAACTAATGCACGGATTTTCCCCAAACTTCATATTCAGTTAGACATTGACATATGTTGATGATAATTAGGTTCTGGTGTAAATCACCCAATAGGTGGCGCTGCTATGCTGCATTTTGATGGATTTACACGATTTCATGGACAGTAATATCTGAAGAACTAATGCACGGAATTTCATCTTTTTAGAATCCTCATGATGAGCATAGATGCACTGTGATAATGAATTTTGAATTATTGACAAATATGAGATAGAAGAAAGTTTTCTGATGGCCACAACATACTTGTCTGAATATGGAATCGCTGAAGATTCTGAGGTATAGTGATTAATTTAGTAGTTTAGATCTAATGGATATTGAAATTGCAATAAAAATACCAGGCCTTTTGTACTTCTTTTATATAATACGTTATTAAATAAATAAGAAAACGAGTGTCTTCGTCAGTTTTTAAATACCATTATTCATTGTGAAACTTGAATTGTAAGAGATCGCTCAGCAATGATTAAAATTATAATATCAATTTTTTACATTTCATTGATATTCTTGCTACACATTCTCCCACCCAAGTAATTTTATACATTGGACATTTTAAAAAAGCGACTATAAATTGTTTATAGGCCTTGGAAAGCGGTGAAAAGAGAATTGAAAACCATTTTTCTCTATGGAACAAAAATTGCTATCTTCATGAAATATAAGTGTAAAATAAGATCTATCGTAAAGAGCATTTAAACTACAAAAATTCTATGTAAAAATATTGAAGTATGTATAAAAAATTCTGTTGAAAATTTCAAAGTATGTGCAATGTTTTCCTTGAAAACACTTCTCGATTGTTTTTTAAAAGCATACATATATATAAATCACCGTTTATTTTTAAATTACATAACAAACCAATTTTCTCATATAATGCTCACAACAGATTAAAGTATTGATAACACAATTAACGTTATAAATTGACTGGTAAAAATATTTATTTGAAGTTTAAAATATTTAACAACTTTCCGTGCAAATTTTAACTATCCAAATTAAACAATATCATTTTAATTAGAACTGCGTGAATAATTTTCAGACCAGGGCTCGAACTTGGTATCCTTGACTTCACGTGCGAACGCTCTACCAACTAAGCCATCGCGAACAACTCTGGACGACATAGTTCACTTGAGTGTATTCACTCCAGTGTCCAAAGTCATTCATTTTAAATTGTGTTTTGTATAAAATTTACGCATTACGCATACGATAAGAAATAAACATCATAAAAGTAATACTTGTCGATATGATTTTTTAAAACAATAAGAATTGTATTTCTTCATTGAAGCAGGTATTAAAGCAATTAATTATATTTTTTATTAAATTTAATGCAAGTGCAATTGCTTTATGCCACTAAAATAATTTAATAAAACAGCAATTTCCCCTATCCAGTGACAAAGCAAATTAAGTAAAATTTCAGCATTGGAGAAACCATTTTTTCAGATAGAAACCAATAATTTTCCTGAAAACGACCAATTATCTCACTGAAATTAATCCTGATTAACCGTACATGAATATTGATATCATTGAATATTTGTAGGTTAACCTTTAACATACAACTGGCTTTTCCCCCTTTTGAGCTATCGATTAAGCAATGGCACTTCGAGTGGGACTACGGAAATACAGGCAGGCTGACGGAGAGGTAATTTCCTAAAGTTTATACACAGATTGATAAGAAGCAAACTACATCTCAAATCTACACAAGCCATGGCGCGTTCCCAGCATTTCTGCACAGATTAGCATTGGTGGGAACGTCAGAATGCGACTACG
Organism: Maratus speciosus; assembly: GCA_963932465.1. Taxonomy (NCBI): domain Eukaryota; kingdom Metazoa; phylum Arthropoda; class Arachnida; order Araneae; family Salticidae; genus Maratus; species Maratus speciosus. Next base: position 3,973,652 of record OZ010787.1, read on the forward strand.
GACTGATGGAAATTTCCAAACATTACCTTACAGCCTGCCACTCCGCAAACATTCCATCTGGTCGACTTAACACCAAAATTCGAGCACATTTCGCAGAAGCAACTAGCTCAAAACAAACGCCTACAACCAAAAGACAAAGTAGTGATCAGATGGCGAATTGATAACAAAGCGCTAATTTCATACTAACTTAAGGCAAATATAAACAAGTCGTTCCCCATCATCCACACAGGACCAATTCCCCAGCTGCAGTAGCAATCTAGCACAGCGTATAACAAAATACTAAAAAGCTACAAATAAAATCTTCTATTACTGCACCAAAGGAGAAAAAAACGCATTAAAGAAACTTTCTTTATTACACTAAAAATTATATACAATATTAAAAGCAAAGTGTGCACAAATAAATTTAAAAATATAAAATGCCAGAATGTAGGTGCACCATAAAAATCGATTTAATTGCTCTATAGCAGAGTGATAGTCTTTTAGAGATAAACTGATGGTTCACGAGCCCATTCACGAAATATATAATGAGCTAGCACAAACTAAGTAATAACAGTCATCATAACAAACTGAACTGATAGCCTCGAGCTTAAAATCACAAAGAAAAATCCAAAGTCAATAAATAAATATCTCAATGCTACTTTGTGATAACAGACATCACTAAAATGTCTAGACGAACGGAAGGCCAACCAACAGGCTCCAATCTAAAGCGCACCAAGGAAACAATAACACACGAGTATACAATCCATCTCATGAAATTATAACTACACCCGATTGTAACAGCAACAACGAAGATACGTGACACCTACTAGCAAGATCTTTGTCAATAATATGCAAGTCATCGCATTAAAATGCTAATTGCACCCGATTGTCACCACAGCTATCAAGATAACTGAGATCTATCACCAAGATTTGGGATAATATTAACCATGACAAGAGAAGCCGCTGAAGTAATACCCTACCCCTCACCCCCTAGTGAGAACAAACTCGAAACGTGTCCAAAAACCAAACGAGAGTGACGAACTTTACTCTAGTATCAAATGTTGACAAAAAAGACAAATCCACTACGACAAAAAAGAAAATATAAGTATTTTTTAATATGTGTAAAACATATTAACGACACAAATATGCTAACTTATCATAATCTATATATTCGCAACCATACTTTCAGTGCGTTCTCACGCTTTCCAGTGCGAATGCGGACCGGATGTAAGCAGCTCATATGAGTTCTATGCAAGGGTGGGGTCCCCATCCTTTTTTTCTCTTCATTTTTCGAAAACGTACAAACAAACTCAAAAAAATAGTTATTACCAATCTAGAACCGGTCAACACAGTAGCAAAAGTGATTAAATAAATAGCGCTACAGCCATTGCAGCCAAGGTACTAATCAGGCAGATCTCAGCTATGAGGTGGTCAGGTACACAACCCGTTAAGCTAGGTATAAAGTCCAGCATGTAGGGGTCTGGTCAGCGGTATAATAATAATACATTTTATATAGAGAAATTTTAAGAAATGTAAGTTTGTGTTTCTGTATATGTCGCCAATACAATGCAGCGATATTACATGTTATTAATGCTCGTCTTTAATTTTATTTCTCTGTTAAGTTAATAGCATTCAGAGTCAAATTAAAGAAGTGAATACAAAAGTGAAGCCTTATCGTAAAACCTTAACCCCTTACTCTTGCTATGTTCTTCACTCATGTTATAGTACAAGTAATATACTATAATATACATATATACAAGTAATATACTGTTATAGTACAATGTAAAAAGTTAAGCAAATTTTCAAAAGTCTGGAAATTATTTTGTATGCTACTTTAAAGGTATTTTTATTATTAAAATTATTATTATTACAACTATTATTATTATTGTTGTTTATCATATTATTATTATTATTATTTATTATATTATTGTTATTATTATTATAACTATTAATTAGTATTATTAACATATACTTAATTTTTACCATTATTATTATTAACATATAATTATTTTGTCATTATTATTATTACTATTTTTTATTATCATTAATATTATTATCTTATATTTATTACTGTTAGCAACACTAATGTTTCAAACAGGTTAATACCATATTCCTGTATTATTAATGTACCTGTTACATATTTATATTAATTCAGAAGTATTATTATTATTACTTTATGTTTTATTAGGGTTCCGTACTTAAAAAAGTAAAAACGGAATCATTATAAGATCACTCCTGTGTCTGTATGTCTGTCACAGCCCTTTTACTCGTAAATTATACAACGCGGAAAGTTCAAATTGGGGGGGAGTAATAAAGACTATTGACCCACATATTTGCAGATTATTAAATATTCATAAATATATTTAGGAAAAATGTAGAGGGGCTAATTAGGTTACTTGAAAAAAAATCTTTTCTTTGTATATCATGTGGATAACGTGTGAAAGCTTTCGTAACGCTGAAATCAAAAATATATTTCATTTCATTTTAGGTATTATATTTTCAAATTTATAGTGAAAAATGTAGTGCAAAAATATGTTCCACCCCATCTAATTCCGAATCTATTGAAACTAAAATTATGAAAAAATTAGAGGTAGTAGACATTAATTTAAACCTTGCAGGAAAATTATAACGATTACCCTAGGTCACATAGTTTTTGAGAAAATCGCATTTTTCCGTTACACTCAAATTTCGATTTACGAGCTTCAGCAAAAGTGTTGAGCAGGGCTGGAGGTACTTATCGTAGCAGAAGTACAAAAGCATTGTTGGTCATGAATTTCGGAAAAAAATCGTCGGTAATTAGCCGAGATATTAACCCTTAAATATACGGACGGTTTGGACATTCATAATGACAGGGACGGCGTACTGTATGCCCCATCGGCTTTTAAAGCCTAGATAACAAATTTTAAGGATATATTTATGTAATGCAATGCCCAGTAGCAGTATAAAAGCAATAAACGTCAAATTGTTAAAAACAGACTAATTTAATGAGAATTAATCACATAAATACTATGGATTGGCGACTAGTTTCCATTGAGTGGCTCTCTCAATACATCTACTATGTCTTTAAAGGTTAACTAAAAACCTATATGGAATAACAAATATACAGTATAGCTATATTTGCTATTATTTAGGTTACATATACCTTTGAACTTTCATGGTATATCCATTTACACTTTTGTAGTATAGAGGGTCCAAAAGCAAGTCCCTTTAACCTGAAAATACTTGTGAACGATGAGAGCTACAGCTATGCAAGTGAGGTAACGGTATAGTAAAGCGAATACACCCTATTTAATGAAAAAGACAGCAGCGCCCCCTTGTGGTGAAAATTGGAAGATAGCCACTGCAAATCGAAAACGAAAAGAGATAGAGCAAAATTTCCAGTTAGAAAGTTCTAGAGCATCAATTAATTAATAGAATACGACATTTGGTTTACATGGATAAGATAAATCTTCGCCTGTTTACCCAAAAATATCCGAAATCAATGCACTCCATTTTGTGTAAACGTATGAATGGAATAGTCAGAAGTATGAAGAAATACGTACAATTTATGCTATAAATATGTACTTATCTCAATACATTTTCATAACATCACACCCACAAAAAAAAAAAGACAAACTGTCTCACAGTGATAAAAAGTTAATATTTAGTATGTTCGAAAAATTCGCCATTGCTCACGATACAAGTTTGTATTCGTGAGAGTAATCTCAGCATGGAACGTCTAATTCTCAGCATGGAACGTCTATTTCTCAGCATGGAACGTCTATTGCAAGCCTCTTCAATACGACGACATAGATTTAATCCTTTCAAGGGCGGTGGCTAGACGGTCTAGCCACCTAATTTTAATTCCAAAACTGACAAATGGCACCAAGAATATTTTAATAAAATTTTGCTTTTATAATGAAAGTGCAAATTAGCGGGTTTTTGTTTTCTGAGAAGTTCGTTTGAATATTCATGTGTCAGTCAATTTTTTCATCAGTTTACGAACAGAATTCTTCTGGCCCTGAAAGGGTTATTCTAAAATTTTAAATGCATTGGAAATTAAATCTTTAAATACATTACAGCACAGTACAACGTCACAATCTGCAATTGTCCACTGCTACATTTAAAGTGAAAAAGCAAAGTAGAATCGTCGCTCATCGATTTCGGACATTTTTGGGTATGCAGGCGACGATTTATCTTATCCGTGTGAACCAAATGTCGTTTCGCACTAATTAATTGATGCTCTAAATATTTTTAATTGGAAAATTTGTTCTACCTCTTTTCGTTTTCGATTTGCAATGGCTATCTTCCAAATTTCGCCTCTAAAGGTGCTGCTGTCGTTTGCATTAGGTCGGGCGTAGTCGCTTTACCGTCCCGTTACCTCACTTGTATAGCTGTAGCTCTCTCCGTTTGCAAGCATTTTCAGGTTAAAGGGACTCCCCTTTGCACCCTGTATACTATACAGTTATACACAAACCTATGTTGTATAGTTTTTACAAAGTCTTAGTATTCTTTTAGCAACGGTATTTTTTTAATAATACACTTCCTAATTCATATATTATTGTACGGAACCCTCTGTACGCGAGTGATACTCGCACTTGACCGTTTATTAAACTATGTATTGAAATGTATTAGATGGTTATGTATATATATATGCAAGGTATTAAGTTGTTTACAATTTGAGAAGTAAACAGGATGAGACTATCTCTTAGAAGGGATCTTTGAGTTGTATCCAAATAGTCGGCCATTTAACAATACTTTGACGTTATATTCAAAAGTACAGCGTCTAAAATACCTAGTGTGGAAATATGCTATCCAAACAGTGCTAAAAAAATTTATCCCTTAAATGTGCGACGATACTGCTAAAATGCCAAGTGTCGATCGCAGCGACATCTGCGGGATTTTCGTATTATTAGTATTACATTGTATAGACTAGCAATACCTTGCAGTTGTAGAAAATATCCTGCAGATGTCGCTGTGATCTGTATATTGCAGCAGCATCGTTGCATATTTAAGGGATATAATATTTTAGCACTTCTTTATGTATTACAGAGATAGCCGATTTCCACACTATGTATTCTTGTCGCTATAGTCAAAAGTATATTTACGACCATATTTATGACGGGTCGTAAGCTGGACCACACAACTTGTAGTCAGGCACGGACTCTTTTCCCTAGCGCCCCTTTCGAGAGTGCGGTCCCGGAGTCAACGTCAGTCCCAAAGCATCGAATCAGACGCTTTGCGGGGAAGTTATGGAAGAAGGTTTATGATATCGTTCGATGATTGAACGAGGGGCGCTTAAACCCGGCCCCCTGCTGTCCAGTTGAGCCTTCTTACGTAGGAGTTTAAGGCAGAGACTCATACACCAAGTATACAACAGATTTTCTAGAGAAGATTCAAAAAAGTTCAAGAAACATTTAGTGTTCCTAAGATGTTCCCCAAGTGCCTAACAACTACCATTGTGTTCGAGATACTGATTTTGTAGAATTCTATGGTCCTAAGTTGAGCGGACCACTAGATAAAGTAGTGGGTCCGCCTTCACGATGCTCGATTGATGAGCTATGTATTTTATGATGACCTCCACCGAATTGTTTATGAAATAAGAGTGTGTACATAAAGACTTTATTAGGGATTACCCGAGTCAAGCCGAATCCGTGTATTGTGGTCTGCTACGATGTGTATGTTTACTGAAGGTATTGTGATTATATTATCTTTTGTTCCCTGTATAAGTTTATGTATTTTTTTAGTCATTAGGGACGATAATTCTATAATTGGTTACCAGGTATTCGAATAATTGTATGAGAAGTAACTTAAAATTATTGCTAGAATAAAATTACTGTTTTGATGTATTATTTAAAGCAAGTGTGTCTTGCGATACTTATTCCTAAATTGTATATATATATATGTAAATAAATCTTTTGTTAATTGTTAAAATTCGATTTTTTTTTTCAACCATGAGTCTTGTAAATTACTTTAATATTAGATTTTATTCCAGGTCAAATTCGAATTCCTTAAGAATTACTAATGTTTAATTTTGGTATTGTTAATTTAGTTTTGAGTGATCCAAAAGCTACTTCTTGTTCGAAAAAAATTCACAACGCAATTTGGGGTAGTGTTGAGATTGATGTCTCCCGCCCCCCTTAGGGATAATGTTATAGGTATTATTTCAGAAGCTAGCCAGGACCAAATGATCACAATTCATTTTATTATTAATTAGCAATTAACACTATGAGCATTACAGGTTGAGTAATTAGGAGTTGCTAACCTAATTTACTCTAGGGTTTTGGGTAGTTGGGTCGTTGAGTCTCTCCCTCTCTTACGGCTTCCCTCTACCGAGTTTATTTTATATGCCTCTGTGTTTCCCATTATTAATATCCCCCAGACCCTATCTTTTCTACAATAAAGTGTATATGTGTGTGGTAGCTGGATAGTACCGTTATAGGAGCCTAGATTTCCACAACATATACCATTTTATTTGCTGCGGTGGTGTCCGTGCCTTTCAGGATTGTTCCGAATGTTATTAATATTACTTCGTTATATGAAGATATTATTCGTTCATAGTATTAATTTTTTTTATAAAAATTTCACGCGTTACTCATGTATATTAATATTAAAATAAATTTTAAAATTAAATTATGACCTTGGTGCCAATTGAGAATTTTACAATTGATCTGACTTATTTTTTCAAATGGCTTACATGAAAATTGAGTATAAATTGCAGTAACAAAAATAATGTGTGTATAGAATATTTTCAACCTTGTACTCTTGGTACAGAATTTATATGTACGCATTGAAAAGTATTTTAGGAGAAATTTATTGAATCAATTTTTACTTGAAAAAAAAAAAAAAGAATTTTGTAATCACTAGAGTAATTTGAAATTTTGAAGTATCATACAATTTTTGAAAGTAACAAGAATTTAACAGTAATTTTGAAAAGTGTTTTATATGCTATGCATTTGTGAGATATTTTTAAGTAGATTTCTGGCATAGGGAATTTATTTTGATGGTATATTTTTGTATTGTATTTTTGTGCATTTTGGGGGACAATTGTATTTTTTGGTAAAAGTGTTTTATAGAATTTTATGAGGTTAATTTTATGTCGCGTAGTAAAAAGCGAAATAGTAAAGCAAATAATAGGTTTGTAGCACAGACTCGTAGTCAGTTAAAGCAAGCTGCAAAGGATTTAGAAATAACAAAAATGTCACAAGACGAAAATAAAACTTCCTTATCGCAAGTGTTGAGCTTAATAGCTCCATTTGACGCAAAGAAAATTGCTAATGTTAAATTTTACCTAGAGGAATTCGACGCTCTCTTAGAAAGAGCTAAAGTCGAAAATGATTTTAGACTGCAAATTTTAAAGGCCAAGTTTGTGGGATCAGCACGAGAAAAATTAGTGTTAGATGAAGGATTAAATAGTGAGAAAGATTATTTAAAATTTAAAGAGAAAATTTTGGATAGTTTTCAAAAAGGGAAACGTTCAATGAGAAACAGGCACAATTTAATGCTACCAAACAAAACCCTAATCAATCTATGAAAGAATTCATTGAAGAGTTTAATATTTCGGCTAAAAAATATTTTAATATGACAGGTTATGCAAACGAAAACGGGACAAAGGACTTTTTTGAATTGATTAAAATTATCAAATTTCTTGATTCTATTTTTTCTACTATTTCCTTAGAACTAAGAAAGTTAGATATTAAGGATTATTCAAAATTGTGTGAAAAAGCTCTAACAGTAGAGAGTGCTATTAAATTCACAGAAATGGAGCAAATTAATAGTGTATCAAAAAAATTCAGGAGGAAAGGATGAATTTTATGTAAATATTTTGAAAGAAAATAGGGAGCAGACAGCTACTATCGCCGAGTTATCAGAACAGCTTAACCAGTTGAAAGTTAAGAAAGCGTATAGAAATAAAGATGAAAAGGCGGTAGAAAAATTTTGCAATATATGTAAGACAGATAAACACTTTATCCAAAATTGCTTTTATAATGCAAAAAGTAATAACAGAGAATTTAATTATAAAAGACAATGTAATTATGAGAATTCTAATTTTAGTAGTGGTTTTAACAGAACATATGAGGGTTTCGGTTATCTGAATCCAATTCCTCAGGAAAATCCTCCCTTTATGCCAATGTATGAACATAAGGGAAAGCATAATTACAGTAATTATGAGAATTTTTCGAGAGAGGGAAATTTTAATGATTACAGTCCCGAGCGTTATTCGGATGACAGGTTTCATGCTAGAGGATCGCGCGATAGAGAATTTTTGCAGAAGAGAGACAGAAATAGGAATTTTAGCGTGAGGTGCAATAAGTCGCAGGAGGAGAATTATGGTAGGAATTGGGATTCTCAGGAAAATAATGATAGATAAAGAGATTCGGGTGGCAGGTATAACAGGGGACGTGCACGCGATGGTGATAGTCAGCAGAAGGGAAATAGTTTTACAATAGCTAGCGTGAATGTTACAAGGAACGATAGACTTTTTATTTATACAGTTAGATGTTTTTGGATTAAAAATAGACACTCTCCTTGACTGTGGAGCGGCGGTCTCGCTCCTGTCTCCAGATATGTTGGATGCCCTTAAGCAAACTGATGCAAAAATTAAGTATTTAGGTAATAGGGTCACAATTCAAACTTTTGACAACTCAATTATTCCTTTTCGACAGTGCACAGAAATAACTTTTAAAATCAATAATGATTTCGTGACGGGGACATTTTATGTTACCACTCATAACTTTCAAGAAGATTATAAAATGTTGCTAGGTTTTGATTTTCTGAAAGCAAATAAAATGATTTTGGTTTTTGATGCAAAAGTGCTAAAATTTAAAAACACTAAAATTTTCTTAGATGCACAGAATTCAGATAAAGTGGTAAAAAGAGTTAATAATTTATGGAGTACTGGGGTGCATTCAGAAGATGAAAATGAAACAGAAACCGAAACAATAAAGTCAAGAGAAACTAAAGAAAGAGATACAGTTGCAGTTATGAACAGGGAAACGCACATATATCCGGGGCAAACGCGATTTATTTCTTTAAAATGTCCTGAAACAATTAAACCAAATCAGTTGATACTTATAGAACCCAAACGTGAGTTTAATGACTTGATTGCGGATTGCTCAATTCACGAAGTTGCGGGGAATAATAAAATTAATTTAATTGTGACTAACAATTCTGAAGAGAAAATAATTTTAAGAAGAGTCTGCGTGCATTTTTCAGGATTTTATTAGCAAAACTAATTTAGCACAAGATGAGGTCGAAGAGGAAGAAATCCATCAAATAAACAATTTAGACTTACATGAGGTTAGAGCTCTGAGACAGGCGGAATTGGAAGTAGGGGACTTTAATTTAGAAAATCTGACAGAAGACTTCGGAAAAAAAATCGAGAATTTACTTCTTAATCACGCTTATGCGTTTTCTAAGTCTTATAGGTCATTGGGACAGACGTCACTGGTGGCCCCAAAGGTAAATTTAAGTCACGATTTTCCTATACAGCATAAGCCGTATAAGACACCTGAGTCAATGAAGGAGTATGCTTAGGGGGAATTACGGAAGCTATTGGAAGCGAAAATTATAGAGAAATCGGATTCAGAATATGCATTTTCGGTTCTGTTCGTCAAAAAGAAGGGTACAGAGAAAAACGCGGTTCGTTATAGGTTGGAGGTGGACTGTAGAACAATTAACGAGATATTAGAGGGGTTCCCGTGCCCCGTGCCGGACGTTAAGGATATTTTACAGGCCATTAGCGGTAAAAACTGCTATACAGTGTTGGATCTGCATTCAGATTTTTTCCAAATAAACTGAAGGCCAGAAGATCGGCATAAATTAGCGACTGTGAAGGAGTTTGGGAAATATTTTATATTAAATATTATAATAGGAATTGCCCTTGTCGCCTTAATTTCGGCTTAAAAATTAGCCCTACTCGTTTTGCTGAACTTATGGATAAGGTTCTAGGACACTTAACGAAAGATAAGGTGGGATATTTTATAGACGATGTAATTTTGGTAACAAACAGTCCCCAAGAGATGTTACAGTTACTTCAAGAAGTCTTACAAACGTTAATAGACCATAATTTAACGGTAGAACCATCAAAGGTACAGATTTGCAAACAAGAAATCGAATTTTTATGTTTTAAAGTAAACAAAAACGGGCACTCGCCATCTGTGAAAAATGTAGGAAAAGAATAAAGATTAGCGAGACCCAAGAACAAGAGAGGAGTTAAATCATTATTAGGACTCTCCAATTATTTCAGATCCTTAATTCAAAATTATGCGGACTTTGTTAATCCCCTGGTAGAACTTAGTAAAGATAAAGTCAAATTCAAATGGTCAGAGGAGGCGGAACAAGCCTTTCTCAACATACAGGAAGCCATTGTGAGCAATCCTACTCTTAAACCTTCAAAATTTGACAAAGAGTTTTTTCTTATCACGGACGGCTCAAAGGTGACGGTGTCAGGGGTTTATGAAACCAATGGCAGTGTGCTAGTATATGAAAAAAAAGAACCTTTAGTTAAATTTAAAGAGTACGCTGTTGTGAGGCGCCGGACACTATGCATATACATTATATAAAATAGGCATGGAAAAACATTATATATATTTTTTTTTTCATACGCATAAATATATAATTTAAAAATATATTGTGTAACAATCATCGTCTTCATCTGTGGCTGAAAATCACAGTAAATAAACAATAAATATTTTGTAGCATGCAGGTTAGTAACTAATGCAATGCAAAATATAAAAGAAATTAAATAACTCATGCATAAAATAATTATCATGCAAGCGCACATGGCAATTTTTTTTAATTCATGCAAATAAATAATTAAGGCTTCATGCATTGAACAGGCTCATTCCTCGTGCAGGGGCTATTTATTTATGAGTAAAATTGGTGCTTATTTTAACAAAAAAGTAAATAATAAATAAGTAAAAGGAATTAAGCCAACGGCTAAGATGGAATATATATAAATAGGGCTTGATTAAAAGTCGATCAGCGACATTTATGGATTGTTATAGGTAAGGTGTACAATTGGGTAAACGTGTCGCTTTTTAAAATATTTCAGATCAAATTTTATTTCAAATTGTATAAATGGATTGTTTTTGGTAAAATTTACGAAGTTTTATAAATAATAAATAGAACAAAAATTAGAATTATAGTTGAATTATAGTATTTATCGGTTGGGTATCTTTCGATACAAAATTTACAAGATGGATATTGATTTGTAGGCAGTTTAATATAGCGTTCCTGCAAAAACTGGCAGGAAAATTTAAAGAGACAGGGTTGTTTGCTTTGGTATGCAAGCAGTACAATGTTTACTAGGGTTCCGAAAGGAGGGGAGTTTTTTTTAGTAGACAGATAAAATAGAGACAGGGTAATGTTATGCAGTACAAGTATGCCGATTAGCTTTACTATAATATATTTTTTTATAATGATTAATGTATTAGATTTCACAAGCCATCTTCATTTACAATTTTGGTTAACATCGTTATATGAATTTGCAATATAAATTTCGATTCAAAGGTAATTTATAAATATATATATATATCTTATTTTTTTCATGCTGTAACTCTCTCGTATTTCTGAACTGATTTCGATATGACCCAGGATGTGACTCAGCCCAAAGTTCTCCACTAAGATGGTTAACCAGTTTCATCCTTATCTTCTTTCTAAAAGGCGGCCATTTAAAAAAAAATTCAAATTATAAATTTAAAAATATTTTTAAAAAAATCGAAAATGAAAAAGCTTTTTCTTAAGGGTTTGCCGTGGTAAAGGATTCCAAGCATTTTTTGTTTCGTCTTTATCTTAGAAACTAGTTGAGATATTACAGTTTGAACTTCTAGGGTGTCTGACATTTTGAAACAATCTGAAATTTGTCATGCGATAGCACCAGTATATGTTAATCGACTTAGATGTGACTGAGTGTGTGTACAGGAATCTCGACCAAGTTCATTGGTTAGCTGTATCCGCCATGTTGCTTTAGAATGTCGGGCACTTCAATATATCCCCAAAATTGGCGAACAAATATAAATCGCTCTAAAGGAAGCGAACTTTGATATACCTGACTAACTTGGCGAAATTTCTATTCAAATTCAGTATTGACGAAAACTGGGATTGAATCTTCTATAATAGGGTTCCACTCCTTTTATCTTCGTGGTTTGATCAAAATAAGCTGAACTTTTATCAACAAGGAATATGGAAGCTACCTTTTCCACCCGGTATAGCCCGGAAGGACGTTTATTAAGTTATATTGTGTTATTGAAGACAGTACTTATAATTTCACAACTTAATGTATATATTAGATGTATATTTTTCATAAAGTACTTTTGCAGTTTGAAGTCTTTACCATAATTAGGTACAGTCGGCGTAAAAAAAGACTTGCATTCGATGGCCATATTGTTACAGAGATATCGAAAATTGTCTATTCAATTTTAATTGTGTCTTCTTTAAATTTATGTTAAAAAATAAAGCTTAATGGTATGTCTCCAAATTGAAATTGCAACAAAAATAATTCTTAATACAAAAACCCTATTTGAACATAATATTCGGGATATTTTACAATAGAAAACTAAATGGGAATCATTCGGACAAGTAGTTTAGTAACTACGAAGATATAAATTTTGAAACTCCAAATGTTGCATTCCTTTTTAATTGTTACAAAATAAAATGGAATGCTGATAGTTTTGAAGCATAACGCAAAGATTTCTTGGATGAATGAACTTTAATATTTTCACTTTTAAAATTACTGGATATTAATCATGTTAATATTTATATGTTCAATGCATATTTATTTCCAATACTGATTGCATAATTTATATATTATGTAGTTAATATTTTTAAAATGTATTTTAGCTGAAAAAATGTTTAACTTTTATCACTTTTTGAAACTTTAAATATGTGAATCCAAAATTAGTTTTTGAGTTATGCTTAGAAAAAATATCCGCATCGCAGTTTATTTTGTATCTACTAAAATGAATATAATATAAGGAGTTCCGAATTATAAACCTGCATAATTCCTAAACTACTTCACTGAGTAACTTCAAGTGTGGTGTAATGTAAAATGTACCTACAAATTCGTATATGATGTCAAAATTGGATGTTCGCATTGAATATTTCATAGTTTGGTATAATTTCAGTAGGAAGACGACTTCTAAGATTTTTTTAATTACAATAATTTTTTTAAAAAGCATAATATTCAATGTTTTCTATTTCTTTTCTTCTTTGTGAAAATTTGGAGATAAAAATGTTTCAAGTGTTCTGTTTTCTTTTGGCGGATTATACATCCTTCGGATGTACATTGCTATGCATCTTGAATTTCCATCATTTCTTATATTGTTTATTCGCGACATTGGATCGCCGTAATTAACCTACCAATTTACAGTTACGTTTCTTAAGGTACAGTCGTGGAAAAAAAAAGTAAACAACCCTTACTAACTTCTCAACAAATTATCGTAGACGAAAGTTAGTGGTACCGAACGATTGGAAATAAAGTCTACTTTTAAATGACGTATATAAAATTTGCTTAGGGGGCCATCTACATATTAAAACTAATCAAAACTTCATTTTTTTCAAATGGCAATACCCAATTTTAACGAGATATTTCAAAACTTTGGTTCAAACTATGCCTAGAAGCCAAATTTCAAGTCATTCGAATGATAAGTTTTTGAATTATATACATTCAAAATTTAGTGCTTCTAATGTTATATTACATTTTCATGTTTTTATTTATAACTTTTGAAATTATTATCCTAATGTCCCAATTTTTTGTGTAGCAATAATACTAATATACCGAAAAATAAATACGTTGAATTTGCAATTTTTTTGATGGATTCAGATTTATTAAGTCCTGCTTTATGGAAATCCAAAATTTCACATTTTTCTTCCAAGTAGTTTTCAAATTATGCTTAAAAAATGATGGTTTAAGGGGCCGTCTATGATAGAAGTGACTAAATATTTTGAAATTTCTTTTGCTATCCTGTAATCCAACAGGCTTAATTGACTGCTTAATGTGTCTTGATCAAGAAGGGAGCTCTCTCGGTTAACAATCGAATACCAAACTTTAATTTGGATACAGCCCTTAAAATACACTCGTTTTGAAATAATTAATTTCTCAGAAACTTACAATTCGAATTGCATAAAAATTTGTTTTCAGACTAATTGGAGGGTGCGGCCAGTGCCGGGAGGAAGAGGTAGCTTTCATATTCCTTATTTTTAAAAAGCCAGTTTATATTATCCAAACACACGAATCTGAATTTAGTGGAAACCGATTATAGAAGATTCAATACTATTTTTTATCAATACTAAATCATTATGAATGACAATTTCGCGAAATTAGTCAGCTTTATCCAAGCTGCTTTTATTTAAAGTAACTTATATTTGGTTTTCAAATTCGGCGATATCTTGAAGTGCCTGCCATTTTAAGCCAACATGGTGGAGGAGGCTTGGTCGAGACCGAAGTAACTCCTGCGCACATGCTCACTCACAGCGGAATCGGTTGATATATACGAGTGCTGTCGCAGGCAAAAAATCAGATTTTTCAAAATGTCACCCACATTAGAAATTGAAATTGCTTCATCTGAGCCATTTTTTAAGATAAAGACAAAACAAAAAATGCTCCGGAATCCTTATGTCAAGGTCAAATTCTTAAGAAAGAAACCTTTTTGAATTTCGATTTTTTTTACACCTCATTTTAAATATAATTTTTCTTTAATTTAACGGCCGCCATTTTGAAACAAGATGGCATATGAAGATGGCCAATGAACTTGGTCAAGACATTGCTGTATGCTATCCACATGCCTTCTTACATTCAAATAGGTTGATAAATACGCGTGTTATCGCGTGACAAATATCAGATCGTTTCAAAATGTCAGCCATGCTAGAAATTCAAAGTGCTATAACTCAGCCATTTTTTAAGATATGGACGAAACAAAAACTGCTCCGGAATCTTTGTATCAAGGTCAAACACATAAAAAAAATCTTTTTTCATTTTCCAATTTTGTATACCCATTTTAATTTTTAATTTTTTTAAATGGCAGTCGTTTTGAAACAAGATGGCGAATGAAGCTGGCCAACGAACTCAGTCGAGACATTGGTATGTACTATGTACACACCAAGTCACATCCAAATCGGTTCATAAATACGCCTGTTATCGCATGACAAAAATTAGGTCGTTTCAAAATGTCAGCCAAAATAGAAATTCAAAATGCTATAAGTCAGCCATTTTTTAGGTATAAACGAAACAAAACTGTTCCGGAATCCTTGTATTAAGGTCAAACACATAAGACAAAAATATTTTTCATTTTCCAATTTTTTGGTACCTAATTTTAAATTTTAATTAAAAAAAAATTTTAAATGGCCGCCATTTTGAAACAAAATGGCGGATGAATGTGGCCAACGAACTTGGTCGAGATATTGGTATGTACTATGTACACACCAAGGTACATCCAAATCGGTTCAGAAATACTCCTGTTATCACGTGACAAAAATCAGGTCGTTTCAAAATGTCAGCCACAATAGAAATTCAAAATGCTATAACTCAGCCATTTTTTCAGATATAAACGAAAAAAAAAACTGTTCCGGAATCTTTGTATTAAGGTCAAACTCATAAAAGAAAAATATTTTTCATTTTCTAATTTTTTGGTACCTGATTTTAAATTTTAAGTTGTTTAAAATTGTTTAAATGGCCGCCATTTTGAAACAAAATGGCGGATGAATCTGGCCAACGAACTTGGTCGAGACATTAGTATGTACTATGTACACACCAAGGTACATCCAAATCGGTTCATAAATATGCCTGTTATCGCGTGACAAAAATCAGTTCGCTTCAAAATGTCAGCCACGCTTGAAATTCAAAGTGCTATAACTCAGCCATATTTTAAGATATAGACGAAACAAAAACTGTTCCGGAATGTTTGTATCAAGGTGAAACACATGAAAAAAAATATTTTTCAATTTTCCATTTTTTGGTACCACATTTCAAATTTTAAATTTAATTTTTTTTTTAAATGACCGCCATTTTGAAACAAAATGACGAATGATGTTGGCAAACGAACTCGGTCGAGACATCGGTATGTACTATGTACACACGAAGTTACATCCAAATCGGTTCATAAATACCAGAGTTACAGTGTGACAAATATTAGATAGTTATATATATATATATATATATATATATATATATGGATATATATATATATATCTACATTTCAACGGAGGGTGGTCGAGGTGTGGGGGTCATGATCGGTGAAAATATACCAAAATTTTTTGAAATCGCTTTCCTCCGAACGGCTGCAATAGGTACCTTTTTGTTATGAAAGCTACCTAAAAACAATCTCCGTGAAAAAGATGATTTTAAAATGATGAATTAATTAAAATATTTATTTATTTATCATATACTGTCTTTTATATTCATAACTAATCATTTCCTCTTAAACCTTATTGTGGGGTATGGGAAAGTTTTGACAGCTTTTAGGGATACATAGAAAAATTTTATAACGTGTGTGAACACCTCATAAAATTTTTCTATGTGGAAATGCAAGCTTTATAGCAATATATACTATATTGCCATTAATGACCGGCAACTTTCAATTTTAGACATTTTGTCGAATATTTAGAAATATACTTGACAGATTCTTCTGGAATTTCATGACTGAAAAGAACAGGTATGACCTTTATATTTAGCAATGTCGATTTGTTATGGAGTTCAATTAGGGGGCCAACAAAAAATCAAAGAAAAAATATAATACTTGGGATCACCCTGTAAAATAAATTGCACCAAATGATCTACCGCTACCGAATATAAATAAACAGACATTGCGCGATATGTGTATTCTTTTGTGTAAGAATAGCACGTATATTAATAGAGATATAGCGATTTATTTAAAAAAATTAAAAAAATTCTTGCATGTTTTTTTCTTATAACATACAGTGTTTTCAACCAAATTTAACGCCGGTTACAGAAAAATTGACAAAATATAGTAGAAACAATATAGTGTAATTGTAATATAAATATATTAAATATTTTAGGAAATATGAGCAATTGTATGAAATAATTTTTATCTGCGCATGCGCGAACGATAACAAGGATCATTTTACATAATTTAATAGTCAACTCTATGGAACAACGTATTTAAAAAATGTAGACAAATATCGTAAAAATTCAGAAAGATATCGGCGTTAAAGTGAGCAAATTTTTAGTTGTTCTATAAAAGCAGCTGAATGATAAGGGATTTTACACAAATTGTCATTTTTTATTAACTGATTCTCAGAAAAAAGTTAGTATTTAGTGGGCATCAACGAGTAGATTTGGAAAAAATGCTTCGACTTTGATACTTCTTTTGATCACGGTATAGGCTCGTTCTGGTGGTTTTCCAAGAAGAACTAAAGCATCAATAAAAAATGAAAATTTAAAAAAAATTAAAAATTAAAAATGACAATTTGTGGAAAAACCCTTATCATTCAGCTGCTTTTAGAGCACAACTAAAAGTTTACTCACTCTAACGCCGATATCTTTCTGAATTTGTACTATATTTGACTAGATTTTTTTTTAATAAGTTGCTGCATAGAGTTGACTATTAAATTATGTAAAATGATCCTTGTTATCGTTCGCGCATGCGCAGATAAAAATTATTTCATACAACTGCTCATATTTCCTAAAATAATTAATATATTTATATTCCAATTGCACTATATTGTTTCTACTATATTTTGTCAATTTTTCTGAAACCGGAGTCAAATTTGGTCGAAAACCCTGCATTTTATAAGCAAAAAACATGCAAGAATTTTTTAATTTTTTTAAATAAATCGCTATATCTCTATTAATATACGTTCTATTCTTACACAAAAGAATACACATATTCCAAAATGTCTGCTTATTTATATTCGGTAGCGATAGATCATTTCGTGCATTTTATTTTACAGGGTGATCCAAATATTGCTTTTATTCTTTGTTTTTTTGTTGGCCCCCTAATTGCCCCCCTTATCAAATCGACATTGCTAAATATGAGGTCATACCTGTTCTTTTCAGTCCTGAAATTCCAGAAGAATCTGTCAAGTATATTTCTAAATGTTCGGCAAAATGTCTAAAATTGAAAGTTGCCGGTCATTAATGGCAATATAGTGTACGCTTATACTATCCTCCTTTCATTCTACCAATTAAATATCATTTCTCGCAATCGGTCAAATGCTTTTCAAAGTCATGTTCCGACTTCCACGTGCGAAAATGTTATCTAATTTACACTTTTCTGTGCAGTAAAGCTGAATACCATGAAATTGAGCTACCAGTCTACTATTAGGTAGCTTTCATTACAAAAAGCTACATATTGCAGCCGTTCGGAGGAAAACGATTCCGAAAAATTTTGGTATATTTTCACCGATCATGACCCCTAGACCATGAAACCACCTTTCCGTTTAAAATTGATATATATATATATTTATATATATCCATATATATATATATATATATATATATATATATATATATATATATATCTGATCTTTGTCATACTGTAACTCTCATATTTATGAACCGAATTTGATAAAATTTCGTGTGTACATAGTACATACTAATGTCTCGACCTAGTTTATTGGTCAGCTTCATCCGCCATCTTGTATCAAAATGGTGATCATTTAAAACAATTTTAAAAATTTTGAATTTTAAATGAGGCACAAAAAAATTAGACATTGAAAAAGATTTTTTTCTTATGTGTTTGGGCTTGATACAGAGATTCTGGAGCATTTTTTGTTTAGTCTATATCTTAAAAAATGGCTGAGTTATAGCACTTTGAATTACTAGCATGGCTGATATTTTGAAACGATCTTATTTTTGTCACGCGATAATACACGTATTTATGAACCGATTTGGATGTGACAAGTAATGTGCATAGAACATAGCAATGTCTCGTCCGAGTTCGTTGGCCAGCCTCATCCGCCATCTTGTTTCAAAATAGCGGCCATTTAAAAAAATTTAAAAAAATTTAAATTTAAAATGAGGCACAAAAAAATTAGACATCGAAAAATA
This sequence comes from Maratus speciosus, assembly GCA_963932465.1. Lineage (NCBI taxonomy): Eukaryota > Metazoa > Arthropoda > Arachnida > Araneae > Salticidae > Maratus > Maratus speciosus. The sequence continues at coordinate 3,992,619 of OZ010787.1, forward strand.
TTTTTTCTTATGTGTTTGGGCTTGATACAAAGATTCAGGAGCCTTTTTAGTTTCGCCTGTATCTTAAAAAATGGCTGAGTTATAGCTCTTTGAATTTCTAGCATGGCTGACATTTTGAAACGATCTGATTTTTGTCACGCGATAATACACGTATTTATGAACCGATTTGGATGTGACAAAGAATGTGCATAGTACATAGCAATGTCTCGACGGAGTTCGTTGGCCAGTCTAATCCGCCATCTTGTTTCAAAATGGCGGCCATTTAAATATTTAAAAAAGATTAAAAGTGAGGTACAAAATAATTAGAAATTGAAAAAGATTTTTTCCTTATGTGCTTGAACTTGATACAAAGATTCCTGAGCATTTTTTGTTTCGTCTATGCCTTAAAAAATGGCTGAATTATAGCACTTTAAATTTCTAGCATGGCTGATATTTTGAAACGATCTGATTTTTGTCACGCGATAATATGCGTTTTTATGAACCGATTTGGATATGACAAGGCATGTGCATCGTACATAGCAATGTCTCGACCGAGTTCGTTGGCCAGCTTCATACGCCATCTTGTTTCAAAATGTCGGTCATTTAAAATTTAAAAAAAAAATTAAATTTAAATGAAGTACAAAAAAATTATAAATCGAAAAAGATTTTTTTCTTATGTGTTTGAGCTGGATACGAAGATTCCGGAGCATTTTTTGTTTCGTCTATATCTTAAAAAACGGTTGAGTTATAGCACTTTGAAATTCTAGTGTGGCTGACATTTTGAAACGGTCTGATTTTTGTCACGCGATAACACGCGTATTTATGAACGGATTTGGATATAACTTGGTCTGTATATAGTACATACCAATGTTTCGACCGAGTACTTTGGCCAACATCATCCGCCATTTTGTTTCAAAATGGCGGCCATTAATTGTTTTTCAATTTAATTTAAAATGAGGTACAAAAAAATTAGAAATTGAAAAAGATTTTTTTCTTATGTATTTAACCTTGATACAAAGATTCTGGATCATTTTTCGTTTCGACGATATCTTAAAAAATGGCTGAGTTATAGCACTTTGAATTTCTAGCATGGCTGACATTTTGAAACGATCTGATTTTTGTCACGCCATAACACGCGTGTTTATGAACCGATTAGTATGTGACAAGACATGTGCATAGTACATAGCAATCTCCCGGCCAAGTTCGTTTGCTAACTTCATCCGCCATCTTGTTTCAAAATGGCGGCCATTTAAAAATATAAGAAAAATTAAATTTAAAATGAGGTACAAAAAACTTACAAATTGAAAAAGATTTTTTTTCTTATGTGCTTCAGCTTGTTACAAAGATTCCGGATCATTTTTTGTTTTGCCTTTATCTAAAAAAAAAGGCCGAGATATAGCAGTTTGAATTTCGAATGTGTGTGACATTTTGAAAAATCGGATTTTTTGCCTGCAACAGCACTCGTATATATCAACCGATCTAGATATGGGTAAGCATGTGCACAGGAATTACTAAGGTCTCGACCAAGTTCATTGGTGAGCTTCGTTGCACCCATTATGTTGTTTTAAAATGGCGGGCTATCACCGATAATTCGGGTTAATATAATTATTAATATAATAAGGGATATCACCGAATTTGACGACAAAATATAAATCACTTTAATAAACCAGCTTTGATAACGCTGACTAATTTGGCGAAATTCTCATTCATATTCAATATTGATAAAAATTAGCATTTAATCTTCTATAATCGAGTTCCACTAATTTGAGCTCCGTGTGTTTGAATAATATAAGCTGGCTTTTAAAAAATAAGGAATATGAAAGCTACCTCTTCCTCCCGGCACTGGCCGGAAGGACTTTATTTCAATGGATTTCGATTAAATTAACTAACAAAAAATCTTTGTTATAAGTATTCTTCTAATTTTTCACGCCAGCATAACTTCAGCAGCATTCTTTAATTTCCTTTGAAATTTGTTATTCTCACATATTATAGAAAATTCTAATCCGTTTAAGTTTTTAACTTCAGTGAATTTTCAATTAGTCTTTTAGTATAAATAATGTTTTTTAGGCTCTAAGAGTACACGAGCAAATCTCCTACATTATCTGTAAAAGATTTTCCCATCATCGTTCAGTGTAGTACTACGACTCTCATTAGTGTATTTACTAAAAGACGGTTTGATAAAACTGTTCATATGTATTTGATAAGAACTAAAAGTCATTAAAACTATGGCAGATTGCTCAAAACTAATTGAGTTTATAACAAGGCAAATATGGACATCAAAAGCACATTAAAGCTTCTTAAAAGACATTAATTAATATAATTATCGAATTAAATATTCCATTATTAAAACACTAGCAAGCACACTGAGTGAAAAAGGTAATGTTTTGACACACTTTGTCGGAAAGTGATTGAAGCATTTGTTGTGTAGATAATCGGCTTATGAATCACATTTTCTGTTACAACGTTAGAAATATTTATAACAACATCAATTTTCAAGTAGAAGATATATAACTTTAGTTTTTAAATACTTGTGTTGTTAAAATATCCTTTCAAACAATTTCTAGAACATAATCTAATGTATTTTAAATGTAAATGCTCGCAAGGAATAGTCTGTTTAAAGATCATCACATTAAAATTTCAGAAAAGATAAAAAAAAAAATATATATATTATAAAGAAACAATGTTAATAGTTTTAATAGCATCAAATTTAACGTTTATTTGCGATTTCGAAAACTCTTCATAGCTCTTGTTGTAAATATACCGTCACTGAAAGTATAATACTTTAAAATAAGAAATATGTTCAAATGAAATCTTACAAAAAAGCTATTTGAGTAAATACACACTTTTATATTTCCTATTGCAAGTCAGATTATGTTCAATTGCCTAGTCAGTTTTCTTATATGTATATATAAGCTGTAATTTATACATAAATTTAGTCAAGCTTTCATATTTAATTATATATGTTTCGATTGTACCTTTTCTAACGATTTCAGTTCGAATCACACTTAAATGTGGAAATTAATATATTACTCTAGTTACTTTGGAAGTCCAATATCATAGTGGTCAGCGCATCGCGCTACCACGCTACGGGTCCACATTTTGATTGCGGGTTGAAAAACAACCTATCATCCGTTCTGGTTTGATAAAATAAGTACAAAGATTTCCTGGGAAATAAACAAATCCCGCGTTAGGCTGATCACCTCACAGGGGCATATGCTGTAAAGCACCCTAGCGCCCGTGATCAAGAAAACAATGTTGGGCATTGCAGGGCCGTAACCAGCTAGTAATGCCGAAGGGGGGGGGGGGGGGGGAGCTCTGAAATTTTTTCGTGGGGCTTGGCTAACATCTTTTAACAATACATATGCCTTATGCAAACTAAATACAACGAAATCTGTTAAAACGGATCTCTCTTTAAGCAGTGTTTATTTGCTGTTTTTTAAACCCTCCCAACGAAAGCCATAAAAATGTCAACTAACCTTTCTTTTCAACTGTTCTGCGGTCAACAAAATAAAGGGGAGTCTCAACAATGGAAAGATGTGGAGATGGATTTTGTGGATGGATTTCCGGATCCTGCTACAACTTAGGAAAGTAATAACACATGAAAAGCACTGCCTGACCACTTTAAAGCTTCCACTGTCAACGGATGCTGTCTGTTTGGATCTTAAAGTTCCAAATAGACGTATCCTACAAATGGACTTGTCTTTGTTACGGTTAAGCAGTACTCTTCATGTTTCATTACCTTTGTAGGATAGAAAATCTTTCCGACGAATCCGTCGCTGCCTATTTCCATTGCTGAGACACTTTTTTTTGACAATCACGGAACAGTTGGAAAAGAAAGGCCAGTTGACATTTTTATTGCTTATGTAGGAGAGGGAGCACTTTTTCCTTTTGCACTGGCTTTAAAAGAATTTATCTGTAACATAATCTGTTTATAATGGAATTTTTCTATAATGAAATTCTTAAATTAAAGAAAAATCGTAATTCGGGGAAAGAAATTCAAAACAATTAGGGACGTGTACCTACTAAGAAGAAAATCTACCTAAAATACAATGTACAAGGAATGTAATAGGATAATGTACTTTAGTACCTTGCTCTAATTAAAATATACATTCATTTGAAATAAAGTTTGAAAATAAAAGATCTCGCGTGCATCGCTTTGAATTATCATAAAGCTATTTTTATTCAAATTAGAATACATACAGTCAGGTAAATAAACTGAAGTTATACTTTTTGCAGCTATGTTAAGAAATGTAAAAGATGATGCTCTTAGGAAGAAAATGGTAAAAAAATATAGATTTGCTAATTTTCAAAATAAATAATTCTATAAAATAATCTTGAGGATAAGTTAAGCGTGTTTAAATATAAATATTATATGTTATGGTGTTGATATTTTAGGAGTGCAGCAAGATCAATGAAAATATTATTAGTTCACATAATAAAAAATAAGAATGCAAAATACTCCAGGATAAATTTATAAATTTAAAAATTAAACTTACCTATTTCTTGTTCTTTTGTTTCACTGGTTGAAATAATAATTTAAAAAATATCAAAATGTAGGGATATATACAATAATGCTTAAAAATTCCGTTTGTATTTGTTATTCTATTTCTATATAAGTTGAGACTTTTATTTTACATCAGTGAGAGGCTTTTTTCAAAGAATTCAAGTTCAAAATACATTACTTTTGATTGATAGGGTTATTTTTTCATGGCGAAAAGCTTTATCACTTGTCATGCTTTTTTCCTATTCATTCTAATTCTTACCCTAGACTGTAAAAAAAAATCTGTAGTACTACTAGAGAATCTCTTGGCAACTGGGATTCCATGAACTTTTTTAGTAACCAATACAGCTTCTTCTTAAGTGACATTACTGCATTAATCTTAGAAAACATACATTGACTTCCTTAGTGAACATACTAAGAAATCGTTAATAGCCATTACAGGTGCTTTCTTCGTATGTATACTAAGAAATGATTAGTAGTATTACAGATACTTCTTCTGTATCTCTACTAAGAAATGGTTAGTAGTATTACAGATATTTCACTTGTATCTACACTAAGAAATTGTTAGTAGCCGTTACAGATGTTCTTTTAATATGTTTACTAAAGACTGGTTAGTAATATTACAGATATTTCTCGTGTATCTTCACTAAAAAATTGTTAGCAGCCGTTACAGGTCCTTTTCAGTATGCTTACTAAGAAAATATGTGTAATCATTACAGGTGTTTTTCTTGTGTGTTTACTAAGAAGTCTTAAATTGCATTACAAAAACTTCTTTTGTATGTTCACTTTAAAAATGTTAGAACATTTATTAGAAAACATCTGTAACACTACTAAGAAACTGTAGTAATGTTACAGGTACTTTTCTCATCATTTACACTAGATTTTTAAATGAGATACGATTTTAACTTTCAAGAGGTAAGTTAATACTAGTTAGGGCAGTTTAAAAGAATAAGAGACATTCGATAAATATTAAGCCAAATATTCAGCAACAATTTCTGTGTCTTTTATAGTTTATGCTACAAAATTATGATATATATATATCAATAATTATGAACATTAATTATTTTTACACCGAATATAGAGGCACCATTTAAATATAACTTCCATTTAGGATTTTTATTCCTGTTATATTTAAATTTTGGATTATAAAGATCTATATTTAGTATGCAAGTATTTTAATGTTAATAATTATATTTATACTAAATTATTTTTGTAGCATAAAATATTAAAAAAAGACAAAGAAATATTTGTCTTACTATATTTTTTATTCTTTTCAACTGCTCCCCAGGTAAAAAAGTCAGCAAAAAACCTTTAAAAAAAACATTCAGGAAAACTGAAGGTATTTCGGACAAAAAAATCTGCGGGTTTCCTTTAGGCAAAAAACCTGAATTAACCACCCACTTTTTTTGTCCGAAATACCTTCAGCCTTTCTTTAGGTAAACAAACCTGCGCATTCCCTTACCATGTTGTCCGAAATACCTTAAGTTTCCCTTTAAGTAAAAAACCCGTGTCTTCTCTTTACATAAAATCATGTAGTATCACTGTACAGCCTGCTTTTGTCTTAAATAACAGTGGTTTTCCTGAAAGATAAGCCAGTGAAGTGGTAGAAGGAACACTGGAGGTGCATAAAATAAATAAGTGATCACAGGCCGTTCCAACAATGTCACAAGGTGTGCTGGCAAAATTGATAAAAGTGCCTCCTCAGGGGGGCGATGCAAAGAGGGGTCAGGGACATCAGATGTGTATAACATGCACAATTAGTTATAGGCCATTCCAACACTATGTCATATGAGGCGTTTCGACAAAATTTAGAAAACAGCCCCCTCAGGGGGGAGCAAAGTGGGCGGAGGGACATCAGATGTGCATAACATGAATAAGTGCTCACAGGCCTTTCCTACAATATGTCACATGAGGGGTGTCAGCAAAATTTAGAAAAGAGCCCCCTCGGGGGGAGCAAAGTGGGGGCAGGCACATCGGATGTGTATAACATGAATAAGTAGTCACAGGCCGTTCCGACAATATGTCACATGAGGGGTTTCGGCAAAATTTAGAAAACTGCCCCCTCAGGGGGGAGCAAAGTAGGCGGAGGGGCAACAGATGTGCATAACATGAATAAGTAGTCCCAGGCCTTTCCGACAATATGTCACATGAGGGGTTTCGGCAAAATTTAGAAAACTGCCCCCTGAGGGGGGAGCAAAGTGGGCGGGGGAGCATCAGATGTGCATAACATGAATAAGTGGTCACAGGCCTTTCCTACAATATGTCACATGAGGTGTGTTAGCAAAATTTAGAAAAGTGCCCCCTCAGGGGGAGCAAAGTGGGGGCAGGGACATCGGATGTGTATGACATGAATAAGTATTCACAGGCCGTTCCGGCAATGTGTCACATGAGGGGTTTCGGCAAAATTTAGAAAACTGCCCCCTCAGGGGGAGCAAAGTAGGCGGAGGGGCAACAGATGTGCATAACATGAATAAGTAGTCCCAGGCCTTTCCGACAATATGTCACATGAGGGGTTTCGGCAAAATTTAGAAAACTGCCCCCTGAGGGGGGAGCAAAGTGGGCGGGGGGGCATCAGATGTGCATAACATGAATAAGTGGTCACAGGCCTTTCCTACAATATGTCACATGAGGGGTGTTAGCAAAATTTAGAAAAGTGCCCCCTCAGGGGGAGCAAAGTGGGGGCAGGGACATCGGATGTGTATAGCATGAATAAGTAGTCACAGGCCGTTCCGACAATGTGTCACATGAGGGGTTTCGGCAAAATTTAGAAAACTGCCCCCTCAGGGGGGAGCAAAGTAGGCGGAGGGGCAACAGATGTGCATAACATGAATAAGTAGCCCCAGGCCTTTCCGACAATATGTCACGTGAGGGGTTTCGGCAAAATTTAGAAAACTGCCCCCTGAGGGGGGAGCAAAGTGGGCGGGGGGGCATCAGATGTGCATAACATGAATAAGTGGTCACAGGCCTTTCCTACAATATGTCACATGAGGGGTGTTAGCAAAATTTAGAAAAGTGCCCCCTCAGGGGGAGCAAAGTGGGGGCAGGGACATTGGATGTGTATATCATGAATAAGTAGTCACAGGCCGTTCCGACAATGTGTCACATGAGGGCCCAGGTAAAAAAATCAGAGAAAAACCTTTAAAAATTTTGAGATTTTGCAGCCATTTTGAAGGTTTCAACGGGTATCTTTAAGGCAAATGAAAACTAAAGGTTATCTTAAGAGAAATATACCTCTTTTTAAAAGATTTCATACAGGTTTATTTCTGTAAGTTATAACCTCCAAATTACCTTCAATGACGTAGAAGATTTTCGTGAAATCACATGAGGTATGTTGAAGGAAAATGAAAATTGTTTCTTTACCAGGTAACATGAAGGTTTTACTTAAAGGTTTTATTATTGCACATTATGGTATCTAAGATTTTGATATGCCCGCATTTCCTCATTAATATTTTTAATTTATTTCGAAATTAATATATTAGATAATTCCCGGAAATCTAACGTCTTCCTCCGGTTCAGTCAAAAATTCTTAACTCCCCCTCGTTAAAATTTCTAATTAATATTTAAAATTACCATTTTAAATAGCGATATAAAAATCCCATTCTAGAAATAAAAGTCCCCCTCGTTGAGATTTTTAATTACCATTTAAAACAGTATTTTTTAATTCCCTACAAATCCCTTCAAAAAGAAAGAAAAATCTCGAAATTATTTTGAAGAGTCTACTAGTTAAAATTTTTAATTACCCCATTTATGAAGTTATTACGAGCAACAATTTCACCTCTAACACGCTCAAAAATTTCAATCTCCGAAAATTCCCCTAAAAAGAAAAACAAATCACGAAATTTTTTCGAAGCCCTTTTTGACCTTAAATTTGCCACAATTTTTTCTAATATTATAACCAGTAACAATTTCACCTCTAACTCTAACAAGCTCAAAAATTTCAATCTCAAAATATTCCCCCTAAAACGAAAAAAAATAATCACGAAAGTATTTCAAAGTCCCCTTTTTATCCTAAAATTTGTCATAAATTTCTCTTAAATTACCACCAGTAAAAATATAACCCTTCGAAGTCTAACACGTACAAAAAATGCACCCTAAAAAAAAAAAATCTCCAAATTATTTTAAAGTCCCTTTCATTAATATTTAAAATCGTATTCAAACACGCACAAAAAATATTTTAGTTAAATTTCAAAATCTAACGAGGGCCCTCAATTTCCCTTCTCCCTTTTCTAAAAATATCTTATTTAGTTTTTCATTTTAAGTTTTTCGAAAAGAATATATTTTACTGTGCTCTTCTAAATCAGACAAAAAAAAGAAAGAAATTTTAGTTAATTAAATTTCAAAATGCAGGAAGGGATACAATGCACTCCGCTCCCCCCCCCCCACTTCCACCATGCCACTCCTGTCGTCCTAGCTCAAAATCCTTAGTTCCTCTTCAAAACCACCCCACCAGTGGCCGAGAGGTTCTGCTCTCAAAGCTGGTAGACGGGAGATGCTGGGTTCGAACGCAATCGCGCCCGTCGGCCTAGTCGTTCGGAGTTTTTTTCGTGGTTTTCTTCGAACCTTGGATTTCTTTGCTTAAATACGGATTAGCTTCCCTTTGAAAGACCCCAGGCAACCCCCCTTCGGCCCAATATCCCAAGTGTAGACAATTGGCCATCATAAAACAACACAAACAGCACCTCTTTAAAAAAGAAACTAAGAATTTTGCACAACTGACATTAAAGAAAAGAGGCTCTTTTAATTTAGTTACTCGAAAATAATACATTTTATATTGTTTTTGAAAACATAACAAAAAGAAATATCTAGTTACTTAAATTTTAAAATCTAGGGAGGGGCAGGGTCCCTCCCCCCCCCCCTTTCCTCATTTTGGTAGCGTCCACGATTAAAGCTGAAAAATATAGGTGGGGTTATTACATGCATAATTTGCCCTTATCCTCTATCAGGCGTGAATTCCAGTCTTTAGAAAAGTTACTTCTTCAAAAACAAAGTTTTCGTTGCAACATTTGATTTTTGATCATGTAGCTGTAATTTAACATTTGAAGTCCACCGAGGTGGAGAATGCTTTGGGGCCTATAGCTACAATGGCTGTCGCCTCGAATGATCCTTATTATACATAGAAACAACAACAAGTCACAACAATTTTTATTTTTCATTACATATATTATATAACTACAATGGGACATACACAATTACATCCATGTCTTACCCAGGGACTCGAACCCGGGCCCTCGAGATGACAGCAGCCCTCATGTAGCTGTATTTCTGACTCCATGTCATGGGAGAATGAGAAGGAAGTTATCAACTCAACACACAGAAAGCATGTTTACTTTTCCGCCACTCGGAAAATAAGCGGGAGCAGTCGTTACGCTGTCGTTTTGTTATTCTATTTTTCCTCTTTGCAGGGCTCTTTTTATCTGTATATTAGTCACATTTTAATTAATTTTTAAATGGATATATATATAGCCGTAAGAGGGGTATAAGTGAGCCTTGTATTATACTTATTTTAATATTATAGCTTGGTACTTTGTATTCAGCCATTCATGCGATACTAACCACTTTCGATAAACCAGATCGCCACGTATAGAAATACTGTGGTATGGAAATAATGTTTTACAAGAAATCTTCGTGTATGACTAAAGATGAATTTTTACTATTTTTTAAAATAATAGCGATACAAATCTCTCAGTTTTAAAAACGGCGTGACACTTCACTTTTCAAATACATCCTAGAGAGAACTATTTTATTTTTTGATATTTTCATTAATACGTCTTTTTATTTTTGGGAAAAATCTAGTCATAATTTTCTGAATTTAAAAGAATCGTTATGTGCAGTTTCTTGTTTATACTTTTAAGAAGATATATGCATATATTTCCATTATGCATAAAAGTGATAGAAGGATTAAATTACTTCTTGATAATTAAACTCGTAAAAAGCTCAGTTTGGAGGTGGAAACGTTTTGTGAAGGGCCCTTGTTTTGAGGGGAAAAAGTTTGTGAAGGGTCCTTTAAAGGACCTAAGTTCTTTCTAAGCAGATCACTGTATTGGAATATCATTTTATGAGTAAGTAATTTGGTTTCTTTAAAAATCAAGCAGCTATAATCTTTTTAGGAACATAGATGCTTGATTAATACTCAGTGGAGGTGTAATATCTCTGGCAAAGCTTTTAGCGGGGTTTAATGTCACTAGCTGCAATATTCGACTCATAAAATTAATTTAAAAAAAATTATATATTGTAGAATAATTTATAATACAGAATATGAAATATGGGAAAAATAATTTTAAAATTCTTTACATGTGTATAATTATTTTAAATAAAGTAATTTTTTCACAAAAAAACATTTAAAGACAAATTTAGAGCAATAATATTGTTCTATAGTGCATAACATCATTAAAAATTATATATAGATTCTTGGGGCCTTTAACAAACAGGGGTCGATGCAGGTTTTTATTCTTGGGTTCCATTATGTGAAAATTAAAAGTTATTTTTGTGAAAAGTAATATTTTGTAACTATAGTTGAAATCCAGTAACTCAAATTCGGATCAAGAATTTATTAACAGAAACTTCTTTAAATTTCAGTTAAGGTTTTTGTTTCGCATTACCTGGTTTTATTTACTAATTACATATTTAAAATAGTTTATATGCAAAAGATGTTATGAAGTGGGCCTATTTTATTAAAAGGAATTTTGAGGATGGGCCCATTTTATTAAATTTATTTTTGTGAAGCGGCCCATTTTATTAAATTTATTTTTGTGAAGGAGCCCATTTTATTAAATTTATTTTTGTGAAGGGGCTCATTTTATAATATTTATTTTTGTGATGGGGCCTATTTTATTAAATAGACTTTTGTGAAAGGGCCCTAAAAAAACCCTCAAATTTTGCCTGGATCGATCCCTGCGTTTACCTCCTGTGTGTACAAAACAATTATTAAAAAGGACTGTTCTGTAATGGGTGAGAATCTTCCATGTTTTGAGCAGATTCGCATGTTTTATTGTGTATGTAAATTTTATTTGTGTAATTTTTTCTTGTTTGCATTGTTACTTTTATCATTTACAGGCTTAAAAGAAATAACTGATTTCATTCTGTGCTTGTTCAGTTCGTATTGCTTAATATGTTTTTGAGTAGTAAATATTTAAAAAGTCATATTATTCACTGTCAGTTCAGCATTCGATTTCCTTGGGGGTCCGCTGGGACTGTTCTGTACCACCAGAAATTCAATTGGACCACTAATTTGAAAAATTTTATAATCTGCAGGACCAGTAACTCCCCCCCCCCCCTCTCTGACAGGTAAACATAAACTTTCCTCTCCCTGCCAAAACTGCAACTAAACACATATCGCATAACTTTATTTTATTTAAAAAAACAAAGAAAATTCGATTAAATCTTAGTCAGATGAAGTAATTAATTGTCACTCAAAGGGTTAAAGGGATGAAATAGAATTTTATGTAGCAGACCAGTGATGAATGTGGACAAATAAATTCTCATGCTTACTGTTCCTTGGGACCAGTGGCTTTTTTATGTCAATTCTACTACTGGTCAGTTGGTGTTTTTTATATTTGTTTTTAGATCTTTTTGTCAACTTGATTTAATCGTGTAAAAAGTGTGCATTTTTATTACGTGCCTCCTTCATTTTTTTAACATTAATATTACATTACATATGCAGTGTTGACTAGAAAAAAGGACTGCCGGGCGGGAATTTTTCAAAAAAGAAACACTAGGGGAGAGTTGGGAGGAATGGGACAGTGGGAGGAGTGGGACAGCAGCATTTATGTCCAAAATAACTGTTAGAATTAAGTTCTAGTTTGTCCACTAGATAAAGCATCTATAGCTTCATGTTTGATTCTAATTGTTACACCAGCTGTATTATTGTTTGTATTTAAAAGGGAAAATTTTATTTTCATACCTCAGAAGTAAGTACAAATTCTTATTCTTTCAATGATTTTTTTCAATTATATTATATTTAAAATAAAAATATTATAATTGTATAATAAACTTAAAGATATAGTGTTTGTAAACTAGCAGCCAAATAAAGCATAAATGTATCATGATATATATAATAAGCCTTTTTAAAAAATATTCAGCAGAGGGAGGAATGGGACATGTTCTCAAACACATTTGAGTCCTTCCGATATGCACCCTTATCCCAAAGCATTTCCACAAAAACTATAAAGAAAGACAGAAAAAAGGAAAGATAAAAAAATCATCACTGACACACCAGAAAAAGAAGAAATTGAAAAAATAGCCGCTGATAAAAAGCAGAAGAGATTGTGTAAAAAGAAAACTCTTAAGGTGAAAAGGAAGAAACAGAAAAAAGCAAATGAATTATCTGATGATTCCATTGATGGGAAATTTTTGTTGCATGACTCTACAGATGAAGACTTTTGATTTGATTACTCACAATGATAATGAAATTGCTGAAGAATTTGATTGGTTAACTGATGATCCAAAATTAGGATAAATGACTTTGTAATTGTTAAAATTTTGACGAAGAAGACAGTTGTTTATTATATTGGCAGAGTTGAGGATATAGACAGTGATAAGGAGTTTATCACATTTGGTGTGGGACAAAAATGTTAACATTTTAAAACGTGCAAATTAGTGATGCAACGAATAGTGGTTTGGCCGAATAACCGAATACCGAATATTCGGCCAAGATACAGCCGAATATTCGGCCGCCGAATAATGAACTTATTTTTGCCTAAAAACAAAATTTAGTATGCACTATATGCACAATTCTTGTATATTTCACAGTTAAAACGTATAGTTTTCTTTTAAAAAGTTATTTATACACAAATTTTTGATTTTTGAAAGCATTATTTTACTCTGAAAAAATACTATTCGGCTATGTTCGGCCTAAAAATTGCCTCAATAATATAATTCAGCCAAAAAAAGAAATTCTTAGCAAAAGTTCCTCATCAGGTACTGTCTAGTTACATTTTAATAGATATTATGTGCGTTGTTACATTTTAAAATAATGACAAAATTTTAAAAGTACTAGGAAGCACAAGTTTCAGCTTTCGGATGAAATAAAATAAAAAATAGGAAATCTTAATATCTTAAGAAAAACCACTGATAAAAAGGATGAAAGGAATATCCTCTAAAATGGGGGAAAGACATTGTAGACTTTATAAAGCTCACATTTAACAAAAAAATTTTTATCATTATTATTATCATTATTTTTTTTTCTTTGCTGTCAGCAGATAGCACCATTAAGAAGTGTATAGTGAATGTTTTCAGATTCAGAGGAAGGAAATATCTGCAAGAAAAAGCAAATAACATTCATTGCATTTAACAGTATCTGATGCTCTAACATACCAAAGATCAATAAATGATTTAATTGTTGTAGATAAAAATCGTTTACACATTTTAATCATTCACCATTAGATTAACTGATATACAAATTAATGAGTTAAAAATTCCTAAGAAGAAATTAGTTCAAAGTGTGGTAACATGCTTGAATAGCACCTATTATATGTTGGAGAGATTACTGCAACAAAAAAATGCACTTTCTGTATATGCAACTAAATTTGGAGAAATAAATAATCTGACAGCAAACCTGTGGACTGTTTTAGAAAAATTGCTGAATCCATTACAACCATTTGAAGAAATAACAAACCAAATTGCCTCGTCGAGATCATTAATTTCTGAAGTCATCTCAATAGGTTGTAGCATTAAAATCATATTTATTTAAATCTGGAGATTTTTTTGGTGTAGGGCACCATGAAAGACACTCTTCTACAAAATTTGGAGAAGCGTTTTGTATCAATTTAAGACAATGAACACTATTCCATTGCAACGGTTTTGGACCCCAGATTTAAAGTGTTCTTTTTCAACAAAGATGAAGCAAAGGATGTAGGAGTAAAGTCCAAATTAACTGCTTTAGTAAGACTAAAAAAGGCTAGTATGAAACCAGTAACAGAATGTGAACAAAATATTTCCAACGTAACCATTCCATCTTCACAAGCTCCAAATTCTTTGTGGGCATGCTTTAATGAAATTGCAAGCCAATCGCAGAGTGAAGCTCTATAGAAAGCTCCTTTCAATGTGAAGAAGTAAAAGAAATTAGTAATTTTCTTTCTCAGCCACTACTAGAAAGACAACAGTGTCGTTTGGAGTGGTGGGCAAAAAATTCAGAAGACTTTCCAAACCTTTCACAATTAGCCAAAAAGTACCTTTCTGCACCAGGAAGTACCATATATAGTGAGAGATTATTTTCAGAAGCAGGTAGCATTTACGAAAAAAAAAAGGAAATAGACTATCACCTGAGGTTGCTGAATTATAATTATTTCTGCATCACAATCTGCATCACGTTTATTGAAAACATTTTAACTGTTTTTTAAGGCAAATATAAACAGTACAATGCTATTCTTGAAAAAAAAAAAATACATAAAACGTAAATGCATACTAATTAAAAGAATTTAGTACTTACATTTCTTTCATTATTTAATAAAAAATAGTAACACACTAAAAAAAAAAAAATCACTTAAATTATATTTAACTTTTAAGCGTATTTTACAAAAAAAAAAACCCTTAAGTATTGCAACATATATAACTTAAATATCTTATACATATAATACATCTATATCTAATCAATCATATATTTATGTTCTTTATAGGTATAATTCAAAATATTATTGAAAGAAATATTTTTCTATATAACAAGGGATAAATGTTAAACTTCCCATTATGATAAAAAAAAAAATTGAATTTGCTTGTACAACTGTATTCAAACAATTTTGAATAGATTAATTTTAAATTTAACAGATTATGTTAGCTTATTACACATACTTTTTGTACTTACTGATACAGCATAAATTTTTTTAAACATGATTCCTAAATTAGTCTCTTATATAAAAATGGGTAGATAAAACCCATTCGGGGTATGAAAGTTAATGGAAAAAAAAAAGTATTAGTTAATTTCAAATAAAATTTTCATTATACATGATGAATATAAATTGTCAAATTAAAAAGTTATACTGTGTAAATATAAAAACATTTATTACAG